>OX421488.1:10963763-13571263 GCA_949126895.1 Eilema caniola
AGCTCGCCTCGTGTAATACGAGAGGAGTTTATTACTGTATTGTTAGAAATCGTTATTTATTTGGCAATTTATAGTAGTTTATGATACTGTTGCATAATAAGGGTTCTTATAACACGAGTGTGTTTTAAAAAAACGAGCCGTAGGCGAGTTTTTTTATAGTATCACACGAGTGTTATAAGACCAAGTTATGTACAGTATCATACACTACTTTATCTACTCTCATACTATAATACATAAACTAATTTATTTTACAAACAAAACCAAACTTTGTTTAATTTAAATGTAAAAAAAAAAAATATGTTGGCGCCAAGCGCGTTTCTTTTTTTTTTCTTCCGAATCGCCCGTTTTTATTTTAAAGTAGAGGTTCGGTCCATATGGCAGTTGTATAGGTGTATCGTTATGATTAAAAAGTTATTTTATGATATAGGTGTCCATACAAGACCTGTATCGTAATAAAACTTTTTTTTTGGCCTGTGCGTAATGTTTGTCATAAGAGTTTTGATTTCAATTTTATAATCTTTGTATTATAGTATCAGAGTAGATAAAATTATATTTGGAAGAGCCTTATAGAATTTATATCTATTAAAAGTATTTTACTTGACTAATAGTATTGAAGGTGTTGTTTTCGAACGAACGGTCATTCCTTTTTCGATTGCGCTCTGAAAACCATGTGTGATAAAAATTATGTATTGTTTTGGGAATTAAACTTATAATTACCAAGTAAAATGTGGATTATTTCTATTAATTCAGAAGTGTAACGCGTAACGCCCACGTATAAAGGTTTGAATGTTCAGTTTCAAGGTAAGATGCACATTCTTTGTTTGTCCTCATTTTCGGATAATATGGCCGACTGACCTATTAAACTAGATTAGTTTGATGATAACATGTCATCTAATGTGTCTATAAATAGAAAAGTAGTTTTGAGTACCTACACGCAGTTAATTTGTGTTTATTTCATTTATTTGAAATCGGTGATCTGATTGTTGATTACGAATTAGTATTTCAGTGATAATTTGATAATATAATCAGTTCCACCAGTTTAATATTACCTACCAGTTCAGATCTGCGAGTGTTTTAGTAAATCTAAGGATACTTTACGATACCCAAAAATCGATAATATTGTCTCGTAAATTCATAAGAATATATGTAAGTATGTTGTCCAGTTGTTATAATTTAGTACAGTTTCGGATTAACAATTATTACTTTTGTTGAGGAACATTTTCTCTGCTTACCTACATTAGGTACCTATCTACTTATGTGAATTTATTTCATAAATAACGTATCTAAACAAGGATTAATCAACGATAATATATTTTCGACCTTTACGCATTGTTCTTGAATCGAAGACTCATCATGTTTCTTGTGTGTATTTATGTGAAATAGATATTATTATTTTGTGAATTTTGACTCGCATTCTACGCGTTGTTTCAGAACTTTTGATACGATTGTTTCAGTCTCACGTTGTTTAGCGGCTTAAACTCTCTTATTTATGCAGTAATTTATATAACGTATGAAAAATATTTATATACTGATTTAAATCGATTCAAAACTTATTTATTAACAATCTACCTACTTCAACAAAAACAGTTATCTATAATTATAAAATTATTATACCTATACATAATATAATTGTATATTTATATTACCTGGTTTCTTACCTTTGTGCTTGCCTACCTACAATCTCACTGGCCTTCGTTATGTCTTACCGTGGTCTTACCCCACCTATGGAAATTGACGGCGATCGTAGTGGACCTAAAGCTAAGAAACGAACAAGGGATAGTAGATCAAAGAAGCGGAGCTATCATGAGAGGCACGGTAGGAAAAAGTATCGCTATTCGAGCGATAGCGGTTCTCGCTCGCCCAGTCGCAGTCGTTCTCGCTCGAATAGGAAATGTTCGCATAAACGGCGTCGTTATCGCCGCCGTGGTTCCACAAGCACTTCCCCGTATTTCAGCCCCTCTCCCAAACGAGGAGAGAACCCGAAACCGAAATCGAATGATGACCTTTTACAAAGCCTATGTTACAGCTTTACAAGGGGGAAGTGCTCGTGGGAACACGGCGACTCATGTACAAGGGGCCCAAAATATTATAACTGAATTCGACCCAAAATCAAAATCGCAGACCATGAAAGATTGGCTATCCAAAATAAATGAATCAGCCGAGATTTATGGTTGGTCAGAGAAGCAGACAATTTTTTATACCTTGCCCAAGTTGTCAGGATTGGCTAAAAAGTGGTACGATGGCCTAACCAGTGTAAAGTTTAGTTGGGTTGAATGGCAAGATAAGCTACTCAGGGCATTCCCGTGTGACCAAAATTACGGGGATTTACTATCGGAGATGCTAAATCGTAAAAGTAGGAGAAATGAAACGTTAGTCGAGTACTATTACGACAAGATAATGTTAATTAACCGTTGCGAATTAAAGGGCAGACAAGCCGTTGATTGCATTACACACGGAGTTTTTGACTATAATATTCGAATGAACGTTCAAGGAGCACATTACGACGAACCAGATCAGGTTTTAAATTACTTTCGTAATATTTCGACAAAGACTAACGATTCATTTCAACCTCATCGACAAAATAGTGACGTACTTGACGGTTCCCTATCACAACCTAGAAAATCCAATGAACCATCAAAAGATCGATGGAATAATAACAGAAACCAAACAGAATCATTGAATACTAGGAGGCCATTTGATAGTGTAACATGCTTTAATTGTGGTGAACGAGGTCACACCGTTGTAAGGTGTACTAAGGAAATTATTAAATGTGGCAAATGTAGACGACACGGACATAAAGACGCAAATTCTACGTTTTCCTTGGACGGCAAATCCAATGATCAGACTGTCGGGAGTAATGCTGAACGTAGCAATCCAACAAAACAGGTTTTGACAATTGAAGAAAGTAGCGATACTAACAAAAAAAAATATTTTAAAACCGTTAAAGTAAATGATGTGCTAATGCAAGGATATGTCGATTTTGGGAGTGAGTGCACACTAATTATAGTAACGAGAAGTGTCAATCTTTATCGGTAGACTTACTGTCGGATAACTTACCTACACTTCGAGGATTTGGGAACAGCGCTATTTTTCCAGTAGGCAAAATTCAGATTCGTATTAGCGTAGATCTAGTTAACATTAAATTGACCGCATACGTTGTACCGGCCGTATTCTTGCCAACAGATATTCTTATTGGCCAATCTCTTACCGAAACCCCATCAGTAAGAGTATATAAAACAGACACCGATCTCACATTATATCAAGTAACAGCAAATAGAAACAATTCAATTGTTCTCAAAACTACGAATGATTGTACAATCAATAGAGATACAATGGTCGAGGTGAGTTGTGCGTCTGATTATTCAGGTTTCGTAAGCATAGCATCGGATGTAAGGCGTGATGGAGAGAATGAGTATTTTTTATTACCTGGACTGTACAATTTGGCTTGCGGTACCGGGCATGTTATTGTAGTTGGCCTAAGTGAAAATAATGTAATCATACCAAAAGATAAAATTTTAGCTAGGGGTATATCAGTCCCGAGGTCAGTGTTCTCGTCCAAAGAAACTGATACAAGTTATGTAATGAATGTTCGACGTGTAAGTTGCGAGTCTTCTCAGATAGTTTCAAATGATATTCATGTCGATGCGGATACCGATCCCTATGCGAAAGTAAAGTTTTACTGTGGAATACCGACTAAATGCAGCATGCGGACTGCTTGAGTCGAAACCCTTTACCGATAGATGCTGACAACTCCGATGACCTTAACATCATGCGTATAGTTCATGACGAACGCTCTTTAATGACTGTACAGTTAAGTGACCCTCGACTCAAACTCATCAAGTGTATATTAGATAAAAACTGCCAAGAAGCCAAAGATATAAATAACAATTATGCACTTAAAGACGGTAAAATATATAAGAAGGTTGGGACGGAATTTAAATGGGCAGTACCACATGATGCTCGATGGAAAGTTTGTCAATTGTGCCATGATGAGAGTGATCACTTCTCTTTTGAGAAAACCGTTGAAAAGATTCGCAGAGACTACTGGTTTCCGGGTATGACACGCTTCGTTAAAAAAATATGTCCGTGCGTGTATCCCTTGTGCTTATGCTTAGGAGCCTTCCGGAAAAAAGCAAGGGTATCTACATCCAATAACAAAGCCAAGTGTGCCGTTCGAATGCGTTCATATAGACCATCTAGGCCCGTTCGTCCGGAGTAAAACTGGGAATACTTACATTTTAGGTATTATAGACTCTTTCACCAAGTTTATAGTATTGCGAGCAGTCAGGAATACCAGAAGCAGAACGTCTATTCAAGTCATGAGAGATTTCATTGGACTCTTTGGTTCGCCAAAAGTAATTATATCGGACCGTGGAACTAGTTTTACTTCTGCGGAGTTTAAAAAGTTTGTAGAGTCCAATCAAATCAAACATGTCAAAAATGCGGTAGCCAGTCTACGAGCGAATGGCCAAATCGAACGGTACAACCGCTCAGTACTAAGTTCTTTGACAGCTTTGGGTATTGATAAGGATGATCGTAACTGGGATTCTGATCTTGGGAAGGTTCAATGGAGCCTAAATAACACCATCAATAAGGCTACGGGGAAAACCCCAGTACATGTGGTATTTGGCAAGGAAACTGTTAACTTAGCAGAAGCTCACCTCCACGACATCTCGGAGCATTTGGCAAGTACTGATAATATTGAAGAGATCCGTGGGGAGGCTTCAGCTTCTATAGCTAAACAGCAGGAGGCTATGAAAGTTCGATTTGATAAAAAGCGATGCAGAGCTAAATGCTATAAATTAGGCGATCTCGTTATGGTCTTGAAAAGCGTTCGGAACATCGGTGATAGCAATAAATTAATGCCACCATATAGTGGACCCTACAAAATTTCAGCCGTCCTTGTTAGTAGGTTAGTAGTATAGATGGGTTCTCCTCCAGAAAATATAAAAACGTGTATTCAGCAGATAGAATGAAGCCTTGGATACGACTAGGCAGTTCAGTCATTTCCGAATCAGAGAGCGAAAGTGAACATTCCCAAAGCGAATAAATAAAGATTCTTATTATGCATATTTTGTATTCTATAAGTATATGGTATCGTATTTATTTAAAAGTCTATATTCGGATATTATTTTATTACGTAATTTATACCAAATTATGGATAGTGTGTTTATAGTTCATATTGAAAGATTGGTTAAGGTTGTCTATCCAGCGGCGGACTGAAATAAAGTAATCAACGACATGCAACTGGGGACCGACGTGTCCGGTTGATGTGAAGATAATTCAAATTAGTTTGCGAATGGAGGCCGATACACATGTGTGTACGCGGTACTTTGCAACTAAACCCACTAACTGAGGCCGATACACCCTGTGCGTGTACGCGGTATGTTTCAACTTAATATGTAAACAGAGGCCGATACACCCTGTGCGTGTACGCGGTATTTTACAAAACTATACTTAGAGGCCGATACACCCTGTGCGTGTACGCGGTATGTTCCAACTTAATATGTAAACAGAGGCCGATACACCCTGTGCGTGTACGCGGTATCATACGAGTGAGCACCCCGATCAGAGACCGATACACCCTGTGCGTGTACGCGGTATCTTACGAGCGAGCACCCCGATCAGAGACCGATACACCCTGTGCGTGTACGCGGTATTTTACGAGCGAGCACTTCGATCAGAGACCGATACACCCTGTGCGTGTACGCGGTACCTTACGAGCGAGCACCCCGATCAGAGACCGATACACCCTGTGCGTGTACGCGGTATCTTACGAGCGAGCACCCCGATCAGAGACCGATACACCCTGTGCGTGTACGCGGTACCTTACGAGCGAGCACCACCCCGATCAGAGACCGATACACCCTGTGCGTGTACGCGGTATCTTACGAGCGAGCACCCCGATCAGAAACCGATACACCCTGTGCGTGTACGCGGTGTCTTACGAGCGAGCACCCCGATCAGGAACGATACACCCTGTGAGTGTACGCGGTATCTTAAGAGTGAGCACCTTGATCAGAGACCGATATACCCTGTGTAAATCGATTCTACATGAATGTGAATATATTTTGAAAGCAATAAGTGTTCCTATGAGAGTGTTTGTGCGTATATCCAAAAATCTGTGAGAAAGTGATCTAGTGCCGCGAAGGTAATTTAAACGGTCACCTAAATACAAATAGGTTTGAGTGAGGTCACTCAATATAATAAGGATGGCCGAAACTGTGAAAGTCAATGTGTAGATGACAGTGGATCGATACATTTATCATTTATCATTATAGAATTTTTGTTTCCTTTTTTTTCTAATTGTTACAATGTTTTTAGAATAATACTTAAGTCATTAAAAATTTTGTATCATTTTTAGTTAGTCTGTTTTTTTACCTACGCTATTTTAGTTTGTATTCAGTTATGTGAATTATAATCTATTCTACAGATAGTCAAAAACAAGTATGTCCAATTACAAACAAGTATATTCAATTAAAACAAGAGAGTTGTTAGATTTATAAAATAACATTTATTTAAATATGTCAAATTGTGCTTCATGTGTCTGAGGACAGACAATGTTCAGGATGGCCGATTGTTAGAAATCGTTATTTATTTGGCAATTTAAATTATATTTGGAAGAGCCTTATAGAATTTATATCTATTAAAAGTATTTTACTTGACTAATAGTATTGAAGGTGTTGTTTTCGAACGAACGGTCATTCCTTTTTCGATTGCGCTCTGAAAACCATGTGTGATAAAAATTATGTATTGTTTTGGGAATTAAACTTATAATTACCAAGTAAAATGTGGATTATTTCTATTAGTATCTAGGTTATTTTTAAGGTGTGTTCATAAGGATTTATTCAAATAGGTTTATTCAAACAATCAATTACCCTATGGCAGTCCACTGCTGGACATAGGCCTCTCCCAATATTGGGAGGCCTTGCCCTACAGTTCCCACGCTGGCCAGACGGGTTGGTACAGGGTTTTATTTCGAGGTTTCCTTCTCTCGCAGTGATATCGTCAGCGTATTTTTCCGTGAGTTACCTCTTACGACACCCTTCGGATGAGATATGGTGGTGATACTTGTATTCATTCTTCGTCACCACACGAATAGGATTTATTCAATGATGATTTTTTCAAAAGGATTTATTTATATTCACAATGCTAAGCTATAACGGTATTCCCGTCCAATTGAACAGTCCGACTGGGGAAGTTCCTCCGCCCTACAGAATACCGCTACCACAATAACCTCGTATTATGTTCCCGGCGGTAAGTAGGGTAGCCAGAGCTCACTGGAGAGGTTTTGTGCTGTCAGTGGGAAGACCAAAGGCTACTCTCCTGCTTTTTCTTCTATACTGACGGCATAGAAACTCTCTGCGTTTATAGGGTCGGAAGCACGAGTGTGACTCCCTTTGTGTTGCACACACCCTTAGGCCACGGTAACCGCTTACCATCAGATGGGACGTGTACTTGTCTGCCACCTCAGTTGTATAAAATAAAATTATGAGGATTCATTAATAAAAACCTTTCTTCCTCGTTATATTAACCCAAATACCCCTGCTTCTATCCATAGCAGGTCAAAGGTTCCAGTCTTGAAGATTTGCTATTTCTGTTCTTTACGAGTCAGGTTACAGTTTTGCCGAAGTCAGTGCCATATCACGTTAATACAACAAGACGTTTCCCCTATAATAATAGAGGAGGGACATACGAAAAGTCCCTTCTCCAGTACCTGGTGTACTCATCATTACTCGATGTTTGGTTGGGTCACTAATGTTGATCCCGATAAACAAAATTTACAGTATAGGGAATGTGGGTGGCAATGTAGTCCTATAAATAAGAATAAAAAAACCCGATTGATGCTGAAAAGATCGAAACAAGCTTTATAGCAGGCGGTACCCATTAATTTTCATCTGGTTTGAGATTTGTAAATGGGTACCGCCTGCTATAAAGCTTGTTTCGATCTTTTCAGAATCAGTCGGGTTTTTATTTTTAATAATTTACTTTACTTTAAACTTTTTAGTAATGTTAAAAATATATATTTGTAATCGACTTCTTTCATTTTGATACCCTACTCGATGAATTTTCAAGTGTTTTTTTATCATATATATTTTGGCGCCAAAAACCAACATATAGCTTTTCTTTATATTTTGTGTACATAAGAACACTTTCGCAAGTTACATCAATCATTAAAATTAATTGACTTATTTCCATCTAAATTTTCTCGTGTGTTAAAGATCGTCAATAATTTTTCTGAATTCTTAGCAACTTCTAAAGGTGTCTTTGGCCTTTTTTTTCCTACGGATATCATCCCCGTTGGTAGTCGAAGGTGGTTATGTCGAACTTGGGCCGATTAAAACGACACGCCGTAACTATAGATTCTTCCCGCTTAACTGTTCTCATCACGGATGCAGACAGCATTTTCATTTCTCCCATCTCCCATCCTCAACTGTCATTATAATGAAGCCATAATATATATTTTCAACGTTCAATTGCAACCGTACAAAAAAGTTACGTAGTATTTCGGATTTTAACTGCCACGATAAGTGTACTCTATTTCGATAATATAATCAAACTCCTTACCCAAATGCTAGCAAAGTTTGCTTATTCAACAACTCAACATCACGTTCGAATGGCTGCCGCCCACGCATTTTCTACAGAATGATTTAAACATTTCCATTAACCGATCGCGAAATAACTGGCGTTTCGGAGAATACATCGATCTTACTGGTATCGGTATCACAAATGACATAGCTTATTACTGTACCGATCCATATTTCTTAGTAAACTGTGTTATATTCTCTTTTTTTTATCATGCGGGAAATCCCCACGCATACCTCCCCCGCCGGAGCCGGAGGGGGAGGTTATGTCTGACTCGAACCGACTTAACCGCACGCCGTCTGTGTTTCGCAGTGCAAGGCCGTAGGTGAGGTAGCTATAGAGCATATCCCTCGCCCCCCAGCTGACCCAGGGGTGTTATATTCCCTCCTGGTAGGCAGGGACAACAATCCGCCATTTGCTTAACGAATTTCGAGTGCTTCTGACCTGACCTTTTATATTGTGTTATATTATCAATTGATTTCATGGCCTATATACGATTTCAAAAAGTCGGGTAGTTTATAGACGGTATATACGCTTCAATAGACGAATGTCACGAGACTTCTTTTTATTGCCCGACTGCCAGAAGGGGTAGGCCCAAAAAGTCTTGGCTTGACGTCATGCAAGGGTCTTGGCTTGACGTCATGCAAGGTGACATGCGTGCAAATGGTCTCACTACCATGGTAGCCCAAGATCGTGAGAAGTGGAGGAGGAAGAGCAGGAAGGTGGACTCTGAGCTCCGAGGGCATCTTGGCATCGGATGCAATCGGGACAACGTCTAAATGTCGATGATGATGATGAATGATGCCAAGTAGGGTTATGCTTTTCGCGCGTTTCTTGTATGTATGTATGTTTGTAATATTCTTTATTACCTCATATCTTTTGAACCACCGTAGGGATTGCATTGATCCATGTCTCAAATAAAAGATTGTTTTTATAACTTACAAAAATGAAACCTGTGACCTACTGGAGCCCCTGCTCGCGGTGATGGTCCGCTGCGCGGATGCGTGGGCGGCCAGCGCCTCCTTCTGCGAGCAGGTCATGCTCGCGAAGGAGACAGCAGAGCGGGCGCGGCGCGATGAGCGAGAAAGACTCGCTGACATCGCTGCACGCGCTCGAAGGCGGCTCGGGCGTCGGAGGGCGCAGACCGACCTCCGCCCCCCATGAGCGCGGGCCTGAGGGTGACGGGTGGAGCCGCCCGTCACCCTAGCAGAAGCAGGCCACAGCGGCGGCGCGCATCGTAGGGCGATTTTAAGTCGGGGACCGCGTGGTCCCCCCTCCCGAGGAGGGCCAGACCAAGAGGGATGGCCCTGGGTCAGCCGGGGTGCGAGGGATATGTCGCATGACAACCTCACCTTCGGCCTAGCACTACGACCCAGAGACGGCGTGCGGTTTAGTCGGTTTGAGTCCGACATAACCTCCCCCTCCGGCTCCGGAGGGGTAGGTATCCGTGGGGATTTCCTGTACGTAAAAAAAAACCTACAGGAGCAGTTCCAAGGGCACTTTTAGCACCCTGTGCGATAAAAGTACCCTTTGTGTTATTCCAGACTATAATCTACCATTTCGCCTAAATTCATTGCAATCTTCACGTACTATATTTTATAATAGAAGTAGAAATAAGTAAACAGAGTGACGTAGGAACTTATATCGTCCAATCACAATCGACCACTGTCTCATTACACTGCTCTGACGTAACACAAAATAATTCCGATAGTTTATTTCTACACACAGTTAATCACATCTACCCACATAAGTATCCTGTGTACAATTTGCTAAAAAAACAAACAGTTTTGTTTGTATATGCGTCTGTCGTTACCGTACTATTAACAAAGTGTAAAGAATCATTCACCGTTAGTTTCAGTGATTCTTACGTAAAGATACAGATGCAATCGTGGCTTGTGTATCTTCACACAAAATAAATACGCACAGGAGGCCAGCTTCTAACAACAAGCTGAAACACACACATACACACGTTGACACATATCTATTAGCTTTTCTATACCCACAAGTATACTACACACCATTTAAGTGTTACACATATACCCACGCATTGGTCTATGGGGCCCCACCGAGATCTTTGGGGCCTAAGCCTGGCCTAAGTTAGACCTAAGCCGGTACACCTGCTGATAGATGGACGAGGAAGCGTATGCTTTCTCCTCGGGATCAGGAGTTCAGGTGGCTGTCGTTCTCATCAAAGGGAAACCAAATTATGAAAGAGTGTGAAACCCGGACTCCATAGTGCAAGCTTTGGGTGCAATTGGGATTGGTGCTCGCGCAGAAATTAGCGCTACTGAAGACACCAAAACGGCTAGGAAAAAGTAATTATATATCGACATTATACATTAGGAGAGGCCTATGTCCAGCAGTGGACTGCAGTGGGCTAATTAATATCGGCGGGTTAATAGACCTTTTTTTTATGTCGGACTCGAACCGACTAAACCGCACGCCGTGGGTCGTTGTGCTAGGCCGAAGGTGAGGTGAGGTGACCCCGGCTGACCCGGGTTAATAGATACGCGGGTATTCGAAGGTTCGCATCTCCATCATAACATTATTCCGAGTACCGTATTCGATTTCGTGTTCGAATTTTGGACGCGCCAAAATATATTTGGGATTTTATGTTAGAAAATTCCTCAACAATGAGTCAGGAAAACTGCAGCAAGAGACTTGTACTGAGAAAAGAATAAAATAACAATAGACTTCCAATATTAAAAAGAAAAATTAGGCAGTAAATTTCCATCCCTGAAAGCTGTAATCTCATTTATATAAATAGACAGAAAGGTTGAATAACCTCTCAAGAACTGCATCGCAGTGCATTGATCGAGTGATGGACGATTGCAGCGAATCGAGATCGCGAATCGATATTTTATTTATACGATGACAAAAATATATCGAGAGTGCTTTTGAATGCATGTTTGCAATTCTAAGTGGATCGAGTTATGTGAGCAGTGAGATATAATCAATTAACAGAAGAGGGCTTTACTGCTTTGTTTTTCTTTTATGCTCGTTCCAAGATAATTACGGTAACAACCCGGTAGACGGAAGGTAGTGTAGACGTAAAATTAGGCAGTTTGACCCCCGATTTTACAATCTGTATCTACCTTACAAACTCCTATTGCATGTTGCAATCAGAGAGAAGAAAATGATGAGCAATGATTTCTACATACGTTTATTGAGGTGGTATTGCTCTCCAATCAACATGTTTAGATCTGGTAACCCAGCCGCATTTCTTGGATTCAATGGCTAGTGGCTAAGGCTGTTCTGGGTTCTAAGGATACTCTTCTTAGGGCATATCTGGCTATCTGGCAATACAAGGTGTGGTGAAGAAACACCATGTGTTTTCAGTCTGTCGAAGCCTGAAGGGCTTTGGTTTTTTTTTTTATTGTCACGAAATATTTATTTATAACCTTACCAATGAGTTTTATGTGCTTAAATTAACATGTGTTTAAGTTCTGAAAGAATTAACGTGATTCTAAGAGAGACAGGGTAATAAACAGTTTTTTTTGTACCTACTCCTCTGCTATTGGCAAATTTGCAGAGACTTTTGTTACGGCTATTTAAATTCAAAAACATCCTAAACTAATCTTTCCTCTATCATTCTAGTTCACTTTGTCATTCCAGTTCTATCTTTTATTCCTCTCGCACTTTCATACTACCTTCCATTCTCTCATTGGATTTATGTGTACCTAACTTATCGTGTCTATCTATCTAATTTTTACTTTATTTGCAACAAAAATATACAACAATTCTTAACTACTTAATTCTAATTACATTGAATGGACTTATATTATTATACATTTCTATTTTCTATACTTTTTATAATACTTAATCCAACACGGGCAACTATACAATTTATTGACTATAAAAAAAAAAGTAAAGTAAAAATGTATTTATTTGCCATTACAAAACTGCTTATAATTACATACATGTGTTACCGGGAGTGCACACAACAGTTTTACATAGGAACAAGTCCGGTATTGCTAAAAGCTTCCTACACTAGGCTAAGCCTGTCCTGTAGGAACCCTTTTTTTTTTCTAGTTGAAGTGCCTTTAATGCTATCACTATTGTTTTATATAAAAATCTATCAAACATGCAATCCAAGAAGTCCAAGCATTTAATTTAAGATTTCACATCAAGCGTTTTAAAAAGCTTTCCGTGTATTCATAGGACCAGGTAAGTAAGGTTTTTAGAATAAGTTCCTTAGCTTCACTCATTGACAATTTACCTATGAAGCAGATTTTATTTATTCTGTTGTATATCTGAGGCTTCATGTAGGCACTAAAACGTCTTGCGAATTCCGTTTTTACTACAGTAAGAGGAAGCTTGTAAACCCGTTTCAAGATCATGTCCCCATGGTAACCAGAGCTGATCACCTGCTTATGGGTTAGCAAAGCTATTCTTAGGATGTATATCCTCCTGACGCTCAGCAGCTGAGTTTCTTCGTATAACAAGTTAGTAGAATAACGGAAAGGTTTATTAATCATAGTTTTTAGCACGGCTCGCTGAGCTCTCTCCAATTCTATCAGGTGAGTACCACCAGAACCCCCCCAGGCTGCGATACAGTACGACAAAATCGGTTCGCAGAGAGAAATATAAACTGTTTTTAGAAGGCTTATCGAAGCCACGTCTCGTAGAATTTTCATTGCGTATATGATCTTTCTAACTCTTGCAGACGTTGCCACGATGTGCTCGCCAAAGGTTAGTTTCTCATCTATGATGATCCCCAAATACTTTACTGATTCTGTTCTACTTACCTGGGTACAATTACAACCTGGAACAGTATTAATGGTGGCATCAGTGCTACAAGAATGTATCAGAATTTTTAAGCCTGCTGGAGGTGCTGAAGCAGCTGTTTTGTGAAAAGCTATTAAACGCGTCTTAGTGTGGTTAAGTGCCAGTAGATTATTATTCAGCCATTTTACTACTCGATTTAAACCCCTTTGGGCGATGTCAAATACTCCCTCCCATTTTCTATCACTAAATATAATAACCGTGTCGTCAGCATAGTTAATTATCTCAGCGTCGCCTATGTGTTCCTCAGAAGCCAGGTCATTTATATAGACAAGAAAGAGAGTTGGGCCCAAAATGCTACCCTGAGGTATTCCATAATTCACGCACTGGGGGTTGCTAACAAGGTCATCCACTTTGAGACATTGCTTACGACCTGTAAGATAACTCTGAAACAGATTCAAACTTACGCCCCGGACACCTAGTTTTTCTAATTTCCTCAATAAGATAGGAAATGAGACTGTGTCGAAAGCCTTTGCCAGGTCTAAGAAGATTCCCATACAGGCGCGTCCTTCATCCAGGTTTTTGCTGATGATATCAGATAAAAGGAGTACTGCCTGTTCAGTAGATTTCCCCTGCCGGAAACCGAATTGGTGTTTGGAGAGTAACCCCTGTGACTCTAGGAACTCCTTAAGCTGCCTATTGACTACTTTCTCCAGCATTTTTGAAAAAACACTGAGGAGAGAAATCGGTCTATAATTGTTCGGACTATCTGTTGTACCTCCTTTGTGAATTGGGACCAAGGTTGCCAGTTTCCATACATCCGGAAATATCCCCGAAGACATAGATAGATTAAATATATAGGACAAAGGCTCACAAATGTAAGAGTTGAGTGATTTTACTAATCGGTTAGTAATGTTATCATACCCAGGAGCACTATTATTCTTAAGCTGACGTATGAAACTTTGAACTTCTGTAGGTGAAGTAGGATGGAGAAACAAAGAGTTGGCTGGTGACACAGGAACTCTGACTTTAGATGCTAAATTCGATTCCGTCTCCTTCATTTTAGTTAGAATTTGGTCTGATAAGCGTTGCCCCACTGTAGCGAAAAAGTTATTGCAATAATTCAAGGACTCTATGGGAGAACCCTTTATTTTGGATAGGTTAAGTGTGCGTGGTGCGTTTGAAACGAAATGAGTTAGGCGCCTAATCGTACTCCATAACTTACGTGGGTTGTCTGAACTGTTTTCTATTTCCTTTTTATTGTATTCTGTTTTTAATTTGCGTATGAGTTCATGATAAAAGTTCCTGTATCTTTTATAAACTAACAGTTTGATGGGGTCGTTTGGAAATTTTCGTGTTTCCAAGTGTAATTGGTCTTTATGAGCTGAGCATCTAAGAAGTCCAGGAGTCATCCAGGGTTTGAAGGTGAGCTTAGACCTACTGATTTTTGTTACCCGGGTATTTTTATCTGTTATAGAAAGAATCGTAGCCATAAACAATTTAGTAGCTTCATTTGGGCAAGTTTTATTGTAGACGGTTTGGCAATTGACTTCTTTTATTTCCTCCTTAATAGACTCGAAGTCAGTTCGGATTTGATATCTATTTTCTCGTGGCTTTCGAGCCTGCAACCTGACTCCAGTTAAAACTATGTCATGATCGGTCACTGAAGAAGTGCATATGATGGATTCCAGCTCGTGTTTTGTGTTACTGAAGACATGATCAAGACACGAAGCACCCCGTGTCGGTTTATTTACGTTCGATTGATAGCCCAGATGTGCCATGAGACTCAGATATTTGCCACTCACCTCAGGGTCCAAAATGTTTATATTTATATTGCCGGCTATTATACAACAGGGGCTCTTTTGGATATTATTTGTAACAATTTCAAGGGTAGTCAAAAAATTGCCAGTGTTGGTGAAAGAAGGCGATATATAAATACCCAACAGTGTAATACAGCCGGGAATGTGTACTTGAAGACAGTTTGCGTCCAGAAGATTAGGCTCGCTTACTATAGGTGTCCAACATTGCTTTATGTAGACAACTACTCCCCCTGATTTATTTATAAATTTAGTAGAATAGAAGTGAAAATATCCATCAATCGTCGGAATTACTGGATTTTCGCTTAGCCCACACTCACTCAAAAGTAGTATGTCAAATTCCAAACCCATCCTTTTTACGATTACCATGAGTTTATCCAAGTTACATGACACGCCCCTCACATTAAACGAAAGCAACTTGAAGTCATACTTTGACAGATAGTTTTTACAATGTCGTGCGAGCTCAACCTTGTGGCAGCTAACATTAAGCGTATTGTCCACTTCTACTAGTAATTCAGAGGACGCCATAGATTTGAATAAATTTTACGTAATTTAATTGGATATCTGGCAACAAATTTAAACAGCATTATTGCAGACAATAAGTCAATTGCACTTTTCAATATATCTACACAATAAGAAGTAAGAATGGTTGGCTTAAGTAACTGGATGTTGAGATCACGGATCGCAAGATTGTGAGTATTGTTATAGTGAAATAAAATTATAAAAAACTTATTAGCTAAACAGATAAACAGATTGTGGGTAATATTATAGTGGAGTAACATTACAAAAACAAGCAAAAATATTAATTTAAGTAACGACCAGATAGGACACAATATGTAGCCGAACGGCACCAGTAGCTCTAATACAGGTAATAATTTAAGGCATATGATCCATATTAACTTGAAAGGGACCAACATTGAAAGACTCAGATGAAGGTCCAATACGTACTTCGATGTCACATTTATCACGAATGATGATTGCTGGATACTTCGTATCTGTGGAGTTTGATGCCTTGCGTACATAAATCTGTCCATTTCGGACCCAGCAATAACGAAAGTTGTGTTGTTTAGCACGACGTCTGGCCTCTCCAAATAATTTCCTGTTAGCCATGGATAATCTTTCATTAAAATAGAGTACTTCAGATGTTCCACTGACAATATCAGAAGTAGTAAGTCCGCGCCTCGTTCTAGCCGCCGATAGCATTTCGTCACGTTTAGCCTTGCGAATCAACTTTACCACCACTGGTCTATGTTTGTGTGCAGCGCCTGATTCTTTCTGCTTGGATCCGACTCGCGTTACCTGATCAATATCAGATTCCTGCAAATCCACGCCAAGTTTCTTAGAAGTCACTAAAATTGTGTGCGTTAGGTTCTCAAGTGGCTGTTCTGGGATGCCTATAATTTCCAGTTCATTTCTCATATTATATTGTTCTTGGGAGCCTATATTTTGCTGCAATTCTGCTATCGTCGCCTTCAGACCAATGATTTCACTATCGTTACTGAGCAGTCTGTGCTCATACTCATTAATTTTCTCAGTCAGAGTCGATACCGCATTCAATTGTGCCTTAACATCCAGGATCTCCTGTCGTAACAATCGCAGTTCCTCAAAAACTTCTGGTAAACCCACCGAGTCCTTTGTTTCTGGTGAAGAGGGAGCCGGTTTGCCTCGGCTACCTCGTGACATGTTGACATTGAGCGACGAGTTTGATTGGTTGAGGGCCCTAATGGGTGTAGATACATCGCCGACCTTTGGTCTAGAGCATGTGCACGTAGGGCATACCCACTGTTGTTTGAATTCAACGGACTGGTTTTCAAAAGTAGGAATTTTGATATTTAAACATTCAATATCGTAGTGAGATTTACACAGAGCACACTCCATAAAGTAACAGGTTGAGATATTTTTCCCACATGCATTACATGAGTGCGCCATCTTATAGTTCTGCTGGGCTTCTCTCCAGGAAACACAACTATCAGCCAAAAGTCACACGGCAAATTAACTCTAAACGGCAGTATTTAATTTTAGCGCACTGGCAACATTAAGATTTGACAGGTTAGCTTAGTACCACAAGGTCAAAATAAAAATAAAAATAAAAATAAAATTATTAAAAATTGAGGGTAGGAACGAAAAGTTTGTTATTGACCCATGTCAACAGTAACACTATTTACTTGATATTCGTCCAAATGTTAGTTCAATTTGTTGGAACAACACTAATACACTTAGCACATATTATATCCAACACTTTTTTATAGTTTATATCACCGTTCCAGCACTTTTGATAACAATGATGAATAAAATACAGGAGCGCGATTTACCTATTAGTGTACAAGTTTGACAGCTGGCAGTTTACTAGGTAATCATTATGCCCAGATAATGAGCCTTGTTAGTTCTCAAGTCTTGTTCCTCAAATGTACTTTTCTTACAATTTTGGTAGCGTAACTCGATCATTGACTCCGTGTGTGTAGTGATCAGTGTTCTGATGCCGTCCATGTCAATTTTCGTTCCAGTAGCAATTTCTAATTCAAGCCTGTCCCTGGCATGGATGGGACAAACCATCAGGAGGTGGGCCACGGTGTCGGGGATACCTGGTTCGCAGGCACACGATGGGTCCGTCGCAAGCTTGAAACGGGTCAAGTATGAGGCGAACCCACCGTGCCCTGTAAGAAACTGTGTTGTTGGACCAGTGATTGGAATCCTCCTGATGGTTCTGAATGCTTCCACCGCGCAGGGGAAGAATAATTTTGTGGTTGAGGCCGTTGCACCCTCCCGATACCGCCTGCTCCATTCGTCGAGGGAGTCCTGTCGTAGGACTCTCTTGACGAATGAAAGGTGCCCTCTTGAGTCTTAAGGCGGCCTCCCTCGCGAGGCAATCCGCTCTCTCATTCCCGTCGAGACCGACGTGGGCCTTAATCCAGTAGAGGGAGACGCTCTTGCCCTGTTGCCGACAGCGGCCAAGAGCGTCTCTGGTTTCTACTGAGGGTGGGTGGTGAGAGTGGGGATTGACTACACTCAGGAGCGCCGCCCTACTGTCGCTGAAGATGCCGAACGCGGCAACGTCATGCCGCTCTACCTCGCACGCCGCTTTGCGCAAGGCCAGGAGCTCCGCCTGGTAGACGGTACTATGTGCTGAAAGAGCAAACTTGCGGGCCTTCATCTCGGACTGTCTGTTCCACACATGAGACAGCAACTCCGACCCGGCCCTCAATTTTGCTCCCGTCAGTGAATATCCGAATATCGTGCGCTTCCACGGTGTTGAACTGATCCTCGTCTACCACGCTGTCGAACTCCAGGCGTATTCGCTCCGCGGGGTGCGGGGCTGCCAAAATGGGTGCCAATCGCTCGACCTCCCTGTCTCCCAGCCACGGCTGGGGCACTCCTCTCTTGGTCTCATATAATGAGGAATTCGGAAGTCCAGAGGGAGTCTCCCAGCCAGCAGCAGTGCAGAGTTCAGGGAGACCGGTACCGGACCGGTAGGCTTTAGTCAATTTCAGAGCGAACACCCGCTGAACCGCGCCCAGCCTCGCCCTGACGCATTTCTTTTCCGTCGCCTCACACCACACGCTAGCCGCGTACAATATTACCGGCTCAATTACTGCTGTATAGATGGTCCGGATCACCTCAGGGTTAAGCCACTAGGTGATCCGGGCCGTCCGTGCCAATTTTTTATAAAAGTTTATGGCCTTGGTACATACATTTTTGATGTGAGTATTAAATTTGGGCTTTGGAATACTTTTCTAGACCTTATGAGGACCATTTGCTTTGCAGTTTGGCAACGAATGTTTATTGTTAAGTTGTGTTTTTATTCAGGAAAAAAATTTTGGAGACTTTTCTTGGAGTCAATATTAAAAGATTACCTTGCACATTACTGGCTAAGACAGCTAATCTGTACTCGCATAACTTACTCACCTTATACAGTAATTCATGTATTTACTCAGGAGCCTGTAGGTATAATGTGTATCGCCTTCTCAATAATATGATCTTTGATTCGTTTCCCTGAAAGTCTAACAGAGCGCTTTATTGCGTTATTCCATTTGATACAACAAGTATATTATTATATTCCTTCTGGACATATTGTAGGCATTTCGAGGACATGCCAACACCCAGCGGGAGGGACACTGTTTGGATTGGAAATAATGAGGCCAATAACGATGCTAGAATAGCATTCACACAAATTGCTACTTATGATAGATACTTACTTTTCCAGAGTAAGTAAATAAATCTAAATATGTACCTCAATCTACATTTTGTACTTACAACTTTATTCACTGCCTCAAAATTTATATCAAAAGAAATTTTAATATGTTTCAGGAAATGTATTTAAAATGCTAATAGGTCCCTACTCTTTGGAGAACTAGCACACTTGCGTGTCTTGTACGCAAATTATTCTGAGTTAACTTCATAATATGTTAAATATATTCTACTTATTTTATTGTCTTCTTCTTGTACTACTTAACGCGTTAGTGGGCGCTGGGACTGGTACAGGGAAAGGAATTTATATTTAGTGGCGTTTGCCCGTAAATATAAGGTCAGTAATAAGATTTTTATCTTCAATTTAAACATAAGTCAGTTTTAAATGTCTGACTAAGAACTTTCTAATTAAAAAAAAGTGGCCAAGTGGGAGTCAGACTTACTCATGAAGGTTTCCGTAGCAGCAAGTAACGTTGTAACTTTGAGCGATGTTGATTGAATGATAGGTAAACTACGGTTTACGCTTTAAGACGTATTAAAAAAAACTACATACCAGATCTCGTTCAAACCAAATTCGGTACGTTATTTTTTTTTAGTTTTATCATTCTCTTATTTTGCATTAATTAAATTGAAACTGTTTCGTGTGTTATTAAAATTCACGGATCACAGACGGCCCTTCATTTAGAAGATTTAGATGGAATTCCGTAGAAAGTGCATCCATTGTAGGAACACACAATGAGGTTATTGTTTTAGGACTTAAGGTTTTGTGTTAAAAACAGTTTTACTGTGGGGTTGGTTTCGGTATTGTTTCGTTTTCAGTAGAGTGGATTTTTGAAATGTGTGTTCTTATATATTGCAGTTACGGTTTGCTAGGGGTAAACTCATTATATGTTCCTCTTATTAATAAGTATGTGTATGAGAATTAACGTGATCATGCAATAGGTGTAAGGGAATTAAGCTAACAAGCTAATACACCTACTAACCAAGTTTAAACAGCATAGTTTTTATAGTTTTGGAAAAAGTGGCTGTGAAATGCGGACGGACAGACAGACAGACAGACATGACGAATCCATAAGGGTTTCGTTTTTTACCATTTGGCTACGGAACCCTAAAAACACATCAAAATGCGTCCTTTGCGAAAAAATGCTTTACTGATAAAAAATATAGCATGGAGATTATAATTTTTTTTTAAATATTTAGCATAAGAAATGCTTAATATTGAATTCAAATTATATGGGCTGGGTAGTCAAAATTCGATGTTTAAAAATGATTGAAAAATCATTCATTGGTTCCGATAGTTCGTTGGAATATCGGTAGACAAACTCCACTGTCGCCTCAAAAACAGGTATAAAAAGAGAAATTTGAATTGGTTAGGGCGAGGTCTGGTAGCGTAGTAAAATAAAAAATAATATGTAACAATGTTGAGCTAGTTATTATTATTACTGTGGCCCCACACTAGGCAAAGCCTGTGCAGTGGGTACCAAGTGAAACATAGTTGGCTCGGGCGACATCAGAGTTTTTCGGCTTAACATATAAATTAGAACTATACCATTTTGTTTACAATTTTTTAACAACAAATACATCGATGGTGAAATTCAAAATTCATTCTTTCACTTGACAATCACTAATGACCACACCACAACATTTATGACATATGAGCAATTAAACTTTCGGTTCGATCGATCGATAGAGAATTGAGCCATTTTGTGACTTTCAACCTTGCCTTTTTTACCGAACATAGTTTTATGTAGCAAGCGCTATTTGTTTGATTATAAATATGGATGTCTTTAAATGGACTAAAGCGTCTGGCAAAGCTTGTGTTGACAAAATGCCTAAATCTTTATAGTCTTCTGAATTTATTGTTCTTTTATTAATGTTCAGGACTGTGGTGTCCACTGCTTTGTACAATTAAATAAAACACTTATATAGTGAGTAGGTAGGAACGCAATTCACAGCGCGCCCGCACGCCTCGCCCGACTTCCGCAGATTGCACGGACGTCACTGTCAACCGCGCACTACTTACATTTATGTATATCACATCTCTTCCTTTTTATAAATCAATTAATTTTATAATATACTTATAATCTAAAAACGAATAAACATCTTTTTCTTTATCACAATCAATCTTCTTTATTCATTTCTTCTTCGTGATCTATAACTTTCCATTGTCCTTCTACTTTCTTCAGGTGTACAATATTCCTTCTATATTCTTGTCCAGTTTCATCATTCCTAATGTTTATATCGCTCCCTTCAGCATTGATTACGGTGTGAGGTGTTGGATTGAATTCAGAAGTTAATTTATTTTCTTTTATTAAATTCTTTACATAAACTTTTTCACCAATCACTAATTCTCTATCCGTGGCTCTTCTCTTCTTATCTTCGTTTAATTTGTTTTTCTCTTTTCTTTCTTTGTCTCGATCTCTTATTTCTGAATCATCGTAACTATTTTCTAGGTCTGTTAAAAAAGGTAATTTGTCTCTGAATTGTCTTCCATAGAACAATTCCGACGGGGATTTACCTGTGGAGGGATGAGGTGTACTATTGTACATCATTAAGTATTTTAGCATATCGTCTTTCCAGTCTGTTTTTTCACATTGACTAATTTTCAGTCGTTTAAGAATATCCCTATTTTGTCTCTCTACTTCACCGTTTTGCTGAGGCCAATAAGGGATGGTGTTAAAAAGTGTAATTCCTTGTTCGATACAAAAACCTTTAAAATCCTTACTACAAAATTGTTTACCATTATCAGCGGTTATACTTGCAGGATTTCCGGTCCTAGAGAATATTTTTTTTAACACATTTATGGTATCTTGGGTAGAGATAGATTTCATAATTTCAATCTCTTTATATCGACTATAATAGTCTATAATCACTAAGAGATGATTTCCATTCGGTAATGGACCTAAAAAATCAATAGCTGTATCGACCCAAGCTTTTGTAGGAAGTTCGCGCCTTTTCATAGGTACTGGTGGGTTTGGGGCTGAGACTAAAGTACACCCTCTGCAATTTTTTACAGTACTTTCGGCATCTTTATCTATTTTAGGCCACCATACTTTAGTGCGTAATCTAGCTTTCATATTTACAATACCTGGGTGACCCTCGTGAGCTGCTGCTAACACTTGTTTTCGTAACTCAAAAGGAACTACTATTTTATTTCCTCTTAATAAGATACCGTTATATACCCAGAGTTCATGTTGGAATAGCTTGTAATTACTAATTGAAACGTCCCAAGAATTATTTATTAAGGCGTCTTTAACTAATTTGAATTTAGCGTCATTGTTGGATGCTTCGATAATTGATTTTAAAGATAGTGCTACAGGTCGCGCATAATGGATAATCTGGTTAACATGATATTCGCCTTCAACACTATCTGAGTCTGTTGTATTGGAGTTTGTACTAAGACGAGATAGCGGGTCTGCAATATTTGATTTACCAGGTCTATAAATTATTTTGTAATCGTATCCTTGTAGTCGAAGGACCCACCGTTCGATTCGAGCACAAGGCTTCGACCTCGTACCGAATATAACTTCCAAAGGCTTGTGATCTGTGATGAGCTCGAATTTTTTACCATACAGATATATATGAAAATGTTCAATTGCCCAAACTAAAGCTAATGCCTCTTTCTCAGTTTGACAATACCGTTTTTCAACGTCTGTCAGACTTTTGCTTCCAAACGCAATAATACGAGGTCCTTTCTCATCGTACTGTATCAGTACAGAGCCTAAACCTACAGGGCTAGCATCAGCTATTACTTGGGTCCGATCTTTTGGATCGTAGTACCCCAGATTTGCAATTTTCGAAAGACGGTCTTTTAGATGATTGAAAGCTATTTCTTGTTCTTTTTGCCAAAACTCCGTAAGTTTTTTACTTTTGTGCATTTTCAGCCTAAGCAATTTCCGAATAGGTTCTGTTAAGGTTGACAGATTGGGGATCCATTTCCCAACATAATTTATTAATCCCAGAAAGCTTTGAATTTCTTCGATGGTTTCCGGTGGTCTAAATGATTCGATGGCTTTAATATATTTATCAAGCGGCTTAATGCCTGATGACGAAAGTTCGTGACCAAGAAATTGAATTATTTTTGCATTCAAAAGACATTTGCTTTCGTTCAATAAAACATTATTATCTTTGAGTACTGCTAACACTAGTTGTAATTTGACATCGTGGTCTTTTTTATTACGTCCAAAAACTACTATATCGTCAATGAAGTTAACCACTCCTTCGCATGGTAATAACATTTTCTCCATAATTTTTTGAAAATGTTCAGGAGCACATGATATTCCAAACATTAGTCTTTTGTAGCGGTAAAGCCCTTTACTTGTAATGAAAGTTGTGATTTCTCTACTATTTTCTTCTAGTTCCACCTGATGAAAAGCATTTTTGATGTCTAATTTTGAAAAAAATTCTGCTTTGCCAAGTTTGGGAATGAGTTGTTCCATCGTGGGCAAAGGATGATTTTCTCGAATAATAGCTTTGTTAGCAGCACGCATGTCTAAACAAATACGAATTCCGTCATCAGATTTTAGGACAGGGACCATCGGAGAAACCCAGGAAGATGGTTTATTCACAGGTTCAATGATGTCCATTTTTACCAGTTCATCTATTTTTTTATTTATTTTTGATTCCAAAGGAATTGGTACTCGCCTATAAGGTTGGCAAACTGGGGGAACTTCTTTATCAATAGTGATTTTTAATTGAACATCTTTGAATTTAGGGAATGGCGCCTGCTCAATAGCATTTACTTCCAGACCTAGTTTTAAAACTTTAAGGGAAATAGCAGCCATTTTACCCAAAAGGTTCCTTGTGCCATTTTTTATTACATAGAATGTTGTTGTTATTGAATTGGGACCAACTTTTATTAGTGCGTCGAATGAACCTAGCACCTTTAATGGAATTTTGGCACCATATGCAAGGAACGTTCTGTCTGATGACTTCTCTTGATTGGAAACCACAGCTTTAGATTGTTTCATGTGTTCCCAAGTTCTATCGCTGATAATATTAGATCTACTACCAGAATCGATAAGCATTTCTATCAAAACACCACCTACCTGGCAATTAATAGTTGCATCGTCATCGATGTGGAAAATATAATCGACTTGCTCTTTATTTTGTGTCTCCACCTTAGCTTTTTTTGTTTTATAGCTATAGTTTGTCGAAAGGTTTTTCCTTTTATTGGCCCTTGTTCTGCAATGTTTTTGGAAATGACCTTTGTAACCACACTTCATGCAGTTAGCATTAATTGCAGGGCAGGAATCGTTATCACTTCTGTGACGTTTACTACCACATCGGCAGCAGGTATCTTTTTCATTTTTTGTATTACGTCTAAGGGTTTTGGTGTCAATTTTATTAACACTGGTAGTGGTTGTATTTGTATTTTGTTTATCGTGAAAATCATTTAACTGGCGTTCTACAGTTTCAAGGGAGTTAGCCTCTATTATGATTTTTTCGATCGTGGCCTCATCACCTAACAACAAAATATTTTTTCTTAATTTAGTCGAATTGCACTTTTCTGTTATTTGATCGATTAGGTGCTCGTCTTCTTTAAAAAACTTGCATTTTGAACTTTGTCGTCTCAGACGAATCAAGAATTTTTCAAATTTTTCTTCTGGTTCTTGTTTCATCAGACGAAATATGTGCCTCTCAAATAAGTAACTTTGTTTAGGGGAAAAATATTCCTCAAGTTTTTTTATCGCAGTGTCATATACGTCAGTCTCGTTAGGATCAGTTATGTGGGCACCTGGTATATTAAAGTATATGTCTTGTAGTGCCATACCACCAAAATGTAATAATAGTGCTCGTTTGTTAATTTGGCATATCGTCTTGGTTGCTACGAAATATATTTCTATAGCACGTTTCCATCTGTCCCAACGGGAGCTTATGGAGGTTTGATCTCCATCACAATCAAATGGTTCTAATATTGGGGGTTGTGGCTGTAGTTGGGACATGTTGGACGATCTGAAAAGAAGGGGAAAATAGCCCCATAAACAAGTTGTCTTGTAACTTAAATATTTTAAAACACGATATGATATATAAATAATACCATAACAAATCTCTAATAACGAATCTAACTAGGTAGGTATCTACGTGTTAAAATTAATGTGATAATTAAATTTAAACTCAGTTACCTATTATTATAGGTAAAGATTTTATGCCACATTTCAAAGGAGTTTCATTAGATAAATGTCCGTAAATAGTTTCTATAACAGTCTAAAGTACATTTCAGTGAATGTTTATTAGGTGTCGGGCCTTTACCAGTACGCTTTCGACACCAGATACTTGTTTAGTTTTAACCATAACAATTTGATAACACCGAAGTTATAGGAACAGACCTTTGTTAAAACTGGTACTTGACAATTATGTTATGATTGTCGGAATATTTGGTTATTAAATATGTGGAAATGGGTATACCTTCAAAATTTATGTAGGTATTTCATACTTTACTTACAACTTGGTCAACAACACTTCATTATAATTGTGGTGAACTAGGTACTTACGTCATAAATACTGTATTTAGATATTACGACTCGTATAGGTATTATGATTTTATGATTAAATATGGATAGATAATGCAATGGTTTCATACTTTCTTAGTGCATTGTTTACAATCTGACAGACTTATACTAAATACTTCTACCTCCCTGTTTTTTTTAATTATTATCATTATGATTCTAACTTGTGTAATTGATGATTGTTGTTGACCAATTTCGGTAAGCAGGTATACAATTTGGGCAATAATTTACTCACTGCGCTTGTACTCGTCGCCAATGTGGTGTCCACTGCTTTGTACAATTAAATAAAACACTTATATAGTGAGTAGGTAGGAACGCAATTCACAGCGCGCCCGCACGCCTCGCCCGACTTCCGCAGATTGCACGGACGTCACTGTCAACCGCGCACTACTTACATTTATGTATATCACAAGGACTATCTTCAGAATATCTAATTGACGTACATTTAATAATTTACTTCCTTTGTACAAAGTTTCTGTAGGATATCGCAAGGGTTTCCTAAACATAGTTGTAATTACTGCCCTTTGAGCTCTTTCAACTTGGATCATTGCTTTTTTTAGCACTTCCCCAGCACGATATGCAATGTGTTATCAGCGATTGACACAAGACATAATACACAACAAATAGTGGTCAAATCATTGCTCCTGATTTTTTTTTTTAATGTTTAAAGTGATTAAAATTATTCCTTGGTAAACGCTCAACAAAATAACTGCAAACCTATCTGGGTTGTATCTTCAAAAGCCGTATTATTAACTCTTGCTATCGATAGATGTCACCGATCTAAATTGATCAAGCTATCGGTTCTTGCTAAGGTCCTACTAATAAAAATAGCTGTTATGAAAAAATGTTGGGGGCTATCCATGGTGGTTTGTGCATATGCATAAAATAAAGGGCCTAAGAGTTTATGTAGGTACATTAAAACTTTTGGCGAACTCAACAAACCTAAACCTCCAAAGCAATTAAAGAAAAAATTTTTTCACGCTAACTTCTTATAAACCTAAGCTTCAAAGATTTTACCAGTAAACACGGAGTCGAATGTCATGCCCGATTATAATCGGCACTGTTTCATCTTGTGTGGCAAACACGATCGACGTCCGGTCGAACTGTAAACACGATAAACCGTTTTGTACTTAGTACTTATACTAACCTACTCCTGAACGCATCGCGTTAGGGTCAAGACACATTCATTTATCGATGGCCTTTACCGTTTAGCTGTAGCAAAGCGACAGAGATCTCAACACAAATGGCCGTCGATGTATATGTCGTGGTTTTCTTGGGTTCCGCAACTCAAGAGGAAAAAATAAAACCAATATAGGATCACTAGCTTCGTTATTCGTCTGTCTTTCAAGAGCTTTTTCGCAGGAATTCGTGGAGGAGGTATCAGATCAAATTGATACCGAATAGGTACTTAGGTCTCGATACTTTGAAACGGCTGTGGCAAAATCTAACTCCCAAGTCAATACTATCAAAAGATACAACAGTAGTGTAGCATTAGTTCGTCCCTCAATTCAGTTGTGAACGGAACCCTCAATGCGTGGGCCCCACTTGTACACTTGTAGAAATTACCTCGGATACGCCCTGGCGGGGGCGATTAAGTAGGATTCTAATCGCCTAATGCCGCACGTCGTCTCAGAGGTACAAGATTGCCTAAACTGCCTAAAGTATATTCCCCACACCCTGGGGTTATGTATCCTAACCCTTAACGTATCAAAGTCAGTATACTTCTCAAAGTATCGCGTTATTTACCATTGTTGAACGTTGTATGACAAAATATCCGCTAAATAATTTCGTTATGACCTAAATGTAGACGTTTTTGGCTCGACTGTTTTGATTACAGACTCGCGTGTTTTGATTTTGTTTGAGGCAGGAATCGTAAACCTTTTGGACGGGTAATAGAGTTTGAAGCGAAGATATGGTTGTATTTGTAGCTTTTATAACAGCTTTGATCCAATAAAGACCATGAAATGCACTCATATCTTGTCAATATCGTTTATTTAAATCTGAAAATGATTAGTTCGAAAATAGTTGCTAATATTCTTCTTAAAAAAAAAAAAAAACCATGTTGCCTACAGGTATGTATTTTTCGAGAGATGGTAGACTGTACCAGAGTCTATCGGGTCCTACCAAGAGCTTTGAAGCCAAGCCTTTTACACCTGAAAGCCGGTACACTTGCCGTTTAATGGATGCGGCTCCGATGCAGGCTTTCCTCTAATGATTGGGGTGACCATAAAATCCATATAAACTAAAGGGAGTGTCACAATCGCGCTGCCGGATCCTGTTAGATCAGAGAGTTTGTATACCGTCAGTGTAAAAGATAAAGCAGGATAAGCCTTAGTTTTACCCACCGACAGCACAAAAGCTCTCCAGTGGGCTCTGACTACCCTACTCATCGCCGGGTACACAATACGCGGTTATTATGACCGCCGTTTTCTATAGGGCGGAGGTACTTCCCCGGGCGAAATGCTCAATTGGACGGAAATACCGTCATGTCCTACCTCCTACAATAAGGAGTACAATAAGTCCTATATTGAGGAGTAAGCGGACAGAGAGCTCCAATTTGAAACCCTCGTGTGAACAACACTAAGAATCCACTTGGTAGTTAAACCAGGGCCCCGATTCTTCTAATTTTATGACACAACAAAACCACTATCATACCGCTGACATTGCATTAAATGTCATTAAATTTTAGACTTTATACCTGAATGTTAAAGTCCAAAATGAAAAGGGGAAGAGTTTGTAATATTTTTCGTTCATTCTACAAGATTGTCATTTAATTTTAGACTTTAACTGTACATAGGTAAAGTCTAAAATTTAATGGCATCGGTAACAGTGTCTGTGGTACCGCAGTGGTTTTACTTTGTAAAAAATAATAGCAGAATCAAGGCCCAGGTTGTCAGATTTACAAAGCTCGTTCTTCTTCCTCCTCTAGCGTTGGTTCAAGTCGCACCTAAAGTTTTCAGCTTGGAGTCTGGGGTCTGCTTTACCAGTCTAACTGCGTGACAGTGAACTTCGATATTTTCCGTGTAGCGACTGCTATCTGACCTTCACAACCCAAAGGCAATATCGAAAGCATTGCAGTTAGACCAGTTGTTAGATTTTTGAGGGCTCCAACTACCCGTTTCGACTGCCATAGATGTACCGACGGCTTAACGTTCTTTCCGAGGCACCACCATATCAACGCAAATACTCATATTCATGCATACAAATATTTGCATTGAGCGAGGATCGAACCCGCGCCTCCTACGTAGCGGCCGCGTTCACTACCGCTACCCCACGAAGCAACGTTACAAACCTCCAACTACCCGATACCCGCATCGAATGGCAACCAGAGCCAGTGGCTGAACGTGCTCTTCTACGGGGTCATTACTTGTTAATAATGGTCTAAAACTAAACTTGGAATGTGACGAGCCCCTCGTACAACCATAGAATAAGTGTAAAGCCAAGACATAGATCTGTCATTTTTGTAAATTTATAATTAGTTAAACTGATTATACGTTTTAGGTTGACCATCTCTGCTTACTCATTTTACGGGTATTTTATAAATAGTGCAAACGCTACTTATGCTTACCTAGTAAAATGTTTTAGTTAATGTAAGTACTCCATTTGCTTACTTAAAGACGGTTTAAGAATACAGTCTCTCTGTATTTTTATATTTACAGCAGCAGATACCTTTTTTTCCCCGCCTAGACCAATTTAATTTTTTCAGTTTGAATCAATTTGAACATTTAGCATGAAAAATTTAATACAAAAAGCAGATTTCTTTTTTAATTGCATAAATCCTCACAGATATCCCCCGATGTCCAGTAAGACGCTTATATCGAACTCGAACCGTCTACAACCATTTAGTACCTAACCAAAAATGCAATGTTTAAATATAATAATCAGAATGTTTCTATGACATCTTATGAGAACACTATCTCGACCCAATAAGCAGAATATTCTATGTAATCCTATGAGATACTACAAAACATTATCTAGCCCCAATTGACATAGCTTAACTAACCTGTGATATGACTGATATGGGTTCTACAATGCTGATGAACATTCTTAGATACATATTCTTCTGTAAATACAATAATAAAATAAAATGTAAAATGTAAATGTGTAAATGCACTGGGATTAAGTAGTAAGTACACCCAGGTAGCACGAATGTGATTCTCTCTTGCATACGTCCTTAGGACACGATGACCACTTTCCAACAGGTGCGCCGTGTGCTTGTATAGAATAGGTTGGAAGTTTTCATTTGATTACCGAATGCCGAATGTTCTATGTCCTCAACATAGAACATTCGGCAAGCAGGTGGTATCTGGTTTCTTCAAACGGTATGGTAGCAGTTGGTTACAAACAAATGAAATACAAAAGTTATTACAATTTATATTACAAGTAAATATACAGCTTAAACTAAAACTCGGTACTTAAGTATAAGAAAGGAACTTAATAGTAGATATTATTTTGTTGGAATGATCGATCAATCAAAATGAATTACGAATAACTAAAAAACTGGGTTACTCGGGATTCTCATTCTCGTTTCCCGTTTTTTTGTTTTTAACCCTGTTCTCGTCAGCTTTAATCTCGACTAACCTCAAATAATAATAAAAAAATGACAAAACGCTACCGCGACCGCGAGTACGAGCGAGATACCGCCGCCGTGGGCGTCTCTTCAATATTGTCAAATAGTGCTAAATTGACTTTTCTCAAACATGCTTTGAAATGTAAACATTATTTTGACAACCTTCTTCGAGATAAATCGAAATTGCTGTACATGCGAGCAGCGGCCAGATAAAGTTGTATGAAAATCCATATCTGTCGTGTTTTAGCGGCCAAATAAATTACTATGTAAACTCATATCTGTCGTGTAATTTAAAAATGGAACCAACTTTTACTCCGAACTATGGCAACCACGGAGGTAACTTATCCAAGGTGTTATTTAAATATAGAACTGGCTTGCAAATAGAATGCTGTTTATTAAGAAAAATAAAAAACCAATGAACATTTCGCCGCGTGAAAAATTACTGTTGTTCGTTGTTCGTCATTGGTTTTGAAAAGTAGGTAACTAAAAAATTCTGCCTAGATACTACTTAGTTTTAATTTCCGCGCATTGTTTGAGAAAAGCACTATACAAGCCTTGGCCACAACTGAGCGTTGCCGGACTCCGTACTTCACGATCGTCCGGCAACACTACAATTGGTGACCGCGGCAGTAATGTACTATTTATATGCATAGATCAGCATGCATTTTGATAATTGCATCTGTAGTTCCGATTATATTCAATTAATTAACTTTTGATGTACAGTCTAGTAATGATGACATTATAATATAAATGGTGTCAATGAAGTGTATCAATTTTATATTATGTTAGTAGGTATTTAGAACAGGGTGCCTCTTTTTATTTTAGGAACGTAGCGTAACGTATGTAATGTTGACAATATTTCTAAGTTTAGAATTTAAGTTTTAAAAGTACACTTATGGCAATTACAATAAACTTCTATCTTCTACCCTCAAACTATGCTACGCCATCCATTTTAGGATATTTAGCAATGTATTTTAGGCGCAATTACTAAGTAGTTGTACTTTAATAGTAGTTTATGATACTGTTGCATAATAAGGGTTCTTATAACACGAGTGTGTTTTAAAAAAACGAGCCGTAGGCGAGTTTTTTTATATTACCACACGAGTGTTATAAGACCAAGTTATGTACAGTGTCATACACTACTTTATCTACTCTCATACTATAATACATAAACTAATTTATTTTACAAACAAAACCAAACTTTGTTTAATATAATGTAAAAAAAAAAAGTTGACGCCAAGACAAGGCCGCAAACATCGATTGCGCATGCGCGTTTCTTTTTTTTTTCTTGCGAATTGGCCGTTTTTTTTTTTAAAGTAGAGGTTCAGTCCAGATGCGGATTGTATAGGTGTATCGTTATGATTAAAAAGTTATTTTTCGACACCCTTACTCATAAAGTGGTGTTTATCACATGGCTTTTACACTCATAAACTATGCTATTAAACACTTGTGCTTTTTTTTTCTTGATCGCACTAGTGTTTTATTTTATATTCCATCAAATTAAGTTGGTACCTCGCTGAAAGATATTATATATGCATTCTATTAGCTCTTAACTTAACTGGGTTATAGTTTTATTTTTAAATCTCGGCAAAAGTTTTGACTTAGATACGTTTCGTTTCAACGTAAGACTAAAAATAACACTATTTAAAAAAAAACTAGTGTACCACCTTGAATATGATAAATTTTCAACAACTTATTTACTTTAATTAATAATTCAACGTGAAACAAATTTATAAATACATAAAAATTAGATTTTTTACATTTTGCGTTTTGGCTGTTTAGCGTAATTGCTCGTGCCTACGCTCCAATCTGCGCGCACATAGATAACACGCCGCGCGCTGAAAAAAATATATTAGCGCGGCGTTTTCAACAAATTTTCCGTCTGTGCTGTGAGCATTGTTTATTAGTACGAATAATTGATCAACAAGTTTAAAATGTCAATGTCTAGTATAGAAGAAGACATACGTACAGATAGGTACGTTGATTTGACGCCGCCGGAAATATTAAGCGTGGCACGAAATGCCAGTGATAGCCTTTTGCCTCCAAAATCCAAGGATAAGTACATGGCAGTTTATGAGACCTTCATTAAATATAAAATTTGCTTTTTTTTACTCGTAAGTGTGTCGAAAAACTTCGTATGACACACGTGAGGTATGGTCATTACACTCTCGGTTTCCTTGCAGCCCTCGCCTTCGGCTCGGGCTGTGCAATATCACCTTGAGTGTAATGACCAACTTACCACACTTGTATCATAAATAACTATTATGATATAGGTGTCCATACAAGACCTGTATCGTAATAAAACTTTTTTTTTGGCCTGTGCGTAATGTTTGTCATAAGAGTTTTGATTTCAATTTTATAATCTTTGTATTATAGTATCAGAGTAGATAAAATATTTATTACGATACAGGTCTTGTATGGACACCTATATCATAAAATAACTTTTTAATCATAACGATACACCTATACAATCCCCATCTGGACTGAACCTCTACTTTAAAAAAAGAATCCGCCATTTCGGAAGAAAAAAAAAGAAACACGCATGCGCAATCGAAGTTTGTGCCTTGGCGCGAATATTTTTTTTTTGTTCTATACATTTAAATTAAACAAAGTTTGGTTTGGTTTGTAAAATAAATTAGTTTATGTATTATAGTATGAGAGTAGATAAAGCAGTGTATGACACTGTACATAACTTGGTCTTATAACACTCGTGTGATAATATAAAAAAACTCGCCTACGGCTCGTTTTTTTAAAACACACTCGTGTTATAAGAACCCTTATTATGCAACAGTATCATAAACTACTATACAAACTGTATAGGACAAAAAATGTCACGGTACTCTGATAAGGTGGAAATTAATTTTGAATTTCGAATTTTGAACGAGAACTAGATAAAAAAAAACATTTAATGGATTTGACACCTATCTGTGTAGCAATATGGCAATAGCTCACCATCACAGTACCACGTAACAGTAACAAGTTTGTAAAGGTTGTGATCTTTTCACGATAATAATTTTCTGGTTCTATACAGTCAGTCTAGTAGCACAAAGAAGACATTGTTTAGGCGAAGTGACGTCACTTTAACTGTCCAAACTTAAATACTTATTAGGTATTTACAAAAAATTAAACCTTAACCTAACAATATGACGTCTTTGATAACAATTGTCTGACTTTAACTTAATTGAATTAATTTCTTGTTATTGATAGCGGATTGAATGAAATTAAATTCTTCTTTTTATTTTATTTAATTGTTTTAAACTAGCTGACCGGGCAAATATTGATCTGCGACACGCGACACTTCACGTGACTTTCAGAAGTTGTTCGTTGTACCATATTCGCTATCATTCGTAAGTGCTCGTGGCCATGTTTGCTCACTGTTTGGTAAACGATCAGCGGGTTAAGGTACCTAGGCGAAGGCTACCATTGGGATGGGTAACCGTTTGGTAGTTTTGTTACAGAGGGCAGGTTAAAAGTCGGTCCCGGCTATCAACAGTCGTTAGGTCTAGACGGAGGCGTATATAGACGACCTGCATAGCTCTGTCACAGATTAGCCACTAACAACAGGAAACAAAGAAGAAGCTATCATTATAATCAGCCTTGAGTGGGTATAACTTTGATACCGTGACAAATTATAATTTGACCAATATTTTAGTCGAAACGACAGATTTTCTCCGAACAATAAAAAAATTCTAAATCATCGTCGAAATGTCTACATTAACAGTTCAACATCATACGATATTCTCGGCCAATCTAATTAAAAATGTACCTATAAAGAAATTATACAATATCCAATATCACTTCACTCTCATAGCTCTGCAATGCAGAACCGTCCTTATGTTATGTTTCATTATAAACAGTATTATAAACTAATTCTTGTATTTTCATCCTCAACATCAGCTTCTTAGCCGGTCCTAACTTCTTAACATGAGGCAATAGACTATTAAAGAATCCAATATCTTCATCCTTGGTCGTTTCACCAGAAGTTTCACCTGAAGCACCTTTTTGTGCTGCTTCTTCTTCATCGTCATAAAAGTCTGTTTCCATTATTATAGGTTTTGTGTCAAACTCATCAAATTCATCTTCTTTGACGCTTACTTCATGAGGCTGTTCGATATAGTAGCTAGTACCTGGATCGGGTTCAAAATGATCGTGATTATGATCATTATCGTCTGGGGTATAAGAGTCGTCTGGAAGTTCAGCCCCTTCGTAGTCATTAAATTGGTTAGTTAAAAACTGTAGTGTTGGGAGATATTCCCATTCAGATTCTCCTTGTTTTCTGACTTCTTTCCTAGCTTGATCTCTTAGGTATTTCCATTTTAGTCTTGCTTCATCACCTGTAAATTTGATTTTATACTATTTAATTTGAATCAAATACCTACAGAACTTAAGTGTTTGGTTGAAAGATGACATAACTTTTAACATGTTTATTATAATGTATTACCAAAATACGACTTCTCTGGCTAAAGCCGAGAGCGTTTGATAGTTACGTCGGAGGTTGCAAGTTCGATTTCCGAATCAGCGCAAATATTTGTATGTTTGAATATATCTATGTGTTTCTATATTATGTACCTACGTATTTACAAAATAAAATGTAGATAACGTATATTTACCTGCATTTTAGTTATTAATATAACACAAGCTAGTTACATTATTATAATTACTGATGACTTTTCATTTGGTTCCAGAGTAAATATTCATATTGGACCCCAAATGCTCAACAGAAATATTAACTATACTAATTTAAAAATATAAGTGTCTTGCACTCATTCGTGCTCATGTAATTACAACATGTGAAAATTAGGCATGATGAAGACAAGCTAAAAAACCATATATATGTCGCCGCCAACTAGCTTAATCAACCGTCCAATTGACTGCCTAGGCAGTTAACTAAACGGCGCCATTCAATTAATTGCCTGAATGATATTCAGCCGTCTCGTTTATTACATCGTTTAATAAACTGGCTGCATGGCACTACCTCGAAATTAGAATAAAAACTACATAGATACATACATATACTTACACCTGTAAATCCCCAAGGGAGTAGACAGAGGCGTTTTGACAGAAAATTAGTGATATGTTTATTGTGATAGCTGCGAAATCCGACTTGGTTATGTTAAGTTATAAGGCTAATGCAGGAGCGGGGCGGAGCGTAGCTCCAGCATTAAGCCTTCTTGGTTATTTTTTTATAACCATGCAGAAGTAAGTATTTTTTTCTAACTGTTTAATTAAATGCCTAGGCAAGTAGTTAAACGTTATCTAGGCAGTTAATTGAACGGCTGGTTAAGCTAGTTAGCGGCGACATATAGTATATCACGAAGCTGGATCTTCTTCTTGAAAATAAATTCAAAAGTAAACTTACGCGTAACATCCAACTCCTGAGCAATTTCCTTCCAGCTCTCATCAAGCTTGTACCAATTATGGTGGCCTTTCAACTGTCTATTCCAGATAATCTCCCTAGCTCGCACCAATTCAATCAATTTGTTCATATCAACATCTATTGTTCTTCTTTTGTTCATCAGTAACTTTTTTCTCAGTGTGTATCCTAACTTGGGCCTTTTGATTGAATCATCGAGTGAGTTAAATACTTCATCAGTGGTATCCGCGTCACCTTCATCGTCTTCCGCCAAGAATTGGTGATGAATGAACTTCAATTTCTGGAAGTGCGGCCATTCTGAGTCTGCTGGGTTCTTTTTCATTTCTTTCCGACATTGGTCTTTCAGATTCTTCCATTTTTTTCTGCAATTTAAACCTGTAATTTCCAGTAGTGTGCATTAATAACAGTAGTGTTGATAAATAACTGAAGAATCTTTCAAATATGTATTATTCTACTTAAGAAAAGATTTGGAACGAAATTCAGTAAACAGTGTTGTAGGTAAATACGCAAATGCGCGTGACCTTGATCGTAAGAAATATACATGCAGTATTGTCTAGTATTCCTACCTTACTTACTTTAATATTCATTTAAGTATAATTATCTTAAGTCATGTTTCGTATCGTCGTAGGTACAGAAACGAAAATAATAATGGAAACTAATTACAACAAGATTAACGCCCTCATTCCATATTCAAAATTACTAGCCATACGTTGCCTTATAGAACGTATGTATTATGCGTTCAGTGCGCAAAGCACTGCGCGTAGAAAAACAAGCAGGCCATTATCAATATTAACACGACGATAGCGCTCAGTGCCGGCATCGAGCACACCAACCGCTATCCGCCACGGACGTTAACCTTCAGAGTGAAACGCAAAACGCTATCGGTACTCACTTGTCGTGCCCACTTCCAACGCAACTTCGTTCCAATATCGCTCTAATTTGAACCGATTGCGATGTCCTCTGTAGCTCTTGTCCCACAAACACTCCCTAGCTTGGACAGCTGCTATTAGCTTGTCCATATTCTTTGTACGGGCACCTTTGACTTTCATTTTCGTTGAGTAGCGGGCGCGCAGGCGGTAGCGGTGACGGGCGCTGCGAGCGAGCTGCGGCGCGGGACTGAGGACCGCCCGCTCCCCTCTCGTGTGCCCGCTCTCCGCTGCGCTCCACCGCATGTATCCACCGCCCGCTCTGAACTATCGCTGTCCTCTTCGCTCACCGCCTCGCTCCCCTCTCGGTGTGACACGGCTGACCGACTAATCCGCTGTCATAATCACGCCATTCCACACTCCTCCAAATCTCAGTCGAACGTTTTTGTATACATTGCTCGTGAATACCGCAAACTCGATTCTTGTTTGTGTTCATATGAAGTAATGTAAAGCAAATTATGCGGTAGTTTCAGTTTATATGTGATAAGTTGTATTGCTGGGTAGTAACAACGGTCGCTGTACAAGCGATTCAACGTTGGCTTCGGGCTCAGACACGATGAGAGCTCGTCGTTTTCGCTCAATATCTTCACGTGAGTTAAATTCTAACGCTAACCGCCGAATAGCGAACCAAATGGCCAATGTCTTATAATAATAACAAAACAAGGTTTTGGTTAAGTTTATTTTTTTAAGATGAAGTAGGTAACACCTACCTATAATCAGTTTTATAACAAGAGATCGTAGTAATTGTTTGTGAATAGGTTAATTGCATTATATTCTATTGTATGTAATCCTACACAATAAAATCAATGTAGGCTTTTACCTACAGACCATTAGAAACAGTTCCGCAGCATTATAATGTCTTCCAAAGATTTTGAATAATTATGACCCACATAAGAATGAAAATGGGAACAGTTTTATAATGATATGCAAGTTTTGTCGGTAGCAGTCGGTAGCTTAGTGGTAAAGTTGGCGGCCTTACGATCGAAGGGTTCGTATTTCGAACCCTGTCACACTTCATCCAGTTTGCAAATAACAGAAGATTTTAGATAATATTTTGAATTTCAGGTATGGTTTGTTTGACACTGTTAACTGAAACGTGATTGGTTAAAAAAACTTGTTCCACGCTAACCATATTTATAGGCACTCCCTCATGATTTTATTTTGGTTGTGTGTAAAAAAATAACCAAGCCTAACCATTGTGATAGCTGCGCAATCCGACTTGGTTAGGCTTGGTTATTTTTTTATAAAACCATGCAGAATTAACAGTTTAATGAAATGGCAAGTAGTTAAACGTCATCGATCCAAGCTATTTGCCTAACCGTTTAATAAAATGGCTGAACACCATTCAGGCTGTTAATTGAACTGTGCCGTTCAGTAAACGACCGATTAAGCTAGTTGGCGGCGACATAATATATGCAAATATGAAGTCAATAAAGTATTGCGAAATCTACCAATGAAATAAGCAACTTACCCTGCGTCTGAAGACACTGTAGCGGCTGATGAAGAGACCAGCCCCGACCAGGCTGTAGTCTAACACCATACTCCCTCACTTGTTCATCACTATACACGGATACTAAGTTTATCTGTTCATCAAGATATGACGCCACACATCGTCAATTGTTTATCCTAAAACAGATTTTTGGTAATCACATGCCTTAGCTTCAAATACTATGCGCAGTATTAAGCCAAACTTAACAAAATAATTCTATTGTGTATACCAAAGATGATACTATTGCAGTATTGTTAGGAAAGGAAATTAGAGAGAAAAAAAGGGAAATATGAGAAGGTGAGGAAGGAGGAAGTGAGCATGGCCACACTCGTGCTACCGACCCTGTAGGAACACCCTTCTTGAAGAACCCTATATTGTAGTCACTTGGAAAAGGGACAGGGAGATCATTCCAAGTTAACATTTAACAGGTGTAGCTACTAAAGGACTGTTATGGTGTAAAGGAAAATATGAGAAGGGAAGAATCTGACAACCTATCTCAAAAGTGAAAGTCTCACAACCTATCTCAAAAGTGAGAGAATAATAAACTCGTGCCCACTTCCCCGAATGAGTCAAAAATAAAATAATAAATTAAATTTAAAAAATTGCCGTCTCATCCCTAGAGAAAAGCCTCTTCCATATATTAGCAAGTGTAAATGCTTACCGAAAAGCTTGATGAGACCTTAAATACCCCAGAAAATACTGTTTTATATCTGTTCCTTATCTATCTTTATATTTTATCTATATCGCTATATTCCACATCTATCTGCAAATCTCTATAACTTCTCTCTCCTATTTATTTCATCGTAATCTGATCTTCATTCTATCTCCAGTTCTCTTTCAAAGATCATCATAACGTCAATTGTATCTGTTTCAACGAGTCTATAAATTCATTTTTTATTAACTATAATAGCATTTTGCTCCAATTACAAACCGTAAATATGTTTACAAGATTTATGGGAATCTTTATGGGCAATCCACTTACCCGATAGATGTTTTATGACCAGTTTATTTGTAAGGCTACTTTATATTTGCATTTCAGCTACATTTCTTCTTATGTTCGGTATTTTATCAACCTCCTTTTTAATTGCACATCTTTTTGGTTCATCAATGTCCTACAACTTTACTATCTTATGAGAACCTTTTTACAATCATCAAAACTTCTCTCATTCATCATCATCTAATTTTTTTATTAAGTACTTAATATAAACGTAACTTTGTCCCTGGTGTGCTTCTGCTGAGCCCTAGTTGGAGATATAGACCCAAGAAAAGCTGGTTTCATGTCGTAAAAGATGGACTAGGAGAAAGAACCTTGCACTATAAGTAACTTTCAAGTTGATATGACAATAATAAGTAGGTGAACTCTATATCGAACATTTTATTTTATACCACTTAGGTGGCAGACACGGCCCACCTGATGGAAAGTGATCATGGCCACACTCATGCTACCGACCCTGTAGAAACACCCTTCTTGAAGAACCCCATATTGTACCTAGTCACTTGGAAAAGGGACAGGGAGTTCATCCAAGTTAACATTGAACAGGTTTAGCTACTAAAGGACTGTATAGTTTAGTAACCGAAATATTGCGTCATGACTAACTTTTTCTTAATGACTCACAAATGAAATTGATAATAATGATGACATCGTGGACCAAAGATCGCGGTTAGACCGTGTCAACATTTTGATCAAAGTCCTTTGGACTGTATATATATATATAGTCAGTCCAAAGTTTTTTGTATGACCCCCGCTACTAATATAGGTACTACTTACTGTAACATATCATTACTAGCTTTTTCTCGCGGCTCCGTCCGCTTGGATATCGGTTATCGCCATCGAACATAGCTTATATCCTTTCTCAAGGTCTAATCTACCCTTATACCAAATTTCATCAAAATCGGTTCAGTGGTTTAGCCGTGAAAGACGGACAAACAGACACACACACACACTTTTCCATTTATAAAATTAGTATCGATGTCAATCGTCTATTCTATTCCACTAACGAAATGCCACTTCTCTAGGGGGCTGCACATGCTGTTCTACGTATGAAAGAAGGTGATGCAACATGCTTTGATATATTGAGTCACTTAGTGGGTTTTAGTATTTTTTTCTGCATGCACCATATCCGTGATGATAAGGGGACGAGCTCTATGCCTTTAGCTGTAATTTAATATAAGTAGCTCGGATAATTTTAATGGATGGATGTATAATTTGCTTTTAACGTTTAATTCATTAGGTACGCCTTTGAAAACTCTCTATAAAGCGTTTGATCCAAAGTTGTCGAAAGGATTATGGAAAAAAATCTTTAAACTTTCATGTAAACATGTTGAATGTTCACTGGATAATAAATAAATTTGAAATAGATTTCATAGTCTTATTGAAATATATATTATTTAAGTCATATGTTTCACTAATAATTCAAATTATCAATTAGGTTACTATACATAATACAATTTAGTTAATAAATTAATCAAATAACCCGCCCCTGACCGTTCCCGGCGCAAAAGTACCCACTACATTGCGGATTGCGATGGCTAGCCATTGCACCAGGAACGCTCCGGAACGAGAGTCCCCAGTTGTCTCTATGAGCCTCTCTCCGATTTCCTTCCTCCGATTTTTTATTATAATTTCCTCACTCTCTACGTTCTATGAGCCAGGTTCATGCATCTCGTTAACTCGGATTCGGACTCAGGCAATTCAGGGAAACAAATTCTACTTCCTCGTACCCAGATAAAACATGATAAACTACAAAAATAACACTGCATTATACAAAGAATGTTTTACATGCTGAACCACATAATGACTCCGCACTTTGACCACAATGTATAATAAAAACAAAGTTAACGTGTCCACAACTGATCAGTGATAACTCTGTAGATACTTGTACACACTTGCACTGAACATTGAACGCACTCTCTGCTGATGCACCATGAATAGACTTAGTATGACCATGTACGACGCAACCGTATAGGGTGCCCAGGAAATCTGTCTATCAAAAACTAATATTTTTGTTATTGTTTTCAATTCAATTGAAAAACCTTTGATAATGACGTGAGGTGAAACCGGTCAGGTTAAAAATAAAAATAAAGTGTGGAATAGTACAAGTGTCATTATTATTTAATATGTGTAGTAGATTCCATCAAGTGCCATCAATCTGCAGTATAAACAGTCTAATATCTTTCTCTTTGTAATTAACTAGTTCTGCTTGTGTAGAATTCTGTCCCATTCCGCAACCGATGGATATTAAGGTGTAAAAATTAAGCTTTGTCTTGTGATCCGTTCAGTCTATTTTTGGCCCAGTCTTATAGGGGTTTTACCTCGGAATGAAAGATAATAAGCTGTAAATTGATATAAACCTTTCTTTTGTCGTTCTAAATGTTGTCTCAAAAGTCACAATTGCTATCGTGCCGCGTCTTAAAATATTGAAGGTCAAAGTCGTAAAAATAGGTGACTTTTGAGACAACATTTAGAACGACAAAAGAAAGGTTTATACCAATTTACAGCTTATTATCCTCCATTCCGAGGTTGAACCCTTTTTTTACCTAATATGACTGGATTATTTGGCATTAAAGTGACAGACTTCAAAAACTTTCCTGTCTTTGTTATACCACTTATGTGGCAGACAAGCACACGGTCCATCTGATGGAAAGGATTTATAATATTAATAGGGTATATAGCTATTTAGGGTAGGTACTTATATACTACCGAAGTAGCAAAAAGTTCATATAGCATCTTTTCTGCCAGGTTTATCTTCAGAGCGAATCGTAAATACAATAATTGGCAAGGGGTCCCAGAAATCAAATCGGCTTCATTGAGTTTTATGTAATAGAAGTCAATGATCAGCTTTACATTTGAGACATACAATTTCAACTATAGCTTTTGCAAACCCTTTTTTCTTCCGTTTTAAAGTATTGTCCCGCACAAACAGTAAAACATTGTCACACTATCAACCCTTTATTGCATTAGAAGAATTCCGAGTCTTCCTCACTGGCCTTACATGAATACACATTCTTATGTGTGTTTAGATGACGTGTTTTCGTAACAATAAGGTAACAAACAAACGTATGGCCCATCTGATGGTAATCAACAAATTGTACAGAGGACCTGAGTGGCATTTATATGGCACGAATGTGTTGAACATGTATTTTTATAAAACATGGTACTTATTTAGGTAAATATGTTAATCCTCATTCTTCATATATTATAACAAGTTTTTCAAACTGAGATTACATATAGAGGGCCACCCTGCCGCTCCGCTTAAATGATGATATAATACAGAATTATATCATCATTTATCCAATAAATCTATTGCCGTTTACAGAATCATAAAATATGGTTTCGTTGTAGAGTAATTCCTTTTTTTCTACAAGATAGTAAGACAACGTCACGATGACGTCACCCGCACTTGCTCCTATTTTTTTTAACGTTTTTTGCCGGGGTTGACAGGTTAAGCGGAGCGGAGGTTTTCAGCGGAGGAGTTCAGACGGTAGTCGATTCCATAAAAGCCATATGAGCCAAAATATAATAAAAATAAAAAGGAATTGAGAGACCCCGCGTTCCTAGGTGAAAACTGATAATGAAGGATCATCGCTAAGATAATGATTACACCTCGCCAGGGAGTATGCATCGGATCCCACCAAGATCTAATCAGCCGTTTAACACTCATCATGAAGACGTATTTACCTGATTTCATCCGAGGCCGAGGTGACCTCGGCGCTCAAGGTCCGCCTTCCAACTCTTTCTCCTACACTCCATCGTGGGCGTCCATGGTAGTGAGACCATTGGCTATCAGGATGTCACCCTCCATGACGTCAAGCTAGGACTTCTTGGGCCTGCCTCTTCTACCTGGACCCTGCGACGGGGGTGACATTGCCACATAAAACTGCATCCAAAAATAGGACAATAGGGTAAAATGATACAAAGAAATGCCGGGGTGGACATTTTTTATTACAATAAATGTATATAGATAATTCTACAACAACATAATACTGATTAACTCTCCAGTTTGTTTTTCAGTTCAAAAACATAATATAGTAGCTAATTCTTATAAGTAATTACTGTTAGCTTCTGTTTAATACATTATTCTTGCAATATTAGTGATATATCAAAGTACTTTTCAAATTTTTGATATTTCTCTGGATTATATCCGAATAAAATAATAGTTAATAGTTTTAATACCTATACAGAAAGTGTAACAAATGTTAACTTCGGTAAGTTCAGAAGTCTAATATTCTTGTAATAAAAAGATAATCAAAATAGCGTATCGATCGAATCTTAATCTCGGAAATGTCAGCAACGGTATATTCTTGTGATCGTGACAGAATTTTACAATTTTATCAATGACATCGTGACCCTTTTTGACATTTTGGACATTGAAGTTAGATGAAGACTGAATTTTGACAATCTTTTATTACGAAAATTGGTCTTCTATTCAGAAGACCAATTTTCGTTAGAATTGCTAGAATAATAGTTTACTTGATTGATATTCCTCGTAAGTAAAGTCATACAGTTATAATTACATTTATCTCTTACTCTCTCTTGTAAACTAAATCTACGTTCAGGGCAAAAGGGACATAACGCTTCATTTTTACCTTAGCTTTGAAACTTAACAAAAACAATTTAAATTAGTGCCATTATTACAATTTCTTCATTTGTATCAACAAAAACGTGGTGGCACTCTGAACTCATTTAACCAGCTTCAAAAAAGGAGGTTATTGTTCAACATCTCCGTCCTAATTCTAATACATGCGAATCTTAAGACTACACAGTTTTCTAACATTTATGTACCTTAGTTTCTCTCAGTTTTTTATTCACAGATCATATTCCATCTACAGAGTTACAATCTTCTGAATATAGCTTATTCCTATGATTTGGTATTATTATTAGTAGAAGTTAAGGTTGCAATGGAACCTTAGTGGGGTATCAGGCAATAAATGATGCAGATGTAGAAAAAGAATGCATGATATTCCCACGGTTGAACTGGCTCATAAATGTTGGGGATAGGGGAGACTGGGGCAATGGATAGGAAGTAAGGAGGAGGATGGAGGTCAATATTAAGATTATTCAAGGAAATAGTGGTGTATGATGTGTGCCAAGTAAATTTATAAGATACATAATACACTATTTGAGTGGGAAATAATCAATTTATGACCTAAGTACATTAGATCTTAATGTAGCTGCAGCGATAATTGCTAAATACAGCATATTTTGCTATTATTCGTTTTGCCCAAATTGTCTGTTCCCCAGCAGTGAAACTAAATCGCTTTAAGCTTATCTAATGGCAAGTTTTCCAAAAAAACTGTATACAGTACTCGGTTATTGATTTTATACGTTAGAAGTAGAGAGACAACTGAGATCGCCTTGCTTCGATTTTACAGAATGGTCTCTCAATCAGTCACATTAAATTAATATATTTTTAGAGTAGTTAAAACCGAAGTTACAGTTTTAATGTTGTATAAACAAAAACGATTTGAACCACTGTTTAAAGTAACGATAGAGAGAATATTTTAGAAAATTAAAGCAAGCCGATCATTGGGTGATTTTATCTTTTCTTAGGTCACACGTATCAAATCATAAACTAGATACTGTAAAGATTTGATTATTTTTTTTAAGAATATTTTTAACCGAAATTACTAGAATTCCCTCTTATCCCACCCCCAAACTAAGCTAAATTGCTTGTGTTAGGAGTGGGTTCACGCCGGAAGTGTAATGGCTGGGATTCGAACCCGACACGTTTCGAAGCTACCAACGCGACGCTTATATTGAATACAGCCTGTCTGTCACGACACTGACATGAAAATTTCTGTACTATCACACAGACAAATAAGAATGACTAGTGACGAATTACTCGCAACGCACGTTTATTCATTATGTTGTCACAAACACCTATCACCTCTCGCCTAAATATCCGCATTTCAGATTCTGTGAAACACTTTACATCGGGCAATAAACTAAGCAAAAACATTTTTCTCGGATTCGCCTCTATGTCATCTCCGTAACTGTTTCTCCCAAATGATTTCTCATCTCCACAACTATTTCTACCAAATGGTTTCACATCTTCGTAGCTGTTTCTACCATACGGTTTCTCATCACCATAACCATTCTTCGCATACTGGTTTTCATCTATAAAATTATTTCTTGCATTTTGCTGTACATAAATAATTTCCTTTGGAGTTTCCTTGAATATGCTATTTGTATCTGGTGTTACTCTGCTGATTTCAGGTTCATCCTCTGCAAGTTCAATGTCATCTATACTGTCACTGTCTGAGTTTTCTTGTTTCTTTTGTACAGGAGTATCGTAGTCCATTTTTTCCTCTTTCTTACTAGTAGGCAAGGGGTTTATCGTCAGAAAAGGCCTCAAAAACTGTAGATCTTCTGACAAGTAGTACGGTCTCATTGGGGGCTTGTCGCTTTGCTGTTGTTTTAAAGACCTCATGAATGAAATTCGTATTTTTCGCCATTTGTCTCTGCAATCTGGCACTGTAAGAAATGAAAAAAAAAATGGAATTACTAAGAATTAAATTATTATTACATCCATTACATTATTAATGTTGTCAAAATAATTACAACTACACGAAAATATAATGTTACATTCGTTGGGAACATGTTCTGACTTATACTTAAATGTGCTTTATCAGTTTTAGCTTAGTCAGAAAAAAAAAACGGACTAGTAATAACCAGAAAAGTTATGAGTCAGTCATAGATGATGATTTTCTATGAAAATGAGGGTAAATAAATGAAAGTGGATCCTTCTCTTCATTTTGATTTTGTATGGATGTCTTTCCACATCGTAGGACCTCTATTACCAACTATACTTAGTTAGGGTCTAAATGGCGCTCTGTTCCAGAAAGGTTTTCTTGCATCATCAGATTGCAATGAACGCTTGCAACTTTGAAGCTCTCTATCCTTCTCTTACGCGTCTACCTCTCTTTCTTTCCCTCGATTCAGCTTATCTTAGGATATTTTTTTTTTATGGAGAGTAGATGAGAGAGTATCTCGCCCCAAACTTAATATGGGTAAGGATCGTGAGGTTAACATTTTTTTGGGTACATCCATTTCACCTTGAAACCCGGGGTCCAGTTAACCCCTTCCTTCTTTTTGGCTTATATGGAATTCAGGGAGTCACCGCTGTCTAAAATCCCAACTCTGAGAGTAAAATTCCGGAATAAAGGACCTCATCCATCAATGAGCCGGTGTATGAGCCTGCAGGTGGGCTTGTCTTGGACCCCAAAGATTTTGACGAAGTCTAGGATCTTAATATATAGCTTTTGAAAATGCCATAAGGCGAAACTGGTTAGGTTAGATAATAGATAGTGTGGAACAGTGCAAGTCGTCTTTTCAATAATTTTCTGTATGCTTCACTTTAATATAAAATATTAAAATTTCTCATTTTTTTCGTCGGTAATGTGAGAATACCGAATTCTGATTTACCCTGCAAGTATATACTTAAAATACATCATAGGGAAGGATATACAAATTATGCGGATATCTAATACTTATGTAAACTTTTAAGTTAGGTAATAGTTAATTAGTTGATAAAAATATTAAAATATATTGTCATCATTATCTAAAAGTCACTGTACTATATAATTAACTCTTTTTTACCCTTCGCATCCCTGCTACTATCTAGAAATTATAGATGTATGTTCATTCATAGTAAACAATAGAAATATTACCTGTGGTATTGATCTTTCTCGCAATAGTCGTCCAAGCTTTTCGATTATGCACCTTATTGGCATACTCTGGCGACGTTTTATCATACAAGCACGGATATTTTTCTATCTCCTTAACAAATTCCACAATGTCACGTCTATCACTCACTTTAGTAAACAAATCGTATTTTCCTTCCATTATTACTTTCACAAACAATTCACTGTTTTAATTCTCTGTCGACACAACCGTTCGGTAAGATGCTTGGTGCGCAATTGCGTCGCAACATCGGCGTGAAATACTAAAAATACTGAAATGGCGCGCAATATTATATCTCTGTGTATGTTTTGTAGGCGCTGGACCAATCAGAAGCGAGTATTCTTACGCACACATACACGCCGCTCGGTCGATGACATCAACATCGAATCACAACATAACAAAATGTTGCAAGAAACTGCTTGTTATTGCGTAATATTGCTGGTGAAACGAAAGTGTGTTGTGTACTAATGTTTTGTATTATACCTATAACATGTTGAGGAAAACTCGAATATATGATGAGGAATAAACCCATATATGTTAATATTTATCAGTTATAAGTAGGTATTGCATCAAGTTGCGCAATTAATTTATATTTAGCTTATAGGTAGGTACCTACTCTCAGAAATACCTACTTCATTTACTAGTATTCTATTGTTTTTTATACTTCATAGTAAATTAATCACAGATATGACGCATCAATGATATTGTAGGAAGTGACGTAATGATTGTCTCTGTGACGTCATAATGATTGCACTCAACTACACAAAACCTCCGTCGTACCGAGTTTTAGTTCTCGTAGGTATTCTCGTAGCCTTTTCCCAATTGGGTATTTGACAACTTTTACAATAAAATATGTTTATTGGATATGATAGCTTATATGTATAAATAAATTTAATCTGTATTTTACACGAAGCAAAACTTGTTATTTTCTAATCTGACTTGCAACAGGGTTCTCTTTTTAAATCTGACCCGCAACAGGATTTAGAACATCGGCTAAGCAATTTTAAAAAGGTGATACAGGTTACCTTCTCTCAAGGATTCACTAGTTTAATATTTTTGTAAAATGTTTAAAATCCATTTTGTAACAGTTGGAACCATGGCTATGTCACGGGGTATATTCTGGTTTTTAAAATTAATCGCGGGATTCTAAGTACATCCACATTTCATAAAATCAGTGTAAGTACATAAACAATTCTACCTAATTCCGACCTATGCTAATAACACAATAATGCGTTATAATTCTTTATATGATATCTTAGTGGTGACGTCACAACCAAATTTGACGTGAGCAACCGTTTTACTCGTACTTTTCAAGCTAACAAAGTAAAAACGCATTATTATTTACTAGCTTTTGCCCGCGGCTCCGCCCGCGTGGATGTTGGTTATCGTTTAGTGTTGAGCCGACGCTATTGAGCATCAAATTCACCTCTCTACTAAACTTTGTCCTCTTCATTTTTTAATTTCTTACTATTCACCCCCTTTTTTACGCGATTGAAAAATGACAAACTAAATACCGTCAAAAATGTCAAACTATCATCCAATAGCCCTTTCCCCCCTCCCCCATCTTCTATACCTTTTTTCGCGTTAAAAGGTTGCCTAGGTCCGTTGCAAGCTCTAATCCATCTCTATACCAATTTCATCAGGATATCTTCTAAATTGTCAAACTTACATCTCCTAACCCTATTTCCCCCCCCCCCCCCTCTACCCCCTCTTTTGCAATAAGAGGTAGCTTATGTCCATTTCCAAGCTCTAATCCATCTTTGTACCAAATTTCATCAGGATATCTTCAAAAATGCCAAACTTTCAGCCCCTATCCCCCCCCCTTAAACCCCCTTTTTCGCGACAATAGGTAGCCTATGTCCGTTCCCAAGCTTTAAACTATCTTTGCACCAAACTTAATTAGGATATCTTTAAAAATGACAAACTTTCATCGCATGGCCCAACTCCCCCCCTTAAGCCCATCAGTATTCATCAGTATATCTTCAGAACTGTCAAACTTTCATTCTCTATTCCTCTCCCCCTTAAGGCCCCTTTTTCGCAACAAAAGGTAGCCTATGTTCGTTGCCAAGCTTTAATCTATCTCTGTACCAAATTTCATCAAGATATCTTCAAAAATGACAGACTTTCATATAAACTTTCATCCCATCGCCATATTTCCCCCTTCTCCCCCTCTTTTCGCGATAAAAGGTAGCATATGTCCGTTATCAAACTCTAATTCATCCATGTACTAAATTTCATCAGATCTTCAAAACTGACAAACTTTTTTCCCATATTCCCCCCCCCTCTCATACCCCCCCTTTCGCTATAATAGGTAGCCTATGTCCATTTCCCAGCTCTAAACCATCTCTATACCAATTTCATCAGGATATCTTCAAAATTGACAAACATACACCCCTAACCCTTTTTCCCGCCCTTAAACCCCCTTTTTCGCAATAAAAGGTAGCCTATGTCCGATCTCAAGCTCTAATACACAGACAGACAGACAGACAGACAGACAGACAGACAGACAGACAGACAGACAGAGTTACTTTCGCATTTATAATATTAGTATGGATTTATGATGCTTTTTCGCGAAAAAGATTAATCATAAGATGTATAAGATAAAATTCTACATCTTTTTTTTGCGGATTTAAGATAGGTTTCCAAAATTTGTCAAATACCTAATTAATGATGTGGCTGGACTGCAATATTTTCAATGAAGCGACCGCCATATGACCTGTTAGGCTAGTCGGACTTTTGCGGGCTCCAATTACTCGTAACGACTACCATATATCTTCGTATGGCAACCGGGACCGACGGCTGAACGTGCTCTCCGAGACACAAACAGACCAATGAAAATAGCCATATTATATTCATGCTACAAATATTTAGTAGTAGTTCCTGCGATTAGCGAGTTCGACCACCAAACAAACTCTTCAACTTTATAATATTACACCAGATATACCAGATATTTGAGCTGATTCCATACACCTGCTTTGACGCAGGCTGTCCTGTTGTGGTTGTGGGTTCAAACCGCAGTCTCTATCGAAAACGCCAAAAATTAAACAACTGATAAAGATGTGAATGTGACTCCGGGTTCTAAACTGGAAATCTTAAATGTAATGCTCGAATGAACAAGAGAAGTAGAATACGTTTCGTCGATCACTGCGGTCGAGATCTTCAGCGCAGGGCCGGGCGACGACGACTTCGGCATGCCGAAGTCGTCGTCGCCCGGCCCTGCGCCACTGAAGATGTCGACCGCAGTGATCGACGAAACGTCTGGAACGCAAGTTTCACATGGACCACGGCCAGACAGCCCGGAAGCAGTATATTCTACATGCAACGCCGGCCGTGAAAGCCTGAAGACTTATGAACAAGAGAAGTCATTGCAAAGTCACTGCACTTTTGATGGTAACCGGTTACCGTAATTTACAAAGCCTTGCAACACGGGTAATTCGTCATTTCTTGCCAGATGTAAAAACAAGCCTAAGACTGCTTAAAGTCAATATTAAGTGAAAAAGGGTAATTCCCTAGTCGAACTTTTCCATAAATTGTAGGAAAGGTTTATAATCATAAGTCAAATATCTTTAAGTTTCTTGATAGGACTATCTTTTGACAATGGGCTTCTAAGTATTATTTACCTAGTTCATTTATATATGTCTACCACTCTTCACAAGTATCTAAATAGATTGATGACAAATGACCCACTTACGCACCAGAAATTCTTTGACCATTTCAATCAGCTATCGTGTGAAATGTATATAATGAAAAATGGATCATAATTTACCGAGAATAATAAAAAAAATACTTTTTTTTAGTGGTAAGTACGACAAGTAATTCGAATGAAGAGGTGGTCAGAAATGCAGATGATGTTCAATATCATAGGAATGTGATAGATAGATAAGAAAACGATTCGATAAGGTTTTACGATAATACACTCGGCCCCCGGTTACCTGCGACCGAAAATGATAGTACGCAAATCATCATCATATCAGCCACACATAGTCCACTGCTGAACATAGGCCTCTCCTATGACGGAAGGACGACCTCATCAAGGTCGCCGGGAAGCGCTGGATGTGGACTGCTTTAAATCAGTCGGAAAACCACTGTCTTACCGCTGTCATTTCATATAATGTCATTAGATTTTAGACGTTATGTCTGAGAACTAAAGTTTACAATGAAAAGAGAAAAAGTTTATAACATTTTTTATTCACTCTAAAAGGTTGTCATTTAATTTTAGACTTTAACACCATAACTAGACAGTCTAAAGTTAAATGGCATGGGTCACAGTGTCTGTTGTACCGCAGTGTTTTTGTTGTGAAAAAAATAATAGCAGAATCAGGGCCCTGGAAGTACGCAAAATGGGATGTTAAAACACCTCTGCCTACCCTTTCAGCAATTTACAAGTGTGAATATGAAAATAAAGAAAAAACTAACGGGTGAAAAACTATTACGGCAGTTTTCCTTAGTCAACTATACTTGTTTTCAACTGCAAGAAATATGGTCGTCCGGAATCATTCTTCACTCTATTTTCTTTTAACTTCGTCAGCGTTTCTATTGCGCATGACCTAAGTTAAGTGCCTCTCATCACCCTAAGTACGTACCTCACACAATTTGCATATCAGCATTGTGTAATCCTGTTTAAGTATATAGAACAAAGTAGGTCCATTCTACCGTCGGCTTTGTGCTAAGCAATCCACTGTCGGATTAGCTGACGAACAGACCGGTGTCTAATTTCACCTAAGTTTCATTTTTAGTGTTGCCATTATTATAGAGAAGTTATTGTAAGTAATAAGAGTTTGTTTTCTTGTGTGTGTATTGTTTTGTGTTGTGTACAATAGAAGAGTTGTGTGTGTGTGTGTGTGTGTGTATATTATGTCGCCGCCAACTAGTCTCAGCCGACATTTAATAAACTGGCTGGCTGATGCTTAGGCCATTCGTAAGACGGGGCACCACCTCGAAATAAGATAATAAATTATGTACATACATACATATATATATTCACGCCTGTAAATCCCTGAGGGGGTAAATAGGGGGTAATCAGATTCATCCCGCATTAAGCCTTAGTGGTATTTTTTAACCGTGCAGAAATAAATCATTTTCTTAGCTGTTTGATTAAATGGCTAGGCAAGTAATTAAACGTCATCGATCCAAGCCATTGGCCTAGCCGTGTCATCAACTGGCTGAACATCATTCAGCCCGCTAATTAAACGGCGCCGTTCAGTAAAGAGCCTAGGCAGTTAATTGTAAGGCTGATTAAGCTAGTTGGCTTATATCCTTGCATTAGTTCTGGTCGCATCCGAAGCCTTCGCCTTGGAGTCCGGGGTTGATATTGGGAGCGACTGCCACCTGACCTCCCAATCTGTTTTTAGTGGCTTTTCTCCACGAAATATAGATAAGTAAATTATTTATTGTTTAGTTATACCTTTGACCCAGTTATTTATGGTTATATCCGTGGCATTGTATATCGCATTTTCTGTATCCCTACCCTTCTAGGCAAGTGGCAATACCTTTGTTGAATAGATTACCTACATATAATAGTAAATGATTTGATTATTAAATATTATGACGTCACAATTTTATATAATTTCCCTTATAACTTACCGTTTTGACGTTTAGTAAAAAGTAATTAATTTGACTAGCTAGTCAAATACCCAATTGCCACTTGTCTAAGGTGGCTGGATGTTGAGTGGGGGATCACTAGGTACTACCACCTGAAGAGGGCCAGATCGAGAGACCTGGCCCTGGGTCAGCCGGGGTGCGAGGGATGTGCACTAGCTACCTACTTCAGCATCGGCCTTGCACTGCGACCCACAGACGGCGTGCGGTTTAGTCGGTTCGAGTCGTCCTATATAACCTCCCCCTCTGGTTTCGGCGGGGGAGGGGGTAGGGTGTATCAGAGAAGATTTCCCGTTCATAAAAAAAAGTGGAGCTAGATGTTCTTAGAGCCCGACCAAGACCTACGGGATAAGAGCTACCCGCGTGTTTATCGACTGATTGACGCATATAGCTCTGGAGTAAGCTTTCGTCTCAGACTTGCTTTTTAAGATGGTACTCGCTCTCATAAAAGCCGTTTATAGACCAAACCAAAAATAGGAGAACATATAAGCGAACACCTATCTCCGAAGCGGAGAATTTTCGAATCAATCACCTGATGGTGAGCTGAAGGCAAAGTCTCAAGAGAGAGGGTCACCATTACGTATAGATAATATTATGCATGCTTTTAAATAATCAAAAAATTAGACAGTTTGTCTATCATTGAATATTTATTACAAGTATGAATGATAGACATAATACAATGTTAGAGTTTGACGCCTCATCATGAAAAAAAAGATTTCATTATAATGTCGGAAGTTTACATATTATAAAACTGTTCTATCGTGACAACGGTCGTTATTTTATTATTGCAGAAATGATTACATGCACAGAGCTAATAATAAAATAATGTGAAATAAATTACGACAAAATAAAACATGTTACACTTATTTCTGAAAGGATTCCAATAAATTTTCTAAGCTCTACAAAAGATCAATTGCATCTCAATCTAGGGCAATACTTAACAATCAAGAGGTCCAGGGATACCAATCCCCAATAATCCTCGAATTGTCTCATAGGTAATTCGCGGGTTTTCTTCAATTAGCTGCTAAGCAGTAGCCACATTATTTTCATTGAGGCAGTTTTCACGGTGCTCAAACAAATCCTGGCCATTACACTACCGGGCTCTAACACACTCCTAACACAAGCAATTTAGCTTAGCTGGAAGGGTTAACGGGAACCTTCCTTCAAGAACCAAGCGGTTCGGTGACTCTTTCCTTTGTCCTACCATTAAGACCTGAAATTCCTTGCCAGCTCACGTGTTTCCCTCTTCCTAAAGTCCTGGGTCCTTTAAGCGGGGCGTGAAAAGCATCTGATGAGGCCGTCAAGCTGAGTGCCACCGTTGTTAACATGGGACGTGTATATAATGGTGGCCCTCTTTCCTGAGAGTTTGCCTTCAGCTTACCGTCAGGCGAGATAAAGTTAGATTGACGTGTCATCTATTAAAAAATAATTGGTAATTTCGGTTAAAAAGATGTAGGTACCTACTTATGAAAAAATGTTGTGCTACAATGTTATAAATAACATTCAGAATTCTAGTGAATGCTTCCTCCGTCATTGGGAAACCGGCGTGATGTTAACCCATTACGAGGTTCGAAGCGGGCATCGTGCTTCCCACACCCAAACCGTAGATGGCTCAGGGTTAGCCAAAGTACGCAAGAAAGGCCTTATTGGGTAACCTTACACTCCACTAATTGAGACCCAAGATGGCATGCGGTTTTAAGCACCCCCAATGGCCGAAGAAGGTGGTATCCGTGGAGATTCTCAAAGATTCCCGGCGGTGAGTAGAGCAGTCAGAGCTTTTGTGCTGTCAGTGGGAGGCCAATGGCTTGTCCTGCTTTCTCTTACACTGTAGACACAGAAACTCTCTGTTCTAACAGGATCGGCAGTGCGAGTGTGACGCCCCAGGTGTTGCACTCGACCATAGGCCACGGTAACCATTTTCCATCAGGTGGGCCGAGTGCTTGTCCGCCACCTAAGTGGTATAAAAAAAAAACGAAACATATATTGGATTGAAACGTCTATCAATTAACCGTGTTCTGCCAGACCAGATTCGTTACTTGAATATTTTGCTACCTTAGTTGTATAAAAACACCAATTCAAAGTAAGGGTGACTTTGAAATTACTGGAATATAGATGAATCAATCTTTTTTTACAGTTTTATAAATAATAGCATGACATGCAAATTTGTCCAGAGATAAAAGAAGTTGACCAATCAGAACTATAATGAAAGTCAAACCTACTTATGACGTCACTTATCAGTGCTCAATGCCGTTGCAAATGGCTTCATGTAATAACAATATGGCTTCTTTGTGAATACTATGTCAAAATATTGCGTAATATCAAATACTATTAGTTAAAAGAGTTTTTGTGTGTTAATGATAATATAAATAAATATAGTCTAAACTTGTATCTGTGTGGACAATACCACAGAAAATAGTGTGTTTATTGCGAAATACAAAATGTATCGCAACAAATTTATTTATACTTACCTGAAATTACTTCACATTCTCATTGTTTAGTTACATTATACCTATTGTAATAATATATTATGAACACAATAGTGTGATTATTAAATTAAATGCTAAGAAATGTCTACTGGAAGCCTATATTAGTGGTTATAGTCAAATCAAAGCAGGGAATATTAGTAATTTCGATAATTTCGGATGCTAATTTTTTTTTAAATACGTGGTTATAGTACGGGCTAACAATTGAGAGGTCGCAGATTTGAACCTCGGCCAAATTACCGACGAACTAACGGGACATTAATGTAAAAATAATTTGATCAGAGAGAAAATAATTTGAGAGATTCATTATTTTATCTTTCTATCGTAGGAATAGCCCACTTGCATTTGAAGCTTTCATCTCGGAACCTGGGATCCTCTTAGTCCTTTTTTTTTGTTTTGACAGCCGTCAATCCACAGCCGGCTATGGTAGTGACGGCTGTCTTACCTGCTAACTTCGAGAGGAAAATCTGCGCTTGAGTTTCGTCCGTCTATAAGCAGGTGCACCGGCTTGCATGTAGCTTGGTCACCAAGGTCTTGACGTGGGTCTATACACTCCATTTTTATTCTTCCTCCTTCCTAGCGTTAATCCCAGTCGCATCCGAAGCTTTAAACTTAGAGTCTCAGTCAGCTTTACCAGCCAAACTGCGGATTTGGCTTCACTTTGATGTTCTATTTTTTATAATATATATTATAATATTTTTATTTGTCTGTTTGTCGCAGGTGTTGATCAGCATATGGCTATCGAGCGGCAAGATGTCGGGCATGACGGGAGCGAGTATGCTGCGTACGCGCCGGAAGGATGTCAACGTCAAACCGAACCGAAAGTGAGTGGAACACAAGCCTAGACATCATCATCTATGACATAGGGTTACGAATGAAGTCATAACCTAGATAACACCTTTATTTTTAGTCATAACTAGTTTAATGACTTCCACAAATTAAATTCAATTATCATTATCACAGAAACCATGCATATCATATTAGACTTCCATAAACCATCAAATCATGGGTTCTATGCCCCGTTTATAGTGCACATTATAAGAATAGAAACGAAAATATTAGCGTGCATTGTTTATTGACTTCCGCACACTACACGCTCGTATTGACCGGGTGACTTCCGAATTTTTTATGGCTACAATCCTACAAATCGATTTTTATTGTAACCAATGACTCAATGATTTTAAAGTTTTAATATTTTATAAATATCTGATTAAATTGTTATATAGCCGCCGGTACTTGGCTTCAAAAACATTTTGGATTCTAATATTAATGCACTTAGCCAGATTAAAGCTGTATGCCGCATACTCAAATCATATGGACTTCCGGAGGGTAGCCGGTTCATTCTGGTTGAGGTTTGCCGAGGACCCCGTTTGGTGGCGACTCAAGAAGTCTCTTGCAAAAGCTAAAGAGTTACAGGATGATGATGACGGGTAAAGAACTAAAAAAATGTTCGTGTATGTGCACTGTAAATGGCGTATAAGCACTTTGAAGCACTTTTAACACTAAGCACATTTGTCCTTCTAACTGCGAAGTAACATGGTATAATAAAATCTCAATATTAAAAACACTGAACAGGGCAGTCTGTTACGGTACAGCCTATCTTGACCATACATACTACGTAGGTGGTGTTCTCACGTGCACTCAGTGTACACGAGAGTTCACCACGAAGATCGGCTATTTTAGCCATCTTCGAGCGCATCAGCGCCGAGCCGACTAGGAGTCGAAGTGGTCGCCATGGCCGAAATCGGTCGGATCATCATATCAATTTAGGACACCCGTAGTGTGACCATAGCATCTACTTTCCTATTTTTATGGGCGGAGTCATCAAAAAACAATGTTTAAAAATGATTGCAACATCATTCATTGTTTCCGATATTTCGTATGAATGTCGGTAGATGCCTCCCACCATCGCCCTAAGACGGTAGTATAGAAGAATTTGGATAGCTTCAGGTGTGGCTCGGTGGCTCAGTAGTCAGAGCATTCCCCTGTAAGGTAAAGATCGTGGGTTCGAGTCCCACCTGAGCATTCACTTTTTCATATCTTAATCGATTTGAAAAGTTAGCATAGTAAATGCTTCAAAATTTCATTCAATTTAGTATAATTTGTTTTACATTCTAGGTGATTACAAGAAATCTTAAGAATTATTTCATTTCAAATGTCACGTAACAATATCCGTACCCCTAGCATGAACAACTATAGTAATCGTATGATAATCGTGTTGAGAGAATAGAGCTTTGCGATTGGCCGACTGCCTACTGTGAACCTGTGTGTATGTGAAGCCGACCAATCACAATGCTCCGTTCTCTCGATACTTTTTTTACGATAGATGTTCGTGCTAGGTGTACTGTATCACAAGAAATCTGAGTATTAGTATATCAAAGAGGAGAGATACATTTTGTACAGCACTTCTTATTTAAGTACTAGCTTTTGCCCGCGGCTCCGCCCGCGCGGATGTCGGTTATCGAGACCAAACATAGCCTATGTCCTTTCTCAAGGTCTACTCTACCCCTATACCAAATTTCATCAAAATCGGCCCAGTGATTTAGGCGTGAAAGCGTAACATACAGACAGACAGAGTTACTTTCGCATTTATAATATTAGTATGGATTTGCTTATGCATCGTTCATCAGATGCAACTATATGCGTGTTCGAACTATTCCAATCAATTTAGATCGGAAAAAGTGGCATGGATGAACTTGAAACCGCGAGCATTCACCCTGTAAGAGCGTTTTCACATTGTCAATTTTCATCGTAGGAAGTCATAGTCATAATATATATCTGTCTTTCACATTGTCCGGCCCGATATCGGTTATCGGAGCCAACACTAGTGTTGGCCCGATTTCGGATCACAAAGAGACTAAAACAAGCAATTTTCGACCTTAATGACATTTTCTTAGTTACGTGTCTTTTTGTGTTAATTGATGACGCTGATCACGAATACCTATAAAAAAAAACTTGTCATGTCCATAAGGTCGAAAATTGAAATGAACTGAAACTGTTTTTTTTTTCATCTCTAGCATCCCTAACTAGTCTGTGCTTTCGAGCAAATGGCCGTATCGGGCCGATTTTATCGGATATATGTGGAAACAGCACAAGGAACAGGGGGGGAATTCTCTACCACTGAGCTACTGAGTCATGCCTTGAGCATTTGAAATTCTCCTCTAAAACTAACTTTGAGCGACGGCTTGGAGCAATTACTTTTTAATCTAAATCGATTTGAATAGTTTGCATAAAAATTAATTGCTTTAAAATTTCATAAAATATAATAATATGGAGTTGGACTTTTGTTTTAATTTTAATTAATTGTCGCGTTTGTAAGCATGATTTATATATGTATAATTTTGTGATAAATATATTATATGACACCTTAACCGAATCACCTACTATTTAATGCACTATAATAATGATTCAACGATACGTTTAGCGATTTAGAGCTCATACATATAAACACGTCGTGAAATGTCGTTTCGTAGTAAATTTTCACGATACGATATAGAATCATGGAACAATGTCGTGTCGTAGCATAATGCGACGTCGCCGTCGTGTTTATGTGTAAGAGCCCTTAGGTAAACCAAACTGCGTTACCACATTTTATTCTATGAATATTATTTTATTTTTATTTATTTATTAGGCTTTCAGCATTGTGTACACCATTATACTAACAATTACATGCAATTTTGAAAAAGCTAAGTGCCACAAAGATTATTGAGTATAAAACGTGGTAAACCAAATCAAGCCTAATGTTCAGGGTACACTCATGGAGAAGCCGTCAAATTCTTTATACGAGAACCGCTCCCATTGGTTTTGCATAAAGATAGCGCAAATAAACTCTCATTACAGTTGTCATATATTGTCGGGACATATATCTTACATCCAAAGTGTGCTTTATACGCGCAGTGCGCGTTTTTTTGGGTATTTTTGGAGGAAAGCACAGGGTGCTACGACAACAGACGAGGTAAAATTCACCAAGCATATAGCAAAACAATCTACGCGCGCTAATACCTCGTTTGTCTCACGATTTAAATCCAAGATATGTAAGTGTCCAAACGTATACAGTGTCATGATATGCCAACAGATTGGACCGCAAGTCCTCCCGGGGCATGCTGTACGAGAACGAAGAGCTGCGCCTACGCACAATCAATATCAATGACGAAGTAGAAAGAGGTAAGATGTCGATAGGGCTTTTAAAATTATAAATCAAAATTAGAATCTTCGCGTTAACCCCGGTCATATCCGAGGCTCTCACCTGGTAGTAGATCTAACAATCAATATTATTGCCAAAATAGAAAAAGGTAAAATCTCGATATAAGGCTAAAAATCCTGAATCAAAATCAGTATTTTCGCGTCAGCCTCGATCGCGTCCGACCGAGGCGAAACCTCGTAGTTCGGGAGGCGCTTTCTGGTTTCTACTCCTTACATGCCAGAAGGGTTTATAAAAATCTATTAATAAGATGTGGCGATTAGAAAATTAGCTTAACCGTGACAGATTCCAGGATCTAATAGTTTGTAACCCCCTATCGGGATATTGTGTACTAAGTAGCACATCATGCAAAGCTACAAAATATATTGGGCATACACACAGGTCAATCGTACATAAAGAAATTGAAGCGGGAAAACGAGCAGCTCAAGCGGGAGATATCGGCACTGCGCTACGAATACGACCGGCTGGACAGCATGCTGCGCGAACGCAGGTCGTCGCCGGAGCACTCGGACGTACGTACCATTAGAATATACGTAATAAATAAGTACTTATGACTAAGATAAGTACATATATGTAGTAAAATAAATAATAGAGTATCCAGAGCCCACCGGAGAGTTTTTGAGCTGACAGTGGGAAAATCAAAGACTTGTCTGCTTTGTCTCCTGTAACGGACCATGACGAAACACGAAAGTATTCAATTTAACAATTTGACCAACAGTAAAAATATGAAAACAGCGTCGGGTAATCCCCTTCAGATCTGATGTTGAATCACCAATGAAGACTTTCAAATCCATTTCACCACATGTATAAGTAGTTCAAGTTGAATCAGATCAGATTGTACAAGAATTCCAGAAATATAGGTAAATCCCACCAAAAACATTTTAATGTAAAAATGTTGCCAAGACGAGTTTACGTAGCTTACCATGTGGAAAAGTTATCAGGTCTCGTATAAAGCCAAGCTCTAAAGACTACACGCTCTAAACCTACAAGCTCTACACTACACCTACTCTACACTACCCCAGATAGCCCGTCCACTGTTGGACATATGCCTCTCCCAATGTGCACCATTACGTACGTACGAACCTCCACCTTTCGCATCCAGTCCATCCCAGCCACCCTTTTCAGGTCATCGGTCCATCTGGCTAGAACTAATTGATTGACAAAAAATAGTTTTCCTTCTAATAAAAGACATACAGGTATCAGAATGCAGGCTATGATTTGTGCTCAGTGTTATGTGAGCCTCGTAGAGAAGTTTATTATTACCCTTATTCATAGAATTCTCTTACTTAATTGTATCAAAATTTTGTGAAGTCTAGGTTCCTATCTAGTCTTTAAAAGACGTGGTCTTAAAAGAATTAAAACTTAGATAGCAGTAGAAAGCTGCAATATTTTATATCTCAATTTCAAAAGATACACATCATGTACAAAGTATAATTTAACTAAACGTCAATTATTAAAAATATGTAAAGGACTAGGACTGAAGACATCTGCGAATGGATTCCAACCACAGTGTGATTGACAAATTTCAATGAAAAGATAGTCTCTCTCTAACCGCTGAGCCATCGTTCTCAGAGGCGCCATCATCATTGTCAGAGCCTCGGCTGACATATCTGCCTCTATAAACAAACTGTATAGATACACGCACTTTTTTATAAAATCTAATGTCGTCCCCAAGTCAATGTCTTCATTACTCATTTCTCTTTCATACTCACAGATATGGACGTTTTCCAAACTGGGACAACGACCCAATATATTAAAAATAACCTCGTACAGTACGTCTTGTGTACAGAGGAAGACATTCTTCAACTTTGCTAAATGTATAGACTGTGATAATGATCGAAAGTAAGTCCGAATTATCGAATGATTTTCCACATACACGTTTAACGTTATCAATTTCGGGCACTGTTCAAACAGTATTCTGAAAAACGTACTTCTTATAGGTATGTTGTTTATCGAGAAAAAAGTTAAATGCTGCAATGAATTAGATGTCTTGCATATGCTAATAGGATGCCTGCAAGGTATTAGCGCGCCATCGCATCTACAAAAATCCGTTAAAGTAACTCTCTCTGGCAAATTTGGTATATTTTCGAAGTGTTCACATTTGTCGATACAAAACCAGCTGCTTGGAGCGTCAATTATTTTCATACTGTAAGTCCTATGCATACAGAAAAAAGTAGGTAAGTAATCTTTTAATTCCTGTCGCAAATTTGAAAAGAAACCTTCATCAAAGGTGGTTGTATGTTTGTTCCAAGCTTTAAAAACAATATTACCGTCTAACATAAAATTTAAAGGTAAATATGACGTGACTTCTATTTTTAGATTGCTACAGCTTACTGTGAATAATTTTGCCAATATTGGTGATACATATATCTCTATTGTTTCCAAATACATCATAAATATAAACTCAAGTTGTTTGAAATTCAGCCGGGTGATTCCATCTAGTTGTTTGGATAATTTATGGGAAACTGCGCAATCTCTCGCAACAACATCCAACTTACTGAAATTAATATCGATTTGGTTTACGCCTTCAGAATCGTTGTCTTCATTGTTGATACTCCAAAATTCTTTATAATTGTCCGATATGGTTATTTTCAAATCTTTTACACAATTTACATCTTTAAGAAACTTAAACGGTGATGCAGATAAGCTTAATTCCATTATAACAAAGTGAACGGCTTCAAACTGTCTGTCTATGAAGACATCCTTAGATTCTTTAGTAATTCTATCATAATTGTAGTTATTGAAATATTTGAAGAAATTAATTCCTATTCTCTTCAAGTGCTGTGGACATATTTCTGAAATATCGCCCAGGTAAATATCAGTGAATGTTACATCTAAGGCTTTTAGCCTCACAAATCTATGAATATAAGGTTTCAAGTTATCAGCCGTTATGTCTGGTACTCCACTTAAATTTAATTCAATTATTTTTTCGCCAAGATCTATTAGTAACCTCTCGTCAAAAGTTTTGATAGTAGCCAAAGTGCTTCTTGACAACACAGCACTCTTTATATGACACCAAGCGGCAAAATATTCTTTTAACTCTTTACAACTATTGTATACATTTATTTTGGTCTTAAGGTCTAAATAATTTATAATTTTGGAACCTATTTCAACTGGCAGATTTAAAAAGTCCATTTTGTTTTAGTGAAAAAAACTTAATACAATAAAATCATTAAAATCAAATCATTTTGACAGTATTAAAAACTAAAGGGCACAGTTGTAGCTAATATCACAGGTAATAAAATGCTGTAAGACCTTTGCATATGTGGAATGTAACCTTTTTACATGATTGCCAAAAAGGAGAGTGTTATATTTTCAGAGTTTATACTGTATATTTTTTTTTTATTCCCGTTCTGTGCACATATTAGCACATATACGGATGCGTAAATATGTTTATTTGCATCGGTCTGAATGTTTCTTAATTATGTTTTTATACAAAAAAATGTATTACATCCCTATGCTTACTTTGGGGCGAGATACCGTTTCGAGTACAATGCCTTAGAATCCTTATATTTATTTATTTTAACTACTAAATATGTATCTAGTTTTCAATAATATTTATGTGTGACCTTGGCCACACATTGCAATATCAGATCCAAGTTTGAAAATATTTATTTAGATATTGTGTTAAATGTGGAATAAATAAAGCACATTATCGCTTGGCAGGACAGCGTGTCAGTATGCAGCGCATGCCCCGACTGCGTGAGTGTCGACGGGTCGGCGCGCGTCGCCTTCCACGACCTCAGCGTGGTGCCTGAAGAAGGGGAGCCAGAAAAGGTAATTACTTTCCTTCCACTGCTGAACATAGGCTTTTCGTCTCGAAAAGACGGACAACTCGAAATAAAACCCTGTGCCAACCCTTCTGGCTAGCGTAAAAATAGCAATAACTCCCAACATTGTGAGAGGCCTATGTCCTAATTATATCTACCTAATACAACCCTTATACTTATTTTGACCGCGTCGATGACGTTACATAGACGTCAGGTTCAAACTTAAAGTAAACGGGTTGTACATATTCTTCATTTTCATAACTAAATCTATAGACGTGACCGACAGTGGTAAACCCTTTTAACGTGCGGAAATCCCGTCCCCATTCATACAAATTGATCATACAAATTAAAATTGTCGATCTCATTATGCAAGACGTATTCCAGAACGAAATATTCTCGATTCGATATGATCTCGATTTACAACTAGAGTACGTGCCACGAAATAAGTCCCCTGGGCGCAGCGTGGCTGCGACGGCCATGTACCTAATGTTGCCAGTATCATCTTCTTATTTTACCAGATCTTTTATTGTTCAGATATGAATGTAATAGAGCTGAACCGTAGTTATATTCGAACGTTTGCAACGTTAGAATGTGAAACAGCTAGATGGAAGATAATTGTGTATTTTAAAAAAAGGGATTGGAATAAAAGGGAATGGATTAGTTCATCATATCAATAGAGTGATAGTGATACAGAATCTAATTACGTGTGTGACTGATAGTAGCGACAGCGACTCCTCTTTTCTGATGAAAGTGTACGATCATATAAGAGCTGTTACGAGCGTGGGGGTCGGTTTAAATAGAAAATGCGAGGACAACCGTTGAAGACAGATTTTATTCAGCTGCACTTAACTTACAGCAAAGCGCGTACAAATTCGATAACTCTTCCTTACACAATACACAATAATCGCACTGTATCGCTTCTCACACTTTATCGCAATGATCGCTTCGAATTCTAGTCGTAGACTAACTTGAGCAGCGGCTGTTAGCTCGCCTTTTATATAAGGCGCGGCCGAGTAGCGAAAGATCGAGAAAAGACAGGTACGTTCTGAAAAAGACAGGAACTTTCTGGGAGGTTCTATTAGGTCTTGTGTCTCTTTCTATTCGTTCCATTCCTTCTAGAACAGTGACGTCAAGGCATGCTGTCTCTTTCTAGCCTGACGTCTCGTTCTATTCATTCCATTCCTTCTAGAACAGTGACGTCAAGGCATGCTGTCTCTTTCTATAGTGCCGTCTCGCTCACTCCTATGGAAATTTGGCCATATATTGAAGTGGCCAAGCGCCGGGCGTAGCACTACCCCCTTCTTAGACATGCTCGTCCCGAGCATTATTAGATCCGTAGTATCTCGCCAGTCGGTCAACATGTACAACCTTCAAGGGGCTTCGCTGGTTGCGTTGTATCCGGTATGTAACGTCATTGATCCTGGTGACAACTTTATACGGCCCTTCCCAGGTTGGAGACAACTTCGGAGATTTGCCTTTGCGACGCATCGGATTGTGTAGCCATACCAACGAGCCTTCGTCGAACCCGGCTTGATGAGAGTTGCGGTCGTATCGGGTTTTCATTCTGTCGCTTGCCTGGAGCCCAGATTCACGGACGTGGGTGTGAACGTCATTTAGTCTATCGCGCAATGCACTAGCATATTCCGTGATTTCTTGCGGTGAATCTGGAGGACGTCCAGTCAGTAGATCAGCCGGTAGTCTCAGTTCTCTGCCAAAGTTTGCACACGCAGGCGTCACCGTTGTGTTTTCATGTATCGCTGTTCTATAAGACAACAAGAACAAAGGAATATGACTATCCCAGTCCTTCTGGTGGCTCTCAACAACCTTAGCCAAATGCCTTTCCAAGGTTTGGTTAAATCTTTCAACCATTCCATCAGACTGCGGATGATATGGGGTGGTCCTGGTTTTATGAATACCCATTATCCTACAGGTTTCTTGAAATACCTGTGATTCAAAATTCCTTCCCTGGTCACTGTGTATTTCCAGAGGAACTCCATATCGGCAAACACTTCCGTGACTAGTCTTTCCGCGACTGTAGTTGCTTCCTGGTTAGGTATGGCAAAAGCCTCCGGCCATTTAGTAAAGTAGTCCATTACTACTAGGATGTATTTGTTTCCAGACTCCGATGCAGGAAATGGCCCTGCAACATCTAATGCAATCCTTTCCCAAGGCGCTCCAACATTGTATAGCTTCAATGCTCCCCTGCTCCTTGTATGCGGCCCTTTTACCGATGCGCAGCATGTACATTTCCTACACCAATCTTCAACATCCTCACGGCAATGGATCCAATAGAATCGTTGACGAATCTTCATCAATGTCTTCTTCACACCAAGATGGCCGCCTGAAGTTCCGTCATGAAATGATCTCAAAACCTCATTAATTTTAATCTTTGGGACAACCAACTGCAGATGTGAGTCTTTCCCGTATGCAGACTCCCATTTTCTACACAGGACTCCATTGTGTATCACGAGGCTTTCCCATTGTGCCCAGTAGCTCTTCGTAGCTGCACTCATTTGGGAGACATCACTCCATTTCGGCTTAGGTGTTCCTGCCTTTATCCATTCGAGAATAGGCTTGATGTCTCGATCCTCTTGCTGTGCTTGCTGCATGGCTTCGCTACTCCACTCATCGCTGACAGTATCAGTCCTTATTATTCTAATCGCTACACTGTCTTTAGCTTCTTGCCTGACACAATGGTTACATTCCACCGGACAAGGTCTTCGAGAGAGCGCATCTGCATTTCCATGCGCTTTCCCACTCCGATGTTCGATGACGAAGTCGTATTCCTGGAGCTGTTCAATCCATCTTGCCACTTGTCCTTCTGGATTTTTAAATTGTAGCAACCATTTTAAAGCAGCATGATCAGTCCTCAGATGAAACTTGCGGCCAAGCAGAAACTTACTGAAATGCTGCAATGTCTTAACCACGGCCAGTAATTCTCTTCGTGTAACACAGTAATTTCTCTCTGGTTTAGACAAAGACTTACTAAAGTAAGCAATCACGGCCTCCTTGTCTCCTTTTCTCTGGGACAGGACTCCTCCTATCCCAGTATTGCTGGCATCTGTGTCGACGACGAACTCATTTTCTGCATCTGGAAAACCCAAGATTGGTGTTTCACAGAGTCTTTGCTTAAGGTCTTTGAAAGCGGCTTCACATTGTTCATCCCAGCTAAATTTCCGTTTTTCTTCCGTTAACCGATGCAAAGGCTTCGCAATATCGGAGAAGCTTTTCACGAACCGCCGGTAGTATGAACACAGACCTAAAAAGGCACGAACGTCGGTCTTATCTTTTGGTGTCGGCCAATCTTTCACGGCACTTATCTTCTCAGGGTCTGTTTGTATCCCATCCTTCGAAATAACATGCCCCAAATAATTCACTTGTCGTTTAAAAAGTGAACACTTCTTTGGACTGAGTTTTAAGTTGGCACCCTGTAGTTTAGTCAAAACTTGCTCTAGTTTGCTGAGGTGATCGTCGAAGTCTTTTCCAATGATGATTATGTCATCCAAATATACCAGACAGGCTTCTCCCAGCAGTCCAGCAAGTATTTGTTCCATCAATCTCTCAAATGTGGCCGGAGCATTACATAATCCAAATGGCATGACGTCGAACTGCCAGAGACCTTTTCCAGTAGAAAACGCAGTTTTCTCCTTATCTAGTTGACTGATTTGAACTTGCCAATACCCACTCTTGAGGTCCAATGTTGAGAACCACTGCATGCCACTTAAGGTGTCCAAAGTGTCATCTATCCTTGGCAACGGATAACTATCTTTTTTCGTAACATCATTCAGTCGGCGATAATCGACGCAGAATCTGGTGGTTCCATCCTTTTTCTTTACAAAGACTACCGGAGAACACCATGGACTGACCGAGGGTTCAATGATACGGTCCTTCTTCATCTCTTCAATCATTTCCTCCACCTCCTTTTCTCGAGCAATCGGTACACGTCGTGGTCGTTGACGGATTGGCGTTACCTCACCAGTATCGATTTTATGCTGTACTACTCCAGTTCTGCCAATGTCACCACCATGCATAGAAAAGACGTTTTTATAACGTAGTAGCATGTTCCGCGCCTTCAGCATCTCTACCTTACTGAGGTCATTGCGACAATCTTCTAGTAGTTTCAGCACTGTTGATTCTCTGTCACTTGTGGCATCGCTTTTGGTCGAACCCTGGCAACTACGTATCCACGAGATCTCCTCACAAGTGCCAAGCAGTGTCCCTTTGTTTAAGACGCACTCGTTGTTACTCATATTTAAAATTCTTATAACGGCTGTGGTTGGTGTTGTTACCACAGTACGAGCTGGTATCCAGGGACTACTGCCGTCTACTTTTTCCACCAATGCACAGCGATGAGAATTGATGCCATATTGAGGTAGTCTTATTGGCACTAGGGTCTGTGATTTAGGCTGGAGTACAGTTCGTTTTGCACAGAACACTTTTCCACATGCGCCACCTTCCATGGGAATTTCGTCGAACCCAAGTTTCAGAACGCCACAATCCACGTCGATTCTACAGCGATATTTTCTCATAAAATCCAATCCAATGATGCAGTCATCTAAGATATCAGCGACGATGACTTTATGCCAATAGGTCTTATCACCGACTTCCAACGCCACTTCTTGCTCTCCTCGGACGGAAATGCGCTGACCGGTAGCTGTCTGCAGATGGAGATGCTTAAGTTGATGTAGATGATCTCTAGGTAAATTTTTCACCAGCCGAGAGCTAATCACGGTCCGACTTGCTCCAGTATCAATGCTGAGGTGGCACGGTGATCCATTAATACCTCCTTTGATGACCAGACTATTTCCATCATTAGCTTGAGAGATCAGAATTGGGACTTTTACACTACCAGCCAGCACCCGTCCCGCAGTCCTGGCGTTTACTCGTTTCCCTGTTGCTCCGACGCATCTAGATGTCGCGCCGTTTGTTCTTGGCCATTACCTTGTTGAGACCGTTTCGGGCAGCTAGACCGAATATGTCCTTGCTCTTTGCAGAAATAACACCTGGGTGTGAATTCCCGACGGTACACACGTTGCTCATTTGTTGAGATCTCACGCAATCTATGTGGTCGAGGGTCATGTCGTACAGCTTCCACTTCAAGGGCGTGAGCAACAGCATCTTTAAGGGTTGCATGGTGACCCAGACGGACGGCAGCTCTCACCTCCAAGTCTCTGATCCCGTCAATAAAAGCTTGCACCAAAATGCTGTCAAGAAATGACGAAGAAGCTCCTTGGTAAGCTTTTCTCACGAGCTTTTCTATTTCCAAAGCCCACTGCTGCAGAGACTCATTAAGACGCTGGTTTCTGTCCTTCAATTGGGCACGGTAGACATGTTCTAAGTGACTATCACCGTAACGTGATTCCAATGCTTCAAGAAGGCGGTCGTAAGTCACTTCACCTCCAAGCGCCTCTAAAACACTGAGTGCTTGGTCCCGTAACCCCAATGTTAATGCTGTTTTGGCTTGCTCCTTATCCCAACCGTTCGCCTTTGCCACAGACTCGAACTGCAGTTTGTATGCAGTCCACGAGGAGGTCCCATCAAATGGCGGTACTTTGAACTTTCCGACAGCCTGTGCAGATGAAATGGTTACAGAGCCAGCTGTTCCGCAAGCTATTTTCGTCTCCAATTTTTTTACGTTTTGAGCCACAGACTGCAGCCGTTCCTCATAACTCTCAAATTTCTCGTCGATGCTTCCTAATTTTTCGTCGTGGCTTTCTATTTTTACGTCGTGGCAGTCGAGCTTGTCTTGCACTGAATGAATTTCTCTTTGCCATTCTGCTTTAGACTCTTTCAAGAAGGCAAATAGATCTTCTTGTTGTTCCCGGAGCTGAACCTTTAGTTGTGAGGCCTGCTCCTCCTGTTGACGGGCCTGGTTCTCCTGTTGTTGCTGGAGCTGTGTCTTCAATTGCAGAGTCTGCTCTTCCTGGCGACGGGCCTGCTCCTCCGGTTGACGCTGGAGCTGTGCCTTCAATTGTAGAGTCTGCTCTTCTTGGCGACGGGCCTGCTCTTCTTGGTGACGGGCTTGCTCCTTCAATAAGGTCATAATCGCGCTCAGGTTAATTTCCGATGATGATCTTGAAGCACCCGACGACGTACTCGGAGTACCCGCAGCCTCTTCCGCGGCCTGGCTTCGGGTTTTAACTCCCTCCCTGTCGTCTCTCGGCGTTATCGGCATTTTCTATCCCACTTCTGACACCAGTTGTTACGAGCGTGGGGGTCGGTTTAAATAGAAAATGCGAGGACAACCGTTGAAGACAGATTTTATTCAGCTGCACTTAACTTACAGCAAAGCGCGTACAAATTCGATAACTCTTCCTTACACAATACACAATAATCGCACTGTATCGCTTCTCACACTTTATCGCAATGATCGCTTCGAATTCTAGTCGTAGACTAACTTGAGCAGCGGCTGTTAGCTCGCCTTTTATATAAGGCGCGGCCGAGTAGCGAAAGATCGAGAAAAGACAGGTACGTTCTGAAAAAGACAAGAACTTTCTGGGAGGTTCTATTAGGTCTTGTGTCTCTTTCTATTCGTTCCATTCCTTCTAGAACAGTGACGTCAAGGCATGCTGTCTCTTTCTAGCCTGACGTCTCGTTCTATTCATTCCATTCCTTCTAGAACAGTGACGTCAAGGCATGCTGTCTCTTTCTATAGTGCCGTCTCGCTCACTCCTATGGAAATTTGGCCATATATTGAAGTGGCCAAGCGCCGGGCGTAGCAGAGCGTATAGGTACTGTGCATATAATGAAGGTACCTACATGATGTGACGTGATTGGGATCCAGATATAATTATGCCGGGAACTATCATTCCTACTAATACAACATATTAATATGTGCTGGCAACTGTAAACCGGGCCGATCTAACCAACCAACAGTTTGGCGGAGATGTCATTTTTAGTTGCGAGTTTTGTTGTGGGACAGCAGAACTTAGGTACTTCCTGGCGCGGACTAGCGCGGACTGTGTAGATCTGAGGTACAGAACAGATAATAGCTGGGTAAAAATTGTATTCTAGATGACGGTTCTAATGTCATTGTGAGACTCAATTCATAACTGAGCGTTGTTCCAGATTACGGGCTTTAAATAAATGAAAAAAGTTCACCTTGTATAGAGAAGGCCAGTAATTATAACATAGTTTGGCTTCCAGATGACGGATCAGTACGACCCACGTCTAAAAACGTCTATTTTAGTCCCGGCTGACTGATTAATGCGCCGAACATTTCGATGGTATTCTTGAAGTTTGTGTGACGCATTCTTTGAAATTCCTCATTTGATTTTATGATTTTGGCGGTACACAGGCGAGTAAAGTTATTCAAGGATAAAGTGACTATAATTATTTACTAGTCAGTCAGGGTAGCCAGAGCTCACTGGAGAGTTTTTGTGCTGTCAGTGGGAAGACCAAATGCTATTCCTGCTTTGTCGCTGACGGCTCAGAAACTCTCTGTGTTTACAGGGTCGTCAGCACGAGTGTGACTCCCCTGGTGTTGTATAATACGTCCATAGGCCACGGTAACAACTTTCCATCAGGTGGGTTCGTCCGCATGTCTGCAACCAGCTAGGACCTACCTGGTCCGCCAAAGTCTTCGGGTTCGCGATGATTTCACCTGTGAGCCGAAACACTGATTGGTGGCCGAGACTGAGATGCAGAGGTTATTCTCTTGTGGTTAGGTGGTCATATATCGACACCAGAAGTATGAACGAACAAAACACGATTTTTCAGAAGAGCCAGAAAACGTTTTCTTTTTATAGTCGTCCGTAACGTTTTGTCGCCTATTTCGATCTCACGTTCTCTATGACAAAGTTTCTTAAATTTTCCTCTTCTTTAAAGCCATATGAAAAATATTTGCGTAATCTTACTGGTTTCAAAATAAATTAGCACGTCCCTTACCTTAAATTTTAAATAAAATTGTCCGTTACAGTTCATGAATGTAATGTAACGTATCAGATGGTCGATGGAGCAAAAAAATTCTGGAATGGCAAACGCGTACGGGCAAACGTGGTGTAGGACGCCCAACGGCCAGGTGGAAGGACGACCTCATCAAGGTCGCCGGGGAGCGCAGGATCCGGGCTGCCTTAGATCGGTCGTGCTGGGAGTCCATAGGAGAGGCCTATGTTCAACAGTGGACTATGTGCGGCTGATATGATGATGATGATGATAACAGTACAGAATTACTACTTAGAAAAAACTGTACTTAACTGAAATTATAGTACAGGAATTTTCATTTTTTTTATTAAAGTAAGGACCATAAAAAGAGGAAACTAAGGTATTCAAAGAATCAAAAAAAAGTTAGGTCCGTTAAATCATTTTTTCATCAATAATCTGTCTCAGTACCCCAAAAATGTATACCGTAAGGGATTTTTTTAACGATAGATATATTTCAAGGATACCAAACGATAGAGTGCAAAATTCCGAATCCAACGATATTTATAACTCAATTTCACCAAAATGTCCCTTACCTTAATTTATACTTCTGCAGGGCTAACATGCGCGCCACGAGATAGCTATCTCGAGGCATTTTGCCGTTTTATGTCGAGATGTCGACTGTTGGTAACATGCAGGGCTAACATGCGCGCCACGAGATAGCTATCTCGAGGCATTTTGGTAACATGGCAAATTTCATGGCGATCTGTCAGATGTCGACATAACTTGACTTCGAGAAATCATCTCTACTTAGTGTCTGCAAATTGTAACATACGTGCCCTTATTTACTCGAATTTTGACATTTAAAATGTTTTATCTCCCGTCTTTCATTTGGTCGACGAGAAGTTATCTCGTGTAAACTTTTCTTGTGCTCGGTTCATTTTGGATCAAAATTTAGTACCTTTATGCTGAAAATGGCGGTGCCATATTATTGGAGCCAACATTACTGTGTTGCCCCGATATCGGATCACAAAAAGACTAAAACAGCGACTGCAAGCAATTTTCGACCATAATGACATTTCCTTTGTTACGTGTCTTTTGGCGTTAATTGATGACGCTAATCACGAATATAAGAAAAAAATATCGATAGCATGTCATGTCAATAAGGTCGAAAATTGTTTGCACTATTTTTTTCTCTTTTTTTTCACCTCTAGCATCCTTAACTAGTCTGTGCTTTCGAGCAAATGGCCGTATCGGGCCGATTTTATCGGATAAATGTGAAAACAGCACAAGATGTCGGCTATCAGCGTCCGACACCGATAGTTTGACGCGACAAAATAATATGTCGACGTTAGAGAAGACTCGAGATGATATCTCATCTCGATTCGAGATAGTTGACGACGCGCGCATGTTAGCCCTGCAGGTGTCGATATGGCAGTCGTTCAAAATCAAAATAAGCCGAATTAAGGAAGAGTACGAAAGCGTAAAGGCTCCGTAGTACTAGATTTAGATTAAACCGAGATTACCGCTGTCAGCCACTAGCTGGGCCCCGAAAGACCTTGGTTCGACCTCAAACTCCCTAGTATCTGAGGCTAAACCATGGTTATGCGGTTCTAAACGAAACTCACCTGCTAATCGATACACCTTCTGATTGATGGAGGCACAGTCTTCGGGGTCGGTAGGCGAGTCAGACGACAGGCGCTTCAAACAAAATCAATTATTACAGAAAGGAGGAGTAGGTACGGAGTGAATTTCAAACTCCAAAGTGCAAACTTGGGAAATCACTGGGCGCTCAGATGATCATGCTAGTGAATAACGGTATGGTAATACATATGATTTAGGTAGTACTGGTCTCAGTTCGATTCGCAAATTGGAATGTTGAATTTTCTTAGTTAGGAATTTCTTTGTCAGCAAAAACCGAGTCTACAAAAACTGCCCGGTTGGTTTTTGTAATTTTTAAGATAGGAAATGAGTCAAGGACGGCCGAGAAATCATGTGTAAGAAAATATTGTAGAACGTAATGTTGACTTATAAATAAACGCAGTCGCGTTTGGATCGTCGCGTGCGCAGCCGTGTTACTGCTTCGTTTGTGACAGTGATGAAGGTACCTAGATCTCTTCTGTTCTATTCGGTGTTACAGAATAAGGCTATAAAATGGAGTGAGGTTTTTTCAGTGATTTTATTTTCGTTGTTTTGTTTTTTGGGAGTGTTGTGCAGGTATGATGTTGTGTTTATTATTTCGGCGTAAGGCGACTGTCATAGACAAGCAGTTCGCCTTTTTATGTATATATATATAGTTGCTTACAATTTACGATCCTGCGGATAGTATTTTGCCATCGGGTGTACAAGGCTCTATCAACACTCTTTAGCCCCAAGCCAAGCTCTCCTGCTAGTATGGCTAGCGCAGGCTTTCCTCTTAGGGTTAGGAGATCAGGCAGAAGCCACTTCCAGAAAACAAAAGAATTTTGGTTGGTTGGTTTTGACACCTTCTACCGAGGTTCTTGAACCATTCAGGTCATGTGTTTAGGGCACATGTCAACCTCATTTCCTGGCTAGTGCACCTATTAATCGATGGACAAGGCTCGAAGGTACCATTTTCGAGGTTGAGGGGTCAGACGTATGTCCCTCTTACAATGTGTTAACCATTAAACAAAGTTGCCAAATCTAAAACATATGAACCTCAGACGCCACAGGCGCAATCGCGACCATTGAGGTAATGATGATACTTTCTTGAAGCCTTAAGGAATCCTTGAAATGTTTTACGTTTTCCTGCGGTTGGGAGGTCAAACATATTAAATCACACCCAATAAAGTCCTTCGTCACAGTCCCGGGTCCATTTAACGTGGCGTGAAAAAGCTTTAGATGAGGCCGTCAAGCTAAGAGCCGTCATTGTAATAGGGTACGTGTCTGCAATGGTGGCACTCTTTTCTTAGACTTCGCCTTCACCTTACAATCAGGCGAGGTGAAGTCAAATTGACACTATCTATCTAAATTAAAAAAAAAACAAGAGTAAAAGGAGCAAGCAGACTCCATACCCTGAGGGGAACAATGATAAAATAATGAAAAATAAATAGGTAAAGTTTTGTTAGAACAGAGAAGTCGCTGAACCGTCATATTACTTTTATATATCTCTCAAATAGCCTTCATGAAGTGAGTTATGGCTGCCAGCCGACCAAAGAATTACATTAATAGATCCATATCATCAATACATCATTCTTATAAAGTTCTATATCATAGATCTTATATTCAAGAGCCGTCCGAATTTAACAGCCTGCGCATATGGCATGGGCAAATGTTGTTATGCTTCCGCCGGATTTGCGCGAGTCGAATTTAATAATGTCAAATTTTAAATGAGAGGAAGAAACTAAACTACTCAATGTACCTGCTTAAGAGGCTACCTGCAGCGTAAGAGGCTTTCCGCTTAAGGGTGTTGACGTCAGTCACTCTTGTAAAAGTCTACAAACCAATCCAAAACGAACCTTGAAATAGTGAAAACTTGGGCCCCATGGGCAAAAATAAGTGGTAATGTCTTCAATGAAAACACTTGTACTGTTCCACATCATTTATTGATTTCCTGACCGGTTTCGCCTTACCGGTCAGGAAATAAACCGGTCAGGAAATCAATAAATGATGTGGAACAGTACAAGTGTTTTCATTGAAGATGTGTAGCAAGTTCCACCAAGTGCCATCAATCAACAGTATAAGCAGTTTAAACGGTAATGCATAGCCAAGTCAAGTCAAAGATTTTTATTCAATCTAGAACAACATGGCTGTTTATTATTGACGTTAATAATAAATTCTACTTAACCTAAGTTTACCACCGTTTCCAAGGCGCTGGTGGAGAAGAAACGACGCAACAAACTCCACTGTGGCATTTTTTAAGACGTCAAAGGCTAATCTGGCTAGCTGGACGAATCTACATTTGTCTCGTGTCTGAATAAACAATAAGTAAATAAAAAACTTCATTATAAAATAATTAACCGAACTTAAAATATGGCAAAAATGTCACGTTCCTAGTACAGTATTATGCCGTAACTACAGCATTTTAGGAGGTGCCTGCACTATGCTCAAGCCTGATATTTGTGACATACATACATATTATTATAACCTAAATAGGTACATACGCTCACGCCTATTTCCCTCCGGGGTAGGCAGAGACAACAGCCAGTTAAAAGAAAATGAACATAGAAACTAAATCATGCATTACAGAGCTTTATCTAGAAAGACTTCTAAACGGCGGCGCCCCTATCGTAGACAGGCTACTTACTACTTCATTCTTTAATTTCCAGCGGCCAACACTCGAATAAAATCTTTTATCGTGTAATGTTTGATACATACATACTGTTTAAATAAGTCCATCTGTCCGTCATATCAGCCAGCACAAAGGGCCGTTATTCACCGAAATAAATCTTATTTTTGACTGATGTCTGCCAAACATTTACAACAATATGGCGTGACGTTAGTTGTTCAAGGAATATTTCTGGAGCAGTGTGTGGATACCGCTGGTGACTGTCAGGGCCACTGAGCCACAGGGTATAAATATAACGAACACATTACTACAGACTATACATGACAATTGATGCAATGTGCCATATTTTACACCGATAAATTGTATCTAAGTATAGTACTTCAATTTGAATATGTCCTCATAATTGAATCTCAAGGTTTGCCTCTCAGGAATGGATGATGGTTTATGGATTGGAACATGGTAGTTGCTTCCGCAAAACTAAGATAAACCAGATCACGAAAGGTGGTGATGACGTCATACGCAGGTCATTCATCCTCGCATCATATATATGTTTCCTCAACCGTTTTCCCCTATTCTCTCTATGTGACTGAACGCTCTAAGCATCCTTTTGTCTATGTCGGTCAATGTTCTCCTATCAGGCTGTTCATTCCTTTGGTATATCTACGTCGCTATAGCTATACTGCTCAGCTTATTTTATGCAGCATTGTTTACTTTCATGCTGCTTCGGCCACACCTGATGGAAAGTGGTTACCGTGGCCTAAGGACGTGTGCAACACCAGGAGAGTCACATACGGGCTTCCGACCCTGTAAGACCAGAGAGTTACTGAGTTTCTGTGCCGTCAGTGTAGGAGACAAAGCAGAACAAGCCTTTGGTCTTCACACTGACAGCACAAAAGCTCTCCAGTGAGCTCTGGCTGCCCTACTCAACGACGGGAACACACACGAGGCCCTACAGAATCCCGCGGCCATAATAAATGGCCGTGAAATTCTGTAGGGCGGAGGTACTTCCCCAGTCAGACTGCTCATTTGGGACGGAAACCTTCGTGTCCTGCCTTGTACCTTCATAGATGAATTCAAAACTCAACACAAATCGAGTTGTAAAAAGGCTTGTTAGATGTAGACGACATAAGTGTAGGGACGAACAGTCCTCTACGTACATGGACTGTTCGTAGTAGTTCGCCAGTAATCTAAATAATCGCGGTATATAATTCTATCAATATGTACTCCACTTCTACTTGCCATTTGCCAGAATAAATATAAACGGCCAGAAAACTTCAGACTATTGCCAAAACTCGCTCCAAATCTCATAAAGTTTTACTATCGGCAAATGGCTTTCGCGAACAAAGTTGCTTAAAAATAAATGTTCTAAAACGAAACTGTAGACTTCAAATGCTTTCTAAATAGAGACAGTAGGCAATAACACACACACACGCACACACGAACACACGAACTCACTGTAATGGCGACCATGTGGTAAAGTGTTCGAATGTTACTTCAAAGTTCGTTGGTTCGATTCCCGCTCAATGTAAATAATTATATCTGCCAACAAACTGTAATACAGTTTGGAAAAAGAAAATATTGTAAAATTGCATTTTTTTCCGTGAATAAATTTTATTTCTTTTATTTCATGATATCTTAAAAATGTACCGAACATTAAGTTTACGATTTCCGACTACTGAATGTATCCGGTCGCCTCTTTTGGTAAAAAGTCATTAAGTCGTTAGGTGTTAATGACTCGTACCGGAGGTACATATTATATATTGATAAATATGAGTAGAATTTCATTAGCCACGGCACGAACCTCAGTTATAGTATTTCTTGAATTTTTGTAGTAATTAGTATGCTAACTATTCGAATCGATTAAGATCGCAAAAAGTAAAATGCCTAGACAGGACTTGAACCCGCTACTGAGCCACGTCTTGAGCATCAGGACGAGGCGTGGTAGCACGGTTATGTAGGAGGAAGGACACGACGGACCAGTCCGACTGGGAAAGTACCTCCGCCCTACAGAATACCGCGGCCATAATAACCTCGTGTGTATTTCCGGGGGTGAGTAAGGTAACCAGAGCTCACTGGAGAGTTTTTGTTCTATCAGTGGGAAGACCGAAGACTTGCCCTGATTACCTCCTACGCTGACGGCACAGAAACTTTCTGTTTTTACAAGGTCGGCACCACCGGCACGAGTGTGACTCCACTGGTGTTGCACACGTCCATAGGCCACGGTAACCACTTTCCATCAGGTGGACCGTGTATTTTTCTGCCACCTCAGTGGTATAAAAAAAAAGCTCTGTGGTCAGAACATTCCACTGGCCGCGGACTCAAGTCCCGTTTGAGAATTTCACATTCTAATCTTATATCGATATAAGATTTCTGTTCACAGAAGGTCTTACATTGGCTATAGGTTTCATGTTTATATGCAACGAAAACTAAACATATGCAACAAATTGTTCGTATTGTTTATAATACCTAGGTACTTTGAAGCTGATCCCAAATATAAGTACCAACACGGCAGCTATAAATAAATGTTTTATATTACAGAGCGGCGCCGAGTCACCATGCACGTGCGAAGAATGCCAACGCGACACGGTCAGAAAGCTCACAAACGGTCAGAAACCGGCGCTAATGACGCCAACCGGGCACAATGTGCAGCCAAATATAGCAGACAATGGCCACGAGCGAGTGGTTGACGTACTGGTGCACGACGCGCCGCCCGAGGTACCAAGGTTCTTCCAATCCGTTACGTCTCCCCCCTACCACGTCGCAGGACCCCCACCACCAGGCTTCGTCATAGCCCCCTACCAGCCACCACGCTTCCACACCGGAGGAAACGTCGAAGATCTTCTAGGAGACGTTCAATCAACGCCGACTATCCAAACGACTTTTATACAACAGAACTCCGTTTTTATGTGTAATACACGACGCATCACTCAGAAGCAATGCTGCTGTCAAAAAAAGGAACCGTCTACAAGTGGGCCGAGTATAGAAGAACGAGAACCACCAAAATCTTATGTCACTGAGAAGAATATTGAGTTGACATACGATTATCCACGAGGTACACCCATTGCAAGTAGCCCGAGCACAAAGTCTGGTGACGATTTACAAACGACGACGACAGAAGTTGCCAGCACGGTTGTCTTCGTTGAAAGAAGGATACCGGTTAAACCAAAGAAATTTGATTTTTTCTCAAGGTCTCGGTCAGCTCCAGTTGGTGAACATGAAGAACCAATTTACGCCACTGTTAATAAACTACCAAAAAGATTACGTAGGATGGAACTTGCAAATCTGGAAAAGGAAGTTGCATATAAATCTGGCGAACCAGATTCTTCGACTAGAACAGAATTAACGTTAAAAACGGATTCAGAATCGCATATACCGCCACCTGATGATGACACCAGTAGATCTGACAGAGAAAAGTCCACAGCTCCTCAAAGACCAGACTCTCCGAAAGCCAAAAAACGAAAAAGATTCTCTTTGACTTTCAAAAAGAGGGAAAGAAAAAGAAAAGACAAGAAGAAAGATTTGAAAAACGGAGTAGCAAAGAACGGAGGTACTGTCCAGGTGGAGAGTGATAATGAAAGGCTGATAGAGGTTGAAGTGCATGATCTTGGGAAACACAAGCACTGTGCCAGGCATAGGCCCAGGAATACCATGTCATCTTCGAGTTCAGGTCCGCGGTACAAGCGGGACAGTTATCAGGTAAAGAACAAGTCATTTAAGAACTGCAATTAACGAAGAGGTGTCAGCGTATTTAATTGGTTTTCAGTTTCCTTTCTTTTCAGATATTATTTTAAGTATAATAGCACCAATAGGCTCGGCCCCTATTACGTGGTAGCTATCTTATTAAATAGGAAGGTGACAGTTGTCTAACCACCAGTTTGACCAAGAAGAAAATGTCCTTCATTGAACGTTTTTAAGTAGGTACGCGCTCAGCTCAGTAAGATCAACACATAATTAACATGATGGTAAGTAAACTCGTATTGGGAATGGTTAATCAGATAATTTTAAGGAAGGAAGGACAACTTCAACAATTTATCCTTGACAATGAATTTAAAATTACTGTCATGTGAGTACCTGCTACAATAACATTGGTGTGTCGCCATTAATAATTTTATACTACATTTTACTTGACATTGGCGAGTTGTGGCGATTTGCTGCAGGCCATTTTGAAGAAGTTGAAGAAATTAAATTCAACCGATTCATAACGAAAGAAATACCGGCACGATTGTCGATTAGCTGGATTGCGTCAGTTCTACAAAATTCTGATCAGAAACTTTCATCCAAAATCTTTATGAACCTCGACATATTTCCTTCTTAGGGTCAATCTCTACTAAAAGAGCGGCAGCTAGCAGTAGCTTTTTATTACAAAGTATTTACGAGAGAAAAATTAAAGGGGACGCGAGCATTCTCGCATCTATTTCTAGGAACAAATTCTGGTCTCCACCGGCCGCTGCTATTTCAGTGGGTATTTACCCTTATCCACACCTACCTACTCACCAAAATTATAGAAAGCTTCCAGCTCGGCTAATCCATGCAGTATGCTCCTATTTTCCTATATTCAAATCTACCCTCCAGTCATTCAACTACACCTGTACTCTTCTCACCAAGTTGTTATTTCAGGAGATGACATCACACTCGGAGCATGAGAGAACCAACAGCATATGTTCGTCCGTCAATTCCTTGGGATCTGCGTGCACGCACAAGTCGAGGAAGATATCAGTACCTTCAAATGATGCGTCAATACCCTGGTGTGGGTGTTGGGGCGCAGGCTGCGTGTAACTGCAAAAGAACTTCTCAGTCTTCCTCGCAAACCAAGTTCTGGTGTAAGATGATAGTGATTTATGGACTTGTACTACATACCTAAGTCTAAAAAGGCGTTCAGTAGTTATTTCTAATTGCAGGCCTACCATGAACTCTTTAAACTTAAAACATGTTAATAAATTGAACAAACTACAAAGTGCATAAATAACTTTGTAATCCCATAGAAATATAAAGAATTGCAATAGGTACATTTACAGTTGTATGGTAGTATGGCAGTCAATTATAGACCTGTTTTAAGATTTCATGGTACGGGCTCTGGTAGACTAGACTAAAGATACCTGTCACATTTTAGTATAATGTTAGCCCCTGTCACATCCAATGGCGAGAATATTGGGACTTCGCTTAATGAAAAAAATAAATTCAAAAACTCCCGCCTTAAAAAATCTCGCCAAAACTGCCAAAGTTAAAAAAATAAATTATAGGATAACCATTGATACGGTAAACAGTACCTATCAGGGGGTTAAACTTATCTGCAATCTAAAATCAAAAATGTGTCGTACTTAAATAAAATATTTTTCTTTTTTCTTTTTCTTTTCTGTCTTTCTATAATATATCTTAAACTATGATCACAAAAATGTGCGGGTAATTTTAAATTCCATGGTTCTTAGTTCTAGCTATTAGCGCCCCGTATAGTGGTCTCAAATTGTATAGTAGGACCTAAGAGATGTTTCTCACACGGTATTATTATGATGTTAAATTGCACATGTATGTAAATAATATGAGTATACTGTGATTGCGTCGGTACCTTAAGGGTACAAGTATGTTTGTTCAGTGATAAATAAACTTTTACACGGTACATTTCTTTTATTTCGTCCCTGTTAGCTTACAGTCCATCAAATCTAAGAGGTTTTTTCAAAGAATTTTTCAAACCGAAACAACTTTGTTCATACGTACATTATTCAGTTTCGATAACCTTTTTCATAAAACCATGAATTTAGAAAGATTTCATTATTGTATCTAAAAATGTACAATTCTTAATATCTAAATGTAATTGAAAACTTTCAAACAAAGCAAAATAACACATATTTACACAGTAAATAATTTCTAATAGTTATATTCTTGACCGCATTACAAAGTTACGTAGTTAGGTCACTGCACGTAGTGTTGCGACTCTTCGGATACACTTGTATGCAAAAAAATCGTTTACATATACGAAAAATCGAATGTATTATTTACAAATTACACTTGACAACCAAACAAATATTTTTTCATGTGAATGGGATTTATCTCACATATTACGATTACATAACTAAATAGTTATGTAATCGTAAAATATGAGATAAAACCCATTCACCAAAAATACGTATTTATAAATCAAATATATTTGCTTCTTTAAAAAGTTGTCGAAAGCGATTTGTCGATTTTTGATTTTCGCGCCCAAATAAGTCGGGGTTTCTCGCGCTAACGCTGTCGAAATAGTAAATGGAGTCAGGGATAGTGTTTTTTACATTTATTTTTGTGTATGATAGTATGGGTTTGCATATTACAGAGAAATAAACAAATTTTTAACAAGCACATCCATTGATTTTACAATTACAATTTTTTCTTCTAAGTCTTATTTCTACGTCTAAAACTAATAAAAATAAGGTATGTAGAACCCATTCACAAAAATGTTGTTGCCTGATGTTATAAATTAACGACGTTACTGCGCGACCGCATAATGCACTGAATACACAGATACCCTAAAATAAATTAATTTAATTATTTTTAGGTCAATAGGCAAAATCGCAGGTGTCCAAGTCTCTACAATTTTTTTTTTCTGGCAACACTGCCAACTACAAGCGCACGCGGTCCGCTCGGTCGGTTCGGCGTCAGCAGTCTCTCGCCATCTTGGAAGCTGACTGTGCGCGTACTTGCTTTCTCGTTTGTGTTTTACAATTTGTGACTTGGCTATTACTTTTCTAGACTGATCATTCTTTATCCGTTTACCTTGGCAATATTTATACTGGACTCCGAACTAAGCAAGTGTTTATTAATAATGTCGAAAAGAGGACGTACTTTGAACAGCCAGGTTCGTGAATTGGTGGTGAAATTACACGAGTATTTTGAGCGTGAATCTCAAAATGGTGGACTTCTACTGCCAGTTACACAAGTTCGGGATCGCGTCGGTGAAGCTCTCGGTATTGGTAGCCGCACCGTTGGCAAAATATTAAGTGAAAAATATGGGCCTTCAGGGAGTGACAGTAACGTACTTCACACACCGAAAAAACGAAAAAGAAATAAACCTGTGACAGGCATCGATGAATTCGATAGTCATGCTATTAGAAACCATATATACGGGTATTTTACAAGAGGCGAATTTCCAACATTGGCAAAGTTATGTGCAACTTTAAAAGATGCCGGGCTGTATAAGGGAAGCATAGAGTCGTTGAGAACGGTAATAACAGGAATTGGCTTCAGATACAAAAAAGTTGACAAACGAAAAATTGTTATGGAGCGACATGACATAATTATGCAGCGACTAACATTCCTGCGCGAAGTTAAACAAATTATAAACTGGGATAATGTAATATTTTTGGACGAAACTTGGCTAAATTCCAACCATTCTGTGCCGAAAACATGGACTGATGATTCTGAAGCTTCGTGCTCGAAGGTGCCGATAGGAAAAGGTGGACGCCTCATAATATGCCATGCTGGGTCAGCGTCTACAGGCTTCGTGGAAAACTCTTTATTAGCTTTCCAATCCAAAAGCACTAAAGAGTATCATGAAGAAATGGACGCAGTAAGGTTCCGAGAGTGGTTCTTAAATTTATTACAGAATATCCCTCCTAACAGCACAATTATAATGGATAATGCCCCATACCACTCTGTGCAAATTGATAAAGCACCTACGTCAGCCAATAAGAAAGCAGATTTGGTGGCATGGCTGCAAAGAAAAGGAGTGGATGCCGACATGTCACTATTAAAAGCTGAATTATTACAGTTAGTGAAATTGCATAAACCACCAAAACCGACATATGTAATTGACCAATTGGCCGAAGAGCACGGGCACAAAGTCATACGACTTCCTCCGTACCATTGCCAATATAATGCCATTGAACTGATTTGGGCCCAAGTTAAAGGTAATATTTTATAATATTATAATAATAACACGAGTACTTCTAACATTTATAATTTAAACAATGGTTTTCGTCTGCTATCAAATAGTTACATTATTGTTTTACAGGTTATGCAGCAAGACACAACACAAAACCACCCTTCAGTGTCAAGAAAATGGAAGGTTTATTAAAGGAAGCATGTGCCCAAGTTACACAGGAAGATTGGAGTAAAGTAGTACAAAAAACAAAGAAAATAATAATGGACGACTTCGAAAGAGACGTACACTTTGATAATGTAATGGACAATCAACTGGTCATTAATTTAAATGACGATGATGACGAAGACGACGATACTAGTACTAGTAGTGAATAAAAAAATATCCTAAACATTTCTTTTATTTAATTATAACAATTGATTTCTTAAAATTCGGATATTATAGTTATCGATCTCTTAAAGTTCGGATATTATAGTAATCGATTTTTTCATCCCATCCCTATAATTCAATTGTCAGAACTGTCAAACGGTACTTCTTAGATTTGACGGACTGTAAAGTCTTTAAGTGAAATTCGGATCTAGCGAAGATTGTAATTTAAACATCATTCTTATACCATCGGACAATGCTAAGAATACTATGCAGCAATAAATCTGATAAAACAGTAACGCGTTGTTGCTTACTATTCTAAGATGTGTCTCAATGGAAAAGTTGATACTTAATTACCACTTAAAAAACTGCTTGAGCATTCACCGCCTGGAATTGAGTCTTATTATTTTGATTTAGGGTCCGACTGTTAAGCCCAAGGTTGCGTGTTTGATTACCACACGGTGCAATTTCTATGCATATCTATCATAGAAATTGCACCTATCATCTGATAGGTTTTAATTTAGAGGTATTACCCAAAGTAGCATCGCGCTACGAGTAATGTTCTTAAACCTTCGTAATTTACGAAATTCTCTAACGACATTTTGGAATAGAGTAGTTGCAGATAATGATTCGAACAGCCCTTTCGAGCATAAAAATGCAACTCGGTATCAACCTAATTTTAGTCAATAAATACATGACTTACCACTTCATTCATAAATTAAATGCCCGTCAGCTGTTGACACAGATATGAATCATTTATTAATAAGTAGACCACAGTTTACTTATCAGTTTTTTGGCACTAAACCAGACTATTTTAGTTCAGACATATCAAAGATCTAGTAGCTATTGCCGAGTGCAAAATATTGAATTTGAATTAGTCGTCCTTACATATACCTACTCGATAAAAATTTCGGCTAACTTTTCTCTTCTAGTTTATTTGCTTAAAGTATTTCAACTATTATACGAAGTAGTTGAAGGTTAGATCTCGTTCTACAATAATAACGACTCGATTTTATAAGAATATCTCAAATAACTTTTATACTCTCGCGTTCCATGATATATAACTAAGAAAACGGGAATTAACGCGATCATGGTATAGGTACTTACATACCTTTGATTGCCTGACGTTTCGACCAGGTTACACCTACGTCTACGTCTACGGATTCGAAGACGGCGGGCGTGCACCGCTGAGTCAGTCAGCCTGTGACCACGGCCGGTGTAACCTGGTCGAAAAGTCAGGCAATCAAAGGTATGTAAGTAGGTACCTATATCATGATCGCGTCAATTCCCGTTTTCTTAGTTATATAATCTCTCAAATGTCATAAACGGAATTTTCACGAAACGAACGATTCCCACAAAATCGAATATGACACCGTGATTGTTTTTTTATATTTGTGAGATTGAGATTAGATCGGGACTGAACTTTGAAATTGCTGAATTTTTTATTACGAGGATTAGTCATATGGTCAGGAGTTCATAATAAAAACACACATTCATTACATAGATGATTATTTATTATAAAATATGACACATTCCTTTGAGTCGTGTTTTACAGTAATTGAGACGCATAGCAAAATTCATGTGCCGAGGTGTCCGACGTCGCCTGCGCACACACCACGAATGATAATATCACAACATTGATCACACTACTATAATATAAAGTAAGGCGCCACTGACGAGCGAGAGCGGAAAGCGGGTAGCCTCATAACGCGATATACGCCTCTTTGTATTTACTAAGTAATGAGTATTCTAATGAATCCTTATTAGTAATTGAACTTACGCCTATCTGGCTGCATTCATAATTAAGTTACTTGAAAAATGTAGTGTTATACTATTAATGAAAACCGCAAAACCACTCGAAACGCCCACACTACGGTTAAAAACCGCGATTACTGGCCACGATTTTCACAGTTTGAAGATGGATTTCAAGGAACCTGTATGTGTTTTGGCTTTCATACTAAGAAGAGAAAAATAAACTTTTCCAAATATTGGGTCCATCCACTGACCAGCTGAAGACTTAGTTTCTTTCATAAAAAGTATGAAGAAGTATGAAAATCTGGTACAGATTCCGATTCAGTCTGCGACATAGTTAAGACACGACAACCAAAACACAAAAAAATACTTTCAAGACGGTGTACCTAATAATGACAGGACCGCTCGCGGTTACCACATCAATGTGTGCGCGCAAATATAAATTTTATGTACTACAAATTTTGGTGCGTTTTTTTTTCCACTAGCCATTCTGTAACAGGACGCGGTTCTAAAATCAGGCGCAGAAAAAAAAACGTCAATGCGGCCGCTTCTATTAGTTTCATTTACTCCTAAAATCAGGCGGCAAAAATCCGCGGTGGCTTTGCCGCAATGCGGTCTAAGCCTAATGTTGGTAGTGAGTTTTCTCATATAATATCATATTGAGAGAAGCCTCTATATTTACCCATGGTTAGTCAATATATTATTGAATGAAAAGAACCTACCTAATGATCTAAGCCCAAATCACGCTGCCCACCACCTCTCTTACGCATACAATTAAATTATTGACGATGATTGTCATCGGATTCAAATCTTAAAGAATAACATAGACGGGACTAGAACTAGCGTGTGAAGCTGTTTAAAGTAATACTAAAGTACTACCATTTCATTCGCATTTGCGTGTGCACACACGGAGTCTAAGTGGTCAAATATTATCATTTGCCAGAAGCACTCACCCTTTGACTTCTATAAATCAGGAAACAAAACAAAATCCAAAGTATACTACTCTCTACATTTTACTCTGGACAAATGCTTCCCGCTCTCCATCTGCCGCTCTTAACTCAGCCTTACGAATTACTCTCCGCTACAACTAAAATCCTCCTCCTAATCTCGCTCCCAATAACCTTACATAAGCGACCTCCCCACATCTAACAAGACCAAACGCAGACGACGCCAGCCCCAGCGAAGCGTACATTGATTTCTACTGTAGAACATTGGAGAACCTACAGGAAAGAATTTTCAAACGTAAAAGCGTGTCCACTAAAATGACATTACAATTTTTTTTAGGAATCCTCGAAATCACCGCACTTCTAAAATAAATGGCACGTTAAAAAAATCAAGAACATGTGCTCAAAAATAAACGATATGATTAAAAAAAACACTCGTAATATTGCAAAGGAGTAACAAGTATAATGGCTTTAACTCTTTGATAAAAAAAATCTCAATAAATAAATTAAGCAAATTAAAGAATAAATGTACAATATTTACATCGAATATTTATATAGAACTTGCATTTTTTTTTTTCTTAAAAACATTAGGGGAGATTTGACGATAAAAATGTTTAAACAAATATCGTAACATCACCAGTGAGATCTATGAGAAAAGCGAAAAATTCAAGAAAAATAATATTCAAAACACAGGTAGGCTCTATGTCTTTTTCGATTCATAGTAAAATATAAAAAATTCCTTCACATCATTCCCCTAATGGACATGATATTATCTCACTCGCACACACACTAGCGGACATATGCGTCACGTGTGCGCGAAAGAGATGATTATATAATGACGTTATATCTTTAAAAACTTACATACATCTTAATTATGCTTATTGAAGACACCTAATATATTAAATATACTTATTAAATAATTACACATACTTCACTCGCGATGCACAATACACATTCGAAATTGCTTTTGCAAAAAAATGTAATAGAGTAAGTTCTACTATCACCCTTAAAACCTTTGTTATATAGTCTATAATACTTCTAAGACCTTCTAGGTTGAAACCTTGTAAAGGAAGTAGACTTACTCCAAGTAAATAATATTTGACACTTATATATTCATTTAAAAAAATAATAAAGCACATACAGCTGTGGTTACGAATAAATATATTGCAATGTTTAAAAAAACACTTTAGTTCTCCAAATAAATATTTAAGCGTCAAAAATCTATAGCAAAATTACTTGCACAATATGAAAAAAATACAATTTACGAATACAAAAATGTACTTAGAAGAGATTCACATTCTAAGATACTCAAATTAATTTTGAAAATGCGTACAATTTTTTTTTATTATATATTTTAAAAGTGTGTTCTAGAATGATGCACATTCATTCTTAAATCTAATGGCATAAGAAATATTTTAACATCTTATTTCGACTTCCGCGATTAATTCCTCCTGAGACTCCAACCAAATAATATATTAGAAAATGTGAAAGTCACAAGAATTTTAATAATAAAACACTCCGAGGAGTCATTAATTGTACGTGAAAATTGAAGTCTCAGTGACGCTTGCAGTCAATGTATACAAATAAAAATAATACATATTTAGACGTCGAGTTTCACTCGTGAGATTCCATAAAAAGCAGGGGTCCATAAAATCCCTTTAAAAAACACATTTTCTAAAGTTTAAGTCACAAAATTCAAGAAAGACGGAAATCGCTACTTTAATTTCATTTTCAAGTACCGAACCATAAAATTGCGAATTAATTACACTTATTAGTACTAAGAAAAAAGATTGAAATATGGAAGATAAATGGAAATTATTTATAAAGGGGAAGTTTTTTTTTAAATTAAATGAGATACACGTATCATCTACTTCAGTCTATCTAACACTTATATAAAATAGGCCATTCGCTATACATAATTGTAGATCATTATTTCTTACACTTCGTACCGTTATTCAGTAATAGAAGGCAATAACCTATAAAGATATTTAAAGAATACAACGCGTAAATGATTCGTTGGTTATATATATTATATATCGGCTATTTGCTTTCAAAAGCCAATCGTATGGCTATACTATACAATCAGCCGCAAAACAAATAAGCAACTTTGCCTTTTAAAAATTAAGTATGTGGTTATTACGACTCTTTTTCAGTTTTATCAGAGTTTTTGCTTTTTTCTGCCACTATCCCACATACCAATGATAACTTACCGATGTATCAATAATAATACACATAATAATAAATTTGATTTTTCAAAACCAAATTTAATTGGTTTTGATAATAATCAAAACTTGGTTTTGAGTCATCATTAGACATAAGTAATTTTCTTATTTAAGCCGGTATAATCCCGAAGGGTTAAGCAGAACAATTGAACGGTGTAAGAAATAACATCTACACGACGCTAAATAATTTTTACAATACAATATTTATTTCTAAAGTTACGTGCGCATTTTGGATTCTGTGACAAAGGAACTAGGTAGGTATTTATTTAGTCACCGAAATCAAAAGAGAGCTGCCTGTATCAGATATTTTATTTTTAAATATATTCACGATACAATTTTGGAAAATAGGCATGTATATATGGCAAGAAATTAAAAAAAATAACGGCTCAGAGGAGAAATGTCAACCCCTCTAGACAAGTGGCAATTCGTTGGACCCGGCGAACGATTCTATTTTTAGTATGGCAATCGATATCGGCAACGAGTGGGTATCGACAATTCATCCAAAGTCAAACGGGCGATGGAGAGATTTGTGTGCTCTCCGAATGGGGGAAAAGCGTTTTGACAATATCGGACTGACCGTAATTCTTCTTTCTTGTGGTCAGTAGGTATACACACACAACAATATCAATATTTAAGAATTGTAGAAAGGAAGTTTGACGTTTATAACAGTCGTCAACGTAAGCATAAACGTCAAAATAAATGTCAACCCCATACTTTCATCATTCCATTGTATCAAAGTATTGCCACTTCTTTAGGGGGACAGGGGGCAGTAAAGCGAGGTAGATGTTGTCAGGTCGTCAAAGGTATGACATACCAACTATGCGCCATTTCAAATACCTACTTGAAAGTGTCTACTGCGGTACAAACTATCTCAAAGTTATGCGGCCTCAGTAACGCTAAGGCCGCATTACCCATTCTAGACCCAACGGTAAATTGCTCGACCTGTTTCTTAAGTGTTAATTAAATATCAAAACTTATTTCATTTAGACAAGGCTGAAAATAGTATGCAGCGTTAAATTTAATTCGATTAGAGTTAGTGCTTATTATTTTAAACCTTTATCTAAATGGAATAAGGTTGGTATTTAATTACTCAAGCAGTTTTCCGCTTGGTGTAGGGTGACATATCCCTATGGGATATTGTTAAGCCTTTTCGTGGAATCCCTCGATCAACAAGAAAACCACAAATAAAACAGTGTTCGAATTTCAAACGTCCTATTTCATTACGCCATAAACCAAATCACATATTTTTTATGACATTTAATTTTTTATTAATTTAAAAATGGAAGTACCTAGAAAAAGGTTTAGCACATTATATTTTAATTTGAATAAAAAAATAAAAATCCACATTTCACTACAACAAAATCACAAGATTACATTATTTAAAAAAGTTAAAAATAAGCGCCCCAAAGCTTTATATTGATACTTACACTCAATTAATCCAATATTACGATTAATCACTATTTTAATAATAATATCCAATAATTATTAACAGTAATTCATTTTGTTTCTGAACGGAATGTGCACATTACATGGTGTTGCCATTAATTGATTACAAATATATAAGTTTAAATATCATACTGGTATTACTTAATTTAAACACCTTTTTAAATACTTTTGTGCTTTACCTTATAACTATTACAAATGCAATATAATTTTGAATAACACCTAGTTAAAATACTGATTCACTAGTCCATGTTTTTCAAATTAAGTTCGAATTTCAAAATAAAGGCTTTTTTTAATGCAAGCAACACTTCGCGACCACTAAGCGATATTGATATGAAAAACCGTATGTAAAAATAAAGTTATCATTTCGTAAACAGAAATACCGACCGTATTCCACCTACATAAGGACAACAATAGCTTGCCGGCTGACGCTTTGCTTACGTCACGAGTCTCGTGTGACGACACAATACACATAGCAGCCAAACTTACACGTTATAAATATCGTATGTATCAGTGACGTTAATTTACGTCACTGAACTCGGATGACGTCAGACGTCATTCATCACGAATGCAACCTGCATTGTGGGTTCCTGAAAACATAATGACTACTTGAGTTCTTTTTCTTATTTCCTAAAGGGCTAAAAATAAATGTAGATAAAGAAGGACCAATTGGATATTTTGCTGATGTTAAAAAAATTATTTAGCTGAACTTATTTAATTAAGAATGGTAAAAGAGTGATAACAATTGCTTCGGTATGTTTTATCGTCTTTTTTTTTAATCATCCACCCAACCTATAATGGTAAACGATTTGACTATTAGATATTATGACGTCACAAATAAAAAATTTTTTACAATTTTTCTTTATAATTTACCGTTTTGAAGTTTAGTAAAAAGTAACTAATTTGAATATTCAGTCAAATAATATATGTACCCAACCCAATTGGCGGATGTTTAAAAACCGGCAAGTGCGAGTCAGATTCGCGCAACAAAGGGTTTCGCACCGTTACCTCTACAACTTCAGTCACCCTTACATATTTATTTGATTTTGTTTCTAGTTTTATTTCATTCTATAAGAGATATAGTTTCATAGTTTTGTTTCTAATGTGTAAATATTACAATAACAAACATTAATACGTTTTGATGTACAAAGGTGAGCTTATGAGGATAAAGGAAAAAAGAGCAACAGAAAGGTAAAAAAGAAAAACAAGTGTACAGTTGTAGAGAACACACACAAAAGTACTAAGAACATAAATATATCGTCTCTGAAATTGAAATTTCAAGTGTTTAGCTGTCACGGTTCATGGGTAGATGGATAGTGAAGTGTTAGTCAGAGTCAAAGATTTTTATTCAATCTAGAACAATATGGTTTTTTCTTAATGACGTCAATAATAAATTGTACTTAACCTAAGTTTTTTGCGTCTCCCAGTTGCACACATCTATAGGCCACGGTAACCACTTTCCATCACGTGGACCGTGTGCTTGACTACACCTCAGTGGTAAAAAAAAAACTTTGGGCTCCTAAGTGCAAACTTTGGATGCAACTAGAAAATTGCTGGGATGATTGATTATGATGATGACGCATACTTACACACTGTCCTCACACCATAACAAAAGCCTCCTGCCCCCTAAACAGGAAGGGGTGTTGGTCGATCATAGTCTGGACTATGTCCTCAAGATAGGGCCGCGTCATCTCGAAGCGGCCCATGTCCGAGAACTGCACGGGGAGCAAGGTCGGCCACCAGCAGATGGCAAGGTTCTTGCTGTCCATTGAGTTCAGTTTGGAGTTGTCGGCCACCCTGAGAAGTTGGGAGTGTTAATAAACTATTTTCTTGCATGTGATTGTTTATAAAATTAGAAGTAGAAGTACCACTATTTGAGTATTTAGTTTTAAGTTTAGTAGTAGGTAGTTTTTTTTTTCTGTAGGAGACCTCACAATTTGAGTTCACCTTGCCTAAAGACAAAGTCTCAGGAAAGAGGGTCACCATTACATTACAGACACGTAGCATGTTGCAATGGAGGCACTCAGCATAACGGCCTCAACAGACGCTTTTTCACGCCCCTCTTAAAGGACCCAGGAATGTAGGAAAAAGTAAACACGTGAGCAGGTAAGGGATTCCGGGTCATAATAGTGCGACAAAGGATAGAGTTAACGGACCGCTTGGTACTTGATGGATGTAGTGTGTAGCGTGCAGCATCTAGCGTGTAACGTGTAGTGTGTAGCATGTAGTGCGTAGTGTGCGTTACCTGGCGAAGTGCTCGAGCAGATAGTCGAGCGTAGCGGAAGCGAGCGGCGTGAGCGCGCTGTTGAGCAGCGAGCGCAGCGCGAGCAGGCGCCATGAGCGGTCCTTGAGCTCCACGCCGCCCGCCATGCAGCCGCGCAAGCCTGGCGAGCAACCAACGCGCATACTCCTCAATGTTTTGACAAGTTACCACTTTTTACATTAGGTACACTATCTGTGAGCCTACTATGAAGAAATCGGAGTTTCGGGCAATCGGTTCCATAGAACAAATTACCACGAAGACGGAATGTCTTCGTACACGATGGAATCCGAAGTGTTTTCATGGTACCTATATGCATAAATGCGGTATTTCGTGCGGGTCATGATAGCCCTTCTATATTATACAGGGTGTATTTTTGAAACGGGGCAGTAAGGGCAAGTACCTTAACCGTTGCAGTTGCAGCAAAACGTTCTTAGAAGACCTTCCCTAACTTTTTGACATATTTTGAACTGCATTCACAGATTTTGTAAAAAACTTACAGTTGGCAAAAAAAAATGCAAAATGTCCAAAAATTTTTTTTTATGCCAGTCGATTCTATTTCAGGTGGGGATCAAAAAACTCTATGAGACCATTTTAGCTTTCAGTACTAGGAAAGACAGAAATCGCCAAAAACGTTTCCCATACATTTCGGCAACAAAAACAAATTTCTACGATGGTCTAACTTTTTGTTATGGCCAGGAAGTGGGTAGAATTGACTGTAAAGTAAATAAAAAGAATTTTTACCCTCAAATTTCGAATTTGATTCGAAAATCTGTGTGTTATTCTTAGTTTCAGCTGAGAAACTTCTTTTTACTTTTATTATTAATTAAGGATTTTCGCTAAAATGTCTTCTAATCGTGAAAAAATTGACTTATTAGAAGCGTATTTTGTCAATACTCGAAATGCGGGAGCTGCATTAGTGTGGTACCGCAATAAGTATCCGTTGCGGCATGTGCCAACAAGAAAGGTTATTACAAATCTTTTGAAAAACCTGGAATTGCAGGGTTCTTTCAAAAGAAAGCGGCAGCCTCGTGTGGACATGGACACGGAGATTGCGGTTCTAACTTATGTCGAAGCATATCCAGAGGTATCGTCCAGGCAAGTCGCCCTTGAAGTAGGTGTATCCCACTCCCTTGTGATAAAGATATGGAAGAAATACGGCTACAAGTGCTATCAATATGGGCGCATAGTTCAAGTGTTACATCCGGGTGATGATGTTCAAAGGCTTACTTTTTGCAGATGGCTAAGAGGAAAAATAAGCAGAGATCATGAATTTTTTAATTACATACTGTGGTCAGACGAAACGAATTTTTCCAATAACGGTATGTACAACAGAAAAAATCACCACTATTGGTCCAAAGAAAATCCACTAAGAGTTACGGCAAGTCATAATCAGGTTCGCTTCTCATTCAACTGTTGGTGTGGTATAATGTCCAATCGAGTCATAATGGTGGAATTTTATGAAGGGAAACTGAATTCTGCCATGTATAATGAAGTCATTTTACACCATCTTGAAAACGAGATGGACGAATGGCCCCTGTCGGAATTGCGAAAAGTTCATTTTCAACAAGATGGTGCTCCGCCACATAACAGTCACCTTTCACGTTCCAATTTGAGCCGCCTATTCGGTACACAGTGGATAGGTACACATGGTCCAACACAGTGGCCACCTCGTAGCCCCGATCTAACACCACTTGATTTTTTTTTATGGGGCTTCGTGAAAAACGAGGTGTATAAGACGACGTACGCCAGTGTTCAAGAGCTCAAGGATGCATTAATGACCATTTTACGTAATATTCATCCCAGAACATTATTAGCCGCCATTCGTTCAGTGCAAAAAAGGATAGACTTATGTATTCGTGAAAATGGAAATCATTTTGAGCAATTTATTTCATAAACCAATTTCTTAAATGTTTAAATGATTTTTTTTTATTTAAAAAAGTTCAAAGTTTTACCTGACCTATGAGTTTCGAGTTGATTTATCATATTTCCGTACGAAATGTATGGGAAAGGTCTTTGGCGATTTCTGTCTTTTCTAGTACTGAAAGCTAAAATGGTCCCATAGAGTTTTTTGATCTCCACATGAAATAGAATCGATTGGCATAAAAAAAAAAAAATTGAACTTTTTGCATTTTTTTTGCTAACTGTAAGTTTTTTACAAAATCTGTGAATGCAGTTCAAAATGTCCCAAAAAGTTAGGGAAGGTCTTTTAAGAACGTTTTGCTGTAACTGCAACGGTTAAGGTACTTGCCCTTACTGCCCCGTTTCAAAAATACACCCTGTATAGTATGTATGGTATGTGAATGGTATCTATATCATTGCGATTTTATTACGATAAAAGGCTAAATTAAGAGAACCGGAGAACAAGTATAAAAACCATTATGAAAGTAGAGGAAGCAAGAGGTGTTATGAAGCTCCACTAAAATCTTACGATTTTAATGGAATTTCATATACCTACCTACCCTTGCGCTCGTATCCAAGCTAACCTAACCTGCAAGCCGCTACACCAGCTAATTGACGGATGAGACTTCCACAACCTGGTGTATTTTCAAACAGTGTAATCCTCCTCTATTGATTTATACTATGATACTAACTTGCAATGTCTTCAAGCTGCGCCATACTGGGCTCGTCGAGCAGAGGCGGTAGTTTCTTAGAGAAGAAGTCTTTGAGCGCGGTCGCTACTGCGTTCACAGGGATGTCTAGCGAGTCTAAATCTACTTTAGGATCTGCAACAAACGATTTTACGAACTTTATGAAATATCGGTTCAGTTTGAACCCTAAGCAGTTATTTTAAGAGAAACTTGACGTGTTAGACATGCCTTCCCACTGTTAGGCTGCCTTCTTTTATACTCTCTCAGAGGTTGTCCCAGGTGTCTTTTTAACCGCCTTGTGCTCGTCTATTCTGGTTATTAACGATATACTACAGAAGCTAACCTAAGTCCCTTGAGTATGTATGAATAATAAATAAATATTATGTACTAGTCTTCCACGCGCCGCTCCGACCACGCGAATGTCGGTTAACGTGACTTTTACCCATTATCTCTGGTCCTACTGAACCGATTGTGTTCAAATAAACGTAAGATTTTGAGTCTTACCAAGCACCTTACATTTGTTTAAACGTAATCGGTTCAAAGAAAGGTAAGATTTTGAGTTAGTAAGTAGTAAGTAACAAAAAAAATGGAACTGTTCAGTAGTTTCTCAAACAAACAAAATATTTTTGTATATGTTTGGTATCTTTAATACAATATGACCCAAGTTGTTTTTATAAATAAATATCTCCAATGTACAGACAAAACCAATTTAAAATTACATAATCATATAGAATAGAAGCTAACCTAAACCCATGTCTACCCCGAAGGGGAAAAATGTGAGAATATTATGTTTACGTGTGCATTACCTTCATAAAACTTAGTGAACAACATGTCGACGTGAGCGCGGTTGCCGGGCACCCGGTACAGCCCCTCCGACGCGAGCCCCTCCCGCTCGATGAACTCGACGCACTTCTCCACGAACAGGGGGACTCCGTGCGAACCCTGTATGGAGAAAAAGGTTAAAACTTCAGAGCAACGTGGTAAGGGACACTTAACTATTTCACGTGACACACACAAACTGAAATTACAGAACACTGATCAGACACAAAGGAGTATTTAATAAAGAAAACGGCAATTAACGCTATCATGGTATAGGTATTACAGGCTGACGCAGTCAGGTCTGTCAGCCTGTGACCACGGCCGGTGTAACCTGGTTGAAACGTCAGGCAATCATCAGTACCTATCCAATGATCGCGTTAATTCCCGTTAACTTCATTATATATCATGGAACGCGAGAATTTAAAAGTTAACAAAGGAGTATTATTTATTAGTAATTCATGCAGCTAAATCGTGCCTCCTCCAGCATCAGGGAGATGCGGCAATAAACTGTAGTAGGTATTTAGGACAATTCGCAGTGAAACCGACGAACTATTCGTGCATTGTCGAGTAGGATCTCTCTTTCGTGCCACTGACTTCGCATCCTGAGTCTGATGATGGTAACTATTTCTGTGGACCTCCAAATATAGTGCGTTTAAATTATGTCGAATGAAAACATGCGAGTGAATATCGCCTGAATGGCGTGCCATACGCTACTCACGTGGTTCGCGATTGTTTTGTGTCAATGTTTGGTAGCCGGTGCGGGGCACAAGGAGCGAGACGGTGTCATTTTTCAATATCAATATAAATGAAAACTACAGGAAATATGCCAGTGGCGGGGTTTTGTGGTTGTGGCCACTGACCGTATGCGGCAGCTCTTAGACACCACTGAGGATAGTTTTGCGTAACAACGCCAAAGATAGACATTCGTATCTCGCCACAGTTAGTATTATTTCTGATCCATGGTTAATCTCGTGCGTCTAGATATTTGGTTGCTTTTTATCTGCTTCCACGAAGATTGTGTTCTCATCACATGAGATATTATTCAGTGTTGTAAAATAATGCAAAATACTTACCGGTGGCCCCCAATTCTGTATTGATTGCGTGTTGTTCAGCTGAGAAGAATTTTTCTTTGAATCTTTGCTCTTCGAGAATTCCTTAAAATACAATTCATTAGTAAAGATGGTTGTTTATTTCATACATAACATATTAACATTTTGAGACCACACATACATTAACTACTCCATGATTGTTTATAAACATATATTAAATAAAAGAAATAAAAATCGTGGTTTTGTAATTCCTAAGAATGGTAGTAGTTTCCTCCTATGTCATCAAAGTGATAAAGAGACGTATGTAAACGAAAGATTAACTAAGCCAAAGAGACATTGCGTTCGTAGAAAGTGAGACATTCCCGCGTTTCTTCTTAATGCTAGCGTTAATCCCAGTCGCATCCAGAGCTTTTTAACTTGGAGTCTGGGATCCGCTTTTTACCAGTGCAATTGCGGCTTTAGCTAAACTTCGATATTTTCCGCGAAGCGACTGCCATCTGACCTCCACAACCCAAAGGTGATATCGAAGCATTGCAGCTAGACCAGTTGTTGGATTTTTGAGGGCTCGAACTACTCGTAACGACTGCCATAATTGTTTGTATGACAACCGGGACCGATTAGTTAACGTGCTCTCCGAGGCACGACCAGACCAATGCAAATACCCATTTTCATGCATACAAATATTTGCACTGAACGGGAATTGAACCCGCGCCTCCTGCGTAGCAGCCGCTTTCACTACCGCTGCTCCACGAAGGCTGTCATTCCCGCGTTTAAATCCTTACTTTTGCCAGTACTACTGGACAATCATACGATATTTCTCTAAGAGAACTACTTCGCTCATGCTCCATTTAATGGATTACCTGCTAAGTCAAAACGTCACAGACTTGATAATAAAACGAATTTTTTTTTACAGTGAACATCTCTACCTCTCGGCGCAGCGAGCGAGAAAGACTCGCGAACATCGCTGGCCGCGTTCGAAGGCGGCTCGGGCGTCGGAGGGCGTAAACTGACCTCCGCCCCCCATGAGCGCGGGCCTGAGGGTGACGGGTGGAGCCGCTCGTCACTCTAGCAGAAGCAGGCCACGCCGGCCCCCCCATACCGGGGGCGAGTCGGGGACCGCGTGGTCCCCTATCCTGAGGAGGGCCAGACCGAGAGGAATGGCCCTGGGTCAGCCGGGGTGCAAGGGATATGTCACTAGACAACCTCACCTTCGGCCTAGCACATCGACCCACAGACGGCGTGCGGTTTAGTCGGTTCGAGCCCGACATAACCTTCCCCTTCGCCTGCGAAGGGAGGGGGGGGGGGGTATCCGTGGGGATTTCCCGCACGCAAAAAAATAAAAAATAAATTAAAAAAAACCATCTCTACCTTATGCCTACGATCATGTTTACTGAAGGGATGGTGGCGTCGCCGTGTATCGGCGGTGCTGGAAGAGGAGTTGTCTTGTGCAGACGACGGATAGTCTCCCGAGAGCATTGATGTCATGTTCTGCAGGAAGGTCTTTGGTGAATCTTTATACTGTAAGGAACGCAACACATACACGGTATTATTATTTAACTTAAAATTAAAAGCAATTCATATACTTTTTCCTATAGATCGGAAAAGGCCTCGAATCGAATGTATACGAAATATCGTAGTCATGGATATGCGGAACGTGATTTCTATAAGGAAATTAAATAGTATAAATAATCACTACATAGTATAAAACAAAGTCGCTTTCTCTGTCCCTATATCCCTTTGTATGCTTAAATCTTTAAAACTACGCAACGGATTTTGATGCGGTTTTTTAATAGATAGAGTGATTCAATAGGAAGGTTTATATGTATAATACATGTTTAATATAGTAGAGGATGCAGCGGGATCTGCAAGCGGGCGGAAAAATATTGGCGGTACGAAGTTCGCCGGGTCAGCTAATAATGTAATAAAACAGAATCGCCAGTCAGCAAAAAGGTGACACCCCACTACTAAATAAGTTTAGAATCTTTAGTATTTATGCTAGTCAGTAATTGTAAATTATCAATTCACACACGCACACACAGAAATGGCATCTTATATGGATTAAGATAGGACAAACTACAGAATACCGCGGCCATAGTAATCTCGTGTTTGTTCCCAGCGGTAAGTAGGGTAGGCAGAGCTCACTGGAGATTTTTTGTGCTGTCAGTGGGAAGACCGAAGGGATATCTACGCTGACGGCACAAAAACTCTCTGTATTTACAGAGTCGGCAGCACGAGTGTGACTCGCCTGGTGTTGTACACGTGTATAAACTACGGAAACCACTTTCCATCAGGTGGGCCATGTGCTTGACTGCTACCTCAGTGGTATAAAATAAAAAAATATTAAATTCGTTCAGGCGGGGTTTCGATTTAGTATTTGCTTTAAAATTTAACATGAAAAATGCTTTAAATTGCATTCAATGACATTTTATAGTTATAGGGTATTATTTTTGTTCCCCGCCAGGTACTGGTAGAAGGGGTACCCAAGAACTCTGACGTCGTGGAGGGTGACATGTGTGTCAATGGCCCCACTACCATGGATGTCCAAGATCGTGCGAAGTGGAGGAGGAAGAGCCGGAAGGCGGACCCTGAGCTCCGAGTTCAGCTGGACCTTGGATGCAATAAGGGAAATATGTCTCCATGATGATGATGAGGGCATTATTATTCTTATCACGTGTCAATATCACTAAAGTCAAAGTGAAAAATCATTTATTCTGCATAGACCATTCAAACGGTACTTACAAAACGTCAAGTTTAAAAAAAATCTAGACAAGTTTAGCAAATGGACCATCGGTTCGAAACGCAGCCCCGACCTGAGAAGACTCCGGCAGACTCGGTGATAGAAGAGTGAAAATTCAGGGCTTTATGTATTTATAATGCCACATAATAAAAAAATTAAAAATGAAATATTTATATAAAAAATATTTTTTTTTTTTTTGGGTGGACACCCCTTATCATTAAGGAATTTGAAAGATAGTAGCCGATTCTCAGACTTACTGAACATGCACAAAAAAATTTCATAAGAATCGGTCGAGGCGTTTGGGAGGAGTATGGGAACGAACATTGTGACACGAGAATTTTATATATCAGAAGATTATTGTATTTACCTTGTGCGTCGGTTCGTGGTGGGGAGGTGGTGGCAGAGGCCTCGGTCTTCTCGTTTCTCCATCTGAACTGCCTTCACTTGATTCGCTTGCAGCTAAAATTAATAATTGTTCAATTATTATTATTTATTCAATCATTATTAGCAATATAAGCTTACAGTTTGCACCAAAGCGCTTATTTGCAGTCAGTTACATAAATATACATTACATTAAATTAATTATTAATATGGTAGATTTCTTGACTTCATAAAATTATTAAAAATACGATGAAATACATTACATTTTAGGCATGCACATACTATAAGTTACACAAATATTTTATCACAGTGGCACCAAAGACACCTGGGTTATCAAAGAAAATGTCGGCATCTGGATTCTTTTTCAAAAAGTCATTCAAGTATTGAACAGCTCTGTAAGTAGGGCTACTCCATGCCAAAAAACGCCAAGCTGGTGGGCAAGTCAAGAGCTGATGCTGTCGCCGTCCGGCGCCACGCATGTATCTATCCGGTACATAGAAGTGGATACATTCACGCACCGAAGGGTTGTCCACTTTAAAATTTAATAGTAAATAATAGTGCATGATGTGCGCTAACTCCCGTGTAAGTCGCAATGTATCAAGGCCGATCATCCCTGACACGAAAATGGACGGGTAAAGAAATGGATAGTATCCATAGGCGCGCTTGTACAGGTATCGAGCAAATTTACGCTGAACTCTCTCAACCATCAGTATGTACAGTTGTTCTGTGGGATTCCATACGATCGCGTTGAACTCCAACACACTACGTACATAAGCAGTGTACAATAACTTTACAACTTCGATGTTGGTAAAGTGAGAAGAAGTTCTAATTATGAATCCCAGAGACCTGTTTGCCTTTTTACATACATGTTTCATATGCTCATGAAAGTTTAAGTTGCTGTCCATAATTATACCTAGATCGCGCATTGTGGTGACACGTTCTAGTGGTGTTCCTGCCAACTTATATGTCCCTACGATTGGAGCACGGGATCTTGTAAATGTAATGCTTTTACATTTGGAGACATTAAAAGAAAGTTTATTTTTTATACTCCAAGATACAACTGCATCGATATCCCCTTGGAGCGTCGAACAGTCTGTCTTATCAGTGACAGGAAGGAAGAGCTTTAGATCGTCAGCAAACAGAAGACACTCAGCGTTAGTAAGAACCCCAGGCAAGTCATTTATAATTATCAGGAACAGAGTTGGACCTAGATTGCTGCCCTGGCTTACGCCTGATCTGGTATAAAATTCGTGAGATTTGTGATTCCCAATTCTAACATACTGCCTACGATTTCTTAGATAATCTGCCATGAATTTAAGAAGCTGCATACTGAACCCCAAGGATGCAAACTTCATTAGCAGTACATCATTATCCACGAGATCGAAGGCTTTTTTTAGATCAAAATATGCTGCGTCAACTTGACAGCCTACTGTTACTCGAGAGCGCAGATAATCAACAAACCCAATATGGTTAGTTAGGGTAGAACGGGCCGGGCGAAATCCATGTTGGGAGTTATCTATGTACATATTAATGTGATTGTATATACACTTATTTATAATGGACTCAAAAATCTTCCCAAAAATCGGTAATACTGCTATAGGTCTAAAGTTAGTGATATCGATCGAAGAACCACTCTTTGGTATCGGTGTTATTCTAGAGACCTTCCAGTCACTAGGATATACACACTGCTGGAGAGATAAATTATAAATGTGCAAAAGTGGCTCCTCGAAGGCAGATACACAGTCTTTAAGCAAAAACGCAGGTATGTTATCGGGACCACACACAGAGGATGGCTTCAGACGCCGAACCGCTCGTCTCAATTCAGAAGCATTTATGTGCCCCACGCTAAAGCTGGTCAATAATATTCTAGGACATTCTACATACTATAGGACTGACTACATAGACCCAAGGTAAGCATAGCGTCGAGTTTTGAAATGCAGATAAACATACTAAAGTTTTTTTGTTAATACATATAATGTACTCAGACTAATGCATATACATATTCATGCTAACAAATATTTTCAACAGGAAACGAACCCAGGACCTAACAATCGAACGCTGTACCACTAGGTATAAAATAACGTTGAATACCTTTATCTTCCGGCGGCAGGGCCCTATAGCCGGTGGGCAACTCAGGCGGTCCCACAAACATGCCCAGTTTTGGGACGCGTGGGCTTTGGACGGCTACTAAGTTACCTAACGATCTGTAAACAATAAAATTATATAATCAGAATCATTGTAGTGATAGAAACTGTACGCGTACTGTAAATGTATAGTTATGTTGTGACATGATTGGGACCAAGTTATATGCCGAGGACTATAATTTCCACCATTACATCATAAAAAATGTGCTGGCAACACTTAAACTTACCTGTCATGGCCTGAAATAATCAACACACAGTATGGCTGTGATCCATTTTTAGTTCTGTGTTTTGCCGCGGGACTTATCTGCTAGGGCGGACTCTACAATCTATCCTCAGACAGAGAGATTCAGGGGACTTTGGTCGGGAACACGGAGAAGGGCGAATCGCAGTTTTATTTTATTGTCCGAAATTGGTGTGAATTCGAGTTTTTATGTATAAAAATCGTAGATTTTTAGATATAACGTCTTGGACAACGCATACAAGTGTAGGAAAGTGGCATATTACAGGGAATTGTGACTTTTCGTGTTCGATCCAAATCTCTCTAGGGAGCTTTTAGTAAAGAAGTCTCCCCACAACTTTATTGAGACAGCAATCTTTTATCGTCATCATTAACTCATGATAAACCCATTTTCATTATTATTAACAAATGAAGACATGGCTTAAAGGTCTTGTAACCAAGAAAATCCTTCTAAAAAATAAAAAACAGTCATTGCCTGTAACACCAGCCGGCTTCCATCGGGTAGATTCATCACACAGCTTCCGTTCCGAGGGAATTGTCCAGCCTTGGGGTGGTCCTATGATGGGGCATGGGCCAGGCTGAGATCAATGGAACGGTGGATGGCCAGGGATAAGAATTTTCGGGAGAAGTATGTGGGTTTCATGCAGGAGTACGAGGAACTGGGACACATGTCGGTGTCGAAGGTGGATTGGGAGCGGGAAGACCACTATTTCCTCACCCACCATGCAGTTCTCAAGACTCCCACGGGGAAGTTCCGGGTGGTGTTCGACGGGTCGTCGACAACCAGAACCGGGGTGTCACAGAACCAGTGCTTACATTCGGGCCCCAAGCTAACCCGGGATGTGGGAGATGTCCTCACCAGTTTCCGGAGGCTACCCACGGGGAAGTTCCGGGTGGTGTTCGACGGGTCGTCGACAACCAGAACCGGGGTGTCACAGAACCAGTGCTTACATTCGGGCCCCAAGCTAACCCGGGATGTGGGAGATGTCCTCACCAGTTTCCGGAGGCTACACAGTATGGCTGCGATGTCATTTTCAGTTCCGAGTTTTGCCTGACTTATCTGCTGGCACGGACTCTAAAATCTGTCCTCAGATTAATAGACAGATTCAGGAGTGAGTGTCGATCTAGAATTCGGACCTAAATCTAGTTTCAGGCGACCTTGATGATTCGTCTATTACTTCATTCCCGGTTCCATCCGAAACTTACTCCGGAGACGGGGTTCAGCTAATGCATGTTCTTTTTTTTTGACTTGGCTTATACAAACTTTATGCGAAATTGACGCGCCTGCTTACCGTTTCTTGTAGTGTCTAGGCGCGTGATGCGCGTTGTGTCGCCTTCGTGCGTGTATTCTTGCGCCGGCGCCGGCCGCCGCGCCGCCTGATGCGGAACTGGAACCGGAACTGTCTGTCTCCGAGAACGCTGCAACACACGATGGTAATGTACGATTGGAAAGGTAGCTGGGTAAGATGTGAATAGAGATATAATGGTAATTAGAATATTTTAACTAATTTCTTTCAAGTAGTTACATTACCAGATATTTGATGATACTGTTATTACATTACACTAGTACATAGTTTCACTTGAGAAAAAACTACACAATTTATCTGATTCATTCTATGTCTATTTACCCTTTGATCCCTATTCACCCCGTGTTACGGTACGCAACAACGTATGAAATGTGTTAACAGTAAAAAATGAGTGAACGTGATTAAAAGCGAGTCTGGGAGAGGGAGAGAGGAGACGGAAGATGAAAAATGCAAACCACTAGATGGGGCGTTTGATGATTTAGATAAAAATTGTACTTACAAGGCTGATGGAGTGGCGTTTTGTCGTGTCTTCGATGTCTTCTCGGCCTCAACATGGAAGGCGCTTCCATATACTCGTTCGCTTCTTTTATCTACAACAAAAAAAAAATTACTGGACAGACCCAAAGGAATATGGTTCTGTAATTTGGGTAGAAACGGAAGCCCTTATTACCTTTCGGGTACGGAACCTTAACAACGGATGAATAAACTACCTTTTAATATTTTCAATGAAATTCTTTAAAACAAATTTAATAACAATTCAAATCGATTTAGATTGAAAAAAAAAAGTTAAATGCTCAGACGGGATTTGAACCCATGACCAGTTATTAAAACTACTACACTACGACTAACGCTACATGGCTCCCACCGACGCCCCAAGATGGTTGCATAGGAGAATGACGACAACATTCCGTCACCGTCAGTCGTAATATACTATGAGTAAAAAGTTCTAGAATGGCGACCGCGTACGGGCAAACGTAGTGTAGGGCGCCCAACGGCCAGGTGGAAGGACGACCTCATCAAGGTCGCCGGGGAGCACTGGATGCGGGCTGCTTTAGATCGGTCGTTCTGGAAGTCCATACGAGAGATCTATGTTCAGCAGTAGACTATGTGTGGCAGATATGATGACTCACAACCTGCTATAGTTGATGAGTATAGTCTTCCATTTAATGTACTTACCTTTACCTTGTAGATTACACCATTACCAAGAAATAACGACTTTTCCTTTAAGAGCCAAGGAACATATTATAGCTCCTACCTAGAGAACTTGGTATGATCTAGGCTTGGCCCAGTACTGGTCGCGAATTTTAATTCCCGTCTAAACATTTAACTTTTTCCAATCTTAATCGAAACTGCTTATCATCCAGGATCAATAGTTTTTTTTTTTAAATTACCTGTGCATACTGTGCGTCTAGCTCAGTCTCAGAGCTGACTCCAGATGGATGATGGTGCCCACCCGTCTGCCCACTGGAATGGGTCCACCCAGTTCGTTGAGACTACACAAAAAGAGGCACAGTTAAGTATATTATAAAGCACTTAGACGATATATTTTATAGATACAGACTTACTAAGATAATGCATTGCAAAAAAACGACGTGAAAAATGCGTTTTGTGTAAATAAATGTTTATACTGTCAATGTGTGCACGACATTGGTATGTAGGTACGTATAGGTCAACTTATACGGAAGTAGTAGCCATTTTTACGCCGCGTTGAAATGACACTTGCTGCATCTTGGTATATAGTATGTATATAGTCTAAGATTAAACAATAGCATTACAACATCTCCTTCGTCAGCTGTGACATTTGATTTCCTGGCGGTTTTTGAAGTTAAACTTCTTTACGCACGCTTGACTTGGAAAGTAAGTCGGCGAATACGTGACGAGAACGTTACGAAAAGGGTGATCGGGTGAGGCACACGGAAGATACGAGGGAGATATAAATTAGTGAAGATAGGAAGAGAGTTACGTGTCTTATATTAATGTAGGGGCAAGAGAGATGCGAGCACACATTTTCTTTCTCTCTTTCTCTCATAGCGTTTCGTATATCTAAGATACAATCATGAGGTACCGATACTAATAAAATGACTTTAGTAATACTCAAAAATCAATAGATGGCACTCATTTAAAAAAAATAAAAAGTAATAATGCTTATTTCCCTATTTAGAATCACGTAAATATATATAATATAATCACATGACAATGATGCATGTAAGCATATAAAACTCGTTGGTAATGTAATCAATAAAGATTACATAACAATAGTGCTATTTTAGGAAGACGCCATATAGCGGTATGATGCAATGAGTCTTTTACAATTACTGCAGAATCCGGCTGAATCAATATAGATTAGAATATTTATAGTTTTATTCAGTAATATTCAATAATGTGTTTAGTGTATGTTTTATTTTTGATAAGGTAATTTTTAATAGTAAAAATTTTTAATGTTTGCCAAAACAATGTCGCCATCTAGTTACAACTCTTGCAAACAAAAGCTACCTGCCTGCTTTGCGAAGTTACGAGTGTAACCATTTTTGTTCCTGATTGTGCATGTCTTTATGAATTAAATGTAGGCCTATTAAGTTCTAATTCAGTCGTGCTGTCTAAAGGGTACTTTTTTATTACTAACCTTTCTGTCTCTCGTTGAATGTGCTGGAGGTCCGATAGTGATGTGTTGCAGTGCGTCGCTCACCATTGTGTAATTGTTCATATCCAGTTTACCCGGTTGCTTTAGACACACAGAAACACATTTTTATTTGAATACATTTCTGAAGCAATTTCTTTACAAAGATGTAACGTAAAATTAAATTGGAAAAGACGATTTAAGCGTGGAAAGAGCAGCTGTGAAATTCTCTAACCATTCACCGTTAAGCGCGGAGCTGCGGCCGACCTTAATAGAGATTGTTATTGGTCGGACTGGGTGACATCGCTGGAAATAGACCAATAACAATCTCTGTCGAGGATTACGACCAGGGGCCTGTTTCATAAAACTACAATTTACAAGTAGAATTCGATGTACACTGCGTAGTTAATTGGCCATATATTATAAAACCTATTTAAATGACCAATTACCTACGCAATGTACATCGAATTGTACTTGTAATTTGTAAATTGTAGTTTTATGGAACGGGCCTTAGCCCTGCGCAGTGCAGTAGCAACCTGTTCTCGAGAATTGAAATTCTTGTTTACATACGTCGCCGAAGTAAAGTAGAAGTCATCTACATATTGCAATTCAGAAGTACAGAAGAATAAATGACAACGAATGAGTTAAAAAGTCTAGCTTAGAATTTGAAATTATTTGCAACAGTAACTTTATAATAAAATAATACGGTTGATATGTCGCAGCCAACTAAGCTTAATCAGCCGTTCAATTAACTCCCAAGCCATTTAATCAAACAGCTAAGAAAATGACTTATTTTTACATGGTTTTAAAAATCCACGCACTATCCTAACCTAGCCAAATCGGATTGCGCAGCTATCTCAATAAACCTATCACTAATTTTCTGCGAATACATCTCTATTTACCCCCTCGAGGATTTACAGGCGTGAGTAGATGTATGTATGAATGTAATTTTCTCTTATTTTGGGGGTGGTAGCCCATCTTAAGAATGACCTAAGCATTAGCCAGCCAGTTTATAAAATGTTGTAATAAACGTTACAGCTGAATATCATTCAGGCCGTTAATTGAATGGCGCCGTTTAGTTACCAGCCTAGGCAGTCAATTGAACGGTGATATATTTATGAGATCGTAGTGAAATATATTTACCAATACCTTCAGCGTCTGCGAATGTCTGACTCTCTGTGGTGGTGGATGTGGCCGCGTGCGACCAGTCGTGAAAGCACGGTGGCCGTAACTAGCTGGCTGCCATAGGCCTCCGCCATCTGCAGATATATAAAATATTATATGCTTCATCACACCACGCTATATATTCGTATTTGGAACTTACAAAATTCACAAATAATCCTTTTTCCCCGAAACCTGTAGGTCTTTGTCACATTGATGTATAAAATATATAGTACCAATTTAAATCTGAGTCTGATGATGAATGATGGCGTACAGTCAGCGTCAGAGCAATCTGGACTATAAAGACTCAAAATTATGTTAGTACCAGGGTATTACGAACAAATCAAACTGTTTTATTGATTCAATTTGTATTATTATCCAAAATAAAAGTGTGTATCAAATATCAAAATAATCAGTCAATAGACTCGAGTGGAAAACCAAAGCAGCAAGATCTTAGAATGATCTACTTGGTTCATCAAGATCGAGCTGATGATTACAGTACAATGATAACAGCAATGCCAGCAATGAGAGTTCAGTCAGACCGCTTAGACTGTTCATGTCAGAGTTTGTGTTCACGACATGGGGAATATGTTTCAAATAGCGCACAATTTTTTTACATGTAGTCTTTTCTTATAGATTTGCGTACATATTATTATTTTTAAATATAATTACGATTTGATTAAGAAAATAATTATAAAATCGTAAGTTGAGAGGGAAATTCATACGAGATAAAACGTAACGCTATTGGTAGGAAGTTCCGACCAACAGCGTTCCGACTCGGAGCTCACTCTGACGCCATATAGTTATTCACGACATGTAGTTGTTTGATGTTCTATACATTGAGGTCACGACAAGAGCACTAACATGACGTTCGTTTGAAAAACTGATATAAGCCTACGTTCTAAAACTTAAAAAAAGAACCAATGTTGTTTGTTTGGCACTTAATATTCATACAATAATGTAAATAATCATTTAAAAATATAAAACAAAACGTGCATATTCCTTATTGAGAACTGAAAGCGTGAGAATATATTCAGTGAATAGAAATAAAGGCAATATGAAATTCGTGGAGTATATGTAATGTAAAGTAATACCTAATAAAAAATAAAATAAGGTGTTTCCGTACTGTAGTGTAGTGTTGTGTAGCGTACAATAAAATAATGTTTAAACTGTACAATCATAAATCTGGCCGTAATATTTTTTAAGAAAAAATATGATTTGGGTGTACTCTTTTCGAAAATAGTCAGAGCAGCCAGTTTCGAAGAATATGTTTAGAATCTACAATTCAGTTTACAGTTCAGTAAACAGTTTTGGGTATCAATTTTTTACACATCAATGCTCACATTACAAATTCAAAATATCTTTAAAAATTGACACTAATAATCCAAAAAAAAAACACAATTACATAATAAAACCAAAAACATATTCTAAACAATTAAAATATAACTATAACTACACTATTCTATACATGCATAATGAACAGCAAAACATTCGAAAAAAAAAACAAAATTAAGAACAGTGCCCCAAACACGAATTATTTTCGAATTCGTAATGTGAACGTATCGAGAAAACGAAGCATTCCTATTGGCCGCTCGCCAACTGTGAACCAATCGCAATGCTCCATCCTCTCGATACGTTACGAATTCGAATGTTTTTCGTGCTCGGGGCATAGAACCACAACGGTGTAATAACCACGTTCGCTGTATATCTACACACGAAACTGTACCATAAATTAACGTGCTACTGTCTATAATCGTTTATCATGCAATCACCTGACTCGTGCGTGCTGAGGGAGTCTTCCGAACAGTTGAGATCCGCTGCGTTATAATATTAACGTTTACATTTTTGGTAAAAATAATTATTGCTCTAAAATATTGCCAGCATATTGAAAAATGGTTGAGTACGATGATCTTCGTTTGACGAACATGATATATTGCATATTTGCATATTAAATTATAATAACTATAGATCGACCACTACTGCAGTACCAAGCCTTGGGTATGTGCGCGGTGTGACGAGGAAGTTTCAACCAATCGACCGTCAGATTTAGTCAGTTGGGCGCCAACGCTCACGGCGGTAACTCGCTCGCGCTCGACGCATACTTTCTCTCTCTTTACCTCGTCTCCTGCCACGCCGCGCTTTCCAAGGGCGCGGTACAATGGTCGCGGTAATACAATAGTAAACTTATACGTGCCTTGTCTTAACGTGTGAAAACGTCTACAAGTATGAAATTACAAATACGGTACATTAAAATCGAACCAAATGTAGTCGTGATCCAGCCCAGGCATAAATAAACCTTGGCACTTCTTCAGTCGAAATACCCCGTATTTTTAGGAGACATCTTGGTATACCCTACCTCTATTTGATCTATCCTAGGTACCATTGATCTTAAATACAATCTTATGAATACTATGTAGTTTATAACGATAAATGTAGCTTACGTGATAAATCTGCGTGCATTCTATGGTCAGGCGGTGCCGGCTCCGGCGGTGTGCTAGGCGGAGGGTACACGCTGAAACCTGCGACAAAACAAACATTAAATTCGTTAGGGCGTGATTGAATAACAAAATCCAAACATCTTCACAATTTTCACATTAATATTAGTAGGATTCTTCAATATATAATACGGAATATGCATGTGATTCAAATACCGGGTAGTTTTGTTTTACATGTAGTCTTTTGTTTTAGATTCACGTACATATTAATATTTTTTAATTCAATAACGATTTGATTAAGAAAATAATTGCCGAAAACTGCGTCAGGTGAGAGGGGAATTCAAATGAGTTAAAACGTAACGCTATTGGTACACAGTTCCGACCAATGGCGTTCCGCCTCAGATTGTACTTTGACGTCATGTCCCATAGTAAAAAATATCAGTTTATGTCGTCTGGTGTCTATTTGTTGTGAATAATTGTTCAGTTGCACTTTTAAATTAAAGTAAAACACAAAATATGAATATTATACAATCCAAAACACTTTTGCAACTATTCAACTTCAACTTCTTCAAAATGGCCAGCAGCAAATCGCCACAACTCGCCAATGTCAAGTAAAATGTAGTATAAAATTATTAATGGCGACACGCCAATGTCGAGTGTACCAGAGCCACGTTAGCCACGCCAGTAAATTTGTTTCCGTGTGTACGACATCATGTAGTTATTAGCTGTCATGTACATTGACATCACGACAAGAGAACCAACATGGCGGTCGTTTGAAAAGCAGATATCAGCCTACTATTTTAAAACTTTTTTAAAAACCAAATTGTGTGTGTTTGGCTCTGTTTCTTTTTTTAATATTTATGTATATAATCATTTAAAAATATAAAAACAAAACATGCATATTCTCTATTATATAAACTGAAGTATGCTTATTCTGAAACTTCTGCAATCTTATATTTTTGTACAATTTGAGCCGAATTCTGTATATTTTTTTACATATCGCAATGCAGAGTTAGGAATTGGCTAGCTTAAAACATCCCAACATATTTTAAAGAAGTAGAAAAAATTTGAAGAAACGTTAAGTTACCTTTCAAAAAGCCTCTATTCTTGGAGTTGTTCATTGTATCGCTGTATTCCGAGTCGATGTCGGCTCTCGAATCTGGCCCGATGAGTAGGTCTAACGAGTTGGTCAACTTGTGTTCTCGCCTGACAACACAAGAAAGGAGTATGCAATTGAGATGGACTAGAACATATCGGTTATGTATTATAAGATAAGATATCAGAAGAATATCATATAGGCAACCCCAAGATCTTCGGAGCACGAACCGACTTCATTTGCTAAGTGATACACCTGCTGATTACCAGAGGAGTCTCTGGCCAAAGCTCTCTCTCAGGCAATCGTTCCCGCAAAAAGGTAAGGCAAATCGAAATATAGTAGGCAATACTCCTAACGAGGTGCTATACTTAACGAGGGTGCCTTCGCGCATCTTGCGCATCGGAACGCCAATACACTACACGGACATGCATTTGATCCTTCCGGGTCGGAGGAAGATCCGTCAAATGTGACGCAAGCCTTAGCTGGCCAAGTAGAGCAGGTTGGATCTCACTCTCGTCTCCGGTTGTGCGGCTGCTCCATGCGGAAGGCGCGCTCGCTCTCGCCCTCTCCCTGTCCCGCTCCCACTCGCGGCAGTACTCACATGTGGTTGAGATGGTAGGAGTGGTTCCTGGGCGGCGGCGCGGGGCGCGCGGCGGCCACGTCGGGCAGGTTGTGCGGCTGCTCCATGCGGAAGGCGCACTCGCTCTCGCCCTCTCCCTGTCCCGCTCCCACTCGCGGCAGTACTCACATGTGGTTGAGATGGTAGGAGTGGTTCCTGGGCGGCGGCGCGGGGCGCGCGGCGGCCACGTCGGGCAGGTTGTGCGGCTGCTCCATGCGGAAGGCGCACTCGCTCTCGCCCTCTCCCTGTCCCGCTCCCACTCGCGGCAGTACTCACATGTGGTTGAGATGGTAGGAGTGGTTCCTGGGCGGCGGCGCGGGGCGCGCGGCGGCCACGTCGGGCAGGTTGTGCGGCTGCTCCATGCGGAAGGCGCACTCGCTCTCGCCCTCTCCCTGTCCCGCTCCCACTCGCGGCAGTACTCACATGTGGTTGAGATGGTAGGAGTGGTTCCTGGGCGGCGGCGCGGGGCGCGCGGCGGCCACGTCGGGCAGGTTGTGCGGCTGCTCCATGCGGAAGGCGCACTCGCTCTCGCCCTCTCCCTGTCCCGCTCCCACTCGCGGCAGTACTCACATGTGGTTGAGATGGTAGGAGTGGTTCCTGGGCGGCGGCGCGGGGCGCGCGGCGGCCACGTCGGGCAGGTTGTGCGGCTGCTCCATGCGGAAGGCGCACTCGCTCTCGCCCTCTCCCTGTCCCGCTCCCACTCGCGGCAGTACTCACATGTGGTTGAGATGGTAGGAGTGGTTCCTGGGCGGCGGCGCGGGGCGCGCGGCGGCCACGTCGGGCAGGTTGTGCGGCTGCTCCATGCGGAAGGCGCACTCGCTCTCGCCCTCTCCCTGTCCCGCTCCCACTCGCGGCAGTACTCACATGTGGTTGAGATGGTAGGAGTGGTTCCTGGGCGGCGGCGCGGGGCGCGCGGCGGCCACGTCGGGCAGGTTGTGCGGCTGCTCCATGCGGAAGGCGCACTCGCTCTCGCCCTCTCCCTGTCCCGCTCCCACTCGCGGCAGTACTCACATGTGGTTGAGATGGTAGGAGTGGTTCCTGGGCGGCGGCGCGGGGCGCGCGGCGGCCACGTCGGGCAGGTTGTGCGGCTGCTCCATGCGGAAGGCGCACTCGCTCTCGCCCTCTCCCTGTCCCGCTCCCACTCGCGGCAGTACTCACATGTGGTTGAGATGGTAGGAGTGGTCCCTGGGCGGCGGCGCGGGGCGCGCGGCGGCCACGTCGGGCAGGTTGTGCGGCTGCTCCATGCGGAAGGCGCACTCGCTCTCGCCCTCTCCCTGTCCCGCTCCCACTCGCGGCAGTACTCACATGTGGTTGAGATGGTAGGAGTGGTTCCTGGGCGGCGGCGCGGGGCGCGCGGCGGCCACGTCGGGCAGGTTGTGCGGCTGCTCCATGCGGAAGGCGCACTCGCTCTCGCCCTCTCCCTGTCCCGCTCCCACTCGCGGCAGTACTCACATGTGGTTGAGATGGTAGGAGTGGTTCCTGGGCGGCGGCGCGGGGCGCGCGGCGGCCACGTCGGGCAGGTTGTGCGGCTGCTCCATGCGGAAGGCGCACTCGCTCTCGCCCTCTCCCTGTCCCGCTCCCACTCGCGGCAGTACTCACATGTGGTTGAGATGGTAGGAGTGGTCCCTGGGCGGCGGCGCGGGGCGCGCGGCGGCCACGTCGGGCAGGTTGTGCGGCTGCTCCATGCGGAAGGCGCACTCGCTCTCGCCCTCTCCCTGTCCCGCTCCCACTCGCGGCAGTACTCACATGTGGTTGAGATGGTAGGAGTGGTTCCTGGGCGGCGGCGCGGGGCGCGCGGCTGCCACGTCGGGCAGGTTGTGCGGCTGCTCCATGCGGAAGGCGCGCTCGATCTCGCCCTTACGCTCCCACACCTCTTTGAAGAATGGCGTGTAGAATGCCGCTGTACAAACAAGTTTCAATTACCCAATATTATGCAGCATTCTAAGTAAATAGCATAATGCTTTCGATGTTTAAGAGCTTCTAAGACTTCTTAAAAGACCAATAAATCTTAATTCATATTAGACAGCATACATCAGCAGTGTTAATCGCTGGTGACCCATCTACGAACGCAGCAGGCGAGTCCTTTGTTCCATTTTTTTTCACGTGCGGAAATACTTTCGGATACCACCCCTCGACCGACTTAAACTGCACGGCCGTCTCGAGCCATTAGTTGCCGGTTGTGAAATAGCCCCTAGCATATTCATCACACCCGATTGACCCAGAGCCTCAGAAGGCCCAAGGGGGCAGGTGATTACTCACATTTATTCTCAGCACTAGACGTGTAAGTAGTGAAGTGCGCGCCGAGTCTATCCGCGGTAGCGTTCCCCTCCGTGATGAGCGCGTGTCCCAGGTCCGTGCCGAAGAACGTGCTCGCAGCGGAACCGCCGCCGTCCGTTACGGCCACCATTTGGATGGGTAGGTTTGGGATGTTCATTGAGAAGGCACTGTGGAAAAGAAGTGTTGGTATTTATAACCGCCAGGCTACGTGTACACATGTCTGACATTGGAAAGGGGCCCAAGAAGTCCTGGCTTGACGTCGTGGAGGGTTACATGCATGGAGAAGGAAATGATAGCGGAGATGTTGCAAGGCATTCGAGTCGCGAGCCTTCCATACGCAAAACGACTCAATTGGTCTGTGACGTCACCATCTAGTTTTAGTGAAACGTCCTTGCGTTCGGTTGTCATTTTTGGTCAAAATTCCAACGATAAAAATAGCTTTAACCTGGTTTAAGAATGAAGTGACACTTTGTGCTTCCTTGTACTGCATACAAGCACAGATAACATAATACTAAAGTACAGATACCTCATCCCATACAAAAAAATGAGGCCATCATAACTCGGGCTATTTTACGGGCTAAATTTAAATATTAATATTCGCCACTAGATGTCAACAATATAGCCCGAGGTTCAGCTTACGTTTTACAGTAGTAGCTACTAGATGGTGTACTATATTTTCAACGATAAGAAGTGTCATACATAAATGACAATATAAATAAACATAGGTAGGCAGATTATGACTACTATTTATTTAAGATTGACTGTGAGTGATGTTAGTAGAGACCGCATCTCCAAACTCGCAATCGGGCTTTTTCAAACAGCGGATCTTCGCAAGAAAAAAAGGGTAATACCCTCGTTTGCCGGATAAGAGGGTTCTTGAGTGTGTTGAGTACGAATTTGATGTCATTTTTGGAATCCATAATGGCCGCCGCGGTGTCCTAGCTAATTTGCAATATGGGTATGGTTTATTAGGTTTTTGAGTATGCTTAGTGTGAATTTAATGTCATTTTTGGGATCCAATATGGCCGCCGCGCTGTAGGTAAAAAATTGCAACATGGGTATGGTTTAATAGGTTTTTGAGTATGCTGAGTGTGAATTTGATGTCATTTTTGGAATCCAATATGGCCACCGCGGTATGGTCTAATGAGTTTTCAAATATGCTGAGTTCGAATTTGACGTCAGTTTTGGCCTCCAATATGGCCGCCGCGCTGTAGATAGAAAATTGCAATATAGGTATGGTTTAATAGGTTTTTGAGTATGCTGAGTGTGAATTTGATGTCATTTTTGGAATTCAATATGGCCGCCGCGGTGTCCTAGCTAAATTGCAATATGGGTATGGTCTTATGGGTTTTCGAGTATGCTGAGTTCGAATTTGACGTCAGTTTTGGCCTCCAATATGGCCGCCGTGCTGTCGGTAGAAAATTGCAATATGGGTATGGTTTAATAGGTTTTTGAGTGTGCTGAGTGTGAATTTGGTGTCATTTTTGGGATTCAATATGGCCGCCGCGGTATCCTAGATAAATTACAATATGGGTATGGTCTAATGAGTTTTCGAGTATACCGAGTTCGAATTTGACGTCATTTTTGGCCTCCAATAGGGCCGCCGCGCTGTAGGTAGACAATTGCAATATGGGCACAGATAACATAATACTAAAGTACAGATACCCCATTCCATACAAAAAAAATGAGACCATCATAACTCGTAGAATATACTGCTTCCGGGCTGTTTGGCCGTGGTCGACCACGGCCAAACAGCCCGGAAGCAGTATATTCTACATGCAACGCCGGCCGTGAAAGCCTGAAGACTTATACATCATAACTCGGGCTAATTCGCGCATTATTTTTAAATATTATTCTTCGCCACTAGATGTCAACGAAATATCCCGAGGTTCAGTCTACATTTCGCAGTAATAGCTTCTAGATGGTGGTGTACTATATTTTGTCAAGAAGTATAAATAATTAATCTAATATTCTCGTGTCACAATATTCGTTCCCATACTCCTCCGAAACGGCTCGACCGAAGTCTAAGAATCGGCTACTATTTATTTTTCATACTCCAGTCCGCGATAACGGACATCAACGCGGGCGGAGCCGCGGGTAACAGCTAGTAATAATATATATTACCAAAGAGGTAAATTAATTTAGATCGCATCTTCAAACTTGCAATCGGGCTACTACTTCACACTTCTTGTATGCTGAGTATGAATTAGATGTTAATCAAAGTCCAATTTATACAAAATTGCAATACGGGTATGATCTAACTTGTTTTTGAGTAGGTGTGCTGAGTACGAATTTGGTGTCATTTTTGGTGGTTATGTTGAACTCGAACCGATTAAAAACACACACCTCATGCCAGAGTAGGTATATCCAGTCGAGTTCAACATAACTGTTATCATCGGCATAGCATCGGCGGCTGACACGGTGGCACGGCGCAGTGGTGTCGGACTCGAACTCGAACCGACTAAGCCGTCGCGGATGCACCGCATATATATGTCGAGTACGACATAAGCACTCCCGCCTTACATCAGTACTTATGAACGACGTGGGCCGTCGGCATACTTAGAATGGGACAAGAATATGTAAATATCGTATGTAGGTATCTATGCACCTATAAACACGAATAAATATGACTAGGTTTCTACTCTCGCCATTTTGTTCCGACACGACGAACGACTCAAAACAAATGACTCAGGCCCCATGGCTTTTACTTGTGCTGCCGCCATTTGATCTGGGCCAGTTAAATCTCAAGAAGAAAACTTGCGCCAGAGTCGCATCCTTTAATCAGTGGGTGGTACGAATAGCTCAAAATTCCTCAGCCCCTTGACTTTTACATGAGCGACTGCCGTTTGACCTACTATCCTCAAGAAGCAAAATTGCACCAGACTCGCATCCTTTAATCAGTGGGTGGTACGAATAGCTCAAAATTCCTCAGCCCCTTGACTTTTACATGAGCGACTGCCGTTTGACCTACTATCCTCAAGAAGCAAAATTGCACCAGACTCGTATCCGTTAATCAGTGGGTGGTACGAATAGCTCAAAATGACTCAGCCCCTTGACTTTTACATGCGCGACTGCCGTTTGACCTACTATCGTCAAGAAGCAAAATTGCACCAGACTCGCATCCGTTAATCAGTGGGTGGTACGAATAGCTCAAAATGACTCAGCTCCTTGACTTTTACATGAGCGACTGCCGTCTGACCTACTATCCTCAAGAAGCAAAATGTGCCAGACTCGCATCCCTTAATCAGTGGGTGGTACGAATAGCTCAAAATGACTCAGCCCCTTGACTTTTACATGAGCGACTGCCGTTTGACCTACTATGCTCAAGAAGAAAATTTGCATTAGAGTCGCATGCATTAATCAGTGGGTGTACGAATAGCTCAAAATTCCTCAGCCCCTTGACTTTTACATGAGCGACTGCCGTTTGACCTACTATCCTCAAGAAGCCAATTTGCACCAGAGCCGCATCATCCGTTAATCAGTTGGTGATACGAATAGCTCAAAATGACTCAGCTCCTTGACTTTTACATGAGCGACTGCCGTTTGACCTACTATCCTCAAGAAGCAAAATGTACCAGACTCGCATCCGTTAATCAGTGGGTGGTACTAATAGCTCAAAATGACTCAGCCCCTTGACTTTTACATGAGCGACTGCCGTTTGACCTACTATCCTCAAGAAGAAAACTTGCGTCAGAGTCGCATGCATTAATCAGTGGGTGTACGAATAGCTCAAAATGACACAGCCCCTTGACTTTTACATGAGCAACTGCCGTTTGACCTACTATCCTCAAGAAGCCAATTTGCACCAGAGCCGCATCATCCGTTAATCAGTTGGTGATACGTATAGCTCAAAATGACTCAGCTCCTTGACTTTTACATGAGCGACTGCCGTCTGACCTACTATCCTCACGAAGCAAAATTGCACGAGAGCCGCATCCGTTAATCAGTGGGTGGTACGAATAGCTCAAAATGACTCAGCCCCTTGACTTTTACATTAGCGACTGCCGTTTGACCTACTATCCTCAAGAAGAAAGCTTGCGCTAGAGTCCCATCCGTTTATTAGTGGGGGTGTACGAATAACTCAAAATGACTCGGACTCCTTAAATTTTACCTGACCGACCACCGTCTGACCTACGGGTCCTACCCCTACTGTTAGGACAGTAGAAGAGCTAATGGAGCTAATGGAATCTTTCAACAAAAATTCTTTAATTGAGGAATGGTCACCAAGTCACCAATCCTATGAGAGAGTTGACATCGGTCTTCTACGGATTCTCAGTCGGGCGTCGGCCACCGGGGGCCTAAGCTCCAAAACCCGGTACTTACCGATTGAAAAAGTAATTTTAAGAGTTCTAACTCCAGTGGAAACTGGAAAAATGCCTGTGGCAAAATTATATAAATTCATTATTTACACTACACCAACTCAGAAAGTACCCCAGTAGATAGGTAGTCTTTAAAAAATGAGGCAGAAAGTAGGTACCTACCGTTATTATTTCAGTAGAAATATGCGAGAAATATTCCAAATATCATTTTTTTTTTCAAATCCGTACTCAGCATGTTTAAAATCCCTTGTTATTTCTAATAGGTAAGAAGCAGGTACTACCTACCTATCTAGTACTACCTACCTAACCTAGTATTACTTACACAAGGCGCGCGCCACAGGAGCGTTATTTTTCTTAATTTGTTTAAATTGCTTTAAATATTTCAAATTGACTGCTCCCCGCTTAATGGTAAACTGGGGTGCAATCCATAAAATAGTGACCGCCATTACAAAATGCTGTCCCTAGTTTGACAGTTTTGACACCCTCAGAAGGTATTATGCAAGTGCCTTCTAATTTTCCCTTATTTTAATAACCTTATTGATAAGTTAGAGCGAAAAAAAAAAATGACAAAATACATTTTGGCGCCAAAAATCCAACGTTTTGCTTTTGTTCACCCAAGTACTAATATGTGAACTAACATGAACAAATATGTACCCTAGAACACTGGGGAGAGTTATTATAATTTATTAATTTTAAACAAATAATATTATTATGACTTATCCTTTTCGCGTGGGGGGGTTAAAAATAAATAAGCATTCTAAACGTTTTATAGGATTGTTTAATTTTCATTGACAAAGTGACAACCCTAACACTCAAGTTGGCGGCGTTGTATGTTCGGAACAAAGGGCGATACCTACGAAATTTTGTAGATTATAAAAACAGCGGTTTTCTTCAACAATAAAGGTGATACGTTAAAAAAATACAGAACAGAAGTAACTTTTTAATTGTTAGTTTTAATCATACTCCTAAAATAATTAAAAAAGAAACTAATCAATTGTTAATTGCAGTAAATCTCGTTCGATATGTTTTTTGTTTGAGTAACAGCCGTGAAAATATAGAGAATTGAATAACACGCCATCTATGGTGCGTAACGTAGTGCACAGTATCGGCAGTATCATTATAGTACCGATAAAAGACGGGAAGGGCGCTGCATAATTATAACAAATTGTCGAAATTAGGTTTAAAAGTTCATTATTATATGTTTATGAGGAACAAATATTAAAGTTTTATGAGAAAATAATATTTATAGGATTCAATTCTTGTTTATTTAGAATTTTATGTTAAATTGATACACATAACGCCATCTAGAATATTTTATTAGTCACTAATAAAATTTGTTCGTAGTGGGGACCCAGTGATACAAGGAACAAAGTGTACAGATAAACAATTTAAACATTTTAAGGGATTAAATTTTATCAGCAAGTCCACTATATTTTTATTTTTATGAAAAAACTGTCCTTACAGAACCATCTAGCGTAGAGAAAAAATAAGTAACCTTGTATTACATGTATAATAGTTGTCATAATAAATTAATCCATTTTATGAAAATTTCATCACAATAGTCTCGCCCAAGTTCATTAGCAATTTTAGAAAAGGTATTTTATTTATTAAATCGCATATTTAGCTGAATATGACAATTAAAATAAAAAAATTGGGCCATCTGTCGGTATAAGGCCAAATCATTTAGGGGGCCTAAATGATTTTGCTATAATCCGAAAGATATCTATCTATATCTATTTGTAGAAAATATTTGCCTTATTATAGATTATTCTAGAATTCTGTGTAGCGCTTAGTGGCGAGTAGTCAAACTACAACAAACATTACAAGACCCTGTTTTTGTTCGGTTTCGCTATGACGCACTAGATGGAGACGGGGGTGCTCCCCGCGTCTCCCTTCCCACCCGTATTTGGTTACGCGTTTTTCTTAAGAGAAATTTGACAGTGGCATCTCCGCTAGTTAATCATATTCTGTCCTCCGTGATAACATGCGTACCAATGGTCTCACTACAATGGACACCCAAGACCGTGCGAAGTGAAGGAGGAAAATTTGGAATGATAATGATTCCCTTCTAATGAGGGACTACAATGGCATGGAACTAGTGTACTGTGGGCAGAGTTCTAATCCTTGTTGTTATGTTACGTTTTTAACCGAGGTCAAAATGAAGAGATTCTTCACTCAATTGTTTTATTTTTTCTAGCTAACTGCTATAGAATTTTACAAACATCTAGAAGAGATAAAAGGTCTTTCTAGGACCTGAATTATACAGAAAAGACGACATGCTTGCTCATGGTGTAAGGCGTAAGACATATACAAAGCAAAATCATACGTATCCAAGCGATTTTGCTCTATCATTGTATCGATAGATACTATTTTGCTTTGATTACCTATGATAATTCACACCTACGGGAACAAGAATGACAACATGGTATGTAGATGGTCGATTAGAAAAATAGACTCACTTTAACGTCGCTAAGCTGGCTTTCCTCTTCGCCGAGTATATCAATATGAAACCATGGATTAATTCCTCTCTGAACTGGCTCGCGCCATGGAAGCTTGATATTATTACCTGTGAATAATTAACCGTTTTAAGTATAGAACTTATTATATTAAAGACCATTACTGTATTGTACTGCAGTGTATATGATTTTTAAGAAATCTAATGTACAACGGAAACTGGAAGTACCTTAGAATCTATGAGAAACAAAAAGCATATGAAAGTACTAATCTGACGTTATTAGAAAATGGTTAAAGGTACAAAAATGGAAATAGCTAATTCGTCGATTTCTTTTATGTTCTGTGCCCCAAACATGAAAAACAATCAAATTCGTAACGTAAACGTATCGAAAGAACGAAGCTTTGCGATTGGTTCACAGTAGGCAGGCGGCCAATCGCATTACTCCGTTCTCTGGATACATTTACGTTACGAATTCGAATATTATTCGTGCTCGGGACACTGATATTTATGTAATCAGTACCTCGAGTAATAAAAACATTCGAATTCATAACGTAAACGTATCGAAAGAACGAAGCAATGCGATTGGTTCACAGTAGGCAGGCGGCCAATCGCATTGCTCCTTTCTCTGGATACGTTTACGTTACGAATTCGAATATTATTCGTGCCCCGGACACTCTTATTTATGTAATCTGTACGTCGAGCAATAAAAACATTCGAATACATAAAGTAAACGTATCGAAAGAACGAAGCAATGCGATTGGTTCACACTAGGCGGGCGGCCAATCGCATTGCTACATCCTCTGAATACGTTTACGTTACGAATTCAAATATTATTTGTGCTCGGAGCACTGGTTACGAGTCGAAAACCTTAACATATCAACACTTGACCGTTGATCTTTTTAATTTTCCAATCATTTTTCTGTATCTTACTCCACAATATAGGAGGCTAAAATCGTAACATATTTATACTCTCGCTAACCCCTTCAGCTAAGCTAAATTATTCGCGTTAAGCGTGGGTTCACAACACTGGCTTATTGGGTGATATTATTTGAACACGCGCCCTATAAATTATAAATCGAAAGATACGCTTATGAAACAAATCAAATAGTTTCACTCACCTCCACTTTTCTTTTGGAGTCACCGAGGAAAGTCTCAATGACAATAGATCTGTCGCCAGTTAGGAAACACGCACGGTGTAACAGCAAAGGGCTCAACACACGTTCGGGAGAATACGGGTCGTCACAAAATAGACACACCATTATTCTGTAACAATATAAGTATGACTAGATAGGAAAAAGTGGGCGGGTTTCTTTGCCTTACAGGGGCAATGCACCCGCCTAGACCGATCCAATATTTTTCATATCTTAATCGATTTAGACCGGTTAAACGGACCCCTATCTGATTCGGATGCGACAGATTCAAATTTCTCCTATAACAACTATCTAAATGAATTGAAATAGTTAGCATACTGCTTCAAATTTTTCATTAAAATAATGCAATTTGTGCTTAAAACTAGTTTCAAGTTTTGATAATACATAGCTGGTTTTCGTTCTAGAATACAGGTTAAATGCATAGATCATTGTCGTGCCGTTTGGACTATTGCTGTGACGGCATACGATTTTTTCGTACAAGCATATGATTTTGTCGTGACGTCACACGACTTTGCCGTTCCATAGGTAGCTTACCTGATGTCAGAATCAAAGCATACAATAACATCTCTATATAAGTGTGCGTAGCTGGCTTTCTCTCTGTTGGCTCTCACTAATTCTTGTACAGCGTCGGACGTCAACGCTTCGGTTCCCAGTTCGTTCACTGCCGCCTCCATATATGAACAGTGTAAGCTGAAATTAAAATAATGAAATTATTATCTAACTCGAATTGACTCGGATTGACATAATAAGACACTTTTATGACGGTAAGATCGTCTTGTGCCTATTTGACATAGAGCTAGAACCAACCAAAAGAAACGAAACTCACGACACTCATTCCTGGTGCTTGCATGGGTGGATGGATGTCATACACAAATCTGTTATAACTGTAGCATATCGAATCTTATGTATAGATTATTGATAGCTCTAAAAACCCCAATAATCTGTACTGGGTCTGGTCATGAAACATATCGAAAGTCGGCTGTTTCGTATTTAGATTGAAATGAGGAGTTACAAAATTAATACACTGATCGTCAGATGAATATAAAGATAAACGATTAATATAGCTGCAATGTAAAGAACGGGTATTTAAATAAAATAAATAAGGAATTTTACGAACTTGTCAGCGAGGTTCTGTCCTTCTTCTTGCAGCCTTGTCAACTCCTTCTTGTCCATTCCCTCGTCTTGCACGAACATAACGACTAAAGGTAATCCCTGAAAAAAAGTACCAAATAACATTAGAATTAAACCAATGATACATTTGCGGTGGGCTAATTGATTGAGACGTATTTTTCACCTAGGGTAAAGATTTTTTTTTCAATTGTATCTATTGTAATGCATGTATTGTAAAATTAATTGTAGTCTGCTAAGTTCGTTGATGACACTAAAATGAGCTCGTCGATGGGTAACATAACTTTTCTCACAATGGTAGTGTAACAATGTAGTGTGTGATAGTGTTACAATGTAGCGTGTGGTAGTGTAACAATTTACTGTGTGGTAGTGTTAAAATGTAGTGTGGTATATAGCGTCTGGTAGTGTCGATAATATAGGTACGAATTTTTAGGGTAGTAACTACAGTAATATGATGGTTTACTTGACTTCGTTACTGAATGAGATATTACCTGGAAAGGCAATTTGTCTTCTTGCTCAAGACTTGAAAGTAGCGTCTTTTCAGCACAGCATCTGATGTACTCGAAGGATTCTTGGTCTTGGTATACACAAAAATAACCTGTAACAACATTTTGACTTGTCAAAAAAATAGCAGATAATTAGTTATGAACTCTATTAAAATGAGATGTCTGTTTTGAAATGGAACTGGAAGCCAACTCCAACTAAGTTAGAACAAGCACGAGGCAAATACAGAAGGGGTGGCCTAAGTAACAAGGTTCTGTGCCTAGCCTAACGTCATCACAGTAGGCCTGACATTAGTGCACTGTAACTGTGTAGTGCTCACTTTGCGTTTTGTACGTTCGGCTCCGAAGGGCTCTGTTTAGCCTCTCAATATTATTCTACTCGATACTAAAAAGCGATTCTTTATATCTGCTCTATGGGGAAAAGGCCCATATGATGAAGGCGCGGATTCTAATAACGCCTCCTCTCTGAGGAGCAAAGGCCGAAGGAGTTGGAACGTACCGTTGGGCGCGAAGTCGTCGATATGCGCGTCAGCACTGAAGTCATCACTGCGCACGCGCTGCTCCACGCGCCAGGTGGTGGCGCCCACGCATACGCGGCGTTCCGCGTCGCAGCCCGCTAAGAGGCGTTTGCTGAACTCGCCTGCGATGCCCTCCGCCTGTGCAATACACGACATATCATATAAAAGTTTGCTGAAGCACAAACTCGCAGCACTCGCGCGTAAAGTTCAAAATTTTAAACTGATTTACTACCGTTTTTTTTGAAGAAGCAATACTGCCAACTGTTGAATATTGTACATTCATTCATTGTTATTCGTTCAGAAAGAAATAAAAACCATAAATGTTTCATATAACGTTTATTTTAGATTAAAAACTAACAGGTTTCATTCGTGTTCCGGATCCGGAACAAATCAGACGACTGGTAGTGGCCGGATCCGGGACAAATACCACAAGAGGTTAAATGATGATAAGGTTTGTTTATCCCAAAATTAACCATTATTGCATTTGCCTATAATTTACTTTTCCCTATAAATAATTTGGTGACAATTTCTAATTGTACTTACCCCTAATATAATGACGTTGATGAGATTGGAGTCCGTCGTAAGCGCCCAGGGAGCGGCGGGCGGACCCGCGTGGCACTGCGACTCACCCGTCGACGTTAGTGATCTGTTCGATAATAAATAACAATATATTTCTCATTATCATCATCTTAACGGTCATCTCTCCTCTCAGTTACGTCCGAAGCCTCAGCTTGATACGGTATCAAGACTACAAACGTTGCCAGCAGAAGGCAAGAGCCTAGAGAATATGGCTTGCTATATCTGGATATACACTGCATCTCAGTCTCACACCTTGTTTACCAAATGAACATCATAAGAAAGAACTCCTTCAAGTCATAAATCTTGAACCTAAATCGCGAAAGAAACGCATCCGCGCGGATGTTTTGATATAATTTATAATTGGTGGATTTAAACTCAAGAAACGTGAACTGTGCGTATAGAGCACATTTTGAGCATACTTTGGGTCTAAGATACATGGCGGGAGCTATAAATTCTAAGGATTCAAAGTCTAAGGATGCGCAAAGTCTAGTCTTGCGGTATTATAGACAGAACATTTACAATTCTGGTGCAACCTGTAACGGAATCTTACAAGTGCGATCTAAACAGGATTAAATTATTGATTATAATACTATAATGCAATATACAAACAATGGACCCAATTTTATTCTTCCTTTCAAGTTATATGAATCCGTTTCAACTCACCCGACTCTGGTGTTCAATATAACAGGCAAGGTGACGTCTAGACAGTTGGAGCCGGCGGGACAGTGCTCGCGCATCGGACAGTGCACAAAGCCCAAGTGCTGGAACAGCATCAGTTTCCTATCCTGTTCCATGCGGTCTAGCATCTTGTATCTGTGGAGAGAGAATTGCATTTTACACACATATCGAGAATACACTTGTACTTTTGCCACAGTGTTTATTATTAACCTGACCGGTTTCGCATTACGGCATCCTCAAAGATGATATAATGACAGTCAACAATAGAATTTTACACGTGTAAGTTTACATTTTTGTCTATTTGTAAATATAACGGACTGGTTGAACGGTATAAAAAATTGTATCGCCTCACTATTGCCGTCGACTTCATCCGCGTGGAGTTTTACTATAATCTATCGCTGTACCAAATTACAGCGAAATTCGTTCAGTGTTTAGATCAAAGTGTGATTGAATATCAAACATTATAACATCTTTACGAATTTTCGCAGGAAGTAAGATTACTATAAAAAGTGACTTACTTGCTGGTCAAGTAGTGGTTTCAATTTGACCAACAACAATGGCTATTTTTTTTTGCTCTCTTACAGATGATATCTGTTAAAGATGCTCTATACAAATAGGTGTCAAATTAATTTATCATATACCTGATTTATGCATCCCGTTGTTCCGAAATAATTGATATTTGTTGAATTATATTTTTGAATCTGTAGCAGTCATAAGTAAATTTAAATCGGCAAATGCAAACATTCAGGACAGTACTTGAACCCGCAATATACCATTTTTAGAGCGAATATTCTACCAATAACTTACCTAAAGTCATCTTGTAATACATCAGTGATCTCTTTGATATCCTCTTGCGTGATCGTGCCCGTCGGTGATATACTCTTGAAATGGTAGAACAAGTCTGCGTGCTCCAATAGTAACTCCTATGAACATAGACGAATCTTTTATTACTCTACTGGCACGGTATGATGGCCAGTAAGTACTAAGAGAACTTAGCAAACTTTCTTACTCTCTCTTTTTTACATGGCCGTCAAGTACCACCTTATCTACTACCTTATCAACTCAACTACAGATGACCAGGCCGTTTTACTCGGTCAATATCGTAACTTAGTTAATATGTCAAAACGGCCATCATAGCGTGCCGCAAGTATAGTACAGTTAACTTTCTTCTGCAATAGGTTTATAATATTCACTGATTCATAGGCGAGGGGTATTTTTACCCGCGATGTAGCAGCAACCGAGGTGTTATTAGTATTTTAAGACTACTGGTAATGTTAATCCCTCCAGGTCAGCTAAATTGCTTGTGTGAGGGTGCGTTTAGACCAAACGAGCGAATGCTCATTCTATGCGCTCTAGGGCAAATTCTTTTAGTGTAAACAAAGGCAGAACATTCGTTCGTTGCTCTTTCTTTAAAAGCAACGTTTCGTTTCCTCTAAAATATTAAGAGAGAATTCTCTTAGAAGAATGCTGTTCTAGCTCTACGTTTGTTTGGTCTAAACGCACCATTAGAAGTGGGCTCGGGTAAGTAGCGTAATGATCAGGATTTGAACCCGGGAACTCCTAATCGCAAGGACTCTTAAACCACTAAGCTACAATGATTAATTGTTGAAATGATGATCAACAGCAACCTATTAAATTTTAACCTAAAAAAAGATGAGCGTTTTGCTCATCCAGATAAAAAGTGGTAATACGTTTGTAAAATACAATAGAATAGATTGATCTATGTATAATTGACATACGTTGACGTCATTAACGATCACGAAAGTCATAAACGTCAAAATACGTGTCAATCCCATACATTCATCATTCTATTCGCCGGCCAACAAATTGCCACTTGTCCTTGGGCAGTACAATGTTGACACGAGTTTGACAGACGGGGTAGACAGAGATAAATGAGGTATACCTGAAAGTTATCTTTAGCACGTCTCTGTATATGCCTCTGGTGTTGATCGTAGACTCTCTGCTGTTGTTCCTCTGACAAGGCCTCGTAGCATTCTCGGCCCATGAGCAATACTCTCACTTCGGACAGCTGCTTCCCAGGGGTCACATAGCCGGTCTCTTCTAGGAGACGCTTGAATTGCTGGCACCATCTGTGATTAAAGTAAAATATTTCTCTACCCGGTGCATTATGTACTATAGTCTAAAAATAATTCCTAACTAATCTAAATAAAACCAGATTGCCATACAAACATTGATTCAACAATGACACAGAACTGAACTGTTAGAGCACATAGATCTATAGACCGATTTTTACAACTAAATGGCCTATCATTGTGGCAGAAATTACTTTGATTTGCCATTGTGGTGTAATAATTGGTTTCAAGGCAGTGCTGCCCACGGAGAGTGCGCGAGCATAAAAGAAGAATCTAAATAACCAAATACATCGATTAAGATAGGAAAAAGCGAATCGCTCAGATGGGACTCGAACCCACGATCTTTCCCTTACAGGGAGAATGCTCCGAGCCACCGAGCCACACCTGAAGCTATCCAAATTCACCTGAGCGATTCACTTTTTCCTATCTTAATCGATTTGAAAAGTTAGCATAGTAAATTTCATTCAATAACCAATTACAGTTCACTAGTGCATCATTTTTAGATAGATAAATATAAATTCCTACATTACTTTTGAAAAACACTTTAGAATTATTCCAATTGTGGTGTATTAAGTCTAGTTTGACAGGCCGGAGCCACACAGCAGATTTATTTCACTTTTAGGGTATTTATTTAATGTATTAGAATCAGGCACTTACTCATAGTTCCTGTGTTCTTCTTGCGCTTCATGTAAAAATGTTTTGAACACTGCTGCCGCTTCGTTTGACTCGAGAACTTCGTACGGTATCTTCTGAGACTGCCCCAACGTCTGGTAAACAAAAATATTACACTCTAAAATATAACATCCATCTAGCAATCACAGATAGCGGACTAGAATTTTGCACTAAAATCGATATGGGTATCGTTTTCAGTGTTTTTGGGGTATAGATGTGTTTATACATATTTTTTTAAATTTACCCTCATAAATTTCTTGACTTTTACGAAGGTAAATGCCGTCTGACTTTTAACATTCAGAGCGCCTATCCTGCGCCAGAACCTCCTCCGTTAATCAGGAGCTATCACGCAGGTATAGCCAACAAGTTGTATACATATGTGAGTGTCTGAGACAGTCTGAATACATGTATAAAACCAGTAATTATGTTTCGCCAAGTTTTATACACGTTTATATCAAACGAATTTAAAACTTGTATCGTGGTGATAGCGAGGGTAGAACCAAACTATATTTACCTGGTACCTAGCCCGCTCGCCGACCCTGAGCGTTGTGTCTATCGCCAGCGGACTATCCAGTTCAGAGCCTGACTCGGAGCCCGAGTCATGAGGTCGCGCTTCACTGAAGTACACCGAGAAGTCGCGGTGTGTGCGCAGTTGACGAACTACCATAGGCCAGTCACTGAAAACAAACAAATGGTTAAATTTACTTATTCAACCTAACGCAAAGGGCATGGCGGAGGTGACTTCCGCCATACCCTTCTAAACTAATTTAATCGAACAAGTCGGATTGCATGGTGTCTATTTCTACCCAAAAAGTTTTGGTAATTTCTGAAAAGATTAAATATTTAGGGACCCATCACGAATTTGATGAATCGCAAAACGGAGAGACTCATAAATTGAATGAAAGCTAATTGATTATGTTTTGACCATTAAAATAATCGCAAATAATACCAATCACACTAAACTCATTATTATTATGTCAAAGGTTTTAGAGCTAAGGTGATTTTGATGATAAAGTCTGCAAAATGCGTTAAGCTAAGCTACTTTTGTAACTGACTGTACATGTTTTATTCACGGGATCACGAATTATGAATAATTTATACAATACGCACCTCTCCTGCAATTCTTCAGTAGGTAGCTGCATTCTGGACAGAATCTGTGGTAATTTGGCGAGCTGCTTGCGTAGTTTCTTAGCTGATCGCTCCTCTTTCAGTCTTCGGATGTGACGTCGGAACACCACCTAATAAAATATCGTGAATTAAAATATAAATCAAGAATCTTCAATAAGATATTCCAATTTGAAATTTATACAATCATCTGTTACTTTTAAAGCTAAGTGTTCTTTGAAATAGAATTTAATGAAATTCAAATTCAAATCAATTTATTTAGAAAATGGGTTACAAATTGTATACCTACATGTAATTTAGGTTACAAATGTAACTTACAATGTCAGGTATAAAATATAAATTTTGAAATACCTGAGTTCCATCGTTTCCAAATTGCTGAACAAATTTAATCCATTCTGGATAGTTACACAACCTTTTACTAGCTGCCGACCACATTTCTCTGAAAAAAAGAACAAAAAATTTAAACACATTAAGCAATTTTGTAGACAATCTTTTTCAGTTCTCAGTTCTAACTACCAACTAGGAGTAATCGAAGTCATTGTATGTTATTGCCGAAGTTAATGGATATTCTTTAGACTTACTTATGATCCTGTACGTGCATTCTGATGAGCTGCGTGAACGCTTCAGTCACAAAGTCTAACGTCTCCCTTCTTATTCGCAACGCCTCCGCATAATTTGCAACCTAAAATAAAGACAATAAATTCATTTACTATTTTTTACTTTGAGTGCTCAAGGAATAAACAAATATACAATCCAACTCTTAATGTAATACAACCCAGCAGCTATTATAGGACCCAGTCAGTCAGTTCCCAGTTTAGCAAATTGCCATACGAACATCTGTAGCATTCGTTACGGGTAGTTGAAGCCCTAAAAAGGTCGAAAACCTGATCTAAGTATAGAACTACGTCATCGCTAGCAGGTTATGAAAATCCGATGACAGTCACTTAACGGAAAAAGAAAAACAAAGTTCAGCCATTCAGACTGAAAGTCCATCCGAATGGGGTTGGAAAAAGGCTCAGAGTGTAGCAATGTTTGCTTGATCAACATTCAACAAACTGGACATAATGCGTACGCATACCTTAATCCTGGCCTTCGACTTGTCGCACATCTGCGCCAACAAGAAGAAAGCCTGGTCCACATTGACGTTATCATGGCTGGACGTCTCCACTATAGGAATGGACCCCTTGAACTCCTTGCGCTGCACCAATCGTTCTGCTTCCCGCACTCCTTGCTCACAAGCCTCGTCGTTTTTGGACGTGACCAGGACCACTGGCTTCTTGAGTTTGAGGATGTTTTGGAGGATGGCTGCTAGGACTTCGTTCTGTAATAGATGATAATGGGATGCTATTAGTAACGATCTAAAAGGATCACCAGTTTCGAATCTATTTATGTGTTGATGATTTAGTTAGAACCAAGCAAAGAACTTTTGCATACAATTTTCGGAAAATTCCACGATGCTCACACGCAGAAAAATCATGTAATGAATATTTCAAAACCATCATAGCAAGTAAACTCAAAAACTCACGAACGAAGAGTTCCGTACCATTACGTTTTACTGTATTTAGTGCCAGAAATACATCATCTGTGAAATTATCTACTTGTATTAATATACTGCTTCCGGGCCGTTGTCCATATGAAACTTGCGTTCCAGACGTTTCGTCGATCACTGCGGTCGACAACTTCAGTGACGCAGGTCCGGGCGGCGACGAGTGCGTAGACCTTGCCTCGTCGACGACTTTGCTGCGACTGATGTTGAATCTGCTGTCTACTGTCTAGCAATCACAGATCACGAGATATGGCCCGATGACAGACAGAGAGCGGAGTCTTAATATTAGGGTTCACTGTTTACCCTTTGGGTATGAAAAAAAATCAAGTACGTAATAAACAAAAAATGCTACATAATGAATACTATCATTTAAGTGAAAGCAAGAGAATAAAACTAAAATAGAAATGTTATAGATTAAAAGCGAAAAATAAGTACAAATAAACCGACCTGCTTCTCCCATGTCCTCCCTGGCACAAGACTGACGTCATATATACAGAGGAAGCCATCTATCGTCAGCTTGCCGTCAGGCATCAGCCTCTGCTCGTACTCCTTTTCAATACCCAGTTGGTTCTTGCAAACGTACATCAGTTTTTCAGCTGACTGTAGTTTAGTGGCCACACATCTCTTTATGTAGGCTTCAGTCTTGCCGACTAGAAAATAATTCAATAGCATTAAAATCATGATTACTTCATATATTTTAATAAACGAATATTTTAAGTAAAAGTTTAAGTAAAATAGAAGTTCTAGTTGCAATGTTTTATTTTTAACGTGCGCAAACTACCCATGGTTACCCCCGCCGGAGCCGGCAGGGGTGCTTATGTTGGACTTGGAACTGACTAAAACACACACCATCTGTGGGTCGTAGGTTGCTGAAGGTGAGCTTGCCAGAGACATAACTCTCACACCCCGGCGGACCCAGGGGCATGTCTGTCGAGCTGGCCCTCTTCGGAGTTCAATATGCTGCATTTTTTATACCACTTAGGTGGCAGACAAGCCCACCTGATGGAAAGTGGTTACCGTGACCTATCGATGTATATATACCCTGAAGAAATCTTGTAATGCCCTTCTTGAAGTCGCTTGGGAAAACCACAGCAGGGAGTTCATTCCACAGCTTGAGCGTGCGTGGGATGAAGTTCCTTTCGTACCGCACGGTTCGCACTATTTCTGATCGCAATGTGTGAGGATGAAGTCTCTGTCCATGGCGAGCGGTGCGATGCATTTCGTAAGGCCCGTGCAACTGCCTACCAACTGTACCTTCGTCTCTAGATATCAATTTGCAAGTGACCAAGTGGCTTAACGTGAGCTAGTTTGCTGCGTCAGTGATTTTTTTCAACCTTGTCAATTTTATGTAGCAATATACAGCATTTTTTATGTTCATTTTGTCGAAGAACCGCATGCCTTACCACCAGTTACAGGATTGTTTTATCGAGCGAAACCGAGATCTTGGCCCGTATTTCCATAATTTTAAAAATATTTAGAAATTAACCTAACAATTCGTACTCAAGCAAGTACTTAGACGTGATCTTTTATAAGAAAAGAATTTGTTCAAGGTATGTAATGGACTTTTGGCAAATGAATCATTTTTATGGCAGTGGATTAGGACTAAATTATGATACAGGGCCTATTGCTGAGAATATTATTATGATAATGTTGATAAAATATTCCTACTTAGACTCGCTCAGGTAAGTTTTCAAATTATACTGAAACCTTTTTACCCAACTGCGTGATGTATAAAAGGTAATGTGTTTAGTAGTACATGAACATTTTTTCCTTAGCGTTGCTCTAAAGAAGAAACGCAACCTATATATGCCGAGAAGTTTATCTAACAGTAAACATACAGCCCATCACAAAGTGGCCGCTTAACGCCAATGGGCTCGCCCGCAGTACGTGGCACCTCTCTACCTTTCTTATCGTGCGCAACATTCCCTTGGATACCAACTGAGCCTCTTTTTTCTTCTCAGCCCCCCTCCCCCCTCATTCCCCTCAGTAAAAAAGTGGTCGTTGGTCACCAATCGCTCGCTGAAGTATTCCTATGTATGTACGTATTTGTTGTTCAATTACCTTTAAACGGCTGGAAGCACGCGTCGTCCACAAACTCAGTCTGTTCGACCAGCTCGAACCTGTACTCCTGATCATCGTTCTCCTTCTGCACGCTCCCCCAGTACAAGAAGTGATCGTTGTTCACCACTCGCCCGCTGAAGTCAGACTGGAAAGAACATTCTAGCATAAGTATCTATACTATCTACTGCCACCCACTCCAGATGTCTTCCTACATTAGGTGCCATTGTACCACGCACGGCAATCCGTGATATATTTTAGCCAGAGGGGGAGGTTATGTCGAACTCAAACTGACTTAACCGCACGCCGTCTGGTGGTCGCAGTGCAAGGCCAAAGGTGGGGTAGCTATAGTGCATATCCCTTGCAACTCGGCTGACCCAGGGCCATCTCTCTGGATCTGACCGTCTTCGTGTGAGACAATCCGTGATATTAAATCAAGTGCGCTTTTTTAAAGAATATTAGTAAGCCAAGACTAAACTAGGATTCCCCTAAAGCATCTTCTAACTAAAAGCTAAATTGTTTGTGTTTAGGAGTGGATTCACGTCGATAGTGTAATGGCCATAATCCTTAATCACAAAGCTACGGACGTTCGATCCTTCACAGACTAACTAAAATTATTGCGCAAAACCTTTTACATAAATGAGTATGTGATATGACATAAGCGAAGCGTCTAAAACTACAGGATATTTCTTCTGCTCTCCCATCACTTCTTCTCTTCTTCATCATAACATAACATAACATAAACTCACGCCTTTATTCCCGAAGGGGTAGGCAGAGGTGCTAACACCCACATTTCGCCAGTTTATGTTTAGGTCCCAATGTAATAGGTGGCGAGCCTATTGCCATTAACCGGGTACTTATAAACCTGCGATAAATACACATTTAACTTCGAAAAGCATAGAAAAGTCATTGGTGTGTGCCATGGAAAACCTGGGATCGAACCCGAGACCTCGTCTCAGCAGTCCATTACCCTTTACCACCCATACTCTTCATCATCCTAACGTTAATCCCAATCGCATCCGAAGCTTTTACGAGTCTGGTGTCCGCGTTACCAGTCTAACTGCGGGCTTTGGCTAACTTTCCGTGAAGCAACTGCCATCTGACCTCCACGACCCAAAGGCGATATCGAAGCATTGCAGCTAGACTGTTGTAGGATTTTTGAGGGCTCCAACTACCCGTAACGACTGCCATAGATGTTTGTATGACAACCGAGACGGACTTCCTCTCTATTACGTGGAAATTCCGGATATATCCTAGGAAGGAATTTCCTAGAATAGCGAGAAATACTGGGACTCTAATACATCTGGCGCTAAATTCATATCTCTAGCATAAGATATTGTCATCTGTTCTATGTTCTATGACACGTATCTGCAATTATTGTTGACAAAACTAATAATGGCGTATCCACAGCGCCTTCCAAACATAAATAAGCTGCCCTAAATGTTATGACGTTTTGTTTTGATACAAGTTTTAAAAACATTGGATGAGTAACCACTTGAGATCAATTAACAAGCCCTTTAGATAATTCACGAGCTGAGAACAGATACTGAGGATGGCATATTTCAACGATAGAACAAGATATATTATATAGTCGTAGGTTCATAGCTGAATGATGAAACAGCCCAACCCGATAATCACACGAACATCTAGGCTTCTTTTTTTTTTACGTGCTGTAAATCCCTTTATATATATATATATATATATATATATATATATATATATATATATATATATATTGCTACGCCCGGCGCTTGGCCACTTCAATATATGGCCAAATTTCCATAGGAGTGAGCGAGACGGCACTATAGAAAGAGACAGCATGCCTTGACGTCACTGTTCTAGAAGGATTGGAATGAATAGAAAGAGACGTCAGGCTAGAAAGAGACAGCATGCCTTGACGTCACTGTTCTAGAAGGAATGGAATAGATAGAAAGAGACACAAGTCCTAATAGAACCTCCCAGAAAGTTCCTGTCTTTTTCAGAACGTACCTGTCTTTTCTCGATCTTTCGCTACTCGGCCGCGCCTTATATAAAAGGCGATCTAACAGCCGCTGCTCAAGTTAGTCTAAGACTAGTATTCGAAGCGATCAAAGCGATAAAGTGTGTAAAGCTATACAGTGCGATTATACAAGTGACTGTGTGTTGTGTAAGGAAGAGTTTTCGAATTTCTAAGCGCTTTGCTGTAATTGAAGTGTAGCTGAATAAAATCTGTCTTCAACGGTTGTCCTCGCATTTTCTATTTAAACCGACCCCCACGCTCGTAACAACTGGTGTCAGAAGTGGGATAGAAAATGCCGATAACGCCGAGAGACGACAGGGAGGGAGTTAAAACCCGAAGCCAGGCCGCGGAAGAGGCTGCGGGTACTCCGAGTACGTCGACGGGTGCTTCAAGATCATCATCGGAAATTAACCTGAGCGCGATTATGACCTTATTGAAGGAGCAAGCCCGTCACCAGGCAGAGCAGGCCCGTCACCAGGCAGAGCAGGCCCGTCGCCAGGAAGAGCAGACTCTGCAATTGAAGGCACAGCTCCAGCAACAACAGGAGGAGCTGATCCGTCGCCAGGAAGAGCAGGCCCGTCACCAGGCAGAGCAGGCCCGCCACCAGGCTGAGCAGGCCCGACGCCAGGAAGAGCAGGCCCGTCGCCAGGAAGAGCAGGCCCGTCGCCAGGAAGAGCAGGCCCGTCGCCAGGAAGAGCAGGCCTTGCAACTAAAGGTTCAGCTCCGGGAACAACAAGAAGATCTATTTGCCTTCTTGAAAGAGTCTAAAGCGGAATGGCAAAGAGAAATTCATTCAGTGCAAGACAAGCTCGACTGCCACGACGTAAAATTAGAAAGCCACGACGAAAAATTAGGAGGCATCGACACGAAATTTGAGAGTTATGAGGAGCGGCTGCAGTCTGTGGCTCAAAACGTAAAAAAATTGGAGACGAAAATAGCTTGCGGAACAGCTGGCTCTGTAACCATTCCATCTGCACAGACTGTCGGAAAGTTCAAAGTACCGCCATTTGACGGGACCTCCTCGTGGACTGCATACAAACTGCAGTTCGAGTCTGTGGCAAAGGCGAACGGTTGGGATAAGGAGCAAGCCAAAACAGCATTAACATTGGGGTTACGAGACCAAGCACTCAGTGTTTTAGAGGCGCTTGGAGGTGAAGTGACTTACGACCGCCTTCTTGAAGCGTTGGAATCACGTTACGGTGATAGTCACTTGGAACATGTCTACCGTGCCCAATTGAAGGACAGAAACCAGCGTCTTAATGAGTCTCTGCAGCAGTGGGCTTTGGAAATAGAAAAGCTCGTGAGAAAAGCTTACCAAGGAGCTTCTTCGTCATTTCTTGACAGCATTTTGGTGCAAGCTTTTATTGACGGGATCAGAGACTTGGAGGTGAGAGCTGCCGTCCGTCTGGGTCACCATGCAACCCTTAAAGATGCTGTTGCTCACGCCCTTGAAGTGGAAGCTGTACGACATGACCCTCGAGCACATAGATTGCGTGAGATCTCAACAAATGAGCAACGTGTGTACCGTCGGGAATTCACACCCAGGTGTTATTTCTGCAAAGAGCAAGGACATATTCGGTCTAGCTGCCCGAAACGGACTCAACAAGGTAATGGCCAAGAACAAACGGCACGACATCTAGATGCGCCGGAGCAACAGGGAAACGAGTAAACGCCAGGACTGCGGGACGGGTGCTGGCTGGTAGTGTGAAAGTCCCAATTCTGATCTCTCAAGCTAATGATGGAAATAGTCTGGTCATCGAAGGAGGTATTGATGGATCACCGTGCCACCTCACCATTGATACTGGAGCAAGTCGGACCGTGATTAGCTCTCGGCTGGTGAAAAATGTACCTAGAGATCATCTACATCAACTTAAGCATCTCCATCTGCAGACAGCTACCGGCCAGCGCATTTCCGTCCGAGGAGAGCAAGAAGTGGCGTTGGAAGTCGGTGATAAGACCTATTGGCATAAAGTCATCGTCGCTGATATCTTAGATGACTGCATCATTGGATTGGATTTTATGAGAAAATATCGCTGTAAAATCGACGTGGATTGTGGCGTTCTGAAACTTGGGTTCGACGAAATTCCCATGGAAGGTGGCGCATGTGGAAAAGTGTACTGTGCAAAACGAACTGTACTCCAGCCTAAATCACAGACCCTAGTGCCAATAAGGCTACCTCAATATGGCATCAATTCTCTTCGCTGTGCATTGGTGGAAAAAGTAGACGGCAGTAGTCCCTGGATACCAGCTCGTACTGTGGTAACAACACCAACCACAGCCGTTATAAGAATTTTAAATATGAGCGACAACGAGTGCGTCTTAAACAAAGGGACACTGCTTGGCACTTGTGAGGAGATCTCGTGGATACGTAGTTGCCAGGGTTCGACCAAAAGCGATGCCACAAGTGACAGAGAATCAACAGTGCTGAAACTACTAGAAGATTGTCGCAATGACCTCAGTAAGGTAGAGATGCTGAAGGCGCGGAACATGCTGCTACGTTATAAAAACGTCTTTTCTATGCATGGTGGTGACATTGGCAGAACTGGAGTAGTACAGCATAAAATCGATACTGGTGAGGCAATGCCAATCCGTCAACGACCACGACGTGTACCGATTGCTCGAGAAATAGAGGTGGAAGAAATGATTGAAGAGATGAAGAAGGACCGTATCATTGAACCCTCGGTCAGTCCATGGTGTTCTCCGGTAGTCCTTGTAAAGAAAAAGGATGGAACCACCAGATTCTGCGTCGATTATCGCCGACTGAATGATGTTACGAAAAAGGATAGTTATCCGTTGCCAAGGATAGATGACACTTTGGACACCTTAAGTGGCATGCAGTGGTTCTCAACATTGGACCTCAAGAGTGGGTATTGGCAAGTTGAAATCAGTCAACGAGATAAGGAGAAAACTGCGTTTTCTACTGGAAAAGGTCTCTGGCAGTTCGACGTCATGCCATTTGGATTATGTAATGCTCCGGCCACTTTTGAGAGATTGATGGAGCAAATACTTGCTGGACTGCTGGGAGAAGCCTGTCTGGTATATTTAGATGACATAATCATCATTGGAAAAGACTTCGACGATCACCTCAGCAAACTAGAGCAAGTTTTGACTAAACTACGGGGTGCCAACTTAAAACTCAGTCCAAAGAAGTGTTCACTTTTTAAACGACAAGTGAATTATTTGGGGCATGTTATTTCGAAGGATGGGATACAAACAGACCCTGAGAAGATAAGTGCCGTGAAAGATTGGCCGACACCAAAAGATAAGACGGACGTTCGTGCCTTTTTAGGTCTGTGTTCATACTACCGGCGGTTCGTGAAAAGCTTTTCCGATATTGCGAAGCCTTTGCATCGGTTAACGGAAGAAAAACGGAAATTTAGCTGGGATGAACAATGTGAAGCCGCTTTCAAAGACCTTAAGCGAAGACTCTGTGAAACACCAATCTTGGGTTATCCAGATGCAGAAAATGAGTTCGTCGTCGACACAGATGCCAGCAATACTGGGATAGGAGGAGTCCTGTCCCAGAGAAAAGGAGACAAGGAGGTCGTGATTGCTTACTTTAGTAAGTCTTTGTCTAAACCAGAGAGAAATTACTGTGTTACACAGAGAGAATTACTGGCCGTGGTTAAGACATTGCAGCATTTCAGTAAGTTTCTGCTGGGCCGCAAGTTTCATCTGAGGACTGATCATGCTGCTTTAAAATGGTTGCTACAATTTAAAAATCCAGAAGGACAAGCGGCGCGGCAGATTGAAGAGCCAGGAATACGAGAGCATCGGAGTGGGAAAGCGCATGGAAATGTAGATGCGCTCTCTCGAAGACCTTGTCCGGTGGAACGTAACCATTGTGGCAGGCAAGAAGCTAAGGACAGTGTGGCGGTTAGAACGATTAGGACTGTTACTGTCAGCGATGAATGGAGTAGCGAAGCCATGCAGCAAGCACAGCAAGAGGATCGAGACATCAAGCCTATTCTCGATTGGATAAGGACAGGAACACCTAAGCCGAAATGGAGTGATGTCTCCCAAATGAGTGCAGCTACGAAGAGCTACTGGGCACAATGGAAAAGCCTCGTGATACACAATGGAGTCCTGTGTAGAAAATGGGAGTCTGCAAACGGAAAAGACTCACATCTAGAGTTGGTTGTCCCAAAGACTAAAATTAATGAGGTTTTGAGATCAATTCATGACGGAACTTCAGGCGGTCATCTTGGTGTGAAGAAGACTTTGATGAAGATTCGTCAACGATTCTATTGGATCCATTGCCGTGAGGATGTTGAAGATTGGTGTAGGAAATGTACATGCTGCGCATCGGTAAAAGGGCCGCATACAAGGAGCAGGGGAGCATTGAAGCTATACAATGTTGGAGCGCCTTGGGAAAGGATTGCATTAGATGTTGCAGGGCCATTTCCTGCATCGGAGTCTGGAAACAAATACATCCTAGTAGTAATGGACTACTTTACTAAATGGCCGGAGGCTTTTGCCATACCTAACCAGGAAGCAACTACAGTCGCGGAAAGACTAGTCACGGAAGTGTTTTGCCGATATGGAGTTCCTCTGGAAATACACAGTGACCAGGGAAGGAATTTTGAATCACAGGTATTTCAAGAAACCTGTAGGATAATGGGTATTCATAAAACCAGGACCACCCCATATCATCCGCAGTCTGACGGAATGGTTGAAAGATTTAACCAAACCTTGGAAAGGCATTTGGCTAAGGTTGTTGAGAGCCACCAGAAGGACTGGGATAGTCATATTCCTTTGTTCTTGTTGTCTTATAGAACAGCGATACATGAAAACACAACGGTGACGCCTGCGTGTGCAAACTTTGGCAGAGAACTGAGACTACCGGCTGATCTACTGACTGGACGTCCTCCAGATTCACCGCAAGAAATCACGGAATATGCTAGTGCATTGCGCGATAGACTAAATGACGTTCACACCCACGTCCGTGAATCTGGGCTCCAGGCAAGCGACAGAATGAAAACCCGATACGACCGCAACTCTCATCAAGCCGGGTTCGACGAAGGCTCGTTGGTATGGCTACACAATCCGATGCGTCGCAAAGGCAAATCTCCGAAGTTGTCTCCAACCTGGGAAGGGCCGTATAAAGTTGTCACCAGGATCAATGACGTTACATACCGGATACAACGCAACCAGCGAAGCCCCTTGAAGGTTGTACATGTTGACCGACTGGCGAGATACTACGGATCTAATAATGCTCGGGACGAGCATGTCTAAGAAGGGGGTAGTGCTACGCCCGGCGCTTGGCCACTTCAATATATGGCCAAATTTCCATAGGAGTGAGCGAGACGGCACTATAGAAAGAGACAGCATGCCTTGACGTCACTGTTCTAGAAGGATTGGAATGAATAGAAAGAGACGTCAGGCTAGAAAGAGACAGCATGCCTTGACGTCACTGTTCTAGAAGGAATGGAATAGATAGAAAGAGACACAAGTCCTAATAGAACCTCCCAGAAAGTTCCTGTCTTTTTCAGAACGTACCTGTCTTTTCTCGATCTTTCGCTACTCGGCCGCGCCTTATATAAAAGGCGATCTAACAGCCGCTGCTCAAGTTAGTCTAAGACTAGTATTCGAAGCGATCAAAGCGATAAAGTGTGTAAAGCTATACAGTGCGATTATACAAGTGACTGTGTGTTGTGTAAGGAAGAGTTTTCGAATTTCTAAGCGCTTTGCTGTAATTGAAGTGTAGCTGAATAAAATCTGTCTTCAACGGTTGTCCTCGCATTTTCTATTTAAACCGACCCCCACGCTCGTAACAATATATATATATATATATATATATATATATATATATATATATATATATATATATCCAAGAAACGTGTACTACGCGTATAGAGCACATTTTAGGTCCAACATATATGAAACGAGCAACACCAGCGTCGAGATATCGGATACCCAATAATTACAAAAAGCATGGTAAATATACCGGTACCAGTCGAACACCCCACGAAGCGGACCCCGGATTCCGAGGTAAAAGCTTACTAGCTGCACGGCTAGTTAAATAGTAAGTACCTCAAAAACATTCGGTTCAAAAACGGCGTTTTATCATGCTATTATCAAAAAAAAAACATATAAATCGAAAACGGTGAAAATCGCGAGAAGGCCGGGAGTTTTCACACAGAAAAAAACAATTCTCAGCCTTACCTGACTCAACACGCAGATATGGTCCACGTTGTAGTCATCGGCGTGCATGCGCACAAATCTGTTGCACAAACAAGATTTGCCCACGCCCAGCTGCCCCTTCTCTTTCTCAGTACCTGGTGGGCAAAGGACGTTCTTTGTTATTCTCATAATTCAGCAATTCATTCATACCTAATAATAGAAATATAGAAATAAGACCATAAGCGGACAAGAATTCATTGAATAGATAGATTTTTTTTTTGTTTTTTTTATTTCACTGAGGTGGCAGACAAACGCCCGGTCTACCTGATGGAAAGTGTTTACGGTAGCCTATGGACGTGTGCAACACCAGGAGAGTCTCACTCGTGCTACCGACCCTGTAAACACAGAGTTTCGGTGCCGTCAGCGTAGAAGACAAAGCAGGAATAGCCTTTGATCTTCTCACTGACAGCACAAAAACTCTCTAGTGGGCTCTGGCTACCCTACTCACGACCGGGAACACAACACGGGGTTATTATTGACGCGGTATTCTGTAGGGCGGAGGTACTTCCCCAGTTGGACTGCTGAATTGGAAGGAAATACCGTCATCTCCTACCTCCTACAAATACATTATGTAAGACTGCCGCCTCGTAAAGGACAAGAAGAGATGGATATGTCGGGAACAAACCTAATAAAGCTTACTAGTCCATACGTGCTAATGCAACCCTGACAGAACGCCCTTCATCTCATCTGAGGCTCGATTCTGATGAAACAAAACCACGGACTGCTAAAAAAACCACTTGACTTTAGAATTATTTTTATGAAGAATAGGTATTATCCACCGAAATTACTAATATCCATCTAACCCCTCCAACTAAGGTTCACTTCGGTGGTGTAATGGTCAGAAATCGAACGCGGGACCTCTCGATCGTAAGGCGGACTCCCTAACCACTAAGCTACCGAGGCTTAAAGGTAAGTCAATGAAAAAGCGTAATAAAACTCTTTTAATTTAATTTTGGACTTTAAAAGTATAGGAATAAAGTCTAACATTTGATGCCAGTTTTCGCAGTCTGTGGTGGTTTTGCTTTAGCAAAATCGAGGGCCTAACAGAACGTGGCCTTATGAACTGACGGCTAGCCGACGCTAGAGATAACTTTGAAGGGACAATATTGTCCCTATGGACAATTTACATGATGCCCACAGCAACATTCTATCATGAACGTGGCCGAAAAACGGGCGAAATTCCTCCAGTCACCAGCGTCGCTCTGTGAAGCATGTGGAAACCTGAAAAGGCTGCTGGCTTTTTAGGAGAATCTGGGTGTGTTGGAATGAGACGTAAGACGGTACGCACAAAGGCCCAATCAAGAGGCTTAGTGCGGAACAGTCCAGCTAAACTAAGTAACTAATTTTCATCGCACCACTCGCCATAGGCAGGAAATTCATCCTCACACATTGCGACCGGAAACGGTGCGCACCGTACGGTTTGAAAGGAACTTCATCTCACGCACGCTCAGGTTGTGGAATGAACTTCCTGCTGTGGTTTTCCCAAGTGGGGCATTAGAAGGTTTCTTCAGGGAAGGCAGCGCGAGTATGGCGCCCCTGATGTTGCATACTTCCATAGGCCACGGTAACCACTTTCCATCAGGTGGGCCGTGTGCTTGTCTGTCACCTAAGTGGTATAAGAAAATATATGATTATAATATTTTTTACTGCCACATGTTACTTATGATTTCTGCCCCAAAATAAAGGTGATGATCCTGTAGCCATTAACCGGGCCCGTATTCATAGGCTGTATGTTACGATGAGGATGAATACGGGATGAGATTAGGTGTTAAAGTAGTTATAGTTCGCCGAAAACCGCATAACGTAGAAATAATTAGAAAATGAACTAAATAATGAATTGCAGTTGAACGCAGAAATCATGTGGTAAGATCTCATGTCATTATTTTCACAATTTTATTTACAAACATGAGTTGGCATAGAAAATGTTTCATAAAATTATTCGTATGATATGATTTACTTTCGTAACTTTATGGATGAGTTGAATTATTGTATCATTCGATTACGTAAATATTAATATTATTTCATTTTCTTCATTTAACCTAATTTCAACACTCCTCGTCATTACTCTTTCACTTGATTTGGTTTAACTTGGCTTTCACGGAAGCGATAGCTATCTGACCACCCAATACCAAGATGAATACCTCAATCAGCGCAAGAGCCTTATACCTTCTATTAACCCTCGTCCTCGGCCACAAATATCTTAGTGGAATGGAATAAGTTTCAAAAAAAGTATTCATACAATTACGATTCACTTTCGTAACTTTATAGATGAGTTCAATTATTTATCATTCTGCGTACGTAACCGCTTGCGGGAATTTTTAACTTGTTTCTCCAAGTCTTCGTTAACCTCATTTATTGACACTTATTGTGTGCTGCAGAGACCTTTTATGTAAAGGGATAATCAATCACTCTGTGACTCAATTAACCTATAAAAACACCCACTAATAATGTTACCTGCTCAGTTGTTTTACGGCTAATAAAAAAATAACTATCTACTTATTATAAACTAGCCCACTGTTGGAGAATATCATTTTTTATATGAGAGGGTTAAGTTCGTAATCAACTTAACAGTTCATGGATTAAGAAACCTATTTGGGGGAGCTCTAATTTTTCTATTCACCCTCTGTCAACAACTTATAATAATCAGATAAATATCTAACGGTGAATTCGGAAGTGATTTACACCTGCTTCGTCCACACCGAGCGACATCAAAGCAAGCCTAAAATTTTACAGCCCAATGCTGCCTTGTCATGCAAAGATTGCAAGGCAAACGTCCGAGGCTGGTAGCTGGATGTCGACACCGTTAATCAGCAAGGCAAGTGAGCCTGATTGCAGATAAGATTTGGAATTGAGCATCCTATACTTCTGAATTGATTTTTATAAAAATTAGCTAGAAAGTAAATGCATGCACGCCATTTGACGATCTGAGAAGAGGGCTTAGGGCGGTCAACAAGTCTTGGGACACCCTAGGTGTATTAGAAATAGTACAATTTCCTGAAGTCCAAAATAGTACAATTTCCTGAAGTCCAAAAACTATGTCATCTTTTAACCTAATTTATTCAAGTAGCAGTACAACAATGGTATCAACCACAAAACAAAGTATTATCAACTTTCTCTCATACAAAATAAACAAGCAACACCTACACAATGATGATAGCAGGAAATAGTGTAGATAACAATACAACAATAGATATAATGCCCTTTCACAATCACTTACTATGAGGCGTGTTACTCATTCATGCGGGCTATCGACCAGGCATTCATATAGAAACGAAAATCACAGTCCAAAATCTGAATAGACACAAATGCGTTGCCCAGACTTATATACTTTATTTTTACATGCGCAGACCCCGCATATACAAATGAGGAGAGGCTGGAGCCGGAGGGGGGAGGTTATGTCGGACTCGAACCGCCTAAAACGGGTCAGTGCAAGGCCAAAGGTGAGGTTGCTAGTGCATATCCCTCGTAACCCGGCTGACCTAGGGGCATCTCTCTCAATCTTGCCCTCCTTACGTGGGAGTCCCCAACCTAAACTTATCCCCGGTAGACTCGCTCGCTCGGCCATCTCCTCCACGAGCATTACTTGTCGCAGAAGGAGGCACCTGTCGCCCACGCATTCACGCAACGAACCATAGCCGCGAGCAAGGTGCAGAGCGTGAGAAATATACAAGGGTATATTTCTCACGCTCTGCACCTTGCTCGCGGCTATATCCACTCGGATACCACCAAGAAAAAGGTTTCTTGGTGGTATCCGAGTGGATATCCGCCCGGCGGGATCAGACTAAAACCGCATGCCGTATTGTCTCCAGACGGGTGGAAGGCTGCAGAACTTGTAGACTATTATACCCTCACCCGTTTACAGGGACAGATTATAGTCCAATAAGAATAACACTTATATCCCGGGAACAGGTTTTCCATGGGTTACGGGCTTGTGGGAACGGGATCAATTCTATGCGGGCGGAGTCACGAACAGCAGCTAGTTCATTAATATAATATTTTTGCATAACGCCCGTGTGAACAGTGCCTAACATTTAAACGGATCCGTTTGAATGATTACATTCAATGATTTGTTAGAGCTGTTAGAATAATTATGCATTTCAAATTAATGACTTCATAATAGGTGTACGTCATTTCATCATCCGCCGAACCTTTTTACAAGTCAGATGTTTTAAGTTACGAAGAGGCCGAAGAAGTTCGATATTTTCTGTGAAACTATATCGAATATCTGTAGTTTTAGACCTGTTGTCGGACTTGGAACCCTAACGACCGACACCTGCGGCGACGGCTTAACGTGTTCTCCGAGGCACGATGTGGTCTCCATATGTTAAGAAGTCACCTAATCTATAGCTAAACTGATTTGTATTGCTTAACTATGCAATGTGTTAACCTACTCGTTCGTTTAGCCACAAGTTCTTCATACGTCGAGACTCGAGACCTATTGTGGCTAGTTTCTGTTAAATGAAAGTATTTTCCTCTATATATTAAGGTCAACCTACCACTAATTGGACTACTAGTTCAATGCATAGGGTATTTCAAATGATGGTGACAGTCATTGCTTTTTAATTAATAATGTAGCCAACTAGCGTACACACATACGCCCACATTGACAGACTAGTGCCCACATTGACAGACTAGTAACAATGTGGCCTAAACCTAAACCCTGACAAAACCAAACTAGTCCTATTCACCAACAAGAGAAAAATAGGACAGACTGAACCAATTAGAATAGATAATCAGGACCTTGAAGTGGTGAAGGAGGTCAAATATCTAGGAGTAACACTGGACAGCAAACTGACCTATAAGACACACATAAGCCAAGCATGCTCAAAGGCGAAAATGGCCATGATGCAATGCAAAAGAGCGGTAGGCAGGAGCTGGGGGATGAAACCATCCATAGTGATGTGGATTTACAAAGCAATAATACTGCCAAGGATATTACACGGAGCTCTAGTGTGGTGGCATAAAGCCCAAGCAGGGAAAAACAAACAAGAACTGAACAAAGTCCAAAGATTGGCAGCTCTAATGACCACCGGCGCGATGAGGACAACTCCAACAGCCGCGATTGGAAATCATACTGGGCCTGAATCCAATAGACCTTGAAATAAAAAGGAAAGCGACAGAACAATGGTTCAAGCTGAGAAGCACTGGTCAATGGACTGCAAACACATTCGATGAGGGCCACGCCAGGATCAGTCAAGGCTACGAAGAAAGATTATCAATGGTCCTATCGAACAACGACCTGATCAGGAAGGAGAGGACTTTTGATAAGAAATATAGAATACATATAGGAACAAGAGAGGACTGGATGATGAATGCAGAAGGCATCATCTGCTACACGGACGGCTCTAGAAAAGAATCCAAAAAGCTTTCTGGCTCCGGGGTACACATTAAGTGCGAAAACGGAACAGAAATAAACAAAACGATATCCTTAGGCAAATACGCAAGTGTCTTCCAATCGGAAATTTATGCCATAATGGAATGCGCGGAAATGGTGAACTGCCTGAAAGACACAGGAAAGGTAACCATTTATAGCGATAGCCAGGCGGCATTAAGGGCACTAGGAAAACCAGAGACGACATCAGCGCTCGTCAAAGAATGTAAGGAAACTATGGAAAGACTGTCAAGGAAACTCGACGTAACACTTGCCTGGGTGCCCGGACATGAGGGCAACACAGGCAACGAGACGGCGGACGAACTGGCAAGAAAGGGAGCTGATGAAAATCAAGTGGGGCCCGAGCCTCGACTACCGATTGCCCACAAAATAACAAAGGGAGTCATCAGCCGAAGCATAGTGGCGGAAGCTAACCGGAGATGGAAGTCCTCGCCAGTCATGAGACAGTCGAAGATCTTCATTAAGAGCATGGACACAAAGAAAACGGGCCGACTGTTAAAACTCTCCCAAGGAAACATGAGGCTGGCCGTAGAAGTGATAACGGGACATTGTCGACTAAACAGGCACCTGACACTTATAGGGGTGAAAACTGACCCCAAATGCCCAGAGTGCATGGAGGAAGAGGAAACCAGCCTCCACCTGCTGGCCAAATGCCCCATGTACTCAATGTTAAGATGGGAAACCATGGGAACGGACACCCTAGAAGAACAAGACCTCGAGGATCTGAAGGTGGAACAGATCGTAAGATTCTGCAAAAAGACAGGTAGGTTCGACGGAACGCCGTGATTGCCGGACACTCCTTAACCTCCGAATAGGAGGAACAGGGGAAATGGGTGAAATGGCCCCCATAAAAGGGCAGATCACCCGTCCGGTCTGCGGCGTCCCCCGCTGGAAGTAAGTAAGTAAGTAACAATGTGGCATTTTACTACAAGACAGACTCATAATTATCCTCCTTGTTTCTCAGTTGCGCTTAAAATTGGCACTTTAGAGCCCGTCCCATTGTTTATGCTTGGTAATCAGCTTTTTTCGGAGTGACTGCAGTCTGATTGGCCAACTTTGAGAGTAAATCTTGCGCCAAAGCAATCAAGGTTGGTTTCAGCCCCAAAGGCGTTATTTCTTTTATACCACTTAGGTAGCAGACAAGCACATGGTCTACCTGCTAGGAAGTAGTGACTGTGGCCTATGGAGGAGTGCAACATCAAGAGTGGCAAAGCCCTGCATATCCAGTTAAAAATGCAATACAAATTCTTATTCTTTTCTTTTAAAACTGTTATTTAATATGTTAAGTTATCTTTATTTATTATATTGGTATGGCTATGGTGCTCATTAGGGGAGGGCTATGTCCAGCAGTAGACTAATATAGCCTGATGATGATGATGATGAAACATAATAAATAAAGATAACTACAAAAACTGCAATAAGAACTTTCTGCTATACAGATTTCAATTTTTATTCTTTGTGTTGTCATTGCATCAAAATATGTTGCCAAATACTATCAAAACAATAAGAAGCAAAATAAAATTAGCAAATAATGTCGGGTAAAATGAGAGCAAGAGTTATCTTCCTCTTTAGTCATATTTGGTTAATTCAATCCCAATTTTTGTAAGCAATACCAATGTCAACTATTCACCTACTCCTATAAACAAATATTCTACAACAGTCTACACAACACTATCCAGACCCATGGTGAGCATAGCTTAAGTAGCTTGTGTTATGGGATCTAAAATGCAGATAAACATACAAACATACATAGATACTTTTTTGTAAATACATAAATATATACACAAAGAAACACCCATTGGGGATTAACAAGCGGATGTGTGTATGTATATGTATACATACTCTTTGGTAGACTTCAATTGGTAACAAAAACACATGTGGACCCTTTCCTATTTAGTAACCAACACATGTTTCAAACTTTCAATCAAATAAAAGCTATTCTTTTTTATGATTTCGAATGAGTATTTTGTAACTTGAAAACCACAACCAACATCATCACTATTACCTTCATCATTACAAAAAGATTGTGCAATGATAAAATAGAGAAGGGAAACATTAACACAGAATTAATTTAGAATATTCGAATAGAATTAATGATAGCAGGTATGATTAAAAAATAGTGAAATTAAGTATAAGTAGTCTCTCACAGTAAAAAAAATTAGTAAATGATGTATTATTATTTATTACTATTTTTTTTTTAAATGGGTTCACTAAAAGACAGATGGATGATCCACTCCCCAAGTCTGCAATAGCCGCGAGTGGTCCCGATAACACAATTCCTGCTGGCTAGCTTTGCAAAGGGAAGCTGTGGTAGAGATGTTTACATTTACACTCCAACATTTTGTCTCCAATGGTCTGCAAGCCATATCATCACCCCATCCCTCCCCATGGGGAGAGCCTAGTTCATCCAGTAAATTGTGTATAGTTCAATAGCAAAGTGTGTTGTGTATAAATATTTACCTCACACGTTTATCATTTTAGATATGCATGTTTACAAGTTGTTTACAGTTCTATAATGACATAATATTTGCATATTCAAATTATTTACCTGTTTTCAAATACTGATAAGAGATGTAAACACAGGTAAAGCACTTATTTCCTTGTAGATAACATCATTATTATTCACACAGATGTTGAGGACATTTAGAATGGTATTCTCTAACACAATTGGGTATTTGACTGTTTAGTCAAATTAGTAACTGTTTATTAAACCTCAGAATAGTAAGTACTGAGGAAACTTGTAAAAAAAAAATCCACAAAACCAGAAATCCATTAATCCCAAAAACTAAGATCAAATATTGACATCACTATTGTTTCTTATTATGTAAAAGATTGAAATAAGACAGACTGAATATTGTACAGAGTATTATTATGAGAATCAACCCTCTTCTGTCCTTTTCTTAGTACCATCTTACTCTTTCTCTTTTCTCTCTCCTTTCCTGTCTAAAGATATGAGCAGACCACTGATGGCTCTTATTTTGCAAGCATTTATACAATACTAGCTGATGCCTGCTTGAAATTCTGGACATATTTCTGCAACCTATGAAAACCGAAATAAGGGATAAAAGTAGTCTGTATAATTCTAGACAATAATGTACCCTTGTATGAATTTCAGTCAGTTCCATCCATTTGAACATGATTGAATAGCAAACATTCAACCATCTTCACAAACTTTCACAATAATAATATTAGTAATTTAATATAAGATGATAACTTGAGATAAGGTTAACTGCTGTGTGCTTCATTGCTCCATAACTTTATACTGTTTAAACTTAATTGATGTCTAACCCTAATGTTCTCCTCTACTGGAATACTTCTATTCCTTTACAGCTGCATTGATAGGTTTTTTAAATTATAAGGCTAATAAGTTAATTCTGATATTAGATCCCATGCTAAGTACAAATGTAACTGAATTAAAGGGAAATAATGTATGAGGTAACTTCAATCATTGGATGTTCTGTAGTTTGGTATGAAATCAGAGTTAAAGTGAATATACCTCATAACGAGATTGATGTAGAACCCAATATCATGAGCTTAAGCACGACATCCATACAACCACCACTCATACATATCCATAGTTCGAGATGATCATTGATGACTGAAAAAAAAATTAGAATTTAAAAAAGAAAATATTTCTTACCAGAAAGACCGACGACCGACACTGTGACCAGCTTGCCCCCGGTATTATCCGACTTCTTGGCCATTTTATTGAATTATCACTCAATTGGTACACAACATGGGAGAATATTGAAATTACACGACACAAACATCACAACACTTAGAAAAATTGTCCATTTTATGACACACAACTAATTATTATGTACATCTAATTTAAATAACTGAAATTCGAAAAGTTTTACATTTCTTCACAATTTTAATGTTGGATGGTATAAAATTGATTTCACTGAAAATAATCTCAAGACATATGGAGGTTAAGAATCAAATGTTTTATGCTGAAATAGAACGTTGTACAACAGTAAATAGTCTGCCAATTAGTGAGAAAGGAAAGGAAGTGTTACTAGAGACTCGCCAGATGTGCCTTCTTGGATTACACGCCCATCTCGTCTCAAGCCCTCAATAATAACTAGATATAATTCATTGCTCAATTCTTAAGCAAAATAAAGCGTATAAAATTAAATATGCTGTCAATTAAAGAATAAAAAATGATAATTAATCAGCCCTTCTATTGCCCTGTACTTTGACACATCAAATTTTATTATCGTGTGCGACAAGAATAATGACGATACAAAATCTATTAGTGTATTTACTCCTTACATACACATTTTTAATTTACATTAACATCACAATTTACATTTATAAACTGTCTTTAGATTATTTTTCGTAAAAAACGCAGTAACTCTTGACACAACTCGCTTTGCTTTGTACTATTTTAATGCCATATAAAAAAATTATAACCATAGACCTTTCATTAATAGACAAATCTGATAAATGGCAACTCAAATACTCCATGACACAACAACACGATCACGGGCAAAGAGTATAATCACGGGTAACATTGAATGAACTAACCGGGAAAGTACTAGATGCCTTCAAATTAGAGCACTGCAGTAGCGCTTTCAGTACTTAATTTTCATACAATTTTCAGACGCGCAGTTGCAGCGCCACTTACTTATTGCTCTGAGCTTAGCGTATAGGGTAAAAGCACTAATAGTGGATACTGACCCAATAGTGGACACTTACGAAATAAAGCTCTTCATTTTATGATACGTAACCATTTTGTTTACAAGACTATTGACATAAAAGACGGCTAATAGCACCTACACACATCAAAAAAAGTTTGAGATCACTTTGATAATACGAAATCCCTTTTGTTACGTTAGAATAAAACGTTATAACATTCCTTTTTTTCTATAATTCTTCATTTAAAAATCAAATCTTTTAATAACAAAAGAATTTAAAATATCAGTGGTTTTTCTGTTTAAAAAAATTTGGTTGCCTGTAAAGTCGGTATACAGGCGAAAGTTTTACGTGACAACGACTTTGAGTGGTAAAATAATTTTAATGTGAATATTCATTCGTATAGTAGGAAGAAGGATGAAATAATAGTAACAATTTAAAACATTTATTTATACAAAGAATTATAAACAAAATTAAATTTTAAATTATTAATTATAAGACATGAACCGGTGTGTATGCCTATCTCTCTCACTCTCTCTCTCGCTCTGTCTCTCTCGCTCTTAGGCGGGCTAACTGTGCTCGAGTGGAAGGGACGCGTGCCTTTCACTTTTTATGTCTGTCTCTCTCGCTCTTAGGCGGGACGCGTGCCTCTCACTCGCTCTCATTGTAAGCGCATAACGCGGAGCGTAACGCAGTTTTTTGAAGTGTCGCCCGGCAAACCAATTTACAAGACGTTATCACGTCAAAAGAGATTAAATCCTTGTATACACTCATCCAGAAATCTGACCAACTTGATTCAAGCGTTTTTTCTGAATTTTCGAAGTAGGAGTTCATTCAAAAAGATGCTGAGGGCATTATCGGAAGTTTTACGAGCAAGGATTGTTACTTTGGGGCGAGAAGGACATTCTATTAGAGAAATAGCACGCAGAGTGCTTGCACCCGAATGCTGTATCGTGAACACGTTACGGAGGTATCGCGGCATGGATAACTTTGCTAATCGACCTCGCAGTGGTCATTTAGAATAAGCCATGGCCCTCGATTCGTAATGGTTGACGATAATGCACCCGCATATCGAGCTCAATCAACGCTGCTTCGCGCGAAGACGACATTACCAGGTGTCGCGAAAAGAAGAGAGGCCGTAATCACCCTTAAGGAAGGGGGTTCTTTCAGGGTTCAGTAGCTTCTGATTCTGAACAGATGATTCTGTCATCTTTCACCGCGGATGTTGCTCGCCTTCTGTAGACAAAATATCTGTTACTCCCAATCGAGAGTAAGCTAGCATCCGTTTTACTTAACATAAAGCACAAATGTGCTGAACTCTAGGTCCACTATTCGTGTCACACTTTAAAGGTGAGACGCGACTACATTGAGTCCTCGTAGGACAACATGGGTCTAGCGTGTTACAATACCTCACCGCGGATCGGTTCCGACCTTATTATGAGTCGCAGTTGTTGGTCGTCAGGGCGAAGAGCATTCACAACTCAACCTGAGCCGGCATGAAGACTGCAGGTAGGAGGTGAATCGCATATCTCAAACAGGACCGCTTGATAGCCGTTAAATTCATATGTAAAAGGAATACCAGCCTTATTAATTTCGTACAGACGCGCTATCGCCTTGTGCACTCGTAACGTTGCACCGGTCGTCTTCGACTTTCTCTTTCATATGTATTTATACTTGACACTAAAGAAAATAGAATTATAAAGATTGAGCTGCCAGTGAAACCAACCAAAGAGTAGGCATCCTAAGGAAGGAACTTCGCAACACTAGGTTAGACTGGCCTGCCGGCTTGCCTGACTTAAACCCGATAGAGCACTTGTGGAATGCTCTAAGTGAGGTATTTGGAATCATCAGCCACCTCACCAGACAGTGCCAGAGATCAGGGAAGCCGTTATTCAAGGGTAGGACAGGTTACCGCAAGAAATGCTGGATAACGGAGGAGTTATCGTGTACTAAATAAAAACAATTTCATAATAAATGTTGACAATATTTAGATTTTTATTAGTCGAAATTGCATTAGGACTTTTAAATTCTATTTTTGTAGGAAACAACAAAAAATTAATGTCTTTATTTCAAAAAATGTATTTTTTTTTATAAAGATGTTACGTAAACAACATTTCTTTACAAAGTTAAATTTTAAAAATATTCCGTCTTTTGCTAGTGATCTCAAACTTGTTTGATGTGTGTTTTAAGCTTGGGTCCCACTGCCCGTTTTGATGACAGGCCGCGACGCGCCAGAACGTCACGTCTGGCACCTTTTCCCCCTTTTCCCCTTCCTTCACCCCTTTCCCCACTCCTACCTCTTCCTCTTTCCTGTTGTCTCTCTTTTCCACGTCACTCCTTCGTCGTTCTTCCTCAATGTCTATGTATTTCATTAGGACATTCCCCCCCCCCCCCCCCATCCCCGGTTAGTATTTTTTAATTATTATTTTTATCTGTTAGTTTTTTTTAATCAAAAAGCTGATTCGACTTCAACACCCGCACCGTACAGGAGTTGATTGAGCAGAATAGGGGGTCGAATGGTTGCCTCAAATTTCAGGATACTTGAAAACATCGAGAAATTCTATGCATCACGGATGAGTAAACCAACGGGACATAGTGATGAAGACCACAGAGCCCGGTTCACGCACCATTGCACCAAGGCGGCTCTCAGGCAACTAAAGAACAACAGATGTCTTGAATAACAGGCCCATCTCACTCCTGAGTCACGTCAGCAAGTTGTTCACAAGAGTCGTCACAAATCGCCTCACGGGCAAACTCGACGAATTCCAGCCACCGGAGCAAGCCGGGTTTCGAAAAGGCTATAGCATCGTGAACCACATCCATACCGTTCAGCAGATTGTAAAAAAAAGTCAAGAATACAATCAGCCGCTGTGCATGGCGTTTGTGGACTACGAAAAAGCCTTCAACTCCATCGAAACCTGGGCAGTTTTGGATGCCCTGCAGCGGTGTCATGTCGATTGGTGATGCATCGAGGTGCTGAGATGCCTATATGACACTGCCACAATGTCCATCCAGCTCCAAGACCAGAAGACGAAACCAATTGGACCCCAGCGTGGAGTTAGGCAGAGGGATGTTATATCCCCCAAACTATTCACCAATGCATTGGAGGACGTCTTCAAGACTCTGGATTGGACTAGGCGGGGTATCAATATAAACGGTGAGTACATCTCACAACTTCAGTTCGCCGATGACATCGTCGTGTTTGCGGAGTCGCTGGAACAACTGGGTGAGATGCTGCACAGCCTAGATGGAGCTTCTCGACGCGTCGGCCTCGGTGTAAACTTGGATAAAACCAAGATCATGTTCAACGAACATGTTGCACCAAGACCGATTGCCATCGAAGGGGCAACGTTCGAAGTTGTCGAAAAATATTATGTAGGTATACCTGGGCCAGGTTATCCAGCTCGGTAAAAACAACTTCGAGAAAGAACTAGCTAGAAGGATTCAGCTGGGCTGGGCAGCATTTTGCAAAATACGTCGAGTTTTCTCTTCTCCCCTACCGCAATACTTGAAAACAAAGGTCTTTGACCAGTGTGTCCTACCTATTATGAATTACCAAAAAAATGCCCGCTGAGTTTCTTACCGGAGTCTTCTCAGGTCAGGGCCGCGTTTCGAACTGATGGTCCATTTGCTAAACTATTTTTTTTTTTTTTTAAAGTTGTCGTTTTGTAAGTGCTTTTTTGATAATATCAACAATAACACAAAGTAAATTCAGTTATTCAGCTAAAATATATTGAGATAATCAAGTGAAAAAAGTTGACACACATACATGACACAATTTGAAAAAATAGAAAACCAAAAAGAATACAATTCATAATATCACATTTGAAGAAGGTTTTAACACTGCCCCTTACTCGAGTCATGTGAGCACCATCAATACATAACACAATGCGAGAGTACAACAAGAAAAAAAAAAACTAAATAAAAAAAACTTCAATATGTACAAAGAGTACAAACATTACATTAATCCTAAGCACTTAACAAAATTATTGTGCTTAACCTTAGGTAAAGCCTTTGTGAATAGATCTGCCTCCAGTTCTGACGAAGGCTTATAATCTAAACGAATCAGTTTCCTATCAACACATTCTTGGATGAAATGATGATGAACATCTATGTGCTTAGTCCTACGAAAACACTCATTCTAAACTATTTTCAATGTACTGCGATTGTCATTATATATGATGACGGGTTTAGATTCAAACCATTCTCTATAATTGAGTTCCTGTAAAAAATTACGTATGAATTTTGCCTCTTTTACAGCATTGCCAAGCGCATAATATTCTGCTTCTGTGCTAGAGCAAGCTACATTTTGTTGTTTATGGCTATGCCAGTTTATTACGCAATTTCCTACTCTAGTTACAAACCCAGAATATGATTTCCTATCGTTTGTATCCCCCGCCCAATCTGCGTCGGATGAAATAATTATGTCCTTACTTCCTGTTTTAAAATTGAGTCCGAAGCTAGTTGTACCTGAAAGATACCGTAATACGCGCTTAGCAGCAGTCCAATGTGACTCATCATAACATGTGTTATATTGGCTGAGCTTACTGCACGCAAACGCTATATCAGGACGCGTACAAACAGCGAGGTACATTAAACTACCTATTAGTTCCTGATACGGAAACCTTGGATCAATCTTATCAGCTTTTGGAAGATTAAAGTTAACTTCCATTGGAGTTGCTATGCTATAACATTCATTCATCCGAAACTTGATTAGGAGGTCTTTCACGTATTCAGACTGACTTAACTTCAAGATACCTTGCTCTCGGTTCCTTTCAACTTTCATACCTAAGGCTTGTGTCACAGGTCCAAGCAGTTTAATTTTGAAGTTGGAACTGAGCAATTTGTATAGCAATTTCTTTTCATGTTCATTAGAACTGAATATGAAGAAGTCGTCTACATATAAGGCTATTATAACCTTATTTTTGAAATAAACACATTTCTCAGTTTTTAATTGTGTGAAACCATTGTTCACTAAGACTTTGTGGACTTTTTCATTCCAAGCTCTACTAGCTTGTTTAAGTCCATACAAACTCTTTTTAAGTAAACAGACTTTATTCTGCCCCTCAATCTCAAAACCGGTAGGTTGTTCCATATAAATACGTTCCCTGAGATCACCATTCAGAAAAGCTGTATTAACATCAACATGTTCAATGTCCATGTCATTTTGAACACCAATTGCGAATAGTAAACGTAAAGTACAATGTCTAACGACAGGTGCAAAGGTTTCTTCAAAGTCAATACCGTATTGTTGTGTAAATCCTTTAGCAACTAAACGTGCTTTGAATTTTTCAAAGTTACCACTTGGATCAACTTTTTCTTTAAAGACCCATTTGCATTTTATAACGTTGCTATCTTTAGGTCGATCTACAAGTTCCCAGACGTTATGCAAAATGAGAGAAGTATATTCCTCCTGCATAGCCTCTAACCATTGTTTGCTTTTCTCAGACTTCATAGCTTCATTGTACGTTCGAGGTTCACTCCGTCCCATAAAGCCTATTTCAGTGAAACAGCTCATATCATAATCTTCAAATCGAATGGGAAGACGGTGTGTACGTACAGGTCTAGAGCGTTCTGCAACCTCTGAATCTATTGAATTTAAGTTCATAGGCACAGGCTCTGTATTTTCAGAAGCTTGAGTATTAATAGGATGATCTATGACATTTTCGATATCATCAGCATCCTGAATAGATACATTTGGTGTAGCATATTCATCAACATAAGAGTCAATTGTCTCTGTCTGAGAAGTGTTTTGATTATTAATCAAAACTTCAACAGTATTAATTGAATTGATAGTAAAGTTATTTGACTTATTAGTCATGTGTTCAATACCTCTAACAGTTTCAATAAACTCAACCGAACGAGCTGTAATCATTTTGTTACCATCAGCTGGATCACCTAACCTATAACCTTTCGTGTGATCACAATATCCTAGCATAATGTAGGGTTTCGATTTAGGATCAAGTTTTGTACGTTGACATTGTGGAGTCAGGGCATATGCTGTACAGCCAAAGACTCTAAGATGACTGAGGTTAACTTTTGAACCAGTCCATAGCTCTTCAGGAGTAGCCTTATTAAGAGCAGCTGTTGGACTACGATTCTTTAAATAGCAAGCAGTATTGACTGCTTCAGCCCAATACTTTTTTATTAAGCCAGCGTCTTGCAACATTGCTCTTGCTTTTTCCATTAAGGTCCTATTAAGACGCTCTGCAACACCATTTTGTTGGGGTGTGTATGGAACAGTAGTTTCGTGAACAATACCGCATTGCTTCAAATAATTCTCGAAACTTTTGTTGCAATATTCTGTGCCATTGTCACTTCTGACACGCTTAATCTTACAATCGGTTTGGTTTTCAACAACATTTTTGAATTCAATAAAAGTATTCAAAACCGTAGTTTGATCCTTGCGATCCAGAAAATAAATAAAAGACTTTCGCGTAAAATCATCTGTGAAGCTGATAAAATAACGACTACCACTCCAACTATTAACGGACATCGGTCCACATATATCAGTATGGATTAAATCCAACTTTGTCACGCTTCTATGTGCCTGACCACGGGGAAAAAATTTACTTTTTTGTTTACCTTCAATGCAAGGAGGACATGTATTCAGATTTCCATTTGGAAAGTTAATACCGCGGGCCAGAGAATCACGAAGGGTTAACATACCTTTAAAACTTAAGTGTCCTAAGCGGCGATGCCATAGCTCCAACAAGTCAGTACTAGACACAAAAGCTTTACCTTCGGTGAACTTTTTAGCCTCTTGTTTGTTTAATAAAGTTGAATAACATTCCTGTCCTTGATCAATCTTGTATAAACCACCCACATTAGTAGCTTGTAGCTCACAGGAACCAGTAACGGACACACTATCCCTCCTGTAAACATTGCATTTATCAACATCAAATAGCAAAACATAACCTTTTGCTGCTACTTTGCTAACTGACAAAAGATTTGCTGCCACCTTTGGTACATATAAAGCATCTTTAATTACTTTGATATTATTGTCGCTTAATGTAACATTGACATTCCCTACGCCTTCGCTATACATTGTGTCGTTATTAGCTGTAGTGATTTGAGATTTAACATCAGAAGAATAATTAAGTAACCAATCTTTTCGATTAGTCATATGACTAGAGCAACCTGAATCTAAAAACCAGCTATCACCATCACAAATATTGCTAACTAAAGCAGTCTCAGTCAAAAATAAAGAACTATTATTTCCCTTTTTGGATGTTGTAGAATCATTTGGAGATGAGTTCTTCTTTAAATTCTTCTTAAACTTTGGGCATTTAGGCTTGATATGCCCTTTGACATGACAATTGTGACAGGTAGGAACGAATTTGTTCTTTGCTAATAAAATCTTTTCGGATTGTTCTAAATTTGAATTTGAAGACTGTTTTTTGAATTCACTTTGGATTAATTGGCATTTCACAAAATCGGAAGTTAGCTTTGTATTAGAAGCTTCCATTGCCATAATTAGTGGATCAAATTCACTTGGCAAGCCAATTAACATAAGTTCTGCTAATTCTTCATCGTCAATACTGCAGCCAATATCTGCTAACTCTTGAATTACGGAAACAATGTTTCCTATATAATGATCCATACAATTGTAGTCATCATATTTTATTTGAGCTAATTTTCTCTTTAAAGAAAGTCTTCTACTTATTCCACAATTCTCATAGGCAGACTTAAGGTTATTCCACGCTTCTGAAGCCGTTTTAGCATTTTTCACATGCGGGTAACAAATAGTTTGAATATTCAAGCAAATTTTCGCGTATGCTTTTTGGTCCTTGGCCGGATTCTTTATGACATCACCAGAACCATCCACAAACTCCCACAAACCATGGTCAATCAACAGCAATTTCATTTGAAATTTCCAAGTGCCATAATTATTGACACCTTCCAATTTACCAATGGAATTATTGGAACTGGTACTTACGATTAGACCATCTAATGATATTTTCTCTGTTCCTGTCATTGTACATGTAAAATTATATTTACGTACTCACGAGAAAAATAATCACTTTTATAATCCTTTAATCATATATTTATTATATTAACTGAATAGTGGTTACTGTAATGCCCATAACCAATGATAATATCAACAATAACACAAAGTAAATTCAGTTATTCAGCTAAAATATATTGAGATAATCAAGTGAAAAAAGTTGACACACATACATGACACAATTTGAAAAAAAAGAAAACCAAAAAGAATACAATTCATAATATCACATTTGAAGAAGGTTTTAACATTTTTTAATGGTCTATACAGAATAAATGATTTTTGACTTTGACTTTGACGGTACCGAAATTCGAACATTGCAATAGGGCTATGGAGCGAGCTATGCTTGGAGTTTCTCTGAAAGATAGAATTCGAAACGAGGTTATCCGACAAAGAACCAAAGTTACCGACATAGCTCGCAGAATAAGCAAGCAGAAGTGGCAAAGGGCTGGCCACGGCTGTCAAAGGACCGATGGCCGTTGGAGCAGACGAGTCCTAGAGTGAAGACCGCGAGAAGGCAAACAAAAAGTAGGACGCCCCCTAACCAGAGGGCCCGATGAACTGAAAAAAAGGGACGGATTGGATGCTGAAGGCGGCGGATCGTACAAAATGGTGCACATGGGCAGAGACCGGCAGTGGACTGCAGTGGTCTAATTGGTTGATTGATTGATTTATTGGTTTTCATTGGCAGAGTATTTTTTACATATGGGCCACCTCAATTTGACTTCACCTTGCCTGATGGTAAGCTGAAGGCAAAGTCACAATAGTGGCATTCAGCTTGACGGCCTCATCAGATAGTTTTGTACGCCCCACTTAGGCCCATATTCTAGAATGTCACTCAGCTGAATCTCGATTTATCTGAAGAAAATTGTATAGACAATCTGCCAGACAACCTGTACAATTGCAATCTTTTCCCAGACAAATCGAGGTTCAGCTAGGTGGCATTCTAGAATGCGGGCCTTAAAGAACCCGGAATTGAAGGAAGAAGGAAACTTTTTGGGGAAAGGCCTTCTCCAAAATGTTCTATGACTGCCTGCCCTAGTTCACTTTCATCCAATCGCTTCCCACTATCTGTACAATATCATCAGATTTTGATGAAATTTTGCATGCACGTTAAGTTTGGATGACAATGCATTATTATGGTCTGATGACGGAGTATAGTGCGTCAAGAAACACATGAAAATTGAGGGTGGCGCTGCTACGATTAACCTGGTATCCCTATCATACTACGATTGAGTAGTCTTGATCTGTGGTTTTATATAGTATGAGGAAGTAAAATTTCATTTTGAAAATAAATAAATAAAGGTGAAAAATCTGTAACGGCAGTTATTTTATTTATTTATTTTTTATTAACATATGGAACCGACAATAATGTTAACGGAAATTAACACGATCATGGATCAACCAGCCGTGATCATTGAGTGTATCAGTAGTGCACGCCTGCCGTCACGTCGTCGAATCCGTGCGGTAGAAGGTTATTCAATCACCCACACATTCTAGATATTCTTTATATTTTCATTTCGCCATGTTCTGTGACCGCGCCGAAAGCTGAGATTGCATGTTTTATATCACTGAACTTAATATTGCAGACAACGTAAATCCAATAGATTTTTTGTGTTTCTTGATTTTAACAGCTTATGAGGTTAAATTGGTGTACGCGGTCCAAACCTCCATTCGGTGCACCCTGTACAACGGAAACGGTATAGAGGACCAGACCGAGAGGGATATCACAATATTTCCCTGAAATAATTAGAATACGACATGCCTTGCACAATTATTAAACACATATCAATTAATTTTTAAACTCTAGACTGTTACTAGATGAGGAAAAATTTAATGAACACTGTACAAGCCAAACCACAATAAACTACACAAAGGATCTGACAGCTGAATACTCAGTTTGGCAGTTGGTAAGTGTTGCAAATACAATGAAAATTATTATTCCTAAAACATTAATTTCATGACTTTCTTGACACTCTATAGAAAGGTGGCCATGGCAACTTCTAAATTAAATAGGATAAACTTATCGAGGTTAGGCTCATTGGTTTTCTCGTAATCCACTCTATGGTATTACATGATTTTCAGGATCTGATGAAGTCAGAAGGGGGCCATAGCAACTCCTATACTAAACAAGATAAAACTATCGAGTTTGGTTTCATTTGTTTTGTTTAACGAGCTCTCTAATATTATATGGTTTTCAGGGTCATGGAGTCAGAAGGTGGTCATATAAATTCTTTAGTTAAATAAGATAAGCCTATCACGTTTGGGTTCTTTTGTTTTGTCTTAAAAATGTCTTTGGTAATCTCTCCACGTAAGGAAGATAGTGGAACTCTTAAAATTAACAAGATAAACCTATCAAGTTTGAGCTCATTTGTTTTGTCTTAACAAACTCTCTGGCATTACATGGTATCCACTACACGTCACAATTCGCCACTGTAGACCACGAAATACTCGAGATTTTACTCAGGCTGTTATTTTTGTGGGACCGGAGGAAGTCACCACTTTGTGTCTTCGCTCGTAGAAAGCACGAGTACAACATGCGTGTTCTTTGTTCTTATTCTTGCGGGGTTGTAGGAGCGTCAAAGGAAACCAATTGGTGTGATTGTAATCCAATGTAATTCTTGAAAGTACAAGATGTTTGTGGTACGACAATTTAATTACATGTAGCACATTTCTGACATGATTTAAGTGAGAATAGGAAAATATAGTATTAATCAATTGATCGTGTGAAGAGATCATTCGCCATTGTTCTACTGTTGTGTTACTAACTTCACGCAGTAAAAATAGTAACCCCCGAGTCCATCAGATGGCGTGGGCGTGGTACAGCAAACGCCACACCACCCCCCCACGGAGAAGGATAACTAATAAAAGTAAAAATCTGGAGAATCCCTAAATTTAGTGCAACGGCCCGAACGCGTACGTGTAGTAAGAGGCCGAGTAGAAGTTGCAGTGTCCGTAGGTGCAGGTGTAATTATTGGACCTGGCTGTGAAATGGCTGGAGAATCCTGGGAGAATGGGGCTGATTCATCTAATACAGGGTCAATGAAAGCCGGTTTCAATCGATCGACGCTAACCACGACTTGTCTACCCTTTACTGATAGGGTGTAGGTTTTTCCATCACTGGAGCGCTCAATGATAGCGTAGGGACCAGTGTAGGGTGGTTGTAGTGAGCGTCGCACTGTGTCATCCCGTAAAAAGGCATGCGTAGCTGTAGATAGATCTTTGAAGACAAAGGAATTCGGCTTGCAATGACGGGAAGCTGGGACGGGTCGCACGGTCGACATTTTCTGTCGCAGTTGCACGACGAAATCAGTGGGATTGTCCAGACGTTCTAGGTCCAGGTTAGGAACTAGCATCTCACCTGGAAGGCGAAGGGTCTCACCATAGACCAGCTCTGCCGCAGTAGCTTTTATGTCTTCCTTGAAAGAGGTTCTCATGCCAAGGAGTACGAGAGGAAGTGACCTTGTCCAGGAATCACCATGGCACATGAGAGCCGCCTTTAGCTGACGATGGACGCGCTCTATCATGTCATTCGCACCTGGGTGGTAGGAGGTCGTCCTTATGCGTTTGATTGCAAACATTTTAGTCAATCGTTGAAACAAGTCTGACTCGAACTGAGTTCCTTGGTCCGTTGTAGCGATTAGCGGGACGCCAAATCGAGAAATCCATTCTCGGGTGAATGTTTCAGCGACTTCCTCTGCTGTAATGGTCTGCATGGGCCAAGCTTCTGGCCACCTTGATACCCTGTCTATAGCCGTTAGGCAATAACGGTAACTATCACAGACAGGCAGAGGTCCCACTATGTCGATGTGGACATGCATAAATCTGCCAGACGGTTGACTGATGTGACCGAGAGGAGAAGAATTATGTCTGCTGACTTTACTGCGTTGACATGCTACACAGCATTGAGCCCACCGGCGACAATCATTGCGGATACTAGGCCAGACATAACGGTCTGTTAAAAGTCGAGTAGTAGCTCGAACGCCTGGGTGACTCAGGCTGTGCAACCTGTCGAACACTGCGCGGCGAAATGAAGGGGTCAAGTATGGACGCGGCTTACCAGTGGAGACATCACAAGTAATGGAAACATTAGTGCCAGGAATGACAACCTGGGTCAACTGAAGACCGGAATCTGGGTTACGTCGCAATGCAGCGAGTTCCTCGTCAGCTTCCTGTGATTTGGCCAGAGCGTCATAGTCCTCTTCGAGTGAGATAGCGTCAGTTCTTGACATTGCATCAGCCACGACATTTTCTTCACCCTTGATGTAACGGATGTCCGTCGTGAACTGACCAATGAATGACAGTTGATTTAACTGCGATGGGGGAAGCTTTTCACGGCGCTGTACGAAGGCGTACAGCAACGGCTTGTGGTCCGTGAAAATCGTGACGTGTTCGACTTCCAAAATATGGCGAAAGTGCTGTACGCTTTCGTACACCGCCAGTAATTCCCTATAGTACGCAGGCCATTCTGACTGCTTAGGAGTCAGTTTCTTGCTAAAAAAAAGCAAGAGGGCACCATTGGCCGTCGATCTGCTGCTGAAGGCAGGAACCGATATGGATACTAGAGGCATCGGTAAAAAGACCAAGGGGTGCGTCGTTGGCTGGATGTTGTAAGAGGGTAGCATCGGACAGGCTCTGCTTGCACGCTTGAAAATGTTCTAAAAGCTCGGGCGTCCATGGGAATGGTTTAGCGCCTTTGCTGTTAGTAGTAGTAAGAGCATCAATCAAAGGGGCCTGATACTGTGCGGCGTGGGGCACGAAACGGCGGTAGTAATTAAGCATGCCTAGAAAACGGCGCACGCCCTGGACTGTTTTCGGAGGAGGAAAGTCCAGTAAAGCTTGGATACGATCTTGAGGGGGTCGGGTACCCTCAGGGGAAATCTGGTAACCAAGAAAAATAACCTCACGAGCACCAAAAACACACTTGGAAGGGTTGATGACGACCCCATAATCTTGAAAGCGCTTGAATAAAATCCGGAGATGTTCTTTGTGAAGGGCCTCGTCGGCCGAAAATACGAGGACATCGTCGACATATGGAAAAACGAAGTCGAGACCCCGAGTGACCTCGTCGATGAACCGTTGAAACGTTTGGCCAGCGTTTCGTAATCCAAACGTCATGAAAGGAAACTCATAGAGGCCGAACGGAGTAACGATAGCGGTCTTCGGGATGTCGTCTTCACTCACAGGGATTTGGTGATACGCTTTGACGAGATCAATGGTGCTGAAGATCTTGGCACCGGAGAGATTATGGGTAAGGTCGTTAATATGCCGGACAGGGTAGCGGTCCGGGATGGTTCTGGCGTTCAAGGCGCGGTAATCGCCACAGGGACGCCAAGACTTGTCTTTTTTAGTTGTCATGTGCAAGGGGGATGACCAAGGGCTTTTGGACGGACGTGCTGTCCCATTCTGAATCATAGCCTCGAACTCTTTCTTGGCAGCAATCAGCTTTTGAGGAGCCAGACGCCGAGGACGACATGAAATGGGAGGCCCGTCTGTAGTCTGAATATGGTGAACTGTCTTGTGCTTGATCACCCGTGGGAGGCCTGGTGGCCGCGTAATATCCGGAAATTCTGCAAGCACTTGTGCAAATGCAGAGTCTGGTATGCTGACAGTTTTGACGCTAGATTGCGAGGTATCAGCAGTACTAGCGAGACAAGTTAAACCGGTAGTACCATCAACCAGCCGTTTACTACGACAATCGGGCAGTAAATGATAGTGCGCCAAAAAGTCGGAACCTATTATAGCCGTGCTGACGTCAGCAACTATGAATTGCCAGGTGAAATCGCGGCGCAGTCCAAAGTCCAATTTAAGATTGACCTGTCCATAAGTTTTGATGCTGCTCCCATTAGCGGCGCTGAGCTCCCAATCAGTAGGTGTCCTCTGTCCTAAAAGCCAGCGGCGTGGGTAACAGCATAGGTCGGAACCGGTGTCAATTAAGAATTGACGTTTTTGTACTTTGTCAGTAACAAAAAGACGGCGGCCGCAAGAACCAATAGAGCAGCAACCAGTGTCCGCCGTTACTGATTGCTGGTGGAGTTTCCCGACGACCAGTTGCAGGGGGCAACACATTTGTTCGCCTTGTCATTAAACTTTTTATGATACCAGCATATTTGGCTTGTGTTTCCAGGTGTAGGAGTGCGTTGCCTAGCTGTGGGAATGGAGCGTCTGCGACTGCGAGACCGACCGCGTGACTGGGTAGTAAGTGCGGCAACCTGCTGGGTCAGTTTTTGAATGCACTCAGTCAAGGTGGTTAGTGCTGAAGGCTGTTCGACCTGACATACAGCGTGAGTGTTCGAAGGCAGCTCCATGATCTTGTCTGCCAGCTGGGAAAGTCTGTCCAAGTCAAGGTCAGATTGTGCCGCAAGAATAGCTTGCACTTGGCTAGGTAAACGTCGAAGCCAAAGTTGTCGCAAGAATTTGTCATCCGTCAGGGAAGTTCCAGCCAGGGATCGAAGATGGCGGAGGTAAGCTGAAGGCTTTCGGTCCCCGAGCTCTTCGTCACCAAGAAGACGCTGGACCCGCTGCTCTTCGGATGCTGATAAGCGCTGGATAAGTTCCTCTTTTAATTTGAGGTAGCGCTGGCCTTTAGGAGGAGGACGAGCAATAATGTCCTCAACTTCAGCAGCTAGTTTCTGGTCCAGCTGTGCAACTACATAGTTGAACATTGTATTATCAGCTGTTATACCGGACAATTCAAATTGAGCTTCTACTTGGCCGAACCAAACTGTTGGATTATGTGGCCAAAATGGTGGTAGTTTGACCGAAACTTTGAAAACCTCAGGTTTATTTTCTCCCTGTAATTGTTCTAGTAACTGAGCGTTCAGAGTCTGTAAGCGTATGATTTCAGCCCGTAATTGTTCATCAGCCATGATAAAAAAGAAAAATTAACAGGAATAAAAAGGTTTGATAATATAGAAATCCTTCACCGAGGGGTTATTGGGTATTATGATAACCAGTTAAAATTAATTTGTTAGTAGTACAATATGCAACCAAAATTTAACAACAGTTAGGACACACACAATGTTAACTAATTAAGTTAAATTCAGAAAAAGAAACTCAAACAATTTTGCAAAATAATTAAAATTAAGATTAGTTTTTTCAGTGCAAGTAAGTACTTTAAGATATTTTTTTTTTTTTTTTTTATTGTGCGTGTAAGTACTAAATTTGGCTTATAGTAATCAAATAGGATTTTGCACAGTTCATGAAACAGTTCCCAAACCAGGCTATCAGGTAACACAATGAGAAACAAGACGTTATCACAAGTGGGTAACAAAAAAAATTAATTAGGCGCACAATGTTAAAAGGTAAACAACAGTAAGTATGGTTAAAATAGGCTACTTATGCTAGCAGTAACACTAAAATGAACCAGTCTTTAGAAATTCACCAATGGGAAACACGGTCTATTCACCAGGAACATGAAAAATGTAAAATTCCAATGTCACCGAGATGATGCAATTTTTAGTGTTGAAATTAGTGAATGTTCAAGCACATACCACATCCAAAGGGTTAAATTGGGTTAGTACTTCCTGCAGAAGGCGTTCACAGAGTGCTGGAACGAAGTGCTGCTGAACTTTGCCATAAAACTGCCGCCGATGAAAATAACCTCGAAGTGCCGATCTTCTCGCTATAGCGGGCGTTGCAGGACCCCGATATGAGACGTCGTAAGTCACCAATGTGGGACCGGAGGAAGTCACCACTTTGTGTCTTCGCTCGTAGAAAGCACGAGTACAACATGCGTGTTCTTTGTTCTTATTCTTGCGGGGTTGTAGGAGCGTCAAAGGAAACCAATTGGTGTGATTGTAATCCAATGTAATTCTTGAAAGTACAAGATGTTTGTGGTACGACAATTTAATTACATGTAGCACATTTCTGACATGATTTAAGTGAGAATAGGAAAATATAGTATTAATCAATTGATCGTGTGAAGAGATCATTCGCCATTGTTCTACTGTTGTGTTACTAACTTCACGCAGTAAAAATAGTAACCCCCGAGTCCATCAGATGGCGTGGGCGTGGTACAGCAAACGCCACATTTTGTCAGATTTAATGATACTTAGAGTTCGAGTTTTTTCGACCACCGAGTGTAGCAAACGAGTTTCCAAAAACTTTGGCATCGATATCAGTTTGTACAATAGGCATTTTGACTGTGTTTAAAATATGGAACAATTTGTTGTCATCCTATTAAAATGAAATGTAAAAAGCATATTTTATTGATGTTTGAAAAAATAAGGTCATTTTCTGTATAAAAAACATAAATGAAATTTAATTTTTTTTTTGGTTTAATCACGTGTTTGTTAACGCTCTGTGATTGGTTGCAACTCTGACGACGTCACATAGAAGTAAACAATAGTTTCAGTGCATGCTTTCTGTTTTTCTTTATATTGATCGTGCGATCTACGTGTTATTTACGTTATTTCCCAGCCGTCCTATCACTGTTTTGTTTATTTAAAGTTCTGTGCATAAAATGGAGAGAAATTGTGTGCGAGCTGACATCAGTAACTTACCCAAAGTAGATGCGACTAGGGTTGGACAATTTTTTGGAAATAATCCAGATTTTTATGCAGCGGATCTATGTAAAAACGGCAGCGTAAGTACCTATTTTCTACTTATTTAAATTTCAAAACTATTTCTACAGTTTGTTGTTTACTTATGTGTGACGTCATCTGTCAAAGCAACCAGGCGCCATAGCAAAAATTGCGTTTTGGCGCGTAATTTTTGAATTCAAACTTTAACATTGATTTTCTCCGTATATACGACAGATCTCTAGGAAATATTAAAATGGTTTGCATTTTATGCAATAACAAAAAATATAAAACTATTTTCCAGCAGAAGTCAAATAGCCTATTATACCTCACGAAAGTGAAGCTGGGTTAGAAAATAACTACTACAGTTCCCGTCAAGCAGAAGTTATCCATTGTGAATGCGAACTTGCCCGTGATCCCATGATGGAGGAAGTAGAAGTCTTTGAATGTATGACAAGGTGACTGCACATTGCACAAGTCCAAAATCCGCTTCTTTTTTCAAAGTAATTATAATCCGCACGCTGAATGATGATCCCTATGACAGTTCGGTAGCGCTTAACATTGTACTCACGTCCTATCACATCAAATCCTTTAGAGGTCCATTAAAAAGACGAAAAAATCATAATTGTGTACAATTGTAAATTATAAAAATGAATATTAAGAAATTATTACGTAATGTTCGGAAATAATAGAAAAAAACTCAATGCAAATGTACATGGTACGTGCTGCAAAAGTTACGTCGTCAAGCTGTTATCGACTAAGAAGGGACACATCGATAAACAAAATATCGATAATTTGTTGGAAATATAAAACAAATGCTCTGAGTTTGTATTTTATTTATATCAATCTGAATCTGATACAGGGTCAATCGGATCTTCAAAATCTGAGTCTGAACTGCAGCTATCCGTGACGTTTATTATTAACGGTTGGTCAATGATATTGTCGTATTGTACATCTCGATCCCAGTCTTGTAAGCAAATTTTCTTCGTTCTTTCGACCACTTTTCGCCAATCGTCAGCTGTCACTTGAGCGCAAGCTTCTTCCAATAAAACCATCATTTTATTTGCCGTGATTGGCGGAGTTGTGTTATGCCTAGCTGCATGACCTGAAAATATTTGTACATTTAGTAATTATTTTTAGAAATATATGCATATACATAATATTATATAAATAAAAAATATAGATACCTTTGATCTGCGCCCATATCAACTCGATTGCATTATATTGGCAGTGATAGGTAAAACCGAAAATCAACAAACAGGTAACAGAAAATCAGCTAACAAAGAAGACGTGGCGCATACAAGGCGTTAGAGCACTCGTATCACGCGATGTGATGCGGTGTGACAAGAAGACAAAACAGACTGACAAGACATATTTTGGATTAGTCGCTTCCACCTTGAGGTATGGAATCATGTTTTGGGGTAATGCAACCGGCAATGATCTAGTATTCAAAGCACAAAAACGATGCATTAGAGCCATATGCAAGATTAAAACCACTGAAACATGTAAACCATACTTCATTAGTCTGAGGATTTTGACGATGCCATGTTTGTATATCCTTGAAACAGTTATGTTTGTCAAACTGAATTGGGAGAAATTCTCAGTTATAACCACCAGTCGTAGATCCGACAAGCTATGCCTCGTGCCAGCCGAAACGGCCCTACTACATAAAAGTATATTCGTAATGGCACCCAAGATCTACAACAAACTACCTAAAGCCATAAAATCCTGCGAAAACTTGCAAATGTTTAAGAAAGAAGTACAAACATTCTTGCTCGATAAAGCATACTACTCGATTAATGATTATCTTAGTGACAAGGACATTTAACTTAATTTATTATATTTTTTTTTTAGAATGTTTTATTTTCTGACTTAATTTTCTTTTTACTTTATTTTTTTATTGACATAAGTTATTTAATTGTTTGACATCTTTGATACTACTATTTCGTTGACATTCCATAAATTGACATAGTATTAAATTAAAATATTTGTACATCACACAATGTGGTAGAATATAGAGGACATTCTAACATTTTTATAAGATCTGTAACTAACCTATGTTCCACAAATAAATGATTATGATTATGATTATGATTATGATTATGATTATGATTATGATTATGATTATGATTATGATTATGATTATGATTATGATTATGATTATGATTATGATTATGATTATGATTATGATTATGATTATGATGATGATGATGATTATGATTATGATTATGATTATGATTATGATTATGATTATGATTATGATTATGATTATGATTATGATGATGATGATGATTATGATTATGATTATGATTATGATTATGATTATGACATGACATGACTGAATTAAAAAAATACGGTAGGTCTATGGCCTCCTTTTAAATACTTTTCCATGTAATCCATAATTGCCAGCTAATTATGAATTCTTTAAAATTCAATTCAAAAAGAATTTAAAATTCTTTAAATTATGCAATTTGAATAAAAATTAAAGTATAGTAAAATAAAATATAATAAGGCTGTTACTTTTTTATCTAGTGTTTTATGTCCATCAATGCTCGTAGTCTTTTTTCAAAATAAATAAATATTGCTTATTATGTTGAATGACCTGGCTGAATGACATGACATTTGCCTGAAAAAACAGTATTTTATCAAAATTGTTTCGCATAACTAATACAACTGTCAGTTGAAACGTCATAGGGATCATCATTCGGCGTGCGGAGTATAGTAACGTTTACTTTTGCATCGTATTCACTTGGTATTAAATATGTATGTATTTGCAAATATTATGTTTATTAAACCAAATATTAAAAGGGGATGGCACCATTAAAATCTTCGAGACACAAGTCAACCTCAACCTGTAAGCTGGTTCATGAGGTAGGAGGAGGTATATGTATAGCAGCTGCTATACATAATACATAAATACTGATACAAACAAATTAAGGAAATGAGGAGCTCGAGTTCACCCGCCTCATGGCCCATTGAGGAGGGCGAATGGCCTGGCAATACCTCATAAGTAATACCATTTTTTAAAGTATTTTTAACTTGGATTTTTTTTGCAGTTGCAACTCTGACTTTGACAGTACCATTACGAAAACACAAGCGCATAAATGTCTCCCCGCGATATTTTCGTGAGAAATGACTTCTACAAATGATGGAAAAGACGTGAAAAGTAATCAAACTAGTGGTACAAAAGGCAAATCATTTTACATTGAACTTTACAAGGTAAGTGTTGTTCTTATAATAATGAAGATCAGCGTGCATAATGCGACGCCGTTGTGCTAGTAAAGTTCACTATGGCCGCCATATTTGTCTTCAATGAAACCTTGTTCTTGTTTTCATATATTTTCATGATCTTTACGTTATTTGATGTATGATATACCGCTGTTCTGCAGAAAAGTGTCTAACACGCGATAATATTTCTACAATACACGCGTTTAATGTCCCATTTCGTTATATATTGCAAGTTTATACAGCTGAAAATCATGCTAGATATATAATTATGTGCTTCAATAATAATGAATAGTATGTGTATTTGTATGGTCTGATGGGATTTTTTACCCCTAGAATCTTGTTGCTTAGTAATCATTAACTTTGCTGTATTTGACTTTGGTTTGTTTTTCATAATTATCTAGATTTAACGATGATAGACAGCCATATCAATGTACCGAAGAGTCACGTAGCGCCGATTTGTCTATTTACAGTCGCATTAAATAAATTAATATTTAGTAAATTAATTCCATAAAGGAGAAATAAACTTGTCTGCTTAACCAGCTGTTAAAAATGTTAACTACTCTTTCATGTTTTTTAATTTTTTCTAAGTTCAATGTTTATGAATATTTCAGTACCTATAGGCTATATAATCTTTGAGACTCAGATTTCATTCTGGGAATTATTCTGTCATTTGAATGCTGACTTGTTTAGTTTAATAGGGAGCATTCTAAACCAAGTTGCGCTGTAATTTTTTCATCCAATGCATCTCAAACCCTAAAACTCCTAGTATTGAACATTTACCTTTTCCTGAGACTTCTAAAGAGTAATAATAAAGTGCACTGTCTTCGTTCAATGGCTGCCTACAACTTTCCCAGTTCTCTAGATTTAGTGCAGTATGTACGTACATATGTAAACCTATGTTTATTACTCTGTGCAACTACTACAGAGTAGTTAACTCAACTTAAGATATATAAAACAGTCTATATACGAAGAAACTTTTAAAAATACTGTACTTAAATTCAATATTAATACTTTCTTTTTAATGTGGTATATCATAATTAGACCATACTATAGGTACATTTACTCCAATCAGGTTGCACTGCCTACTCAAAGGCCTGTAACCCGGTGAACCCTTCCGGTAATGTGTAACCTATACTATGATCACACTAAGATGTGAGTGTAAAATTACAATAAAAATCACTATCAGTTAAAATAAATATATGTAGTGTTAATCTTGAAACAATGTTATCAAACAAAATACAACATTTATTCCAAGCACATAGGTTGAAAGGTGAACATTTTTGCTTGCAATTTAAAACATAAGTATCCAGTCCAAACTCTGAAGAATGGAAGTATTGTTGAACAATGTTGTTATAGGTTGTAAGTGTATAAATGTGTGATATTTTATAATTGTATTTGTGTTGTGTCTGTGCATTAGAGATATTAAAAAAAAATGTGATTATGTTAAATTGTATTTGTGTTGTGTCTGTATATTGGTGATATTAAAAATAAGGGATTATGTTAAATTGTATTCTCAATACTGATAATAAAAATATATTCTTGTTTGTTTGTTCACATACTGAATGGATGTGATGATTTTGGTTATCTTGGTCAGAATTAAAATCTTACATTATGTTTAATCTCAATCGGGTGACTAGAACTGGAGATTTAATCAAATTTCTTATTTATTTCTTAATGGCTAATAGTAGGTACTATTTCTTAACAAATGTGATGTTTTAATATCTCACTTAGGCCTGATGTAATGTTGTTGTGTATGTGTAAAGTTGATGCAGTGAGAAATAAATAATTATAACAATACATGGGTAGAAATTGTCATGACTTCTGTTGAAGTTTTGAGAGATAAGTTGATCACTCACCTGTTTATGTTTACACCAAACGGTTCAAGAGCTGTAGTATCGAAGCTAAAACCAACAGAAGATAGAGGTCCACGGCCCAAATGAGATAGTCAAAGATCTTCATAAAAGGCATAGACAAGAAAAAGATGAGGCAACTTACCAAACTCTCAAGAGGATACATGTGGAATAACAGGACACAGCTGACTAAACAGACACCTAATAGTGATAGATGTCAAGCTCGACCACCATTTGCCTGGAGTGCATAGAGAGGGAGGAGACCGGTCTCCACCTAATGGCAGTTTGCCCAATTTACTCCCTGTTCAGCTGGACACACTGGAGGAGCTACGGGATCTGAAGGAGGAAAGGATCGAAAGCTTCTGCAAGAAAACAAAAAGGTTTGAAGGAGCACTGTGTAAGCTGGAAGAACTAAACAGGGAAAAAGTTTGAGAGAGTGGGAAGGGATGGGTAATGGATGAAATGGCTTGCAGAAGTCATGGATGGATCATCCGTCTGGCCATCTGGCATCCACACAGTGAAATAATTAAAAATGCTTGAAGAAATATCAGTAATTTTAGTTGCCATTAGATATTCTTTAACCAGTTGGCTTGCTTGAGAAATAATAACAATTGAGGAAGCTTGTGAAGTGTGTAAGGGCAGAACCAGGTGGCGGGCAGTTGCCTATGCTTACCCTGGAAAGAAAGAGGCGTTAGTATATGTATGTATTAGACTTACTTGCATCTGGATTACCTAGCTTATATAATAGATATTTTTCACCTCATAATTTATAGGCGGGGCTTGGTATGCAAACATTTAAATATGTCTACGTATTGCATATGATACGCGTTAGAAGTGTGAAGATGAGTCAGACTGCAGACATTACATTTTCCTTATTTACTTATCTTGTAGGTATGTTATAGTTACTTAACAAGATCCTTTTTAACAGTGCCCGATGCCTTTGCTTTCACTTGCGAGTGCCCGCACTGTTTCGAATTGTGTGTGTATTTTTTGCACAAAATTGTTTATACAAACAGGCATCCTATTATTTATTTTTTGCATGAGGTAGCTGATAGCCTAGGCTGGGTAATAGGTAGAGGGCACAGATATGTGACCGGTGTGGCCTGAATTAGACTAGTTGCGACAGTAGAAAACGAGCACTTGAGGAGATTTGGGCAGAATAGGGGCAGTAAATTGGGAATTGACCTCGCATAACTATACTTGTCGAATTACTGATGTACTGTTAGAGAAAAATATGTCGATAACACTCTAACTGGTGCCCTTCTTTATTTAGGGCACTTCAATATTCACCTCAGCTGATGGTAAGCTCATGGGGAAATCTCAGTCATGAGGGTTACCATTTTTTTTTTTTTTTTTTAACGTGTTGAAACCCCCACGGGCTTCACCCCATCGGTGCCGACGATGGGGTGGGCGTGTCGGAATCGGACCGACTAAAACCACACGGTGTCCTTCCCCAGTGTCCATTGCCGGGCACCCCGGGTAAGCCCTCGAAAGGATAACCCCAGGGTTGCCGGCGGACATTGGCCGCCACCGCGGCCTCGCCTGGTGGGGTCGGGTTACCATTAGATAAACAAATAATAATGCTGCAATGGTTGCGAACTAGGCTTATGAGAAAAGAAGTTTCATGACGGTTTCTCCCTTAGTGTTGCACGCATCCATAGGCCATGGTAACTACTATCCATCAGGTTGGCCGTGTGCCTGTCTGCCACTGTCGTATGGTAGTCACAGGTTATTTATCTCACCATTATTTCTTATTCGTTAAAAATCCATTCAATGTAAAGATAATTTAGATCTGCGATGAGCCTAGATCTTATTCTATAGATCTTCAAAGGTTATTCATATTACAAAAGTAGAACACTTACCTTGCCAGAATTATAGATCTGAAAACGTCTCTCAGATTTTTTTTTTAAGAAAGCCGAACCTGTCGTACCTATTATGATGATATTTATGGATACCTATAGTATTTTTTGCTACTATACAGTATAGTATACTGTAAAGTAGCAAAAAGAAAAAAACTGAGTATGCAGTATTTGCTTCAATTCGAAACCTAGGTCGACCTCACCTACAAGCCCGGATACATTTCATAATTAACAGAGAAAGCGTCGATACGCAGGCGTTCATTCTACATTTGCGGAGTTAGACAGTAGTCCCGTAAAAACCAAATCCGAAGTAACTTTAACGATAACCTGAGGTCTGTTTACGGAAGCAACTACCGTCTGATCCCCTCATCCCTTAGACAAAAGCTCCAGAGCCTCATCCGTCAATCATCTCAGGTTCGACCCAAAAGCCCTTGGTGGGGAATGCATCTAATGTCTGTTCGGTCACATGAAACAACTAGATATGAAGACTGTTCTATAGTGTTTGAAATGTGTATTATGTACAAAAAATATCTTATACACCTACCGAAATAAACACTAAAATAGCAAAAAATTACATTGTAGGTTTCAAATTGAAGTCAAAATGCTCGTTGACGTCACCATGCAAGTCATTGGTGCAAATACGAAAAAAAAGTTATTTATCGTGTTAAATAGGAATTTGAAAGTGTCATAAGTGGTATGCGAGCTCTATAGAGCAATAACACACTAAAATACTCAAAATAAGTTTACGTTCGATACGAGAAAGTCGTCATTATCATCATCGGTTTGGCTACTTTGGAGCCCTGGTCAGCTTATTGATCATCTTTGCGATTAAACGGTTCAATGCTTTCGTTTCGACACGGGGGTATTCTAATACTGACTACATTCCCGCGACACGACGAACGCAGATCTTATAGTACTGTTCTAATCGTGTACTCTGTGTGCAAAGTTTCGACCAAATTGGTCTAGCTGTTTATTATAGTACCTACCTAACAACACACTTTCGTAATAATGGTGTATTCTAAATTATTTCCTTCTTTTTGTATACGCACTACTATTTATATTGGGTACTTCATTCAAGTTGAATGATATCGCAAATGATAATGGAGTATCATAGTAATGGGATCTGTATCGCATGTCCGTATGAAACCAGGATATAGGAATTACCAGGATTATTTTTATGTGCACCTACTAGATCACACAGACACATTTTGAGAATCTTTTAAGCGTGGCGCAAGAATGCACGGCTGGTACGTCTGAGGTCTCTCTTCAGCTCAGTGGAAATGTTTGTATGTACAGTACAGTCAGCAAAGAAGAAAAGTATTATTATATATAACTTTTTTTTTCGTATTTGCATCTTTTCAATTCTATATAAATTCATTCTTAAGTTCTAGGGAATTGTGTACACTTATCTCCTATGCTGACTGTATCTATATTGTTGATTGTCTCCATTGGCATTGGTCAGGGTTTTTCTATGTATTTTACTACGTTGTACAATAATAGTTGTCAGGAAGGAGAAATAACAAATAAATATTCACAGCGAATTATTTATACAAGTAAATTTATCAGCATTGTATAATGCATATTACAAGCTAAGTTTAGTTTGTATTTAGGAATAATATGTCATAGTATATTTATTTACATGTCAGATATATTTATAATCAGCTTATTAATGCATAAGATTCAGAAGACATTAATAATTCTGTTGTGTATACTGCATGATACCTACGGAAGACCCGACCTCTGTCCTCATCAGCCCGAAAGCGACGTGCTATCATTGTTTTGGATTGCTTTTGTAGTAGGTATACATAATACAATGATTAATATTATTTCATTTCAAAGAGTATGTATGGAACTTCGAGTTACTAGTCCTACTTGGTGGAGAATTCCTTCAAAGTATTCCTTAAACTGAAGTGTTTACAGCATATTCTAATAAGTTAATATGCATTACATACGTTTTGAATGATTCATTTCTTTATTTACCTTCACAAATGACGATGCTTCCTTTTTACGTGTGGCACTCCTCACGGATACAGCCCTGCTGGAGCCATCGGAGGTAGCTATGTCAGACTCCAACCGACCAAAACCTGATGCTTACATGAATTCAGAGATTTGATTTCCAAACGTACGATACGCTACCCGCAAACGTAGGTATTCCTCAATCAATGTAAATTAAATATTGTATGCACATACTTATAAAGGGTTTGGTTTCTTAGAAGAATTAGCAATAGGGGTGTATTCCTCGAAGCTACCTTTACAAGGCAACCTATGTCTATTTGTGTTTATTCGAAGAACAGTTTTATAGCATAAAGGAAAGTTATGTAGGGATGTTAGGGAACGAAAGAAAATCATCCGTCCGTAGTTGTTCTGGTTTAGGGGGCGTCCGGAAAAGGGTGTTCAAACGGTAAAACTATTTGGTATCTAAAGTGTGTATAATCCCAATTCATTCGATGGAGAGTTCAATAAAATGAAAACATCAACTTAGTGTCAACGTGCGTCTACAACTTAGTGTGCAAATATATTTCTGGACGTTTGTGTTCGATAAAAAAATACTCTCATGGCTATCGACTATTAGTGAACATGAATTTTCCAGAAATGTTTGTATGTTATGTCAGCAATTCCAAATATTACCAAACTATTACGTTTATCATTACGTTTTATAATATCATTTGTTTATCAATTGTAATAAATTGGTAGCTAATCGTCTTGGCATCTGTAATCAATAGGTATTGTAACGTTTCGTCGATGTTTAAATGGGTGGACCCATTGAAGTCTACAATTAAAATGATTCTAAATTTGAATTTGTGGTCCTTGTTATTTGAGATATATCATTATAAGCTCATACATTCTTATTTAACAACACCAACTAACGAGAAATTAAATGTACCTACACCACCACATAATGAAAAATTATGTTATAAATAAACCTTTTCTTCACCCCCTTATACGTTTAGTAATCCCACTGTATTATAAATGCGAAAGTTAGTTACTTTTTCACGTAAAAACTACTGAATGGATTTTACTGAAACTGATTTTACATCAGAATAACACATAGGCTACAATTTATAACGATAATCGAAATCCTCGCGGGCGGAGCCGCGGGCAAAAGCTAGTAAGAAGAATATTATTGAAACAAAAGATTTCTATCAAGTTAGCCTTCTATTGTAGGTTACTATTGAATATAAAGCCTTTGTTCATGTACCCCATAAACACCCGATCCCCCACCTTCTTCAGTCAGCAACCTTTTCAGGTCGTCAGTTCAATTGGCTACATCCTCACCTTCGTTTACTAAAACACTTATCGTCATGTTAATAGTTAGATTTGATAACATTAATATTCCGTACTCACGACTTCATTCCTCCGGTGAAGAACCTTCGTCTCTTTCTGTTCTTCTTGCACACTTTAAGAGCTTCCTCTTCATACAAACTTCCCGTTTAAGAGAACATTACTGACCTGCCCGTTCCCAAAGTATTACATTCTTTGCATTGACCCTGACCGACTTTTCATCTTACATTTACCTTATATCCTTGATTTGTCATTTTGTTCATTATAAATTCATTCTACCTGTCTTATTCCAATTTCCAACATAATATTCACGTTTTTTATTACCATCTTCAATAATGGCAGCTATTCACCTTTTTCCTTAAGGACGAAATTCATTCAACATTAATTTTCTATCTTCTGTCTGCCGTCCACTTTCTGTATACGCGGACTAGCAATATAAAAGTGAAGAGCAAACTGTGAACTTAGGTAACTTTGGTCATGGTAGATTTTAGACGGAGAGCCCCTGAACAACAGAACTTCATCTTTTTATAAAAGCTGAAAGTTTACTGGCTCTTAGTCTATTTATTTTGAATCTAAGACCTAAATATTATAGGATTATACATATTTTGATTTCATACATTATCTACGTTTTACCGATTTGATCTATACTTTCATACCGGGGAGATCCCAGTAGTTCCATTGTCTAATTCCATTATGGAACTGCTGGGATATTTTCTGTCAGTCCGATATCTCAGAATTAATGATAGTACTACGTATACAGATATTAAGAATCTGTGGAGAGGTCTGAAGCTTTTGAAGTCTATTTCCATCCAAGTGCCAATTCCTATTGCATCTTAAGGCTGCATCTTGGAGTCTTGGAGCCTCTCCTCTACGCCTCCTTTCCATAATTTGGTTTGACCATTCAATACCGGTAGGAAAACCTGCATTTAGTCCTGTCTATTACGCAGTGATAATGATAGAAATGCATTAACAATTTATAATATTTCAGTTGCATATTGACTATCGGAAGTATTCATTGACTGTGGGAAGACTACAGTCGCTGTAGATATTATTGTAATAGAAAACGTATGAACATTCGTACCGATTGCAGCTTCAAGATGTAGTGTTTTGGCAATACATTCAAGAGTTTTGAATTGCAATGGTAATTTTATTGTTTGTTTACGGTCAACGACATAAGTTGCTTAATGTTTTTTAACCATCACATCCAAATGATTTTGTACACCGATTCATAAGCTTTATAATCAATCTTTCTTGTCGTTAACTGTACTTTATGTTTAATATCTGTTTCTATTTCTTCTATTATGCATCAGTTTCTTTTCAATCACTGGTTTTATAACAATAATGTTATAAAACCAGTGATTGAAAAGAAACTGATGCAGTCAATTTTTGAGATATATCTGTTTAGAGAAACAACTCTATAATCGACTGTCTTAGATTGATTAAGTCATTGCAATTATTTTATTTTTTTTATTTGGGAAAATTAACAGCCTCACAATTGATTACAAACCATAACTTAATATAAAAAACATCTCTGTGAGACCAACAACATTTTCCACGTGATATTTTAACATAAAATATTTTAAGACTATTCTGCATTGTTCCTACTCAGCGTGCAGTCTGTATAAAACAAATTACGAACTTATAAAACTAAATTACTCAACCTCTCCATTACAAGCTTTTTAAAACTTTTTGACATTGATATATACTTAATTCTGATTTTGAATTTGATTTTGGCTTTCGTTCATTCCTGTTTTTAATTTGTCATTGTTTATTAATTAACTCTTGTAACTAACATAGCCAAGTAAAAATTGTTACTAACCCAATGAGCTAATATTGCTTTAATAAAGAAAGTTTTATTATTATTTATTATTATTAAATAGGCTGTACATACCAGTCTTCTTGAATAAGTTAAAAAAATAAAGATGGAATTCTATTACTAATTCTAGAGTAACTAATAGTAATGACATATGTTCTCTTTACCACCTAAAATGCACTTTCCGTAACACGTAACGTATCGTAACCTTTAGTTTTGTAAAAAAGTTTCGTATGAATTTTCCAAAACACAAGGTTTAGTAGTTATTAGTAGATTACACATTATAAGTAATTCTGAAGCACTGAAAACTTAGTTTTAGAGAATAATAAAAAATATTTATATTGTATTGTATTGTACGAATCTTTATTGTTTAAAATATAAACGGTGGGATACTGTAACTTTGAATACAAAGTTTGACAACAATATTATGTAAACTGTCTTACAAATATATAAAACACTGTTGAATCAAACAAGATAATATAGGACTGATTGGTTTATTATATTTGTTAACGAAATCTGCAATGCTTTCAGTGAAAAATAAAGATCCTGAAAATAATGTACTTCTATTGTAAAAGTAAAATTTTATCTCAGCAATATAAAGACATTAAGACCAAACTTGTATATTTCTTTCACAGTCTTTAGAGGCAGGTCTTAGCAAAGACTCTGACCTTAGCGAGCGTACGCAAAACCTGTGCGATGCATGGCGACGCGTCCATAGTCTGTGCGCGCACTCTGCAGCCTCGACACACCCACATCTATTGAGCTGGTTGCAGAGGCACACGGCGAGGACTGTGCTGCAGGTGAGATATAGTTCAGTTTTGTCAAGTCAGTCAGTTTCGACAGCCTCCGTGGCGTGGCGGTAGTGAACGCGGCTACTACGCAGGAGGCCGTGTGCTTGTTTGCCACCTAAGTGGTACAAAAAAATGTTGACTGATATTTCACCTCGACAAGGACATAAGTCGTAACCACGCAGAAGGAAAGATTGATGTATTAGGGAAATATGTGCCTTCGCCGTACAGTCCAGACGACATGATAGTATTATAGAGAACAGTGGCGAAGGGACGAAATTTTCAAAAGGAAAACCGGTGGAAAATATTTACCTTGATCTAGTTTTTCATGCTTCATGTACGATGCTAGTCATGCTACCCATTGGGTAGCCAGCAGGAATCGGGTTATTTGAACCCATCGCCACTGATAGAAAAAGGATTGGCTTTAACTCGCGAGTAATGTCTCCCGTGACGGTTGCCCTGCGGGGCCATCGCGAAATCGGAGATGACAGATAGCTCTTGGTCAGCTGGGGTTGCAATTGGATAGGCATTCTCATACTCCCGACACTTAAAGACCCAAAACGGCGTTCGGTTTTAGTCGGTTCAAGTTCAAGTTTGGTTGTAACTCAAGTTCCTCTTCTACAAGTCTACAAGTCACTCCGTGCCTGCACCGGTACACCACCTGACGAATAAGAGTTTAATAGATTTTAACCTATCTCAGTCGATAGCACCAGTATTCATTTCTTTTCAGCAGCAAATATTATGACACGTTTAAAAAGTTAATCAAATGAAAATCCGTCTAATCTTCTACGGAATACAAATGAAACACAATTTGGTATTGATATTCAAATATATTGAATATTTTGAATAATTTTGTAATTTCAATCAGCACTCCGTCACGATTCATTCACGGGACATTTTAGTGTTACAATTTATATGTGGGGATTTCTGCACGAAAACAAAATGTATTACATGTGATCCTGCAAAAAAAAAGTTGCATTCCGCTCGTCAGAGGTGCATGCATGACCGGGAAACGAACTTGAAACACTATCACAGCTTGCAGATACATTTATCTACTGCAAATAACTGTTCTTCTATCTAATAAGTTATATTTGTTCATTCATTCAGAATCAAAACAATGAATGATAATATTGTATAATTGTTATCAAACACCTACATACTTCTACAAATAGATTAGATAATGTAGATATTTTTATAACACTAGATTAATAAATGATTAATTATGTAAACCTTTGAGCATGCCGTAAGGCGAAATCGGTCAGGTTCACTTTATAAAATATTGTAGAAAAGTACAAGTGTGTATTAAATATATGCATTTTTGTCAACTATCAGACAGAATGGCAGGACCCGGAAAATAAAAATGAACACAAACGCCTGGAAGAGGCAATCGATGATTTCATCAAAGAAAGCCAGTCCAGCAAAGATGGAGATCCTCCATGGCAGACACAGCTGGTCGCGCGGGGGGAGTGGTTCAAGAGAATACTGGAGAATCCCTGGGGACATCCAGTGCTTAGGGTCCTGTTGGATCCGAAGAGGAAAGAGTCACCGAAAGATGAAGAAGGTATGATGAGGAATATTATATTCCTTATTCTTAAGTGTGAAATATTAGGTAGTAGCTTAGTTATGTACTTGTCCCCACGATTGAGAGTCCTAGGTACAAATCTCATGATTTGTACCTACGACCTCTTTGGCGTGTAATGCTCATCCATTAGGAGTGAGTTCATTTAGCTTAGCTAGAGGAGATAACGGGTTTGCTAGTATTTCGGTTACTTTACTGTTTAAAAAAAAACCATTTGTGCCAAAAAATCTTACGACGGTCAAAGGAAAAACAGCACACAATAGTGCCAACCTAAATGTCAACCACGTTTCTCGTATCTGGGTTATTTCCTAATATAGACGAAGCCGTTGAGTTCATCTATTATTACTGCCAACCTTTCACCTTTGGAACTTTTAAACATGGTAATGTTTTCAGTTCTAGAATGGCTGAAGGAGGAGCGTGGCGTTATGTTCGTGACGAGGTTAAGGCAGCTAGCATCATCGAAACATTGCAAGGACTTAGCGCTCGAGCTCGCCTCCGGCATCTTGGATAGAGTGCGGGCGTGTATGGATCCGCCGAAAGATGATCAGGTCGATGAAACCACAGGTAATTTGGGTATATTAACTTTGATTAATCGCTTTTGCTGTATGTTGTATACTCATATGAGTTAAACATACATTCTCACTTAAGGCCGCTCATATTTTGCTTGTTCGTTTATTCACTTCCCAAAAGGCATAATCTAGGAGAATTTACTATCCGGGACTTCTTGGAGTAGGTCTCAGAGCATTCCTCCTATAAGGGATTAGTCGCGTATCCGTTGACTATTTCCGATTTAAATTTACATTTCTGCCTCTTCCTCCTTCGAGAATGTACAGATGGGATTATATGTATGTATGTAAATCTATAATCACTCTTTTCTCCAGTGTAGTAACATGCGAGTGACATTTTAAGTGTGGCATTATGTTTTTAGTTGTTTCAAGTCCGATAACTCAATCAGCAGAGGGGTATCGGAGGGGCTTTTGGACGAAAAAAGATCATACTATAGATATTTATTTTAAAATGTTGAATATTAATTATAGAAAAGCCAAAGAATGATGGCCAGCCAACATTCATGGATATCTTGAAGGCGGAGGCGGGATTCACGGTCGACGTGATGGAGTTGCTCACAGACATCGAGTTTGTGTTGCTGCACAAACGCGACAACGTCACGCGCTGTATTGAACTGGTAACTAATTAACTACATAATAATATTTCTCGGACATTTATCTTATATCTAAAATGTGTCTCAGTAGACTTTTATTTGGTTTTCTTTTGAAGGTAGCACAGGCAGCTAGTGCGGTTGACGAGCTTAAATTCACCAAGCATAGATGATTACAAAACAATCTATGCCAGGGTCTCGTTTGTCTCGCGATTTAGGTCCATATTAACATACATTTGGGACATACATAACATACATTCAATAGGAGTAGCCCACTCAAGAAGTTCTGGCTAGACTAATTTAATGAAGCCTACTTCGTCTATAGGCTTCTGTAGGCTGTGAGCCTACTGTTTTGAAGCTGGTCAAACGACTTGCAACCCTGTACGGTTTTATTTCGAGTTACCTTCCTTTCACAGTGATTTCGCCTGCATATTTTTTTGTTAGTCGCCTCTTATGAAACCCTTCAAATGAGATGGGGTGCTGATTCTGTATTCTTTCTCAATCGCCACAGATGAAATAGGTTTATCACTGTCTTACATTACTCACCCGTTTTTTACAGGCAAAACAAACACCGCTTCGAAATGGATATCAACTAGTGGAGAGGTTACAGAGTCGGCAGGAGACTTCTCCTCGAGAGAAGAAACTGTGGAAGAATGCTAAGGATGTTGCTACACTTATTGCACAGGTGAGTACTAGAGATTTAAGCGGCTTTACTTCGGGCGATTTCTGCTTGATCCGGGTTCCGTAGTGAACCAGTACAAGTGTTAACAGCTAATAACAGCTTTTAGTTTTGTATAGTATATAAGACTGATCACTGCCATGCTTTACCTGGACTAGCCCCGGCGAGAAAACGCTAAATAAATGCTATTATAAAGGATTGATTATGATTGACACTATCGATTTATGCCATAAAAATACAGAATGTTATTTTTGCGATTTTTAGTCGGTTTGATTACCGGGTGTGGCAATATTTGAATGTAGTTTTGTTTATTTTAAAAAATAAAAGAAAGTCTTTTAATGCCAGGGGCATCACAATCGTGCTACCGACCCTGTAGATACCTTCTAATACCCTTCTTGAAGAACCCCATATTGTAGTCGCTTGGGAAAACCACGGCAGGAAGTTCATTCCACAACCTACGTCCAGGGTTTGACTTATTTCTCCACCCTGTATGTCTCGAGTAATGACCTGTGGTCTGTGAGCAGGTGGTGATCGCCCGCTGCATGGTGGTGAGCGTGTGCGCCGGGGTCTCCCGCACGGCGCTGTACTGCTGCGCGCGCTCGCTGGCGCGCCTGCTGGGGGCGGCGCGCCTGGCGCCCGCAGCGGCCGCGTTGGCTGCCCCGGCCGCCACGGCCCGCCACCTGCACACGTTAGCGCTCGCTGTGGACTCGGAGGTACGCATGCACGGACACCAACACATACTTACACAAAATCACATCATACTCTAACGAACAAATACATCCTCACATAGGTTATCTAAAATTGTATTCGAATTTTTAAATTCGACAGCCTCTATGGCGTGGCGGTTAGTGAACGCGGCTGCTACGCAGGAGGCGCGGGTTCACAACCGCTCAGTGCAAATATTTGTATGCATGAATATGTATATTTACATTGGTCTGGGTGTTTCTATGTATAATATGTATTTACAACAAAAAAGTCTAAGTATGTTTATCTGCATACAAGATTTCATAACACAAACTAATTAAGCTATGCTTACCATGGGTCTAGCGTTGTGTGAAATGTTGTGGAATATTTATTTATTTAAAAACAATCAATCAATAAAATTGACCTACTGCAGTCCACTGCTGAACATAGGCCTCTCGCAATGTGCTCCATTCTATAAATGCTCATATAAATTTTTGGTTTTCATTAATTTGTTTACAAAAAAATAAATCATACACGCACTTTCTGTACAAGTCCATGGATCCAGCGTCGAGCGCAACGAAAACCTTAATAAAGATTGTCATTGGACGATATACAGTGATGTCACCCTGTTCAACCAATGTCATTCTCTATCAAGATTATCGCAACACTACTGTACTCGACGTAGAGAATTACATAGCTGCTCCATACGAACCAACACGGCACATACATACATAGCATATTCGGGCGCTCTCATCTACATACATTCGAACATGCCACATGCACATAAACAGACACAAACACTCTTAATAGAGGCGAAATCTTCATTTATTCAATAACAAATAATACCGGTTAATTACAGAGTAAAGATGACATGAAGCCGTTCGTGTGTGAATTGTACGTGCGCGCGATCACCACCGGGATGAACGAACTGGAGAGACTCAAACTCAACGCTGATAAGGTAAACTATAATCAATGAATCTCCTTTCTGTTCTGTTTGGTATCCTATACATTCTATGTCAGTTCCTCACTGTGTCAGTACACAAATCACCTATGTAAATTCGTAACAGAATATAGTGATTGAAGAATTATCATAGTTCAGGGTCTACTTACTACTTCTTTTGCTTATACGGTTGGTACGGACAAAGGTGAATAAGTGACTGTCTGTGGCAGCAGCAGTCTAAGTCTTGACTATTGTTTAGTAGGTGCAGATTGACCAGGAGCTCATGTTGGTATGCCCAGTACATCACTAGCTTGCCTAGAATACAAAGCAGTCATTGGAGCCAAATAGAACTCATCATATGACTTGTGCCAGAGCCTCGACTGTTGTTTGGTTGATGCACCAAGTAGCTTGTAGTTGTAAGGGTCCTGAACACCACCAGATTGCCTACTATACATATAAATTATTAAAGATAGTGTTGATAGTATACAAAGAAAACTTGGGGGCCTCAAGCTACTAACAATCCAGTTGATTCCTCACATTCCAGGCCTCAGAAGCCCGCTCGTCAGAACAGACACTATCGCAGTGGTTCGTGCAGTTGGGCACGGTACTAGCAGCTAGCGAGCGAATGCGCTGTGAGTGCACTCTTACTGCATTCTCAGTACACCCTTCACCCGCTATGTATGACAAGATTAAAGCTGCGCCCGCATTGGCACCCGTCGCGATGGTAAGTCACTGAGTTCTCCTTCTTCAACCTAACATTGATCTTTTAGCCGGTTTGTTAATTTCAGATGGTAAATTGACAACTGCAAATGTCAAATTGTGAAATAATGATACCAGCTTTTAGTCCTTAGTGACGTGCGCGGAACTATCGACAATGTTTGTGGCCTAGATACAAGTGGTTTATCTTAATTATATCTTAGAAAAAAGTTAAAATTAAAAAGTTTTTAGTTTCCTATCCATATAAGTTAATTACAAAATAACCAATAAAAATCTGTACCAAATTTAATTTATCGACAACTTTCGATACTGGTGGCACATGACTATTTATTAATTGCAAAAAATCGGCAACACAGGTAATGTCATTTTACTATCTGAAATTAAAAAACAGACTATAGTCGCAGCCGAAGTTTTCACTTCGGAGTCTGGGGTTTGCCTTTTCCAGTCTAACTATGGGTTTGGCTGATCTTCGAAATTTTCCGTGAACTGCCATCTGATCTCCATAACCGATTGGGAATAACGAAGTATTGCATTTAGACGAGTTATTGTACTTTTTAGGGCTCCAACTACCCGTAATGACTGCGATGTTCGTGTTACAACCAGGAGCGACAATTTAATGTGTTCTCCCTGGCATTAGCAGACCAATGTAAATAGCCATATTCATGCATACACTCACTGAACGGAAATCAAACCCACGCCCGTTGCGTAGACGTGACGTTCACTACCGACACGCCACAGAGGCTATCTTAACTTTGATTACGTGATGTCGGAGTGTGATGTTCTTCTAACGATTATCGTTGGGATGATGTATGTATGCTATTCAGAGCGCAAACTTCACTTTCGCGATTCAGGACGGGTGTTCCGTAGTTGAAGGGTTTAGTATTAGGCCCTCTACAATCTCTCCACCAACGCCATGTCTAGTAGGAACAATACTTTGCGTTGAAGGAACACTACAATGCGGCAACTTTCTTCCTCATTTGTGCGCAGAGTTAGGGTGAATTCCAATTCCCGCCTGATTGGTTATAGCCAGGATCCAAACCTGGGAACTCTTAATCATAAAGCCCACTACTTAACCATTACAATTGCTTGAAAAGAATTTCTTAACGGTCGACCTCCACATTCTAGGACATAGAGCCGAAAGAAGAACACACCGCCTCTGAATTCGGCAGCTGGGCTTGCGACAGTCGGGGACAGACGAACTTTGTAAAGACTTCTGAGACCCTCAAGCTTAAACAGACACAGCATCAGGCTAACGTGCTGTCTACTGCCATTCTCACTGAAGGAGAAACACTACAACTAAGCCCCGAACTGTGTCAGGATATAGCTGTTCTGTTGTCTGGACCCAGGGTAAAGACGCTCTCTTGGGATATGGACCGGTAAGTGCTGTATAAATATTTGTTAAACCTGTTTAGTTGAACAAAGTACTGTTATAATCCTGTTGTGGACAGTTTGGTCGGTTATTATGGAGTATTATAATTAAGTTGAAGAGCATATTATTTATTTTCATTTTAAGTTAACAGCATAAACAGCTCATTCTTTTTTGGCTAATCCTGGTTATATTCAAAGCGGACACTTTGGAGCCTAAATTTGTCTCCTATGTATTATTTTCTAATGGATTAGTTCCAATGATGTATAATAAGCTGTAGATACGTCATGCAGGAACTTAGCTGCTTTAAAAATGGCGCAAACACAAAATTTAAAAATAATAATATTTATATGGTCATATTTATACTGGAGATTGATGGGGCTTGGTGGAATCTACTACATATAGTGAAACCGGTCAGGTTAAAAAAAACTGTAAAAGTACAAGTGACGTGTATTATTCAATAATCGATACGGTCATACTATTTTTATATGCATTATATTATTATTTCTATCAATTAATTATTATTATTTTATATTACAAATTTATTATTAAAGACGTATTTTCTTCGTAACGCACTGTCGCGCCGCTGGTTGGTGCATAAAATGATGTCCGAAGTTATCATTTTATTTATCGCCATTTTAGAGTCCAGACAACGCATCTATAGTTCATAAATACATTATTGATTAGTTCATTTTGTTTTATGCTGGAGTAACTGATCTTATCTTAACCGCCACCCTCTAAAGTAAAGTTTCGTCCGTCAATAGCAGGTGCACTAACTTCAAATGAAGTTTGCTTTGGTCTTAAATATCTTGGTGGGACTCCGACACACCCATTGTTACACTACATAGTCACATCAAGTGCTTTAGACCAGCGTTTCCCATTTGCCGGGTAGTGACCCGGTACCGGGCCATCAAAATAAAATACAGGGTCGCATCATTTTCGCTCTTTTCAAAAAAAAAATACACACTATCGATCGACGCATCGTATATTAATTTATATGAAGCTGGGTTTTCAACACTAGTTTATCTTAAAAATAAATGTAGAAACCGACTTGAAGTGGAACCAGATCTTAGGATAAAACTTACGTCATATTCCGCCAACTTGGATTCTTAGGTAAAATATAAGCAATATGTCCATACTTCACACTAAAATTTAGTGACTAAATAAGTGATACTAAAATATTGTATTAACCTAGTATTAATAAAACATTTCCACTATTAATAAATGTGTATTATTAATGGAACCACCTTGGACTAAAAAGTATTCAGTGGGTCACGAAGGAGCAGAGTGAAAATTACCGGGCCCTGGCAAAACAATGTTTGGGAAACACTGCTTTAGACTGTTTAGAAGTTGAGCGATCAACAGTGATCGCTCAACCTTATAGTCGCCCATATACACTTTTGAGAATGACAGGATGCGAAATCAGTCATATTGAAAAATAAAACTTACATACATACAATCACGCCTTTATCCCCGGAGGGTTAGGCAGAGGTGAATTGACACCCACATTTCACCTATTTGTATTCGGTTCCACATAATAGGGGGTGAGCCTATTGCCGTATGGTGAGGCATTATTCTTGACTCAAGCCCTGCATAGACTGAGTCTGGGCAGTAAATATCTGTCTGATGTTAAAGTTAACCAGTCCTCTCCCTTAGTCAGCTTGTACAACACTACATAGTAAGAGATGGGGTGGCCTAAATTCTACACCGCCGGGAACCACGCGGCTAAAAAATAAAAGAGTGTTATTCAATATCAGATGCTTTAATGATTGCAGGCAGCTACTTCTAGAGAACTGTCGTACGTACATGGAACGTACTCACTTCGGCACGCGCGCGCTCACTACCGAGCTCAAGTATCTCAATCTGGACCTTCGACAGTACCAACACCTTCCCGAAGAAGATGAAGATGATAATGACATGTATTATGGCATTGAGAAAGGTATTAATTTGTTTTTACATTATATTACTTGATGATAGGACCCCAGTGCAGTTGCGAGAGGTGCCTATAACCCGGTTCCTGCGAGTTAACTATGAAAAGGGAACCCTTGGTAGAAATGCAGAATCTGAATTTCAAAATCTGAAAAGCGGTGTCCGAATTTTTGTGAGTGAAATTCAGTACCTATGTTTAAAAATATCTGAATTCTATACAATATTGAGGGTCTTTCTATAAGAGGTTAGACTTTTTCCCAACGGCTTATCTTTTGTGAATTGCACCCTTCCTCATGAAGTCCTAGCTTGACGTCGCGTCGTGGAGGGTGACATGCATGCCAATGGCCTCACTACCATGGACGCCCAAGATCGTTGGAAGTGGAGGAAGGAGAGCCGGAAGGCGGACCCTGAGCTCCGAGTTTAGCTTGGCCTCGGATGCTATCAGGAAAATACGTCTCCATTATGATGATGTCACTCGATGCGGGCCCGAAATCCGGGGCTGTATCCTCGGAGACTGGGCTGAATAACTCGGTATAACACGAAGATGATGATGATAAGTATATCACTAAATGCAAGCAGATGATAGTGTGATGGCTGTGACTGCTATCACTTTGCTAGATATAGAGTAGGTTGGTGGATCTTACTAAATTCATGATTTGCAGAAACTATAGAATTGTGAATTGATTTCCTTGATTATATTTAATAAAATATATGTGAGTGTAAGCTCATTGTATAACATGACAGTCATTTTATTGCAGGCTATGAACACTTAGTAGAATTCCAGGAGCCCGAAGAGATCTGGGAAGATGCAGATGATGCTGAACGAACAGAAAGTGCACATTCTACGGACATAGAAATAGATGTAGTAAAAACTAAAAGAAGATCAAAGAAGATCTTCAAGTCTTCTGAAGATGAAGATCCACTCAGTACTGTGGCAGAAGCTAAACGAATCGCAAAGAAGAAAGAAAGACCTCACAGCAAAGAAAGAAGTAAAGTATCCAAATTAAAAACAAAAACAAAATCTAAAGATCCCTTAGAGATTGATAATCCTACTTCAGAACAGACCAGAACTATAGATCATAGTACTGAAAGAACAACAGATCATAGCATTGAGGGTCAAAGAGACCACAGTGTCGAAAAGAAAAAAGTTACCAAGCCAAGAGTCCAGAAAAAGAAAGATCATAGCACTGAGAGAAAGAAAGACACGAAAAAGAGAGATCAAAGTACTGAGAAAAAGAAGGAACCAAAGGACAAAGATAATAAGAAGGAGAAGAAGGCACGGAAGCGTAAAGAAAAGACTGTGAATCATGAACACAAACCTTCTTCTTTATCTAGCCTTATTGGTATGAAAGTTACAAATTTGGACGATAAGAATAAACTTGCGAAACCAACTGTAATACCTAATAACTCTTACGACAATCAAGGACAGGCTATCAATAATTCCTTGCTTTCAGAAGCAAATGAGACTGAGGTTCTATTTGATGGGCTATTCTGTATGGACGAATTGAAGTCTCCAGAAAAAACTGCAGATAAGAACATGACCTTCATGCGAAATAGTGAGACTTATGTACCGAAAGCAGCTGTCACGCCAACACCTGACCCCAAAATTATTGACACTGAACGTTGTAATACGCCGACTTTGAGAAGGATAAGTCTTGAAAATTCTCAGTCAAAAGTAATAGTAAATGAAGAAGTCAAAAGAAGTATAACGAAATTAATAGAATTCAGACGTCAAAAAGCTATGAGTGGAAGCCCTGAACTAAGAAATCCAATGGTACATCCAAATCTTCAGACATACAGCAACAAGAATATGAAACTACAGGATCCACAGACTCAAGTTGGTGACAGCAAAGTGTTCTTGAAGAAATCTCAATCTGAGCAACTAGCTGTACTAAGGAATGAAGTAAATAACTTAAAGGAGTACATGTCTCGGCCGAGCCAACAACACAGCCCGAGTCCGAAACTCAATAATATTCCTAGTGGAATCAAGATACTGAACTCAGACAACTCTGCTATACATAGACCTAGTACAAGTAAAGATGGTTTTACAGCTAGTCCTCATGAACGGTTAAATAGGCAAACTTCTAGTACATCACAAGATCGTGTAACGACAGACAGTCATCAAAAGAACTTCCACGATTTTCTAAAGGACTTACAAGCATCAATAAACGCTGGTGCTGGCAATAAAGTTCATTGTGTTGCTCAATCTCAGAAAGAAATTAAACCTATAAGTAAGGTGAATCCTGTCTGTCCAAAGTCTGAACCCAAAGTGACTCTAAGTGCCAAACAACCAGTGAAAAAGTCAGAGCTCGCGCCTAATACCTTCTCACGTCTTAGTTATTATAAGACTAACAAAAATTGTGTGAAAACTACCAAACAGTTTGTTGAGGCTGTTGTAGAATATCAGTCTCAACAGCTGGATAAGATGAAAAGTGGAGATTTAGACAGAATTATTGCTGAACAAAAACTTGCCAAGATTAATTATTTAAACTCTTCAGGTGAAACAGTAATAAAACCGTCAAAATCTACTGAAAGTACTCAGAGAGTGGCAAAAAATGTATCTAGTAAATCTCAAGATAAAGTTTTGATAAGTCTACTTCAGAGTGGTACAAACTGTACTAAGACATCAGTAACTCAGAACATCCAAGTTGATAAACATAAACCAAGGGGGACATCAACATCACTTCAAAACAATCTGTCATCTTTGACAGACAAAGACCAACAAGATTTGGTAAATTTAATTAGACAGCAGAGCAAACAAAACAGACCGAAACTAGAAACTTCAAAGGCACAACCTAATGTAAGCAACATCTGTAAAGTCTCAAACTTACAGAAAAAGAAGGGCATAGATCATAAATCTGTAATACAAAACAATCCTGGTTTGAAACCATTAAGTGACAAATCAATAGCCAAGCATTCTGCAGTTAAAACTGAACAGCCACATATTAACCATTTTGAACAGACTGTAATACATAAAAATAAAGTAAATGACAGTGGAGGTAAAAATATTCTCGCCAGTGGGAATACAAAACATCAGGAAATAGTTGCCACACAAAAACTTAAAGTAAACGACACTGGCGGTAAAAGTGTACCAAAGAAAGTAAATACAACAAGAGAACAGGAGCTGACTAAGCAGACAGATTGGGAAAGTGTTATGGATGCTCTTTTAAAACATAAAACACCAAGCCGAGGCCCTAATGCGCTGGATATGGCATTAAACAAAGATTCGTATTTAAGTGCTTATGAAAACAGCCTCCGGAATCCCAGGCTACTTCAGTCTCCTGAACCCAGTAACATGTCAGATGTAGTTCAGGCGCAACCATTGTTTGGCGCTGATACGCAGCACAGTGTTAGTAAACCAAATATACTTCAACAAGCAAACATAGACCTAAAACATACCAAATCTAAATCAAATAAATCATCTAGAAGTCAGAAAGTTGTTGCAAATCCAGTACTGGAAAATCAAACTACATCAGCTTCTACACAAGGAGTACACCTAGATCATTCCAAAGCAGCAAAGGCCAAAAAATTGGTTAATGATTGTAGACAAAAAGATGCGACTAAAAAACTTAATGCAGAACACAAAAAGCAGCAATTCACTTGCCCGTTACCTACAGAAGACGATCCTTTTATATCCGGTAATCTGAATTCTGATTATGATTTGTTAGAAGAATTAATAGATGATGATTTAAGACAAGAAATAGGAGAGTTATTATCAGATGATGACTGTTATGCTCCACCAAATCAAGCTTTGAAAGATCCAAAGACCTTTATTAATTTAAATAGAGCTATAACTCCAGTTATACATGAGATTAAGCGGGGTGTTGCACCTCCCTTAGTAAATACGAATGTCACCCAGCCTAATTTGAAGAGACCTATGCAAAAACTACCTTGCCAAAATGCGTCGAAACCAGTTTTTAATACGACATTACCAGCTCAACATCCTACTGGATACGTTAGCAAAAATAACATAGCACAAAATATTGCTAATATTCAAACAGCTAATGTGATACATCAGGTACCAAAATCTGTTATCGTCCAACCAAAGAAAGAACAAAATTATGTCCATGCTGTTCCAACTGTAGATCAAGCATTTGTCACTGTACCTCAACAAACTGCACTACAAAATGTTGTACTTATCGGTTCCGAGTTGGTCTACCAACCTTGTGTCCAAACTCCTATCCATACTGGTATACCACAGGCTACATATGTTACTTTTAACACGCAGCCAAATATTGCTGTGTATCAAACTACACAGTTTGCTGCACCTGTTGTTAACCCACTGATCATTGGAAATGCTATAACATCACCTACAGTACATGTAGATGTATCAGCCATTGGAATGACACATTCTACATCGAGCAAGTCCTCAGAAGTGAACCCACCACTGATTCAAGAACCAGTAAAAAATGAAATAAAAATATCTGATGCTAGCGAACAAGCTGATGTTAAAGAAGATAATAAAAGATCTGTAGATTATCCAACAACGGACGATTCTGCCACAAAAGAAAAAAGTGATGACAATAATAGATCCGTAGATTTCCCAACACAGGATGGTTCTGCCACAAAAGAAAAAAGTGATAATAATAAAAGATCCGTATATTATCCAGCACAAGATGATTCTGCCACAAAAGAAAAAAGGCATGATAATAAAAGATCCTTAGATTATCCAACACAGGATGATTCTGCCACAAAAGAGAAAAGTGATGTAAATTCCAGTAAGAGCTGTGAGAGAAAGGTATTATCAGAAGTTCAGGAAAAACAGAAATTGGATTTTACTGAAAAACTTGATTCGAAGACTATTAAAACCCAGAGGCTATCATTTGAACATGAAGTTAAGAAAACGGTTGATCATGACAGATTATATAAGAAACGAATGGCGATTTTGAATAGAAATATTTATCATCGAAGTGATACTCCAATTCCTTTGACTTATACTCCTCTGAAATCTGAAGTAAGTAAAACACAAGAGAAACATCATAATTTGAGAAATACAGTTAAACCTCCTAACAGATACAATGAAATGAACACTAAATCAGATTCTGTTATTAATGCCAAAACACAGGAAAAACACCATAATTTGAGAAATGCTGTTAAAGCTGCTGACAATGACATAAACTTTGAACCAAAATGCGTTATTAATGCCAAAATCATGACCTCAATAGAACCAGAACCAATCAAGGTGAAAGAAAACGAAGGCAATGAAAATTACAAAGAAAATACAAATAGATCATGTCGTCGCATTTTGCTACGGTCAACAAATAAGCTAAATTCCGAAACGCTAGAGAAGTCGTCAAGTGTCAAAACAGAACCTAAGAAAACAAAAGTACGTCTAAAAGTTACTTCTGGAACAGAAAATCTCATAGAGAGCGGATCAGAGGTAAAACATAATAATGTTAAAAAGCGAGCACCGAAAAAGACTATAAATAAAACTATTAAGAAAACAGTAATTAAAAAAAGAATTACGAGACAAACAACTAAAAACACATCAAAAGAACAGAGAAATACCACTGTTGCCAGTGAAGAGAAGAACGGAAAGGACGATATATCCGACCTTATGGATATAGAAGATCAAATAGTTGGATCAATGATTTTGAAAAATAATACACGTGAATCAGTCATTGTTGATGGTCCTGACACTTTACACGTTAATGATAACGCAGTGGAAATGAACACGAATGTACCTAACAACGATCTCTCCGGTGAATCCAATGATATTCTATCTAATGAAGTTGAAATTTCAACATTTGAACATAATACTTCCAAAAATAGTTCTAACAAGTCAGCTGAAATAACAAATGAATTAACTGATTTAAAAAATGATGCAAGTGAAGCACACTCAGACCATCAAAATAGTAACAGTCAAGAATGCATAGATTCGCAAGGTAGTAAAAAAGAGGGTTTTTCTGATTCTCAGTTCAAAGAAGGAAACAAGCTTACACATTCACAAAGTAATGAATTAAGCGACAAAGAAAGTGTCCTTAAAAGTTTGGAACAATCGACTGAACCCGTAAAAGTGAGAGAAGAGCCAAAAGACATCAGTACACTTGACACACCTACAGATTTAAGAGTTGTATGTTCGAAGAATAATGTAGATAATACAGGGACTAAAACACAAACTGCAATTAAAAGTAAAGGTGACTCCGAAGTTATTTGTCTCGATGATGATATAACAGCAGAGAAATCAAAGGCAGATACGTCGAAACAATTTGAATTTGGTGACAAAATACCACAGGCTTTCTTGGATTCTATAATGATAGAAGAAATAGAAACCGCTGATCCAAAAGATCCATTAAAAAGATGCGTCCGAATTAAGTTGCCGAATGGAAGAGCTTTTAAAGCTACCGTCCGCGGTCAGACTCATGTCAACATTGAAAACTTATTTAGTGATCCAGCTCTCAAAAAAGTTCTTTTGAGCAACATCTCGTCCAGAAATCGGTATACTTTAAATATCAAACAGATCTCCGCGTCCAACAAAATACAACCCGACAAAATTTTGGAAACACGAATTCAGAACATTTCTTTACAGATACCTAAACCACTTCCTAGTGTAGAACCTATTAATTGTATGGAAACTATTAATTTGCTTAGTGATGATGAAGAAGATAGCTTTGAATATTTTAACACGGAATTTGGAAAATACAAGGTTCCAACCATGAAGAGAAAGTTACTCGAAAACCACCAAAAGATATTTGATAAGAAATGTATCGTTAAGTTAAAAAAAATATCTCAGCAACAATCCGTTGTCACGTCATCAATATTGGATGCTGTAAAAGAACCTGAAAGCGAAATAATATGCACCGATGAGAAAGCTCCGATTTCTGTTCCTGCAGGTGTCACTATTACAAAAACCGTTCAGCATATTACTCAGGAGAAAAATTCAACAAATTATGAGCCACCAACTCCAGAAGTAATTGAACTTGACGATTCGTCTAATGATGAACTGAACTTAAATGACAATGTTCTCCCTGAAAAGGACAAAGAGGCAAAGACATGCGTAGAGAAAATACTAGAGTTTAAAAATCTGCTTTTAAGAGATCTGGGAGTCGATGAAATAGACGATAACCTGAGTAATTTATATACACCTACCATACCTATGGAAGAGAAATCTGAAGAACTAATTATACCAGATATTCTTACAAAGTTGGATGAAGAAAGCTCAGTAGAACTAATTGTACCAGATACACTCACTACAGAGTTTCCAATTTGTTACCCTCTTAAAAGTAACGAAGCCATCTCCCAGACATCGCCTACATCAGTTTGTGCCGTAGTTGATGTAGTTAATAAAAACTGTTTTGTAAAACTAACCAACTGTGATGACTTGGTAGAACAGTACAACAATCTTAAATTGATTAAAAACTGCTGTATCAAACTAGTTCGTTGTGATGAAATTGAAGACAACATTATTCATAATGACTCAAATAATGGGAATGAGTTGTGTTCTTCATCAATAAATTGTGTTTCCGAAAATAACTACGAGGAAAATGATATTTCTTCCCAGCCGCTATCACGTTCTGGATCATTTTCAATTCTCAACGATTTTGACTTGTTGGATCAACCATCGCTCTCTGGCGACTTTAGCCGCAGTACTTCTCCTGTAATGAATGCATATGACACCATTGCTGCTATTCGTAATTGGAAGACTGACGATCAATTTAATATGTATAAACAATGGAGGTGCGAGACTGAATGGTTTTTAACAAAATCTTTGATATGGTTGCAAAATAAAATCGCGTTTGATGTCCGTCAAAACCACAGAGTTCATATAAGTAATACTTGTAAACCCAATGCTGTTTTAGATATGGATAATAACACTGTTTCTAAAGTACCAAGTCTTCGTCAAATGAATGTGCCTAATCTGGTCACAATATTAACGAAATATTTCCAAAATAATAATGCACTGGAAAAGTACAACTATGTGTACACACCAATGTCTTATGTGAATTCATCATATAATCTTAAAAGAAAATCTTTAAGTAATATTCCAAAATCTGGTAGAAAATCTAAAAAAAATAGAAGTTCAATCCATACGCTAAGTTACGTGTCTGCTGAAGATTCGGATACAACCAGATGCCGTACAGTGTTTGTTGAAACGACTTCGGAATTACTATCGACTATTGAAGAAAACAAAAATATTAGTGATTTGGTTCGGCAAAAATTATCAAGTGATTTAATGATAGCAGAACTTACCGACAGTGGACCATCCAGTCAAGAAAATTATATACAAGAATCAAAACATAAGTTACCCATTCCTAAAGATTCAGAACAACGCATCGAACAAGAACATATTTGTCACCTAGACACGAACAAGGAAAGTCTTTCTGAAAAATCTGAAAGTTGCTCTGTTCAACAGCAGCAAAAAGAAAACATCAATCCTGAAGAAAAACAGTTGGTTACTGCTGGAGAAACCCTTCAGTTAAAAACTATTGAATTGGTGAATGTAACTTCACATGAGAATTTGATTACTAATATGGGAGTGACAGAGAATCAGCCAAATGATTACAAGGAGCCAATTAACAGCGATATAAAAATATCGGCAGCTCATAAATGCTTAAACTCTGTATCAAAAAATGTCTCCAACATGAATTCCGATCTGGATGACATCGAAGAACGTAAGTCAAATGCATTAAGTAAAAGTATGAATACTACTGCTCCTCTAATACCACAACATGATGAAGATACTGTTATTAGTGTTGATTTAATTAATAATGCTGAAAATTCAGAACAGCCAAGGAATTGTGATAAAATACAACACATTAAAACTATCAAGTTTGATCATGTGCCAGAATGCACCAAATTTATATCGGTGGGTACTAGTGATTATGACGTGCAGAATCAATCCAAACAGAAAATAGAAGTAAAAGACCAGCATCAAACCTGTTTAAAAGATGATACATCGAAAGACGATAGTGTTTTTAGAAATCTGTTAATCGCTCATTTCTCTGAAACTTTTGTTGAGACGAGTAATTGTCAGCTAGTTCACATAGACACAGACGAAAATGTTAGCCAGGACACTAAACTAATAGTTAACAGTGAACAAAGAGAAGAGATAAGTAAAGATCTTCAGAAAACTGATACCATTTTAATGAATATTTCGTCCAAATTGGAAGAAATGTTTAATAGTAAAGATCAAAGTGTAAACAGCTGTAATATTTCTGAAGTTACAGAAAAACAAAACAAAATAGTGACTATTATTGACCACAGTTATACGTTGAATGACGATGTAACAAGTATAGAATGTGAAAATTCAGTCCGTAAAGTAACAGAATCACCAGTGTATGAGAGCTGTAAAGATATTCAGGCTGATACAATTAATATCGTGAGTGATGAAGAGTTGTCGCAAGATACAGTTGAAGATGTCGTGGACATGCGTAGTGATGAAATGATTGAAGACGAACTTGCTCATATAGTTTTAGGTTATTCTGTAAGTCCAGATAACCATGATGATAACACAGAACTGACTAAAAAGATTCCTAAATCAGACAATCACATAAAAAAGGTCGATTCCCCTTTATTAAACAATGCAGGGAGCAATTTAGTGACATTATTTGATGAAAAGTATACTCAAACGAATCTAAAACACGATAATCTGGCAGATGACGGTCACCGACCGTTAAGCAATGCCTTATCTAAGTCATTGAATGAAGCCAACGAAAAAAACAATGCAGCAACATGTGACGAAAAGCTTGATCAGGAACTTGCACAAATAGTTTTAGGTTCTAAAAATAGTAAAAGTATTAGGAATGATTTGTTTGATATACTCGACGATGGAGCACAGATAAAAGCTACTGATGATAAAATTACACAGCATGAAAGTAATAAATTGGAATCATTGAGTCTAACCAGTGACTCAACATTTAATAAAAATAATTATAAAATAGTGGATCCAGTCATTCTCGATGATAATTGTGTTTTTCTTAAAGATGTTAAAAGTGATTTAGTTGACGATATTGTAGAATTAGGCAGTAATGATGAACTGGAACGAGAGCTCGCTCGTATTGTTTTGGGTAACACGGACTGCGAAAACGATGACAAGCAAATCTTAATTATTGATGCCGATAATTTAGAGTTTGACGAAGTTAAAGTGTGTTGCATTCAACAATCTGAACTTCAAAGATTAATGAAAATTGACAATAATGTTAAATCAGACCAAAATATTACTGATTACGGCAATACTACAGAACCCAGCGATTCATTTCTCGATGATGATGACTTTTGCCAGTCATCTGAGGATATACTGCAGATAACACAAGAAATTGACGAATATGGCAATGTCAAAGAAATAGATATCAGATTAAATGTACCCAAGGTGACATACTCTCGCAAAGTTGTGAATGACAGTTTTGATTGCCAGAGTTTATACGGTGACAAGAAAAATAGGAAACGAAAAGGTGATATGGCAGATGTAAAAACTCCTGAAAGAAAATACAGAAAGGGTAAAAATATTGATACGCCTAAACTTACGGCAGCTACTATAGCAGATACGGCATACAGTAAGGAATTTAAACGATTATTTGAATATTGTAGCTCTATAAAGTTTTCTTACTCGCTGCCTTTTCATAAAGAGCATATAGATGTTGATGAAATATTGAAATCATGGCCTATTGCAGAAGTCACTGATGTCATCACTGATTTTAGTATTGATGAGAATTTGTTTATTGATGTAGCAAATGAAAATGCAGCACAACGCGATCCCTTGAATCAAACGCTGGCGGAAGAATTAGCAACAGAACATAGTGAAAAAGATTACCCCTCTTGTCACGTAATGGAAACTAATTTCCTAATGGGTTTTGGTGAGAGGTCCGGCAGAGTCATTCAAAATTCAGAAGACGGTGGTGGAATATTTTCGGCTGCGACTCTGTCGGACGTAAAACAAACTCAGCCGCTTTTACTGTCCGAGAATTATAATTGTAAAAATGTGCAGAATGTAAATAATATTAAATTGGGTAAATGTGAAATAGAGAAGCTACAATACAACTACAAATGCATTCAATTAAAGAATAAAATAAGATCCTTTTTTAGAGAAACCATGGTTGAATTAAATAACGATTGGATTAAACAGAATAAAAAATATGACGATATTTATTCACATGGATATAGTAAGGCCAGTAAATCTTATTTTCCTTTTGGCCTCAACCTCCCTGATTTCATAAAGCCTCCGCCTGCTGAAGTAGTTGTCCAAGTAGTGCAGGTCGGCCAGTTGCCTGTAAGTGCAGCAGCACAAAACCCTGTAACTTGCGACCCAAGGGTCACTCAGGTATCCAATGCTAGTCCCTCTCAATGTACTGCTGAGAATAGTCCTAATGACGACCCTCAGTCTGCCATAAAGACTGAATATACCGAACTAACAACTGCAGACATAAACCTTCCTTTACACGGCTACGCACAACATCACAGCCAATTACTTGCCGAGTCTCAGAACTCTTCTATCATGCATCATGGTTACATTATCGAAGATATAAAAGAAGAAATCAAAGAAGAAATAAAAGAAGAATCTGAAATAAGCGATGAACTCAATAATCATTTCGATACTGGCATACCTAATCATCAATTCTCACCCGATGAGAACTGTATTATGGATAACATTAATTACTCTTACGAGGGTGCGGCTCCGCCACATCCAGCACCCACATTAGTAGAAGGCAACATAGAAATGATTTATAATTCAACAAAAACGTACCAAAAAGCTGAGGCGCATCTTCAACAGTATCATCAAACACAGCTCCAGAACAAAAATCAAGCAAAAATTCAGAATCAACAAGTTGAAATCTCTCAACATGACTCAGATATCTCAACGCATATCATGCAACAAAATTCGCAGATTCAACAAGAACAACAGCCGCTCGTACCCCAACAAATTTCACAAGCCCAGACTGACCACCATAGCCCGCAATTACAACATAGCCAAGAAAAACTTGCGCAACAAAACCAAAAAGAACACATTGAGCAACTTAATTTTACGGAACAACATCCACAACAGAATCAACAAGCACAGATTAATCAACAACATTTACAACCACAGGTTGCTCAACAAAATCTTCAAACGCATACCAGGCAACAGAATCATATTGTGCAATCAAATAATCCCCAAGTTAATATTATACAACAAAATAACCAGCAAGTCCATATTGCGCAACAAAATCAACAAGGACAACTCCCGCAACAGAGCCAACAAGTGCAACAAGAACAGCAAGCACAAGATGCGGCGCAAACACATGTTGTGCAAGTACAACTTTCACCAACGCAACTTGGACAACAAAATCATCAAGATCAAAACAGTTCACAAGAAAAGACTGATCAGATTGCACATGCTATGAATGCAGCCGGTATAACAACTAGCCCAGAAACCATAGCCAATACTAGGGCACATGCTCTTGTGAATATTCTGTCACACAAATTACGGCAAGGTTCTGTAGGGGGCAGTCCTACAAACTCGTACCCGAAGACTGCCCAGATTAATGCCATGGCATTACAGCAAGCTTTAGCGCAAATATTGCCTCCACCATTAAACCAGACAAATGTAACAGAGAATAATCAAACAAATTCTGCCAGTAGTCCACAAGTTCTTCATATAGTGCAAGGAAAAAATGCTTCAGGTAATCAAATAACACTTGTCGATAATAGCCAACCCTCTGTTATAAATGCAACAAATGCTACGCCGGTTTTACACATTGTACAAAACAAAGGCAATGCTTCTGGACCAACGACGAATAGCACACCAGCTCCTCAAACCAATTCTTTTAGTGGACTGTCCTTAGTTGATGCTGGGTTACAACAAGGCAATCAGCTTCTTCATATAGTTAATGCTGGAAATCAAAAGAATGCTAATGCTGGACAGTTGTTAAGAAAAGTGAATCTGTTGACTAATATTGCAAACGTCCAAGGCTCCAACGAACAAAAAATGGTTCAGTTCGTCTGCAAATCTGCTGATGGGAAGTCCATTCAATTAAATTCCCCTCATCCACGTGGTATGGTGTTAAGGTTACAACCCGTCGAATCGCCGAATCTTCAAGTAACGCAGGCTAAACCGAACGACTCACAAGAATTGAGCCCTGCGTCTGGTACCCCTAACAGTGTGCAAAATAAGGAGGCTGGGGCCTCCCAACAGGAAATAAAATCACGTTCTGTATATGAAGAAAATTATGCTAAATTCATTCAGTCATCTAACAAAACAACCATTCCTGAAAAAGCTACTAGCCTGCCAAAGTTTGGCCAAGCATTTGGCAAACAAGTTTTTCAAGAGGGCACTCAGAAGACAGATATGAATAATAGTAATTCTCATTTACAATCAAGCTCTGAAAATCCAGATTGTCAGCCAAACGATAATGCAATCAGTTTAGACCATATAAGCCAGATAAGTAGTCCACCTTTGCTGCTACGAAAATCACCACAGACTTCACAAGCGCAACCAAATCTGGTCCACCAATTGAAGCAAACTATGGCTCCTGTAAATATGAGCATGCACGGTGGTGTTATATACACACGCCAAATTCCTGTTAATATTGGTGGCGGACAAACCATAAACCTTATAACTGTACCGAGCACAGAACTTATAGATGAATCAGCATCGAAACATCAAGGCGTGAACCAAGAGGGGATAGAGCCATCCATAATAAAAATTGTTCCTCAAGCTTCCGCATCTAGTTCTGAAACTTCAGATGAGAATAACTCACATATTAGCAATGAGAATAACCATACAGCTCAATCACAGCCAGTACTGACCCAAATGAGAATAAAATTGCCCATGTTAAGTAAGAACCCCCAAATGGTTAGCGGGACTAGGCTGGTAAGACCCTCATTTTTTCAAATACAGCGAAACGTTATCGGTGGTGCTAATCAGCCAGTATATCAACAACTTGTTCTCACAGCAGCGCCTCCTTTGGGACAGCAAACTATCAGACTACCCCAAACACAAACGCAACCAAACAGACATGTTAAGGTCCCGAGTGAAAGTCAATCTTCCTCAGAGTCTCAGATGAGTTCATCTACACTAGAACAGCTAAGAGAATTTGATTTAGTATTGGAACAAGTTAAAGAAAGAAGTACCGGGACTGGTACAGCTCAACCAAGCGCAACTACTTCGTCAAGTAGCTCCTTTGCAAAGCTACATACTTCATCAACAAAAGATACCACCGTTAGTTCCCCGTCCCCCTCGGCTACTTCTACAGCTACAGAATCAACACAACAGGTGCTATATTCAATCGGCAACACGCAACAGGTAAATGTTGCTTATGTGAACAGGAAAGCTCCAGCTACAACGACTACGACATCTTCATTTGTGCGATCTCCAGACTCCTCAGGAATCGTTGAATCTCCGACTTCGTCAACTCATCAAGTACGTCGCACTGCCAGCAGCGATTCTTCTTCAGCCGCCGATACACCAACAACAAGTAATCACTCATCTCAAGCTAGTCATACCTCCCACACCACTCAGCAGTCAAAGCCAGCTAAAGTTAAACCAAAACCAAGACCAAAAGCTGCTTCCAATCCACCAAATACGCTAAAATTGCCAACAGCCCCACCAAAGACATCTACACAAAAACCAGCAGAAGATGAACAAACTACACAAAGGATCCTTTACATATTAGCAGAGTATAAGGAGCAAGTAGAAAACTCCCCGGATAAAGATAAACCTGCGCCACGTCGAAGGACAAATCCGCCGTCTAATCCTGGGGGTTCATCGAAACGCAAAAAGAGTTCAAGTGGATCTCGTCGCTCAGGACGTGATATGAGTCCCTGTCATGGAGAAGATACCTGTCGAACTATGGGATCTGAAGATAGCAGCTGCGGCACATCTCAGGGAGATTGCAACGAAAGTTGTGTTGACAGTCATTCGCCTCAAGACAGCCCGCGAAAAGTTGTGCGCAAGTTGACGTTCGAACAAGAAACAGTCATTCCTGCAACTCAACCCAGACCTCAACCGCCACGGAATGTCATCGTGGCAGACGGACAGACTATCACTGTGGCTAGAGGTACAGCCGGGAAACCTACTACAGCCGTCTTAATGCCAGCAAACTATATTTTACCTGTGTCTATGGTGAAAGGAGGCCAGCAAATTGCCATAGTGACCAATCGGGGTCCGAAGTTATTAACAGTGGGTGGCGGAGATGGTGGAGCAACCAACGCTCTCCTATTACAACGCCTTATAGGGCCTGCCGGTCTGAAGCCAATGTTGGCACGTCCGGGCGTCAGACATGTTCGTCTACCAACGACAGCGTTGCAAAACCTCCATACGTTTAATTTGGCAACTGCGACAACAGTGCAACCGCCGGACAGTACTGCATCTCCAGCGCCTGCCCCTACTCCTCCAGATCTTGTGGATACAAGAGCAACCAGTTCAACGTGGAGGATAGAACGTGACTCTCGTAACACAAAACCAGACAGGGCTTCTAGCCCTGAAGGTTCAGAACCTTGGCATCTTCAACCGTCCGACTACTGTTACGAAGAAACCGTGAGGGGTGAAAACATGGACCGGACTGTGCTCGTAAGTATACTGTACTTGTTGTAGCTTTGCTTTCTTGGAACTATTGCCTCACAAAGAGTATTTATGTAATTACTTTTTGTTCGTTGGAATTAATAATTCCAGTTACGAAACCTAGTGTATGACACACATTTCCAACTTCAGGATCCGATCCCAGATCGATACAGTCCTGATATGGAGGCGCAAAGGATTTTTGATAAGATGTTCGACGTCGATTCGAAAAAATCTTACATGGTTGATTCCCACGATGATTCGCCGCGATGCGGCTACGATATTGATGCGTCCGATTGCGACGATAAGGCCTACCACCAGGTACTTCGACGGTAGATCCGAAGCTGAACCCTATACGAATTAGTACCGCCTCTTTAGTAGAATGCACGCATCGATTTATTTTATGTCAGCTGTTCTTCGTTGATGTGCCGTGATTACACATTATGTAGATGCGACATTCTGTTAAAACTTATAACAAGCAGGTTATAGCTAACCTTGTAACAACTATCAACAGGGACTGCTTGCTTTTTATTTGCTTATTTTGTGCATAGTAATGCTAACGAATAGTTGGGCAGTAATTGTTTAGCAAAATGTCGCTTCTAAATGATGTACCGTTGGTATCGCCGCACGAGTATCGAAGACGGACGATTAGGTATTCTATTTCTTACGCCTCCCCTCTTCATTAGTCTTTGTTTTATTTTCTCATAACTTCCAACCTCGAACAGTAAGCTTACTTTCAATAACATACCTCTAGATATAGTCTCGTCTAGTTTATAATTTTTTGCATGAAATTAATCGAATTTACTATCCATTGTCGAGTCTGGTCCTGCATTTACTATGCATGTCCCTTTCATTCGGTTCATTGTTGGAGATTCTTCATTAGTTGTTGTGATTAAAGTTGAATATTAATGTTCTAGAGTTAAGGTTAATTCTACATGTGTAAGGTGTTACGGGAGGGCTTATGCTTTGCCTTCATCCGTTTCATAGTTTTATGTTAAGCAGGTGTCATAAACAATGTGTAGGCTTAAACAATGTTCATTACAGCTTGCTTAAAATGAATGTGCCATTCACAATTAATTAACTTTGATCTTAATAAATTTTCAATAAATAAAAATGTATTACCATATACGTGTTCCATAATATACAGTAAACAAAACGCCCTCGGAAACGGATGTGAGACTCGGCCTAAGATCGGATTGCTACAGTTTTGTAGGATGCTCTCTCTGTCGTTTAATGGACTGACAGTTTGACACTGATAAAGAGTAGTTAAAACCGTTTTTGTTTATAAAATATTTTTAGCTTCAATTGGCTCTAATCGAATAAGATAACATGCTATAGACATGCAATGCGGTAGAAAGAACGCTTTACAAACATAAGTAATCGCATTTTAGCTGCATCTTACTCTTTTACCCGAAGGCGACGTGCCAAACAAAAGTTGGGTACTGTAATCATATGGTACACAACAATCTGTCAATAAAACAGTTAAACTTAAACTAATTCTATACCTATATTAAAAATGTTCAAGCTACCATCAGCGTTGTTGCTATAATCATGAATAAATAAACATGAATAAATATACTGAGATATATTCTTATGTATAGGTTGTGCATAAGAAGGACGGATCATCACACAGACAGCATAGATTGACACACGTGTCGGCTGCAGCTCTTAGACACAAATACGCCATATTGGAACATGAACTACGGTTGCAGGTAAGATCTTAATTATCATTTTATAATATATTTTTCTATAACAAGTTAAGACATTCTAATTAGCTAAGGCTGACTTTGTAAAAGCCCGGAATTCCATAAAATGCCGTATAAATGCTGAGTAAATCGGATTATGAATTTCTCTGATAGATCTATAAGAATGAAGTTGATGATGGCGGACCCCGAGCTCCGAGGGCATCTTGGCCTCGGATGCAACCGGGACAACGTCTAAATGTCGATGATGATCTATAAGAATGAAGTTGACGAGCGTTCTGAATTCCGGATATTTAAGATTATGATTTTATAATCGGATGAATTTGAATAGAACATGTGCTGTAGTTAAATTACGATTAAAAATGAAATAGGAAAACCTACACAATTAGTGAATATATTCCTGAATCATCTTTGCCCCAGAAATCTCTATCAGAAGAATGCGAAGACTTGGGCGTCGATTCCCCCTCGGCATCGGATTTATTCCCTGAAGCAGAGTTATTGTTCGCCGCGTCGCCTGCGCCTGAACACACGCAGGACCAGCCACACCTCTCACACACTCGTAAGTACAAACTTGGAACTGAGTACACATGTTCACGAATCTTTTATTTGATGTTTATCAATAATACTTTCGTCTAAACTGAGTGCATTCTAGAATGGTCTTAAAGGGTGTTGCAAAGGAGTAAGTAGGTAATGGGAACTAAGCAATTGAGCGTAAGTCCAGTCTGTAAGACAGCACTTAACAATAACAACTGTTCCAGTCGGCAACCTGTTTGTACTTTGGTATCTGGCGCTCTTCTATCGTTGTTTCTTTTGACAATTTGGTTCGATTGACGACCAAAAACTGTTCAGAAGCGACTACCGTGTCAGGCCCCCTTACCCCGCGAGGAAAACCTGCGTCAAAGGTGTGTAACAATCAGCTGGTGTATCTGGCTTTCTCCTGATCAGGAGTGTCATGAAGTACCTAAACAGTTATGCCAACTTTGCGAGATGGAAATGGTAGTACAGCAGCTGTTTGAGTAGCTCTGAAGAGTGGTTTTGACGCCATTTATCTGTAGGATGGTACATTTTTCTTTGGGCAGCTTCAATATAATTTTCAAATGATTGTAAATTACTAATATCTACAATATTCTAGGATACAAGGCAGCCAGCGATAAATTCTATTTTTTTAAATGAAAACACATATTACATTGACTATGAAGAACATCCATATTTCTTACTGAAAAATACTCTATTCCAGCTCAACCTATGCTAAGCCAGAGCGGCATACCTCAGCCAGATATGGACGATCAGATAGCCACGGACCAGTTGCTCCCGCGGTCGGACATCCACGACGACAGAGACCTAGGGCTGGGGCTTGAAGATGTGGGCATCGTGACCGTGAGCGAAGACGGGATGCAGGCGACCATACAAGTGGACCAGGAGGAATTCGCGCGATCACATCCTAATACTACATTCCACACTGATGAGGGAGAGGTTAGTTTGTACTTTATTTTCAGGGTTCCGTACATCAAAGGAAACAAAAATCCGTCTGTCCCTCTGCCAAGATCATTTTCTCAGGAATGGATGGAGGCATCAGCTGAAATTTATATCACACTAGCTGTTGCCCGCGGCTCCGCCCGCGTGGATGTCGGTTTCCCTGAATTTTCTTTGCCATAAACCTCACGGAGCCCGAGACCTTTCCAACGAATGCAAATCCGTGGAAATCGGTTCGTGCGTTCTGAAGTTATAGCGTCAGGAAGGAAAATCCGACTTATTTTTATATATTAGATTGTCGTCTTGAAACTGCATCAAACTTCTAAGTCTACGCAATCAAAATGTATTGCGGCTTAAGTAGCTTAAATTCCTCCCTAAATCCAATTTTCTACGGTCCGACTCACACTTGGCCGGCTTTTACGTGTGAAAATCTCCACGGTTATCCAACTGGTGCCAGAAAGGGTTGGTTATGTCAGACTCGAACCGACTAAAATCGCACGGCCGTCACGGGTCATCTAGTAGCCTCTGGCCTATTACTCACACACCCCGACATAGAAGGTCCACTCGTGTGGGTCTACGGCGTCCCCCATATTTCCTCAGAAAAGCGAGCTATACTATTCATTGTTCCGATTATTAAAAAGTATGTTCTTAACTGATTTCATTTCATTTTACAGGTGCATCAATCATTTACGCTCAGTAGTCTGAAGAGTCGACACATAACATCTACAATACTGCACTCACATCGGCCTCAGGGCACAGTGCTCATGACGGCACCGCAGACTACTGTCATATCCCAAGCTACTCCCGAAACTAGCGGCGCCCATCACAGCGCCATCAAGTACACGGACATAGACAACATGATTAATTCCATACCCGGTACACACTACGGTCAGTCTTCGGTACTCGTCAAAGACGACGGGCTATCCAGATTCGACAATTTACTAAACGACTCCAGGCAAATACACCTATCTAATGCCACATCCGCTATTGTACATTCATCCGCCCATACTACCCAAGTCATTCGTCGCGTGTGCTACGATGACGACAAAAGAGATCGAGACCACCGATTTTTAATGGACGATGACGCCAAAATGATGGGAGAGGACTCATCCCGTGACGCGACACTAGAATCCATGGGTGGAGATACCACCGGATCCTCCCCCGAACGGCACACAGAGTTATTCTGGGATTCGCACTCGGCGTCAGGTCGTGCAGACTTCAGCAGTGATAGCGAAAAGTGCTGTAAGAGCCCGTCAGATGATACCTCGACGGATTCAAGTGCCGGAGTGGGAGTACGCGCTCACTTGCGCTTAGACTCTGTCATTAAGGAGGCCCGGGGTCATGCAAGTGATGAAGACGCGCCTCCATTACGAACTTACCCCGCTCCGAGGTCGCTTGGAGGCAAGACTGCGCCGAGTGCTGCGGCCGAGCGTGGCCGACGACGAGCGTCCGGGCGAGCGCTCGTCAAGCGTGGTGGCTGTCTGTGCTGTGTAGGCGACGCGCCGCCAAGACCGAAGAAGCCGCGAGCGCGCCGACCTGCGCTTGACTTCGCTGCAGCCAACTGAGCGATCCACGAGTCTTCATTTATTAGATTTAGAACGCCCCAAGCTCGACTGAATGGCTGTTAATAACAGCAAGTACTCTAAGCTCGATCAAATGACTTAACATATTTAATACCGACGCGTGCGCTGTGGTAAATTAGTCACGCGGCGTAACGTTTTCTACTTAAACGCATGGGAGTAAGGTTCATCTCAGAATGACGAAAGATTGTGTACCGTAAAACGGGTGAGTAGGGATGAATGGGTTAATAAAAATAAAATGGTCGTTTGATTTTTTTTAATAATTTCTTTTACCAAATTTTAAGTATCGAACCCAGATATTTGGTATGTTTGTTCATTATTACATTGAACTAGTCCATAGCTTTACTTGAAAGAAAATAAATACAGAATTTAGCTGACCGTTTTATTTCTATTCACTCGTTGATCTCTTTTTACCTTGTCTTACCGGTAGTGTCATCTGTGAATTGTTTCTAATCTCAATATGTGTATTTTTCTATCATCCCGCGGTGGGAAATCATACACGGACTGACTCGAGATCTCTTTGACGAATGCGAGACCTATCTTAGCTGTACGATAAAACGTTGTTGAAATTGTTTTGTATATAATTTTATATGTGATCGACCGGTAAATGAATCGGCGACGCGCGTCGCACTTTTTTAAAATTTGATTTTGTTAAAGTTTTTATCGATCGATTTCTAAGTGAGTTCCTTACGTGTTATAAGTTTCTAAGTTGCGTCACCGATGAGTTCAAATTCGTTTTTATTTCTAGTGCGAAATGACGACTTTCCTTTGTATTGTTGAAATATTTTCCTTGTAATATACCCATATACATATTTGTATTGAAATGTAAGTGTATAAAACTGTATTTCTATAGGTTACCTCTAATAGAATAAGTGTTTCCGTTAGTAAATACATGCCATACTCAAAATGTGAATTTAATCGTCTTTTAGCGGTATAGGTGTATTTATAATTTATACAATGATAGCCCTTCGTAATGATGCTAGACTGACCTGGCGTCCGAATTAAAAGCTTCGTTTTAGTAGCGCGTTGTCGATGTATTCGGAGCAAAATGTGTTTTTGATTTCGATTTGTTGCATATTCGCGTAGATTTAGTTTTAAGCGACTTCCATGTGACAGCACAAAGTGACGACTAAAAGACGAAGGAAGCTTTAACTCCAGGCGTTTCACATTATTTTTGAGATTCCGTTTACCGTTATATTTGGGTGCCAATAGTATTACGTAGCATATGCATACTCACCTGTGCTTTTCCGTTTCCAAAGCGCGTTATCGCTGTATTTAATAAATATATTAACGTTTAATAGTAGCAATGTGTTAAGCTAGTGTGAATTTGATATCCATAGTGTAAAAGATGTAAATAAACTTTTGATCCCCTATTTTTGTTTCGGGGGCTGTCTAGTCACTATTGTACCGATACGAGGTAGAGTGTATGCGTTGTGTGTCGCAGGCCAGGGCGGCCAATGGCCTCATTCGGCCCAGTTTTCATTTCCTGCGCAGTATTCGACAGCTTGTGTACATAAAAGGCGTTATATAACAAAAAAAAATACATATATCCTTTGACTCAATAAGTGGGAGTAAAAAATTGCGAAAATTCTACATGTTAGATACATTCATTCCGAATTTGTACATATGAAAGGGTGTTTAAATTTAGTGAATTTAGTGAGTTCAGGCCTCCGGGTCGTATAGTGAATATTAAATGGGAATAAACTTGTGCACTCTGTGGGCGGTTGCCCATGGTTTAACTTAATTTAGTAGTAAGCTCGTATAGTGTGGATAGGGCCGTCGAGCGTCGGTTGTAACCCCGTCGCCGGCCGCCTACGCTAAAGGCACTAAAATTAACCAATCCAATGTTACGACTAAATAATTATCTGAAGAGTTTTTAAAACCTCTGTATTATTTTGTTCCGAAGAAAAAAACTCTGCCATTTCTAAAGGTTAGGTCGAATTTTTTATATATTCCACAATTGTTATTGTTCGTATAATATTGTAGGTAGTGTACCTCCGATATTATTATCTGATAAAAATTACAGTATTGCAGATGCGTTTTTGTTATATTTTTCATTTAGAAGTTTAAATTTATTAGCTGTAAAAGGAAAATTAATAATTAAAGTTTAGGAGTTCATCATTATTTTTTAATTAAACAAATTGTGTTTTTTGTGATCACTGTAAACATTATTTTTAAAAGTGCTACAGGAGAAACAATCATTAAAAAACATTATCTTATTAAATAATTGAACATTTTATTTCAATCCTACCAAACTGTATTCAATAGTCCGACTTATGGTAGGCTAGATTTCACCAACAAATACTAATTTGCATTATTGCATTTTACTTTAGGTTCATTAAGTAAAACGTGACCACTTAGTTGAGGCGAATGGATTTCTATCCAGCCTCAATTGTGTATTTACACCATCTTATTGTACTCCTTTTGATTAAGCACATAACTAAAGGTAAACAATTTTGTCTTTTATTATTTTTGTTTGAATACTCAGTTTAAAAATAATACGCGTTTATAAATTGGACCACGGGGTGGGACTGATTCGAACCACTAGTTTTGCAGTAGCTGATACGTTTGATAATGTGTATGTGTGAAAAGTCACATTAATATTGTTTGCCTGTAGTTAAGTACGTAAGCAAATGGGACAAAGAACTATTCTTTCGCAATGGGGATGCCGACTGCGCTTTTATCCCCACAAAGGGCGCCTCATAACGGTCAATGTTAGCTGTCATCTACGTAGATTTCATTGTTTGTCTCTTCAAATCTGACAGCTATGAGTTTGTTATTGTCACAAAACTCTGTTTTGTTGTTTGGTCATATGCTGCTGCCATCTACAATTAGTTTTCCGTCGACATCCCAATTATGTATATTCATAGATTATTATGTATAGTATAGTATGTATATTATAGCAAAATTTGTAAAAAAAAGATTTGTTAAAGTTCAAATCAGGCTAAAACGTTTGTACTTTTCAATTGTCAGGCCATTTCCGTTTATCCTTTATCTTCTTCATAACACCGAGAACTTCGATTCTGAATTCTAATCTCTCATCCTCACTGTATCTTACTACCGTTGGCAATAACGAAGCAAAGAAAGCCTCGTCTTCATTCATCACTCTTGGATTATCGCTCTCATCTACTTCCACAAAATCTATGTCATTTACACTATCATCGTCTTTTGTGCTAATATCTCTTTTCAACTTCTTTTTACTATAACTTGTGTCCGATTCTGCAGGCAATCTTTTAGATTTTCGTTTTTGTTGGCTATAGGTTTCAATTGGACTGTAATCAGTTGCATTCAATTCGTCAAAGTTGTTTCGCTTAGATTTCCTTTTTTGACTGTATGAGGTTTCAATTACGCAGTAACTATTTGATGCAGTGTCGTCGAAATCAGTTGGCTTCACAGGCATTTTGGGTGCGTAACTTGTTTCAGGCGAATCGGATAATTGCGATTCTGTTTCTTGTTTCATAAAAGAAACTTCTTCATTCGACTCGTTTAAGAACTCGTTCTGTTCTACGCTACCTCCTTCTGGAACCATTTTTAGTAAGAATTTTAAATGGTCGTACAGTACATATTTTCTTTTTTGTCTTCCCATTTTGACTTTCAGCGATTTTACAAATGTGTCCCGTATGTTTGTCCATTTGTTTAAAATGTGTTCTCCTGTAATAAGTAAAAATAAATGAGTAGGTATGCTAACGTGTCGCTTTAGAGACTAGAATGGTTTATTGTATTGTGCCATTCTTTCTTTTCCCGGCGGGGACGGTTATGTCGAATTCGAACCGACTAAAACCCCACGCGGTCTCAGATGCTTGGGTGTAACATTACCTGAAACATCCCTGACCCAAGGCTATTTCTGGTCTCAAGACGGTGTGTGATATCACGATGTCCCTATCTTTTCCCTGAAAAGGGACCCCCTTTACATGCAGTCAGGACACCGTTCTTCTGTTATGGTACCTACATATGGTTTTTTTATTTGGGTCTTCAATCCAATTTTATTAAGTACCCATAAAGTACACTCCTCGCCTTGAATACCTACGATTAAATGTATTGATTCTACTTCTACCATGAAATTATATTAAGTGCTTCTAGTCCCATCAATAATATTCTTGGACATTCTACACATTACATAACTATACGTATAGATAATAGTTGAGGTATTAGACTTGATCGTGAGGTCGCCGATGACGTAATTCCACTCCTTACTAACAACTGGCATGGCTAAAGTTGTGAAGGGTGCTCAAAGTACCTACAGGTACCTACAATCCTCTTTTAAAAGGATGCTTCCTATTTGATAGTAGCTCTTGAAGGTGATTTAGTCAACTGAGCTACAAAATTTCTGGGCCAACTGACTATTTGGCTGGACACGTACTGGATAGCCGAATTTCTTTGCTATATACGATAACGTCTTGGGGCGACGGCGTTACCGTAAGACAAAGGTAAGTCTAATAAAACTTTAAGTTCAATATAACCATTAGGATTGTTACTATTAATTTTTTCCGGCATATATCTTGGCGCAAGTCGCAAGAGAAACGAGGCCCTGGTAGGTATGTGCAGATTGTTTTAATAGGTAGGTATATTCACAGGACAGAAGTGTATATTAGTGGATTGGCACCCCGTGCTATCCTCATAAGACGGAACAAACGAGTAATGCGCATTATGGAGCAGCCAAGATAAGGGGTAAGTGGTATTACAAAGCAAAAAAGAGAAAATGTCAGAATCAGCATAGCGTCAATATCGTACCGTCCATGTGTTGTTGGCGCACAGATATCAACGACCAAACCAGATAAGATTAGTAGGTACCGAGGTACCTAATATTTTTTGTTATAGCCTCTAAGTAATTATTTGTTAATTGCACCGCGCACGAAATAGAAAAGAAACTTATTTTGCTATTCTGTATTATATTGTCTGATACTACGAACTTAAATTCTAAAGATCTCGGTAGCAAAGGAAACCCACCTATACCTATCTTAATAGTGAAACACAAATGCAAAATATCAACACAGCAAATAACAATCTCGAAACCACTCCGGACTCGTATCGTATCAATGACGCAACGCAAAGAGAATGTATGTTTCCATTACCTGTAAGTCTTTTTTCCTCAAGCGTCATGTCATCGTATCCTTCCTCCAACATGCTAAATATTTCTTCCCACGCACTTCTCCTTTCGACACGGTCTTTGTAATTTTCTATAGCTTTATCCCACAAGCATGGCCGTGCTCTAATTGCATCGATTAATTGTACCACATCGTATTTAAATGGCCTCATTTTGAAACAAAACTTGATAAATTTTATACACTAACACTGTTTACACTACCTCGCCTAACACGTCACTACAGTCAGTTATCCGACTATCGCATTTCTCGGATCGGATAGTGTAGTTGCATCCTTTTCTAAGGACTGGCGAATGAAAGAGATGGAGCATTGCAACGAGGTCACCGACACGGCGACATCGCGTAGCGTCTCGTGTGCCAACGCCGCGCCGTGTCTAACAGTAGCTAGCGTTATTTGAGCTCCCCTTTTGTGAAATCTAGTACAATTTGTTAAATATAGTTGGCGTTTCTTAGGTCAGTGTAAAATGGTCATTTGAATTCGTTATTCAGTACTCATTGTGCGGCAAAAATGTCGAACCGAAGGGAAGGTGATAAACACGTGTGACGACTTTCAAGATAATAATAACTAGATACCAATATAGAGTTTATAATATAGAATCTTTTGTAGTATTGTAGTTAGGCTATTGATTTACGTAATACAGTAACCGGACCAATGAGTGGGAGGCAGACTAACAACTGACTTGCTTTAGTTTTGTAGAACATTCTTTCTACGTGTACGATCATACACCCACGTAACACCGAACTGATATCGGATATTGGTACCATCACGATAGTGCAGGTACCTACTTACCTACCTGCTTAAAACCGATTGTGGTTACAGAATATTAGAAAATATAAATTACACTTGATTTCATGCTCTTAAAATGTTACTTTAGTCCCTACATATCGGACCTAAAGTTGCTTATTAATCTCTAGGGACTAAAGTATTTTTTTTTAATTTACTTTGAAAACTCCTAAACAGCCAATCACGGTTTTTGTGAATGGGAGGATTATCACCTTTTTAGTGATTGTGTATAGAAATAAATGAGAAATAACCTCAAGGCATGCAAAATGCAAAATGCATAATAAAATGAATTAATCCTTAATACTTACATAATAATTAATTAAATTAATATCATTAATCGTGTTTCACGAATGACATTTGAAAAAATCTAAAAAACCCATTTAATTTCGTTAAACACGATTAATGATATTAATTTCATTAATTATTATGTAAGTATTAAGGATTTATTCATTTTATTATGAATTTCTAATTAGTTTTCAATTATTTTTCAAGTTTGAATCTGTTGGCAAAATATGCAAGCATTTAAAGCGTAGTAAGTAGGTACGTCACTTAACAAAAAAATCCGCGGGACAAATTTCTTTGCAATTTGTAGTTTGAATAGAACTTTTCTCAGGTTTAGATTAACGATTAATACGTATTTTAAGAAACTTTGTTATTATAAATATTGCTACGCCCGGCGCTTGGCCACTTCAATAAATGGCCAAATTTCCATAGGAGTGAGCGAGACGGCACTATAGAAAGAGACAGCATGCCTTGACGTCACTGTTCTAGAAGAAATGGAATGAATAGAACGAGACGTCAGGCTAGAAAGAGACAGCATGCCATGACGTCACTGTTCTAGAAGGAATGGAACGAATAGAAAGAGACACAAGACCTAATAGAACCTCCCAGAAAGTTCCTGTCTTTTTCAGAACGTACCTGTCTTTTCTCGATCTTTCGCTACTCGGCCGCCCCTTATATAAAAGGCGAGCTAACAGCCGCTGCTCAAGTTAGTCTAAGACTAGTATTCGAAGCGAACAAAGCGATAAAGTGTGTGAAGCTATACAGTGCGATTATACAAGTGACTGTGTGTTGTGTAAGGAAGAGTTTTCGAATTTCTACGCGCTTTGCTGTAATTGAAGTGAAGCTGAATAAAGCCTGCCTTCAACGGCTGTCCTCGCATTTTCTATTTAAACCGATCCCCACGCTCGTAACAACTGGTGTCAGAAGCGGGATAGAAAATGCCGATAACGCCGAGAGACGACAGGGAGGGTGTTAAAACCAGAAGCCAGGCCGCGGAAGAGGCTGCGGGTACTCCGAGTACGTCGACGGGTGCTTCAAGATCATCATCGGAAATTAACCTGAACGCGATTATGACCTTATTGAAGGATCAGGCCCGTCGCCAGGAAGAGCAGGCCCGTCGCCAGGAAGAGCAGACTCTACAATTGAAGGCACAGCTCCAGCAACAACAGGAGGAGCTGATCTGTCGCCAGGAAGAGCAGGCCCGTCACCAGGCAGAGCAGGCCCGTCACCAGGCAGAGCAGGCCCGTCGCCAGGAAGAGCAGGCCCGTCGCCAGGAAGAGCAGACTCTGCAATTGAAGGCACAGCTCCAGCAACAACAGGCAGAGCAGGCCCGTCAACAGGAGGAGCAGGCCCGTCAACAGGAGGAGCGTGCCTTGCAACTAAAGGTTCAGCTCCGGGAACAACAAGAAGATCTATTTGCCTTCTTGAAAGAGTCTAAAGCAGAATGGCAAAGAGAAATTCATTCAGTGCAAGACAGAATAGAAAGCCACGACAAGAAATTTGAGAGTTATGAGGAACGGTTGCAGTCTGTGGCTCAAAACGTAAAAAAATTGGAGACGAAAATAGCTTGCGGAACAGCTGGCTCTGTAACCATTCCATCTGCACAGGCTGTCGGGAAGTTCAAAGTACCGCCATTTGATGGGACCTCCTCGTGGACTGCATACAAACTGCAGTTCGAGTCTGTGGCAAAGGCGAACGGTTGGGATAAGGAGCAAGCCAAAACAGCATTAACATTGGGGTTACGAGACCAAGCACTCAGTGTTTTAGAGGCGCTTGGAGGTGAAGTGACTTACGACCGCCTTCTTGAAGCGTTGGAATCACGTTACGGTGATAGTCACTTGGAACATGTCTACCGTGCCCAATTGAAGGACAGAAACCAGCGTCTTAGTGAGTCTCTGCAGCAGTGGGCTTTGGAAATAGAAAAGCTGGTGAGAAAAGCTTACCAAGGAGCTTCTTCGTCATTTGTTGACAGCATTTTGGTGCAAGCTTTTATTGACGGGATCAGAGACTTGGAGGTGAGAGCTGCCGTCCGTCTGGGTCACCATGCAACCCTTAAAGATGCTGTTGCTCACGCCCTTGAAGTGGAAGCTGTACGACATGACCCTCGAGCACATAGATTGCGTGAGATCTCAACAAATGAGCAACGTGTGTACCGTCGGGAATTCACACCCAGGTGTTATTTCTGCAAAGAGCAAGGACATATTCGGTCTAGCTGCCCGAAACGGACTCAACAAGGTAATGGCCAAGAACAAACGGCGCGACATCCAGATGCGCCGGAGCAACAGGGAAACGAGTAAACGCCAGGACTGCGGGACGGGTGCTGGCTGGTAGTGTAAAAGTCCCAATTCTGATCTCTCAAGCCAATGATGGAAATAGTCTGGTCATCGAAGGAGGTATTGATGGATCACCGTGCCACCTCACCATTGATACTGGAGCAAGTCGGACCGTGATTAGCTCTCGGCTGGTGAAAAATGTACCTAGAGATCATCTACATCAACTTAAGCATCTCCATCTGCAGACAGCTACCGGCCAGCGCATTTCCGTCCGAGGAGAGCAAGAAGTGGCGTTGGAAGTCGGTGATAAGACCTATTGGCATAAAGTCATCGTCGCTGATATCTTAGATGACTGCATCATTGGATTGGATTTTATGAGAAAATATCGCTGTAAAATCGACGTGGATTGTGGCGTTCTGAAAATTGGGTTCGACGAAATTCCCATGGAAGGTGGCGCATGTGGAAAAGTGTTCTGTGCAAAACGAACTGTACTCCAGCCTAAATCACAGACCCTAGTGCCAATAAGACTACCTCAATATGGCATCAATTCTCATCGCTGTGCATTGGTGGAAAAAGTAGACGGCAGTAGTCCCTGGATACCAGCTCGTACTGTGGTAACAACACCAACCACAGCCGTTATAAGAATTTTAAATATGAGCGACAACGAGTGCGTCTTAAACAAAGGGACACTGCTTGGCACTTGTGAGGAGATCTCGTGGATACGTAGTTGCCAGGGTTCGACCAAAAGCGATGCTACAAGTGACAGAGAATCAACAGTGCTGAAATTACTAGAAGATTGTCGCAATGACCTCAGTAAGGTAGAGATGCTGAAGGCGCGGAACATGCTGCTACGTTATAAAAACGTCTTTTCTATGCATGGTGGTGACATTGGCAGAACTGGAGTAGTACAGCATAAAATCGATACTGGTGAGGTAACGCCAATCCGTCAACGACCACGACGTGTACCGATTGCTCGAGAAAAAGAGGTGGAGGAAATGATTGAAGAGATGAAGAAGGACCGTATCATTGAACCCTCGGTCAGTCCATGGTGTTCTCCGGTAGTCCTTGTAAAGAAAAAGGATGGAACCACCAGATTCTGCGTCGATTATCGCCGACTGAATGATGTTACGAAAAAGGATAGTTATCCGTTGCCAAGGATAGATGACACTTTGGACACCTTAAGTGGCATGCAGTGGTTCTCAACATTGGACCTCAAGAGTGGGTATTGGCAAGTTCAAATCAGTCAACTAGATAAGGAGAAAACTGCGTTTTCTACTGGAAAAGGTCTCTGGCAGTTCGACGTCATGCCATTTGGATTATGTAATGCTCCGGCCACATTTGAGAGATTGATGGAACAAATACTTGCTGGACTGCTGGGAGAAGCCTGTCTGGTATATTTGGATGACATAATCATCATTGGAAAAGACTTCGACGATCACCTCAGCAAACTAGAGCAAGTTTTGACTAAACTACAGGGTGCCAACTTAAAACTCAGTCCAAAGAAGTGTTCACTTTTTAAACGACAAGTGAATTATTTGGGGCATGTTATTTCGAAGGATGGGATACAAACAGACCCTGAGAAGATAAGTGCCGTGAAAGATTGGCCGACACCAAAAGATAAGACCGACGTTCGTGCCTTTTTAGGTCTGTGTTCATACTACCGGCGGTTCGTGAAAAGCTTCTCCGATATTGCGAAGCCTTTGCATCGGTTAACGGAAGAAAAACGGAAATTTAGCTGGGATGAACAATGTGAAGCCGCTTTCAAAGACCTTAAGCAAAGACTCTGTGAAACACCAATCTTGGGTTTTCCAGATGCAGAAAATGAGTTCGTCGTCGACACAGATGCCAGCAATACTGGGATAGGAGGAGTCCTGTCCCAGAGAAAAGGAGACAAGGAGGCCGTGATTGCTTACTTTAGTAAGTCTTTGTCTAAACCAGAGAGAAATTACTGTGTTACACGAAGGGAATTACTGGCCGTGGTTAAGACATTGCAGCATTTCAGTAAGTTTCTGCTGGGCCGCAAGTTTCATCTGAGGACTGATCATGCTGCTTTAAAATGGTTGCTACAATTTAAAAATCCAGAAGGACAAGTGGCAAGATGGATTGAACAGCTCCAGGAATACGACTTCGTCATCGAACATCGGAGTGGGAAAGCGCATGGAAATGCAGATGCGCTCTCTCGAAGACCTTGTCCGGTGGAATGTAACCATTGTGTCAGGCAAGAAGCTAAAGACAGTGTAGCGATTAGAATAATAAGGACTGATACTGTCAGCGATGAGTGGAGTAGCGAAGCCATGCAGCAAGCACAGCAAGAGGATCGAGACATCAAGCCTATTCTCGAATGGATAAAGGCAGGAACACCTAAGCCGAAATGGAGTGATGTCTCCCAAATGAGTGCAGCTACGAAGAGCTACTGGGCACAATGGGAAAGCCTCGTGATACACAATGGAGTCCTGTGTAGAAAATGGGAGTCTGCAAACGGGAAAGACTCACATCTGCAGATGGTTGTCCCAAAGATTAAAATTAATGAGGTTTTGAGATCATTTCATGACGGAACTTCAGGCGGCCATCTTGGTGTGAAGAAGACCTTGATGAAGATTCGTCAACGATTCTATTGGATCCATTGCCGTGAGGATGTTGAAGATTGGTGTAGGAAATGTACATGCTGCGCATCGGTAAAAGGGCCTCATACAAGGAGCAGGGGAGCATTGAAGCTATACAATGTTGGAGCACCTTGGGAAAGGATTGCATTAGATGTTGCAGGGCCATTTCCTGCATCGGAGTCTGGAAACAAATACATCCTAGTAGTAATGGACTACTTTACTAAATGGCCAGAGGCTTTTGCCATACCTAACCAGGAAGCAACTACAGTCGCGGAAAGACTAGTCACGGAAGTGTTTTGCCGATATGGAGTTCCTCTGGAAATACACAGTGACCAGGGAAGGAATTTTGAATCACAGGTATTTCAAGAAACCTGTAGGATAATGGGTATTCATAAAACCAGGACTACCCCATATCATCCGCAGTCTGACGGAATGGTTGAAAGATTTAACCAAACCTTGGAAAGGCATTTGGCTAAGGTTGTTGAGAGCCACCAGAAGGACTGGGATAGTCATATTCCTTTGTTCTTGTTGTCTTATAGAACAGCGATACATGAAAACACAACGGTGACGCCTGCGTGTGCAAACTTTGGCAGAGAACTGAGACTACCGGCTGATCTACTGACTGGACGTCCTCCAGATTCACCGCAAGAAATCACGGAATATGCTAGTGCATTGCGCGATAGACTAAATGACGTTCACACCCACGTCCGTGAATCTGGGCTCCAGGCAAGCGAAAGAATGAAAACCCGATACGACCGCAACTCTCATCAAGCCGGGTTCGACGAAGGCTCGTTGGTATGGCTACACAATCCGATGCGTCGCAAAGGCAAATCTCCGAAGTTGTCTCCAACCTGGGAAGGGCCGTATAAAGTTGTCACCAGGATCAATGACGTTACATACCGGATACAACGCAACCAGCGAAGCCCCTTGAAGGTTGTACATGTTGACCGACTGGCGAGATACTACGGATCTAATAATGCTCGGGACGAGCATGTCTAAGAAGGGGGTAGTGCTACGCCCGGCGCTTGGCCACTTCAATAAATGGCCAAATTTCCATAGGAGTGAGCGAGACGGCACTATAGAAAGAGACAGCATGCCTTGACGTCACTGTTCTAGAAGAAATGGAATGAATAGAACGAGACGTCAGGCTAGAAAGAGACAGCATGCCATGACGTCACTGTTCTAGAAGGAATGGAACGAATAGAAAGAGACACAAGACCTAATAGAACCTCCCAGAAAGTTCCTGTCTTTTTCAGAACGTACCTGTCTTTTCTCGATCTTTCGCTACTCGGCCGCCCCTTATATAAAAGGCGAGCTAACAGCCGCTGCTCAAGTTAGTCTAAGACTAGTATTCGAAGCGAACAAAGCGATAAAGTGTGTGAAGCTATACAGTGCGATTATACAAGTGACTGTGTGTTGTGTAAGGAAGAGTTTTCGAATTTCTACGCGCTTTGCTGTAATTGAAGTGAAGCTGAATAAAGCCTGCCTTCAACGGCTGTCCTCGCATTTTCTATTTAAACCGATCCCCACGCTCGTAACAATATTATAATTTTGTATAGAACGTCGTTTTTTTTCCTTGCATTCAAAGTGAAAAGTAGAGTGTTTAACGTCACACCATAATGACACTCCAACTATTAGCCACCCTGACTTCGCTCGGGTGGCTAAAACATCTCGTGTCATTATGGCTTGTTTTAGTCCCTTGTCGAACAATCTACTATTCTGAAGTCTAACTAATCAACTTATAACCTTTGCGTTTCATCGCAGCACCCGTCCGTTTCCGTCTTGCTAAACCTTTATTGGTAGGTAGGTGCAGAAGCTACGAAAAATGGTGCTTATGAACTGATTATGACTATCAATAGTAAAATATTTTTGCCAATTGCTCTGGTATAAGTACCTAGTACCTTGAAAAAAAAACTAATGTTTTAGCTTTATTATTACTCTTTTTTATCACCTTTCAAGGCTTCCACTATGAAGCTTGAAAATAACAAGACACTGCCACACGTTCCCAGCTGTACCATTGATCAGTACCATTAGTGGTACTGTTGGGAATTTGTGTCCCAGTAGTACCAATAATAGCATGGCAATAATGGCATGTGAACGGTGATATCAATATTCTACTGTTTTTGGAGTATGAGACGTTAGTACTATTAATTATTCTGTGGTATGAGTGAGTTTTAATAAATTTTAGCAGGTTATAGGGACCGACATGGTTCCAAACACCTTCGGCAGTGTGCGGCAAAGTCATCATCACAAATATTTAAAAATACAAATATGATAATTTCTACATCTCTTTTTTTTACTGAAATATATATGTAACTTACAAAAAAAGCAAGTTGTTTACCGGATCGATTGACGTGGCGTGTTTGTACTACTGTATATTTTGCATAATTTTTAAACTTAACTGTTTAGTCCTGGCGATGAAAGAGCGATCCCAATAAAAATAGTGCTCCACCGGTATCAGGGACCAAGATACTGATGGTTAGGGCTCCAGAGAAGAACTTCCTCACGATGTGCGCCGTATCAAGGAGCACTGCCTATTTCGAAGCGTACATAGTTGTAATTTAATTTTTCGGGCTTATTTTAACTTAATTTGTAAGCTGGGTTGCAATACTAGTACCTGTAGTGTACGATGGTACTAGTGGGAAAACAATTTCGGTAGATGGCTCCTACCATCCCCCCAAGGTGGTTGTATGATAGAATTTGGAACGCTTCAGGCGAGGCTCGGTAGGTCAGTGGTCAGAGCATTCTTCCGTAAGCATCCGGTTGCGGGTTCAAGTCCCGTCTTTTCGATTCACTTTTTCCATTCTTTATCCATTTGAGTTAACATATTAATTACTTTAAAATTTCATTCAAAAGCTGAAGACCTATATAGATAGGGGTGAATTTAGCCCCGCTACTCACCAACCAGGTTTGCAACATAGTATATAAACATAACCCTTCTTAGCAGTCGGGTAAAAAGATATAAATTATTATAAGGTTGCCTGGAAGATATTGCCTATTATGGCGATAAGGCCGCCCTTTGTACAACAATTGTATAAAGTATATTTAACTTGTAAGATTTAATGTAAATGGTGTACAAATAAAGTGTTATTCTATTCTATTTTATTCTATTCTATTCTATTCTATTCTATTCTATTCTATTCTATTCTATTCTATTCTATTCTATTCTATTCTATTCTATTCTATTCTATTCTATTCTATTCTATTCTATTCTATTCTATTCTATTCTATTCTATTCTATTCTATTCTATTCTATTCTATTCTATTCTATTCTATTCTATTCTATTCTATTCTATTCTATTCTATTCTATTCTATTCTATTCTATTCTATTCTATTCTATTCTATTCTATTCTATTCTATTCTATTCTATTCTATTCTATTCTATTCTATATATTGTGTCTACAGTTCCGTGTTGAGATTTCAGCTTGCCTCAAATACTTACCCAAAAATTAGTGCCGCTCTCCTATAATCATATTTCCGCACGCACAACATCTGCGTTTGTCTGATAGGTTAATCTAGACAAATGTTATTTTATCTAGAACAAAATTAAGTTTGCATAATTTGTTCGTTACTAATACATACATAATATTCTAGGACAGTATTACACTGCGCCACCTAGGAAGTAAAACTTGTTATGTACGTGTGCGCCTACGGTTTAGGAACACCTACACTACTAAGACCAGGAACGCGTGATGTGGACTGGAAAAAAGTAGGAATGGGAACTCCAGGCTTCGGGTTCAAAGCCTTAGACATAGTAGAGAAGTATTCTTTACTCTGCCTGATGCAATCACTAGGCTGATGATTGACGTGTTGCGCTGACGCTAAGTAAAATCATGCCGTTTCCTCGTATGAAAGTGATCGCTGAATTACCTACTTTGAATGTTTATGAGATGAATTATATTAAAAGAGTTGCATGGATTAGCGCGACTCGATAACTGATAGTTACTTAACTACATGTCACGTTCTTTAAATTTATGCTTAAAACATAACCGGTTGAACTAGATTATGCAGTAGAAATCGTATAAGTAACGCATAAATCAAAATTGTGTAAGTATCTAATAATAAACTAATCATATCAAAACTTCGCGGTTACGATATTATGTGCTAGAAGTATGAGGTTTATGTTTGTTAGTCTTTATTCTATCGATCGAACTGCGCGCGCATGGTACTGACATTCATTTCGGTTTGCTTTTGGTATGAGAAAAAACCTTACATTCGTGGTCTCGAGGTTATTTCACTGATTTTTAAGATAATACTTTATATTATAATACTTCTGAATTAATTAAATGCAGTATTTCAATGTGCAGATGTGATTTGTGATGAATTTACAGTAGTTCCTGCAATATGTTGTTTTAGTTTTTTCTAACGTGTTGCCGGCTGTGAGCGAGAGGTAAGCTTAAATATATTTAAATTACTGTTGTATTATGTTTATTATGGTACTGTAATTAGAAGGAATGTGTGAAATGCATGAGTTGCAACACAGTTGCAGCATTAGTGACGTCTAGAACACCCCGTCAGCTGATCGATAAAGTGCCTTCTCAGCAGTTCATGTTACTATGTGCGGTATTACATAGTAAAGCAAATTATTTATTTGCCATTATAAAACTGCATGATTTAATTACTACTTACAACTGTTTATACTGAAGATTGATGGCACTTGATGAATCGTAGTCCGGTGCTTTCTTGAGCGTCAGGGTGGCCTCCCTGGCCAGACAATCCGCCCTCTCGTTTCCTTCAAGGCCAACATGGGCCTTAATCTAGAAGAGGGAGACGCTCTTGCCCTGCTGCTTACAGCGGCCAAGAGCGTCCCTAGTCTCTACTGAGAGGGGGTGGAGAGAGTGCGGATTGATGACCGCCGCCCTTCTGTGGCTAAACACCCCGAACGCGGCAACATCGTGTCGTTTTACCTCGCACACCGCTTCACGCTACACCAGGAGTTCCACCTGGTAGACGGTGCAATGCCTGACGAGAGCAAACTTGCGGGCCCTTCTCTCGGACTGGCTGTTCCATACCGAGACAGCAGCCCCGACGCGGCCCTCAATCTTGCTCCCGTCAGTGTAGATCCTTAGATCATGAGGTTCTAATCTTGAAAGTTGTTACTCTTCTACCACGCTGTCAAACTCCAAAGGTATACGTTCCGCGGGGTGCGGGGCCGCCGAAATAGGTGCCAGCCGCTCAATCTCCCTGTCCCCTAGCCATGACTGGGACACCCCTCTCTTTGCTTCATACAATGAAGCCAACTCCCGAACTCGGAGGTCCAAAGGGAATATCCTAGACAGCAGCAGTGCGGAGTGCAGGGCAACCGTGCGGTAGGATTTAATTAATTTTTGGGCGAACCAAGTTCAGTTTCTCTCTAACGCACGCCCTGTTAGTTGCCCCGGCCCAGGCCGTGCCCCATATAAAATTAGGGGCTTGATGACGGCCGTATTGATGGTCCGGATTACCTCGGGGTGAAGCCCCTAGGAGATCCGGGCCGTACGTGCCAGGGCTTTATAAATCTTAATCATCTTTTTAGACACGTTTTTAATGTGGGTGTTAAAATTCAAATTACAATATTGTAAGGCCCAATATTTTAATTTCCGGGAACAGGGCAATGTTTACCCCGCCCATGCTTAGGCGTGGGTTGTTATATTTCAACTTATTTTTGATGACCAGTGCACAGGTCTTGTGTGGTGCATATTTCAGTTTATTTTTGACACCCCACGCCCGAAAACCTTCGAAGACGGTATTGGCCTGTCCTTCTATTTCAAGAGCTGTTTCGCCATCAAAGACGAGAACCACGTCATCCGCGAAGGCCTGTCCATAGCTCCCGTCCTCTCAGAGAAGACGCAGTTAGGGATCCAGTAGTAAGTTCCACAACAACGGACCCGTTATAGATCCTTGGACGCACCTGGTTCCCCTTTTGCACTCCATGCCCGCGTATCCCACCCGCACTGTTCTCTCGCTGAGATAGCTACTGACAACCCGCCTTAATTTTACGGGGCACTTTTCCTCAGCTAATCGTGCTATGATGGCCGGCCACCATGCGCTATCGAAGGCGCGCTCTATATCCTAGGACACTAACGTGACGATCCTCCGTCTATGAAGTCCGTCACGCACTCGCCCAATTAGGTTATAGAGGGTGTCCTCGGTGCTCCTACGTGGCATAAAACCGTATTGGCGAGTACTAAACCGCGGTATTAGATGAAACTTGAGTCGTGCTGCCAGCATTTTCTCGTACAGCTTCCCAAGCACAGGCAAGAGCCCAATCGGTCTGTACGATTTGGGAGAGCTGTACGAGTCTTTGCCTGGCTTTTGAAGCGCCTCCTTCCACGGTCTGGGGAAGTATTCGAGAGCCAGGCGTTTGTTCAGCAATTCCAAGAACAGTGCCGGTGCGCAGTTTACCGCATGATACAAATATCGGCAGTGAAGCCGTCGGCCCCCAGTGCTTTTTTGGGGTTAAAAGAGACCAGCGCATCCCTAAGTTCGCCGCCGGTGAATGGTGGGTCGAAAAGGTTATCTTTCCTCCCGTCATTGAACGTTTTGACCAGTCCACGAATTGCCGTGGGGTCAACGGTGTCCTTCTCGCACCGGTCCTCCGAATAGAAGACCGAGGCGAGAATAGTCCCGCGGATCCCCTTTCGTTCAGTACAACCCCATTATGCTCTAACGGTAGATCTTTATCCCTTGGCTGTGGATCTCCCTATGAATCTGTAAATGCCTTCCCATAATCCCTCCTTGTCTTGTTTTGTGCAGAACTACTTCCAGCTTACAGTCTGTGCTAATTTTACCTCCGATTCTTATGAGCCTAGTTGTTTACACCAAGTTTGGTTATTTGAACTAAGTAAGTAGGTAGGTATACCTTGTCGATGTTAGCTTCTGAATGTAATGTAATGTCAGCTTTACATCTAAAAGTAGGAACTCAGTGCGAAATGATTTATTACGAAGTATTAAGACATTGGACAATTACGATGAGTAGGTAGGTAGATATGTCATCTTTTAAAGAGATAATTTCAATGAATTATATCACAAAAATAGTAAGTAGCAAGCATATGGCATATATCCGATGGTCCACACCAATATTTTTGGAGCACAAGCGAAGAGGCTTTGGCTCTCGAGGTTGGGTCTTTTTTTTACATGGCAGTCGCTCTTACAAAAGCCAAGATAAGCAAAGCAAGAAAAAGAGTAAGGGAGCGGACTCCGAATATCAAAGCAAAGTACAACACACGCGTGCTGCCGACAGTGTATAAGACAAAGCAGGAGTAGCCTTTGATAATCCCACTGATAGCACAAAAACTCTCCAGTGAGCTCTGGCTACCCCAGTCACCGCCGGGAACACAACACGAGGTTATTATGGCCGTGGTATTCTGTAGGGCGGAGGTACTTCACCAGTCGGACAGCTCAATTGGACGGAAATACTGTCGTGTCCTACCTCGTACAGGTAACGGGAACTAATACTGTGATTATTATGACGATGGCAAGCTTACTGTGCTTGCTAGTCAACATGGCCGTTCATAATAAGTACCTATTGCTCAAATATATAAATACTTAAACAGTGTTAGCTAACATTATATGACAGGAAAATCAAATTTGACACCCACAGGAGAAGTTCCAGGCCTCCTGTGGTTGCCGAAGAAGCTCACTAAGGGAAAAGGATGATCTCCATCGGTTAACTCGTCTGCTTGACGGTAATAAGTTCGCCCCCTATTTCTTGGGGCCGAAAAATATAGTTGGAGAACAGTAGGTGCTAATAAACCGCAGCCTACCCCTTTAGAGATTTACAAACGTGAATATAATGTATATGACGTAATAACGCCTGTCAAAAATGTAATAGCAACTTCAATTTGGATGAAAAGCTTGTGATAATAACACAGGAGTAAAAAATAGAAACGAGTTAAAAATTCTATCTGCTCTCCAACCCCAAGAAGAAAGGACAGGCTCAACTGCTAATTGACAGGCGGGCTGTCTCGTCCCGCAGGTGTAAAATTCTAGGTGAGATTGGTATAGGCCTCGAAAGTTTTGCTGGGGCCCCACACACCAGTTAACATTTAGCTACAGATCAATCTTAACGAACAAAATACTCGAAATGATCTTAATGCCTTGATTTTCCGCCCTTCGTGATGACCGGTTGTTCTGATATTTGGCACACACCTTTAGTTCGGCCATTAATACAATTTAAATCAATAACACAGTTTCATTTGCTCTTAAGGTTTTTTTTTTCATACCACTTAGGTGGCAGACATGCTCACGGCCCACCTGATGGAAAGTGGTTACCGTCGCCTATGGACGTGTGCAACACCAGGGAAGTCACAATCGCGCTGCCGATGAAGAAATTGTATAGGCGGTAGAACACACACAGTGAGGCAAAGCCCCTTCTCAGGCTGAGAGGTTCCACATCGCCTGCGAGTATGGGATTGTCGACGAGCCTCAACGCCCGTCTTTATATCGATTCGAAGGGGTCAAGCTGGTATGCAGGTGCTCCGGCAAAAAGATGATAACAGTACCCCATATGGGGCCTTCTTATAAAGAAGGAGTCGTTGCCCCGCACTGAACTACTTCGCCCTGTTAAGCGCTTCAAGTTTCTTCGGTGCCAGTTTGGCCTTGTCCTCCAAATGGCTGCGGTGCTACAATAAATGGGGTTTTCTTAGCGGTGAATACACATACTTGTGTCTTAGTGAGATTGAATTAGACTAGGTGCTCTTAATACCATGGCATTAAGATAATTTTGAAACTCAGTAGTACTCGACTACTTAGTAGTCAAGACCTCCTTATTTCATACCATGGCAAAGAATCTGCGTTCTTATATCCACCCACGTTGCTTCTTTGTTTAATCTCGGGTTATTTTAGCAGGGTGTGAAAAATTAAAGTACATTGCCCTCAAAGTGTTGTGTTGTAAAGAGATAACGACTGGTCTATTTATCATTATTGTTATGACATATTTATTTTGTTTTTGGCGTAGATACACAATATTATTCGAATCAACTCACTTAGGTAAAAAGACTGGGTAACTAAGTATATTATGTAATTTTATTGACCGTGGCGCATTTCTTCCATAACTAGGCTATTTATGTACTTATTCAAACTATCATAATCAACATGATATTATAATTATCATAACATTAATATTATAATTATCGAGAATATCCCCTTAAATATACTTAATAGTAATATTTTCCTTTACATTATAATACATTATGATATATTTCTAATGCCTACGATTTACTTTTTGAAAAATAAATAAGTAATGTAGGTGCTAATACAGTTTAATTCTATGTGACTCGCCGACTATCTCTCTCGGTGTATCTCAAAAAATGTACTACGAAAAATGTCCAGACGTTTTCTCTGCAAGAAAACTATTGTCTCAAACATTCTAACAGCAAAACACTTAATTAGAGGGACTTTAGTCTGACAGGAATGACTAGTATCTTCATACATACTTATACACTCGTACCATTTCGTACTGCGGTCACCGTTGATAAGAAAGAAACATTACACAATACATATGCATGTGTCCGCGGTTCCTACAAGTAGTTGAGAGCCGTTATCGATTCTGTTTACCCTTGACAACATTTGTTATTTATAGAAACGCCCATTTCCAAGTAATCGTAATGAACAATACATAAGTTGATACCATCAATTCTCCGTTGGTAGAAAGTATTCATTTGAGTTTAGGCTTTATTTCCTTCTAACTTGAATGCATTACTGGAAATTTTAGCGTTATTATCATTAGGTCTTCATCCGAGCGTTAATCCTTTTTGCATCCAAATAAATAAATAAATATAAATATTCCACAACATTTCACACAACGCTATCTAGACCCATGGTAAGCATAGCTTAACTAGCTTGTGTTATGGAATCTAGAATGCGGATAAACATACTTAGATACGTTTTTTTTTTGTAAACACATACATATTATACATAGAAACACCCAGACCAATGCAAATATACATATTCATGCATACAAATATTTGCACTGAGCGGGGATCGAACCCGCGCCTCCTGCGTAGCGGCCGCGTTCACTACCACTACGCCACGGAGGCTGTCCAAAGATTGTACTAAAGAGCCTAGGGTCCGCTACTCCTTTTCATAATAGGCTATTACGGACATCTGACCTCTCAATACAAAGGCGGGAGAGGATAGCCTGGGCCAGAGACTCATTTTGCTTGCTTGGCTTGGGTCCTGAAAATATTAATAGGATCCCAATATAAGTGCATCTGCTGCATAATGGACCGGCTTCAACACAGGTGTTATCTCGTGGCTAAAAGGTCGCAATTGCTTGCGAAAAGCCAAGAAAAACTAAATCAACTGTGTTCCAAAGTTCAACTGGAATTGGTGCTCAGATGAGAGAGGCACTTACTACTTCCTACTCATATATTCTACCGCTAACTAATAAATACTATCCAGTTAGTGGGAGTTATTGTTGTTTGGATTTTGTTGTTCAAGCATGATCTAACGGCTCAATGGATCTGGATGAAATTTGTTAAAGGGAGGATTGAAGGTTGAGCAAATGGATCAAATATTTAAGCGAGTGGAGCTCCGGGCATCAGCTGTTACCATAAAAGTGATGAAAGTTTGTGAAAAGGTTCAGAAGTTAAAATGCTTGTTCCTCGATCATGTTTAAACACAGAGCATAAATTTTGTAGCCTGAGATCAGGATTCAGCGTGGGCGAAGTCTTGGAAGCATAAACTAAGGAAGTTAATAAACATATATGTATCTCAAGTTTCAGGATGTATGCGGTCTGCGTGCCAGGATGGGCAGCGGCCATGGTGGCTGGCGTCCTCCTCCTCTATGGGAGCATGGATGTGGCGTATTTCGCAAGAATGATGTACACCGTGGCTAAAGCCAGGTATTTCAAGAAGAAGACTTGCATTTTGGACACTACTAGGGTGGATTGTAAGTTTGACTCACTGTATACATACTACTAAGCCGTTTATTGGTCGTAAGTTGCTGGAGAAAGATTGCCGGATTTCTGACAGCCTCCGTGGCGTGGCGGTAGTGAACGCGGCCGCTACACAGGAGGCGCGGGTTCGATCCCCGCTCAGTGCAAATATTTATATGCATGAATATGTATATTTGCATTGGTCTGAGTGTTTCTATGTATAATATGTATGTATTTACAAAAAAAAAGTATCTAAGTATGTTTATCCGCATTCTAGATTCTATAACACAAGCTAGTTAAGCTATGCTTACCATGGGTCTAGATAGCGTTGTGTGAAATGTTGAGGAATATTAATTTATTTACTGGTGGTAGAAATTAGATGGCACAAATTTGTCATACATTTCGGCCGGGCTGGTACCTCCGTGCACGATTGCGAAAAACCCTTCATACTAATCCAATCTCGGTTGAATTGCGTTCGGGGGTCAGCAAGTGCATAGCCGGGCAGGGGGGATTGTGGTCGCAGCACAGTGGGACCGGTGGGTGTCACGCGGTGTGGCGACGACAATCCTCTTTTGATGAGGCCGTCAAGCTGAGTGCCACTATTATTAATATGCTACGTGTATGTAATGGTGACCCTCTTACCTGCTACTTTGCCTTCAGCTTATCATCAGGCGAGTTAAAGGCAAATTACGTATCCTATATAAAAAAGCCAATTTCATATCTCGCCTTGGCCAACCCAAATGTTATCTTTTTCTAACTGGCCCGGGCGCCCTTTTTACCTACTGCTTATATGTACGCAAGCCTATTCTCCTCTGGAGTAGGCAGAGAGAACTAACAGTCCAGAATTAATATCTGTGTTAAAATGAGTTTACTCTGTAGTCAACCACTACAAAACACCAAGAAACCAAGCCCGCCGGCTTCGAGTGCTTTTGACATACTTACTTAGTTTTCAATAATCATCAATATCATAATAGGTGTATTATGCGTCATATTATATATTACTAGCTGTCGCCCGCGGCTCCGCCCGCGTGGATGTCGGTTATCGCGAATCGGGGTATGAAAAATAGATGTTGGCCGATTCTCAGACCTACCCGATATGCCCACAAAAATTCATGAGAATCGGTCGAGCCGTTTCGAAAGAGTTTGGGAACGAAAACTGTGACACGAGAATTTTATATATTAGATAGCTGTCGCCCGCGGCTCCGCCCGCGTGGATGTCGGTTATCGCGAATCGGGGTATGAAAAATAGATATTGGCCGATTCTCAGACCTACCCGATATGCCCACAAAATTTCATGACAATCGGTCGAGCCGTTTCGGAGGAGTTTGGCAACGAAAACTGTGACACGAGAATTTTATATATTAGATGTCTCCCGTAACTAGGTAATATCAACAAGCACGGATCACAGCATCACCATATTAGTAGGGCAGGTGATGGAAACCCTAACAACAAGCCGGAATCCAAGCAACGTTGGTAACTAAGGTTGATTAGTTACCTTAACCTATAGAAACCAACCATCTAATGCTATATTATCTGCCTTTCCAGCATGGTGTCTTATAAACGACATAGATACCCTACTGTACCATATGAACAATGCTCGCTACCTTCGAGAGCTGGACTTCGCAAGGGCAGACTTTTACGAGCGGACGGGTCTCTACTTCAACATAAAGGCCGCTGGAGGATCTGTGGTGCAGGCAGCTGCCACCATCAGATACAGGAGGTTCTTGAAACCCTTTACCAAGTTCACAATAACCTCGAAAGTGAGTAGTAATGAGAAATATTCTAGTTTTTAAAAGTAATGTGATAGATTATACCTGCTCTTCCCTTGACGAATTATTGAAGGATTAAATTGATAGTTTATTTTTATTGGTTTGTTGATTTTTATAATAGTAACTGCAGTTTGTACGCCGAGCACGAAAAACATTCCAATTCGAATTCGAATATCGAGAGAACGGAACATTGCGATTGGTTCATAGTAGGCAGGCGGCCAATCATAATGCTCTATTCTCATGGTACATTTACGTTACAGATTTAAATGTTTTTCGTGCTCGGGTCACTGATCTTTCAATCCTGAAAGTAAAGTGAGTGACAGAGCCTCGTCCGTTGTTTAGCTGATGCAGTAGCGACTCACAGTTGAGGTTGACTGGCTCCGTTGATTTTGGTGGAGGACTCACTCAAATCAGATACTGTAAGGTGATGCTGTAATCGAGTCATAGGATGTGTCTCCACCAAATTTTCTCATATAAAACCTCGAGGGATTAATCCTTTAGGTGCATGTGGTCCATATTATCATTTCGTCTAAAGTATCAAAAGGTCCATAGTATCATTACTAGTTGCTTTGTATAAATATATGGGTTTGGTTAAGAGGGAGTTGCCGGTACATATTCCCCAGAATTCAAAATATTAGGTATCTGCAATTAATCTTTCGATATCTGCATAAATGGATTTGTGTTGCTTCTTTTGTTCGATACTTCCGAATCTTAACCCTGGCTGCGGTCATATAAAGCCCATTACGCACTGTAGACAACATAGTGTCTGCACATAGTCGCCGATCTCTCGCCTATGTTTTATTCGTTGAGAGACTGAGTCGCCGGCAACTACTCGACTATGCGTAATGACACTAAAACATATTTCGTGTCTACTTGCAGGCGCTATACTGGGACGACAAGACATTCTTCATGGAGCACGAGTTCGTGGGGCCAGGCGGGTTCGTGCACGCCGTGGCGGTGTGTCGGCAACGCGTCATCGACACGTCGGCCGCTGCTATCGCGGAGCTGCTGTTGCAACTGCACTGCGCGGGTGCATGCCGCGCGCCGCCGGGGAAGATGCCGCCTGAGGTACGAGTTACTCGTATAGGACATATATCTTAACCCTGAAATGTGCTCAATATGCGCAGTACATGTTCCTTAGGATAGCACGGGGTGCTACGGTACCAAGCATAGATTTCTTTTTTATACCACTTAGGTAGCAGACAAGCACACGGGCCACCTGATGGAACGTGGTTAGTGGTGGTGGCCTATGGACGTGTACAACACCAGGGGCGTCACACTCGCGCAGCCGTCCCTGTTAGAACAGAGAGTTTCTGTGCCGTCAGTGTAGAAGATAAAGCAGGAGAAGCCTTTGGTCTTCCCACTGACAGCACAAAATCTCTCCAGTGGGCACTGGCTACCCTACTAACCGCCGCGAACACAACACGAGGTTATAATGGCCGCGGTATTCTGTATGGCGGAGGTACTTCCCCAGTCGGATTGCTCAATTGGAAAGGAAAACCGTCGTGTCCTACCTGTTTTTAAAAATTAATGTTACAACGTACACGTTTGGGAACATACGAAGCAAATGAGATATCGGTGGGGGTTTTCTCCGTGCTTCAAATTGCGATTGGGAATGGAACTCGAATAATGATGATGGTGCTAATAATTCTTTGATAAGATGTCGAGAGCTTGAGATCGTGAGCGACGTCTGAGTATGTCTGGACACTGACACGCAGGAACTTCAACCACCGGTGGAAAGTACTGAGAAGACATCGCCGTATGTTGTAGCGCCCATATGTTAAAAGACACGCGTGATGAATCGTGGATATATCCAAAGGCGTTCTCTTATTTCACTCTATCTCTTTTCTGTCATTTCCTTCTAAGAAATTACGCCCTAGTATGGTAATATTTGTCTGTTTAAATTATTTGTATTTGTTTCAGTGTATAACCTCAACAATCGACTTGTTCATAATCAGTCCAATTTGGCCCAACGTCAAAATTGACAAAATTGCCAAAATTTAAATGTTATACACCTCTTTTTAATGACACACGTAACTCCTTCCTACGTCTGTTATCGGCGAAATTTGTCGACAATATCGGCATAGCTCGTCACACCAAAAAACTGAATTGAATTGAATTGGTAACATGTTAAACACTTAATAAAATATCAATAAATAAATTTCTGATTTTTCAGTTGGAGCTCTGGGTACAATGCAACGAGCTAAGCTCAGCTCGACTCCGGGGACCAAGTATGCCATTACCTATTCTAGAACCAGCTCAAAATATGGGCGCGGGTGAAGTGATCCCTGAGACTGAGTGAAGTTACCCTCTTCACTTGCCGGGCGAGCATGTGCGATCGCATTCTAAGAACGAGTGAGACAACAATAGGGTGTACACGCTCGAGCAGTGAAGATTTAGTCAGTTGTATTACGGATGCCGCGCAATCCAGACGTTTTAATAACAATTGTGATGTGTTATTCCACCGATTATGAACATATATTTGTGTGGTGAACTTTTATGGACAATTTTTAAAGATATATTATCGGTTAAGCAGATGTGCTTCTGTGTAACAATGTAACTTCTCTACAATTGTAAGTATTTTAATTCTGACTCTCGTTAATTGTAATAGGTATTTGTTAATTGTTGTTTCATGTTTGTTAGTGTTATTTATTATTTATTTATATTTAAATTATTCTAATCGTGTTAATAAAGTCAAATCATGATAATTATTAATACTCATTTAGTTATATTTTTTGCGCCTCCATTTTACTTCTGATTAATTTCAAGATATTTTACTTTCACTGGGACTTCTCAAGTGAGATTACTCGGTGTCTTCATTGGGTCTCACCACTGTTGATCCTGATGTATAGGAGTTACGGTTGTGGGAAAGTGGATAGAATTAATCCCATTTCCATATATTTTATGTTAATATTACTCAAATTATTTTTAACTCTGCTCTTTGGTAGTTGATTTATATTGTTTTTTGTATTGAAGATTAATGTTTTATGATAACTTGCTATTAAAGTATTTATATGTGATCCTCTTTAAACTAGGTTTAAATAAATATATTACCGTGATCGAATAAGTGGGCACATTGCTATATTGAGGGTTTTATGACCATATTATGGATACATAGATGGCTATGCTAGTAGTTACGGGTAGTTGGAGCCCTAAAAAGTCCAACAAGTGGTCTAACTGCTATACCTCGATCGACTCTAAGATGAAAGCTTCAGATGCGACCAGGACATTGGATGATGATGATGATTATGGAAACATAGATAGACGAGATTTACAGTATCTTATGGATTGGTCTGGCTTGAAATGAGATAGAGATATGTTTTTTTTATTAATATCGCTATGTTTGGATTGTATTACGTTTGACCAAAGTCATTCTTTTCATTCGCACACACTGATCAGTGAAGGCTATGTTGACATAGGATAATCGATTTAGTTAGAAAGTGCCGTGTTTACTTCTTTTTAATAAAAGATCGTCAGACGTATACTATGACGTCACGGTACGGTATAAAAAAGTATCATGCCTTTATTTGCCTTTTTTGTAAGTTTTGGAAATTAATATTCAATGTGTTACTTACGCTAAAAAGTCTTAATCTATAAAGTGTATATAAAATATTGTCATTACCTAATTATGTAGCGGAATAAAGTTTAAAATGAGTTATATATGATTTTATTTATTCATCGTTACCTATGTTCCGGCCCGAGCCAACATCATATGTTCGTTGACGTTGTTCAAGTGCAGATTTTTCATTTGGAGGTAGGAGATTTGACGACAGTCGTGTCTGTAAAAGTTTTTTTTAAAATATAGGACACGTCAATTTAACTTCATCTAGCCTGATGGTAAACTGAAGGAAAATTCTCACGAAAAACAACAATACATACACGTTCCATGTCAACAGTGGTGGCACTCATCTTGACGGCCTCATCAAAAGAGGATGGTCGTCGCAGCACCGTGTAACACTCACCGGTCCCACTAGTGCTGCGACCACAATACCCACCTGCCCAGCTGCGGTGCGCATCGTAGGATACGATGCGCCCCCCCCCCCCCCCATGTGTGGGGGGACCGCGTGGTCCGCCCTCCCGAAGAGGGCCAGACCGAGAGGAATAGCCCTGGGTCAGCCGAGGTGCGAGGGATATGTCGCGAGACAACCTCACCTTCGGCCTAGCACATCGACCCACAGAAGGCGTGCGGTTTAGTCGGTTCGAGTCCGACATAACGGCTTCGGAGGGGGTGTATCCGTGGGATTTCCCGCACGTAAAAAAAAACCCCTGCCCGGCTATGCACTTGCTGACTCCTGAAAGCAATCCAACCGAGACTGGATTACTATGGAGGGTTTTACGCAATCGTGTACAGTGGTACCCACCCGGCCGAGATTTGTGGCAAACTTTTGCCATCAAATTTCTACCACAGATAAAGAAAGTAGCGAAAGTACATATTTGAGTAATGTTGTGTTGATTTATTTATACCACATTAGGACAGACAAGCACACGGCGCACGTGATGGTTACCGTGGCCAATGGCCTTGTAGACACCGGGGTATCAAACTCGTGCTGTCAGCCCTGTGGAATCCTCTCTATGCCCTTCTTGGAGAACTCCATATTATAGACGCTTGGGAAAATCACAGTAGGGAGTAATTAAATTGTGATAAAAAAATAGACCACGTGAGTTATCATGGGGTGCAATTACCTTTATATTTGTTTATTATATAACACATTCAAATAACATTGCGTAATGTACATAACGAAATACGTAATCAGAATTGATAAATATTTATCGAGTGGTTGACTGTACACAGTTGTCGCAACTGTACTCACAAATGAAGTAGATAAAGTGATTGAACTTTAAAACAATTTACCTATACATATCGCGTAGAATTATTTTTATATAATGTAGGACATTCAACTAGGTGAAGCGGCCATTTCAAGACCCATTAGGTGTTTTTAGTGGGTCATGAAAATGGCCTACCTCACCTGAAATACCGAATACTTATGACCATAGATTACTGATGGTATTCCCGTCCAATTGACCAGTCCAACTGGGGAAGTACCTCCGCCCTACAGAATACCACGGCCATAATAACCTCGTGTTGTGTTCCCGGCAGTGAGTAGGGTAGCCAGAGTTCACTGGAGAGTTTTTGTGCTGTCAATGGGTAGACCAAAGGCTATTCCTGCTTTGTTTTCTACACTGACGGCACAGAAACTCTCTGTGTTTACAGGGTTGGCAGCACGAGTGTGACTCCCCTGGTGTTGCACACGTCTATAGGCCACGGTAAGCACTTTCCATCAGGTGGGCCATGTGCTTCTCTGCCACCTCAGTGGTATAAAAAAAAACTAACGTATCTGCAAGTGATTCACTGTCTACCAGTGGCAAGGGGTCCCGACGAATCCCTATGACTCGATTTCTGCCAGCTTCCCGGAAGATTGCATGATGCATGACAAACTAGATACAGGTAAGTTTTATTCCCAACTAGCTGTTGCCCGGGGCTACGCCCGCATGGATGTCGGATTTGTTGACATTAATGATCACTGCTCCGTTCCCTTGAGTAGTAGCGTGATGATACATAGCCTATGTGTTATTCTGATGTATAAGCTATATTATTGTTAAGTTTCATTAAAATCCATTCAGTAGTTTTTACGTGAAAGAGTAACAAACATCCATATCCATACATACTCACAAACTTTCGCATTTAGAATATTAGTCGGAAAGGGAAGTTCCCTTTTGAAAATTTCGGCTCAACTGACACGGAAGATAATATTTTACGTACTCCGAAGGAGAAACGTAGAACTAAACCCGTGACAGATATTGACACCTTTGACGCCAATGCAATCAGAAATCACATATATGGTTACTATTCCAGAACTGAATATCTCAACAGGAATAAGCTTTTGGCATCGTTAAGAGAAGCTCAACTGTTTAGCGGGGGTAAACCTGATTTAACCAAAATCTTAAAAGATATTGGTTTTTCGTATGAAAAAACAGACAAAAGAAAATTTTTATTAGAACGATACGACATAATTTTAAAACGGATAAGTTTTTTGAGAGAAGCAAAAAAAATTGATAACTGCGATAATGTCGTGTTCATTGACGAGACATGGCTAAACGCCAATCACACGGTTTCCCGGTCTTGGACGGATGATACGCAAGCCATTTTCCATATCCATCCATATTCACAAACTTTCGCATTTAGAATAATAATAATAGTTAGAAAGGGAGGTTCCCTTTTGAAAATTTTCGCCATTCGCCACTGCCTACAGTATAAAGGAATCCCACCCGATTCCTGCATTTCCTCTCACCTGTTTTCGCCACAATATTGTCAACGAGCTACGTAACTTCACCGAATGTCCGAACTCGGGGCCGCGCGGAGTATTTCCGTCTAACCCGGTTACTGAACGACGCAGGTATGCCGGTGACGGCATATGGCACCTAATTTTAGAATTACCGTTTGTTTACCAGCTCCATGTAATTACTCATAGGTAGGTAAACTGGGTAGTTAGGCCAGTGTCTGATTACTCCTTCTCTCCTTTAGAATGATATGGCTTCGGCGACTTGTATGGGAGCGCCTGCAGTCTAACCTCTTAGCCCCAGAACCTCCCTATAGTCAATAAGTGTACCGACAAGTTCAGGCTTTTCAAATGGGAGTGGAAAAGCATCTGTACATGCTGTGTTGTAAAATTAGGCCTTTACTTTTTAACCTTCACCCGAAGTCACTATCAGATAGTGTAGTCAAAATTCGACTGACCGAAATATATAGTACCGAATCTCTCATGGGTACTTCTGTACACTGTGTGGTTTTAGTTCAATATAATTTCAACAATTAACTTTAGGTCCCGTCCACAGCACAACACGTGCAGGGCTTAGATGTCACCCGTATACGGTGCAGAATATTCCTTCAAGAACCAAGTGGTTCGGTAACTCTTTTCTTTGAAGCACTATTAGGACCTGGAACTCTTTGCCAGCTCACGTGTTTCCGCCTTTCTACAGTCTCGGGTCTTTTAAGCGGGGCGTGAAAAAGCATCTGATGACGCCGTCAAGCTGAGTGCCACCATTGTTACCATTGCACGTGTGTAAAATGGTGGCCCTCTTTTCTGAGCCTTTTCCTTCAGCTTACCATCAGGCGAGGTAAAGTCAATTTGACGTGTCCTATATAAAAAAAAACATTTACTTTGGCTTCTGCAGGAGCGACTATTTGATGTCCCAATCCACGAGGAAAGTCCATCAGAAAGTGTATCGCCTTTAATTGAGGTGACTTGGCTCCTAAGGTCTTGTTTCCACCAATACTTGCTTTGTCTTCTTCATTCTAGTGTTAGTCGTGGTCACATCCCAGGGTCCAGGGTTCACTTTTCCAGACTAACTAGCCAACTTCGATATTTTCTGTGAAGTGACTGCCATCCCGCCCCAGAAGGGCCAGACCGATAGGGATGGCCCTGGGTCAGTCGGGGTGCGAGGGATATGTCGCATGACAACCTCACCTTCGGCCTAGCACTACGACCCAGAGACGGCGTGCAGTTTAGTCGGTTCGAGTCCGACATAACCTCCCCCTCCGGCTCCGGAGGCGGGGGTATCCGTGGGGATTTCCCGCACGTAAAAAAGGAAAAAGCCATCCCACGCTGTGTATTACCGACTTAAACATATGTGCAATAAATTCACAATTATTTTAGTGCACACATTCAAAAAGAAAACTATGACACATTTTAAAGTGTCTGGCAATGAGGTTCAATGATGTCTGAACAGCAGATAAGAGAAGAAAGTCAGCCTTGACCGAGATACCTACTTAGATTTTATGATGTTTTATTTTACGATGTTGCTCGTTAAAAATAAGCAAATAATGTCTTGGGAGAATTCGTTGCGTAGGCTGGTAACACATTTTTAAATGTGCAAGTTCGATTTATTGGTTTGATAAAATTTTGGGAGGTAGGAATTAGTTCGATATTTTTCTTATCACTTTAATGTTACACATTATTGAATTTATATTTAAAATGAGAAATCTTAACCTAATAAAAATATTTTGATATCGTTACGAAGCAATAAAGTCCTATAATGATAAAAAGAATGGCCAGTAGGTATAGTGCAGAATATCAATTTCATAAGTAAAGGTAAACTATAAGACTATTAGGTGGGAGACGTGACATATTTCGACGATAGAAATGAGAAAAAAAATGAAAATTGAGGTAGCGGAAATCACAAGCGCCTACTGATTTCTTTTAGCCAGTTGATTGCTATGTCCAAAAGGCAGGCGTCTCTTGTCTCACAGAAGCTATGAAGCTAGTCACTGGATAGTTAAAAATACTAACGTATCCTTTTTTTTTACGTGCGGGAAATCCCCACGGATACCCACTCCTCCGGAGCCGGAGGGGGAGGTTATGTCGGACTCGAACCGACTAAACCGCACGCCGTCTCTGGGTCGTAGTGCTAGGCCGAAGGTGAGGTTATCATGCGACATATCCCTCGCACCCCGGCTGACCCAGGGCCATCCCTCTAGGTCTGGCCCTCCTCAACGTATCCTAGAGTGGAAATCTGCTTTTTTTTAAAGTAAGCTTAACTTTAATTGTCGCTTAGTAGTAGCGCCATGCTCCATTACTACGTCAGAGGTCGAGGGTTCGTTTTACGCTCAGTCCAGAAATGTATGATTATGCATATTTGCGTTGGTATTTGTGTTAATATATATAAAACGTATGTAGTCACACTAAAAATATATTTGTATGTTTATCCGCTTTCAGTGGGAGTTGACCCTAGGAGAACTGTCGTAGGCGTCGTAGCACTTTGCTACGAAGCCTACGCGCGGTCCTGGATAAGTCTGTAGGGTAGGTGATCATTTTTAACAGCGTTCGTTACGAGTAATTAAAGCCCTAAAAAGTTCAAGAATCAGGTAGAACTATAGATCTTTGATATCGCCATTGGGTTGTGAAAGTCAGATGGTAGTCCCTTTTTCTAAAATATACGTTCATATATCCAGCGGTTTCGTAGACAGATGAAAACTGACCACATAGTTGCTGGTCAAGAAGAGGTCTTTCGGGGTACCAACTCAATATTTCGTTCCAAACAGTAAGTCTAATAGTATACTTACATATATACTAAAAAATCATTACAATAATGTAGGTGGTAATGCTGGTATTTTGTGATTTATAATATTCAAAGGACAAATTTTCCTTTTAAATTCTGCAGATGCATTTAAATGGTGCAACAAATACAGTGTCCTTGATAATTGTTATTTTATGCTATACTAGCTGTTGCCCGCGGCTCCGCCCGAGTGGATGTCGGTTATCGCGACCAAACATAGCCTATGTCCTTTCTCAAGGTTCAATCTACCACTATACCAAATTTCATCAAAATCGGTTCAGTGGTTTAGGCGTGAAAACGTAACATACAGACAGACAGAGTTACTTTCGCATTTATAATATTAGTATGGATTATTATTATATTCATATCAAAAGATAAGCTTCATGATGTAATTTATTTTAAATTCTATGCAGTACATGCAACAAATAGTTATGAATAACTGCAATGTGGTGTAAACAAAAAAAAACTAATTTTTAATTCAATCAAGTCTGCTTCCTAAATGCAACGTTGTCAACTCGCGAGGGATAGACCGCGGCTTCGATTTTTGTTCTCCTTTTAATTATAGGGTTTCCTACCATAAGGGTGAAAACGGGACCTATTACAAAGAATTCACTATCCGTCTGTCCATTACCAGACATTAGAACCCGGTTGCACCCAGAGCTTGCACTTAGAAACCAGGGAGAATCATTTATACTCTTCTTTTCCTTAAATTTTGGGTTGTTGGGCAGCGACGGCTGTCCGATCCCTCAAACTTCAAAGGAAAACCAGCATCAAAGTATAGGTACCGGTTTGCTGGTAGGTACCGCTGTTATATTTCTACAGATCACATTTGTTCTGTTAAAGAGAATTTCCAAACGGAAGAATCCAATCCCAGGTATCTAACCCGGAATTTTACAACCACACGCAAACATGCTATGCGATAATTTAAATAAAACAGTATTTCAAATGTCAAAGTTGAACTTTTAGCTGTCAGTTCAATTGACAATTGACAAGTGACTCATGTTGTCCAATTTTTTTATACTCACACCTTACAAATTTACAGGCGTGGCTAACGTGGCTCTGGTACACTCGACATTGGCGTTTCGCCATTTATAATTTTATAATACATTTTACTTGACATTGGCGAATTGTGTCGATTTGCTGCAGAGGCCATTTTGAAGAAGTTGAAGTTATACTTACACCATGAACACGTCTTTTTTATCGTGCGGTAAATCCCCACAGATACCTCCCCTGCCGGAGCCGGAGTGGGAGCTTATGTCGGACTCGAACCGACTAAACCGCACGCCGTCTGTGAGTCGCAGTGCAAGGCCGAAGGTGAGGTAGCTATAGAGCATATCCCTCGCACCTTTAAAGGTTTTAGAATTATATTTTTTCACTACTTAGAGATCGGCTTGACAATGGAAGTCGAAACCTTATTAGATGACGTTACTCGTATATAGCCGTACGATAAGTGGTCTTATAACTCATACTTATCCTCTCGACTTCTATTTTACCCTCTGCACTCCTTCAATAACTGCTTATTTTCAAGGTCCTGATTCTGCCGATTATCAACCACTGACACTTCAAAAAATGCCATGAACTTGTAGATTTTATTGATATATTGTCTGTGGTTGACAATTGGCATCCTGGCAAGTTGTCTCCTTGGACTTCAGTAGAATAAAATCGTTTATTTCAAAGTTAATATGCTTCAACAGTAGTTAGTTTGATAATATTATATAACAGCTTACCGGCGGAAGTTTCAAGTAATCTCTCTTACCCGAGCAACAGATAACAAAGAATGTGGTATGAAAATAAAATGACATCATAATTTTAATGTACACAATTTATTCATATCGTATAGTGTTTCTTATACAAAGATAATAAATTGTAAAATCCTCTTTCACTGTCCGAATAATAAATAAATACTTAGCTTTAACTCCGTTCAGTCCAGTCACATGCCCTTAAGGGCACAACTAGGAGTAGACTACAATACAACTGCAATACTTTTCTAGCTTTATAGGATTCTATACAATTTAAAAATTTTGTGCACCTTACCATGTGTTCTTAACAACTGGATTTGTTTATAACAGATCGAGTACACTAGACGTATTGACAGTCGCTAACTGTGATCCGACTGAAAATTTGCCCTTTTCCATTCACACTATACTGATAATACGCTTCAGTTTTCAATGTGCGCTGCTGTGGATATGTTGCTATGTTTAGCTACATAGTCATCAGCGTTCGTGGCGCATATTAAACGAGTATCGAGTACATTACTCAGTCGCTGAGACTCAGCAACGCATGGTCACTGTCTCTATGATAATTCATGGTAAACAGCGTGTTATTCGTACAATGTGAACGAAAAGTTGAATATGCAACACTCACAGTATGCGGCTGACTCTACGTCTGGTTTGAAAGTGGTCTATACAATTTAATATTTCTATTCTATAAGTTATGAGAGATTATCGTCGAACGCATAGCAAAGTGCAGTGTATCCGAAGAATGAAATCGCCACATTATTTACTTACAATTGTACAAAAATATTCCTTTAGGTAGCTATTTATAAAGGTAGGTAGGTATGTATTGTCAAAGGCACTGGTATGTTCTTAATCTGATTAGTCAATACATCTGTTACTATAGATTTATGTAGTACATCTATATCTTATAATTATCTGCGATTTCTCAAAAGCTATAACCAGAGGACCTAACGTTTTTTGGTTTGGATCTTAACGGGCTTTACCGAAATGAGAAATATACATTTTTTTTTTATAAATAACCATCTAAGTTGGACTTAAACTTACTTAGATCAAACTTACTTTCTACTTATAAGAACATAGTCTTTAGCCATCGATTTTCACTATCGAGTCTTCGAATAGATGAAACAGATCTACTTCTATAACTTAATTACATATACATACATAGCTCATCACTAGAAATGCATTTTTTTATATTCTATCACTGAGTAGACGAGTTTTATCTGTTCGAAAAGTCTCTTAACCGAACATAATTAGTCTCATTTTCATAGGACGCGGGTCCGCGGAGGCGGCGCGTGCGCGCGCCTGCGACGACCTGCCACTACGTCTGTCTACCCTACACAGTACATACACCGACCACGACATACAATTACTAGGAAGGATTACAATTAGGCGACACGGCTTAGCCGTTTAGCTGCACAATATGATACAAATATAATATGTTCAACTTTTTACAACGTGGTAACTTCGTCTACTAGGGAGGGGCAGGAGACAGTTTGTACGAACGAGTTCGACACTGAGCGCGCGCGGGGCGGGCGCGGGCGTCTGCGCGGTCCAGGCGCAGCGCGACAGAAAGGCTCGGCGCCGGAGCGCTACTCGCTCAGTGCTCGTGCGCGCGCGCCTTGTTCTGGTGCATCATGTTCTTGAGCGTGGCCACCTCGGTGGCCAGCCGCGCCAGCTCCGCCTTCAGGTGTGCGTCCTCCTCCTCCACTAGCCTGTCTTCTGGCCTGTGTGCCGGCCTGAACTCCGCACCGATGGAGATTCCGGAATCGCGCTCGTCACTGGAGCCTTCACCATCCCAGGAGGGTGAAGACCGGGGGCCCGGCTCCTGTTTTATGTGCTGGAGGGACAGCAGGGCGCTGGCGACATCCTTGTCGCCGAGGTGAGACTTATGACGAAGTTTCAGAGGAAGCCCATTGTTCTCGTGCGCATACTGTTCGGTGTTCTCGTCCCCTGAGCCAGACAGGGAGGAAAGCTCATAGGGGGAGGGGACGCGGCGAGATCTGGATAAATTGAGAACGGAGCCTGGAGGCTCATAGTGATCGGGGTGCGGATAGTACGCCTCGGGGGCAGGCAGCCTCTCCTGGTAAGGTTCAGGAGCGCGCTGTGGCGGTGGTGATGGCGGAGACGCTGGCGGCGCCGGGGGTGGTGGTGGCGCAGGAGGGAACAGGGGTCCGGGGGACAGTTTACTCCTCTTCGTTACACACAGGACCTGATCACACGTTGGTAAGGTCGCCAGCACTTGATCTATGCTGATTAGTGTCTCCCCGCAGATTCCATATTTCTCCTTTATCGCGTCTAGTTGGGCCTTGAGCACGTGGTTCTCCTTGGACAGTTCAACGACACGCTGCTCCAGCACCATATCATTGAAGCGGCGCTTTTCCCGCGAGCGTTTGGCAGCCTCGTTGTTCCTACGCCTGCGGTCCCAGTAACCGTCGTCCTTCTTGTTGTCAGGAATAAATTCCCTTTGCTTGCGCTGACCAAAGAAGTCCTTGCGCTTGTTGAAATCGAAGCTATTGTAATCATTTGAATCACCAGGACTGCCCTGTGGTACAGGGCCCTGGTCCATTGGGAAATGCGGTGATACGGAGAGGCGGCCGCGGGGCGGGATGGCCTGGCCCCGTGACGGCGGAGGCACGGGCCCGAGCCCTCCTCCACCCGGCCCCCCGAGCAGCTGCTGCTGCTGACTCAAGATGAACTCTGCAACCATGTTTCGGCGGACGACAACTGGTCCGCACGAATCTTCACCGTGGTTCTGTAACAACAAGAAAAGTTACGTTAGTTACGAAAAAAAAATCGTGAACCATTGCAGTTGTCTAAATAATGTCGCTCTTACAAAATCCAGCGGTTGCAATAACAGTTTCGTAAGATCCCGCGCTGCAACTTTGCACGTGGATCACCTTTGTGAAATAATGTTGCCACATTTCAACGCTTTTTACTCCCTTCATGTTAGCCAAACTCATTAATAAGTCGTGTTTCTTAATTTTAGCGTGTTACAAATACGAAGTTAAGGTTACACCGGATTTCTTCGGTTACAACACAAACTTCCTGGCTGTTGCCGATTGGCGTTCTAATTAGGAAATGTAACATCACCCCTAAAAAGTTATTGCTATTCTGAAATTTCAATACGAAAAGAAAGTTTGAAGTTAATTTCATTTCCCAATTGCGAAAATATGAATGCTTTGATATCATTTTGACGATTGATTTCATAAAATTCCGAAACGCGTCAAATGTAGATTTGTTACCATTCAATAGGATTAAATGCAATCAGGTTGCATAAAAAATCGTGACGCATATCATGTTCATTTAAATTGATTAAATTCATTTAAATTGGCCAAGTCATGAAGTTGTTCACCTTAACCTATCTAACAAAGTAATTATTCTCCGTGCAATGATGTACACAAATCACTAATAAGTTAGGTTATCGTTCAATTATGTACTCGAAACAAGTACAGGAAGTGTAAAAAAATGTTGCACTACACATTTGATTGTTATCAACTTATTATCCGAAACCAACAATGGTAAGGATAATTTATAGTACCTATTGTGATTGGTGGAGTTTGATTGTTTTTTGAAATGATTTTAAAACAATGCTTGTTGCACTGGGTTGTGCATTAAAAAAGAAATGGCGAGCACGTTGGGTTACACGCTGACGTTGTGCCACGTGAGATTCTTAAAAAAAAGTTTTTACCTATTTTCGTCGTTAAAATTTGTTGCTAGCAACACTAAAAATTCAAATTTTGCATCATAAATTGTCTCTGATAAATAGTATGATTTTTATTGATGCGTTCCGTTTCACGGCGCGACATGATTGGTGTTAGTAGGGCAGGCCAGATGCACGGGCACCCGTTACACAGACTAACAGTAACTGTTAAAATAATCGCGCCAACTTTAATTGGTATGCGTTGTAGTTTAACCTTTGAATATAGCAATTAATATATTAGATACATCTTATTTTGGTTGAGTTATACATTGAAATAGGACAATAATAATGTCATGTCAATTTAACGGTATCGCATAGTCATCAGTGAAAAGTATTTATTTCAATATATTGTTCCGTTACTTCGATATTACTATATTGTACAGTTAGATAATGCTATTCAAACATTTTTTGTCGGTCGCTCCGTTCGAATCACCTACTTTTTATTAGGTGTTAATTTAAAACAGTATTCTGCTCAGAACAGATTGAAAAAAGATTTGTCGTAACTGTACTAATATATTTTATGGATATTTATTTAAATAAAATTAATTCACTCACTTTTATAGTCTATGGTGGACCAAATACAACATTCTACGACCTCTTGCGAAATTTTGAAATTAGGTTTTCATAACGCATTGAATGGATTGGCAATTTTGATGTTTGTACGCTTTTTTATGGTACAAATTAAGATGTTTTGCTCCATTTGCACAGATTAAATAACAGAAATATTCCCCTATCCGTTATATCGTTGCCGGTTGGCGGAGCACAGACAGTTAAACACCGTTTCCAACCGAACTGTTAGTATTTAGCAGTACTTATTAATAAAAATGTAGTACTAGTTAATAATTGCAAAATTTTATGGATATTATATGTTTCTTGCACACAGTTTGTTTCATTTCATGATTTGAAAAGCTTACTTATAGCCCGCCCGAACTATTGTAATCTTAAAACTTACCTAAATTATTATAATCATAGACAATCATATCGTGTTTTAAATGTCATTTCTGACAGCTTAATTATGCTGCACATTACAAAACCCCAACCTTGACTATCACGTCGAAATAAAAATACATTTAACCGCTAAAATGAATGACGAAACGCTAATAGCTGTTTCATAACAGTATTACGAGTTTTAGAGACCTGCGATGAGCACAAAAAAACCGTTTTCGGTTGTACCGTACAGTCCCAGTTTTCGGCTAACGGGTTGTGCCGCGAGAAAGTACATGATTAGCGATAACTGTCGATTGTCAAAACCCGCTTGATAGTTGTTAGCAATATTGTGCAACCGTTAGTTTTCACGGGATATTGGTATTGACTGCCAAAACCATGGGAAATTTCTTTTGTCGAACAAGTGTCTCTCTCATCGGAATATCGAATATCGTTAAATGTATGTTTTATAATAGTTATGTTACTTATATTGGTCAAGACTGTTGGATACCGGTGGAAGAGCATAGGATCACCACATCTGTTCTCGTGGGTGACATAGAAAGCGACTAAAGGATAGGACTGTTCGTCCGACTAACCTTACAGCTCATGATGAAGGGCCTGTTAGACGTCACAAGAGTCGCTCACTATTAGGTGGGAGTAGGACCGATACATCTCACCTCGATCACACCTCTGCCTATCCTTTCGAGGATTTGTAGGCGTGAATATATGTATACAGATAAGAAGAAAATCAAACAGTTTTAATTGCACCTATAAAAGTATTCTTGAATGAAGTAATCTAAGAATGTATTAGCAGTTTTATCGTCACGTTGTAGTTGCACACTAGACGGAACATGACGAACAGACGTAGCTGCACACGTGCTTATAGGTCGGGGGTGCCGCGTGCACTCACACGTGTCGACTCCCTTTCTATATTTAGAACGTTTTTATAGGCTTCGGGGGCTCCTGGTATCCAAAACGCATCAATAACTATTACGGTTTCAAATTTAGAACTAGATTTATTTTTAAATATTTAAAACGATGTGTTCCTATTTTGTCAGTTACTTCATTAATAAGATTGCCAGTCGCAAAAACAATTATGTTAGTGTTGCTGAAAATAATTAACATTATAAATAGCGTTGTTTCTTCAACGAAGTATTTCGTAATTATAAAGGTATGAATGAATCATTGTTCAGAGTTCTACTCACAAACAGTGATAAATAATTTATTTTTATGTATATTTATATCATTATTTTTCGCGGAAAACTTTGTTTCTGTTTAATGCTCCGCGAAGTGCTTATATAACAATGAACTTGGTTGCATAGCAGAGCGCCTTCGCGTCACATGTCATAGATATTTAACTGTTAAAAGTCAAGTTTAGTCATCAAATCCGGATATAAATAATTAAAAATAAATTACTATTTAATTCAAATGAATTCGACCTAAACACGAACTTCTTTTATTTGAAGATGTCATTGACATGCATATGTTTTGCTTATCGTTGGAATATTTTTGTTGGTTCGAATTCCGATAGTGTTATCGCTGCCGCACCCGCGCGTAGAGTATGTGACATGTCAAAGTTCATAGGTTCGTTCAGCCCTGTAGTTTGTGATTGACCTTTAAGGCACACTGCCATGATCGGCCTACCTGCAAGGCACGTGCAACGTCGCGTTCCGGTCACGCGGCCTCTGACACGTGTGCGCTCTTGAACCTCACTTTACCTCACGTTGCTATTGCGCAACGATCCGACCGCGCACGTTTGCTCTTCTCTACAGTTAACTGCAACGTGATCCAAGAATGTGAAATTTAATTATTAATTGGATTTAATGACTGTTTCTGTGACCTTGGCCGTCAACTTGCTATTGTTGGTTCAACTATAAAAATTAAGCGAATGTTTTGGATGCTTGAACTTCAATATTGTCCAACATTCATTGTCTTTGCTGTAATAAGAACAGTATCTACTACCTAGTCATTTTTACTCTTCGTTTTTACATAGGTAATGGGGGATGAGACTATTGCCCTTTCAGAACCGTATATCATTTCAAATTAAACATGACATCAATATTACTTCCTAATTAGTAAAGGAAACTATCGAACATAACATTTATAAAGAATTCATTTATATGCTTATGGCTTCGGTATAAAAGTATAAACAGTAACGCTCTTGACCTTACTTTGAATAATATATAATAACCGCCATCTTGGAAAAAGTAGAGAAAGTAGTACAGCGGTAACTTTCCACGCGCTTGCCGTTTATTGCGCGGGAAAAGTGGGACGGCGCCATGTTTGATTTGACGGTTTGCCGCCAAGAAAGAAATGGTACTTAAAACTTGCTAGTTTGTTGCTTCGCATAGCTGTCATAGTTAATGCCTGAAATTGCACCCGGCAAGGTTAACCATCCGTGTTTAATTGGCAAATAAAGTAAATTCGCAGGTCTTATGGGGATTATTATACATCGCAAATTAATTATTAATAAAGTACCTACATAATGTGTTACAATAATAGAGCTTCTTCCATTGAATTGTTCCGGATGGAACTGCATTGATAGTGAGAAATAGTTAGAAGTCGCTTACATAATATATTGTTGAAGTTCATGTTGGCGCCAACAGCTCATTGTCTGTGGTTATGAATTATGTCAAGATGCGATGTTTTGAAAACTTCCTATGGGCTCAGTCATATGTTATGTCTTAGCGGAGTCGGTTGTATCCTTAAATTATTTTGACTTACCGTCTTTGAGGTCACGTCTTCTGGAGACTTTTCAAATATTTTTCGAACGAAAACTACTTATACTTGACCGATTTTTTCACATTGCGCGCAATGCGTCTCAATTAAAAACAGGAATCAGGCTATTTCAGCAACGATGGCCTCTATCGGTCGACTCGCGATAATAGTTTGGTGTCAAGGCTATATTTCGTAACGACTTTAAACGTGCCAAGGTTGTTCCTCTTTTCCGGTAGAAATTGTCTTTTTAAATAAAGAAGATAAGAATGATAAAAATGTTGTTTGGACGAATCAGTTTTTATAACAAAGCGAGACCTAGTTTCTTAGCCTTGTTCTATACCTGTTAATTACTGTATTATTAAGAAACACTTAACCTATTTTCTTGTGCTAGATACGGAGTACAAGTTACGTAACGGTTCGAGGAAGTACAACAGAAGGAGCGCCGTATTTAGTTCTATACATAAAGGTCATCCTCCGTCCAAAGATAATTGGTCGTCCCAATAACACAGAAATTTTAAAAATAAATTATGTCACAATGATATAAAAGATAATGCTCCAGTTTCTCCGGTGCCTGTTGCGTCAGCACTATCAATCAAACATTCGGGCTCTCGTGTGTCCACATCCACGTCACTGGTCCACTTCACAGCAATTGGTTGTGCACATTCACGTGCTCATCACTAAGTAGGTTACAGTTACGCAGCGGCGAGATAAAAAAAATAGGTCAAGTTATCTTTGCTTGTCCTCGCGCCGATGAAATTATCGGTGTTGTTATTGCGCGTGAAAAAAACGACTTACGTAACCCACCGCTGTATGAAACTCATAATCCAGGCAAATACATCCGAGGGTTATATTCCAATGTCGTTTCTTTTTAACCCTGAACAATATAAATAGTATTATCATACTAATATTTACAGTAGTTTTGGGTTAATTAGGTGATGGTCTCTTACAGTTTACAATGCTATTATTGTAGTGACTCAACAGTGATCTGATATCGATAATACCCTGTCGTGTTGTGTGATTAAATAAATGGTTTGGCCTCAAAGTCTTCGTTATTACTTTTCGTGCGACCTTGTGTCAGTTCCGTATTACATCATATACTTATAATGCATTTCGTGATAAATCTATTTATTTGTTAGTTACGCCTTTGTGTTGCATACCACGGTCGCCGCCGGATAAATTCTGGAAGTAATTTTATATACGTTTTCAAATTACGTGTACGGAAGCTCGTTTGCCAATATTAACAGTACAAATCGAATTTGTTCCGACACGATCGTAACATTGTATTTGACCCTCAATTTTTATTTTTGCATACCCACATTTTTTAATAAATTTGGCCATACTCGCCAATTGGCTATATAGGTCATTTAAGTGACATAATTTGATTAGTTATCTTACACTGCAGTAGATTGCACAATAGCCTCCCCAGGGACGTTGCGTCATGCCTCCATCGATACAGAGTGACCTTTATGCCGATCGATTGCACTCGAACTACTGCATGTCTGGTTGTTGTAGAACAGGTGGTGGCAACTTTATTTATAATTTACCGCTTTGAATTTGATTTTAGCATTGTATTAACAGAATTAAAAATATCAAATTGAATTTGAAATATTGGTGGAACTGAATGTACATATAATATAATGAAAGAAATGACTTCATGGCATTGACTTTAAAGTATTTCAGATAAAATTAAAAATAATCTATATAATAATAATTTATAAATGTTAAAGGAATTTTAATAAAAGTTTAACAGTAAAGAGTATTATATTATTTTGTTTTTAATTAATTTATTACATAATACTTAAAAAAAAATATTTATTTCGTGCTAACTATTGAAAGAATATTTACTACAATACCTATTATCCAAAATCTTTATTTTTTAATTTCGATTTCGATCCTAATGCATTAAGTGCTTGTATTCTTGTTACATTCATTCCCAGAGAATATTTCTCAATATTAAAATTTTAATTTGTTAACAAAAAAACATTAGTTTCCGTACATCCGCGGGCGAATGCACGCCGGATCGGAACCTTGAACCAGTTGTGTAAGCTATTCACAATGGCTTACGACAGAGCCGTGCTAGGCGCTGCTTACGACATTACAACCAACGCAATCCCGCAATTATATGCACTTTACACTATTTGCACTTTTCAGCAAATACACAATTTCCTCTTTAATTATCCATTTCCTTTTTTTATCAAAAACGGGGAACTTATTGACATTACATCTTTAATTAATAATTTTAGAACTGTGTGTGTTAGAATTTTCTACTGAACACTGACTCCGAATGGATTGCAACACAATTTAGATAAATAGAACACAGGATAGGACATGTAAACAAGTGTAATAAGAGTTACTTGTGTACTTACAAACTGTGACGAAAACATTACCGAGGAAGCAGAAACGCAAACAAAAGACTCAAAACAAGGTGAAGTGACGAGGGCCGTCATTGAAAAGTTTCAAGAAACGTAAGAATTCAACAAATAAAATGATTAACATTGCGTGAGTTTTGGCACGGAACTCTGAAAACATGAGTAAACAAATTTGAACAAGAAGTCAATGACTCGCTCGAGGAAAAACAATCTCATAGACCAGAGATGGTGTTTAAAGTTTCAAAAATTCCCTCTGACATCAATTTGTGAAATTTAAATTTAGAAATTGTGAATGTATAGAGACAGTTTTTGGAAAAATCTTACAAAAAAAGTAATAAATGCTACATAAGGTAATTTGAATTTCTAGCGGTTAAACTCGTGTTTGTTTTTATTTATTAGTTTTTACACTGAATAGTTATTTTAGGAAATGGTTTTATTTATTTATTGATTGATTGTATTAAAAGTGACTTGTAAGAAATTGCTTTATTTCTAGAATTTGAAGGTAGTTTGCGGACTACAAAAATTTAATAGTTTTGATCTTCGACTTGAAATTTTTTGGCGACAAAAATATTTTTTACGAATTTAGTACGACATCCTTTTTTTTACTAAAAACTTACTAAAAAATTAAAATGAATTATAATACTTACAAAAATATTTGCGGTGTTTGTATACTCCTTATCCGGAATTATCCAAATAGTGGGTACAATATCATAATCCACAAAACGGCGATGCACAAACGTTCTATCGTTCACAATTAGTTTTCAAAACAGTAATTAATATAAAATGTTTCACTCCCACTTTACACGTCCTGAATAATTTTTGTCACTATCACAATGTTATGACGAAATATCCACTGCGTATGGCGCTGTGTAACTCCACTCGCTTAGGACAAGTCTTTACTCAACGAGCTCTAGAGTGCGACTAAAATTTGTAGTGGGGTCGTCTGACTCCCAGCCTGCAGACTCGCACACATCGACAAAACGCCGCTGTGTGAGTCACTCTACGTTAGTGTGAGTGTACAGTTTGCATGTGTGCTCATTTTACGTAACTTACCCTGACTGTCAGTGTAATCACTTTAGTTGGTATTGAGTCAATGTAGTGGCCGATTTTAGCTAATTCACGATTGAGTCATGTATTTGTAGCATTTGAATTTCTAAGAAACAATTTAATCAATTGATAAGCATGTTTAGATTTAGTTTTGGCCAATTACGTGGTGTAATGTGGTCTAGGTAATATTGAACGGTTCAATGATATTACAACCTACCTAGTTGGGTAAACGTAAAATTTTAAATTTAGATTTATGACTAGGCTTTTGTGATTTTTTTCTCTTATTTTTGATTAGGCAATTTTTTTTCAACATATTAATGTAATTTGTGTCATTTTCTGGAAATTGTCGAGTTTATTACACCTGCTAGGTACGTTTTTGTTGCAAATCTAACGACTATTATTAGCAATGTTGTTTTCATTATTCTTTTTCTTATTATGTTTTGAATGCGTAAACAAGATAATAACATTATCACAGAACACGATGACACCGTCTCGACAGTAATATTTTTATATCATTTTATTTTTAGTTTGATTGATTTTACCTTATAGCTTAAAGTAAGAATTTATTTTTCAATTGGCACCTTGTTTCAATATTAGGATCATCACCATTCTCTGGGCCTTCTTCCAATTTTGTTGCGGTCTGCTTTCTAGTCTACCTACCTAACTAAGATTCGGTTGATATTTTTCGTGAAGTGACTGCCACCTGACCTCCACAACTAATCGGCGATATTGAACTTAGGTAATTAATATAACCATATTTTTCGTAATAAAGACTTAATTTGTTTGTTTACGTCCGCGTCGTTCCATGAAACAGTCATGCTGTTCTCGTATACGTCACCGTTACTGCGTAGTACAAACATGTTGTTGGACTTTGGTCTATGGGGTTTGAGGGGATTTTTGTGAATACTTACGTCATCATCACCATCAAGAATTACAAGAAATGGATCATTATACATCACTGTTTTATTTTTATCAGTCATTGTATCACATACGGAATTTTTGTGTTGTATTTACCTTTTGTTGTGATGACTAATTTATTGATGTCTTGTAGGTTAAGTGATAATGGCGGTTATTTGATTTGCATGTATTGGTTTGGCTTTATCTTTGTTGCTATTTATATCACCTGTTATTCACATTTTGACTACTGAAACGTAGTTAATATTGATGGTATTTGGGACTTTACGAAAATCTTCGGGACAAAAGCTTCTACACCTGCTGATGCAGAAGCCTCTGACGCAGGTTTTCTTCTCAAGATAAGAAGTCAGGTGACAGTCGTTCTACTGAAAACCGAAATAAACACAATTTATAGGAGAAGTAGGAGAGCAGCGCTAAAGAGCAAATTTTAAGTGCAACCGGAATTGACACTCGGATGAAGAAGAATGGTGTAAAAGGTATCTTTTGAATCCTGGATACCTGTGATACTCCATACTGTTAAAGACTGCGGGTTTTTTTTGTGCTAATAGAGTTATTGCGAGATAAAGCTGCTTTGGACAAAGAATGAAGAGTTCTACTTTTTAATTTTTTATGTTAGAGACCGTGAAAATTATAAAAAAGCGCGTTAATCCGTAATAATCGCACATAACAAATAGCTATAATTTAGGGTATACCACAAACTACGCAGGTTTTGCAATAGTCCAGACAAAGGTTGTCTGGTATAAATTGTTAACTGCGATAACCGCCCATTGTACAACAAACTTATGTGTCGTTTCTTATCCTTCGTTTGTATGCTTTGTTTGGTGTGCAATAAAAAGTATCAACCTAACCTAACCTAATTATACATTATTGCAGAGAAATTGACAAATAAAAATTTTCAAAATAAATATTTTTGTAAATGTTACTATTGAATCACCTAACTGCAATTTATATTATTTCATTTGACAGCTATTTTTTTATTTATATTATTTTTTAATTGCACGATAATATCAGATAAAACCGAATAAGTACGTTATTTGTCTAATTATTATAAAATAATAATAAAAAATGCTATATTTTTATTGTTTGTTGTAATATAAACTTATACACTTTTTATGTAACTTATGTAGGTACACATTAACATATCTATGGAAAAACGAGTTTCGATTTCGAAACATTATTCTTTAAATTGTATACAATGAATAAATGTATATCACGGGAATATATACAACAATGTCAAGGACTCGCGAATATTTTTCCATGTGATATTGTATAAATCATTTGTTATTTATTGGTTTATTATTTTGGATTTTGATTTGTACCTATTTGTTCGAAAGCGGGTTGGTTTGGTTTTGTGTTATTGTAAAGCCGAATTTTATACCTGGTATTGCGGTGTCGATGAATTTTTATTACGATATATTCTTTACAGGAATTGAGACGTTTATGAGAGTAATAAAAAAGGTGGAAGACCAACATTTCTCAATTCATAAATACATGGCGCTAAAGTATTTTTTTTTTGTTTTAAGAAATTTTAAACTTAACCAAAAAACTAAAATATATATTATTCTATGGTACTTTCTGAAATTTAGGTAAATGTCACTCATTGAAAGAAAATAAAATTGCGTTAGAATCCAAAATCATTATCGGTTATAGAAGTTTACAAATGAAAATAGGCCTGAAAGTATCATATAGGTTTGAAATGGATTTACCGGTGATGGAATAAGGCTGTATTGTATATAAGGCTTTCAACGGTGCTCGAGGAAAAGAAAACCAATACGTTCTTGAAGAACGAGAAGCGGGCACAATTTTAATACAGGAATTTCACATTAGATTTTTTTTAAATTGATCCCATCAACATGGTTTTTGAGTCAGGAGAAGGAGTAAGGGGTTTTCAAATTATGTTTATTGTCCCCTTTTGTGTCCACACCTGTCTCTCACACAATAAAATATTATTCTAAAGTAGGTACGTTCGCTGCGAATCAATATTGATTCATAAGGAAAACAACACGATGATTAGACGTAGGCACCCGGAGCCGCCCACCTTTTATTATAACATCGTATCTTATTATTCGCCAACGTGCGGTTTTCATGCCACATTTTGATGCTTACTAAATATTTTATTAAACTATTCAGAGACCATGTGGCTTTGGGTGTACATAATTGTTATGTTAGCTAAATGCGAACCCTTCCTTTCTTTTTTCTTTATTGTCTTTCTGTCTCTTTCTTTCACTAGTACGGTGCAGAATGAATTAGCAGTAAAATTAGTCACTCGACCATAACTAATCATTTCATTGGTCAAAGAAAACCAAAGAAAGTAGTCCTTCCTGCTATTCTAAAAAGTTCATTTAATTAAATATGGAAAACCTATAAATTAGCTACATTTGGTCACAGATTACACAATATATTTTTGCGCGCCAAAATAAAACAAAAATAAGGCTCATTTATTATCTGTTCAAAACAAGTAGTGTGTGATAACTTATTTCAAAAGAATAACGTGAGTGAATTAATTAACGAAGGAAACAGTCATTAGGAAAAACACGTGTTTGAAATACCTATTCATAATGTTATATAATTACAAAAACCTGTTTGGTTCTTTTGTTATGTAACGTGCACGTTTTGGTCGCCATTTTTAAACTATTCCTCGACATTGTGACGTCATCTTGGTACTTTTTTTGTACAGAAACGTGAATTTTTGTCTGTTGTTTTCTTAGAATACGTAGGTAAGCACTTAAACATGGAAAATTATAATCATAATATTCTATTTATAATAAATATAAAAGTATATATAATTTCTTGTTTCTAAAAAATTTACTCGCGTGTGCGTCATTGGGAATTTCTTTTATGCCTACTTATGAGTCACCATAATGTTACAGTTCTTGTTTTAATCATCACCTTCATAGTGATTTCCTAGTTGCATCTAAAGGCTGCACTTCAGAGCCCAGAGTCCGCTTGGTATGTCGGTTTTTCCGGGATTGACTGCCACCTGACCGCCCAACTCTAAGAGGAAGCCTACCCCAGATCTCGTCCGCTATTTAACAGGTACAACCTCTATAGACAAGTGGCAATTTGCTCGTCGGCGTATCTTGTAATAGAATGATGAATGTATGGGATTTGACGTTTATGAAATCCCATACATTTGTGATTTTATTTCACGATACGCCGGCGATCGAATTGCCACTTGTGTAGAGTGGAAGGTTAGTTTGGATGTTTCAGACCAACTTACATCTTATGAATACTATGAAATAAAAAATAAAACTAGCCAAAAGAAACTCAGTGAGTTTTAGATTTCATGTGAGCGCAAGTATGACTCTAAATTTAGGCGGCCATTTTTTTAAGAATGAATCATGTTAGACAATACGTGTCATATCATACAATATTGTATGGATTTACAAAAAAGAAATGTATCAAAACTGATATTCCAAGTTAGTCAAGCTACGTTTACTCTAGTTCTAGACAGCGCTATGTAATAGTTCAAAATAAGTAAGCATAATTATTATGTCATGCACTAACGCCCATTACTTAAGTAAATGACTAAGCTAGTACCACGAGCATATCACTGCATCGTAAGGATGTCTTTATCATTACTACAGGACAGCATAATAGTATAACAATGTACGTAATAGGGCTTGGGTAAGACCCTAGTAGGACTTATACAATTAGGCACCGCTAGTATCAACATCGGTGATCAAATGATCAACAATGTCAGGTCAGAAAGAATAGACAATGCTTATAGATTAGTAAATAACAATATTTGTGTATGGCTGGCTATTGTGTATTTTGTTTCATTTCATGTTGTTAGAAGATTGGAATGTTAGTTAAGCCGTATTTCCATTAGTGTGTTATTAGACCAATCGAATCGATCGATGGTATGATATATCGATTCATCATTATCGATATATGCGTTAGTCCTGGTCGTACTCGAGGCCGTCACCCCCGGAGACCAGGATCCGTGACTTTTCAGTATAATTTTATATTTTCCGTGAAGCAACTGCCATCTGACCTCTAGAACCCATTGGGGATGTAGAAATTTTATAGTTAGACCAGTTTGTAGAGCCAATTATCCGCATTGACTGCCATAGATGTCCGTATGACAACCGGGACCGACAGCTTAACGTGCCCCCCTGGGAGAGTACATTACTACATTAAGAATGGTCAGCCAAAAAAGAAAGAGGGAATGAAGAAGAAAGAAAAATGTATTTCTCTATTCAAGAGAGAATATAGACATCGATCGTTTCAACATTAGGTTGAGGCTAAATTTTCAATAGAACTGATGTTTTTTAAAGTTGACGCGAATATCACTCATTGAAATAAAACCACTATAAAGTAAATAATAATAAATAAATCGCGATAGAATCTGTAATAAGTGGTTTTTTTTTCAATTTAAAAAAAGAAACTGTCATTACGGAATTTGGCCCTTCTTTAATTTTTTTTTTTAAAAGCATATTACCAACTGAATTTATTAATTTTCCCTCTAACCCCTACAGGTAAGGTAAATTGGTTATGTTAGGAGTGGGTTCACGTTGGAAGTGCAATGGTCAGGATTCGAACCTGGGATCTTTCGATCATAATTCTGACTCCTTAACCACAAAGCTAGCGACGCTTCATTGAAATCGTGATCTTTTTTGACAAAAGCATTAAAATTAGACCGAGATTGAATTTTGAATCTATTTTTGTTGAGAAAATTGGGCTTCTGGCTGCTCGTGTCAGGCTTCGCAAGTGGAAACACGTCTTTATATGTTATAACAATAGTGAAATTTGTATTGTCAGAGTTGCAGACCTGTTGTGCGTTGAACTTAGTATTGTGTGTTGTATGAGTAATGATGAAATGAATGATATTGTGCGAATATGAATGAATTTGTGAATGCTCTTTGATACAGTGTTTTGTGGAAAGAATGTGTGATTGCAACAATGTAAAGAAAAGAAATAGAGTATCTATTTAGTATGTTGATATTGGTTGTAGGATGTATAACAACGGTCTCATTAGTGCTGCGACCACAATCCCCCCTGCCCGGCTACGCACTTGCTGACCTCTGGACGCAATTCAACCAAGATTGGATACTGTGGAGGGTTTTACGCAATCGTGCTCAGTAGTACCCAACCGGCTGAAATTTGTGACAAATTTGTGCCATCGAATTTCTACCACCAGTGAGCCCTACACATAAGACAATCAAATACAATCCGTCTAACGAAAAGCTTGTTCTTTACTTAAAATCATCCTCATCAATCATCTTTGTATTAGTTTAAAAGTATGAATTGGCTATATTGAGAGCGACGGCCTTCTGATCTCCCAGTCTCAGTTATGATTAGAGGTCAAGCTCCTGTTATTAAGGTCACAGGCTTTCATCTTGACCTAAAGATTATTGACTGCCGGGACCAATGTTTAACGTGCTCTCTGTATCACGGAAATACTCAGATAAAATCCCACTAAGAGGTCAATCATTCAAATGACAATCGCGCCCAGATAGCTCCCACCGATCATTTACCGTACAGTGTGCACACCTGGCTTCCAACTACCTACTTCACTAAAATCCATTAATGACCTAATTAGGGCAATCAAACAGACGGTTATGTTTATTTAGTGTTTTATCCCAGGCCTACGTGATTTATTGTGTGAGAGGTTGACGTATAATAGGAAAGACCAGAAATATTCAAATCTAACGAAATAATTAATGGAAAACCAGCAATCAAATGTGAACTTTCGTATATAGCTTTTCCTCTCATTGATAGTGGGGAAAACTAGATGATAACCAGTGTTACCAAATATATTAAAAACCTGATTTGTTTATCAATGATGAACTCTGAGGCGAAGCGGTAGAACGTTCGACTGCTGAGTCAGAGGTCACAGGTTCAATGCCCGTTTAGTGCAAATATTTATATGTATGACTAAGTATTATGTATATTTGCATTGGGTTGGGTGTTTCTTTGTATATGTGTATATTCAGATTTTAAATAGGGTATTAACAGTCTGATTACCCTTTTATGAGAAATATAGGCGTGAGTTTATAGATGGAGAAGCATGTAAAAAGCCTCATTTTTCGCACTATAATGTCCTGGAACTCCTTGCCAGCTCACGTGTTTCCTTCTTCCTACAGTCCCGGGTCCTTTAAACGGGGCGTGAAAAATCGTCTGATGAGGCCGTCAAGCTGAGTGCCACCATTGTAACATTGTTGGTGTCTGCAATAGTGACCCTCTTTCCTTTGACTTAGCCTTCAGCTTACCATTAGGCGAGGTAAAATCGTGTCCTATATTTAAAAAATGGATGATAAGATTGCATGAAGGATTTCCCTGTGGCCTTCATGGGAGTCACTTAACTGAAACTGTTTTGATAAAAGGCGCCGTTGAATTTATCTGTATTATCAATGACTTTTGTAAGCTTACAGCAGTTTTCATCTGAAGGTTGTGTAGTAGAGATTGCTTTGATGAAAAAAGTTTATTCCATCAAATAATAGCGTCGGTTGCTCAGTGTTTAAGTTGTCGATCTTACAATCGAGAGTTTCGATTCCTAGCTAATGCTAGTGCATGTTATGAGTAGGTTCACGATGGTAGTCCGTCGTGAACCTACTCATAACACAAGCAATTTAGCTTAGCCGAAGGGGTTTGGGGGAAAACTATTAATTTCGGTTACTAATAAAACTTAAATAGTGATTAATAAACTATATAGAAACTATATAGTGATAAAGAAGGGTGTTTGGGTTTTTTAAGAATATTTTTGGCTTGGTAAGAAGACTTTTAAGCCATGTCTTCATTTGTTTGTATCTTCATTTTTGTTGATGACGATGATAATGAGTTGATGATGTTGATGATGATGATGGTGATGGCGAGGACAATGAATGATGATTGCTGCCTCAGTAAAGTTGGGGGACTTTACTAAAAGCTCCCTAGGGAGATTTGGAACGAACACGAAAAGTCACTTTCCTACACTTGTGTGAGTTCTAAGATTTTAGGTCTAAAAATCCACCATTTTTATACATAAAAACTCACTACAATACCATTTTCAGAAAATAAAATAATACCGCGATGTAATGCCGCGTTCATGCGTTTTGGCATGACCGCGGCATTACATCGCGGTATTATTTTAACTTTAAATTCTAAGGGTGTTTGGGGCCCACCTGGACCTTCGCCGTCCAACCCAACCTCACCTGCAGCTTCAAGTTGGTACAGGTAATTGACAGATTAGTCTTGGTTTTGGCTTCCTCACAGGGTTGGGAGCAAGACTGCAGTTGCTCTCATAAAAGCTAATCAAACTGAAAATTGTAAATCCTATGCCACAATGTTCTTTAAACTATTATTGTACCATTTTTCTTTCAGATGGAACGGTTACTGTGGCCTATCGAAGTGTGTAGTACCAGGGACGTCATACTGGTGCTGTGGACCTTGCAGGATAGGATGCGGAGCTAAAAAGTTATTTGCGATCATAATCTGTAACCTAATGCGCAATATGTCTTGCCAAATTATAGGCAATTCTGGAAACTTTTACTTAGAATTACTTAATGTAAACATGTTTTTAAAAACATCAAAGATAACTGTAGGAAAACAATTGTTTTTGTGGTCACCTTGAAGAAGATAAGCGATACGCTGCGCCGGCGCAGTAAGACATCGTCGCGGCCATTTCCGCATTTACATATACCTATGTAGTTAGTTTTGTTCAATGTCTAAATGGTCGATGGAAAATATTTACATTTCTGTGTCATATTGTTTTTATTAGACGACTTCTGCGGCGTAGAGCGTTCGACTTCTATGTCGGAGGTCGCGGGTTCAATTCCCGCACAGTGCCCCGAGCACGAATATCATTCGAATTCATAACTTAAACGTATCGAAAGCATGGAGCATTGCGATTGGTTCACAGTAGGCAGGCGGCCAATCGGATTGCTCCGTTCTTTGGATACGTTTACGTTACGAAATCGAATATAATTCATGAACTGAAAACTGAAGAACTGAAAACTGACCTGGGTCAGTTGGGGTCATATGCCAGAGGCAGTATGGTTTTAGTCGTTCCAAGTCCGACATAACTACCCCTGCTGGTTCTAGCGAGTGGGGATCCGAGGGGATTCCAGCACTTTAAAAAAAGTATTAATTTGCACTAGGTTGTTTTCAAGGGGGTGCTGGTTGGGTAACCTCCACGTCGGCTTCTCCGTTTCTTCCCCCTTTGGACCGCGGTCCTGGGGAGCGGAAGCGGGGGGGCTGGTGCACCCTGGACAACGGCTAACAGACTCCTACCTTGGGAGTTCTGTTGGCCGTTGACAAATAACCCGACGGCTGACCTCACGAGGAGGTCGTGGGATGGCGGGCCTTCAAGGCCCGCGGGAAGGGGTCCGTAGGACACCCTTCCATTCCAACAGCCCTTTTAAGGGCTAGCTGACCCCATTGCACGAGGGGGTCGTGGTATGGCGGGCCTGCAAGGCCCGCGGGGAGGGATCCGTAGGGTTCCTCCCACCTCAAAAGCCCTTTTTAGGGCTAGCCGTCGCTCCCGGTACCCCTCTGCTTTAGCAGAGGAGACACGGGAGAGGCGATGGGATCGTTTGATCCGGGGACGGGTTGGCCTACCGCTCGCGCAGGGGTTGACGGGCATTCGTGCCGCCGTCGGCGTTGGGAGAGTTGGCTACTCCCCCGCATCGCGTAACCTCCGAGATATCGACAACGACCTGAGTGCTAGCCACACTCGGGAACGCCGATATCCTGGAGGCCGCGGGGCTTGCCTTAATTGGCTGGCCCACGACAAGGAAAAGTCTGAAAACCCGACAGCGAAGTCGCTTAAAACCTGTGGATACCGGGGGACCTCCACAGTATATACCCCGCTTCCTGGAATGGCCGTCACCCAGGAAGTGTAATCCGAACGGTTCAACTCGTGGGAAAATTATGGAGAACTTTACTAAAAACACAAACCAAACCCATCCAAGCGAAACAGTCTGCGCGGAGGTCGCGCAGCACCATGACGCGGAAGTCGCGTCCCAGGCGGTGTCGGAGAACTTCGACACCGCCACTGACAGCCGGGACAGCCGAGACCGAAGCCCGGTGGGTCTACGGACCCGAAGGTCTAAATGGCGGCCGAGGACCGTCAGAAAAAAAAAAGTCCTCACCCAAAAGAAGACGGGGTCGGATTTTGAGCCCACGCTCTCCGACTCGTCTTCCACCAGCGGCACTCACAGCAGCAACGAGATGCTGCGCCCACCCCCGCCCAAACTGGTGGCGGTTAGCCGCCAAAAGGCGCGGGGTGGGGAGACAGGTGCCCCTCAGGCCCGTCCATCACGGGCCTCTGCCCCGGAGGATGTGGTGGCGCCGCCGAGTTCCTCCACCTCGGCGGCGCCCTTGGCCTGTACCGGCGACAGCACCTCCACAGAGGTGATGGAGGCCCTTAAAGGCCTGGCCAAGGCCCAGACCGGGGCTATGAAGCCGGAGGAGGACCGGCTCATGCGGGTGACGTTGCGCCTCGTCGAGCACCATAACCTGCTCAGGGCGGAGCTGGCCAGCGCGCAGCGGGAGCGCGCTGAGCTCAGTAGGCAGCAGGCAGCAGTGCTCGAGGAGACTGGGCGGCAGGCGGCTGAGTACCGCAAGGAGATGGCCAACATGGCGGCTGAAATCGCAGCGCTCCAGGAGGCCATCGCTGCGAAAACTCAGCTGCCTGACGAGCGCGTGACGCCGCCGCCATCTCTGGCGCCGCGGTCGCCGCCGTCGCCACCGTCGCCGCCGGTGCGGTCGAGGTCACCGGTGCGGCCGAGACTGCCGCCTCGGGCGCGGCCGGTGTCGCTGGCGCCACCGCCACCGCCTGTACCGGCGCGTTTACCGGCCCCGCCGCTGTTGCCGCCGCGTCTGCCGGCCCCGCCGCGCCTACCGGCCCCACCGCCGCCGGCGCAGCCGAGGCCCACCAATCCGGTGGAGGCCTGCATGGCGACCATGGCCGCCATGGAAAAGCGGCAGGCGGCGCACGAGGAGTGGACGCCATCATGGACTCCATCCGTCGTCCGCCCCTGGCGCCGCCGAGCGGGGGCTACGCCGGAGCAGTAAAGCGGGGCCCGAGCCGTACGGTGACGGCGGGGACCTCGCAGGAGTCGGCCCGCAGTGTGCCCACTGCGCCTGCTGCTCCGGCCGCTACCGCCGCCTCAGCCGGGAGCGCCCAAGCCAAGGGCAAGGGGAAGGGGAAGGGCAAGGGGAAGACGTCCCAAGTCCCAGCCCCGGCCCCGGCCCCGGCTTCGGTCCCGACTGCCTCCACGAGCTCCGCACCGGCAGGGGGCTGGGAGGTGGTCGGCGAGGCCAGAAAAAGTCGGAACGCCCGTAAAAAGGCAGTCAAAAGGGCCAAGAAGGCCCAAGCTGCTGCGAAGGGTGCGCCAGGAAAGCTGCGCGTCCCCCGTACCACCGCTGTCGTCTTAACGATGACACCGGAGGCGACGGCGAGGGGCGTGCAGTACGTGGACCTGGTGAAACAGGCGAGGGGCCTCATTGATATGAGGGCCCTCGATGTGGCGGGGACTCTCCGAGTGACACACACTCGGACGGGTGCCCGTCTCATCCACGTCCCTGGCGCCTCCAGTGGTCCCAAGGCCGATGCCATTGCGGCTAGGCTGAGGGACACGTTGGATGCGGCCGACGTCCGGGTGTCCAGGCCCACCAAGTGCGCAGAATTGCGCATTTCGGACCTGGACGACTCCATCACGGCCGAAGAGATTCGGGTCACCGTGGCGGAGGCCGGGGGTTGCCCCCTGGAGGCGGTAAAGGTCGGAGCGATCCGCTACGGCCGTCGCGGACAGGGGGCAACAGTTGTCGGCTGCCCCATCGCAGCAGCCCAAAAGGCTGCCGACATGCGGACCCTCGCGGTGGGCGGAGTTGTAGGGGTGCGGGTACGCCTCCTACAGGACCGACCGGCCAGGTGCTTTAGGTGCCTGTCGGTCGGCCACGTGGGAGTGCAGTGCACGGCGGAGGTGACGGTCGGAGACCGTTGCTTCCGCTGCAGCCAACCCGGTCACAGAGCCGGCAATTGCGAAGCTCCGCCGCACTGTTTCAGGTGTGCGGCGGAGGGCAAGCCGGCCGACCATAGGGTTGGCAGTAAGGCCTGCACCCGCGGGGAGCCGCTGCCGCGAGGCGGGCGTTCCGCAACCGGTTCGAGGCGGGATGCGGAGATGGTTCCATAATGGATCCCCAGCTCCGCATCCTGCAGGCGAACGTGGGCCACGGTGTCGATGCTCAGGCCCTTCTGCTCCAGAGCATGGCACAGTGGTCCATACACGTCGCCGCTGTCGCCGATCCATACACTCACCGGCCCCTCGGGCCCGCCTGGGTGGTCGACCTGGATGGATCGGCGGCACTGGTGCATAACGCCGCTGCGGGTGCCCCTCCCCTTGTAGTGATCGCAAGGGAGCATGGCATCGTAGCGGCGCGTGTAGGGGAGATTGCGGTCGTGGCCGTTTATCTCACGCCGGGGTCACACCGACTCATTGGGCAGTATCGGCGGTCGCTGGAGCGGCTGACCGACGTCGTCAATGCCTGTACGCCTCGTCAGGTTCTTGTGCTCGGGGACTTCAACGCCTGGTCTCAGGCTTGGGGTTCCCGGCGCACAAACGCGCGGGGCAGGGCTCTGGAGAGCTGGGCCGATTCTCTCGGCTTAGTTCTCCAGAATCGCGGGGCCGAAGCCACGTATGTGGGCACCTTTGTGGCGGGGGAGCGCAGGTCGATCATAGACCTTTCGTTCGCGAGCGCTTCCCTGTCACTCCGCGTGCGGGACTGGCGTGTCGCCGTGGAGGTGGAGACACTATCGGATCACCGATACGTTCGGTTCGATGTCTCCCCTCCTGCGGGTGATGCGCCGGTCATATCGGCCCAACGCGAGCCGCGCTGGGTGTTGGGGCGACTGAATCGGGAGGACCTCCTGGAGGCCGCCATCGTACAGGCCTGGGCCATTGCGCCGGACAGGCCTGTCGACATAGACGATGAAGCGGCCTGGTTCCGGGAGGCCATGACACGGGTCTGCGATGCGGGTATGCCTAGGGCTCCAGCCTATAATCCGAGGCGTCGGGTCTACTGGTGGAATGCGGAGATCGCGAGGCTGCGTCAAGCCTGCGTGATCACGCACCGCCGGTGGGCTCGACTCCGTAGGAGGCGTAGCCGTACCGCAGATTCGGAGCCCCGACTGGCGGAGCTTCACGAGGGATACAGGGAGGCCCGGAATGCCCTCCGAGCGGAGATCAAGCGGTCTAAGGCCGCTTGTTACCGGGAGCTCCTGGAGACGCTGGAGCGGGACCGATGGGGGCGGCCTTACCTTATGGTAAGAGAAAAGCTGCGCCCCCGGGCCCCTCCGCTGACCCAGGTGCTCGAACCGGCTCTGCTCGGAGGAGTGGTGGAATCCCTGTTCCCGGCGCGAGCGGAACATGTTCCGCCGCAGATGGCTCCGCCGCCTCGGTCGCCTACGGCGCCCAGTGCGGTGATTGACGACGACGTGCCCGAGGTCACTTGGGTAGAACTAGAGCTGGCGGTGCGAAGGCTGAGAGCCAAGAAAAACACCGCCCCGGGACCCGACGGCATTCCAGGCCGCGCGTGGGTCCTAGCTCTAGGGGAAGACGGTCTCGAACCCCGACTGAGAGGGTTCCTCAGCGCATGTTTGGAGCGGGGCCAGTTTCCGAAGATGTGGAGGACGGGGAAACTGGTCCTCATCCGCAAGAAGGGACGCCCGGCGGACGAGCCGTCCGGGTACCGGCCCATAGTGCTGCTCGACGAGGTGGGCAAACTCTTCGAAAGAGTAATTGCCAAGCGCCTCGTCGAGCATCTCTCTAGAGTGGGGCCGGACCTGGCGAATACCCAGTTTGGGTTCCGCCGGTGGCGTTCCACTGTGGATGCCATCATGCGTGTGAGGACTCTGGCGGAGGATGCGGTTGCCCGGGGCGAGGTGATGTTGGCGGTGTCCTTGGACATCTCCAACGCCTTCAACACCTTGCCCTGGAGTTGCATCAGGGAGGCACTCGTGTACCACGGTGTGCCTCTCTACCTCCGCCGCATAGTCGGGGCTTACCTGACGGAGAGAGCCGTCGTCTACCCGAGTTCGACCGGAGTCGGTAGGCGTGAGATGTCGTGCGGTGTTCCACAGGGATCGGTCCTGGGGCCGTTACTGTGGAACATCGGTTACGACTGGGTGCTTCGCGGTGACTTCGCGTACGGTGCCACCGTCACGTGTTATGCGGACGACACGCTGGTGACGGTGAGCGGGGCTACGCACCGCGAGGCAACCCTGAGGGCCACGACCGCGGTTGGCCAAGTCGTCGAGCGGATCCGGCGGCTGGGTCTCGAGGTGGCTCTGCACAAGTCCGAGGCCATGTTCTTTCATGGTCCTCGGCGCAGGCCAGGCCCGGGAGCCAGCCTTACAGTGGGAGGCACTCCCATCGACATCAAGCCCCAGCTGAAATACCTGGGGCTCGTGCTTGACGGTCGATGGGACTTCGGACAACATCTCCGAAGCCTGCGCCCCAAGTTGGTCACCACGGCGAATGCCCTGAGTCGGCTGTTGCCCAACTTGAAGGGCCCAGGGGCCTCCTGCAGGAGACTCTACGCGGGTGTCGTGCGGTCCATGGCCCTATATGGGTGCCCCGTGTGGGCGGACACCCTGGGGGCCAGATTCCTGCCTCTGCTCCGTACGGCGCAGAGGACGATGGCCTCCAGGGCCATCAGGGGATACCGCACGATATCCTTCGAAGCGGCGAGTCTCCTGGCCGGATCGCCACCGTGGATCCTGGAAGCGAGGGCCCTTTCGGCACTATACCAGTTCCGAAAGGGGGCGCGGGAGCGGGGATTCGATCCCGAGCCCGAGGACATTCGGGCCGAGAGGTCCCGGCTCCACCAGGTCATGGTGGCCGAGTGGGAGCGACGACTTGGGCAACCACGCGCAGGGCACGCCGTCATTGCGGCGGTAAGGCCCATCATGGGGGAGTGGCTAGAGAGGCCACACGGGAGCCTCTCGTACCGTCAGACGCAGATGATAACCGGGCACGGTTACTTCGGGCGGTATCTGCATCTGATGGGTATTGAGCCAACGCCCGAGTGCCATCACTGCGACGCGAGCGTGGACTCGGGGCTGCACACGCTCACCGAGTGTCCGGCGTTTGAGACGCCGAGGCGGGAGCTTGTGCGGGCCCTGGGGGTGAGAGTGCTCACGCTCTCCACCCTGCTCGCGGCGATGGTCCGCTGCGCGGATGCGTGGGCGGCCAGCGCCTCTTTCTGCGAGCAGGTCATGCTCGCGAAGGAGACAGCAGAGCGGGCGCGGCGCGGTGAGCGAGAAAGACTCGCTGACATCGCTGCTCGCGCCCGAAGGCGGCTCGGGCGTCGGAGGGCGCTTACAGACCTCCGCCCCCCATGAGCGCGGGCCTGAGGGTGACGGGTGGAGCCACCCGTCACCCTGGCAGAAGCAGGCCACGGCGGCGGCGCGCATCGTAGGACGATGCGCGCCTCCCCACACCGGGGTTGAGTCGGGGACGGCGTGGTCCCCACCTCCCGAGGAGGGCCAGACCGAAAGGGATGGCCCTGGGTCAGCCGGGGTGCGAGGGATATGCCGCAAGGCAACCTCACCTTCGGCCTGGCACCGCGACCCACAGACGGCGTGCGGTTTGGTCGGTTCGAGTCCGACATAGCCCACCCCTCCGGCTCCGGAGGGGCGGGTATCCGGGGGGATTTCCCGCACGTAAAAAAAAAAAAAAAAAAAAAGGTTGTTTTCAAGTCTTCTTCTTCATCTAAGCGTTTATCCCAGTCACATTCGAAGCTATCAGCTTGTCCTAGGCTGCTTTTGAGTACTTATAAAAAAACATTACTACAAAAAAAGCACGCGCTTGGCGCCATTAGTTTTTTCTTCAGTAATGTTTTGTTACGAAATTGACATTTCATTGAGCTTCCCTAATACGATGGAGAATAATTAATGCTAATTAATCGGCATGTTTTAAAAAAAAAAAACTTTTTTTCACCAAATCGAAAAAGAATATGCCAATATGTAGTGTACCCGGAGTACTACCAGGGACCTTCGGCTTAGGGAGCGTTCCCCTTATACCCGGTACTAACTAAATAACTGTGTGCGTTACTCTATGTGCACTGTACGCGTTTTTTGGGTGTCTTTTGTGGATAGGTGAGTGGTGGAGCTCTAGTTTAAACGTACCGATCATATGTTATATCAAACTAATTCATGTGGGCTAGAGCCTTGTTTCTCTCAAGACTTGGGGTCAAGATATATGCGGGAAGTACTCCTGTTTGTGATCTAACTAGCATTAAAACACCCCCTTCTCTATACCGGGGAAGAGTTTATGACCCTGTGGTCCCCCCACCCGAAGAGGGCCAAATCGAGAGAGATGGCCCTGGGTCAGCCGGGGTGCGTGGGATATGCTCTATAGCTACCTCACCTTTCGGCCTTGTACTGCGACCCATAGACAGCGTGCGGTTTAGTCAGTTCAAGTCCAACATAACCTCCCCCTCCGGCTCCGGTGGGGGTGGTATCCGTGAATTTACCGCACGATAAAAAAACATTAAAATACCAAATTTAATGTTAAACAATAATATTATGTCACTATTTTATTTATTCAGAGATAAAAGTGTTCTTTTTTCTCAGTATTGCCAGTTTTGTTTGGAATTGCGATGATAAGCGATGTTACGCGTATCTGTGATTGGTCGGCGATGACCTAAATTTTCTGGTATGTGTTTGATAACCGTCAATGGAGATATATTTGACTGGCTTTTTATCTGGTATTTTTACATTGTACTACAATAATTGGCTTAAACAATCTTGATAGTAGGAGTTTGGTTATGAAATATATTACTGAAAATAAACTGCTTATAGGTTTAATAATTATTATCATAATAGCTGGCATCCCGATTGTTTTCAATGCTTGGATTCACTCTCCTACTGATGTGGCTAACTTTGTCCTCTGATTACCACCTGGCCTCACAACCTCGAAAGGAAACCCTGCGCCAGAGCCATCATCATCTAGGTATAGAACATCAATTCTTCAAGAAGGATTTTTTTTATACCACTTAGGTGGCAGACAAGCACACGGCCCACCTGATGGATAGTGGTTACCTTGGCTTATGGACGTGTGCAACACCAGGGGCGTATCACTCGCACTGCCGACACTGTTAAAACAGAGAGTTTCTGTGCCGTCCGTGTAGAAGATAAAGCAGAACAAGCCTTTGTTCTTCCCACTGACAGTACAAAAACTCTCCAGTGAGCTCTGGCTACCCTACTCACCGCCGGGAATACAACACGAGGTTATTATGGCTGCGGTATTCTTTAGGGTGGAGGTACTTCTCCAGTCGGACTGCTTAATTGGACGGAAATACCGTCGTGTCCTACCCTCTAGGTCATTAAAGTGTGAATGTGAAGCCCCTGGTGTTGAACACGTCCATTGAAAGGCCACGGTAACTGTTTCCCAGGAAGGATTTGTACTTGACTGCCTCATTAGTGGTATAAAATTTAGAAGGTGTAATGCTTATTCTCTGCCTTCAGATCTCCTCTATGAGAGAGAACTTCTCTTTCTTCTTTATTTACCCGCTCGCTGCTAATATTTGTATGGATAAATATGTATATTTTTCATTGGCCTGGGTGTTCCAAAGTATAATATGTAAGAATTTACAACGAAAAAAAAATCTAAGTATGTCTATCTATCTGCATTCAAGATTCCATAACACAAGCTACTTAAGTTATGCTTACCATAGATCTAGATGGCGTTGTGTAGAATGTTGTAAATTATTTAGTATTATGTTATTATTATAAGCATGAGTATAATACATATTGGTATATTATATATTGCCTCCTACTCCATTTCTTTCAGTGGGTGTTGTAGAACTAATTAGAACTGGTTAAGGGATAGGTCTCAACTCGACAGTAAACATACAGTTCATGAAAAGGTGTAAGCTCGCCTATGGACCTAAAATCATATTTGTCAAACACCTCTGTCTACCCCTTCGAAGGTTTACAGGTATGAGTAGGTATATGTATGTTCAATACCGAACCGGAGAGTGTGTATAAAAAACAATTATAAAAGTAAAAGAAGCGAAAAATGTATACCAGGATCGTAGTAAATGAAAAACTGTAGTCCATGCCTTCCCCATTGGGAAAGAGGTATGACTTTGTAGGTATATATATACCGGGCTTAAGGGTAACGCTCTCGAAGACGAAGGCATCAGGTAGTATACTCGGTACCCAACATATTGGCATTTTTTTTGATTAGGTGAAAAAAAAAATATTTCGATTTCATTATTCATTCTCCATCGTGTCAGTAAAGTACAATAATATAATCATTTCATAAAAAAATATCATTACAAAAAAAGCAAATGGCGCTGAGCGTATGCTTTTTGAAATTATCGAAAAAAATTATGCCAACATTTACTGTACCCAGAGTACTAACAGGTGCCTTCAGCTTCGGGAGCGTTCCCCTTACATCCTGTATGTATGTTGTTTCCCGGTGAAGTAGAATAGTAAAGTCGTGCGTCGTCGAAAGTGACTAAGGGCTATTCTCCATCCGACCGTGCCCGATTGACGGCTAAAGGTTAGCCCAAAAATAATATTTGGCGTAATGTAGGTGTTAATACATTGTCTACCCCTTCGAGGATTTACAGGCGTGATTATATATGTATGTATATATAATACCAAAATATCGATGCTACGATCGCAGTAGGCGGAATACGTCGACCTGTCGTGACGTCACAGTTCGTGTTCTCACCCAAATTATCGGTGTCAATGGCCGGAGTACTGACGAATGACTCTTGTGATCTCTAGCTATTTAGCGCTTTACACTCGTTGGGTAAACAGATGTATGGGTGTTATAAAGCACTAACTGGGCCACTGAAAATTTTCCGAAATATTCTCAGACTCGTCCATGTGGCTATCCCAAAGGTATCGTGGAAGACGACTAAATAATCAGATATTAGACATTAGGACACAGACAGGAACAGCATTAGGCTCGCCCCTTAAATATGGGGCTGAAAATCATTGTTGGCGAAAAGTGGATGTGAATAAATAACCTGTGACCTCCCCCAAAGGGGGATTTATAGACGTCAATATTCATGTTTGAATGACAATTTTAACATTATTTTCACCGTAAACTTGATGAGATACCATTTGTATGTTTGCACATATGAATATAAACACTCTGCTAACTTTCATAATAACGGAAGATGGTTTGACTGCTCTGGATGCTTAAAACAATTTGGAATTTTGGTATTCAGATCATTTTGAGTACCTACTTTTATAGTCAAAATTTTTCTGATGCTGACTGTACGTGTGTTTCGTACTTGTCAAAGTCAGAAATCATTGATTCTATAGTGTGATTTCAGTATAAGTGTGCTCTTTTTAAATAATAAATAAATATTCTATAAAATTCTACCCATGGTAAGCATAGTTTAACTAGCTTGTATTATGGAATACAGAATGCGGATAAACATTCTAAGATCTTTTTTTTAAATAATTTAAATAGAAACACCCCGACCAATGCAAATATATATATATAATATTCATGCATGCAAATATTTGCACTGAGCGGGAATCGAACCCGCGGCTCCTGCGTAGCAGTCGAACATTCTACCGCTACGCCACAGAGGCTGCCACGAGACAGCTAGATATACTTTAGAGTAGTTAAATCCGAAGCAATACTTTTAATATTGTTCAAACAGTAGTAGCTGAATATAATAAAGAGAATCATTAATATATTGTTACTAAAGAATGCTCTCCAAAATCATCTTCTCTGTGGTGTAGCGGTAGTGAACGCGACTGCTACGTAGGGGTCGTAGGTTCGACCGGAAAAAGCGGACGCCGGACTCCTAGGTGTAATGTGGCCTGGATTAATGCAAGGATGAAGAAAACTCACAATTTCATCGTTATTTGTAATTTGGTTTACTGTCCTAGTCTTTATAATTAAATAAACAATTTACTCTTGGACTATTTTTTACTGGTTTTTCCCGTCCTTTAAAAATATAGGAAATCCCGAAATAACATTTGATATTTGTACCTATTGCTTAAGCGTAATGTTTACCTACCAATACATTGAGTGTTGACCTATACGACTCCACCAAATGATATCTGTGTTCATCTGTATTGTATTTGTATTATAATAAAGTACGTATGTAAATTGAAGCTTAAATACTGACCCTTTTGGCTCTCGGTGTATCCGGGGGTGATTGCTATTTGACTCCTATAACACCGTAAGGAAAGCCTGTCCGTCCGTCTGCACCGTTAGGGGAAGACGAATGCAAGCGGGTAGAAGACGCTCCGAAAATCCTATTAGGGCCCCTGATACACGACCTAGATGATGATCGCTCACTTTTATGTTTCTCCGATGGTTTAGTCTGAAGGGTGATAATTCTAGAACTAACCTATACTCATAAAATTAGTCTTCGTAATTGAATTGGCATTCAATATAGCTGTAGGTATGCGAATACATCTGTAAAATTAGTTAAATACTTCATAATAATGACGCAATGCATCGTTGACGCGAGTTTTTTAAATATTTTTTTTGCGGTACTTACTAGTGGTGTACTTATCAGCTAGATGTTCCAAGGTTGATTTTCTGGACCCGCTGTTCACCTATGTGTTTCACAGTTACTTTCTTGTACCCGTGGCTGAGTGTCAAAATTCGGTGATAGGATCTACAACTACCTTGAAGAGAAATTAACTAGTGATGCTTAGTTGTTCATATTGACGCTATAGCGAGTATTCAAACCTCGGTAACTGCTAGCTTTTAAGATATAAAGAAAGCAAAAGTAATTGCGTCTAATAATTTTCGTGCCAAATAACACCAAGATTTTCCTTATCACCGTCCACAATGTTTTTGTGTACGCTCGTTATGACATTGCAATAAAATATGTCAACCGTTTCCGGCGGTCTATCGCGGGCATTACATCATTTGGCATTTGGTATTATAAATAATGGAATGTCTGCCCGATTCCAGGAATAAAGACGTTATTGTTTTGTCAATTCGTTTAATTTATATTTAGCTTTGTTTGGAGGACACCTTATATAGTCATTACTACATCGGTCAAAGGTCGAGAGTGGGCAGAAAATGGTTAACTGTAATATGTCATATGGTATTTATTTCCATTATGATGTTGTAATCTATAAATATGTGCGTACTTCCCCGACGGTTAGGGCTATCTGTGATTAATACAGTAAAAAATACAATACAATTCAACAATACAATCCGTATATTTGTGGTCGCAAAAATAAAAAAGTCTATAGTTAGATTTGAAAATTTCAGGTCGTTACATTTTTACCCAAGACTTATTAAAAGTGCTTGATATACCGCAGTTCCAGGTGAATGATCACATATTGTTTCGATCACACATTTAACAGGAAAACCGTTGATAATCGTGTTATATTAATCTTTCGCCATCGAGTGCGCGGAAATGCATGAATTTGAAGACGGAAAATCAATCTTCTTACCCTTTATCTGTATTTATTTGACTATGCTGCGTCAGCGCAACAGGTGAGCCATTTCTTTAGTAGTCACCCCAACACTTCCATTATTTCACACAGTCCAAACACCTTCCATTATTTCTTTTCTCACCTTGTGGATATCCACTTTCATACTTATGCCTTCCTTGTGCCATTATTTGAAGACGGAAGATAAATAAAAATGGATAGTGTAATTATTTTGTGACTTTCGACGTAATTATTATGCACATCTTAACCTATCAACGACAGGAAAGTATGACGTTCAAGCGGGTGACTGTCTACCAATTTTCGGTATTTCCTGATCATTATTTTATTGAATTTACATATTATCACAAATCTTTAAAACTACGCAACGGTTTTTTTAATAAGAGTGATTAAAGGGGAAGTTTTACATGTATAAAACATTTTTAATATAGTAGAGTGTACAGCGGGAACGGGATCTGACGCCACGTGGACGGAAAAATATTGGCGGTACGAAGTTCGCCGGGTCAGTTAGTTGAATACTGCTAATACAAATGCTTCTTCATCGAGTCAATGGCTGATCATATCAATTTTATGTTAAATTAGTCTGTTACTGTCCGCGTGGTATTTCATCCCGTTTCCACAACCCGTGTGAACCTTTTTCCATGATAAAAACGTAGCCTAATTGTTATTCTAGTCTATAATATATCCCTGTACCAAATTTCAGCCACATCCGTTGGCCCGCTGGAGTGTGATTGAATAACAAACATAAAAAAACATTTTTATAAACTTTCCCATTATAATATTAGTAGGAAGAAGAATTTTGTCAGCCCAAGTTACCCTAGACCTATCCTTGTTAGTACAGGTGGAGGTGCATATATAGTGGGCAAGAGACAAAAGCGACATTTATGTCCAAATTTCAAGGGACTTTTAGTTTCGGTACCAATCATGTGGACGTTTATGTCGCTCCCGTATCAGACTACAGGCATACAAGAGGCCGCCACACGGATGTTGTTTAAATTACTACACTACTTTAGATGCCTAGGCCTACTACTATGAATATAGGTATCAACCTATAAAAACAAACAAATGTAGGAAGGAAGGAAGAACACCAAATTCTCCAACCACACATCCATTCTCTAACAAATAGGTCACAATACGCAATAACCTCTGCGCAATAATGGAACATACCATGTCATGCTTTTGTGATACATCTATTGTTCTCTATAATCTATGGGTTTTTTCAGGAATACCTATATTGTAATAAACTGAGGGATTTTTATGTTTAACCTAACCTCAGAAACGTATTGTTACCAACGGCAAGAGGAAAGTCTGCGGCACTTACTGGTCCGTCAATCCGCAAATGTTTCGGCTACTAGGCAGCCACCATCTCCTTCTGCGAGCAAATACTGCACACAGCTCGAGTAGGAGACGACGGAAAGGCTTCGTGAGAGACTTCTGACGTTTCGCAAGGCTTGCGAGACGCGGAGACGATTCAGACGACAGAAGTGACTCAACAGCCTCTGCCTTTCATGAGCGCATGGAGGTGACAGGTGGTAGCCTATCACTAGATGCAGAACGGGGTAGCAGCGCGGTGCGCGCTCTCCCTTTCCGGGGGCAAGATGAGGACATCGGGAACATCACTACTGCCCAAGATCTTGTAGGGCTCGGTATAAATAACAATCAATAATTTCGTTGAGAAATACGAATTGATTTGCTCAAAAATTAATTTAAAAAATCTGATAATGACTTTTGACACTAATAATCGCGTTAATTCCCGAAAACGTAATAGTAACAATACATTGAAAGTTGTGCAATTGTTTAGGAAGGAAGGAAATTATACATATAATGTACCTACGTAAAATGGAAAATATTAAGGGGCTCGTCAAAGTGAGTCATGTATGCGGTAAAGCTCGGCAAATCAAATAATGTCAATTAGTAAGTGTGTTGCCAAGGAAGTTACGGCCTCCTACCATCTATCTGCTACTGTAGTTTGATTCAATTCGATAGGGTAATAACAACAGACGCTCGCAGCAGATGCGCGTAATTCATTGCAGCTTCTCAAACCGTATTGAGGTAATGTATGTGCTACATGCATCTGCAGTTTTCTTATGCGAAATCATACCTTAATTGTGAGTAGGTATGTGATATCAAAATGACCAGATAATGTAATAATTCCACACCATCGGAATCTAAAAATCTGTTTCAGATGCGGATAGCGCAATTATTCAACGGTGACAAGTAAATTTTATATTGGTTTGTTTTACTGAGGGCAGAGTACGTGGTTTGTTCTAACGAGCCATGCACTAGCTTCGATTAAACGCGTGTTAATTTAATCTTTTAAATTATTTACATTAGATAAACTCCAATTATTTCTATATTTACTTATACGTTTATTACAACGTTTTATAAACATAGTTAACTAACCCACCTTACTAGACTCTTCCAAGAGCATTGATAACCTAAACATTTTTTTAACTTATGTCACAATTATTAAATCAAACACACAAGTTACTAACCTATCTATCGGACAATATGTCCGCAATCAGACTAAGGCAACGCGATAAGAGTATATGTAACAACAAAATTGTTTTCGCAGACTAGCGAGATAATTTCGTCTCGAACTTTATCACTATGTAAACTTAATATGCCTATATAGTATGTTTCTAGCTAACTGCTATTATGTAATGTACTTAAGTACTGCTTGTGTCATCGGTTTGAGCCGTTATCGTATATATTATTACCCCGCGCAGACGAAGGACAATGGCGGACAAAAGCCCGCAATGCGCCTAGCACTGCCAGTGGGGAGTCTACTAAGGAGTCTACTGCTAGTGGAGACGCCATGGTGCGGACGGGTGATAATTTTCTCTGTTTAAAAACTGCCGTAGATGTTGGAATGCCAACCGGGACAGACGGCTTCACATGCTCTCCGAGTTACGGGAAATCATGGGCATTGCGCTCTTATAAGATTGCTTTTTGCTCGGGTATACCGCCCGGGCTTGAAGGTGACGGGGTGGAGCCGTCCGTCACCCTAGCAGAAGCAGGCCACTGCGGCGGCGTCGCGGGACGATTCGCGCCTCCCCATACCGGGGGCGAGCCGGGGTCTGCGTGGTCCCCCCTCCCGAGGAGGGCCACACCGAAGGGGATAGCCCTGGGTCAGCCGGGGTGCGAGGGATATGTCGCCTGACAACCTCACCTAGCACAACGACTCACAGACAGCGTGTGGTTTAGTCGGTTCCAGTTCGACATAAACTCCCCCTACGCTGTGGGGATTTTCCGCACGTAAAAAAAGAGGTATACCGCCAGGCGACATCATTTATTGCGGAAACAGTACAATCTTATTGTGGTACTACTAAGAGCGCATCATTTTGTCCACCATTGTGACTTTTCGTGATTGTTATATTGGTGGAATTAGTTGTAGATGTTGCTAATACGCTAGGCTATCAGTAGGTATATCTATTGATTTAAGAATGACATTGGAAAAACGGCAGTCTCAATAACATCTCCAAGATCGCCTAATCTCTGAACCTCAACATTCTTCTTCTTTGTCAATGTTCAATTATAATAAATGTGTCCAATCGAAAATTGGGCAATATTTGCAGTCTCCACGGTCACTTCGTTCAAGTCCACAGTTGTGTAGATATTAGAGTACAGTAGGCACGATAGGCACAACGATAGGTGGGCAATTGTTTACATAGGAGTTCGCTATTTAACTGGTGTACCGACTAGCAAGTGATATACTCAACCATAATACCGAAAAGTTAACATACTCATTGGATTTGTTCTGTTTGGTCGAAATCTGACTCAAACACACTTACGCGCAAAGAAACATGACCACAAACGTAAGCCACGGTAATGAATGAAAACTGTAATGTAGGCGTAAGGTCATATCGTATTCACTAAAGGTGCAATGACAGTGCGGTTATGTAACATAACATAACAATGATTTGCTTTTTCTAATTACTTATAAATTCATAGCATACTAAGTAATTAAACGAGGGTTATTATATAAGAAACAAGAAATTTGAAATGACCAAGTTCTGCCCTTAAACCTTGAACTGTAAAATACTGTCGTCAAACTTCCACATATTATGACCTTCACACAAAATAATGACGTCATCAACACCCTTTTAATCTTTTCCCAATACAGTTGGTGTGGGTTTTCCAGACTAAAGTAATTTTGATCCAAATGTTACGAGTAGTTACTTTTTATAAAAAAAAATAAAGTTACCTAATTGATGAATCCATCACCAATGTTGTGCCGGTCAAATGATTACTCTTTATTAAATAACACAATGAGATTTGTTATCACCTGCGTGATAGACGCATGTCTTGTGTGTTGAAATTTAGTGATGATATTGTTTAAGTAATGATAGACGATCGAAATTAACCTTTTACATAATAGGGAATGATCTCTCTGCTTTGCTTTGCCCAAGCGACTAAAATATGGGGTTCTAAAAGGAGGATAATAGAAGATTCTAACAGGATCAGCAGCATGAGAGTGACGCCTCTTGTGTTACATGCTTCCATAGGCCACGGTAAGTGGTAGGTCTAACAAACACATATACCGTTTCCGTTTCGTCGCGGGTAAAAATATGGTGTCTTAAGAAAATTCGTGTTTTTTTTTATATAGGACATGTCAATTTGACTTCACCTCGCCTCATGGTAAGCTGAAGGCAAAGTCTCAGGAAAGAGGGTCACCATTACATAAATGTACCATGTTAACAATGGTGGCACTCAGCTTGACGGCCTCATCAGATGCTTTTTCACGCCCCACTTAAAGGACCCGGGACATCAGGAGAAGAAAACACGTGAGCTGGCAAGGAGTTCCAGGTCTTAATGGTGCGACAAAGAAAAGAGTCACCGAACCGGTTCTTGACCACAGAATAATTAATAGTATCTTGACGGAATAGTGTGCACCGTATACGGTTGTGTAGTAATAAATTATGCGAATGGTTTTTTAAACTGTAAAAAAACGAGTACACTTTTTTATACCAATTGGGTGAGCAACAAGTACATGGTACACCTGACGGGAAGCGTTTACCGTCTTTGCACGTGTGTAACACCAGGGGGCCAAGTCTACTATTTCAATTGTATCAAAATAACACCAAAAAGGTCGCTCAATAACAAGTTGACAGTAAACTTTCACAGTTTTTGTAGTCCACTATTAAGATCAGGGCACAATAGATTTCCGATTGCAGCCAGTGGTCATCCACACTACAATTGACTTTGATTGGTAGTCTGCTGACAGGTGACAAACTAGCAGCCGCTCGTGTACGTAGTTTATTACTTTTTAACAGTTCTAAACTGCAATTGTATTGCTACCCAACGGCTTATGTTGTACGATTGTGCAACAATTGCTTTATATCTTGACTTTTCGGCAAGTGTTGTGTTTCCATTAGTCAATTCAGTGTTAATTGATAATAAATAAGATGTTTAGAATGAATATTTTATTATTGGCTGGCGAACTTGATGATAATTTACACCAAATGGAGGTGCATCGAAACCGCCGTAGAGCACGACGATTGGCAAGAGAAACTTTTGAGCCATTCAATGATGTAACGGAGGCGGAATTCGTTAAAACTTTTCGCCTGCAGAAGTCCACTGCAAGGAGCCTCGTGCAGGAGCTTACTCCATTTATTCCCCAATCACGTCGCAGTGATGGTTTATCTGTTGCCTTAAAGGTACGAAAAGAGGTTAAGTACTTACATATCGAAATGAACTTAAACCAGCCATTACCAACATTCCATTATCTTCCTTTACTTATTATCTGCAGGTTTTAATAGCTTTAGCGTTTTACGCATCGGGAAGCTACCAGACATTGGTTGGTCAAAGCGCCATTCATAATGTCTCACAAAAAAGTCAAAATGAAACACTATATTTTCATGTTTGGTGGCAAATTATTATTTAATTATTAAGTCATGAGACTATAAAAAAATAGTTTTTATTAAAAGTGCTTTCAGAATAAATATCCTAGTCAAAAAGTAGTACAGAGGCCTATGTTTCTCTGTGGTTTATATTAATGATATTTCTACCATTTTCTACTATGTAATATTTTTCGTTGTTTCCTCTTATGAAAACAAAATGTCATGCAAAAAAATAGGATTTTGTGTTTGTAACGGGTTGAACCCAATAAAAAAATTTAAGTTTTTACCAGATAGATAGTTTATTCTCTATGTAATTCGGGCGCCACCTGGGGGATAACCCAGGAAATACAATTTAGATAACTCTAAGGCAGATCTATGGATTTTTAATCTCAAGACCGGGAGTGGAAAGTCCACCTAGGCTCAAATTATGCCTGACTCATGGCCAGGTATCAAAATATAGAAAATCTAATATTGCTCACTTGCATCCAGGTCAATTAGTTCAAGTTAAGGTTAAATTAACATTATTTTTAGGTTAGGTTAGGTTATATAATGACACGCGGCGCCGGGGCCGCGAACGAAGCATGTCAAAAACGTGGCAAAATCGGCAAAACCCGGCCGAAAAACACGTCAAAAAGCTCGTCAAAGATCTCGTCAAAGATCTCGTCAAAGATCGGGTTCTCTAAAGCGCAACCCTGTGAACAATATGTTCAGCTTAATGAAAATACTCTATCTAAAAGGGTGTCCTTTTTTACAGAAATATGCTATTCTACTCACCGAAACGCCAAAGTTCAACGACCTGAAGAACATCGCCCCTCAGGATCAACAAAAAATCTAAAACAATTTGAAAAATCAATTAGCCTCTGTGTGGTCGAACACGCGGTCGTAAAACGAAAACGTACTAATGCGAACCAAAACTCACCAAAACGACAAAATAAATGAGGCTAGGGTTCAACCACAACGCCGCGGCACCATCACCAGCATATTTCCTTCGGAAACAATTATAAAAGGCTCGGAACTAATTCAATTGTGTCAGCCATTGCTGGCGTCGCTGGTAGGACAAGCCTCGAGAATCTTGACAGCTCATCTATGATATGTCAAAATCTCAAACGTCAAATCACGTCCAATGAGAAATTTCTGAACACAATCAACCATAGATGCTAAAATAGTCTGTGGCAAAGTGTTATCAACACTAAAAAACCATGTAATGTTAAGAATACATTACATTACACCCCCACCAAAATAAAAAAGAAGCGAAGCTCTCTTTTTTCTAGAGCAAAATTCAATCCCAGAAAAGAAAGGTACAAAACAAATTCCAAACTTGTTAAAAACAAGAAAACATGAAGCTTGGGGTTAAAGAAAAAGAAAAAGTCCTGCAGCGAAGTGCGGTTGGAATAAGATTTTCACCGACTCGACCAAATGCAAAGGCTCTACTTCCCCAATAACAAACCCAAAGGAAAATAAAATTCCTGAAAGAACAGAAAAGTTAAAAAGCAAACCTTAAAACAAAAAGGTGAAGCTTAATGACAGAAAAAGGAAAAATCCTGCAGCGAAGTGCGGTTAGAAAATAATTTTCACCGACTCGACTAAATGCAAAGGCTCTACCCTCCTTCACAACAAGCTCAAAAGAAAGAAAAGGACAAAAAATCCAAATACCCAAAAGAGTGAGAGTGGATCATAGAAATCACCAACTCTATCCCATCACCTATTAACAATCTGAATACAAGAGAAAAATCGGAAAAAAAAATACTGCTACCATTCCATCAAAAAGAAATCTTGAAGTCAAAGTACGGATGGGTACGAAGACCTCCGACTCCTGAAAACAACAAAGATCCGAGTTAACGGTAAGGTACAAACCAGACAAAACAAAACAAGTGGCAAAGAATCTTGAAGCTAAAGTGCGGATAGACACAAGGGTCTCCGACTCAAAATTACTACAAAGATCCAAGCTTACTATAAAGGTTTCTAAGTTCGGTTAGAACGAAAATTCGCCGAATCAAAACAAAAATTTGTAATTTGTGATCGACCCCATGTCGCCGACACAAACTACAAGTCCAAAATAGCGTCAACAATGCGAACACTAAAAAGAAAGGTGTCCGTGACCGGCACAACTCCACCGACTTCCCGAGCACGAAACAACAATTCAAAAAAGAGAGGAACTGTGTTACCAATAATGAACAACAGCCCAACCAAATGAACTGGGTAAGTGACCGACACAACACCATCGACTTTTCGAGCACTTAGCAACAATTCAAAAAAAGAGAGGAACTGTGTTACCAATAATGAACAACAGCCCAACCAAATGAACTGGGTAAGTGACCGACACAACACCATCGACTTTTCGAGCACTCAACAACAGTTCGAAACAAATGAAACGGTACAATACCGAGTCTAAAGTTGAAGCACACCTATGGGCAACAACAAAAATCCAAGAGGAGAGTCCAATACAATATTCGACTTCCGAGAAAATAAGAATCCTTCTCAACAAGGGAGAACGATCTATTCATAGCAAAGGGAGAGGAAAAGCTCATCCAAAAGAATAACCATGGCAACGGTTTTACAAAAACTATTCCAGGTGTGAAGGGTCATGTCCGAGCGTATTATCTAAACATACAAGTTCGAACACTAAAACAAAACAACACCAAAGAACAAACAATTCAAACAAGAAACAAATTCTGCATAAAATACAGACCAAGTATAATACAATTTATACAAATAAGATCGTTTGGTAAAGTATAAACGAGAATGAATTAAAAGCGTCAAGCCATTAAGGGGAATTTGGAAACTTTAAACTCAAGATTTGAAAATCTTCATGGGATTTCCCTAACATACAACAAACACGGGAGAAGCCTTTCATACATCATCTCATTAATCACCATTCAACTCCCTTCCCTAAAGAAAATCGAATTCGAGAAAAAGTGTAAATGCAGAAATCGCAAGGTTAAAATTTTTATAATATTAAAAATTAGGCAATCCTAACTAATATTTAATAATGTCTTTAACATGATATTTAGCCGAAGTATTTTTACCTATTTCTTTCAAAATATAGACATTATCAGAAATTTTATCTATTATTTCGCATTTAACAAATTTAGGAGCAAGTTTAGCCGAAAAATATGCCGGAGCGTTGGATTGAACAAAACTTCTTCTCCAAACAACATCACCTATACCAAACGAAATGGCTCGCCTACCTATATTGTAGCTACGCGCATTACGCTTATAAGCTTTAACTAAGTGCGATTGAACCCTAACAAAAATTTCACTTAAACATTTAAGTGAAGTAGCAAAACTATTTCTATTTCCAAGTTCCAATTGATCCAAATTTTCAATGGAATCACTTATATGATGTAGAGAAGCATCAATAACTAACTCTCTACCAAACATAAGAAAATTAGGAGTGAAATCAGTAGAAAGATTTACACTACTATTTAAGGCAAGCTGCACATGAGGCAGAAGTTTAGACCAAGTACGTTGATCGTTATTAACATAGCAAGATATGCAAGTTTCGATGGTTTTATTATATCTTTCAACAGGATTATTCTGAGGAGTGTACAAAGTGTTATAAAATATTTTAGTAATATTATAGCTCTTCATGAAATCGACGAAGTGTCTAGAGGTAAATTGAGTACCATTGTCACAAACTAAAATTTTAGGACAACCAAATTTAAGAAATATTTCTTTTTCGAAAAGCTTACAAATAGTTAAAGTAGTGGCTTTAACCATGGGAAAAATCCAGCAATATTTAGTGAAAACATCAACAACTGAAAGAATGTATTTATGACCCGAATAACTTTTAGGTAAAATTCCAATAATATCAACCGAAAGCATGGTCATGGGGAAATCTACTTTTTTAGGGTTTACCATTAATCCAAAAGGGGGAGAAGTACTATGCTTATAAGCTTTACATGTGTCACAGTTTTTAATATAAGAATGGACATCATTAAACATTCCTTTCCAAAAGTAATGTTGTTTCAATTTACCAAGAGTTTTATGAACACCAAGATGACCAGAATTAATTTCATCATGGCTCGAACGAATAGTATCCAAAATATGTTCTTTGGGGATAACTATCTTCCAATTTAACCTACTATTAGGGTTGAATTTACTTTTACAAAATCTATACAAAATGTTATCTTCTATTCTAAAATTTTTATATCTGGAGGGAAATTTTTGACATTGTATAAATATCTTTTTATACCAAGGGTCATTAATATCATCATCAGGATGAACGAAATTTACGGGGGAAGCAAAATTTTCAGAAATTTTAATTCTAGATAAAGCATCAGGAACTACATGTTGGGAACCTTTTTTGTGAATAATATTAAAAGTGAATTGTGAGATTCTAGCGGCCCAACGAGCCAAACGTCCACTAGGATTAGTCAAACCCAAAAGCCATTTCAAGCTGGCATGGTCAGTTATTACTGTAAATTCCATACCTTCAATATAAGGTCTAAAATGTTCTATTGATTCTAAAATGGCAAGAAGTTCACGTTCAGTCGTACTATAATTACGTTGACATTTATTAAGAGATTTAGAATAAAACGCTATAGGATGTTGATCACCATTATCATCCTCTTGACTAAGAACACTACCAATTCCTACGGCACTAGCATCGCAGTGTAAAAAGAAAGGTTTTTCGAAATTTGGACACTGTAAAACAGGAGATGAAATTAACGCGTGTTTCAAATTATTAAAGGCAATTTCGGCATCATCATTCCAATCTAAAGCTTTCTTAGAATTCTTACTACCACCAGTTAATTTAGTTAAAGGGGAGGCTATATTTGCAAATTCTTTAATGAATCGACGATAATAGGAACACAAACCAAGGAAACTTCTCAATTCTTTAACAGTTTCCGGTCTAGGGAAATTCTCTATAGTATCTAATTTGGAAGGATCAGTGTGTAAACCTTCTTTGTCAACAAGGTAACCAAGATAACGGAGTCTATCTTTGCAAAAGTTACATTTCTTTAAATTAACAGTTTGGCCAGCTTGTTTAAGTATTTTATGAATTTTGAATAAGTATTCTAAATGAGTATCAAAATCGTTATTTACCAAACATAAATCGTCTAAGTAACAAAATAACACATTATCGAATTCAGGGCCGAAAAGTTTATCAACTAGGCGCTGTAATTCAGCCGGGGCGTTGGTAAGACCAAATGGCATACGAAGGAATTCGAATAATCCTTTGCCGGGGACAACAAAAGCTGTTTTCTCACGAGAGGAGTCTTCCAAAGCTATTTGAAGAAAAGCTTTAGAAAGATCAATGGTGCTAATAAATTTTGCATCACGAAGGCTATCTAATATTCTAGAGGGGTAAGGTAACGGATAAGAATCCTTAATAGTTAGAGTTAAGTTTACGAGAATCTAAACACAAACGAGTTCCACCATCCTTCTTCTCAACAGCAAGAACTGGTGAACACCAAGGAGATTTAGAGGGTTGAATAATTTTTTCTTTAAGTAAAACTTTTACTTCATCGTACAATTCTTTTTGCTTCGCGGGACTCAAAGGCCAATATCGTTGCTTAAATGGTTCACTAGTGACATTGATTTTATGTTGAACAAGATGAGTAAGTCCTAAGCCATTCTTTTCATAAGATATGTCTTCAAAAAGTGAAATTATTTTATTAAGTTTAAGATTCTCAGAAGGAGATAACTCGGCAGCTGAGGTAATAGAACAACTAACAATCTTATCTTTTAAGCACTCATCACTAATTCTAGAAATGTCTTTAAATAAATCTTTGGCTAAACAAAATTTCTTCCAAAAGTCAAAACCTAATATTATAGAGTAACTAAATTTGGGTATTACTAAGAAAGTTACCACATGAGTTAAATTATTACAAGTTATTGGGAGTTTCATAATACCAACAACATCTTGACCTGAGCCATCAGCAGTAAAAGCCTTATCTTGAAAAGTACAAGGAAGAGATTCTAATTTATATCCTAAGGCGATAAATTTTGTATGACTATTCAATCCTAGAATACAAGCAGACGCACCACTATCCAATAATCCTACACATTTAAAGTTATCAAGAGAAAATTCCAAAAAGGGTCTATTATCGTTACTTTTAGTATATAAAACAGGAGCAACAAAAAATGATTTTAAATAATTAATCCAATCGCGGAATTCGCGTTTGCGAATGGAATCGTCAGGTTTAAACGAGTGTTCAATAATTTTCTTCACCGAGTCATTACGACTTTTAGTCAAAAGTGATGCTCGATGGAGTCCAACTAGTTTTTTGAATTCGCATCAATTTTGTGTGTTTGTTTACAATCACACGTTTTAGAAGTAAAACCTAGTTTTCCGCATTTAAAACAAACTATTCCTTTAATTTTGGTACAAGCTTTAAATAAATGGCCTGGTTCTTTACATTTAAGACAAACTTTAATCTTAGGCTCAACGGCGCTGACTACAGCAGCCTGAGGCTTTTGTTTAGAGTCTTTATGAGACCTATCTACAAGGGCTTCAAGCTCTTTACCAAGGTCAACAAATTCGTCTAACGCTTTAATAGGCCTAGCAAAAACATAAGGTTTATACAACGTTAACATATTATGTCTGACAAGAGAAACTAAAACCGATTCGGATGGTGGTGAAGCCATACGACTAGCTAAATCTAGGATTTCAGTAATAAAATCGGGAAGCGATTCACTTAATTTTTGCTTTCTAGAACGAAGTTCGTTTTCTAATAGAAACTCATAATCCGGTTTATCAAAACGTTTTAAAAGAGCAGACTTAAGGTCACTCCAAGAAGCTATAAAAGGTCTAACAGTGCGAAACCACTTTATCGCAGTATTAACTAGAAGATCAGAAAAGGAACCTACCAGGAGAAACTCATCAAAACCTCTATGAAGGAAATATTCCTCAACCTGAACAATAAAATCTCTAACACAAGTTTTTCCGTCAAAACTAATCTTACTTTTCCTTAAATCAAACAATTTAAAATTCGAAGATATATTCTTCTTCACTTCTTCATTCGAAGCATTAATTGAAGTCAACGGAGGAGCAATTGTCGAAGAATGCACGAAAGGATTCGGGATAGCAGAGAAATCCTGAACATCTGAAACAATAGGATCAACCTGAGTACCCATTGTGGTGCGACTGGTGTCTTCAATGGGAGCATGCGGCTCCACGCTCAATTCAGGAAACTGCACTCCTACGCTAGACATAGTTGCAACTCAAACTAAATTTTTCAAAAGGAAAACAATTTCTAAAGTCCCAAGATTACTGAAATAAAGATAATCCAAAGTCCAATCTAAATTCAAAATGAACGGAAATAACAGTCAAGAAAAAAATTAAATCCCAAGTCAAAACTTCAAAAGTCCTTAAAAATATTTAAAAATCTAAGTGTCAGATCAAGAAAATTCTCGAAGTAGAATTGTCTAAAATTTAACTAAGTAAATTCACTGTCAAAGACAAAAAGGTTCTAAGTCGATGAAAAGTTAAAAATGATTTAAGTTGAAAGACTTCAAAAATGTTCCAAGTTCAAAGTTCATGAAATTATTCTAAAATATTCCAAGTTCAAAGTTTATGAAATTTTTCTAAGTTCCAGAACGCTAAAATTATTCTAAGTTCAAAAGTTGTCAAATTTTCTAAGTGTGAAAATTACAAAATTTTTCTAAGTCCCAGAATGCTAAAATTATTCTAAGTTGAAGAATGTAAGAAAATATTCTAAGTCCCAAGAAATGAGGTTATGTTAAATTATGAAATTAAAATGTGAATTTTTTACTGAATTATCCGTACCAGGATGCAAATGGATATAAATATTACACTATTAAAGTTATACAGCAAGACAATAATAGCACATTAGGTAATAAATGTTGAATAAAGGTTGTAAACTAAATGTGTTTACACCAACTCAATTGACAAAAGAGAATTACTCGCTAACGACAAAAGTTAAGTTCAAAGTTACAGAAATTATGCACAATTAATTCCTTCAAAAGGTTAATACACTAGTTGTACACATCATCCTAGACTTAATGATATTATATAAACACAAACTCAATTGTTATGCTAGTCAAATACACAAACAACAGGTTATATTACAATTCTAATTAAACTTATAATTAAGTTTATACAATTCCAACAACAAAATGTTCTACAATGATATCAAAACAATATTACCCTGGATGCAGTGAGGATCCTAGTGAGCAAATAACAATAAACTAAGGCACTATTACAGTTCTGCATACCATCAGGTGAGGTGCAGTTAGTATGAAATTGGTAGTTTATACAAACAAAAACAAGCCTATTCAATGTCCCTGTTCGCTGAGCGACAAATGTAATATTTTTCGTTGTTTCCTCTTATGAAAACAAAATGTCATGCAAAAAAATAGGATTTTGTGTTTGTAACGGGTTGAACCCAATAAAAAAATTTAAGTTTTTACCAGATAGATAGTTTATTCTCTATGTAATTCGGGCGCCACCTGGGGGATAACCCAGGAAATACAATTTAGATAACTCTAAGGCAGATCTATGGATTTTTAATCTCAAGACCGGGAGTGGAAAGTCCACCTAGGCTCAAATTATGCCTGACTCATGGCCAGGTATCAAAATATAGAAAATCTAATATTGCTCACTTGCATCCAGGTCAATTAGTTCAAGTTAAGGTTAAATTAACATTATTTTTAGGTTAGGTTAGGTTATATAATGACACGCGGCGCCGGGGCCGCGAACGAAGCATGTCAAAAACGTGGCAAAATCGGCAAAACCCGGCCGAAAAACACGTCAAAAAGCTCGTCAAAGATCTCGTCAAAGATCTCGTCAAAGATCGGGTTCTCTAAAGCGCAACCCTGTGAACAATATGTTCAGCTTAATGAAAATACTCTATCTAAAAGGGTGTCCTTTTTTACAGAAATATGCTATTCTACTCACCGAAACGCCAAAGTTCAACGACCTGAAGAACATCGCCCCTCAGGATCAACAAAAAATCTAAAACAATTTGAAAAATCAATTAGCCTCTGTGTGGTCGAACACGCGGTCGTAAAACGAAAACGTACTAATGCGAACCAAAACTCACCAAAACGACAAAATAAATGAGGCTAGGGTTCAACCACAACGCCGCGGCACCATCACCAGCATATTTCCTTCGGAAACAATTATAAAAGGCTCGGAACTAATTCAATTGTGTCAGCCATTGCTGGCGTCGCTGGTAGGACAAGCCTCGAGAATCTTGACAGCTCATCTATGATATGTCAAAATCTCAAACGTCAAATCACGTCCAATGAGAAATTTCTGAACACAATCAACCATAGATGCTAAAATAGTCTGTGGCAAAGTGTTATCAACACTAAAAAACCATGTAATGTTAAGAATACATTACAACTATCCACCCAATATAACTCTACTGCTCTTCTATTTCATTTCTATTGCGGTCCTACGAAATGTCAAAGTAGATTTATTAGACTACCTATTTTCGGACTAGTCGCCATGGAATAGTAATAGAGTAGTCATAGAACAGTATTTTATGTTATAATAGTAGACTTGGCCCCCAGGAGTGACACACTTGAGCTGCCAACCCTTTAGGAAACTTCTACTGACCTTCTTGAAGAACCCCTTAGTGTAGACGCATGGACACGTAACAGAACGAACAGTAGGGAATCTACCGAAGGCAATGAGAAAGAAAACAAGTGGTGGAGAGGGATGCTGGAGAGATTGTTATTTACTTTACCATGTAGTATTAACCCCATGGAGGATAAAGTGAACAAATATGTCGGAGTCTTAACACAGTAGGCATTCACTGATACTTGGTGTTAGTTTGTCTTTTTAGGGTTCCGTACCCAAAGGGTAAGAACGGGACCCTATTACTAGGACTTCGCTGTCCGTCCGTCCTTCCGTCTGTCACCAGGCTGTATCTCAAGAACCGTAATAGCTAGACAGTTGAAATTTTCACAGATTGTGTATTTCTGTTGCCGCTATAACAACAAATACTAAAAACAAAATAATCATAATAATTAAGGGGGGATTCCATACAAAAAACGTGATTTTTATCCTTTTTCATGGCTTTTAGCCATTTAGCCTTTTTTCTGGTACGGAACCCTTTCTTGCGCGAGTCCGACTCACACTTGGCCGGATTATTAATATACAATTACGCTCACCTCGAAAGTGAAGGTAAATCTAGTTGTTTTTAAGGGTATTAACAACCGAAATTATCGAAATTACCAATATTTGCTTTAACCCCTCCAATTAAGCTAAAATGCTTGTACCAGGAATGGATTCACGGCGGCAGTGTAAAGGCCAGTATTCGAACGCGGGACCTCACCAACGTAAGGCCGACTCCTTTACCACTAAGCTACCGACGCTTATTCGCAAATAATAATTATTATCTTAAACAACAATGATTCTACTCTTTCTTATTAATTTCCCTTCGTGAATATCAGATGTTAGCTCAAGTTCATGGTAAATGTTTATAGGTCACGGTAACCATTTGAGTGGGCAGTGTATTTATTGCCGTGCCATTAGTGTAGCGATGTCACATTTCATCGCTTGAACATCAAGAACGGTTGCATCTAAAACTCACGCTCTTATTTTGGTCGGAAGAAACGTGAAACAGAGTCTCATCCGTCAATCAGCATCGACTTGCAGGGGTAGTCAAAATCATCATCCGTGGCAACCTTCATGTCCGTGACATCGTAGATAAAATGCGAGAGAGTCGCCTTCGCTGGTGTGGTCATCTCTTGCGGCAACAGCCAGGCTACGTGGGTAACAAATGCCTGACAATGGCGCCCCCGCCGGGTCCAGGTAGAAGGGGTATGCGCCAAAAGTCCTGGCTTGACGTCGTGCAGGGTGACATGCGTGCACATGGTCTCACTACCGTGCGAAGTGGAGGAGGAAGAGTCAGAAGGCAGACCCCGAGCTCCGAGGGCATCTTGGCCTCGGATGCAATCGGGACAACGTCTAAATGTCGATGATGAAATGTCGAGTCAGAGTCAAAGTCAAAAATAATTTATTCTGTATAAGAGCATAAAACTTACAAAATGTCAAAAGGGTCGAAGTTGGCTTGGGGGCCGAAGGTCTTTGTAGGGAAGATAAACGTTCTGTATAAAGGTTAACTCTCACTTCATATTATTATAACTCATTGAATTCGCAATGTGATTAATATCAGTTTTACGTAAAATGATGTAATAAAATTATCTAGAAGAACTAACAAACGTCACATTATTATATAATTCTCGATCGTATTACATAAATGCGGTATGAAGACACGTCATGGACATTCGTAAAAATTCAAGATGGCCGGAGTTACAAGTTTTGGCGGCGAATGACTCATCGAGTTCCGATGAATCAAATATCTATACAGAATTATTTATTTAAGCTATTTGTTTCATCGTAATCAAATTTTTGTGTAATTCTTTGAATTCTCAGCTTTCTCAGTGATGCCACTGATGACGTTAGTACTCAAAATCTTTTGATGAGTCATACAAACTTTCGTGTATGCCGTCATGATTCAATTAGTGTTTTAATTTTTTTGGAATAATTTATATTTTCCTTCTTAAATACGCGCGAGTACCCTTACGTCTACACTGAACATAGGAGATAAGTGTATACTTTCTCATACAACTAAATACGGAAAGGTGTACATAACTCCTTTGCCGACTGTACTGACCCACCGGGGTTACCAATGTAGGGGTTAGTTCAAAATCGAACCTAAGAGTTAGACCACTATCGGTCTTGAGCCTGACGGGGAGTGATGTTTTGGTTTATGATTAAACTCTCTAGACCAGCGTTTCCCATTTGCTGGTCCGTGACCCGGTACCGGGCTTTCAAAATGAAATACTGGGTCGCACCATTCCCGCCCTTTTTTAAATGAAGCTGGGATTTCAAGACTAGCTTACCTTGAAATAAATGTGGAAACTGATTTGAAGTCCAACTAGATCTTAGGATAAATCTTTCGTCATTTTCCGCAAACTTGGATTCTGTAGTAAAAAATAAACAACAGCTCCATACTACGCATTAAAATTAAGTGATAGGTGATACAAAAATATTGTATGTAGGTACCTAGTATGAATATACATTTCTACTATTCATAAATGTGTATTGTTAATGGAACCAACTTGGATAAAAAAGTATTCAGTGGGTCACGAAGGGGCAGTGTGAAAATTACCGGGCCACGGTATAACAATATTTGGCAAACACTGTCTAGACTTTGAAGACTCCCAGGTTTTATATATAACACTTAGGTGGAAAAGCGATGGCCTATGGACATGTGCATAACCAGGTGTGCCACATTCGCACTGCCGACTCTGCTGAGGCCCTTCTTTAAGTCGTCATAGGTTTCGTCATGTACACTCGACAAAATAGTATCCCACCTTTACATACAATTGATAATGATGATAGGTATCTAAGTTTAAACGAGTTTATTTTTGGCGTCTGTCCATTAATCATAGATTTTTCTTCATTAGTAGTATTTTCAGACGAAGCCGTCCAGGAAACCAATTTAGATATTTTTAGACGCACCTACTTTGTATGTATAGCGATATTTATTGTAAAAGTTGAATTAAATTTGTATTTCTACGCAAACGTTATCAATATGTATTTGAAAACTTAGAATTTGATGAATTGGCGGCAAGAATTTCTCTGGATGGACCACAAAAACTACCGAACTTAGAAACTAACGAACTTGTGCCGTGTTGGTTCCCGAAGGAGTAAAGGCCCACCTTAGCTCTTCCTGAGGATGTCGTAAAAGGCGACCAAGAGAATAGGACTGTTCTCTATCCGACAGTAAGCATACCGGCTAAGACAAAGTGTCCGCTAGACGTCAATGGGCCTGCCCCCTATTACGTGGGACCGAAAGTCATAGTTGGGAAACGTGGGTGTTAATACACGACTGTCTACCCCTTCGGGGTTTTACAGACGTGAGTGTATAAAGTTGGAATTTGATGGATGGGCAGCATGGATTTCTTTGACACAGGCCACAGAAACAAATAATTGTTGTTGAACTATGACACCTATCTAATGGTATAGCACTCCTTCTTGTAAGATCGTCTGTATGATAGCAAAAAGTTTGTGGTCGATTTCGAGTGTCTGTTGTGATACCACATTTTTTTGTTCTGTACATTCAGCATCAAAGCGATCTTGATGAAAAAAATACCCAAAATGATCTTAATGCCATGGTTTTTCCTCTTCCTGTTGACTGATTTTATTGATGTGACAATATATTATATAGGGTGGAAGATTTTAACCTTACCAGGAGGGGAAGTACTCTAAATACTGGAGATAGCGAATTTCACTTTTCAAACCGGAAACAATGTTCAGCCATTTAGTATCTACTCATTTTAATAAATATTTGGCTTCAAAGATAAGTTTATTGTTGATAAGGTTTCTGATGATACCTTGAGTAAAATTGCTGTATCTGCTGGCACTGAAATTATAAGTTAAGATTTTATGAACTTCCTTTCATTTAATTTACCATGTTTCTTAGACAGATTTTATCCTTATGATTGACACTATCGATTGGTGCCATTAAATACAGGATGTTACTTTTTGGGATTTTAGTCGGTTCGATTACCGGGTATGACAAGCGAGTTTTCAAAAATAATTGAAGGTAGTTTTGTTTCTTTTTAAAAATGAAGGAATTTTTACTTTGAGTGAAATTATCTATCGCCAGTATTTAGAGTACTTACCCTCCAGGTAAGGTTAAAATCTTCCATTCTGTATATTGACTTTGTAGTCAAGATCGTACTGACACGAACTGTATAGTTAGTCTTATATTATAGTACATAGAAGTGATTGTAGGCATCTCGGAAAATCCAAATTGGTTTTACGAATGTAATATCATTTTTCGACATCAAAACAACCGATGACATATACGCCCGATAAGTGTTATCGAATCGTAACCGATAGCGAATTTCATAATAGGTACTATTGCGCCATACCTTTTTCACGCAGGTGTTTGAGGGTTTTGAGGAAAAAAAAGAAATGAATGATAATGTTATCAATAATTTAGAAAGCTTCTAGATTTTTCTGTGATAACCACGGCATTTTGAATCAATAGGAAAAAGCCATCTGTGTTAATTAGCTGTGAAAATGTTCAAATTAATTAGCAACTTGATAGACGAATTGACACAACAATAAGGTCCCAGGTTATCTGCTGGAGAATAAACCGAGAGAAATGGAGTCATTTGTATGTATATGGCCTCTGGAAATAATGGACCACCTCCTATCGTACCCCATGACCTGAATAAGGTGACGGAGTTGGCTCTCGAAGTCGTTAAATTTTGGATTACATTCCTCTATTACAGCTTAAAGAAGAAGAAGACGAAAATCAGTCGACCAATGGCAGGCTACTGGTAAAGTGAAAGCTTGTAGTTTGGAACCACGAAGGTCACTAAGGAGTATAAACGTCGGGTGGTAAACTACATGCTTTTGAAGAGTAGTATCTTATATTCATGTAGAGGTAGAAGCAAATGATGGGCATTACCTCTGCCTGCCCCGTACGGAAATGGCGTTATTATATCTAAGTAAATATGCACACAACAATAATCTTCAGATGTCGATGACGGTATTAGGGATTTGGTGTTAGATTGGGTATCATTGTATGATAACCTTATCGGGCAATGTACTGATTGCGAAAAAATTTGACAAACAACTCGCGGTGTTCGCATAAGTATAGCTGTATTAAGTATTCGATGCAAATGACATGTTGTAACAATATTGATAACGTGGAAAACCTTATTCCGGTGAATATCCTGAATAATAAATACGTATTCATAAGATAATAACTGAACAAAATGCCCACTGAGTTTTTTGACGGAACTTAGACACGCCGAGGCCGCTTTTCGAACTGTGGGTCTATTTGATAAACATCTTTTATTATTACCGTTATAAAGGTCTATTTAAATGATTTTTGACTTTGACTTTGTAGAAGAAAATTATGAATAAGCAGTTTCAGTATGTGTATAGCCATAGCGCGGCTTTTTCAATGACAGTTGCTGTTAAAGTGATGGTCATTCACGAAACCACTTTTTTTATGTATGTCCATCAGTCCACCTATTTAGTACATGCAAGTAATTCCTTCCAAGTTTTGTATTTCAGTTTATTGGCCCAATTATTGAGCACAAGATTACAGTAATCCATGTCGGACATCGCACGCTTCATGGCATGGAACCGAAAAGAAATCGATCGTTTGGAAATTCAAACGCTAATCATGACAAAAATGGCGCAAAAGTTAACTTGATACTTACGTTTTATAATTCTGTCTCAATATCTTGAATGCCTTATTAGCTGACCATTTCTGGCTTCGCCTGTAATATATTTCGTACCCCTGTTGCACTCCTTTGATTTAAATGGATAATAAGTTTTTGCCCGCGGCTACACCCGCGTGGATGTCGGTTATACAGGGTGTAATCGTTAAGTGTGTCCAGGCGTTTATTCCGTAACTATTACAGATATCAAAAAACTTTAAACTGATATCGAAAGTACGTTACCTAATGAGTAAAATGACATCAATAACTTTTTAAAAATCAAACGAGAGGTATCTAAAATTTTGACATTAAACACTCCCATACATTTAGTATGAGATTTGTAGAAAAGTTTTAGTTTCCTAAATTTAAGTGATCTAGTACCCATTTTACCTTAATCATATTTTATGATTACGTATAATATGACAATGATGATTTTCAAATAGATACATGTGTAAAATAATTATCTTAGGTACCACTTGAAATTAGTAATAAACCGTGTTTTAATATCGCATTAAGTAATTTGAGCTAACTGAAAAGCACTACAAAAAAAAAGATACTCTTTGGTGTTCGTTCTAAATTCAAAACATTTATCTCGGGTTGTTGTTCCCACCAATTTATCGTTGTTTTTTTTAATTTGCGTTAATAATCGTGATTGTTTCATTTATTGATTGCAAAATGGCATATTCCAAAAGAGAAAAGAGAGATAAATATGCTACCTCTCGTTTGATTCTTAAAAAGTTATTATTGTCATTTTATTCATTAGGTAACGTACTTTCGATGGAGTGGCTAGAGAGGCCACACGGTGGCCTCTCGTACCGTCAGACGCAGGTCATTACCGGACACGGTAACTTCGGGCGGTACCTGCATCTGATGGGCATAGAGCCAACGCCCGAGTGCCATCACTGCGACGCGAGCATGGACTCGGGGCTGCACACGCTCACCGAGTGTCCGGCGTTTGAAGCGCCGAGGCGGGAGCTTGTGACGGCCCTGGGGGTGAGAGTGCTCACGCTCTCCACCCTGCTCGCGGCGATGGTCCGCTGCGCGGATGCGTGGGCGGCCAGCGCCTCCTTCAGCGAGCAGGTCATGCTCGTGAAGGAGACAGCAGAGCGGGCGCGGCGCAGCGAGCGAGAAAGACTCGCGGACATCGCTCGCCGCGTTCGAAGGCGGCTCGGGCGTCGGAGGGCGCAAACCGACCTCCGCCCCCCATGAGCGCGGGCCTGAGGGTGACGAGTGGAGCCGCTCGTCACCCTAGCAGAAGCAGGCCACGGCGGCGGCGCGCATCGTAGGACGATGCGCGCCCCCCCCATACCGGGGGCGAGTCGGGGACCGCGTGGTCCCCCCTCCCGAGGAGGGCCAGACCGAGAGGAATGGCCCTGGGTCAGCCGGGGTGCGAGGGATATGTCAAAAGACAACCTCACCTCCGGCCTAGCACATCGACCCACAGACGGCGTGCGGTTTAGTCGGTTCGAGTCCGACATAACCTACCCCTCCGGCTCCGGAGGGGTGGGTATCCGTGGGGATTTCACGCACGTAAAAAAAAAAAAAAAAAAAAAACGTACTTTCGATATCAGTTTAAAGTTTTTTGATATCTGTAATAGTTACGGAATAATCGCCTGGACACACTTAACGATTACACCCTGTATAGTCGACCAAATACAGTCTATGTCCATTCTCAAGGTCTTATCTACCCTTATACCAAAATGCATCAAAATCGGTTCAATGGTTCAGGCGTGAAAGCGTAACATACAGACAGACAGACAGAGTTCATTTAGCATTTATAATACGAGTATGGATTATGCCTGTAATTTCTTCTTCTTCTTCTTTCTTTCCTGTTCCCATTATTTGGGGTCGGGTCTCGTCACTTTTCTGGGCCAAGACAGTCTGTCTTGAGTTGTCGGTTTTGGCAATTGGGCTTTCTTGAGGTCTCTCTTGATATTGGACCACCAGGTCAATGGGAGGCGGCCTCTGCCTCTCTTTTGTTATGGGATATTTAAGGATAGTTTCATTGCGTGATCTTCGCTGCGTCTTTTTACATGTCTATACCATCTGAGGCAGTGTTCGGTCATTCATTTTCATTTTTGGCGCAACTTTAAAACTGCCGCGTATGAGTTCATTGCGCACCTTATCCAATCCGGTCACCCTCTCCTGCCCACTACAGCATCTTCATCTCATTGACGTGCACCTGTTGTCCATGCGTCTTCTTAGCTGTCCAACATTCGGACCCATATACTAATGCCGGGCGGACTGCAGTCTTATATACTTTGCCCTTATTTTTCACGGGCATGCGATTTGTCCGTTTTTGCCCATAATTTATTTATTTTTAATTAATGTATACGAATTGCCCGATTTGCCAATGTTAAAAAGTTGAAGAGTTTGTTTCTTTGACTGGCTCTTCTTGGTAATCTCAAAAACTGCTTCCAGATTAGTTTTTTTAAAAATTAGGTATTCCGTTTATTGACAAAGGCTTATAGGCTTGGCTAGATCTATTATCAGATCTAGTATAGATCTAAAAATAGAACGTGGATATATTACGTAATGATACAGGTTTTTTGCAGATAATTAAGGTCATTGACGTCAAACCAATTTTTATTATTACCTAGTTGTTGACTGTGGCCATATGGCTTAGCCAATGAAATATTGATTCCGTATTCGTAATCCGTAGGACTTATTATATAATGGATATAAAAGGTGCTTATTCCTAACTATAGTCTCTCGCTGAACCGAAGTTAATTTCGTCTGCAAGCAGTACACCTGGTGAATGACGAACAAGACTCTAGGGCAGGTGTTTCTTCTCGGGGTTGTGGTTTTCTTTCCCGTAAAATTTAAGATAAAAACAAGAGAGAAAAAATAGTTGAAATACGGACCCCAGGCTCGCGTCTTCTATTGGTATTGGGGTCTGATAGCTCACCTAATAGCTAAGATAAACCTCAGAAGGGAGGAGCAAAAGTACCCATGGATGAAGAAGTGGATATAAACTAACTGTGTGCGAAATGTCATTCAGATCTCTTCAACTGTTTTGCCGTGATTGAGTAACAAACATCCACTCACCCATGTTAACATCTCCAATTATATCTGGTCACGTTTTTAGTAACAAACAGTGTGCCATGTAATTATGAATTGCTTTGATATCAATCATTTGTTGTGTTGATGATAAACCAGATAAAATATGAGTGTAATATTTCATCAAGTTATGCAATCGATAATGCCGACAATACGCCGCTAGATAAAATTTTTTTATGATGAACGTTTTGCATTAAAATTAGTCATTGTGTTTCCGTTCTTGATTGTATTTACATTACGAACAGCGACCAACGACTTCGAAGTATCTATCTATAATAGACAAGCTCTTAAGTCTTCTAGTTTTTACATTAGATTTTGTCAGATATAAAACTTTACGTGGTAGCACTCCAAAAGCTTAATTAATACGTATTCCTTCAGAAATGTTCCGGATACCTCACGCAGGGACTTGACTGGCAGCTTTTCCTAGATTGACTGAAAATTGACTCACTTTGGAAGGTGCCGAAGGATTCCCTCTTTTTCGAGGCAGTCATGCACGTCAAAAAGGCTTGGAGAAGAGTAATAGAGGTTTAAATCTCCGTTGCTGCGGAAGGCGAACCGGAGTGGTGGAGATCACAGAACGAATTCCATCCTCTATGAGCATGGGCTTGGGGATGACGGCTAGTCATCATCCTAGTAAAAGCCGACCCAGGATGACAGACAGTTGTATTCTGCGTACGTCCCTCTACAGGGTCCGTATATAGGCCCTTCTTCTATTTCTGCTACTGTGTCTGCAGGATACCTTACTGACAGCAATTTTCAAACGTCCAAAATACCTAGGTGGTATCTATGGAGGAATTACCGTCTCGCAAAAACTAGTAAAATAATAAATTACTATCGAAGGGCATAGGTGTAATAAACTGCGCAATTGCCACCGATTGTGAATTACGCCATCGCATATTATCAGATTATAATAAAAAATGTTTTTATGCAGCCAGCCGTATTCGTCTGAAAAACTTAGTCATTCCAAATTCTGTGGTTTTTCCCCGAATAACATTATTTATCAAGGACTATCTGAGAGACTCGCACTGCGGAAATTGGGATTAATGCTGAATAATATATATAGTATCAGAGGACAAAAACATTGCTTTAAACATTGCTCATGGCTCCTCCCATATTTTCATGTAAAGGAAAGAAAGCGTCTACTCCTTCTTATGGGTCGGAAAAAGGACAAAACACACTTTAAGTGTGCAACCGGATCTAGAAGGAATTTGACACAGTAATAGTATAATAAATTTCTATGTCAAATTCCATGTAGATTCGTTCAGTTTTAGTGTGGTTGAATAATGGACATCCTTTGATCTCTGCATCTAATCATTCCTCCATGTATACATGCAAACTTTTATGCTTATTATATCAGTAAGATTATCTCATAGTAGTCGACTCCCTTTGATTTTCACGAAAAGCTAAATTACGCCGAATTTTTATGTATTTTTAAATTGTCCGCTTTGAGTCTAGAACGCAGTTATAAATTGCGTTCTAGAATCAGCGGTTATTGAACACGGCTACGCAGTGAAATGTTTACAATTTTTGTGACGGTTATGATGGGTCTTGGTGGGTAGATCCTCGGGGCTAAGAAAACCAGACCTGCTGCCGGCTCTGGCTCAAGGTTGCTTTCGGAGCTGTTTAATCGGACGATAGTTGTTCTCACAAAATTTAACTTCTAATCAATCAAAAATAGTAAGGTAAGCAAGAATGCGGGTAAATTCAGATCAAAACTACACGAGCATTTTTCAGCCTGGTTTAAATTGATCTTTAGACACGTGGGAGTTGCGTCCCTTTCTGTGACAAATAGGCAAGGGCCACGGTGCATTTCGTGGTTACGGTTAATACCACTTGCTTCACATGCAAAAGGAACACAACGCTCTGATATTGATGATGATGATCGGAAATCGAGAATTTTGGCATGTCACCAAACTTATCACTGATTTCTTTGTAAAAACTTTGAGATTGAAACTGAACTATTTTACCAACTACTGTTAATGCATTTACTTCATACATAATCATAACTGTCATCATGGAACATAAAATTAAAAGAAAGTACCTGCTCCTAAGTCTTGACCTATAGACAAAGTGAAATTCTACTTTTTTTTTTAAGTGCGGGAAATCCCCACGGATACCGACCCCTCCGGAGCCGGTTATGTCGGACTCGAACCGACTAAACCGCACGCCATCTCTGGGTCGTAGTGCTAGGCCGAAGGTGAGGTTGTCATGCGACATATCCCTCGCACCCCGGCTGACCCAAAAGTCAAATTCTACTAGCGACTTCGCTTCTAAGCGAATGCGTTTCTTTCCATTCCTTATCTCTGCATTACGTGATATTTCAATAATTACATTTTTTAGGATCTTTGAGACTTGCTTATTGAACATATTTATTCTGCTCTTTTGCAAGATTTTCACTCAAGGTGCAGAATTCAGTCACTCGTAAAGGTCAAAATAAATTAAAGTATGCTAAAAAGTGGGAGGGGATCTCAGGTTCCAATATGAATCGGGATGCAACGAACAAGGGGAAAGAAAAACATACATACATTATGCTCACGCCTATTTCCGAGGCAGGCAGAGATAATAGCCCACCAATTTCTTCTAAAGATAAGAATCTTCTACGTTTTACGCGAATATTGCGTATAGGTAAGTTATATAGGTACATATATTTATATATTATCGCGGAAACATATTTTTCAATGTTATGTTCGTCTGTTTGACCTTCACTTGCACATAACAAAACAGTTGCGTAATAGTTTGTATTACGTAATTGTTGTAACAGTTGCGCTTGATTTTATCTGATTTCGGTCTCGTCTGCATATAAATACAATTATAATTTAACAATTAATTTCATCAAGGACTCCTTGATGATGCTTCACTGGTCTCGTGACATGAGATTCGCACACATATTTGAATTAACCCTATCTTCTTCCTCATTCAGCTTCCTTCCCTCCGTTTTCAACATTTTTACAATTATTATGGTAAGGTTTTCCTTGTAACCGACTTATCATGATACTAATACCCCTCTAGATAAGTCATAATACATTTGTAGAATAGAATATGATCAATGTATGGGATTGACATACGTTAACGACAGTCATTAACGTTAAAATACGTGTCAATTCCATACATTAATCAGTATATTCTAGCAATAACGCCAACGGAAATGTTCAGTGCGGAATGAGATTAACATAATCATTAATTTGTCTACAAATATTTATTGAAAGAACAATGGCAATTTCGTAAACAACTTTGTAACTCTTAATTAATAGTAGATTGTTCAACAAGGGACTAAAACAAGCCATAATGACACGAGATGTTTTAGCCACCCGAGCGAAGCGAGGGTGGCTAATAGTTCGAGTGTCATTATGGTTCTTTAGTCCCACGTTAAACACTCTACTTTTCACTTTGAATGCGAGGAAAAAAAGCGACTTTTTATACAAAATTATAATATAAAAAAAAAAATAAGAAATATGCAAATATCTTTTTCAACCTGAACATATTAATTTCATCATATCGATAACGGGGTAAAGCCTCCGTGGCGTGGCGGTAGTGAACGCGGTCACTACGCAGGATGCGCGGGTTCGATCCCCGCTCAGTGCAAATATTTGTATGCATGGATATGGGTATTTGCATTGGTCTGGGTGTTTCTATGTATAATATGTATGCATTTACAAAAAAAATATCTAAGTATTTTTATCCGTATTCTAGATTCCATAATACAAGGTAGTAAAGCTATGCTTACCATGGATCTAGATAGCGTTGTGTGAAATGTTGTGGAATATTTATTTATTTTTATTTATTTATAATAACAAAGTTTCTAAGGTGCACAATTAATTGGTGTAAGTAATTGGTGATTACAACGCAAGCTTATTACGAATAATCTATTCAAAATTCAAATTGCAAAGAAATTTGTCCCGCGGTTTTTTTTGTTGTTAAGTGACGTACGGTTTATATGCTTGCATATATAATATTTAGCCAACAGATTCAAACTTGAAAAATAATTTAAAACTAATTGGAAATGGATAATAAAATGGACTTATCCTTAATACTTACATAATAATTAATTAAATTAATATCATTATTCGTGGTTCACGAAATTAAATGGGATATTTGATTTTTTCAAATGTCATTTTGAGGTTATTTCTATACCTACACAATCACTAAAAAGGTGATAATCCTCCCATTCACAAACACCGTGATTGGCTGTTTAGGAGTTATCAAAGTAAATTAAAAAAAAATTACTTTAGTCCCTAGAGATTAAAAAGGAACTTTAGTCCCGATATGCAGGGAGTAAAGTAACATTTTAAGAGCATGAGATGTGAAAAGATTTATTATAATCTTATCCTATTCTATCCTACTAATCCCGCTTCCTACTATGCTATCCTATCTTACGTCCTACTTATATTATATTAAAATGTGAAAGTTTGTGAAGATTTTTGCAACATTGGAAGTTTGTTATTTAATCACGCTGTAACGGCTGACCGAATCTGGCTGAATTTGGTATAGGGATAGATAGTCTGAAATAACACAAATGGCAGGGAATAAAACATCCCGGGAAGAGGTTCCCATGGAAAGCGGAAATATATATAATAATACAACAGCTAGTATTGATTTTTAATCTTCTAAGTGTCAAGTAATCTTTCGAAAACTTGTTAATACTCAAAAGTCTTTAAGGGATAGAAACGGAATCGCTTCGAAGCGATATCTTTTATAGAAATCGCTTTGTACACACTTTCAGGTAAGCGTCTACGATTAACAGCGATTAGCCGAGTGCTTATCTGCGAACTATGACTCACTGAAGTTCAAGTTTGAACCTGATCAAGGTTCTAGTTACAGATTATTGAACTCAGGTGTTGATATTATGCTTAAAATTGTGCAATAAGTGGTAAAACTGCTTGTCATGCGTCACAAACTATGGACAGGTATTTTTTTCTGGGACAGTTGAAGGTCGAAAAGCTCATTGTCTTGCGGTCATATGCTGCAATTATGGATAAGGAAATTTTTACGTAAAATTAAAAAGAAACCAATGTATTTTACTTTATTGCCTGCCTTGTGACTCATATTACTGCCTGCCTTGTCTACACTACTATTATAAAAAGTAAAGATTTGTATGTTTGTAATAAATAAACTCCAAAAATTCTTTCACCATTGGAAAGCTACATTCACCCTGAGTAACATAGGCTATATTAGATTTCCACCATATCACCTAGCTTGTGACTTATATAATTCAAATTTTGAGATATGAATGAGAGATTTATCATACCATTATTTATCCGAGTTGCAACTTAAAAGCCTGTGCAACAGCATACTCAGACAGATGATCTTCTTCTTCATTCTAGAGTTAATCCCAGTCGCCTCGAACCTTTCAATTTGGAGTCTGGGGTCTGCTTTACCGGTCTAACTGCAAATTTGGCTGAACTTCGATATTATCTTTGAAGTGACTGCCATCTAACCTCCACAACCCAAAGGCGATTGAAGCATTGAAATTAGACCAGTTGTTGTACTTTTCAGGGCTCCAACTACCCGTAACGACTGCTATAGATGTTCGTATGACAACCGGGACCGACGGCTTGACGTGCCTCGGAGGAGACAAATGCAAATACCCATATTCAAGCATACAAATATATTTGATTTGAGCAGGATCGAACCCGCGGCTCCTGTATAGCGACCGCATTCAGTACCGCTGTGCCACAGAGGCTCAGATAGATAATCTCTATTATAATCTATATTATAATTAGTAAAGTAGTCGCGGCGGTTTTGTTATAAAAAAACTTTTTTAAATTCTTCTCTGCTTTAAAAAAACTGCTGAACGATATAATGCGGTTTTTTTTTGTTTAAAATGTCTTGGCTATTGGTTCAGTAGGACCCGAGATATGAGTAAAAGTCGCATTCACCGACATCCGCGCGGGCGGAGCCGCGGTCGCAAGTCCAGTTGTTAATAAAATGATACAACTTCATTTATAACATATGAACAATAATAAACATACTTCTAATCAGTATTTTCGTGCATACAACAGACCGAGAAGAAGACCACCAATGAGATGGGTAGATGATATCCGAAGGCACGCAGGTCACGACTGGATGCAGAAGGGCACAAGATTGTCAAAAGTGGATGGAAATGGAAGAGGCCTATGTCCAGAAATGGATTTTAAATGGCTGAAAATAATGAATGATGATGATGAATCAGTATTTTAATTTAAAAAAATATCATGACAGCAAAACGCCTCAAACTGTGTAGGTAAGCGCGTTTTTGATATTAGTGAGGTAAATACAAGAGGTTATAGACAGTTAATGTGTTTGTAACTTTAATTTAAAAGTTATAACAAAGCTGCAAAAAAAATGTTGTTGGTACATTTGCGAAGATTTCTCACGTGACTTATATGCCTAGTTAATTTCAGTGTGTAATTAAGTAGTTATATAAAATTGAATCTAATTTTGGAAATCCTGACCAATTTTTATTTCTATTGTCGTAAATCATGTAAGTTCACCTAAATAAATACGGGAACAGTATTCTACTACCGTACAGCTCCTCTAGAGTAGTGGCTATTCGATGGCTGGTGTTTGATGGATTTTCACATTTTTATAAATTCATCATTCTATTGTACAATACATCGGTCAACGAATTACCACTTGTCTAGAGGGAGAGCATAGCCCTGTTGAAAAGTGGTAATTCGTTGACCGATGTATTGTACAATAGAATGATGAATTTATAAAAATGACATATATATGACATATGTTGATAACTGTCATAAATGTCACATTACGTGTCAATTCCTGCCGTGGTTTTCCCAAGCGACTACAATATGGGGTTCTTCAAGAAGGGTATTAGAAGGTATCTACAGGGTCGGTAGCACGATTGTGACGCCCCTGGTGTTGCAAACGTCCATAGGCCACGGTAACCACTTCCCATCAGGTGGGCCGTGTGCTTGTCTGCCACCTAAGTGGCATAAAAAAAACCCATTTATCATTCTATTCTATACAAGCAAATTGCCACTTGTCTAGGCAGTACGGGTGTAGAGGGCCCTTCCTACCAAGACTTCCAGGTCAAGACGCGCACTATGCTTATCGGTACGTCTGATAAACAACAGACGACGCACAGTTGCAGTTTTAATTTTCGGGATTGGGAGGCAAAACGGCAGTCGCTCTTGTTAAAGTCAACCAATTAAAAAAGCGGACCCTGAGCACTGAATTGTAAACTTTTCATGCCATCACGAAATCGCTAGAAGGATTGTGACATATTTTGTTTGTCTATAGTTTTTTTTTCTTTGTTAAAAAGAATTTAGTACCTAAGTATGTGTTTACTACAAAATTGAAATATTTAGACGTCTTTTATTTTCTATTATTTTCAGTCATTGTGAAAGAATTCAGGTCATTAGGTGGTCGCGTATATTACTCAACTCTACCCTTGGCACATTTACAGCGAACTTCGCAGAACTACAGTGATTCCTCCGGGCATATTTACTTTTTTTTTTCATTAAATTCTCTTTATATCATTAACATCTTTTGTCACATGATTGTATTTATTAATACATTACATTCAATGCCTTCAATGGTGACGAAGAAAGAATATAAGTACCACCATTCCGTCTCATCCGAAGGGTTTCGTAAGAGGCAGCTAACGGAAAAATACGCTGACGATACCACTGCGAGAGAAGGAACACTTGAAACAAAACCCTGTACCAACCCGTCTGGCCAGCGTGGAAACATTAGGCCAAAACCTACGCTGACGGCACAGAAACTCTCTGTGTTTACAGGGTTGGCAGCACGAGTGTGACTCCCCTGGTGTTGTACACATCCATAGGCCACGGTAACCACTTTCCATCAGGTGGGCCGAGTGCTTGTCTGCCACATCAGTTAGTCAGCAGAGAGGCCTTTGTCCAGTAGTGGACTATGAAAGGATAATTGAAAAGATGACAATGACTTCTATGAATAAATGGACAAGTATACTCAAGAATACAAAGTGGAGAAGGAAGAACTGCCCCTCTAGAGAACTTCCACCAAACGCCGGCTAGCGAATTGCTACTTGTCTAGAGGGGCTGGAAAGCAGATCACGCACTCCGAGGTGTGAGCCTCGAAAGCAACCTGGACTTGACCTTGAGAACTACACAAGCGTCGGTAGCCTAGTGGTTAAGGAGTCGGCCTTACGATTGAGAGGTCCCGGGTTCGAATCCTGGCCATTACACTACCGACGTGAACCCACTCCTAGCACAAGCAATTTAGCTTAGTTGGAGGGGTTAAAGGGAATATTAGTAATTTCGATAATTTCTGTTGCAAATATTCTTATTAAAAAAAAAGCAAGAAAAGAAAAACTCCTAGAAAAGCTGTTTAGAATAAAAATTGTTCCGTATTATAGGACCTTAATTAATTAAGTGTCTAGGGGAAATAACAATTCTTTTTCTACTAGTACTTATACAAATATGTTAATATATTCTCCTATAAATGTGGTTAGTAAAACCGCATGGGAAACACAAATTCTTCAACCGTCAAATTAGTTTATTATATTATTATATTTATAAAATAATACCTACATGTACCTATTTAAAAAATAATATTTCCGCCACTAGGAAACTCGTCGTTCCACGAAGGTGTATCAATAATACTATTTATGTTTTCTTTCCTTTTCTTTGAATATCATCGTCCTTTGATCATTTTCTTAAGTTTTTGAAGACCTTCACAGGAGCTTCGATGAAAAGACCGTGGGGTTGCTCAACAGTTTAGCCGGAGAATCCTCCTGAGAATCCTTCAGGAAACAGTCACATTTGAAATTTTATTTTCAAAACGTCGGGGACGGATTTCAATTTACCTAAGAAACACCAGACTTCGATGTTTTCTGTCTGTTATTGTAGTTTGACTAGGATGTCTTAGATTGTTTTAGGGCTGTAATTAACCGTATTAAATGCCACAGATGTTAGTACGACTACCAGGACCGATGCGATGGTTTAATATGCCCTCCGAGACACGGCCCCACCGTCGATGCTCCGTCTTACACGGCTCTCACGTTCTTAGGAACGGTCACCCATCGTAAGACCCACCTGGCTTATATTACTTATCTCTACAATAGTACCTATGCTAAGTTACCACATAGCCATGAGCTCCTCAGACCGTACCAGTCTGGAATTAAACTGAAATACAAATGAACATAAAATCAATTTAGTTACCAAAAAAAAAAACAGGAATACATTATACTCGATATTTGATATGAGTTGACGCAATCAGGCGCCATCTTGCTAACAAGAATCTAATTATACGACGATGTTACAAGAAAATATTACAAATTAATGACTTGTAATTCAAAGAATTTTCCTCGTTGGATGTACAAATTCTGTATACTACATCAGTGACGTCACGAATGACGTATTTTAATCCAATGCGACGACGATTGCAGAAATTATGAAGTTTATTTTTTGTTTTATGTAATGTTTTATAGAATAACAGTGACTATGTAACTAATTAGCCGGTGATTAATGCTTTCTGATTTTCGTTACTTAGCGGTAAGCGCTTCGACTGTAAGTCCTTATGATTTCAGATAGTACCGAGTTCGAACCTGGGCTTCTGACACTTTTTGTGATAATTTTTTCTTTTTGTAATTTATTACTTTTAGTGATTATTTTTTCTTTTTGTAATTCATTAATTTCTTCTGACAGAAAATTAGTAATAGGTTCTATGATTGGCGCTATATTATAGATATGGTATGGTATGGTATGTTTTGTTCTTTTTATCTTTTTCTCTGTGTATAACGAAGAAAGAAAGAAAGAAAAAGTTGTCACTTCTGCCGGCACTACCGGAGTGCAACCCGTCTTTTTTTTTGTATGGAACACCTCAAATTTGACTTCATGGGCAAAGACAGTCTCACCATTACAGACACGAATCATGTTGCAATGGCGACACTAAGCTTGACGGACTCATCAGATGCTTTTTCACACTCCGCTTAAAGGTCCCGGGACTGTAGGAAGAATGAAACCGGTGTGCAGGTAAGAAATTAGAGGTCATAATAGTGCAGCAAAGGAAAGTGTAGCCTAACCGAAATCACTAGACTAGTCCTTTATACCTAGCCTTGTCAAAATGTTCACCGTATGTAAAATCACAGCAAACAAAAAATGCTTTTATTTATTTATAACGATGTCGTCTAACAATGAATATATACGGTAGATTAGAACTAAAATAGATCTATATGTCACCACCAACCACGATAAACGTTTACACTTGTTTTTTAAGTAGAATAAACCCGGAACTATCCCGTGGAATTAGTAAGTAGCAAAAAACTAGGTATTTAACATAGTGCCTAAGTAAAAAATGAACTGATTTGTACTCAATATTGTATTCAGTGTCGGAGTCCGGTCACGACAAATTTATTGTTTTTTTTTTTTCAGATGGTGGATATTTTAATATATTATATTATTAAGGTCTGTAGGGCAACCTCTCTCCTGGGTCAGCCGGGGTGCGAGGGATATGTCGCAAGACAACCTCACCTTCGGCCTAGCACCACGACCCACAGACGGCGTGCGGTTTAGTCGGTTCGAGTCCGACATAACCCACCCCTCCGGCTCCGGAGGGGCGGGTATCCGTGGGGATTTCCCGCACGTAAAAAAAAAAAAAAAAAAAAAAGGGCAACCTCTCTTGCAGGTCGACCAGCTGAAAGACGAACAAGACTCTGGCGTAATTATTTTTTCTTCTTTCTTTCAGGTGCATTCAGATTGAGAAAAATAGACACCGAATTATAAATGACTAGCCTTAAAATATTGTGTGGTACTTAAGAGTCACTACAATGTCCGCTATAAAGAACATATAACCTTAATCTACAGGAAGTTTGGTTACAATCAATTTTCGGTATTTACCAAATGGGAATATCCAGTACTTTTGGGAAACGTATTATTCGCTAGTTGGTTAATATAATAGCTATTACGCACTATACTGAAATTATTCCATACCGCATATTGCGCCGTAAAGGACGCATAAATGATAAAAAGGACAAAAATTGTATATTTCTGTGATCTCGTTCTTTAGAGTGGTGGAGTCGTTACAAAACGTAATTGGGCACAGATGAACATTCTAGCTATGGTGTAGACATCCTCCTATAAATTGTGACTTAGTCGTATCTGTAGGTTCATTGGAGAAGCATACACACACTGTAGCAGCTTTTAGAATCGAGCTCTTGGAACCGAGCTGTTACAATTTGTGCCTCATTGGTTATTCAAGCTATATCATAATGTGTTTTAGAATATTACAATGTTAATTATTTTTTTGTATTCTAAAACTGTAACGAAATAGTTGTGACTCATCATTTCTTAGACTATCTTCCGTGAAATAACACTGACTAAAAGAAAATATATTTTAGTCACTTTTTAATTCCTCGAAGCGTGTAGACTCGCCATGCTACAACACACGGATATATATTAGAAGCGTCATTGAGTTTATTATGACAACCAGGACTGATGACTTAACGTTCTTTTCGAGGTACAGAGGAATCGCCCGAGGAGGGCCAGACCGAGAGGAATGGCCCTGGGTCAGCCGGGGTGCGAGGGATATGTCACGAGACAACCTCACCTTCGGCCTAGCACATCGACCCACAGACGGCGTGCGGTTTAGTCAGTTCGAGTCCGACATAACCTCCCCCTTCGGCTCCGAAGGGTATCCGTGGGGATTTCCAGCACGTAAAAAAAAGGTACAGAGGAATCGATCTCTATGAAATTCATAGTTGATCTCATGTTTTAGAACTTGATTTTATCGCTGAAATAGTTTAGTTTTGGGCAAGTTCTTTAGAAATACTATTGCTTCAGTCTATATAATAAAGCCGATGTAGGCATGTCGTACCTGTACTGCTAATGCCAATTTTAATGTCCCAAGAGTGAGTCAAAGCTGGACTATTTTAACTCAATTACTCTATTGTAATTTAAACCAGCATCAATTGCAACTTATTGCACAATATGTTTGTGCCAATGAGACACGTGTTATCGAGAATTGCTCAATGGTAGTAACGTTTGAGCTAAGTCGTGCCGAAAAATATATGCGCAATGAAAGTTGATCGCTTGCCAAGTGCGAAAATTGATTGAGTTTTGAACGTTTTGGTTAGGTATTTGATGGCTTCACAAGAAAAAGAAGATTGTCGTGGTATGGACATATTATTAGAAGAGAGGAAAGTAATGCTGTAAGGCAGGTTCTAAGTATGAAGGTAGAGGGCTTCAGGAGCAGAGGTAAGCCCAACAAAAGCTGGATGTATTGCTTGAAAGATGATATGGCAAAGAAAGGAGTAACTGAGGAAATGACATCTGAAAGGAATTTTATGGAGGAGATTGACATGTTGCGCCGACCCCAAATAATTGGGACCAGGGCAAGTAGATGATGACAAGAAAAGAAAGAACCTGCTTGTTTTCCCGAAATGATTGTATCTCAAGGAGGAACCGAATTATTTCAACTAAGATCTTTATTATCTTAGGCAACGTGCCTCACCGAGGCATGTGCAAGTCGGTACAATTACTGATTGATGGACGAGAGTCTAGTGCAGAGTTTTCTTTGTAAATTGGGAGAGTGGATGGCAGTTGCTTCCGAAACAAACCTATAAAGTGCGACTGAGATTCGCGCTCGGTTGAAGAAGAAGTTATTATACCTACTAGGTGTACGTATTCAAGAATTTCAAAATCGTAAACTTTCAACATTCCGTCTCTACGGTAGGCGAATTAACAGGAATATGGTCTTGTTCGTGGTTACCTCAGGGTATATTTATCGGAATATGTCTTGATCCAAACACGTCACGTACGCTTTGTGCACAGTACAAGTTTTTAGATTATTTTTGAGGTGACCGTAAGCTAAAATACAAAACAATACGCACGTTCCAACTCCTCGTATCTCTAGTGATTTGGGGTCAAGATATATGCTGGGAACTAGTGGGTGTACCACGAGGAAGTTACCCTCAATTAGTTGAGGAAGTTTAATAATTTTTGGTTTTTGCCATACGGGAATATCCAGTATTTCTGGGAAACGTATACAGTTGCTACGTAGTTATTATAATATCTATTACGCACTATACTGAAATTATTCCATGCCGCGTATTGCGCCGTTAAGGACGCATGATTGATAAAAAGGACAAAAATCGTATATTTCTGTGATGTCGTACTGAAGAGGCATATTATGGGGGCACAGATGATAATTATAGCTATGGTATAAACATCCTTCTATAAATTGTGAGATAGTCATATCTGTAGATTCATTGGAGATATTAAAAAATCAACTTTAAATTTAAATATTTTAATGTTAGCCTTTATTTGTTTTAGATTATTTTCTTGACATCCAAAGTGTTAATTAGGTCTATGTAGGGACATGCATGCTGTCATTTTAGATTCACTTCTGACCGCCATATTGTTATTTTAAATGTTTTTTTTTTACATCAATATATGTACTTATAACATTCAAACATATTTTTTTGACAAACAGCCATATTATTGTTTTAGACTTATTTTTATCATTATTTTATTCTGACATCCGAATTGTTACCTATTAAAAGATTTTATGATTGTTTTGATATCTATATTTTAATGGAATATTCATATTGTTGTAATGAGGATTGAGACCGATGTGTCTGATAAAGAATAATGTACCTATGTGACCTATAACTTATATGAATAGCTAGCTGTAAGTATAAGTTGGTTAAATAAATAAATAAACTTGAAATATGTTGAAGTAACGTTTCTGAAGATTATTTTTTTTTGAATTCTTGTCTGTTTACCTGTTTGTGTGCGATAGCTATAAAAACTAGAAACTGGACCGGTTTGGATGCGGTTTTTCTTGTTTAAAGTTAGTTGTTATGGCATGACAATTTAAAAAAAAAATTACTACTTAATCACGCTCCAATACCGGAACGAATCTGACCGAAATTTGATACAGGGAAAGATTACAATAGGCTTACTTTTAATAAAAAAAAAAATATAATTCGCATGGGTTGAGGGAAACGATAACAGAACTCCACGCAAGTTTATCCTACTAATGTATGGATCGATGAATGGATGCATAAATGTTTGTAATTCTGTCACGTAAAAACGACTTTATAGATTTTAATGAAACTTTACAAAAATGTAGCAACATTAACACATATGATACAATTTATAATAACCGATATTATAACCGATAACCGATATTATAGTGATAACCGACCTCTCGACACAAAAGCTAGCAATCTATATAGACTACTGATGGTTGCTACTTTCCCTACAACGCTATTTAGTAATAAGCTAGAACCGAAATAGATATCCGACTTGGCATGTTCTATAATAATAATGATTGGATCTGGCAAACGCCATGATATTGAAACGTGCATCACATATTTGGTGAATTACCTCATCTGAAGGGAAAACGTGAGTAATCCCTAATTACTCCGTGTTGAATATGTTGAGTAATCCCTCCTCCGTGTTGAGTAATCCCTAATTACTCCGTGTTGAATACTCCGTGTTGAAACCTTAATGAATAATTGAAAACGGAACTGACCACCTGGTACAGAACTTATATGTATATATATCTAATCTTCTATAAAGAGAGCAGGCGGCACGCGGAACCCACTTGCAAATCCAAATGAGTCCCGCCTGCTATCAAACTTGATGCGTTCTTTTTAAGACATTGTTACCCGATTGCCAAGAAGGGTTATGTTTTTCGCACGTATCTTGTATGTTTGTATGCATGTTAGTAATATTCTTTATAACCTCATATCTTCTAAACCACCGTACGGATTTCAATGATTCATATCTCAAATGAAAGGTATTGATCGCCCAAATGATTTTGGGTACATAAAATATGAACAAAAGCTATATGTTGGGCTATATTTTGAAGCCAAAATGCATGAGGTAAAAATTTTTTTCTCAAATTTATCGAGTGGTGTATCAAAATGAAGGCAATTAAAAGACAATTAAAAAAAAATGTCGTTACTAAAAAGTATAAAATAAAATAAATGATTAAAAACAAAAAACCCGACTGATGCTAAAAAGATCGAAACAAGCTTTATAGCAGGCAGTATCCATTTGCAGACCTCAAACCATATGAAAATTAATGGGTACCGCCTGCTATAAAGCTTGTTTCGATCTTTTTAGCACCAGTCGGGTTTTTTGTTTTTAATAATTTATAGGTTAATTTCTTCATAGCCAGTTTTTTAAATTATAACACACCTTATTTGCGTTGTGTGAAGACTACGGGAACAAATATGACACTTTAGCCAGTGCGATAATATGCAGGAAGTGCACTCTGATCCTGTGGGTGAAACCTATGCATATACAGACACAGAAAATTCGGCAAAGAAGATCAAATAAACACCTTTACGTACAACTTAATATGGAAAAGTGTATACCTCAGACATTAAAAAAAACATAGACGTGTGAAGCTGCATAGAGTAATGATAAAGTATTGCTATTTCACTCGCACTCATTCGTGCACACAAAGAGTGCAAGCGAAATAAAGCTACTTTAGGTGGGTAGGGTACGAGGTGTATCCTTATCTCCTTTGCCGACTGCACATATATGTTTAATGTGACATGAGATGTCTTTATTGTGGGAGTTGTCTTTTAGTATTAAAATTATCATTAGTGGTTAATTAAGTAGGTATGTTTATCTAAAAGATATAGTATTATCAAGTATGCATAGACGAAGTGATGACGTAATATATTTTCGTATCACAATAACAAAGCATGACATAATTCATATCAGATTTGTTTGTGTAATCAAAAACGTGAGCTTCGACTATAGGTAATGCAGGTAATTAGTTGCATGTGCTACTACTTAGGTGGTAAATAATATCGATCAAGGACCGTATAGGACTTACTGTGACTTATGAACGTTTGCAACAACCGAGGCGTTACAATAATGACCTATCGAATTAAAGAGAAAAAATTAAATCGGTCTAGATTCTAGGATTGAAAAATCATTTATGGGTTCCGATAATTCGTAAGAATGTTGGTAGATGCTCCATTGTCACCTCAAAGATAGATATAGAAGGAGAAATTGAAATTGGTTAGGGCCAGGTCTGGTAGCCTAGTGGCCAAATCATTGTCCCTGTAAGGCAAAGATCGCAGATTGAAACCCCGCCTAAACCGATTCAATTTTTTCTCTTTAATTCGATTTGAATATTAAGCATGAAAAATGACCTAGACAGGAGAGAGGAAAAAAATAATAATTTGAAAACAGGATATTAGTTTAAGGAAGGTAGGAAAAAAGGATAAAGTGCAGCATATATACAACTACATAAAAGCGATCTCAAGAAAACTAATATCTCTTGCACACTGACGGTACAGAAACTCTCCGTTCTTACAAGGTCGGCAGCACGAGTGTGACTCCCTTGGTGTTCCACACTTCCATAGGTCTCGGTAACCACTTTCCATCAGGTTGGCTGTGTGCTTGTATACTCCCTAAGTGGTATAAAAAATATGTGTTTTTGGTGCTAAGGTGGTCCCGTAGCTAATGCCGATGACGATAGTACTTTCCAAAAAAATATAACCTCTACAAAGCAAAAGAAATGAACAAACCTATGTCACGAAAGCGCATCTCGGCTTGGTAAACAAACGCGTCGCGTGCTCTGGCCACGTGCGCCGACGCAACCACGTGACCGTTACGCAACCAAGGTCGGGTTACGTAACGTGTCTATGTTATCTAGCTCTAGTTGTGCCATATAGATCGGTAGTGTTTATGTGGCATATTTGTAATTGCAATTTTGTATGAATGCGATACCCGTGTGCATGAAACTAGGTGAGGCAATTAGTTGCGTGAATAGTACATTCAGAGTCTAAAATATCTTTCAGCACCCATCATACATCCATCTGATGCTGACTTTACTAAAATGTATGCTACAATAAAGATAGGGCTGATTTGGCCGTTTAGCCGTTTTCTAAAAGTAAAACGATACTAATGCGTCTCGACTTTGAAGTACACAGTATAAAGTACAGATTGTACCTATTTTAGAGCTAAACTAGAATGAAAGAAACATATTTCATTCTTAGACGCTTAAAATATACAGTAAAAGATTTTGTGAACGAGAGTGACCTCCTCTAGACAAGTGGTATTTCGTTTTGGCCGGCATTTGACGGAATAAAATGATGAATGTATGGGATTTGACGTATATGCTATTCGTTAACGTATGACAAATACGTCGAATCCCATACATTCGTCATTCTATTCAATCAAACGCTGGCAAGCGAATTGGCACTTGTCTAGAGGGGCGGTAAACGAATTCCCACTTGTATAGAGGGACTGAGCGTTTATAAAATCTCCGCTGTTATTATAATGTACAAATTTCGAAAGAAAGAAAGATCTTAGTGGTATTTCTTCCATTTTATATTCACGTACGGCTACCGTATATCCGTGAGGAAGTACAGATTTATTTATTAGGTCATTATTATTACAATTATTAAATAGAATAGACGTCATATAGTTGCAATTAAATTTATTATTATATAATAATATGTTCATCTAACCGCAAATATTCATGTGCGGTAATTAGTAATTTTCAGAATTGGTTGTATTTTTCCCCCGAACGAAAATATAAACTTCAATGTTACCTAATTGTTTAAAAATGAACTATACATAAATATTTCAGAACATTCTGGATAGCGCTATTATCTCAGGGTTGAGTCTTAGCCCCATATTATAGAATGTCATTCAGCTGAATTTCGATTCATCTGAGGAAAAATTGCACAGACAATCTGCCAAACAACCTGTCAAATTTTTCAATATATGAATACAATCTTTGCCCAGATAATTGAGGTTCAGCTGTGTGGCATTCTAGACTACGGGCATCAGAGTTCAGACTCATTTGAGTCTCTCACCTCGGGAACGCGGGGTCCGCTTGCCGACGTTTCCACCTACACCTCGTTAATTCTACATAGCGAATTCTAGATTCAAAGTATCCAAAGTAAGCCTCAAAACCTCAGCTTACCCCCGCAGGGATTTACAGGTGTAAGTATATGGATGTATGTATGTAATTTTCTATCCTATTTCGAGGTAGTGCCTGACCTTACTGTTGGCCTAAGCATTAGCCATTCAGGTTATTAAATGATGTAATGATGTAATGATGTGATAAACGAGACGGCTGAATATCATTCAGGCCGTTAATGGAACGGCGCCGTTTAGTTAACGGCCTAGGCAGTTAATTAAACGGCTGTTAAGCCAGTTGGCGGCGACAGATATATAATAAAATAACGGGAAATAACGTGATCATGGTATAGGTACTTACATACCTTTGATTATCTGACGTTTCGACCAGGCCCTCGATTCTGCTAAAGCCAAAGCAACTGTCATACTACAGACACTGCAATAAATGGCATTAAATTTTAGACTTTAATGCTATAACCTTAAAGTCCAAAATTAAATGAAGAGTGTCAAATTTGACTTTTTCATTCACTCTACAAAAAGCCATTTAATATTAAACTTTAAACCGATAAAATTAAAGTTTAAAATCAAATAGGTAATTTTTGCAGTGTCTGGTATGACAATGGTTTTATTTTAGTAGAATCAAGGCCCAGGTTACACTAGCCGTGGTCACAGGCTGACTGGCTCAGTGGTGCACGCCCGCCGTCTTCGAGTTCATCTTAATCTACCCGTACATTTTGGAAATTTGTTCTTCGCCATGTCCCTATTCTGTAAGCACACTGTCCAGTGTCTATCCGACTGCGTAGAAAAGCGAAGTTGCATGGTTTTATCATTGGATTTCATGTTGCAGATAATTTAAGCCCAACTGTTCTGTAAGCAAACTGTCCGTTGTCTATCCGACTGCGTAGAAAAGTGAGGTTATATGTTTTTATCAGTGGATTCCATATTTTTATCAAAGGATTTCATGTTGCAGATAATTTAAACTCAATCGCAGTTACCTTACAGAATAAAGACACGTTGAGTGTGGTATGTGACGGTACATGGCGAAGATTTTTACCTTTGTAGTGCTATACTGCATACTTACTGTGTCTATAGTATTTGCATATAGTTTAAGCATAGTATATTGCTATTAGGGGGTTGAAAGGGTACCCACCATGAGCCTTCTATAAGTATAAAAATGTCTCCCTTCCAGGAATAATTTCTTCTTTGAAAACGTTCTAGTCGTTTCTAACAAACTTTTGAATAATAAATAACTTTTAAGGTTTCCGAGTTCGCAATAGACTTGCCAAGCCATTATTTTTACGCCGAGAGTTTTGCAATAGTATGTACCCTAACTTTTTATGTAAGGAATCCTGCCTTTTTCATAACATTTTCTCTGGCCACGTGAACTAGGAGTCACATGCTGTGGGATTTTGAAACCTGACCAGGTGAGTTACTCAACAATGTCTCAAATAGAAGTTTCGGGAAAAATATATCAAAAGATTGTTTGTGAGTGGGTTGTATTGAAAGAATTCTTGAGCTAATTTAGATTCTTTTGTGGGATGTTTGTTATATAAAGTAAGGGATGGGATCATGAGGGACATTTAATATCGTTGGACCGCGGCATTTTAATGATGAAATATTCTTGAAGATGCGACATATTATTTGTCCATTTCTATAGTAGTTTGTGTTTGTTAAGATATAAATTTCACGTACCGACCGCATCTCGAGAGGGAAGGAGCAGTTTTTCTCCTAAATAATAAAAAATAATCGACGATGTTTGTTGTTAAAGTCTCACATTTTTCTTTACAATAAACTTATTAAAAATTTATTAGCTTTTATGGATGCGATGGTGAACTTAAAGTCCGACGTCAGACATCTGGAGATCAGCTGGTATGCCAAGCTGATGAAAGTGCAGTTTCACGTAAAATTTCATAGAGCAATGTAGTACTTGGAGGAATCGCTAGTCCCGCTTGACGCAACAGACGGACTTATAAGTACAACTATTTCTTAATTCATTCACTATCTAGAGTGGTTGTCAAATTCTTCACTTATCTCTACAACGGTAACATAAATATCAACATGACTAAATAGGATTCTTGATAATGTAATTAGGTAATACAATTTGTGATATCCGTTAGATTAGTTTATAATTACATCACTCTGGAGTGCAGATGTTATATAAGAGCTAAGTAGGTAGGCTAGATATTTGCATATTTTAGGTGTACCTTATCAAAATCTTAAGGAGACAGGTCAACTTTTGTAAGTACCGTACACTTGCTGTTTGACGGATGATACTTTGGGCCGGTTTTCCTTTTAAGGTTAGGGAGTAAAAGCAGTCGCTTTGTCAAATCCTATATAAAACGAGTTGTGGAGAGGGAGAGTAGGAGACCGGACCCTGGACTACAAAGTGGGAAGCAACCGGTATTGAAGATTTTTTTATACCACTCGGGTGGCAGACAAGCACACGGTCCACCTGATGGAAAGTGGTTCCTACTAAAGCACGGTTGTTGATGATATAACATTGTGAGAGCCCCGAGACGCGCCTCTTAATCATATATTTCACTAGAGGATACACTAAGCTCCATCCGCATGGATGTCGCTTATCGCGACCAAACATAGCATAGTCAAAGTCAAAGTCAAAAAAATTTTATTCTGTACACACCATTAAAACGGCACTTACAAAACGACAAATTATAATAAAATCTAGACTAGTTTAGCAAATGGAACAACAGTTCGAAACCCGGTCCCGACCTGAGAAGACTTGGCGGTTTTTTTTAAATTTATTTATAAACATTTGCTCAGTCTATCAGCCTGCCAATATTGCGAGTTATCTTTAAAACCGAACTTTTATACGAACTTGAACAGCCTTAACCCCAACTTTGGCGTCAAAATGTAGCCTGTCCTTTCTTGAGCTCTAGTTCATCTTTGGGTACAAAGTTAGATTAGTATGAATTAGATTGGGCCATGGTATACACGTCATTACGATAATAATTATAACAACATATAAATAGTTCTCAGAAACAGGAATATGCTACCGCTAATTAATTTCCGTCATTAATAAGTTCAAATAATTGATGGCTATTTTAAAATTATAATTAATTAATGGAATCTGTGTGCTGTATAACGTCAGGACGTCTTCTGAGAAGTGATTGTGGTACCCTCTTGGATATTAGTTCAGCAGGAGATGCCTTCTGAGAAGCGATTATGGCACCCGGTTATGACATAGAACAGATAATATGGATACCTGGTCTACAGAACTTTTATATTACCAGAGGGTTGTGGAGGTCAGTGGCAGTCGGTTCACGGAAAATATTGAAATTCGGCTGTTTTGTATGAAAAGGACTGGTTCTGGTAAATCATGGCTCTTGTATTTGGTAAAAATACATACAAATATATATATATATATATATATATATATATATATATATATATATATAAGACTTTTGTCCCTTGGGGTAGACAGAGACGACAGTGTTATCCATTTGATTTTGTCTTTACTCACTTCAAAACCTTCTGTAGGTAACACAAGCCAAGTTTATAGTGCTCTTGTCTTTCTCTATTTCTAAAAACATAATTTTGGTCAGTATATAGGTATGTTATGCAAGGTTGGTCAAAATAATATAATTAATTTATCTGAAACCTACAATATCGAGATTAACATTTGCATATTCCCATCCCTATAAAACAAAATCACCAATGAAATACCTCTGCACCAGTAACTCCTTAAATAATCAACAAGTAAACACCGAAATGCCTTTACAATATTCATTGCTTGCTCACAACCGTGTACCGTCAGATAATTCCACTCAAACCCATCGACGAACTTCTAAACAGATTTAATTTTCATATAATTCGTTCGTCCAGGTGAATTTTGTTACATAAAGGTGATTTTCCACCAGAGGGGCGAGACGAGACGAGGCGAGGAGAGAATTGAAATTTGTATGGCAAATTTTCAATCCTCTCCCAGCGTATCTTTGGTGGAAACAGTGTGGATTGACGAGAATATGCGAGGCGTGAATTGAAATATTTGTTTGTGCAAAAATGAACCGTATTGGTTCCGATATAGAGTATAAATCACCTTCAAGGTGATTTCCCACCAGAGTGGCTAGGCGGGGCGAGGCGAGGAGAGAATTGAAATTTGTATAACAAACAGGCGGCGGGGCGCGGCGGTCACGCGCGAGCTCGCGGTGGCAATTTTTAGTGGAAAAGGGTCAGTGCGATTTCAATTCTCTTCTCGCCTCGTCTCGTCTCGCCCCTCTGGTGGAAAAGCACCTTAACAATGGTGAATAGATTTCGGGCACGTGTTTTTTAAGCCACGTGAAACAGAATCACGTTGAAATTGTTGCTCAATTCGATACATTGTGTACATTAGCCTCTTTACTTGTAAAACAATGTATTATATTAAATCTTTGTTCTAGTCTCGTGTTTTGATAGAATAAATATCGACACGTGTGTTATATGATGTCTGAATGGTTTTGGCATTCTAATGTGGGATAGAAGTCGTAGATTTGACCGTGAATTAGATGAAATTTTCAGTGAGCCGGTCAATCAATTGTGACTATTTCTGTAAGTCTATTTATGAAGGTTTCTAATTTGCGTAATTAGATTGTTACGATAATGTCGGAATATCCGTGGGTTGACGCTTGACGGTTTAAAGGTATGACTAAATGGAAGATTTTTGTGATTACACTTAGGCTTTGGAAAGGTCATGCTGCTTCAAAGTGTTTCGCATAATTAATATGTAATAACTTGATAAAGAATCTAAATGTAGTCACCACATTATAACAGTCATGAAAGTCAAGTCTATTAGTTAAAGCTTCGAGATAATATCCTGGCAATATAAATTCCCGGTCGCTCTGTTTCTGACTTCAAGGATCGTGATGTGATTTGGCCGAATTGAATAACAAAACATAAAATATAGATTTATCATATCAGCATAGCTTCTGCCCGTGGCTCCGCCCGCGTGGATGTCGGTTATCGCTATAATATCGGTTATCGTCATAAATTGTAGCCTATATGGTGTTATTCTGATGTATCTCTACATAATATACCTAAAACAAAGTCGCTTTCTCTGTCCCTATATCCCTTTGTATGCTTAAATCTTTAAAACTAAGCAACGGATTTTGATGCAGTTTTTTTCATAGATAGAGTGATTCAAGAGGAAGGTTTCTATGTATAATACATGTTAAGTATAGTAGAGGGTGCAGCGGGATCGAGAACGCCACGCGGGCGGAAAATATTGGCGGTACGAAGTTCGCCGGTTCAGCTAGTGAGCTATATTATTGTAAAGTTTCATTAAAATCCATTTGGTAGTTTTTACGTGAAAGAGTTGCAACCATCCATCCATCTATCCATACTTACACTACAATATTAGTAGGATTATTTGGTGAAACCAAAATGTTCGCGACAGATAAACTATTTTGATTATTTTTATGTGAAACCCTTGTGCTCGCGACAGACAGTACCTACTTGTGACAGACGAACGCTACAATTGTAATTTTATTGTGTATAGTTGATTATTATTTACAAAACAATCAAAATAAACAGTGTATTAAACAGTGTGAATCGTATAGTGTAAAACGGCTTCTGATTGGCCGCTGTATGGACCAGTCGCGCCCTCTACAATTAGAGATGGAACTTTTTTAGATTTTTAGATTCTAAAACCATTGTTATCGAATTTGTTTATATTTGTAAATTAAAGTAATAAATGTAATGTAATTCTGTGTAAAAACATATGTAATAGAAATAGAAAACCATACCTTACATTCAACAACATTTTTGTAAACAATAGTCTTATAAGAATTAAATAAATAACGATTAAAACTCAAACATAGACGCCAAACACTGTAATCTCTGCATTTATTTGTTAATTTTAGAGTAAATATGTTATAATTGTAATTAATTAGTAATTGTATAAGTAGATGATTGTGTTGCACAGCATTGTAAATAACGAATCTCACAAAATTGTTGAAAAGAGTATAGAAAATTGTAATTATGCGATGACCTTAATAGTAAAAATTATTGTGCAAATAAAGAGAAATATCGACCGAAACTAGAGGCCCACATCAGGGTAAAAACTATTAATATAAAAACGCAGGCGACTTTCTCGTCAGTGCGACACTCTTAGCCGGGTCGCCAGCACTATCTTAGAGCTCTGCTCAGATTTTGCACCTGAAATGGGTCACTAGTTTCAGAACGATTTTGTTCTAACAGAATAGAATTGTTTTATTTACTGGGTATCCCTTCAGAACTAATTCGGAACCTGGCCTTCCTGGCTGGTTCAGCTATCGTCAGAGACGCACGGGGAAACCTCCGCTTTCCTGTTCTCGCATACGATAGTTACAGTCCACCTATTCCTCAGGGCAGGAAAGTGTGCATACTGAACCACCCCATGTACATATGGGCGACAGCCGATCAAGCGGTGAACGGACTCGTGTTTTATAACCGGGTTCGCTCGTCCACGTGAGGCCCGTCCAGTACACAAAATACTCATGGACTGAAGGAGGCCACCACTTTACTTTCAACAATGTCAAATCGTGCTAAATTGTCTTTGTATTGCAATAAAACGGAATGCATTGCACAGTGACAACCTTAGTTCCTATTTTTTCTATTTTATGGAATCGTTCGTGGTCGCAAGTTATTTGAAACAGTTTTAAAACAGTCTTCTGGCAACCCTGACTCGATTTAAGTCCAGCCCCTCAAGACAAGTGGCAATTCGTTGGTCGTCGATTGGCCGGCGTTATGACAGTCGTTAACGCATGTCAAATAGGTCAAATCCCATATATTCGTCATTCTATTCCATCAAACGTCGGCGAATTGCCACTTGTCTAGAGGGGCTGATGTTATATAAATTAACAGATTGAAGTTTACAAAAGATCCTTATCAAATAAGTTGATTGTTTGTTATTTTTATTATTGTGCGTGCTCCTAAAGCAATACAGTTCTGTACTAAAATATGGATTTTTCGAAGGTTTCATGAAATGATACTCTGTATTTTAACGAGGATATTAGCATAGATAGTACAGAGCATATATGAATATCAACTTAGAAAGATATATAGCATAGCAAAGTTGGCTGTTGTTCATCATCATCTGAATATAGAGGTTATCCTCGAGATGCCCTCGGAGCTCAGGCTTCGCCTTGCGGCTCATCCTCCTCCACTTCGCACGATTTTGGGCGTCCATGATAGTGAGACTTTTTACACTCATGTCACCCTCCACGACGTCAAGCCAGGGCCTTCTTGGCCCTACCCTTTCCCTGGACTCTTCGGGGGCGCCATTGTCAGGCATTTTTTACCCACGCTGCCTGGCTCTTACCGCAAGACGTAACCACATTGGCGAAGGCGACTCCCTTGCATTCTATCTGCGATGTCACGGACTTGAAGGCTGTCTCGGATGCGAGAGTTCCTCACGCGATCTTTGCGCGTGACTCCGCATATCCACCGCAGCATTTTCATCTCCGTGACATGCAGCTCCTACTTGTGTCGCTCTAACGGCGGCCACGCTCCACAGTCATGTTAAAGGACAGGCCTGATGATCGTCTTATAGAACTGCCCCTTCAACCTGACTGGCATTTTAGGATCGCATGTGACACTAGTCATTTCCCGCCACTTGCCTTGACTTCGTATTCGATGTCATCAGTCACTTGAAGTAAAGACACCAGGTACTTAACCTGGTCCGTGCGCTTGACCAAGTCATCGCCTATACGGAAGGGTGTGGCATAATTTTGAGTTTAACGCCAAGTATTCAACGTGTGTCTCAAGCCTTCCTACCACACTTTCACATGTCGCCCTAATCTGCTCCTATCCGCGTCTATCAACGCATGTCATTAGCATACACATGAGCAAACATGGTTGCTGCTCATGTGAGTTTCTGATGCTGACCGACAAAAATCTAATACCAAGGTGTTGGCTGTTGTTCATTCTTTGTTTACAAAGAGCTCGTGACATTGCATTCACGGCAATAGACTCACCCCCTACCTATTATGTGAAAAGTAACCGAAACTTCGATGGGCTAAATATAAATATTACCAAATGAAGTGCGACGGAATCAGATAAATAAAGTTTGTAAAAAGACAGGCATGTGCCAATGGTACCTAGAACGATGAATTGGATACCAATTGCAGCTGTATCCAATCCAGTTCCATTTGCAAATGGGTGTGGACAATTGAGCGTCGTTCATAAGTATTTATTCAGTGTGTCTGCTCAATCCCAGTTGAACAATTAGTTTATTCCATCAGGTAGGCCGTGTGCTTGTCTGCCACCTCAGTTGTATAAAAAAAAAACTATATCGACCCCTTCGAGTGTTATGAAACAATAATTGCGAATTGCTTCTATTATAACGAGAGTTCCAATTGATTCTTCTTTATTGTAACGCTATGTAAAGCGTTTGACGTTAAAAAAATCTTGGGTTATATTATATTATATAATACCAGCTGTTGTCCGCCACTGTGGAATGGGAATAGTGAATCCCCATTTCACCAACGTTAGGTAAAACAGTATTAATATGGAGTTTGCTACTATACTGGAAGTCTGCGGAACACTGGCTCTCTGTCTATACGGATGAAAATGAATTAACGAAACTGCAATGAACACAGAAAAAAAAACAATCTTATCTGCCCGTCTAGACAAGTGGCAATTCGTTAGCCGGCGTTTGGTAGAATAGAATGACAAATGTATGGGATTTGACGTTAACGACTGTCAAAAACCTCAAATCCTAATTTACCAAACGCCGGGCAACACTGTTCGTCTGCGAAGGATGCAAAAATGACTGAACGGGTTTTGATGTATTTGTCGAGTAAAACCGGAGATATATGACCAAAGGGCCCGATAGCCAAAATTATCTATGAAACTCGCATCTTTCCTCCAGCCTCAACGATTGATAAAACCTCAAACATCGCATTTATATATATGGGTAATGTATATAATCTTCAAATCATAATAATAATTTGGAGTTCATGTTACGTCACGTGGTTTGAAGGAAATATGACGTGCCATAAAGTGAAGAAAAAAACATGTATATTGTTATATGATACAATTGTAATATGAACATATATTTAAATGAATATGTCTTCTTGCATTATTCATTTAACTCACGTGTTGTATGGTATTACATACAGTGGAAATTATCGGTACAGTCGCGACATCTAAAATATTGTATTACGCAATACAAACGAAAAAATATTTCGAAGTATTTTGCTTTTGATGTACAGTACAAAAGCCTCGATAGCTTAGTGGTTAAGGTGTGGGTCTTAAAATCCAGAGATCTCAGGTTCGAATCCTGGCCATTACACACTAGTGGAATTAGATTCTTTATAGATATTTAATTCCAGAGCGAAATTGCTACCGCCAATTTTCAGATTCCGTAAGAAAACAGAAAACCGTAGGCATAATAACTTCGTGTTGTGTTCCCGGCGGTGAGTAGGGTAGCCAGAGCTCACTGGAGAGTTTTTGTGCTCTTAGAGGAAAGCCCAAAGGCTTTTCCAGTTTTATATTCTACACTGACGTCACAGAAACTCTGCACTAGCAGGGTCGGCAACATGAGAGTGACTCCCCTGATGTTGCATAAGCCACGGTAACTACTTTCCATCAGGTAGGAGGTTTGCTTGTCTGCCACTTTAGTGGTATAAAAAAGAAGATACTACCCATCATCATAATCATTACAGCGTTGGTTGCATCATAAGTTTGCATTTAGGAGCCAGGAACGCGTCATTGAATTCTATTTCTTTGTTTCGATTTTGGGAGAGCGCTATTATCAGCTTACAGGCAACGTCGGCTTGCGTTAGAAGATTTTGGTAAGGCAACCAAAAAAAAATACAGTACCTATATAATATATATATATATATATATATATATATATATATATATATATATATATATATATATATATATATATATATATATATATATATAATTTATTATATATATGTAATAGGTATTTTACTTATTGAAATACTCAAGTTGTTGCTCTGTAATCAGAGAAATTTATTTTATAAAGGAATGATAGGAATGACAAATCCTATTACAATATTGCTAATCCAAACTACACATTTATAATCAAATCATTTGCTAACAATTACTGACCTGTAATCAGAGAAACAACACTGAATCTTATTGTTTCCACAGGTAAATAGTTATCCAATTATTTATAAAATTAAATGAAATTAAAATATTGCTTGTCATATCAAGAACCAAAAATCTATCCTTCTTATATCATAAACCACAGAGATATACCATAGTGTGCTCACTCTCACCACAGTTAATACTAATAATAGAAACTCTAATGTATTTTATTTACATCTCCCCCCCCCCCCCCCCCCTTTATGGTATCAAAATTCCTCAGATACCGGCATAAGTTTCGTAATATGAAATAAGTTTGATTCAGATTTCTTGTATCCCGTGTTGATCTTATAGATTGAGTTTGATATTTTGTCTAAAACTTTGTAAGGACCAATTTTTAATTCATCTAGTTTTTTTCTATTCAATCGGTTACCATTTTCTACATACACATAATCTCCTATTTTTAATTGGATAGGTTGTTTGTGTTTGTCAAATTGTGACTTATTATATTTGTGTGATTTTATAGTTCTTTCCAAAGCAATTTTCCTATCTTGTAATAAATCACTATGGGTTTTATGTTCTTTTAATTCATCTGGTACTATATTAATAATTCTTCCTTCCATTAAATATGTTGGTGAAAACCCTGTTACTGTGTGTACAGTTTCATTATATCTCTGAGTGCATTCATGAGCAATTGTTGTCCATGCTATCTTCTTATTTTTTTCATTAATTCTACATCTAATCTTATTAACTAATGTTTGATTTAAGCGTTCATTTAAACCATTTGAAAAAGGTGCATTTACAGCAGTAAAGATGATGGGTATGTTTTCTTTTTCCAAAAAGCTTTTGAATTCTTTCGAATTAATGCCTGGGTATTGATCCGATAGGATCATTCCAATTTCATTTTCCGGAATAACCTTCTTTATAAGCTTTATAAAATCATCTGCATTTTGAGTTTTTGATGTCAATATGTAAGCATATCTGCTGAAATGGTCTACCAGAAGATGTAGATATGTTTTTGTAGAGCGAGAGCCACCAAATCCACCAATGGTGTCTATCGAGACAATTTCAAATGGTTGAGTAGCTGGACCTAGATGAGACATCAGTCCATATTTAAATTTTGTTCTAGATTTATTTTTTATGCATATTTCACAATTATCACAGATTTTGTTTATATTATGTATTAAGTTTTTTGCTGCATAAAATGGTTTGATAATATTTTCTGTCTGTTTCTTTCCTATATGACAGTATGTATAATGTAATTTTTTTATAATTTTCTTACTAAATTCCTCAGTGAGTAAGATTTTTTCTTTTTTACCTATTCTTTTAAAGTATACATTATCTTTAAATATTAATTGGTTTTTATATAGTTTTATATTTTCATTTTGTTGTTGGTCATTTTGAATGTCTCTTAGTGTAATAAAATTTACAATCTTTAAAACTTCTTCCTGATTTACGTGTGATTCTAATACAGGATTTCTACTTAAACTATCTGCTTCTAAGTTATCTTTTCCCGGTGAATATATCACATCAAAATTAAACTGAGATAAGTAATATGTGAGGTCTCCTAGTTCTTCATCTGTTCTTGCCTTAATATTTAGCTTTTCTAAAGGTTTATGGTCTGAAAATACTTTAAACTTTTTTCCTAAGAGCCAATGTTGCCAATATTTTACTGCTTCTTTTATGGCTAAACATTCCAGATATATGGCTTTTTTTCGTTTCTGACTTTCATTTAGTTTTCTCGAAAAATATGCACATGGCTTTTCCTCTCCATTTTTTTGTGGTTGTTTCAAAATAGCCCCTATACCCTGAATACTAGCATCTGTATATATATGTATAGGTAAATGCGGATCAAAAATTTCTAAAATAGGTTTTGAGCAAAGCAGTTTTTTAATTTTATCAAAAGATTCTTGACATTCTTCTGTCCAGGTAAATTGTTGGTCTTTTCTTAACAAACTATGCAAAGGATCTAATATGATAGATATATTTGGTATATATTTCCCATAGAAATTTATCTTGCCTAAAAACTGTCGAATATTTTTCTTTGTTTTTGGAACTGGAAAATCTTTTATAGCTATCAGATTATCTTTTAACGGAGTAATTGTATTATTTTTTATTATGTGGCCTAAGTATTTTACGGAGTCCTGTGCAAAAGTACATTTAGAGAACTTCAATCTAAAACCTTCTTTTAGAATTGCTTCCAATAATAAGGATAAATGTTGAATGTGTTCAGAGAACGTTTGGGAAAATACTAAAATGTCATCAATGAAATTTACTGTAAAATCTGATAATTTGTGTTTCCTTATAATGCTACTCAATACTCTTTGAAAAATCGCTGGCGCCGTCTTTAATCCGAAAGGTAAACAGGTCCATTGGAAATGGTTTTCTTGAGTAACAAATGCTGTTTTCTTTCGATCTTCCACTTTTAAAGGTATAGACCAGAATGCGGAATTTATGTCTAATGTTGAAAAAAACTTACAATTTCTTGTTTTTATTGTTAAATCCTCTATAAGTGGAAATGGTTGTGACTGAGGGACCACTATTTTATTTAAATCCCGAAAATCTATGCATAATCTAGATCTTCTACCTTCTTCTTTTTTATAGGCTAATGTTACAGGAGCTGCAAATGGACTATATGATTCTTCAATTAAATTTCTTTCCAATAATTTTGCAACTTGCTGTTCTATTTCTTTTTTATCTTCAAAATTGCATCTATATGGTCTTTTGCTACAATAAGTATCTACTGGTAAATCTATATGTGCTTCATAACCCTTAACTGACCCAACATCATATTTATCTTTTGCAAATAGTGATTTATATTTATCAATTAAATCATCTATTTTTGATTTCTGCAGAGTGTCTAAATGGTTAACTGCTATGTTGAAGTTTGTAACTTCTATATGTTCATTAAAGTTAACTTTACACTTATCATTTATATTAAAAATATTTTTTATTGACGCTTTCCTATTTTTATTTTCAATGTTGTCACCTGTAAAGCCAGGAATATTTTCATTATTTTCTTTTATATCTGTGTTTATGGTTTGTATGATTTCTAATTTTTCATTTTGGATAAGTTGAAAAGATTTTATGCAATCTAATCCAATTAGAAAATCATAATCAAAATTGTGTTCATCAATGACAAACACATTCATATTTTTTTCTATTTGAAAGATCTTTATTTTCAATGTAACTATACCTATAGACTTTTTTACACCATTAATCGTTTTTAAATTCGCCTGATTATTATTAATATTGTTGTTCGTGGGATTTTTAATGGATAATAATCTTGAATTAATTAGACTTACATTTGATCCTGAATCATAAACCCCCAATGTTTCTAAGGAATCATTTATAATTAACTTAACTTTGATTAATGGTGGAATTATTAGTTTTTTGGATCTATTTCATTTAGACTCATTTCTAATTCAGAATTATTAACAGTCCTAATTGGTTCTTTTCTTGAGCGATCGCTGTCTCTATTTTTGAACCAACATACAGACTCTGGATGATACCGAATACCTTTATTTTCTTTTTCACAGATTCTACATGGTCGGTCTTTTAATTTTTTTTCTTTTATTTTACTTTCCGAATCAATTCCCTTTTTTTCCCAAATCCTCTTATTCATCAAATGTTCTAAGCCCCGAATACTACTAAATAAATCCTCTGTCTCATTCAATTTATTTCTATCAATTTCATCTGCTATAAAATTAGGTAGCCCAGTTACAATTAAATCAATCAAAGTAGGTTTATCTATTAATTTGTTTATCTCTAATAAAAGCCTCTCTTTCTTGAGTGCATAGTCCAATAGTGAGCCCTGTCTATACTTAAATAAAATAGCATACCTTATTGGCGTCCAGCCTTTGTTCATATATGTCTCACAAAAGTTTTTTTTCCAAATATCCCATAGTGAATTTAATGTATATTTTATAAGCATAGAATTATACCAATCTTGGCAAGAATCATCTATAAATAAACGGAAGACCTGAATCTTTTGAATATCTTCATCTACACCTATACGGGCACATTCAGCTTCGAAGATAGTCATCCACTGTGTTACACTTGATGTTTTTTTTGTGAATTTTTCTATGACCATTTTTTCAGATATTTGTTTCAGATTAAACTGTTTAGGTTCCTTCTTCAATTCAGTAAAATTTTCTAGGATTCTTGTAAGAGCTTCTGTTGACACTTCACTCGTACTCAATTGTTTTGTCGTTGATATAATTTCCTCCAGTAAATATCCCTTGAACTGCATATTTCCATCTTCATCCTTATATGCGTTACTTAATTCTTCTGTTAGGGTAATCCAAACTTGCCTTTTTTCATATCTTCTTTGAAGCGTACTTTTAACTCTTTGATAAATTTGGGTTTGTATTAGGACATCATGCAACTTAACTGGTTGTAACTTTTCCGGGACTAGAAATATGTTTTTATCTTCATTCATGATGGCAGTTATGCAAATCACATTTGTTTTCGGATCCGATTCGCTTTGTTTTACAACAAATTCAAATTTTAATTTGCTCATTGTGTAAGTACAAAAGTCGCAGAACAGTGTTGTTTTGTAATAGGTATTTTACTTATTGAAATACTCAAGTTGTTGCTCTGTAATCAGAGAAATTTATTTTATAAAGGAATGATAGGAATGACAAATCCTATTACAATATTGCTAATCCAAACTACACATTTATAATCAAATCATTTGCTAACAATTACTGACCTGTAATCAGAGAAACAACACTGAATCTTATTGTTTCCACAGGTAAATAGTTATCCAATTATTTATAAAATTAAATGAAATTAAAATATTGCTTGTCATATCAAGAACCAAAAATCTATCCTTCTTATATCATAAACCACAGAGATATACCATAGTGTGCTCACTCTCACCACAGTTAATACTAATAATAGAAACTCTAATGTATTTTATTTACATATATATATATATATATATATATATAATTTATTATATATGTAATTTATACTACATGTAATTTATACATTTATTTCTTTGTATAATTTATCATACTTAGTAGTATGTACTAATAATTGTATTAAGCTTGTGTGTGTACCTAAGTGTTTTATTTTCTCTATAGTTACGAGTATTACACACATTAACACCTATTTTTATTGCTTTTCACGATCTCCTCTAGCCGCGCCGGTCTACTGGAAAAAATTACTTAAAGAAATAAGCAGTACCTATGTACTAATTTTTCAACATCAAATATTTTTATATAATTAAACGAAACGGGAATTAATTGCCTGACGTTTCGACCAGGTTACACCGGCCGTGGTCACAGGCTGACTGGCTCAGCAGTGGACGCCCGCCGTCTTCGAATCCGTGAGGTAGTAGGTTCTTCATCTACCCGCACATTTTCAATGTTTTCTTGTCGCCATGTACCGTCACATACCACACTCACAGTGTCCCTATTACGTAAGCAAACTGTCCGGTGTCTATCCGACTGCGTAGAAAAGCGAGGTTGCATGTTTTTCATCACTGGATTCCATGTTGCAGATAATTTAAAACCATCTTCCCGATTGAAATTTTTATGTTTTTTGATTTCAATCGCTTCACGTACAGCTCTTGAGTAAAAATGACGTTCCTTGGAGAGGACTTGGAGAGGACTTCGTTAATTATATATCATGGAACGCGAGAGTTTAAAAGTTAATCAAATATTTTTTTTTTAAAATTTTGCAACCAAAATTATCGTAATTACTAATATTCCCTATAACCCCTCCAAGTAAGCTAAATTGTTTGTGATATGAGTGAGTTCACGTCGGTAGTGTAATGGCCAGGATTCGAACCCGGGACTTCGCGATCGTAAGGCCGACATATATGTGCATGAATATTAAATAAATAAAAAAAAATCCTGCCGAGTTTCGTAGTCTTCTCAGGTCGGGGACGCGTTTAGAACCGGTGGGCCATTTACTAAACTAGTGTACATTTTTTTTTAAATTTGACGTTTTGTAAGTTTAGTTTTAATGGTCTATACAGAATAAATGATTTCTTAACTTCGACTTTGGTTTCTGAAATATTTGTTTCATACTACCAATCAATTAACTAACTATCCCATCAACCTGCCCTTGTCCCAATTACTTGAGTTCGGCACAACATGTTATTCTCTTTCATACATTCCTGTTAGATGTCATTATCTCAGACACTCTCTTCTTTGCCATATGTATCCAGTTTCACACACTCCAATCATATTTTATTGGGCCTACCCGTAGAGGAATGTCGAGGACTATAGACCTACTCCTACAGTTTCTCAATAAAAGCCCACACCATGTCAGTCGCTCGCTTCTTCGAAATAAATAGATAAACCTATATAACTTTAGTCTGAATCCGGCAACTGCCCAACGAGGTATTTAAAAAGAAACACTTAAAGCCGTAAAACACAACATCCTTATCATTTCTACGTGTCACCAGCCTTATAAACAAATGCACTACAGTGTAACAGTTGCTGGAATACAAACGTGATACACAGTTCCCAAGGTCAGGAGGACACGACACACTGTCACGTGACCGGAGTAATCCGTTTAAGTGTAATTGGTGCTTTATTAGTGCTGATGTGGTAATTTTATTATGTAGTAGGATTGGGTCCAATTACTGTGGCCCGAAGTGCTTTTTATTTAAGAGAGAAATGCTTAGTTAGTCTTGACCAGGTTACATAACTGTATAGTAAGTTTACCATGAAAAGTCTGAATTTCGAAATATTTTTTTTTTAATGTTTGATATTTATTTTTTTATAAAACTGCGGTAGTAGATTATCACGCGGTCCACCTGATGGAAAGTGGTTAACATGGCCTATAAGCCTTTGGTCTTCTCACTGACAGCACAAAAACTCTTCAGTGAGCTTTAGCTACCATTCTCACCGCCGAGAACACAACACGAGGTTATTATGGCCGCGGTATTCTGTAGGGTGGAGGTCTTTCCCCAATCGGAGTACTCAATTGGACGGGAATACCGTCGTGTCCTACCTCATAAAATAGGCTTGCGTTTGATAGTGGATCTCACCTGTTGGTAAGCGACGATGTGGTCGACGGTGGAGCATGCTTGCTTAGAATATAATAAATAGAACAATACATACATACATTCACGCCTGTAAATCTCCGAAGGGGTAAGCAGATGTGTATTATAGCGCGACCGCGAGCGTTGTCCCTCTGCCATGATACGCGCTACGTGGCGGGAGATGCTGTAAAGAACCTTTATTTCACCAACTCAACTATTATCTATTCTGTGACCACCTATAACCACCTATTGCCGTATACCGACCACTTATACTCTCGGCACACTATGATGGTCGTTTTGACATATTAACTAAGTTTCGATATTGACCAAGTAAAACGGTCTTATAGTCATCTGTAGTTGAGTTGACAAGTACATAAGGTTGTACTTAACAGCCGTGTAAAAAAGAGAGAGAGCAAGCAAGCTCTGCCAACTTCTCTTAGTACTTAACGGCCATCATACCGTGCCGGTAGTGTAGTCATGAGCTGTATATCTACTGTGAGATAGACCGATCATTACGTACTCGTACTAAGAAGTACGCCTGTAATGTATTTTTTAACGTCGAACTATTATTCATACAACTAATTAACTAATCAATGGTCGCATTTTATATTTACGACCTATTTGTATGTAATAGCTGTGAGTGTATATGTCGCACGTGATCTCCGCAACGTGTCCTAGTCTCGTGTCTCGATGGGTAGATAGAACACGACTACGCTTTAATAGGCAACCTATTTGTTGTCGAGTGTGGTTTGGCGTTGTGTAACAGTTTGAGGTTGTTTAGTATTGTGTTTGTTTGAGGTTATTACGTGTGTTAGGGTATGGTTTTGATTACTGGGTTCTGTGTAAGTCTTATTAGGATTTTTGGATAGAAAAGTACTAGTTGCATGTTTGTTTACGTACGCTGTAGATAGCTTGCTGGTTAGTACATACCTTGTATAAACCTTATTAGCGCTATAAGCTCTATTAGCGCATCGTCATCTCGCCTATTCTGTATGCAATCGTGTCCGCGCCCTATCTGTGCCATATTCGAGCCATACCTACCCCTCAATTCCATCAAATTAGTCCCACGTTATTTTGTCTCTAAACGGACCCCTTTTTAATGAGCTTCATTTTTAATATCCGATGGAGCTCTTGTACAACACTAGTAAGCAATGATAAGGTATTAAACGTAACAAAGCCCTGGTATGCTGTTTTAATTTAAAAAGTATATGTCATATCAAAGTGTCAAACAAAGGCCGATGATGTTGATAATGTCAAATCTAGTGTTTCAAAACTTTTATTAATTATATGTCAAATATCAAATTGTAATGTAAGTTGTAATGTCGCAATCAAAGTTTGAATGAGAAGGGTATGCTTCTATGCACTGGGTCCAGATATTGTTAATTGAATCTAAATATTTTTAGTAAATGTTTGTTGAAAATCGATTTTTAAAGTTAAAGTTTGTGAAGATGTTTGAATGATCATTACTCAGTTACGCCCTAACGGCTGAAACCAATCTGACTGAAATTTGGTGCTGAGATAGATCTAAAATAACAAAGGCTCCAGCTACGAATCTAGTTTCCTATGTGTTGCGGGTACGGAATCACAAGGCGGAGCAGAAGGTAATAGTTGGTTCATAATACACTTCTGACTTCTGAGTCGATACTAGGATATGTGCCCGTAAACGTATTGAGAGAACAAAAATTTATTTCGATGGCAGGTTCCGACTATATTATAGGATAAAACAAGATAAATATATCCAACAAATACGTCACAATAAGCTCTATATCACGAGTATAATACAGGAAGCCTTACGAACTTAGTACCTATTGGTGAATACGTAACTATTTTTGAACTTATTAATAACGTATTGTTTGCGTTAATAGACATTTTCAATAACAGGAGGTTGGTTGACCGGGGATATGTAGGTATTAATAATACAATTGTAGTTCAACTATTCTGACATGGTGAGAGTTATTATCTCGAAAAAAAAGTTCTATAAACTGTACTATAGGCCAAGAAACATTCGTGGTTGTGTGTTACTTTCTAAAGTTTTCGCGAATATAAAAAATCATGAAATCATACCGCTTTTTAACGGATAATAGAGAAGATGCTTGCGTACCACCAGCCTGGTATCCAGTCATCCCTTTCATCAAACCTAATAAACAACAAAATACAGCAACACTTAACGACATAGTGAGCTTATTCTACGTAAATAGTAACACCTATAAGTCATCATAATTCGGATACTTTGAGATAACTTATACTTCAAACTATGTGACAACTACTATATTTAGTCTTCCCGCGACCATAACTGCTGAAAAGTAGTCGAAACGTCGGACAAAAAGTAAATAATAACCAAAAAATCGCTATAGAATACATTAACAAGTGATTTAATTTCGATCCATAGTTGAGGATCGAAATTTCGGGTAATCAGTTCCATGAATCGATTTCGATAAATATATCGAAATCGAATTTGAAGACGGTATAGATACCAAAATTGAATTTGAAGACGGTAGAAATCTGATACCTCGGGTTAGCTTAAACACTACTGTAAGAAAACCGAAGTGACTACATCAGCACACGTTGTTCCGCCTTCCTACAGTCCCGGCTGCTTTAAGCGGGGCATGAAATAACGTCTAATGACGCCCTCAATCTGACGGCCCGGCCACCCTTGTAACATTGTCGTTGTTTGTAATGGTAACACTCTTTCCGCAGATTTTGCCTTCAGTTAACTATCAGACGAGGTGACGAAAGAAAGAAAGAAAGAAAGAAAGAAAGAAAGAAAGAAAGAAAGAAAGAAAGAAAGAAAGAAAGAAAGAAAGAAAACGCGTTTATTTGCAACACAACGCACATTAAAATAAAATTGTTATACTTAAAACACTAGTGGCACAGGTAACAAATTAAACAAGTGATTTTTACGTGTTCTATTGGAGAGCACGTTTGCCATATAAACATGTATGACAGTCGATATAGGGGACAGGGATGAAATGGCACCATAATGGCACATACAGAGTGGTTTACTTCTAATGAACGACATCCCCATTGGCAATAGTAGTTGCAGGCATAGACAACGCTGTGTAGAACGTTACAGATTATTTATTATCTAATACAGCAGCCGATCAACCCATCTATGATATTAATTACTTTAATACGCGTTATCTATATCAAATAGTTGAGATAAAACCTTATCTAATTCGTGACATAACTCGTTTAGCTCGATAATCACGTTCTTATATAATTGTGATGCGCCGGCGCATATGCTATAGGTTAAGTTTGTATGACATGTAATTAATATAGACCACGTACTGTTCTAAGTGTTGTTATAACAATTTGTAACTATCTTCAGATTGTATGTATAAGAACATGTCACTTCCCGGTTAGATCTTTTTCACTTCTCATGCTCTTAAAATGTTACTTTAGTCTCTGCATATCGGGACTAAAGTTCCTTATTAATCTCTAGGGACTATAAGTATTTTTCTTATTAATTTACTTTGAAAACTCCTAAACAGCCAATCACGGTGTTTATGAATGGGAGGATTATCACCTTTTTAGTGATTGTGTATAGAAATAACCTCAAAATGACATTTGAAAATATCTAAAAAACCCATTTAATTTCGTGAAACACGATTAATGATATTAATTTAATTAATTATTTTGTAAGTATTAAGGATTAATTCGTTTTATTATGCATTTCAAATTAGTTTTAAATTATTTTTCAAGTTTGAATCTGTTGGCTAAATATGCTAGCATTTAAAGCGTACGTCACTTAACAGAAAGAAAAAAACCGCTGGACAACACAATATACCATAGAATATTTTCCATGACGAAAGAAACGGCACAAAAAAGATCCGTGTGACGTAGGCGCTTGTAACCTCACGTGTCCAATAAAATCTATCTATTAACTAAATACGATTCACGTTTTGTTTTCCCGTGGAAGATTATCAAATTCACGCGAATTGGAAACAACTGGGACAGCAGACACGTGATTGGTTCGAGTTTCTGTAAAGCCTGCGTGATGACGTAGGTAGCTATTGGTCTCGCGACTGTGAGTGACTACTCTCGTTCAGGTACGACATGGTCTCGTTTATTGAGTATGTGTGGTATGAACTCGATGTAGACTCGATTTGTGTTTGCATTCGTAAGTAAGAATATATCATTCGCATTATTCTGCTTCTATTTATGAATATCCATAATTCGAAAGCTGTTACAAAAAAAAGACAGGTTGCACTCCGGGAGTGCCGGCAGAAGTGAAAACTTTTTCTTTCTTTCTTTCTTCGTTATATACAGAAAAAAAGATAAAAAGAACATACCATATAATACCATACCTATAATATAGCGCCAATCATAAAACCTATCACTAATTTTCTGTCAGAAGAAATTAATAAATTACAAAAAAAAAAGTGTCAGATGCCCAGGTCCGAACCCGGTACTATCTGAAACCATAAGGACTTACAATAAAGCTTCTTAGCATACCTAACAAAATAAACAATCTGTAGCTAATGTTTCACTTTAAAAAGCCGACGATATTACTGCGAGAGAGGGAAAACTCGAAATAAAACCCTGTACCAACCCGTCTGGCCGGCGTGGGAACACTAGGACAACGCCTCCCAAAATTGAGAGAGGCATATGTCTAGCATTGGAGTGTCATAACCGCAAAAAGGAACAACCTACCCATTACTACTCATTTAGGAAGTTAAACACACCACAACTTACCCATTTGATATACAGGAATGTGTATACATTGTTTTTGTATTTTCATCCCAATTATAAAATATCCACCTGGCAGACTCATAGGTCTGAAGGCCTTTTACTAAGTCTACCTATTTTCGCTTCACAAGTTCCTTGGAAGTTTCCAGAAAACGTTTAAAAGCAGCCTCCAAATGGAATAATAGTAAGCCTTTATAATCCAAGGGCGGCATTGAAACTCCACCGAAAATTATAATACTATAGTGAATTCTATTGTTTTCCCAACAATAAACTGGTAGGAAAACATTGTTTTCGGTTAAGTTTTCTATTTCATATTGTTTCCTTTGTTACAATGAAGGACAGTGAGTCCTTGGAGGTTTCCATTAATCGTAAATAAGGCTTTCAAGGTGTACGTAATAGCAATTACTGCGTATTAGGACGACCTTCGGCGGTAAAGCCCGGTAAGCCGGACAGCGGAGGCGAGTGGAAAGAAAATGGTTTGTTTACTATCCCTCAGACAGACAGAACATTGTTAGTATGTATGTGTGTGTGTGGTTGATTGATAGGTTGATGAATAGATCATACGTAGTTTGTGAGGCTAGATAGAGAATAGAATGAGAGGAAAAAGATTGTACGCTCAGGTGGTCCATAAAAGTATGTGAAGAGCAATTTGACTACATGCTCCAGTTTTACTACATTTTCATTGTATGCATTGAAATGCATGACTGCAAACTGAAGTAGCAGGCAGTCGTGGCAAATGGTCTAACTACAGAACTTCGATGGGAAGGTGGGAAAATTCCGAAGCTGAAGCTCCGGGAAAGTTTTGTAAAAGAACATAACCCGATAGCGTCTCCACCTACCGGGTACTCGAAACGCGAAGCAAAGTTGACAATGTTTTGTAGTACCTATAATTGATGAACGGTAGGAACAGATTTGCACAAAATAGAATTAAACATTCATTGTCTTATATAAACATTTTGAGGTATGAGTTACATATTGTATTCGCATAAACATATTCAGAATTCACTTTACTGTAGCCCAGTGACCTAAATAACGAACAAAGCCCGTATATCACTAGATGTTGCATAACAGGAATCGATCACGTGTACCGATTATATAACTCGGACTCGGTATTGGAGATGGCCTTTGTGTTACGTAACCGAGAATATGTTACATAAACTGATACCTTGTATTTAATTTAAAAAAAGCGTGACGGTATCCTTTAGATATGAGTTTAAATCGGATGTATCTTTCTTTCTTTTCGAGTGGTTAGTGGCCAACTTGTCACAGAGTTTTTCAGGTCACCCATATAGGCCTCTGTTTTGACCTAACGACTGCCGGGACCAACTTTTAATGTGCTCTCCGAATCACGGATTGGATATCGGATGTATAATATGCGGTCAAAATCAGCCTATTTCGATAAGCACATTGCACAATTTATACCCATTTTCCCACGTAAAAAGAGCTCAGGCTGGAATTATACTGAAGTCCGAACCGCTGATGGTGTGAAACAAAATATTATACCACAAGCACAGAGATTAGTGATGACATAGTTATCTCGGTATGGAAACCGTAACAACCATTTATGTAATTCTATCTTGGAAACCTATAGGTATACTATAAAATATACATTCGAAATTCGGCCAAAGCTTAGTGCTAGTTAAGGAGTGGTAGTCTGCTTTATCATCTAGAGTTCTCGGGTTTGATTTCTAACTACTGTCCCTAATCCTAACCAATGCAATTTAACTTGCGAGGTTATGAGGAATGGACTATCATGGGTTTAGTTCTCGTCTGAGCTGTTCACTTTTTCTTAATTTAAATTTCTACAGCAATTTAATGAAAATTGTCAATGTCAAGAAACCTTTAGTAGTGGTTCAATGTTGGCATCGTTCGATAGCGTATGCGCAACGCACACATACATAAAATTGTTTACAACTGATATTATTGTTTATTCCTCACATGTTGGTACATATTGCGCAATTATATAGGTACCATTTATATGTTTCTATTTCAAATCGTCGTGTGCACCTCACGTGCTAGCAAACTGCTTATTTTGTAATTCACGTTATTGCATATTACATTGGAGAGATTTATTTCTTCGATCGTAACTTTTGCGAAGGAAATTTGAGGCAATAAACTAGTTTTATAACTTAATTTTTTTCGCAATCAGTTTTGACTCTATGATTGTATTTTTTTTTCTCAAAATATTATTGGACCAAACACAGAACGTCTCCACCAAGACCTATAGCGCTCATGGAGAAGTAAATGTAATCATATTCTGTCCTCCGTGATAGGGCCCAAGTCGAGTCAACTCAACCGCAAGCTGCTATAACTGCTGATTGGCGGACGAGACTCTGGTTTTCTGGCTTTCTTCTAGGGTCGGGGATCAGTCGACTTCTACGGGAGTGGCTCCCGTAGAAATCAATATCATCGTTTTTGCTTCTAATCTTAATTGCGAGCGGAATTCTTAATGCGCAACTTACAGTTGGCGGGTTTACGATCCTCTAAATTACAATGATGATAAGCTACCTTGCTCGTTATGTCAGCAGTAAATTGAGAGGAAGCGAAAGTGTGGATGTTGCGTGCATTAGTAGGTATATTTACCTACTTATTGATTTCAGCGCAATTTGATTTTCGTATTGTCTTATGTATATGTAGCACTTTTTAGTTGTCCTTGTTTCTAGTCCCAAGAGCTTTTTCTTTCTAGTTAGATACGCTAGACTATACAAGATGTGGCCCGCGATTCTGCATGTGTGGAATTCCAATCTTGTTCCCGAAACCAATTCTAGGTTTAGAAAAGCTCTGCGTTACGTCAGAGGCGCTAGATGCACTAGATGTCCTTTAGTTAATTATCAGATATACCAGTTAAATATTCCTTAACACGAAATTCTAAACAGCGCTATATAGAACTCTTGTGTTAAATTAATGAGATCTAGAACGCGGATACATATAGGTACGTAGATACATTTCTTTTGTAAATACATACATTATTTTATGTATGTATTTACAAAAGGACCTATAAAAATGCCGGACTTATAAAAATGTATATTATCGCAAATAAACATTTGCACTGAGCGGGAATTGAATATCCCTGCGCAGCAATCCGACCTATGCGTCTTCATGTATGTGACACATACATGTACGTATGTGAAAATCTGTAAAATCACTCTGTTTTCAGTACCATTACTTCCAAAATATCCACCAAAAAAATTTAAATAAATAAAGCAAAATGTAATCATTTTATTTCCATACATTTCCCGAAAAAATCGAGACACTTTCATCTAATTTCATACAATCAATATTAATGTGCTTTCATTATAACAACACCATGTATATAACGTGGCGTGCCACACACGTGGGGGCACACGTTGGGCGTCACGTGGATACGATCGTGCGCCCGCGACGATAAGCTAGGGCTGGTGCATTGTTGCTCAATAGGAAATAACTAGCTTAGAGTTGATAGTTGATGTTTTATAGGTTAAGATTTTCTAATTGTTTTCAAGCAATCGTAACTTGAACAGCTCTTTTTTGTATTAACTTCTGTATACGTTGTGAGCACTATATAATAGGAGAGCACTTCTTACAAACTCGATATGCTTCGCGTTAGTTCCTGTCGAGGCTCTCGTCTCGGAGCCCGGGGTCAATTTGACGCATTTCACTTTTCCATTTCGCACTGTCTTGTGCATCCATTGTAGTGAGACTCTTCATCTACTTGCTCTGGTCCCAAATCATCTCCATAAATTCCAGTCAGATATCATTTCCTCAGTTACTCCCTTCCTTACCATATCATCTTTCAAGCAATCCATCCATCTTTTCTTGGACTTACCTCTCCTAAAGCGCTCTAGTCCTCTCATTTATACTTTAAACCTTCCTTACAACATTACTTTCCACTTTTCTCATAATATGTCCATTATTCATACCACGACAGACGTTTGCTTCTCAATTTTTCATTCACTGGTGCCAGTGAGACTATTATTGGGCTGTACATATCTGTCTGATGTTAAAGTTAATCAGCCCTATCCCTTAGTCGCCTTGTATGACACCACATGGGAGGAGAAGGGGTGGCCCAAATTCTACTCTGCCGGGAACCACGCGGCATTTGTTTATAGGGCCCGTTGCCACTGCTCTATTAAACTAGTACTAGGGTATATAAAATACATAGTTGGACTTCGTTGATCCTTTAGGAACAGCAAAAACATTCACGAATATCGTCAAATCAGCCCATCTTAGGTTTTAGGTACTCCTCCTATAGCGATTGAGGTATACTTTTATCAACTCTATACTGTATCTGACGAGAATGTTCTTAAAACAATCTATAACTCATGACTTCGTTCACAGCAGTTACCTTCTCTACTCATCATCAACATCATCAAAGCTCCAATTCTGGCTGCATCCTAAGTTTTCCTCCATTGGTTGGATTGCGTTCAGGGGTCAGCAAGTGCATAGCCGGGCAAGGGGAATTGTGGTCGCAGCACTAGTGGGACCGGTGGGTGTTACGCGGTCCTGCGACGACAATCCTCTTGTGAGGAGGCCGTCAAGCTGAGTTCCATCATTATTAACATGGTACGTGTATGTTATGGTGACCCTCTTTCCTGAGACCTCAGCTTACCATCTGGCGAGGTGACGTCAAATTGACGTATCCTATATATATATATTAAAAAAATATACATTGATATCTTTGATTGATAGGAAATCTAGCGCTAGAGTCTCTTTTTGAAGTTAAATAAACAATATTTTTCCGGTTACTCGGTATAGCTACTGCTAGTTCTCTAATTTCTCGAAACAAAAAGGTGGCCAACTGTCAGATGAATCACGACACACACCCTGGTCAACTTATTTTTAAATGCAGACGTAGTATTTTCGTGTACCATTGCTTTTTAAATTTCTAATGAAAGTATAAATATTTTATTCATGTATTTTTTTAAACTGTTGGATGAATGACTTAATTTTTTGTGTATGTTTAAACAAGTAGGTACCTACGCCTTATTGAGAATGTCCATTTGTACCCCTCTCGACCAAACTTCGAACTGACTTGCACTTGACTGTTATTTTCATGAGGCTCTCACCTTTAGTTCAAGAAGCAACTGGTGGTGAAATATGTGTTTTCTTCTTCATGCTAGCGTTAATCCCAGTCGCATCCGAAGCAATCAACTTGGGACTCTAGGGTCCTCTTTTACCAGTCCAACTGCAGATTTGGCTAAACTTCGACATTTTCTGTGAAGCGACTGACCTCTGCAACCTAAAGGCGATATCCAAGCATTGCAGTTAGACCAGTTATTGGACTTTTGGGGGCTCCAACTACCCATAAAGACTGCCATAGATTTTTGTATCGCAACCGGGACCAACGGCTTAACGTGCTCTCGGAGGCACGACCAGACCTACGCAAATCATTCATACAAATATTTGCACTGAGCGGGGATCGAACCCGAGCCTCCTGCGATCACTACCGCTACGCCAGGGAGGCTTTATTATGGACATTCTCGTTATCCTAGGATAGTAAAACAGATTTGTATACATCTAATTCATCTTTTAATCCGATTCATGTGCAGTAATAGATTAGCCCAGCGCAGTCCGTTTCTAGATATAATATTATAATATGCCTCTCGCGCCACATCACCTACTTTTACCTACTACTTTATCTCTGATATGACGAACTGTTATGACGACAACGCTGTTTTCTTCAAGTGCTACAAATGCAACTTGATATCACGTGATAACATACCGGTACTATGAATCACAAATATGAACACGGTAGGTGGCGCCTCGTCACGTTGCGAATTGATGCTGCAACGTGGTTGTTTATCAAACGATTGTTGTACGACACGTTGTACGATGTTTCCGGTCTCTTTGCTAAGCGTAAGTCATAGAAATATGATTAAGAATATCTTGGTAATGTCGCAGCCAACAAGCCTAATCAGCCGTTACATTAACTGCCTAGGCTGGTAACTAAACGGCGGTCTGCGTGATGTTAAGCCAGTTGATTATACGGCTAGGTGAATGGCTTAGATCGATGACGGTTAATTACTTGTCAAGTCATTTAATCAAATAGCTAAGAAAATGACTTATTTCTGCATGATTATAGAAAAAAATAAGCACTACCTAACCTAACCAAGTCGGATAGCGTAGCTATCTCAATAGACCTATCACGAATTTTCTGTGAATACATCTCTATTTACCCCCTCGGGGTTTTACAGGAGTGAGTATGTATGTAATTTTCTATCTTCTTTTGGGGTAGTGCCCCATCTTACCAATGGCCTAAGCATTAGCCAGCCAGTATATTAAATGTTGTCATAAAAGTAACGGATGAATATCTTTCAGGCCGTTAATTGAATGGTACCGTTTAGTTACCAGCTTAGGTAGTATTTTGATCGACGATTAATTTAATAGGCGGCGACAGTTCTATCATCATTCTGCTATACCTACTCAGTTGGGGCTACTATTTAGTCGAGCTACAAAACGAAAGTATTGTGAACTGTCATCGATTTCTACATATTAAAGTTCTGTAGTTAGACTAAGCTGTTGAACTTTTTATGGCCTTTTTTTAAATGAATGACACGTCAATATAACCTCGCGTAATGTTAAGCTGAAGACAAAGTATCAAAAAAGAGGGTGGCCATTACGGACACCAACAATGGTACAATGGTGGCCCTTACATTATTAAACTGCCTCCGCGGCGTACCGGTATTAAACGCGGCCGCTACGTAAAAGGCGCGGGTTCGATCTCCGCTCAATGCAAAGTCCGCGAGTCTCTCTCGCTCATCGCGCCGCGCCCGCCCATTTGTCTCCTTCACCAGCATGACCTGCTCGCAGAAGGAGGCGCTGGCCGCCCACGCATCCGCGCAGCGGACCATCGCTGCGAGCAGGGTGGAGAGCGTGAGCACTCTCACCCCCAGGGCCGTCACAAGCGCCCGCCTTGGCGTCTCGAATGCCGGGCACTGGGTGAGCGTGTGCAGCTCCGAGTCCACGCTCGCGTCGCAGTGATGGAACTCGGGCGTTGGCTCTATGCCCATCAGATGCAGGTACCGGCCGAAGTTACCGGGTCCGGTAATGACCTGCGTCTGACGGTACGAGAGGCCACCGTGTGGCCTCTCTAGCCACACCCTCATGATGGGTCTTACCGCCGCAATCACGACGTCTCAATGTGTTAATAATGGTCTATTATACTAAGATTTTCTGTCTTCTGTGGTGTTAAACTAGCTTCGTTCGCATTAGTTACATTGCTCAGTTCCATGATGGTAGTACTGCGATTTTTTTTTGCATTAGTACTATATAAACGACGTATAAATGGTACTAATGCGAAAACAATTTCGCAATAGTACCATCATGGAACTGAGTAATGGAACTAATGCGAACGAAGCTTAAACTATTCGGTTAGCCACGAGCATTTTCCTTTTCGATATTTTTATGCGTACATGCCTATATGCACGTACTGTAGGTACACATAAGCTTACATGCAAATATGTAATGAATGAATAATAGTTTGATAAGTCTAGAATTATATCGTGATATCACGATATGCATATAAGGGACCTACTTACCTAGGATGAGAGTACGTATGAGTAGATTTCAGAGAATGATTAATAATTAATGTTTTTATTTTATTTTGAATACGGTAGGTGACGCCACGTCACTTTGACAACTGATGCAGCAACGTTTTTTAAAAATATAACTGAGATGGCAGACAAGCACTCGGCCTACCTGATAGAAAGTGTTTACCTGGCCTAAACGTATACAATACCAGGGGAGTCACACTCGTGCTGCCGAACATATAAACACAGAGAGTTTCTATACCGTCAGTGTAGAAGACAAACCAGTATTATCCTTTGGTCCTCCGACTGACAGCAGAAAAACTCTCCAGTGAGCTCTAGCTACCCTACTCACCGTCGGAAACACAACACGAGGTTATTATGGCCGCGGTATTCCTTGCGGCGGAGGTACTTCCCCAGTCGGACTGTTCAATTGAATTTTTTTAAGCGGCATTTCATAATGGTATAAGTGAGAACATGCTGTATATACCACGCTATGCTGTCAGGTGTAAGTTAGAAGTGACAGCAATCGGTTATTATGGGTAATTAGAAATACGATTGCCGTTGTATAATTGTGCAATGATGGGTCGTGGCCTGATGTGGGTCACGTTCTAACATCACGGTTTTGATCACGTGTGGGTACGCGTTGTGTAGTGAGTCTCATGTTCATATTGTAAAAATATTGCAATTTTTTTAAACATTCCGATAGCCAAATTAAAAAAAAACTAAACAAAAAAACTTACACGTTGAAATCCACTCTCCTTTTTTCTATTGTATCAGCTTATTTAGGTTTTTATTGTGTCATCCGTGTGGTGACAGAGTAAAAATACAAGTATCACCACCGCATCTTATCCAAGGGGTGTCGTGAGAGGCGACTAAAGGACAAATACGCAGACGATTTTTTTATACCACTTAGATGGCAGACAAGCACACGGCCCGCCTGATGGAAAGTGGTTACCGTGACCTATGGACGTGTGCAACGCCAGGGGCGTCACACTCGCACTGCCAACCCTGTTAGAACAGAGAGTTTCTGTGCGGTCAGTGTAGAAGATGAAGCAGGACAAGCCTTTGGTCTTCCCACTGACAGCACAAAACTCTCCCCACTGACAGCACAAAAACTCTTCAGTGAGCTCTGGCTACCATACTCACCGCCGGGAACATAACATGAGGTTATTATGGCCGCGGTATTCTGTAGGGCGAAGGTACTTCCCTAGTTGGACTGCTCAATCGTGTACGTGTAAAAATCCATGTACCACCCCGTCCAGCGTAGAAATAGCCTCACAACATTGAGAGAGGCCTATATCCAGCAGTAGACTGTGACAGTAAACCTGGGCCAGTGGCTCGTCCAGTAGGCCATCAATAGCACGTGCATCGGCTTGCGGATGACGTTGGTTTCGAAGAAGGCCTTGGCCCTGTTTGGAATTTTTCAGTAACAGATAGTTTTCAGTTTTTTTTAAAGATAGGACACGTCAATTTGACTTCACCTCGCCTGATGGTAAGCTGAAGGCAAAGTCTCAGGAAAGAGGGTCACCATTATAATGGTGGCACTCAGCTTGACGGCCTCATTAGATACTTTTTCACACTCCGCTTAAATGACCCGGGACTGTAGGAAGAAGGAAGCACGTGATCTGGTAAGTAACCGAGTATCTACATTATAGTTGGTAAAATATGAATTTTTCAACTAATTTCTCTAGAAATGGAAATTCGAAGCCCCTATTTTCGTAAAGATTTTAAATGTTACATAATAATAAGTGCTCAATACAATACATCGTAAACATTATATAACGATTCAATCACGTTTTCCCCTTGAAGTAACAAAAATCTCGATATCTTTTATTACTTTCCACTTCACCGAGAAAATTGCTATTGTACGAACACAATTACATAGGAATAAATCCAACATTCCAACTGTTTTTATTTGCTGTATAAATGCCAATCATATAAGCGTGTCTTAATTATCCTGGAAGCAAACATTCAAGGTCACGTCATAGATAGACAATCGTTTATTTTGTGTTGTTTTTTTATATTTACATATAAACCATGTACTCATACCTGTAAATCCGCGAAGGGATAGGCAGAGGTGTCTTAACAAACACATTTCGCCTCTATGATTTACAGTCCCAAATTTTTTTATTATACCATACTATACTTACGTTCCAGACAAGCACATGTATTAGAGGCGAGCCTATTGCTGTCATGCGGGCACTTAGTCATGAGCTTATGTTTACTGTTCAATGGAGAGCAGCCTTATTTCTTATTCGCCTTCTACGGGATCCACAGGAAGGGATAGGTTAGCTCTATTCTATTCCACCGGGAACCAACAAGGGAAATTTCCACAAAATGTAATTTTATATTTTACTAGCTGACTCGGCGAACTTCGTACCGTTAATATTTTTCCGCCCGCGTGGCTTCAGATTCCGTTTCCGCTGCACCCTTTACTATATTAAACATGTATTATACAAATAAACCTTCCTCTTGAATCACTCTATCTATTAAAAAAACCGCATCATAATCCGTTGCGTAGTAGTAAAGATTTAAACATACAAAGGGATAGGGACAGAGAAAGCGACTTTGTTTTATACTATGTATTGATACTACAGCTATTGGGAAAATATATTAGTTCTTACTTGAAAAAAGGGAAGAAAGTACGTAAATCCAAGCGATTTACTTTCTCCGCTGCTGCAGAGGTGAGAAAATAAGCACTTTCTCCCCTCCTTAATTTTTTTAAATTCATATTTCAAGACTAGAAACAGGCGGATGCCAAAATAAAAAGATTGTATCTCGAAGCCCATCTAAGAGCGCGGCATGGCCACAAGCAACTCGCCAGCTAGATGTCCCTTGACGCCACGGCCTTCCTCGAGCGCTATGCTGGCGCAACAAGCATTGTCCCAAACATCTCAAACTAGCATAAATCTACCTAGATTTTTTTTTACATTGAATTTCAATAATTTTAATATAAATTTTAACTAAAAATGTTTTTCATTTTCCTCATAGATGTAGTATAAAGCACTATGTATCACTAGTTAGAAAGTGCGATTACCAACTTGTGTGTATTAAGGCCCTCAGCTGCGCTTCGGGCCTCAAACTACACCCGCGTTGGTAATCGGTCACTTTCTCCCCTCGATGAACAATGTACTATATAGGTAGTTCGTCATGACTGCTCTTCTCCGGAAATTAAGTTGAGGTGCAGTCCAATAGTGATCGCTAATTCAGATGCTGTCTGTAAGAATGGCGATCCCTATCTTGAAGGCTTCGATAGATCCTTTTTCACGCCCCGCTTAATGAACAGGAGGAGGGGAACACATGTGAGGGTAAAGAGTTCCCGTTGTTCATCATAAGATATTAAGAACCGTACTCTAGAACGTCACTTGTCCGGAATTTCGATTTATCTCAGGACAGATTGCATAGACAGATTTGAAAGATTGTCTATAATCTATACAATCTGTCCTCCGATAAACGGAGATTCAGAACTGAATACCATTCCAGAATACAGGCCTGATTCTGCATGCAAATATGCTTAGTAAAGGTACATTACAATAAGTGTGAAAGTATAGTCAACCCTATGGTCGTATCTGAGTCTATAGAGCTCTCCCAAGAGCTTCATAATCTCAATCCAGTGATCCTCACACCAGCATCATACCGACTGTCAAGGATTAAATTGGATCCCGAAGTACCTTGGAAGGATCTCTCATCATCATTATGGAGACAAATTTTCCTGATTGCATCTGAAGCCAGGGTGAATTCGAAGCTCAGCGTCCGCCTTCTGGCTCTTTCTCCTCCACTTTGCACGATCTTGGGCGTCCATGGTAGTGAGACCATTGGCGCGCATATCACCCTCCACAATGTCAAGCCAGGACTTCTGGGGTATACTCCTTCTAACTGGAACCCCGGACTTATAAACTTGCAAACGTGGAGATAAAAATACGCAAGTACAAACTCTTAATTTATTGCCAAGTTAATAACATTCCTACACATAAATTAACATACATTATTGATATTTCTACTAACGTATACTAGCTGCGGAAACAAGAAGGTAGTAAATAGGAAATAGAAGAGCCGGTTGCATATTGTTATGCAAGCGGTATGCTCGCACAAGGGTGACCTTCTGGCGGGTCACATTGACGGCCGATGATTACTGACTAGTTTTCCTAGTAAACTGGTTACGCTTTGTTAGCTGTTAGATAAGTTTGCGAGACTAGTAACGTGAGCAACACAGCTATTAAAAATTTAAGATTAAATGGTAGCCGATATTACTATGCCCATACATTTATGTAGGAGTTAGGACACGATGGTATTCCCGTCCAATTACGCAGTCCGACTGGGGAAGTACCTCCACCCTGCAGAATACCGCGGCCATAATAACCTGGTGTTGTGTTCCCGGCGGTGAGTAGGGTAGCCAGAGCTCAAAGGCTTTTCCTACTTTGTCTTCTACACTGACGGCACAGAAACTGAATTTTGAGGATGACTCAATCAAGATGGAGTCAATGTTACAACCTTCGCACTTCCGCAGGCTGTGAGCAGAATGCGGGTGTGCATAGTCTGTGGTGCATGTAGCCTTGTGGTAGGTCGCGACGTGAACCGACTCGTAAACGCTACTTATGTAACACTATTGTCAATGTCACTCTGACATTATTGACAGCTGTCAATATTTGTATACCTATTTAGGTAGAAGTTGCAAGCTTTCAGAAGTATTGTAAGCCTAAAAATTCATAACAGTGGGCGTCTACTATGCGAGAAGTGTTAGGTTTGATGCTAGAGTCAGAAATGAGAAATTTTCTTAATTTCTTGTACGAATTGAATGAAATTCTAGTTGCAAATCGCTCTGCACTTTTGAGTTGCCTAATGTGAGGAGGGGTTTACATTCAGTTGCAATATCGAGTCAAATTGTCATCTATAAGACCGGTAGCTCCGTTCCTAATATAACCTGCATACCAACATGCTGCTGTTTGAATTCTGAATGAAACTTTGACGATTTAGCTTTTTTCGATAGGAGGTTTATCAAACACCATTTTTCACCCTGAAAATCCACGCCCCGTACCGTAACGAGTTTAATTTTCTCCCGTTGTTTTGACCTTATTTCCTTTCATTTCCAACAGGTCTCATGCTGTTATTTATTATTTCCCTACAACTTTAATCTCCACTAGCTTAAGTAGTCATTATGGATTTATAAACTCAACTGTCGAAAGCCCAAAGAATTCTATAATATCACTTTTTTCAGTCTTTATTTTACTGAAGGAAAATGACTAAAGTATTATATCAAGTGCCACGGTCAATGTTTACCATATTTTACTATCCATTACCACATGCTATTTGCAGTTTTCCTCTTTCACAAGGCTCGTAAAAGGTAACATTTTGTCATTACACACATTTCCGCGGTAAGCCTTAGAATAACAATTACAACCTTCGATATAATCCCTCTGTTATTACCTATACGCAAGAAATTAACGCTTACTACACTTTAATAGGTATTGATACTGATAAAATAACGAAAGAGTTAGTAGGAGGTAGACGGTATTTCCGTACAATTGAGCAGTCCGACTGGGGAAGTACCTCGGCCCTACAGAACACCGCGGCCGTAATAACCACGTGTTGTGTTCCCCGCGGTGAGTAGGGTAGTCAGAGCTCACTTTTTATGCTGTCAGTGGGAAGATCAAAGGTTATTCCTCCTTTGTCTTCTACACTGACGGCACAGAAACTCTCTGTGTTTACAGGGTCGGTCGGCAGCACGAGTGTGACTTCCTGGGGTTGCAAACGTACAAAGACCACGGTAACCACTTGTGTGCTTGTCTGCCATCTCGGTTGTACAAATAAAAGACCCTCACATGTTTTAACGTTATACGTGAAATAACTTTTTAAGATGGCGTCTATATCGAGTAGGTATAATAATAATATTTTACATAATGTTATAATAATAGCCGTAGAACGTTCACGTGAACTAAGCACCCGTTGTCACGTGGAACCGAGTTCACGTTTCACAGTTCACGTTCAGACTATAAACGACAATGTCGCGGATTGCGAGTATTTTTAACCCCCGACGCAAAAAGAGGAGTATTATTAGTTTAATGTATGTATGTGACATTGCTGCGATCATATGAGGACTGGTTTAGATGTAGTTTTTAGCGGTAGTGAGGAATTTTTGCTATGTACGTTAGACGGCGGCATGATATGTGCTCACCTTCCTTTTTGTTTGAGGGGAGTATTGATAATTCTGGGTTAGCTGGGATGCGAGAGATATATCAGAGTCTACCAGAGTCACTCTTAGCAATTGATGGCCAGAGATAATCGTGCGGTTTTGGTCCGTTCAAACGCCGAAAGGGGGGGGGGGGGGTCGGAGGGGGGGGTCGAGGGTTAAAAAGTTCCTTTTATGTGTTAAAGAAGTTTTGTTATTAATTGTGTGTCGATTTGAGGTTAAGTTACGAATCAGAAGTCTTGGGTTTACTGACACTATTGTACGTGAACAAAAGCAATTTAGATTAGATGTAGTGGTTATTAAGACTATAATTAATTTTAGTGTTGATAGGCATTAGTAGATACTATCATTTATTAAAATCGATTATGATAGTAAAAATATTGAATCGATCTAGGTGGGGTTTGAACCCACGATCTTTGCCTTACAGGGGCAATGCTTTTGACTACTAATCTATTAGGCCTTGCCCGAACCAATCCAAATTTCTCCTATATATCTGCCTTTGACTTTGAATAATTAGCATGCAAAATGCTTTAAAATTTCATTCAAGTACAATTCCTATCATTTATTAGATAAAAGTTAGACATGTTGTCTATTTCTATAGAAGTTGAGATTAATTAATAAATATGTCCTTTCCCTTAAATTTCCTGGCGTTTTGACCGATTATTTTTAACCCAATTAGGTGGCAGACAAGCACACGGCTCACCTGATGGGAAGTGGTTACCATGGCCTATGGACGTATGCAACACCAGGGGCATTACAATCGTGCTGCCGACCCTGTAGATACCTTCTAATACCCTTCTTGAAGAATCCCATATTGTAGTCGCTTGGGAAAACCACGGCAGGAAGTTCATTCCACAACCTGAGCGTGCGTGGGATGAAATATACTGATTGTGGCCAAAGGTAGTGTTTAGAGTCATAAAGTTTACTGAAAGCCTAGTGGTATGGGTAATGGACTGCTGAGACGAGGTCTCGGGTTCGATCCCAGGTTTTACCATGTCACATACCAATGACTTTTCGATGCTTTTCGAAGTTATGTGTGTATTTATCGCAGGTTTATAAGTGCCTGGTTAATGGCAATATAACAATAAAACATAAACTGGTGAAATGTGGGTGCTAGCATCTCTGACTACCCCTTCGGGGATATAGGCGTGAGTTTATGTTATGTTATGTTTATGTTGGTTAAAATATAATACTTCCAGTTTAGTAGGAAATCATGAAATATTTCCGAGAATTGCCCATAAAAGTCCATTCAATGAAATAAACTGAAAAAATACACGTATACATTTAGGTATATGAACTTCCTTTTAATATGGTAAATAGGCACTACATTTTATCCTCCTCGGAATGGATAATTTTTCATAGGCATGAGCAATTATGCATTCTGTGCCTTTGGTCACGTTCACCTACTTTACTGTATAAAATTCCGATTTGAAATAAACATAAATAATTTGAGCAGTTGTGCTTTTGCTTGTATGCTGTTTGTTCTGTGAAGCCCAGGCTCTATACCACAAACAGAAGAAAGGTTCAATGACTGCACCTACACCTTTCCGCTTCGTGAAGGAAGCCTTCACCCGAGAGGGGAATTTGTCTTGGGTCTCGAAGATATTCGAGGTGCCCTTACGCTATTTACTACGAATTTGATAATAGAAACTATGATTAAATGAGAAGAAAATCTAAACGCCCCTATCTAGATGTTGGTCATTATATTATCTTCTTTTATACTATCGGATTGCCCATTAACTCCAGCGTTACTTGTCTCATAAAATTAGCTTTATCAATTTGTTTTCATCCATACTGTCTACATATTCAAATCATCTAAATATATGTTTTGATTGATCATCTACATCTACTACCATACCATAGCACACTCTTCATGGTGAGTTGGTTATGTTGGACTTAAACTGACTCAATTTGCATGATATTTCGGGTCTTCAGCGGCATCTGAAAGACGTGACCCAAGAATAAGGTGTGAGATTGCATAAGATATATCCTTCGCACCCCAGGTGACCTAGAGCCATCTCCAGTTACGAGATGGCCCCCACGGCTGTAGGGACCACGGATTTTATCTTACCTGGTATTTCCGTCCAATTGAGCATCCGATTGGGGACGTACCTCCGTCCTACAAAATACCGCGGCCTTAATAACCTCGTGTTGTGTTCCCAGCGGCTCTTAGGGTAGCCAGAGCTCACTAGAGAGTTTTTGTGCTGTCAATGGGTAGATTCAACGCTGACGGCACAAAAACTCTCTGTGTTTACAGAGTCGGTAGCACCAGTGTGACTCCTGTGGTGTTTCACACGCCCATAGGCCACTGTAACCAGTTTCTATCAGGTCGGCCGTGTGCTTGTCTACTACTTCAGTGGTATAAAAAAGGGAGGAACGCATCGCCTATATTCCAAAGACAATTTCGCAAAATCCAGTGGATTTTAATCTCTTGTGACGGCACAGACAGGTAGTTAATTAAATAATCTGCTAATAACATTGTATCTGCTTATGTAACATGAAAGCACGTGGCAATAATACAATTCACGTGTACTCGTGTATACGTCAGATGGGTTGTTGTTCTAACCAAGGTTAGCAGGCTCTTGTAACAATACGTATACATACAGAAGTGGTAATTTCGTTTTTAAAATAATGTCAGGTAATTGGTATAAATTACACTGAATTTTAGGAAATTGGAAACGCTTTTCGTGTTGCGGATTTGTTTGTGTTACTCATGGCTGTTCATATTTAAAGTGGTAGACAGTGAATAAATCTTATGTAACTACAGAATCTGTGTTAAATGTAATAAAGTAGAATCCAAATAAATTTCTATAGAATCCGTTAAAAATACGTAGTTTTATTTCTATGATTAAGAAAATTTTCGGAGTGAATATCTCTAGTACATTTTGTTCTACCTGGGATTTGAGCCGGGCAACTAGTTTAGCTTTTAAGAGGACGTTATTTTTGTAGTGAGTGCATACAACTCCGTATTATCAGGAGATGATAAAAGAACGAGTGTAAACAAGTTTGCAAGAAGCCTTCCTGCGATCTATGTGTATACCTATTAGACACTATGGAGTACTCTCCAGCCTTCATGGCCTTTGGGTGGGGGTAGCTAAGAATTATATTTTCGTTCCTATCAAATTTCAAACAACCCATTCCATTCCATTTTTTAAATACATACATACATAAATATATTTTAACCAGTCTGGCAATTGAACTTAGAATCTCATATACAGCTGTCGTATACGTTATCTCCACACCGTCGAGGTTGTGACTAAATTCTAATAATTCATTAAGTTATGTTTATAATTTGCGAGTTATTTGTTTTTAAATATTTTTTTTCTGCGTTTAACACCAGTAGGCAGACGTTAAATTCAAAAATAATAATAATAAAATGATTGGCGTTTTCCTCAATTTGTATGCAAATTTGTGTGTATTCTTTGAAAACATTTGATTATAATATTGTTATTTAAGTGATATTTTATTCATGGTTTGTTTTGCTCAAAAATAGTAGATACATAGAATCAAAAAATCGCCTCAATTACTTGGAAACGATACAACTAGTGGAACATTCATAGGCCACAATAACCATTTATTAACAGGTTACATAAGTTAAGGTCTCCTCTGCCAGGGAGCAAAATGGGGACACCGACCTCGGTCATAGAGGTGAGGGGGTGGGGGTAGGTACCCGATAGCTACTACAGTACAGACAGTAAACATACAGCCCATATAAAAAATTCCTGCTTGAGGGCAATAAGCTCGTCCTCGGGGGACTTAAAATCATAGTTGTCAAAATGTGTATGTATAACCTCTGTTTACACCTTCAGGGTGAGTATGTATACCTATATGTATTTTTCAGACCCAGACTCCGAGGTGAAGACTTCAGATACGACCGGGATTGTATGATATATTGAACTTATTTGCTTCCTAAGTAGTATCATGATATAACCAGCGACTTAGTGACGAAACTCCAAACTTATTAGCAAAGGTTTTCAGTTGTACCTAACCTAATTATAGGTCGGCTGTTTCTGACGTCACGTGGAATACTTACATAAAATTGGAGTGTTGTATAACTGAGCCTCGTGATTGAGGCGGTTTGATCACGTGTGGGTGGCCTACGCAACGGTAGATTGGGAATTTGCAGCCCAGTTTAGGGTTACGTATGAAAGAGAACCTTATTAGTAAGGCTGTGTGCGCGTCATAAGGTCTTTACAATCGTAATAGGCTGTTGAAAAGTTCACATATTTGCACATTTATAATATTAGTAGGCAGTAGGATAGCGGCTTAAGTGTATGGGATCTTCTAGGTCTAAGGCTACCTCATCTTCAAGACGTTATACAAAGCTACTGCGGCGCTGGCCCAGAGGTTCCCCTCGTGATTGGAGGCTCATGCCTGAGCCACTCACATAAAAACTGGAATATTATATTCATTATGTAGGTACATAATGAATATTTAAATATGTGTAAGTATATATTATTTACGTATATTAAAATATGAGTATATAAGAAATGTAATATGTAAATGTGAATTTATTGATTTCGTATTTATGTATACCTAATATATTTATCCTTTTAGAGTTATTGTTATCCTGTTAATAAATAGTTCATTCTTCTGCCTGAACCTACCTCAATGTATCTCTGCATCACTCTAAGCTAGACTGCTAGATTTGTACGAACTGTGCATAGACAAACCAAATTAGAAGAATGAGTAGGAGATCTGACTCGCAGATTCATAGTATTTGACAAGCTTTGGATACTACATAGATGGTGATATGATGATGAATATAATATTCAGATACGTTTCAACAAGACCACGGTTGTGACCAGTATGGAACTTGTATGATACCTTTGTGCACGACTTCGACTCTCGCTTGATTCTTTTTTGTTATTTAGTTGTGTGTCACTGACAGCCATGTTAGCAGTGTAGAGGGAGAGTGAGTTAGTAAGACTTTAAATATAATTCAACGAACAGAGTTAGTGTATTTGTTGAAATGAATCATGGGTATTTCGAGTGGGGACGCCCATTAATTTCGATGTTCCATCTCGCACGAAACGGTTTTAGGTCTAATTCCTTTGCCACACGAGAAAGAGCTGGAATCCTCTGCCCGCGCACGTGTTTCCCTCTTCCTACCATCCCGGGTTCTTCAAGCGGGGTATGAAAAAGCATATGTCAAGACCGTCGAGTTAGGGACCACCGTTTTGCGTTCAATAGCATCGGAAATCCGTATCTTCTGGACTGCGCTTCAGCTTTTTACCATCTAGCGAGGTGCAGTCAACTGACAGACCAAAAAAAACATTGCGTACGGAGGACCCAAAAACTTACATACTGTATTCACGTATACCCCTGATCACACAATTTGGCCGACTTACATCAAAGCTGAGGTCATGACCACATGACGTCATTAATGTGACATAATATGTACAAGAGCAGCGTTTACAGTGACGTAAGGAGTTACTGTGTCGATCGCATTATCTGTGGTATTAAGTAACTATAAGTAACGATTGAGTAATGGCCACGGATTGAATGTATGCTTAAATGTGGTTAGATAATGAAATCCTGTTAGTTTCAATGCTTCGATATAGCTTTTGGGTACTGGAGGTCAGTATGGCCTGATCTCTAGTTCGACTGCTAAAGTGGACCTCAGCCTGCAGAACTGTCGACTTCAGATGCGACTGAGATTAACGCTTAGGTAAAGAAGAAGAAGATCATGAAATCAGTTACTGTTGGATGTTACTATAAATGCCCTTTTCACGTCGCTGTGCGCCCTGGACAACAAAGTTGGAAGTGCCTCTCTCGCATGTCGAGGAGACTACCGTCTATGACCAATGTCGACCAAGGTAGGAGCCAACGTGTAGACAGTTGGAGGCACTCCACTTGTCCCTCTGACTAGCACAGGGCACAGTTTTTTTTTTAATACTACTGAGGTGGTAAACAAGCACACGGCCCACCTGATGGAAATTGGTAACCGTGGCCTATGGCCGTGTGCAACACCAGGGCAGACAAATTCATGCTGCCGACCCTGTAAACACAGAGTTTCTGTGCCGTCAGTAAAGAAGACAAAGCGGGAATAACCTTTGGTCTTCCCACTGACAGCACACAACTCTCCAGTGAGCTCTGGTTACCCTCTCACCACCGGAAACACAACACGAGTTTATTATGGCCGCGGTTTTCTATGGGTATTCCCCAATTGAACTGCTCAATTGGACGGAAATACCGTCGTATCCTACCTCCTACTAACTCTTTCGTTATTTTATCAGTGTAGTAAGCGTAAATTTCTTGCGTATAGGTACCCTCTGTAGCAGAAGGACAGATACGCAAAATCCCGGAATAGCAAAATCCCAGATTAGCAGAAGGACGGATTAGCATAAAGGCAGATAATGTACTGTCGTGTACATTATAATACAAACCAAACCTTATTATTAACCTTATTATCTATTTGTGACCTCTTTACCTCTTTCTTCTAAATGGCCACTTTTCATAAACAATCAGACGATCTATATTATATTTATTATTCAATGTGACATGCAATGTTTGTTTTTCTGATAAAAGACATTTTCCTCAGTTATCAAATAATTTAATATTATAATTTAAATAATGGATCAAGCTAGTTCCAGTAACGGTGGATCATATTTAAAATTTATTAAAAGTCAAAAAGGTAAAAGTGTTTTGTTACATGCCGGCCACAGGTACAATTATGTGAAGAAAAATGAGAGTAGGACCACAAATTGGCGCTGCTACAACAAAAAACAATGTAGCACATCTATTACATTGAATGCTAAAAATGACATAATAAGGGAAGCGAAGCACTCTTGCATCCCTGATTTTCAACGCAATACAACGGATGCAATATTAGACCAGTGCAAGGAAGAAGTATGTAAAAACTTTGAACCAATACAGAGAGTATTTGAAAACTACATTTATAAGAGAAAAGAAGAATTGAATTTGCTGGCAATTGACGATGATGATTTGCCTGTGTTTTCTATGAAAAGGGACACTCTATATAGATCGCGGCGAAAATATCTGAAAGTCACTGAATGCAAAGACATGAAGAAGCTAAAACTGCCACACTGTTTAGTGGATAATTTTTTTTTATGTGATGATGGTGTGGATGAAAGAATTATAATTTTTGGAACTACACTGGCTAAGCAACTTTTAATGAAATATGAGGTATATTACGGTGATGGAACATTTAAGGTAACACCGACACCCTTTTATCAGCTATATACCTTACACGTAGACATTACCAATAATAACGAAGATACTGTCAGCTTTGTACCCCTTCTTTACATTCTGTTCCCAAACAAATCAGAAACTACGTATAGAAGACTTTTTTTAATACTCAGAGACCAATTTAAAATGAAAATCACGGTCTACAAATGCGATTTCGAATTGGCAACCATAAATGCTGTCAAATTTGTTTATCCACACGTGACTATCAAGGGTTGCTATTATCACTTTGTTAAGAATGTCTGGAAGATGGCTAAAAAAATTGGGTTAACTGTAGTTGAAGGTGGGCACAAAATAATAACTTTATGCACACAATTACCTCTATTGCCAGCAATTCTGATTCCGGAAGCCTACCTTTCTATATTTGATTTGTGTCCCGAAAAACCAGAATTTTTGGAATTTCAAAAATACTTCAATAACCAATGGATCCTCAAAATCACAAAGGACATTCTTAGCTGTTACAACGAAAAATTTAGGACAACGAATGGTGTTGAGGGATGGCACCGGAGGATTAATACAAAAATACCTACGAATCCTTCACTCTTCCTATTTGTACAGCTATTAAAGAAAGAAGCATATTTCCAAGATCTGAAGTTGACCGGCAATAGCATACCACAAAAACGTTCTTCTCTTATTACAATGAAAGATAAAAAAATTGATCAAGCTATCACGAGCTTTTTGAATAATAAAAATTCTGCAATGGAATGTTTGATACGTTTGGCCAAAGTTAATAAAACAAATTAAATAACTTTTAAAATTTATTTTGTCTTTAATAAAACGAATTAAATAACTTTTAAAAGGACATTGCTACGCGTCCATACATCATTCGCCCCAGAACCAACAGCAATGGAAAAAGGTTTATTGAATACAGAATATTTTTTTAATTCTTATTACTTTGTATTTATAAGACGGACAAGATTCTAAAGCCCAGAAATGCAACAAATATGTGAGATTTTGAGGTTACGTTTGTGCATAAGCCGGCCATATTTGGATAATATTATTAACCTATCGATTAAGTATTTGTTATACCCTTTTGCTCTGAATGGACTTCGAAATATTTAAATGCTTTTTAGATAAGTATTATTGACAGTCGAAATTATCCATAACGATCAATAAATACGGTAGGTAAGACAAATATTAAATTAAAAGTGCTATATTGTCTCGGTATTTATCAATAGCAGGTAGGTACCAAACCTATTTAAAAATTATATAGATATATTAGAGTTCTTCGTACCTATTATTTTATGTCAGACTAGCAGCCCCGACCGGGCTTCGCCCATGGGCCACTTTGAAATATAAGCCGGATTTGTCGACATTTATGATTACTGCTCCGCTCTCTTGAGCAGTAGCGTGATGATATTAGCCTATAACCTTCCTCGATTGATGCACTCGTCATCATTCTCAGTCAGCTCAGCTCAGTTCTGCTTTCAAATCTGTGATGCAGTTGAACTTACCTCCACAACCAATTGGCGAAAAGTTCTAGATTTTGTGGGCTCTGACTACCCGTAACGACCGCCATAGATCTTCGTATGGCAACCGGGACCATTGGCTTAACGTGAGACCATGGCACGATCAGACCAATGCAAATACCATACCTATGCATATTCATATATTTATTATTTGCACTGAGCGGGGATCGAACCCGCGCCTCCTGTGTAGCGGTCGCGTTCACTAACGCTACGGGACAGAGACTGTATGGAAGGTGATAATTCGAACCACTAGCTCCTGAGATTAATGCGTTCAGCCAAACAAACAAACTCTTCAGCTTTATAATATTAGTATACAAATATAGACTTCTGTATAGGTATTATATATTTCATTAGATGAATATTTACATACTGTACATAAGAATTGTCTAAATAAAAATATCAAAACAATACATTATTATACTTACATATGTTATGTAATGTAATAAGTAAATAAATACATACAACACATTTTTCATTCTTTATTTTTCATTACTCATTTTCCACATTACAAGTAAGAATATTGTCTAAAAATTGTGCAGAGGTGTCGATATTTTCATACCTTGCGTAACTTAAATACTAAATAATGGTCATGGCATACAATTGCAGCTTGTCTACGAACTTGTGTTGGATCGATCACAATTATACACAAAATAAGTTTTGTGGCTGTTGTGACGGCTTTGTATTTTGCCTCGCAATAACCATATATTTTCCGAGTTTATATTGTTCATCAGATCATGATCGACCTTAATAATAATTATTACCACAATTCACACATCTCAATGGTCTCCTTGAAGTAGATCTTGAGAAGATGTCTTTGAATAGTGCACTGCTGCACGATCAGCACTTTGCCAGTAAGGATGGCATATATAATGTGTTGCATGTTGTATCTGAAAGATATGACATTTTTAGCTATTAACATTTATGGTATATGCACAACATAATAATAAATATATGTTAGTGGTGTATTAATTGGTGCAAGCCTTTCTATAATAATGTTTTTCAAACTAAGTTGATGTGGAGTATGAGTTTTTAATGAAATTATTTGATGTGGACGAGCCCGAGGTTCTAACCTTATATGGCAAAGCACACAGTCATTTCTTCCAACATTTCTGGTAGTTGGAGCTATTGAAGTGCGAATAGTCACTCGAGCCAAAGTTCAACATGAAGTACATTAATAAGATCATGTGCATGGATCTGAAAAACAAAATCAATTTCATTCAATGTAATATTTTGTCTAAATGTTATGTAGTGTAGGTAACCATTATTTAAAAAATAGCATCGTTTTTATATTATGTTAATACAAAATATTTATAAGGTTTAATGCAAGTATGATTGAAAACTTCTTTAGCAGCAAAGGGCATAGGTACTTACCACCAGCAGACCCTCAATAACACAATATACACAGTCCATTTGAATTTTATAACCATTATCAAAGTACAGTTCACAAAGTCCAGAAATCACAGCCCCGTATTTCGATATTTGTAAGAGATCACAAAGTCCAGATATCAAAGTAATTGATTTTGCATGAGATTAGAGTCCGTTTGAATAGCCAAGTAGTTAATAAAATATCTAAATTATTCGAAGAAAACAAGAATAAAATTCAAATCAACTAAATACACAGCGAACTATTGAAGTCACAGTGACAGGTATGGCCAAAGAGAAAAATACGATGCTACGTTTGTCACGTTGTCATTCATTGGTTGAAAATGGCGATAGTACTTAGTTATTATCGTTACATTACTCTTAATTATTAATTTAGAATAGATCCTTGTCCGTTTGATACAGATATTTGCATCTAATTCATTCAAATAGATAAATAATTATGGTATATGCCACATGTTTGTTGGTTCTGGGGCGACATTCAGCGATGTCCTTTATTTTGACTTCAGTGTGTATCTGTACTTCTGCCTTTATGCTAATCTGTCCTGCTAATCTGGGATTTTGCTATTCCGGGATTTTGCGTATCTGTCCTTCTGCTACAGAGAGTATAGGTAACTAGCTTTTGCCCGCGGCTCCGCCCGCGTGGATGTCTGTTATCGCGACCAAACATAGCCTATGTCGCTTCTCAAGGTCTAATCTACCCCTATACCAAATTTCATCAAAATCGGTTCATTGGTTTTGGCGTGAAAGCGTAACATACAGACAGACAGACAGACAGACAGAGTTACTTTCGCATTTATAACATTAGTATGGATAATAGAGGGATTATATTGAAGGTTGTATTTGTTATTCTAAATCAAGTCCTACCTCCTCTCAAAAACAGTTGCTCTCCAGCAGTCAAGGAGGCAGGGGTTTTCTGCAAGCACAGGCCTGAGAGTGATAGGTACAGCTATCTGTCACCCTAGCATAGAAGTAGACCAGCGCAGTGACGAAATTCTCCGTATTCAGGGTAAGTTGGCGATACCGTGGTTGCCATCCCGTACTCGAGACGGCATTTCAAAACCGTAGCCCAGGATTAACCGGAGTTAGAGGTAAATTCTTTATTGGGTATAACCCAACACCCCAGTTATTGAGGCACTAGACGATGTGCCGTTTTAGTTCGAGTCCGACATAACCACTCGCTGGCCGACAAGCGAGGTGGTATATTCGAGAGCCTTTCGGAAAATTAAATTGTGTACAAAATCTATACTATGTACTATATATGGCTACGGAGTGACCCAACACTCCACAGCCCAGAGTGACCCAACACTCCACAGCCCAGAGTGACCCAACACTCCACAGCCCAGAGTGACCCAACACTCCACAGCCCAGAGTGACCCAACACTCCACAGCCCAGAGTGACCCAACACTCCACAGCCCAGAGTGACCCAACACTCCACAGCCCAGAGTGACCCAACACTCCACAGCCCAGAGTGACCCAACACTCCACAGCCCAGAGTGACCCAACACTCCACAGCCCAGAGTGACCCAACACTCCACAGCCCAGAGTGACCCAACACTCCACAGCCCAGAGTGACCCAACACTCCACAGCCCAGAGTGACCCAACACTCCACAGCCCAGAGTGACCCAACACTCCACAGCCCAGAGTGACCCAACACTCCACAGCCCAGAGTGACCCAACACTCCACAGCCCAGAGTGACCCAACACTCCACAGCCCAGAGTGACCCAACACTCCACAGCCCAGAGTGACCCAACACTCCACAGCCCAGAGTGACCCAACACTCCACAGCCCAGAGTGACCCAACACTCCACAGCCCAGAGTGACCCAACACTCCACAGCCCAGAGTGACCCAACACTCCACAGCCCAGAGTGACCCAACACTCCACAGCCCAGAGTGACCCAACACTCCACAGCCCAGAGTGACCCAACACTCCACAGCCCAGAGTGACCCAACACTCCACAGCCCAGAGTGACCCAACACTCCACAGCCCAGAGTGACCCAACACTCCACAGCCCAGAGTGACCCAACACTCCACAGCCCAGAGTGACCCAACACTCCACAGCCCAGAGTGACCCAACACTCCACAGCCCAGAGTGACCCAACACTCCACAGCCCAGAGTGACCCAACACTCCACAGCCCAGAGTGACCCAACACTCCACAGCCCAGAGTGACCCAACACTCCACAGCCCAGAGTGACCCAACACTCCACAGCCCAGAGTGACCCAACACTCCACAGCCCAGAGTGACCCAACACTCCACAGCCCAGAGTGACCCAACACTCCACAGCCCAGAGTGACCCAACACTCCACAGCCCAGAGTGACCCAACACTCCACAGCCCAGAGTGACCCAACACTCCACAGCCCAGAGTGACCCAACACTCCACAGCCCAGAGTCCCTTCGGAGCAGAATGTACAAAACGCAAAATGAGCACCACAAGCAAAATGTACAAAACGCAGAATGTACATGACGCAGAATGTACAAAACGCAAAATGTAGACAACTCGCAAAATGTACACAACGCAAAACGTACACCTTAGGGCTTGTCTGTATTATATGTATAGTGCGTTAAGAAAGTCATGAAAATTGAGGGTGGCCGTGATCACTGACTGCATCAGTAGCGCACGTCCACCGTCACGTCGTCGAATCCGTGGGGTGGAAAATTCTTCAATCACCCACACATTCACGATATTCTTTATATTTCATTTCGTATTGTTCTATGACCGCCCCAAATATTGAGATTGCACGTGTCGTATCACTGGACTTCATGTTGCAGGCTTTGTTTTCGTTATTTGCAACTTGTCCGAAGGGTAATTTAATATAAAAAAAAACGTTATTCGTTATTAATTGCAACTTGGCGAAGGGTAGTTAAGGGCATAGCAATTAAATATTTTTTTTACTTACACTCGTTTTCTATTAGTACCTACTTAGCCATCAGGTTGATAATGACATTTTCCTAAAATGACAACTTCCGAAAACGGGAACGACAATTTCCTACAACGGCCATTCTAAAATAGTCATATTCCGAAAATTACAACTTCCTAAAATTACAACCATTTTAGGAAGTTGTCGTTTTAGGAAGATGTCGTTTTCAGCGTGAGGGGTACTTCTTAGTTGCTTTTTATATACAGACAAGCCCTAAGGTGTACATTCTGCGTTGTGTACATTTTGCGAGTTGTGTACATTTTGCGTTTTGTACATTCTGCGTTATGTACATTCTGCGTTTTGTACATTTTGCTTGTGGTGCTCATTTTGCGTTTTGTACATTCTGCTCCGAAGGGCCCAGAGTGACCCAACACTCCACAGCCCAGAGTGACCCAACACTCCACAGCCCAGAGTGACCCAACACTCCACAGCCCAGAGTGACCCAACACTCCACAGCCCAGAGTGACCCAACACTCCACAGCCCAGAGTGACCCAACACTCCACAGCCCAGAGTGACCCAACACTCCACAGCCCAGAGTGACCCAACACTCCACAGCCCAGAGTGACCCAACACTCCACAGCCCAGAGTGACCCAACACTCCACAGCCCAGAGTGACCCAACACTCCACAGCCCAGAGTGACCCAACACTCCACAGCCCAGAGTGACCCAACACTCCACAGCCCAGAGTGACCCAACACTCCACAGCCCAGAGTGACCCAACACTCCACAGCCCAGAGTGACCCAACACTCCACAGCCCAGAGTGACCCAACACTCCACAGCCCAGAGTGACCCAACACTCCACAGCCCAGAGTGACCCAACACTCCACAGCCCAGAGTGACCCAACACTCCACAGCCCAGAGTGACCCAACACTCCACAGCCCAGAGTGACCCAACACTCCACAGCCCAGAGTGACCCAACACTCCACAGCCCAGAGTGACCCAACACTCCACAGCCCAGAGTGACCCAACACTCCACAGCCCAGAGTGACCCAACACTCCACAGCCCAGAGTGACCCAACACTCCACAGCCCAGAGTGACCCAACACTCCACAGCCCAGAGTGACCCAACACTCCACAGCCCAGAGTGACCCAACACTCCACAGCCCAGAGTGACCCAACACTCCACAGCCCAGAGTGACCCAACACTCCACAGCCCAGAGTGACCCAACACTCCACAGCCCAGAGTGACCCAACACTCCACAGCCCAGAGTGACCCAACACTCCACAGCCCAGAGTGACCCAACACTCCACAGCCCAGAGTGACCCAACACTCCACAGCCCAGAGTGACCCAACACCCCGAAGAAAATGAAACTACGAATACGCTTAATTAGTATATTTCCACAAAACGGCACAGGGTACAGGTAGGATTGTGTGTAAACTCCGTCGCCGACACCATGGCTTGTCGGCGCCGATGCGCACCAAGGCTACCAGCACTGCTGACACAGGAACTAGCAAATCTTGGTGCAACACGTATGGATCGTTATGCAGGGGCAGCAGCACCCACCGCAGCAACCTCCGCAGCAACCTCCGCAGCACCTGGAAAGAAAAAACGGTTAAGAGAATATCGACGACATGAGCGCGGTGCAGAGGGAGAGGCACGGTTGCACTCACGTGAGAAGTAGGACCGACGGGCGTTAAAGCCTGCAAGACTGAACTGTACTTACATCTTGGTTTATTTATGGGATATTTCGTCGGACCGAAAAAGAAAATATTCAGATATACTGAAGTAGCAGTGGAAATTAAACTAGGTTTAGAATTTTTATGATTTTCTAGAATTTATCTAAAAAATTATTAAATTTTTTTGGAGCTTTTTATATTATTCACTCGAGTGTCTTCTTAGTACTGACCTTCTGTTCTCACTTGATTGTTTACAACACCTCGGATTGCGTTTGAACAGAGAATTCTTCACTATTTATTTTTAATTTCACAGATTACATGTGGACAGTTAGTTTATGCATTACTAAAGCTTTATTTTTCTAGGATGCCGTATTAGGATCATTTTGAATACAGAACGCTTGATTTGTTTTTAATTTACAAGAGGATGTATACTTTGAAATTCCAAAGCTTGGTGCACATTTTTGTCGTAACTCAAACAATGTTAGTACAGGAAAATCAAAAGTTTCTTTTATAATAAGTCTATAAGTATATAAGCAATCATGGCATACATACATAAGCAATCTCTAAAGGTCCGGTATTCTGATCTGTTATCAATATTTTTCTTTGGGTCTTTCACTTTTGGTGGTCGACCACTTTTTAATAAAATAATGATCTTAATAGTTTTAAAGATATTTGATTTTTAAAATTCAATTACGCGGGTTCCCGGAAACGCTCTAAATACAAAATCGTCCGTGAATATGACGCCACACGGCGGTTGCGCGTAGTGCATGTATGAAGTGCAAGAGAATATAGCATTTATCTCGGTCTACGTTGCGTTTACACGTATATAGTTATGAATAAAAGTAATTTAAAATTTAATAAGGACTCTCAAAAGTTATAAATTTGAACTGAATTTGATTGTTTATATTTTGAAATTTTGAAAAAGTCATAGTTTTAGTTTAGTTAAACAATATTTTATTAACAAGGCATATTTTTCCAAAACAAGCTAAACATACTACGCAGTATTGGGAAGAATCGACGACTCAGGCAAATAGCCTATTGACACAAGCCGAGCCGTGGGCATCAGCTAGACGCTAATATCTAACTGACGGTGGCTTGCATTGTTTTTTTTTTGATATGTACGAAACTTGTAAACGTTTTTTGAGAATCTAAACCTATTTTTCAATATTCAGCCTCAGAACTAACCCAAGCGATCGCCAAACTCCCACTAAGTACCTATATAAACGAAAAATAGACAAAAAATATAAAAAAGGGGATGGAATTAGTATGTAGATGTGAAAGAATTACCCGAACGTAACGGTATGTTATAGTATCCAAAAGTCTAGCGGTATAATTCTTTCTTTTCTGTGAGCGGTATTGCCACGTTGAATCGTGTATCCTCACCTGAAATTACATTGCCAAACACAAACTGGTATCTGATATTAAAAAGAAGAAAAAAAAATAAACAGACAGCTAGATGTTGCTGTCAGTTGAGGTCTTTATTGAATTTTAGTCGATTTACTGCAGAAGCCATTTTGAAAAAGTTGAATCTGACGTTGAGAGAATTCAAGAATATTTAATATAATTTATTTATAAGCCATTTCGGTAATGAAAATTAAATATCAACAACACCATAACAACGAAATCGACATGTTAATAAGATTCGGAACTAGATATTGCAATAATTGGAACAAACTTAGATTCAACGTTTGAAACCTTGGATTAGGGTTACAAGGTGTTTTGTTATGCCACTTCTGCTGCAAATACAAACAGGTTTGTTTCTTAGTTTATCCATATTAATTCTCGTAGCATAAATGCAAAAGTAACTCTGTCTGTAACGCTTTCACGCTTAACCCACAAACGATTTTGATGCTATTTGGTACAGGGGTAGATCAGATCTTTGGGAAAAAACATAGGCTGAAGAGAAAAGACAAAGGTATAGTAATATTTGGTCGCTATATCTTAAGTCCACGCGAGTGGAGCCGCGGGAAAGAGCTAGTATAACTATACTTGTACTAAAAACGGCGTACGAAATCACTTGAAACCGGTTTCGAATGGAGTTATATTTTTTCTTTCGAAACTGGTTTCGATAAAAGAATAATATTTCTTCTTTTGCAACGTTTCCATAGAAGAATAATGTTTCTTCTTTCGAAACTCTAAAGAAAATTTCTTTTGATGAAGGCAAAGCAAACAATTTACTCCACTTACATTCGATGGCAATGAAATGTCATAGAAATGTAAATGACTTTCATTAGAATAATATATTAAGAGAAAAGTAGATAATAATTCATGGAAAATATAAAAAAAACTAGCCTTTCTTTAAACATCTGTTGTACTAAAACGAGAATAATAATTTTATGGAAGGATAAATAATTCCAATTTATCAAAAGAGGGTTTCGAAACAAGAAACATTACTCTTGTATTGAAATGAGTTTAGAAAGAAGAAATATTATTCCCCTATCGAAACCGGTTTGAAAGAAGTAATATAATTCTTCATTCGAAACTGGTTTCGTGCGTGGCCGAAGCGGAAAAAAATTGTTGATCCTCATCTTAGCCTTGTTCCTGGTTGCATTCGAGGCATTAATCTCAGTGCCCGGATTCTGCGGACTCCTTCTCCTCGCACTGGATTGGTTTTGGGTTTTAGAGAGTGACTCTCAATCCAAAGGCGAAAGTCTTTAGCAGAATTTTATCTTTTGTTAATCGTTACTTTAACAGATACTTAAACACCTACTGACAGCTTATAAATGATAGAATATTGTTACTTTTCAGCATGGGAGGATTCGTCAGGCTGGTCAAGAAATTCCGTTTATCAGATGCGCAAGAATCGTAGCAAGTGGTAAGCTTTAGTCTTGGTTTATAAAATCTGTCTGGGATAAAGGCTTAATTTGTATGTTCACAAAATAAAGAAATACGGATAAGTTTTATCGTATTTATTGAATTGTTTAAATCTTATCGAAATCAAATTCACAGCCGATACCTACCGATAGTCCACTCACGACCCACTCCTAGCAAAAGCAATATATCCATCTGGTTAAGGACATATTTTAAGCAATCTTAGCGCGCTTTTACCTAGTCATGAATAGCCAACTGAAGTTCAATACCACAAATCGGATCATTCCACTTGAAACCATAGTTTAGATCCATTTTGGTTCCAGTTAGACTTTTTTTTCCTTAGAACCAAATAATATTTAATTTATTATACCTATCTAAAGTTTTATCTCGAACAAGCACAAGAAATAAACCGAATTTCTTTGACTGCTTATAGTTCCATTATTTATTATCCATTCGACAGTTCAATGGATCTATGTATCGATCAAAACATCAAACGGGCCATGACAATAGTTGGTCATCACCCTTTCAAAATAGTTTAAGGGCAAATCTATTCAACTATAAAACTATTACACCAAGAATTGTCGAAGATCCATTAAACTTGTCCCTGAAACCGTTTTTCCGGTGTTAGAATGTTTCGAAATCGATAATGTAATCGATACGAAATATCAGATACTTCGTCTCGTAAATCGAAAATCGATTTTGCAATCGCCATTAGGGTAGTAGCGTGTCTAAAGGTTGGGCAACTGACGAGCCATTGTTGAGCAAATGCGTCGGCAATTTTTTTTAAATTGAAATTGCTTGCACACTTGCAAACAATTATTTGGGAATCACAAATCTCACTGTTCGTGTGATGACCACTTATATGATGCACCATCTTTACATATTGACTAACGCATTACTACAAATTAAGCTGTTAACTAACAATATCATAAGTGTCGTAATTAATAACAACCAATCTTGTTAAAAATCTTAAAATTTCAGTTGACACTACTTCTTTTTCTTTTGGTTTGACTTAAAAAGCTTTAATGGGAGCCACTGCCATCTGACTTTTCAACTTCGAGCGAAAAGCCTGCGCCTTAGTCTAGTCTTTCAATGGACGCATGTACCGTCTAGCGTTTGAGGTTGGCTTGAAGCTCCGAAGATCTTGACGGAGATCTAAAAAGTACACAACACACGGCACGAAAATAGCTTCGTTTTATTCAGTAACGTCAAACCGCACAACAATCATTACCCTACTATTAATTTAGATTGTCAATAAACTAGTAGAATAATGCCAAGAAGCCATGCGTGCGACGTTGGAGGTCAGAGCGCATTACTTAATATTGTACTGTAACTGTGTGTCAACTGCACGGACGGTTGCTTATCGGTTTAGTGTTCGCCAGACATCGCCATATCGACTGTTGGAGGTTCGAAGTCGCTCCGTCATTTAATAGCATAGCGGGGGCCGGTTATATTCGACTCGAAACCGACTAAAACCGCACGCTGTCCTGGAACTTGAGATTCCGACCCATCGCCGAGATGGCCCTTTGGATGTAAGAAGCACGCTCTGTAAAGAAAGAATAAACAGCTGACTCATCAAGCTATTGAACTTTAACCTTGAAAGCAGTTGACGTATGCATTTTGCGAAACATAATTTGCATGGAGGTTTTTAATCTTGCTGATTAGAAATTCTGATGCTAAAAGCTACTGATTTTTGAATTTCGGCATGGGTCCTCACCTAGACTAGGGGCCTGGCTAACCCCAGCCGTAAGAGCCAGTACGCCTGCTTATTAACAGACGGGCTTTTCACAAAGGGATTGGAAGGTCAGACGATAGTCACTGCACTAAAAACCGTATAAACAAATCCAAAAGCAGAAGGGGTAAGTAGACCTCGGGTCCCGAAGGATAAGCCTCGAATGCAACCAGAAACAACGCTAGGTAGTTCACCTTTTTTTAAGGCATTTAAACCACTGTCTACTTCCTCAGGGATATTTTGGCGTGTATTATGTGTAATTACTTCCAATAAATCATATTATTAACCAAAAAGCATGTGCATTATCAAACTAATCACCAAATGCACCCATAATTGCAAAACATCTGACGTAATTGCCAGGTATAAAATTAGCAAAATATTTCGCTAATAGCAACACTGTCGTAACCGTAGTTCCGTAGATATGTCAACACATACATACATATACTATTACCTAATTCTTGCTAAATATACATATAAGTGGCATGATCTATGCTGCAGACACGGGTGCGGGCTTTTAAAACAGTTTTGGATACATTTGTAAACTCCTGAAGGTAAGCAAAAGGGCACTAACACTCCCCAATTTCGCCAAACATTTTTTTTCGATTCTAGGTATTAGCGGGCGAATCTTTTGTTGCTACCCAAGCTCTCTTGCATGGGTCGTCTAAACATACTGTTCCCATCGCCAACAAAAGAAAACTCATTTCCGGGCTCCAAAGCTACGCTCTAGATGTAACCAGGTTTTTTAATTTTTTTACTCAGTCTCCTATCAATTTACTGTATTATAATTTGTTCACTGTTTCTTGTACCACTATCAATTTACTGTAGTATAATTTGTTGTAATACTTAACTCGTTACGGTAATCCTTTCTGTTTTTTTGTATACACTGTTCTGAGTTACAACCAGTTCAAAATGTTTGCTAGTTGCTTACGTATCGTTAATGATAATTATGATTGATTGTAATTTGTTGTGTATCTAAATAAATAAATATAAAAAAAGATCGCAGACTATACCTACTTATTTCATCCAAGCGCCAATTCGATTGCAACTTCGGCGTCTGCGGTTTGCTCTCCCATTCTTCATATTCATAATTTGGTATGGTTACGGGAACGACTGCCATAGTTCCTTTAATCTCGAGAGATCCTCATCTGTCAATAAGCAGATGAACCGACTTGCCAACGAGGTTGACTTGTACCCCCAAACATCCTGTAGGACATCATAAATATAACGTTAAAAAATCAGTGCACTATAACATCGGGTATGAACTGCAGACCTTCCGGAGCCGTTTCGTCACAAAGTTAGTTGACCTGTTGCATTTCCACCGCTCGCTCACAAGAAATGGTCGGCGGTGGTGTTTCGACACGATGTAGTTAATCTAATATAGTGTTTTGTGTTGATATATATTTTGTATTAGCTTGACGCCGTTGTGTTGAATATCGTTAGTACCTATAAGTTATTTTAGGTAACGTAAATAATAGTTGTCTTTTTTTTCAACAATTTTAAAATTATAGAATTGGATAGACGGTAATAGTGAAGGGTAATTGTTGTACTAGATTATGCTGTGGTTGTATTGGATGGAAAAAAAAGACGAAAAGACTCTGGGAGTGCCGGCAGAAGTGAAAACTTTTTCTTTCTTTCAAACATCACAAAAAGTAATAAATTACAAAAAGAAAAAATAATCACAAAAAGCAATAAATTACAAAAAGAAAAAATAATCACAAAAAGTGTCAGATGGCCAGATTTGAACCCGGTACTATCTGAAACAATATGGACTTACAGTCGAAGCGTTTACCGCTATGCTGCGAAGCTATTTATCGTATCTTGCAAAATAGATAGTCTGTAGCTAATATTGTATGATGTCAGTCATCGGTTACGGTTCAAAGGTCAAGCGATCCTGACGCGAGTTTAAAAAATTTTACCCATCCAACGCCGCTAAAGAAGTTTTCACGTCAAAAAATTGTGCATCATTTATGTTTTAAATATTAATATAATAATATTATTTTGTTGGTTATGTTTCAAGCTTTGGTATCGACAAGTCTATAATAGGTAAACCAGCTAGGGAGGGTCCAAGTCTTGGCCTATAATTAGTGGCAATATATGCTGCTAAATCTATAATCGTTTGTGCTAGAAGCTTGCGTAAGACCTATTTTTTTTTTGTTTTTTGTTTGCATGCTTTGGTATGGAAAACGTAAGTGATAGCAAAGAAGAGGGGCCACGTTTTGGAGCACAATATTGTTAGAAGTAAGAAATTGTTTGTAAAGTGTTGTAAAATCGGTAGAATTGAAGGCTAGGGCGATCTTTTTGGCGGAACGATTTAATAGTAAGATATATTATGATGATAAATAAAACATGTATCCCTAGGGTATAACTATACAAGACAGATAAGCTCTTGTATCACAGGAAATTCATTCCGTGCTTAAGGACTATATTTTAGATATCTAGAAGCTACAAATACTTTGTCAAAATGAGAAAATGCAGTTCGCCCTCTAATACGTGGGACCGAAAGTCATCGTTGGCGAAATGTGGGTGTTGATACACTTCTGCCTAACCTCTTCGGGGATTTACAGGCGTGAATATATGTATGATGTATATAATTACAAATGTCCTATTATGATGTCGACTTTGTAATTTTGACACTGTAATAATTATTTAACAACTAGCTGATAGAATTCTGTTCCAGTTACCGTGAAGGCTTAACCCGATTTTAATTTTTTTTTCTGTGGAAGAACCATCCCCGTACTGCAGACAATATTCTAAAAAAGAATTAGTGAAATTGGTACAGCCGTTCATGCGTGATGGTGACCAAGGGAAATACAGATTCATTTTTATATATAGGTATAGATGAAAGAACTAAGAAATACGTATCAACTCTATATGCACAATCCACTCCTGCGCAACTATTGAACCGGCTAGCAATATAGGTTACCGTGTTGAACGCAACCTGTTGTGCGCAAACGCAATCGTTATGTGCGTATACTTGCACAGCGAATGTGGCCATGGACTATTTGTATTGGCGTTAGATGCAGGGCTCATACTAGGCTTGACATCGTAACGTAACTATGCGCGTTCGTGTTAAGGCTGATTTACATACCCTCTCTGTTAAATTCTATTAGTGTGAACAGAAGCAGAACATTCTTTCGTTGTTCTTTCTTGGCTCGCATAGATTCTACGGAATACACTAGGCCCATATTATAGAATGCCACTCGGCTGATTCTCGATTTAACTGGGTAGAGATTGTATATACATTGACAAATTTGACAGGTTGTCTGGCAGATTGTCTATACAATTTTTCCTCGGAGGAATCACGATTCAGCTGAGTGACATTCTTGAATATAAACGACACTAGAGTGCACGAACCGTAGCTTGAGCGTTCTATCATGTATATTGTAGCGTTTATGGAGCGTTCTTACTTGTCCGGACGTGCTCGCTCCTCGGAGCGAATGTTCTTGTGCTCTAGCGATACACAAGACTACTAGGTTTCGTTTATATCTACTAAAAAGATCAAGAAAAATATTCTCTTGTAGCTCTAGCTCTATGGTCGTTTGGTCTAAATCCACCTCTAGCCAACACATTTAAGTTGGTCCCATTTCTGGTCAGGTCCTCTCTGCTAACCAATTGAAATTTACAGTCTACTCACGATACAACTGCGTTTGAAACTCATTGTCAAGCAGAATAATGCGCTAGTGTTGCTATCGCGACTCGTTTTACGCTTATATTAACTCAGTCTTGACTATGAATATAGCGGAATCTTGCGATATAATTTTAATGCTTAATGGATTTCAGAATAACTTGCAATTAGGCAACGGTATTTAAATCAATACATCAATTAGCCTATTTCATTCCACTGTTTGACACAGGCCTCTCCCAATGTCCACCATTGCTCCCTATCCTCCGCCTTCCGCATCTACTCTGTCCCAGCCACCTTTTCAGGTCGTCAGTCAATCAACTTTTTCTTGAGGTGTATTCAGGCCCTCCACTAAGATCTTCTGGGTTCAAGGGAGGTTCAGCTGCAAGCCTACACCTGCTAATTAAAGAACAAACCTCTGTTACAGACTTTCATCTCAGGGGTGGGGTTAGACTACATAAAAGCCGTGTAAGCTGAATTAAAACGAGGAGAATTAGTTACTGAACCTCCGTCTCAGAGGAAAGGCAGCCAGGAACAACACTAAGATAGTTTTAATGTTGACTAACATGGTGTTACTTCCCTAATCCATGTAGGTTTTGTCTTCAAATGCCAGGATGTAAGATTGCCTGTAGTACGTTTTTTTTAAATCAGATAGTAAATTGACAACTGCAAATGTCAAATTCTGAAATAATGATACCAGCTTTAAGTGCTTAGTGACGTGCTCGAAACTATCGACAATGTTTGTGACCTAGATAAAAGTGGATTGGCTTTATTATATTTTTAGAAAAATGTTAAAATTAAAAAGATTTTTTAGTTTCGTAAACTATCCATATAAGCTATCTATAAAATAAAAATCTAAAATAAAATAAAAATCTGTTTAAAGTCTAAGATCCCAAGCGGTGCGATCGCACCGCGAGTCTATTGTTTACCTATTGTGTCTATTATTTACTCACTTGACAGGTTAATATTTAATTTATCGACACCTTTCGATACTGGTGGCACATGACTATTTTTAATTGCAATAAACCGGCAACACAGGTTATGTCATTTTACTATCTGAAATTATAAAATAAACTATAAGGCATATTCCTCGCGCCACGGTTGGCCCAAGGCCATCTCCAGTATGGTCCCTTCGGGTGTGCGAACCCCAGTGTCCCTATCTTGCACCTTAAAAGGAGAGCTACATGGTTATCACATATAAGTCTTGTTTAGGCTTTACGGCTGGCGTTGCATGTAGAATATACTGCTTCCGGGCTGTTTGGTCTGGTCCATATGAAACTTGCATTCCAGACGTTTCGTCGATCACTGCGGTCGACATCTTCAGTGGCGCAGGTCCGGGCGGTGACCAGTACCTCTCCTCGTTGGCGACTTCTCTGCGACTGATGTTGAATCTTGAGTCGCTGGCGTAGCTTCATATGGACCACGGCCAAAAAGCCCGGTAGCAGTATATTCTACTTGGTTATCACAATAAACGAAATTGCAAAGCCAAACTATTATGCAAATTTGAATATAGTTTGCAATTTGATTGTAATAAAATTATTGCACTAGAACATAGATAAATGTTGCAGAAATATAGTATAAAGGTAGGTTGCATAGGTTGCTAAAGAGTTCGTGATATTATATCACGTCTTTTTGCAGTATGCTGAATTGTGGTGTGTGTCGCATTACCACTAAAGATTCATCATCAGTCTCGTATTAATCCTGGTCTCATGAGTGGTCTTTACCTCAGATTCTGAGATTTCTTTTGCACAAAAACGCGCGGGTAATTTAGCTAACAAAATCTTCTTAGGTTAGTTGACATTCTGGTAGTATACATAAATAAAATTTTTTTAATGAATTCGTAAAATAACTCATGGCTACAGATTTGCAATAATTCGCTACCATTCAGAGTGTTATCAAAAATACATTCGCACGAATGATACATGTAGCAAATACATAAATGCATGTTGCAACCTATCACTTGGGATAACTTGCGACATCACTCATAAGGCCGTGAGCACAATGATAAAACAAATATGCCACTGTAGGGCATAGTTGAAAGCCTTTTGTATTATAAGACTTCGCTCCAAATAAAAATGTATGTGACTTTTATTCATTTAATCCGAGGGTCCAAAGTACATAAACAAACATAGAAGATTAACATAAGTAGGTATAAACAACACATACATACATAAAATACGATTAGGCAGGGAGGGAAACTTGGGTAGTGAAGGTGAGTGTTGATGTACATCAACAAAATGGGCCTCTTCTAAACTTACACCTGGGTCGCAAGTCCCAAGTACTGTCCGGAATTCCCAACTCAGCAACGAGATGGACCCGGCAACCGAACTCGGTTTCGATATTATGTACCTTAATACTAAATATACATTGTCAGTTATTACTAAGAGAGAAAATACTCCCTTATTGATTTCACCACCTTCACCCCTTCACCCTTTCACCCCACTGCTTTTACAATTGCAATTCACCAGATTGTTCACACACACTATTTCACCATGATTCAATGCTGATGACGAGAGTCTTACATAACCCCAAGTCCAGTTGCCGCTCTTCACCTTGGTGATGTAATGTGTCAAGGTTAGTGATGAAACTGATTTGTGCGCAAGCGCTGGTAAGAGTACATCTTGAAACAAAAGTTCTTGCTTGTGTTGTTTTTTTACTAATAAGTTAACAGAAAATTATGGTAAGATAAGGCCACTTTCGATCAAATTTATTATTCCTGTGTTGCTAGTCTAATCTGTAAATAACCATATTTTAAAAGTACCAAAATCTGTAAGCAAGTTTGTAACGGTTTTTATTTATCTTGGCACGTCAATATGATTTCACCTCTCTTGATGGTAAGCTGAAGATAGCTTCTCAGGAAAGAGGGTCTATTACGGACATAAACAAGTATACAAAGGTGGTACTTAGCATGAAGGCCCTTAAAGGACTCTGGGCCAATTATCTTGCTAATACATACTAATATTACAAATGAGAAAGTGTATATGTGTGTCTGTTTGTTTGTCCGTCTTTCACGCCTATAGCACTGAACCGATTTTAATGGAATTTGGTGTAGATTAGAGCTTGAGAAATTCTATGTTTGGTCGCGATAACCGCCATCCACGCGGGCGGAGCCGCGGGTAACAGCTAGTATTTATAAATATAGCTTTTAGTAGACGGACGAATTTAATGCTGTTCCAATTGTTATACAATCATGCTAGAACGGCTAAATAGATCTGGATAACATTTCGTGCTAACATAGATTGGCTAGCATTGTAAATAAGGGGAGGAGATTCTTTGTGTTGTGGGTACGAGGTCAGGAACAGGTTTACCAGGGTGGATTCCAGGAAACCCTTTAGCCTCCCGGTATACGAACATCTGTTTATATATAACTAGCTTTTGCCCGCGGCTCCGCCCGCGTGAATGTCGGTTATCGCGACCAAATATAACCTATGTCCTTTCTCAAGGTCTAATCTACCCCTATACCAAATTTCATCAAAATCGGTTCAGTGGTTTAGGCGTGAAAGCGTAACATACAGACAGACAGACACAGAGTTACTTTCGCATTTATAATATTATAGTATGGATTATGTAACTATCAATCAATTAGAATCTTCTTCATCCCCTAGCGTTCATCGCTGTCGCATCAGAAGCCTTCATCTCAGAGACTAGGGTCCGCTTTTCCAATATAACTGCAGGTTTGGCTGAACTTCAATATTTACCGTGAAGCGACTGCCATATGACCTCCACATTCCCAACTCATTGCAAATATTGAAGCATTATCAATCAATCAGATTTTCTATTTAAAAGATCGAATTTCATCAAATCCGTACTAGCCTTAGGCTATTATAATCTGCACACACCTACAAGTATTATTTAATCATCATCATGTAAGTCCTTGTTGGGTAAGCAGAACTTATCTAACCGAGATGCAATAAGTTACATTTCCAGTTGTTGTAATTATTACACATTGAGCTTAACGGGACCAAGGTCGGTATTGAACTTCGACTCATTTTTTATGAGAGGTTACATAAGAACCTCTTCGGTATTACAGTTAAAACGACCGGTAATGACCCAATAGTATTAGGTGTGGCAGTGGACTAATTATCTTTAGGGCCCAAGGTCATTTCATCTTTTAGTCGGAATGGGATGAACATTCCAAATAGTACTACTGGTACGACTGTGCTACTGGGAATACTCGGGTGCATGTTTTTAAACCACTTTGGTGGTAGACAAGCACACGGCTCACCAGATGGAAAGTGGTTACCGTGGCCTATGGACATGTGCAACTCCAGTGGCGTCACACCCGCGATGCCGACCCTGTTAGAACAGAGAGTTTCCGTGCCGCCAGTGTAGAAAATAAAGCAGGCCAAGCCTTTGGTCTTTCCACTGACAGCGCAAAAACTCTCCAGTGAGCTCTGGCTATCCTACTCACCGAAGGGAACACAACACGAGGTTATAACGGCCGAGATTTTTATCACATATTTTTTTATTGATTTAAATACACATACATACTCACGTCTGTAAATCCCCGAATACACATGTGCCTACCCCTTCGAAATAGCTTAGCGAAATGGGGATGTTAGTTTTAACAACCGCATTTCGCCAACTATGATTTTCAGTCTCACGTAATAGGGGGTGAACCTATTGCTGTGAAGTGGGCACTTAGTCATGGGCTAAATGCGAATGGAGAACAGCTCTGACCCTATGTCACCTTCTACAACACTTACAGGAAGAGATGAAATGGCTCTCTTCTACTTCACCGGGAACGAACAAAGCATCTCATTCTGTTAGCGTATTGATTTCCCCCCACGGAGGACAAAATATGATTAATGTTTCCCCCATACGGGGGGCTAGTCGGGGACCGCATGGTCCCCCCTCCCGAGGAGGGCCAGACCGAGAGGAATGGCTCGGGTCAGACGGGGTGCGAGGGATATGTCGCAAGATAACCTCACATTCGGCCTAGCATAACAAACCACAGACGGCGTGCGGTTTAGTCGGTTCGAGTCCGACATGACCTCCCCCGCTGGCTCCTTGGGTATCAGTGGGGATTTCCCGCAAGTAAAAAAAAGCGTATTGATTTAAATAGATTGCAATAGTAAGTAAATTATGTTAACACCCATAAAACCCGTATAGGTATATCGTCAGTATGAGAATCTAACTGATTTATGGTATAGGCTAGGGCTCCTTTGCTTTAGAAAGAAAGAATTAAGTCCGCCACTCACTAATAGTCCACCGGACGACGGCCGGGCGATATAAATCTGTCAGGAAATCGCAATAACCCCCACACTAACAGTTTTGTTGACGATTTTAGACTGAAGATTGATACGATTCGATAGTGTGTGGCAGCCGAACGATTCTGGACAGTTCTAGGCCGGACAGTTCTAGGCTGTCAGGGCGAACGAGCACACTTTAGAAGGCTGTTGGCCGGCGGCATTTAGGGTTCTTGTAAAAAAATAGTTGGGTGAAGTTACGAGCACAACGCTTGTAATGAATATATCAGTCGGTAATGTTTCTCTCCACTCTGAATGCACTGCTGACCTGATTTCGATATTACGTACAGTAAAATTATGTAACAAAAATATTTGTAAAATGCGAGTTATTGACATTTGCTTTATTGCCACACTATTAAGGCTTATTTTTAGATTTGATTGTTTATTTATTCTTAGGCGTTAGAGAATTCAAGACTGTTTAATTGGACTTTTCCCCGAGGATTCTAAAAGTAAGTACCTATTTGGGTCACGCTTTGATCTTTGGAGGCAAAGTCAGTCTTACCTGTTATCTGGAACAGCAGCTGCTGACTCTTGTGCAAACTTTCTTTCGTTACGCATCCTCTCATGTCCCTGGTGGAAATGCAGCCTTCAATCAAACAATTATCATATTTGCTAATTGACTCTGAGGTAACGAAGCTTTATAAATGTAAATTTGAATTAATAATTTGAAAACTATGTAGTAAAGCGGCGGCAGCTTAGTCGTTAAGGAGTCGGCCTTACGATCAAGATGTCACGGGTTCGAATCCTGGCCATTATACTATGATCGTGAACCCACTCCTAGCACAAGTAAGAGGAGGGCTTAGAGGGAATATCAAGGAATTTAAAAAAAGACCCATAGTATGTATGCCATTAATGTGTACAGCTAGGCGTGTTTATAAAAGTATAAGCATACGTCAGCACTATTATCACGTTAGCGATGTTCCCGTTTTCAAGGTCTTCATCTCGGAGCCCGGGGCCCGGTTTCTGTTTCTCCTCCAAGTAGTTTATCTTATACGACGTTTACTGAAGCAATTGCGGTTCTGATAAAGCAATGACAGGAAAGTCTGAACCAGAGCCTTGTTTATCAATCAGCAGACGTACCGTTTTGAAGGCAACCTATTTTGGATACCAGAGATTTTGATGGGGCCCCAAAAACACTTAAACCACAGCACTCTAAGTGCAGCTATTGTATTTATTTTGTAATGCATGAACAATTACAGAGCTATAGTTTCTTTAATTTTAATTGTCCATGCATTACAATAATGGCTATGTATTACGATATACTTTTTGTGCAAGTAAAAACGATAAGAGATATTATTTTATTATGCAAATAATAGTGGGTACAGTTGCCGTCGGTATTAGCTGTCACATTTCAAGTTACGGACAACTTAAGCATTAAACTTAACATTAATCAGTTGCTTTTCCTGTCCCAGCATCTTTAAATCTACTCAACGAATTTTGATGCGGTTTTGGTAATAGATAGAGTGATTCAATAGGAAGGTTTATATGTATAATACATGTTTAATATAGTAGAGGGTGCAGCGGGAACGGGATCTGACGCCACGCGGGCGGAAAAATATTGGCGGTACGAAGTTCGCCGGGTTTAAAAAGCTAGCTATTAAAATAGGCACCCAGTTTACTAAATAAGCGTATTTTCTCATATATTTCTTTCTTTTCTTTCCTAATGGCAGATAAATTGACCTATAATAATTTATTTATATGGTGCTGTCAATTGTGTATTTTTTGAAGTCAACACTAAGTCAGAAGTTCCCTATTTTGACTTATATTCATATCTAACTCGTACACAAAATACAGCAATATTGCACGTGTACCTTAATCTTGTTAAAATTTTGTTTAAAATGATGCTCTTTTTTTATACCACTGCTGTGGCAGGCAGGCACACGATCCACCTGATGGAATGTGGCTACCGTGGTCTATAGACGTAAGCAACACCAGGGGAGTCACACTCGTGCTGCCGACCCTGTAAACACAGAGAGATATACAGATTTTGCGAACCATAGCACAATTTAGTACAATTTAGGTATTTTTTTTCGTATTCAGTACAATTTTTTATTCATTGAGGTAAACATTATCGAAGTGCTACTAAATTAGATGTGCGTGTTTCTTATAATTCAGCAACCATCACTACAAGTCCGGCCATGTTTGTTAAAAAAGCAATTTCTTAACAATACACAAAAGTCCACCTTGACACATAATCACCGTGTGTAACATTTACATCAGTATCAGATAAAGTTTTGCGATTACTCTGATGTAAACTTTAACCGCCGATTGTGACAGTATCACTCAGCTCTTACTTAAGTTTGCAAGTTCAAATTAAGTAATTAAAATATTGGTTAGGGTTGTGGAATCCTGATAAGCGTTTTCAGTTATGTTGGTGGAATATGCTGAAATTACTGGAATTACGTCGATGTGTGTAAAAGAATAATAAATAGAAGTAAATATTCTAGGATATGTTATAATCCACAACCTAGACTCTAAATTAATAATATAGCTTTAAATTAAGGTCTTGACCCTTTCGCGAACAAACCGATATTTAAAAAAAAAACATAACATAAACCCACGCCTGTATCCCCGAAGGGGTAGGCAGAGGTGCTAGCACCCACATTTCGCCAGTTTATGTTTAGGTCCCAATGTAATAGGTGGCGAGCCTATTGCCATTAACCGCGCACTTATAAACCTGCGATAAATACACACATAAGTTCGAAAAGCATCGAAAAGTCATTGGTGTGTGCCATGGTAAAACCTGGGATCGAACCCGAGACCTCGTCTCAGCAGTCCATTGCCCATACCACCAGGCTATCGCGGTCTAATTAAATTAAATTATTTAATATTTAAAAAAGAAATGTATATAAATTTTGTTCGCCTGTCTGTCGCCTTTAAGGCACATATTAAAGGAGAAATTTGGATTGATTCAGGCGAGGTCTGGTAGTTTAGTGGTCAAAGCATTGCCCTTGTAAGGCAAAGATCGCGGCTTCAAATCCCGCCTATACTGATTTAGATATATTTTCATTAAAAAAAAATTGCACTGAGCGACAATCGAACCCGCGCTCTACGACGTAGTACCTGAAACCAATACCTCTACGCGACCAAGATGGTTATAGAACAAGAAGCAACATTATCATTTACATTTACCTATAGCCAGATTTTCAATGCAATAGGTAAAGCTAGTTGGAAAAGAATCTGGCAATAAAAACTCAAGGTTCAATTTTACCCTTCTCGTAGATGTCATACAAGGTATCTAAAGGATATGGCTCCTCCTCCCTAAGTGAACATTCAGTACGCGAAAATGCACCTAGTTAACGGTAATAGGCTTGCCTCCCATTAACACTGATGGTAAACTTAGCTAGCGGTTTTGGTAATAGATAGAGTGATTCAATAGGAAGGTTTATATGTATAATACATGTTTAATATAGTGGAGGGTGCAGCGGGAACGGGATCTGACGCCTCGCGGGCGGAAAAATATTGGCGGTACGAAGTTCGCCGGGTTTAAAAAGCTAGCTATTAAAATAAGCATCCAGTTTACTAAACAAGCGTATTTTCTCATATATTTCTTTCTTTTCTTTTCTAATGGCAGATAAATTAACCTATAGGTGCTGTCAATTGTGTATTTTTTGAAGTCAATACTAAGTCAGAAGTTCCCTATTTTGACTTATATTCATATCTAACTCGTACCCAAAATACAGCAATATTGCACGTGTACCTTAATCTTGTTAAAATTTTGTTTATAATGATGCTCTTTTTTTACCACTGCGGTGGCAGGCACACGATCCACCTGATGGAATGTGGCTACCGTGGTCTATAGACGTAAGCAACACCAGGGCAGTCACACTCGTGCTGCCGACCCTGTAAACACAGAGAGATATACAGATTTTGCGAACCATAGCACAATTTAGTACAATTTAGGTATTTTTTTTCGTATTCAGTACAATTTTTTATTCATTGAGGTAAACATTATCGAAGTGCTACTAAATTAGATGTGCGTGTTTCTTATAATTCAGCAACCATCACTACAAGTCCGGCCATGTTTGTTAAAAAAGCAATTTCTTAACAATACACAAAAGTCCACCTTGACACATAATCACCGTGTGTAACATTTACATCAGTATCAGATAAAGTTTTGCGATTACTCTGATGTAAACTTTAACCGCCGATTGTGACAGTATCACTCAGCTCTTACTTAAGTTTGCAAGTTCAAATTAAGTAATTAAAATATTGGTTAGGGTTGTGGAATCCTGATAAGCGTTTTCAGTTATGTTGGTGGAATATGCTGAAATTACTGGGATTACGTCGATGTGTGTAAAAGAATAATAAATATAAGTAAATATTCTAGGATATGTTATAATCAGTGATCGGATAATCGGATGCATATTTACCTAAAGTGCATTTTTGGCTAAGATATTATGGAAGCGGCTTCTTAAAAAATATTTTTTTAATATAAATCCCGGGATTCCTGAAAATTCGGGAATGCGAAACTAGTCTGTAACATGGTAAGGAAATGACGTCTTTAGAATGTGGTACTTATTTAAAAAAAAAACAGGACTCCGGCATTACATAATTATTAATGTGTATTTATGAGTATGTTGAGTGTAAGAGGAAAAGCAGGTTTTATCATTATTATATCAGCCGCAGGAAGGCCACTGCTGAACATATGCCTCCCTCAGAGTGGAGGAGGGGGTCATGGGCATGGTTTAACCACACTGGGCAGGCCGATTGGTGACCGCGGTATTTGTAGAGACTGTGTTGTCTTCACGGGAGGCGCTGCTGCCCACCTCTCGGATAAGCCCCTTAGTAGCCTTCTACGACACCCGCGGGCAGATATGGGGTGGTGCGTGTGTACAGCATTCACGACGTGTGTGAGTTAAAGAAAGATAGTGCCGCGCTAAAGGTCATGGTTCTTTGTTCATTGCGCGATAACGTTGCGCGTGAGCCGTCCATTTCTATTGACAGCGCTAATTACAATAAGACAAAATTAAAAACAAGAGATAGCCTACAGCTGACAACCACCCAAATTAGTAGGGCACGCCGTGATTGCGGCGGTAAGACCCATCATGGGGGAGTGGCTAGAGTGGCCACACGGTGGCCTCTCGTACCGTCAGACGCAGGTCATTACCGGACACGGTAACTTCGGGCGGTACCTGCATCTGATGGGCATAGAGCCAACGCCCGATTGCCATCACTGCGACGCGAGCGTGGACTCGGGGCTGCACACGCTCACCGAGTGTCCGGCGTTTGAAGCGCCGAGGCGGGAGCTTGTGACGGCCCTGGGGGTGAGAGTGCTCACGCTCTCCACCCTGCTCGCGGCGATGGTCCGCTGCGCGGATGCGTGGGCGGCCAGCGCCTCCTTCTGCGAGCAGGTCATGCTCGTGAAGGAGACAGCAGAGCGGGCGCGGCGCAGCGAGCGAGAAAGACTCGCGGACATCGCTCGCCGCGTTCGAAGGCGGCTCGGGCGTCGGAGGGCGCAAACCGACCTCCGCCCCCCATGAGCGCGGGCCTGAGGGTGACGAGTGGAGCCGCTCGTCACCCTAGCAGAAGCAGGCCACGGCGGCGGCGCGCATCGTAGGACGATGCGCGCCCCCCCCATACCGAGGTCGAGTCGGGGACCGCGTGGTCCCCCCTCCCGAGGAGGGCCAGACCGAGAGGAATGGCCCTGGGTCAGCCGGGGTGCGAGGGATATGTCAAAAGACAACCTCACCTCCGGCCTAGCACATCGACCCACAGACGGCGTGCGGTTTAGTCGGTTCGAGTCCGACATAACCTACCCCTCCGACTCCGGAGGGGTGGGTATCCGTGGGGATTTCCCGCACGTAAAAAAAAAAAAAAAAACCACCCAAATTAGTCCAGTTATATAACACGACCGTTTGTAGTAAGAGGCAGTGAAGTCACATAAATATTATTACTAGAGCTTTTTTTGGAACAAAAGTTGAAAAAAGTAAATATACCTACAACTGATTTGATTCTATAATAAAAACACTAAATTTGTCGATTCTGAAATCCCGGGATTTTTTTCGATATAAAAGTGCATTCTATATTAGCCAACACCTTAAAATAAATTAAGTAAATATACCACACCTGATTTGATTCTATAGTAAAAAAAAACCGAAATTCCGGTATTTTTTCGATTCAAAAGTGCATTCCATAATAGCCAACACCTTATAATAAGTAAATATACCTACATCCGATTTGATTCTGTAGTAAAAAAAAAACTAAATTTGTCAATCCTGAAATCCCGGGATTTCATCGATTCAAAAGTGCATTCCATAATAGCCAACACCTCAACTTTAGGTAAATAGGCATCCAATTATCCGATCACTGGTTATAATCCACAACCTAGACTCTAAATTAATAATATAGCTTTATATTAAGGTCTTGACCCTTTCGCGAACAAACCGATTTTTTTAAAAACATAACATAACATAAACTCACGCCTGTATCCCCGAAGGGGTAGGCAGAGGTGCTAGCACCCACATTTCGCCAGTTTATGTTTAGGTCCCAATGTAATAGGTGGCGAGCATATTGCCATTAACCGCGCACTTATAAACCTGCGATAAATACACACATAACTTCGAAAAGCATCGAAAAGTCATTGGTGCGTGCCATGGTAAAACCTGGGATCGAACCCAAGACCTCGTCTCAGCAGTCCATTGCTCATACCACCAGGCTACCGCGGTCTAATTAAATAAAATTATTAAATATTAAAAAAAAAAGTACATATATTTTTTCGACTGTCTGTCGCCTTTAAGACAGATATTAAAGGAGAAATTTGGATTGGTTCAGGCGAGGTCTGGTAGTTTAGTCGTCAAAGCATTGCCCTTGCAAGACAATGATCGCGGCTTAAAATCCCGCCTTTTTTTACGTGCGGGAAATCCCCACGGATACCTACCCCTCCGGAGCCATTGGGGCAGGTTATGTCGGACTCGAACCGTATTCCCACCTCCTTCCCATGGCCCTACCAACCATCTTGATTATAATGGGCCGAATCTTGGGAGATGCGCGCCCTACTGGCGTCTGCTCATTCGGGCGCGCATTTCTTGACTCCCTACAAATTATTTTTGGTGCCTAACCTTTTTCACTCTCTCCCCTTTCTGGGGCAGCACGCCACACTAACGGGCTTCGTCGCCGTTAGAGACCTCATAAGCTTTGCGCCTCTCGTGCCAAACGGACTCGAACCGACTAAACCGCACGCTGTCACTGGGTCGTACTCGTAGTGCTAGGCCGAAGGTGAGGTTGTCAAGGTTTCCCTCTCGGTCTCGCCCTCCTCGGGAGGGGGGGACCACGCGGTGCCCAAATCCCACGTATACTGATATAGATATATTTTCATAAAAACAAATATTTGCACTAAGCGACAATCGAACCCGCGCTCTACGACGTAGTACCTGAAAGGAATACCTCTACGCGACCAAGATGATTATAAAAGAAGAAGCAACATTATCATTTACATTTACCTATAGCCAGATTTTCAAGGCAATAGGTAAAGTTAGTTGGAAAAGAATCTGGCAATAAAAACTCAAGGTTCAATTTTACCCTTCTCGTAGATGTCATTCAAGGTATCTAAATGATATGACTTCTCCTCCGTAAGTGAACATTTAGTACGTAAAAATGCATCTAGTTAATGGCAATAGGCTTGCCTCCCATTAACACTGTGATGTTAAACTTAGCTAGCGGTTGTGACTCAACAACTCACAACTGTTACTTAAGTTCAAATTAAGTAATTATGATATTGGTAGTAGTTTTAGAATTTTGATAAATATTCTCGTCTAAGTTAAATACGAGATCCACCTTATTTCATCCCATGGTTATTTTACAATACAAAATCGAAACATGTGTGTAAACACACAAGAAAAGGAAGAATCTCTGCATTCGATATAGTGGGCGAGCCTATAACTGACGAGGAGTCTTCAGAATTCTTCAACTGATTAACCCAGAACCCTACGTTAGCTTATCCAGAAGTTAAACCCGCATACATTATATTACTACTCAAACTATAAGTACTCATACTATGACTATCATGCTATCACTACTCATACTATCACTACTCATGCTATCACTACTCATGCTATCACTATTCATGCTATCACTACTCATGTTATTACTACTCATATTATAGCTACTCATGCTATCACTACTCATGCTATCACTACTCATGCTATCACTATTCATGCTATCACTACTCATGTTATTACTACTCATATTATAGCTACTCATGCTATCACTACTTATGCTATCTCTACACATGCTATCACTACTCATGCTATCACTACTCGTGCTATCATTGCTCATATTATCACTACTCACGCTATCACTACTCATTCCAACACTATTCATGCTATCATTACTCATTCCATCACTATTCCTGCTATCACTACTCATGCTATCACTGGTCATGCTATTACTATTCACGCTATCACTACTCATGCTATCACTCCGTCAGTCATTAAATAAATTAAGTTATCACAACGCTCCGTCTATTTCATTTCTCGCAATCAAACTAGCCGTCACTCTTATCTTAACGATATCATTTGTTACACTAAGATACACACCACATACGTGTACCAACATATCACAATAGTATATGTAATTATTGAATGCTATGACCTAATCTAAAAACCTTGGCATGCATGCATAAAAACTGGGCCGAATATGATGCAATGCTTTGCGTAACATCTCTCGGATCGATCAAAAGATTGACCCACTTTGTGTTGTGTATCTATGTACGGTAATTATGAGTAATTATGTTTTAAACGGGCATGGCATGCATTTAGGAGGAGAGGGGGGGGGGGGGGGATGCAGATCCTTCTCTCTACATCATCGAATGAATTAGAATTAGCTCAGCTACTTTTGTTGTTGCATTTATTTACTGAAACTGGATCAGTTCGATAATATTAAATTCGTTTTAAATATCTCTACATTTTTAATAATAAATACTTATAATAGAAACTAAACTAATTTATTTGTATTAAGTCCTGTATATTTGAGCACCGATTGACTAATCTTGTATCCTGTATTAATAAATCTTGTATCTTCTAATCTTCATATTTTTGCTATGCAGCACCGGCTACAAGTCCTCATCAAGCCCTGCCGGATCCTTGGTAAATACCGGCTTTGGAAAGTTACCAACGCAAGCCCATAGAAACGATGCAATGAGACTTTTTGTTGATGTAGAAGTCTCTTCGGATGAGCCCCGGTGAGAAAGATTACATCGGACTCGAATCGACTAAAACGCCGCGCCGCCGCCGTCTAGGGTCTCGATTGCCTAAGACGTAGACCTCGTACCCGGGCTATTCCAGGACCATCTCTAGTTCCAAGATGGGCCCGCTCGAGTACTCACCAATTGCACAGAATAAATATAATACAGCTACATGCCAACAGGTCAAACGGTGAAAATGCAGCTGTGTTGGTCATACGCTCCGAATCCATTCTAAACTTATAAATGGGAAAGTGTACGTGTGTGTCTGTTTGTTTGCCCGTCTTTCACACTTAAACCACTGAACCGATTTTGATGAAATTTGGTATAGGGTTGGTTAAACCTTTTGAAAGGACATAGGCTATGTTGCGGTGCCGTAAAAAGCTAGAGCTACATAAAGAAGCAAGCTAGAAGTAGTAGCACAAATAGCAGAAAAGACGCTTCTACTATACTTCTTCATACGAGTTCGAATTAAATAAATAAACATTCATCACAGTTATTTATGTTCACTCATTGCCATTTTCCGCACCAAGTTAATATTGTCACAGGTGTATGTGTATTATGTATTTCACTTCCCATTTAATTGTAAAATACCTTGGACTTTGTTAATTAACATAAAATTATATAAATAATGTAGTGCGTATAATTTATGTATATATGATGACTTTAGTACCAAGTAAGGTCTAAGTTAAATCGTTCGTTCTGTTTCTGCCTATCATTGTTCAGCTACAGATAAAGTCTACATTTAAACTTCTGTTCTGTGTGCTTGACTGTACGAGTTTATAAATTTGGAGGGAAATCGAGAACAAATAATTTTCGGTGGGAATCGGTAAATGGGTAGATACTTGGGCAGATGCCTGCTTATTCTTTTTCCTCCTTTTGCTTTCGTAAATCTTGGTTTCTATAGGAATAACTGCCATTTTATTGTTACATTATTGTAATCATTGCAAAGTATGTAACATGAAGCTTCAAGGCTAAGAATCAAGGCCTCATCCGTTGATCAACCTATCGCCCAATACACCCACTGTTGTAATTTTACGTAATATAATAAAGTGATAACTGTCTTAATAATACACAAATATCGGTTACGCATTACGCGAGCATTCACCGTGACCACACCGTTACACACGTTACTTATTCGCTACCACAAATCTACACTAATATTTAAAAACTAAAGTTTTTTATTTGTTTGAAAGCGCTAATCTCAGGAACTACTATGTAGAATATACTGCTTCCGGGCTGATTGGCCGTGGTCCATGTGAAACTTGCGTTCCAGACGTTTCGTCGAACACTGCGGTCGACATCTTCAGTGGCGCAGGGCCGGGCGACGACAACTTCGGAGACCTTACCTCGCCGGCGGCTGACGTGCGACATATATACATCGGTACATGAAGACTTATATTCAGGAACTACTAGTTCAAATTCAAAAAAACATTTTTTTTGTTGAATAGTCCGTTTATTAACAAAGGTTTTTCGGTTACATATCATCACTCTACTCCTCAAGGGAGCGGAGTAGTAACCGTAAACTTCAACAAATCCGAAAAAATCCCATACATTATTTGAAAAAGTAAAAATTACTGGCATATATGGCTTACAGGGTGAAGTGGGATTTGTAATATCCCACGGGCGAAGCCAGGGAGGGTCGTCTAGTGTGACATAAAATGTCAACAACCTGTAACATCAAACACGATAGAATGTCGGCCATGTCGACACTGTGGTGTTTCAACAGCGCATCTTATCTTAAAGTTTCTTAATTGCAAGCATTACAGTTTTTAACCTTGACATATTTATATGTAATGAAACTATTCTTATATCGTTAGCCAAACAGCAGCGTGGCGACTTTATTTCTTTTGTATTCGACGTGGTAGACAGACGTGTATTTATGATGTAAAACTTTATGCCTTGATGTCTATAGGACATCTTACAAGTTCATAATTTAGAACTACATAGCTTTTTTATGCCACTTATGTGACGGAAAAACACACGGCCCACCTGATGCGAATTGATTACTGTGACCTATGGACGCGTGTAACACCATTGGGCGTCACAATCATACTGCTGACCCTGCCCTTCTTTAAAAATCCCGTATGGTTCTCGTTTGTAAAATCACAGCAGAAAGACGATTCAACAGGTTATTTGAAAAGTAGAATTTTTTTAATAAAGGTCAGTTTGCTATTCTTACTTCTCATTCCTAGATCATCACAGTATCATAAGGACCTTCAAATTGCCTTTGTAATATATTCATTAAAAAAAAAAGAATATAGTAACTACTCTGTGTAATCCACATACATAATGTACTCAGTAATTCCGAGCGTTGCAAATGGTACATTTTAGTAACCTAATTCGTTCTAACCACATCATTGTCTTTTAGAAATCAACTTTATGATCTTAAAAACAGGGTCGATATTCCAATAAGTGTAATATAAGTTTTGGTTCAGAGTTACGTAAGATTTTAAGGTCAAAGTGATTGCATAACGGCACTACGAGAACCGCCAATGTAACAAGATCTCTTGTAAAGTTCTACAGACCAGAATTTCTTTTGGCGTTAAATGAAGTGAAGGAGGCAGGGTAGGTCAAGTTGTATGGGTTAGTACCTACATGATTTGTGTTAGATAATTTTAGAATGTTAGTTTTGAAATAATCTTAGGTATTATTGGTTCCAATTTAGTATAAATTGCAGTAGTATTTAAGTAAGCTTGTAGGCCATTTCAGCTGTCAATATTGTATATTATGTGGTTTGTCATTGATATAGCTGCTATGATTGATGAAGCGTGTCAATCAACTGCCCCACCCCTCTAGACAAGTGGTAATTCGCAAGCCGGCGTTTGGTGGAACAGAATGACGAATGTATGGGATTTGACGTAAATGACAGTCGTTAACGCATGTCAAATACGTCAAATCCTATACATTCGTCATTCTATTCCATCAAACGCCTGCTAGCGAATTGCCACTTGTCTAGAGGGGCTGATAACATTGCTATATTTTTTTCTGTGTTCATTGCAGTTTCGTTAATTCATGTTCATCCGTATAGTCAGAGAGCCAGTGTTCCGCAGACTTCCAGTATAGTAGCAAACTCCATATTAATACTGTTTCACCTAACGTTGGTGAAATGGGGATTCACCATTCCCATTCCATAGTCGCGGGCAACATATGGTCATTAGATTGATTTCGGAATACTCGCCTATTGGTTTGATCATGATTATCACAGCGGTGGGATGACATCATAATTGTAAATATGCTGAACAATGATTTCTAGGTTTAGTAATAGACTGGCTGTTGGGTACAAAAATTTGGTATCTTAAAAATTACTCCTTGATCAGCAAAAATACTCATACCTAATGGCAATATCTCGAAAAATGCGCGGAACTGTAGTATTCAATACGGTATAATAAGCTCCTGATGTGTGAATTGGTATAGCAAACTGTGGTATATACTTACTCAGGGAATGAATTTTGCCCCGATTAGGGAGAAAATTGTAAAAGGAATTTCATTTTCCGAAAGATCTGTCAAAATAAAATCTAGTTATTAAATCTTCAGAACCACTCATACTTTGATACGTTTCAATTTTATTGTGATATTTAAACTTTACCTATTTATTAACTTTGGTAAGTTTTGCAATCACACGTTTTAAACAGTTATTTTACTGAAACGCACCCCTGGTGGGAAAAACATTACTACTTTAACAACATGTATGAACGGACGCAATAAGTACAACAAATAAAAGTTAGTAGTTCAAGATCCGTTGGCAAGAATTCTATCATTTTTTTTATTATACATAGATATTCTCTTTGCAATTAAATGTAGACTTTAGTAGGCATTAAGTCCGTGAAATTTATAATAATAATAAATAATATAACTCGTTATTGTATGTACTGTACACAAAGAACCGATACAGGAAGAAAGTTAGGTACAGTTTTGTGGCATAACAAGCCTTATTGCGCAAGGCAATCTCTACCAGGCAACCATGGGATGGAGTGAGTTAGACAAAAAGATAGATATAGCGGGCAGTGTGCATATATTATTTACACATCATAGTCATCTTTTTATCTAGAAACCTAAAAATAAAATAACATCTGACTATAATTAAATGGTGAGCATATTGTTTGCATTTTGTCATTGTGACATACAGAGTAATTTGCTATTTAAGTTTGATCTGATGCTGACTATATATCTAAATGTTCATTCGCACAAAAGTCTTTTACTTGGGTAACACTTCCTAAGAAAAAGCGTCGTACTCAGGAAATCTTCTTCATCCTAGCGTTAATCCCAGTCGCACCCGGAGCTCTCAACTTGGAGCTGGGGTCCAATTTTACCAGTCCAACTGCGGATTTGACTAAATTTCGACATTTTCCTTGAAGCGACTGCCACCTGACCTCCACAACCCGAAAGCGATATCAAAGCATTGGAGTTAGACCAGTTGTTGGACTTTAGAGGGCTCCAACTACCCGTAACCGGACCGACAAATTAACGTGCTCTCCGAGGAATGACCAGACCAATGGAAATATCCGTATTCATGCATACAAATATTTGCACTGAGTGGGGATCGAACCCGCGCCTCCTGCGCAGCGGCCACGTTCACTTCACTACCACTACGCCACGGAGGCCCTACTCAGGAAAATGCCCGCTAATGAATCCGAATATGAAAGTAGACATTCTCTATATACTGAGTTAATGCCTAATGTTTACCTATTCAATTAAGTTATGAAAATAAATTTATTTGATAGAATTTATGCCAACGGCTCTTGAGCTACAAGAAGAATCAGTTTAACATTGAATTTGTATGTATTATGTACGTTATAAAAGTTATCGTAGCGTAGTCACTTACATTCAAAATTTATATTTTCATTTACACTTCTCGGGTAAAATGAAGCAACAGCTTATCGGATGGTAAGCAGCCACCGTGACCTATGGTTGCTTGCAAAACTAGAGATGTCATTCTAAAATGGAGAGGAAGGCAGGTAATATTGTCACAGCAGCATAATACTGTCTACTGTCATTATCATCCCTGCGTTGGTTCCAGTAGTATAAAAGGCTTACATTTGTCATTTAATTATTTATTTATTTTAGCTTTTATTTATATCCTGAAACATGTAACTTAGATAAAATTAACCTAGACTAGTTAAATAACTTAAGGATAAGTCGAAATGTATACCATTTCCACTTATCCTTAATTTATTTAACTATTCTTAATCTTATTCTCACTAATTTTTATATTTATATTTGCCTATCTTAATATATATAAATCTCGTGTCACAATGTTTGTCCTCAATGGACTCCTAAACCACTTAACCGATTATAATAAAATTCGCACACCATGTGCAGTTCGATCCAACTTGAGAGATAGGATAGTTTAAATCTCAAAATATAGTCCGATTCACGATAACCGACATCCACGCGGGCGGAGCCGCGGGCGACAGCTAGTATATATATATATGTATATACATGATGCTAGTATATATATATATACATATATAGTATATATATATACATGCTAGCATAGCTAGTATATATATATACATGACAGCTTCTGTGGCGTGGCGGTAGTGAACGCAGCTGCTACGCAGGAGGCGCGGGTTCGATCCCCGCTCAGTGCAAATATTTGTATGCATGAATATGTATATTTGCATTGGTCTGGGTGTTTCTATGTATATTATGTATGTATTTACAAAAAAAAGTATCTAAGTATGTTTATCCGTATTCTAGATTCCATAACACAAGCTAGTTAAGCTATGCTTGCCATGGAGCGTTGTGTGAAATGCTGTGGAATATGTGTGGAATATTATTATTATTAAACAGTCTACATACATACATATAATCACGCCTTTATCTCCGGAGGGTTAGACAGAGGTGAATTAACACCCACATTTCACCAATCTGTATTCGGTCCCACGTAATAGGGGGTGAGCCTATTGCCGTATTCCGGGCACTATTGTTGACTCGAGCCATGTATCTGAGGCTGAGTCTGGGCTGTACATATTATCTGTCTGATGTTCAAAGAGAAGGGGTGGCCCAAATTCTACTCTGCCGGGAACATCAGTCTAAATCATACTAAATTAAAAAAAAAGACTGTATACATTTTATATTCTCATTTTTATATTCGGCGATTGAAATATATATATATGTGTCAGGAACTCTCTTCGGTGAAGGCTTGCCATCTCTCTCTGTCCCGAGCTATTTGGATCCATTGCGGACCTGCAATTTTTTTGATGTCTGTCGAGCGTAAGGTCAGCCTCTGCAGCGTTTGCCTGGTGGGCCACTCCATTTGGTTACTGTTTTTGTCCACCTCTGATCTGTGAAGGGCGCTACACGACCCGCCCATTGCCACTTCAGTTTTTATGCGTGGCTTAGTGCATCGATTGCTTCTGATCTTATATTATATTATATATATATACCTTCCATACCTCTTTCATTAATTATTTACAGTAATATTACATAATTATTATCTATTTATTAATTTATTTCAAAGTTAAGATCATAGCAAATGCTATGTTAATGTTTTAGTATTCAACAACTGGCCGCGACTGTACCGTGTCAATGACCTTTGTTCCTTGGTAGATAAAGAACCAGTCGTCAGGGGGTCAATATCGGAGATGGTGGTGCTTGTACACATACAATGTAGACTGTGGTGCCACACTTTACTGAACTAATTCTCAGTGCCATCCGTGTCGCAGTTACAGACATGTAGGGTGACTATGTTAGATGTTACACTGTAAGGATAGGTGCGAAGCAGCGCAAAAAGTAAGATAAGTTCTTTTCTTTTCGAGTAAAAATATGAAGGATTCAGGTTAGATTCGTATTATGTATGTACACTCTTTTGATACCGCTGGTGTACACTCAATCCAGGATTCTGTTTTGGAAACAGAATGTTAAATCTTTGCCATGGATACCTATTAAACCATATATTTTAAATAAAAAATTAGGTCACTTTACTTTATAACTATTACTAAAATAAGAGAAAGTATTTTGACATTTGATTTCCGCTTCATAATTTTACTGATTCCTTATCTTGAAATCTATTGAGAATACAAAACAATTTACTAGCTAATCAAAGCTACCGACGGTGTTATTGAGCAAGATTCTTATATAGTAATTATACATTTATGGTATGTAATCATGAAGACATATAGCCAAAAGTTCACGTAAATAAGTTCGAACCGTGAACTCATGAATTGCTAAACAGTTAACACAGGAAAAGCATTTTAAATGTTAAATCTCATGCAACCATTAATTCTCATATTATTAACTTGAACTTGAAAATAGACACATATAAAATTCCGGTTTCTAAAATGTTGGAGATACTTCGATACGCAGAAATTAATCTTTTGAATTTAATACTAGCTATTTTTAATGTCTTACATAATTCATTGGACTCGTTGTGAAAAAAAAAACCTATTATAATATTCAAGTAATTTGAATTTGATAACATCATTATAATTACTTCAGTGACAGAATGTGATTTACGAGGTACCCACAGTTAACTATTTTAGGTGTTTTGAGCTGGCATTTTTTATATTGTAAAATTTTATTATAGCTTCCATGTTAATATGGAAATTTTTATAGATAGTATTTTTTTGTTGCGCATACGAATATAGCGTGATGAGTATATTTCGGTCAAGGCTAGTGGAAATTCTGTAATCAAAAACGTGCTTAGGCTTTGTTTTTAGGGACAAATTTGTCATAGTGTTGCTTGGTTCAAGTAAATTTCTTACACTGGATTTCACATATGCAAATCTCTTTAAGTAAACTGAGATCAACCTTTGAGTCAACGAACAAAAAGCAGTAACGCTGTTTAGCTCGCTTATGCCAAATGTAATTCCTATCGTTGGAGAAATGCCGCTCTACTATATTGTATGGTAATACAAATATGTGTGTGTGTGTGTGTTTGTGTGTGTGTGTGTGTGTGTGTGTGTGTGTGTGTGTGTGTGTGTGTGTGTGTGTGTGTGTGTGTGTGTGTGTAAAACAATTGAGAAGTATTATCCTACAAAGAAGGAGAAAAATGCAATAATTTATAATTTTGCCAAGACATGTGCCATTCTACGTTGTTCTTATCGTTAGTTAAATCCAAAATTAGTGTCTTATTTGGAAATGGAATCCATGCAATACAACAATTTTAAATTACCCAATATACATTAGAAAGAAGAAGAGCGATATCAATACACCTACCATCGCACCACCAATACTTTATTGCGTAACACCTGTCACAACATAATAGCGATACTTTAGCCCTATTTATCCGCATTCGTGGTCACCGTACTCGTGTACTAGTATGAGCAGTTCCCATAGTTACCCGCTTGTTACGAGCGTTACCCGCACTTGTGCCGTGACATAACCCGCTTACCTACAAACTGCCGGATACGGGATAGGGTTCACACTTCATAGTTATTGACAGTTTAATGAAAAAAAAATCGAGTCTTTTTTTAGGTTCCGCCGTATGGTCTTATATTATTTATGAGAAAGTGTATGAAGATGTTTAGATACCTGGATATAGTTAATCACGCTGAAACAGTTGTGGTCGAAATATTGTACAATAATGATTTATCTAACGGAATAAAACATAGGTTACTTTTATCCTTTGAATAGGTTGCCATTTGTTATGGTACCGGGAGCAAAATTCCAAGCGGGCAATACTCAATTTTCTAATAAAAATACAAAATTGAAATTCCGTAAAAATTGAAGAATTTGAATCACTCAAGGCATGACTTAGTAGCTCAGTGGTAAGAGCATTCCCCCTTTAAGGAACTGGTTGCGGGTTCAATTCCCGTCTGAATCGTTTTCTTTTTTTCCTGTCCTATTCGATTCGTATTCAAATTTGTGTATCCTCGATGGATGTGAGTAGAGTTGTACTACTGCCACATAAAAACCTGCCTTGGTACTACATGGCGCTATCTAGACACAAAATAGTTTATGATATAGGTTATCGAATGAATTTCAACCTAAATACATACCTTTTTTAAATACAGATACATTTATGCATAGAAACCCACAAACCAATGCAAATAATATTCACGTATATAATTATTTACACTGACCGGGAATAGAAGCCATAATATATCTAGAAAGACAGACTAATAGAAAAGCTGGATATTAACTCACTTGTGATTAATAATAATTATGTTTTGAGTTACGGACAGCCCTGAAGGCGCAGCATCGCAGGGATGTGCTCGGCGGATGCTAACCTACTGCTACGTAACGGGACATGTACGTTGAGATAATGTGGATATACCTAAGGAATTATTACTTTTTCTAGTATTGGAAATTGAAATTTTTGAGCATAAGGTAGACAAGAGATTAATGGTTTATTGTATTGGCTAGTAAATATTATTTATGTAGGGTATATACTTAATAACTAATTTTCAACTTTTTATAATACTATAAGTATAAATAAAAGGTATTTGCTTAGTTTATTAGTTGCGAATTAAATTTAAATCAGTACGAGTGTATTTCTTATATACTAAATTTTCATATCCGATTTCCAGGTGAGGTATTAAAGGTTACAAAGAGATTAATCTCAGTTGATTATATTCAGATCACCTCCTTCCTTCACTATCACTTCCTTCTCAGCCACGTAGTGCAAATATGGAACTCCCTACCGGAAAGTGTAATAAGCGCTCCTAACGTGTACGTTTTAAAAAAAAGTTTAGACAAATATTGGTGAAATTTAAAAACACAAGTGCAGTGACGCACCGTCTTAAAGTGAACTAATGAAATTCATACTATTCATAATTTGAAAGCTAAAGACAAGTCTTCGTGAAAACCAACAAGTCGTATCCACACTAGTCTTGTGTCGCATACCGTGTCGCGTGCTGACACACTGCTCCACATGGGACTATTGATAAAGTACAGATAACACTCTTTTTATGATCATCTCTTGTACGTAAGTAACGGATTTAATGGGTGTGAGAATTGATCGCTGTATTCCTTTGAATATCTTTGTTTCGATATATATAAGGTCACGAGTACCCTCGAGCCTCTGCAGATGCGTAGGGATGTTGCTTCCTTTGCAGTATTTTACTGTCTCTACCATGGTGAATGTTCTGATGAGCTATTCCAATTAATTCCACCCTATCCTTTCCTATACAGGACAACACGTGCAAGCCTTAGATGTCACCCGCATACGGTGCAGAACATTCCTTCAAGAACCAACCGGTTCGGTGACTATTTCCTTTGTCGCATCATTAAGATCTGGAACTCCTTGCCAGCTCACTTGTTTCCTTCTTCCTACAGTCCCGGGTCCTTTAAGCGGGGCGTGAAAAAGCATCTGATGAGGCCGTCAAGCTGAGTGCCTGTTAACATGGCACATGTATATAATGTTGGGCCTCTTTCCTGAGACTATGCCTTCAGCTTACCTATATATAACAAAAAAAAAGACGGGTTGCACTCTGGGAGTGCCGGCAGAAGTGAAAACTTTTTCTTTCTTTCGTTAGAACATAGAAAAAGATAAAAAACATACCATACCATACCATACCTATAATACAGCGTCAACCATAGAACCTATCACTAATTTTCTATCAGAAGAAATTAATAAATTACAAAAAGATAAAATAATCACAAAAAGTAATAAATTACAAAAAGAAAATATAATCACAAAAAGTGTCAGAAGGCCAGGTTTGAACCCGGTACTATCTGAAACCATAAGGAATTACAGCCGAAGCGTTTACCGCTATGCTGCGAAGCTATTTATCGCATATTGCAAAATAGATAGTCTATAGCTAATATTGTATGACGTCAGTCTTCGGTTACGGTTCAAAGGTCAAGCGATCCTGACGCAAGTTAAACATTTTTTACCCATCCAACGCTGCTAAAGAAGTTTTTACTTCAAAAATAAAAATATTGGTGTACAAGCTAATTTTACTTACGAGCTGGTACACTTGCTGATTAATGGACGAGCCTTTTTTTTAATCCTTGAAGAGTATCAACATCTAGAGACATACATATCTCCAACAATATTTTGCAACTCTTACAACAACAGTTGCAACTCTTTACCAACGTTTTAGGCTCTGAAGCCTATTGGACTAGAGCTTCGTTGTTGATGAGCCTCTTGGCTCGTTTCTCTATTGTCTCAAGTGCTTCAGGTAGTGATTGACTGAACCGTTACCTGTCGGGGTTGTTGGGTCAGTCAGATGTCGCTCCCGGAAAAGCTAGAATCAACGAGTAATGGAGAAGCGGCGGTAGCTTAGTGGTTAAGGAGTCGGCCTTTCAAACGAGAGGTTCCGGGTTCGAAACCTGGCCATTACACTACCGACGTGAACCCACTCTTAGCGCAAGCAATTTAGCTTATTTGGAGCGGTTAGAGGGAATATTAGCAATTTGGATGATTTCGGTTGGTAATATTCTTTTAAAAAAAAAAAGTAGTAAAGCGGATAAAGTATTCCATACAACCTTTGGATGAGATCGGGATTAGTGTTCGGACGATGATAAAGATAATTATTTAGGAAACAGGCAGAAGTAATTATTTTTAGCCAAGGGTGGAGTGAGGAACCTTATATGTATTCTGAACTTAATATTTATTTGTGCTATTAATGTAATGATTTACCTACAAAGTTGAATAAGTAACAGTTGCTGTAGATCCTGTGAATTATTTTTAGTGACGTCGTTCTTTCCAAGGAGAGAGAACCTGTTCATCTGTTGCTCTTCACACTAACAAAGCTAAGGGAGTGATCTTTTCACAGGCTCAAAAGAAAATGTACAGCGTCTATTTGTAAAAAAAAAACCGGCCAAGTGCGAGTCGGACTCGCGCACAAAGGGTTCCGTACCAGAAAAGAGGCTAAAAGCCATGAAAAAGGGCTAAAATATCAAGTTTTTTGTATGGGAGCACCCTTAATTATTGTTATTATTTTGTTTTTAGTATTTGTCGTTATAGCGGCAACAGAAATTCACAATCTGTGAAAATTTCAACTGTCTAGCTATTACGGTTCTCGAGATACAGCCCGGTGGCAGACGGATGGACGGACGGGCAGCGAAGTCTTATTAATAGGGTCTCGTTTTTACCCTTTGGGTACGGAACCCTAAAAATAGACCTGTACATATTCGTATTCGCGTACGCTGACCACTTTACAATTTTACAGAAAATGGTAGTTGCAGATATTTAAATAATACTACATACATAAATTCTTCTCTGTTAATCCGCGATAGGTGCAAAAACTATTGAACATATTTTGCGAAATCCGACACCTACGCGAGCGGAGCCGCGGGCAAAGGTATCAATACGTGTAAAACGTGTATTTTAAATTTTACCAAACGAGTTCCAAGATAAATGTACGAACATTACAGAATTTTAACGAATTTATAGCATTAAGTACGTGATAATATTGCAAAATTGTTTTAAATTTCTTGCATTTTTCTGAAAAATGATTAGCTTTCGGTATATAACGCACATTTTTCGCCATAGTACCCATATTAGATCATCTTAATTTGATTGACTGCTTTCAAAATGGCGTGCTTGGCTGTGGTTCTACTGTCACTCTTCGTAAGTACTTTAAAACAGTCCTAAATTTAAAATAATAAAAATATTGTGTTGCTGAAATTTATAAATATGTGCTGCGCTTACTTTAGGTCAAGATATGGCACTGAGTGGAATGACCTAGAATATTTATTTTTATTCTAATTTAAAATGTGATTAAGTATAGTTTATTAATTTTCCAAATAAACTAAACTTGGGTTAGGAGTGGGTTTACGACGATAGTGTAACAGTCAGGATTCGACCCAGTACCTCTCGATTGTCCGTCTCATTCCATGACTACTACACTAATGACTCAATGATAATAATGTAAAATAATGACAATGTTATTTAAAGTTCATTCACCAATAATGCCTGAATAATCTTTGTCTACAGGTAACCATAAACGCCTGCCCAGAACCCCAAACAACAGTCCACATACAAAACTATGACGGTCCCATCATCCTCCATTCAGCGAACTGCGACGACCAGATTCGTATCCTCAGCAACAGCAATCCATGCAACCAATACGGCAACCCCTTCAGCCAATACAACCCATGCGACAACGACTGCACATGCGTATCCCAACAAAGTTACTACCCTTATAACCCAACACCTCAAAATGCTTATTACCCAACGGTAGGCAACGGGTGCTACCCAACTACAACACAGGGTAGTTGCTACCCAACCACAACACAGGGTAGTTGCTACCCAAATACAATGCAAAGCGGTTGCTTCCCAACCGCAACGTTAAGTGGTTGTTACCCAACAGCAACCAACCTTGGTTGTGGCAACCAATACTCTGTTGTAGAGAGTGCTTATAGTGGGTATAACTCTTGCAATAGATGTGGTAGTAACAACTGTCAATGTACCGTGTGTTGTTAATCAAACATCATCAAAATGTTACCATCAATTGATTAATTAATTGTAATGTTACAATTAAATTTTTGAATTCTGATTGATTAAATTTTATAAACTAATTCGTATTACCCTGCATGGGGATTACCAGCTGAAATATAAAAAAATATACTGTGTGTATTGTAAAATAAATATAAATTGTACCTGTGCCTTTACTTCTTTCCACTTCCACCAAAATAATATCTAAAAAGATAAGGTTGCAGTTAAGGATTTTGCAATGCCATGGCAAAAAAATTCAAAACAATTTTTTTATACGCCTTCTTTTAAATTTTTGTAGTTTATTTTGTATAAGATAATATGCATAATATACAAGAAAATAAATATACAAAATAAATCTGTCTCTTAAAAACTATTTTTAACAGACATTATTGACACAGATCACTCTGACGTTCCGGTTGCTTTTCAGCTATAAATAATCACAAACACGTTTATTTTATGTATTAATATAATGTTAATAAATAATGTTATATATATATTATGTTTCTGCTCTTAATATATTAAAGTTGAAGAGTCCACTAACAAATTATTATATATGGATTCCTTATATTTTATATTATATTCATTATATTACAATTAATTCCTTATATATGATTTTTTTATGATTTTATATGGATAGATATTTTTGTATGTATTGGAATCAATTTCATTCCTATTTCTGATTCCAAAGACAACGCAGACGAATTCGCGAACAGAGGCTAGTAGGCCACAAATTATTACATTAATTTAGCAGCAGTATTGCACTTCAAAGTACAAATATATTCATAGATAATAATTTATTATCGTGCAACCAAATGCATACATTGCGAAACACTTATAAATTGCTATGAGCTGCGCAGGAGTGCTGTGCGAAACCATTTGCAAAACCTAACGGTTGGCACTGCTTGCGTCACGCCAATATGGCACTTTTTGTTAATTTTCGCAACAATATTCTTACATTAATTCGTTAAATGTTACCTAAAAGGCTTTACAACATTGTAATAGGTATATGACATTTTATGTGTTATTGTTTATCTCGTTATGAAATTAAACGGATATGTCTGGTTATCACGATATTTCTGGTTCGATACGTTTGGTATTGATATTTATTTTTATTTACTGGTGCAATGTTGTACACATATGCGAATACTTAAGTCTGTATAGTCCTGAAGCTGTAAGTCGCACAGTGGAATCGTGCTAGGCCCGTTACCTTTTAGTGATACCAGTGATACTGTAATTAAACTCAAACTTCAAAAGATTCCAATACATTTATTATGTTATTTGTAAAAATAAGTTCATGAATAATATTTTTTGTTTATATGCTTATAGTTGATTGGTAACTTGTTATGCATTAAACCGTGGCGTAATGGTAGTGAACGCGGCCGCTACGCAGGAGGTGCGGGTTCGATCCTCGCTCAATGCAAGTATTTGTATGCATGAATATAGATATTTGCATTGGTCTTGTTGTGCATCGGACAGCACGTTAAGCTGTCGGTTGCCATACGAAAATCTATGGCAGTCGTTACGGGTAGTTGGATCCCTCAAAAATCCAACAAATGATCTAACTGAAATGCTTTTGGGCTGTGGAGGTCATATGTCAGTCGCTTCACATAAAATGTCGAAGTTTAGCCGAATCACCAGATGGACTGGTTCAGTGGACCCCAGACTCCAAGCTGAAAGCTTCAGGTGCGACAGGAGGACAAGAAGCTAATACCAATGAAATTACGTTTTTAAAACGTATAATTAAGCAACTTACAGAAGCTTAAAATTGAAATGGCAAATTCTAATTTAAAACGAATTAAACTATAAGTGATTCTGAAGGTTTAATGACCTCATAAAAAATAAGATGTAGAAATAAATTTGGTGTTTCGTAATTAAAAGTAAATCTGTCAAAACCAAAAGCAAAATCGATATAAGCACTTTTACGTCTTTTTACTGCCGATTGATGGCACTTGATTTAACTTGTTGTTACACTTATTGAGAACACTTGTACTTTTTGTAATCATGCATATTTAAAATGTTCTCCCCCCCATCCATACTAGTTATGGACTGCCATGAGCTAATTATATATACAGCCTCTGTGGCGTAGCGGTAGTGAACGCGGCCCCTACGCAGGAGGCGCGGGTTCGATCCCCGCTCTGTGCAAATATTTGTATGCATGAATACGTATATTTGCATTGGTCTGGGTGTTTCTATTTCTAATATGTATGTATTTACAAAAAAAAACGTATCTAAGTATGTTTATCCGCATTCTAGATTCCATAACACAAGCTAGTTAAGCTATGCTTACCATGGGTCTAGATAGCGTTGTGTGTCCCCTTTTAATTGTAATTGTAATTGTATTGTAATTCAATGATGTTACGCACCACATCACAGTCCAGCAAAACACTTCGCGCTCTAAGTACACCTCCGGACATACATCATGGACCTAAACTATGCTCAATACGTGCAATACTATACACGTTCCTTCGATGTCTTTAGAAGATAACACGGCGTGCTACGGCAACGGTGCACGAGCTCAAATTAACCAAGCATTGACAATCTCAAAGCTATCCACGTGCGCATAGGACCTCGTTCGTCTAGCGACAAAATTCAAGATATGTCCGGAGGTATGCGCGCACATATTCACCGGATATATCCTTTTTCGGGCTATTCATATCTTTTACATTTAATATTATTGTTTCCGTTCATTTTAATAATATCTATACATTGAATAGATAATGACAAATTGGTATTTTTGTTAATCTAAAGCGTAAATTTATCTGATAAGTGATAAAGTAGTTTCCGGATCTAGTATCCTGTTGTCTGCTGATATGAGTGCACACATGCAATTGGCAGTAACATAATTATCATTCAGGATTAAGATTTTCCTAGCATTTTTAAACATCAATATGTTATAGTGATCTGCCGGATATCAATATCCTGTTGATTTTATGGAAGCGACTACTACCGTTTGACCTCTCCACCCCGCGAGAAAAGCCGGTGACGTTGCCTCATTTCTCAATCAGCAGGAATACCGGCTTGCAGGTTAGCTTGGGTCCTGAAGATTTCGTAAACACCCGAACATTGTTCTATATTATATCTTAAATGTATCCACATTTATTTTATCTGAGTGTATCACTAACCTATTTCATCTGAAGGATGTCGTAAGATGCGATTAACGGAAAAATTATCCCCTTTCCTGAGTCTTTGCCTACAGCTTACCATCAGGCGAGGTGAAGTCAAATTGACGTGTCACTTCGAGAGAAGGAAAACTTGGCATAAAGCCCTGTACCCGGGACACAGTACCGACTCGTGTAGCCAGCGTGGAAAAAGTAGGCCTCCCAACATTGAGAGAGGCCTATGCCCAGCAGTGGACCGAGATAGGCTAGTTTAGTGATTAATTGACGTATATTTATTCGCATTTACACCTTATATAATTATCATCTACAATTTAGTTTGGGTGTAGATAACTCAGTGTAACAATATATCCTAAAAATATATCGACTCCAGAGCCATCTATCGCACACCACCAACTCTAAACATGAGGTAACGGTTACGCAAAGCTTCAAGGATAGTGCAAGCAAGCGTAGAACGCTTGCGTAAGCGCAAATGTCGGCTTAGGAAAGGAGCGCCGTGTCAAGGCGCCGGTGGAAACTGAGCCTTTCCATTTGTTGGGCAATGGGATCGCGTCAAATGCTGCTTAGGACTGTTTTATATAGTAACCATTATATTTCACATATTTATATCCGAATAACGTTGATGAAAGAATAAGCGAATAGCAAGGTTTGATGACAATTGAGGACGCTTGCCATTACGGCAGAAGCAGATGGCAGATTGTTGTCTCAAAGATCCTCGAGTACCTACTATACACAAATCAGACTAAAGTACTAACCATCTGGAGGAGGAAGCCGGAATACCGGCACTCTCGACAGCGCGAGTGTAACGCCCCTGGTGTTGCATACGTCCATAGGCCACAGTAACCACTTCCCATCAGGTGGGCAGTGTGCTTGTCTGCCACCTAAGTGGTTTAAAAAAAATGAGAATTCGAATGTTAACGGAAGAGCCGCTATGGTGAGGACTATTCGAAATGACCCCTCTCTTTGACTGAGACTCGATATCGTAAATTTTATTTTATTTTATTTATACGTTAATTTTATTTTAATTAAATTACATTTAATCATTAAATTAAATGTTATAGGCGACGACGGATACAATTATGCAATATTTCAAATAAAGTCGATAACTTCTGTCGACTGTATGTGGTTACGTGGCTTATAAAAGCTTACAAAAGCACATGTGTCACTCGTCTATTGACTGGACCCTTATTAGGCTTGATCGCAACTACGCGTGATCGTTTTAACCGATACATTTAATTTGGTATAGGCCCAGTTTCCACCAAAGTGGAGATGAGAGCAGACGAGAAGAGGTGTGTTTTGAATAATTTCATTTTTTCCACTTCTCTTCGCTCAGCTTTGGTGGAAACAGTGTATTAATTGCAATGTAATATCACATCTCCTTTTATATTTTCTGTATAATTCACGTTTTAAGCTGCAGTCGTTTTAAAATTACGCCTTATGTCCGTCATAAGGCGTAGAATAGAAACACATATTAGACCAAATTTATTTTTTTAAAAGCACCTCCTATATACAAGTACAAATAAAATAATAAGGAAAAGTACAAATAGAATAATCAAATAAGGCAATGGAAAATTCTTAATATAGAGTATTGTCACGATGTCGGGAAGTAAAGCCTACCTTGAAGGTGTCCTGAGTACCTCATTGAACTTGTAATTACGTGTTTACAAGCCTAGTCTGATATAATTACAAGTATGTTGCCAAGATAGTAAGGTAGGTGCCAGACTTGTGTAGTTAAGTTCTTGAATTTTTATTTGTTGATGTTAATAAGAAACCACAATAAGGGATTTGCCATTAGTTCTCTATTTATTTATAAGCTACCCGGCAAAAACTCGTGATCTTCTCTCTCCAGGGTAGACAGAGACCACATCCTTCTGTTTCTACCCTAACTGCACTTATATTCTCTACTGTCATTAAAAGTTTTAATGACTATATAAATTTTATTTATGTCCACTGGTTTAAAGTGATGCCATATAACAGGTTAATTTTTTATATAATTTAAGATGGAAGAAATGGTCAAGACGTTTGAACTTGATTGTGTAACAATAATTACTTATCCAATACTTACTTAAACAAGTTCAAACCGCTTTGAAAGGATCTAGCTGAAACTTGCTATAGTACCAGTAGTCCAGTTTCCAGTTGGTAGTCCGGTCTATAGATATATATATAATCTGGAATAGCTAGAATAGAATAGGTAGGCTATCAAGCCTATTTAAACAACTCTTTTTCTATCCTGGTCCCTGCACCACTAAACCACAACGTTTCATTATCACGTTGTTCTTCACTTGCTCCATCAACCTATTTTTTTAATATTTAACTACATTACGTAATCGCTTGTCAAATGTCTGACACCGGCATCAGTATTACAATAATTACTTGTCAACGAAGCGCGTTATAGTTATGTCTTTGAACAAGTGGTAGTTATTGCAAGACACGACATTAATTTATTGCAGCGATTACTTAACGATTGTGGAAATGGTAACTTTGTATTTAAATAAGGTGTTACAAGGTCAGACTTGTATTCTTGTTGTCGTAAAGCTGGTGCTAAGTTGCAGAATTGAGACTCATCTCTTTACTGTGACTCATTGTTTGAATAGTCAATCACACTTATAAAATTCAAAATATACTTTGGGAATATTTCTAAAACTAAGCTAGGTTGTTTGTTTCTTTTGTTTTCCGACTGGAGACACTCTCAGGTACATCTTAAAAGGGCTTGTGGAAAGATGTTCTGTTGCCGTTGCATATTGCGCAGACCCCAAAGGATGTTAGAACGTTTTCAGGAAAAGCGCTTTCTTAGCACAAATTGGCTAGTTCGTTGAAATATGTTCTATGTAACATCGATCTCAGGTAGTATTAATTTTTTCATGATAATGTCAAAGGCTTTATATCTCTAATATATTTTTTCTATTTCCTCTTCTCCTGTTTACGATTTTCACCATTCATACTAAATGCCTTCTTAGGGCGTTTCGGTTGTAAAATCATACTGCAGACTGAACTTTGTAATTTGTGCACTTGAAACCTTCGGCTTTATGAAGACCTTGTATCATAGGCACATGTGTTCCAGTCTGGCAATGGATCCAGCTGAAAATTTTTCAACCAGCTGTCAGCACAACATGAGATTTTGAAACAACATCTTAATACAGAGAACGTAAAACGCTTAACCTAGGCTATTAAACTAAAGATTGATGTAGATTTTCTGATTAATCTAGAACCGGGACTTTGGACCTGATTTATTAGATAAATGGTTATGCCGTAAGATTATCTGATAACTGGTTATAGGAATAAAATATAACTGATAGGAAATGTTAATGACCTACCGTTATGTTTACATTTAAATAGTAAAACTGTGACTGTATACTCAACGATGGGGTCCTAGTAGGGTATGGTAATTTTTAAAAATTTAACTGGGTCTGCCTTTAATTATTATAACCATTTCATGGTTCTTGAAACTTAAAGTTGTGAAAAGTTAAGTAAGAATAGTTTTATTAAGGCGACGACAAAACGTTACGTTACAGCTCTCACAGTGTAAAAGTTCGATCCCGTATATGCCAGAATAAGCAAATTCAAGTTAAAGAGTACAAGATTGGATAATAGGCAGCATAGGGCAAGATTTTGTATAACTAATGTTGCACTTTTGAATGAAATTTTAAAGTATTTTGCATTTTTAATTCGATTTAGATAGGAAATGTATTGAATTGGTCAACCGTCGCATCAAAGATATAAGGAGAAATTTGGATTAGTTCGGGCGGCTTTCGGTGGCTCTGTGGTCAGAGGATTCTCCCTGTAAGGGTTCGATTGCGGGTTTAAGTCCCGCCTGGATCGATTTAATATTTTTCCTATCAAAATCGATAGTGCTGCAGATCTTGATGATGGTTTTAAGGTTGGTTTCTGAGATGATCCCTTCTTAAGTGACATGCTAATGATGTTGACAGATTCTGATTTTGTAGAATATAAGATCCATGCTTTCTCTTCTGATTTGATGGGGGATCCTGGAAGATGGATGAACTGGACTCTGCCTTAGAGCATAGGGAAGTGGAGGAAGTGGCCCACAGACATCGCGGATAGATCGTCTTTCTGGCCATATGGTGTCCTTGTTTGAAATAATAATCTGTTCTGCTTGGTATCTCTATCCGACAGACCGAGAAAATACGCCATATAACCAAGTCTCACCAAAAAACTCACCTCTGTTATATAGGATGGAAAACTGTTGATAAAAAGTGGGTAATGATACTCTTCTGCCTACCTTTCAGGTATACTTACAAGCATACAAGGAAAAAAATCATAAGAATGATATATATTATGTATTTATCAAAGAATTGTATTGTAAACAAAGAATGATTTTACTACGAAATTGCGTAATGTTTATGAGTGATAAAGTACGCAATATAATCATTGCGGAAGTTTAATGGGTAAGCCCGTTATGTAGATGTATGTTGTGACATTACGCCAGTCTATTATTTATATCGCCTTGTTTGTGGTATCAAATGTCCCCGACACGTAAAAAAGATTGTGTTGTATTTTTTGGCTCGGTTACAAGACATTTAAGCCATGTCTTCATTTATATTCATCTTAATCTGTTGATGATGATAATAATGAATTGATGATGTAGATGATGATGATGACGATGACGACGACGATGAATGATGATTGCTGCCTCAGTAAAGTTGTGAGTGGGGACATTACTAAAAGCTCCCTAGGGAAATTTGGAACGAACAAAAAATGTCACAATTCACTATAATATTTCACCTTCCTACACTTCTGTGAGTTGCCCAAGACGTTATGTCTAGAAATCCACTATTTTATACATAAAAACTTGAACTGACACCAATTTCGGAAAATAAAATAAACCGCGATGCGTCCATTTTGGTGTTCCCGCCAAAACTCCATTGTGTAGTGGCGTAGTGTTATCAATAATTTAAAAGTTTTTTAATTTTTTTTTCTATTTTATATCTATTCAGAATTTTGTAGGAGAATAATATAAATGAATGAATATTCTAGGACATTATACACAACAACAATATTCTAGACCTAAAGTAAGCATAGCTTGTGTAACGGCTTCTACAATGCGAATATACATATTTAGATACATTTTCTTTTATAAATACATCTAGACCAATTCATTTATAGACATTATTCATGCATACAATTTTTTGAAGTGAAAACTTCTTTAGCGGCGTTGGATGGGTAAAAATTGTTAAACTCGCGCGTCAGGATCACTTGACTGACGTCATACAACATTAGCTATAGACTGTTTATTTTGCAAGATACGATAAGAAGCTTCGTAGCTTAGCAGTGAGCGCTTCGACTGTAAATACTTATGGTTTCAGATAGTACCGGGTTAAAAACCTGGGCTTCTGACACTTTTTGTGATTATTTTTCTTTTTGTAATTTATTACTTTTTGTGATTATTTTTTTATGTTTGTAATTTATTTCTGTTTGTAATTTATTAATTTCTTCTAACTGAAAATTAGCAGAAAAATAGTGATAGGTTCTGTGATTGGCGCTATATTATAGGTATGGTATGGTATGTTCTTTTCATCTTTTTCTCTGTTTATAACGAAGAAACAAAGAAAGAAAAAGTTTTTACTTCTGTCGGCACTTCTGGAGTGCAACCCGTCTTTTTCTTTTATACCACATTAATGATGGAAAGTAGTTCCTAGTAGGACCTGTAAGCACAGAGAGTTTCTGTGCCGTCAGAGTTGAAGACACACAGATTTGGTCTTCCCACTGACAGAATATGGGGGCGTCGGCCACTGGGGCCGAATCAAAATCTGTAGAGGCCGACCTTAGTTGGGCCATTCATCCAGTACCCAATGAGTAGGTAGTATTAACTAATGAATAATTACATTAATTTATATAAAACTAGCTTTGCCCGCGGTTTGGCTTGCGTGGATGTCGGTTATCGCTATAATATCGGTTATCGTTATAAATTATAGTCTATGTGTTATTCTGATATATAAGCTATATTATTGAAAAGTTTCATTAAAATCCATTCAGTAGTTTTTACGTGAAAGAGTAATAAACATCCATTCATTCATAGTTACAAACTTTCGCGTTAGGATATGGCCAAACGCATTACACAAATTTAAATTCAACCTGTTATTGCCAATATCAATGTAATAACTTGTATTTTACCTGACGTACTTAATTATAGTCAAATTATAATCTACCGTCATTGTAGGTAGAATAGAGACCATTTTGTACTGTTATAGACTCTAAGTACAGTGGCATAAGATCGAATATTAATTTAATATCTATAGGTATGCAATTGAGCTCTTGATGCAATGTCGCAATTCTGAGTAACGATATAGTGACGAGCTTAAAATCCCCCCATGAGCGCGGGCCTGAGGGTGACGGGTGGAGCCGCCCGTCACCCTAGCAGAAGCAGGCCACGGCGGCGGCACGCATCGTAGGACGATGCGCGCCCCCCCCGTACCGAGGGCGAGTCGGGGACCGCGTGGTCCCCCCTCCCGAGGAGGGCCAGACCGAGAGGAATGGCCCTGGGTCAGCCGGGGTGCGAGGGATATGTCAAAAGACAACCTCACCTCCGGCCTAGCACATCGACCCACAGACGGCGTGCGGTTTAGTCGGTTCGAGTCCGACATAACCTCCCCCTTCGGCTCCGAAAGGGGGGTATCAGTGGGGATGTCCCGCACGTAAAAAAAAAACGAGCTTTAAATCGAATCTAATACTGACAATCATCATCTAAACGTTATTTCCGGTTGGGAAAAATAAGGGGGAGCGACCACACGTCACGCTCCTGTACTCTCCCGAATAGTTGTGTGTTTATCGATCACTTGACTCAATCGATAGCCCTGAGCATAGGGTTGGGACAGCCGTCGAAATATCGTTTACAATAGGCAAGAGGTTTTTTCCTGCTACTATACAAGCAAAGTTTAAGTTTGGAACAAATAATAATTATTAAAGTTATGTATCTTTTATTATATTTCTACCTACCCTTCGAGAATATACAAAACGAATTTCTTAAAAACAAATGAACCTGTGATATGAACTATAAACTAACTGCGTCAGACATTCGATTCACCAAGCCCTAAAGGTCAATGAACTATACGCCTAAAATGACGCAATGTCATACACTAATGCCCTACAAGTCCCCTGCCGACCCCTGTCTACAATTTATGTTATGAAACATGTCGACATAACGTTGTGAAACAGATAGGGATCCTCTGTACCGTTTAAATATAAACTTTGTATGATCGTGAGGGCGATAAGTGTTTGCCATTGTTTCTACTAGCTTTTGCCAACGGCTCCGCCCGCATGGACGTCGATTATCGCGACCGAACACAACCATACGCCTTGTCTACTAAATGCTGTGTCAGTTAGCCATAGGTTATGTCCTTTCCCAAGCTCTAATCTACCTGCGTTCTAATCTTCAAAAATTGCAAAATTTCATACAAACTTTCATCTTGCATTCGCGAAAAAAAGGGGTTGAAGGGTTGACCTCCAACCCCTTTTTTCGCGATAATGAGTAACCTATGTCATTTCCAAAAGTCTAATCTACTTCTATACCAAATTTTATTAAAATCGGTTTAGTTGTTTAGGCGTGAGAGTCTAACAGACAGACAGAGTTACTTTCGCATTTGTTATGTTAAAATATAGATATAGATCTATCCATTTATAATATTCTCCTCTTTATTGTATCGTTGACCCTAATAAGTACATCCGTAGGCCCTTCATAACACGTACAGTGGCCCTCTAAAGCTACTGAATGTTAACAAACTTACAATCTTTACATTATATATATATATTTTTAAAGTTAAGAGCAAAAGTAATAAGAAGAGTTCGTACTCCAAGGTGCAACGTTGCACATCGCTAAAGATGATAATTGCAGTAATCTCAATGTCGTTCTCGTCTTGCCCATATCATCTTACACAGAGTCAATTCATTTTCTCTTAGGTCTTTCTCTCTCTGTCGAGATGGGTCAACCCACGCCTTCCCCCGTCTGGGGTAAGATGGGGACATCATGATCCTCGAGGGCCATCTCATAGGTCAGCCGGAGTGTGAGAAATATTCGAGTGGCAATCTCACCATCGGCAACTAATTATATCCAAGACAGAGTGCGATTTTAGTCTGTTCAAGTCCGATATAACCACCCCCGCTGACTGCAACGGGGCATTAGTTCTGCGATGGCACTCTTTTCAAACTTACGCTAATATACTCATTCCTAATCGTCTCCATGGCATAGCGGTAGTGAACGCGGCCGCTGCGCAGGAGGCGTGAGTTCGATCCCCGCTCTGTGCATGAGTATGGGTATTTGCATTGGTCTGGTGGTGCCTCGGAGAGCACGTTAAGCCGTCGGTCCCGGTTGTCAAACAAACATCTATCACAGGCGTTACGGGTAGTTGGAGCCCTCAAAAGACCAACAACTGGTCTAACTGCAATGCTACGATATCGCCTTTGGGTTGTGGAGGTCAAATGGCAGTCACTTAACTCAAAATGTCGAAGTTTAGCCAAATCCGCAGTTGGACTGGTAAAAGCGAACCCCAGACTTCAAGTTGATAACTTCGGATGCGACTGGAATTAACACTAGGATGAAAACTCATTCCTAATCTGATCCATGCGTGTCAATGTTGCCAATATACCTATTTCACTTACTCTATAACGATTAAGTTAATCCTAAGAAATAAAAGAACGTTTTATCGCTACAAACAATAAACAATAAGTAGAAACCATTATCATACAATTGTATGTGTTGAACTCTACTACTCTAATAAATAACCTTGTCTGCTAAGAGCTATATCAGTTACTGTTACATCACTATTACACAATGACATAATCAAAATCACTCTGCGTACGTGTGAACTAGTGTCCGTATACGTACGCACACATGCACATGAATCAATAACGTGCGTGTACGCATATTTCTAAACATTCTTCTACGAGTAGCGTATTTAAACTATTTGAAGTGGTGACTATTAATGATAGTTTTTTGTTACGTTGTTAGAATTCGTAATGAATGTTTGTACGTGTGTGTAGTTTTGTCGATCTATATTGGGGTCAGTTACAATCGTGGAGTTTGAGGACGAGGAGAGGTCTGCGCACTCGTCGCCGCCGGGACCTGCGCCACTGAAGATGTCGACCGCTATGATCGCCGAAACGTGTGGAACGCCAGTTTCGTATGGACCACGGCCAAACAGCCCAGCAGCAGTGTATTCTACATGCATCGCCGGCTGTGAAAGCCTAAAGACTTTTATAGGGGTCAGTTTTTCTTTGAACCAGACTAAACTGTCTGTTAGTTTTTACTACGAGCGTCTATCATCTGTCTATCGATTTAGGGATGGAAATTAATTTTCGTGTTATATGTAGAGTTTCACATCATTAGAACTTTACGGAAGCAGTTTGAGGTGGCGGATAATTACACGGTCCACCTGATGGAAAGTGGTCACCGTGGCCGTACTGCCGATCCTGTAAACAAAGAGAATTTCCGTGCCGTCAGTGTAGAAGATAAAGCAGGAATAGCCTTTGCTCTTCCCACTGGCAGCACAACAACTCTCCAGTGAGCTCTGGCTACCCTATTCACCGCCGGGAACACAACACGAGGTTAGACATTGCAGCTATTCTACATCACTATTATAAAGAGGAAAGAATTGTATGTTTGTAATGAATAAACTCAAAAACTTCTGTGCCGATTTCAAAAATTCTTTCACCATTGGAAAGCTACATTCACCCTGAGTAACATAGGCTATATTGGATTTCCACGAGAACGTTTTTACCACCCGTGCGAAGATCGCTATCATCTATAATGTAGCAGACTGTCCTTGACTATCCATATACCGGTAAGTATAAACCAGTATACAGGAGTTAGACAGGTAATTTTTACTTGTCTTATCCAAGTACTTATGTATTTAGACTTATCACGACTCATGTTGAGTTAAGGTCAGCCGGAACTGTATAAGGTAATCGGAAGTAAGGACTCAAGTACACCTGTCAGTGATGTAATTGCATGTGCGAATTAGGATGCAGAAGGTTATGTCAAAGTTGACAGTTTTTTGACAGTTGTAAAGGTAGTAAACAAGCTTGTAAGTTACACCGTGGACGAGTTGTGGACTCCATGGTCCGATCGAGAAAGGTGGCCCTGGGTCGGCCGAATTGCGAGGGATATACCCACCTTCAGATTTGCACTACGACCCATAGACGGCGTGTGTTTTAGTCGGTTTGAGTTCGACATAACCTCTCCTTCCGGCTCTGGCGAGGGAGTATAAGTGGGGATTTTAGAAAAAAATAGCATTATAAGTTACAGTTGCCTATGACCATTTGGTACACTAAAAGAACAGGTAAGGAAACTAAGAAGAGAAAAGGAAGAGAATAGGCATATCATCATCATATATATTAGTGTTGTTCTCGGTTCGCGAGAAAATCTTTGTACTTTTAGGTAAACTTAGCTTGCGTACCGATAATGTTGGAATTGCTCCAAAACACCCTGTGAAAAAACTACTATATGACTCATTAAATAATAGTTTAAGTAAATACTTACTAATTAAATATGACTCTCATTAACTATGACTCATTACTCATAGTCTGCCAAATTTTCCCACCCAAATCTTACAAAATGTATAGACAAAAATCAAAACATTACAGCCATATTGAGTAGCAATGAACCACAATAGGGCGCACATAGTTCACAATTGCCCAAACGCCAACAATAGCGTATCGAAATAGTTCACGCGTTATGCAATCCAGTAGTACTGGCGCAACGCGGCTTAGATATTCTACAACTGGGGCGAGTGCTGCTCGTGTACAACGAATGTGATAAGTTATATAGGTAGAGAATTGACAAGATCATAATTGGTTTTAATACGAAACAAGTTTTCAAATCTTAAGAATGATGCTGAGAAAAGATGTTCAGGGTTCGGGCGTACTTTGTTTCATAAATAAAAGATAAATTAAATTACGGAGCGGAAATCATTCTTTCCGTTATTTTGGTTTAGGTTCTAAAGTGCACGTTTTTAATGCGACTGAATTCTTTATTGTTTGTTCCATCAATTTGACTGCATACCATATGATGGCAAGTTGATGTGAGGTACTTTTATCTATATATCTATCTAACTAGGTCTATGTTAAAAAGTGCCAGCCAAACAGAGCCAGCCACCATTATAGTTCTAGAATGGTTCTAAGTGTTACAAAAATTCTAACTAACAACTTATATTACAAGCTATGCTTAATATATAAGTATATGTATAAACTAGCTGACCCAGCAAACTTCGTACCGCCTCAGAATCAATAAAAAAAGTTGCCTTTTCCCATATTTGTCACCGTTTTAACCTTCCCTGGACATCCACAAATATGTCAAGACTAAAATTAGCCAAATCGGTTCAGCCTTTCTCGAGTTTTAGCGAGACTAACATAATTGCAATTCATTTTTATATATAAGAAGAGGATAATGCTGTTCATTTAGCGCTAGAATTAAGATTATCATTGGAAACTATAATATAACCAGTGGAACGGGTTCCGGCTTCGGCCAGGAATAGATTTGTATGAGGATTCTATACAAACTTTCCGCACAACCGGTCGTCGCCTATTTTACCACTTTAGTAGTGAAATTTACAAGAATAATCCTTCTCAATAAATTACATCATAAAAGGTATCTGTCACCTGTCAAAATTTTAAGTTTTTAGGTCCAGTGGTTTCAGCTCAGCGTTGCAACGCCGAGCTGAAACCACTGGACCAACAAACTGTAATTTATTGAGAAGGATTATTCTTGTAAATTTCACGTTGGTGAATCAAATAAGATGCACAAGTTTAAATGTACGCGTATTATGATTATTAAAATGTCAATACACTCAGCTCAGTAGTCACGAGAATCTATAACCGCAATTAATAACGATTTTATCATTAAATAATTCGTGAACGATGCATACTTCAATGTGCGGCCTACTTACGGCGAATTTTATTAAAATAATTATTATTATCATTGACCAATGTTTACATACCGGTTTTATCGATATTATTACTATGACACAATAAAGTTATATTAAGTAACCAGAAATATACACATTGATAATAAAAAAATGTTGATTCTAGATATCGCGTATATGGGGCAAGTGTCAGTTGAACTAAAAATAAGGTCAGTCTTGATAAAGAATGTTTGTTTTTACTGATATCGTACTGGCAGACCTTTTTAATGCATATAAAAGCCGTGTGAGGAAATCTTAAGCACAGAGTCTTATACGAAATTAAAGGATGAAATTCTGCGCAGGACCTCCCTCTGCTGGTTAGGGGACAGACAGGCAGATGCTAACAGGATTAGTGCTACCTATTATATCTAGGCATATTCCATTATAAAACACAATAGCTTAGAAAGAAGGAAAACTAAAGAACTGTTGTTTCACATTCCCTAAATGCGAAATTTTTAAACAACACAGTTATGCGAAAGATCTGCCGTTCCGAATTGTGGTCATAATTTAATTGCAATATATCACCACAGTTTAATCCTCAGTCCAAACCGATAGATCGAACCGGCGCGCGGCGGTTTGGAACGCGGCCCCGATGCGCGGTTAAAAACTGTACGTGTTAACGCCGCCAACGATTTGATTCCAACGATCTACGATATTCTACAACACGCCGGCCAACGAATTGCCACTTCTTGTTTAGATGTTTAGAGCTTCGCTCGTCAATTAGGAAGTGTACTTATATGCAGGTGAGGCTGGTTTGGGCCCCAAAGGTCTTGGCAGAGTCCCATACACCAAAGGAATATTAATGCTAACTTTTTCAAGTAACTTAAAATTGGAAATTATTAACATCCACGATGGGATTGAAGATGAACCCGTGGAGATTGACCCTAATAGAACTTTCCCCCAGAAAGTTCTGTTAGGGTCAATCTCCATTGAAAGAGCCGACAGTGGCATATTGAGGCAAGATATTAAAAACCATTTTATATCTTATCTAATGGTAGAAAAGATCATAGTCATTTGAAGGCGAACGAGGAGCAGTGCGGCGTCGCGAGAAGCAACATTAAGTAAGAAACTCTAGCCACAGCCAGAGTTTGTTGAAATATATATTTCCTATTTGGTCGGCCTACGTAGGAGCTATTACGTGAACTCTTAAAACTTATAAAACACTGAATATTACCGACTTTTTCAAAACCGGTAGTAAGAATTAGGAAACATACTTTGAAAGTTCCTGCTTCCTGCACTCATTGTGCTTGGTTTAAGAGTTTTGTTCTTACAGCTTCCTGTCATCTATCGGAGTAAAGGTATCAACGTGTTCTGTATAAAATGTTGCTAATTAAAACAAATAAACATAGACTAATCCCTACCTAAAATTTGTTTTTACATTCTACTATGTTTCAGCGTGAAATAGGCTCAGAAAAATCTCGTATGTTTTTTACGAGTGCGTTTTTTTTTAATTTTCTTGTCTTTTAGTTATAATTTTATTAAAATAACATATTATGAAACAACTAAAATTTAATACTTTTTGAAGTGAAAACTTCTTTAGCGGCGTTGGATGGGTGTAAAATGTTAAGGAAGCGTCAGGATTAGTTGACCTTTGAACCGTAACCGACGACTGACGTCATACAAGATTGGTACAGACTATCTATTTTGCAATTTACAATAGATACGCCCTAGCTTAAACGATAAGCATATCGATTGTAAGTCCTTATAGTTTCAGATAGTATCGGGTTCAAACCACCTGGCCTTCAGGGATTTTTTGTGATTGTTTTTTCTTATTATAATTTACTAGCTGACCCGGCGAACTTCGTACCGCCTAACAGTCAATGAATGTCGTGTTACTTTTTAGCTGAACTAACCATTTCTTCTTGCACTTCGAAGATTATTCCTCTGTTCATCTGTACGATAAGCTCGACGATTTCTCGTTTCTAACCTAGCCGTTTCACGGGCTGCCTCTTTTTGCTCTTGTGTTTGAGAAGCACGAATTAAGGCCCTTCTTTCTAACGCGGCCCTGTTCTCGTGCAATTAAAATGTGCACTCGTCGCTCGCATAAAACCACCAAATGTAATAACAGTTCCTGAACTTTCGAGACATAGACAATAGCTCAAAGAGTATATAACCACTACCTATGAATAGCTTATCAAGAAAAATCATAGACAACCTATAAAAAGACATTTACACTTTTGTTAACCAGTAGATTTTTTTTCCATAATCTTATAACCTTTACCAACTGATTTTTTATTCCCTACATTCCGTTCCTTTCCGATGATTTTATGTTTTTACTGTAGAATAAATCTTAGGTATTATTTTCGGGAATTAAAAATTAAATAATTAATAAATAATTTTCGAAAATTAATGTCTAAAACAAACCAATATAACAGTACCTGAACTTTGTAGACATTTTACATAAAATAAATTTCTGAACGCACACATGATGTGTTCAGAAAAAAATAAAGTTGTGGGACTCAGCAACCAGGCCATAAGCTCCAAAAAAAAAAATAGTTGTTACACTATTTGACAGGATTGGACAACAAAAAATGTTTGACATGTAATAAACAAATCAGAATCTATTGAAATGATTACACATATCGAGTTTTCATTGTTTTTAAGATGTATTCTGCTATTCGGGACGGAAACAAATCCAACAAATCAAAAACCATGGCAATCGGTCCAGCCGTTCTCGAGTTATAAGTGTTGTAACAAACACGACTTTCTTTTATATATATAGATTACTTTTGGTGATTATTTTTTCTTTTTGAAATTTACTACTTTTTATGACTATTTTTTCTTTCTGTAATTTATTATTTTTTGTGATTATTTTTTCTTTTCATAATTTATTAATTTCTTCTGACAGAAAATTTGCAGAAAATAAGTGATAGGTTCTATGATTAGCGCCATATTATAGGTATGGTATCTAATACATATCTTTTTCTATGTATATAACGAAGAAAGAAAAAAAGAAAACTCTTTCACTTCTGCCGGCACTCCCAGAGTGCAACCCGTCTTTTATTATAGACAAATAAAAAACCAAAATACTGAACTCAACTACTACTTAGTAAGTAAAACAAGTAAAGATTCTTTGCAAGTCAGCTAAACAACAAACACTGTAGGCTTTACTTTCGTTTTTCGGAGGTAAGATGTCAGTCGCATCCGTAAAAACCCGCATACTGTACCATAAGCGTACCCTGGACTTTAAAGTGCAAACATCTGGAATGAAGACGAGTATCTACTGACTTTATCCCAGTTTATAACTATCTAGCGGGGAGCAGTCGATGGACAGAATACCTACTAAATAAAACATTGTACCTACGCAACTAGGACTAGAATGATATACTCCTCATAACTAGTCGTTATGAGGAGTATATCATTCAGTATGCAGTCATATCATTGTTGAGGTAAACCTATTTAAAAATCCTTCAAACATAACCTTTTCACCGATAAAACCGTCGAAGGTAACCGCTAAGCATGTAATTGAGCACGAATCAATAAAATAATCCTGTATTTCCTTATTTCATTACACATATAAGTATAAAAAGGTCTGCTATCGCATACCTATCAGTAATATAATATACAAAACACTGTTTCTCGTATCAGTGACGACTCGATAACCTATAAATACAAATTCAATTACGACGTTTTAACATTTCTTTATCAAATTGGGTCACGGCGTGTGTGATTGTTTGCGAATACATTGACATTTATTACGCAAGGATTGTAACATGATTAAAACCATTGCTGTAATTAAAACTATGCTTTTCTTACTTAGAGTTGTTACCGTCCACATTCAAGCACCAATTCCAATTGCATACAAACCTTGTACTTCTTTAGAATCTAGGATTAATTCTCTTAGGTACTCCCTACTTTCCACGCTTTTAAATTAAGTTTATTTGGTTTTAACGGGAGTTATTACAACAACTTCGAGAGGGTAAACCTGTGCCAGTTTAGGCAAGGGATCTGCAAGTGAACCGGCTGATTTTGGCTTGGGTCCCTTAGTAGGAGGTAGAACACGACAGTATTTTCGTCCAATTGAGCAGTCCAACTGGGGAAGTACCTCCGACCTACAGAATACCGCGGCCATAATAATCTCGTGTTATGTTTCCGGCGGTGGGTAGGGTAGCCAGTGCTCACTGGAGAGTTTTTGTGCTGTCCATGGGAAGACCAAAGACTATTCCTGCATTGTCTCCTACGCTAACGGCACAGCAACACTCTGTGTTTACAGGGTCGGCAGCACGAGTGTGACTCACCTGGTGTTGTATACGTCCGTAGGCCACGGTAACCATTTTCCATCAGGTGGACCGTGTGCTAGTCTGCCACCTTAGTCGTATGAAAAAAATCTAGGTGTAGTGACATAATATATATACAACATACTTCAGAAGTTATCCAGAATCCAGTTCAGAAATGATGAGCGTTGGAGTCCACGTACTTGTCTCCTCCTTTTGATTTGGCTAGTCTTATCTATTACGAAAAAGACTGCTGTATGACTCCCTAATACTCAAAGAACGATCTGCATCATAGCTTGGTTAACTCGGACATTTTGGTGAGTTAATACACTCATCACAGAATGAATATTCATTACGTTCAATAACCTTCTCTTTTCCTTAAGTTCCCTATAGCCCTTCCACGTTAATCATTTCCTATTTAACTAAGAACTAGGATATTTAATACACAGAATTTCCAGAAAACGTACTCGACTATATTACAAGATTTTCACAGCATTTTCCTAGAACGGCCCAACCTACAATTAATTCCCAAAACTGGTAGTAATCAACCTACGGTTTTACTTCGACGAATTATATGTGTTTCATATGTAAATAGGTCAACACGTCGACTGCTATTGGTTAGTTACGAAACCTGTAGAAATAGGTGAACACTATTATTGTTTTAACGTTAAATTTTATTGTTTTGTACGCATGTTGTAATAACTAATTAAAATTCTAGTTGAACGATTGCGAAAATTGTTATGAAACATCGGTTTTGTTGTAACGTTACTGACAACGTTTCAGGCTAGTGATTTAAAGGTAAAAACTGATAAATGCAACAACAGCAAGGTAATGAAGAGATACGCCTCCTGTGCCCTGCTATGTTTACATATGTCGCCTCAGAGACAGATATAAAAGGGGAAATTTGGATTGGTTCAGGCGAGGTCTGGTAACTCCCACTGAGTAAAGCATTTAAAGCATTGCGCCTGTAAGGCAATGATCGCGGGTTCATACTCCGCCTAGACCGATTAAAACTTTTCCTATTATAATCGATTTGAATATTAAGCACACGATTGTTGATAAGCGCTTAACACCAAAGACGGCTCGCGTTTTAGCACTAGACACCTAACCAAGACTTTCGGGGCCCAGCTAACCTTGGAGTTCTTGATCGAGCTCTCTAGACGCACTCTTTCATTTGTATCTAATTTTCACTCTGTCACCTATCTATACTTACGCCTTTTTTCATACAACATATGTTGGTAGACAAGCACACGGCCCACCTGATGAAGAGTGGTTATGTGGCCAATAATATTTACAACACCAGGGGAGTCAAACTCTTGCTGCCAACCTTATAATAACAGAGAGTTTCCTTGCCGTCAGTGCAGAAGACAAAGTAGAACAAGTCTTTGGTCTTCACTGACAGCATAAAAGCTCATCTCACATAATTCTCGATTATTTTGAGTTATCAAGTATGTAGGAAGGCTGTTATGTAAGTAAGTTATTCAGTTACAAAGTTTTACAGTGTCCAAGGATAGTTTGGGAGGCCCCATCTGACGACACTTAAAACTGTGGACGGCAAAATGATTGCCTCAAAGTTCGAGATGCTTGAAGAGATCGAGAAATACTATGGACAGCTGTATGCATACAGCACTGATCGTTTGAACTTCACTATCATCATCAGCACGATCCACTCAATGTTAAGCTGAAACTACTACCATTTAAATACTCAAATTACATAACCGATGGGTAAAGTACTGCACTGTTACATGTGCGTGAGCAAAAAATCGTTGCATTTGTCCGTATGTGTGTCGCTCGGCCAATTATGTAATGAACTCAATTTTGTAGTAACCTTCGGTAAGGCAGTTCATGTCCCAGATCTTCAGTTCGAAGTTGAACTCATTCAGTTCGTATAAGTTATTGAAATATTACGTATTGGGTTGTGTAAGGATGGATACACAAAGATGAAAAAAAAAAAAAAAAAAACCCGCCTAGACCGATTCAATATTTTTCCTATATTACTCAATTTGATAAAAAAAAAAGATAAATATTTGTCAAAAAGTAACCGATCATGGTGTTCATCGGAATCGGACTCGAAAGGTTACATAGTTATTATCCAGGTTTTAAATTATTTTATTAGAGTCAATAACAATAACTATTCCTTTTAGTAATTATCTATATGGCGTTATTAACATTCACGCTCTTACAAAATAATAGCTGTCTAACTTTTGCTGGAATACAGTATGGCGAAGAAAACTCTCGTATCAATAATCAATCTTCGACCAATAAAGAAAACATTGTCACGTGACTAAAATGTCACTTTTTGAAATATAGAACACGTCAATTTGTCTTCGCCTCGCCTCATAGTAGAGGGTCACTATTACAAACACGTACCATGTTAACAATGGTGGCACCCAGTTTGACGGCTTCATCAGATACTTATTCACGCCTCGCTTAAAGATCTTTGGGGCTGTAAAAAGAAGGAAACACGTGAGCTGGCAAGGAGTTCCAGGTCTTGTGCAACAAAGGAAAGAGTCACAATATTCTGTACCGTATGTGGGTGACGCAGCCGTGCCGTGTAGTCCTAAAAATCATTTCAAAATAGGACAGATTTTGCAATTATTCTACAGTTTCACTACCCTACCGTCCAGCTGTTACCGCTGTTAACGCAATAATTATGGCATTGTGAAGTGACAATGTCATTAATCAATCAAAAAAAATATTTGCATTGCAAAGTGGCTACACCTAGGCGTTGTTAAAATTATGGCATTTATGGCATATCATAGTAGTCTTAGCATTACGAACAAACTCGTTGAAAAATGAATCAATTATTAAACACTATAAATAGCTTGCTTAATCAATTGCAGTTACAACCGGTGGCATCACATTGCATGATAGGCTAACGTCATTCTGTCATGTAAAACGAAACACTTGATACTGTGGCAATATCACAACATACGGTGAATACTCCAGTCGCCATCTAGCGAAGGTACCTTAAACTACTTTAAATGAACTTATCCTGAAACGCGATATAAAAGTTTATAACAAAATTTTGGACTGCAGCTCGTTCAGTCGTCTGACCACCGTGTGCTTCGGAAAGCCTGTTGAGACGACGTCGGTCCAGCTTGCCATACGAAAATATTTGGCAATAGTTACGGCTAGTTGGATCCCTAAGAATCCGATACCCTTCTATCTACAGAACTTTGATTTTGTCAGTTGTAGAGGTCTAATGGCATTAACAAAGCTGATTATTGAGTGTAAACAATCCACGGTACAGTTAATTCTGTTTTACACTGATGGTGAATCAAATGTGATTCATTGTACTGTTTACTAGATTTCGATTATTACACCTTTGAGTCTGACTCATATAGTTATTAGGTCGAAATGCGGTTTTCTTATATCATAGTAATACAAAGTGTAATGAACTGGGTTCATGGTTTCGTTTCCAGATTATTCAATATTATTGTCTGTTTTATACAGGAAAACATTTTGGGGTCATTATTAGTGTCGTATATTTCCAGTAGTCCCATGTAGCCAGTTCCACATGGAATTTTTAAAACCTTGAAAATATGTGATTTTTGGAACATTTCTTCCATGTGTTGCTGTTATGAATAGGGTCACCTCGTTTCTTACCATGTAGATGACGTAGAAGGTACCTCAGGGATACGGCTGTTCTTTTCCACAGGGCAAGAAAAAGCATCTATCGCGACTTTTCAGTCACTGTAGATCGCGACTTTAACATTGAAACTGTTAACAAGAGTACAAGACGGTATTTCCGTCAAAATGAGCAGTCCGACTGGGGAAGTACCTCCCAGAACCTCCTCCGTACAAAATACCGCGGCCATAATAACCTCGTGTTGTGTTCCCGGCGGTGAGTAAGGTAACCAAAGCTCACTGGAGAGTTTTTGTGTGTTATCAGTGGAAATACCTAAGGCTTGTCCTGCTTTATTTCCACACTGACGGCATAGAAACTCTCTGTTCTAACAGAGTCGGTAGCGCGAGTGTAACGTCCCTTGTGTTGCCCACTTCCATAGGCCATAGTAAAAACACTTTCTACCAGATCCACCATTGCTGTTGCCAATAACGATAATAAAATTATCGTTATTGGAAACAGCAATGGTGGTCTTCGTTCTTTAATCTTCATTTTACGTGGATAACATGAACTATACAGTTCCTTAATACCTTGAATATAGCCATCATCATCTTTGTGCTGAACCTGGTTGAATACTCGTTAACGGATAAAGCGCACACACACAATACATAATACTCACGCCTATTTCCGTTTGGAATAGGCAGAGATAACCGCTGCCTGCTTCTGTTTTTACACCCATCATGAGCTTCCTCTACCTTTGCATGCAGACACATCACTTTTGAGTGGTTCTGACTTACCCTTTTATGAAGTGTTTTTCCTATTTGAATTAAATGTTTAAGCATTGTTCATGTTAAATATAAAAATCGATTTAAATTCGAAAAAAAAATTGGTAGCTTATTGGTCAAAGCATTGGCCTTGGTCTGTACAGATCGCAGGTTGAAACCCTGCCCAGACTGATTCAATTTTTGAAGTGAAAACTTCTCTAGCGGCGTTGGATGGGTGTAAAATGTTAAGGAAGCGTCAGGATTAGTTGACCTTTGTACCGTAACCGACGACTGACGTCATACAAGATTAGGTACAGACTATGTATTTTGCAAATGACAATAGATAGCGTCGTAGCTTAAGCGGTAAGCACTTCGACTGGAAGTCCTTATAGTTTCAGATAGTATCGGGTTCAAATCACCTGGCTTTCAGGGATATTTTGTGATTGTTTTTTCTTATATATTACGTTTGGTGTATATTTATTACTTTTGGTGATTATTTTTTCTTTTTGTAATTTATTACTTTTTATGATTATTTTTTCTTTCTGTAATTTATTATTTTATGTGATTATTTTTTCTTTTCATAATTTATTAATTTCTTCTGACAGAAATTAGCAGAAAATAAGTGATAGGTTCTATGATTAGCGCTATATTATATGTATGGTATGGTATGTTCTTTTTTATCTTTTTCTATGTATATAACGAAGAAAGAACAAAAGAAAATGTTTTCACTTCTGCCGGCACTCCCAGAGTGCAACTCGTCTTTTTTTTTCTATTTTAATCGAAGTATTTTTCCGTTATAATAGCATTAATACCCCCATAAATAAACATTTTTTAATGTTGATAGTAACTGATCTTCTTAAAATATGACTTTTAAGCTTCATAAGTAATTTATTATGGAAAGAAAGAAAGGGATTTTCAGCCTTTAAATATCTTCTGAAAACGAGAACCATCAGTCAATCTCGTACACACATTTTATTTCCACCGAAAGCAAAAAGTAGACGTTTCGCTAAAAGCTGTGCGCCGGCGCATCGCCAAGTAAAGGGAGACTCAAGGGCAGTGGGTTCAATGCTCAAGCGAGGTAGGTATTTCTAAAAATATATATGGGAACATGCTCGCGATCATTCAAGGAGTAATAAAAGTAACGTGAATATTTGTTTCACTTACATAGATATTACGGCTATACCAGTTCAGGAAATGTGGATTGGAAGGATCTCTTTATGATATGCAAGCAACTACTAGATTTTAAATCTGTATTGCTGTGTGTGACTGATCTGTGTGTGTTTCGATAGTTACTAGGCATGTTTAATATGTTTTAAAAGCCTGTAATCCATGATGTAGCAGGGTTAAGAAAATAAAACAAAAAGAGCACCGTTTTTTGGTTTGGTTAAATGGAAAAAAATGAATCGGTTTAGGTGGGGTTTGGACTCGCGATCTTTGCCTTACAGGGGCAATGCTTTAACCACTAAGCTACCAGACCTCGCCCTAACCAATTCAGGTTTCTGAATTGACAGTGAAAGACAATGGAGTGTGTCATCAGTATTCTTGCGAACTATCGAAACCAATGAATGATTTTTCAATCATTTTTAAACATTGATTTTTGACTACTCCGGCCATGCAATTTGAATTAAATTTTTAAAGCATTTAAGCATTTCAATATTTAGCATGAAAAACGCTTAAAAATTTAATTCAAATTGTCGTCATTATCGTTTATGGAGTGTATAAAATAGAGTTTTAGTATCACATCTATCTATTGGTGTTCAAAAACTTTTGTTAATGACTGTACTCCTACTACTAATTTCGAGTGAGGACGCCGCTGAACGGATGAGTAATCAGCCCTTAGCTGCGTTTACACGTACAGGATCAGGGATTTATCACGCGCCAGTAAAAACTTTTCCCCTGTATATCAACTGCTATATATGTTCGTATGACAACCCTATCCGACGGCAAAACGTGCCGGACAGAGAAACATATTTATGCATACAAATATTTGCACTGAGCAGGAATCGAACCCGCGCCGAATGCGTAGCAGTCGAATGCTCTACCACTACGCCACGGAGGCTGATCTTTTACATTACATCTATTGAGATGTTCCAAAACTTTAGTCACTGACTGTACTTTCATACATAACTAACATGAATTCAGACTTCATGAGTCAGCTATAGGGGGCGCCAGACTGTGGGGAGGAGTGGGGGGGAGGGCATGAGTCAGACTACCGGGAACGGGGTGTTGTCGCTTATGTGACATGCTAATCCCGGCGAGAGTATTTAATTATATTTTTTGACGTATGAGTCTGTTGTATGGAGATAGGATGTAAATTTTCACGTTTTGAATTTTACGGACAGGCGGAATTTAAACCTTAAATGACTCTGTCTTCATTTGTGCCTATGCAAGCTGCATTCATATTGCATACGGAGCTAGGGTACGGTTGCCTCTTATTAAGATTTGATTTATTTTGACTTTTATCGGAGCGACTGCCGTTTGCCCCTTTAAGAGGTTAACCAGTGTCATCTGTCATCTGTCAACCAGCAGGAGTAATGGCTTGCCAGTAATGTTGACTTGATATTATTTTAGTTGGGCCTATGCACTTTGGGAGATGAGTAAGACAATCTAATGAACGAACTTCATTAAATTAAAATTCACTTTATTTTTGTTTATTGTCAGATAAGCGCTGCATCGGAAATAAAATGTCATGCGGCAACAGCCAGGCTACGTGGGTAACAATGGCGCCCCCGCCGGGTCCAGGTAGAAGAGGTAGGCCCAAAAAGTCCTAGCTTGACGTCGTGCAGGCTGACATGCGTGCAAATGGTCTAACTACCATGGACGTCCAAGATCGTGCGAAGTGGAGGTGGAAGAGCCGGAAGGGGACCCTGAGCTCCGCGGGCATCTTGGTCTCGGATGCAATCGGGATAACGTCTAAATAACGATGATGATGAAGCGCTGCATATCAGCCCACGAGGTATTAAAACATTAATAATAAAAAAAGACGGGTTGCACTCCGGGAGTGCCGGCGGAAGTGAAAACGTTTTCTTTCTTTCTTTCTTCGTTATATACAGAGAAAAGATTAAAAGAATACACCATACCATACCATACCATACCATACCTATAATTTAGCGCCAATCATAAAACCTATTACAAATTTCCTGTCAAAAGAAATTAATGAATATTGAAGAAAAAATAATCACAAAAAGTAATAAATTACAAAAAGAAAAATAATCACAAAAAGTAATAAATTACAAAAAGACAAAATAATCACAAAAAGTGTCAGATGCTCAGGTTCGAACCCGGTAGTATCTGACACCTGACGACTTAAAATCGAAGCGTTTACCGCGAAGCTACGAAGCTTCTTAACGCATCTAACAAAATAAACAATCTGTAGCTGTTGTAATGTTGTATGACGTCAGTCGTCGGTTACGGTTCAAAGGTCAAGTAATCCTGACGCGAGTTTAACACTTTTTACCCATACAACGCCGCTAAAGAAGTTTTCACTTCAAAAATCACTTATATCCAGAGCAAACCTTTTATGTGTGTAATTTTAATGGGGATAGAAATATGAATCCCCAAAATATTGATACTAGACTCAGACAGACGAGCAAACAAACATAATCTAAGATAATGCGTCACTATTGAATCACGTACTTATCGAAATATCCATTGTCTTAACGGTTGCAGACGGTGCGTAATGGCGTACTCATTTTGTAACTCTTTGCAGTTGTTTTTCGGTCAGATGTCTTGCAGACATTACGTATTGCTGACTGTACATCGCCACAGTATAGATAAGTATAGAAGATCAAGTTCTTACTACGAGAGAACCTATGCTCATACGAAGCACATGCCCACACAATTCAGGCATAACATAGGGATTGTCAAGTAAGTCCCTAGTGAAAGAAAGAAAGAAAACAATTTAAATCGAATAAAGGAGAAAAAATTTAATCGGTCTAGGTGCTTTGACCACTAAGCTACCAGAGTCGCCCCAAATACAGATATTGAAGGAGAAATTTGAATTGGTTAGGGCGAGGTCTTGTAAGCTAAGCTGTAAGGCAAAGATCTCGGGTTCAAACCCCGCCTTGACTGATTCAATTTTTTCATGCTAAATATTTAAATCAAATAACAATTTACTGAGTCCGTCCAGGCGGGACTCGAACACGCAATCTTTTTCTTCAAATTTATTTTCTTTTTCTTTATTTTTTTTTTATGCCACTTAGGTGGTAGACAAGCACACGGCCCACCTGATGGGAAGTGGTTACCGTGGCCTATGAACGTTTGCAACACCAGGGGCATCACAATCGTGCTACCGACCCTGTAGATACCTTCTAATACCCTTCTTGAAGAACCCCATATTGTAGTCGCCCGGGAAAACCACGGCAGGAAGTTCATTCCACAACCTGAGCGTGCGTGGGATGAAGTTCCTTTCAAAACGCACGGTGTGCACCATTTCCGGTCGCAGTGTGTGAGGATGAATTCCCCGCCTATGGCGAGTGGTGCGATGATAGAATGCAGCGGTGGGCATCTTGTCAAACAATTCATCTGAGCACAAACCATTGTATAGGCGGTAGAACACACACAGCGAGGCAAAGTCCCTTCTGAGGCTGAGAGGTTCCACATCACCTGTGAGTATGGGATTGTCGACGAGCCTCAACGCCCGTCTTTGCAATGAGTCGAAGGGGCCAAGCTGGTATGCAGGCGCTCCGGCAAAAAGGTGACAGCAGTACTCCATGTGGGGCCGAATTTGTGCCTTATAAAGCAGAAGTCGTTGCCCCGCAGTGAAGTACTGCTTCGCCCTGTTGAGCACTCCAAGTTTCTTTGAGGCCAGCTTGACCTTGTCCTCCAAATGGTTGCGGAACTGAACGTCACTTGAGATGTCGACACCTAGGATCCCAATACTCGAAGAGATGGAAAGTGGTGTGCCCAGGAATTGCGGCGCTACAATAAATGGGGTTTTCTTAGCGGTGAATACACATACTTGTGTCTTAGTGGGGTTAAATTGGACTAGGTTAAGTCGACCCCAATCGGATACTCCCGAGAGAGTAGTCTCGATTTCAGACACAAGTTGTTCGCGTCTCTTCTCCACCTCGAATTGAGGGATATTTGCACGACCCGTGTAACACGTATCCCCGGTACTGTCGTCCGCATAACAATGAATAGATCCATCAGACAGCATGTCATTGATATGCAGCAGAAACAGCGTCGGGGACAACACGGATCCTTGTGGGACACCAGCGTTTATGTCCATGCGGTTCGAGCAGCTGCCATCAACGACGGCTTGGATACTTCTGTTGGACAAAAAGCTGGCAATCCATTCGCAAAGTCCCTCGGGAAGTCCGTAACGTGGCAACTTCGAAAGAAGACCTCTGTGCCAGACCCGGTCAAAGGCCTTTGCTATATCGAGGCTGACCGCTAATGCCTCGCCCCGACTCTCGATAGCTTGCGCCCATCGGTTTGTGAGATACACAAGAAGGTCACCAGTGGAGCGACGGTGACGAAAGCCATACTGTCGGTCGCTCAGTAGGTCGTTTTTCTCAAGGTATCCCAGGAGCTGTGCATTAATCACACGCTCCATTACCTTCGAGAGAAGGGAGGTTATAGCAATAGGCCTGTAATTGGACGGGTCTGTCCTGTCGCCTTTCTTAGGCACAGGATGCACAAATGCAGTCTTCCACGAGGCTGGGACTTGTCTCGCGGAGTAAGAGAGCGCGAAAAGCCGTGTAAGTACTGGGCACAATTCGGGGGCACAGTGCCTGAGCACCATCGCCGGTATACCATCCGGCCCACTCGACTTCCGAACATCCAGGGACTTGAGTTCCCGCCGGACCACCCGTTGTGTGATTTTAATTTCAGACATGAAAGTACCACAGTCGGGGATAATAGGTGACTCGGCATTCCCGTCGTTCATCGTCGAGTTTGACGCAAAGAGATTACCCAAAAGATCGGCTTTCTCCTTAGCGCCATGAGCTAGGCTACCGTCGGGTTTTTGCAGCGGCGGAAGGCAGGAATGGCAGAAGTTTCCCTCGGCAGCTTTGGCGAGCGACCAAAATGCTCGACTACCGGATGGGTAACGAGTAAGCCGCTCGCCAATTCCACCGATGAACTCAAACTTCGCCCTGGCAGTAGCTTTTTTACTGGACCTCGAGGCGGCATTCAATTTCCGCTTCACTTCAGCAATGTTAGGATCCTTGTTGGCAAGTGCCGTGGTCCAAGCCTTATATGCAGATTGCTTGCGGTCTCTAGCTTCTCTGCAAGGCCTATTAAACCACGGCCGTTTGCTCGCTCCTGTTGCGATCCAACGGTTGGGAATATAGCATTCCATGCCCGATAGGATCGTTTCAGTGACTGCTGTTGCACAGGAGCTTGGATCCTTTGAAGTGAAGCAAAGCCGCCTCCACGGGTACGACGAGAAGAATTCTCGCAGTCCGTCCCAGTCTGCTGACTTGTAGTGCCAGACATGCCGCCACTGAGGTGGCCGCGGTGGTTCTGGCCGCGCAAGAGTCACTTGCGCCCGGATGACGCTGTGGTCCGAAGTACCGAGAGGTGCTTCCACAGTTACGGAGTACTCATCCGGGCGCGTAGTCAGCAAAAGGTCCAATAAAGACTCTCTGTGGGTCCCGACATCTGGTTTTCTGGTGACAGAATGCACCAGTTGCGAGAACCCATAGGTCAGGGCAAAGTTGTGAGCAGCCCTTCCCGCAAAATCAGTCCTGTGAGACCCCAGCCACTCCACGTGGTGAGCATTGAAGTACCCCAAGAATACTAAGTCCGCGGCAGGGTACTGCTCAATTACTCTGTCCGCCGACCGCTGCAGGTGCTCAAACAGTTGAGCCGTGCCCAGGTCACCGCTATGAGACCTGTAGATGCACGCATAGATACGGGTGTGGCCACCGTAATCCATACGTACCCATAGTGTGGACAGGTCCCTGTCTTCAAGGCCGTTTAGACGGCGACAACAAACGTCATCCCGGACGTACATGCATACCCCGGCTTTACTCAGGAAGTTATGCTCGAGTCTGTACCCGGGGTACATAAGGTAGGCTGTATCGGCCGGGCATGATATTTGGGTCTCCGTCAGAAAGAATAGGGTCGGCTTTGCTGTCTCAAGATGGTGGTGGACCTCGTTAAGATTGGAATGGAGGCCCCTGATGTTACAGAAGTCCACTTTCAGTGTGGACGAAGGTGCCGCTGTATACACTCTATTCCTTTTTTTTAATGCCATGATAAAGAAGGGGGGGGGGGGGAAGGTATAGAGAGTCTCTGTGCCGTCAACGCGGAAGACAAAGCAAGGCTCCCCACCACCGCAGACGAGCCACGGTTGTGTGACTCGCTGGCGCGGCGGGCGGAAGGGCCCCCGGTCCCCTCCCAGATACTATAGCCGAGTCCACTCCGGTTTCCTCCTCCGGCACGACTACAGCATCGGGAACTTTACACAGGCTGCTGGTTCAGCCTCCTGGGGCGGAGATTATGTGATCCCCAGGTTCGGGAACCGTACAGCCTGCGGGCGGCCAGCGGATAACCGTTTCACCGGGTCTCCCTGACCGCCGCACCAACATTTCACATCCCCACTAGTCAGCGGTGGCATCTAAAGCCTTTGGTCTTCCCACTGACAACACAGAACCTCTCCAGTGAGCTCTGGCTACCCTACTCACCGTCGGGAACACAACACAAGGTTATTATAACCGCGGTATTCTGTAGGGCGAAGGTACTTCCCCAGTCGGACTGCTATTCTTCTTTAAAAAATCTAAATCGATTTGAAATTTGGCATGCAAAGTGCTTTAAAAATTTCACTCGTTTGGGCGGAGCGGTGTAGTCAAAAATCAATGTTTAAAGTTGATAGAAAATTACTCATTGGTTCCGATGGTTCGTAAGAATATCAGCAGTGGGCTCCACCGTCGCCTCAAAGACTGATATAAAGAGTAATTTTGATTAGTTCGGGCGTGGTCTGGTAGCTCAGTAGTCAGAGCAGTCCCCTTTAAGGAAAAGTTCCAAGTTTCGGTTCCGTGGATGGATTAAAAAAAAAAAACTATCTATAGCGATTTGAAATTTAGTATGCAAAATGCTTAAAAGAATCATTCAATCGATGGTAATGACTTCCAGTCCCCACATTTGGAATCATGCGGTGATTTGGTTATATATCCCCCGGTAGCTCACCTGGGAGAGAAAAAGGGATGTTTGTATGTTTCATACTCGTAGCTTCCTTGGACGGGGGACGGAAATGCCTTCCAGTAGGAGGTAGGACACAGGTATTTCCGTCAAATTGAACAGTCCGACTGGGGTAGTACTTCCACCCTACAGAATACCGCGGCCATAATAACCTCGTGTTGTGGAGAGTTTTTGTGCTGTCAGTGGGAAGACCAAAGGCTTTGTCTTCTACGCTTGACCTCCCTGGTGTTGCACACGTCCATACGCCACGGTAACCACTTTCCATCCGATAGGTCTGTCAACTCAGTTGCATAAAAAAAACGATAATGTTATGGTATTTTTTTTATGTCATGTGGCTTTATTGCATCGTTCACAAAGTACAGTCAGACTATAACAATTTATGAATCAACAATTACTGGTAAATAAAACACATTTTAATGGCTCCCATATGGAGATTGAACTAACCACAAGCGTTTTAGTTTGGTGACGAATTGATAGGCCATTCACCAGTTTGTTTGTTATTTTGTGTTATTTGTGGATAGCGATACTATATTTTGGTGCAGTGCAGTGGTAGTGATGCGACTGCTGTACATGAGGTCCCGGGTTGTTATTGTTTTTAATTGTAACTCCCCTGATTTTGCACACGTCCATAGGCCACGGTAACCACTTGCCAGCAGATGGGCCTGGCCATCTGCTTGTATGCCACCTTAGTAGTATAAAAAAAGTTAATGTTTAGGTGGCTTAGCTGATAGAGTATGGTATAAAAATCCCCCACCTAGACCGATTTTGTTATCTTCGGCCGAAATATTTCCGAAGTTTTAAAAGATTTCCAGGGAAGGTTTTGTTATCAATTAAAACACATTCAGCTTATTAATACAGAAGTAAAGAATAGTGAATTAGACTGTTATCTAGTTATGCACTACCTGGAGAGTTTTTGTGCTGTCAGTGGGAAGATCTAAGGCTTGTCCTGCTTTATCTTCTACACTGTCGGCACAGAAACTTTCTATTCTAACAGGGTCGACAGCGCGAGTGTGACGCCCCTGGTGCTGCACACGTCCATAGGCTACGGTAACCACCCAAGGGTTACAAAAAAAACAACCTACGTACTTTATTGGAGAGATTGGACAGAGGCTCATCGAAACGACCGGTGACTATCGTTCCGGATCGTTTCTGGTGCAAAGACTGGCCATCGCCATCCAGCGCGGCAACGCAGCAAGTGTGATGGGCACTTTTGCACCAGGAGCGATCAGGGGCGGGTTGTTCGATTAGCACTTGCTTGGACTTTATTTAATATTACATATTTTAATTATATTTTAGAATTAAGGTGACATGAGTAAATAAATCTTTAATTTCTCAGATAGGCTTCAGCGGAATTTGGAACCTGTTCGTTGATATTACCTACGTAGTCATATTATATAGCAAAATATCACGTAATTGTTCAGGATGATTATCCTCTCCAATTTTTTCCAGGAAACATCGCAAAACAACACGAGTGACTCATGGGCTTTGATATCAGAATTTAGGCGTCATTGCGTCGCGATATGATTCATGCTACATCACGATATGGATCAAAGGTTATGGTTTACCCATTGGATAAAGAGTTTAACAGTTTATCTGACCTTTTTTTACGTGTGAAAATCCCCACGAATAACCTCTCGTCAGAGCTAGAGGGGGTAGTTATTACGGACTCGAGTTGACCAAAACCGCACGATTGTCTCGGGCCATCAGTTGGCATTGGTGAGGTAGCCTCTGGCATTTCTTTTGCACACTTCGGCTACCCCAGGGCCGAAGGGCCTGTTCGAGTGACGGACAACGGCGTCCCCATCTTTCCCCACAGAAAAAGGGTATATGCCGTGGACTTGAATATTTTTGTGGAAAATAATCGCGTAGTTTGAAGTTAGTAAACGAAGGCATTAAATTAGTGAAACTTGAAAACAGTTTAGTATGCTAACTATTTATATAGATTTAGATCAGAAAAATTGATTACCAAAAACGTGGTTTGAACCTGTGACCAGAGGAGCATAGACTAACTGAGATACGCGGACACTTTTTGAATATTCGTAATTCTCCGATATATTCAAGAGGAAAAAGTTACCAGTAGGTATACGGAAGGTAGTACACCTCCTGGTCAGATGGACTGATGACCTGACAGGCTGGATGCGGAAGGCATAGGGTATCAGATTAAATGGTGCACATTGACCTATGTCCAGTAGTGGAATAGGCTAGTTGATCGATTGATTGAGGTATCACTTGGGTAGTATAAGGGTTTTTATTTCGTTATTTGATATTTAAAACCATTCAAACAAAAAAAATGACACCCGTTTTGTGTTCCATCAGGTTTTCACGGGGTGTGAGTCTTTACGCCATTTTACCTACTTCCTTTTGAACTCATAGAAAAGAAAAGACCTTTGAATATCAAAATAGCGAAATTTAAGGGGCTAATACACCTCTATTTCCTGATTGATTATACTGGACCACTTTTGACTTAGACTCGAATATTTAGTTTATAAACTTAAAAATATCAATAGGTATTTAAAATAAAACCCCCTTTTTTGGTTAGGCAGGAAAAATGTACCTCCCGCATCTCGCCGGCTCGGGGAAGCCGCGTGGGTATGCGGGGCTCTCACCACACTAAAACAAATTGCCGTGTGACCCGCGTAGCCCTAAAATTGACCACGCCAGAGCGATGTCGCACTTTCACTGAAAAAGGCCTCCAACTATGCGATTGAAAAAACATTTCCAATGTTAAAAAGTATTTCAATGAATTGTTAAAAGGAAGAAACAGACTCGTCTTATTTGCACCAATAAATTATATAAGGTAGTCGGTAGGTAGTTAGTAGTGATATATTGGTAAAGTAGACCCTAGATTCCAAATTGAAAGCTTCGGATAAACTGGGAATAACGCCAGAATGAAGAAGAAGAAGAACAGTGACATATTGTCAAGTCTTGTTATATAAACCGGCAGTTATATAATTCAATATCAACAGCCACGCGTCATGCTGGTGTCGACCTTATTCCCACTTGTGTAATGCTGAGGACACAGTGTCAAGCTCAAAGATTTTAAATTTATTTTTGAATTTGTGAGAGAATTCGTAACGTAAACGTATACAGAGAACCGAGTAATGTGATTGGACGCCTGCCTACTGTGAACCAATCACAATGCTCCATTCGATTCGATACGTTTACGTTACGAATTCGAATGTTATTCGTGCTCGGGGCACTGGTACAAACAAAAGGAAATTGATATGTTACTAACATTTATACTTACGTACTTATCGATTTAGATTGGGACAATGCTCACTATGGCTCAGCAATTTAGTGGTCTGAGCATTTCCCCTGTAATAGACTGGTCACGGGTTCAAATCCAGGTTAAGCATTCAGTTTGTTCCGGTTTAAATATTAAAATAAAATTATAATTGCTATAAAAATTCATTAAACACAATACTTACTACAATACATATTATGCTTGAATCGTCATATTTTTGCGGAATTGGTGGATTTGGCTCTGTCGACCCTTAACGCCTATTTCAAGTCGCTTTTTATGATGCATATTGTTAGCAATAGTGAGTCTGTCCAGTATGGTCAAAAATTTCCGTTTATATTATGAGGTGTTTTCAAAAAATAATGGAAATTTTAGTGATGACAATTCAATGACTTATACTAAATAAACCTGATGGAAACTACAACAGTTATAGTAAACATTGGAATATTTTCACAGCGGAAAGTCACCCGCTAGCATTTCCAGTGTGTGAGCTACCTAAGGTGTCTAGACCGAGTTCCAGGAAGGGTACACAATGTCGAGCGAAGGCAAAATGAATCACAATGGCGGGTCGTTACGTCATACACTTTTATGTACGAGTTTTGAAGGGCTTGCACTGCCCTTTGAGCAGTTTAATGCGTCAAGTGATGAGTGGTAAGTAATACTGTCATCATACAGGGCCTTACTAAGTTTTTTTTTATGATTGACTAGGGATCCGCCCGATCTTCGCATGGGTGGTAAAAACGTTGGAAATCCAATATAGCCTATGTCACTCAGGGTGAATGTAGTTTTCGAATGGTGAAAGAATTTTTGAAATCGGCACAGTAGTTTTTGAGTTTATTCATTTTAAACATACAAAAATACAAATCTTTCCTCTTTATAATAGTACCTAGTGTAGATGTAAATGTAAGTGTATATAAGTGTATCATCTCATCTGTAGGTAAGTGACGATGTGATCGCTTGTGGAGCACGCTTGTTTTGAAGAAACCTATTCACTCTTGTCTAGAAGACATCCACTGGGTGTCTTCTTCATCTTTCTTTCATTCTTCATCCGGGGTGCGAGGGATAAGCGCTGCCAATCTCACCTTCGGCCTAGCACTACGACCCACAGACGGCGTGCGGTTTAGTTGGTTTGAGTCCGACATAACATTCGTCTCCGGCTTCGGAGCGAGGGGGGAGGGTTGTACCTTGGGGATTCTGCGCACGTAAAAAAGAAGTCTCGAAGACCTACGAGTTGTAGCTATCTGGAAACATAGATTCGGGCAAGGCATTCCATTCCTTCTTTAATTTTCCATTAACTTCCTAGAGGTTCACGACAATGTAGTCTGCAAGTCGGTGCACCTGCTAAATGACAGACGATGGGCTAGGTAAGACAGCTGTCACTCGCGGAAAAGCTGTAACACTAAACTAGAAAGGGCATGAGACAATATTGGACAGAAAATGACTAACTATTTTCAGACATTACCCGACCCAAAAAAAAATTAAGGTCCAGGGCTGCCACCGTCTCCTTTTGTGAGCAAGTAATGCCCGAGAAGAAGGTGGCGGGGTGGGACTGGAGAATGGCTTGCACGTTCAGCGACGTTCGGAGGCAACTCGGGTGTCGGAGATGACGAATGACCTCCTTCCCCGATGAGAGAGGGCCTGGGGTTGAGGTTTGAAGCCGTCTGTCAATCTTACCTTTGGCAATCTACAACCTCGCTCGCTCGGTTTGGGTCATAAGAAACCTCGCTGCACGCCGTTAGTACGTGGGGATTTTGTGCACATTCCAAAAAAAGGGCCTCGCAAAATGTACCTTGCCCACATTAGGGTCCACGTGTTGCGCCGCCACTGCCCACTCGCTACTACTGAACTACCACAGCGGCGCCAAATACCGGCGGCTAGTCGGGGACTGCCTGGTCCCCCCTCCTGAGGAGGGCCAGACCGAGAGGAATGGCCCTGGGTCAGCCGGGGTGCGAGGGATATGTCGCAAGACAACCTCACCTTCGGCCTAGCACATCGACCCACAGACGGCGTGCGGTTTAGTCGGTTCGAGTCCGACATAACATCCCCCTCCGGCTACGGGGGGGGGGGGGGGTTATCCGTCGGGATATCCAGCACGTTAAAAAAAAACTACTGAACCGATGATACGTGTAGGTAAGTCATAAATTAATTTATGTTGCGAAGTATATTTTTCAAGATCTATAGGTACTCAACAGGTATACATAACATCCTTAACATTGTTATTATATAACAAAAACTACTTTAAAAATAATAATCATTAGAAACGATATTCAAACAAATTTGTTCAATATTCAATTCACGTTCAGTACTGCGTAATTAGGATTAGGCTCGCGGTTTACCTGAATCAGTTGTTCTCAAAGTTACGTAGGAGAATATTTAATATTTATTTGAGCATAATAATGATCTATAAATTAGGATTGTTAATTGTATATAATAATAAATTGAGTAGCAGTGACTACCTACAGTCCATATAATACGCTTCCTACCGGTTTCACTTTCAAGACTTTCGTCGTGTGTTGTCAGTTCAAATTATTACTACCAGAAACGCAATTAGAATTCTATTACATAGAAAATTTCGTCATTTTCTTACCACAAAACGTTCACCAATTGCCACTGGTACCTATATTTGTAAAAATGTTCGTTTGAAAAGAAAATAATTATTAATAAGTTTGAGATACAAAATATAGTGAATAAAAAAAAATGCCGTAACCACTTGCATAAAATTTCAAATTCACACATAAATACGTAGCTAATAAAAACATGATAAAACCCATTTTTTTGCTTGGACACATCATTTAATTTACCACACTGTATTTTCCACATTTTTATTTATTTATTTTAACCTATTTATCAATTTATCATTTTTATTTTAACCACTAGTCGTTGTAAACACAATTGTTGTAAAATTTAGTAAATTTCTCTCTCCCGTCCAGGGAAGCTACGGTCCCTGTCAACATCCCTTTTTGTCCTCCAGATGAGCTACAAAGGGAGACACGCCTCTGTCACCATACTCTCACACAGTAATACATAATGTACACATACATCCATACTAATATTATAAATTCGAAAATAACTCTGTCTGTATGTTACATTTTCACGCCTTAACCACTGAACCGATTTTGATGAAATTTTGTATAGGGGTAGATTAGACCTTGAGAAAGGACATAGGTTGCAAGAACTTTGAATTTTGAATAAAAATAATTACAAATTATTCCGCGATTAGGATTTGATTTCCTTACAGGGCGAATACTCTGAACACTGAGCTACTGAACCATGCTTCCCAAATTCTCCTATACAACTTGGGGCGATGGTGGCAACCATCTACTGATAGTCGCACTTTTTTTTTTACGTGCGGGACATCCCCACGGATACCCCCCCCCCCCCTTAAGAGCCGAGGGGGGAGGTTATGTCGGACTCGAACCGACTAAACCGCACGGCGTCTGTGGGTCGATGTGCTAGGCCGAAGGTGAGGTTGTCTTGTGACATATCCCTCGCACCCCGGCTGACCCAGGGCCATTCCTCTCGGTCTGGCCCTCGGGAGGGGGGATCACGCGGTCCCCGACTCGTCCGCTCCTACGATGCGCGCCGCCGCCATGGCCTGCTTCTGCTAGAGTGGCGAGCGGCTCCACCCGTCACCCTCAGGCCCGCGCTCATTGGGGGCGGAGGTCGGTTTGCGCCCTCCGCCGCCCCGCACTATCGGATTGACACAAAAAATGATGCCTATCCTTCCAAAGGTTGAGAAACAGCATTCTGTTATCCAGTGGCCTGTAACCTGTGCGATGTGACTTAATTATTATATAACGTCTAATAAATCATGTTGTTCGTTATATTATTTCCTTGTATGAAGTGTTTATATAATAAAGCGTAGTACCTACATAATAGCCGAGAAAAAAATAAGGACATTATTTAATATTGCTGAGTAACTTTATGTTATCCTTCATAAGCATTTAAAAACTATGACTTTATAGACACTCATGTTTCCAGCAAGTAAGAAAAATATAATCTCTTTAACTTTTGGGCTTAATAAATCAATAATAGGTCTATAAGTTATTTTACAAAACATAAGTTTACGTGATGCAAAAAATTACATTTCTTAAAAAATATTTCCGATACCGGTAAGCAAACTCCTGAGTGAAAACTGCGGTGGCAGATAAGCACACGGCCTACCTGGTGGTAAGTAGTTACCGTGGCCTATGAACGTGTGCAACACCAGGGGAGTCAAACTCGTGCTGCCGACCCTGTAAAGAGAGAGTTTCTGAACCGTCAGTGTAGAGGACAAAGCAGGAATAGCCTTTGGTCTTCCCACTGACAGCACAAAACTCTCCAGCTAGCTCTGGCTGTCCTACTCACCGCCGGGAACACAACACGAGTTTATTATGGCCGTGGTATTCTGTAGGGTGGAGTTACTTTCCCATTCGGACTGCGCAATTGGACGGGAATACCGTCATGTCCTAACCTCCTACAAAAGTATACTATATTCAAGCCAAAAAATATATGAAATTTTGTTGAGGACGCCTGTGAAGTGTATACAAAAGCAGATGGCAATGACTATTGTCTTCCTACTCTGTAGATATGTAGTAAGGTCACATCCCAGACACCCATCATGTTTATATTTATTTTAGGCCATGTTAAGGATACAAGTGATAATAATTTAGTTGCCTAGTAAGCAACCATTGGGGAATTCCAAATCCCCTTTGATCATGATTATGCATTGTCATCCCAACCTCGGTGAATGAATGATGAAGTGGCCTATTTCTGACTTAAACCACATCGCAACGGATCCAAAACCACAACTTGGAACACAAAACATGAATAGTGACAAAGAATTAAAAATTATTATAAGAATTATTGCACAATATTCCTATATATTAGCTAATAGGTCGCTTAGAGTAACAAGATTCGTGTTATTACCACATCACCTGATGTGGTATAGTTATGACGTCTCTGTCCCAATTAATTCCACAGTACTCGTCATAAAAACACGCCTGTCACTTACATTGCTATCCCATCGTTAACTTCACCTGTACCATCATTTATGTTGTCCCCAATCTCATCCAAGGCTTTCACCTACTCTAGCCTTAGACCTAGACAGTTTTTCAGCTTGTATTTCTCTACTTCGTACGTTCTTGGGGCTCCATGTAGCGAGTACAGAAATATATTATGACAGAACGGCCATTGTGAGTGGGAAATGCGTGGTATATTTTTAGTCAATTCCTGTCCTATAGGACAGTAACTTTCGAACGCTTACTCGGCACTGCGACATGCAGGTGAACACTGTGTATGGCCGTTCTATCCTAATATATTTCTATATTAGTGAGCCTGTGGCTTTTGCGGAAGCAACTGCTCTAAGGTTCCCCAAACTTGAGAGGATGGCCTGCGCCAGAGTTGTCTATTAAGCAGTGGGTGTTAAAGTTACCGGGTTATACTTGATATTCTTTGAAAATGAACTCTGAAAACCTTGGCCGTTTTGTGTGTATTACATAGTTTACTGGCAGAGTAGAATCCTTTATCATACCTTTAAAACTTAAAATTAAATTAAATTAGCTGACCCGGCAAACTTCGTACCGCCTCAGGATTAATAAATAAAAGTTGCAATTTCCCAAATTTTCTCACCGTGTACACCTTCCCTAGACCTCCACGAACACTTCAAGACCAAGATAAGATAAATCCGTTCAACCGTTCTCGAGTTTTAGCGAGACTAACGAACAGCAATTGATTTTTATATATATAAATGTTTTGCTTTAAATCTGTCAGCGGTGTGTTCCCATGTCGGTTTCTTTGCTATTATTATTAACAAGGTCGGTTATAAAAGACTTGTGAGCACAAAAAAGGACTAAATGCCGCATATCTAAATCAAGTTAATCCGTGGTCCCGTACATATTATATCTACACGGTCAGCTAGATTTCATGAAATATTTCCGTGGGTTGTCCAATATTTTCATAAATATATCTGAAACAATTACAAACACAATTAAAAGAATGAATCATTGAAATCGGTAAAATCATTTTCAAAATTTTGTACATATTTTTAGTCATATAGATTATTATTTGAACACTGAAGTTATAATTTGCTATGTTTTCAAGAAACTAGGAAAGGGGGTTCTTTAAGAAAGACATTTTTGAAAGTTGTTACAGGGTTGGCAGCAGGTGTAGGACGCCCTTGGAGTTCCACACGTCCATAGGCCATCGTAATCACTTTACTTCTTGTGGGTCCTGTGCCACCTAAATCGCCAAAATTAGAATTCTGCAAGCAGGTTTGACTAATTTCTGCTATTATGAATACTGTAATGGGTTTCCATTATTTCTAGTGTTCACAGTCAAGTTCCCACGCATACCCCTCCCCTCCCCCCCTCCGGATTATGTCGGACTCGAACCGACTAAACCGCACGCCATCTGTGTGTCGTTGTGCTAGGCCGAAGGAGCGGATACCGCCGACTCCCCCCCCCCCCCCCCCTCCGGCTTCGGATTATGTCGGACTCAAAACAACTAAACGGCACGCCGTCTGTGTGTCGTTGTGCTAGGCTGAAGGTGAGGTTGTCTTCGACACATCCCTCGCACCCCGGCTGACCCAGGGCACATTATATACTTGTATGCTACTTTAATAGTAAAACTCACGTCTATAATCTACAAAAAACTGATCCCTAACATATCAGACAGTTATTACCTACCTATACAAAACGCCTTACGTAAGACCTTTTGTGCAAAACCGGATGAAATCGAACCCAGACCATAGTTCTAGGAACATTTGCAGACATTGGGGTAGGTCACCGGGACTTTAGGGTCACCTTGCAGGCCGTTGAACTCGCTCGGACCTTCAAAGTTCGACGAATAGAAGATCGTTTTTGTTCAACGGGATTCTCTTGGCCGTTTTTTGAATTTAGATCACACACACAAATGTATGTGTTTGTTCACAAACACGCATTCAAAGTTTTGCTCACAGTGTGTATGAGTGTATAATTAAGGAAGTGTGTGTTGTTGTATTTGTGATTGTGTCTGTATGTGTAAAATGCCATGAAGATTATTTTTTTGGTGGGATACCTATGTGATATAAATATTTGGGCACTCTTTCGTTATTAGGATTTAAAGGTGGAAGTTTTCCAATACCTACTTAAAGCACACGCCGTTTCTGGTTTCAAATGCCGGGCTGTTAGGTGGTAATTTTAAAGAGGAAAAATAATTTGAATATAAATTATAAGTTTGTGGTTAAATACAATGAGATACCTACCTACTAATAAAACCTATTACTAAAAGCTTACTCACTAGATATAATAATTACCTCATATAGCTATTAGTAATATATCTTATTGTACCTAATACCTGCAATAGTTCTAATACCTATTAATCTGTTTACTAATGCAGCACTATTCAGAATGTTATAATTAAACCTATAGGTAAATACAATTATTTTTTAGGACATATTACTCAGCATCATCTAAACCCAAACTAAGCAACACTATATCGGTTCTATAATACTGAAAACATACTTTTTTTTTTAAATAAATAATTTATTATACAGAGAACAAGATTTATACAAATTGTATATTGTCAGACGAACACACTACTGCTAAGCCACGAGGCTTGTTAAATTGACCATTGCTGAACAATAAAGAAGTTGTAATTAATATAATTGCTGAACAATAATAAATAACATAACATTCCTTTCCTAAACCGTCGGTCCCCATTGCTATACGAACAAGTCTAAGTACAGAATTCGATATTACCAATTGGCAGGGCGCCATGGCGCTCATTGGGGGAGGGCTATGTCCAGCAGTGGAATAATGTAGTCTGATTATGATGATGATGATGATGATGATGAATTAACACCAGGGGAGTCACACTCGTGCTGCCGACCCTGTAAACACAGAAAGTTTCTGTTCATTGTTGAAGACAAAGCAGGAATAGCCTTTGGTCTTCCCACTAACAGCACAAAATTTCTCCAGTGAGCTCTGGCTACCCTACTCACCGCCGGGAGCATAACACGAGGTAAATATGGCCGTGGTATTCTATAGGGTGGAGGTACTTCCCCAGTCGGACTGCTCAATTGGATGGATATTAAAAAATTTGCGGGAAATAAATCATGATTCAAACCTCAGTTGTATTCCACAACTGTGCGTATATGACATAAGGCCGGGGGTAACAGATATAATTTTTCCAGGAAAAGTGGGGGAAAATAGGCGTGATTCAATTCACATGCTGTTTTCAAATATTTGAAGTTTCCTTGTTGTGATCGTAATGTTTATTATCCCTAAGGTGACAAAGGTAAAGTACCTTTCCTTGTGTATCATTTGTTCATTATATTTTTAAAGATACAAATGTAGGTATAGTTTTATCTCATAAGTAGCTTTTGCCCGCGGCTCCACCAGCGTGGATCTCGGTTATCGTGACCAAACATAGCCTATGTCCTTTCTCAAGTTTTAATCTACCCCGGGTCTAATCGATTTAGTGGTTTTTTTTGTACGTGCGAAAATCCCCACGGAACCCCCCCCCCCCCCTCCGGAGCCAGAGGGGCAGGTTATGTCGGACTCGAACCGACTCAACCGCACGCCGTCTTTAGGTCGTGGTGCTAGGCCGAAGGTTAGGTTGTCTCGCGACATATCCCTCGTACCTCGGCTGACCCAGGGCCATTCCTCTCGGTCGGCCCTTCTTTACGTGTGAAAAACGGACAAATAGACACACACACACTTTCCCATCCATGATATTATTATGGATACTAACCGGTGCAAAGGCTTTCAATGAGAAGAAAATATGAACTGGTCTGAAGCTTGAAATTGTCATTTACATCATCAAGGCGTTCTCTGCACTGCATTCATAGCTTTCATTTTACTCCTTACTCCGAAGGTCTTAGTGGAGCAACCTTCAGCTGTAAGCTTCAGCTTCAAGCTGAGATCGACGACTTCATACGTAAGCCCTTCCTTTGAGTTCTTGTATATTTGACAAACTCATGCAAACATAGCACAATAATGTTGCATGCTCATTACTGATTAATAGTCAATCAATTCACTTCCTATACTTCCTACAGTCCTGGGTCATTAAAGGGGGGTGTGAAAAATCATCTGCCAGAGCCTTCAAGGATGGCACTGATATTCTAGGAACAGCATCTGTAAAGTGTAAAGCGGCCACTATACTGGCGTACTGCTGAACTTACGAGTAAATTACTCAGGCAGTTCAAAAATAGTGGTGCCATCAATTTGATGATCCAAATATAAAAAAAAAACATAGTATTTTGCCATGATTCTAAGAAAGTTATGAGAGCTTATGGGTTATTCAAACCCCCAGAACATAATATCCGTGGAAGCGGGGGTATGTTTTGCCCAGAGCATGTAATTAAGCGTCATTTGTTTGTTTACTCGGAGATGACGTAAGCTTAGAGGTCAGAGAACGGTTGAGCTTGTGATGGTGGTCACGTACTGAGCAGAGACAGACACATTATGACGTCATTTTCAAACGATGGTTTTATTGTCTACTAGCTGTACCCACGTCTTCACCTGCGTGATCTTTTTTCTAAGTTTTAATTTTTTTGCACGGATCCCTAATACTTTTTATAAAGTAGCCTAATATTATCAGCTATCTGCAGTAAAAAATCTTCAAAATCGGCTTACAAACAGACAAAATAAAAAGAGATAAATTTATATTAGTATCGTGCATATTCGTTCATATTAGGATCGGACGTTCAACGTGCACATTGGGAGAAGCCTATGTCCAGCAGTTGACTGCAGTGGGCTAATTGGTTAATCGTGCAAATTGGCCTTTTTTTAAGTTCTTATTTCCAAAATAAAACAATGGTACAAACAACCATCTGAGGTTTAACAATGATTTGTTGACGCTCATTTCGCTACAAAATAACTAAAAGAAGGTAAATAACTAGGAAAGAGATTGATAATATTTATTTAAGACCTGTTTACATTTTTTTATTTAATACGTCACGGGTTTCAGCAGGCAGACCATTTAATATACATGGGAACATGTATTCCCACGTCCTTATTCCGTAGACAGTCGTATGTTTAGGTAACTTATACATAGGCAAGTATGAAAGGTTACGTAATGATTCATGTCTTATGTTTCTATCTAAGTTGACGTTCCTCGTTGTGTGCATGTTTTGATATTCCTCACTGAGCACACACACTATTTATATAAGTTTTACTTTGAATGTGTTTATATACAGGTATGGACTTTATTAAAAAGCTGTTATTTTAATATTACAAGCGGATATTTCAATTATATATATTTGTATAGAAAATATACGGGTATAAAAAAGCGTAATGTGCTTTCTTTTAAGTACACACATCCAAAGATTTATGAACCATCATAGACCGGTCATGGACGAGAGGCTGGAGAGGAGACTGGTGCTCACGTCTACCGGTTGTCACAGATACTTATCGGGCACGGTAGCTTCGGTAAGTATCTGTGGCGAAGATACCGGGAAACCACGGCTGAGTGTCAGCACTACGAGGACCGCAGTGATGACTCAGTCCTCCACACGCTAGTGGAGTAAGAAGCGCCGCCCCCTAAGAAGCGGGATGACACCTGAACCACCCCCTAGGCGAGGCCGCAGCCGTAGGTCTGTTGGTAGTCCTGGGGCCAGTCCGGCATAGTATCCACTGAAGATTTTTCACTCACGGTAAAAATAAACCATAATCATCATCAGGAGCTCAGGATCCGCTTACGATTTCAGATTGGTTTGCTGACTTTTTCGAGAGCGACTGCTGTTTGAGCTTCCAACCGCACCTGCATGTACTTGTCTTGATAGATTAATGTGTAGTAGGTACCTAATTACTACAAAACAAATACATAAATATAATAATGGTACGAAGATTTAAGCGACCGATACGAAGCAAAAATCAGATATCATACCGTTCGCAAATAAATTAATCGTAAAAAGGTAAGCTATCAAACAGGTTATAATATCATAATTTATGGCTAAACATTCGTTCAGCATATTATCGTTTAATTTTAGGGTGAATAGATTGCGCTTATAACGTGCAAGGACACGCAGAAAGACGTGGGTTTATTAGTAAAAATAGACGCAGAAGTCTCAATCTAAACGAAGCGGCGATAGCGTAATGGTTAAAGAGGTGGGCCTAGCACTAACTTACCAAGTTAACATTATATTGTAAATAGTAATTATGTGCCGTTGCAGTAAGCTGCTAGAAATCTTAATTTTAAAAGTCGTCACGTATTTTTAAAACAAATCGTTATATACGAATTTTCTTTTTTTATGTCTCATGTTTGGATGCAATTAATAATTATATAAAGCGCTAGCGGTTGGCCGTGACATTATATTTCGATTCTCCAGAGGTAGAAAGTATTCCAGACTATTTATCTATCCCCGATCCAAACTATCTGCTGTTTGAGTGTGATTGAATTTCCGATCGAGAGGTCCCGGGTTCGATTACTGGCCATTTCACTACCGACGTGAACCCACTCCTAGCACAAGCAATTTAGCTTAGTTCGAGGGGTTGGAGGGAATATTAGTAATTTTGATAATTTGGGTTGCTAATATTCTTTAGTTAAGAAATAATAATAATAATAATCTTTAATATTTTATTAGCAAAATAGGATACAATAGTATTATACATATTACTAGAAGGTATTAAATTGTACTTCTGCGGAACACCTGTCAAGTGGCTCTCCGGCAAGAAGGGCCAGACAATGGCAGGTCACCTTGCCGGTCGTTGCACGCTTGCATAATGTTTTTTTGTCCTTCTTTCAATCCAATCTCGAGAACTGCGTTTTATTAAATCATCTTGAGGTCTGAATTGCGTCTTTGTGCAGTAATGTTATAATAAATCTATTATAGAGTATGATGTTTTAGTCTTTAAGCAACCTACAACACCGGAGTAGTTAATTGAGACTTTCCATCTGTAGTGGAATGAAGAGTATGTACCATCATTCTGTCCCGTAAAAAGGACAAACAAGAATTTTTCTGATGCTGCCGAGCAATATTAAAGAATTTTTTTGTGCAATATTGAAGGAATGTTTTGTGAAAGTAGCAGAAAGGAAGGTAGAAAAAATAACGAAAATTAAGTAACCAAATAAAAATAGAGAGTACACGAACCCTGAACCACAAGGTGAAAGCGTTGGACGCAACTGCGGTAATCGTTACATGTAGTTATGCTTGTTTACCTCCTTAGTACTCTAAATAACTGTGGACTGCTAATTAGGTAATCTATAACAGTGCAGCTAAACTAAGAATGGACCTTCCTATCACTTCCGTTGTTTGTTATGAAGTGTTGTAAAGTATCTGCATCAGCACGGCATCGCATTGTCGTATTCTATTGTATTCATACATACATACTAACGTCCATTGCCACCACACTAAACACACTAAACAAATCACTGTCCATTTTCAATCGTCAAAAAAGCATATTCATGGGCTTTTTTATATAGGACACGTTATTATGACTTACATTTGCCTGATGAGAAGTTGAGGGCAAAGTCTGTGGAGGAGGGCCACTATAACAGATACGTACTATGTCACAATGGTGGTCCTCAGTGTAATGTTCTAGACGGGGATGCTGGGAATATTCGGGAATCTCACAGAAACACAGCTTACTTGAGGAGACGTATATTTCAAGTGCCCCTATAACCTACCCACAACTATTATATTATTATATTTATACAAGTACCGTCAATACACTACATTCCTCCCCACTTAAATTACAACTAAATTAACACTTTATTAACATTTATAATTAGCCTGATTATTTGATCTACATTGACGAATAGGTCTCTGAGCTTTATCGGGTTGTAGTGTCTGAGGAGGTTCAAGGGGTTCTGGCGGCGGCGGTTGGTTCAATTTAACTGGAAAATCTGACGCTTGGCCTTGAACACTCGCTGACGCCTCACCACCGTCTGACTGCTCCGGCCGTAACCCCTGGCTCGACGATTTATCGGTATCAGCATTTTCTGGACCCTCACATTCTACCCCCTCGCGAGCGATAGCCACTGGTGCTCGCTCGGCCCGAGGGAGCCCCGGGCCTGGTGCTGCCAAGGAACTACGAGACCTCCGTTTCAACTGATCGATATGTCTATGTACTCTATGGCCATCTTTATCAGTTACCTCAAAGTTAGATGGACCTAAGCTAGACTTAATTATTCCAGGTAACCATTTTTCCCCTTTTAAATACTGTCTATACCAAACATCCTGACCTGGTTGCATAACCCTATTACCCCCACCTGCTTCGCCTATCTGACGTTTTTGAACCAGTCGCATCCTCTCTTCCCTGTCCGGCCTTAGTGCATCTAACCGAGTGCGTAACTGTCTACCTAACATTAATAAGGCGGGACTCTCACCGGTCGACACGTGACAGGTATTCCTATAATACAGTAAAAATGTGTTTAACGCGTTGTCTATATTCCTTTTATCCAAATTTGCCTTTTTTATTACGCTTTTTAAAGTTTTCACAGCGTTTTCGGCTGCGCCGTTCGACGCCGGGTGATATGGAGCCGTGAAAATATGGTCGATTCCATTGCATTTCATTGCGGTTGCAAATTCGCTACTAGTGAACGGCGGTCCATTATCCGTTACTATTTGTTTCGGAATGCCCCATCTGCTCCATAATTCACTAAGTTTTTTAATAGTGCTACCTGCCGCCGTGCTGGGGACGTTGAAAACTTCTATCCACTTGGACATAGCATCTATAGCAACTAAATACAAATTACCGAATATAGGTCCCATAAAATCTAGGTGAACCCGGGTCCACGGTCTGTTCGGCCACGGCCAAGGACGCGGCACCTGTCGCGGGGGTGCGTCGGCTAGGACGTTACATGTCTCACAGGCTCGACAGGTTGCCTCCACCGCTTCGTCCAGCCCCGGCCACCATACGTAACTACGTGCGAGTGATTTTGACTTTACAATACCCATATGCGGTTCATGAATTATCTCTAAAACCTTAGCCCTACAACATTCCGGTATAATAACTCGATGACCCCACAATATGCATCCCAATTCTTCATATATTTCATTTTTCCTATTAAAATAAGGTTTAAAATTATCCATTTCACAGTGTGAAGGCCAACCGTTTCGAATAAAATATAACAATCTACTTAATATTGGATCTTTAATAGTACCTTTCTTGATTTCATTGTAATCTAGAAGTAACGCATCTTGCGCGAAATGCAAATACGTTTGTTCAGGGACCGCCTGCGAAACCGGTTTGCTATTATTCGCAGGTAGACGAGACAAACTATCCGCGCTGTTTTCGCTCGAGCGTACGTACTCGATGTCGTAGTTATAGGCGGACATTATTATAGCCCACCTTTGCATTCGGCTCGCCGTCATAGTCGGAATGCCTATATGGGGTCCAAACAACGACACCAACGGTTTATGGTCAGTTCTGAGTATAAAGCGCCGCCCGTAAACATATTGATGAAATTTTTTCATACAGAAAATGATGGCTAGCGCTTCTCTATGAATCTGAGAATAGTTCTTCTCAGCCGCGGTTAATGTGCGGGATACAAATGCTACCGGGCGCTCGACGCCCGCGCTGCCCGTTGGCTGCGATAACACCCCCCCCTATTCCCGCAGCACTCGCGTCACAAGTTACTATTAATGGTTTATTTGAATTGTAATGCGCTAAAACCTCAGAACTTAATAAAGTCATTTTTATACATCCAAACGCCCGTTCACACTCGTCAGTCCATTTCCATTCAACACCTTTCCTAAGTAAATTATATAATGGAATTAACTTTTGACTAAAATTTTTCACAAATCGTGCGAAAAAGTTAGCTAAACCTAAAAATGAACGTAGCTCAGTAACATTTTCAGGCCGTGGAATTTTTTTAATGGCCTCAATTTTATTTGGGTCTGCTCTAATACCTTCTTTCGATAAAACGTAACCTAAATAAGTAACTTCATGCGTCAAAAATACACATTTTGATTTCTTTAACCTTAGACCCTGGGATAGTAACTTTTGAAATACAGTTTCTAAGGCCTGTAAATGCTCTGATTTTGTTTTACCTCCAATAATAATATCGTCAATAAAAACTGCCACGTTAGGTATACCTTGTAGCAAATTGGACATTATACGTTGAAATATTCCCGGGCTAGATGACAAACCAAATACTAAACGGTTGTATCGGAAAAGACCTCGATGAGTGTTGATAACTGTATATTTTTTTGACTCATCCAATTCTATTTGATTATACGACTGTGATAAATCAATTTTACTAAAATATTGAGCACCATTTAGCGTAACCAGTACATTTTCAATCCTAGGCAAAGGATACCTATCGATCAGCAAAAACGGATTCAGAGTAGCCTTATAGTCAACACAAACCCTGAGCGACCCATCGGACTTGTTAACGGGAACCAATGGCGAGGCCCAGTCGGAGCAGTCAACCGGTTCGATGATGCCGGCACGCAGCATCGCGTCGAGCTCGGCGTCGACGCGCTCCCGCATCGCATACGGCAGCGCCCGCTCGCGGTGGAACACGGGCACCGCGCCCTCCCGCACTCGCAACGTCGCCTTGCCGCCTGTGAACCTCCCCAGACTGCCGTCGAACAATTGTCTATATCTGTCCAACAATAATTTCACATTAGAATCTGCATTAAAAACAGGTGTTATAACATGACACGCTTGGGAACAATTTCCTATAGGTATATTTAATTCTGTTAACCACTGTCTCCCTAACAATGAAGTGGTTCCTTTTTGTATAACAAATAACTCTAATTGTTTATCCAATCCGTTATACCTTACAGAGGGTTTTATAAAACCTAAAGGTTTCACGGTACTACCGTCGTAAAATCTTAATATTAAGTCGTAATTTTGAATAGGTAGATCACTAAAATATCGGTTGTAAGTTACTGCACTAATACAAGATATTGGAGTACCGGTATCTATTTCCATAGAAATAATAGTTCCGTTAATGGAAATAGGCAAACTCACCGGCTTATAATCACTCAAGCAAAGTTGATGCAAATCGATAAGATTCTCCTCCGTCTCCTGTTCGGGTGCGTAGTTCTCCTCCGCGTAATGGAAACCTTGATTGTGACGCGCCCTCCCGCCTTCGGATCCTGTTGTAGACAAACAGACCCGTCGTAGGTGTCCCCGTATTCCACACCGGCTGCATACGTAGTCCCGGAATCGACAATCTTCGTATCCATGACTCACGGCTCCGCAGCCCCTGCAGTTACCTCCCGACCTCTGGTCGCGCGCGGCAGTGAACCTCGCCGCTCCCCGCTGCGTTGCACTGGCGCCGCCGGCGCCTCCGCGGCCGCGCCCACCGCGCTGCTGCCGCGCTCGGCCCGCGCGGGCCGGCCCCGCTTGCATTGCGTGAACCTCTCCGACGCTCCCCGCTGCCGTGCCCGGTACGACACGTGCCTCCACTGCAGCAGCGTCTCGCTCCGCCGCCTCCAAAGAACTCGCAACTGTAACGGCGTGTGAGAATTCCAATGTCTCATTCTCCGCAAAAAGTCGTTGGCGGGTGACGTCACCACGTAAGCCGCATACGAATTGGTCTCGTAGGTTTTCATTCAAATTTGTCCCGAATTTACAGTTTCTTGCTAGCTTCTTTAACTCCGCAACGTAATTGCTGACATTCTCCTCGGGTAGCTGTCTCCTTTGTCTGAATCTGTACCTTTCTGCCAGCACGGACGGGCTCGGTTGTAAATGACGAAGCAATAATTCCGTCGCCTCCTCGTACGTCAATTCCGATGGTTTAGTTGGACTTGCCAGGTTTACCAGTAACTCGTACGCTTCATCCCCCATGACGGAGATCATGGTAGGCACCTTTAATTCCTGTTCCACACTATTAACCTTGAAGTACATTTCAAGGCGGTCCGCGTACGATGACCACACTCCATTTTTAATATTAAATTCGGAAATCTTGCCGATCGACATTGTTTTTAATGTTTAAATGCACACTGAATGTTCGCAACACCACCTCGTCGCCAGTGTAATGTTCTAGACGGGGATGCTGGGAATATTCGGGAATCTCACAGAAACACAGCTTACTTGAGGAGACGTATATTTCAAGTGCCCCTATAACCTACCCACAACTATTATATTATTATATTTATACAAGTACCGTCAATACACTACACTCAGCTAGAACGGCCTCATCAGATTAAACGCCCCACTTAAGGGACCCGGGCCTGTAGGAAGAAGGAAACACATGAGCAGAGCCCTGATTCTGCTATTATTTTTCTCATGTCAAAACCACTGCGGTACTACAGACACTGTAACCAATGTCATTAAACTTTTGACTTTAGTTCTATACTTTTAAAGTCTAAAATTAAATGTCAATCTTGTAGAGTGAATGAAAAATGTTATAAACTCTTTCTCTTTTCATTTTGGACTTTAACACTCAGCCATTAAGTCTAAATTGTAATGACATTTTATGCAATGTCATAGGTGTGACAGTGTTTTTGTTATGTCATGAAATTAGTAGAATAGGGGGCTTGGTCGGTCAGCACAAATATAAAAAATGATTACCCCAAAGAGCTATTTTTCTCTATCTCACATTGTAGTGAGCATATCTGCTGTCTATTGGACAAGTATCTAGACTTCGCGTTATTACTGACCATTCGGTACAACATATAAACAATAAAACCACTCGCTGTCGTCCTAACCGTGCCTCAATACCTGTACAATAGGACCTCAACAAAGTGACTGCGGAAGCCATCAGTGTCGATGAATTTTGAGTTGGACACTTCTAGAAAATAATTGTACAAAAATTAGTAAACAGTTTCTTTCATGTAACATACGTATTACAATAAAAAATATTATTACAACCCGCCATTTTATATTAGTATTTTGTAACAAAAATGTGCCCTAGGTGTATGCACAGTACCTAAGCGTCTTTAAGAGGTATCGGGTGCTATGGCTAATCATAGATTATAATGTATACAGTATACAGTATAATGTATACAGTATGTAATGTATACAGTAGACATACAGAGGTCGCTAATGACCTAGACGTTTCAGCGACCTTAAATAAATAAAATAAAAAAATCCATGCCTCGTTTGCTTCTCAAGTTTTCAGGTACGTGCCGGTAACTATACCATTATTGCAGGTTCGATTCACTTTGGACTTCGTTGGCTACGATACTGCACCCATATTGGCCTTTTTTGTTTTAATCAATATGACAAAGTATTTATCCAAAAAATACCCTTGGCACAGCTGCCTTGACCTTGGTAGGGTTCGCAGGCTTGAGGGTCACCTTGGGGGGAACGACCGCTTGCGTAAGCATTGCATCACTGCGCAGAAATGCACGCTGTGATTCAGATCAAATAGGGTTGCCAGTCACTTTAATAATAAACATTGGCAAAGTTTTACCTTTCAAGTATTGTTTCAAAGTTGTGTAATCAATATGCACATGATAATTCAGTACACCAGTAGCTAGAGGTTTCTATAATCCGTTTCCTACCGGCTTCTATTTCGTATGGTGCATGACAAACTAGGTTGGGGTAAGATTATATTTGTACAGGCCTCCCTTTTGAAAATGTTTTCCCTTCGCCATTGTAGTATACATAATATACACATCTGTCATCTGCACGAGAATCCTGACAGACAGACTGGACAGTTCTTCCGGGTCCAGGTCAACCTCACTTAGAAACAAAATAATGAAAAATATTTATTAACCACTCCAATTGGAGTACATTAATTGACTTGCAAGTCTGTGGCATTCGCTTTCCTCACGGGTTTAGGTGTCAGGCGGTAACCGGTAGTAAACAGTAGTAACAGTCATCACGACAAAAGTGCCAACCCTATGCGTGATATAAAAAGTAACCAATCATGGTTGAGTACAAAATTACACATGTAATTTGTTTGTCCGCTCCAATGCTTTATGTGCGATATTATCACGCCTGGCCTTTACAACGGCAATGTACTTTTTCAGATTTAATATCATCTTCCCATCATTGTTTGACCTTACATCATAATACGTTACATTGTATGGGTGTATGGGGCTCAATCAGATATATAATGGGTCCTTAAATTTGGTTGCAGTACCACCTAAAAGGTTCAATAATTATAAGGACTGTGCCTATAGCATGGCGCGATGAGCGAGACAGATTCTCGGACATCGCAGTCCGCGTGCGTAGGTGGCTCGGGCGTCGGAGGGCGCAGAACGACCTCATGAGCGCGGGCCTGAGGGTGACGGGTGGAGCCGCCTACCACCCTAGCAGAAGCAGGCCACGGCGTCGGACCGCATCCCCATACCGGAAGCGAGTTGGGGACCAGATGGTCCTCCCTCCCGAGGAGGGCCAGATCGAGAGGGTTAGCCCTTTGTCGGCCGGGGTGCGAGGGATATGTCGATGATAACCTCACCTTCGGCTTAGCACAACGACCTACAGACGGCGTGCGGTTTAGTCGTTTCGAGTCCAACGTAACCTCCGACTTCGGAGGGGGGAGGGGAAGTATACGTGGGGATATCCCGCACGTAAAAAAAGTGCATGCAATAAGTTGACAAAGTTGTATGAAATTGTATGAACGAATAAACTACCATTGATAATGCGAATATTATGCATTGAAACAATGCTTTTTTATATTTGGCCCGTCAATTGACTGCAACTCGGCAGATGGTAAGAAGCTGAGTTGCAGTACAGAAGATACGGACCACCATTTCTGATGCTATTGGCCATAGAATGGTGGTCGCTAACTTGACGGCCTCAATAGATGCGTTTTCACGTCCCACTTGAGGAACCCGGGACTGTAGGAAGAGGGTTATTTTTATCGGAACAACGTAAATAATAAAATAACACCAAATAAAGCACTCTAGAACTCATTATTCGTAGCTCTAGAATGTATAAAAAATAACTTCATTTTCATAAAATAAATTCCCCTTTCTTAATTCATTAGACATTGGCAAAATTGCGGCAATTGATTGCAGAAGCCATTAGGAAGAAGACGAAGGAAGGGTTTGCACTTTGGAGGCTCAGGTTCAAGTAAAGTACAGACTGCGGCCATAATGACCTCGTGCTGTGTTCCCGGCGGTGAGTAGGGTAGTCAGAGTTCACTGGAGAGTGTATGTGCTGTCAGTGGGAAGACCAAAGGTTATTCCTGCTTTGTCTTCTACACTGACGGCACAAAAACTTTCTGTGTTTACAGGGTCGGCAGCACGAGTGTGACCCCCCTGGTGTTGTTCCCGTCCATAGGCCACGGTAACTACTTACCATCAGGTAAACCGTGTGCTTATCTGCCACCTCAGTGGTATAAAAAAACCTCGTGGGGGTAGGGGGGCACGGACACAAATTTACTGTCGTGGCCAACGTGACTCAAGTAGAATTTCTTAAAATACTTGACATTGGCGTCTCGCTCTTTATAATTTCATACTACATTATATTTTATATTGGCAAAATTGCTGCAATTGATTGCAGAAGCCATTAGGAAGAAAGAGAAGGACTCCAGGGTTGCTCCTTGGAGGCTCAGGTCCCATTTCCCCTTTATTATTATACGCATTAATACGTCATGGTAACTACTTAACATTCGATTAAATTCAGGTACAGAGTGAGATCACATTAGTATTATTTAAAAACATATCCAAAAATGAACCAATACTTATAACATGTAAGGTGCCGACAAACACGAATAGGTTATTACCCCAAATAAAACAAAGATAAAACGCAGTAGGAACCTTTTCATCGCAGGCACACATTCCGTGCTTGTGACGTCACAGCTTCGGATAACAACCTTTCATAAGATGATTCTATATAAGTAATAAGTATGCTGTAATCATTATTTTTCCCCGTCAATAAATAATGTATACCATTCAATTAACGGCCTGAATGATATTCAGCCGTAACGTTTGTTACAACATTTAATAAACTGGCTGGCTAATGCTTGCACCACCCCAAAATAAGATAGAAAATGACATACATACATATACTCACGCTTGTAGATCCCCAAGGAGGTAATTAGAGGTGTATTCACAGAAAATTAGTGATAGGTTTATTGAGATAGCTACGCAATACGATTTGTTTAGGTTAGGTTAGAAGTTAGGTTAGGTTAGTTAGGTTAATTAATGCACTAAGTCTACGTGGTTATTTTTATATAACCATGCAAAATAATTGTTTTTTTAGCTGTTTGATTATATGGCTAGGCAAGTAATTAAACGTCATCGATCCAAGCCATTTCCCTAGCCGTTTAATTAACTGGCTGAACATCATTGAGGCCGCTAATTGAATGGCACCGTTTAGCTACCAGCATGGGCAGTTAATTAAACGGCTGATTAAGCTAGTTGGGTGCGACATATATATCGTCAGATGCTAATGAGGTTTTTTGAACACATTCGTTATATGTTTTTTTTTATTCAAATAATCAATATTCTCCAAACTTTGTTTCAACTCTGGCCGGATCGATTTTCAATAGCGCCTCGTCGAGCATCTCTCTAGAGTGGGGCCGGACCTGGCGAACACCCAGTTTGGGTTCCGCCGGTGGCGTTCCACTGTGGATGCCATCATGCGTGTGAGGACTCTGGCGGGGGATGCGGTTGCCCGGGGCGAGGTGATGTTGGCGGTGTCCTTGGACATCTCCAACGCCTTCAACACCTTGCCCTGGAGTAGCATCAGGGAGGCACTCGTGTACCACGACGTGCCTCTCTACCTCCGCCGCATAGTCGGGGCGTACCTGACGGAGAGAGCCGTCATCTACCCAAGTTCGACGGGAGTCGATAGGCGTGAGATGTCGTGCGGTGTTCCACAGGGGTCGGTCCTGGGGCCGCTCCTGTGGAACATCGGTTACGACTGGGTGCTTCGCGGTGACTTCGCGTACGGTGCCACCGTCACGTGTTACGCGGATGACACGCTAGTGACGGTGAGCGGGGCTACGCACCGCGAGGCGACCCTGAGGGCCACGACCGCGGACAGGATCCGGCGGCTGGGTCTCGAAGTGGCTCTGCACAAGTCCGAGGCCATGTTCTTTCATGGCCCTCGGCGCAGGCCAGGCCCGGGAGCCAGCCTAACAGTAGGAGGCACTCCCATCGACATCAAGCCCCGGTTGAAATACCTGGGGCTCGTGCTTGACGGTCGATGGGACTTCGGACAGCACTTCCGAAGTCTGCGCCCCAAGTTGGTGCTCACGGCGAATGCCTTGGGCCGGTTGTTGCCCAACTTGAAGGGCCCAGAGGCCTCCTGGCGGAGACTTTACGCGGGTGTCGTGCGGTCCATGGCCCTATACGGGTGCCCCGTGTGGGCGGACACCCTGGAGGCCAGATTCGTGCCTCTGCTCCGTACGGCGCAGAGCACGATGGCCTCCAGGGCCATCAGGGGATACCGCACGATATCCTTCGAAGCGGCGAGTCTCCTGGCCGGATCGCCACCGTGGATCCTGGAAGCGCCCTCGCTTCCTTTCGGAACTGATATAGTGCCGAAAGGGCCCTCCCTTTCGGCACTATATCAGTTCCGAAAGGAGGCGCGGGAGCGGGGATTCGATCTCGAGCCCGAAGATATTCGGGCCGAGAAATCCCGGCTCCACCATGGTGGTCGAGTGGGAGCGACGACTTGGGCAACCACGCGCAGGACACGCCGTGATTGCGGCGGTAAGGCCCATCATGGGGGAGTGGCTAGAGAGGCAACACGGTAGCCTCTCGTACCGTCAGACGCAGATTATCACCGGGCACGGTAGCTTCGGGCGGTATCTGCATCTGATGGGTATAGAGCCAACGCCCGAGTGCCATCACTGCGACGCGAGCGTGGACTCGGGGCTGCACACGCTCACCGAGTGCCCGGCGTTTGAGACGCCGAGGCGGGAGCTTGTGGCGGCCCTGGGGGTGCGTGGGCAGCCAGCGCCTTCTTCTGCGAGCAGGTCATGCTCGCGAAAGAGACGCGGCGCGATGAGCGAGAAAGGCTCGCTGACATCGCTGCACGCGCCCGAAGGCGGCTCGGGCGTCGGAGGGCGCAAACTGACCTCCCCTGAGGGAGAGGGATGGCCCTGGGTCAGCCGGGGTGCGAGGGATATGTCCCATAACAACCTCACCTTCGGCCTAGCACTACGAGCCAGAGACGGCGTGCGGTTTAGTCGGTTCGAGTCCGACATAACCTACCCCTCCGGCTCCGGAGGGGTGGGTATCCGTGCGGATTTCCCGCACGTAAAAAAAAAGGGTCGATTTTCAATATAACTACAATGAAATCAGACTTCTTCTCTGTTGGGAGTGTTGATAGCTGTCGGTTTCGTAAGAGCCACGATAAGGAGACGTGGAACACAAGCGTCCTGGGCTCCAAGACTTAAGCATATGATACAACCAGGATTGACTTTTGGATGAAGAAGTGGAAGAATTAGTCCTGCAAATGCTAAACGTCAAATAATTGATTGATAGTCTCTGTGGCGTAGCGGTAGTAGACGAGGTCGCTATACAGGACGCGCGGGTTCGATCACCGCACAGCGCAAATATTTGTATGCATGAATATATGTTTTTATTGGCCTGGGTGTTTCTATGTAAAAGCATCTGTTTATCCGCATTCTAGATTCCATAGTACAAGCTAGTTCAACTATGCTTACCATGGATATAACGCTGTGTAAAATGTTGTGGAATATTTATATTTATATTATACTAACTGTTGTCCGCGGCTCCACCCGCGTGGATGTCGGTTATCTCTTAGTGTTAAGCCAACGCTATTTTTCTAAAATAAAAGTAGCCTACGTTACTCCTTATTTCATCAGCTACCTGCCAATAAAAGTCCCGTCAAAATCGGCGCAGCCATTTCAGAGATTAGCCGGAACAAACAAACAGACAGACAGACAAAAATGGTAAAAAAAGGATATTTTGGTGTATGTAACGTATTATATTCATAATATGTATATAATAAAAGACGGTTATTTCATTATTATAAACGACATCACATGTATTTATAGATTTTATTAAATCATGAGAAATATTGGAAAAGCAGACCCGGGTTCCAAATAACAAGGTTCAAATGTACATAATAATTATTCACGCCTGTAAAGCCCCGTAGGCAGAGGTGTATTATAATTCTCATATCGACTTTGATTCTCGGTCTCATGTAATAGGGGGGTGAGCCTCTTGGCGTCAGGTGGGCACTTTATCATAAGCTGTATCTTTATTGTCGGATGGAAAACAGCCCAGTCCGTCAGTCACCATCATACGATACCCACGAGAAGAAATGATTCACATGGTAACCAGAAGTAATGCTGAAACAATGGTTATAATTTTATCTAAGAATGTCATATCCATGATCGGCTATAACCCTCTATAATCACCGGAAATCACATTAAACAAACACCCTAAATATTTGAAAACAATCCTTTGTTACAAAAGTTTATTGCCTTCATTGCATTCTCGGTCTTTAATTCCTTTTGCATTCACAAACTTGTAAATAGAAGTAAAAAGGTTAATCCCTTATCGTTCATTCATAGGAGTTCTTATTATGAAAATATACCGGTTGAACTGAAGAATAGGTCGTTATAATGTCCGTGGCGATATGAAAACTCTTGGTGCATTCTTTGTAACTACACGCATACTGTCACGTGTTGTTTAACTACAAGGGTGTTTCTTTTTTGTGTAGTTGAATGATTTATTAATACGTATATTAAATTTACCATTCCGGTTCCTGGTGGAGGAGTTTCCCAGCACCACAGCTCTTCCTGTGTGTGGCGTAAAAGCGACAGAGGGTTGTTCTTCATCTAACAGTAAATATGGGCCTAAGACAAAGACGAAACATACGGCCCGACAATCATAGTTAGCGAAACGTGTGTGTCAACTATTAATACACCTCTGCCTACCCCTTCAGGGATTTATGGTCGTGAGTATATGTATGTCTGTATTAAATTTGAATTACAAGGTAATTATATATGATATATATACCTAATGTTGCATTTTGGAGGACTGAGTCAGCTGTCTTATTCCTAATTTAGTTTATCTAGGTTTTTAAGGGAGTGACCGTCGTCTAGTCTCTAATCCCCAGTGGAAAGCCAACGTCGTAGGCTTGTCTATTGGTCAGTTGGTATACAATTACATTTCATATTAAGTGTAAATTGGTAAAACCAATACTATCAATATTAAAATCAGGGACCAAGCAACTTGATATTTCACGTTTTTTTCAAATAAGGTTAATTTGATATTTGTTTTGAAAACCACTTCTGGGTCTCAGGGAATTGGTCTCAAATGGCTGATCTGGATCTGGTTAATATTTGGTTTAGGGATAGATTGAAAACATATAAATTAATTTGTATATTTTTTCCTTTTTTTTTCTTTTATCCTTAGAATAATTGGTTGTACTGTACTTGCAATATAAATAAATCACTGTATTTCCAATATAAATAAATAATGGAGGAATAGTTCCTATGAGTTACAGGAAGGTGTCAGAATTCCACACGGGTATAGCTGCAGACACAAGCTAGTAAGAAAATATAGAACTGCCAAAATACCGCTAAATCTCAACCTGGTTTTAAGACTATGTGCATAACTCGATTATAAAACTTGAAGTTAATGACCTCGCAATTTAAAATGCAAATTGTAGTACCGATCAGTTCATAACGACATGGACTGTCTGCCACAGGTCAGTGACCTGTCGCTTTTAAAAGGGTGTTCCAGGGACAAGAAGGTAGGTAGGTATTATGCGACAGTTTGTGTTAAACAAAATTTAAAACTAAGAAGCTGCTTGGTCTGTGAACGTTTGTAGAGCCACCTGTCACTTTGTGCAACAGTACAGTCAGCGTCACAATATCTTGACTACAGTGTAAAAATGACCTTAAAAGTGGTTTATTGAATGTATTTAGTGTTAAATAATAATTGCACTTGTACTTTTCCACACTTTATTTTTATTTTTAACCTGACCGGTTTCACCTCATGGCATTATCAAAGTTTTACATAATATTGGTTTTAAACGATTATATTACACGACTACATTTTTTACTATATGGGTGGTTTTAAAAATGTGTATACCAGGTTTAACTATTTTCTTAACATTTGGGAAAATAATATTTGAATTTCCTTAAAAGTTGTTTCGTTTAAAATAAAATTTAATTAATATATTATAGGTACAACGCTAGTTGTATTAGAGTTAAATGTCAGATGATTAAATGTCAAAATTATAATCAAATTAAATAAAAGTAATTGTCAAATTAAAGATGTCAAATGGAACTGTGCATAATGGTACCACATACACTTATTCTATATATACCTAGCAAATACCATAACAATAATTCAACATGAAGGTGGGAAAATCAAGACATAAATGCCTTGATTCTGAGTACTTTGTTCATCAAGACCGATTTGATGTTGACTGTACAAATGTGACAGCTTCTCCCGCTCTACGCATATGTTTGCATACTAGCGCCAGCTGCATACTGTTTCAGTACCCCTACCACGAACAAATCGTAAACGTATTGACAGAATGAAGCAATGCGATTGGCCGTCTGCCTACTGTGAACCTGTGTGTATGTGAAGCCGACCAATCGCAATGCTCCGTTCTCTCGATACGTACACGATACGATTACGATAGTTCTACGTAATCGTATCGTATATCGTATATTAAAATTAAAATTATAACCGGGATATTTACCATGTTTATTATCTTTTTGGAGAATCCGATATTTCGGCACTGTTACAAGTGCCATGATCACGGATGTACTGAAGTTCTGCAAGCTAGTTGTTGCTCGGCCAACCGTATCGGTCTACCCTCTTCCTCACTCGTTTCTGACGCGCGTCACCACTACCACTGTCCGCGTTCTCACTACGTTAGTGCGTAGTGAGAACGCAACAGCTAGACTAGCAACAACTAGCTTGCAGAACTTCAGTACATCCGTGATCATGGCACTTGTAACAGTGCCGAAATATCGGATTCTCCAAAAAGATAATAAACATGGTAAATATCCCGGTTATAATTTTAATTTTAATGTAAATGACCATGTCAATCTAAAATCATATCGATACCGGAAATTTCAATTGTCGTAAAGGACAAAACACGACTTTTCAGGAGAGCCAAAAAACGAAAAAAAAAATTTTTTTTTCCTTATAACTTTTTTAAAGAAAGTGCTATATTGATGATGTCAAAGGAGACCCTAACTATTTTTTTGTGTTCTATCCGTTGCAATTAAGAAAATAAACCAAACTTAATAATTGACGAAAATGAGTGTCCGTTACGACCCATAAAATTTTTACTGAAGTACTTTACAACCACGAAAAATTGGTTGTGATAAAATTAGATATGTAGTAAAGAACTAATCTTGATCATCAATGGGTCGTACGAGTCAATTAAATCGGAGACTAAGGGGGTACAAGAAACAAAAGAAGCTAAAGAACTAGTCAAGAAATAGAAAACTAAGTGAAATAGGAGGGATTTTTATTATTTTATATTTTTTAATAAAATAATTCATTCAAAAACTTTACAAAAATGTTAGGAATTCCAAAATTTAAAAAGAATGTTTTCTTTTTACATTCAAATGGCAAACCAACGTTGAAAATCAACTGAATATTAGAGAATTAGAATACAAACTAGAATTCAAAACTCAAACAAATGACACTATAAAGCAGTGTTTCACAAACATTGTTCTGCCATGGCCCGGTAATTTTCACACTGCCCCTTCGTGACCCACTGAATACTTTTAAGCCAAGCTGGTTCCATTAATAATACTACAAATTTTTATAGGTTACATACAATATTTTGGTATAATCTATTTAGTAACTAATTCCCTTCTTTAAAAATAAGGGTGACGTGTAAGTCTGCGACAACTATTGGGGAATAAAGCTCATGTCACACAGTATGGTAAGTTTGGGAGAAAGTGATAGAGAAGCGTGTACGAGAGGCGAAAGCGTGGTTACCCAAAACCAGTTCGGGTTTATGCCTGGCCACGGGACCACAGACGCCATTTTTTCTCTTCATCAACTATGTGAAAACTCATGGTGTTTGTGGATCTCGAGAAAGCATATGACCGGGTACCCAGAACAGTTTTGGGGTGGGGCCTGAAAGAGAAAGCGGAAGTACGTAGAGTTGATCTGTGCGATGTACTGACGGTCAAGAACCTATGTACTTCCGCTGCAGGCAACACCGACGAGTTCAATGTGGCGATAGGCTTGCATCAGGGCTCGGCGCTAAGCTCCTATCTCTTCCTGTTGATAATGGATGCCTTGACATCGGAGATATAGGAAGAAAGCTCCTGATGTTTGCTGTTTGCTGACGATCACCTCGCCCTGAGCGATCGCATCCTCCGCCAGGTCTCTTACGCGCAGTAGAACCAAGACTGAATGTTCTGTGATTTCGGCAGTCTCTCCAGTTCTACACCCATGGTATTAGATAGTGCACCAATACCAGTCTGCTACAATTTCCGCTATTTCGGGTCTCTTATCCAGGCGGATAAGGAAACTGATCAGTGAAGCACAGAATAGATGCAGGGTGGATGAAATGGCGGTAGGTCAGAGTTACAATATGTGAACCCCAATTACCCCTCAAGTTCAAAGGGAAAATCTATAAGTCCATGTTCAGACCTGTCGTAATGTAGGGATCGACATGTTTGGCCTTAAGAGCGACGAATGAAATGCATGCGGCGGAAATCCGAATGTTAAATGTGGATGTGTGGTGTGATGGGAATGGACAGAATAAGGAATGACTATATTAGAGGAAGTTTGATAGTGGCACCAATCAATCAATCAATCAATCAATGAGCCCACTGCAGTGGCACCAGTGAAAGAAAAATTGAGAACCAAGCGACTGTCGTAGTATGAAAATATTATGACAAGACAGTAAAGTCATGTTGTAAGGAAGGTTCAAAGTATGAAGGGTTATGTAAGGAGGGGTATGTAAGGAGTTATCATGGACGTCCTGCGGATAAGCAGTCGGATATCGCGGAAAAAAGGCAGCTTCTTGTCACTGAGGCTCTGAGAACTCTGAGAACTTGGTCGAGTTCAATGCCAAGAAGACGATTATGACGAGAACATGTGCGTTTACAGCAAAGGTATCTCCTTGCCTTCTCCTTCCCACTCTTCAGAACATGCCACTGCCACTGCAGGACATCCTCGGTATGGATGTTCGCTGCAAATTGAATAACAAAAACTAAATCGAGAGTATCATCAAAACAGCCTCGCGTAAACTTGGAGTCATAAACAGAGTGAGACGGTTTTTACGCCGGAGCAACGGTGTCTTCTATACACATACTGCTCGAATCTCTGAGATGGATCCGCAAACTTATTATAGCGACGTGCGGTTCGCATTATTGTAAATCCTGAGGTCACGAGTACCCTCGAGCCTCTGCAGATGCGTAGAGATGTTGCTTCCTTGGCAGTATTTTACCATCTCTACCTTGGTGAATGTTCTGATGTGCTATTTCAATTAGTCCCACCCTCTCCTTTCCTATACAGAACAACACGTGCAGGGCTTAGATGCCCGCACCCGTTACTTAAACCCCCCCGTGCCCCAGGCTTCGTGCTTCCGCGCAGTGAATCGTCACAGGTCTTAACATGTTACACACCTCCGTGTGACCTTTACGCCGCGGCGTGTCAAATGCGCGCCGTAATTACAGAAAATAAAGCAAAGCATAGATTAGGTCGTAAGGGTATCGTTTATAAAATAAAACGTTGTTAATAATGTCGTATAGAACATTCAATGCATAAAAGCGTATACAACCTTATAAATAATAAAAATATGACTTTACGCTCCCTGATGTAAATTACTTTTACGATACACCCCAATTATTAAGAAAAATCAAGCCGGAGCTGTTTAAAAATTCAGGTAGTAAAGGACAGTTTTTTGAAGATATGACCATTTTAAGTATACTATTCGATAGAGCTCGCGACGCAGATTCCGAATATATATATAACTCGTTTTCGACAAAATGTCCTTTACGACAATTGAAATTTCCGGGGTCGATATGTATATCGTATAGTTCTTCGTACCTCCAAACGTTACTTACATTATCATGGCAGGTACATCTGTAACGTCTCGGGATCCATTTAGCCGTTTGGGCGTGATGGAGTAACATACATACAAACATTTTCATAAACTATCACATTGTAATCTTCTTCATCCTAGCGTTAACCCCAGTCGTATCTTTTTTTTTTGAAGTGAAACCTTCTATTGCTGCGTTGGATGGGTAAAAATTGTTAAACTCGCGCGTCAGGATCGCTTTGAACCGTAACCGACGACTGACGTCATACAACATTAGTTATAGACTATTTATTTTGTAACATATAATAAGAAGCTTCTTAGCTTAGCGGTTAGCGCTTCGACTGTAAGTACTTATGGTTTCAGATAGAACCGGGTTCGAATCTGGGCTTCTGCCACTTTTTGTGATTATTTTTCTTTTTGTAATTTATTACTTTTTGTGATTATTTTTTCTTAACAAAGAAAGCAAAAATGTTTTCACTTTTGCCGGGACTCCCGGAGTGGAACCCGTCTTTTTAAAAAATTTCTTTATATATAATATATAAAAGGTTTACATTTTCATATCACTTCAGGTGCCAGTAAACCGGGAGGGTTTGTATTGGTACCCATATACATACTTTTACTTATGTACTAGTAATATAATTCAATAAAGACTTATCTACTACCCCGGAGGGGAAATAGGTGCGAGTGCATGTATATATGTACTTATCTACTTCCAGTAGTCATTCACTAGCATAATTTTATTTCGCAAGCTTTCATCTTGGAGTCTGGGGTCCGCCTTTTACCAGTCTAACTGCGGATTTGGCTGAACTTTGATATTTTCAGTGAAGCGACTGCCATATGGCCTCCACAACCCAAAGGCAATATAATAGCAATGCAGTTAGACCACTTGTTGGACTTTTTAGGGCTCCAACTACCATGGATGTTCGGGACCAACGGCTTAATGCGCTCTCCGAGGTCCGACTAGTTCAATGCAAATACCCAAATTCATGCATACAAATATTTGCATTAAGCGGGGATTGAACCTGCGCTTCCTACTAGAGAGGATGTATATTAGTAGTATTAAAGTAGTTGTGAAGTAGTAATTCCAACAGATTCTATCGCGATGTTTTTCAGTAGTCATGATCACAAAGATACAAGCAATTACTGAAATGGTTGACCAAAATAGAATATGACGTTTATTTTAAAGAAAAGAAAAGAAAGAAAAATGCATTTATTTAGATTAGCTGCAGCAGATAAAAACAAAACTGTTCAATTTTGACAATAAATTGTACATTATACATAAGCTGACACAAACTCCTTAAAAAATAAATAAACTAGTATATGTTTTTTTTTTCTTTTTTGCAACGGCAACACTGCCCCTTACTACCATAACTGCAGTCATTCATTACACAATCCCATGACGCAATCGAGATAGTTTTAGTAAAGTGGTTTTTACAATATTTTCAACAATACTATGCTTTATATTTTCTTTAAATCGCAAATATTTGAATTAAACTACTATAAGTTCTAATAATTTAAACCTATATATTACTAGAAGTTTTCAAGGACAATAAGATAAAATCAAAACTGTCTAGACAGAGTTATTATTAGATATTTTGCAATACCTACATGAAAAGCAAATGAAAACAATATTTCTTTGTTAAGAAGCTCCTTTGTTGAATCGTTTGCATGATCAACATCTTTATTACAAAAATAGATTCAAGATTTTCCTTTTCGCACTTGTATTATGTACTTATACACCTTACACTTGTGTGCGTGTGTCCACCAGCTTAACTCGATACCCCCTACCTCTTGTCTCTTTGAAAATTTTGAAGGACTGAGGGCCTTTCAAAGAAGTTGCAAGGATCTTTGATAACTGGTAGCCGTTTGGGTTGCAATGTTTGACGGTAGGCCGTAAGGGTTGTTGTCGATTTACGCGGTTGGTGTTTGTGGTGGTTGTAGATTTTGATTCAGATTTGAAATTGGAAATGTTATTTAGAGTTAGTTGTGCATTTCAGAATTTATGATAGTGTATATTTTTTAATTTTAAAGTAAACAGCATCTTGAGTCAATATACAAAATAAATTGAGGAATCACAAAAAATTAAGGTTTAATTATTGAAGAAAATGGAATCATTTACGTTAAGTTATTAAAAATATTGTCTTTTTACTTCAAACTCATAACTGTTCACCAAAAGAATATACAACCTACCCAAAATTTTAGCCCATATTGCAATAACTCTTTATTTGTTCTAGAAATCAATCCGAGACTTCTTCTAAATCGCGTAACAGAATCATCGTAACAATAAAAAAGAACTTCTGAAATAAAAATATTTATATGTCTATAAGAGGTTTTTAGAATTTTTTACAAAACTTGTGTTTGCTTCTCAAATTTTGACAAAATAATCGTATAATTTACAAAAAAAAATACTTAGTTTTACAACTTAATCAATTATTAATATCTATTATTAAAGTAGTTGTCACTAACCGCACGTAGGTATCTGATATTAACATAATCACTATGATTCACATTTGCACAAAAGAATATGCATCCTTATTTACACACACGCATGCAGAGTGCGTCGCGCGCGCGACCTTGGGCCCGCCGGGGTCGCTGGCCAGCCACCAAGGGCGACGCGCGACTCGCACACACAATGTTTATGTAATGCACAACCACACCGTTAGACTTTTGCGTAAAACAATCAGCGGCTTTATTCTGGACGGTTTGAGATTCATTTTTATGTTATATGTGCTTTTTCAAATAGGGTAATTCCTTCGTTATTAGGTGTAGGCCGTAACCTTTTACTTATACAACATTTTAGCTACCCCAGGAATAGAACTCAACACCTTACAATAGTATGTTTTCAAGTTCATATTCCAGTCCCAAGTTATCGACTCTTAATAAAATTCTGTGCAGTTACTGAAATATTTTAAAAGGATAACTTTCGAAACACTGATAGATACTAGACATTAGATAGGTATATTTTGAAATCCCCTCGGATATCCCCCCGCCGGATACAGCTGGGGTAGTTAAGTCAGACTGGAAACGACTAAAACCGCACGGTAGTCTCGGGACATCAGTTGCCTGGGGTGAGGTACCCTCTAGCATATTCTTTGCATACCCCGGCTGACCTAGGGTCATTAAGGGCCCCCTCGTAATAAGCTAGGTACACGTAACACATTTAATAAATACACATTTTTGTATATGTAAGTCTTGTAAGAGGTAGGACACGAAAGTATTTCCATCCAATTGAGCAGTCCGACTGGGGAAGTCCCTCCGTCTTACAGAATACCGCGTTCATAATAACCTCATGTTGTGGTCCCGGTGGTGAGTAGGGTTGCCAGAGCTCACTGGAAAGTTTTTGTGCTGTCAGTGGGAATACCTAAGGCTTGTCCTGCTTTATCTTCTACACTGACGGCACAGAAACTCTCTGTTCTAACAGGGTCGACAGCGCGAGTGTGAGGCCTTTGGTGTTGCACGCGTCCATGGGCTCCGGCAACCACTTTCCATCAGATGCGCCGTGTGCTCGTCTGCCACCGAAGGGGTTTAAAAAAAATGTAAAGGTGCAACCGTATCTTTTTTGTTGACTGTACAATGTACAAACTTTTAATGTAACGCAGTCATCGCAATTATATAACTCACATACCTACATACTTGAGTTGTTAGTCACTAAACACTTATACAAATATTGAATTGACTTGAATGGTGGATCTGATTTTCATACAAACATGGACTTGCAACCGAAATTAGGCAATAAAAAGTACTTAGAAAAGTTTCTAAATATCCATAATTAATTGTATTTTGTTTAATTTAATTTTCAAGTTTTAATTTATCGTTAATTTTAATTTATATAATTAGTGCTAGGCCGTAGGTGAGGTTGTCATGTGACACATTACTCACACCCCAGCTGACCCATGGCCATCCCTCTCGGTCTGGCCCTTCTCGGGACTTGCAGGGCTACACGTGCGTGATTTTAAAAATGTAGATACCAAAAAGGTCAAACCACAAACAGTCAATGAGGTTTTAATTAAAATGTATTGCAGTAATAAAGTTATTAATAATATTCTGCGAGTGCAATGTATATAATTGAAATACCTTGTACTGTACCTGTACTACCAGTTGTACTGTTCTGAAGCTTTGCAATAAACATTTATTTATTTTTATTTTATTTATTTACCTACTTAATAATAACGAAATAAGCTTAATATCATGTTATAGTTAATATTGAAGGTATTGTTTTGTTTCTGAATAGTTATTCTTCACCATTAACAATGGGAAGAATATAATATTAATATAACTAGCATTTGCCGGCGGCTGAACCTGCGTGGATATCGGTAATCGCTATAATATCGGTTATCGTTATACATTTTAGCTTATGTGTTATTCTGATGTATGAGCTATATCATTGATAAAGTTTCATTGAAATCCATTCAGAAGTATTGCTGTGAAAAAGTAACAAACACCCATACATACATTACAAACTTTCACATTTATAATATTAGTAGGATGGGATGTATCCATACTCATATTATAAATGCGTAAGTAACACTTTCTGTCTGTCTGTCTCTCTGTATGTTACGCTTTCACGCCTAAGCCACTGAACCGATTTTGATGAAATTTGGTATAGGCGTAGATTAGACCTTGATAAAGGATATTGGCTATGTTTTGGTCGGGATAACCGACATCCACGCGGGCGGAGCCGCGGGCAAAAGCTAGTATTAATATAATGGAATGTAATTTGTACATAATACTTTTACATTGTTAGCCGCGTGGTTCCCGGCAGAGAAGAATTTGGGCCACCCCTTGTCTTCCGATGTGGTGTCGTACAAGGCGGCTAAGGGATAGGGCTGATTAACTTTAACATCAGACAGATATGTACAGCTCAGACTCAGCCTCAGATGCATGGCTCGAGTCAACAATAGTGCCCGGCATACGGCAATAGGCTCATCCCCTATTACGTGGGACCGAATACAGATTGGTGAAATGTGGGTGTTAATTCACCTCTGCCTAACCATCCAGGGATAAAGGCGTGATTATATGTATGAATGTATATACTAAAGGTATGTACCAAATATCAGCACAATCGGTTCACAGGATGGGGGAATACCACGGTATTAAGATCATTATTAGTACTTTACTAGTCAAGATTGATCTATTGCTAACTACACGTTACAGTCACACCTGTTTACTAATGGAGTACACAGAGCACAGAGACCACAATACATACCTAGGTACGCATTCCCGCTTGCTATCCTGACATACACCTTTCCTTTCTTTCACCTTGATGATAAGTAGTTCAGAAGCTATGAGGAAACGTTATGAACATCAGCGTCAATTAAAAATAAAAAAAAACAAACAAATCAAATCGGCAATTAATTAAATTAATTGATTTTAAATTTATTAGAAAAAATCTGCTGCTGAACAGATTACAAGAAGTTTGATAGCAGGCGGGACCCAAAATTTCATTGCATACGGCCCACCTGATGGAAAGTGGTTACCGTGGCCTATGGAAGTGTGTAGGAACCTTCTTGAAGAAGCCCATGTTGTAGTCACTTAGAAAAACTACAGCAGGGAGTTATTTTTGTACATAGGACACGTCCATTTGACCTCACCTCGCCTGATGGTAAGCTGAAGGCAAAGTCTCAGGAAAGAAAGTCACCATTACAAAGGTAGGTACCATGTTAACAATGGCGGCACTCAGCTAGACGGCCTCATCAAAAGAGGATTATAGTCGCTGCACCGCGTGACACCCACCGGTCCCACTAATGCTGCGACCACAATCCTCCCTGCCCGGCCATGCGCTTGCTGACCCCGGAGCGTTACCCAACCGAGATTGGATTACTATGAAGGGTTTTACGCAATAGTGTATGGTGGTACCCACCCGGTCGAGATTTTTGACAAATTTGTGCCGTGAAATTTCTACCACATTGATACTTGATACGGTCCACTTCATGGAAAGTGGTAACCGTGGCCTATGGACGTGTGCAACACTAGCGGCGTCACACTCGCGCTGCTGACTCTGTAGTAACTTTCTAATGACCTTCTTGAAGAACCCCCTATAGTAGTCGCTTGGAAAAACTACAGCTGGTTTTCACAGCTTAAGCGTGCGCGGGATGAAGTTCCTTTCATACCGCTGGATGTACTTTTTATTGCAAGTCAAACAGCTTAAATCCTAACAACCTTACCGGCTAATCGGCTACTAATTGTCAGACGAGATTCTGACTTGTCTCTCTAACTTGTGGAATCAGACTGCAGACAGTCCCATAAAAGATATAATACACGATTGATCTATCCGAATAAAAATATTGACACAAGCATATACATGTATATGTCGCCGCCAACTAGGTTAATCAGACGTCCAATTAACTGCCTAGGCAGTTAACTAAACGCCGCCATTCAATTAGCGGCCTGAATGGTGTTCAGTTATTTAATTAAGCGGCTAGGCAAATAGCTTGGGTCAATAACGTTTAACTACTTGCCTAGATATTTAATTAAACACTTAGAAAAAGAACTTATTTATGCATGGGTATAAAAAAAAAGATTGGATTGCGCAGCTATCACAATAAACCTATCACAAATTTTCTGTGAACACACCTCTGTCTACCCCCTCGGGATTTACAGGTGTAAGTATATGTATGTATGTAATTTTCCATCTTATTTCGAGGTAGTGGCCTATCTTACGATTGGCCTAAGCATTAGCCAGCCAGGTTATGAAATGATGTAATAAACGAGACGGCTGAATATCATTCAGGCCGTTAATTGAATGGCGCCGTTTAGTTAACTGCCTAGGCAGTTAATTGGACGGCTGATTAAGCTTTTACATAAACATATTATACATAAAGAAAGTACACACACTGAAAAGCTTAATAATCCAAACAGTTATATTACCGCTATTTTGAAGCAAAACAATATCGGTATTTTAAGTCAGAACTAAGTAAGAAAATACATAACCTTAAAATATTTATTTTATTATCGAAATATAGATACGATATCGGTTCATAGTGTGGTGTAAGATGTAACTTGAATATAACAGTGTCGTCTATTTTTAATTCGTTCGCATAACACCTGGTACCAGTTACTGGCGCTGGTATAGTACCGTTATGCTGCATAATCTGTGGTTGACTCTTAACACCCTACGATTATCATACGATTGTGACACGATTTCGTTCTACTTGCCAGTAGTTTAACTCGTATGTTTTTGCTTTTGTCGCAATTATTTGGAGTAGTTGAAGCTACGTATCGAGAAGCACGGCAGCATGTTCTCTTATTTATTCCTGTTCAGTCTTTTAAAATCTCAGCTTGTCCTCTTACGCCCATTTCTTCTGAGTTGCTGTTATTTCACGTGTTTTTTTTTAATCAAGAATATTAGAATCGGTCGAAATTACTAATGTTCCCTCTAACCCCTACAGCTAAGCTAAATTGCTTGTGCTAGGAGTGCGTTCTCGTCAGCAGTGTGATAGTTAGGATTCGAATCCGGGACCTTCCGATCGTAAATCCGACTTCTCAACCACTATGCTACCGATGTTCACATTCAATTTAGTAGATATTTTACTTCCATAGTTTCCTTTTTAAAATTAAAATCACCACTCTACAATCTTAATATAATTACAGTCATTAGATTCCGTCTGTGTATCGTGGTGATTGAGCTACGGCTGCTACCTCAAAGGTCGTGGATTAATTACCCGGTCAGTACAAAACATTTCTAATTGAATTATTTCATACAATATGTAGAATTATCTGCATTAAAGCACTGATATTTCAAGCTGTCCTTAGTTTGAGTCTAGATGAAGTTGTGTAATTAACTCTATATTCATAATATATTCATTGTGTTACACGTTGTGTATTTAATAATAAATAGGTAAATCAAAACCGATAGAAGCTGCATCTTTTAGATTTTAACGTGCCGTCTCCGTATCGTGAGCTCTAAAGTTCTTTAACATCATTTTGCTAACCCACCTGCCGAGTATTGTGCGAGACTTACTACTTTTTCTACACTTTTAAATACCCTGCAATTATCTGTGGCTTGCTTCATGGGTTCTTTAAGACCCAGACCTAGTTAATGTACGCCATTTTCTGTAAATTGAAAACGATTCTCTTATAAAATGTCTCTCTAGTCTGTGTTATAAATTTAAAACGGCTAAGTGCTTGTGCTAGCTAAATGACAATTGCTTCGAAGTAAAATAAGCAATACTGGTAGACACGGCTTTTTTAGATGTGACTTTTTTCACTATTGAAAATCGATTCAGTTAAACTGAACTTTCCAGTTTTACTTAACGAAATTGATTGAGTTTAGTTCGACTAGACCTCTGTTCTATCGTTAATGAAATGCATTCAAAGAAAGATTTTTTTTAACAAGCATTGCAATCCAAAAAAAAAGACGGTTATGAATTTTGAATTACGAATTTGTAACGTGATGCAGATAGATTATAACGCGCCTTTTTCTTTATGTCATTAATGACAGCTACAAAAAGTGGTCAGGTTGTGGTCATAAATTGATTCCAAATTAATGCTATTGGAAGTTTACGCGTATTAATAGAGAAGATGATGTGATGATGATGTAATGTATGAAAATAAACAAATAAATAAATGATTGGAACGTAGCACCAGCCTGGAATCCACAGGCGTCTACTTACTTAAACCTAAGAAAAATCAAAATATACAGTGAACTCTTTATGGGTACAAATAATTCAACATGGTTCAGTTATTTTAATATAACTCACACTTCAAACTATGTGTCAACTACTATCTTTAATCAATCCACGAGTATAGCTGCTGAAAAGTAGCCTAAATGTCGGGTTAATAGAAATAATATCAAATAAAACACGATAGAATACGTTAAAAAGTTGTTCTATTTCTATAGATATCAATTTTTCATTCCGTATATCCAGTTCAGTAGTATAAAAAAAGGAATTCATTGTAGTTACACAAGTTTAAATAAGAACAAGCAAGGATTCTACAACATAAGCTAGCAATTATCTCATAGCTCTTAGTATTAATTATGGGAGCCAGGTGGTCGCATTTTTATGTCAGTGGGATTACGGGGTAACTGTCAACTGTCGACCAGGTGTGTGCCAAGATGGCCGGCGTTGCGGTGAATCCTGCGCAGGTACTTGTCTAACCTGTTAGAACATAAGTAACTAATTGCTAGCAAACAGAAAAAAAATGTGCGGTCTCATGTTGTAATAACATATTTATTCCAATTGACTTGATATGGTGGGACTTAACCTAATTTAAAAAAGGAGCGTGTAAAAAATTGAATGGTATTTTTACTAAAATATTCTATTTCTTTTAGAATACTAAAGTGGAGGGTCTTGGTAAGGCCTCATATATTACGTTTGAATCCATATATATTTGGGATCTAAGTCTACCTATCCTATAAACTGGTGCACCTTCCAATATACGGACGAGGCTCTAGCACAGGTGTTTCTCTCGGGATTGGGAGAAATTAGAGACAGGAAGACAACTGGAAGTTCGAAGCGAACATAGGGCCTCAAAGTGCAAGTTTTGGATGCAACCAGGACTGACGCTGTGATTGATGATTCCACTTCTACAAGAATCAATGATCGATTTCTTCAATGATGATTTGTTTAACATGAGTTTTTTTTTAACCTCTTAGGTTGCAGACAAGCACACGGCTCACTTAATGAAGAGTGGTTACCTCGGTCTATGGACGTGTGACAAAACGGGAGTCACACTGCCGACCGTGCAAGAACAGGAAGTTTCTCTGCCGTCAGTGCAAAAGACAAAGCAGGACAAGATTTTGGCTTCCCACTGACAGCACAAAACTCTCTGCCCTACTCACCGCCGGGAACACAACACACTAGTTTTATGAGTTTATAGGATCCGTGACACAACTTTTGCTCTGAACAGCTGGTCTAATATCCATAATAGTCAATGCAAGACCCGGGTAGTCTAACAGTAGTCTAACTAATTAAAAAAATAGACGGGTTGCACTCTGGGAGTGCCGGCAGAAGTGAAAACATTTTCTTTCTTTCTTTCTTCGTTATATACATAGAAAAAGATAAAAAGAACATACCATACCATACCATATCATTTTTTTTTTTTTTTAAATTCTTTATTGTACACACATTACACAGAGATCATTTATAAAAAAAAGCATTTAATGGAACATGTACAAAGGCGAGCTTAACTCATAATGAGTTCTCTCCCAGCAAACCTTTGAGGTGCAGAGAAGAATATAGTAATGAAGGGGGATGTGAAGTGTACAAAAAAAGAAAATCAGATAAAAACAAAAAGGCGTACCTAAACAGGTACATTATATACATATACAGACATACATAGCATACATATTATATTCATACATACACATACATATACACACATAAATATACAATATAAATACGTAAATATATAGATGTATACAGACTACATTATTGTGACAGGAAATGTTCCCTAGTTCTTCTCCTGAAGATGTCAAGAGTATTACTACCGCGAATGGAGTGAGGCAGTGAGTTCCAAAGCCGTACAGCTTGTACCGTAAAGGATCGATCATAGCAGCTAGATGTGTGTGCAGGTGTGCGAAGCAGAAGAGAGGAAGAAAGACGACAGGATTTACCCCTGGGTACAAGATAATTAAAGCGTTCCCGCAAATAAGTTGGAGCATTAGGATTGTGAAGAACAGAGTAGAGAAGAGTTAGAATGTGAAGGTTACGACGCTGCCGAATAGGGAGCCAGTTCAGTGCCATACCTTTAATATAGCGCCAATCATTAGAACCTATCACTAATTTTCTGCTCATTTTATGTCAGAAGAAATTAATAAATTACAAAAACAAAAAATAATCACAAAAAGTAATTAATTACAAAAAGAAAAAAATTATCACAAAAAGTAATTAATTACAAAAAGAAAAAAATTATCACAAGTAGTAAAAAATTACAAAAAGAAAAAATAATCACAAAAAGTATCAGAAGGCCAGGTTTGAACCCGGTACTATCTGAAACCATAAGGACTTGAAGTCGACTACGATGCCACTTCTCTTATTTCACAAAATAGACAGTCGTATGACGTCCATAGCTAATGTTGTATGACGTCAGTCGTCGGTTACGGTTCAAAGGTCAAGCGATCCTGACGCTTGTTTAACAGTTTACACCCATCTAACGCCGCTAAAGAAGTTTTCACTTCAAAAATGTATTTCCACATTCTATCATTCTATTTACACAGCGTATGGAATGTACCATAAATTATAATAAAATGGTAAACTATTGTAAATTCTATTCATTCAATAAAATTAGATATTTGGTATTGCGACACAGCACGTGGAGAAAATTCTACATAATCGTATGTATTCATGTTGATTCAACATTTTCTTATGAATTATTGAAATTCAAGACGATAAGGATGTCCCTTAGACGGAAAGAAAGATGCTTTGAGTGATAGTGAAACTTTCATTTTCAGTATTTATGACGTCCGAATGTTTACGCATAGTAGATCACGTTTCATATACATTTGAACGATACCATTCACACAAGTATGAGCGAGGACCTATTCGAAGTAGTTCACTATGAATGGAGCGAATACCAAAATAGTGTTTACAAAATTCCAAGCAATGTGGGCTTCATTCATAACGTTGGTCTATTCATCAGTTTTGAAGACTTTGATGGAGTTTCATAACAAACTAACCCGGGTTTAAACTATAACCACAGTCTAAAAACAGCTTGAGTTACGTCAAGTCTGTTAAGTCCTATGCTCACGCGCTCACGAGGCCAAACACGAGACTCCTCACATGAATAGCATGTGGACATCTCATAAACAATTCGAGATCGTTCGGTCATCTAGTACAATTACCTTTTCACGGAGTGTATAATAGAAATATATTATGTATTCGCGAGACACACTGGAGTTGGAGGAATTTTAAATTATCTTTTAAACTTTCTCGTTCTGCAATAGTCAATATTTTTTAAGGTACATTAATATGAGTGCACTTCTCCTGATTTCAGGTTAAAGGTTAAGGCTCAGGAACGAGGGTCACCTTTTTATATGTTTATCTCCTCTGATACTATAATACAAAGATTATAAAATTGAAATCATAACTCTTATGACAAACATTACGCACAGGCCAACAAAAAGTTTTATTACGATACAGGTCTCACTCAACTATTTAATCATAACGATACACCTATACAACAACCATCTGGACTGAACCTCTGCTTTAAAAAAAGAATCTGCCGATTCGGAACAAAAAAAGGAAACACGCATGTGCAATCGATGTTTGCGCATTGGCGCCAATATTTTACATTTAAATTAAACAAAGTTTGGTTTTGTTTGTAAAATAAATGAGTGTACGACACTGTACATAACTTGGTCTTATAACAGTCTTAATTATTAATCACTTGGTTTTTTTAAAATACACTCGTATTATAAGAACATGCGTATGAAGTAACTATGTTTTGTACAGGATCGTCATAATCATTTCTGCATAGTTCCGTTCGCATGCGAGGATTTCCCCTTGAAGTTAAGTATCAGCTATCAGACTGTCATTAACTTACTAGTACACCTCCTCCGTGGTCGGATCTGTGAAGTAAAAGGTGCTGCGTCCACTTGCACCTTTTTTTGGCTCACTGACATTGATCTGAAAAGTTTCACGCAACAAATTTTGGAGAATCCGATAAAGAATCGACAGAAAAGGACTGGTTTTCTAAAAGTATAATTATTTTAGATAAGAAAGAAAATAAATACGAAGTGATCGATCGTTTGGATCGTGTGTATCATGGTTAAATAGTAATGACGACACTAGAGCCGGTCACGTTGCTGCTCACGAATTGAAATTTTTATTTTTCAGTTCATGCGCCTTCGTTGTGTAAGTAAACGGCCGCTGGGGTATTTTTATTTTCGTGGGCATTTTAATCAATAAAACTTGTCTTTTTTTTTGACTGTCAATTTGTTATTAATAATCATATTGTTACCCTTTGGGGTTGTGGGTGCAGTCAGTGAGGGTTTATATCTTAGGAGCCTAAACCAAGGTTAGCTGTAGCTTAATCACCTGCTGTTTGACAAATGATGCCCTGGCGCAGGCTTTCTTTTTTATACCACTGAGCTGGCAGACAAACATACGGTCCACCTGATGGAAAATGGTTACCATGGCCTATGGACGTGTGCTACACCAGGGGCGTCACACTCATGCTGCTGACCCTGTAAACACAGAGAGTTTCTGTGCCATCAGTGTAGAAGACAAAGCAGTAATAGCCTTGGCTCTTTACACTGACAGAATAAAAACTCTCCAGTGAGCTCTGGCTACCCTACTCACCGCCGAGGTTATTATGGCCGCGGTATTCTGTAGGTTATTCTCCAGTCGGACTGCTCAATGGGAAAGAAATACCGTCGTGTCCTTCCTCCTTGAGGTTGTGTAGTCTGACATAAAGTGTTCTCGTGGGAGACAATTTACACCAACAACGAAAAAGGACGGGTAAGAGAGCGGTCCCCTTAATCGGAATAAGGCATGATTATATGAATGAAATGTAAATTCAATACTGATTACGCACCTGTGAACTACTAGAACCTATTCCTGTGCCTCCTCAACCTTGGTAGCCATAATTAGGCATGTCCTTTCACACGGGCCGTTGTCAAGCGTGGCCGTTGCTAGGGCGTTAAATTCAAAGACAAAGATTTTTATTCAATCTAGAACAAGATGGTTGTTTCTAATTGTACTCAAGCTAAGTTTACCACAAGCTAAATTTGACACAAGAGGGAGCTGCGTGCAATAGAGATGAACATGCTGCGATGGATGTGCAGAATAACGTTTGCAGATGGCGTGAGGTTCTGAAGCTTCCATGCTCTCACTATCTTCACTTCTCGCGTTTTTTTATACCACTTAGATTACAGACAACCACACTGCCCACCTGATTGAAATTGGTTACCGTTGCCTATGGACGTGTGCTATAACAGGGATGTCATACTCGTGCTGCCGATCCTGCTAGAACAGAGAGTTTCTGTGCCGTCAGTGCAGAAGATAAAGCAGGACAAGCCTTTGTTCTTCCCACTGACAGCACAAAAACTCTCCAGTGAGCTCTGGCTACCTTACTCACCGCCAGGAATACAACACGAGGTTATTATGGCCGTGGTATTCTGTAGGGCGGAGGCACTACCCCAGTCGGGCTGCTTAATTGGACGGACGTCTCCGTGTCCATGACATCGCTAATGATTTACATATATGTCGATTTCGCTGGTGTAACCACGTTTTACGGCAACGATCTGACTATGTTGGGTTATAAATGTAAGACCATAATACCACTTCCATCACGCCACGGTTGGAGAGGGAGACCCATTTTATTCTAACCTATTTGCTAAATTTCAGCGAAATCAATTCAGCTGTGCAGCGCTTAGATGTCACCCGCATACGGTGCAGAATACCCCTTCAAGAACCAAGCGGTTCTGTGATTCTTTCCTTTGTTGCACCATTAAGACCTGGAACTCCTTGCCACCTCATGTATTTCCTTCTTCTTAACAGTCCCGGGTCCTTTAAGCGGGCAGTGAAACAGAATCTGATGAGGCCGTCAAGCTGAGTGCCACCATTTTTAATATGGTACGTGTATGTCTTGGTGACCCCCTTTTCTTAGACATTGCCTTCAGCTTACCATTAGGCGAGGTGAAGTCAAATTGACGTGACCTATATAAAAAAAAGCCGTTTCTGCTTGATAAACAAATAGATGAAGAAATCAATTTCACTTTGTAATTATTACATTAGTAATGACGCAGGTAAAAATATTATGTACCTTTCACGTTCAAAGTTCATTTCTTATATAAAAATTTGTATTAATTCTTGTTGTTGTTGTTGTTGAGTTATATCGGTATTTCCTAGTATTGAAGATATTATTAACTAACCCAAATTGTCATATAATCAGGTAACAGTGACATTTAATGCACGTCACGATTTTGGTTTGTACAATTACCATCATTTTCTTTGCGGTAGTGCATTGCAAATTTACACCTCAAAGTCTCAGAATCCGTCTAAATTCATAATTCCATAATCCATAATAGTAGTTTATGATACTGTTTCATAATAAGGGTTCTTATAACACGAGTCGAGCCGTAGGCGAGATTTTTTATAATATCACACGAGTGTTATAAGACCAAGTCATGTACAGTGTCATACACTACTTTATCTACTCTCATACTATAATACAAAAACTAATTTATTTTACAAACAAAATTTAAATGTAAAATGTTGGCGCCAATTGCGCATGCGTATTTCTTTTTTTTTTTCGAATCTGCGGATTCTTTTTTAAAGTAGAGGTTCAGTCCAGATGGTGGTTGTATAGGTGTATCGTTATGATTAAAAAGTTATTTAATGATATCGGTGTCCATACAAGACCAGTATCGTAATAAAACTTTTTTTTTGGCCTGTGCGTAATATTCATCATAAGAGTTTTGATTTCAATTTTATAATCTGTGTATTATAGTTTCAGAGTAGATAATAATATATTACATGCCTGTCTGTCTATCTGTCTGCCTAAATTATTAAAACGATTTTGATGAAATTTGGTACAAATGTGAATTAGACCTTGAGAACGGACATAGGTTACCTTCTACGTGAAAAAGAGGGATTAAGGGGGGAAATAGGGGATGAAAGTTTGTCATTCTTAAAGATATCCTGTTGAAATTTGGTACAGAGATGGAATAGAGCGAACATACGCTACTTTTATTGCGATAAAGATAGAATAGCGGAAATAGGGCTAGGGGATGAAAGGTCGTATGAAAGTTTGTCAGTTTTTCAGATATCCACCAGAATCAACTGTAGTGATATAAGAACACTCAGGGCAATCCCAGGAAAGTTATACTGTCTTGAAACCCGCATCGAAATTACTTGCATACATTCACAGGTGTATATGCCGCGTAGGTGTAAGCAGAGGTATATTATCATCTACAATTCGCCACCTAGGTTTTTCGGTCCAGTGGGCAGTTAGTCAGGGGCTGCATTTTTACTGTCGGCTGGAACAGTCATATGCTTTAATCGCTTTCTATATCACCCAGATGTAGAAGTCCTATTTTACTCCAACTATAGCTGTTCATCATAGCTCCAACTATTCTTGTAAATCATGTAATTAAGTAAATCATTCGACCTATGGCACCTATGGCAGTACACTGCTGGACATCATCATCATCATATCAGCTGCACGCGTCTACTGTTGAACATAGGCCTCTCCTTTGGACATCCAGAACGACCGATATAAGCAGCCCGTACCCAGCGCTTACCGGCGACCTTGATAAGGTCGTCCTTCCACCTGGCCGTTGGGCGTACTACACCACGTTTGCCCGTACTCAGTCGCCATTCTGGAACTGCTACTGCTAGACATAGGGCTCCCATAATAATGAAGGGCTTAGGCCGACTGTTACCACGCCGGCCAGACACCTGTCTGTTATAGGGTTTTATTTCGATAATTCTAAATGACTAAATAAAAAAATAAATATTCATTTTTTTTCATGTAGAACAAGTCAATTTGACTTCACTTCGCCTAATGGTAAGCTGAAGGCAAAGTCTCAGGAAAGAGGGTCACCATTACATACACGTACCATTTTAACAATGGCGGTATTCAGCTTGACGGCCTCATCAGATGCTTTTTCACGCCCCGCTTAAAGGACCCGGGACTGTAGGAAGAAGAAAATACGTGAGCTGGAACGGAGTTCCAGGTCTTAATGGTGCGGGAAAGAAAGGAGTCACCAAACCGCTTGGTTCTTGAAGGAATATTCTGCACCGTATACGGGTGACATCTAAGCCCTGCTCGTGTTGACGTGTTGAACATGGTAGAGACGGTAAAATGCTGCCAAGGAAGCAATATTCTCTACGCATCTGCAAAGGCTCAAGGGTGCTTGGGACCTCAGGATTCCCAATAATGCGGACCGGACGTCACTGCAACCTGTAACCTGACGAGAGTATCTAATAAGTACTTTAAAATATCTGCCTAAAATTTCTTTTTAGACCTATATCCAAAACATAATTGTAACTTTTTTTTTCTTATGGAACAGGAAGACCTACTATTTCGAAACTTAACGTGCTATAATAAACTTGACTTACCCTCTGAGTCATGGGTTATTACGACCAGGCTTCTTACATAAAGCAAAGGGAAGGTATCAGTCAGGTCATATATCTTGGATCTGAAAGTGCTCCAAATGTGCTCGTTTCTTAGGTACACGTTTCTTTGGTGGTGTTTTAAGGATAGTACTGGGGTTCTACAGCAGAGGATGAGCTCAAATACAACAAGCATATAAATTATAAAAAACAATCGGCGTGCGCCACGGCCTGGTTTGTCTCGCAATTTAGGTACAAGATAAATGTTCCAAGGTATACCAAAGCGGGGGTACACGTGACATTTTGGCAACTACTCCCTTTCAGATCGTAGAATGTTTTGTCTTGAAGCCTGTCAAAGAAAAAAAATATTGGTAATTATTATGTTCAGTAACAATTGAGGTACCTTGCTTTGTTTAAAATTAGAAACGAACATTTTGAAAGTACGTACATACTTTGTAGGGTGTGCAACCCTATAAAGTATGCCCCTAATTTCAACATGTTTCTAACATTTTATTGTTTTTTATTTCCTAAAGTGTTCTTTTCGTGGAATAAAGGTACCGTACATAAAAAAATATTTTTGGTTGGCTAGAATCTAATACGAATAATTTGAGCAATATTCGAATACTTTATGCATTAAATGAAATTAATAAAATTATGCGTCTTCAATGAAAACACTTGTACTATTCCACATTATTTATTAAATTCCTGACCGGTTTCGCCTTAGGGCATTATCAAAGGTTAGTACAAGTGCTTTCATTGAAGATGTGTAGCAAGTTCCACCAAGTGCCATCAATCAACAGTATAAGCAATAAAATTATGTGATTTATTCATACCATTCTAAGCAAAAATAAAATAAAAAGTAAGAAACCAGAGTGGAGTACCAGCCCACTCCTAGCACAAGCTATTTAGCTTAGTTGCAGGGGTTAGTGAGAATATTAATCATTTCAGTTGCTAATAATATTTTTTTTTAAAAGCAATAAAAACAAAAACTATAACTACCACAGTTCTGGCCATGGGAGTAGTAGAGGGAGAGAGAGAGGTGGGAAAGAGTTTTGCAATGCCCAAAGTAACAGTTTCTTCCCCCTTTTATTTTATTTTTGCTTTGTGTATATAATTTATAATTTGTTGTATATAATAAAAAAACCTGTAAAAACATATATAGCTTATTTTTAGTAATAAACTACTACATGTTTTATAATTCTTTTTAATAGTCTTAATAAATGTAATATTTATAATAATAAATCACTTGGAGCAGTCAAAATTCATTACAATGATGTTTTGAATAAATTAACTATGTTTAAGTTTTAATTTGGGGTAATTTCACTTTTATTTTATTTATTAAGGAAGTTGTAATTGCTGTAACCGTTAGTAAATGTATTGTGAGGGTGCATATAAAGGTTCCGTATCATAATATCTAAAGTTACTTCAACTATATTCAAGATAACTACGGTTGATTCACATATGGTCATAACGCATATTGGACGACTCGACTACTGGTTCATACACATAATTTCGAATAAACTAAAATTATTTGAACTAACGGACGATTAATATAATGTTCATTTAAGATATTGGACATGTTGACTATGTTTGAAATACCTAACGGTCGATTCGCCTACGGTTTATTGATACTACTACTTTGTGACAGAAATAATCATTTTGTTATTAAATTATTAATAAAACGTCATTATCGTTAACACCCCGACTCAGATTACCCCGACTCGGATAGGTTAGGTTAGAAAGGCTAATGCGGGAGCGGAGCGTAGCGAAGCTACCGCATTAGGCCTTCGTGGTTATTTTTTTATAAACCACCCAGAAGTAGGAGCCCCGCGTAGCGGGGCTCCGTCGACCTTGACAGACAAGACTACATGAAGTCGGTTTTGCAACAACGTAAATTTCTGTGACAAAGTAGTAGTATCAATAAACCGTAGGCGAATCAACTATTAGGTATTTCATACATAGTTCAATCAACCTTAGCACAATTAATTGTAGTTGAATAAACCGTAGGTGAATCGTCCGTTATTTGTTTCGACCAGTAGTTATTACAAAAATATGTGAAACGATCTTTAGGTGTTTTAAACAGTAGTTTTTTTGACCGTAGTTGTCTTGAAAATAGTTAAAATAACTGTAGTTATTATAATACGTAACCCATATAAAATATGGGCATTTACCTGTAGTAAAAATATTTTTTTCGGCTGAACTTATTAAATTAAAAATAGTAAACAGAGTGAAAACAGTTGCATTGGTTTTTATTTTATCTTTATTATTTATTTTTAATCATCCACCCAATCATTAATAGTAAATGATTTGATTATTAAAAATTATGACGTTACTAATATTTAAAAAAATATAAATTTCCACTTAAAACTAATTTGACTATTCAGTCATTTATTTTAAATTTAATTTTGTATGATTTATATTTTAAGTTATGTATTTATATAAATAAAGCATATTAAATTTTCAGTCAAATACCCACTTATGTGGAAGAGGTTGGTTCTGCGCTAGTAATTAATCAAACCAAAAAAAAAAACAAATCAAACCGTTTTATAGTTGGTAACCTTACACCTAAATATTTGCACACCTAAACATTTGATGAAAATGTATCTTTTACATGCTTTCTGTAACCTGTGTTAAATGATTTGATTTGATTTATAAGACACAGCAGTCTAGATACTGCTGTGTATTATAAATCACTCACACAACACATACTCAAAGTAAGCATAGATTAATTTTAACTCGTGATGTCGATTCTAATACACGGACAGGTATATTCACATTGATACTTTTTTTTGTAAACATCCACACCAAATAAAATAGACTATTCATGCATTCAATTATTTGCACTGAACGGGAATCGAACCCGCGACCTCTGACTTAGCAGTATTCGAATGCTCAATAAGTAGATTACTTTCCTTGTAAGTATAATATGATGACTGAACTTGAGACCCAAGGTGTATTTTCCAATAAATACAAACAACTATGAGAACTTATATCGCTATAATCGCCACAATAACCCTTGAATAATAATGTCCACGAATGTCCCATATCATTAGTGCCCACGCGCACGGTTATGTTTCGCAACAGTGCAGTGTCACCAACATAACAGATCATATCGCATTTGATTAGGCGACGTGGGCGAGTGCACGTGTTGTATTTAGGCTAGCTACCAATATTTCTGTAAGTTTGTCTACTCATGAACTAACATAAACAAAAAAATCCATGAATTATTATTATCCATTATAAAAAAGTAAACTGAAGACGCTGGATGAAACATTAAGGCACACTTTGAGCCTTATGTCCAACAGTGGACAGTAATAATTGATTGGAGTGGCACTTCTCATTGATTTTATGTACTGATCCTGTGTCTGCGACTCAGGATTTAATTCTGTAATAAAAAGCCGATGTGCTAAGTAGATGTAAAGTAAAGATATAGTAGGTACCTATGCATATATTTACCAAAATTAATATAAGTACGCAATCTAAGCATCCTAAAGAAATTAGCAGCAGTACCAGCCATGCTGCAAAGATTGAGTTGAGGGTATATAAGAAAAAGTAGGTTACATAAACGGTTTATACTTGAGATTGATGGCGCTTGGTGGAATCTACTACACATAATAAATAATACACTTTATTTGTACCTTGCCACAGTTTATTTTTTATTTGTACCTGACCGATTTCTCTTTACAGCATTCTTATATTTTTGCATTACAATGGATTTTCAAGAGACAGGTTTAACATAAAAATAAACTTTGTAAAAGTACAAGTGAAGTGTATTATTCAATATGTACATATAAACTAAATATGTTATGTTAATGCAGCTCGTGCATGTGGGCACTAACTAACGGGTCCAATTGCGGAGCCTTATCTAACGTAATGAATAAATTTATGATAAGTTGTTACAACCAGCTATATATTCATTAATTCATTAACAGTTAGCTGTAATGTTCTGTGAAAGTGGACGCTGTGGTCCGTAAATCATGGGTTTATACGGTAAACATAACCGATAATGACATTTGGAATGTCTAGTTTATCTATATAGGTATAAAGGTCTCATCATGGTCTTTGCATTTTTTTTAGGAATGATAAATTCAAATTTTATGATTTTTTTGTGTATGAATGAGACAACATTAAGCTAACAGCAACTTTTATAACATTTTAAAAAAGTGACAGCTGTAAAAAAATAATACGAAATTTATTATCCAAATGGATGGCATTTAAAAAGTAGTTTTTGCAGATCAAATTTAATTTATTAAGCGGCCAATAAAAACAAAATTTAATACAGAGTTATAAAATCTTGCAATTAAAGGAATAACGAACTCATGAATCTGTAAGAAAATTTCGGCAATTTCATATGTAACGACCTAAAATATTTTTGTTTAAGAAAAACGAAGCTCTGTAATTTTTTTGTATGTAAAGCAACAAGATCGAAGGTTCTTGAGACTTTGACACCCCATTCAGAACTCCTATGACCTTTAACACCTGCATGAAACTGAAAACACAATTGAAGATATATTATGTTGGTACCAGTCAAGGAAAGTAAGGAAACTTTTGAGCACCCTGCCAGTGAAAATCGATCTGAAGCTGACTATACTAATATACTTCTGTACCCCTAGCACGCACAACTATCATAATCGTATCGTAAATGTATTGATAGAATGAAGCAATGTGATTGGCCGCCTGCCTACTGTGAACCTGTGTGTATGTGAAGCCGACCTCCGTTCGCAATGCTCCGTTCTCTCAATACATTTATATACGACTAGCTTTTGCCCGCGGCTCCGCCCGCGTGTATGTCGGTTATCGCGACCAAACATAGCCTATGTCCTTTCTCAAACTCTAATCTACACCTATACCAAATTTCATCAAGATCGGTTCAGTGGTTTAGGCGTGAAAGCGTAACAGACAGACAGAGTTACTTTTTTTTTACGTGCGGGAAATCCCCACGGATCCCCACCCCTCCGGAGGCGGAGGGGTAGGTTATGTCGGAGTCGAACCAACTAAACCGCACGCCGTCTCTGGGTCGTAGTGCTAGGCCGAAGGTTTAGGCTCCTAAGATATTGATGGACCTCAATTTCTACACCCACAACCATAAAGGGTCAAAATATGAATATTAACTACAAATGATAGTCAAAAAAAAATCAGAAGACAAGTTTTATTGAATAAAAACGCCCACGAAAATAAAAATACCCCAGCGGCCGTTTCCTTACATAATGAAGGCGCATGATCTGATAAATAAAAATTTCAATGCCTATCTGGGACCTAAGTGGTATAAAAAAACTTTGCTATTCAAGATATATCTGATGCTAACTGTACTTCTGATTTTATGTTAGGTAGGTAATAATGTGTGTTTAAATTCAGTGATAACGCGAACCGTCTGGGCGGATGATTTAAGCCGCTTTGTTGTCTGGCGACTAAATGTGTTCGTGTAATAACTGAATTTTTACTACTTCTGATTAAGTCATTAATTTATCAGGATACTTGTATAGTTATGTATAATCGTTGAGACAATTAAGGTCGCAGACAGACCTGTGACTCACGTTGAAAGTAATAAAAGTACCTATATTTTTTTTATAAAAATGTAGTTTTTTTTATACTATGGACGTGGCAGCCAAGCACACGGTCCACCTGATGGAAAGAGGTTATCATGGCCTATGGACGTGTGCAACACTAGGGGAGTCACACTCATGCTGCCGAACCTGTAAACACAGAGTTTCTGTGCCATCAGCATAGAAGAGAAAGCAGGAAAAGCCTTTGGTCTTCCCACTGACAGCACAAAAACTCTCCAGTGAGCTTGGAGGTCTTCGAGGTTCATACATAGCGTTCGTTACGGGCAGTTGGAGTCCTAAATACTCCGACAACCCCTGCCCCCGTAGACAAATGGCAATTCTTAGGCCCGTGTATTTTAAAATAGAATGATAAATTTATGAGCTTGACACGTGTTTTGACGTTTATAACATTAATTAACGTATGTCAATCTCATACATTGTTCAATCTATTCTATTCTGCCCCCTAAAATCCAACCACACGTCCTGATCGTCCACCCTAATCTCGTGGGGGGCGGACACACGGAAACAAATTTACTGGCGTGGCTAACGTGTCTCAGGTACACTTGACATTGGCGTCTCGCCATTAATTGAGCGTCGGTAGCTTAGTGGTTAAGGAGTCGACCTTACGATCGAGAGGTTCCGGGTTCGAATCCTGGCCATTACACTACCGACGTAAACTCACTCCTAGCATAAGCAATTTAGCTTAGTTGGAGGGGTTAGAGGGAATATTAGCAATTTAGATGATTTCGGTTGTCAATATTCTTTAAAAAATATATATATTATACATTTTACTTGACATTGGCAAAATTGCAGCGATTTGCTGCAGATGCCATTTTGAAGATGCGGAAGTTAAATTTTATTCTCTTTTAACAACGTATTGTAAGTTGATTAAGATAGGAAAAAGTGAATGCTCAGGTGGGACTCGAACCCACGATCTTTCAGATTGTGAGTTTTTTAGAGGGATTGGTTTGACTACAGAATTCAATATTGTAAATATCAGATGGCAGTTGGTTCATGAAAAACATTGAAGTTCGACCATTTCGTTCTAAGACTGAAAACTGACCCGAACTGAGCAAGAAAAATCTCGGAGGAGGCATCGTCATATATACGTTAGAGCGTTTTCACACTCATCCGATATCCGACATCCGATATCCGACAAGCCAACACCTTTGGCTCCGATAACCGATATCGGGCCGGACAATGTGAAAGAAAGATACATAATATCTCATACATTTGACTTCCTCCGATATCGGATGTCGGACATCGGATATCGGATGTCGGATATCGGATATCGGATATCGGATATCGGATGAGTGTGAAAACGCTCTTACTTGTGAAGCTGAGTTGTGAGCTTGTTCGCTGCCTTAGCACTTCGAAAAACAAGTCATAACAAACAGTCCGTCACTACATCACTTTATGTCGTCATATTCAAATCGTTATCAGGACGTAAATATACATAAAAATGCGAATTAAATTCATATCGGACATTGACCTCCTGATAGCCCAGTTAAAATTATAGAGCGGTATACGTAACGTGGCCTGTTTCGCTTACTTATCATGAAGGTATTATACATTCTTTGATATGTATACTCACGACAGTAAAACCCGGAAGGGTAGGTAGAAGTCCTTACCAAGATCTTTGGGACTAAAGCAAACCTCGTCTGTAGGGCGGTACACCTGTACATTTTTTTATAGCACTGAGGTGGCAGACAAACACATGGTCCACCTAATTGAAAGTGGCTATCGTGGCCTATGGACGTGTGCATCACCAGGGGGGTAACACTTGTGCTGCTGACCCTGTAAACACAGAGAGTGTCAGTGTAGAAGACAAAGCAGGAATAGTCTTTGGTCTTCCTACTGACATCGCATAAAATCTCCAGTGAGCTCTGGCTACCCTATTCACCGCCAGGAACACAACACGAGGTTATTATGGCCGCAGTATTCTGTAGGGCGGAGGTACTACCCCAGTCGGACTGCTCAATTGAACAGAAAAACCGTCGTGTCATTGATGGATGTGACTCTGTTACAGGTATTTTACAAGTGGTTTGCCTGGCCGATTGGTTGTTTTTGTTTTTTTTACGTGCGGAAAATCCCGACGGATGCCCACCCCTCCGGAGCTGGAGGGGGAGCTTATGTCGGACTCGAACCGACTAAATCGCACGCCGTCTCTGGGTCGTAGTGCTAGGCCGTAGGTGAGGTTGTCATGCGACATATACCTCGCACCCCAGCTGACCCAGGGCCATCCTTCTCGGTCTGGCCCTCCTCGGGGTCTGACCCTCCTTGGGGCCTGATCAGATGGCAGTCGCTCCTGTAAAATCTTAGGCAAACTAGGCATGCGTATGTCCATCAGATTGAGGATGTTTTGGAGGAAGACCAGGTCCAAAGTATCCACAATAGGCGTGCAAGTATGAAAACAAAGAGAAGTAGAACAATTTAATGGACTCTGTATCGTAACAAGTAGAAAGCTGTTACCCGTGCTTACGACTATCAAAGAAAGGCTTGGCCACATATGTATTGAAATAAAACTATTTTAATGAATTCTATTGTTATTTATTTGGTTATCTAAATATATATAACTCAAAGGTGACTGACTGATATAGTGATCTGTCAACGCACAGTCCAAACCAATGGACGTATCGGGCTGAAATTTGGCATGCAGGTAGATGTTATGACGTAGGCATCCACTAAGAAAGAATTTTGATTAATTCTACTCCAAGGGGATAAAATAGGGGATGAAATTGTGTATGAAACTTTGTTAATTTTAAACCGATCAGGCTGAGACTTTGCATGCATAAAGCTACTATGTTGACTCAACACTAAGTGATAACCGACATCCACGCGGGCGGAGCCGCGGGCAACAGCTAGTCTCTTATATAAAACTCTTTGTCTTGACTAATTGACTTAGAGACAGCACACAACCTAAACCACTGGTTTTAGAGACTTAAAATTTGTAGAGAATATTTGTTTTAGTACGTGGAGGTGTACTTATAAAGGATTTTTTGAAATCTCCAGAACGGCTGAACAGATTTTCATGATCTTTGGTCTTCGAATTTGTCTTTGTTGCCGTTATCAAAATTAAAATGTGGCAAATTCACGAAATGATGTAACATTAATGTAAATACGATTTATTTGGGTGCTATTCTCGCTATCAAGATTATTATCACGACAACGGGAAGTAAAAGCACATCTAGGAAGCTCTCGAAAAAATGTATGAAACAATCGAATTATAATTACAACATACATAGCTCGTTTTATTATAAACACTGATCCCGACGCTTCGGTTGGTTTTCAGCTGTCATAGTTAAGGAAACTAAATATGGTGGTCGTCTCATATTTGAATTATAATTTAATTACTAGCTTTTATACTCCGCTCCGCCCGCGTGGATGTCGGTTATCGCTATAATATCTATCTATCGTAGCTTATGTGTTATTCTGATGTATAAGCTATATGTATAAGCGCCCCCACGACCCAGGTGCAGGGGAAGCGGCGTCTCTAGCACTATTCGTCAGCGGACTGGGATGGGGTGCGTGATTATTTTGCGTCCATCCCGTGGTTTGAACGCTGCTTTGAAGGTAAGAACCCATCTGAGGCCACAACTGCTGTCGGCGGTGAGATCAGCCTGGCCATGGAATATTATATCCCCTGCACTGATGTCGCCGGTGTCCGTAGGGCGCGCCCCTGGTTCGGGCGCGAGTGCGCGGAGACTGTTAATCATAAACAGTCTGCGTACCGCGCTTGGATGAGGGCGCGCGCTACGTGCGATCCCAACGTGGGCCACTTCAAGGCGGCGTACAACAGAGCCACAAAGGCCTGCAAGAGGGCTTATGTCAGAGCGGATGCCCAGCGCATAGCGCGGCTTGGTCAGGAGCTAGCAGTGCATCCCACGGGCAGCCGTGGCTACTGGCGACTGGCCAAAGCCGTGCAAGCCAACTTCTGCCAGCCTTCCCTGACCCCGCTGCGCAATTCCGATGGATCCCTGGCCCATGAGCCGCAAGAGAAAGCAAATTTGCTGGTTAATCTCTTTGCGACCTACTCCCGAGTCGATCATTGTGGTATGGAGCCACCGACACTGCCCGTCAGTGACCATGCAATGCCTGATATTCGTATCAGGCAACGCGATATCCAAGCAGTACTGCAGTCACTCGATGTCCGGATAGCCAGTGGTCCGGACGGTATTACGGTGGTGGTTCTGCAAAAATGTGCATCGGAGTTGTCTCCAATGCTTGCGCGGCTGCACCGGCTGTCCTACAGCTCTGGTACAGTGCCTTCGGCTTGGAAAGAGGCGAATGTACAGCTGATCCCTAAGAAGGGGGATCGCTCAGACCCAAACAACTATCGACCCATAGCCGTCACCTCAGTGCTGTGCAAGGTGTACGACAACAAACAGCTCATGCGTCACCTTGAAGATCACTCCCTAATTTATGACCGGCAATATGGCTTCAGGCCGAAATGGTCAGCGGGTGATCTTCTAGCGTATGTTAACCATATTTGGGGCGAGGCTATGGACAAGCACGGCGAGTCATTAGCAATTAGTCTTGACATCGCCAAAGCTTTCGATAGAATTTGGCACAAGTCGCTACCAGCCTTTGGTCTGCCTCCTAGACTGTGCGACTGGGTTGCCGGCTTCTTGCAGGAGCGCCGTATTCGCGTCCTTTGTGATGGACGAGCCTCGGAGTTCTTGCAGGTAAATGCTGGCTTACCGCAGGGGTCTGTCCTATCGCCAACTCTCTTTCTTCTGCATATCAATAACATGCTGTCGACCGGCAGCATTCATTGCTATGCGGATGATAGCACCTTGCACGGGAGTTATCATGGACGACCTGCGGATAGTCATACGCAAATCGCGGAAAAAAGGCAGCTTCTTGTCACCGAGCTTGACCGGATCCTGAACCACATTTCCCAATGGGGCTCTGCGAACTTGGTCGAGTTCAATGCCAAGAAGACGCAGGCATGTGCGTTTACAGCAAAGGTATCTTCTTTCCTTCCCCTTCCCACTCTTTAGAGCACGCCACTGCAGGACAACCTCAATATTCTTGGTATGGATGTTCGCTGCAAACTGAATAACAAAAACAACATCGAGAGTATCATCAAAGCAGCCTCGTGTAAACTCGGAGTCCTAAACAGAGTGAGACGGTTTTTCACGCCGGAGCAACGATGTCTTCTATACAAGACACAAATTCGTTCCTGTGTGGAATACTGCTCTCTAGGATGGATCCGCAAAGTACTTATTAGATGCTCTCGACAGGTTGGCAGTATTTTACCGTCTCTACCATGGTGATGTTCTGAAGAGCTATTTCAATTAGTCCCACCCTCTCCCTTCCTATACAGGACGACATGTGAAGGACTTAGATGTCACCCCTATTCGGTGCAGAACATTCCTTAAAGAACCAAGCGGTTCGGTGACTCTTTCCTTTGTCGCACAATTAAGACCTGGAATTCCTTGCCAGCTCTCGTGTTTCCCTCTTCCTACAGTCCCGGGTCCTTTAAGCGGGGCGTGAAAAAGCATCTGATGAGGCCGTCAAGCTGAGTGCCACCATTGTTAACATGGCACGTGTATATAATGGCGGCCCTCTTTCCTGAGACTTTGCCTTCAGCTTACCATCAGGCCAGGTAAAGTCAAATTAACGTGTCCTATATTAAATAAAATCCGTTCAGTAACTTTTACGTGAAAGAGTAACAAACATCCATCCATCCATTCTTACGTTTATAATATTAGTAGGATGTTAAATTCTTAGTGTATTTTACTTTTTACTTTTACTTTATGTGTATTTACACATACAGGATGCTAATGGCTAAACCTTCATCTATAATTCAATTTCACATTCATTATAATTAATATTTCAAATGTCAATTTTTAAATCTCTGGAATAAGTTCCCTTGGTTTTAGAATCCCACTTGGGTGGAGCCGCGGGAATCAGCTAGTATCATATAATTATGTAGATTTGTCCATTTTTATGATAATAATATCTATGACATGTTAACATAACAATGTAATTAACAATACAAAAATAAAAATACAACGAGAAAGTGGGGTCAACGTCCTATATCGTTAAGGGAACGTTATCAGGCTACGACGCTACGGTTTGGGGGTCAACGGCCGCGTAGGCGTGCTACGAATATTTATTTTATGTAATTGTTTCATTAAATTGTTATTGGGTGTGGGTGCTACGTGATAGTATTGGTCATTGGATGAAATTATGTATTTATAGACAGAGTGTTAGTGATAAAAATAACTGAAGGCCTCATGAGATAACCTGTAAAACCTGAAGAGAGAAACACATATATCCTAATTGATTTCAGAATAATTAAGTGTACCAGCTTCCACGTGAGGTTGGTCCTGATTGGGTCCCTAAAGATCTTGGAGCCCCATAAACCCTTAATTGTTAACCTCATGACAAAGTCATGTCATAGGCATTCTTACCCAGTTAACAATTGTCGACAGAAGCGACGGTAGCTTATTACTAAGTTTGAGAGGACCCAAGTTCGAATCTTGACCATTAACAAGCAACTTAGCTTAGTTGGAGGGGTAAGAGGGAATATTAGTTACTTCGGTTGCTGATATTCTTTTAATAAAAAAGAAATAAAGTATTATCCGGAGCCGGAGGGGGAGGTTATGTCGGACTCGAACCGACTAAACCGCACTCGAACCGGCCTAGCACTACGACCCAGAGACGGTCTGGGTCGTAGTGCTAGGCCGAAGGTGAGGTTGTCATGCGACATATCCCTCGCACCCCGGCTGACCCAAGTCCATTCCTCTGGTCTGGCCCTCCTCGGGAGGGAGGGACCACGCGGTCCCCAACTAAACCCCGGTGTGGGGAGGCGCGCATCGTCCTACGATGCGCGCCACCGCCGTGGCCTGCTTCTGCTAGGGTGACAGGCGGCTCCACCCGTCACCCTCAGGCCCGCGCTCATGGGGGGTGGAGGTCAGTTTGCGCCCTCCGACGCCCGAGCCGCCTTTGGGCGCGTGCAGCTATGTCAGCGAGCCTTTCTCGCTCATCGCGCTGCGCCCGCTCTGCTGTCTCCTTCGCGAGCATGACCTGCTCATCCAATGTTAATACATGTACATAAGTCTAGTAACATGAGACTACTGTCACTAGAAATAGCCGGCAGGGCGGCGGTACCATACGCGGCCCCCCCCTTTTCCGGGAGCAAGATGGGGACACTGTGGCTCCCCAAAACTAGCCTACTCAAAACCGGAGATGCCCTCCCCCCCCCCCGTCTGGTCCCTTGTGCGGTTTTAGTCGGTTTGAGTTTGAAATAACCAGGGCTATCAGAAGGAATTTCCTCAGGAAAAGGTGTTGAAGAGGCCGTACGATCTCGGTAACTCTTTCAAGTTGTATGCAACCTCCCCACTGATGTCCCGTGGAGGGCCAGACCGAGAGGAATGGCTCTGGGTCAGCCAGGGTGCGAAGGATATATCGCGAGACAGCCTCACCTTTGGCCTAGCACATCGGCGCATAGACGGCGTGCGGTTTAGTCCCCTCCGGCTGCGAAGGGGGAGGGGGGATATCAGTGAGGAGCTCCCGCACGTAAAAAAATCCCCACTGATGTTAAAATAACTATATTCCACGCTAATTGCAGATCTTCCAAAGGTCACACAAACTCCAACGGTTATAAGTCCTCAAATAAGACAAATATTTAGAAATAAATTAACTTTCTTACTCATCATTGACACTTAACAAACGGCTACTACAAAATTGCATCAACCCCAGACTATTTCAATATACTTTAAATTGTTAGTATATAAGGGTTCATGTACGTAAGGGCAATAAAACCTACGATGGCGCGACAGGTCGACGACCTCGCTGGGAAAACTGAGTTTTATTTCAGACTCTCGGCCTTTTGGAGTAAATGAACTTTCACTTGTACAGGGCCGGACTTGTAAGCGGGAAACTTGGCTTTAAGTTCTCCTTGTGTCTATACATGCATTGTAACATCCATCTATTGTAGAGTTACATATTTATCTTCTTGCTGTCTTAGGTCATTAGTTGCTGTGGGTTAGATTGCCTCAGGAGCGACTGTTGTTTCCTCACGAGCTCTGGCATATCCCACACGTCTGGCATAGCCCTCACCAGTGTAATTTGTCCTGAACGGGAGTGACTACTGTTTGAACCCACCGTCAGCTCGTCCCCGAGAGGAAAGCAAAACTTACACCAGAGCGTATTTGCAAATATGTGTGCTGGCGCAGGAAGTACTTAGTATACCTAAATAACGCTGTTCTTCCTACGTCTTCATCCTAGCACTGTCTTTGTGGCGTTCAAAGTGTTCACTTCGAGGCTCAGGATACATAAAAGACCATCGTCTGATACACAGAAATATATTAGGATAGAACGGCCATACGCAGTGTTCTGTTCGTAGGAATAAATCACCTTAATACAGTGCATGGTGAGTTATTCTTTGTAAATAAATACTTACAAGAGATAAAAAAATATCTTTATTTTTCAAAATTATTTCCCCATTTTTATTCTATAGTTAGAAATAGCACAATTTGGCATACTTACAGTATTTTAACGACACGACAGCCTCCGTGGCGTGGCGGTAGTGAACGCGGCCGCTGCGCAGGAGGCGCGGGTTCGATCCCCGCTCAGTGCAAATATTTGTATGCATGAATATGGGTATTTGCATTGATCTGGTCGTGCCTCGGAGAGCACGTTAAGCCGTCGGTCCCGCTTGTCATACAAACATCTATGGCAGTCGTTACGGGTAGTTGGAGCCCTCAAAAATCCATCAACTGCTCTAGCTGCAATGCTTCGATATCGCCAGTGGGTTGTGGAGGTCAGGTGGCAGTCGCTTCACGGAAAATATCGAAGTATAGCCAAATCCGCAGTTAGACTGGTAAAAAGCGGACCCTAGACTCCAAGTTGAAAATCTTCGGATGCGACTGGGATTAACGCTAGGGTGAAGAAGACAATATTTTAACGATGTTATTACAAGCTAATCTTAACAGTACTGTTAAGATTAGTGAGCGTTCGAAAGTTCCTGTCTCATAGGACAGGAATGGACTAAAAAAGTTGCCACGCGTTACCCGCTCACATGGCTGCTCTATCGTAATAAATTTCTATGGTCCGATATTTCAACCCTTAGATGAAAGCTAGCGCCAGATCCTCCTTGTCTGTCTTTCAACAAGTGTAAGTACACACTTATAAGTTGGAGGTTCACTTAGCCACAAAGGTGTTGATGAAGCCGTACACCACAAAAATCTCAGAAAATGTATTCATTTATAACAAGACAAGTAATAGGGGTTAAAGTATGAATTGCCGTTTCATTGTAATAGGTACTTCGAATTGACATAGAATCTTCATGGTTTGAGATTTTTGAGTGAAACTTTTTCCACATGGTACCTATGTAGTTCTTCATTTAAAAATGTGCAACATTCGATTATCGACTTTCAGATGTTTTTTTTATTCAGCTTAGACAAGAAAGATGGATACTTCGAAAATTCGAGTGATTTTTGAATACGAGTTCCGACGCGGAACTAACGCGGCAGAAACAGCTCGCAATATCAATGTTGCGTTTGGAGAGGGGACTGCTAATGAACGCACCGTGCGATTTTGGTTTAAACGATTTCGTGATGGAAACTTTGATTTGAAGAACGAACCACGAGGAAGGCCGTCCACACAGGTGAATAACAATGAATTGAAAGACATGGCGGAAGCCGATCCGAGCCAAACTACCCAGGAATTAGCTGCATGGTTTAACGTTACCTTATTAACAATATTGACTCATTTGCGTTAAATCAATAAAATAAAAAAATGTGAAAAATGGGTACCTCATGATTTGACTGATCTGCAGAAAGAAATGCGTGTTGAAACTTGTGTTGCCTTGTTGAATCGATACAGAAATGAAGGAATATTGGATCGAATTGTGACATGTGATGAAAAGTGGATTCTTTACGATAACCGTAAGCGAAAAATGCAATGGCTGACCCCAGGTGAAACGCCACAACAGTGTCCTAAAGCAAAGCTTACCAATAAAAAGGTAATGGTAACTGTTTGGTGGTCTCAGCATGGTGTTATTCACTATAGCTTTCTACGATCTGGTCAAGCAATAACGGCAGATGTCTACTGTGACGAACTCCGAACAATGATAGCAAAACTAGCAGTGAAACAGCCCCGACTCATGAATCGATCTTCACCATTATTGCTCCATGATAACGCGAGACCTCATACAGCACGAGAAACCGTTTTAACTCTACAGGAACTGCAATTAGAAACTATCCGTCACCCTCCGTATTCGCCAGACCTTGCTCCAACAGACTACAATTTTTTTCGTGATTTGGACAATTTTCTATGCCATAAAAAGTTTTCTTCTCAGGAGGCAGTACAAAATGCTTTCACACAGTTTGTCGAATCTAGTTCACCAGAGTTCTATCGCAAAGGCATAAATGACCTTCCTACTAGATGGCAGCAATGTATAGATAATAATGGTAATTATTTTGATTAAATAAATACGTTAAATTAAAAAAAAAACGAATTTCAATTTGTCAGTACAAATCGGCAATTTCATACTTTAACCCCTAATATTAATATATCATCAGTATATCGATACGATAATATGGTGCCATCAATCCGGTTTGAAGATTGGGGTCTTCGATCTCCATGATTGAAGTATAAGGTGGATAACCTTAGGTAAGCTAAAAGTGGTAAGGTGTCTCATTTGTACCACTTTTGGTTAAGAAAAATAAACTTAGTATTACAGTGTATTTTTATATTCACGCCTATATCTTAATGAAGATTAAGCAGTAGGCTGAGATTAATGGTCTTTGTTTATCCTTTTTGTAATTTTATTACGGTTTACGCTCTCGAATTTGCCCATATTGGAACTAGTTCTCAGGATGAAAAGTATCATAGGCGGTTATCTAGAAAATGATCTGTATATGTGTCAAAAGTTTACGTGTGGTTGTTTAACAAACATCTAAACACTTTTAAAACCTTTGTAGGGTTAGAATTACCACTGTTGGAGATAACAGCCCTCTGCTACTCCAAACTGGCTGCAATACGCAGCGCTGTACTTAAGCCTAAACTAATGTGAACAATCAATTCACTTACCGATGTGATGTCACCCCAGCACCTGTAGAACCCTCCAAGGCGTGTCTGTATGTGAGGTGTGTATTTGTTTTGTGTGATGCGTCTGTTTGTGTTGCTTGCCCTCAAGATGGGTGACTGGTCCTACGCAGTCGCTCACGGTGCTGATCTGCTACCAGCGTGCCAGCAATCTACAGTAGGTACACCACACACGTGTTCGCGAATTAACATCGCCGGACGTAATTCCACCCGAAATAATTCGGTATACACTCCGCGCTCCCGGATATGTATATATTTCACAGATTTATTAGATATATCCCAAAATATTCCCACAAATATATAATCTTCTCAGATTAATTCTGCTCCGACGCAGACCATAAGACCCAGTGTTTGACAGAAAGTGACAGATCAACTGTCATCGATACTTATAACTAATGACATGGAACTGAGTCTTTTAAGATCAAACAACCACATATCACCACGACAGTCTGTGGGGACATGTTCGGTACATGATAATAGAACCCCTAAAGCTATCAAATATGGCACAAATTGCATGTTCCATATAGAAAACCCCATTGATCTTTTCGATCCAGGAATTAAAGACAAAAAAGAAGCACAAGCTAATATCACAGGATCCATAAGACATGAGCACACGTACATTGATGTATTAGATCGTATATCTTAATGTCTTTATTCATCCAAGATTTTTTTATCAGACAATCCTTTTAAGCCATCCAAAATCGAACACATAAACTGATTATTGATAAAAGAAAAAAATAAAACATTGTATCTCCTAAATCCGTCTCATCCAGGCCCAAACAGCATCCTAATCGATCGGTCACTAACCTCGCAGCCCTGAGATGTCTGTCCTAAGCAATAATATATACATTTCTTAGGTACATTTGTTTATATCGAAACAGATCTTTGACCTGTAGAATATTAAATTCGCACTGTTGTTTTTTGACCGTCAGTGTATGGCATTGCACCTTTTAGAATCTGTTACCTAAAGGTATATGTTTACAAGCTTTATTCGTTTTAATGTAAATAGATTTAGGACCTGTATAAGTGATTTTAGTGTCAGTTTTTTCTTAACCGATAAGACAAACAAACGAAAATATATTTGTTTTTTTTTGGTTAATGGTTTCTTTGAGATTAACGTCTGCAATGATATAGGTATATCTGCAAAGGTATATGGGAGAAGAAACATATACCTATACTTATACTCATGGCTTTGTCTTTTCTTGCAGTCCGCAATCTTACCCTGGGCTTACACAGTTCCCAGATCTCCTCTACTGTTTTAAACCTTTCGTGGAAACCTACCCGTTTCTCGTACTTCTAGTCGTGGGTCGTAACGTCTTTTGGGCATAATCGGTTATACGTAGTTTCATAGATATGAGTAACTAGTTTCAAAACCGATTATTTTTGTAACTAGTTACTTCTGTATACAGTAGAGTGTTGGTTAGTTTTGCACCGATTATTTTTGTAACTAGTTACTTCTGTATACAGTAGTGTTGGTTAGTTTTGCACCGATTATTTTTGTAACTAGTTACTTCTGTATACAGTAGTGTTGGTTAGTTTTGCACCGATTATTTTTGTAACTAGTTACTTCTGTATACAGTAGTGTTGGTTAGTTTTGCACCGATTATTTTTGTAACTAGTTACTTCTGTATACAGTAGTGTTGGTTAGTTTTGCACCGATTATTTTTGTAACTAGTTACTTCTGTATACAGTAGAGTGTTGGTTAGTTTTGCACTGATTATTTTTGTAACTAGTTACTTCTGTAAACAGTAGAGTGTTGGTTAGTTTTGCGTTTAATGAACTTAAATTCTTTCCAATTGCATAATTATATATTTGCATGGGCATATGAAAATAAAAAAAGACGCAACATTTATTATATTGCCTTCTCTTTTTATCTTGTGTGTAAGCCATACCTATCCTTTACTCTCGTTGTCCGAGTCGTCTAACGTTATTTGGTTATAACGTGTAACCATAATCATTCTAATATTATTCTGTTGAACGAAACGCTAACGCGTGTGTGAGTGTGAACTGCGTACGTAAAATAATCGTTACATTTGTGTCTACGAAACTAGTTACACGATTATCAGCCTCGTAACTAGTTACTGAAACCGATTACGTTAAATAACGCTCACCTCTACGTACTTCAGACTTGACACGATCTGACCTATCAATAGAAGGACAAAATGAAGTCAGTTTTAACATATGAAAAAGTACCGGGCAATAGACACAAAAGCATGAGTAGGGCCAGAACGAGAGGAATGGCCCTAGGTCAGCAGAGGTGCGAGGGATATGTCGCGAGACAACCTCACTTCGGCCTAGCACATCGACCCACACACGGCGTGCGGTTTAGTTGGTTCGAATCCGACATAACCTCCCCCTCCGGCTCGGGGTATCCGTGGGGATTTCCCGCACGTAATAAAAAAAGACACAAGAGCATAGTGATTGACGAAAAGGCAAAGTTGATATGCATGCATCCCCACAGAGCTAAGTATTATCAATACTGTGGCATAACTCTTTGGGAATTCCTGTGTATGTTACATTGATAAGTACCTACTTATATCAATCACTTAGCCTATTATAGTCCACTGCTGGACATAGACCTCTCCCAATGTGCATTATACTACATTTCTGCCGAGTACTATAAATGTATGATTAATTTTCTTTTCTGAATTGAGAATTAGGTACGAGTATTAACTGTTTTTTCATCGACCATTGAACTTAGCACTTTTAATGAAACTAAATCCATAAAAAAAACAGCTTGATACCTTATATTCGTACAGCTGGTTATTAAAATAAAAATAAATGTATTTTGGTAAACTGTGCAATATTTTTACAACTTCTTTGATCTGGGTATGCATGTGGTTGACATGTTTAATGCGTTAGTTAATATTATGTTACCTGTGACATTACCGACATATTCTGAAAGAATATCAAGAGAAACACTGCCTGTCCTGGTAAATGGCTGGCATAAGAATGTCCTGGCTCGATTGCCATGGTAGTATTTTCACTTCTTACGAGCAACAATCCCGGTTGCTCTGCTTGCACTTTGGAGGCATAGAGCTACTCTCATCGATCCCCCCAACCTTCAGAGGAAAGTCTGCAGTAAAAATAAGGGAGGAATGGATTAGTGACCTCAAAATTTTTAAAGACAATCCATTAGGTGACATTTTTATCGGAATGTTGCGTAACATTGTTGAACAACACTAAACACTACTCAATAAAGACACACAATAACTCGAAACAATGTTGTCTGTCCATGCATGACCAATCGTTGAACAAATGACGAGCGCCTTTTGGAAAAATCGGGTATTTTGCCCAAAATTGGCGAAATTGTTGACCTAAGCTTTTGACTGAGCTTGACCTTAACTGTTGACAAATTGTTGCAACCTAAGAAATAGGCTTATGGGCCACACAATAAAGCAGCAAATGCACTGAAGTGGAAGGACACAAATATTTACGCAGCAAAAATTTCAATGTCAAAAAGCATAGCTTTTTGTTATATATATTTCTTGATATTGATATATTTTTCTTGGTAATTTGCTATATGCGCAACAAATGTTGCTTTGGTGAGATGTCCCTCATAATATTGCGAACTGCACGTCATTGCACCTTGTCAAGATCATCTCATTAGTGCAGCTAACTCGGATATAACAACAGTATTCCGGTAAATGAATCTGTCTTACTTAAAAGAAACCGTTGCCACAGTATGGCAGACATAAACGGCTTATTATTATGACAATTAACTGTCGGACATGTGTATTGGGTCATTAACTGCCGCCATAACAAAGACACAGCCGTGATTGTCTTCGTATGTAACCAAATTGTTTTGTTTTTATACTGTTGCAAATATATCACGTGCAGAGCTACTAATGTGGTAGACGCGGCAGAAAAAGATTTAATGATGTAAATGTAACTGAAAATGGTAATAAATTATTCTGGTGCGTGTGCGGAATTTTAAAATGTAAGAAGGAATTTTGGAGACTTGTCAATATTTTTGTATTTCGTTTTCTTTTCTTAATGCAATACATTAATGTCATTTGGTAATTGAAAATGGTGTTTTAACAACCTTGAGGGTTTGGAAGGTTACAGGTACCTGTAACCATTTACTACCAAGCAGCGTGCCTGTTTGTGATGTACTAACAATATTAGGATATTATCATTGCACAACGCTATCTAGACGCAAACTAAGCACAGCTTCTAATTTCAGTTTTAGAATGCGAATAGCACTTTTTTGTAAGTATATTTTTCATTTATTTAATGACCAGGATTTGAACTTGGGTCTCGATCTCCAGGTATATTTATTATTAAGCTAAGTCATGTATACAATACAATAGCCGACCCCGTGATCTCTCATATAAAGATCGCACGCTTTATTGTCACACATCTTCTTCTTCATGCTAGCGTTAATCCCAGTCGCATCCGAAGCTTTTTCAACTTGGAGTCTGGGGTCCGCTTTTTACCAGTCTAGCTGCGGATTCGGCTAAGCTTCGATATTTTCCGTGAAGCGACTGCCATCTGACCTCCACAACACAAAGGCGATATCAAAGCATTGCAGCTAGGCCAGTTGCTGAATTTTTGAGGGCTCCAACTACTCGTAACGACTGCCATAGGGCACGCCGTGATTTCGGCGGCAAGACCCATCATGGGGGAGTGGCTAGAGAGGCCATACGGTAACCTCTCGTACCGTCAGACGTAGATCATCACCGAACACGGTAGCTTCGGGCGGTATCTGCATCTGATGGGCATAGAGCTCACGCTCTTCACCCTGCTCGCGGCGGTGATCCACTGCGCGGTTGCGTGGGCGGCCAGCGCCTCCTTCTGCAAGCAGGTCACGCTCGTGAAGGAGAGAGCAGAGCGGCGCGATGAGCGAGAGAGACTCGCTGACATCGTTGCGCAGACCGATCTCCGCCCCCCATGAGCGCGGGCCTTAGGATGACGGGTGGAGCCGCCCGTCACCCTAGCAGAAGCAGGCCACGGCGGCGACGCGCATCGTAGGACGGTGCGTGCCTCCCCACACTGGGTATCCGTGGAGATTACACGCACGTAAAAAAAAGCCATAGATGTTTGTATGACTACCGGGACCGACGGCTTAATTTGCTCTCCGAGGCACGACCAGACCGATGCAAATATTCATATTCATGGATACAAATATTTGCACTGAGCGGGGAGCGAACCCACGCCTCCTGCGTAGCGGCCGCGTTCACTACCGCTACGCCACGGAGGCTATCCTATGCGACGCAGGCTATCAAACATATCATTAGGTACTCCTAATACTATTAATAATATGTTTATTTTTATAACCAACACACCAAACACACGCCCGGTCTATACTATATCGCAATCTGTGCCGAGTTAGATCAACGGCCGGCCGCCCTTGCCCTGACCGACTCTTATGTAAAAGCAATGCACGGAGTGCGTTCACATTGTATGATGACGATGACGTATGACACTGACGAGTACAAAATGATTTCAGTAAAGTTCTTACTATTTATAACTAGGTATGTATATTGATGATGTTAGTTACGTATCAAATATTTTCTGGTTTGTTGAAAGTCATTGCTTAGGACGATTTTGAACCCATGGAGAAGGAAAACTTAATCATCTTCTGTCCTCCGTGGTTGAACCTATTTTCATACCGACGTCACTCGTTTATAAAAAAGTAAATTTTTGAATTGTCAGAGTAATAAACTACAACTTTTTTCAATTTAAATAAATTAGATCAGTTGTTATTCTACAAAGACGATTAATTAACATGTAATAATCTAGTAAAGTGTTTCCATTGTATTATAAGAATTATATAATATTATCTGTGATTGTATACTTAAGGCAGCCCTAAAATCGCGTCACAGCCTATGCCAGCTTCCATTTATCAATTTACGATCTCCACTCTAGGATTTACTTGACCCAGCCCCCATCGATCTTTCTTCAAATACGGCTAGCCCCACAGAAATATATTAGGATAGAACGGCCACACGCAGTGTGTGTGTACTTTTTCACTGTAAATGAATACTCACGAGAGAATAAGACTTACCTTCATTTTTTAAATTTTGCTCTCCATATTTATTCTACAGTTGGAAATAGCACAATATGGCATATTCACGATATTTTTAACGCTGTTATTACAAGCTAGTCTTAATAGTGCCGAGTAAGCTTTCGAAATTTCCTGTCTCATAGGTCAGGAATTGACTAAAAAGCTGCCACGCGTTTCCCGCTCACATGGCTGTTCTATACTAATTTATTTCTGTGGCCAGCCCATTGTCACTTCAGTTAGTGGTCCACGTGGCCTTCTGATTAGGTTCCCACAACCCATGTATAGAAAGAATTCTTAATTTTAACTTAGGCTAGGTAAGCCTTGAATAATTTATTCCTAAACCAAATTCGAGCCCGATTCGTTCAGGCATTTAAGTGTAAAAAATAACAAACATCCAAAAATCCATACATCCATCAAACATCTTCATAAACTTTCACATTTTTTATAATATAAGTGTTATAATGAATTGAATTAACTCAGTTTCCTGTATTTTATAAGCATCTCCCGTATGACAATGAAAACGCTCTCTAATTTTCGTTTATCTGCACCCGTCAGGAATTGATTTAATCTCCTTGCTAATGTACGCAAACACAACGTAATTATTTAATATATATCAAGTAATGCGCCTGCCACACGTTCCTGACACGTGTACTGTCACGTTTGTATGTTGTATCGATAGTTCTTGTTACATCACGTATAGGATATCTTCCTTTTTGCCCTTTTTTGTACATAATTGTTATTATTATTAGAGGTCGGTACCTCTAATAATAATAACAATTTTGATTTAATTTTATTTGATTGAATTTGATATGATTTTGATTAATTTTATTTCATTTGATTGAATTTGATTTGATTTTGTTTAATTTAATTTAATTAAATATTATGTAATTTGAGTTGTATTTACTAACCATAGATGTAAAAAAATTATAACTAACAAATTGGGCCCTGTTGCCATTAATAAAATAAATTTATTTTATTATTTACCTTGTTGCATTGTGAAAACTTACGAATGTTTCATATGTTTCGAGGTCTCGTAAGTTTAAAGTTTAATTTGAAATGTGCCGTCATGAAATGTATTACTCCTCCCACCCCCTTGTTACACCATATCACACTTCGTCGACCCCCTCCCTCCCCTTAAAGTGTGACGTAATTTATGGATGGTCCCTTAATAATATTTCCATGTTTGAACCGTCTTATTTATGTCGATAACAGTACTTTAAAAAATAATTTAATTATTCTATATTTATCTTACATACAAAAGCATAAACTTATTAACACTACGATAAGTATCAAATAAATGATTTTAACTGCAAAATTGTTTGTTCAAGACAGTCATTGTTCCATTGTTGCTGTTTGGTTATTGCTTGGGGCTTATTGACATATCGTTTTTATAGTAGGTACGATGCTTTTATGTCAATTATTTTATTAATATTGCTACGCCCGGCGCTTGGCCACTTCAATATATGGCCAAATTTCCATAGGAGTGATCGAGACGGCACTATAGAAAGAGACAGCATGCCTTGACGTCACTGTTCTAGAAGGAATGGAATAAATAGAACGAGACGTCAGGCTAGAAAGAGACAGAATGCCTTGACGTCACTGTTCTAGAACGAATGGAATGAATAGAAAGAGACACAAGACCTAATAGAACCTCCCAGAAAGTTCCTGTCTTTTTCAGAACGTACCTGTCTTTTCTCGATCTTTCGCTACTCGGCCGCGCCCGATATAAAAGGCGAGCTAACAGCCTCCGCTCCAGTTAGTCGAAGACTAGTATTCGAAGCGAACAAAGCGATAAAGTGTGTGAAGCTATACAGTGCGATTATACAAGTGACTGTGTGTTGTGTAAGGAAGAGTTTTCGAATTTCTACGCGCTTTGCTGTAATTGAAGTGAAGCTGAATAAAGCCTGCCTTCAACGGTTGTCCTCGCATTTTCTATTTAAACCGATCCCCACGCTCGTAACAACTGGTGTCAGAAGCGGGATAGAAAATGCCGATAACGCCGAGAGACGACAGGGAGGGAGTTAAAACCAGAAGCCAGGCCGCGGAAGAGGCTGCGGGTACTCCGAGTACGTCGACGGGTGCTTCAAGATCATCATCGGAAATTAACCTTAGCGCGATTATGACCTTATTGAAGGAGCAAGCCCGTCACCAGGAAGAGCAGACTCTGCAATTGAAGGCACAGCTCCAGCAACAACAGGAGGAGCTGATCCGTCGCCAGGAAGAGCAGGCCCGTCACCAGGCAGAGCAGGCCCGTCACCAGGCAGAGCAGGCCCGTCACCAGGAAGAGCAGGCCCGTCGCCAGGAAGAGCACACTCTGCAATTGAAGGCACAGCTCCAGCAACAACAGGCAGAGCAGGCCCGTCAACAGGAGGAGCAGGCCTTACAACTAAAGGTTCAGCTCCGGGAACAACAAGAAGATCTATTTGCCTTCTTGAAAGAGTCTAAAGCAGAATGGCAAAGAGAAATTCATTCAGTGCAAGACAAAATAGAAAGCCACGAGGAGAAATTAGGAAGTATCGACGAGAAATTTGAGAGTTATGAGGAACGGCTGCAGTCTGTGGCTCAAAACGTAAAAAAATTGGAGACGAAAATAGCTTGCGGAACAGCTGGCTCTGTAACCATTCCATCTGCACAGACTGTCGGAAAGTTCAAAGTACCGCCATTTGACGGGACCTCCTCGTGGACTGCATACAAACTGCAGTTCGAGTCTGTGGCAAAGGCGAACGGTTGGGATAAGGAGCAAGCCAAAACAGCATTAACATTGGGATTACGAGACCAAGCACTCAGTGTTTTAGAGGCGCTTGGAGGTGAAGTGACTTACGACCGCCTTCTTGAAGCGTTGGAATCACGTTACGGTGATAGTCACTTGGAACATGTCTACCGTGCCCAATTGAAGGACAGAAACCAGCGTCTTAAGGAGTCTCTGCAGCAGTGGGCTTTGGAAATAGAAAAGCTCGTGAGAAAAGCTTACCAAGGAGCTTCTTCGTCATTTCTTGACAGCATTTTGGTGCAAGCTTTTATTGACGGGATCAGAGACTTGGAGGTGAGAGCTGCCGTCCGTCTGGGTCACCATGCATCCCTTAAAGATGCTGTTGCTCACGCCCTTGAAGTGGAAGCTGTACGACATGACCCTCGAGCACATAGATTGCGTGAGATCTCAACAAATGAGCAACGTTTGTACCGTCGGGAATTCACACCCAGGTGTTATTTCTGCAAAGAGCAAGGACATATTCGGTCTAGCTGCCCGAAACGGACTCAACAAGGTAATGGCCAAGAACAAACGGCGCGACATCTAGATGCGCCGGAGCAACAGGGAAACGAGTAAACGCCAGGACTGCGGGACGGGTGCTGGCTGGTAGTGTAAAAGTCCCAATTCTGATCTCTCAAGCTAATGATGGAAATAGTCTGGTCATCGAAGGAGGTATTGATGGATCACCGTGCCACCTCACCATTGATACTGGAGCAAGTCGGACCGTGATTAGCTCTCGGCTGGTGAAAAATGCACCTAGCGATCATCGACATCAACTTAAGCATCTCCATCTGCAGACAGCTACCGGCCAGCGAATTTCCGTCCGAGGAGAGCAAGAAGTGGCGTTGGAAGTCGGTGATAAGACCTATTGGCATAAAGTCATCGTCGCTGATATCTTAGATGACTGCATCATTGGATTGGATTTTATGAGAAAATATCGCTGTAAAATCGACGTGGATTGTGGCGTTCTGAAACTCGGGTTCGACGAAATTCCCATGGAAGGTGGCGCATGTGGCAAAGTGTACTGTGCAAAACGAACTGTACTCCAGCCTAAATCACAGACCCTAGTGCCAATAAGACTACCTCAATATGGCATCAATTCTCATCGCTGTGCATTGGTGGAAAAAGTAGACAGCAGTAGTCCCTGGATACCAGCTCGTACTGTGGTAACAACACCAACCACAGCCGTTATAAGAATTTTAAATATGAGCGACAACGAGTGCGTCTTAAACAAAGGGACACTGCTTGGCACTTGTGAGGAGATCTCGTGGATACGTAGTTGCCAGGGTTCGACCAAAAGCGATGCCACAAGTGACAGAGAATCAACAGTGCTGAAACTACTAGAAGATTGTCGCAATGACCTCAGTAAGGTAGAGATGCTGAAGGCGCGGAACATGCTGCTACGTTATAAAAACGTCTTTTCTATGCATAGTGGTGACATTGGCAGAACTGGAGTAGTACAGCATAAAATCGATACTGGTGAGGCAATGCCAATCCGTCAACGACCACGACGTGTACCGATTGCTCGAGAAAAAGAGGTGGAAGAAATGATTGAAGAGATGAAGAAGGACCGTATCATTGAACCCTCGGTCAGTCCATGGTGTTCTCCGGTAGTCCTTGTAAAGAAAAAAGATGGAACCACCAGATTCTGCGTCGATTATCGCCGACTGAATGATGTTACGAAAAAGGATAGTTATCCGTTGCCAAGGATAGATGACACTTTGGACACCTTAAGTGGCATGCAGTGGTTCTCAACATTGGACCTCAAGAGTGGGTATTGGCAAGTTGAAATTAGTCAACGAGATAAGGAGAAAACTGCGTTTTCTACTGGAAAAGGTCTCTGGCAGTTCGACGTCATGCCATTTGGATTATGTAATGCTCCGGCCACTTTTGAGAGATTGATGGAACAAATACTTGCTGGACTGCTGGGAGAAGCCTGTCTGGTATATTTGGATGACATAATCATCATTGGAAAAGACTTAGACGATCACCTCAGCAAACTGGAGCAAGTTATGACTAAACTACAGGGTGCCAACTTAAAACTCAGTCCAAAGAAGTGTTCACTTTTTAAACGACAAGTGAATTATTTGGGGCATGTTATTTCGAAGGATGGGATACAAACAGACCCTGAGAAGATAAGTGCCGTGAAAGATTGGCCGACACCAAAAGATAAGACGGACGTTCGTGCCTTTTTAGGTCTGTGTTCATACTACCGGCGGTTCGTGAAAAGCTTTTGCGATATTGCGAAGCCTTTGCACCGGTTAACGGAAGAAAAACGGAAATTTAGCTGGGATGAACAATGTGAAGCCGCTTTCAAAGACCTTAAGCGAAGACTCTGTGAAACACCAATCTTGGGTTATCCAGATGCAGAAAATGAGTTCGTCGTCGACACAGATGCCAGCAATACTGGGATAGGAGGAGTCCTGTCCCAGAGAAAAGGAGACAAGGAGGTCGTGATTGCTTACTTTAGTAAGTCTTTGTCTAAACCAGAGAGAAATTACTGTGTTACACGAAGAGAATTACTGGCCGTAGTTAAGACATTGCAGCATTTCAGTAAGTTTCTGCTGGGCCGCAAGTTTCATCTGAGGACTGATCATGCTGCTTTAAAATTTTTGCTACAATTTAAAAATCCAGAAGGACAAGTGGCAAGATGGATTGAACAGCTCCAGGAATACGACTTCGTCATCGAACATCGGAGCGGGAAAGCGCATGGAAATGCAGATGCGCTCTCTCGAAGACCTTGTCCGGTGGAATGTAACCATTGTGTTAGGCAAGAAGCTAAAGACAGTGTAGCGACTAGAATAATAAGGACTGATACTGTCAGCGATGAGTGGAGTAGCGAAGCCATGCAGCAAGCACAGCAAGAGGATCGAGACATCAAGCCTATTCTCGAATGGATAAGGGCAGGAACACCTAAGCCGAAATGGAGTGATGTCTCCCAAATGAGTGCAGCTACGAAGAGCTACTGGGCACAATGGGAAAGCCTCGTGATACACAATGGAGTCCTGTGTAGAAAATGGGAGTCTGCAAACGGGAAAGACTCACATCTGCAGTTGGTTGTCCCAAAGATTAAAATTAATGAGGTTTTGAGATCATTTCATGACGGAACTTCAGGCGGCCATCTTGGTGTGAAGAAGACATTGATGAAGGTTCGTCAACGATTCTATTGGATCCATTGCCGTGAGGATGTTGAAGATTGGTGTAGGAAATGTACATGCTGCGCATCGGTAAAAGGGCCTCATACAAGGAGCAGGGGAGCATTGAAGCTATACAATGTTGGAGCGCCTTGGGAAAGGATTGCATTAGATGTTGCAGGGCCATTTCCTGCATCGGAGTCTGGAAACAAATACATCCTAGTAGTAATGGACTACTTTACTAAATGGCCGGAGGCTTTTGCCATACCTAACCAGGAAGCAACTACAGTCGCGGAAAGACTAGTCACGGAAGTGTTTTGCCGATATGGAGTTCCTCTGGAACTACACAGTGACCAAGGAAGGAATTTTGAATCACAGGTATTTCAAGAAACCTGTAGGATAATGGGTATTCATAAAACCAGGACCACCCCATATCATCCGCAGTCTGACGGAATGGTTGAAAGATTTAACCAAACCTTGGAAAGGCATTTGGCTAAGGTTGTTGAGAGCCACCAGAAGGACTGGGATAGTCATATTCCTTTGTTCTTGTTGTCTTATAGAACAGCGATACATGAAAACACAACGGTGACGCCTGCGTGTGCAAACTTTGGCAGAGAACTGAGACTACCGGCTGATCTACTGACTGGACGTCCTCCAGATTCACCGCAAGAAATCACGGAATATGCTAGTGCATTGCGCGATAGACTAAATGACGTTCACACCCACGTCCGTGAATCTGGGCTCCAGGCAAGCGAAAGAATGAAAACCCGATACGACCGCAACTCTCATCAAGCCGGGTTCGACGAAGGCTCGTTGGTATGGCTACACAATCCGATGCGTCGCAAAGGCAAATCTCCGAAGTTGTCTCCAACCTGGGAAGGGCCGTATAAAGTTGTCACCAGGATCAATGACGTTACATACCGGATACAACGCAACCAGCGAAGCCCCTTGAAGGTTGTACATGTTGACCGACTGGCGAGATACTACGGATCTAATAATGCTCGGGACGAGCATGTCTAAGAAGGGGGTAGTGCTACGCCCGGCGCTTGGCCACTTCAATATATGGCCAAATTTCCATAGGAGTGATCGAGACGGCACTATAGAAAGAGACAGCATGCCTTGACGTCACTGTTCTAGAAGGAATGGAATAAATAGAACGAGACGTCAGGCTAGAAAGAGACAGAATGCCTTGACGTCACTGTTCTAGAACGAATGGAATGAATAGAAAGAGACACAAGACCTAATAGAACCTCCCAGAAAGTTCCTGTCTTTTTCAGAACGTACCTGTCTTTTCTCGATCTTTCGCTACTCGGCCGCGCCCGATATAAAAGGCGAGCTAACAGCCTCCGCTCCAGTTAGTCGAAGACTAGTATTCGAAGCGAACAAAGCGATAAAGTGTGTGAAGCTATACAGTGCGATTATACAAGTGACTGTGTGTTGTGTAAGGAAGAGTTTTCGAATTTCTACGCGCTTTGCTGTAATTGAAGTGAAGCTGAATAAAGCCTGCCTTCAACGGTTGTCCTCGCATTTTCTATTTAAACCGATCCCCACGCTCGTAACAATATATAGCTTTTAATCACTGTAGTGTTTGTGTAACTGGCAACACTGTCACACATCGTGGTGGGATGAAACGTCAATTGACATAACACGAGACCCGGGAGGCGGGAGTTTTAGACGGTATCATTTGCTCACGATGGAGGTTGGCGAGCCAGTGACCCTAAAATATAAGTGTACTATAATTACAAATTTCGACTGATACCACATTTTTTAAAATTTATAGAAACGAAAAAGCTTTATTACTTCTTCAATGAAAACACTTGTACTATTCCACATTATTTATTGTTGAATTCCTGACATGTTTTTTGGTAATGCCGTAAGGCGAAACCGGTCAGGAATTCAACAATAAATAATGTGGAATAGTACAAGTGTTTTCATTGAAATGAAATGAAATTATTTATTTGCCAGAATGCAGGTAAATAAAGGTATTATATTATATATATTACGTCGATGTCAGCTTTATATTAATGTCAGTTTTATGTTAATGTCAGAATAATTATTTTATAGACTCTAAATTACATTAAATTATGATGTCAAATCGCTGATAATATCAATCATAACATTATTACTATGTGTATAAAGGTATATAAAATTATCTATTAGTCACCTATTCCACGGTATGACATGAACTCATCCAAATCGTAAAAACATTCTTTTTGTAGCCATTGCGTCAACCTTCTTTTAAACATAGTAAAAGGTAAATTCTTAAAGGTGTTCGGTAATTTGTTATATACCTTTATAGCGTTCATGTATGAGTTCCTTTTATGCAATTCTAGCCTGCATTGCGGTACATACAGCCTATATTTATTTCTAGGAACTACATTTCGTTTAATAACATCGGTTTGTTTACAGAAATGTACCGGATGTTGTTGTACAAATAAGCATAACTCCTTGATATACATGGATGGTAGTGGCAGAATATTGTATTTTTTGAACAGAGGCCTACAACTATCCATGCTCCAGGCCCCACAGATTGCCCGTATACACTTCTTTTGTACTTTAAACGCCCTTATAGCCTCTACCGAATTACCCCACAACAGAAGACCATATGAGAGTACTGACGAAACATACCCGTGATATGCACTAAGAGCGGCTTCTATCGAAACTGTTATTCGTAATCTTTTTATCGCATATACGAATTTGTTAAGCCTGTCACAAACATAATCGATGTGTGCCTTCCAGTTACAATTCTGATCTTATTTTATACCTAGAAACATAGCACTAGGAACTTGTTCTATTACAGTATCATTATATTTCACATTTAAATCTATAACCTTGCTTTGGTTCGTCCGAAATTGTATCATTTTTGTCTTCTGTATGTTTATTTGCAAATTGTTAGAAGACAGCCACTGTACTATTTTGCTTATGGCTTCGTTTATTTCTAGTTCGTAAGTATTTATCTTTTCGCATTTTACAATGAGAGTTGTGTCATCAGCGAATAATATTGTGCTATGTCGAGTGACATTTGGGAGATCATTAATGTACATTAGGAAGAGAAAAGGTCCTAGCACACTACCCTGTGGCACGCCAAAGTTATTTTGCCGGTAGTCACTTCTATAAAGTTTCTTTTCATTTCCCTGTACCTTAGCAATCTCTACACATTGCTGCCTACTGCTTAAGTAACATCCCAACCAGTCGTTCGCTTTACCTCTAATACCATATTTTTCCAACTTATGTAAGAGCGGTTTGTGATCTACAAAATCGAATGCTTTGCTCATGTCTAGAAAAATTGCTGCTACTGGTAAACCGTCGTCAATAGTCTGTGTAATTGTTTTTACCAGGTTAAAACATGCCAGTGAGGTAGTACTATTATGTCGGAAACCAAATTGTTCACTTGTTAGTATAGCATGTGATATCGTAAACTCTTGTAGACGCTTCAGCATTACCTTCTCAAAAATTTTCGACATAATTGGTATAAGTGTTACTGGGCGGTAATTATTCATGTCAGATGTGCAGCCTTTTTTAAAAAGTGGTTTTACAATTGAAGTTTTTAGTAAATTTGGAAAAGTGCCCTCTTCAAATGACATATTTATCAGATAACACAGGGGTTGACTAATGTGTACTGCACATCGTTTAATTACTTTTGTCGTTAATTCATCTATCCCTGTTGCGTTTGTATTATTGAGACTATTAATTACTCTTAAAATTTCCATATTATCACTTGGCTTAAGAAATATTGTTTTTTCATTATTAATTTTAATAGTTTTGTTTATCTCGTCACTTTTAAATTTAAAATTATTACTATTAGTCAATTGAATATAAAAGTCATTAAATAAGTCACTCAGTTCTAAAGGGTCTTCATATGTCCGGGTATCTTTAGTTATTTTGTCAATTCGTGTTTTCATATTTTCGTCACCAATGTTTTCATTAATTACTGCCCATGTAGCTTTGCATTTATTTGTCTTACTTTCAATATATTTCTTGTTTTGTAACTGTTTAGATTTATGTATGCATTTTTTTAATATATTGCTATAGGATGTATATTTTTTATTTAACGTTTTTCGATTTGATTTATTATGGACTTGTTTAAGGTATAAATATCTTTTCCTTACACAAGACTTTTTTATACCCTTTGTTAACCATTTACAGTTCCCTTTTTTTGTTGATTTCTTTATCTTTTTTATCGGGAAACACAAATCGAAGAACAATTTAAATAGATTATGAAATTCAGCAAAAGCTTCCTGCAAGTTACTCTTCTCATATACAGTTGAAAAGGTAAGAGCAGATATACAGTCTACAAATCTATTTATATTATCTTTACTATAATCTCTGACCATTTCGTACCAGCTGCATATTTCGTAGCATTTTTTAACTTTAATGGAAAGGGATTGGCCTGTGTCATGATCGGACAACCCGAGGTGATGCACCTCCGCCTTTACATACTTGATATTGCTAGCAAATTGATCTAGGCATGAACTCTTTCTTGTTGGTGTTTTTATGTGTAATTCAATGTTAAAGTTCTGTAATACGATTTTTAGCGCTTTACAGTGCTGGTCAGGTTTTAAAGTATTTAAATTCCAATCACCGCAAAGAATAATTTTTTTTTTAGAATATCTAGTAAGCCATGATAGTAATTGTTCTAATTTTTCAAGAAATAACTTTGCGTTGCTATCGGGAGTTCTGTATAAACAAATAATAATGATGTTATCTATTTCTATACCGCAACCTTCAAAATGGAAATCACATGTCAAGTTATTTATATAAGTCAGATATTTATATTTTATATTATAATTTAACATAATGCATACACCTCCTCGGCTTTTCCTACGGGAATACATTGACGCTAATTGATAACCAGGGATTTTGAAAAGTGTTTCTGTATTTTGTTTAATAAATGTTTCAGTCAGACATATTACATTTATTTTTAATCCTGTTTGTGAGAGCTGGTGTATAGCACATAATAGCTCTTCACTTTTATTTATGGCACCTGCAATATTTTGATGAAATATTCTAAAATTAAAGTCTGAGTTGGGGACGAAAACATTTTTCCGCCTGTGGGGTTGTATGTGTTTCTACTTGGGAGAGACTTTGCCTATCTCTAAGCGGTACATGAATTGAAGATGTGTAGCAAGGTCCACCAAGTGCCATCAATCAACAGTATAAGCAGCTTTATTACTTTTTAGGGTAATTTTACTTCTACAGATGTGCGTGTATTTAATGGATATAGCTGTTTTCTCCTCAACCACAAAACATACAGGCATATATATACAATTGGATTTTATATCATTACATGTAGTACATACTTAAAATTGTTAGTAACGTGAGTGCTACTATACTTCTCCCTCTACCTACCTCTTTCAGGGAAAATCAGGTGTGAATATATTTGTATGTGTGATTTATACTCGTACATACAATTATACTCACACCTGTGACAGTGAGTGTAGATTAGTACTCGTACAGTAGTTCTAACATGACTTCAGATATGACACAGTGCAACTTCAGCGTTACGTAAATTCTCAGGGCTCCATTGGGGAATTTTGTTCTTTTTTGTCAAATTCCGATGAATCAATACCAATTTTCTTTAAAAAATCTCTAAAAAATTTTCTTCATAAAAAGTAAAAGTTTTACTTTCATAGGTTTGCTGCTGTTTTACCTTTACCCACAGGTTTTTCAACAAAAATTTAATTGAATTTATTTAATGTTAACATTTCTGGACATGAAAAGCACTAGGTCGGATTTAAAGATCGAAAACTAAAAACAAAAAACTAAACTAAACTAAAAACATTCTTGTTTTAGTTATTCATTAAAAATATCATGAACAGAACACAAAAATAATAAACTTGACTGACTGTCATGATAAACTTGGATTCTGAATTCGGCCTTGCTGATTTTGACAGGTCTCGAAATGACGTTGTCATATTAAACGGAGTAATCAGGGAATCCGCGCATGCGTTCGTCGCGTACGCACTAGAAATACTATAACGAGGGTGTAAAAACTCTTGACAGCATAAGTAAGCAACATATGCTGTCAAGAGAGACATCAAGAATTACATAAAATTCTGCTAACAAATGTAGATTACAACCTACTTTGTTCGTTAGTTACAAGGGCAGCTTAGAGAGATACAAACAAAACAAAATCTAAACTGAAAAACAGAAAACCACTACCCACTACACACACATAGGTTATTCATCATATATTCTTTGTTTACTGTCATATGCTCCCATTTATCTATATTCTATGGAAAAGCCACTGACACCCGCCGTAAGGGCTGTTGACAAGTTTATTCACCTTAGGGCAAAGATCTAACGATCTTTCACGGAGTTATATCTCACGCAAATAATATTGGGAGCCATTTTTCATGTTGATGAAATTTCGATATGAAAATGGAGAAATATTTTGTTTATGTCCTTTACATAATGGATATACATATTTTATTGGCATGAGAGCCTGTTGCTGTTTACCAGAATAATGTCTAAATTCTGTATAAGTAGACATAAGTGACAAAACTTCTTTAAAAAAATCGAATGACAGGTACCTAATATCGACCTAGGAATCCAATTCAAGTTCACGTGCAAGTATAAACACAACTTTCACGGGATCCATCTTAATATATATAAATCTCGTGTCACAATGTTTGTCCTCAATGGACTCCTAAACCACTTAACCGATTATAATAAAATTCGCACACCATGTGCAGTTCGATCCAACTTGAGAGATAGGATAGTTTAAATCTAGAGCCGCGGGTGACAGCTAGTTAGTTATATAATAATAATTGTAACTATTCATACTCAAATAATAGTATAAATAAAATAATATAATGTAGAATACACTGCTTCCGGGCTGATTGGCCGTGTATAAAGTGTGTGTGTCTGTTTTCCCGTCTTTCACGTATAAACCACTTAACCGATTTTGATGAAATTAGGTATAGGGGTACTTTGTTTGGTCGCGATAATCAACAACCGCGGGCGAAAGCTAGTGTATTATAAAAGGTTTATGACAGTGTGGAAAGCTTGTGAAGTGTGTAAGGACAGAAGCAACTAGCGAGTTTTTAACTCTGCCTACTTCAGGGGGAAAACGGCGTGATTATTATTATGGTTATAATAACGATTAAATAAGTACAATTAAAGTAATAATGCATAATATTGAATGACAAATATGATTAAATACCTATATTTATTAATAAATTGAGTCAAGGCAACAAGTATAGTAAGTAAGTAAAGTAAGTGGACAAGTTGGAATCGAACCGACTAAAATGATGCACTGCCGTTATGAAGTCTCTATTTGCTTGAGCCTAAGAAGAAAACCCTCAGGGTCCCTTGATCATATTAGCCATTTGAAGAACTGTTCCATACTTTCTACAGTCCTGGGTTCTTGAAGCGAGGCATGAAGAAGCATCTGAACAAAGGTGAAACCATACTGACGTATCCTATAAAAAGTGTAAATACCTTAGCCTTAGAGCATAATCTTAGCGATTTACAGCAATTTTATGAATTGGCTATTCCGGAAGTAATTATTGTCTGACGGACCAGCCTCGCACGCTGTTTAACCTGCCGACTGGCTAATGAGGCCTTATCCTGGGCCCCTGTATCAATAGGTCCCCTATACACCTGCATAAAAAAGCCAAATTAATTAAGAAAATCCTATTATTTTCCTTTTCCTATTCTCCACTTGTCATTGCAAAAGATAATATCTACCATCGCTTTATAAAAACCGAAGATATTTTTCTAGACCTTGAAATGTATGATCCAAAGTTTATTGACTTGGCCATACAAATCCATACAAGTCATAGAACGCATGTAACATTTTCAGTAAGTAAATAAAAATACTTCCATTTGCATATAATTATTATGTGCATATGTGTACACATAAAGTTTTATTATTATATGCGCAATCGCAGTAGTTACAGAGCATACTACACAAATACAACAAACACATATGCACGCGTATACATACACAACACAGGATACAGGATATCGTATCAATGTGTGTGTATCATTAGCATAGATCACTTGTATTTCCCTGAAACGCTTCAATGTGTGCGTACCACACATTTACAAATATAATCTATTTACAGATTAAAGTATAGAGTTATTCCAACAATTTTAAAAGCTTTTAATACTGTAATGAAAGTAGAAATCTACACAACGTGTGTGTGTGTGAGTGCAGTCTGCAGTTGAACGTACTATGCGTCTCGCTTGACATGTGTGGGTGCACCCTTCTCGTCTCGACAAACTAAACGTCGACGTTCAAAATGAGAAGTGTTACTCTTATTTTCTACGTGATAGAGTGTTTAATCAATTGATTTATTTGTTATACAGGTTTATTGTTAAGTTTGTGAATTTATTTTGAGTCACATCGTGGTTATGCAGTATATGCACGTAAGGATGTGCGTCAGTGTGCGTTCACCTTGAAAAGTGCCAGTTCTTTGTGCAATGGGTTATTCGGTTAATGGCATCAGAAAGTCAATGGCGCGGATGCTTTGTTTGTACCGTCAGCAAAAAGGATGGCCGATGGAGAGTGTTGTGGTTATTGTTCTGTCGTTATTACGTAATTTGAAAGAGTGTCATTATACGTAAATAAAAGAAAACTGGAAAAGTAAATTAATATATGAATCACGATTATGTTTATTAGTCGCCATAGGTGAGTTTTGTCTAATAATAAGCCTGGCAGATATCCTTCACAGGACATCACGAGCAGGGCTTAGATGTCACCCGTATACGGTGCAGATTATTCCTTCAAGAACCAAGCGGTTTAGTGACTCTTTTCTTTGTCACACCATTAAGTCCCGGGTTCTTTAAGCAGAGTGTGAAAAAGCATCTGATAACGCCGTCAAGCTGAGTGCCACCATTGTTAACATGGTACGCGTATTTAATGGTGATCCTTTTTCTTGATATTTTGCCTTTAGCTTACCATCAGGTGAGGTGACGTCAAATTGACGCGTCCTATATAAAAAAAGTAAAAAAATACACCATTCAGGCAACAAAGCTTGCACTTTCCTAGGCGTTTAATAAATTTAAGGGTAAGCTTTCAAGAGTTAGTTTTTTTTATGTAGGACACGTCAATTTGACTTCACCTCGCCTGATGGTAAGCTGAAGGCAAAGTCTCAGAAAAGAGGGTCACCATTACAAACACGGACCATGTTAACAATGGTGGCACTCAGCTTGACGGCCTCATCAGATGCTTTTTCACGCCCCGCTTAAAGGACCCGGGACTGTAGGAAGAAGGAAACACGTGAGCTGGCAAGGAGTTCCAGGTCTTAATGGTGCGACAAAGAAAGGAAAGGAAATGATCATCAGTTAAACCAATGAAAGTCTATAAGTGTGTCTAGGTCGTCATCATTATCATCTCAGTGTGATTTCTGATGGCATCGAAGGCTTTTGTGTTGGAGCCTGAAGTCCGCTTACTCCGTCTTCTCCCTTAGACTTTGCTTTGTGGGTTTTTAGCAGTACCTTCCGTCTGAGTTCCCAACCCCGGTAGGAAAAACCTCTTCCGGTTTGATCCCGAGGATCTTGGAGGATCATCAGCCAGATCTGTGCAGTCGTTTGTGCGCTATTGAGTATAAAAACATCCAAACATATTTAAAATCTTTATATAAGTAGCTGTTAGTTGTGTACTAACTTTTAGTAAGATATAAGTACTGAATTAAAAAATAAAACAAATTGCACATTCGAATGATTTTTCTGCGCGCGGTACCGGTGTCTCAAAATACCGGCTCAGTATGCGCACACGCGTGCATACGCGCCCGCCAGTGTTGAGGTAGGCCCCTTACCGTTCAACATCTTTATATTATGATGTTAACGTTTTCGGTCAAACGCCCTTGGTATACCCCGCATTGGGAACACCGACATTATGGACAAACGTCATCTTTTAAATAAATATTTATAAATATTTGAGGTTATTTTATACAGCTTTACCTAAGCTTAAAAGCTAAAAAAATCATGTTTCTATTTTTGTTTGTAAATACATATTTTACATACATACATACATAAGGTCACACCTTTTTCCCATCGGGGTAGGCAGAGATCACTTCTTTCCACTTGCTACGATCCTGACACACCTTCTTCGCATCTCCTACTTTCATAAGCGTTTTCATACAAGCGCGTCGGGTCTGGGTACTTTTGACCTGGCCTTTACTTAAGACGTCTTCGATTTGATCTAAGAACGTTCGCCTAGGTCGCCCCCTACCGACTCGCCCATTACATACATATTTTACATAGAAATATTCAGAAAAATGAAAATAAACATGCACATAAATGCCTGCACTGAACGGGAATCTAACATTTGACTTATCAGTCGTATGCTTTACCGCTATACCGTACAGATCGTCATGATAAATTTTATATATAACCATGAAACATTATCTCCTCTATGTGCCCACAAGGGCATGAAAAGAGAGATAATTCAAATAGTAGCGCCCTTCACAACCTCAAAATTCAAATATCTATTTGTTTTTTTTTTTATGCTCGTTTCATACTATTTCAGTAGCATACCAGTCCAGCGAGTGAATCTAGTGCAGGAATGCTACTGAAACCAATGATTTATTATAAAATACAGTTTATAGTACATCATTGACTGTAATAAGCTATTCCAATTAGTCCCGCCCTCTCCTTTCCTATACAGGACAAGACGTGCAGGGCTTAGATGTGACCCGCATACGGTGCAGAACATTCCTTCAAGGACCAAGCGGAGAAAGTCACCCCTTTTTCCTCTGTAGCACCATTATGACCTGGAATTCCTTGCCAGCTCACGTGTTTCCTTCTTCCTATAGTCCCGGGTCCTTTAAGTGGGAAGTGAAAAAGCATCTGATGAGGCCATCAAGTTGAGTGCCACCATTGTTAACACGGTACGTGTATTTAATGGTGCCTGAGACTTTGCCTTCAGCTTACCATCGGACGAGGAGAAGTCAAATTGATGTATCCTATATAAAAAAAATGAACTATCACTGGAATGTGCCCACATCAGTGAGTGATTTAAGTCCAGTGGATTGTTCAAGCGCGATTAAAACACTGGAATAATATAAAAAAAAGACGGGTTGCACTCTGGGAGTGCCGGCAGAAGTGAAAACATTTTCTTTATTTCTTTCTTCGTTATATACATAGAAAAAGATAAAAAAGAACATACCATACCATACATATAATATAGCGCTAATCATAGAAGCTATCACTTATTTTCTGCTAATTTTCTGTCAGAAGAAATTAATTAATTATGAAAAGACAAAATAAACACAAAATGTTTCAGAAGGCCAGGAGGTTTGAACCCGATACTATCTGAAACTATAAGGACTTACAGTCGAAGTGCTTACCGTTTAAGCTACGACGCTATCTATGGTAAATTGCAAAATAGATAGTCTTTACCTAATCTTGTATGACGTCAGTCGTCGGTTACGGTTCAAAGGTCAACTAATCCTGACGCTTCCTTAACATTTTACACCCATCCAACGCCGCTAAAGAAGTTTTCACTTCAAAACTTCAATCTCTTCCAGCACTGAACTGAGTGGACTAGATTGATTCGCTGGATTGGTCTGGAATAATGTAAAGTGGGCATCAGGGCACAAAATAATCTTTTTAGATGTCAAGGTTAACTAACTTTACATTTACTACAGCCAGATAGACTAACAAGACAATTTTTAAAGCTTGTGGGAAAAGAATCAATTGACAAAAACCCCATGGCTTTTTTTCCTATTAATTGTATCTATCAGTAGCATTCAAAGTTTGTTTAAAACAGAATTCTTAACAGAAATCTTGCTTTCGTAGAAAGCTCCGGGATATCATTCAAAATTGTACATAAACTTGTAAGCTTAAAGCGTCCAAATAAAAAAGGTTATGAACATAAAATTACAGGATAACCAGAAATACAGCTTGAAAATGAACTACTCAAGAAAAACATTGTCTTTTTCAAACAACTGAGGTGGCAGAATAGCGCACGGCCGACCTGATAGAAAGTGGTTACCGTGGCCTATGGACCTGTGCAACACCAGGGGAGTCACACTCGTGATGCCGACGCTATAAACGCAAAGAATTTCAGTTCCGTCAGTGTAGACGACAAAGCAGGAATAGCCTTTGGTCTACACACTGACAGCACAAAAACTCTCCAGTGAGCTCAGGCTACCCTACTCACCCCTGGGGACACAACACGAGGTTATTATGGCCGCGGTATTCTGTTGGGCGGAGGTACTTCCCTAGTCGGCTGCTTCATTGGACGGAATACCGTCGTGTCCTACCTCCTTTAATTGTTATTAGATTATTATTATTACTTATTATAATTTTATTATATTGCTTCTCTTAAACATGTTTGTGAATATAACAAAGTAACCTTTTGAGTTTAGCCCCGTTAACCTAGTGGTATGGGTGATGGACTGCTGAGACGAGGTCTCGGGTTCGATTCCAGGTTTTCCCATGGCACACACCAATGACTTGTCGATGCTTTTTGAAGTTATGTGTGTATTTATCGCAGGTTTATAAGTGTCCGGTTAATGGCAATAGGCTCGCCACCTATTACATTGGGACCTAAACATAAACTGGTGAAATATGGGTGCTAGCACCTCTGCCTACCCCTTCGGGGATATAGGTGTGAGTTTATGTTATGTTATGTTTCTTACCGAAGTTGGGTTGTGAGCCAGTGATCCATTTCTAAACTTTAGTCTAGTATTTGATATATTATAAGTTTCGTTTGATGGAAAAATATAAGAGAATAAAAGAAAAATTTGTAGTTCGGTAAATGGTCAGTATCAGACAGCTGTATGATGAGTATGATGACCAATGATTACGGAACAACCTTTTCTTCTAATTCTGACACATATATATGTATATAGTTATATAGATATCTATTATTACTCACGATTACTATTTTGAATCGAAGCCATAATCATAAATTATCACAAAAATAAATTAAAAATCAAAACAGACACCGACGTAAAAAAGCATATTTCTCAGAATTTTTATGCGCAATTTATCTACATGACCGAAGCAAGAATGCTATTGGCCAAAACATAAGTTCACGGTCCGTTTGATTGCGGCCCGGGTGTGCTTACGCAGACATCGACTGCGTACGTGTGACATGTGCCAATTAGAATGTTTTACTGCGCACACTGACCTTACAAGGACATTTTTCGATAATTATTTATCGGTAATGGAAAGTGCTATGTTTATTAAAGTTATTTCTTCTTTTTTTCGGGAAAAACATTATTAGTAAACCAAAGTGTAATGGCCAGTATTTGAATACGGGATCTCTCAGGGCCAACGCTTTAATTACTGAGTTACCTATGTTACGTATGTATGATGGCAGTTCTTGGAATTCCCCAAGGATCCGGAGGGGAAGGTTATGTCGGATTCGAACCGACTAAGCCGCACGCCGTCTGTGGGTCCTAGTACTAGGCCGAAAGTGAGGTTCAGAGATACCCAGGGCCATCTCTCTCGGTCTGGCCTTCCTCGGAAGGGGGACCACGCGGTTTACCACTACGGGGAGGCGCGCATCGTCCAGCGATGCGCGCCGCTGCCGCGCAGTGGCCTGCTTCTGCTAGGGTGACGGGCGGCACCCCGTTAGTTACTACTGTAACCGATGTTCCACAACAGCGGCCCCAGGACCGATCCCTGTGGAACACCGCACGACATCTCACGCCTACACTTGTGACTCCGGTCGAACTTGGGTAGATGACGGAGCTTCAATGGTCATCAACTTTGCTATTTGCTAATGGGAAATTGGGAAGAGAAATATAGAAGGTCTTTATACTTGAAACGATGTTAAGTGTTAGGTACCTATTACGCTGGTACATCTAATCCATTCCTGCTAGAAAATACATAGCTGAACCACCTACCACTGTTATCCAATTCGGTAAAAACAACTTCGAGAAAGAACTAGCCATAAGGATCCAACTCTTCTCTTCTCCCCTACCGTAATGCCTGAAAGCAAAGGTCTTCAACCAGGGCTTCCTACCTGTTATGATTTACGGCGCAGAAAAGTGGCCACTGAAGGTGGGACTTGTTCATAACCTAAAAGTCGCGCAGCGGGCTATGGAGTGAGCTATGCTTCTAATTTCATTGAACGATAGAATTCGAAACGAGTTCATTCGCCACAGAACCAAAGATACCGATATAGCTCACAGAATAAGCTAGATGAAGAGGCAGTGGGCTGGCCATATCTGGCGAAAGATCGATGGCCGTAAGAGCAAACAAGTCCTAGGGTGGAGATTACGAGAGGGTAAACGGAAGGTAGTAGGCATCCATAACCAGATGGACTGACGCCTTAAAAGGGTAGCTGGGACAGGCTGGATGCGGAAGGCGGAGAGTCGGCAGAAATGGTGCACATTGGGAGAAGCCTATGTCTAGCAGTGAACTAGAATAGTTGATGAAATTGATGACTACTTAAAGCTTGAAAGACAATTCTTTATACTAATGCTTTTGATTTGATGTGGATTTAAAATTGGCAAAAAATATACAGTGGACATTGTAAAAAGATTTTGATAAATATATTTGCTCGTGACAAAAACATTTCTGAGGCAATAAACTCATTAAGCAAGAAGTAAACACGACAAATCTAAAACAATCTAAGGCCAGTGTCAGATATACTGATTCTGTTAAAGTGTTTATTGGTTTAAATAAGTAAGATTTTTTCTATGCATAATCATGTGACAGCTTGTACTTTGGTTGAACTTTAAAAGTAAAGTCATATTATAAGTTTAAATTGTTCTGGATTCTCAACTCTGACGTCATATCTCAGACAGGTAGTTCATTTGAGCTCCGTCTTCCATCCAATTCGAGTTGCAAGAATTGCAAAATGACCTCTATAAGCGTCGATCTAGAGTCTGAAGTTTCCCGAATCCTTCCGCAATGTTTACTGCGCGATTAAGTGCTTTTTACCCAAAGTAGTCCTCCGGATTAGTTAGGGGAATAACGCCCTTACGCCGAATGCGGCTGCTATAAGGACGGGCCGGTTACCTGCGCGGCTGCTGCATGCAGTTCGTTTTGTACAAAAGAAGACATGTGGGCAGCCTTGTGCGGCTGTCTGTAATACGCTTGTATTGCATACCGTATCTACCCGCAAGTGCGTTGCGGACCTAAGAAGTAAGATTATTTGTACTTAAGGATAAACTTGTCGGCATTCATTTGGAATATTGTAGTTCTATTATATATTTAAAAGAAATCTATTAAGATTTGGTCAGGTATACAAGAATTACAAGTGCAATATTAACAGGTGTCACAGTCAAATGTCTGTCACTGCCTTAAGAGTAATGAGACAAACACACATACTTTCATGTTTGCAATACCATCTGCCCACAATCCTCGTAATCTTTTGTTACGAAAGAAAAAGTGGAGCAAGGCAAAGTAATGTTGCTGTGTATGTAACGTTTAGCCAAAAGCAAAAACGTCTAAATTTTTGAGACGAATTTTTTGCCGCGTTGATCTTTGTTATTTGTTTACGTATAGTGTGTGAGCAACAAGTAGGCTCTAGTTACCCAATTCTCGGGTTAAGCAAAGTTTTCCCTCACATACTGATTGACGGATAAGCCTCGGGCGCAGGCTTTCCCCTGAGGGATCCTAGGAACAAGATTTAGACGAAACTGGATTTAGGGTTCGGATAACGATGGGAAGCAAAATGATGTGTGACCACAATTAATAGTATCTTTTCTGTATCAATAAAGAATTCGAAGCCGACTGCACACAGCAGCAGCAGACGTTGCACTATTGATACTACTGCCTCTCTGGATAATTGTAAAGTACAATAGAATAGATTGATCACTAAATAAAGATAAACAAACATATATGTCATAACATAACATAAACTCACAACTATATCCCTGAAAGGGTAGGCAGAGGTGCTAGCACCCACATTCCGCCAGTTTTATGTTTAGGTCCTGTAATAGGTGGTGAGCCTATTGCCATTAACCGGACACTCATAAACCTGCAATAAATACACACATAACTTCGAAAAGCATCGAATAGTAATTGGTGTGTGCCATGGTAAAACCTGGGATCGAACCCGAGACCTCTTCTCAGCAGTCCATTACCCATGCCCGTCTATATATGTGTCATATACATCAAAATACGTATTAATCTCATACATTCTACTCTACAAATTTGTATATGGATCATGTAAGGGTAGTCCTCTTTCCTGAGACTGTCCTATGAAAAAAAATACAACGAATTTTCCCTTGTCTAGATTTGATTGATTTCTATGTATTTCTTTGAAACACTTTCCGTAACTAACGACACGATGTATCGACCGACCGCATATCAATATGATACATAGAAATAGAAGAGAGTAGAAATGCCATTAGTACCACGATGACGACTTATCACTGTGACAAGTCTATCGTTGCAGTGACACTGCTGCTGTTGTTTGCGGTCAGCTACAAACTCGTACCATAAAATAATAGGTTCACTTCTTTCCTTTATTGTCTATAACCTTTCACAGTCCCGACGATTTAATTCTCTATCTTTGTATGTCGTATTGTATTGTGAAGATTATCAGTCACGACATGTTATAAATTGCCCTGCTAACTGACCTTGCTCAAGCGTTCTGCAATAAACGCAATCTAGTGGATGATGCAACATGTCTGAGACATGCCGATAATGTTTTATTTATGTCTGTGTTTTATAATAAATCACACAATTATTACTGTTTTTATTTAATTCCTGATATTATAGAAGGTATTTGTTTTTGTAAGATATCGTTAATGTGTTCTGTATCAGTATTTATTCGAAATAACACAGTTTGAAAAACAAAGAAAGTCATTGTTAAATGTTTACGCAAGGGGCGTTGTCATAAAATGGCTTGAAAAATTTTGTGAAAAAAAAGAAGAAAATAAGTAACTATGTAATATGTAGCTTTTCCTTGTGAAATTTAATTCGTGAAAATGGCTTCATAAAATCTTATCATATTTATTATCATACAAAAATCAGTGGTTGGGTAGATTCCTTATTGACAAAAAATACCATTGAATGGGAGGGCAGAAGTTACTCTCATCTCAATACTTCCAATTCTCAATGACCACGTCTCATAATGTCTACTTCTTAGTGACCATATCTAAAATGGATTTGAGACGTGGTAATTTTAAGACGCCTCTAGATAACTCATATTCTTGTCTACGTCTGCACACACATAGGAGTAATCAACTGAATTATTTACGAACTAGAGAACAATGAACGCACTGCAATCATTTTAAAACATTGTTTTTGTTATAACCAGTCACTAAATGATTAAAATTATGAAGTATTTATTACGCTTTAATTAAACTAATTTGGGTTAAATGTGAATGAAAGATATCGGGTGATTAACCGCCATTATAAGTTCAATATTTTACGTTACTTATCAGTAAATACGGTTGAACGAATTTAGTAGTAAACAAATAATTGTCTGAGTTGACTGACTGAATTGTCTGCCTCATCTACTCTAAAACGTATATTGTATTCGTACAGTTGTACTGGAAGGTGAGAGAGCTAGAAGTAAGGCCGTTCCTCCCTTTCGTCATCCCTAAAGGTGGAATAGGCTGTAAGGTGGCCAAATTCTGCAGGAATGCGGTAAGCATTAGTAGCTACATAATATAGTCAAACTTACGGAACCAAACCTCTACATGAAGTATATCTGAAGAGGTCTTTGTTCTGCAGTGGACTGTTATCATCATGTACCTGTCCGTGCCTGTCTTTGTCCCAATTGTTTAAGTACAAGTCTGCATAATATGAATTTTATATTCCATACTTTCCTGCATCATTAATTGAGTGATTTATTAGATATATTAGAATGGCAGTACTAATATGACGCCTCTGGTGTTGTATACGTCTGTCGTGCACGGTAGCTATTTCCCATTAGGTTGGGCCCGGTGCTTGTATGTAAGTGGTATAAAAAACAACGTATCACAAGATTTCTTATCAATTATCAATTTTTCTACATCAACTGCGACATCGGACAAAGAAAACCTACACATTACATTATATTATCTATAACCTACATAGCCATTATCCTTGTAAAACATAATTCCTTCTTCTCTATGCAAATAGTTATGTTGGCGTTATCAGTGAGACAGTGACACATTAAGTGAAGAAATGAATAATAAAAAAAAGTATTTTTCTGAAGCTTTGTGCGAACAAACTGACCTAAGATTGTATACTTTGTTGATATGCAGACAAAGGGTTTTTATGCAAAACAAGATGGGCTGTTGACTGAAGTAATTGGCTTGGTGATAAAAAAAATGTAAACATGTAACGTGATGTCAGCTATTCAAAAGGCAAGCAAGCAAAGGTAGACGTATTAAACTAAAGCAATTAAGAATATACAGACAGTTCTATGACTGTAAACAACTGATGGATGCGCAAGAGCATACACAACACAGTAGACTTATCCTCCTTCGAGACATTTCCCAATTGAGTTTGGGTCGACTTTAAGTTAACTGCCAAAGCGCCTAACTTGGATATTTTTCACACACCGATTACCTTCTGTACTCCAATATACTGGCGGTATCTGGCGACTTAAAGACTATCTTACGTTTTATACCTGAAGCCCTAAGATTTTCGTATGGCAACCGGTACCAATGGCGATTGCTTAGCGCCCTCTTCAAAACTCGAAGGAAAAAAAAAACTTCGTGTGGTAGAATAGTCACCTACCATAAGAACGTTTTCACACTCATCCGATATCCGATATCGGAGGAAGTGAAATGAACATTGTCCGGCCCGATATCGGTTATCGGAGCCAACACCACTGTTTTGGCCCGATATCGGAACACAAAGAGAATAAAACCAGCGACTGCAAGCAATTTTCGACCTTAAGGACATTTTGTGAGTTACATGTCTTTTCGCTTTAATTGATGACGATGGTCACGAATAAGAACAACCATGCCATGTCAATAAGGTCAAAAATTGCTTGCACTCTTTTTCTTTTTTTTACTCCTAGCATCCCTAACCAGTCTGTGCTTTCGAGCAAATGGCCGTATCGGGCTGATTTTATCGGATAAATGTGAAAACAGCTCAAGGTGTCGGCTATCAGATGTCGGCTTTTGGCGTCCGACACCGATATCGGATATCGGATGTGTGTGAAAACGCTCTAAGGTTGCCCTGGCTTGATTGCTTACCTTCTGTGAACCACTGTAACTATAAGTTTTTTGTCAGGAACTTTCCCGGCTTCCTTGACATCCGCTCGTCAATTTCAGTGACATCCGAAGCTTGTTACTTTGGAGCCCAGCATCTGGTCTTCTACGGTTTTTACCTCCTGATGAGCCTTATCTCGAGTTTTTGTTAAAACAACAGCCGTCTGACCCTCCAACAATTAGAAAAAATCCTGTGTTATAGTCCGTCAATCCACAAGTGTACAAGTTTAACATTTTGTTTGACTTAAACCAATATTAAAATAATATTAGCAACCATAATAACTAATTTTCCCTATAACTGGAAGCTAAATTGCTTGTGCTGGAGTGGGTTCACGACGGTAGTGTAATGGCCAGGACTCGAACCTTGGACCTCTTGATCGTAAGGCCCACTTCTTAATCACTAAGTTACCGACGCTTATGCAGTTGATAGTTGAGGTTAGCTTAGGCCTCATAGTTTTTAGTGGGGCCACATTCACTAAATTATCTACTATGCTATTATCATTTCGTCTAGAACATAATGGACATTAAATACATTGCTCGTTCTTAATATATTTACTTCCAGATAAAAAGTACATATCTTGAAACTGTTGTGTCATTAAACTCAAGGTTTCATTACATGAACGTATTTTTATCAGTAAGACTTTCCCGTTATCACTGTATGTAGGTTAATGTGTTAAGGATTTCGCCGAAACTCTAGTAAATAAGGTTGGCCGAGATTTTCTTTATGTAATTAGCGTGATTGTTTTGTTTTTATGAGCGTGGAAATACTTATGGCAGACAAAGAGAGATGAAAAGCTCCGCATTACATTTATAAAATTCGCGTCTTTAAATCTTCGAAAGGGGTATATTTCTCGAGAAGCTTTTTCACTGCGCTGATAAAAAAAAATCAAAAATAAAACCATGAATTATTTTGCCATATGGTAATTGAGACAAATGATTTTATGCATTATATTTTTATCCATAACAAATTTGGCATATTTGTCTTAATCATAAATAAAATTAGCATAATTATATTTAAGCATAAAATTTAGCTAAGTCGACGGAGCCCCGTTTGACGGGGCTCCTATTTCGTCTTGCGTTACCACAAGAAACCTAACACGAAGGGTAAACGGCGGAGGTCTCCGCGAGACCTTCGCCATATACCATTCTAACCTATATCTATCCGTGTCGCGGCGCGCGGTGTCCATGAGCCCCCTACCGCTGCGTTTCTCATGACTTAATTCTGCCATGTGAACCCCCAGAGAAAACCCTCCACCGGAACTACATACGTCAACCAGCTGGTCTATGGCTTATAAGTGAGACTGCCTTGGCCCAAGGGTCTTGGTTCGGCCCCAAAAGTACACTACAGACACAACTCATTTTAACTATATATTCATTCCTGAGAATCGGTTTGTACCTACTCACATACATATGAACGGACATACACATAAAGGACAAGCACATTGTTATCATTACATTTATTAAATTCTTTGAAATAAAACAACTTTTTAACGAATTCTAATTCCTTAACCCGACGTTTCAACTAATTTTCAGCAGTCATGGTCCCCAGATGACTTAAGACTTGGTAGCCAATAAAATCACGATAGAATCTATGGCAAAAGTGATTTAATTCCATTGGATGATATTCGCGTACACTTTCAAGACTATCATATATTTAAATACTGCTGTTTTTCACTAACATTAATCAACTAAAAACTAAATTATGTATGACGTTTTTTGATGAGATGTAATGTACTTTCTAGATTGACCTGTACCTGTATTTTTTTTTCTTTTCAATTTGTTACATATCTCAGTTGTGCCTATTGTACTGCTGTCTACCATCTTGTATTGACTATATTCATGTACATCGGCAGAAACTTGTAATTGGCAATTTTGTGCTATACTTCTTTGTACTCTGTATTTTAGCTGTAAGTTTTCCTAAAACAATAAAAAAAAATATTGTTAATATTTTCAGCCATCAAAACAAGTTCAAACACAGAGATTTGAGATCAACCGATATACTCATTTAGTGTTATTATCAATTCAGTGATAACTGGTATCTGCTGGCTTAGCATACGAGTGTGTCAGTGGACGAGTGCCCTTAAAGGTGGGCGGTGCGTTCAACCTGGGCAATGTAAAGATACACACTGGTGAGGCATCACCCTCATAACAAATCTCGTGTTATTTTTAAAACTACGAACGTACAAAGTACTAAGATGTTTTCACTGTGAGTATGAGTAGGATGTGAGGTCCAGGTGAATGGGATGGCCTGCAGGGGTCGTCAAATATGAAAAAAGGGCACAGCAGAAGCACTCAAAACTGGTGGACTTGCATGAAAGTATCTACAGATAGAAGGAAGCGGTAGACTATTATCTCTGTCTAACCCGGAGGAAAATAGGTGTGATATATGTTAAGATAGGTAGGTATAAGATGTATAAAGGGTTTAGCAAGCTCGCGCGCGTCGCTGCCATCTGTACAGGGGACGCGTTGGTGACCCAGTGGGTCCCACATCCGAAGAGGGCAGATCGAGATAGATGGCCCTGAGTCAGCCGGGGTGCGAGGGGTATGCTCTATAGCTACCTCACCTTCGGCCTTGCACTGCGACCCACAGACGGCGTTCGGTCAGTCGTTTTGAGTCCGACATAACCTCCCCCTCCGGCTCCGGCAGGGGAGGTTATGTCCGTATCCGTGGGGATTTCCTGCACGATACAAAAACAAAGGGTCCAACAAGATCTTCAAGTCCGAAATCTCTACAAAAATCTTACTCGAATTTTATTAGTCTTTGTTTGCTTAAGTATATCTATTTAATTAGATAAATTTTATTACGGCTATACTCACGTAAATCGTCTGGATACGCTCGACTAGTTTCGGACCCGACCGGAGTCCTTATTCATGAGTAGAGAGATCTATTTATCTTTATAACTTATCGTATCACAAAATAATATATTTTATAATTAGATCTAGCCAGCCCACCCTGGCCTCACCAGTGGCATAATTCTAAAGCCATGTGTTATCCAATTAAAAAACCATATTTAATAATTTTCATAATCATGTGCACAATTTGTGAAAATGGGTACATACTCGTAAGGTGTTTATATGACTTTTTTAACAGCCAAACTCCGCTTCAAGGCCTGCAAATATAGGTACTTAACAATGTAAGTAATTAAATGAACTACATAGATAAACAATCATTACAATTTTCATAATAAGTAATTCACAGCAATGTCAATAAGTAGGATACGACGGTATTTCAGTCCAATTGAGCAGTCCGACTGGGGAAGTACCTCTGCCCTACACCATCAGTTGTTGGATTTTTGAGGGCTCCAACTACCAGTAACGACTGTCATAGATGTTTATATGACAACCGGGACCGACGGCTTAACGGGCTCTCCGAGGCACGACCAACCAATATTCATCCATAAAAATATTTGCACTGAGCGGGGATCGAACCCGTGCCTTCTGCGTAGCGGCCGCGTTCACTACCTCTACGCCACGGAGGCCCCTAATGCTTGTCCTGCTTTATCTTCTACACTTACGGCATAGAAACTCTCTGTTCAAACAGGGCCGGCAGCGTGAGTGTGACGCCTCTGGCGTTGCACTCGTCCATATGCCACGGTAATCACTTTCCATCAGGTGGGCCGTGTGTTTGTCTGCCACCTAAGTGGTATAAAAAATAAAATAAATAAATATGTAGGTAATATCATAATTTCAGGAGTAAAATTAAAAGATAATAAAAGAAAGTTATTAATGTTCTAATAATGTATGTGAACCTATCAGATTTGTTGCCTTTGAGTATTAGCGTGATGTTTTATAGTTTATAGCTTTCCTTGATAAAAGCACTACTCAATACAAAAATGTTTTTCTCAATTTGAACAAGTAGTGCCTGAGATTAGTGTATTCAACTAAACAAACAAATAATCTCTTTCGCTTTATATTTTATCTACTCTGATACTATAATACAAAGATTATAAAATCAAAATCAAAACTCTTATGACAAACATTACGCACAGGACATTAAAAAAGTTCTATTACGATACAGGTCTTGTATGGACACCTATATCATTAAATAACTTTTTAATCATAACGATACACCTATACAACCTTCATATGGACTGAACCTCTAATTCAAAAAAAAATCCGCCGAAGGAAAAAAAAATTGCGCCTTGATGCCAACATTTTACATTTAAATTAAACAAAGTTTGGTTTTGTTTGTAAAATAAATGTGAGTAGATAAAGTAGTGTATGACACTGTACATAACTTGGTCTTATAACACTCGTATGATACTATAAAAAACTCGCCTACGGCTCGTTTTTTTAAAACACACTCGTGTTATAAGAACCCTTATTATGCAACAGTATCATAAACTACTAAAATAATATGTATATTAAAAATATAGTATAGATTAGATATATCTAAGTGCTACTTATTTATATAGATACTGGACTATTTAATAACACAGACAGTTTAGAGCTTAGTCTAGACGAGGGTCTAACTCATCTAATAAAAGTGTCTGTGTGTCTGCTACATTAATGTCTGAAGTTTTATCTCAAATGCAATCGAATCGGAAATCAACAGTTTATTATTTATATAAATTGCTAGCTACAACCCGCGACTTTACCTGCTAGGAATTTACTATGTAGGTAATAATTTCTTGCTATTTTACTCGAATCCTAAATATACTTTCTTTTAATGTTTACCTTTTAGAATATCAGCAGTCTATTCGTGTTTGTTGATGTATATGTCGCTGCCAACCAGCTTAATCAGCCGTCCAATTAACTGCCTAGGCAGTCAACTAAACGCCGCCATTCGATTAACGGCCTGATTGATATTCAGCCGTCTTGTTTATTACATCATTTAACAACCTGGCTGGCTAATGCTTAGGCCAATCGTAAGATGGGGCACTACCTGTAAATAAGATAGAAAATTACATACAAACATACATATACTTACATCTGTAAATCCCCGAGGGGGTAGACAGAGGTGTATTCACAGAAAATTAGTAATAGGTTTATTGTGATAACTACGCAATCCGACTTGGTTAGGTTAGGTTAGAAGGATTATGCAGGAGCGGAGAGGAGCGTAGCTCCCTCATTAAGCTTTAGTGGTTATATTACTTTATAAACATGCAGAAATAAGTCATTTTTCGAACTGTTTAATTCAATGGCTAGGCAATTAGTTAAACGTCATCGATCCAAGCTATTTGCCTAGCCGTTGAATTAAATGGCTGAACACCATTCAGGCCGTTAATTGACGGCGTTTAGTTAACTGCCTAGGCAGTCAATTGGACGGCTAAATAAGCTAGTTGGCGGTGTCATATAGATTACATATATACATTTTCTCACGTCTATTTCCCTTCGAGTTAGACAGAGACAGCAGTCCGTCATCTGCTTCTTCACACAATTCACGAGTTTCCTCAACATTTTTTTTAATTCTTTTTTTTTTATATTAGCAACCGAAATTATCGAAATTACTAACATTCTCTTTAACCCCTCCAACTAAGCGAAATTGCTTGTACTAGGAGTGAGTTCATGTCAGTAGTGTAATAGCCAGGATTCGAACCCGCGGGACCTCTCGATCGTAAGGCCGAGTCCTTAACTACGCTTTTCACGCTACTACCTTACTTAATATTATGTATTGATGAAATATTTTAAAAATTCGTGTTGGTTGATCATAGACTTTTCAACTGCTACAATCAATTCCGACTTAATGCAAATATGTTCTTGGCATGAATAATTGAATATATCTATTTGCTTTCGTCTAGATGTACCCATATACAATACGAATTCCATAATATAAGTTTTTCATGAGGGCGGATTCACAGACAACAACTAGAACTAAATATACTCCAAAATGTACCGAAAAAACATTTCTTTATACAGTAACGAACGCATAATTTCGTGAAGTTGCCAATAAAAATGCCTCATTATGGATAAATAAAATTTACGAGTGCAAAGCTCGACTCAAAGCGCAATATGCTAGGTCAATGGACCACGTAACACTTTTCAAGGATAAGGGTATACCCACACAGACACAATGGGTATATTTACAAGAACATCAAACAGATGTACGTGTGAGATAGGGATATCTATGTATGAATGCATGAATGGGGTTTGGTTGGTGCAAAACTATGTTAACGGTGAGGTTTTGGATGACTTGCCTTGTATGGTTTAAGGGTAAAAACAGCAATGATACATTGTTTACAATTACTTTAGCTGGTTAACTAAGTAGCTTAAGTTTTTATGTATGTTTGTGTGATTGTGAGGTTTTTTTTTTACGTGCGGGAAATCCCCACTGGTACCCCCCCTTCGGAGCCGAAGGGGGAGGTTATGTCGGACTCGAACCGACTAAACCGCACGCCGTCTGTGGGTCGATTTGCTAGGCCGGAGGTGAGGTTGTCTTTTGACATATCCCTCGCACCCCGGCTGACCCAGGGCCATTCCTCTCGGTCTGGCCCTCCTCGGGAGGGGGGACCACGCGGTCCCCGACTCGCCCCCGGTATGGGGGGAAGTGTGATTGTGAGGTATTGAGGTTCGTTGCCAGGTTTGTTACAAAGTATTATTGACAAAGAATCACGGAATTGGAAATGTGCCAGTAAATCACCAAATGCCTACCCATTTGGTGATTTAGAGGTGTCTTATTACATTTCGTCCCACTTGATAGAAGGTGAGCCTATTGCCGCCTGCTTATCTATACTAAGTAGTTGGCGTAAACTAACTTTAATTATATTGAGGAATTCCAATATTTACAATAATTAAAGGAGAATTAGAATTAGAAATAATGAATTACGGAAACAGCGAATGAAGGAATAGAAAAGTTGGAACAGCCTAGAACGGAATTTGATGGAATAGAATGTCGAATGTATAGAATTTGACGTTTATCACATGCGTTAACGACTGTCAAATACGTCAAATCCCGTACATTCGTCATTCTATTCCATCAAACGCCGACTAAAGCTATGCCACTTGTCTAGAGGAGCTGGTATTTATCGAATGAGACAGGATTTGGGTTTATTTAGGGATTGCCGCTGGTCTATCTCTACTAGGTTGCAAGAGTGGAAGTGTATAAGAAACCACAACTTACGTCAGTAACAATTAGAAATTAAAGCTCTCGAGTCCTCGTGCAGGCAGGGCTCCATCCAGATCTTGCTAACCACATTCGCAATCCGGTGTACCTGCTTATTAATGAAGAAGGTTCTATTAGACGGCAGTCACTCACATAAAAGCCGTATAAACCGTTGACTCCGAGCTTCGAGAAGGCTCGGATGCAATCTTAAACAACTTTAAGATAATAATATACCTACTCAATGTAGGAGGGACATAAATAGTATGAAAAAATATTTTATTTACAAGTGCCATTTCTAACAGGTCGTTTTGGAGTGAAGGACCTCCGAGCATTGACTTTGAATGCTGATCCAAATCTAGGGACATAAGATGTAAACACGTTTTAGCGCATATCCATACTAATATTATAAATGCGAAAGTAACTCTGTCCGTCTGTCTGTATGTTACGCTTTCACACCTAAACCACTGAACCGATTTTGATGAAATTTGGTATAGGCGTAGATTAGACCTTGATAAAGGACATAGGCTATATTTGGTCGCGATAACCGACATCCACGCGGGCGGAGCCGCGGGCGAAAGCTAGTTATAAATACATTATAGATGATTGAATGAAACTTTGAATCATACAATTTTTAGCATGCTACCTGGTGGTAGAAATTTGCTGGCACAAATTTGTCATAAATTTCTACCTGGGGGCCACCGTGCACAATTGCGAGGTACCCTCCACAGTGATCTAATCTCGGTTGGATTGCGTTCAGGGGTCAGTAAGTGTTTAGCCGGGCAGGGGGATTGCGGTCGCAGCACTAGTTAGTGTGCTGCAACGACAATCCTTTGTTGATGAGGCCGTCACGCAGAGTGCCCATTGTTAACATGGTACGTGTATATAATGGTGACCCTCTTTCCTGAGACTTTCCATCAGGCGAGTGAACGACTGACGTGTCCGATATATAAAAATACCGATTCAAAGCGATTAAGATAGGAATTTTTTTTTTTAATCAGATCAGGCGGGGTTCGAACCTGCGATCTTTCTCTTACATGGATGTATTGGTAGATTGCTTCACCGTCGCCTCAAAGACGGATATATAAGGCAAAGATTTTAATGGATTCAGGCACGGTACGGTATATTAGTGGTCAAAGCAAACATCCCTTTTCTTTAACGTTGGTGAAAATTTTCCTTTATCAGTCGATATATCATAGATTGTTCGAACACGTGAAGAGAATGGACGAAAGATGACCTAAGAAACAGATTTATGGAGCGAGGCAACCCGGTAGGGTACCTATACACATGTATGTCATTCAGATCGAAGGCATTTTATGGAATGGATCTGTATAAGGTAGAACACGACGGTATTTCCGTCCAATTGAGCAGTCCGACTGGGGAAGTACCTCCGCCCTACAGAATTGTGTTCTCGGTGGTGAGTAGGGTAGCCAAAGCTCACTGGAGAGTTTTAGTGCTGTCAGTGGGGAGACTAAAGGCTATTTCTGTTTCGTTTTCTACACTGACGGCACAAAAACTATCTATGATTACAGGGTTGGCAACAGGCTAACCTGGCGTTGCATACGTCTATAGTCCACGGTAACCATTTACCATCAGGAGGACCGAGTGCTTGTCTGCCACCTCAGTTGTATGAAAACATGTCAAGATTACCTAAAACAATCGAGCGTGTATGAATATAATATTGAAAGTAGAAGATACGAAAGATGTGTGCCAGGATGGTAGTAAGTGGAAACATGTGGTCTCTGCCTATACCACTGGGAAGGGGGCATGACTGCATGTATGTATGTATGTTTCATATTTACGAAGCCTCCACTACGAGTGAATGCCAGGGCACGCCGTGATTGCGGCGGTAAGACCCATCATGGGGGAGTGGCTAGAGAGGCCACACGGGAGCCTCTCGTACCGTCAGACACAGATGATAACCGGGCACGGTTACTTCGGGCGGTATCTGCATCTGATGGGTATTGAGCCAACACCCGAGTGCCATCACTGCGACGCGAGCGTGGACTCGGGGCTGCACACGCTCACCGAGTGTCCGGCGTTTGAGACGCCGAGGCGGGAGCTTGTGCCGGCCCTGGGGGTGAGAGTGCTCACGCTCTCCACCCTGCTCGCGGCGATGGTCCGCTGCGCGGATGCGTGGGCGGCCAGCGCCTCTTTCTGCGAGCAGGTCATGCTCGCGAAGGAGACAGCAGAGCGGGCGCGGCGCGGTGAGCGAGAAAGACTCGCTGACATCGCTGCTCGCGCCCGAAGGCGGCTCGGGCGTCGGAGGGCGTTGACAGACCTCCGCCCCCCATGAGCGCGGGCCTGAGGGTGACGGGTGGAGCCGCCCGTCACCCTAGCAGAAGCAGGCCACGGCGGCGGCGCGCATCGTAGGACGATGCGCGCCTCCCCACACCGGGGTTGAGTCGGGGATCGCGTGGTCCCCCACCTCCCGAGGAGGGCCAGACCGAAAGGGATGGCCCTGGGTCAGCCGGGGTGCGAGGGATATGTCGCAAGACAACCTCACCTTCGGCCTAGCACCACGACCCACAGACGGCGTGCGGTTTAGTCGGTTCGAGTCCGACATAACCTACCCCTCCGGCTCCGGAGGGGCGGGTATCCGTGGGGATTTCCCGCACGAAAAAAAAAAAAAAAAACGAGTGAATGCTGCGCAAATTGCTGATTAACACTTACATATTGATGCTGCAATCGATAGATAAAAAGTAGTTGGCAGAAATGGAGCTAATTATATTCTAGAACTTAGAAGCACTTGTTTTCGGTGAACGATTAGTGGGTTAAGCTACCTAGGCGAGGTTGCCATTTGGATGGGTGACTTAGTGGTATTTTAGCCGCGGTAGCCTAGTGGTATGGGTAATGGACTGCTGAGACGAGGTCTCGGATTCGATCCCAGGTTTTACCATGGCACACACCAATGACTTCGATGCTTTTCGAAGTTATGTGTGTATTTATCGCAGGTTTATAAGTGCCCGGTTAATGGCAATAGGCTCGCCACCTATTACATTGGGACCTGAACATAAACTGGCGAAATGTGGGTGCTAGCACCTCTGCCTACCCCTTCGGGGGTATAGGCGTGAGTTTATGTTTTTTTGTATGTGACCGCTTCTGTGCCATCTCTTCCTGTTGGTATAGTAGAAGGCGGCTAAGGAAATAGGGCTGTACCCCATCTGACAGTAAACATGTGTATGTTTGTCATGGGTGCCATGATAAAGAGCCCGCCTGACAGCAATAGGCTAACCCCAATTACGTGGGACCGAAAATCGTAGTTGGCGAAAGGTGGATGTTTATACACCTCTGTAAACCTCTTCAGCGTAAATTTTGTATGTGTGTGTGTTATTTTAATATATATACTCCCCTTATCGCTCCCCAACGAACTCCTTCCATGATGACAGTGACCATCAAACCAAACACCATATTTTTAGCCCTAAAGCTTTTACAATATTCAAATTCAATTAAATAATTCAAAAAAAGCTAACAAGTAGTTGAGATGCGCATGATTCACCCGCTGGCGATTTCCGTTGCCAGCGCGTTCTAAATTTAAACGAGCCCCCTTTTCGAAAATGGAATAAAATTCGTCGGCGCACGCGCATCCTTTTATTATTTCAGGACGTCTCGTCCGACTGTGGATTGATATTGTCTTAAATTATCGACACCAAAGAGTTTTTGGGAGGAAATCGTAATCTACTGTATCGAGTTACATAAACGGAAGATTAGTTTTTTTTACCGGAAAGAATTGTGAAATTTGGTAACTATTTAAATTCTCTTTGTGAAATTAATGGGGAGGAATGAGATGTGATGTTCGGCCAACTACAAGGGAGGAAACAGGCAAGATGATCACACCTGATGTGACGCTGCTATACGATTTTTATAGTAGAATTTATACATATTGTACGTATACAATATAACCATCGCGAAAACTTTAAATGTGCAATATAGGATAGTTCTACATGATACAGACCCTGGGACCCACTCATCCATTTAATCAAACTTAGTAAACAGCAAAATACAGCAAGATACAGTGAGGTTATTCGAGTCAATAGTAAAACCAACAATTCATCAGGATTCGGGTAATTTGAGATAAGTTACACTTCAAACTATGTGTGACAACTACCATCCTTAGTTTCCCCGTGACCATAGCTACTGAAAAGTAGTCAAAACGTCGGGCCAAAAGTAAATAATGACAAATAAACCGCGATATAATCTGTTAAAAAGTGATTTTATTTCAATCAGAATACCTAGTTCTAGTTCTATAGTTCAGTTTTTTATATACAAAACTGTTCAAATAGACACCATTTATTTGTACCGAACGGGCAGACGAACGGTTACGCGAACAATTAACCGCTACGGAAATGGACATGAAAATCCTACTAATATTATGAACGTGAAAGCTTGTAAGTATGGGTGGATGGATGAATGTTTGTTAGAGCGTTTTCACACTCAACCGATATCCGATATCCGACATCGGAGGAAGTCAAATGTATGAGAGTCAAATATATGAGATATATATCTCTCTTTCACATTGTTCGGCCCGATATCGGTTATCGGAGCCAACACCACTGTTTTGGCCCGATATCGGAACACAAAGAAACTAAAACAGCGATTGCAAGCAATTTTCGACCTTAATGACATTTTCTGAGTTACATGTCTTTTCGCTTTAATTGATGACGCTGATCACGAATATAAGAAAAAAACTCGATAGCATGTCATGTCAATAAGGTCGAAAAAAAAACTTTTTTATTTACTCCTAGCATCCCTAACTAGTCTGTGCTATCGAGCAAATGGCCGTATCGGGCCGATTTTATCGGATAAATGTGAAAACAGCATAAGGTGTCGACTATCGGATGTCGGCTATCGGCGTCCGACACCGATATCGGATATCGGATGAGTGTGAAATAACACTTGCACGTAAAAACTGCTGAATGGATTTTAATGAATCTTAACAATAGTATAGCTTATACATCAGAATAACATATACGCTACAATTTATAACGATAACCGCTATTATAGCGATAAACGACATACACGCGGGCGAAGCCACGGGCAAAAGCTAGTTAAGAATATTAGTAACTAAAAGTTCTATTAAATTCATTAATCCTCCAGTCACGTTAAAGGTTGATGATAGTGTAATGACCGGGGTTCGAACTCACGACCTCTCAATCAAAAGTCCAAAACCTTATCCATTAAGTTACCGACTAAATACATAAATATAAGAATATAAAATCCAACTGAAGTCTTAATTTATGTGCTATATTCAGGGATTAAACTCATATGAGTAATAATATAATTGAACCAATATTATATTGAATCAAGATTATATTGCTTTTCTTATTACAACGAATAAACATTTAATATGTATGCTCTCAATTTCATTTGTAAAGTGAGTAATAACTTTAAACGAGCTAAAGTTCAATGAATTAGAGATACACAAACTACTAAATGTTATAAATGAAACTGCACCCTTGAGATTTTAAACTATCTTTACTACTGAACATACCTCTATTTCTTCATATAATATTTTAAACGTACCTTTAATTATTGTACTGAATAGGATAATCAATGTATGAGATTGAGACCAATATTCTTGGCAATCCATGGATTCTCCGTGCGGGTGCCGGGTCCATCGCGTTGCTCAGTTGGGAACTCGGGACAGTGCCTGGAACTTGAGACCCAAGTGTAGGTTCAGAAGTGGCCCCTTTGTGGATGTACATTTGTACATCATCGATGATGTACAACTTCAGGTCCCAAGTTCCCCTCCCTGCCTAACCAAATTAGATGTGGACCTACTAGTGCCGCTTTAGACGTTCGTCCTAGTAATGAGCTTATTGTAGATCTCGATGGGCCTAGATCTGTATGTAGATTTTGGAAAGATTTTGCTGGTATACCTCTCGCTCCCACTTCTACTGCATACAAATTAACCACGTTACTGTTTTTGATTATTGCATTATGACCTTAAACGTATTTCCATCCCTTTCATTGATTTATTATATTCTATGCATTCACGCGTGGTCCCCGTGGCGTGGCAGAGTAGAATTTGGGCCGCCCCTTCTCTTCCCATGTGGTGTCCTACAAGGCGACTATGGGATAGGGCTGATTAATGTCAACATCAGACAGATATGTACAGTCCAGACTCAGCCTCAGATGAATGGCTCGCGTCAACAATAGTGCCCGGAATACGGCAATAGGCTCACCCCCTATTCCATGGAACCGAATACAGATTGGTGAAATGTGGGTGTTAATTCACCTCTGCCTAACCCTCCGGGGATAAAGGCATGATTATATGTATGTATATATGTATGCATTCACTGTTCTGTCAATCAATGGGTAAAGCGCGGTTGCCTTTTGGATGGATAACCGCTTAAAAGTTGACACGGTAAAATTCGGTACCGGCTGTCAAAAGGCGTAAGGTTAAGACGGAGGTCTTGTTTTATAACACTGAGATGGCAAACAAGCACACGGTCCACCTGATGGAAAGTGATTACCGTGGGAGGGGAGTCACACTCGTGCTGCCGACCCTGTAAACACAGAGAGTTTTTGTGCCGTTCAGTATAGAAGACGAAGTAGGAATAGCCTTTGGTCTTCCACTATCGCCCATGTAGCCTATGGGCTACATGGGCGACTGGAAAACTCTGTCTGTCTGTTAATGGCGTTGTATACTAATCACAACTCACGCTGGGACGTTATACGACAGTCACTCCTAATATAGTCGAAAAACTAAGCCACATCATATTTAAGTGGACTACGGACTCCAATGTAAAGGTCTCGAATGCGACTAGACCCCAACTGCAATAAAACCACTGTCATACGGCTGACATTGCATAAATTGTCATTAAATTTTAGACTTTACATCTGAGTTTTAAAGTTGAAAATGAAAAGAGAAAGAGATTATAACATTTTTCATTCACTGTACAAGATTGTCATTTAATTTTAGACTTTGACAGTATTTTAGTAAAGCCTAAAGTTAAATGGCATTGGTCACAGTGCCTGTGGCACCGCAGTGGGTTTGCCATAAAAAAAAAGTAACAGAATCAGTGCCCAGCACTAACGCAAAGATGATAGTGATTACAACGCTCACGCTTCATATCTATATTCTTAGAAGCCAATTCAGCATCCTGTACAGCAATTTCAGTCCATATCAAAATTATGCAAAGTTCTCATAATAAGAAACGGATACACAGGAGCATATCCGGAGATACACTTATCCGTTATAACTGTATAACATTGCGTGTGCCCAATATTACAATAACATTGTGGACACGCAATAAGATAAAACATGTTTTATTGCGTGTCTGCATTTTTTTTAAATGTTTAACTGACATAAGGTTTTTTAATTTTAGGTGATAGTGTATCAAACACATTAACAGTGCCTACTGTACTTTTTTGGCATATTTTAACTTAGGTTAATTGTTTTGTTTTAAAGTTTTTTTTCTATCTATAGATACTTTTGTTCATTCAGCTACGAGACAAATGTAAATTCGTCCACATTTAGCCTTAAGGATATAAATATTGTAAGTTGACGTCTTAAAAACTGCCGCAGAGGAGTTTGTTGCGCCGTTTCTTCTCCACCAGCGCCTTGGAAGCGGTGGTAAACTTAGATTAATAAAATAAATAAAAAACGCCTTTTATTCCACGCATTTTACAAATGAAATTAACAATAATCGTATTGTTAATCTAACTTAAAATATAATATAAATGTGTAAATAATAATTAAAATGTGAAAATGATTTTAAGTGTAAATAATTCGAATGTACAGATAACTTTGAATAATATTTTTATTGTTTATTATAATTGAATTTAAAATTAATATTGAATTTAAGTTAGTATTTTCTCCATGGATCGCTCTCAGGTGAAGGCCTCCAGGAGCTTAGGTTAAGGAGAATTTATTATTGACATCAAAAAGAAACAATCATGTTATTCTAGATTGAATAAAAATATTTTATTATGACATTAATTCATTACAGCACATTATAAACCACAGACAGTTTATAAAAATACTATACCGTCTAAAAATAAAAACCGCCATCCTGAAATACGTTCTAGGATCGTAGCAAGTGATAAGATATTGCTACCGTAATAGGAACCTATTTTCAGTTGTGCTATAATTTTATAGTGGCCCTCCCAAATAATAATTTTAAAACAAATAACAGACCAGCCCCTCTAGACAAGTGGCAATTCGCTAGCCGGCGTTTGGTGGAATAGAATGACGAATGTATGGGATTTGACGTAAATGACAGTCGTTAACGCATATCAAATACATCAAATCCTATACATTCGTCATTCTATTCCATCAAACGCCTGCTAGCGAATTGCCACTTGTCTAGAGGGGCAGCTAGACAAGTGGCAATTCGCTAGCTGGCGTTTGGTGGAATAGAATGACGAATATATGGGATTTGACCTATGTGACAGGCGTTAACGTATGTCAAATACGTCAAATCCCATACATTCGTCATTCTATTCCATCAAACACCGGTTTGCGAATTGCCACTTGTCTAGAGGGGCTGAGGATGAGTGAGCTCCGGGTACGAATTTTAGAAAACCGGTGAGGTTCGCACTAAGTCTTTCAGAGCCAAGGCAATCTCTCTTGCAAGCGGGTGTTCCTACTGAATGATGGACGAGACCTTAAGGCTGAATTTCCTTTGTAAAAATGTCCACAAAAGCTGTATAACCTAACCAAAGGGAGAGGAAGGAGTTAGTGGATCCCATACGCCGACCTGAAAACCTCGGGAAGATCCAGCAACCGGAAATGACGATGACGACAAGTTTACCCACCCCCCTTCTACTTCTTCTTCATCCTAGCGTTAATCCGAGTCCCAGCCAGAAAGCTTACATCTCGTAGGCAGGAATGATCTCGGAGTCAAACTGCGGGTTTGGCTGAACCTCGCTATCTAATTTCATGGAAATTATATTGAAGTCTACCCACCGCCCTTGCCAGGTCTTAAATCTCAGATATAACTAGCGTTTTTATTCCAAGCAGTTTTCAGCTTACCTCATCAGATAAAGACGCCAACATGAAGTAGGTATTGTAACGATGTAAATGTAAGCAACCTCGTGACCTTCGTTCATTCCATCTCTCCCGCACATTATTCATTAGTACGCAGACACGACACTTCATTTAATATTCTTAAAAAATAAGCATGACTCTAAGTCCATATCTATATTATCCATACTAATATTATAAATGCGAAAGTTACTCTGTCTGTCTGTCTGTTACGCTTTCACGCCTAAACCACCGAACCTATTTTTATGATATTTAGTATAAGAGTGGATTAGATCTTGAGAAAAGACAGGTATATGTTTGGCCGCGATAAGCTGACAACAGCTAGGTACTTAGTTGTATAAGAATTCAATAGTTTGCTTGTTTGATAAAAAAATGGAATTGTTAATTCTATTTATTTATCACATGCAATGGAAGTACTTACATAACAATTATATGTCCGAACTAAAAATAAATTGAGTTTATTAGGCACTTTTCAATGATAGGTACTAGCAATAGGCTACATTACATTCCACTGGGTACGGGATAAATAGGCTTCTCTCAATTTGCTCAATAGCTCCCTAGAAGTAAATGATTATTCTATTCTTCCCAGCCACTTTTCTAGGGTCTTTGTCTATCAAACTGGATGGTTTTTCTTTGGAGTAGACAATTTTAAAATCTATAATAGAAATATTTTCGGAAAAACTTATCACAATCGACAACTGTGCCTTATTTAGGTGACTTCTTTTTATTTCATGCATAGGCACATGGTACCTTAAAATATCAATCAATTAGCGTTAGCCTGTCGCAGCCCACTGCTGGACATAGGCCTCTTCCAATATCGGGAGGATTCGACCTACGGTTTCCTCGCTAGCGAGACGGGTTGGTACACGGTTTTATTTCGAGTTTTTCCTTCTCTCGCAGTGGTATCGTCTGCGTATTTTTTTCCGCTCAGTATGTACCTTTTACCACGTCGGATGAGATGGGGTTGATACATGTATCTTTCTCCGTCACCACACGGATAGGCTTAAAATAATCATCCGCCATTCAAACTGTCCTATCTCAAGATGCATAATCTACATGCATGTACCGGATGACGCGTCGCGTGTAAATTTAGCGTCGCGCGCCAGGTTCACGGACATGTGCCGGCGCAGAAGACGGCGCCATTTTGCTTTTGTTTGTTGCCAGATTCGCCTTATGAATGCACCGTCGGAAAATGTCACTTGTCCCGATTATGTTGACTGTCTTTTTATGTTGTAAATAATATCTGGAGGACTGAAGGATTGTAGTTTATATGGGTATATGGCAATTATAATTCTCGGAAAGAAATTAATGGCAAAATTTATGAACGGAATTTAACAATATAATTTTTTTGATAATTTTCAATGAAATAAAATTTTATGGCGCGAAATTGCTAGTGTTTTGGTGCTTAAAAAATTATGGAGAATTCATTCTTGATTTTTGCATATTGTTACCGGAAACGGTGCACACAGTGAGGTATGAAATCATTGAAATTATCCCGCTCATGCTTAAGCTGTGGAATGACCCCCTACTGTAATTTTTCCAAGCGACTATCACATAGGGTTCTTCAAGACGAGCGTTCGACTGCTACGTCAGAGAACGCGGGTTCGTCTCTGAACAGTACGTAAAAATATTGATATGCTTAAGTATGACTGATTACTTCTATATGTAGTATTTACGACAGAAAATGTATTTTAATATGATTATCCGTATTCTGGCATCCATATTATTAAACAGCAAACTAGTCAAGCTATGCCTACTTTTTGCTATAGTACCGTGTGATGTGTCGTAGAATATTGCAGTTTCTACTTATGAAATTTAAAACTATTAAAGTCTGGCAATTTCCTGACTAAATACTTTCACAGCGTTTGATATTCCTGTTCCTTTAGACAAGTGGCAATTCGATGGCCTGCGTATGAAATAGAATGACGAATGTATAGGATTTGACGTATTTGACATGTGTTAAAGACTGTCATAAACGTCAAATCCCAAACATTCGTCTTTATATCCCACCAAACGTCGGTTAGCAAATTACCACCTGTCTAAAGGGGCTGTGGTTCCAGCGTCAGGCACCAGTCTGGCCCATGCTGAACCTGGCCCTATTCAGCAAGCCTGTGAGGTATATACCTATTGCATTTTTGTAATTGCGTTTTTTTCCTCCTTCTCATTCTGTATCTCGTAGGTTTATATTTGAATAAAGTATTTCTTTCTTTCTTTCAATACACTGGCATCCCACATACGCGTATTATAATTTCTGTTAAAATATACCTACTCGAAGTAATTTCCCTCTGACCTTTCCTATTTCCGCATTTTCCACCGCTTTATCCAAGTACATCGTGATCATCCAAAATGCAAAATATCTCCGGTAATAATAGACAAGATAAACACAACAGTTTATGCATCATTTCCGGATACGCATGACGGTCATAGCCTTACGAATGATTTCCTTTGTACAATATTACACGAGCATGACATGCGAATTTAAATACACTATGAAATCACATAGGGTTAACTGGGTCGAAGATCTTCATAAAAGGCAAAAATAGGATGAACTAACGGGTCCTGGTAAGAGGAGTAGACCTATGAAGTCCTGGCCTGACGTCATAGACAGTGACATGCGTGCGAATAGTCTCAACATCAAGGACACAGAGGACCGTGCGAAGCGGAGGAAACAACCAGAAGCCTCAGGGTCCAGCTCCAAGTTCGACTTCGGACGCAATCAGGATTACGTTTCTCCATGATGATGATGAGGTGGCTCTTCCTGCCAAAACTTTCCAGAGCATCAGGTTCATCATAGAAGTGATAGGACATTATTTACTGACAGAACCGGCAACTGACACTGATAGGTGTGAAAACTGACCTCAGAAGCTTGGAGTGCGTGGAAGGTGAAGAGAACAGGTTCCACCTGCTTGCCGAATACCCCATGTCATGGGAGGCTATAGGGTCAGACAAACTGGATACATAAAAAAAGAACTTGAAAGATGTGAAGGTGGAACAGATCATAAGATGTAGGTAGTTAGGTCAGCTTTGTAATAACTTGGATATTTAAACAAGGCAAACAGCTGCATCTGATATTTACTTGAACGAAAAAGTATTAAAATACATACCACATTACATATTTCTATACAGAATGTTGAAGTGTCGATTATAAATAAATTATATAAATGTCAATGCCCCGTGTTACCGTTGTTAATGGTTTCCAAATTTGCATAAATATATTATGTTCAAGCTTGTTATACCTTCAAGGTGTTGGCAGAAGTGTTTCTTTTCTCAGTAGTTGCCATGTCACGCACTGCACGGTAGGGGAAAAAATAATGACGATTCCAAACAAATTTAATATTTTTATGGAATAAATGATTTTTTGAATTGAATTTGAATTTGAATTTGAATTTGAATTTGAATTTGAATTTGAATTTGAATTTGAATTGAATATTTTGATCGTTATATTTTTGGGCGCTCCAGCTGCTCGAATTTGTGGTAGAGTTTTTTTTTTCATTACACTAAAGGCTCACTACAGTAATTTGGATAGTCCATGCATGATTCTGAGTTAGTAGAAGCAATGCGTGCATCATGGAACATCTTATATCTTCAAATAGATATCGATTACGAAAGAAGATTTTTCAAATACCTAGAATGACTATTGTTCAACATTATTCAGAATATATACATTGATATTACAACTGGATTTGCAGCAAAACAAAAGATTTTATTTACTTGTGATTTTAATAAATTAATCTATTATAGAACTTAACCTGGAAACTAGGGACAACAAAGAAATCATTATACCAAATTAAGCAGTACCTATTAATATTCATCCAAACTCAGCGTGCAAAATTGTAAGTTGCTTACGATTAAGCATATCAAATATGCATGATAAACAATGTAATAAAACATGAAAAACAATATACACTTAATATATTTCAAGACCAAGGTCGCAACGAACCAACATTCAAAATGGCTGCTCATTTCAAATTGGAGTCAGTACACTCATGTTTAACGAAGATCTCGCTTTAAAAGGGCAACAATTACGCATGTGTATTTATAATAAAACTTGTATATTTTTACACAACCAGGATCCACTGCAGAAAACTGGGTAACATTGAAGAGTTCGTTGGTATTACATGCACTTCCTGACTCGCCGAGGCCACTCGCAGCCGCCATCTTACATAAATTTTTTGACGTTTATTTTTGGCGGGCTTTTGTGTTCTGCCCAGAAATGGTAAGGAAACGATTATTGCCCGAAATGATTGCTTTATGATCATTATTCTTGTGAATTTTAATTATTATCTTGTTTATTTCACACAAGACTGGTATTTCATGTTACATAATTTATTTATTTTTACAATTGTGTAAGATTTTTAATAAAAGTCAATGAGTGGATTAAATACAAGAACAAATCCAATATATAGGTAACTTTTAACCGGTGCCAATTAATTTTAGCAAGGACCAAAGAAGTAGAGAGAATCATCATCGTCTTAGCGTTGATTCCGGTTACATTCAAGGCTTTTATCTCCAAGCTGGGGGTCCACTTAATCCTTTTCCTTCATTTGATTTGGCTTATATGGTTTTTATGGCAGAAATTACCGTTTGACGTCCCTATCTCAAGGCAAGAATGCGCTAGACCCACTTCCATCAATCAGGCAGGGAAATGAGATTGGCTTGGCTCCGAAGGTTTTGATAGGATCCCACACATTCCCAATTTCATAGGTTCCATACACCCTTAACGAACCCTTAAAGAATTTGGTTGAGTGAAACATATACGAGAACCAGAAAATAACACTTACAAACAGAATTAAATAACTTCAGTTATTTTATTTTGTTGCACAAGATTCGTGATGCCATTTGTAGGTACTGCAATTATTTTTATTATAAACATGGTACTAAAACTATCCTAGAGATTGCATTTCACTATCATTCGCAGGAATATTGTTACTTACAATTAAGTCTATATTATTATAGAATTGTAAATTATGTAGTTGTCTGTTCATTGGAGTATAATTGGGTTATGTGAAATAAATGACTCGAATCCAAATTTTTTTTTGGAATTTGACTCTATTCTTGTCTATGTTTTCTCATCAATTACTGAACTGATTTTGATGCATTTTTATTTTTACTAGAAGATCAGATCTAAAATCGATCGTAGTTGTTTGATTACATCGGAGATGTAACCAAACAAACATTAGTGAAAATAATTTCACGCGAGCGGAGCCGCGGGCTCAGTTAGTTAACTTTAAAAGTATAATTACAAGTCCGTATATTCAGTTTAATTTCCGTTTCAGTTCCATGGTTAAAATAACGATGACAAAAAAGTATCTTGGTTTAAAGAATTAAACTACGCCGATTATATCTGATGATAGTTAAAGTAGATTTTCTTGTTGTAGATAGTGAATACTAATCTCGTTATGTAGACTACCTATTTTGAGTTAAACTCTTTTTTATACTGACGCGTTCTGTATACTTATTTTTTGATTTTGGTACATATTCTTTTTCTCCATTGTTACCCTTACTAGATTATAAACACTTCAACAGACAACATCTTTTTACTGAATATTCCAGTAATTAGAACATGATACTTTAAATTCCCCGCGCCTGTTAACCATCATGCTACTTTATTGATCACCTTGGTACCAGTGCCATTGATGGTACAGTTGCAATTTTTATTTAGTATGGTACCAGTACCTAATGGTGCTACCATTTTTATATACCGTGGTACCATTGCATTGATCGCTCAACTGATTATTTTAACTGTGCCCTGTAGTACACTACGTTACGGGTCCGGCTGCAAAGCGGAGAATTGTTATTCGCGCTTTGAGTCATTTGTCGCAAGCGGAATATTTTTTAATTCGTCCGGACAAATGTTTTATACTATGTCTACCCTGGTGCTGTTCCATTTATCATTAATTAAGCAGTGTGAACGAACGTGGAATGGCATCGGGAATTATCGATTCAATTAGATCATTATTGCTTAACTCGGGACAAATTAGTAGTCACAAATATGGATACTTAGAATTTTGACGAAGACTGGAGACATTCTGAATGGCGAGGGTTCCTAGCTAGGCATCTGCTTGCATCAGCTTACTGTATGTACGGTATCCTATGGCGCTTGCATGATTCGAGACCGGAGGCGCTGTGCTTGTGGATGGCGGCCATATTTCCCGCCACACATCGCACGACGGCCATGCAGGAGTCTCGTGCCAGGATCCCTGCGACGCCAAGGGCAACCCGGGGCGCGTCGGCGTGTACGTTTCACCGCGAGTATCTATCTCGCATGAGCGACTACGATGCACAGACTTCGGCGCACTGCCCGCCTGATCATTGTTGGCGACTTCAGTTCCTGTTACAACATATTTTAACGTGAGTTTTTAAACCGTTTACATTTGGCCAATGACTATCGTGTGCGGATAATATGTGTTAACCTGTGTCTCGTATCCCGTCGTCACGAGTGATATAATCAGGAAATATGCGAAATATAACTCCAATATGTAAGTATGTTTTGATAAATATCCATATATCTTTTTTATACGCTTTTTATTAGCTTCATCTGTATGTTTGTTTGTAACCGACTCCTTTGGGCGCGATTTTGACCCACTTTAAACGGTCAGATTTAGTTTAAACTTTGTAGATTTATCGAGGACCGATGACAATACATTAATTATTTTATACAAACTTAAGTATGATATGAAATCATTTCGGTGTGTAATTTACTATATGAGATATCTATATGTTTGCCTGTAAATTATTTTTGTTCATTAGTAATTTCAGGAGAGCCATTTCTGGCTGGTGCGATACCTTTTTTCTTCCCTCATTAAAGTAGATTCAATTAACAAGGTAAAAAACCAAGCATCTTGGTACTCAGTATCATATTATTGTGTTATTATTGTGGCGACTAGGTACTCTTCTTCTCTTAGATCTCTTATTCTTCTTACCTAAAAAACTTCTCTGCTTCTTGCTTAAAAAAACCCGACTGATGCTGAAAAGATCGAAATAAGCTGTATAGCAGACGGTACCCATTAATTTTCATCTGGTATGACACTTGCAATAGGTACCGCCTGCTATAAAGCTTATTTCGATCTTTTCAGCATAATTCGGGTTTTTATTAATAACATTTGGAACATATCAACGCTGCTAAAATTTAACTCAACTGATGCATTCATCATGCTGTAATGATGTTGATGCTTAGCCCCGATTGCACCCGAAGCCTTCACCTCAGAGCACGAGCTGCGCCTGCGGGCTATACCTTCTCGAGGAGGCGGCTCCAAGACCGTGCGAAATGAATCCTCTTCGCTCGATCTTGGAGCCGCGGTTTAACACCTATATTTATATATAATGGGGTACTTGACTGTCTAGCCATTTAAGTCACTAAGTAAGCTAAATAAGACATTTAGTACTAAGTGCCCACTTGATGGCAATTGACCAAAGATGACCGAAAATCATAGTTCGCAAAATGTGAGTGTTAATACAACTCTGCCTACCCCTTCGGGTGATTTACTGGCGTGAATATACTTATATACTTGTATGTACGTCAGAACGAGTCATCTTTATTGTCAAATAAAAGTAACTACAGAACAGACGAAGGTTTTAATGCTCTTTTACCATTCTCAAATTAGTAAGCTCAATTTACTTTAACTACAAGAAAGTAATATTATATTATCTGTGGTACTACTTATTTTTTATCAGCGAGAAGCTCGTAATAACAAAGTGTAAATCTATTCCAAACTTTATGCCCAGTTTATCGGCCATTTTGTATTTATCTTTAGTCATATCTATCGAGGTTTACGTTTTATAAACTCAGTTTACGAGTCTGAACTTGTTGTACTGGAATTCTGAGTATTAAGGTAGTTATAGTGGATTATTTACAGAACTTCCTTCAATTGAGAGGTTAGTTTAGCTATTTAAATGAAAAAGAAAAGGCTTGATTCATATTCATAGAATAGGTATCGAATTTCAGCCGCATTACAGTTAAATTAAAAAATCGACTACAATGAAAAAACTCAGAGAATGATGGGACAAGATGTATGGGACTCCTGCCAAGATCTACTCAACTTGAGTCAATCTCACAAACTTATATGCGCATATAATCCTCTTGGAGTTGGGAGGCTTACTGGCTTGCAGGTGAAGTCGGCTTAGACCCTGAAAGTTGGGGTAGGCAAAGAGAACAGCGGGCGTGCCGTAATAGCGGCGGTAAGACCCATCAGGGGACTTATCGCCGCTATTACCACCCCCATCATGGGGGACTGGATAGAGAGGCTCTCACACCGGCTGATACAAATTCTCACCGAGCACGGGAGCTTCGGGCGATCAGCAGAGAAAAGAGCTAACGCCCGAGTGCCATCACTGCGACGCGAACGAGAACTCGGGACAGCACACGCTCATCGAGTGTCCGGTGTCGGAGACGCCGAGAAGGGAGCTGGTGGCGGCCCTGGGAGTGACAGTTCTCACACTCACCACCTTGCTCGTGGCGATGGTTCGCTGAGTAGATGCATGGGCGGCCGGCGCCTCCTTCTGCGAGCAAATATTGCTTGTAAATGAGGCGACGGGATGGGAGCAAAACCGGGAGCAAAGGAGAGTCGCAGCCCGCGCTGCCCGCTAACTGAGGCACCTCGAGCGTCGGAGGTCGATGAATGACCTCCGTCCGCCATGAGTGCGGGCCTGGAGGTTACGGGTGGAGTCACCCTAGCAGAAGCAAGCCGTAAATAAAGGAAATGACTTAATGAAATGAAATTCAATTTCAAATTCAAATTCAAATTCAAAAATCATTTATTCCATAAAAATTATAAGTTTGTTTGGAATTGTCATTCTTTTTCCCTATCGTGCAGTGCGTGACATGGCAACTACTGTAAAACATTGCCAGAAAACTCAGTAGGAATCCTTTTTCTTTAAAAAATGAATCACGAAAAAGAACATCAAAGTGTGGCATTCTTTTAACTGTCCCTGAATTCATTGTTTAGTATAACTGCCAAAAAGCGTATTACAGCTTCCAACAAACAGATTGGTCTGAAAAGGCGGTTGTTGTATTCGTGCGCTCGCGCATGCGATCCTATAACTGTACCAGACGCGACCTGCCGCAATGCGCCCGCGCTCAAGGGCACGACGAGAAAAGCCGTGGAGTCGTGAGATGGCTTTAGTTATTTTTATTATGCATATTTGAATTGGTTATAAGCGCGTTTGGTTGTGCTTTTAAGTATCTAATTTAAGATTCTACCCTCCGAAATAGTCAGTTTTTCTGATTCCAGTTACGAGCAACGAGCAATTGTTTTCAAGAAACGCATTTATTCCGAAATCGCAACCCGACAATAGTATATGCCAAAGCTCAATTAATGGAACGTGGATACAGTTATGGCCTATGGACCTGTGCAACACCAGGAGGGTGACACTCGCGCCGCTGATCCTGTAAACACAGCGTTTCTATGCCGTCAATGTAGAAGACAAAGCAGGAGTAGCACTTGGTCTTCCCACTGACGGCACAAAAACTCTCCAGTGAGTTTTGGCTACAGTACTCACCGCCGGGAGTACACACAACACGAGGTTATTATGGCCTTGCTTTTTTTTTATGCCACTTAGGTGGCAGCCAAGCACACGGCTCACCTGATGGGAATTGGTTGCTTGTTGTCTGTCTTGAACAACCCTATATTGTAGTCTCTTGGAAAAAACCACACATGGGAGTTCATTTCGCAGCTTGAGCGTGCGCCGAATAAAGTTCCTTTCCGACCGCACTTCCCCTAGAATATTCTCATATAGTATTCAAAGTGCAATCAACAACATTCTTTCAAGATTTAACAAATATATTATGGTGATGATCATAATGTGAATTTCATAACAAACTTTAATAAAGAAGGATACTTTTCATTTGACGTAATTCATATGTTCAGAATTTTGTAATATTATAAATTTTACTTACTTTTACCCGGCCTATGTCCTTTCTCAAGGTCTAATCTACTCCCATAAAAACTTCATAAAAATCGGTTCAATGGTTTGGACGTGAAAGCGTAACATACCCAAAGATAGACAGACCGAGTTACTTTGGCATTTATAATATTATGTAGTATTATGTATGTAGTATTATGTATTAGTATGTATGTCACAGTTGAGGTCAATTTACCCGCGGATTTCAATTGATAATCCTGTCCCATTATGCTGTCCCAATTAAAAACAATAACAATTTGAGTCTACTAAATAATAATGAAAAAAATATTTTTTACACTAAGTCGTCTCCACGCCCAGCTCTGTGCAATAACGAGAAGTGAATAGCATTCGTCGAGTCTCCTCACGAATCGGACGTCAAGGCCGGACGTCGCTGTACGCTGTACGTCGACGGCTGCAAAATGCGCTAATGCGTTGTAAGAACATGCATATCAATATAAGGATAAGTAGATAAGAATATGTTTGAGGTGAATATTCTCTAGATTTTCACCAATCAAAATTGTACTGTCAATTCAGAAGTATAAGTAGCATTTTTTCTTTTGTATTTTCAAGCTGTTCGGTAACTCTTTCATTTTCTTGCTAGCTCACGTGTTTCCTTCTTCCTACAGACCTGCGTGCACTATTCGGAATAACCTTCCATAGTAATCCAATCTTGGTTCGATTGCGTTCAGCGGTCAGCAAGTGCATAGCCGGGCTGAAGGGATTGTGGTCGCAGTACTAGTGAGACCGCGGTGCTGCGACGATAATCCTCTTTTGATGAGGTCGTCAAGCTGAGTGCCACCATTGTTAACATGGTACGTGTATGTACCTAATAGTGACCCTCTTTCTTGAGACTTTGCCTTCAGCTTACCATCAGGCGAGGTGGAGTCAAATTGACGTGTAAAACCTGAGCTCACTGCGCGCTTCCATGTCTCGAAGCAGCGGTTAATAGTGGTTAGGTTAAGAAAGAAGCCTATATAGGTGACCTGAACAATAAAAGTTTATAAAAGAATTAACCATTAATGTAATTTATTTATAAACTTTTAATGTCTGTAATCTTTTCTTATTCTCAATCGCTAGCTTAAGAGCGTTTTCACATTGTCCGATATCCGACATCCGATATCGAAGGAAGTTAAATGTATGATATATCTGTCTTTCACATTGTCCGGCCCGATATCGGTTATCGGAGCCAACACCACTGTGTTGGCCCGACATCGGATCACAAAGAGACTTAAACAGCATACTATGTCATGTCAATAGGGTCGCAAATTGCTTGCAGTGTTTTTCATAAAAAAAAAAATTCCTAACTAGTCTGCTTTCGAGCAAATGGCCGTATCGGGCCGAGTTGATCGGATACAACAGCACATGGTATCGGCTATCAGACGTCGGTTATCGGAGTTCAACACCGATTTCGGATATCGGATACCGGATGACCGGATGAATGTGAAAACGTTTCTTCCTAGTAGCCTACAGAAGCATTACAAGTCTATGGTTCACGTCATATCATATCCACTGTATTGTATTCTTCTCTGTAAGTTTGTAGTTCAGTTGCATTTATAATGACTTCTCCGAATTCTGTCTACGACTAACGTTAGTGACTTTCTTTCCGGAGGATTTTGACTCGTTGACGGCAATTCTCACACTCTCACTTTCATACTTACAGACTCGGGTACCAGTTAGACTACATGAACAAAATAATTTTAATGTAATTTCGTTTGCGATAATTTTATTCAGAAGATGTATAATTCAGAGATTTGAAGCACGTGTTGTTAAGTACATAATTAGTGGAAGATGGGCTAGTGGTTCTTATCTGCGCGCTTCCATGTCTCGGAGCAGCTGTCAATAATAGCTAGGTCAAGAAAGAGGCATATATGGGTGACCTGGACAAATCTATCTATAGTTATAAAGGACTAGTTGTGCCCGCGTGGATAGCCGCTTATCGCGTAGTGTTACCAAGCTCTAGTGAATTAGAGATTGGTACCAAATTTCATCAGGATATCTGCAAAAATTACAAACTTTCATCCCCTATTCTAAGGGAACCTACGTCCGTTTCTAAGCTTTATCCACCCTTGTACCAAATATCAGCCCTTTGAGCGCGTATTTTTTTTGTTTCGACCGCCAACTGCTAAGTCCGCGCGCTTGCACTATGGCAGATCTTTCAATTCCTGTGTTGTTTAGAAATGGAATCCCATGTGTTAGTAGCGTTGGCTGGGTTCATAGTCCGTTTGAAAAGCACCAGAAGACATCGTACATGGAAAAAGAAATATCCGCGAAGATATGAACACATACCAATTAGGTACAAATTTATGAAATGTATAATGGCCTCCGCGCCCCCAGCCGACATTTCGAGAAAATATCTTTTATACCTACATGAACGCGGATAAATCTGTGATGCAATGCGCGCGCGCCAACCGTCAGATCGAACTGTCGTTCCCGGCGGGTCGCTAACATTACACGGTCTTTCCGAACTGCCCCTCTAGACAAGTGGCAATTCGCTAATAGGCGTTTGATGGAATAGAATGACGAATGTATAGGATTTGACGTATTTGACATGCGTTAACGACTGTCATTCACGTCAAATCCCATACATTCGTCATTCTATTCCATCAAACGCCGGCTAGCGAATTGCCACTTGTCTAGAGGGGCTGACGGTTGGGGCGCGCGCATCGCATCACAGATTTATCCACGCGTGGTAAATATTTCGTTCCAATCGTCTACGTGTAAACGCAGATAATAATTGGGTATTTTCCTGTAGTTAAAATAAATTATTTTGCAAAACTTATTAAATTAATAATAGTAAAAGAGTGAAAACCGTTGCGTCGGTTCTTATTTTATGGTTCATATATATTTTTAATTATCCACCCAACCTTTAATAGTAAATGATTTGATTTTTAAATATTATGACGTCACAAATATTTTTTCATACGATTTTCCTTATAACTTTCCGTTTTAACGTTTAATAAAAAGTAACTAATTTGACTAGCCAGTCAAATACCGAATTATGATAATGATGATTGCATCTGGTCCCAAATTCGAAATTCAAAATTATTTTTCGCATCACACAGGAAGCGGGAGACAATTTCTTTTTGTCTAAGTACCTACCTAACCTAAAATTTATATTGTTAGCTATTGCCTTAATCATTTTCTGTCTTCCGCGGTTATTGCGGTCTTTGGGACTTCCAATAGACGTGAAAACAATCTCACTATGTAAAATACCTATGTAGGTATATTGTGAAAAAAGTACATGCATATATAGAGATATAAAAAGTGCTCAACGAACGGTTGCCTGTAAGAGATCGCTTGTAGCGATAAGACTTCCATTTGTACATATATTTCATATTATATTTGTCCATATATGTATAGTAATTTATTAGTGTACCTACAATAAAGATTTATCTAAATATTCTAATGAAAACTGCTCTACGCGCTCTAAACATTCCCTTCAAAAATAAATAGCTACATTTTGATTAGCACCTATCTACCTACTTCTAAATACTAAAGGATTTAAAACCATCAAACGTTCGCCGCGGCGGAGTGAACACTGTTTAAATATGCAACACGTAGTAGATGCTCTTATCTTGTCTGATGTTATTGAACTTTGAGCCTGCAGCTAAAAGAAATTCCTAGTACCACGCCAGAGGCCGGAGGAGGAAAATTGTTCACGAAATACGTGTGCCTCCTACACGATATGTAGGTATAAACTTCCGGATTTGATGTAATGTTTTTTTTTGTGGGCCGTGTGCTTGTCTGCACCTCAGTTGTATATAAAAAAAATTTTATTTGCCGGCAAAGTAGGTATGTATATAAGTTCGGGACAAATTTTGTAATTATATAACTACTTAATGATCTAGGCCTATCGAGAGCTAAAATAAGCTCATTACTAGGACGAATGTCTAAAGTGGCACTGGTAGGTTCACATCAAATTTGATTAGGCGGGTAGGGGAACTTGGGGAATAAAGGTGAGTATTGATTGTACATTAACAAAAGGGGCCTCTGATAAACCTATATCTGGGTCGCAAGTCCCAGGCACTGTCCCGAGTTCCCAACTCAGCAACGCGATGTACCCGGCACCCGCACGGAGAATTGGGTGCGCCAAAGTTCACCTAAATTTTCAACTCCGAAAATTGGAACTCCGAAAATGTTCTTCCTAACATTTTTCATCCTAACAATCACAATTCCTAACTACTTCAACTGTCTCTAATGTTTTAATTCCGAATCATTCAACTTCATAATGTCGGTAACAATAAACATCTATTATACTATTATTTCTTTGCCTATATTTTGTCAACATAACCATCTTTTACACTATTATTGAAAGTCATATTAATTTTAGGTGGTTGATTGTTATTTGAAATTGTTTCATCCGGTTACCTACTGTAAAAACTGAAGTCTATGTTTTTATTCATAACATTGATGTGCATAAAGTTGTAAAGCATATTGTTTATTTGTCTAATAGTTATTTGCGATAATGATAAACGCCTGCTAACATGGTGCTAGCAAGCTAGCAAGGATCTGGATGCAATCTTGACTTTAGGGCACCCCAAATCGGATAGGTTAGGTTAGAAGCTTCCGCATTAGGCCTTCGTGCTTAATTAAGTCAAACGACTAATTAAGTCAAAAGAACATTAGTATGAGTGACAATATTATGGTAATTATGTTTAGGGATAAAAACGTTAGGATAAAAAACAGTAGGAGCTTTAATATTGTATGTTAACGATTTTATTGATAACAATTTTCGGAAACATGAGTGTTATGAACATCGACGGTAGCACTACAAATAGTACGAATAAAAACTTTAGGATGAAAAATTTTAGGAGGAGTGATCATTCGGATTCCAAATCGTTAGGAAGAACAATTTCGGATAAAGAACTTTAGGTGAGTCAATATGGACCCCGGAGAATTGTTGCATTGCTAAGAATATCGGTCTCTTAAAGCCATTACTTATCATCAACCGATTGAGCTGAAACGTTCCTTATGAATTTTGCTAATTTGTGCTGTAAATGGGGACTGGCCTTTACCTCTCTACAACGTAAATAAAGTTTTAATTTTAATTGAATAAAATGTGGGGTGGGGTATACATCAACAACGCGATACATTTTGTACCAGGCTTATAGGTAACACTATAAAATATCTCTGCCTATATAAATAATAATAGATATGCCTTATCTAAGTTTCTGCCTTCCTTACCCGTTTTATCCTTTCGATAGCATTTTTTTCATCCCGCATCCCACACAACAAAATTATTCTGAACAGCCTATCTAGTAGTAGATACTCGTATCTATATGTATATAGTAGTCATTATATTTCATAACATAAGGTCAGTTTCACGTATTGGCAAGCCTTTTGTCATTGAGTGGGTAGGCAGGCTTTGTGAGCAGTATCATTAAAAATATGGCCACTTTAATAAATGCTCTAAAGACCCCACTTTTCTCAAGATCTATCCCAAAATAGACATTTATTTACTCAACAATGTATTATATTTATCGAAGTTGCGTCATCACAACCATATTTATAGATATGTATACACGATGAGACGAAACAATAAATGTTCATAATGTTCATACCGAGTTCCTCAATAAGTTATTTCTATTTTAAGAACCCTTTAAAAAAATATCTACAAGCAGGTCTATGTGGGAGGCTACAGTATTTTTATTACACAACGATTTTGTTACAATCAAGTTGTACTTCGGGACATGACTTAATGTATTGTGTATTAGGGATGTGCTCTATACGCGCAGTACCTACACGTATCTTGGGTGCTCAAATTCACCGAGCATATTATTATTACAAACCTCCACAGGTATCCGAAATCCCCACAGGTATGGATTGAAACTTGTACCTTCCGACTTTATACAAATTCTATGCTCTAAGCATGTACCCATACTATACGATGTTTGAACAAAAATTATGTGACGGTTGGGTGGGATGGAAAAAAAATGAATTTTGAATTTGGAACGGCACGATACCTATCTAGATAATAGGCAACGCGCACCTTTTCAACCGACGAAAAAACAAAACACGGAGAAGGTTGTCAAGTCGACGTGTATATTTTTTTATGTATGACCACGCATATCATTTTATATAGTAGTCTGATATTCATAATTATTTTTTTATTGGAAAGAGTATACCCCATAGTTGGTCCCATATTTCATATTATTTATTGCAATGTCATCTGTAAGACAGATATGAAAAGTTGAGCATTGTTGCTGGTGAGATTTTCGTGCTGAAATTTTTTTGTTCATCCAGCCTAGTTGTAAACATAGTAATATTATTTAAGCATATTAAATAATAAAAGCACTTGTACTTCTCCATACTTTATTTGTCTTATGTAATTATTAATATTATGTACCTAACCTTTGATACTGCCGTAAGGTGAAACCGGTCAGGTTGAAAATAAGATTTTTAATAAAGTGTGTAAAAGTACAAGTGCTATTATTATTTAATATATGTAGTCCAAGTGCCATCAATCTCAAGTACATATATATTTTTCACATAATATTCAACATAGTTTCTTTATTATAATCCCTATTGTAACGTAAAATTATATTATCAATTCGAAATAAATTAACTTAATTTATTATTCAGTCAATACCATAATAATTATATTCACTTACGTTCACGTTCATAACTGGCATAAGTATGTCAAATATGCTTTTAATAGCAGAAAGGTCATTATACTTCAGTACGTTTCAGCTGCCTAAAAACTGTGCTAAATTGAGTCGTTGACCCCTCGTTTTTATGTGTGTTATACGAGCCGAGAGGTCATGAACCCTGGTTTTTATCATGTGGTACTTATGTGTTGTTATAGCAACGGTGCTGGGGTAAGTTGAAGCGATAAATATTATATCTGTTGTAAGTGACTGAAAATATACGAAAAATATAGGGTTTTTTTTTACGTGCGGGAAATCCCTACGGATACCCCCCCCCCCACTTCGGAGCCGAAGGGGGAGAGGGTGGGCTGAATTCTACAGTGTCAGTATTTTTAAATATTTGATGCGTCAATTTACTGCAACTTACCATAAGCTGAGGTGTTGTCCAAAAAGTAATGGCTACCATTCCATATGCTGTTCCTAGAATAGTGGTAACTACATTGGGCCCAGATAGGGTATTAAGCAGATTGAGGGGGTATCCTGTAAATAAATAAAGTTTACATAAAATAAGTTGCGGTCTACAAGTTACTTTCACATTCTAGAACTTACGTTGTCCCTCAATGCAGTGTCTATACAGGGTTATTGGTAACTACGTTTTCCTGTCAGGGGGTATTAGAGGACCCAAAATGCTACAATTTTGTCCCCCATATGTATGGCTGAAAATCAATGATCAATAGTTTTCGAAATAATGGTCAAATTCGAATCTTGGCGCTTTTTTCCGTGATTATCAAAACTCTCCTTTCTTAATAAGTGATATGTTATGTGCATATGTGTATATTAGTTATATGTGCTTTTTGGAAAGCTGAATAAATGGAAAGGTATTTCCATAATTTTTACGCTGAATGTAATAGTTTTTTTTGAGACAACTAACAATTTACTGAGCTTATTGAAATATGTTTTTTTCATAAAATGGTCGACATTTTTTTTATTTAAGGAGTTTTTTGGAGTATTACCTACGAAAATAAATTACAATAATTCCCACTGCCAATTTTTTTTTAAATTTGCACTGGAAGACTAGTTCTGTGTAAATACGGAAAAAACTCATCAAGTAAATTATTTCGAAAACTATTGATTTACGGCCATACATATGAGGGTCACAATTGTAGCATTTTGGGTCCTCTAAAACCTCCGAAAGGCATATGTCGAGTAACCCTGTATAATATTTATCTCAGAGGGAGGAAGGAGTGATTTTACATCTATTTACTTACACCTTCCATTAGTTACCAAGGGAATTATATTAAATATTATATGAATTATTACTAAATATAATTTATTTATTATTATAATTATTCTAATATAATTAGGTTTTACTTCTTTCGTATCTGTTGGAATTTTGTGGTTTTCAAACAATTGACGTGGGGATCTCCAGCAATTAAACTACAGAATATCGTATTGGAAGCTGAGATGCGGTTAGAAAATCCCTTGTAGAATAAATTATATTAATAAAGGTATGTATAATAAATCTATGAATAGTATATGACACCTTTTGTGTCGAAGTTCGAGATGAAAACAACATTGTCTTAGCAACTACGTGATGGACGAAACTCGAGTTCTTTAAGTCCTGATTTAGGGACTAGACTCGATTTTTGGATACTGAACTCCGTCCATAACTAACTGTAGTCTACCTACTTATTTTTGAAGTGAAAACTTCTTTAGCGGCGTTGGATGGGTGAAAAGTGTTAAACTCGCGTCAGGATCGCTTGACCTTTGGACCGTAACCGATGACTGACGTCATACAACATAAGCTATAGGCTGTCTATTTTGCAAGTTACGGTAAATAGCATCGTAGTCGACCATAAGTCCTTATTATGGTTTCAGATAGTACCGGGTTCAAACCTGGCCTTCCAACACTTTTTGTAATTCTTTTTTCTTTTTGTAATTATTTTTTCTTTTTTAATTTATTACTTTTTGTGATTATTTTATCTTATGATTATTTTTCTCTTTGTAATTTATTAATTTCTTCTGACAGAAAATTAGCATAAAATTAGTGATAGGTTCTATGATTGGCGCTATAGTATAGGTATGGTATGGTACGGTATGTTCTTTTTATCTTTTTCTATGTATATAACGAAGACAGAAAGAAAGAAAATGTTTTCACTTCTGCCGGCACTCCCAGAGTGCAATTCGTCTTTTTTTTCTTATAGTTTTTCTTCCCATTCTTATTTATGTTTGGTATGGCGGCTTTTCCAGGAGCAACTGTCGTCTAACCTCCCAACCTCAAGAAGAAAGCTTGCACCTTATTGGTTGGTAGAAATTCGAAGTCATGATTTGTCACAAATTTCGGCCGGATGGGTACCACCGTGCACGATTGCGAAATCCTCCATAGTAATCCAATCTCGGTTGGATTGCGTTCAGGGGTCAGCAAGTGCATAGCCGAGCAGGGGGGGATTGTGGTCGCAGAACTAGTGGGACCGGTGGGTGTCACGGGGTGCTGCGATGACAATCCACTTTTGATGAGGCCGTCGAGCCGAGTGTCACCTTTTTAACATGGTAATGTGTATGTAATGGTGACCCTCTTTCTTGAGACTTTGTCTTCACCTTACCATCAGGCGAGGTGAAGTCACTGACTAGTACGTAAGTTTGATTCGGACCCCAAACATGTAGATTAGTCCCATGAGTCCCAGCAACGGTGAAGGGTGAAAATTTTCAAAAGGCGAGCTGGTGGAAAAATACGTACCTCGATCTAGTATATCAAACACTATTCAACACATTGGGACTCTCTGCCACTTGGATCTCAGTATACCCGATTGCATCTGGTCAAGCTTATTTTCATTGTTGAACACATCATCACTGTGAGATAATGGTCAGACGTAGGCCTTTCGTAGATGTAAAGGTCAGGACGTAAAGCTTGTCTTCAAAGCGAGATGATTATGAAAAAGAAAAATGAAATAGCCCTTATCGTATAAAAGATAACCCAAGCTGGGGGCCATCACCCAGATGTAGTATTTGTTCATGGGGGTCGGCCTTGTGCTTATTATGAAGTAAAAAACAACAGACTTCTCAATGTTTTTAATGAGACCTTTTAGTTCACATGTTTTGAAAATATCTGTCCTAATTTGTCATAATAAAACTTCAACATATGAGGGAGAAAAAATACAAGTATCACCACCCCATCTCATCCGAAGGGTGTTGCAAGAGACGAAATCACTGCGAGAGAAGGATAACAATAGACCAAAGCGTCCCAACAGGAGAGGCTTATGCCCAGCAGTAGACTGTGATAGACTAATTAATATGTTTTATCTACTCTGATACTATAATACAAAGATTATAAAATTGAAATCAAAACTCTTATGACAAACATTACGCACAGGCCAAATAAAAAAGTTTTATTACGATACAGGTCTTGTATGGACACCTATATCATTAAATAACTTTTTAATCATAACGATATACCTATACAACCTCCATATGGACTGAACCTCTACTTTAAAAAAAAAACGGCCGATTCGGAAGAAAAACAAAAGAAACGCGCATACGCAATCGATGTTTGCGCCTTGGCTTGGCGTCAACTTTTTTTTTACATTTATATTTAACAATGTTTGGTTTTGTTTGTAAAATAAATTAGTTTCTGTATTATAGTATGAGAGTAGATAAAGTAGTGTATAACACTGTACATAACTTGGTCTTATAACACTCGTGTGATACAATAAAAAAACTCGCCTACGACTCGTTTTTTTAAAACACACTCGTGTTATAAGAACCCTTATTATGCAACAGTATCATAAACTACTGTTAAGTCATCGTCATAATCCTCGGTAATTTCTTTTTTTTTAATATATTTAAATCATCAATTTGACTGCACCACGCTTGATGGTAAGGTAAGGTGCAGTCCAAAGAGTAGTTGCCAGCATTGTAGATTCCTTCCCTAAAATGGCGGTAAGTACGTCTAAAATTTGATTGAAGCCTTAGGTCATTTTATTGCTCTCGATTGGTATATTGACTTCTTTCTGGGAGCGACTGCTGCTTGACGCATGCTCTGGAGCAGGTATTCGTCTAAGGATTGAGAACCTTGAGAGGAATGCACCAAGGCCCTGATTTTGCTATTATTTCTTTCATAGCAAAGCCATTGCGGTGCCATAGACACTGTAACCAATGCCATTTAACTTTAGACTTTACTTTTATACCGTTAAAGTCTAAAATTAAATGACAATCTTGTAGAGTGAATGAAAAATGTTAAAAATTCTGACTCTTTTAATTTTGAGAGACTCGGCACTAAAGTGGAAAATTTAATGACATTTAATGCAATGTCAGCGGTATCATGTTCATTTAAAATATAATTTCTATAGCTCAGAACACATATCTTGGATCTAATTCGCGAGACAAAGGAGGCCCTAGCGCGCGCGGATTATTTAGTAATGATCTGTGGTCACGGAGGACAGAATATGACCTTCTACATGTGTGTGGTGAATTTGACTTCATCTACAGCCGTAGCACCCCGTCTTATCCTCAAAAGGCACTCAAGAAACGTGTACCTACTGCACTTATAGCGCACATTGCAAGGTCCAAGATCATATATCTATCTCTATCTATCCCAAAGTATAAAAAGGGAATGGGAATAAATAGATTAATTATAACTTAAAGAAATGTACTGGATTATGTTAAAATATTGAGTTCGGATTACTGAAAGCCGAGTTCGGTCTAATGTTCTAGAAACGCCAAAAAGTGTGGACGTTGTGAGGATTAACTTTTGCACAAATAGGCGCTTCAATGTTGACATACATTTTTAACAAGCCTATAATATTTCAATCTATAGTCAGGGAGTTGCTGGTATTTTCCATCCACTTCTATATACATGCTATTACCTATATTATGTAATTATTTATTTACCAACATCAGAAAATTCGAATAATTTGAAAGTATCAAAGTCGATGACAATTACAATTGTGCCATTTTGTGTACTGACCAAAAATAGACAGTTATAAATAATTTAAGCCCCATTTTAGTTCGAACAAGTTTTCAACATTGAATATAAGTGCAAAATTTAATATCAGTGAACACTAATTCTTACTTCACAAAACAACTACTATATGGCCGAAACATGTTTTTCCGAAGCGAGCTTGTTGGATTTTTGGTTAGGCAGGGTTGAGTCAGGGAACGCTTGGTCCCCCCTCCCGAGGAAGGCCAGACACGGAGGGATGGCCCTGGGTCAGCCGGGGTGCGAGGGCTATGTCGCATGACAACCTCACCTTCGGCCTAGCACTACGACCCAGAGACGGCGTGCGGTTTAGTCGGTTCGAGTCCGACATAACCTCCCCCTCCGGCTCCGGAGGGGTGGGGTATTCGTGGGGATCTCCCGCAAGTTAAAAAAAAGGTAATGCTAGAACTGTGACTATAAAATCGTGCTAGTTCCCCTTTACTGTATGTGGATTTTATTATTTTAATATTAATTTTAGTTGTGAGTATTAAAGTTACGCTAAAAAATTAAGTTACTTACGAAATAATTTGTACTATGGCAAAAAAAAACGGAAGGAAAACTTCCACCATCTCTCTACCTACATAATTGACTTTGTTTTTGAACCATTTGAAATATAATCTAATTCTGTATGTTACCGTTTAGAACCTGTATCGTTTTCGTCGACATATCATTAGTAATTAGCCAGTCTTTAAATACGAGAAGTCAGTGGCCGAACGGCACACATAAGTGACGGAGAAAATATTTCATTTTCACACAAATATTGAGTTTCTTGTAGAAGATTATAGTCTTAATGACTGAGAAATATGTGTGCCAACCACAGAACAGAAAAAACTATTAGAAGTGTGATAGGACAGATTCAATAGCGGAACCAATGTCGCCAAACTCACACATACAACCAGATAATAATACGTTGCACTACTAGTAAACAATTGTTTTGATTGGTCATATATCTTTAACACCAAACTAGCCTAAAATATGCTCACTGCAGAACGAAAACATACCTTATTCAATCGTTTTAGTGATTACTTTTATATAGATAAAAAAGGAATTTACGACGTTTTGTATCTGGATCAAACTTGCTTCTCACTCTAACTCTATTCCGAAGAAGTTCAACTACTCCCCAACAGATGTCCGTTTATTTCAAGAATGTTATTTAAAACCTTAAGCGTTAGGAATACGGTTGATATTACTTTGAAGTATTATCTCTCTCACTCTAACTCCTTAATATTAACGCTAGACCGGTGACATAAAATTTTGGCAATATCGATAGATTTGAAATTTGTTTTCGTAATGTCAAATGATTCCAAACGCTGTTAGTAATTATAATCTAAGAGTACTAAAAAAGAGGGATTTTATAGCTTGTTGAACTGTTTTTTATTAACGATTAAAAATGTATGAAGACGTCAAACTACGTATGTACCTATTTAATTGAAATAAAACAAGTGTCCATTTATAGTAGATATTTTATGTAACTGTTGCAAAATAAAAACGTTTTCACACTATCCGGCGCATCCGATATCCGATATTAGTGTCGGCTCCGATATCGAAGGAAATAAAATAAAGTAGAAAAAGATGTTGAAAATAATTGCTGGGATATTTTTTCTTTTTTTCATCCAGTCTGTGCGATCGAGCAAATGGCCGAATCGGACCGATTTTATTGAATATATGTGGAAACAGCACATGGTGACGGCTATCGGCGTCAGACACCCAATATCAGAAAATGTGTAATCGGGATACTTAAAATACAAGTGCGAGTATTTTACAGTATCAGACGGGTGTTTTAAGACCATATTACGAGCAGTTTCATACACTACTTTGAAATAATTAATTTAATTTGCATAAAATGAGAAAACGTAGAGCACCAAAATCTATTTGCTGATCGCGTATGCATGTTGCGCCGCGTTCACAAACTAGAAAATATCCAGCTGGAGTTGTTCAATTCGGAAGTTTATATTTTTGTATGTTTGTACGCGCATAGCTTCGTCATGTGTAGACAAATTTGCAAAATTCCTTCTTTGTTCGAAAGAAGACTATTCCGGAATGATACCATTTATTTTTTGTAAAGATCCGATAAAGGGTTTCAGAGAGAGAAAACGAAACACTTCAATATTAGATGCTCTCGACAGGTTGCAGCGACGTACGGTCCGCATTATCGGAAATCCTGAGGTCACGAGTACCCTCGAGCCTTTGCAGTTGCGTAGAGATGTTGCTTCCTTGGCAGTATTTTACCGTCTCTACCATGGCGAATGTTCTGAAGAGCTATTCCAATTAGTCCCACGCTCTCCTTTCCTATACAGGACGACACGTGCAGGACTTAGATGTCACCCGCATACGGTGCAGAACATTCCTTCAAGAACCAAGCGGTTCAGTGACTCTTTCCTTTGTCGCACAATTAAGACCTGGAATTCCTTGCCAGCTCACGTGTTTCCCTCTTCCTACAGTCCCAGGTCCTGTAAGCGGGGCGTGAATAATCATCTGATGAGGCCGTCAAGCTGAGTGCCACCATTGTTAACATGGCACGTGTGTATAATGGTGGCCCTCTCTCCTGAGACTTTGCCTTCAGCTTACCATCAGGCAAGGTAAAGTCAAATTGACGTGTCCTATATAAAAAAAAAAAAACTAACTTTTAAACTCTCGCGTTCCATGATATATAATTTAGAAAACGGGAATTAACGCGATCATGGTATAGGTACTTACATACCTTTGATTGCCTGACGTTTCGACCAGGTTACACCGGCCGTGGTCACAGGCTGACTGAGGTATATAAGTACCTATACCATGATCGCGTTAATTCCCGTTTTCTAAATTATAAAAAAAAATAAACCAGGAAATCAGCAGTAATTGCTGCAAACGCATATTATTGCTATGTCTATGCCACTACACATCATAACATCACGCCCGTATCCTTTGAATGGGTATGCAGAAGTGTTCAGAATGTTCCGTGATATAAAAAAAAACAATAAAACCATTTGACAAAAGTTTATAAATATTTCTAAAAAAAGTAGATATCGATAAAGTTTGACTACATCACTAAATGAATAGCGAAGAAAGTTCTAGAATAAATAAGTATGACATGTCTATTGTGTGTAATCAAAAACAAGCTTTATTGATATGTGGTAAGGTTGATTTTTTATTTTATTTTATTTCTTTGCATTTCAATAAGATTAGTTATAAATTCTGCTATATCCTGACTTATCGATGGTATAAAACGCCTCCATTTCGAATATTTATGCTCCTACTATCATCGGTGCACTACAAAATGACCCAGTAAGGCATATTTCTATTAAATAGTATTAAATAACACACGGTCCAAAACTGTCAAATACACGTGATGACAGATACGACTGAAGGTTGAAATTGTAAGAGCTTGCAAATCTCCGCATATCAATGACACGCGTGCCACGCCTACTTCACACTTCCATCGTTTTTTCTGTTCCGTGGTGCCAACTAATTAAAACTGTGTCTTCAACTAAAGAGGGTATTGTAGGATGATGCGGTTAATTTTGTAGACATGAACTGGTATCACTGTAGGTGTATTTCTACGAGAACTACTGGCGTCTGCTCTCAAGCTTTAGAGGAAAACTTGCACCAGAGTTTTGTCCGTAAATGGCAAATAACTGATTTATGCCTTAAAAATGTTGGTGGCCTCAAAACACTCCTATTGATTACAAATTACTTTTAATTTATTGATTAACTAGCTGTTGCCCGCGGCTCCGCCCACGTGGATGTCCGTTATCGCTTAGTGTTGAGTCAACGCTATTTTTCTAATATAAAAGTAATCTAAGTTACTCCTTGTTACATCAGCTACCTGCCAATAAAAATCCCAACAAAATCGGCCCAGCCATTTTAGAGATTGGCTGGGACAAACAGACAGATAGACAAAAATGTAAAAAATGTTGTTTTGGTGTATGTACCGTATTATATTCATATGCGTGTAGTAAAAAACGGTTGTTTCAATACATATTACAATTTTATTTATATGTTTAGAAGATGTATAGATTTCAATGGTATGGCCCATTCTAACGTTTGCTTCATGTCTCCATACTTACTCACTGGCAGATCACATAAGCACCTTCGAGAACGCAATCCAGATAGCAGCACACTGGAAATATGAGAGTTTCAGAGTAGAAGTGTTGTCTATTTCCAAGAAGAAGAGACATGTAAAGATGTCTATCAATGTTCAGGAACTTTTGACCGCGACTGTACATACAGAATTTTATAATAGAAGTGCTGTCTATTCGGCAGAAGAAGAAGAATGTAACGATCTTAGTGTGGTCAATGTTCAGCAACTTTTGATCGCGACTGTACATTTAGAATTTGGGAGCTGAAGTACCGTCGACTTGACAGAAGAAGAAGATTCTAAAGATGTTAATGTTGTCAATGTACTATTGTTCGCGACTGTACATTAACAGTCTTAACTAATTGCCGTTTATTCATACGACTGGTAACAAAAACAAATAATTGATTAAGCGCTTCCACGTTGTATTACCTAACAGTGCTGTCAGTTCCGCGGTTTCCATGCTTCCGGCCGCTTTCCCGGGCCAGCGACCGCGCACCGCGTATGTGAGTCGACAGTAATTTTCAAATGTGTCCAATTTTTCGGTAGCTATTGATTTGATGGGTTTTTGGACACGAGAGATTGAACACACGATTGAATTGGGTTCGATTGTTTTCAATTGTCATGTTTTAATTTAAACATGATTTTTACTACGATGCTCAATTCCGTAACGCCAGTTTTCCGAACGCGAGATTTCAATTCTATCTAAAGCAATACTGAGATTTCATTTGCTTTTTCTTGGTTATTATCCGTGGGGCTTAACTTTTCATGCCTCATGCTACTAATATTCTAAATGTTGAAGTTAGAGAAGATTTTTGTTACTCAATCACACTCAAACGAGTGAACTGAATTGGCCAAAATTTGACACAAGACAGATTATAGTCTGGAATAACTTAAAAACTCTGTATCCTTAGTTTCATAGGTTGCAAGAACTAAAACAGAATTGAGGCGCCATCTCACTTACAGTCCGCCTGCAGTTTCTGATCTGTCCGGCGGCTTGCAGCCGTAAGCTGATAGCGTCCACACACTAAAGCGATTTTGGCCTACCGGCAATTCCCTGTTGTCAGTTTTGCAACCACACACTAGTAGTTGTGAGTCAACAGTTTCCAGCCTAGGACTGCCCGGCCTAGGACTAGGGCTACTGCTAGGACACACTATCGGATCGTTCTAGTCGCAGGATGCAGTATGTAAGAATTGCTCATGATAGAAAAGGACAAATTCAAACTATTCCCATCCCTCAGAGCGTGCCAGTTTTTTCAAGGCTGAGCAACTAATTCGCTCAGGAAGTCGATGAACTTTTGACGTTTTTCTCTTAGAGGAAGAATACTTTATTGCGTTTTTAATGTTTGTTTAATTATTTCTTGGACGGTGACTTATTTTTATAGTTCCTAAGCCTTCCCTTTGCTTATTACGAACGATGTGGTGCTGTGTTCTATTGTGCAAAAGTGATAGTCGTGATAGTTTGCCTATCACGACTATCACTTTTGGATTGAGCTTTCACTCGTAAGTGTATGATTTCTTAACAAATTCTGTATTCTAACGGTGTAAACTTAAGTAAATTTGTTAGTATACATTTTACCAATGAACATTCCATAAAGTTTCTCAGTAATGTAATTACCTCGGTAACCTATTGAAATATCGAATTTCTGTTACCCGAATCTTAAAATCCCGAAAACGGTTGGTAGAACTTTTAAAAGACAGATGTAATGAATGACAACTTTCTATAATTACATTTTTCATTTCCCAGATGAATCGATTTCCAGGTGCACTAAAACCAAATTTTCAAATGGTATTTTTTTGTTTCCCATATTGTCATTATCCAGATTCTCAGAATATTTTTTTTTGTTTCCCATCGTACCATTTTCCAAATAAACTATTACCAAATTTTCATAATCTTTTTATTTGGTTCCCATACAATCGTGTTCCAGCTAAACTATATACAGGTATAGTAAAACTCACTAAATTTGTACGATTCATTTATTAGGTACAGTAAGTAATTTAGAAATTTACTTTAATTTAGAAATTTCTTTTAAATATTTAATTTCACCTAAATTTTCTTTTATTTTTATAAGTTTCTGCAGTTTTTCCTCCTTTTGTATATACTTTTTCCTCCATTCTTGTGGTTCACCTAGTATTATTTTTTCTATATCAGATTCTATTATAATCGCTTAATTCTTCGAAATTAATTATCGTTAACACCCCGACTCAGTGCAATCCGACTCGGATAGGTTAGGTTAGAAGACTAAGGCGGGAGCGAAGCGAAGCGGAGCTCCCGCCTTAGTCTTCGTGGTTATTTTTTTTAAACCACCCAGAAGTAGACGCCATATGAGGTTTAGTTTTAGGTTTAAAAATCTGGATATTGTTTGTCTGAATATCAATTAACTACATTTCAAAAATTTGTGTTTTAAATATTCGGGTTTCGTGTATATGGGATTACGGTCATCTGGATTTTGTGTATTTAGATTTCGTGTGTCTGGAACTCGTTCATCTGGATTATAAAACGTCGTACAAATGAATAAATGGGCAAATGAAATTCGGAGTTGCGATTATATGGCAAATAAAACTTCGGAATTTGAAAAAACGGGATTATGAAAAAATGGCCAAACGTTTTCGGGATTATGATATTCGGAATATTAAAATTCGGGATTAAGATAGGTAACCAATTACCTCATTTTACTTGCAATTTCAATATTGGTTAAAATATTTAGTGTTGCTAGACCCGGATTGTGATATTACCCGGGATTCAGTGTCGTAACTATTGAGTACTTAGTCGCTACCGAGAATTGAAAATTGTAAACGAGGCACCTTTTTACGGTTCCGTATCCAAAGAGTAAAAACAGGAAGGACCCTATTACTTAGACTCCACTGTCCGTCTGTCTAGTACCAGGCTGTAGCTCATGAACTTTTATTGCTAGGCGTTTGCAACCTGCCGGTGTGTGCTCGTTCAGCCTAGGACTGCCCGGCCTAGGACTACTGCTAGGACACACTATCGGATCGTTTTAGTCGTCAGTCTAAAATTGTTAACGAAACTGTGAGTGTGTGGGTTACTGCGATTAATTGACAGATTTATACCATACGGCCATCGTCGAGTTAACTGATAGTAAGTGGGCGCCTTAAGACACAGTGGGAACAGCAAGTCACTTAAGTAATAATATAGCCGACAAGGCAGGACCTTTAAACAAATTCGCATATAAACTCAGCATACGAGTAAAAATTATTCGGTAATCTTTTAAAATTACTCAGTAGCTTACATTTATCTTCGCGATGTAATACGATGACGCATAATATTCCATGTGTAATTCAGTAAACTGGTTTAAGAGCAGCATAACAAGTATCAAATGGCTCATTCAACTCACCAAACATTATTACGTAATATCTGAAAAATCTCATGTTAATGTGTGATTCATGTACATTGGAAGGAGATTATTATCGCTGCATCTAATATTGAGACTTTGGAGCCCTGAGTTTGCTCTCAGACTCTTTTATTATCTCCTTTTTCTTTTACTTAGCGCCGTTCCTAGTTCTGTCCGATCTGGGACGTGCATTGTGATACATCTAAATCAAATGACACCATCTAGATATACGAAACTGGGAGTGTTTGGGAACCTCCACGTGGTGAAACCTGGTTAATGGAGAACGCAGCACCTCTATACCACAGGGGAGATACTGCCTACTGCAATTTCTGGCTCTGTAAAGGACTGCTTGGAAACAGGCAAGTGGCAAGCTGGTTCTCCGAGCACAGGTGTGGCCGGTTGTCATCCTAATTCCTAATGACTTCGCCGGTGGCGAAGTCACCCCCTGATGGCAGGCTATTGTCACTGCTTAGCCTGGAAGAAAAAAAGCGTAAGAATATTTATGTGTATATAAGTTTAAATGTAATGCTAAACTATTCTAAAACCGTTTTACTCACACTTGTTTTTAGACAATCTATTTTGTTCTTTTCCAAGTTTTGTTGCTGTAAGTGTTATTCATAAAAACATGATTTATAGAACTAGCACAATGGATCATTCCTTCACAAACAAACTCACCTTATCACTCATCGAACAATATAATAAATCACCGCAGTCCCACGAAATATATTAAAAATTGATCAAGCGCTAGTTGGGCTTTCACACAAAAAGGTTCCGTACTATGGTATAAGTTCTGTATGTAATTTTTATATAAGAAATAAGAGAAGGCCTAAAATTATTTATGTAATTGGGTATTATCCTGTAGTTATAATAAATTATTTAGCTGCATTTATTATACTGAGAATAATAAAAGAGTGAAAACAGTTGCGCTGCGTCGACTCTTATTTTACCATTTTTATTTAATTTTAATCATCCACCCAACCTTTAATAGTAAATGATTTGACTATTAAATATTATGATGGCATAAATAAATTTTTCATACAATTTTTCTTATAGCTCTCGTTTTGAAGTTTAATTATAAGTAACTAATTTGACTGGTCTGTCAAATACCCAATTACATTCAAAGATAAGGCTCAGTCCACTAAAGACAATCTTTCCTTTCTCTCTTCGGGAGTAGGCAGAGACAAAATTTCATCAACAGCCTCTATCCTCACACACACTTCACAGCTTCCTTTACTGTCATTAGACCTTTAATGGAAACCCGACCGTTTCTAGTGTTTTATTTATTTAAATTTTATTATTTCTTGTTATAGCATCAATAATGATAAACGACGGTAGCTCAGTGATTGAGTAGCGAAAGGTCATGGTTCGAATCCCTGTCATCACACTACCGATTTAAACCCACCCCTAACACAAGCAATTTAGCTTAGTTGAAGGTGTTAGGGGCAATATTATTAATTTGAGTTAGTAATATTTTTTCGAAAAATAATAATAGTAATACTATTATTCATCATCATCATTATATCAGCCACACATAGTCCACTGCTGAACATAGTCCTCTCCTAGACTTCCAGAACGACCGATCTAAAGCAGCCCGCATCCAGCGCTATTATTAATTAGTATTATATATTAATATCCATTCTGTAAACAATTCAGCGTGCTCACTATTACGGTTTGTGAGATGCAACTCTCTAATAGGCAGACAATCCCGCCAGACCCTCTCGGTACGGAACCCTGATAAACTAGGTCACGCAAATCCCGGTATCAATTTAACTGAAACTAGACTAGTATGGATCAACGTGATCAATTAGCTGGATCATGGTCATGAGCACGTCAACTCGAGTTTAGCGCGGTCAATGCACCTATAGTGGGTCAGCTGGACTAGTGATATCATTGTAAATTGAGTATGATGAGGCTTTAATAACGGACTAATATTTCATACAAAAAATGTGTTGATTTTACTTGTCATCCATTATACGTCATCAATCATCATATTTTAGCAATGATTCCTAAACAAGCTGTTTTAAATAGACTGAGTGCCTGTGAACACCAGAACTTCGTCATTCTGTAAAAGCTTAAAGTTTGTTAGGGCATGCTCCCAATACAGGTAAGAACGATGGCCTATAATGAAGTTTGGTTCATAGTGGGTTTAGCAGGTAAACGGTACTAAAGTTTTGAAAAGAGAAAATCTAAGTATTTTCGTAAAATAAGGTGTGATTTTTAGGTATAACCTGTACAGTATTAATAGAAATCGCATCATTCATATAGAGACACTTTAACATAGTGGTAACCCCTTGTCGGACACCCATTAATGTTTAATAACTATATGTTATGGTATAATTCATACAACGTTCCCCGACTTGCTCATGGTTACTCGAGAAAAAATAAAGAAAATTTCTCTATTTACTATAACTTTTTCCACCGTTTATCTGTCAGAGCCACTCTGACCCAAACATCATAATGGGCTATCGTTCTTACCTGTGTTGGGAGAATACGCTAGTAAGCTTTCAGCTTTTATAAAATGTCGATGGTCTGGCGTTCACAGGCTTTAAGTCCAAAACACTGACTTCTAAAACTAGCTGGACTGGCTATTTCATAGATACTTTTTGTCGAATAGAAGCGCCACCGTGAGTGTACTGAGAACTAATTCGTTTGCAAATTGATGCTGTTCATTGTTTTTCTTTACGCGATTACCATAAAAAAATATCTCAAATGGCCACATTGTTAATTTGATAAATAAGGCCCATCGTTTATATCAAATTATCGATACCAAGATAATTTGCTGTCCATCATTAGTATTAGTTTCAAGTGCACTCACTACTGCGTGCCGCAACTATCAGCGCCAATATGGCGATTTTCAATTGGACACAATATATCGATCACCAGTCCAGCGAGTACTATTACAGGTCAGTGGTCCAAAACTAAAATTGTGACACGCGCGGTTCCGGGTGAGATGGGAATTAATTTTGAATTTAGAATTTGGAACGGAACGTAAGAACTTGAAGCTGGATTTTGATACCTATCTGTACAGGCATACATACATACATACATATAATCACGCCTTTATCCCCGGAGGGTTAGGCAGAGGTGAATTAACACCCACATTTCACCAATCTGTATTAGGTCCCACGTAATAGGGGGTGAGCCTATTGCCGTATTCCGGGCACTATTGTTGACTCGAGCCATGCATCTGAGGCTGAGTCTAGGTTGTACATATCTATCTGATGTTAAAGTTGATCAGCCCTATCCCTTAGTCGCCTTGTACGACACCACATGGGAAGAGAAGGGGAGGCCCAAATTCTACTCTGCCGGATGTGCATGACAGCAGCAAAGATTTGTTAGTGTTCATTTAGAGGTATTTAAAAAAGAATGGTCCTTATAACCAGCTTGGTAGGGGTAGGCGCAGGAAAAGATGGATGCATTGCTTGAAATAATAGGACATGGCAAGGAACGGAATGACATACTGACAGGAAAGTATGGAGAAGAATGACATGTAGCGCCGACCCCAAATAATTGGCACAAGGGTAGGTAGAAGATGATAAATCAGTCAGTAGTATACACATGAAGTTATTGTACACTATAACCTCTCTTTACTTGTAGTCGGTAAAAAAATCGTGCCAGAAAATATTACACAAAAATTAAGTAAACAGGTTTGTTGTACAATGTATAACATCTAAGTAGGTAACGTTATATGAACATGTGTAATTATAATCAAGCAAACTAGGTTTTGATAACACGTTTGAAATAAGGCTTTTAACCCCTGACGTCATTATTGTATCATCTGTGTAAACTAGGCCTAGATACTGATAATGTTATCAATAGTCTGTGGTGACGCTTCTTTATATGGTACTAGCGATCCGCCCCGGCTTCGCACGGGTGGCAAAAACGTTCCCGTGGAAATCCAATATAGCCTATGTTACTCAGGGTGAATGTAGCTTTTCAACGGTGAAAGAATTTTGAAATCGGCATAGTGGTTTTTGAGTTTTTTTAATACAAACACAAAAATACAAATCTTTCCTCTTTATAATAGTAGTGTAGACTGGCACTTTATAATTAAGTTGATATCAGAAAATAAAAAAACTAGTTTCAAGTTTTTTGATTGCTATATTGACTTTCCCAGGAATGCCTTCAGGAATGACGTCACTTCTAACTCCAAGAGGCAAGTTTGTACAGCCAAACCAACATTACTGGCAACTGTATACAATAGAGTTCAGCTTCATTACAGTTAGACTGGTAAATCAACTCCCACTGAGTTGCCAAAAGGCTTTTCCGTCCAATTGAGCAGTCCGACTGGGGAATTACCGCCGCCCTACAGAATACCAAGGCCATAATAACCTCGTGTTGTTTTCCCGGCGAGAGAAGCAAACGCAAGAGTCTTGTGCTATCGGTGGGAAGACCAAAGGCTTGTCCTGCTTTATCTTCCACACTGACGGCACAGGAACTCTCTGTTCTAACAGGGTCGGCAGAGCGAGTGTGACGCCCCTGGTGTTGCACACGTCCATAGGCCACCGTAACCACTTTCCATCAAGTGGGCCGTGTGATTGTCTGCCAACTGAGTGGATTAAAAAAATTAAAAAAAGCTCGAAGAATACACATTTTTGTCCGACTATATCCCATATTTATTTTGAATCAGCTCTCTTAATCTGTTATCTTCAGAAACATCTGCCTCATCGCCTTTTATGGTTGGTGTGATTTTATTAAATTATTGCAAAAAGACGCAACATGTTTGGCACATGTTTTGGATACTCGCCAAATAATTCACTCGAGTCAACGATGACAATCGTGTGTAACAGAATGTAATTACTTGTGCGGCTGCGGGCGGGGTGCTGGGGTTTGAGTAATGACCTCACTGAGACCGCGTAATTTTGTCCCCTGACTCAGGTTATACGAGCACATGTCACTGGTGACTTGTGCTCGTATAATATTAGCGAGATAGAAGGAACTCATCACGCAGTTTTTTAGTTGGTAAGCAACAATCAACCGTTGGTCCATCCATCAACCGTTGGTCCATACCCACAGGTAAGGATAAATCAGGGTGCATAGAACCACAGCAAGATCTTCAGAGCATAAGTTGACCCCACTTAAAAGTCATTATTACCCAAGCGGATTTTAGATGCTTTGGCGCAGGTTTTAGGAGGTCAGATGGCAGTCGCTCCCACAAAAGTCAATATGAACCAAATTGTGGAAGAGAGTAGTTGAAGATTGGATCTGGTTCCAAGGAATAAGAGTGTAAAGGGGAGCAAATGAAACTAACGTTATGGTGATGATGATAATATCTACCCATTGCTTGTCATGAATAGACCTACAATGAATTCTCTACTGTATAGTACTAGACTGGTTTTTCGGTATTAAGGTATCGATTTAAGGCAACAACCTGTCCATTAGGTTTTTGTAATCGTCATTCAGATGTCTTACAAAAAGGTTCAAAATTCATAACATAATTCCTGCATCCCATTCCAAAATCGTAATTTAAAATTTGTTCCCTCCTCACGCCACGTTTAACCTTTCCTGATCATATTACCTAAAATCAAGTTGCCACCAAGAAAGAATAGCTAATTTTTAATTCGTCTATGAAGCAAAATAATGCACTCGTACCCTAAAATTCGCACCCTGTAGGTTTAGGTAAGTTTAAGGTTTGAGTCATAAAAAATACTATTAAAAAGAAAGCACGAGCAAAAGCTTATATAATTTCGTAGTACGCGAGGTCATTGCGCCCGGAAAATGTTCGGGTATTTTCACCCGTAGAATGTTCCGTGTTTATAGACCCCAGGGCGACTGACCTCTGAAGGGCACGTTCATGTTATTACGGTACAAAAATATAGGGCCAATTGGGAAAAGCAGAAATAAATCATAGTTATTTAATAACATACCTGAAGTTCAGCGATCTATTGGTTTTTTTATATGTCTTTGGTGGCAGATAAACACACGGCCCACCTGATGGAAATTAGCTACCATGGCCTATGAACGTGTGCAACACCAGGGGCGTTTGATAAATTAAGAAATTAAGCTATCAAGTTTGAATATTTAAATATCATATAGGTATTTATAATAATAATCAAGTTTGGATTGTTTCAAGGCAGATAACATTTTCATTTCAGGACCTTTGCGGGTGCTCAGACTACAGTTGCTCATGGAAAGGTCGATATAACAGGGCTCCAATTTGAAAACTTTAGACACAACAGAGAAATTGGTTTGAGGATTGTTTCTATTTTTGGCGATCCGTTCCCATTCATTCCCGCCTCACTACGCAACCGGGAGAATACTTCTTACTCAAGTAGTTTACCTACAAAGAAAGCAAAGTTCACCAGTGTACTTCAAGGTAAAGATCATTTTGTTAGACTTTTTATACCATATACACATATTGAATAACAATTTCACTTGTACTTTTTCACAGCTTATTTTTATTTTTATTTTTCACCTCAGTTTTTTTTAATAATAGTTATAACCTTTGATAATTCCGCGAGGTGAAACCGGTCAGGTTAAAAATAAAAATAAACTGTCGAAAAGTACAAGTGAAATTGTTATTCAATATAATTTTGTAAATTTGTTAGTGTTCAGCAAATTTCGATGACAACAGTACCTAATTATTACGGGACCAAACATGCAAACTCTATTTTTACTAAAAAAATAATTCTATCAAACCATAAATCGTAGTATATGGACTTAAAGCAACATTTTTGCGTTCTAAATCCATTACTATCATCTCATAAATCACGTCAGGGCTAAATCGGGAACCGAACGGCCAACAAACACTAACTGAGCAATATAACCATACAGTATTGTAAACAGGAAGATTAATTCACTAGTGCTAAAACAAAAATGGGTCATTTCGTAGCTAGGGAATAGTGAGGTGTCTTTTTACCCAACTACGGTAAAGCCAAGGGAGGGTTATGATTTAGACAAGCTGTATGTATGTTCATCTGCTTCTTCATTTTTATATTGGATATGCTTATATGACTTCACCTCTCCGGATGATAAGTTTAAGGTAAAGTCATGTAGTAATGTTACCATGATAGCTCTCAGCTTCACGGCCTTATCAGATACTTTTTCACGCGAGAAGGAAACACAGATTTTTCTATGAGATGGAATATACTGAGACCACAAATTTCTATTTTTACTGTATTATCTGTAATTACTAATTGGGGTGCTGGTTGGGTAACCTCCACGTCGGCTTCTCCGTTTCTTCCCCCTTTGGACCACGGTCCTGGGGAGCGGAAGCGGGGGGGCTGGTGCACCCTGGACAACGGCTAACAGACTCCTACTTTGGGAGTTCTGTTGGCCGTTGACAAATAACCCAACGGCTGACCTCACGAGGAGGTCGTGGGATGGCGGGCCTTCAAGGCCCGCGGGAAAGGGTCCGTAGGACACCCTTCCATTCCAACAGCCCTTTTAAGGGCTAGCTGACCCCATTGCACGAGGGGGTCGTGGTATGGCGGGCCTGCAAGGCCCGCGGGGAGGGATCCGTAGGGTTCCTCCCACCTCAACAGCCCTTTTCAGGGCTAGCCGTCGCTCCCAGTACCCCTCTGCTTTAGCAGAGGAGACATGGGAGAGGCGACGGGATCCGTAGGATCCGGGGACGGGTCGGCCCACTGCTCGCGCAGGGGCTGACGGGCATTCGTGCCTCCGTCGGCGTTGGGAGAGTTGGCTACTCCCCCGCATCGCGTAACCTCCGAGATATCGACAACGACCTGAGTGCTAGCCACACTCGGGAACGCCGATATCCTGGAGGCCGTGGGGCTTGCCTTAATCGGCCGGCCCGCGACAAGGAAAAGTCTGAAAACCCGACAGCGAAGTCGCTTAAAACCTGTGGATACCTGGGGACCTCCACAGTATATACCCCACTTCCTGGAATGGCCGTCACCCAGGAAGTGTCTTTAGTACGGTTCTACTCGTGGGACATGATGGAAGAACTTACGAATAACAAACCCCCCCCCCCCCCCCCAACCAAGCGAAACAGTCTGCGCGGAGGTCGCGCAGCACCAAGACGCGGAGGTCGCGTCCCAAGCGGTGTCAGACCACCTCGACACCGCCGCCCAGAGCAGGGCTAGCAGTCCGGGCGTAGCAACCCGGAGCTCAGCCGGAAAGAGGAACCAGGTTCCTCCCCTTCGGCCTTATGAGCCGGACCCGGAGGTCAGCATGACCGACGGGTCCACGTCCAGCAGCGGACAGGAGGGAGAATACCTTTCTCCCCCGCCCAAGTTTGCGGCGCTCGGCTGCCGAAAGACGCGGGGTGGCAAGAGGGCTGCCCCACAAAAGCGTGCCCCAGCCCCAGTCCCGAAGGGTGTCACGGCGCCGCCGAGTTCCTCCTCCTTGGCGGTGCCCTTGCCTTGTGCCGGTGACAGCACCTCTAATCAGGTGGTGGAGGCCCTTAAAGGCCTCGCTAAGGCCCGAACTGGGGCTATGAAGCCGGAGGAGGACCGGCTCATGCGGTCGACGCTCCGCCTCGTCGAGCAGTACAATCTGCTCAGGGCGGAGCTAAGCTGTGCGCAGCAGGAGCGGGCTGACCTCGGCAGGCGTCAGGAGGCACTGCTCGGGGAAACCGAGCGGCAGGCGGCGGAATACCGGAGGGAGATGGCCAAGATGGCGGCGCTTCAAGACCGTGTGGCCCGCACAGAGAGGCGGAGGGTCGGAGCGCAGCCGGAACCGCCATCGCCACCATCTCGGTCCAGGTCGCCGGTGCGGCCGGAGACGCCGCCTTCTCCTCCGGCGCAGCCGGTGTCGCCGGCGCCGCCGCCTGTACCGGCGCGTTTGCCGGTCCCGCCGCCGTCGCCGCCGCGTCTACCGCCGCGTCTACCGCCGCGTCTACCGCCGCGTCTACCGCCGCGTCTGCCAGCCCCGCCGCGCCTACCGGTCCCACCGCCGCCGGCGCATATGGGGCCCACCAACCCGGTGGAGGCCTGCATGGCGACGATGGCCGCCATGGAGAAGCGGCAGGCGGCGCACGAGGAGTGGACGCGGAGTTGTCTGGAGGCCATTATGGACTCCATCCGTCGTCCGCCCCTGGCGCCGCCGAGTGGGGGCTATGCCGGAGCGGTAAAGCGGGGCTCCAACCGTGCAGTGACGGCGGGGACCTCGCAGGAGTCGGCCCGCAGCGTGCCCACTGCGCCTGCTGCTCCGGCCACTGTCGCCGCGTCGGCCGGGAACGCCCAAGCCAAGGGCAAGGGCATGGGGAAGGGAAAGGGGAAGGGCAAGGGGAAGACGTCCCCAGTCCCAGCCCCAGCCCCGGCCCCGGCTTCGGTTCCGACTGCCTCCACGAGCTCCGCACCGGCGGGGGGCTGGGAGGTGGTCGGCGAAGCCAAAAAAAGCCGGAACGCCCGTAAAAAGGCAGCCAAAAGGGCCAAGAAGGCCCTGGCTGCTGCGAAGGGTGCGTCAGGAAAGCTGCGCGTCCCCCGTACCACCGCTGTCGTCTTAACGATGACACCGGAGGCTGCGGAGAGGGGCGTGCAGTACGTGGACCTGGTGAAACAGGCGAGGGGCCTCATTGATATGAGGGCCCTCGATGTGGCGGGTACCTTGCGGGTGACACACACTCGAACGGGTGCCCGCCTCATCCACGTCCCTGGCGCCTCCAGCGGTCCCAAGGCCGATGCCATTGCGGCTAAGCTTCGGGAGACGCTGGACGCAGCCGACGTCTGGGTGTCCAGGCCCATTAAGTGCGCAGAACTGCGCATTTCGGACCTGGACGACTCCATCACGGCCGAAGAAATTCGGGTCACCGTGGCGGAGGCCGGGGGTTGCCCCCTGGAGGCGGTTAAGGTCGGAGCGATCCGCTACGGCCGTCGCGGACAGGGGGCAACAGTTGTCGGCTGCCCCATCGCAGCAGCCCAAAAGGCTGCCGACCGGCGGATACTCGCGGTAGGCGGCGTTGTAGGAGTCCGGGTACGGCTCCTACAGGCTCGGCCGGACAGGTGCTTCAGGTGCCTGTCAGCCGGCCACGTGGGCGTGCAGTGCAAGGCGGAGGTGACGGTCGGTGACCGTTGCTTCCGCTGCAGCCAACCCGGTCACAGGGCCGGTAATTGCGAAGCTCCGCCGCACTGCTTCAGGTGTGCGGCGGAGGGCAAGCCGGCCGACCATAGGGTTGGCAGCAAGGCCTGCACCCGCGGGGAGCCGCCGCCGCGAGGCGGGCGTTCCGCCGATGGTTCGGGGCGGGATGCGGAGATGGTTCCATAATGGATCCTCATCTCCGCATCCTGCAGGCGAACCTGGGCCACGGTGTCGATGCTCAGGCACCTCTGCTCCAGAGCATGGCACAGTGGTCCATCGACGTCGCCGCTGTCGCCGATCCATACACTCACCGGCCCCTCGGGCCCGCCTGGATGGTCGACTTGGATGGGTCGGCGGCACTGGTGCATAACGCCGCTGCGGGTGCCCCTCCCCTTGTTGTGATCGCAAGGGAGCATGGCATCGTAGCGGCGCGGGTGGGGGAGATTGCGGTCGTGGCAGTTTATTTCACGCCGAGGTCACACCGACTCATAGGGCAGTATCGGCGGTCGCTGGAGCGGCTGACCGACGTCGTCAATGCCTGTACGCCTCGTCCGGTTCTTGTGCTCGGGGACTTCAACGCCTGGTCTCAGGCCTGGGGTTCCCGGCGCACAAACGCACGGGGCAGGGCTCTGGAGAGCTGGGCCGATTCTCTCGGCTTAGTTCTCCAGAATCGCGGGGCCGAAGCCACGTATATGGCCACGTTTGTGGCGGGGGAGCGCAGTTCGATCGTAGATCTTTCGTTCGCGAGCGCTTCCCTGTCACTCCGCGTGCGGGGCTGGCGTGTCGCCGCGGAGGTGGAGACACTGTCGGATCACCGATACGTTCGGTTTGATGTCTCCCCTCCCCCGAGCGACGCGCCAGTCATTTCAGCCCAACGCGAGCCGCGCTGGGTGCTGGGGCGATTGAATCGGGAGGACCTCCTGGAGGCCGCCATCGTACAGGCCTGGGCCATTGCGCCGGACAGGCCTGTCGACATAGACGATGAAGCGGCGTGGTTCCGGGAGGCCATGACACGGGTCTGCGATGCGAGTATGCCTAGGGCTCCAGCCTATAATCCGAGGCGTCGGGTCTACTGGTGGAATGCGGAGATCGCGAGGCTGCGTATGGCCTGCGTGATCACGCACCGCCGGTGGGCCCGATTCCGTAGGAGGCGTACTCGTCCCGCAGACTCGGAGCCCCGATTGGCGGAGCTTCATGAGGGATACAGGGAGGCCCGGAATGCCCTCCGAGCGGAGATCAAGCGGTCAAAGGCCGCTTGTTACCGGGAGCTCCTGGAGACGCTGGAGCGGGACCCATGGGGGCGGCCTTACCTTATGGTAAGAGAAAAGCTGCGCCCCCGGGCCCCTCCGCTGACCCAGGTGCTCGAACCGGCTCTGCTCGGAGGAGTGGTGGAATCCCTATTCCCGGCGCGAGCGGAACATGTTCCGCCGCAGATGGCTCCGCCGCCTCGGTCGCCTACGGCGCCCGGTGCGGTGATTGACGACGACGTGCCCGAGGTCACTTGGGTAGAACTAGAGCTGGCGGTGCGAAGGCTGAGGGCCAAGAAATGCACCGCCCCGGGACCCGACGGCATTCCAGGCCGCGCGTGGGTCCTAGCTCTAGGGGAGGACGGCCTCGAACCCCGACTGAGAGGGTTCCTCAGCGCATGTTTGGAGCGGGGCCAGTTTCCGAAGATGTGGAGGACGGGGAAGCTGGTCCTCATCCGCAAGCAGGGACACCCGGCGGACGAGCCGTCCGGGTACCGGCCCATAGTGCTGCTCTACGAGGTGGGCAAACTCTTTGAAAGAGTTATTGCCAAGCGCCTCGTCGAGCATCTCTCTAGAGTGGGGCCGGACCTGGCGAACACCCAGTTTGGGTTCCGCCGGTGGCGTTCCACAGTGGATGCCATCATGCGCGTGAGGACTCTGGCGGGGGATGCGGTTGCCCGGGGCGAGGTGATGTTGGCGGCGTCCTTGGACATCTCCAACGCCTTCAACACCTTGCCCTGGAGTTGCATCAGGGAGGCACTCGTGTACCACGACGTGCCTCTCTACCTCCGCCGCATAGTCGGGGCGTACCTGACGGAGAGAGCCGTCATCTACCCAAGTTCGACGGGAGTCGGTAGGCGTGAGATGTCGTGCGGTGTTCCACAGGGGTCGGTCCTGGGGCCGCTCCTGTGGAACATCGGTTACGACTGGGTGCTTCGCGGTGACTTCGCGTACGGGGCCACCGTCACGTGTTACGCGGATGACACGCTAGTGACGGTGAGCGGGGCTACTCACCGCGAAGCGACCCTGAGGGCCACGACCGCGGTTGCTCAGGTCGTCGACAGGATCCGGCGGCTGGGTCTCGAGGTGGCTCTGCACAAGTCCGAGGCCATGTTCTTTCATGGCCCTCGGCGCAGGCCAGGCCCGGGAGCCAGCCTAACAGTGGGAGGTACTCCCATCGACATCAAGCCCCGGTTGAAATACCTGGGGCTCGTGCTTGATGGTCGATGGGACTTCGGACAGCATTTCCGAAGTCTGCGCCCCAAGTTGGTGCTCACGGCGAATGCCTTGGGCCGGTTGTTGCCCAACTTGAAGGGCCCAGAGTCCTCCTGCAGGAGACTCTACGCGGGTGTCGTGCGGTCCATGGCCCTATACGGGTGCCCCGTGTGGGCGGACACCCTGGAGGCCAGATTCCTGCCTCTGCTCCGTACGGCGCAGAGCACGATGGCCTCCAGGGCCATCAGGGGATACCGCACGATATCCTTCGAAGCGGCGAGTCTCCTGGCCGGATCGCCACCGTGGATCCTGGAAGCGAGAGCCCTTTCGGCACTATATAAGTCCCGAAAGGAGGCGCGGGAGCGGGGATTCGATCCCGAGCCCGAGGATATTCGGGCCGAGAAATCCCGGCTCCACCAGGTCATGGTGGCCGAGTGGGAGCGACGACTTGAGCAACCACGCGCAGGGCACGCCGTCATTGCGGCGGTAAGGCCCATCATGGGGGAGTGGCTAGAGAGGCAACACGGTAGCCTCTCGTACCGTCAGACGCAGATTATCACCGGGCACGGTAGCTTCGGGCGGTATCTGCATCTGATGGGTATAGAGCCAACGCCCGAGTGCCATCACTACCATCACTGCGACGCGAGCGTGGACTCGGGGCTGCACACGCTCACCGCGTGCCCGGCGTTTGAGACGCCGAGGCGGGAGCTTGTGGCGGCCCTGGGGGTGAGAGTGCTCACGCTCTCCACCCTGCTCGCGGCGATGGTCCGCTGCGCGGATGCGTGGGCGGCCAGCGCCTCCTTCTGCGAGCAGGTCATGCTCGCGAAGGAGACAGCAGAGCGGGCGCGGCGCGATGAGCGAGAAAGGCTCGCTGACATCGCTGCACGCGCTCGAAGGCGGCTCGGGCGTCGGAGGGCGCAAACTGACCTCCGCCCCCCATGAGCGCGGGCCTGAGGGTGACGGGTGGAGCCGCCCGTCATCCTAGCAGAAGCAGGCCACGGCGGCGGCGCGCATCGTAGTACGATGCGCGCCTCCCCACACCGGGGTTGAGTCGGGGACCGCGTGGTCCCCCCCTTCCCGAGGAGGGCCAGACCGAGAGGGATGGCACTGGGTCAGCCGGGGTGCGAGGGATATGTCGCATGACAACCTCATCTTCGGCCTAGCACTACGACCCAGAGACGGCGTGCGGTTTAATCGGTTCGAGTCCGACATAACCTCCCCCTCCGGCTCCGGATACCCACCGAGGGGATTTCCCGCACGTAAAAAAAAAAAAAAAAAGTAATTACTAATTTGTAATTACTAGTAATCCTTGGATCAGCGCTGGAACGAGGGAAATACCATATGGGGCCACCTTACACACATCTGAGGATCGAGACAGCATACGGTTATAGGCGGTTTGAGTCCGACCACCCCCAGCCGTAGGGATTTCGGTGCCCATGAAAAAAAAATTGTACAAATGTTTTTATGAAAATATATCACAGCACAGACTGTCGGGCAGTCTGCCACGAGTTATAAACCTGACCCATCTATTAATTGACCTCCCAACAATTACTTAACCACGCTTATCGCATGATTTGTGAGGTCACCACGCCACAGAGCCCTCTACATAATAACTCACTAGGATAAGCAAATACCACGAACAATTACTGCCACGCCGGTCAATGACCAGTTTGATTACGTGCCGAAAATTTCAGTTTTCAGGCCGAACGCCTCAACTGCTTACGTTTTCAGTCGAACGTTGACCTCTAAAAGTATGTTACGAACGGGAATTGAACCCGGAACTCGGCTGTAACTGGACCTATTAACACTATAATAAGCCTAACACCATATGTACATAATGGGATGTAAGTAGGTTTGTATGTTTACGTTTGTAAGTTTTTAATAATTTATAATATTACTTTTGTCTCTTTCAAAGTATGTTTTGTAAGACTATGGTTATTATAATATTGTCATACATAACTTTGTTACAATGTTTGTTATTCTACTTGTTGGTTTCGTGTGTTAATATGCTTGTAAGGTTCGGATTTTAGAATTGTTTTGCATACACTGTGCTAGTGTGGAGTGATGTGCCCAAGTGCATGTTTAGTAATTTTTAAATTTTTATTTAGATATCGCAAAACTTTAAAATGATATGAAATCTGTACCGCTTAAATTATAAGATCACGGAATTCAGAAATAAACATCGTCAATGAAGACTGTTTTCCTATGACTATGGCTGCTGAATAACAACCAAAACGTTAAAATCTGTGTAAATAATAAAGTATTACTTTATCGTGACAGAATCCGTAAAAGAACAGTTTCACTTTAATGTGTCTCTGAAATATTCGAGCAAACCTACCAATTAATTTACCTTGCCTAGACATGGAAGGGTATCTAAAAATAAATGAAGGACTATTTTTGTTTGATAATATTAATTAAATTTTATGAGGAGGAATAAAAGTTATTACTGATAAATATATGTCGGAGCGACAGCTCAGAAAGGTCAAATCAACATGACATAGGGTTCTATTATGACTAAATCAGGATGGTAATCAGATGTGAAGGTATTTCTAAAATCATTGCGGGTTCGAAGCCAGTACACAATACTTCGTAATCACACTAACTTTATTACACAAAATCACAAAGGATGCTTACAATATTTTAGGATTTAAACTGGGCTTAGAATAAATCACAAACTGATGCAATGCTTTGACCACTAAGCTACTAGACCTCGCCCTAACCAATTCAAATTTCTGCATCTATATCTATTGCCCTTGTACGGCAAAGACCGCGGATTCAAACCCCGCCTAGACCGATTAAATTTTTTCTTAGCATGAAAAATGCTTAAAAATTCAATTCAAATGCCTTTCATTGGTTTGTTTTAGCTTTTATGGGTTGCGAGTACCACCTGACCTCACAACCCCGTGAGTATAGCGTCGTCATCGAGCATGGGTATGTGCTGTGGAGTCGGGGACACGATCTCCACAGTTTTACCAATGAAACTACTTTTTTGCCGTAATATTAATATTTATTGGAAAAAACACATCAATCCTACACGAGCTTTTTTAAAAGGGGATTTTGCGCGAGGTTTTTTTATTTTTATAAAATACTTAAATAAATAAATAAATAAATATCCCACAACATTTCACACAACGCTATCTAGACCCATGGTAAGCATAGCTTAACTAGCTTGTGTTATGTAATCTAGAATGCGTATAAACATACTTAGATATTTTTTTTTGTAAATACATACATATTATACATAGAAACACCCAGACCAATGCAAATATACATATTCATGCATACAAATATTTGCACTGAGCGGGGATCGAACCCGCGCCTCCTGCGTAGCGGCCGTGTTCACTACCGCCACGCCACGGAGGACCACGGAAACTAGAACACTTCTCTTTAAATCTTGAGTTTCCAAAGTCTTGCTGGCTTCCACCGAAGCCCTCACGTCAACTCTCAGGAACTGTCACGCTTCTCAGTTATTTTCCTATCTTCTTAATTTTAAACTTAATTTTTTATTTATATGATTTATTTTTAATTTATTGACACATGATGTCCAGGCAACTACTAATAATATCTGCCACGGAGGGCGGATATCACAGTACCCACTTGCTAATTTGTTTGGCTTGGAGTCCAAATATCTTGATGGAGCCCCATATACCTACACACGAAATCCATATCTATTCTCAATATTATAAATGCGAAAGTAACTTAGTCTTTCTGTAAGTTGGGCTTCACGCCTAAACCACTAAACCGATTTTGATGAAATTTGGTATCGGGGTAGATTAGACCTTGAGAAAGGACATAGGCTATGTTTGGTCTCGATAACCGATATCCACAAGGGTGAAGCTTCTGGCAAAAGCTAGTCTCGCATATATGCTAGCATCTTAATACATATAATTATTGTCTACCTACTACATTTCCACCTACTCAAGCCATATACGACAGCCCTCAGGGTATTTCGTTGTAATGAACTACACTTCAATAACTAATTGCTTGTAAAATAATACGACAGGTAATCATTAACAATTCAATAATAATATGTGTGGTGATTATTAGATGGATCGATGGATCTGGATAGGTAATTGATGGTTATATATTTATGGTTGTGTCGATTAATAGCCGTATTGTACAATACAACGAATTTATTATAACAATCATTTTTAACTTAGTTTTGAAAGTGGAGGTATTCAACTTGTCGAGATATATTTTATGTGAATATATTTCTTTTTTTATACCACGGAGATGGCAGAAATGCTCACGGTATACCAGATGGAAAGTGGGTACCGTGGCGTATGGACGTGTACAATACCAAGGGAGTCACACTTGTGCTGCCGATTCTGTAAACACTGAGAGATTCTGTGTCATCAGTGTAGAAGACAAAGCAGGTATAGTCTTTGGTCTTCCACTGACATCATAAAAACTCTCCAGTAAGCTCTGGCTCTCTGGCCATTTTCTCTTCCCAGGGGTGTCGTATAGTGACTAAGGATTTGAGCAGTTCTCCAATCGGAATACAAAGCATGAAATAGGTAGTGCCAAGATAAGATTGCAACCTAATACTTGGGACCGTAAAACCGTTGGTGAAATGTAGAAATCAACAATTTTAAATACAGAGATTTAAATAAGTACATAATTATACATATACTCACACCTGTAAATTCCTGAAGGGGTAGGCAGAGGTATATTAAGAGCGTTTTCACACTCATCCGATATCCGATATCCGATATCGGAGGAAGTCAAATGTATGAGATATGCATCTCTCTTTTACATTGTCCGGCCCGATATTGGTTATCGGAGCCAACACCACTGTTTTGGTCCGATATCAGAACACAAAGAAACTAAAACAGCGACTGCAAGCAATTTTCGACCTTATTGATATGACATGGTATCAATTTTTTTTTCTTATATTCGTGATCAGCGATTTTTTTTTTACTCCTAGCATCCATAACTAGTCTGTGCTATCGAGCAAATGGCCGTTTTGGGCCGATTATATCGGATAAATAATATGAAAACAGCACACGGTGTCGGCTATCGGATGTCGCCTATTGGCGTCCGACACCGATATCGGATATCGGATGAGTGTGAAAACGCTCTTACACCCACATTGCATACGTATTCTTCACATAATCTGTACTTACACACTTATTTACATTTCATACATAAGTACATTAGCAGCTTTAATGTAGGCATTTTCATTCAACTGATATTTCATCTACCCTCAGTAAAGTGAACAGTGTTGGAACTAGCTTGCAATTTAAATGTGTGCTTTTATTTAGTTTTCATACTCAAATACTAGTGAAATTGTATGTATATCCAAGAACAAGTGACGGTTTCGTGAAATAATATTGAACTTCATACTTAACGTCCACAATAAACACTTTCAGTGAAACAAAAAAAAAATTAAATTTTTACGTAATACAAAATGAAATGTTATCAATGTGTAAACGACTTTCAAGACGAAAATGTGATACAATGCGATGGGTGTAAGCGGAATGTGTGCCTGACGTGCAGTAACCTAACAAGTAGTGAGGCTAGAGTGATGGGTCTGAAATCAAAACGTACATTGGTATTTCTGTGCAGTCCGTGTCGGGAGGCACTATTTCAAGTACCAAAGCTTATAAAATGTTACGATGCTGTACGAGAAGAATTAGATGATATAAAAATATTGCTAGCTACCACCAAAGCTCTGAACAACCCCAGCCCTCAAACCTACCAACCACCGTCTAACAGTCTCACCAACACCAATGCAATTATCGAAGAGATGGCAGAGCGTGAACGACGTGCCAGCAATCTCATTCTAGTGGGTATAAAGGAATCCACCTCGGACAATGCCGAAACCCGGAAAACCAATGATGAGGCTGCTGTAATAAAGGTCTTGGAACAAATTGCAGGGGCAAGCATCCCTAAAGTTGTAAATGTGCTCAGACTGGGTCAAAAGAGTGATGCAAGGCCAAGGCCTATTAAGATCATTCTCGGGAGCCGCTTGGATGCTATAACCATACTCAAGAATAAAAAAAAAGCATGCAAGGAGGTAAGAATTTACAATGATCAAACGCCACAGCAACGAGAAGAGCTCAAACAACTCCGCGAGAATCTGAAGGATCGTCTAAATAAAGGTGAGACTAACCTTACTATAAAATATGTTAGTGGAGTCCCGAAAATTATGAAGTTAAAAAACTGATCAGCGACAACTCTCCATACACTAACTTAATATTTTACTATACTAATCTATGTTCATTGTCAGCTAAATTCGACCTTCTGTTGCTTGACATAAAAATAAATGAGCCAGCATTCATAATCATCACAGAAACTTGGTTAAAGAGCAATGATAGAAACTGTACTTACTCCATACCGGATTACACATTATTTAGAAAAGACCGCAAGACAGGCACAAAGGCAGCAGGAGGGAAATCGGGTGGGGGAGGAGTGGCTATATACGTGAGAAACTCTGTCAATGGCTTTCCTATTACTGCAAAAAGAAACAAGCATTATATGCAGGATAACATTGAATCGCTTTACCTTGATATTCAGTTTAGCATACACCACTTTCTACTTGTTGGTGTCTATAGGACTGATACAAACACAGATGTTGATAACATATTGTTAAGCAAATTGCTACTGGCATCGGAAGGCAATAGTGTCATTATAATAGGTGACTTTAACTACCCGGACATCACATGGCCCCTCAGAGCTGAACAAAAGATGAGTGATACTTCTGAGCTATTCAAAAGTATGTTCTTTCAAAGTAATCTATTCCAACTGGTATCAAGCCCAACCAGATTTCGTACCAATCAAACTCCATCATTACTAGACCTAATAATGGTCAATGACACTGCTCCTATATCAGATATTGAACACCGGCCTCCTATAGGCAAGAGCGACCACTGTGTTCTACAGTTCCAAATGCAATGTACTACTACAAACTCCATTTCTCAGCTGCAACGCAAGCGGAACTATCGACACATCGACTATAGTGCTTTTAATATAGATCTCAACAGTGCCCTAGACAAACTAAGCTGTGCTGCAGAAGTTGTACCTCTTTGGGATGGCTTTAGGGAAACAATGAACGGGGTTATTGATAAACATGCACCCTTAAAAAACACCAAGAGGAAGGTCAAAAATAAACCCTGGATTAATGAAAACATGAAGAAACTATCCTTGGAGAAAAGGAAACTATGGGATGTTTACAAATCCAGTAAAACGGATGAGTCATATCAGAACTACAGGGTAATTAGTAACAAATGTGTGGATGAATCTAGAAGACTAAGAAGACAATATGAATGTAACATATTAAATGGTGGGGATAAATCATTCTATTCCTACATCCGCAGTTGTATATCATCCAGAGTGTCAATTCCGCCCGCTATTAGGAACTCAAGGGGTGATCTAATGTCTGACCCAGCTGATATAGCCAATGCATTTGCGGAAGAGTTTCATAAAGCTTACTCCGTAGAACCACCTCTAAACCACTCACCACATATCTGTAGTGCTCGTGTTAATGAATCCTTATGTGATATAAATTTCTCTATAGAAGACATAACAAAGATCCTAAAAAATCTTAATGTGAATTCCTCAGCCGGACCAGACAATATACCCAATATAGTATTAAGGAACAGCACTGATACCCTAGCACCTGTGCTGGCATGCCTTATGCAATTATCATTTGCGAATAGTCTTCTTCCTCGGGATTGGAAACATGCCATTGTGACACCAGTTTACAAAAGTGGTGACAAGCTGGACCCATCCAGATTTAGACCTATCAGTCTCACTAGTACTATAGGAAAATGCATGGAGAAAATCATATGCCAGCACATCAAGCAGTTTTTGAATCGACACAACATAATCTCTATAAAACAACATGGATTTGTTGAGAAAAGATCAACTGTTACCAACCTACTGTCGGCTGTGCCCCAGTGGTCCAAGCAACTGGACAGTAAACAACCTGTGGACATCATTTACCTTGATTTTGAGCGTGCTTTTGATAAAGTTCCACATGGTCGCCTTCTACTGAAGCTAGAGCACTTTGGTATTCGAGGCAAATTGCTGAAGTGGCTGGAAAACTATTTACTTAGCAGAACCTATCAGGTTAGGGTGGGGAGTGCACTGTCAGACAAACGAGATGTACTAAGCGGTGTTCCCCAAGGTTCAGTGCTTTCTCCAATTCTGTTTAACATATACACCAATGACCTTATAGCGTTGATAGAGTCCCAATCTTGTTTTTTTGCTGATGACGGCAAGTTCTTCGGCAATCCTCTGACCCATTCCGGAGAGCTGCAATCTGATCTGGATAGGCTACAGGGCTGGACCATAGAGTGGATTGCTAAACTGAATGCTGATAAATGTACAGTTTTACGCCTGGGCAAAAACAACCCCAACGCACTATATACTATTGGAACCACAACAATTACTACTGTGACTACACAAAAAGACCTAGGAGTCACAATTGCTAATGACCTAAGATGGGCGAACCACATAGACAATATAGTGAAAAAAGCGAACTCTTTCCTATATGTTATACGCAGATCCTTCCAGTATTTGTCACCGGTAACCTTCATTAGAATTTACAAAACATATATAAGACCACTTTTAGAATATGGTTACCAAATATGGAACCCTTACCTTGTTAAGGATATTTATTTGCTGGAAAGTGTACAAAGAAAAGCCACAAAAATACCTTATGGTTTCCGGCGGAAAACTTATGAGGAACGGCTGAAACTACTGAAACTGCCAACTCTTAGAGATCGAAGAGCAAGGGGTGACCTCATTGAGTGCTATAAAATCTTGACCAACAAATATAACTTACCCAATATTGGCGACATATTTGTACGACAACAGAAAAATTACTCATCCCGTGGACACAACCTTACTCTTGCACGCTCACACACTCATTCGTTGACAGCTTACCACTCCCTAAACAACCGTGTTGTGCAGCAGTGGAACAAATTACCTGAAGAAGTGGTGTCAGCAGCAACGCTAACCGCTTTCAAGTGTCGCCTGGATAAATGGCTTCTAGTGAACAATAAACAATAAAAGTGATGTGGACTACTAACAAAGGCTGAACTATACTCCAACACCATGAAGTGGACATACCAGCACTTTGCTGCTCGTCCATAGTCCAAATAATAATAATAAATAATAATAACTGGGTGATGCTTTATTTGTATAAAATCGATGACAAAAAAAACCTGTATCTATTGAAGTGATGTCTTCGCGTGAGTTTGTAGTCTAGTAAATAACAAAATAATAACCAATCAATCGTTTTAAAATCGAGTGAAAATAGTCCTTCCATCAGTATCATCCTATATCTATTTTTTTAAATGTGAGACTCTCTGTGTTTACAGGGTTCGCAGCACGAATGTAACTCCCCTGGTGTTGCGCACGTCCATAGGCCACGGTAACCAATTTCCATCAGGTGGACCTATACTTATCTGCCACCTCGGTGGTATAAAAAATAAACTCTCAAATTTAGGCATTTTATTAGATATATTTTTGTAAAAGCATACAGTTTGACTACTCTACTAAACGGACGGATATCAAAACAATTCCACGTATCGTTAGTGCAAAATCACCATCATAAAGGGTAAAATAAGTTCAAATCCCCACGTGCATGGGTGTGGGCATCCAACCTGTCTACGATACAATAACATCTGCTGACGTCAGGGTCGGTCACCGCCCTAATATCGGTTCAGCAACCGTCTTCGATCAGGTCACACAATCTGACTCAATGGTTGGAAAAAAACTATGACCGATTCTGACTTTTTGCCAATAGTTTATTAATAAGGATTCTAGGGTGTTCTATACAACGTCTGTAGCTCAGTGGTTAAGGTGTCGACTTTGTGATCGAAAGGTCTCGGGCTCGAATTCTGGTCATTATGTTACCAACGTAAACCCACTCGTCACACAAGTAATTTAGTTTAGCTGGCATTAGTTAGTTATTTCGGTTGCTCCCGGACTGCAAGGGCAAAGGGCTTTGATGCTATCGGGACACACGGTAAGAGGATATACCTGTCTTACCATCATCTGAGTACTAATACTGGTTGGATCCACAACTATCCAGGAGTTCCTCTTTTGCATGTCCATTGGTTTTTTATTACTTTTACGGGTGTGACTGCAGTTTCAACTTTTAAAATTCCAGAGGAAATTCTATTACAGCCTCAAACATCAATCAGCAGATTTACTAGGGCTCTAAAGACCTTGATACGACTAAACATTCTCGACCAAACTACCCACCTTCAATATACAAACTTGAATACATACATATTATGGATGTAATAGATTTTATCAAACAAAAAATAAACAAAATTTTAAGTAATTCCATCAAATCACCACATTAATAATCATATTAAATGACATAAAACAGTTAACTAGAATGTAATAAAAATCAATGATGAAATAGTCGCAATTCGGCCATTTTTTTTCTATAGATCTAATGTTTTGGCCGCGCGGGGCGTCGACCGCTCCGAGGCCGCCAACCTTGCCTCACGACCTTGCCCCAAGTTCATTGACACCGCGTATATTTTCGGGCGGTTTTCTTCAAGGAAAATTTTCTATGCACCAGTTAGTAGACCTCCCATGCCTTGTTTAGTTCTATCTTTTTCAAAGATTCGAGAGTGTTGGTATGGAGTTTGATGGGTCATGATGGCTGGTCAGTAAGAGGGCAATGGTTTTTGCTATTCTACCCACACTAACGTGATCATTCTTCAAACGTTTTCTTCGCTGTATTGGGGCATGATTAACGCGTACAAGTGCGCTTGTTGATCGATTTGTGTGATGCTATGTGTATAGAGGTTAATGTATTGTTCTTTTTTATTATATTTTTATATACCACTTAGGCGGCAAACAAGCACACAGCCACCTGATGGAAAGTGAACATCCGTGAATCCTTTCCTAAGTTCTTAGCTCTATGCTAAATTTTATCGAAATCCGTTAAGTGGTTTATGCGGAAATGTATAACAGACAGACAGACAAACGGACAGAAAGAATTACTTACGTATTTTTAATTTAAATTAAAAAGACAAAACTTAAAGACTAGACTTAAAAAGACGAGACAAATCTAGATAGGGGTAAGTTTTTTTCCACCGGCCTCCCTTTCGACAATTTTCAGTCTTCGCCACTGGTATGGATAGTATGAATGACCTTCGCATAAAAAAGGATTTTGCATATATTCCACATATAGTTCCAGAGATTGGCGTTCTCGGCCAAACAAACAAACGCATTTTTCCCAAACATAGATATTACAAATGACCAAAACGTAACGTAGCACAATTAGAAGACTATTACCAAACAGTTCAAGGTTCAATCTTTACGAAAGTAACATTGCTAATCGCAGTACAAATCCTTTGTACCGATTGACCTTGGTATCTTTCGAAGATAAAAGAATAATTTGAGGGATTGGTGGTAGAACACTCATTAGCAAAGAATTGTGTTTGGTTTACACTGATCTATATATACATACATATAAATAAAATTGAAATGTCTACTTGTAATATACAAATAACCGTTTTTTACTACATGCATATGAATATAACAGGGTACATACGCAAAAATTAACATTTTTTTTAAATTTTGTCTGTCTGTCTATTTGTTCCGGCAAATATCTGAAATGGGTGGAACGATTTTGACGGGTATTTTATTGGCAGGTAGCTGATGTAATAAGGAGTAACTTAGGCTACTTTTATTTTAGAAAAAATAGCCTTGACTCAACACCACCGACATTCTCATGGACGGAGCCGCGGGCAACAGCTAGTCTGATATAAAAATGAGATAGCTAATATTATCTCAATAATATGATTTTTTCGGGTCCCACTGAGATCATCGGAAGCCAAGTCCTCCACACCTCACCAGCAAGCCTTTTATATCTGCTGATTGACAAATGAGGCTTTTTTATACAACTGAGGTGGCCGACAAGCACACGGCCCACCAGTTTGAAAGTGGTTACCGTGGCCTATGGACGTGTGCAACACCAGGTGAGTTACACTAGTGCTGACGACCCTGTAAACAGAGAGTTTCTGTGCCGCCAGTGAAGAAAATAAAACAGGAATAGCCTTTGGTCTTCCCACTGACGGCACTAAAACTCTACAGTGAGTTTTAGCCACCGTACTTACCGCCGGGAGTACACACAACACGAGGTTATTATGGCCGTGGTATTCTGTAGGGTCAGTTAGTTAGTTCCCCAGTTGTACTGCTCAATTTGACGGCAATACCGTCGTGTCCTACCTCATTATTATTTATTTAAAAGAAATATATAATAATTTCTTGCAACATTTTCAATCTGAGTTCTTATTCCTCTTGAATATTGAACTGTTTAATCACCCTCTCATAGTAGACATATTTAAGATGAAATTCTCACTAGAATGCCTGTGCTTCATAAATGTAATTACAGTAATTACAAATTTATTACGGTCATTATCAGCTCATAGGATGTCGCATGTGAACACCGTGAGATTTTGAACAGGTTCCAGCAGCAATTTTTATATTTCCAAGTTCAATGATTACTTGCAATACTATTAATGTAATGTTAGCTTTATTTTCAACATTACATTGAGTTTATTACTATTTCAATGTTTGTAGTTTTATAAGTATTATTTTATATACTTGGATTTAGCTATACTTGAGTGCTTTTCTTTGTAAAAGGTGCAGATTGTACAGGAGCCTACCTATATCTTTGGAGCCTAAGTCATCCTGCCCGTCTAGACAAGTGGCAATTCGTTAGTCAGCGTTTAATGGAATAGAATGACGAATATATGGGATTTGACGTTTCTGACAGTCTTCAGGCTTTCACGGCCGGCGTTGCATGTAGAATATACTGCTTCCGGGCTGTTTGGCCGTGGTCGATGTGAAACTTGCGTTCCAGACGTTTCGTCGATCACTGCGGTTGACATCTTCAGTGGCGCAGGGCCGGGCGACGACAACTTCGGAGACCTTGCCTCGCTGGCGGCTGACTTGCGACTGATGCCAAGCCTTGAGTCACGGCTGTATTTATAGGCACGGTCGGAGCGGGGAATCGACTCACTCGATTCTGATTGGTCGAGCGCTGTGGCGCGGACGTACTCGATCCTGATTGGTTGTTTGCACTGTGATACCGAGTGGCTCTCAGTGCTGGGTACCAATCTTTTTGGAGCTGAAATCCCTCGTTTTTTCGCTGACCACGGCCAAACAGCCCGGATTCTACGTTTCTGACAGTCGTTAACGCATGTCAAATGTGTCAAATCCCATACATTCGTCATTCTATTCCATCAAACCCCGGCCAACGAATTGCCAGTTGTCTAAAGGGGCTGGCCTACTAGTCAGTAGGTACACCTGCTACATAAAGGGCGAAGTTCTTGTCCTCGTCCTCTTAGAGTTAGGAAGTCAGACTGAAGTCCTTCTCATCTAGATAATCGAAATTAATTACAGAAAGTATTAAAAAGACAGCTTGCCATTTCACATCATTAGCCCACCGCAGTCTACTTCTGGACATAGATAGGCTTTCTCATAGCGATAACGCTATTACGTGAAAATCTTGCACTTTGAAATCCGCTTACTGTTTTTGATTGGTATGTCGATTTTTCCAGGAGCAACTGCCTTTAATCTATCCTGAATGGACAGAGCATCAGAGTCTCGTCTGCTGTTCAGTAGTTGCACCGTCTAGCAATTGAGATTGATTTGGGTCAATAACGTTTGGGTAGAACCCTGTAAAACCCTGTGAGTAACTCATAACCCACTCATAAACCCGTTTCACCGCTCCTCTAAAACGTTACTAACATCAAATTATATTTCCCAGCATATAAATTTCCACAGCAACAAGCCGACACTATTAAATAGTTTCATAATATTGTCAAACACTTAACAACAAGTTACTCAAGTAAAATCAAGGCTACATTTAGCAATGTTGTTTCGCAAACTACATCTGGCAATGTCTTGCGACAAGCGGCAGGTCGGTGGTTCTGTAGTTACGAGACAGATGTGGCTGTAAAGCAAATAATTAAATTAGTGTTTAAGTAAGTCCCGGCATAGAAGAATTTGGGCCACTTCTTCTCGCCGCATGTGGTGTCATACAAGGCGACTAAGGGATAGGGCTGATTAACTTAAACATCAGACAGATATGTACAGCCCAGACTCAGCATCAGATGCATGGCTCGAGTCAACAATAGAACCCGGAATACGGCAATAGGCTCACCACCTAACGTGGGACCGAATACAGATTGGTGAAATGTGGGTGTTCAAAAATGTTTAAACATAAAGTTAGTGTAGATTTATTTACTCAGTACTGGCAACACTGTGTGTTAAGAATGTCAGTTATCTCTTAAGATACTGCATGTGGCAACTCTACCCTTCTGTCTTCCTATTTTGTCATGGACGGCACGTCCCAGTTTATTTAAATTAATAAATACAGTCCACTTAGCTAAAACCAAATTCGCATTTTATTTATACCGTGGGTGTTAAATCACCTCTGCCTAACCCTCTGGGGATAAAGGCGTGAATATATGTATGTATGTATGTAATTGTAAATGTTTCAATTTTTAATAAAAAACATTGATAATTGATCACTAGGGTCTTCATCAGCCAACCTCATCTGTCAGCCTTGCTGATTTAACAGACAATGCTCTGGGGCTTGCCCCTCGGAGTTAGAAGGCCAGACGCCAGTTGCTCCCGCAAAAGGTTGATAAGGAAAACTATAGAAAAAAATGGAGAGTGACAGTCAGCGATACCTCTGTCAAATACCTAACGTTGCACTAGCGCTTCTCTCTGAGTTGAGGCAGACAGTAGTCGTATGAGTCAGCATAGTGATATGAAAACAATTATATTATGAAGTGGCTTTTTTTTACGTGCGGGAAATCCCCACGGATACCTCAACCCTCCGGAGCCGGAGGGGGAGGTTATGTCGGACTCGAATCGACTAAACGGCTCACAGCGACTATGAGTGGCAGTTGGTCCATGGAAAATGACTATGTTCAGTCATGTCGCAGTTAGACTGGAAAAATTGAACCTTGGACTACGAGATGAAGGTCTCGGATACGACCTGATTTAACGCAAGAATGATGAAAACTAAAGTGTTTAAAAATCACTCATTGTAGGTGAAATACACAGTGCTGGCTGCAATTTAATATCTGTCTACCACATTTGGATAGAGACGTGAATGTATTCGTATTATGTCTAAATAATTCTGGCCCTGAACTGTATTTTTTATTTTTTATACCACTTAGGTGGCAGATAAGCACATGGTCCACCTGATGGAAGGTGGTTACCGTGGCCTATGGACGTGTGCAACACCAGGGGCGTCACCCTCGCGCTGCCGACCTTAAACCAAACATTGCCACATTAGGGACTCGTCCATAACACTCAGTGACCGCTCTCAAGGACCACTCAAATTCTGCGCTCACGCTTCCATGATCAAACTTTAGTTGGTGGGTTGTGTAGTAGTGTAATAACCTCTTGAGGATGATTTAAATAAAGGTCGTTTTGTTCAGACGATGACGACACCACAACTCTGGTGTTTGTGGCGAGAGACAATTATTTTAAAACATTGTGCGCAACGTTTTGTAAGACATTTTTAGATTAGAATATTGAAGATAAGAATTCTATTGTAAGATTATGTACGTTTATAAAAAAATCGGTCAAGTTTGAACACTTCTACTTTTTCTTTTTTTTTCTATTTCCTGTACAATTGTATAAGCCTCGGGTTCTTTTAGGAAGTTGTGAAAAATCATCATCGGAGCCATCAAATTAGGTACCCTAAATCAGCTTAAATAACACCTAGAATGGAGACTTTTTTCGACTTCATTCATACATCCGACCTAAAGCTTGTCCTGTTTTATCTTCTAAACTGACGGCACAGAAATTCTCTGTTCTATCAGGGTCAGCAGCGCGAGTGTGACGGCCCTGGTGTTCCACACGTCCATAGGCCACGGCAACCACTTTCCATCAGAGGGGGCCGTGTGTTTGTCTACCACCTAAGTGGTATAAAAAAAACATCCATCACACATCACAGGTGGCATAGAAAAATACAGTTCTGCTCAACCGTACACATATTGGCAAGATCTTTTTTTGTTATCACAGCAATAAATCGCTGTTATCATCTAATTAATAATAATAAGTTACATTTATCTTGTTATTTCAGACTAAACTTATTCCAGACAGCGTTATCACTTCCATGTGATAAGGATCAACGGCTATCAGACGGTCTATCACGTCATGTCTGGGGCAAGTAGATTACTTTCAAATTATTGATAATACCCCTCTCTATTTACTGATAATGGGGGATTTTTACCAGAATATTCTCGAAGTTACAGGTGTAGTATATATATGTGCAAGTAAAGTATAGAGGTGTAGGTGTGCGCTTAGGGCGCTTGTAATACACATACAATCTTACTTCTAATATAAATTCTTGTGGTGTACGTAAACGTTCGACTACCAAGAAGTCTAAGCTTCAATTCCTAATCGGTGCAAATATTTATACGTATGAATAAAAATTTGCATCTGGATATTTCTATGTTTAATTATAATTTAGGTTCGTACTTACAAAAAATAAGTAGGTATAACCATCCACATTCTAGAATCCAAAACACAAGCTAGTTAAGCTCTAGAGAACGCTGCGTAGAATGCATGGATGAGTGTTATTTTGTTACTTTTTCACTCATGAAACTATATTATTTCTATCGACCAATCGGCTGATGGCCTTTTAACCAATTTACACTTGATTTGACCATGAACTGTGCACGAGCAAAGCGCAAACGTATTAGGGACAATCAACTCCTAGGTGCATACGTTACATGCGCGGCATTATCATTTAGAGATTGTTTTTTCGGAAGCGTCTTTAGAATTTTTAAAATATTTTCTCTCGCAGCAACCCGATTGAACTAACGTGGACTCACTGCAAACCAAGAAATCAGTGAGGAATGTTTTTAGAGTTAACGCGGGTACTATGGCGTTCATTAGGAGAGGCATACGTTAAAACCTAGCCTACGGTAAAGTCTACGACATTAGATTTAACGCAGTAAGGACTAATATACTATAAACTATAATAATACCTATATTTAGTAGGTATAACTGGTAGTCTTTATAATATATTCAATAACGCTTAGTAACTCCAAAATGTAATTAAAAGAACTCTGTGACCTAGGTTAATAATAAATTAGACGTCTACAAAAGATAAGTATATAAAAATGGCTGTCGGTACGGTAAAACTAAGCCTCTCACAAAGACTCACCCGAGAAAGAAGGCCTCGCAGTATTATCGAACCCCCGCTGTGTGTATTAAATGTTTCTCGTTCACTGCTAGAGTTAACGGGACACAACAATTTAATGAACTGACAGATTTTTCTAATATTTTTCTGATAGTATAATACCTTTTAACGGTGTTTAGTTATAAGTATGAGCTTATCATACAAATTCACAGTTAAACTGGAAAAGCAGATTCCAGATTTCGAGGTGAAAGCTTTATAAGAGTTAAGTTTGAACTTATTTCAAGAACACATATTGAGAATACTTGTATTTTTTCCACAGTATTTGTTATTGAACCTTTAACCTTGCGGCATCTTTAAAGGTTTACATTGATGTTTATGAACATATCTAGTCTTAAACACTACGTTGTTTAACATTCGTCTTATGTGGGTAATTAAAAAATTTAGTATACCAGTTAAAAAAAAACCCAAACTGTGAAGAAATAATTATATGTATCCTCTAAAGATTTTTAGTTTTAAAATAATTAATATATTAAATATACACTATCAAGAAACAATTATAAATGTCAAATTAACAATTGTCATAAGAAAATAAAGACGTGAGTGGATGAAGGGCTTAACTAACATTTTTGAGATTTTTGATTTTTTGCATTAAATGGCGGTTATAGGTGTATATAAACTATATTAGACCAAAAAACCCCGCAATTTAAGCTCAGTTTCAAAAATACCAGAAGATGAAGGACATAACTGCAACAAAAATGGCAAAAGTGTCATGGAAGAAGGAGGTATGTGACTTAACACCTTCTTCCATTTGAAATTGGTCAATTAAACGTATTTCTTCCATGGAAGAAGGGGTTATGTGCAGGAAAATGCACTGCCACGATGCTTTATTTGCTGCTCTTCTATGTATTCTACTAGACTGGCTGTATATAACAAAAACGTAGTAATTATTCTGAAAAATCACTACTGGACTAACAACAAAGAGCAACTTTTTGTTACCGTTATACATGACAGTACAAAAAGGCGCACCATGTTGTACAGATTAATGTCAAAATATGTCGTTTTTATACCAGATGGAATCTTTTAATCTAAGACTATTATACAAACTCTATGGACGCCACAAGTATGACAAAACGGCGTCATACATACATGCAATGACGTGCACACATTGTCAGTTTAAAGAACAATATAGACAGTAGCTAACTCAAGCAAAACAGATTTTCCAGACCGTTTTTCTGACGAATTTTCTTACGGAGCTGTGTCTATACAATATATGGTTTCAGCTTTTAATGCCCTCCTTGAAACCGAATAGCCATTAGGCAACATTGTTACCTACGTACCATGTTGTGCGAAATTCTCGCACAACGAAGACGCGGAGCAGTGGAAAAATTTTGTTAAGTCCACAAATGATCAATCGTTGAAAATATGTCATGTTGCGCATCAGCAGCCAACATCGCGCATGTGTTACCGAACTTCACGCATTGCACGTCAAATATAAAAGAATCCAATCTGATTTCGCTCTGACTCCGTACCGACTTCATTCAGACTCCACCCCGACTCCCTCCAACTCCATCTATAAACCGACTCCACTCCGACTCTAAGCCGACACCACTCCGAATCACAACCGACTCCTCTGCAACTCTAAACCAACTTCACTCCAACTCCGAACCGACTCCGAACCGAATCCACTGTGAGTCCTTCCCAATTCCACTCGAACTCCCTCCAACTCCAAATCGACTCTAAACCGACTCCGCTTCAGGTCCAAGGCGACTCCATTTTGACTCCAAACCAACTTCAATCCACCTCCCTCCTGCTCTACTCCGAATCCTTCCAACTTCACTCCAACTCAAACACCAAACTGATTCCAACTCTCAACCGACTCGACTCCACCTCCCTCCTACTCCATTTCAACTCCAACTCCAAACAGACTCAAAATGGACACCATTCCGGCTCTAATCCGAGTCCACACAGGTTCCAAATCGACTTCGCACCAACTCTAAACCGACTCCCACCGCTTCGAAATTCAGACTTCACACCGACTTCATACCAACTCCAAACCGGCTTTAATCCAACTCCGAACCGACTCCTAACCGAATTCACTTCGATTCCCTTCCTACTCCAAACCGACTCCACTCGGGCTCTAAACTCCACTCCAACCCCATTCCAACTCCATTCTACTCCACTGTACTACCTGCAACTCCGAACCGACTCCAAACCAATTCCACTCCAAATTGAAATCGACTCCGCTCGGAAACCCTCCGAGTTGCTCCTTAACTTAACTGGCTAATTAAACCACTTGGGTGTCGTGTGACATAATACTTTACTATACTGTGTGTATGTTGTAGTATGTACAAAAAAAAAAGACTGTTGAAGTACTTACCAAGAAAAGGATGTCTGTTTCTGTTAAACCTGGTATTAAACGTTCTGTCGAACAGCATCAGAGACTCCGCGGCTGCTCATTTATGCTGTTTGTATCGCACTGGTGGATTGGACAGAGGTAGTTTGATGACAGTGATGAAAGGTGGCGCTTGCTCCCCGCCCGAAGTTAAATGTGGCGACGACCGAGTATATGGCGTACTTCATGCTGTATGGGTCAAGCTGCGTAAGGTAACAAGTAGCATTTGTGACCCCAAGAACCTGTCCGCTTACACGGCTGCGAAGCATGGCCTTTTCTAGGGCAACACAAGCAGGAGCTGCTTGTGTTGCTGCGGTGGATGGATTGGGTACACCTAAGCATAGCGTGAGGAAGTCACGCATCCGGGGCAGCCTTGTCATGTTGGCTTGGCTACGTTTAGCCATACCACCTGCACCGAGCCCCGGTAAGAGGGTAGACCCAAAAAGTGCTGAGTTTACGTTTAGGAGGATGATATGCGGGCCAATAGTCTCACACCATAGGTGCCCAAGACCGTGTAAAGTTGAAATGTAAAAGCTGGAATGCGGATCACGGACTCCGGGGTGAAAGCCTCGGATGCGACCGGGACTAATGTAAAGATGATGATGAATGACTGTCTTGACTGTTCATAAGTGTAAAAAGTTTGTAGTGTTACCGGTATTCAACTTTGAGATGGTGATGATATGGTAAAAAGGTTTAGCAGTAGACATTAAAGATGGAAGAAAATAAAGTACCAACTTACTAGTTTATTTTTTTTATTTTTTTTTTATTTAAAAACATATAAAATCTGGAAACCTGAATATCAATATTGATAACATAACCTCGTTGCCTAAGATTAAGTTGATAAATTTGCAATATATGCATGTTTTTATATTATTTAATGTTACATACTCCCTTCTTCCAATCTTAATATTCGTAATTTCTATTACATTGTCAATGGAAGAAGAATGTATATGCACAGTTTTTCAAATAAATAAATTTCCATCCACTTATTTCTATGTCTATGCATCTCCGATGATAAATATGGACAATTACTATAATTTGACTCCATAATATTACGACATAAATTATAAGAAAAGATAATAATTGCAAATGAAATGTTCAAACTTTGAAGCCGATTATCTCGATATTTTGAAATTGTTAGTTGCGTCCTTCATCCACTCACCTCTTCAAATAATAATTACGAATAAAAATTTAATGTCAAATCAAATGAATAATGTCAAATGGAAATTAAAAATGTCAATGTTGTACTAAATTTACGAAAAGTAAATTACAACAAGAAATTAATTGAATTAAATTACGAAATGAAGTAAAATAAATAGCTATGTAGATGTCATTATCTATTGCAAGAAAGGTGAACCAATGAAATCCAACTGCCGATTTAGTATAACGTTTCTGTTTGTTTGTAGTATTATTATTATTATTTGTATATATATTTCTAGAGTTTCCAGTGGACTCTGAAGTGGAAGCTTCAGATGCAACGAGGATACTTGCTAGGAGGATGATGAGGCAGTTACCTGAAAGCAAAAAACTAACTCGCATCATGTTTCTTTGTGACAGAATAAATGCCGTCATCGCCTTTGTTCCAAAATCATGAATGAATTATCATTTTTTTGAATAAAATTCAGGCCAGACAGATTACCTAATGTACCAGTTCTTATCAACAACGGATATAAGACAAAAAAACATGTTTTAGATAATCTTCATGAACCTCAATGATAAAGTTCAATGGATCAGAATAAGTCACTTGTCGAGGTCGAAATAATGTATGGGCCTAACGAATATCAGTTCCACCACCTTCAGTCATTACCAAAAACGTTTTGCGTGCGAAAATACTTAACAATCATTAACAAATATCATCACCAATCATATCTGATCCCTAATCGTCTTATTAACGGAAGGAAAATACTCTTTTCAGGGCTCTGTTAACGTTGGACGATACAGTACTGCGCATAGAGTTGTGCAATAAATTGTACCGCCGAAAATTCGCCGGTCGACGACCTCCGATGTTCACGCACACATTGATAAGCGTAGCGACGTCATGGTTACTCCTATTGTGTATACGAACACGCACTCACACAGAGGCAGTTGTGTACGTATAGGCTGAAAATGAGGTGGGATGGTGTGCGTGGTTCGGTCTAATGGGGACAAATGAGATGGCAGTAACTTTTTAATTTGCAGATAAGTGTGAACGATTAGATCGGAATAATGCCGTTTTGCACAATTTTTGTAATAATGTCATGTAATTTTTATCACTTACTTTCTTGATAAATAATATCCAAGTTTGTCTGCGAACGATAATTCGCTTAAGGAAAACTTTCATTGGTATTATCAACTTAATGTAACATTTCTTCTATATAGTCCTTTGATGGTCATGTCCCTCTGGGGGTACATTATAAAGAGAAGGATTATTGTTTCCAAAGTTTAGGGTACGATAGGGTACGAGGCATACGACTTTGCATGAATAAATACACTCAAAAAAAGGAGAGTATAGAATAGTTAGTTTTATTTTTAAACAAATAATAATTAAACACGAAACAACATTTAAATTAACATGTTTTGACATTAATTTGCAACACCATACTTAAAGTTTAATAAAAAAAAACTTAACAAAATGTATTTTCTTAGATTTCGTAGTGACAGAGAAACAGTTGAAATTTTTAGATTTTATGACGGTTTAAAATTGAATGAATGTTTAATAACGAGTGTTTCCCCCTCGTGCCCTGATTAATGTCTCCATCCGTCTGGGCATGTTGCGAATGATGTATGAAAAATGCATTTTGTTTAGTTTATATTATACTATCAGAAAAATATTAAAACCGTGTGGTTTTAGTCGGCCCGATTCCGATACGCGCACCCCATCACCGGCACCGATGGGGAGAAGCCCGTGGGGGTTTCCAGACGTCAAAAAAAAAATGGTGTTGCAAATTAATGTCAAACATGTTAATTTAACTGTTGTTTCATGTTTATTTATTATTTGTTAAAAAGAAAACCTAACCATTTTATACTCTCCTTTTTTGTGTTCCGCTAATTCTGCCGGTGTGTGTGTGATTACGAAATGTTAGGATAAAAATCACTTCTACCTAACCCCTAAGTAGGGCGTGGATTTTTAACAAAATTTGTGGATGTAATAAATCGTTTGGAGATTCTTGGAAAACAGTACCCTTTGAACGGAAATAGGGTCACCCCTTATCACAGATGTGCTGAATAATGGACGAGGCTCTTGTGTAGGCTTTACTCTCAGTGTTGGAAGGTCAGATAGTAGTCGCACCCGCTGGAATAGCCGAAATACCAAAATAAAAACCATAAACCCATAAAAACTATAAGCGGACCCTATTTCGGTTATAACTGGGAAAGCGCTTTGAGGATGATGCAGGCAGACTGTACAAAAGTAAACCAATTTTTTATAGTCTTTCTGTATTCTTACTGCTTCCAACGACCTTGGTAATGACTGGCATCAATCTCATGTATACGAAAAAAGAATGACAGCAGTACTTCAAGGTCATTTAGCATCTTAATGTCTCAATTCAAGTCATATTTACGTCATCGCCTGAATTAGTAATGAGGCCGGCACCCATTCTCAATGGGAAGGTTGATGACCTTGGCGAGTCAACTACCCCTAAGGCGATGATCCCGCTAATCTTTCTACAGACATGTGACATCACGTGTTATGTGTATGGAAATTTTTTAGGCATTTCGATATATCATTAATCATCATTATTTTGCATAACATATTGTTAAAAACGTATTAAATATAATTGTATATAGCGCGTGTAACGGCAATTATTATTTTTGTATGATCCTTGTATTGTATCGTCAAAATGTTTCGAATATCTGGATCTAAAATAACCCCAAGGCTCACTGGTTACCATAGCATCAGCATAAGGATCTTAATCCCTGATCAGCCTCTCCTCCTTTACTTTCTGTGACATAACATCCTTACACAAGAAATTGACAGTGGTGAAATTTCTATTCCCGATGGACATGGATCAATGCTGACTTCAAGCAAGCTCTACCACCTTACAAATAACTACAACGAAATACATTTTTAACAATACCGCCCTAAAAAATCCACCTACCCCACTCCCTAGGTAGCGGCAAGGCCATTACTACCAAATCCTTCGCACATAAATACACAAAAAACCTATCACAAAAACAGTCCGTACATTGCTCCCTTGACCCGATAACTCAAGAATAACCAGAGTTCACAGCATTAGTCTATTACTAAACAGTTACATGCAAAAACCACGAGGTGCCGTGTTATATGTGTCATGTGACAGGTCATTCACCCACACCTAGAGCCCATCTCCGATCAATGAACTGCTAAATAAACATCACGTCTATTTTATAATCGCAATGTTTTTTTTTTAGAATTTCATCATCGGAATTGGTCGGTGAGCGCCAATTAGTTCGTTCAATGTGTTGACATGTGGACTGTGAGTCTAACGGTTTGGTGTTTGACTGACAGTGGACTCCTTTAGTCATTATTTTCCTCATCCCGATTTCCTAGTTGAGTGCTAAGTTTGCATTTTGGAGCTCGAGGCTGGCATTCTTTTTAATTTGCATGTTGGCTTTTCAGCTGGCGTTTGACCGCGTTCATTCTGCGTCAAAGCCTGGTTCGTTGTTTAACAAGTTGACTAGAACCCAAAAGGTGTTGGCAGGGTCCAGTCCTCCCTTAAAAATCTAGAAAAACATACGGATCCGCAAGAATGGTCCTAAGGTTATCTTTGACAAATCTATAACATCTTGAAAGATATAATTGCTATTATAAGAGATACCTAAGTAATGTTTTTAGAGTTCCGTCTTTCCATCTGTTTGTCCAAACCCTTTTTCGCTGGAATGCCTAGAGGTATTAGGTTGAAAATCATATTAAATCCTGAAGTCTATAATGTGCTGTGAAAAAATCAAGCTTCTAAGCCAATGCCCTCAAAAGTTATAACAAACGGTTAGGTATATCTTTTGACGCAATTAATAGTGTAGCATAACATAAATTCATACCTCAATCCCATTTTTTTCAAATACGATTTAAATAGCCAAAATAATCTTCACATTATAAATAATTTAATTTAAAATTCTCAGTGTCAATTGTTTTTAAACATAATTATGTATGTTAAAAGCTATTAATACAGAGAATTTTCATAATTCCATAATCATAATTTATCGTCTTGGTCATTAGTATCTTAATAGCAAAGACGATAAATTATGATTTAAATTAAATTGAGAGGTTAAACCGATGACAAAGATTATGACTGACTAACATGTTAAACGTCACCAACTAAAGGATTACTACTAAATCTTGATTAAAACGTTCGCCATGTTTGTCAGTTTATTAGCATTATATGTAAAGTATCTTTCTAGATTCTATAATTTCACTAAAAATCCTATAAATGAAAACATACCAGTGAATGCAATAAATGTATTGAGTATTGAGTATTGAATGTTTAAAACATACAATATACTCACGTTTTACCCTCCGGGCACAGATAAAATACTACTACTCCGGTGTAGTTTTTTTTTACGTATATTAACAGCCGAAATTTAAGAAATTATTAATATTTCCTCTAACCCCTCCAACTAAGCTAAATTGCTTGTGCTAGGAGTGGGTTCGAACCTTTCGATTGTAAGGCCGACCCCTTACCTCTAAGCTACAGATGCTTTTACAATAACGCGTGATATGCTTCTATCATCACACACTTCAGAAACTTCCTCTCCTACACACTTAATTAGTACACAACAAGGAGCACACAAAACACCTAGACATTATACCTACTTAAGTTTCTGTGAATCACAAAAATAATAGAGTAAATAATAGTCTATAGGTTTATTAATCTGGTGTGTGGTGGTACGAGTAGATCCATGGTTTTCCCATCAAGAATACGTTGACTCAGATTGGGAAAAACCACCCTCTCATGTAAAATCGATGTTTGATAATGGAGGTCTCACGGCGTAGGAACTTCCTCATTTTATTTGAATTAATGAACTTTCTGTTTCTTCATCAATTTCCCTCTTTTTACTCGACTGCGCCAGAAGGAGGATTATGTTTTTCGAGAGTATGTATAATATAAAATAAATTTCTAAAAATAAAAAACCCGACTGACGCTGAAAAAATCGAAACAAGCTTTATACCAGGCGGTACCCATTTGCAAATCTCAAACCCTTTGAAAATTAATGGGTACCGCCTGCTATAAAGCTTGTTTCGATCCTTTCAGCATCAGTCGGGTTTTTTTTTATTTTTAATGATCCTTCCTGGTTCTCATAGGTAAAGGTAACTTTTAAAGACAACTTTGAATGACAAAAATGCTTGGGATTAAGTAGCTCTAAGTCAACACAAGAAAATTATTGTACATACATGACGACGTTTTTTTTTTAAAAAAGGATTTCTACTGAGTTTTTGGCAGTGTTTCTCAGTAGTTGCCATGCCACGCACTGCACGGTAGGGGAAAAAAATAATGACGATTTCAAACAAATTTAATATTTTTATGGAATAAATGATTTTTTGAATTTGAATTTGAACGTTGATAAGAAAGCAGGATGGAAAAGATTTACTCTGCCAAATGAACTACCTTAAGTGCGAATTTGGTATAAAACTTTGTGCTGGCCAGTGGACAGCCACCCCGATAACGTACTCAGGGGCTCTCATGAGTTCCTAAGATGTATGCGGGCATGGGCAAGTATCACTACTGTATCTTTGTTATGCGAACTGATCTGCCTGGACCTGAAATTCTTGTCTTAGAATGACTGGATGTTGATATTCTCAGTTTTAACTTCATATACGAGTATGAAAAGTAAAACAACGAACCTTCATTTAATTAAAGGGTAGATTAAAATCATCATCCGTCTTATAATTATAAATGAAAGCAGTAACAAGTGTTAAAAATGACAATAAAATATTGCAATGAGAACTCAGAGCATTGCCATTTGAACTCCGAGTCTTGCAATATCTATATATAAGGTTAGATCAATTGCCAAGATGTCAACACTCGTGAATGTCATATCTATCTACTGTATTACTTTTGTTTTTTACACTTCTAAGTTAGTAACAGCCAACATACCTATTTTGCATTATTTGCAGTCACCATGGACTATGAAGAGTTGCAACACCAAAGTTATAACTCTGGAGTTGCTATTTTTGAAGTGAAAACTTCTTTAGCGGCGTTGGATGGGTAAAAAGTGTTAAACTCGCGTCATGATCACTTGATCTTTGAACCGTAACAGACGACTGATGTCATACAACATTAGCTACAGACAATCTGTAGCTAATGTTGTATGACATCAGTCGTCTGTTATTTTGTCCGTTATTTTGTTAGATACGCGTAGCTTAGCGGTAAGCGCTTCGACTGTAAGTCCTTATGGTTTCAGATAGTATCGGATTCGAACCTGGGCTTCTGATACTTTTTGTGATTATTTTTTCTTTTCGTAATTCATTAATTTCTTCTGACAGAAAATTAGTGATACGTTCTATGATTGACGCTATATTATAGGTATGGTATGGTATGTTCTTTTTATCTTTTTCTCTGTATATAACGAAGAAAGAAAGAAAGAAAATGTTTTCACTTCTGCCGGCACTCCCGGAGTGCAACTCGTCTTTTTTTAAATATACAGTTTGAGAGATATAAAAAGATATTGTGATGTTCTCCTAAATTATTCGTATACTTATAGAACATATCGTAACTAGAACAATATTTGAGGGAATTGAAGGGAAAAGAAATGTTTTGTTTTTGTGTTTTTTAATTGTCTGTGTTTACTATCATATACATAGGCCTCTGCTATAGACTTCTTGAACGACTGATCTAAAGCAGCCGTTATTCAACGCTTCTCGGTGACCTTGATGAAGTCTTCCTTCCACCAGGCCGTTGGGCGTCCTACACTACGTTTGCCCGTACGCGGTCGCCATTCCAGAACTTTTTTGCTCCATCGGCCATCTGTTCTCCGCGCTATGTGCGGCTGAAGATGATGATGATGACTATCATATACAACTCGTTGATTGACTAAATCCCGCTGAATGGCAAGAACCTATAGTGAAGTTCAGATATTAAGGACTACGGTAACATATACATAAAACATGCAAAAAGAAGTAAGAGAAATATAATGTAATAATGTCGAAGAGAAAAACAGGGAGGTATAAAATTGCAGTAAATTTTATAAATACGGTACACCTGCTGATAGTTGGACGAGCCTCTGGTGAAGACATTCCTCTCAGCGTTTAGTGGTAAAACGCAGCCACTCCCATAAAAGCCGTAAGGTAAATCAATATAAGGAGAAGGAGTAGGTAGGAGAACCCTGGGCTCTGAGGTGAAACCCTTAAATGCAACCGGAATAAGGTCAAGACGATGATGATGGTGAGTACATAGACAGCATATTCTTGGAGTCAAAATGTTATGAAAAGGACTAGCTGGCTAGCTGACTACCTCCGTGCTGAGAACGGCGCGACACACCTACTATAAAACTGTAATATTTTCCCCTAACAATTTCCTTTATTTTTGCACATAACAATTCGAGTAAAATATTAATAAATTACATGGCATTAAAATATGCTAAACCGCAGACTTTGGACTAATAATGATTTCAACTTATTGTTACCTATGAGGAAAAGGTCACGTTATTGTTGTGTCCTTTATATATTTCCTTTACATCTCACGTCAAAATTCACTTTGCCTATTCGCCTTACCTATATAGGTCATTATTCAAATAAAGTAATAATTATTTAATAATCATTTATTACTGAACAAAGGTATAGGTATTAATATATTGAGTACATTTTAACTATGAGAGTATTTTTCTTTTCAACCTTTTGAATGCTTCCATTTTGTCCCACAAAATGTCCAGTACTTGTGGGGCGAAGTGTATGATACTAAAATGTATATCCAGTTTCGGACGGACTGACCCTGGTCCCGTGGAGGAGAGGTCGCTGCCTGGCTTGGGACGCCACATGTGTCTGTACCTTCGCGTCGTGCCTCCTCGCGGCCAGTGGTGTGGGAGCCAAGTTCGCGGCGTTGCTCGAACATAACACGGTGGTGACGTCGGGTCAATGGGGCCCCGAGCCCAAGAAGGTCTTGGCCGATTTGGGGTGCCAACTGCGGCGGGTGGGGGGTAACCGCTGGGGGGTAAACACTGCCACCCGTCTGGCCAGATTGGAAGATAGGTAAAAGCCTCTAAACATTGGGAGAGGCCTATGCCCAGTTATGGACTGCGATGAGCTAATTTATTAATTCTTTTAAAAATTAAAAAGAAACATGCTAGTAATAAAATAAATAGGTCGAGCAATGGGGGCAAAGCTACGAGCAATAACTAGCACGACCAGCAATCAAATCAAACATCAACAATTGTTGAAATAAATACCATATCCATAAACACAGGCTTGCAAAACCATCTGCGGTATTCTTAATATTGACATACCATCTTCTCTTATAGAATCTAAAGTACTATTAACAAGCTGTGTTTACTGGATGAGGGCTTTGACTCCTCGGTCGAGCACCTTGTATTTTTTTTTTTCAAACAATGTGCTGGCACCTGACTTGCAATCGTATTATTAAACATAATGTAACCGTTATAATTGTTATATGAACAGCGCGTTGAAAACTTATTGAAGACATAATGGATTTTATGGTTTTACAGTTGGTTATTGTTTTTATTGACTTTAAATTATGCTATACTTAGAGCGTTTCATATGGCTTGTTAGACTGAGAAGTTTACCGCCCTTCGAACAAACAGAACTAAGAGATCGGTCTTTGCCTTGATGTCAGTGCCTTTTTAACCGTGGTCGATTGCCAGCATTATATTCTATAAGCGACGAACGAAACAATAGTATTTTTATACCACTTAATTGATGGATAATCACATAGCCGACCTAATGGGAAATGGTTAACGTGGCATTTGGACGTATGTAACACCAGGAACGTCACACTCGTACTTCCGATCTTGTAATTCTGATTGAAGAGCTCCATATGGTAGTAGCTTTGAAAAAAAATAAGCGATACAAATGTTTGGACTAGTCCATTTCTTCTTCGTCGTGTCAATAAATGATAGTTAATCGGTTTCTTCTTAATAGGTACATGGCCATAGCCACAACGTTTTCCGTTGCCTTACATATTAAGTCCACGGTAGTACAAGTAAAGGGACATAGTGGGCAAGGGAGCAAACAGAGTTGCACTAACAACGGTGAATCATATCTGGGCCTTTTGTATAGAGCGGGTGCTGTCAATAATCTGATATAAAAACGGTAAACTGACCATTTGTATTTTTATAACTATAATTTTAATACAAGCAAAGATACAAATACAATAAAAATATACAATAATATAATATATATATATACAATAATATAATAATACAATACAAAGTTGGTATCCATACTAATATTATAAATGGGAAAGTGTTTGTGTGTGTCTGTTTGTCAGTCTTTCATGCCTAAACCACTGAACCGATTTTGATGAAATTTGGCATAGGGGTAGATTAGACCTTGAGAAATGAGATAGGCTATGATGGTCACGATAATCGACATCTACGCGAGCGGAGCCGCAGGCGAAAGCTAGTAATAATATAATTCATAAAGTTTAGTTAATTCCACAGAGGACCGAATATGATGGTTAAGCCTTTTCGAATACAGACATACCTAAATAACTTATTAATTCAATACAATTTAACCACATAACCTCATTTTTTAATTCACCACATTCGAACAAAAATAGGAATTACCCAACATGGACGGGGCTTTATCAGCTTCCAATAAATATGACTTCCACACCAACGAAGTCACGTGTGCCAGCTTGTATAATAATAATGATCACAAGATTGTTATAGACTTATCGCTACGTCACGCCAAATTGCGAGTAGCGAAGGTCGCTACGGGCACTGACTTATTGTATAAGAGGTGACTCAGCGCTGAACGGGTTAACGGCACTCTTAGACGAATTCTCTGTGATATAATTAAGCAGTATTGCACGGATTGGTATTGGAATTAGTTGTTTTTTGTTTTTTATACAACTGAGGTAGCAGATAAGCACAAGGACCACCTGATAGAAAGTGGTTACCGTGGCATATTGACGTGTGCAACACCTGGAGAGTCACACTCCTGCTGCAACTCTGAGAGTTTCTGTGCCGTCAGTGTAGAAGACAAGTTGGTCTTTCCACTGACAGCACAAAAACTCTCCAGTGAGCTCTAGCTACCTTACTTACAGTCTGGAACACAATACCAGGTTATTATGGCCGCGTTATTCTGTAGGGCGGTGGTACTTCCCTAATCGGACTGCTCATTTGGACGGAAATACCGTCATGTCTTTCCTATATTGATTTTAATATAGGTTGTCTCATATATATCCACACGAACGCGACCTACCTCTATTAACAAAATAAGTGGCAATATATTTCTACAATGGAATAGAATAGATTGTTCAATGTATAGAATTGACAGACGTTGACCGTCATAAATGTCAAAATACGTGTCAATCCCATACACTCATCATTGTATTGTACAATACGCTGGTCAACAAATTGCCGGTATTGCATGAGTTGGAATTGCAATTACTAGTAATTTAATTGTATTTATTTTAGATTGACTGTCGATTCCCTGAGAACTAGAACTGTCCCTCTTCCCATGGTGGGAGGAAAAATAAATAAATAAATATTTCACAACATTCCGAATAAGTAAGCCTTATTCGGAATGTTGTGAAATATTTATTCGTGAAATACTTGTTCTATAAAATCGAGAATACAGATAAACATACTGATATTCTTTTTTTTGTAAATACATAAATATTATAAATAGAAACACCCAGACTAGTGTAAATATACATATTCATGCATACAAATATTTGCACTGAACGGGAATCGAAACCGCACCCCCTGCGTAGCAGTCGAAAATTCTACCGCTTCGCCACAAAGGCCGTCGCAAAGAAGGCATACTTATGGAGTGAATACAGAATATTCCCGGGCACAATACAATTATGGTACTTATGCACCATTAGATTTTGCTAGCAATAGGGCAACAGGATGTTTTGAAAACCATTATGGAAGTAGAAAAGCGAAAGGTGTACAGTAACTATGTCAGAATCGTAGAAAAGTGAAAATACGCCATTGAGACAGGAACTGTATATTTGTAGTCGTATACTTCATATACATAGGTTCCTCTTAAAGTTCAATGTAAAAACAAAGTAGTCAAAAAAATTCTCAAATTCAAATCAATATTGGATCACGATAACCGCTTACCATTAGAGTAGGCCGTGTGCTAGTCTGCCACCTAAATGATATAACAAAATATTGTGAAAATTGGTACAAAATGTTTGTAAAATTGAATAGAATGCTCATTGTGTGAAATTGACACACATTTGTCCCTGTAATGTACGTAATAAATTTCGCAAAATGTGTTTTTTTAAACCATTGTTGTTACCGCGTTTCCATCAGGTGAACCGTGTGCTTGTCTGCCACCTCAGTTGTATAAAAAAGACGAGTTGCACTTCGGGAGTGCCGGCAGAAGTGAAAACTGTTTCTTTCTTTGTTTCTTCGTTATATACAGAGAAAAAGATAAAAAGAACATACCATACCATACCATACCTATAATATAGCGCCAATCATAACCTATCACTTATTACCTGCTAATTTTCTGTCAGAGGAAATTAATAAATTACAAACAGAAAAAAATAATCACAAGAAGTAATAAATTACAAAAAGAAAAATAATCACAAAAAGTGTCAGAAGCCCAGGTTCGAACCCGGTACTATCTGAAACGATAAGTACTTAAAATCGAAGCGTTCACTGTTAGGCTACAAGGCTTCTTACCGTATCTTGCAAAATAAACAGTCTATATAATGTTGTATGACGTCAGTCGTCGGTTACGGTTCAAAGGTCAAGAGATCCTGACGCGCGAGTGTAACAATTTTTACCCATCCAACGCCGCTAAAGAAGTTTTCACTTAAAAAAACATTCGTAATATTGATTTTTAAAATAATAATTGTTTAGTTGGTTTTAGTATCATTATGTTTTATTGTACATATTTTGAAAAATAAAACAACAAAATTGCAAGGTGACCCTTTCTGGTTTAGTCAGCTCATCCGTACTGACAAATAATACAAGCCATCAATTTATCTACCAGATTATAATAATAAAATATTCATTTGTGTTATTATTCAAAGTTTTCAATCTCTTAAATTAACACCCAATACACTTAACTCAAAAATTTACTTATGAGTACGAAATATTTTTTAATTATATCACAAATGTTTTAATCACTAGGCAATGAACACAATTAAAATTATAACATCTGTCACCATTTCTGCAGCTGTTAAGGGATGTTGTAATTATATGACAGTTATTAAGGTAGTTAATAATGTTATGCAAAACCTTTTTTTTGATGTGCAGTGTTTTTTTTTTTACGTGCGGGAAATCTCCACGGATACCCACCCCTCCGGAGGCGGAGGGGGAGATTATGTCGGACTCGAACCGACTAAATCGCACGCCGTCTCTGGGTCGTAGTGGTAGGCCGAAGGTGAGGTTGTCATGCGACATATTCCTCGCACCCCGGCTGACCCAGGGCCATCCCTCTCGGCCTGGCCCTCCTCGCGGTCCCCGACTCAACCCCGGTGTGGGGAGGCACGCATCGTCCTACGATGCGCGCCGATACTGCCTTATTGTAGTAACTTGGAGAAACTACAGGAGGGTGATCATTACAGCAGACAATTCCATAAAACCAAATAAAACAGAGTAACTTTATTTGTTTTATTTTGTTTCAACGGTCAATAATTGTTGACCTAAGTGTTCACGTTATGAACTATAATTGCATTCCTTTTTTTAATTATTTCAGATAACAATTTTAATTTAAATAATAATAATATACCTTAGACCTTTTTTTAAATAAAAGGTCCCAAATGACATCGTTATCATTTTGTGGTACAGTGATTTTTCAACGATAAATTATTATTTAATAGAATTTTAAGTATTGATTTCACAGATCCTGTTTTCATTTTATTCTTAGGGCCTTACTTCGAATTTGGAACAGGACGTAGAAAATAATTAAATGAAATAATGAGTTTTTAATGTACTTGTATTTAGTAACAAAAATAAAAGTCATTGGTAAATAACCTCCTCATTTTTTGAACTCGGTTAAAAATTAGGGTACTAATTATTTTTTTCAACCGCCTCTATTATTCTTGCTAATGAGCTCACCATCCTGTATACCACTGATTCACAGAACCGCGTACGTAATACAGAATTTTCAATTTGTACTTTCCTTTTTGCGTAGAAAGACTTTCTAGTCTACAGAATGTTTTTGGAATACTTTAAGGTCACCTACCTGCGCTGAGTGCCTTTGAGTCACACGTGCTGTGCCTTTAGTCTTACGCGTTCTACTAGAAACTTGTCGTGACCTCGTTACTCACATCGAATCACGGGCTGGGTAATATTTTATATGGATTGCTAATACTAGTAAGGAGTTTGCCGGCCACCGTAGACAAGCGGCGATTTGGCATGGTCGTTATTTTTTAGAATACGGAGGAAGAAAACGACGGTATTTTCGTCCAAATTGAACAGTCCGACTGGGGACTTGCTTGGTAAATGTATGGAATTCCCAAATATTTGGGATTTAAAACAGTCATCAACGCTTGTCAATCCCATACATTGATTAATCTATTCTATTCTATTCTACAAACGTATTACTCGTTAAAAAGGGGCGGGTTGTTAAACTTTTTAGGACTCCAAAAACCCATTGTAGTAGGTAGGACACGACGGTATTTCCGTCCAATTGAGAAATCCGACTGCAGGCTTGTGCTGCCAGTGGGCAGACACTGACGGCATAGAAACTCTCTGTGTTTACATGGTCAGCAGCACGAGTGTGATTCCCATGGTGTTGCACACCTCCATAGGCCACGGTAACGTGAAAACAGTGGTTACCGCGTGGCCTACGGACGTGTGCAACATCTGAGGAGTCACATTCTGGCTTCCGACCCTGTAAACACAGAGTTTCTGTGCCGTCAGTCTTGAAGAAAAAGCTGGAATAGCCTTTTTTCTTCTTACTGACAGCACAAAACCTCTCCAGTGAGCTCTGGCTACCCTACTCACTGCCGGGAACACAACACCAGGTTATTATAGCCACGGTATTCTGTTGTCCTGTTCAAACCCTAAATAGGTAAAAAATTGGTAAACCGTAAATATTTACGCACGGTATACCTATTAGAAAATGGTGAAGTACAGGGGGTCAAGCTAGCATCGTGTAAACGGAGATGACCCTGGGTAAGCTGGGGTGCGAGGAATTTGAAGATTATGATAACAAATAGTTCGTAAGTAGTTATCGGGAATCGTATCCCTCATGCGGAGATCTTTCGACTGAGATGTCCCAGATTTTAATCGTGGCACCACCAACATGAATCCACTCCTCATCCAAGCAATTTGGTAGTTTAGCTAGAGGGGTAGGGGCATATTAGTAATTTCAATTACTAAGTTTGTATTTTCGTGTTTAGAGTTCGACTTCGAGAGTATTCGGGTTCAAGTCCCGCCTGAGCTATTCAGTTTTTCCTATCTTAATCGATTTGAAAAGTTAGCATACTAATTGCTTCAAAATTTCATTCAATTTTCCTGTAGTAATAATAAATTATTTAACCGACCTTTTTAAATTAAGAATTGTCTTGTTTTATCGTTTTTATTTAATTAAAAAAATCCATCCAACCTATAATGGTAATTGATTTGACTATTAAATATTATGACGTCACAAAAAAAATATTACATACAAGATTTTTTATAACTTACCATTTTGACGTTTATTAAAAAGAAAGTAATTTGACTAGTCAGTCAAATACCCAATTTAAAAGAAAAACAAAACCCCCTGTACGATACGTTAGTAAAGTAAAGTTAACGAGAAAAGTAAACTCCCGTAATCTCCCAAAAAAAATTAGGTCCTTACGTATGAAATTAGCGTTTTGTCGTACTGATGAATTTGATCTGAAATATTTCCTCTTTAGTTAATTCAAATAATAAATTCATTGAGCTGGTTTTTTTTCTTTGGAATACAGTCATTCATTTGTTATTTTCCTCATTATTTTTTCTTTGGCTTCGCTTATTACCGCGCAATAGAAAACATGAAATATCGGTATATTTACGAGTACGAGTTCTACCGTGGCATCAGTGCTGCAGAAACAGCTCGAAGAATTAATGATGTGTACGGCGCTGGTGTCGCTAAAGACAGCAGGGTACGTTTTTGGTTTCAACGTTTTCGTTCTGGAAATTTAGACCTTAAGAACCAACCACGTGGACGGCCGGCGATCAAAGTGAAAAACGAAGAATTATAGGCTATTGTGGAAGCAGATCCATCACAAAGCACTTCAGAGATAGCAGCAGGCTTCGGGGTAAGTGACAAAACTGTATTAATCCACTTGAAGCAAATCGGGAAAGTAAAAAAACTCGAACGATGGGTACCTCATGAATTGAGTGAATCGAACTTGCAAACACGGATCGCCTGCTGTGTTACTTTGCTCAACCGACACAATAATGAAGGGATTTTAAATCGAATCATTACTTGTGATGAAAAGTGGATCATCATCATCATCATTTCAGCCGAAAGACGTCCACTGCTGGACAAAGGCCTCCCCCAAGGATTTCCACAGTGACCGGTCCTGCGCCTTCCGCATCCATGCCCTTCCCGCGACCTTCACCAGGTCGTCGGTCCACCGTGTGGGAGGCCTGCCTACACTGCGTCTTCCGGCGCGTGGTCGCCACTCGAGAACTCTCTTGCCCCAACGGCCATCTGTTCTACGAGCTATGTGCCCCGCCCACTGCCACTTAAGTTTGGCGATTCTGTGTGCTATGTCGGTTACTTTAGTTCTCCTGTGGATCTCCTCATTTCTGATTCGATCACGCAGGGAAACTCCGAGCATAGCACGCTCCATCGCCCTTTGGGTGACCTTGAGCCTTCTTATGAGGCCCATAGTAAGGGACCAAGTCTCACTTCCGTAGGTCATCGCTGGCAACACACACTGATCGTAGACTTTCGTCTTGAGACACTGCGGTATTTTGGACGAGAAGATATTACGAAGCTTCCCGAACGCTGCCCAGCCGAGTTGGATTCGACGATTGACCTCTTTCTCAAAGTTGGACCTGCCTAACTGGACTGTCTGTCCCAGGTAAACATATTCGTCGACAACTTCGAGTGTAGAGTCTCCAACCTTTAAAGAAGAAGTGGGTGCGACATGGACATTTGACATAATTTTCGTCTTGTCCATGTTCATTTTGAGGCCCACTTGTTGGGAGGCTCTACTGAGGTCTTCGAGCATTGTGCCTAGGTCTTCCAAGGTCTCAGCCATGACTACGATATCGTCAGCGAATCGAAGGTGAGTGATGTACTCGCCGTTGATATTGATGCCGAGTCTTCTCCAGTCCAGGAGCTTGAAAACATCTTCCAGGCCGGCGGTGAACAGTTTCGGAGATATAACGTCTCCCTGTCTCACCCCTCGCTGCAACTGGATAGGTTTTGAGCTTTGATCTTGGAGGCGGACTGACATGGTGGCGTTTTCGTACAAACACTTCAGCGCTTCGATATATCGATAGTCAATTTGGCACCGTTGGAGAGACTGTAGCACAGCCCAGGTCTCGATCGAATCGAAGGCTTTCTCATAGTCCACAAACGCCAAGCAGAGTGGCTGATTATACTCCTCAGTCTTCTGTATAATCTGTCGCAGCGTATGTATGTGGTCTATGGTGCTAAAGCCTTTTCGGAAACCGGCTTGTTCGGGAGGCTGGAAGTCGTCGAACCTGCGAGCGAGACGATTCGTAATGACTCTCGAAAACAACTTGTAGACATGGCTCAGAAGCGAGATGGGTCTATAATTCTTCAACAAGGTTTTATCACCTTTTTTGAAGAAGAGTACCACCACACTTCTGTGCCATGCCTTAGGCGTTCGTCCCTCGAGTATGACGGAATCAAATAGCTTCTGAAGAGCTTTAAGTATCGGTGTTCCACCAGCTTTTAGAAGCTCAGCCGTGATCCCATCATCACCCGGTGCCTTATTGTTCTTTAGCTGTTTGAGAGCCATTCTAATCTCGTACAGGCTGACGTCCGGGATATCCTCGGTATAGTGTCGGGTCAATCTGGCTCTTGGGTCTTTGGCCAGATTATTAACAGATTGCCGTACACTCGTGTATAATTGTCCGTAGAACTTCTCGACCTCTTCCAACAGCTCCGGCTTTGACGAAATAATTCTGCCATCCTCCGCTTTCAGCTTATTCAGTTGGCTTTGACCAACAGACAGATCCCTTGCGAAAACCTTTGAGCCTTTGTTGCTCTCAATCGCCTCCTTAATACGAGTCGTATTAAATTGGCGTAGGTCGCGAGTCAAGGACTTGGAGATCTGTCTGTTTAAACTCCGATACTGAGTAGCATCTTCAGAGGACTGCAGAACCAAATTTCGTCTTTGTTCCATGAGTTTGTTGGTGAGGTCCGAAATCTTTTTGGTTCCTTTTGAACGACGGGCTTTGAAGATCTTAGACCCAGTCGTTTGGACAATTTCCACAAATCTGTCATTGTAATCATCCACATTTTCGCAATCTCCCAGGCATTCGAAGCGATTCTGCAACTCGAGCTGAAAGTGCTCAGGGTTCTGGAACTGTATAGGTGCTGGTCGGAGCGTAGACTTCATCAGTCGACATCTTTCGAGCTTTGTTCTTAGATTCAATGTGCCTCTTACCATCCGGTGATCGCTTCCTGTTTTTACTGAATTGATCACGGAGACATCATTGAATATGTGCCTCTTTGTCGACAAGATGAAATCAATCTCATTTTTTGTGACACCGTTAGGGTGTAGCCATGTCCACTTACGCTGTTCCGGCTTTCTGAAGAAGGAGTTCATCATAAAAAGGCCCTCCTTCTCCATGAAGCCGGCCAGCAGATGGCCACGTGCATTCCTCTTTCCATATCCAAATTGCCCCACTCTCAGCTCATTGTCGCTTCGTTTGCCCAGTTTCGCGTTAAAGTCCCCCATCACAACGGTATAGTGTGTTCGGGAGCTATGCATGGCTTTAGAGATATCCTCATACATAGTCTCCACCTCGTCGTCGGGGTGTTTCGAGGTCGGTGCGTGTACCTGTATGACCTTCAGCGAATACCGTCTGGTGATTCTGAGTATAAGGTACGCTACCCTCGTCGAAACACTCTCGATCTGGGCCACGTTGTTGACAAGGGACCTGTGGACGATAAACCCGACACCACCCTGGGACAGTATGTCACCCTCCCGGAAATAGAGCAGGTTACCGGATTTGAGGATCATGGTGTCCTGCCCCTCTCTCCGGACTTCACACAATCCTACGATATCCCACCGTAACCTGCTCAATTCTTCCTCGAGTTCAGCGAGCTTCTCGTCGGTTCGCAGTGTGAGCGTGTTGTACGTTGCCAGGGCCAAAGGTCGTCGGGGTTGGTAGCCTGGCATCTGCCGGGGATTCTTCGCACCCCTTGCCCCGCCGTTACCATGGCCGCTACCATAGCCAGGAATAGCGGGGCCGCCGGGGACTAGGGGCCGTTTCTTATGTTTCCTCATCATGGGGGGTTATGCCGTAATCGCCACGCTTGGCAGGCGGGTTGGCGATCGCAGTTTGGTGGCTAGTACGCGGAAAGATGCTGCTGCCCATCCTCCGGTATTTGAATCCCTTAGTCGCCTCTTACGACAAAGTGGATATTGTACGATAATCGAAAGTGTTCATCGCAATGGCTGAACCCTGGAGACCCAGCCAAATCCTGCCCTAAACGAAAATTGACTCAGAAAAAGTTACTTGTGTAGTGTTTGGTGGACTAGCGCCGGTGTCGTTTAAAATCTGGCCAAACGATTACGGCAGTTATCTATTGTCAGCAACTGCAAACCATGAAGGAAGAACTAGCTGTTAAACAACCAAGATTGGTCAATCGCTCTAGGCCACTGCTGCTTCACGACAACGCAAGACCACACACTGCACAACAAACAACCACTAAGTTAGCTGAGCTACAATTGGAATGTCTGCGGCATCCACCGTACTCCCCGGACCTTGTTCCAACAGATTACCATTTCTTCCGGAATTTGGACAACTTCTTACAAGGAAAAAAATTCCACTCCGATGCAGCAGTCCAAACCGCCTTCAAAGAGTTTATTGATTCTCGCCCCCATGGTTTTTATAGTAAAGGGATCAATGAGCTACCCATAAGATGGTAAAAGTGCACAGATAACAACGGTGCATGCTTTGATTAATTAAATATATTTTAAAGGACCTAATATTAACCTACAGTATATTCCTATATCCCAGGAAATACGTATTGAGTCAGTATTAGTCACAAGGGGTGCGAAATACCCTCCCCTATATTTCAAACGCTATGACTCACGGGTGATCCTGCGGCCTCTATGCTACCTATGAGTCATTTTTACAGCTCGAATCATATTTATTACAAATTTATTTATGTAATGACACGTGTTTAGGTGTTTAGTTGGTTAATGCAAGTAACCATCTCAGTGCATGGTTAAGTAAAACTGGCTAGGTCAATCCTCCTTGCATGCCTCAGAGAGGACGTTAAACTATAGTTTCCGGTTGCCATACAAACATCTGTGACATATGTTTCGGGTTTTTGGAGTCCTTAGAAGTTTAACAACGCGCCCCTCTTGGCAAGTAATACGTTTGTAGAATATAATAGAACAGAATAGACCCTTTTTTAAAAGTACCGTATACTTACCTGCTGCAAAATTTGTAAGTGTTGTAACTACACCCACACCTGTTCAAAAAGGCAAAAGATCTTTTTCCCTTTTTTTTACGTGCGGGAAATCCCCGCGGATACACACCTCTACGGAGCCGGAAGGGGGGGGGGGGGAGGCATTATGTCGGACTCGACCCGACTAAACCGCATGCCGTCTCTGGGTCGTAGGGCTAGGCCGAAGGTGAGGTTGCATTGCGACATATCCCTCGCACCCCGGCTGACCCAGGGCCATCCCTCTCGGTCTGCCCCTCCTAGGGAGAGGGGACCACGCGAACCCGACTCAAACCCGGTGTGGGGAGGCGCGCATCGTCCTACGATGCGCGCCGCCGCCCTGGCCTGCTTCTGCTAGGGTGACGGTCGGCTCCACCCGTCACCCTCAAAGATCTTTATCCCAGAAATACTAGAAGTCCAGACAGAATCCTATTGACAAAGATACTAAGAACCACAATGTTTCCAATAAAATTGTACAGTAATGTGTGGCAGTGTTTATAACGCAGTGCCAGATGAATTAAAACCGAAGCTATCAGCTTGGAGACTGGGGTCCGCTTTACCTGTCTAAGACTTTTTTGGGCTCCAACTACCTATAACGACTGCCATAAATGTTCGTATGGCAACCGGGACCAGCAACTTAACGTGCTCTTCCAGGCACGACCAGACCAATGCAAATATCCATATTCATGCATACAAATATATGCACGCACGCCGCGGAACATTTCAGCAAATAAACGAAAATAAAAATGAATTGATCAATGTATGAGATCGACATACGTTGACGACTGTCGTAAATCTCAAAATATGTGTGAATTCTATTAATTCATTATTCTATCCTACATATGTCGGCCAACGATTTGCCACTTGTTTAAGGGGCCTAACTACAGAATTTTTATGTCACTAGTGGGTTACGGATGTCAAATAATGGCAGTCACTTTACAGAAAATATCGCAGCCCAGCCCTTTTGCCCCAAAGGAGTTGAAAAAGGCTTAAAAGATGTAAAAAGCTACGTGTTGTGGAGAAATCTTAAACGCTTAATCACATCTTGATGTGACGCAATCGGTGACGTCACCATATTTCCCTTGCGTCACTCCGAGCCCCGTGACTCACTCTTACCCACCCTCGGAAAATGAGTGTCGTTGTGATTAATATGCCGATTGCGGCAAATTATGATGTTAAATTGTTTTATAACAATGCATAATAGTAATAATAAATTATACTCGTCATATAATTATTAAAACTACAAGCTAGAACAAATCCATATTATAAGGAATATGAGGTTATGTTAAGAACCAAGGAAGTGAACCAGTGTCATCATCGATATTTAGACGTTATCCTGACTGCATTCGAGGCTGAGATACCCTCGGAGCTCAAGGTCCATCCTCCGACTCTTCCTCGTACACTTCGCACGATCTTTGGCATCCATGGTAGAGAAAAGAAGTGAACCAGTGTACTTGGTAGTATGCATGGGTTATTTGACTTTATGTTTCATTTTTAACGTAGTGTGTGTATTATTAAGCAAATGCTTTCAAAGCAATATTCACTTTTGATGAATCAGTTGTGATTCACTAAAAAAGGAAAGAAATGGGAATCCGGCCACATATTTCGAATACATTGTTATATCAATCGCTCAACGATGATTTTTAAATACGCCTAATGGTTAGTATATTTCATATCTGATACTAGTTTTTTTTTTGAAGTGAAAACTTCTTTAGCGGCGTTGGATGGGTGTAAAATGTTAAGGAAGCGTCAGGATTAGTTGACCTTTGTACCGTAACCGACGACTGACGTCATACAAGATTAGGTAAATACTATCTATTTTGCAATTTACCTGAGATAGCGTCGTAGCTTAAACGGTAAGCACTTCGACTGTAAGTCCCCATAGTTTCAGATAGTATCGGGTTCAAACCACCTGGTCTTCTGAAACTTTTTGTGATTATTTTTTCTTTTTGTAATTTATTACATTTTATGATTATTTTTTTTCTTTCTGTAATTTATTACTTTTTGTGTTTATTTTTTCTTTTCATAATTTATTAACATAGAAAATTAGCAGAAAATAAGTGATAGGTTCTATGATTAGCGCTATATTATAGGTATGGTATGTTCTTTTTTATCTTTTTCTATGTATATAACGAAGAAAGAAAAAAAGAAAATGTTTTCACTTCCGGTATTCTGTAGTGCAGAATTATATTATATTATCTGTGGTAGGGCGGAGGTACTTCCCCAGTCGCACTGTTTAATTAGACGGATATACCGTTGTGTCCGACCTCCTATAAAACTGTACATGCTCACGTTGACCACTTACCATAAACTGCCCATTGACTTATTTACCACCTTAGTAATATAAAAGAGATCTATGAAAGTCTGAATCTGATTCACATCCACGGAATAAATAAACATACACCCATCATTACCTGCTTACCCCCTCTAGCGCACGTATTACATAAACTTCCTAACTCGAATCAATTACTGACGTGCCGCACGGACGTGGGTTCGCTTCCCGACTCGGTTTCCGAGGTTCAAGGCTCTGTAATAACTGTTATGTAAACACGAGCTTCCTAGTTAGGCGTTTTGCTGTGTGTTTATGTGATGTCATTATGTTAGACACACACACACTGAAATTGTGTGATTGGGTGTATTTATGTCTACAGTATAGACATAAGGTGTTTCGTAGCGATTGGTGTGTGCTTAATCCGGGAAATCGGACTCGACCCGACTAAACCGCTTGTCGTCTCTGGGTCGTAGGGCTAGGCCGAAGGTGAGGTTGTCATGCGACATATCCCTCGGTTTGGCCCCCGGTACAGGGGGGGCCGCGCATCGTCCTACGATGCGCGCCACCGCGGTGATCTGCTTCTGCTAGGGTGACGAGCGGCTCCGCCCGTTACCCTCAGGCCCGCGCTCATGGGGGGCGGAGGTCGGTCTGCGCCCTACGACACCCGAGCCGCCTACGAACGCGGGCAGCAAATGGTAATAGGGCTCGAGAATTTGAATAAACGTGACGTCATCAAAGAATTTTCAAAGTACACATAGATGCCGTGTTGGTAAATTGGAGACCTTACCTTAGTGAAGAATAGAGCTACTCCATCTCTTCCTGTGGTGTCGTAGAAGTGTACTACAGTATAGGGTGGTTCACCACCCAACAGTCCATGACTAAGCGCCCGCTTGACGAAAACAGGCTCTAGGCCTCTGCCTACCCATTCGGAGATTTAGAGGTGTGAATATATTGTACACACACTTGTTTATAAACATGTACTTGCTGATGACAACGGCTTCTCTCAAGTGAATGTCGGTTTTAGGATATAGTCACATTTTACGTCACCCACGGGAAAAGATGGGGGGAGCCTATTCTAGGCCATAAGGAGCAGCCAAAAAAAAAAATACCAAGACCAAATCAAGTTCAAATAGAGTTCATTGAACTCATTTTCACAATGGCATTATCTAAGCAAGTTAAATAATAATTTTCGTGCGCGTCCGCATCCGGTCAGAAAGTGCACAAACAATTTTCGCGTTTCACCGTACAGGGCGCGCGTAGCATGCGCCGTGCGCGGGCGCAAGTGACGCGAAAGCGACACGTGCACTGAATCCTTAAGGTTCGGTAATCGGATAGTGTTAGATATTTCGTCTATTTTTTCGACAAGCTCTAAGATTCTGGGTTCGATGTCTGGGTCACGCTAAGTGTCATTGCAACATAGAGTTTGAAAAAGTGATGGCAATATAGGCTTTCCTCAAACAAAAAGTTGAAGTTTGCTTAATTTCTTTTTGTTATAAAGTCGATATGTGTTGTTATATATATATATATATATATATTATGACACATTTTTGTCATGTTCGTCAATCAATCAATTAGCCCACTGCAGTCCACTGCTGGACATAGGCCTCCCCCAATGTGCGCCATTTCGTACGATCCTCCGCCTTCCGCATCCAGTCTGTCCCAGCCACCTTATTCAGGTCATCGGTCCATCTGGCTAGGGGGCGTCCTACCCTTCGTTTGCCTACTCGCGGTCTCCACACTAGGACTCGTCTGCTCCAACGGCCATCGGTCCTTCGACAGACGTGGCCAGCCCATTGCCACTTCAGCTTGCTTATTCTGCGAGCTATGTCGGTAACTTTGGTTCTTTGTCGGATCACCTCGTTTCGAATTCTATCCTTCAGAGAAACTCCAAGCATAGCTCGCTCCATAGCCCGCTGCGCGACTTTTAGTTTATGGACTAGCCCTACCGTTAGTGTCCACGTTTCGGCACCGTAAGTCATAACAGGTAGGACGCACTGGTTCGTATGTAAGGAAATCTTCAAAATGGTAAACAAAATACCTATAATAGTTTAATAAAAAAACTTGCTTTAATAAAAGAATTTATGACCAAACTAAACAGAAGCCCATTCTTGATTTGGATCTGGGTAATTCAATATAAAGTCTCAGATTTTAAACATTAACAATTGTGCTCATTAGCGGAATCGTAGATTTTGCTAAAAGTTCGAAAAAAAATGTAGTTGTTATAAAATTTATAAATACTTATTTTTTATTACCAACCGCCAATTTAACGGAAGTCATCTTTAAAAGAATTCGATTTCTAATATCATATAAATCTAGTTTAAATTTAGAATGTCAAATAGTTTAAACTTAGAGTATTTGTTTAGGAACAGTTCCTACTGATACAATTATAGGAGTAATAGAAAAAAAATTATCCTAATGAATAGAGACAAGCTCCCTCCTTTTTGAAGTGTATTATTAAATAGTATCGTTTCTTTGTAAAGTGAGTCAAAGTTTACTTCTCTAATTGTATATGATTAGTTTTACAGAGAATTAAAAAAACATATTTATCAATACCATTAACGTATTCATTTTTGTAAACATAATTGAATAATGTGCCCAGTCACTACGTGAACAATTAACCACCACGGTCCAAAGTCCAACTATTCATGAAAGTTCCTCTTAATACTGTTATTAATAAATGGTCACCGATTTCCCAAAACACTGTATATTTTGACCACAGTGACGTCAATGTTTTCCAATCATTGGGTATCCCCAAGTGGAATCATGATTTGCAACTATAACTGGTGCGTCACGGTAGAAGGTCGGGTGAGCGACCGTGAGGCCACGTCGTCATTGGCAGCGATGGCCACGGAGTGGGTTGACTTTGCAATGCAAGTGGCAGCTTAGTGGCTAAGTTGCCTACGATAAAAAAGCAGCAAGTTTGAACCCAAGCCATTAGACGGTTCTTAAGTTTTATTTTTTTATAAAGGACACATCAATTTGACTTCACATCGTCTAATAGTAAGCTGAAACCAAAGTCTCAGGCCAGAGGGTCACCATTATAGACACCAACATCCACGTCAACACCAACATCAACACCAACACCAACCCCAACACCAAAAAACCACCAACACCAACACCACCCCAACACCAAAAATGTTACAATGGTGGCGCTTAGTTTGAAGGCCTCATAAGATACTTTTTCGTGCCCGGCTTGAAGGACCCGGAACTGTAGGAATTTAATTCTTGTTTAATGATTTTTTATCTTTGGATCCGCGATTCCTCTTAGGGTTGTCATAAACCAAATTTAGAGAAGGAGAAGGAATGAATAAACTCCTCATTACGTGAAAATTCCTGAATGTAATCGGGAGACACTTAAATGACAAAGATAATTATGATGAATTCATTATGGTTATACTTATAACCGTGTTTAACCCCTCAACTTCGTATATCTCTACGTTATTTAAAATTTTGTATTAATTTTATTGACGTCTCTCAAAATAGTTCTTGTTTATCTAATACGTCAGTTAGACAAAACAAAAGTGCCGTAAGTAATGAAGACCAGAAAATTATTGCCGTTACAAATGAGATGAATAACTGAAAGCCTATTATATAAAATTGTATTACAATCACAATTCGGGTGTGGAGAGCGGGGTGTGGGAGTCTAATCATAAATAAAGGAAAAAAAACACGTTTAATATTAATATCGACCGTAGCTATTAACAAAGTCGGAACTACAAAAACACTACTTTTCAGTACGGCCAAATAAAGTTTTGAACTTGCACCAAATTCACAAATGCCCATATATTGAAACCAAATTTCGCGTAGTGCTACAGTTTAGAAAGGTAATGAAGTTTGTAATGTGAATAACAAAAAATAAATCTAGGAAATTCTAGAAAAAGCAGTTGTTACATTGTTAACCGAAACCGATACTAGCACACTTGTCGTAAGTGACATATCCTACAATGTTTCACGTACTATGAAAGTCGTAAGTGGCACATCCACAATATTTCACGTACTAGGGTAGTCGGAAGTGTCACATCCAACAATTTTTCACGGTACGTAATTACAAGGTTATGTCGGATGTGGGGGTGTTCATAGGCCTTATGTATTAAAAGAAGGTTTTAAAACTGATAATATGTTTTATTATTATCCAATTAAATGCAAATTAAATCAAGATAGTGTTCGGTTAGTACATCGAACAGGTTAAAAATTTACAAAAGTAATGGAAAGTACAAGTAATTACAGTCCAAAACCACTGACGACGAAGGGGTTATGTGCTATTTCTATTGCCGTGTGGGATACCAGTCCCTCCTGTAGCTGAGAGGCTCCACAGTGCCTGCGAGTATGGGATTGTCGGCGAGCCTCAACGCACGTTTTTGTATCGATTCGAAGGGGTCAAGCTGATATGCAGATGCTCCGGCAAAAGGTGACAGCAGTACTCCATATGGGGCCGGACTTTTGCCTTATAAAAAAGGAGTCGTTGCCCCGCAGTGAAGTACTGCTTCGCCCTGTTAAACATTCCAAGTTTCTTCAATGCCAGCTAGGCCTTATAATCCAAATGGCTGCGGTACTGGACGTCGCTTGAGATGTCGACGCCTAGGATCCCGATACTCGAGGAAATGGTACGCGGTGTACCCAGGAATTGCGGCGCTACAACAAATGGGGTTTTCTTAGAGGTGAATACACACTTGCGTCTTAGTGGGATTGAATTGGACTAGGTTTAGTCGACCCCAATCGGATACTCCCGATTTTGGTCGCAAGTTGTTAGCGACTCTCCTTCACCTTAGACTGAGAGATATTTGCACGGCCCGTGTATCACGTGTCCCCGGTACTGTCTTCCGCATTGCAATGGATGGAGTCATCAGACAGCATATCATTTATGTGCAGCAGAAACAGGGTCGGAGACAGCACGGAGCCCTGTGGCACACCAGCATTTGTGTCCATGGGGTCCGAGCAGCTGCCATCGACGACGGCTCGGATACTGTCGGTCGCTCAGTAGATCGCTTCCTTCAAGGTATCTCAGGAACTGTGTATTAATCACACACTCCATAACCTTCGAGAGAAGGGATGTTATGGCAATAGGCCTGTAATTGGACGGGTCTGTCCTGTCTCCTTTCTTTAGCACAGGATGCACGAACTCAGTCTTCCACGAGGCAGAGCAAGAGAGCGCGAAAAGCTGCGTAAGTACTGGGCACAATTAGGGGGCACAGTGCCTGAGCACCATCGCCATATATACCATCCGGCCCACTCGACTTCCAAACATCTAGGGACTTGAGTTCCCGCCGGACCACCCGTTGCGTGATTTTAACTTCAGGCATGGAAACACCACAGCTGGGGAGAATGGTTGGCACGGCATTCCCGTCATTCATTGTCGAGTTTGACGTAAAGAGGTTACCCAAAAGATCGGCTTTCTCCTTAGCGCCATGGGCAAGGCTACCGTCGAGTTTCTGCGGCGGTGGAAGGCAAGAGTGGCAGAAGTTTGGCCGTTTACTCGCTCCTGATGCGATCCAGCGGTTGGGAATATAGCATTCCATACCCGTTAGAATCGCTTCAGCGACTGCTCTTGCACAAGAGCTTGAATCGTTTGAAGTGACGCAAAACCGCCTCCACGGGCACGTCGAGAAGAATTCTCGCAGTCCGTTCCAGTTTACCGACTTGTAGTGCCCGACATGCCACCACTGAGGTGGCCGCGGTGGTTCTGGCCACGCGAGAGTCACTTGCACCCAGACGACGCTGTGGTCCGAAGTACCGAGTGGTGCCTCCACTCGGTACGTAGTCAGCAGAGGGTCCAATAAAGACTCTCTGTGGGTCTCGATATCTGGTTTTCTAGTGATAGAATGCACCAGTTGCGAGAACCCATAGGTCAGGGCGTAGTGAGCAGCCCTTCCCGTAAAATCAGTTCTGTGCGACCCAACCACCCCACATGGTGAGCGTGAAGGTTACCCAAGATTACCAAGTCCGCAGCAGGGTACTGCTCAATTACTCTGTCCAGCGACCGCTGTAAGTGCTCAAACAGTTGAGCCGTGCCCAGGTCACCGCTATGGTACCTGTAGACGCACGCATAGATACGGGTAGGGCCACCGTGATCCATACGTACCCATAGAGTGGACAGGTCCCTGTCTTCAAGGCCGTTTAGACAGCGACAGCAAACGTCATCCCGGACGTACATGCATACCACGACTTTACTCAGGAAGTTATGTTCGGGTTTGTACCCGGGGTACATGAGGTAGGCTGTAGCGGCCTGGCGATGGACCTCGTTAAGATTGGTGTGGAGGCCCCTGATGTTACAAAAGTCAACTTTCATTGTGGATGAAGGTGCCGCTGTAGAACGTCTGTTCTTATTTTTCTTGGTCATAATAAAAATGGGACCGGAGGTATAGAGAGGCTCTATGCGGGCGGCCAGCGGTTAACCGTTTCACCGGGTCTCCCTGCACGCCGCGCCAACATTTCACTCCCGCACTAGTCAGTGGTGACATCCAAAGCCTTTGGTCTTCCCGCTGACGACACAGAGCCTCTCCAGTGAGCTCTGGCTACCCTGCTCACCGTCTGGAACACAACACAAGGTAACCGCGGTATTCTGTAGGACGAAGGTACATCCCCAGTCGGACTGCTCAGTTGTAACGGGAGGTACCGTCGTGTTCTACCTTCTAAAATAACATACCTATCAGTTATAACGGGAGGTACCATCGTGTTCCACCTTCTAAAATAACATACCTATAATTAAAAATGTCACATGAGGCAATAGAAAACCAGTCAACTCTTCCTAATTTTAGCACTATATACCATATCCAACCTACATTATTGTATAACTGTTTTAGAAATAAAGTCGATACTAACACATCCAACATCTAAATTTGGTAATGTATAATTAAAAATGGTGGTAGTACCATATATGACAAATACTTTCATTATAAGAACGAATAACAAAGTCGGTAGTGCCATATCCGACAAAAACGTTTAATAGAAGAACGAGTAACAAAGTCGACAGTACCATAACCGACAAAAACGGGAATGTTAGGTACAAGAAACAAAGTCGGTAGTGCCATATCCAACAAAAATGAACGAACTCAAAGCGCACAATAATGTAGAATGTGGTACATTCGACACAGGTAATAAAATAATAATCCGTAAACAATGTGGGATTTGACACATATTACAATCTTAACCGTTAAAGTAAGTCTAGATCGAGACATTGTTATTTTATACTATATACTGCACATTTACGTAAAACAATAATATAAAAATATAAAACACGCACGCGCAGTCGCCCCGTTAACAATGAGCGAACTGGCAGAACCGCCCGTTGCGCGCGCGCCCCTTCCCCTTCTTAGCCCCGCGAACTTTGTAGTAACATACTTACCTACATTATTATTCGTACGCTCCTATAAAATCCGACTTTGTTAATCTAGAAATACTATGATAGCATTTAGTTTCAAATTTGAAACTTTGCGAGAACATAGTTATAGACGTTTGAAGACCTCAGGAGCAATAAAACGAAAATCGCCAAAATGTAGTTTCGACTTTGTTAATAGCTGCAGTCGATATAAATATTATATTATAATATCATATTACTGTCATCTATAATCATTTTCTTGCCTCTTTACATTACAGCTGAATAAACTTGAGGTAAGGTGAATTGTAACCAAGTTTCTAGTTTCATTAAATTTTGAAAAGCTGTTGATTGGTTTCCCCAATTTGGAAAATTTATAATAGGAATTATTAATTTTCTTTACTATTTAAGCCCTCTATTATGTTAGTACTAGAATATAGTATACCCAAAATCTTTGACACAAACAAATGTTCTGGAAATTCACAGCAAATTTCAGCATTACATTCGAACAAAAAACTCACATACCAAAATTATTCGATACATAACCAAAAATAAAATTATAAAGATTTAGATAATCTCATGTCTATTTAATTTCTTTTGTTAGAAAATAAAATGTAATGCTATTAAAGAAAATTGTATTCATTTATCCGGTTTATTTGCATAGGCTGACAGCTGTCATGGCCGCCGGTCAATGGCCGCCGCTGACGTAATGCAACATGTCTGGACGTAACATTGAGTGCTTTCTCACTTTCTACAACAAAAAACGGTACTCTATGAAACAAAATCGTTCGGCGTTCGATATTCAAATAAGTATTTGTGTTGCAATTAAGAAAATTATTTTTAATACGTATTTGTGTTATTTATTAACGTAATCTGGCAAGTATATTTTATTATATACAGAAGTGAAAAATATGAAAAACTCACTTAAAATATCAAAAGTTGCTTTCAATAAACACAATAGGCATCTAGTACTCAATCGATGTCTCTAGATACCTGCCTATAGAGTAGGCAATGTTGTAACCCTGGTATTACAACTTTCCATAGCCTTCGGTGATCGCTTTCCATCAGACGGGCTACTTAGAATGACCAAACACTACTTACCGTAACATTGAAACCATTTGGCATAGCTATCAAAAATATAATATAAATAGCTACGCATAGCTGATTCTAAATAAACTTGGATATATAAATAACAAATGAGGCGAATAATTATCATCATGATTATAACACCTATACAGGGTACCTGGTAACTCGACATATTCCTGCTAAGGGGTGTTAGAGGACCTAAAATGCTACAATTTTGACCCTCCATATGAATGGTCCAAAATCAATAGTTTTCGAAATAATTGCCTTTTTAAGTTGTTTCTGTATTAACCAGTGTAAATTAAAAGAAAACTTATTTCCGAGTGCCTTTATTAAATTTTTTTTGTAGGTGATTTTTTTACTAACCTCTTTCCGGCATTGGGCCGTGTGCTTGTCTGCCACCTAAGTGTATATAAGTGTATATAAGTAATAAGTACATAACACCTAACATAGACTACTAGGTGTATATGAGGCCTCACAAGATCTTCGGGGCCTAAGTTAGGCTCATCTGCAATCCAATACATCTGCTGATTGATGAATGAGGTTTTTCTCTTGGGTTGGGGAGGGTAAACAGCAATATAAGCCAATAAAAGAGTAGGGAAGGGAATCCTTTTTTATCTGAACCGACTATGAATTGCCGCCAGAGAGATTGCCTCAAGCATATCCGTCACGCCCTGGTTGACCCAGGCCCAATAAAATGGTCCCCTGGGGAGGAGGGAGTTCAAGAAGACTAACAGAGACTACTATGTGCCATGTCTATCATAGTTTTCATAAACCATAAATAGCCGAAAAACCAAGAAATATATTAAATCCGGACTCAGAGGTCCTCGCATGCGACTAGGACTAAAGCAAGGATGATGATGCTACTCCGATGGATGACAGCCGGCGAAAAAGCAATTTTCATCAGCTATTTGACAAAAAATGGACTTCGAACTCCAAGGCCAAACCCTCTCACGCAATCGGGACGCGTTGCTATAATGACATGCTGCCAAATTTTATTGTTCTATACATTCAAGACGATCTAGTAGCATACAAAGAACTCATTAATACTACATATGGATATAAATAATGCACACAAATGACGTAAACGGTTACGAATTAAATTAAATTTTCAAATAAAAATAACCACCAAATATTTGGCGCGCTGATAATAAAAAATATGCACACAATTCTGCGCGAGCGTCGACCCGGTGACGTCATAGCGTTACGCAATCGCCGGGCCTTGAACTCACTACCGTTGTTTAGTTGTTTACTATTTCGAGCTTGGAACTAGAAAGCTGGCAAAGGTTGATGGCCGATCAAGCTATGTGGTTAAGGAACCAGTGGAGGAGATGGTTCTTGGAGAGGCTAATTGCAACTACGGAATTTGTAGAAACAAAAGTACCTACCTACTACCAGTGATTGGAGCTTAGTAGTAACAAACTGCAGGTGATCATCTTTGTTATCCTAGCTTGTATTTTGTAGCCCGGAATTCGCTCTCCTGCTCAACCTTTCCTTAATTTGGTTTATCTTCTATTTTATGGGTGTACTGCACCTGTCACCTAATCTATGATTATTCTTAACTCTATACTTGAGACGGCGACAATGAAGACATCGGAGTCGTGTTCTCCATGAGTAGGTGCCTGGGGTTGACAAATATAGCTCCTGTGACCCTATCAGAATCAGGGCGGTTCTGCGGTGAGATATCTCTCCCTCTCTTTCCGGGGGTAAGATGGAGACAGTGTGGTTCTTATGCCCAAGGCGGCAATAAAACAAGGCCCTGTGTCAGCCAAGGTGCGAGGGATATGTCTCAGTTAATCTTAACAAATCGAGTCCGATATAACCGTCCCGATATATCCAAGAGGATTTCCACATGAAAACTGATAAACCACATATAGAAAAAGGAGTAAGATTAGATGTTAAATGCAACCGGAATTGGTTGATGATACGTGACTCATAAGTTGCTGCCGTAATCCGCCATTGACGTTAATCGAGCCAGCAGAAGACACATTAGTATTATTTAATATGAAGTCATACCAATGATGCAAGATCATAATGTGTTAATTGGCCTTGAGCGGAGATGCTAACCTTTGAGATGGTGATGATGCTCATTTGTCAGTCACCATTGTAAATGGCTCAATTTATTTTCAACACGGGCCGCCATTTGCTTATGTCTGTGAAATAGAATTAAAAAAGTAGCTTTCATTTTTGATCCGGTACCATGCCTCTACTGGTGTGCTTGTCATTTATGAAACTAGTAGTGCGCCATTATTGCATTCAAGACAATCTTTATCTGAAAACAATTTTTATTTTATTTTATTTATTCTTTATTGCACACATATTTGACATTAATACAATATAGCGATACATAATTTACAAAAGCGAGCTTAACTCAGAGTCAGAGTTGAGTTTTCTTCCAGCAAACCCGGGAGTGCACAGAGGAATTGCTATAAAATTAGAGGCAAAGTCTAGTGCTCAATGTGGAGATTTAATTGTTAGAGGGTATCCAAGATGTATACCCCAGGCAGTAGGCATACATACACATACATACATATATATACACAACATACATACCCAGAAAAATACTGTAAATAAAATGAATTTATCCTTTAATATCTTATAAAATCCCGGTGGAGAGAATAAGGCCAAAAAGTCTCTTACCGCAGGTGTCGTAGTAATTGACTAAGGGATAACACTATTAACCATCCGCCAGTAAACGTATTCGTATAGCCCTTGACAAAGTGCCCACTTAACAGCCACGGACTCACCTTCTATTAGGTACAGGTGAAAGAATAGGCTCACTTAGTACAGGACTTAGGCTTTGTTTGGTTGCGTTAACCGACATCCTCGCGGGCAGAGCCTGGGGCTTGAGCTAGTACAAACCAATGTCAATAGTCATCGCTTTACTACCCTCTTTCTGAACAACATCAACTAGACATAATCTACTAGAAAATAATTACTTTATGTCGACTCTATTCTATCTATCTGTCAGCCAATAGACGTCTACTGCTGGACATAGGCCTCCCCCAAAGAGTGCCATGATGACCGATCTTGTGCCTTCACCATCCACCGACTTCCTGCGACCGCTTTAATGTCATCGGTCCATCGAGTGTCCCCGCACTTCGTTTTCCAGTTCGCGGTCGCCATTCGAGAACCTTCCTCCTCTTTTTTCAATCAATTAACCTATCACAATCCTTTGCTGGACATTTGCGTCTCCCAATATCTGGAAGCCTTAGACTACTGTTTCCATTCTGGCTAAACGGGTCGATACAGAGTTTTATTTCCAGTTTTCCTTCTCTCGTAGTGATATCGTCTGCGTATTTTTCCGTTAGTGGCCTCTTACGACACTCTTCGAATGATATAGGATGGTAATAATTATATTCTGTCACCACACGGGTAATCACGAATATATAAATATTTCTAATATTAAAAAAAAAAAAAAACAACCGCGGTAGCCTAGTGGTATGGGTAATGGACTGCTGAGACGAGGTCTCGGGTTCGATCCCAGGTTTTCCATGGCACACACCAATGACTTTTCGAAGTTATGTGTGTATTTATCGCAGGTTTATAAGTGCCCAGTTAATGGCAATAGGCTCGCCACCAATTACATTGGGACCTAAACATAAACCGGCGAAATGTGGGTGCTAGCACCTCTGCCTACTCCTTCGGGGATAAAGGCGTGAGTTTATGTTATGTTATGTTATGTTATGTTATGTTATGCTAATATTTAAATCAGCTTCTTACATGTATGTATACTATTTTTATGCAAATCTTACTAAACCCTCCAAGATTGGCATAACCAACACATATGGTCCAAGAATTCTTTTTTCCATTCGCGTTGATAACATTATAATCACATTTGAATGTTATCGGCTAGCCGACGTCAACAAAAGCAAGTCCAATAGGTAACATAATTGTTAGACCTTTCGTAACACCTGTGGATATAAAGGTATCACTTATGCAGGTGTTTCTATGGGTATCGATAAACATCTAATAGTTCATTTGCAGACTATTTGAATCGTAGACATATCTCTCCATAGTAATCCAATCTCGATTGGATTGCGTTCAGGGGTCAGCAATTGCATACCCGGGTAGGGGGATTAAGTGCCACCATTGTTAACACAGTACGTGTATGTAATGGTGAATCTCTTTCTTGAGACTTTGCCTTCAGCTTACCATCAGGCGAGGTGGAGTCAAAATTGACGTGTCCAATCAATATAAAAAAATGAAATAAAAAAATCAGGCCAACAGAAATCATACTCGCGAGCCATTTCCCATCTTATTTGGTGACGAATTTAAGTCTTATTACAAACTGCTTAATTTAACAGTTGACTTTCAATATTTTCCACGAAGCAACTACCAACTGACCTCTACATGATATCAAAGTTTCGTTAGGCCAGTTAGTCGGATTTTTTAGGAGTCCAGCAACCCGTAACAAATACCGCAAATATTCGTATGGCAAATAAGGGCTGTATGGTTAACGTGCTCTTCAAGATATGGATACCTATAGTATGGTACCTCTCGACCTCAAAGTTCCTACTACTTGAGGGCCAAATTCCTTCTACCCCTAGGCCTAGTGCTTCTACACTGTACCTATTTTTATAAGGCCAAAAACACCCTCCATTTACCATTTTGCTATTATGCAGATGGAAGAATACAAATAACGCGTAAATTTGGAGATTGAATTCCCTCCTCCCCCTTTTTTTTACGTGCTGAACATTCCCACGGATACCCCAACCCTCCGGAGCCGGAGGGGGAGGTTATGTCGGACTCGAACCGACTAAACTGCACGCCTTCTCTGGGTCGCAGTGCTAGGCCGTAGGTGAGGTTGTCATGTGACATATCCCTCGCACCCCGGCTGACCCAGGGCCATCCCTTTCGGTCTGGCCTTCCTCGGGAGGGGGGACCACGCGGTCCCCGAACCACGCGGTCCCCGATCTCTGCTCCCCCAATAAAATCGTAATAAATACGTACATGCGCGTAGCAAGAAAACACGAAAGAGGGTAGATTGATATTTTTACTCCTAAAAACTCTTTCACTGTTTTCCGCTATTACTCCAGTTCCTCCGCGATCATGGTGCTTGCAACAGCGCAAAAATTACAGAAACTCCAACCAATACATGGTAAATATCCCGAAACGTACATACATACATATAATCACGCCTTTATCCCCGGAGGGTTAGGCAGAGGTGAATCAACACCCACATTTCTCCAATCTGTATTCGGTCCCACGTAATAGGTGGTGAGACTATTGCCGTATTCCGGGCACTATTGTTGACTCGAGCCATGCATCTGAGGCTGAGTTTGGGCTGTACATATCTGTCTGATGTTAAAGTTAATCAGCCCTATCCCTTAGTCGCCTTGTACGACACCACATGGGAAGTGGTGGACCACCGTACATAATCGATAGCTCTAATGTATTATAGTAATGCATATATTATCATATACGTATGGTTTAAGTACAAATCCTTTGACTACTTCTACATACGACTTCAATGTTATACAAGTTCAAATTATTAAAAAAAACTCAAACACGTTGACCTCTCCGCTACATATATTCAAACTGACAATGACCACCAAACTGTCTTACAAATTGGCAAACATTCCAACAACTTCCTTGTAAAGTCGGTTCCGCTGAGTTCCGTCTAGTTCCGCAAGAGTTCAAGGCCCGCATTGCGTAATACATTTCCTCGCCCGTTTCACTGTTGCGCCACGCTCCGGTAATAGCAACTTACAACTTATACATGTGATAGTATAATGCTTGTGCGCTTGCTTCCTTGCGCGTGTTATGATATAATAACACAGGAATTATTTGTTGTTTAATTGATCAGGAAAGGGAGAAAGGGTGAACTGCTGAAGTGAAAGATAGAAACGTGTTTATAGAGGTCTGATTAGATGTAGTGAGCTTCCGTTGGTTTAATATACCTACCCGTCTTAACGTTTTGATGATAATTAAAGCACTCGAAAGCAAGCCGGGCTTGCTTGAAATGCTTACGGAGAGTAGAGGAAGGCCGTGAAGTTTGCAAGTACGGACTGTTGACTCTGCCTAGCCCAGTAAAAAAGCGTGAGCATATGCATATAGGATCTGGACATGATGCCTACTGCTACATTCTATAATCGCACCGCTTGTCATGGGCAAGGAGTTTATCCTCACGTATTGCGACTGGAAACGATGCGCAGTGTGGTATGAGAGGAACTTCATCCCACGCACGCTCAAGCCCAGGGAATGAACTCCATGCTAGTGTTTTACCAAGTGACTATAATGGAGTACTCCAAGAAGGGCATTAGAATGTTTCTTCAGAGTCGGTAGAATGAGTGTAACGCTCCCTGGTGTTACCTGGTGTACATACGTCCATAGGCCACGGTAACCACTTTCCATCAGGTAGGCCGTGTGCTTGTCTGCCACTTAAGTTGTATAAAAATACACTTTACTCATAAAGATGTGCAACTAATTATATGTATCAAAATTATTTTGAAACTATGAAAACAATGAATTATTGTAGTACATTCTTATCAAAAATTGGGTGAACCGAGCCTAACCAAGATCTTTAGACTTTAAGCCAACCTCACCTGCAGGTCTACCGGCCTACAAGCCTGTTTAATTGACGTACAAAGCTCTGGTGCAGGTTTTTCTTCTGCTACGACATTATACAATGGACAAGGATATAGGAATCGACGGTATTTCCGTCCGATTGAGCAGTCCGACTGGGGAAGTACCTCCGCCCTACAGAATACCACGGCCTTAATAACCTCGTGTTGTGTTCCCGACGGTGAGTAGGGTAGCCAGAGCTCACTGGAGAGGTTTTGGGGAGGGGGCGTGGGAAGACTAAAGGTTATTTCTGCTTGGTCTTCTACAATGACGGCACCAAAACTCTGTGTTTACAGGGTTAGCAGCAAGAGAGTGACTCCCCTGGTGTTGAACACATCCATAGGCCACGGTAACCACTTGGAAAGTGGACCGTGTGCTCGTCTGCCACCTCAGTAATATAAAAAAAAAAGAATTTAACGCTTGCAATTTGGTACTAGGGATTCTCTTACTCCTTACCTCTTTTAAAATTCAGTTCTGATTAACAGATTTCACTGGTGAAATCCAGCCATACATAAACAGTACTAGTGACCAAAAACTTTCCTAACCCTCCCACCTAAGCTTAAAAAGTATGAGTTAGCAATGAATCTAAGTTGGGGTCGAACCTTGGACCTCTCGATCATAAAGGCCGAACCCTAAGCTACTAAGCTACTGACGCTAATCTAACCTACGTTCTTGCAGCTACAGAATCAGCACTAACGACAGTTATCGCTACATTAAAATTCGTCATCTTTAATTCATTGCATTACTCTTTGTCACTTATTATACAAAACACTGTTCTATAAAAGGCTTTGAATGCTTGAAATATGTTAAACTGTATTATGTGACGTAATTGAATCAACTGTGACGTAATACAATGAATAAGTGACGTTAGAGTTAACCATATAACCTGTAATTGTTTGACAAATTGCTACAGATTAACTTTTTTTAGAAATTGCTTCAGTTTTTCTAAATGTAAACAAGTTACAGGATGTTTTCTAAGAAACGAGCTGTACTGTGTTTCATAAATATAAGTTATAACCTCGGTAGTGCCAGTGGTATAGGCAGCATATATCTTGACCTCAAGTCGCCACGAAGCACACACGGGTTGGTTTGATATAATCTAAGATTAATAAATTTGAGCTCCGCCAAAAACGATCAATTTAAATTTTAATTCTTACGGTGACTCAAATTATGTTTAGGTATCTACTGACATGCTTAATATTTTATCATTTAATTTTTTTTACTTGACATGTTTATTCTGACATTATGGTTTTTTGTTATTTTATGCGATTATGATCTGACCTAATTAACTTATTGGATTCTGCACATATTTATCCTTTTTATTTTTTCATTTAATATTTTGTATGCCTTTGGCGGAACATAGCTTGGACTAATATTATTAATACATATTATTTATTATTTACATATATTCTGTAACCTATGCTTCACGAAATCAATAAATTTGAATTTGAATTTGTAGTAGAGGAGTAAAAGAAGAAAAGTGAACCCTAGGTACCGGTGTGAAAACCTGGTACATTTACGGAGCGCTGAGATGATGAAGATGATTCCGAAAGCAGTGTCACCTTAAAGAAATTATTCAGAAATAGCACAATGTCTAAATTCATTGTCTCCCGGAAAAAGGGCCCGCACTCTGTTATTAGAAACCAAATACGGAGTTGACAAAATGTAGCTGGTTAAACACCTCTGTATATATAAGTATATATACGCCTTCTGGTACACACAAATACACTTGCCACAGTGTTTTATACCACTTAGGTCACAGACAAGCACACGGCCTAGGCGTGGTAGTGGAAAGAACTCACCGTAGCCTATAGACATGTGCGATACCAGGGGCGTCACACTACATAATCACTAACAAAGTCCTAAACAAACGATTTTGTAAAATTATTTATTAATTATCTCAATCACACTATTTAGACATATATATATTAACTACAATGACCTACCACACCACAACAAACCAATTCATAATTCGAACGTTCAATCGATGAAAACACGCGACGCACATTTTCATGCGCGTACGCACTTCCAACGGTTACGTAACAGGAAAGCAGCGGGGAGGGGGCGTGGCCGGACGTAGTGAAAGTGGGGTCGTTCACCGCCCGCGCTGAATGTCAATGCGAAGCGTTGCGCGTAGGGGGGACGGGGGGGAATTAGGTTATGCAGTGCGGTTTTCTATTTTTTCTAGGTGATAGTGTTTGTTTTTATGTTTTATAATTAATATTATTATGTTTTTTGGTTGTAATAGATTTGCTAGTATTTTTAGGTGTATGGGGCATCACATAAATCTTTGGTATTCAAGTCGACCTGATCTGCAAGCCTGTACATCGGCTGATTGAAGTGCAATGTTCTGGAGCAGGCTTTCCTCTCGAGGTTTGGCAGTGAGCCGGCAGTAGCTCCCGTGAAATTAAACCTAATATGGGGATGGTAGAGCGACGAATGAAGGACAACCGCATGTGGCGGAGACCCGCAAGTTAAGGTAGATGGGTGGTGTGACGAGAATGGACAGAATAAGGAATGACTATATTAGAGGAAGTTTGAAAGTGACACCAGTAAATGAAAAATTGAGAAGCGAGCACTGTCGTGGTATGGACATATTATGAGAAGAGAGGAAAGTAATATTGTAAGGAAGGTTCAAAGTATGAATGTAGAGAGCTTTAGGAGCCGAGGTAAGCCCAAGAGAAGATGAATGGATTGCTTGACTTAAGAAATGGCATCTTATAGGAATTCATGTAGGAGAATGACATGTTGTGCTGATTATTAATAATTGAGACCAAGGCAGGTAGATGATGAGAGCGGACTTGACTTGAGGTTCTGGTAATAATAATAGTATTGTTTTCTAACGTATGCTGGCTAACTCTTTTAACTAAGCTAAATTGCATGTACTAGTCAGCTAACGTCAATAGAGTGAAATTGATGTATTTTATACGGCTTTATAATATGTCCGGCTTTACTTGACATTCACGATCGAATGATTGCACGTACATTAATACGTACAGAATTGTGAAATGTTTCTAAAATGTCTAAAAACTTACACACTATGCAGAACTTACCACCTAAAAAGGAAGCTAAATGGTATAAAAAAAACTGAGTAGCTATGTAACCATGTAATTTTTTTTCTCCTTGCGTTTTTCCACATCGATGTCGCTGAGGAGAAGAAGGAGTCTCTCATGCAATAGGAACGCGGGACGGCTTTCACGGCACGCGTACATCAATGACATAATCCGTCGGGCTTTTGACACTGTCGGCGTGCCAGTCGTTTTAAAACCTACTGGTTTCGTGCACGACGATGGCAAGAGGACAGATGGATTGTCGTTGGTGCCTTGGAAGATGGGTAGGCATTTTTTGTGGGATGTAACATGTTCTGATACCCGTCCGTCTATTATTTAAAGAAATCTCTAAACGCTTAATAGACGCTACCCTTTACCGGATGGCTGGCTTATTCCTCGCACAAAGGATTGGTATTGGCATTTCAACGTGGCAATACCAGCAGCCTTTAAGTCACCCATTCTTTTATATTAAAAATTCTTATTTACTTTGTGTAAATAAAAATATTCTTTTATGTTAACAATATAAAAGAATATATTTATTTACACAATGTAAGATAGAATTTTTTAAATAAAATTAAAAAAACAATACAATAAAATATACGAACCAGGTTCAGACGATAGGTGCATCGTTGACAACTGGGAGGGTGACCTGAAGGCTGGTGGTATTTTTATATTAAAAATTTATATACAGAAAGATAAGCAACGCATTAAGTACATAGGTATATAATTTTCCCTCTTGAGTAGGTAGAGAAAACCGCCACCATCTGCTTCTATCCTTACACGCTTCACAAGCTTCCTTTACAACTACTAAACCAATCAACCATTTATTTCTTAATTACAAATGAATAAATTAAGTCTAAGCGTTATAGCTTTCCTTCTTAAAACTGTTCACCTTTCGCCATAACCTACTAAATTAATGTTCAGTTTCCGGCCATACCTGAAAGTTATTAACTAGCGGTTAGCTGTGACTCCATTCGCAAACACATCAGAATGAAATAATTAAATCAATAAAATAATTAAAATAAAAAACACAACCTAAGTGAAAAGTGGTTAGCGTGGCCAATACCAAGGGAGTCACACTCGTACTGCCTACCCTGTAAAAACCTTTTAATGCCGATCTTGAAGATGACATGCCAAGCCATGCCAGAACCGCAAGACCCTGGTAGAACGGGTAGAGAAAAAAAGCAATAGCTTGACGTCGTAGAAGATAACTTGCGTGCCAATGATCTCACTACAATGGATGCACAGGGCCGTGCGACGTGGAGTAGTAATGAATGTGGACAAGGAGGAGGTAGAAAAGAAATGTGGACATCGGACGAAGCGCACGGAACTGAAAAGAAGATGATGATAAGAATGACTCTGTCTGTAGGCATATCCTTTAAGGTGAAGACTGAGTGCAACACTGAAACTGTGCCAACTGTAGTAATACTGCCTCTACTACCCTAAATGGGCCACTATTTCCTGGGCTGCATGTTAATTGTTATATCAGAATAGTGGCTATGTCTTTATCACGTTCAACAATACCCAATGGGCGATATGGGATTACCATTAATAATCTACTACGCCATGCATTACTTCGTAATTGCCGAGCAAAATGTCTACAAAATCTATTCAGTAATTTTTACATGATTAAGCGACAAACAAACTTAGCTACAAATTTTCTCAGTAATAGGATGTAATAAGTAAAATAATAAATTAAACTCATATAAGTATTGACATTGAAAATGACCAATCTCCGGTCGCAACCACTATTATCGTCTAAACGTTAGTGGAACGGGGTGACCGCGATGTGGCGAGAAAGCGACCTCGTATGGATGTCTATGTTCGCTAGCTGCATAACGGTACCCTCTATTCTAGGGCTGGCCCGAGCATGCAGAAAGGTTAAACAAATAATTATATATTTTTTAAATTACGCTTTTATGTCTAAAGTTAAGGCTGAACTGTGAGAACATTCTAGTTTTACTGACGGTATTTTTTGGTTCCACGTTATAGGTAAGTATAAAACGGTAAAATTTTCTTTACGTGCAGGCAGGTAAAGGGTCCTTTAGACTCGCCCCCTATTATCGAAAATCTTAGTTGGCGAAACGTGGGTGTTAATACACATCGACCTACCTTGACCAAAGACCTTCAACCCAAGACCTGAGACCTAAGGCTTTTAACAATATGACTGGGACAGCTTCATCGGGTAACGTACCACCCTCTCACTTAGTTTATTTGGCGAAGCGACTAATCGAATCTTCCCGTGGCCTTTACCTCGCTCAAAGAATTAGTATCGCTATTCAGCGTAGTGATTCCGCCTTTTGGGCACCAGTAGAGGTCGATGGGGAGGAATTGTTCGATGTATAAATTTACAGTCTCTCCCCCTTTTTTATTTTGTTTTTTGTTTGTATTATATAGTATTATTTAGCTTTGTTAGCATAGTTTTTATTATTACAATAATTCAGTCTATTTAGTATAGTTTGTAGAAGAAACTACCACCCTTCTTTTTCATTTTTATATTTTGTATACCTGTACTCAGCGAAACGAGGGTAGGCTACTTAAAAAATAAATTAAAAATTTAGAATAGATCCGGCTTAAACAAAACCATTGCGTGACAACCCTGGCTGTTATGTGTTGTACGATATTATGTACGTATGTATTACACTCACATTTCTCCTGGCTAGCTCATAATTTATTACTTGCCACTATTATCGAGAATATGATGTTCGTACGAATAGCAATGATGAGCAAATATGAATAACGTGTTTGTTTAGTACTTTCTGCATTAACCTTAATTACTTTTCGTTCAAATGGGTATACGGGGTGCTATTACCTTTGGGGACGAAAGGAATCTCAATTGCAAGCCAGTACATGTGTCAGCCTCCGGGGCGTAGCGGTAGTGAACGCGGGTGCTACGCAGGAGACGCGGGTTCGATCCCCGCTCAGTGCAAATATTTGTATGCATGAATATGGGTATTTGCATTGGTCTAATCTTGCCTCGACGAGCACATTAAGCCGTCGGTTCCGGTTGCCATACAAACATCTATTGCAGTCGTTACGGATAGTTGGAGCGTTCAAAAATTCAACAACTTTGTCTAGCTGCAATGCTTTGATATCGCCTTTGGGTTGTGGAGGTCAGATGGCAGTCGCTTTATGGAAAATATCGAAGTTCAGCCAAATCCGCAGTTAGACTGGTAAAGCGGACCTTAGAATCCAAGTTGAAAAAAGCTTCGGATGCGACTGGGATTAAAGCTAGAATGAAGAAGAAGAAAACATGTGTTGGTTGACGGGCAACCGCAGGTTTATCTCTAAAGATTCGGGGGTCAGATGACAATTATTATAGATAGGAATCTCTGGGGCATAGGCCATCGTTTTATTTTAATATTCTTTAACATTCTACACGACACTATCAAGAATCGAAGTTTTTTTATATATAATACTCATCCATCAGGCTGGCATCCATCAGCCTCCGTGGCGTGGCGGTAGTGAACGCGGCCGCTACGCAGGAGGCGCGGGTTCGATCCCCGCTCAGTGCAAATATTTGTATGCATGAATATGGGTATTTGCATTGGTCTGGGTGTTTCTATGTATAATATGTATGCATTTACAACAAAAAAAAATGTATCTAAGTATGTTTATCCGCATTCTAGATTTCATAACGAATCTAGATAGCGTTGTGTGAAATGTCGTGGAATTTATTTATTTATATTTATTATCCACACAAAAATTTGTACTGAGTGGGAATCAAACCCGCGCCCCCTGCGTAGTAGTCGAACTCTCTACTGCTACGCCACAAATACCGTCTTTGCATTCTGTAGTTTTATTCATGTGCTTTTGTATCTAGATGACCCCAAGCATTCATAGGCCAAACTAAATATGGAATGATAGGTTTGCTTACTAATAAAGTAATAAAAAAATCTGCAATGAAGTAAAATATATATCATCAACTAAATCAATCATCGTGTTCATGTAAATTCTTACAATCTTTGAATGTAACATGATGATAAATGATGATAGAATGATTCAGCCTTTTTGCAATTACTTTCTATACATATTCGTGTCAATAGATTAGATATACCTACATACCAATAATACCCGCTTGGGTAAGCAGTGGTGTATTGACACACATATTGCAAAATATGTTTTTGGTATTCTTTACTTCATGGATTCACCTTACAGTTAGCGAGCGATATACCTCAGAACATATATTATATGTTAGACCATCTTGACCGGCGGACCCTGAACTCCGAAGGAGTCTCGGTCTCGGATGCAATCAGGATAACGTCTAAATGTCGATGATGATGACATATCTTAGACCTAAATTTACCCAGGAAAAGATATATAATAGGTTTATTATACCATTGAGGTGGCAGACAAGCCCACAGCCCACCTGATGGAAAGTGGTAACTTTTGGTTCGTTCGCATTAGTTCCATTGCTCAGTTCCATGATGGTACTACTGCGAATTTTTTTTCGCATTAGTGCCATTTATACGTCTTTTAAATGGTACTATGGCGAAAAAAAAGCGCTGTAGTGTATACATGGTACTAATGCGAAAAAAATTTGCAAACGAACCTAACTTTTGTACACTTATAATCAGTTACCTACGGTTAATCCAACAAATAATAATCAAACAAAATGTCAAAACTATAAACTAATTAAAAACCACAATCAATTATAAGTAAAACTTGCAATTCCACCTGTGCCGAATTCAAATGTCCTCTATAGAGTAATAACTACCCTCCAACAAAAATACTTTTAGTTTGGCCTCAAAGTCACCTTTATAAAGTGAGAGCTTTAACTCTGATGGTAATTTATTAAATAGTTTTACCGACATATGTGCAGTGCCGTGCTTAAAAATATCTAGCCGTGGAGTGGTTTTGTTTTTGAAGTCCCTCCGCCTTGTACTTTCTCTTACTAATCGTTCATTTTCCGTTTCGTATTCATGAACATACTTTTTGAAATGGGTTAGTAACACAAGGACGTACAGGCTGGGGACAGTTAATATCCCCAGCTCTTTGAAGTATTCCCTACACGACTCTTGCTGCCTGATACGCACTATAGTGCGAATTGCTCTTTTTTGTATTATAAAAGCCTTCTGTATGTTATACTCGTAACTAGCTCCCCAGAATAGAATGCTATATCTTAACCTGGACTCCACCAGAGCATAATATACAGTTTTTAGTTGTATTATGCCAACATCATTTCGGAGACTTCTAAGCACATAGCAGGCCGAACTAATGGAATCTTCCAGTACAGCAAGTTCATATTTCCAATTTAAGTCGCAATCCACATGAATGCCAAGAAACTTTGTTACTTCGACTGTTTGAACCTGGCTGCCACCTAGACTGCAACAGAGCCGGTCATCACTTCTGACAGAAGATCTGAAGAGCATGACACTTGTTTTTGCCGAATTAACTTGCAGACCATTTACCGTGAACCAGTTACTCAGCACTAACAGTGTCTCGATCACACGCTCATTAAGTCTACCTATGTCGTCAGCTGAAACTATGGCGTTAGTATCATCCGCAAATAATACCAGGTTTGTGTGATCTGATACTTCATTCACCACATGATGCACGAGATCATTAACGAATATTACAAAGAATATCGGACCCAATATAGACCCTTGTGGAACTCCAATCGCATTTCGAAGCATTTTTGATTTGAATGTATGCACACAAAGCTGATTTTTAGTAGGATTTTTAATAGCTGAGTACTGTGTTACTCCTTTTACCTCAACAAAAAAATTTCTATTAGCTAAGTAGGAACTCAGAAGTTGCATAGGCTTACCCCGTATACCGTAGTGATCTAGTTTGACCAACAACAATTCATGGTTTACGGTGTCAAATGCAGAACTTAGGTCTAAAAATAATCCAGCGACCTTCTGCTTTTTGTTTATCCTATTCCTAATATCATTAATTAGAGTTTCGATAGCATCGCGAGTACCGACCCCTTTCTGATAGCCGAATTGCTTCAGACTTAATAGCCTATTACTATTCATGTGTCTCATAAGTCTAGATTTTATAAGTTTTTCAAAGATTTTTGAGACTGTTGGTAAAAGTGAAATAGGCCTATACATTCTGGGATCCTGTTTAGACCCCTTTTTGTGGATGGGAATTATCCTTGCAATCTTAAACTGGTCAGGGAAAATGCCTTCTTCCATGCACTCGTTATAAAAAAAGCTAAGGGGCTCTGCTAAAATATCTATATTATCCTTAATCACAGTTATCGGCAGCTCATCATAACCGCTTGAAGTTTTGTACTTCATATGGCCAACAAGCTTTTTTACTTCAGTAGCAGTAGTGGCATTCCAGGCGAGCTCATTTTCTACCCTGTTTGTGCTCTGTCTAAGTAGTTGTACAGCTTTGTCTTTATTATAAGTGAAATTTGTGTTATTGTTTGAAGCGAACTGCTCCGCTAAAATATCAGCTACTTTTTGAGGCTCTGTGATTGTATTGTCTCCAATTTTAATTGCAATGGTGTCCTTACATGCCTTGTGTTTATTCCTATGTCTGTTTATTATTTTCCAGACGTCTCGGGAAATATTATTGGAACGCGCTAGTTCAGATTGGACTCCTAGTCTTTTCACCTTGATCATAACATTTCTGTAAATCCTAATATAGCGGTTTCTATAACTGGCTATACTATCGTGCTCGCCTTTCCGTTTACCTGTGACCAAAAAGCGCTTCATTCTACTGCACACTTTTAAACCTTTAGTTACCCAACGCAATTGAGAACTACATTGTAATTTGACTGGTTTTGTCCTTTTCCTAAAAGCTTTCTTATATATTTCATTGATTCGTCTGATAAATATATTTATTCCCGTTAAGTTCCAATCTTGTTTAAGTAACATTTGTCGAAACTTATTTTTATTAGCCGAATTAAAATATCTTTTTGTTCCAAATATCATATTATTTTTATTAATATTTGTAGCATTAGCCATTGACATATTGCACAATAAGCCCGCGTGTCCATCCGACAACCCATTATGATCAGTTTCGTAAGACTGTATAGAATCTGTTGTCAAGTTGGTGAGTATATTATCTATACACGATTGGATATTATTTCATTTGAAAGTTATTGAATGGATAAGAGCTCTAAAATTGTAAGACGTTATCAAACTCAAGAAATCACTGTGTTTCTTGCTTTGCACTAAAAGGTCTATGTTAAAATCACCACACAGGCAACAGGTTTTATTAAATACATGTTCTAATAATTGTTCTAATCTGTCCATGAAAGTTATAAGGTTTTTATCATACGGATTGCGGTAGCAACAACACACACATACTCCTGTTTCTCGATCCTTGATTGCACATATTTCAAAAGCCTCCATTTCATACAATTTTTTGGCTATGGGCAATTCTTCTCACTCCCTGTCTTTGCGCGCCAATATAATTGTGCCGCCCCTCGTCTTATTTATTCTAGCACTATAAGATGCCACATTATAATTAGGAAAATTTAACAATTTCACCAGACTATCGCTAAGAAAATGCTCACCTATGCAAAGGTAGTGCACTGTACTCGGCAAACCTTCAATGTAAAGTGACAACTCATCCTTTTTATTATTTAAGCCACATACATTTTGATAGTAGACACTTAACTCAGCACAAGAAAAATCATTATTACTATTCATACTACTCATAATCATTTCACTGCGATCGTTGACGAAAACAAACAGTATCAGGCTGCGACCCGTTACAAGCAATCCCATCAGAGGGCTGGCTAACATTAGTTATCAGAATACTATCTGTTTGTATACCTACATTTTTACAACTTTTTTTATGGTGCATAACATTTTGATTATCTTTTAATAATTTTTCACAATAGTTAAAGTACTTCATTCTGTAATTTATATTTAATATTTCTCTGAGTAAGTTTCTACATGCGCTCAATTTATTTAAAAGTCTTTTACCATTGAACAAAATACTATTTAGAGCAACAAACCTTGAATTGTTTTTAAAATTAGAGCAAATGTGTTGTAGTACCAGATTTAATTTATTTTCATTCAGAAATTTATTTTTACATATACTGCCGATAAGGACGTTTGTATGTTTCAATTTGAGAATATAATAGTATACAAGAGATTGCATTCTCAAAACGTTGCAATCATTCGTACCCGCCAGAACAATCACATAATCTGAGTCTGTGAAGTCCCTGCACAGTGACTCACATGACGTCAGTACTTGGTCAGTCTGTGCATTAGGTTTTAAATAACTCGTTACATTATAATCGCGCCCTAATAAGTTCTGCAGCGTTTTTCGAACTCCGTAACCCGTTTGGTCAGCAAAAATTGCCACTCTGTGTTTTCCATTATTCTTCAATGTGATACTACGCGGTGGTACATATGATTCATTATGAATTTTATCCGACGATGACGAATTCAAGGAACAATTAATACCACCCCGCTGAGTAACCACCAATCCAGTTGCATCGTTTTCACTTTTTTTTTGATTGGATAATTTTGCGGGTACGCTTTTTATGTTATGCTCGTTATCGTTTACGAAACGGCGCACATTGGGAGATGTCTATGTCCAGCAGTGGACTGCAGTGGGCTAATTGATTGATTTGATTGATATCCTTATTTTACCTACTAAGGAAGGAACTACAGCTGACTTATCAACCCCAAGAGGAAATTCTCGTTCGGTGATTGATAGATCTACAAGCTAGCAAGTGAGTTTGATTAGAACCTCGATATAGTTAACAATAAGACACCATAGGCCCCACACGGCTATGATTTAAATGTACTGGTGTTCAAGTCCAATTAATAATAATACTTAATTTATTAATAGTATAATAATACATAAGTTAAGTATTACTATAACATAATGAATGTTGTGTGACGAGAATAGACAGAATAAGGAATGACTATGTTAGAGGAAGTTTGAAAGTGGCACCAGTGAATGAAAAATTTAGAGGCGAGCGACTATTGTGGTGTGAACATATTATGAGAAGAGAGGAAAGTAATGTTGTAAGGAAGGTTCAAAGTATTAATGTAGAGAGCTTTAGGAGCAGAGGGAAGCCCAAGAGAAGATGGATGGATTCCTAGAAAGAAGTGAATAACTGAGGAAATAATATCTGACAGTAATTTATGGACGAGAATGACATGTTGCGCCGACCCCAAGTAATTGGGACCAGGGCTGGTAGATGACGATTATGAATGTAATTACTACAGACTAATAATCCACCCCTGATCGATCCCGGTGCAAAGGAGCCTTTGCCCCCCCCCCCCCTCCCCTCTCCCCCGGAGCCGGAGGGGGAGGTTATGTCGGACTCGAACAGTCTAAACCGCACGCCATCTGTGGGTCGTAGTGCTAGGCCGAAGGTGAGGTTGTCATGCGACATATCCCTCGCACCCTGGCTGACCCAGGGCCATCCCTCTCGGTCTGGCCCTCTGAAGCCTAACATACTTTCTACGCTTCCACGCTGGATTGTGATCTGCACCAAAAGCGATCCGGCTGAACTGATGTACTGGTTAATAAATGACAAATAATAGTAATTATGCAAATAACTTTCATAATGTAAATGGAGACTCCATTGGGCTGTGGTACGAAAGTGGTGCTAGGAAAAGTGGAAAAAGTATGGAATACTTCCCGCGCGTGCCTGCTGTTCTCACGATTGTTCTGTGATTGTGTATTGCAAAAGATATAAAATATAATTTATATCAGTCGCGAATGTTCTGTTCCATGTGAGGAGATAGTGAATCCTGTTTCTGGTAATTTACTTCTTTGTCGTAAACTTTTTAATTACAGGGAATATAGTAACGAAAAAAAGAATAATTAGAATCGTTTCATAAACGACGAACAAACATAGAAAATATAAACGGTCGAATTAAGAAACGGCCTCCTTTTCTTTGGTCAGTTAAAAAGGGACTAATCTGTAGTATTTCAATCTTATTCCATGGGCTCTGTAGGGTTGCCAAGAAGAAAATCTTTCCTAGGATTTCTTAAGGATAATTTAAATAAATAAATTCAATACCTATGTATTTGTTTATAAGCGGTGGAAATAATTTACTTTTTATGGGTAGGTTTACATATGACGTATAATTCCTAAGTGTACCTACTATAATGTAAAATTTTCTCTGAATTAGGTACCTGCAGGTCAAAGGAATGAAAACAGTAATTGACAGGGGTGGAGTTCAGACTAAATCCACTGACGACCAAGTTTACTAAAAAATCTATCGCACGAGCTCTTCTCTAGCTACGCTACTAGCCTAATATTAACATGAGCACATCTGTATTAATTCTGCCATACAATTCCCTCTCTCTTATCTCGTTACTATAAGGTTGATTTTCGCGTACACCATCATCATAACGGCACTATTTTGAATGATGATCGGTTATCACGCTAGTGACGTGACTTACCGTTCCGATTTTAAATGGGTTTATAGTTTATTTAACGGTTTATTGGAATAGTTTAATTTTATAATGTCAATAGAATTTTATTTTTCTTAAGTAATTGGTATGATGCCTAATATAATGTTTTACGGTCGCTTGTTTTTCGTTGTACGCAGCGATATCTAGATAGCATAATCAATTTAGTTTCTTTTAGAACTGCTGATTTAAAGTCTAAGATCCCAAGCGGTGCGATCGCACCGCGAGTCTATTGTTTACCTATTGTGTCTATTATTTACTCACTTGACAGGTTAATGCAGGTCATCAGATCACATTTCATCGTCACCTTAAAATGTATTATGTAGAATTAAGTGCTTTTTTATTAGCAAGGTACTCCTACAAATAAACTGTAATGGGTTCCCAAAATCCCGTCCTTGTTGTTGTATTTTTGAAGTGAAAACTTCTTTAGCGGCGTTGGATGGGTGTAAAATGTTAAGGAAGCGTCAGGATTAGTTGACCTTTGAACCGTAACCAACGACTGACGTCATATAAGATTAGGTACAGACTATCTATTTTGCAAGTTACGATAGATAGCGTCGTAGCTTAAACGGTAAGCACCTCGACTGTAAGTCCTTATAGTTTCAGATAGTATCGGGTTCAAACCACCTGGCCTTCTGAAACTTTTTGTGATTATTTTTTCTTTTTGTAATTTATTACTTTTTATAATTATTTTTTCTTTCTGTAATTTATTACTTTTTTGATGATTTTTTCTTTTCATAATTTATTAATTTCTTCTGACAGAAAATTAGCAGAAAATAAGTGATAGGTTCTATAATTAGCGCTATATTATAGGTATGGTTTGGTATGTTCTTTTTATCTTTTTCTCTGCATATAACGCAGAAAGAAAGAAAAAGTTTTCACTTCTAACGGCACTCCCGGAGTGCAACCCGTCTTGCTTAATAATGACTTTTCATTTATCCAAACCTGATAGGAAAGTCAATGCCTAAGCCTTGTTTTAACGTTCCGGAAATCCCCACGTATTCCCCTGCCGGAGCCAGGGGGGGAGGTTACGTTTTAATAATGACTTTTCATTTATCCAAACCTGATAGGAAAGTCAATGCCTAAGCCTTGTTTTAACGTTCCGGAAATCCCCACGTATTCTCCTGCCGGAGCCAGGGGGGGGAGGTTACGTTTTAAAAATGACTTTTCATTTATCCAAACCTGATAGGAAAGTCAATGCCTAAGCCTTGTTTTAACGTTCCGGAAATCCCCACGTATCCCCCTGCCGGAGCCAGGAGGGGGGGGAGGTTACGTCAGACTCGAACCGACGAAAAAACACACACCGTCTGTGGGTCGCAGTGCAAGGCCGAAAGTGAGGTAGCTACTTAGTGCATAATCCTTCCCACCCCGGCTGTCCTAGGGAATGCCTAAGCTTCATCTGTGAATTTCGGTTTTATTTTGACTTGAGACCCTAAATGGCCTTGAGCACAATATACCTCATGTATAGTACATGAGGTATATTTTCATAATTATTATTATATAATTTTTGAAGTGAAAACTTCTTTAGCGGCGTTGGATGGGTGTAAAATGTTAAGGAAGCGTCAGGATTAGTTGACCTTTGAACCGTAACCGACGACTGTCGTCATACAAGATTAGGTACAGACTATCTATTTTGCAAGTATCAGGTTCAGACCACCTGGCCCTTCAGGGATTTTTTGTGATTGTTTTTTCTTTTTGTAATTTATTACTTATTGTGATTATCTTTTCTTTTTGTAATTTATTAATTTCTTCTCACAGAAAATTAGCAGGAAATTTGTGATAGGTTTTATGATTGGCGCTATATTATAGGTATGGTATGGTATATTCTTTTTATCTTTTTCTTTGTATATAACGAAGAAAGAAATAAAGAAAATGTTTTCACTTCTGCCGGCACTCCCAGAGTGCAACCCGTCCTTTTTTTTATTCACATTTCTTATTAAGACCTATGACGTAAAAGGCGCCAAGAAGTCACGCAAACAAGTTCAAATTCTCAGACGACTGTCTTTTTCATGAGCACAGGAAAACCGCAGTGGAATCATTTTAGTTTTACTCATAACCAAAAGGATTTAGTTAATAAGAAAATAATTATAAAAATGTATTCCTTAATTTGCTATTCAAGCTTGTGGTTAGTATACATCTTATTATATTATTATTACTTAATGCAAATAGTATGGTAAGAAAGGGAGTGAGTGTTAAGCTGACTGTAACCAGAGATGGATGTAAAAAGCAAACAAATTGCACTGATCCCAAATAAACATTCGCTATGATGCGAAAGTTTGAATGGAAATAATGTATCTCGTCATAGTATCCTTCGCCCGACTCTTGAGCTATGCTTTGACACAATTTTTGTCTGTTAGTGGGTATGTATATCCATAAACTTAATATAAGTACTAGCATATAATATAATCTATAATATAAATATTTGGTTGGCCTTCAAACCTTCTACGCATATAAACGGTACAAAGTTTAAATGGTCAAACACTTGTACAATAATTTATGATAGTTACGTGGTTTCTTGTGCCTTATGACACTTTCTTCGATTATAATACTGGCGCGAGAATATTATGGGCGTCATGTTTGAATTTAGCGCCAGGATAATTTTTAAGTAGGCTTCACTTCAAAAAACGAAATTTATGTACAGAAGTCAAGTAATCAGTCATTTATTTTATCATTAATGTATCTGCTTATATACTTGATTTTAAAATCGGTCCACAGTTTTCTTTGTACTTAAGATAGGTGTAGGACTGACATGTTATTATTATTAGTTTGTAATATATCATTGGGTGCAGGTAAACAGATAAAACCGTTTTAATTTTCTCGTGATTATTGATATTATTGATATAGTGGAAAATTATGTGGGGGTGATGCGACTCCAAAGTCAATTATTGGAGGGGGCTTCAGGGGCCGATAAGGCTAGACTGCGCGCTGTGTCACAGCCTGAATCTGGAGCGTGGTTACAGGCGTTATCTTCACCTCACCTGGGTACGCTGCTTGACGATAGCTCTCTGCGTGTGGCGGTAGCTTTCCGCCTGGGCTGTAAGGTGTGTGAACCTCACATGTGCACCTGCGGTTCCATGGTGGAGGCCAATGGCCATCACGCTCTGAGTCGTCGAAGGTGCAGTGGGAGGTTTCCGCGACACCACGCTCTGAACGATATCGTCCGCAGGGCCCTTGTGTCGGCAAACGTCCCCTGCGTGCTTGAGCCTCCGGGACTGAGCAGGTCTGACGGTAAGAGACCGGACGGGCTGACTTTGGTGCCATGGAAGAATGGCAAGTGCCTACTTTGGGACGCAACTTGTGTCAGCACGGTAGCCACCAGCCACCTTAGTCGCACCGTCCACTCCCCGGCTGCCGCCGCGGAAGACGCCAGCTCTCGGAAGAGGCTTAAGTACGCTGACTTGGAGCCACTGTACTATTTCGTGCCGGTGGCGGTGGAGACCCTGGGGAGCTGGGGCAAGGAGGCTAAAAACTTTATTGGGGAGATTGGACAGAGGCTCATCGAAACGACCGGTGACTATCGTTCCGGATCGTTTCTGGTGCAAAGGCTGGCCATCGCCATCCAGTGCGGCAACGCAGCAAGTGTGATGGGCACTTTTGCACCAGGAGCGATCAGGGGCGGGTTGTTTGATTAGCACTTGCTTGGACTTTATTTAATATTACATATTTTAATTATATTTTAGAATTAAGGTGACACCTATTGTGTACTTAACTTCACATACTTATACCTGAATATGAATAAAATTTGGTAAACAGATTAATTTTGCTTATTGCTATATAAGCTGTTGATTGATGGCACTTGGTGGAACTTGCTACACATCTTCAATGAAAACACTTGTACTATTCCACATTATTTATTAAATTCCTGACTGGTTTCGCCTTACGGCATTATCAAAGGTTGATACATGTTTTTTGGGTATCAGATGTCAATTAGAGTAATATATTGACCGGTCAGGAATTTAATAAATAATGTGGAATAGTACAAGTGTTTTCATTGAAGAAGATTAATTTTGGATTTAATAATTAAATAAATGAGCTTTTTTCTTTGACATTTTAAAATAATGTAGCCAGTAGCTTACGCAGCTGAAGGGGTAGAGAAAAAATGAGAAAAGAAAGTGAGCACTCAGCTGTTTAACTATTTGAAAATAACGGCAGTATTGTTTCTGTTCCAAACCTATAGCGCAAAACATTACTAGTTGCAATAATTTTCATTGAGATGCACAAAAATTCATTCAGCAGTAAATTAATTAAACATCATACAATTAAACATAATTAATTTGGTTGTAAATCCGCGGATATTAAAACCTAGACAACCCATAATAGCTGTAACAGTCATTAATCACTGCGTTCTAAATTCAAAAAAGCAAGATGGCGCCCGAAGAAAGTGTCACACCACGCACACGTAATTCTAGTAACTGACCCGATTGTGGTCACCTTTCGCCGACTTTCACCGCCCGTCTGACACACATCTCTTGTTGTCTGGCCGTGAACTGATAACAAGCCTTTTGAATATGGTGGTCTAGTTTTTAAGTGTATGGAAGATTTTTGAATACTGATGAATGTACGTTCGTAATTATCTGAAAATAATACATTTAAGAGTACATATTTGAAAGGCTTGTTTGGATTACTTACAGTGTTTGTTGTTTGTGTTTAGATTTGATAGGTTTTTGAATATATTTGAATGAATTCGTCTAAAATATTAAGATATTAATAATGTAGAGAAAAGATAAAATTATTCAAAAAGAAAAGTACGTACTTCGGTATTTCACTATAATAATCAAACCTGACTTGCTTACTTGAAACTTTTATTGGTGTTATCTATTGAAAATATTTGCGTTACGTTGCGTTACGTGACGTAGTTTTTCGTGAGATCACATAATATAGCCTTTATTTTTTATTGGTGTCAATTAAAATAAGGGATAATAGAATTTAGAATGGCTATTAAATATTTTTTTCATGAAATGTTTTTTTTTTCCATAAAAAAGGTTTATGAGTAGATACCTAGTATCTATATTATTTCTTATAATTATAATTTAGACCAATAGATCATCGAATTCAAATCTTGATATGTAGATATAAAATTGACGAAAAGACAAACTGATTTCTAAAGGTTCTTACGATTGTAAATAAATAATTTATTTATAAACTTTATATTTTAGTGATATTTTAAAAGATTACTTACCACTGAACAAAGTAAATACACTAAGAATATAATTAGCTCGTAAAATGCAGATGAACATTGCAGAAACACCAATATACCTGCCTTTAAACTTCAATAGACATATACCTATCTACATGACTATATTCATACAAATAAGTATTTATTTGCACTAAGCTATAATCGAACCTGCGACCGTTGCATCTTCTTCATCCTAGCGTTAATCCCAGTCGTATCCGAAGTTTTTCAACTTGGAGTCTGGGGTCCGCTTTTTACCAGTCTAACTGCGGATTTGGCTAAACTTCGATATTTTCCGTGAAGCGACTGCCACCTGACCTCCACAACCCAAAAGCGATATCGAAGCATTGCAGTTAGACCAGTTATTGGATTTTTGAGGGCTACAACTACCCGTAAGGACTGCCAAAGATGTTTGTATGACAACCGGGACCAATGTTCGACCATATTCATGCATACAAATATTTGCACTGAGCGGGGATCGAACCCGCGCCTCCTGCGTAGCGGCCGCGTTCACTACCGCTACTCCACGGAGGCTTGTTGCGGTGCTGTGAACCTGCGACCTTTGAATAACATAACATAAACTCACGCCTTTATCCCCGAAGGGGTAGGCAGAGGTGCTAACACCCACATTTCGCCGGATTCTGTTTAGGTCCCAATGTAATAGGTGGCGAGCCTATTGCCATTAACTGGACACTTATAAAACTGCGATAAATGCACACATAACTTCGAAAAGCATCGAAAAGTCATTGGTGTGTGCCATGGAAAACCTGGGATCGAACCCGAGACCTCGTCTCAGCAGTCCATTACCCATACCACTAGGCTGCCAGGGACCTTTGAATAAGCAGTGGAAACCCCCATAGCCTTACCACAAAGGTCGTCAAGTAAGTTTATTCTCTCAATATTTCATAAGCTAGTAGTGCTTATCGAAAATTGATCTGAGAATGAACTAACCACCAAATAACCACAAGCTATTATACCAAAATAAAAAACAAAACCTCACACAGCTCACAATTTGTAACACAAACATTTGAAGTCGGTGGGAACAATAAATGAATGCGGCGGATGTCCCAGTTTCGAGTCCCGTTAGCGGGAGAAAGTGCCGGTTGCGATGCACCGCCTATGCAAATTATGCAATTACATGCTGGCTGTACATTTACAGTGCAACCGACGGATGTAAAGATAAAAGTCGTAGATATCTATGTCACAGATTTGACAGGTGTGGCTGAAAGAGGTGAATGTCCGTGCCTCTTCTTTTTAATTAGAGGATAGAACGATTGTCTTTTTATGATCTGTCATTTCTGTCACTTCGTCGGGTTGTCAAATGACTTTTTTTACACTTCAGAACGATATGCTTATAGCTTAAACTTATTAAAATTACACTGTATGACGTCATATGTGCTATTGTAAACTAATTTCGATTAGTGATTGATTAAAAACTTATAAACGAGTAAACGGAATTTTCATCAATCTTTTCCTATTGTACGCTTAACTAACTATGGGATATAAGACTATTTACTGCTAGTCCTTTCCCTCGGTCTAATTAAATATAAGTTTAATAGGTAAGTAATTAAGTAGGTATATTCTACTGGTGATTACTTGCAAATTTCACACAGCCTCATTTGTTTTATACCACGCTCTTTAAAACACTTTTTTTTATTGCATACAATTGTAAGCAATTGCGAGAACAATTTAGGTTACAAGACATACTTATTTAATCTCTTTATAATTTTAAATTACGGTAATAAGCGAAAAAATTGTAAATATTTTTATTGTATGCTCATTTGGTGAATTATAAATAATACAAGCACGAATGTATGAAAACATCGACTGTCAATTACATCATTTCTCCGCCGATTGTACAGTTATGCGACTCTGATTCTTAGAAGCAGAACACAGCTTTCGAACGTCTAACAAGAATGATCTAACGTGACAAATGGAAAAAATGATGCCACCCGCCATATTGGTGTAATGGCGGCCACAAAAAAACTAACGGAATAAAATACCTAACAGCCGAGCGGAGAAAGGCTTTCGATTGTCCCACTTATCAGCGCACGCGAAACGTATGATGCGACTCCGAAACGTCGTAACACCTCATATTATTGCCATCATTGAAATGAAACCTTATTCCAAAACTCACAATCGTCAAAATCATTTGTACGTCAGTTTGACGTTTGGTACTGTTCAAAATTCAAACGTCAATCGTGACATTAATGCGCAAGACATAATATACAGCCATCTTCCTCTAACCCTCATGAATCGTATGTTTGTCTTGCTTTATAGTCGACATTGAAAAAGAAAGCACTAGATTTTTTGCCGGCCATTTTACTCGAGAGTATGCCGAAGAAAGCAAGCTAAAATGCATGTGTGTAATATTAGAAACGTCGGTTTTATACATCGGTTGCATCGCATTAGAGATAGTTGCATAAGAAAATTGCATTTCCCCTACGGTGCTCGGTAACAGTAGCAGTCGTTTCTCCTTTGAATCATCGGTAATGAATATGTAAAAATTCATTGAAAGAAGATTAATTGATGATTGATGAGATGCGCTCTCGATGAAATGTACCATAATAATTGCTATTAAGGCTAGTATTAGTAATTATGGCTAACTCATATCTCAGTAGGGACAGAGTTTTGTCGTTTACATTATGAATTTTCATTATTAGTTCACCTAGGTACATGTATGAATTCTAATGTCTTATGAAATGCACATCAAATGAATATTATGAAACATAGGATTTTTTATTTAAAAAATTAATCATTATTTTGTTATGTTATTATAATATTGGCTACGCTGTTTCATTTTAAAATGAAAATGCAGCTATAGATTCAAAAGCTAGGTATTTTAAAAGGATATAACCTTTTATAATTTAAATAGTTTAACCACACAAAAATAAGAATTATAAATCAGCGAAAATATAATTTAAGGATTCTCTACTTCGCTAAAAAGTAGAGATTTTTCATTTTGTTCTGGAATAATCGTGAAATCTGAAAGCTAGGAATGCTTTGGACTATAATTACCTACATATTTATTTATTTAATTTCAATTTGACATTATCTTGCTTATAAAATAAAAGAAATTCACGTGATTTTTAAAGGGGATGGCACTCCAAAAATGTAATATATATAATGCTTTCATGGAAAACTTCTAGAAAAGAGTGAACTCTTGATAAAATATAACTTACTTTCTCTATAACAGTAATATAATTATAATATCTATAATAATATTGTTAATTGTTAACTGAAAAAAAAAATCTTGATAGAAATAGATACGATAAGATTTCTTGAAACGTGAACATACTTGATACTACATTTTATAATTATACTTAAATAATGTATGCAGACAAAACTGATTTATATTAGGTACTATAGTGGTATGGTAAAAAATGTTAGGTGGTGTTGTAATCTGGTAAGGGACGTTTTTACAAAAAAATGCATGCCAAGCCAGAATTACCAACCAAGATGGTGATTATCTCTTGTCGTTAAACCTATATTTTAAGACATGAAGCTATCATTAATTACCGTGACCTGACCGTCTCTAATGAAAAGCAAACGAAACATCGGCAATAAATAATATCCCTTGACTCACTCCCTTTACTTACCAGCAACAGATGGTCTTATAAATAAAATAGTAATAAATAAATAAAAAAACACAAAACGAACGGTAAAACTAGGTAAGTTTTTTTTTTTAAATATTCCACAACGTTTCACACAACCCTATCTAGACCCATGGTAAGCATAGCTTAACTAGCTTGTGTTATAGAATCTAAAATGCGGATAAACATACTTAGATACTTTTTTTTTGTAAATACATAACGACTGCCATAGATGTTTGTATGACAACCGGGACCAATGTTCGACCATATTCATGCATACAAATATTTGCACTGAGCGGGGATCGAACCCGCGCCTCCTGCGTAGCAGCTGGGTTCACTACCGCCACGCTACAGAAGCTGTCACAGAAGTTGTAATCACTTGACCAATATCTCCCTTGTCTTGAAGTGAGAAAATGGTCAGATTTGCTCCCATCAATATAAAAAGGTAAATTTTTTACAATGAGTAAAATCCACGTAAACGTTTGTCACTATAATTGTATTCTTTCCCCATTCACAACAATATTATGTCTAAAATTCTTACCACAAGCTACTATAACTCGTAGATGTTTCTCGACTTAAGATTTTACTCAGTGAAATGGCAGCCATTCGAGATCCGTTGGCAACTGGAGCGCGTTTTTGGGCCGCAACACACTTACTGGTGCAAAAGAAAGTTTGTGTTTTGATCGGAGCAGCTGCAGGGTTATGCGTCAGCGGTCAAGTTCATTTGTTATGAGTTAAGTAAGATGTTTTGGATATTAAATTCGCGAAGTGAATTTGAGGATTAAATATCGACAGAAAAAGTGATTGATGATTAAAAGACATGAACACAGGAGGGACTTCACTAGTACAATGGTTTGTGCTCAGATGAATTGATTGACATGACGCCCACAGCTACATTCTATCACCGCACCGCTCACCATAGACAGGGAATTCATCCTCACACATTGCAACCAGAAATGGTGCGAACCGTCCGTTATGAAAGGAACTTTATCCCACGCACGCCCAAGCTGTGGAATGAACTCCCTGCTGTGGTTTTTCCCAAGCGACTATATTATGGGGTTCTTCAAGAAGGGCATTAGAAGGTTTCTTCAGGGTTGGCAGCGCGAGTGTAACGCCCCTCGTGTTGCAAGTCCATAGGTCATGGTAACCACTTTTGCATCATCATTGCTTGTCTGCCATCTCAGTGGTGTAAAACAGATCCAAAGACTAGACTAGAACCTCGTCCGTTGTTTAGCCGGTGAGGTTGACCTGGGTCCCAAGGATGTTGGTAGGCCTTGTACACCTACGGGGCTATAAAAGCCACGAGAGTGTGAAAAGATAAAAAACTAAAGGATGAGTGTGAGCCCCAAATACTAGGAGAGGAGTAGGTGTAGGGTACGAATTTGCCCACCCAGCATAAGATTATCAGTATAAGGTCAATGACCATGACTTGACGGATTTGTCATGCGTATTTGTTTAACTCTTAGTCGGTCACATGGTATTGTACAGTTGGCAATGAAAGTACCCCAACACCTTATTATTTTAGACAACCTTGGCTCAGAAATATTTTGTTCATATTTGATAACCTCACATTTGGCCTCTATCTTACCTGCTGAAAAGTGACGATTCTCTTGACATCTGAAAACTCTCCGGTGACAGTTTTTCGACAAAATAAACTCAGACAGGGAGTTTCACTCCTTAGCAGCTGTATGGTGAATGAGTTATCAAATAAATCACGCGTATGATTGGAACGATCTACCTTCATCGTAATGTTTGTAGTGGTAAATCTTGAAAAAAATCCAACGGCTATGTCTCCATTTGAAATTTCGCCATGTCATTGTATTTTTACCCAAGAGTGTCTACACATGGTTTGCATCCAGAATAAATTTTGAACTGGGCAAAATAATATCACACTTAGTCACAGTGAAGCTAAACCCGGTTTATTATACCTCTTAGTTGGACAGACAAGCACCTGAACTTTTGCTGTTGACTGTACGCTTTAGACATTTGACATTAGTAAAGTGAACTAGATCAAGGAGTAGTGCATGCACCGAAAGATTTAAACTGAAGCCTTCCAACTTCCACTTCCATTCAAACACAAGACTCATGTTCTAAGTAGTTGATGATAATTAGCATACTTATCTACATGATACACGCAAGTATATAGATAGATTTTTATATAGGACACGTCAACGTCGTCACTTCACCTGATAATAAGCTGGGGGTAAAGTATCAGGAACCCTCTGTCACCATTACAGACGCCAACAATGTTACATTAATGGCCTGAGGGCCATTAATGTAACCGACGCCGACGTTGACGACCTCATCAGAAAACATTTTCACGCTTCGCTTAAAGGAGCCAGGACTACAGGGATATTTTGGGGAATGAACGTCAGTCATCCTGGGCAGTGATTCTGCTATTAATTTTTTCATGACAAAGCCACTGCGGTACCACAGACACTGTAACAAATGCCATTTGACTTTAGACTTTACTTTTATAGTGTTAAAGTCTAAAATTCAATGACAATCTCTGGTGAATGAAAAATGTTATAAACCCTTTCTCTTTTCATTTTGGACTTTAATACCCGGTTATAAAGTCTAAAATTTAATGACATCTTATGCAATGACAGCGGTATGACAGTGGTGTTGTTATGTCATAAAATTATCAGGATCGTGGGCCTGATAATAAACTGATGGTAAAGTCTCAGGAAATAGGGTCACCATTACAAACACCAACAATGTTATACTGGTGGCCCTCAGCTTGACGGCCTCATCAGATAACATTTTCACGCTTCGCTTAAAGGACCCGGGACAATAGAGAGATATTTAGGTGAATGAGCGTCAGTCATCCTGATTGCATTCAAAGCTTTTTGTATTCCTGGGTCTTTCTTTTATTCCTTTTTCGCAAAATATATTATGTCGCCGCCAACTAGCTTAATCAGCCGTTCAATTAACTGCCTAGGCGGTAAACTAAACGGCGCCATTCAATTAACGGTCTGAACGATGGTCAGCCGTAACGTTTATTACAACATTTAATAACCTGGCTGGCTAATGCTTAGGGCAATCGTAGGATGGGGCACTACCTCAAAATAAGATAGAAATTTTTTTTTTTTTTTTTTTTTTTTAAAAAAGAATATTAGCAACCGAAATTATCGAAATTACTAATATTCCCTCTAACCCCTCCAACTAAGCTAAATGGCTTGTGCTAGGAGTGGGTTCACGTCGGTAGTGTAATGGCCAGGATTCGAACCCGCGACCTCTCGATCGTAAGGCCGACTCCTTAACCACTAAGCTACCGACGATGTTTATTACACTGTTGATTACATACATACATATACTTACACCTGTAAATCCTCGAGGGGATCCACAGAAGATTAGTGATAGGTTTATTGAGATAGCTGCGCAATCCGACTTGGTTAGGTTAGAAGGCTGGTTCCTGGTTATTGAAGTGAAAACTTCTTTAGCGGCGTTGGATGGGTAAAAATTATTAAACTTGCGCGTCAGGATCGCTTGACCTTTGGACCGTAACCGACGACTGACGTCATACAATATTAGCTATAGACTGTCCATTTTGCAATATACTATAAATAGCTTCGCAGCATAGCGGTGAACGCTTCGACTGTAAGTCCTTATGGTTTCAGATAGTACCGGGTTCAAACCTGGCCTTATGACACTTTATGTGATTATTTTTTCTTTTTGTAATTTATTACTTTTTGTGATTATTTTATCTTTTTGTAATTTATTAATTTCTTCTGATAGAAAATTAGCCGAAAATTAGTGATAGGGTCTATGATTGGCGCTGTATTATAGGTATGGTATGGTATGGTATGTTTTTTTTTTATCTTTTTCTATGTATATAACGAAGAAAGAAAGAAAGAAAAAGTTTTCACTTCTGTCGGCACTCCCAGAGTGCAACCCGTCTTTTTTTTTATAACCTTGCTAAAATAAGTCATTTTTCAAACTGTTTAATTAAATGTAAAGTAGGTAAACGTCATCGAATCAAGCTATTTGCCTAGCCGTTTAATCAACTGGCTGAATATCAATCCGGCCGTTCATTTAATGGCGCCGTTTAGTTAACAGCCTAGGCAGTTAAAACAGTTTGTTTCTACCTACAGCAAGTAGGTAAGAGGTTTGCTGTTCTTTCACAAAAAATCGTTAATAAACGTACATATAGGTAAGGTCGGGACAACGGGCTCAGTATTTAATGCAAGCGAATCCGCGATCTAGCTAGTATAAAATAAAGACGGGTTGCACTCTGGGAGTGCCGGCAGAAGTGAAAACATTTTCTTTTTTTCTTTCTTCGTTATATACATAGAAAAAGATAAAAAAGAACATACCATACCATACCTATAATATAGCGCTAATCCTAGAACCTATCACTTATTTTCTGCAAATTTTCTGTCAGAAGAAATTAATAAATTATGAAAAGAAAAAATAATCACAAAAAGTAATAAATTAAAGCTAAAGAAGTTTTCACTTCAATAAAAAAATGCGACGGGCAAAATGAACTAAATTGCAACGTTTAAATTTGAGTATTAGAATACGTAAAATCGGAAACGCTTCCTTAATTTATAACATTAGAATACTTACACATGCCGGTTCGATTTTTCTCTGATGAGGGTTAATTTCAAAGAGAAATCACGACGCTGAATAAAAAAAAATTAATAAATAAAGATACCAGTTTTGATTCAAGACCTAAATTAAGCCCAATGCATAATTGAGATTCAATACACCGGCTGCATGGAACCAAATTTGTCAATAACGTTTGAATTAAGGACCAAAAAAAAGCTTTTCTAGAAATGCATTTAGAGGAGCCTTGGTCTGCGGTACGAGTGTGACGACACCTACGTTGATAGGCCATAGTAATTATAGAGTAGTTGAATAAGAAAAGAGGAATACTTATAGAAAAAAATTAATCGATTTATTAAATTGTAACACTATTAAACTTCTTGTTTAGTGCCAGGTATTCATAGAAGTCAATATTAAGATTAATTATATTTTATAAGAGACGTCCATAATACCTACCTGTGATAATCAAAAATACTAATATTCTACAAAAAACTGTCGTCCAAAAAAAAAAAAGATTTTTCAAAAGAGGTTAGCAAATTTACCAACCTCTTACCAATATTACAAAAAGAGGTTGAGTAACTAAACTCAACTTTATTATGTCAAAATTTTCGCTCTGCCGATGCCGCCATCGCTCGTAATGGCGATAAATTAGACGCGAATGCGCTTTCTTGCGCGGGCGCAACCGGCGGACAGAGAAACTTGAAAGTTGTACATTACTATTAAAGTTATTTTATTAGTTATAAAATTAAAGCAACATTGATAATTATAATTATAAGTTTCTAAGTCCAGTCTCCGTAGACAAGTCGTAATTCGCTGGTATAATTATTGTAGAATAGAATGATGAATGTATGGGATTGACACGTATTTGACGTTTATGGCAATCGTCGACGTATGTCAAGTACTGTTATCTGTTATGTGCCCATACATAAATCAATTTATGGCAGTTGTCTACATTGTCTACAGGGACTGAGATGTTAGAATGTATAGCGTCGTAAGTATGAAGAATCTCCGTGGAGAATTGCCATAGCTCACCCTTTTCAAGCTTTGTTGAAATTAAAATAGGTTGGTTTCGACAATTTTAAAACATTTTGTATGCTAACTACTCATATCGATTAAGCTAGGAAAATTTTTGAATTAGTTCAGGCGGGACTCAAGCCGGCGATCTTTTGTTCACTGAGCCACTGCACCGCGCCTGTACCAATCCAATTTTTTCCTCATAATATCCGTCTTTAGGGCGGAGTGGAGCCACCTACCGATACTCTTACGAACTATCGGAACCAATAAATTATTTTTTAATCATTTCTAAACATTGTTTTCTGATTAGATACTCCGCCCAAATCCCGCTGGAGTCAGCTATGCTGGAATCTAAAATTACACTAATCATAATGGAAACGCTATAAGTCAATTTTTTTTATAATACTATTAGTAACAAAGGATATGCAAAATTGTTTGAACACTTTACCAACTCAACCGACCCCACTGGCTTTCCAGTCTAACTGTGATACGGCTGAACTTCGATATTTTCTGTGAAGCGACTGCCATCTGACCTCCAGAATCAATTGGTGATATAAAGTTCTGACTTTTTAGGGCTCCAACTACCGAATTCGATAAAGAAGAATCAGATGAGTTACGATTTAACGAACTAATAAATTGTATTTTTTTTTATTACGTAAACTTTGTTACTCAATACCAATTCTACAAACTTCCTTATCAATAAATACATACTAAAAGTCACGAAAGTATTCATTAGTTACAATTTATTTACATAAACTAACGAGCTCTGTAATTTTATGATACAAATTGCAGTGTAAGACACGCAGGTCCAGTTGAATATTTCTATTAGTTAGTTATACTTATTCATATATTATGAGCTTTTGCCCTCGGCTCCGCTCGCATGGATGTCGGTTATCGCAACAAACAAAGCCTATGTCCTTTCTCAAGGTCTAACCTACCCCTATACCAAATTTCATGAAAATCGGTTCAGTGGTTTAGTCGTGAAAGACGGAGAAACAGAAATACACACACTTTCCCATTTCCAATATTAATATGGATGTCCATATTCTTATTGCAAGTTTTACTTACCTTTTATAAATAAATAATAAATTAAATACGTAATAGTAACCTCCTTATACACATAGTTAAATCAATTTATGTATTTGAATTCTATTTTCATTTTAAATAAACCAACACTACATAAGCACTTAACCATTCAAAGCTCAATTTTTTTTCATGGCTAATAAAATTATACCATTCAATCATTTACCTATCACGGTCCACTACTGGACATAGGTCTATCCCAATGTCCGGAGGTTTTGGCCAACTGTTTTCACGCCGGCCAGACGGGTTGGTACAGGGTTTTATTTCGAGTGTTCCTTCTCTCGCAGTGGTATCGTCTGCGTATTTTTCCGTCAGTCGCCTCTTACGACACCCTTCGGATGAGATGGGGTGGTGATACTTGTATTCTTTCGCCATCACCACATGGTTAATTTATATGGCATATGGTTAGTGTTCAAAAGTTGGGGAAAACAAATAATAGTAATGAGAACCAAATATTTTAATAGATTTTTTTTGTTTAATTCTCATGTCAATAAATGCGGAGTTTGCTCCTCTAATTTTTCTTTGCTTTTTTACAAATCATCAGTCGCAGCGAAGCCGCCGACGAGGCAAGGTCTCGGAACTCGTCGTCGCCCGGACCTGCGCCACTAAATATGTCGACCGCAGTGATCGATGAAACGTCTGCCCCTCTAGACAAGTGGCAATTCGCTAGCCGGCGTTTGGTGGAATAGAATGGCGAATGTATGGGATTTGACGTAAATGACAGTCGTTAACGCATGTCAAATACGTCAAATCCTATACATTCGTCATTCTATTCCATCAAACGCCGGCTAGCGAATTGCCATTTGTCTAGAGGGGCTGGAACGCAAATTTCACATGGACCACGGCCAAACAGCCCGGAAGCAGTATATTCCACATAGAACGCCGGCCGTGAAAGCCTGAAGACTTATAAAATCAGAAATTAATTTAATTTGTTTAAAACAATAAATCAAACCTGTATATAAAAACTAGCCTGAGGAAAAACAACAAACAATTAAATACAATATCAACTTAATGTGAACAAAATTAACTTATATGAGCGCTCATAAATCAATAGACTCAGACAAATTTGCAACTTAGTACAATATTAGTCATTCATTAGTCATTTCCAAACTTAAAAATGATAGATAGTTTCTTCTGTAATGATGTAGTCATAAAAAAATCTATGCTAGCATAACATAATTATGCAAATACACAACGCGTAGGATAACTAATACAGCCTCATTACTAATGTGATAGTGATCTTCGTGTAGGGCTACCAGGATTGCTTCTTTTTAAGAGGATATTTTGGCGAGAAATCGCAGAGTCTGTGCGTAAAAATGATTAATAAATCAATCAATTAGTCAGCCTATTACATTCCATTGCTGAACATAAGCTAATCCCAAAAGTGTATCATAGCACCCAATTCTTCACCTTGCGCGTACAATACCTATATCCGAGTTACCTGGTTGAGATCTTCTGTCCATCTTGTCCATCAAGTATTGTTGTTTCTATGGACTTGTGTACGATAGTGTGAGATTTTGATGCATAGGTTAAAAATTTTGAAGTTCAAATGTCCCTGAAAATGTTTCGGCTACTAAATGTCATTCAGTTTTGGCTTGTTCTCTTGAAAATTAAATTACCTGATATAAACAGGCACGTGATTATTATAAGTGATGTAACTCAGACTTTAGTAACCAATCATTAGTAGATACTATTATATGAAATTTTGGTTGACTTACTAACTTCTTCTTTAAAAAACACAAAAACTTCGGCAGCTCCGAAAAAACGCTGTTTATTTTATTCAGAGGTAATAACAGCTACTAAATAAAATCGATTGACATGGAGAACGGTTCCACAAGTTTTAGTTTTCCGTAATAATATATTACATAGACTTGGTTATATCAAATCCATAAATTAAGTTTGTACGAATGTCCTGGCCTGAGTCACGAGTCCGACTTTCATAAATCTCATGGCGTCCCTACAGCTGCGTAGGCGCAACAATGTACGACTATCCATATGGTAGTTGACTCATTTCGTATAACTGTATTACATGTAATGAGGCGTAACTGCTTTTGTGTATGTACACTGTTGTTTTAAAGTACGTAAGTGTACGGTATGTTTGTTTTTGTTTTGTTCTTTGAATTATTTAAAAGCCATTTTCTGGTGATACACCGGGAAGATACTAAGCTGTATCATAGGAATATGGAGTTTAAATATTGTTCCAAAGGTTATTATTATTTAAATTGGAAAGCTTCAAACAGGGGGAAATCCTAGATACTTCGTAATATTACAAATTATAAAGTTTAAGACTACGCATCTTTGGTTGGTAACTTTTTAATGAAGTAACTACTACTTAACGCGCTTTTCTATTTAAACTCAAAAATAAATTAGATCTAGGATCACAAAAGTTAAAAAGCATCAATAAAAATTGTCTAGTGCCGTCCCCAATTTTGGATAAGTATAGGTATCTCCATGGAGAAGAAAATGATTTATAATCTGTCCTCCGTAGGCATGTAGCTTCTAATGTAGGCCATAGCGCCTGACCCTCTATTTTTCGTATCCACTCTATGCCAGCTACCCTTTTTGAAACGTCAGTCCGTCTGACTGGATTTGAAAATCTTTTAAAAATATTAAATCACAAGTATAAAATTCTAGTAAACCCTTTGGCAAAACCTAAACATATTTGGTCGAAAACTAGTTTTTCGGTGATAACTATCTAACCTCACAACCTATTACCAACAGAAAACATTACAGTTACAACATTCGTTTATACAAAAACGAAACCAGTTATTTCAATAACCCCGTTAAATAATAACGTTATACACTCCAGTGACCCTCGAACGAACAATCACGACCATATCCTGTCATTTCATACCCCAATTACCCCCGATATTCGTCCAACATTACACTTTTGGCCCAAATGAGTCAGCCCCTGTTATCGGTACTGTTATAGTGTTCTAATAACATCACCTGTTTATCCGAATATAATCCTTTTCACGTTTCATTGAAATAGATGAACAGTTATTTATATATTTATCTACTCTGATACTATAATACAATGATTATAAAATTGAAATCAAAACTCTTATGACAAACATTACGCACAGGCCAAAAAAAAAAGTTTTATTACGATACAGGTCTTGTATGGACACCTATATCATTAAATAACTTTTTAATCATAACGATACACCTATATAACCTCCATCTGGACCACGAAGATTTTTTAAGAATTTTTTAAAGTAGAGGTTCACCTCTACTTTAAAAAAAGAAACCGCCGATTCGGAAGAAAAAAAAAAAGAAACACGCATGCGCAATCGATGTTTGGCGCCAACATTTTACATTTAAATTGAAAAAAGTTTGGTATTGTTTGTAAAATAAATTAGTTTATGTAGGTATTATAGTATGAGAGTAGACAAAGTAGTGTATGACACTGTACATAACTTGGTCTTATAACACTCGTGTGATACTAAAAAAAACTCGCCTGCCGGCTCGTTTTTTTAAAACACACTCGTGTTATAAGAACCCTTATTATGCAACAGTATCATAAACTACTATTAAACGGTTATTATAATAACGTTATTGTTAAGTTATTGATATGTGGGGTAACGGTAGAGTTTGATTGCTAAGTCAAAGGTCGCACGCTAAACAACCGTTCAGTGCAAATATTATGTGCTGTGATATGAACGCTGTAGTAGATGCACAAGTTAATAAATGTATGTCTGACTTTCACAGTCCATAGGCTGACGTTCTAGGGTGCATAGGGCTCTACTTACATATTTGGGGTTCAAGTCCACGTCACCAGTAGGTGTTGAATCTACTAAATAACAGACGACGCTCAGGCCAGGCAGTCTAAATAGGTACTGTTTTATGACTGCTCTCGGAAAACCGACATACCAATGTGCATTGGACTCCAAAATTCCAAGTTTGGACGCACCTGGAATCTAGAGGGTAGTCACTTTCTACGTCTATAGCAGTGCTTTAGTAAATTTTTAGAACTTCGCATATATAGTTACAAGATTTTTTTGATAGACAAAACGTGTCTTTCATGTAAATAATGAAGATTTATTGAACTGTAGTCGCGTAACAACAAGCTACCGTTTTCGAAAGCGTTTTATGGCTAGTTTTATTAAACGGATTTTAATTGAAATTATATTACTGTGTAATTACGCGCTAGTGTGTTAGAAACCTTATGTTCTGTAAACTTGCATTTTAACTTAAATGTTTAAAGTTAAATGTGCTTGTAATGAATTTTCATGATTCTTTTCTATACTGAATCGCGTTTTCTTTTTCACTTATTTACAACATTTGAGTTACAAATGACGTCGACGATTCGTAGTCCTTCTTTTGTTTTTACTTTGACATTCGTTCTAAAAAAACAATCGCGAGTCTAACACAGGTCATTGTGCCGTACAAAATCAGTAAAACCGCAACGAATTAAGACAGTAAATACCAATAAAAAGACGTGATATAAATTGCCACATAGTACGTAAGAGATAAGTAGCTATGTGACTTTGAAACCGCTTCGAGATCTCAAAATCAGAAAGCGCAGCAGCTTACACCGACTATGTTCCCTTATTATCACACACAATTCCATTTGGTTACAGTCGCATCTTTCTCCTTAGCACAATCCATTGACGCTCAAATATGCAGCTACAAAGAGAAAGTTCTGAGATTACCGGTAGTGGATACATAGGGGGACGATAACGTGAATAAGGTTACGAACACACTTGCTCATAATATCGGCGAAAACGTTGCTAACTAGGTCACTGCCGCGCATATAACGGCTTGCGCTCAATGCCCGCCCGCGTAACGTTACGTGTGGGAAATTATTTGAATTTGGAACAAAGTTTTTTTAATACTTTTATCATGCTGCCGTTGCTATTGTTCTTTTGTACTTTTTTTATTGTGGTCTAGTTGGCGAGTGCACCGTTAGGTGGTCGGGTCGCTTTTGAGGGTTAATGAGGTCGCATATATTTGTATTGTGGATTCAATGAGATAAAAGAAAGTAGATGCATACACGTATATTAATGTCATGACTTTTTTTAATAATTACGATGAGTCATTATTATATTTTAACACTACTGTTATTAAGATAATTAACAGTGGCATCACTAGCAACTTACACTTTTTTTACTACTCACGAAAGCAGAAAGCACTGGCGCGACGAAGACGGATGAACTTTTTACATTGTAGATGTATGTTTGTGTGATAGATGAGGCTCTGGTGCCGGGTTTCCTCTAAAGCTTGGGGGTCATACGCTACTGCAGTAGAAAGTAATTACAAGTAAAAAAATAATTTCTTATAGTTTTTGTGAGCTCGAAACAAATGAAAGCTACAACAATATTTTATAAAACAAAATAACAATAACATTATTCGCTGCGTTCGCAATTCAAACTTGACTAATTTAAAATTACGCGCGAAATTTGTTTTCAATTCCATTAGAAATTACAGGCATTTATAGTGTAGGTATTCCTATTTTGAAATAGTCTTTAAATGAAAGGCTTTCACTTTATTTTTCGCGATTTTTAAATTTAGAAGCAATTATAGATTATATCAGTGCCAGTTGTAATTCGTATTGCTTGTGCAATTTAACTGAGAGACACGTAAACGAACAAGGAGGTCGAGAAATATTTAAAATGATGATAGGTCTGTGCATCTAGCAGCTACTAACTGTATACCATAGCCTATAAACGCTTGCAACTAATGAATTCCATTGATATGCTCAAACTGTGCAGAATAAAAATCGTATAACGGATTGAGGTAAAAATATGTTTGAATTTCGAATTGTGACTATTTCAAAAATGCAGAATCTAGATGAACATTTTGAGAGAACCAACCCACCAAGATCTTCAGAACCAAGCCAACCTACTAGCTGGTACACTTACAGCTGATTGATGGTCGCAGCTCTGGTACAAGTCTTCATGTCAAACTTGGGGGCTGCTTTCTAAGAGTCATAAACTTAATTATGGACCAAATCATCAATGGGAGAAGAAGGAATCTTGGCCTCCTAAGTGCAAGTTTTGTATGTAACCCAATTTGGCACTCGGATGACAATAAATTTTTACCGAAAAAAAACAACTTTTTATTACCTACCATCTCGATTATAACGGTAAAATAATTGTTCATGACGGAAATCTATGCTCAATAAAGACTTTCTTTATTGAAAAATTTCATAATTTCAAAGCTAGGTAGGCTAGGTACTTAAAAGATTAGTCATAACACGGATAGTTCAGTGTTCAAAGAGACGATTACTTGGCTTAGACTAACGGTGTTCTATCAATAAGCACCCACTCTAGTCTATGCCAACTTTCCCTGGTTTCAGATCTTAGTTACGTATAGTCGGAATACGTAATCTTGATCTGCTTATGTGTTGTTGCTAAGTTAACTTATTTTTAAAGAGTATTAGGAACTGAAACTACTCATATTCTTCTAACCCCTCCAGGTAAGCTAAATTGCTTGTGTCAGAAGTGGGTTCACGTCGGTAATGTAATTAGCCAGGATTCGAACCCGGACCTCTCGATCGTAAGGCTGTCTCCTAGTTCACTGACTTACTGATGTTTGTTTTTGTGTGGTTTTAATACGTAGTGATGAAAATATTAAAATGCTGTCCCTATTGTAGTTTATGTAAGTTATCAAGCAATTATATTTTTTTGTTTTCTAAGAGTACTCTCAGAAGAAAAACAATCATGTTTGTAACTTGTCTCTATTGTAACGCTTACTCAACCAACATGGTGTATGGTTATTAATAATGATGAAACTGACGATTATAAAATTATGAAACATATTCTTGAAGTAACTCTATTTTTTTCAGTCACGATTTATTCCCAACGTTTCGATTGGTATCGACAATATTATAGAAAGTTTAGTGGTTTTAAGTCCTAGGCTTAAAATAAACTGTGTTCCTACTCTCTTTTTATGCTATAATAAAATTAAAAACCAAAAGATTGCATTTCCATGCGGTACAAACAAATAATAAGTATCAAAACTGTCGGTCGCAGTATACTTAGTGCAACGAGTGCTAGGTCAACGCAGCTTTCACTGCAGTACGCTGTTCGCCGCAACCTCTAAGCGCGCCATTACACTCAACTTTTTAAGGGTAGTTAGAGAAAAAGAGTTTTCTTTAATTTTCTTCACACTACTAAGGTAGCAAATGAGGGAAATCTTGATAATGAGCAACCAGCGTGATCTCTGATTGACTGTAACACAAGATGTACAAAGTGAAGATGAAATGGTACATCATTTGCAGAATAGGATGGGGAGGAGAAAGAAGTACTCGTGGCCAAGTAGAAGACCAGTTTATTCTTCAGATGGGTAATCAGACAGATCAGTAAGAATAGAGAGTTTCTGTACCGTCAGGGTAGAATATACAGCTGGACAAGCCTTAGGTCTTCCCACTGACAGCACAAAAACTCTACAGTTAGCTCTGGCTACTGACCGCCGGGAACACAACACGAGGTTATTATGACCTCGGTAATCTGTAGGGCGGAGGTACTTCCTTTACTTAAATTAAGTACTTCAAAGGAGATAGGGCACTTCATGATCTATGACTAGAGTTGCCATCATCATGAATACAGTTCTGGAAGAATTCCTCACGTGATCTTTTCGTATAACAATAACTCCACACATCCATCTTATTGCCAAAATTATTAATGCTCACAGTAAGTAGACATTATTCTGATGTACTTAGCTACCGATAGAGTAAAACAATAGAACCAAATTACAAACACAAACAAAACTAAGTAGAAACTAATCTGACATAATTAATTAGCACAATGACAGTCTAATTAAATGACACGACAGCAGTTAGAACGCACGGTAACTTAATTATAAGCAACGATATTTAATTAGAATCACCGGTGCTATAATTAGGTACATACCTACAATGAAATGGGTGTAAAATGGACCTTTACTTACGCTTTTAAATACTTTTTTAAGCCGACTTAGAGTATATCTGCCATATTACTAATACTTACGATTTGTGTAACTAACAGGGAAGCTGCTCTCGTTAGAACCTTATATTAATATATAGGAAACTTCAATATACCTTAATTTACCTTGCCCGATGGCTGGAAGCAAAGTCTCAGGAAAGATGGTCATCATTACAGACACCAAAAAAGTTATAATATTGGCCCTTAGCTTCACGGCTTACATATTCACGCCCCGCTTAAAGGACCGGGACTGTTGAAAAAACTAAATACGTGTTATAGAATTGTTGTAGGTGGAAGGACACGACGCTATTTTCGTCCGATTGAGCAGTTCGACTGGGGAAGTCATTCCACCCTACAGAATGCCGCGGCCATAATAACCTCGTGTTGTGTTCCCAGCAGTAAGTAGGGTTGCCAGAGCTTACTGGAGAAATTTTGCGCTGTCAGTGGGAAGACCAAAGGTTATTCCTGCTTTGTCTTCTACACTGACGGCACAAAAACCCTCTGTGTTTACAGGGGCGGCAGCACGAGTGTTACTCCATTGGTTTTGCACAAGTCCATAGGCCACGGTAACCACTGTCCATCAGGTGGACCGTTCGCTAGTCTGACACCTCAGTGATATAAAAATAATAATATTTTACTGTTTGCACTTGTGATCTTTCAAAGCTGATAGATGAGTTTCTCTCACAGGTTTTTCTTTGTATCTAGTATATCGTTTATCATAGTTTTTATTGGAGCAACTATCGTCTGACTCACCAGAGAGCAAAACCTGCGTCAGAACCTCGTGGGTAAACCAGCAGGTACCAGTTTGCAGGTGAGGTTGCCTTGGGCCCCGAAGAACTTTTTAATACTCCATAGTTCTTAACAATTATTTGCAAGTAGCATATAAGTAGGTAATCTTAGCCCAAACAAATTTTAACGAAAATCAATTAATAAGCAGTGCCATATTCAAAGCAAATCATGTAACACATACATATTCAACCATTTCCTACCAAGTAACAATGAAAAAGAAAAACAAATTAAATTTCCTTAATTTAATAAATAATTTTTCCGGTCATGTAATATTAGCGTAAAAGTTAAAAAAACAACTTTCCGTACGCGTAACCTGGCAATGGCATTGCGTGCGTAAACGCAACACTCACACTGTTACACAACACTTACACATACAACGTACACGTACATTGTCTCGTTTACACTGTCACGCACACTATTACAAAACTGCGTACGAAAAATTGCATCGCTATCTGTATACACACACACAAAGATACTTACACTGTAAACATTCACGTATTCGTGTGAATGTAGTAAATTTGTATTTTGTTTGTATGTGTGGGTAAAGAAAGGTGTATGGCTAGGTGAAATGGGCACAAGACAGACAATCTCAGTGTTTGACGGCTCAGTTAAAACGGAACGAGTAATTAAATAGTACGATTAATACCGTGCTTTTATGTTTTTTAGTTGGTAACACTGCAATTCGAGTCGTCCGGCTAGCGGATTCTAATTATTTAGATACGTACCCTGAAAACTATTAAACGCCTACCGATCTCTGTGTTGTAGCTACCTACTGTGTACATTTCGAGATTAACATTAGATTATTAGCCAACTTCAAAAACAAGAGGTTCTACTATGTAACGTCTATATGTATTTGTTAAGGATTATATTTAACTTCTTAGTCAATAAATTAGGTAAGCACTTGTTGAATAAAGGCAAAAGAGCGGTAAAATTTTCGAACATTTTTTTCTTTAACCTAAATAGCATGGGATGACGTCATACCTTATTATTTCATAGGTACACATTTCTATAGAACTTACCGTTTTGACGTTTAATGAAAAGAAACTGCAGTAAAATAATCATTTTAACGATTATGGAGAAGTCTGTGTATTACACGAAATTCCTTGGAGTTCCTAATAGTGATACTTCACTTTTATGTAAAACAATCATATTACACATACATACCCTATAGTTAGTCCACTGCTGGACATAGCCCTCTCCCAATGTTGGGAGGTTTTGTCCTACAGTTTCCACGCTGGCCAGACGGACTGGTACAGGGTTTTCAATTTTTGCTTCTCTCGCAGTGATATCGTCTGAGTATTTTCCATTAGTTGCCTCTTACGACACCTTTCAGGTGAGATGGAGTGGTAATATTTGTATGTTTTCTCTCTGGTGACAGAGAAAAATTACTGGCGATCATGCCTCTATCCGGATAGAGGCATGATCGCCAGTAATTTGCAGCGATAAGGTACAGTCAGCCTCGTAAGTTGATTAACACTAATAATATATGTAAGTAGTTGATTAAATTTGTTGAAACTTCTTGATGGAACTTCATTTTACTATTTTTATATAAGTAGGAAACTGGATGCATTGAAGGCACTGGAAGTAAATAAACTAAAGCACAGGCAACCTAATGGTATATTGAATGAACAAAAAGATTTATCTCCCTCACCATTATTGAATTATTTTGTACAATTTTAACCAATTCACCTTAATTTTGACATATTTAACTAATTTTCGACATTTAATTTAATATTTTGACATCTAATCTCATATTTAAATGGTATATTGAATGAACAAAAAGATTTATCTCCCTCACCATTATTGAATTATTTTGTACAATTTGACCAATTCACCTTAATTTTGACATATTTAACTAAGTTTCGACATTTAATTTAATATTTTGACATCTAATCTCATATTTAAAAATTGTGTTATTCAAATCATTCAAATTCATTAAAACGTAAGTATATAATTTCAAGTAGGTACTCACTAAGGCACACCCAGTGCCTTTTTCTTTATATCTTTGGTCACTTCAATTGAATAAGAGCATGAAGTTTTAATAAGTACCCTCATTCAAAATAAATATGTTTACCTGAAGATGAGTTAATCGAAACATGTCGTATTAGTATAAATCAAATATTAGCATTATACAGTGACAAAATTAAATATAATTGTGTGGAACTGGTAAAGTGTGTTTTAATATATAAAAATACTAATAATATATTTACAAATATTTTATAAAGTTGTAAAATATGCATTCATTTTTCATGTTTTATGTAGTTTTGTAGTCCCCATAGCACTAAGTAAATATTTTTATTGTTTAATTTCATTAAATTATGAGAGGATTAGCAGCCACAGTGATCAATAAATAAGAATTTGTTAAGTTACTTTTGGAGTTGACAGTACCTGTCTGGAGTTTAAAATAAATTTTAAAATAAAATGACAAAATATTTCATTTTGAATTAAAAAGAATTAAAAAATATGAAATATTTTGTCATTTTTTTTTAAATTTATTTTAAACTAACCTAACTAGCATGAGCTAAATATTCAAAAAAAATAGAAAAAAATAGGGAAGCCCACCTAGACCGATTCAATTTTTTTCTATTTCAATCGATTTAAATATTTTTCATTATTGTTATCTATAGTAAATATCTACTAAGTATCAGAGTTGAGCAAGAACCTAATCCCCGTAATCAAAATAATTAAATTTCTATGGTTTCCCAAAGTTGCTATTAAAAAGTTTCAACCCCTATTCAAAAAGTTAAATTACAATGGTTATAGAAAGTATCAAGCAACGGGACCAAGGGAGAGGATTTTTTTACAGGGGAATCATTTGCGTGACGCATTTTATAAAGGCTACATAAGCGGGGGCCATCAGTTGGCGTGACGTCACCTCCCGTGCCTTTAAGTCCCGTGCGTAAGTTCGCGTGTAACTTGAAGTCCTGTCCGTCACGTGACGTCGTTTTTCTGTTACGAACTTTTCATGGCATCACGGGCTTGGGAAACTCGTTCGGTTGACCTCAATAAGGCAGTGTTATAATATAATACAGGAGTGAGCAGAATTTTGAGAAATGTTGCTGTAGTAGGTACCTGTATAGGCTGCTATGGCAATCTGACTATTTAGACTGTCGTAGGCATATAATATTAGACAAAAAGATATTATTATACTAAAAGCAATGTAAAGTTTTTGTGCTGTCAGTGGGAAGACAAAAGGCTATTTCTGCTTTGTCTTCTATACTGACGGCACAGAAACTCTCTGTGTTTACAGGGTCGGCAGCACGGGTGTGACTCTCCTGCTGTTGCACACATCCATAGGCCACGGTAACCACTGTCCATCAGGTGGAACGTGTGCTAGTCTGACACCTCAGTGGTATAGTAGTAGGGTATCTTACTATAAAAGTAAAAAAGGACATTTTCTACAGCACCATTTAGATTCAAAGTAAGCATGGCTTGTAATATGAGTTCCGCGGCGTATGGCGAACTTGCAACCTTTGATTTCGAAGTCAAACGCTTTACCGCTACGTGGATGCTATGTTTATAAACCTCTGCTTACCTCTATAGCCATATAGGGTTTATAGGACCCAATGGAAATCTTCGGAGCCTAAGCCAACTTCCCAAGTGCCTACAATATGAGGTTCTTCAAGTATTGCATTATGTTTTTTCGGGGTCGGCAGCATGAGTGCAACGCCTCTGGTTGCATACGTGCATGCTAAGTTAATCAATTTTATATCAGCTGGTGGGCCGTGTGTTTGTCTAACACCTGCTAGCCTATGAGATTCTGGTGGAGGCTTTCCTCCCAGAACCAAATATCAAGATAAAAACCTGCGTCAGAATTTCACGCCTCAACCAACAACCCGGCTTGTACAGTAGCTGGAGAAGTCTGTAGGCATATATATAAAACTAATCTTGTATGAGGTGATGCCACATGCCAAATAGAAGTAAGTACGTCATTAATGTTTTAACTATAAATAAACTAATTTCTTTCCTTCTTAATCTTCTTTTATCTATGTGTTTATAATAGGTGCTTTTTATTTTGTTAACAGATATAACGTTATCCTATATCATTCTCGCAGACTGACCTCCGCCCCCCATGAGCGCGGGCCTAAGGGTGACGGGTGAAGCCGCTCGCCACCTTAGCAGAAGCAGGCCACGGCGGCGGTGCGCATCGTAGGACGATGCCCCAATACCGGAGGCGAGTCGGGGACCGAGTGTTCCCCCCTCCCGAGGACGGCCAGACCGAGAGGAATGGCCCTGGGTCAGCCGGGGTGCGAGGGATAGGTCACAAGACAAACTCACCTTCAGCCTAGCACATTGACCCACATACGGCGTGCGGTTTAGTCGGATTGAGTTCGACATCTCTGGAGGAGAGGGGGGGGGGGTCCGCGGGGATTTCCCGCACGTAAAAAAAACCTATATCATTCTGTTAAATTAGACTTAGGGGTAAGCTGTATACGGACTTCGGCAGCCCATTGTACTTGTGACTTGCCCTGTTGTTGGTCTAGATTTGATACCATACACTCTAATAAAGTATTCAATATGTAGAAAAAACGACACCTCCATAATCAAATACGCTAACACCTAGATTTTACAACATATCTTCAATTAAACCACAATATTAACGATTCTTACGTCTAACAAGTCAGCCATTTAACATAAATAAAATGGTAATTCAGATGTTACACAATGATACCGTAACGAAACGGTAAATGCGTTTCGATCGTGCTACTTTAACAACTTACAAACAAATTTAAACAGAAAGTCCGTTGCAGTGAGCAAGATAGAGAAAGGGTTTTTGAGTTAGGTGATCAAGAAGAGCAAGATCAATCAAAACCCTTTTTTTTCATTATTGCTTCCCCTAATCGGAGCTGATGCTGAAATGGGTAAATCGGACTCGAACCGACTAATACCTTATGATGGTGTTACGTCGCATCCGGATGTGTTGCTGAGGAACCAAGTAATCCAAGGTTAGCGACTCCAACATGTGATTTGCGTGTCAGGGCCCTAAGGTATCCGAGCTTACACAGTATTGATACACAAATAAAACACGTCCATTCGGTAATTTGCTTTAATGGCGAGAGACGAAAAATGCGTTGACAATCTATCTCGACTCAAAGAAATCTGATTCTACCCTCATACATTACACCCTCACCCTTAACTAGCAACATATTAATTTTAAGAATTTATAAAACAGAAATGGTTACTCAACTCACTATTATTATTATTAATTACTTTACATCCGTAAATATTGTAACTTAAATATATAAATACACAATATTATAAGAACAATATCAGGATTGTTATAGGTAGATAAATAGTATACTACAAACTACCTATACAATCCAATTTCTCTTAGTATAACACTATATTTGCATACTATATAAACACAAGAGTTTCGTTAATCGATATTCAAATCAAAACCATATTTCTTAACTGGTTTCTTAATCCGTCGAGAACGGCTCCCCGGCGACACAATGGGGTTGTTGTGCTCAATCACAGGATCATTTAACACAGTTTGTTCCGGCGCGGACCGGTCAGGCCCAACCTCCACCACCGACTGATCCTCCATCACAGGTTTGTCGGCGTCTATATTAGGCTCAACCGAACCTTGAGGACCAGGCATACTCTCAGCTTCCTCTGGTACCGATAAGTCGAAAGCGCTTTGACGCTTCCGGACTTGATCTACATGTCTTTTTGTAAGTTGACCACCCTCCTTACCTATGATATAATTACGCATACCTACTCTCTCTTCCACCCTACCACTAAACCACTTTCCCCCTGTATACTCTCTTACCCACACTGTGTCCCCAACGTTAAATTCCCTATCTGTGCCTCCCGCATTACGAACCTGTCTTTGTTGTGCTTCGCGTACCTTTGATTCTACCTGTCTATCATCCCTCAGTAAATCTAGCCTAGACTTCAAGTGTCTACGTTGAAGTAGCATCGCTGGGGATACTCCGGTGGTGCTGTGCTCTACGTTCCTATACGCTAGTAAGTATGTCTGCAATGCTTCATCGACGTTGCCTCCATCCCTTACTGCCTTTTTCATAGCCCTTTTACACAACTTTACTGCAGTCTCAGCGGCTCCGTTTGATGATGGGTGATACGCAGGTGAATGCATTACTTTAATACCATTTTTGGACAAAAAATCTAAATATTCTTTACTCGTAAACGGCGGCCCGTTATCTGACACTACTTCCATGGGTAACCCGAACCTAGCAAACGTTTCTCTGAGATATCGAATCACACTGCTAGCTGTAGTTTTCAACATAGGGAATACCTCTATCCATTTCGTTGATGAATCGATAAGTACTAGATACGATCGCCCGTGGAAAGCTAAGAAATCGATGTGTAAACGTGACCAAGGTTCCGAGTGATACGGCCAAGGCTGGGGCGGCGCGTGTGCCGGGGCTGGTGCTTCCCTAGCACAGGTCTCGCAGCTCCGACACACTGCCTCGATGTCTGCGTCTACACCTGGCCACCATAACATGCTGCGCGCCATGCATTTCATCTTCACTATGCCCTGATGACCCACATGTAATTCTGCTAGAAGTCTTTTTTGTAAAGAATGCGGTATCACTAACCTATAGCCCCAAACTATACAACCCCTATCAATATAAAGTTCATTACGCCTTGTGTAATACGAACTCAAATTTTCGTCTTTATATTGAGTGGGCCACCCAGACTGTATATATAATACTACCTTTTTTAAGATATCATCTTTACTAGTTTCAAATTGAAGCATTTTTCTCGTGACCGGTAAAAACTTCTGAGCAAAATTTAAATATGTAACCTCATCGCCTGTTCGTTTCGCTGTTCCACTAGGCAACCTGGACAACGCATCCGCGGCATTCCTATCACTACGTACATACTCTATGTCGTAATTATACCCGGACAAGATCACTGCCCATCGCTGCATCCTACTCGCGGCCATTACTGGAATGCCCGTTTTATCGCCAAAGATGGTGACCAGCGGTTTATGATCGGTCCTCAACGTGAACTTACGGCCGTATAAATACTGGTGGAACTTCCGTACCCCATAAATGATAGCTAAGGCTTCCCGTTCTATCTGCGAGTATGCTCTCTCCGCCGTGTTCAACACCCTTGAAGCATACGCCACTGGTCGCTCCCCTTCAGGCGTCTGATGCGAGATCACCGCTCCCACTCCTACACTACTAGCATCCACCGTCAATATTAGTGGCAGTTCCGGTGAGTAGTGAGCTAGTATTTCACTAGAAGTTAACAAACCTTTCACTCTTTCAAAAGCATCCATACAAGCTTCACTCCATACAAACTTCGAGTCCTTGCGCAGCAATTCGTACAAGGGTAAGAGTACCGTACTAATGTTACGAACAAACTTTGCATAATACATAATCATACCTAGAAAAGAGCGTACCTCAGATACGCTTGTCGGTACCGGCGCGTTTTTAATCGCTTCTATTTTATCTGGACATGTGTGAACTCCCCGTTTACTTATGACAAATCCTAAATAAGTAACAGACTTAGCAAAAAATTTACATTTCTCTTTCTTAATTTTTAAACCGTATTTTTGTAACCTTGCAAAAACTTCGTGTAACGTGGCTATATGAGACTTATCATCAACCCCTGTGACGATGACGTCATCCAAGAACACCCCCACCCGCGGCATATCCGCAAACATCGACTCTAATCTCCGTTGAAATATGCCCGGACTTGAAGACAGACCATATATTAATCTATTATACATAAAAAGGCCCTTATGGGTGTTAATTACTGTATATTTCTTTGAATTATCTAGCTCAAATTGTGCATAAGCTTGCGACAAATCTAATTGGGTGTACCTCTCCCCCCCATGAAGCTTGGTCAGTAAATCATCAACCTTAGGTAGAGGGTAGTGGTCAACTTCAAGACATTTGTTAAGTGTCATCTTAAAATCAGCACATATTCGAATAGTACCGTCTTTCTTCATGACCGGAACAATAGGTGTGGCCCAGTCGGAGGTGGTGATCGGCGTGATGATTCCGTCCCGCACCATCTGGTCGAGGGTGCGCTCGACGGGCTCCCGCAGCGCATACGCGAGAGGCCGCGCCCGAAGGAATACGGGTCTCGCGCCCTCACGTAGCTTGAACCCCACCGTGCCGCCGGTGAACCGCCCCAGACCGTCGGAAAACACGTCACAGTATCTGGAACTGAAAACATCTAAATTGAAAGCCTGATTTTTAATTACATGACATGAGAACGTATTTGGTATACTAATGCTTAACTCATTTAGCCAACCCCTACCTAACAAGCTAGTTTTACCATCTTTTATTATGTAAAGGTCTAATTTCTTTTTTATGCTTTTATAACATACATATGGAGTTATTTTGCCTACCGGTCTCACTTTTTCACCAGTATAATAACTTAAAACTAGATTTGTCTTTCTCAGCTTACAATGTTTAAAATACTTATCATAACAGTCTCGACTAATGCACGATATAGCACTGCCAGTATCTATCTCCATTTCCATAGACACGTCTTCAATACACAGGTTGATGGTGTATGGTGCAAGGTTGTAAAACAAAGTGTTATTGTTTAACGAAAAATTATTTACCTCGTCACTATCACTTTCCTCACTCTTCTCATACACACCTTCCTCCCCGTTAACATTGTGGAATGTGCTTCGTGAATTTATTCTTGGACAAACTCGCTTCAAATGGCCAGGCTGATTACAAACTCGACAAACGTAATCCTTAAATTTACAGGTTTTTGAATCGTGCTGGCCTGAACATACTCGGCAACTGGTCACGCGATACGATTTATCTGTCATATTACTTGATTTAGTTGCTCTTCCGCTAGTCGCTCCGCTCGTATTACTTGTACCACCGGATTTCGCTGCGTCATGTCGGCGCGTTCGTTGATAAGCGCGCGATGATAACTGGTAATGGCCGCCACCGCCGCCGTCGCTGCTCCGGCCGGCCGCTACCACCGCCGCCGCCCCTCGTTCACTGTTCCCACGACCAATTCGATTTACATTTGAATCCCGCTTCGGTATACTGTCGCCGTTTCTTGCTCTGGTACAGTCTTCTACCATCGCTGCATTCACTTCGGCTGCTTCCATTGACACTGCCATCCTAAACGCCCTATCGAATGAGATCGTGTCCTCTTCCGTAAACAGTTTCTGTCGTATAATGTCATTTTTTAAACCGCACACAAACTGATCCCGCATGTTTTCCTTCAAACTGTCCGCCGAAAAACCGCAGTATTTGCTCAGTTTTTTGAGTTCTGACACGTAACCCGCTACGCTTTCATCGGGCTTTTGAACCCGTTGTCGAAACTTAAACCTTTCGGCCAAACTGCTGGGTTTCGGATTTAAATGATTTTTCATAACGTTCACTAACTCCGTATAAGTCTTAGTGGCCGGTTTAACTGGGGTACAGAGATTCACCATGAGTTCGTATGCGTCATCACCGACTACTGTAATTAACGTTGCCACTTCCAATTCAGCCTTGACCTCGTTAGCAACGAAGTACTGCTCCAAACGGTCGACGTACGCGTCCCAACAGCCGGTCTCCACATCAAACGAACCGATTTTTCCCACTGCCATATCTTCACACAACACAACTTATAGGTAGTTCTATTCCGTACAAACACTTTAGTCTATGCACGCTAGTGTTCAGTTCACTATTCGTCGCCAATAAGGTATCCGAGCTTACACAGTATTGATACACAAATAAAACACGTCCATTCGGTAATTTGCTTTAATGGCGAGAGACGAAAAATGCGTTGACAATCTATCTCGACTCAAAGAAATCTGATTCTACCCTCATACATTACAGGCCCAAGGATCAAGGATCCCCTGAGTTTAGGGGCCCCGACGCGTATCGTCGAGTTGTCTGGTAAGGATGATGAATGGAAGAAAATTGATGAAATATATTTTTTAAGTAAGGATCAATAGATAATTGCTGTAGCTTAAGCCTGCATTCTTCTGCATACAAGCGGCAAACCTAGTTGCATCTAATGTGTAGCTTGGAGCTCCTTTCCATGACTTGGTGGTCCTTCCACGGCGCTACGGTGACAAAGGAACTTAAAATACGTGCGCCTAATTTCTCCCGCGATTTGGGGTCAATATTTAAGCCGGTAACTTGTGTATATGTTATTCTAAACTTCACTATCATTGTTTCTAATCTCTCTAAAACCAGACTTTCTAACTTCAAACCCTATGAATCTAACAACGGCTGCACACTATCGCAACCAGCTGTGTCCACAAACTCAGCCCATTCACAAACATCAACAGTCTTACATAAAAGCCGGCGTGACCCAGAACTTGAGAGAAAGGTCTAGTACATTCCCCACCCACTCTCGGTAAACCCCCTACCAACAAATGCCGGTGTCCGCGCCGATGCAACAAAACATTTTGCATCTCAATTTTATGACACTGCGCAAAGATTTAGTTTATCGTATGGAGTTGTTTTACGGTAATTTTTTATGCTCATACTTGTAGGAATTTCTCTCAAAGGATAGGCAGGTGTTATACAGCAGGTAGGTGAAAGATTGGTTGCAAATTTACCACTAATTTCTAGATTTGGACTGCAACTAAGTAAAATCTGGTTTTTGAAATCAAGAAAGTAGCAAATAGGTATTTGGCACACCTTTCTTTTTCCATGCGGAGTTCTCGTCTGTCACCCCCGAGATGAGGCTCCGGTGCAACCTTTCCTATCGTGTCAGACGAAAATCCACCTCATTAATATAAATGAATGATCTCGGAACCTGGAGGTTCCGAGATGCCTTCAAAGCACACAGTAATCGATGATTATGACATCGTTTGAACTATAGAATCGAATCTAGACGTAAACAGAAGCCTTACGAAGTACTTACTTATGCCAAGGGACTAATGACGCAGTTCGTTAAAAAAAGGCACATAAACTATACTTGAGTTAATTTGTAGCCTTTGACGTCAATGACGTCTCATTGTTTTTAGTAGCACATTTATTAGCGCCTGAAGTAACACGAACCATTATGTTGATTTTTGCTACAAAAAAACTCCAGGCACTAAAATAATTTTTGCAATTTAGCTGTTTGCTTTCATATGAAAAAAAAGTCAAATATCCTGTAACCCGATTCTTCCTTGTTCATTTCCATCGCCCATTAATTTTCAAGGGTAGCTTGATTAATTACCTAAACTAAAAAAAGATTAAGTACCTAGTTAGATAAATATATATATAATATAATAAAGTGGGCAGTGGCGGCGCCAGACCTAAACTTAATGTGTGTAAGGTAAATTTTTCGAAATCCTTTTTTAACGTTCCAATATCCCCACGGAACCCCCCTTTCCGTCCCATTAGGGGATGCTTGTGTCGGAAACCTATGCGAGCGAATTGGTACTATTCACAGACGAGTTATTCTTTTAATCTGAGCATAGGGCGTGGGGTCGCCGAATCAGCCTGCTTTTGCCAGGGCAACAGAAGGCTCCACCCGGGACGGTGGTTGTTCTGCTATTATTTTATCACCATTAACAATTCGGGGACCAGATATCCTCGTTCTACAATTTGGGCAACCGCGATCACGGTCTTCAGGATCAGTTCGTGGTGGTAGCACTGCACGCCGTCACGAGTATATCATATACACACGACAACAGTACTGTCTGAGCTCATTGCGAAGCACTCAGTCGTTTTCGATATTCCACAGAAGTGACTCTAATTCCTGCAAAATACTACATGACATATCACGCCCTCAAAGGCCGATTACTGTTGGATATATGCTAACTCTAAACGTCAGATATCTCACGACGATCTGACTATACGTCGAGGGTAGAAAGACACTTAATGATACTCGAGCACCTCTCTAATGCAACTCCAGGGCAAGTTGTAGAACGCGTAGGCGATGTCCAAGGACACCGTTAACATTATCTCGCCCGGGCAAGCGCATTCTTCACCACTGCCCTCACGCAAATGATGGCATCTGCGGTGGAGCACCTATGGCTGAAGCCATATTGTCCTTCTGCCAGCTCCGGCCACACTCTAGAGAGGTGTGAGATGTGGTGCTTCGCTATGACTCTTTCAAAGAGGTTGCACATGCACACCTCGTCAAGCAAAATGGTGGATCGGTAGCCGGGATCCGGGATCTTACTGTGAGGACCAGATTCCCCGTCTTCACCTATTATTCAAACTGGCCTGTTACAAACATGCACTGAGAAGCTCTCTGTCGGGGCTCGAGAGCATCTTCCCGTAGAGCTAGGACCCACGCTCAGCCAGGAATATGGTCGGGGTGTTGTTCTTGGCCTAAAGTCTTCGCACGGCCAGCTTTAGTTCCACACAAGTGACCTCGGGCAGTCGGGCACGTTGTCCTCATCCATGCTGAGTGACATGAGCGACCGAGGTGGAGTCATCTGCGGTTGAATATGTTCCACCGCCCCCTGGGCATAGGGAGTCAATAACTTCTCCGAGCAGTTTTGAGACACCGGTTCGGTGGGCTGCAGGGACGCAGCATGCCTCTTACCATAAGGTAAACTAAGTAAGGTACGTCTGAAGACTTTGAATTTGCCGCCCCTTGATGCTGTGCCCCTGGCATGTGCCCCGGGTTACCCCAGTCCATCTCCCCCCTCCCCTAGATCCGCCCCTGACATAGCCGGGCACTACCACACAGAATTGATCCTAATGAGCAATGAGCATTTGTTCGGCTGATCAAAACATCATCTTAACAAACAAAAACATGTACAGTCAGCGTCAGAAATATCTTGACAACGAAGTCTTAACTATCCTATTAATAGCAAATCAAACTGTATTACCTATTGATTTAAATTGTGATATTGTCCGAACTAAAGCTGTGAACCAAATATCAGAACAATTTGTCAACAGGAAGAGGGGAAAACCAAGGCATTAGGATCATTTTGACCACATTTTTCATCAAGATCGATCTGATGCTGACTGTACAAGAATTCTAGTTCTTGGTTTTCATTCTTGCTCGTTGATGGTTTGGTTTAAACGCTGAAAACGAGGTATCGTCGACACTAAAAGATTAAAAGACTAAAAACAATTATACTCTTGTTCTATTCCCTTCTACTCGTTTGTTTGTCTATTCGTTTTGTCTAAATCCATCTTAACGATACATCTTCGACGCCGCGCCGCCCTCGCGATTTCGCCTATGATGCGAGGCCCTTAGCACCGTGAGGCCATGGACAGTTACCCAGTCCGCCCATAGTCTCGGCTGCCTCTGAATGTGGGTAGGTTTGACGTACGTAAATGACTATTAATAACTGAAATTCAATTTCTAGTTCTTAAGATACGAATATATTTTTAATCAAATCAAAATAGATTCAATGTGAAAGTAATAAAAATCTAATTTAGCCTCTATAGATTTCAGTTATTATAATAACATCTTTTATTGTGTTTCTATACGAATATTCTGCAGACGAAAACTTTCTATGTCTGACTGCTGTTGTAACTATCAAACCAATTTCAAAAACGTTCATGTGAAATCAAATCAGCGACTCGGCAAAAAAGGATTGCCTGGGGAAAGACAATGTTTGTGTTGCTAGACTTAAAAAACAAAAACTGACAGGAGTTAAAATCATCATAACTAGGATCAAGGTACTACGATCAAGTATAATTCATGCTAGAATATAATAGTATTTGTCTATGAATCTTTTTTCGTAGATTTAACAATTCTTTTCATTAAATAATATTAGGCTGGGAGGATCATCCTACCAATGATGGCTACGAGTTCATGCAATACGAATCCCGTGAGTTTCCTTGTGTTTTCCCAAGGGTTGTTCTCCGTCTGAGAAATACATTCCATGAAAAAGCGTTCAGTTTTTGTTAATAGGCTTGTTCTCTCTTAATAAACAACCTCCTTCGCGTGGTGATAGAGTTATCGATTTTTACACTACAAGTTGCAGGTTCGAATCTCACTGAGTACAATAGTAACATGAATATCCATGAATAGATATATTTATCTGCATTGGTCTATTATTTAAGCATTAAAATATTCACACCGAGAGCAGGGAATTGAACCCGCCACTGACTTTATAATTGAACGCTCTTCCATTACCAACATTATTACTTAATTATTAAATATCAATCATACTAAAATCTTACTTAATCACACCACTTCAGCTCTTCCATCTTGTGAAAGCTAAATCTAGGGCCAGCTTTCGCTTCACGGGCCGGTAGCTAGCTGCGATCAACTCGTGCGCAGCCGACGCCATATCGGCCCTTAAGTGCAACTTAGAAGGTAGGTAAATACTTATTTTATGTTTTTTTTTTAAATTCATGGTTACGTTAATTTAGAAAAGCTATTAAATTTAAAATGTTAATGCAGTTTTGAAAAGTTGGACTTGCAGCGTCTAAGCAACAAGCGACTGAGTAGCGGGTAGCGGCTTCGATTGCTCTTTGTCACGTTAGCTCACATGAACTCTTATATCGAGAACGCGCTAAAGCCCCCGATGGTTCCTTATGAGGAGTCTATTGTGATAGAACCTTGTCAATTCAGTTAGTCTGATTCAAAGACATCATCTTCACAATGACTAACCTCATTGATTTATTGTACCTACCTACTATAAACTAAAGAAGGCAGACCTAATACTATCGCTGTTTATACCGGAGATTGATGGCTCTTGGTGGAATCTACTACACATATTGAATAATAATGACTTGTACTTTTCGGCACTTTTTTTTTATTTTTAACCTGACCGGTTTCAACTCACGGCATTATCAAAGGTATGTGTCGAGAGGGAGGAGGTGAAACCGGTCAGGTTAAAATATATATATATATATATACATATATTTATGTTATTTTTTGTATTTAATATATATATATATATAAATATGTATAATACTATCGTTCGCTCTCAGTTTTTACTATTTTTTGACCTTTTATTTTTTTTCCAACTGGTAAAGGATGTAGAGGACAAACCTCAAAGGTTGTGGATGTGCGGCTGTGGCTCGCTCGTGTAGATAAAGATAACTTAGGTACACTTTCTATGGCACAGGTTTTATGTTTACTCATCTTGATCAAATCTAAGCCAAGTTAATGAGTAGTCAATTCATGACTTCTATTTAAATGGGTCATAGACTGCGTACATTCAAAGATTGTCTGACTGTTTCAAATACAAAAAGCTGTAAATCTGCCATCTATAACATTATTTAGGTACTAACTGTACTAACTAAATTTGAGGTAATTGACACGCCATCTATGAAAACGTTTTAAAACTATTGATGACTTACATTTTTCCTTATTGTGAAAAACAAAAATTGTTACATAATTTTATTGAATAAAACTTAAAACTACCATAATTATTCTTGTTTATATTGATTTTGGTGCTTGATTTTATATAAAAGTATTTGATTGTTTTCTGTTTTGGTAAGAAATTTAGCGGTAAACACTATTAATCTGTCTTTGTTTCTGAGCTATGGATAAATGCAGCAGGTGAAAATTTTAGTCTGGCCACACAATCCCCAGGTCAAGGAAGTGCAGCAGAAAAACTGTTCCAATTTTTTGTTATTTTTTGTGAAATGCAATCAAATGAACAGTTTTATAATAAATTAATCAAAATGATAGTGAGATAATGTACACGATCAGCGTAATGGTTAGAGACAGGGCCAGTGGATGCGACAGGACAGAAGAAATTTAGGTGGTGTGACAGTAAGAGAATACCGCATAGAGGATATTAGCTAAAATGTTGATTAATTTGCTAAAATCTGACCATATAATTACACAGTATGACTCTCTATCAAGCAAGGGAGGCATATCGAAGAGTCGTTTGTACATTTTATGTTGAAAATAATCGTCATAACATTTGACCCAGTTACAGTGCCGTGTGCGTTGACCTATGGATGTGAATGCGGACTAAAGCACGATGTTATTTTTAGGATACAGCTTTGCAGATAATTAAATATTTATAGATGCTGTTCGTGATCTTCAATTGTGTAATTTTTATTAATGAAGACAGTACATACCTGTGACCTTTTGCATTTCGATTGTTGGTGAGTTTCCTTTGTTTTAAATGTAGTTCATACTAATTCGAATTTTTTGAATTGTTTTTTTTTTCATCTTCTGAACACGACAAACGAAGAATAGTGAATTGTCAAAAAGTTTATAAAAATAATTATTCTCCTAATGTTTCATTATAAATTATTTAGCTGTTTTGACTTACAAAAATCTAAATAATAATGCTTGGTAAGACAGTGATTTTATATAGGCTCAATGCTTTTTCAGGTATCACAGATATTGAAATAACCACAATATGGATGGCAGTTTTATAATCCAGAAGAAAACAATGAAGAATGTTGGTGTAGAGGTTGAAAATACATTACTTAGATACAACTACCTTTGAGGGATCAATTTAACCATAGAATTTTATTTATAAAGATTTTCCAATTCCTTTTTGATCAAATGAATATTTAAGACTAGAACAGACCAGGTTGTGATTTCATAATGGACATACACCACAACTGAAGACAAAAAAAAATCCAATGAAAAGGAAAATATTGAGCATATCATCTTTCTAACAGCTGTTACTGTGAAATAAAAAAAAAATTGGAGATAATTCCCACCAAAAATGCATTCTAAATTTAAAAATTAGAATTATAATTACAGCTTACAATGGTAACTTAATGTTATGATGTATAAAAACAAGACAATATGGTATTTATTTGACTGAATTCCAATAAGGGTGGAGTTTTTAACCTGGGCTCTATGCCCTAAAGCCGGGGTGACACTCGGCAGTGATGAAGAAACAAAATGTTCGCACTCTATCATTAATTGTGTGCACATTTACATATTTACTTGTTGGTGCCGCTGTGTTTGATGCTTTAGAATCAACTACTGAGAGGAATAGATTTGAAGTACTGCAAGGTGAGTATTACTTTTAGATATCTTAGGTGGTCTGCCTGGTGGATTATACAGGGTGTATTTTTGAAACGGGGCAATAAGGGCAAGTACCTTAACCGTTGCAGTTACAGCAAAACGTTCTTAGAAGACCTTCCCTAACTTTTTGACATATTTTGAACTGCATTCACAGATTTTGTAAAAAACTTACAGTTGGCAAAAAAAAATGCAAAAAGTCCAAAAATTTTTTTTTATGCCAATCGATTCTATTTCATGTGGGGATCAAAAAACTCTATGAGACCATTTTAGCTTTCAGTACTAGGAAAGACAGAAATCGCCAAAAACGTTTCCCATACATTTCGGCAACAGAAACATATTTCTATGATGGTCTAACTTTTTGTTATGGCCAGGAAGTGGGTAGAATTGACTGTAAAGTAAATAAAAAGAATTTTTACCCTCAAATTTCGAATTTGATTCGAAAATCTGTGTGTTATTCTTAGTTTCAGCTGAGAAACTTCGTATGAGTTATTAATTAAGGATTTTCGCTAAAATGTCTTCTAATCGTGAAAAAATTGACTTATTAGAAGCGTATTTTGTCAATAATCGAAATGCGGGAGCTGCATTAGTGTGGTACCGCAATAAGTATCCATTGCGGCATGTGCCAACAAGAAAGGTTATTACAAATCTTTTGAAAAACCTGGAATTGCAGGGTACTTTCAAAAGAAAGCGGCAGCCTCGTGTGGACATGGACACGGAGATTGCGGTTCTAACTTATGTCGAAGCATATCCAGAGGTATCGTCCAGGCAAGTCGCCCTTGAAGTAGGTGTATCCCACTCCCTTGTGATAAAGATATGGAAGAAATACGGCTACAAGTGCTATCGATATGGGCGCATAGTTCAAGTGTTACATCCGGGTGATGATGTTCGAAGGCTTACTTTTTGCAGATGGCTAAGAGGAAAAATAAGCAGAGATCATGAATTTTTAAATTACATACTGTGGTCAGACGAAACGAATTTTTCCAATAACGGTATGTACATCAGAAAAAATCACCACTATTGGTCCAAAGAAAATCCACTAAGAGTTACGGCAAGTCATAATCAGGTTCGCTTCTCATTCAACTGTTGGTGTGGTATAATGTCCAATCGAGTCATAATGATGGAATTTTATGAAGGGAAACTGAATTCTGCCATGTATAATGAAGTCATTTTACACCATCTTGAAAACGAGATGGACGAATGGCCCCTGTCGGAATTGCGAAAAGTTCATTTTCAACAAGATGGTGCTCCGCCACATAACAGTCACCTTTCACGTTCCAATTTGAGCCGCCTATTCGGTACACAGTGGATAGGTACACATGGTCCAACACAGTGGCCACCTCGTAGCCCCGATCTAACACCACTTGATTTTTTTTTATGGGGCTTCGTGAAAAACGAGGTTTATAAGACGACGTACGCCAGTGTTCAAGAGCTCAAGGATGCATTAATGACCATTTTACGCAATATTCATCCCAGAACATTATTAGCTGCCATTCGTTCAGTGCAAAAAAGGATAGACTTATGTATTCGTGAAAATGGAAATCATTTTGAGCAATTTATTTCATAAACCAATTTCTTAAATGTTTAAATGATTTTTTTTATTTAAAAAAGTTCAAAATTTTACCTGACCTATGAGTTTCGAGTTGATTTATCATATTTCCGTACGAAATGTATGGGAAAGGTCTTTGGCGATTTCTGTCTTTTCTAGTACTGAAAGCTAAAATGGTCCCATAGAGTTTTTTGATCCCCACATGAAATAGAATCGATTGGCATAAAAAAAAAAAATTTGAACTTTTTGCATTTTTTTTGCTAACTGTAAGTTTTTTACAAAATCTGTGAATGCAGTTCAAAATGTCCCAAAAAGTTAGGGAAGGTCTTTTAAGAACGTTTTGCTGTAACTGCAACGGTTAAGGTACTTGCCCTTACTGCCCCGTTTCAAAAATACACCCTGTATATTATAATCAGTGACTTCTATGTCAGAATAGTAGTAAAATAGAAATAAAGTGTGACTATTTGGGGAAGAGAGGGAATGAATTTTAGAATGCCACACAAAAAAGTGGATGAGTTAGATAATTTTGACACCTTTTTGTAATGTTATCTGTATGACACTTTAAAAAATATTGTGACCTTTTTATTGTTAATTGCTAACTCAGAAAGCTAGTCTTTGGAATTGACATTATAATTACCGAGTAGAAACTTGCATTATAATTATAATATTATGTAATGTAACAGACACTATCCCACCTGTGGAACTATGATTAATTAAATTGACAAATTATGTACACTGACATGTAATATTCAAAAAAAAGTTATGAGTAATGTGACCTTAAATCAATACCAATTTATATTAACAGCCAGTGGAGCATACAAGAAGTCGATATAATCGTAAAATTAATTAAGTAGCTATATTCAATATGATGTTATTGTTCCAGCTATTGAGGGAATGATAATAAGGAAGTATAATATAACTGAGGAGGATTTTCGTGTGATGGAGACTGTAGTCCTCAAGTCAGAGCCACACAAGGCTGGTCAGCAGTGGAAGTTCACGGGCGCATTCTATTATGCTACAACTGTTCTTACAACTATTGGTAAGACTATTTCAAAATTAATTAAGGTAGGAAAAACTGAGCAGACTCGGGCAGGACTCGAGCTTGCAACCAGTGTTTTACAGGGGGAATGCTCTAATCTCTGACATATGATTCACGGCTTGAGTGCTCAATTGAATAGTCAATCCAATTGAGCCATACTAATTGCTTTCAAATCTCATTCATAAAGACTTTTTTAAGGATATTTTTGGCTTGGTTATGAAACCTTTAAGCCATGTTTTCATTTATTTGTATCTGCATTTGTTAATGATGATGATAATGAGTTGATGATGTTGATGATGATGCCGATGATGATATATGATGATTGCTGCCTCAGTTAATATGTGGGGACTTTACTAAAAGTTCCCTATTGAGATTTGGAATGAACAGGAAACAGTCACAATTCACTGTAATATGCCACTTTCCTATACTTTCATGAGTTGCCCGAGACGTTATGTCTAAAAATCCATTTTGATACATAAGAACTCGAATTCACACCAATTACGGAAAATAAAATATTACCGCAATACACATTTTACGGCGTTCGCGCCAAAACTCAATTAATAAGACTATTTTTATTTAAGAAATGGATTTTCGTAAATTAGGTCTACTATTACATTCACTGATATAATAAAATAAAACTAACTATAACACTAATATAATAATATGAAAAAAGTGAACAAATTACCAGGAAAAGAAAATAATAAGTTTATGCCACAGCGGGGAATCGGAGCACTTAATTGGCTTTGTTAATTATTTTAATTTTATTTGTCTTATCTTTCTCGGAGGTTAAGATCATTATATTATTTGTAATACTGTTGGCCACACGAGTTTGCGAATCAAAAAATGCAATAAGATGCAAGTACATACATAACTCTACTTAATTCCGACATATGGGAATGAAATATTGTTGTTGGGTCCCTGTCGTAACTTTCTGCTTGATTTGGTACTTGGTAGTAAATAGTAGTGGAGGACTCTGCTTGTCTTCTACCTTTGTAGTAAAAAAAAATAGGAAAAATACTTATTGAATCGGTCCAGGTAGGGTTTGAATCCGCGATCTTTGCCCTACAGGGGCAATGCTCGACCACTAAGCTATCAGACCCCGTCAGGACAAATCCAAATTCCTCCTTTATAAATCTGTCTTTGAGGCGACAGTGGAGGCGTCTACAGATATTCTCATGAACTATCGGAATCAAGAAATGAAAGGAAGATAGAAGAAGGAATGGTAGTCAAATGGGTGTGTACTGGGGGCCTGAAATACAGGATTCTTCCTAGTTTAGGCACCAGTCTCCCACATAGGAAAACTATGCATATAGATTAAGACGACAAAATTGTATATTCTAAATATGTGGTGAGAAAATAAACGTTTTATTTATTTATTTAATGAAAGGAAGGAAAAACGAAAGAAACGAAATGAATACTTAGCATGCAAAATGCTTTAAAATTTCATTAAAAACGTAATAAGTTTAGAAATTGGGTCGAACAACTTTAAAATCCGCCATTTAGGATGTCGGCGGTAGTTTATCATCATCATCATCATCATCATCGACATTTAGACGTTATCCTGATTGCATGCGAGGCCGAGACGCCTTCAGAATCCGCCTTCCGGCTCTTCCTCGTTCACTTCGCACGATCTTGGGCGTCCATGGTAGTGGGACCATTTGCACGCATGTCACCCTGCAAGACGTCAAGCCAGGACTTTTTGAGCCTACCCCCTCTACCTGGACTCGCCGGGCCAGGCATTTGTTACCCACGTAGCCTGGCTGTTGCCGCAAGACGTGGCCACATCAGCGAAGGCGACTCTCTTGCATTTTATCTAGGTACTATGTCACGGACATGAAGGCTGCCGCGGATGCGAGAGTGCCTCACACGCTCTTTACGCGTGACTCCGCATATCCACCGCAGCATTTTCATCTCCGAGACATGCAGCTCCTGCTTGTGTCGCTCCAACAGAGGTCACGCCTCACAGCCGTGTCAAAGGACAGACCTAATGATCGTCTTATAGACTGCCGGCGGTAGTTCAATCCGTCATTTATGTTTTTTTTTTCAATATTACTCGTATTAAATTGTAATATCATTTCTTTATAAAGGTTATGGACACTCAACACCAGCAACCATTGGTGGCAAGCTGTTCACGATGTTCTACGCGATAGTCGGCATACCGCTCGGGCTGATCATGTTCCAGAGCATTGGTGAACGAGTCAATAGACTCAGTAGGTGAGTGACCACGAAAGTTAATTCAAGAGTGTAACCATATTAATAGTTCGTCTTTACTGCAGTAGGTATGCTGTGTTTAGCTGTAATTTCTGAGCTCAATAATTTTGCTTCACCAATGGTAATCTAATCAACTATGAGTACTGAAATCTCACATTTTAGCCAATGAAAATCTTTTAATAGAACGTTAAACGTTTGTTACTGGTCAAATCTACTTTAAATCATTGGACTTGGAAATTAAAAATGACGATCAAACAGTTTTAGATCCCGCGCTGCTTCACTTGTCTTCTTCTTGGTGTTAGCGTTAATCCCGAGCGCATTCGAAGCTATCAACTGGGAGTCTGGGGTCCGCTTTTACCAGTCCAACTGCGGATTTGGCTAAACTTCGACATTTTTCCGTGAAGCGACTGCCATCTGACCTCCAAAACCAAAAGGCGATATCGAAGCGTTGCAGTTAGACCAGTTGTTGGACTTTTGAGGGCTCCAACTACCCGTAACGACTGCCATAGATGTTTGAATGGCAACCGGGACCGAAGGCTTAACGTGCTCTCCGAGGCACGACCAGACCAATGCAAATACCCATATTCATGCATACAAATATTTGCACTGTGCGGGGATCACACCTGTGCCCCCTGCGCAGCAGTCCCGTCACTGTCGCTACGCCACGGAGGCTGTCAGCGCTGTTTCACCTCGTATATTTCCCGCGCGTTCACTCTTATTAAACCCATAGGCCTATCAGACGCATAAACTTCACCACACGCGCGATGTTCCGAATACAAACCGGTTTGACTATAGTGCAGCGTGGGCAGGCCCATTAAACTTCTGAAAATATAAAACTCTGAAGTTCAAAAGTTACAATACTCAATGTTTTGTTTTTTACAGCGTCATAATAAAATCAATAAAACGCGCATTGAACTGCCAACAAACGAACGCAACAGAGGTGGACTTAATCTGCGTGGTGACCACACTGTCGTCCCTGACCATAGCGGGTGGAGCCGCGGCTTTCTCCAAATTCGAAGGGTGGAGCTACTTCGATAGTGTATATTACTGTTTTATTACGCTCACTACTATTGGTAAGTTATAGCTTATTCTCATGGGATACAATAGTAATAGGTGTGGCCGAAGGGTGTGATTTAGGCCACCAAAATAATAGGTTTTATCTGCAAAATTATATCTGCTGCCAAAATATTTTGTAGACTGCGAGACCTTTGCCAATCTCTTGTTACCTATATCTAATCTTGTAACGAGCAAAGTAATTAATATATTTGGTGACACATCTAGCATTCTAAGTAAGTAACATAAAATAAAAATATATTTCCCGTAATAAGATTTACAAATAATGAAGAACTGATGATTAAAATAGTATGACTTGATTATTGCTATGGACATAGTATACCACGAAATGAGAGTAATATTTTTAGATAGGTTCAAAGACGCTTTAAGAACAGAGGTAGGCTCAAGAAAACATAGATGGCATGAAAGAGGACATAGCAGTACTAAGTCCCATACCTGGTTCGAGTCGGGGACCGCGTGGTCCCCCCTCCCGAGGAGGGCCAGACCGAGAGGAATGGCCCTGGGTCAGCCGGGGTGCGAGGGATATGTCACGAGACAACCTCACCTTCGGCCTAGCACATCGACCCACAGACGGCGTGCGGTTTAGTCGGTTCGAGTCCGACATAACCTCCCCCTTCGGCTCCTCCGTGGGGATTTCCCGCACGTAAAAAAAACAGTACTAAGTTAATAATTTTGAATACGATAATATGAAATAAAAAATGTTGCGCCGATTCGAAATACAATTTGAGTAATTGATTTGTTTAGCCACCAATGGTGAAGGGTAAAACTCCCACCAAGCCCCCGTCAAACTTGCCACCATTGTTAACATGGTACTTGATTGTATGGGTGACCCTTTTTCCTTAGACTTTGCCTTTAGCTTACCATCAGGCAAGGTTGACAAGTCCTATATAAAAAAAATCCAATAGCAAAGCCGGTGGAAAACAATTTACATCGGTCCAGTTCGTCGCGCGGCATGTGACCCTTTGGGAGGCCGACAGGAATTAGGTTATAGGGATCCCTCACCACTGTTACCCATTATAATTATATTGCTATCTCACTCAGGTTTTGGTGACATGGTGGCCCTACAAAAGGACAACGCACTAAACCACAAGCCGTCATACGTGATGTTCGCACTGATATTCATACTGTTCGGCTTGGCGATAGTGGCTGCCTGCCTCAATCTCCTCGTGCTGAGATTCGTTACCATGAACACGGAGGATGAGAAGAGGGACCAAGCGCAGGCTGAACAGGTAAGGGCAGTTGTCATATCTCTCTAGTTTTAAAAAAATTCAACCTTTATTCATACGGCGCGGATTATACAGAAGAGACGTGACGGGGACGTATGACTTGGCGGACAATTTAAGTAACACAATATAAACCTTATCCAGTATGCAATAACGTCGTTTTTGACTTAGAGGAGAGTTGCGTCCGCGGCTTCAGGCGACTAAAGTGACGCGCCATCGCATCGAGTGGCGCGCGTCACGTCAATTTCGTTATTGTACACTGCATAAGGTTTATATTGTGTAACCTAAATTGTTTGCTACTGCCAAATGTCCCCGCCACATCTTTTCTGTATAAATCGCGCCTAGTCACATAGTTGCACTTCAATCAATCAATTTAGCCTATCGGAGTCCATTGGTGAACATAGGCCTATCTCTGTGTGCGCCATTGCTACCGATCCTCGGCCTTCTCGATCCAGTCAATCTAGTAACACTTATGAACCTTAATGTCATTTTTAGAACTATGAACTTCAAGACTTTAATGCAACTATATTTACAGGGAGACTCACAAGGCAATTTTTTAAATGCTATTTACAATGACTATTTACAAATTGCATAAATTGTGTGTAAGGTACATTCTGTCTTTTGTTTGGAATAGAGTTTATCTCCATCAATAAAAATCTATTCTCTGTAAATTGTAGGAAATGAATCCATTAACAAAACGAATTATTAACATTTTAAATATTAATATACATTAAAATTTATCGTTTAATCTTTTTAAACTCGATAATACACGTCGTATTTATCATTTCAGGCTCAGCAAGTAGCAGTACGCTTAGAAGGTGATGTCATCACGGCTGATGGCGAAGTGCTGCGAGGAGTCTCCCGTGGCACACGGCTGGCAGCGGACCCAAGACATGTTGGCACAGGTACGTAAGATATCGGCCTGTCCCCATCATCATCTTCTTACCCTCATCTCATCCCATATTTATTTGGCGTGACTTCTGCCAGTGGGTATGTTTTTGACCGGACAGGTGATAGCCCTTCTGTGTGGGGCCATTTGACCCATTTTTCCTGTAAAATGATTGTCATATGCGTTCGCAACCGGGACCGACGGCTTAATGTCCTCTCCGAGGCACGACACAAACCAATGCAAATACCTATATTTATTTGAGTTTTCAAAATATTTTATTTAATAGTTTACAAGCATATTACAGAATAAAACTAAAGCTGCGTGGTTCCCGGCAAAGTAGAATTTGGGCCACCCCTTCTCTTCCCATGCAGTGTCTTACAAGGCGACCAAGGGATAGGGCTGATTAACTTTTACATCAGACAGATATGTACAGCACAGACTCAGCCTCAGATGCATGGCTCGAGTCAACAATAGTGCCCGGAATACGGCAATAGGCTCACCCCCTATTACGTGGGACCGAATACAGATTGGTGAATTGTGGGGGTTAATTCACTTCTGCCGAACCCTGCGGGGATAAAGACGTGATAATATGTATGTATGTAATAAAAATTATGCTATATAATACATACAAAAAAAAACATAAAAGAGGGGGAGAGACTGCAACTTTAGCATCGAAAAATTGCTCCCCATTGACCTCTACTGGTGCCGTGCCCAAAAGGCTGGTGGCATTACCACGCTGAATAGCGATACTAATTCTTTGAGCGAGGTAAAGGCCAGCCCTATGGTTACGGGAAGAGTCGATTAGGCGCTTCGCTATTTCTTTGAATAGCGCGCGCGCGCTTGGGCCCCGCGGACCCAACGTTTCGACTCCAAACGGCTCAAAAATATAATTACCAGTTATACTGGTATATTTGCGCCGCTTGAGAGTCTCCGCTGATGCAGCAGCAGCGCATGCGCAGTCCATTGTACTTGGAAGATGGGAAGGCGCCAGGGTGTCGACGCAAGTTGCGTCCCACACCAAAGGCCTACCCATCTTCCAAGGCAATAACGACATACCGTCCGGTCTCCTGCCATCTTCGCGCGCCAAGCCAACAGGTTCAAGAATAGCTGGCACGCCGGCGGTGACAAGAGTCTGACGGATAATGTCGTTAATGTTGGCATATGCGGCCTGCGCTCCTGCTACAAGATAAACCGTGATGTCCAAGGCTTTATCTGCTTCTCCACATAGACATCGATACGGAGAGACATACGGGTCCCCCAAACGTAGGCAAGTTCCGATGCGGAAGGTCGTGTCGTCCAACATTGTACCAATGTTGGGCGAAGGAAGTGCCTGGAGCCAAACACCAGATTCCCATTCCCCCACGGCCAATAGGCGAGCACGCTCAGCATCAGTGGTAGCTGTACTGATTAAATGTTTTTTTTAACACCAATACAGAGCGTCTCATCCCATTGCCTTTGAGAAGATGGGTTGGCGGGTATGACGGTATTTGGTCAGGTAATTTTCCAAGAAATTAATACTTCGGCCTTATCTGGCACAACCGAATTAATCAGTGAAGGAGACAGAATTTTCCTGACTAATTCTTCAGTGCCATAGACCGAAGATAGAAACGCCGGCATACTCACATCTGCAATTTTGCGAGTGCCGAGGCCGCCGAGGCGAACTAGGAGGGACGCCTGAAGCCACACTCGTTCGCTCAAATGTATATTTTAAATTTTGCATAGAGTGTCTTGCAACAGTCTATCCACTTGACCTAAAAGAGATGAACATTTAAAAAGCTGAGATGAACGCAGAGCATGTGTAAATTTTGGTACGAAAAGGAACTTTTAAAACTTTTAAATTTGGAGCCAAAGTACCGAAAGACTATAAAAATTTCGCATTTGGTGGAATTTAATTCTATATCCTATATTCATGCGTACAAATATTTGCTCTGAGCGAAGATCCAACCCGCGCCTCCCGCGTAGCGGCCGCATTTGCAACCGCTACGCCACAGAAACCGATTTAGGGTGAACGCAACATTTTGTTTCTCCTTACCATCAGGCAGGGTGAAGTCAAAAAATTTCTCGTTGCAGTCATCTCAACATTCACAGCCATCCTAGCTATATCATCTTTCACACAGTCCATCCATATCCTCTTACTCGTAGGTCTTCCTCTCCCCTTGTAGCCATCCACTTCCATAGTTAATAAAAAAAATGTTTTTTTCTTTATAGCTCATGAAACTGAAAATGAATATACATATAATTTTTGTATAATTACAGGTGACACATCTCTGGTGCCTTTGTATGTGGACGAAGAGTACGCTCCCAGCGTGTGTAGCTGTTCTTGTAACTGCTTCGGACCTAACAAGTGAGTATCTGAGTTTTTAGAAAGAAAAATGGTTGCGTGAATTTCATTGTCAAATTAGTCTACAAATAATGGTAAACATACATTAAGTGTCAATCCCAACTGAAATAGCAGCGGCTGGCGGCGGCCAGTTACAAGAAACAAACAAGAAATAATTCCGGGAAGGCTCGTGGTACCACGCTGCGCCTGCTTCGCTTTCAAATGACTATGATCTTTTTCTTCCGTAGATAAGATTCAAATTGGTTTATAATATTTTGTCTCGAAAAGCCCCTACCAGCCGCGGCTCTTTCAGTGGATATTAACCGTAACACTTCTACATAATCAAATGGACTGTGATCTAATTTGTAGTACCTTTATAAATCATTTGACAAGTCATTAAAATCTGTCAGAAGCAAGGTATTCTAAGATATTCAATGACTTCTATCTTATTTACAGATCAATACCATACCGGGACCCGCTATCACCTGTTCCACCAACCAACATAAAGCAAATCAAATCTAAAAACTACCGCGAACTAGGCAGCATACCCCGTTACATAGAAAAATCATCTTCAAAGAACCACTCACAGTCTCTACGACTGAACTCAGCCTCCGGTTACTTATACATGAATGCGAAGACCAATGAATTCCAACTGGACCCAGAAGACTTCAGAGAAATGGTTGCCAAGAGACGGGAACAGCTCCGTAGAGGCATGATGATGTATGAAATGCGATGTAACAACAACGAACAATACTTACATCCATATAGAAATAGCCTTAGCACAAGATTAGGAGTAAGCCCACACAGTTCATCTCTATACTCAATGAATTTAAGATCTGAAAACAGAAGCAACGATCCGTTAGTAGACGATTATGATTCAGAAAAATCAAGCTATGCAAAGAAAAAGCTAATGAAGAACATAGCAAGAAATACCAGTAACAAACGTGTTGAGAATTACTTCTACGATGATGCTGTGTTACATTTTGATGATGAATACGCTTTCGATGGCTCAATACTGTTTGCTAAAAGAAGAAAATCTATTGAACGGAACTGGGAAGAGTATAACTGTCAAATGCCAAAGAATGCAGACGCTGTCTCCCAAGATGGAAGCTATGGGTACTACCTTCCTGACGATGAAGACCAAGACCAGTACTTCGTTAACGATACTTTGACCTTCCAAATGCCACCACACAGAGCAAGCATATAGTGAGTTGTGAATAGTGCCAATTGCGGACTTGTGCCAAATATAAGTTAGAGTTAGTCTAAATAAATGGGCCAATTAATTAACTAAACGACTAAACAAATGAGAATAATAATGAAAAAAAAAAAGATACAGAAATCAGTAAAATAAAGTTAGTCATTTTACAATTTTCTGCGGTAGCATCCGTTTTAAAGTTATTTAGCTTTTACACATAGTTTATAGTTAATGCGTTTCTATTATAATTCTATATTAACTGAGCTTGGCTTCTTTGTAGATATTGTAATATAGTGATCCAACGAGATTCGTGCAGTTAGTGGGGTTTTATAAATGCACTACGCCGAACAATGATACGAATATCAAACATACAATTTAGTTGTTGAATATTTTGGCTCCATACGTCAAAGCTATCCTATCATAAAAACACCCGTACGACCCTCATTTAAGACCAATGGGTGAGGTCCTAACTTGGTCTTACAGGTATATAGCGAGTGTATGTCAACAAAATTTTGTATAGACTAATATTGATGTGTGGAGTAAGAGTTCTCCTAGACAAGTGCCAATTTATTGGCCGGCGTATTGTAGAATAGAATGATGAATGTATGGGAATGACACGTATTTTGACGTTAATGGTAGTCGTCACCGTATGTCAATCCCATACACTGATCAATCTATTTTTAGCTATGCTATAGCGTTGTGTAGAATGGTGTGGTCACAGAAATACATTAGGATAGAACAGCTATGTGAGCGAGAAAAGCGTGGCAACTTTTTAGACAGTTCCTGTCCTATGAGACAGGAACTTTCGAACGCTTACTCAGTACTGTTAAGACTAGCTTGTAATAACAAAAAAATACCGCGAATATGCCATATAGTGCTATTTCTAACTGTAGAATAAAAATGGAGAAGTAAATTAAAAAATGAAGGTATTTCTTATCTCTCGTGAGTTTTTTTTATGGCATAGAAGGTAAACGAGCAGACGGATCGCCTGATGGTGAGCGATCACCGCCGCCCATGGACACTTTAAACACCAGAAGGGTACTAGGTGCGTTGCCGGCCTTTAAGGTGGGAATGATTATTTATTTACAGTGAAAAATTCGCCACGCGCGGCGTGCAGGTGAACACTACTTATGGCCGTTCTATCCTAATATATTTCTGTGGTTGTGCCATATTTATTTATTATCATTTATCATTATTCTATTTTACAACATATTGTCATTTGTCTAGAGAGGCTGCTGATAGAATGAGGAATGCAGATATATGGGAGTGATGTGGTCAAAAAGAGGGTGTGGTTAAGTTATACCGTGGTTCTATGGGTATGTATAACGATGATTATATACTGATAGACAGTGTAATTGGCAAAGTATGATTTTCTTATATACTCACAACACATCCCATCCAGTGTGACTGATTAGGTTTTAAACCCATGTAGGAGGCCATATGAGGAGAGACAAAATAATCAATAACTATTGCTATAGTAGAATAAAAACATGTTTGAACAAAATTATTTTAGAACTATGTGACTTTATTTTTTTTATACATATTTTTAATTTTAAAAAATCATACTCTTTGAGTCCACAGAATCATACTTTTGCATCTACAGAATCATACTTTTGAGTCTACAGAATAATACTTTTGAGTCTACAGAATCATACTTTTGAGTCTACAGAATTATACTTTCGATTCTACAGAATCGAAATAAATTTGTTATCATTTTATGTCAGGTCCTTTTGTCTTCAATAACATGCAAAGAGCGGCGTAGTGCAATCGAATTTTATTTAAACTTCGGATTGACTTAGAGTTAGTTAGGCACTGTTACGGTGGACACAATGAAATCGAGCTTAATACTTAAATACTGGCTTACAGACTCGAAAGGTGCGCATACGTGGGCCCTGTAACTCTAAACAATGTTGATATAGATTTGCATCGATGCTTAAACCTGTTGAGATCTCTGCGAGACCTCCGCCAAGATCTTCTAACCTATATCTTATCCGTGCCGGGGCGCGTGGTGTCATTCTACTGACAATAGTTGATATATTTGGCAGCAGATCTATCATATTTTGTGGTAGATTCGCCATATTTATTTTGTATTTATCATAATTCCTATTTTGAGTATGTAGCTACCAAAATTTGATTTTTAAGGAGGTGGGCGACGATGGTATTTCCGTCCAATTGGGGAAGTACCTCCGCATTACAGAATAACGCGGCCATAATAACCTCATGTTGTGTTCCCGATGGTGAGTAGGGTAGCCAAAGCTCATTGGAGAGTTTTTGTGCTGTCAGTGGGAAGACCAAAGGCTATTCCTGCTTTGTCTTCTACACTGACGGCACAGAAACTCTACGTTTACAGGGTCGGCAGCACGAGTGTGACTCCCCTGGTTGCACACGTCCATAGGTCACGGTAACCACTTTCCTTCAGGTGGGCCGTATGATTATCCTGCCATCTCAGTTGTATAAAAAAGACAAAATATCAACTGATAAAAATATATTTCTCAAATAAAATAACATGTTCTCGACTGCCTGTTCTTATGTCAGGGGAGACTAAAATCCTCCCTAATCCCACCAGGGGGTGAAACTAGTGGGTTAATGTGTCATTGCGTTGTTGTGTACAGTCGCTAACAATAATTATGGCGTACCAATTCTGTTAGCAAACCGACGCGTTCCTATTATTCAAAATAACATGTTCTCGACTGCCTGTCCTTATGTCAGGGGAGACTAAAATCCTCCCTAATCCCACCAGGGGGTGAAACTAGTGGGTTAATGTGTCATTGCGTTGTTGTGTACAGTCGCTAACAATAAATATGGTGTACCAATTCTGTTAGCAAACCGACGCGTTCATATTATATTGAATAGTAATTCGTCTGTTTTAATAGATGAATAGCAATTCATCTATTTTTAGCGATTAATAGTAATTTATCTATTTTAATACTACACTCTCAATGCAGTTAGATAGAGTCCATTGCATTATAATATTGAATTAATTAAATTCTTTAGTATATTATCAATTCATTGTTAGATACTCAATTTGGCTGAAATTCTAGCATCGGTGCAAAACAAATCTTAATTTCGTTTATAACGAAGTTAACTCAAAACGATATTGTCTGAAAAGATCGAACACTTTTAATACAAGTTTGCAAAATACGAAACCATTATAGCGAACTGTTTCTATAAAATGTATAGCATAACAGTATTACGAATATCATCTCCTAATCTAGTTTAGATTTACCAAATGAGAGATAATTTGATGCTTGTAAATACAATAAGAGTGCTAACCGTCACCGTATTTAAAACATCGGTATAGCTAAGTGGTAAAGGACTCGGCCGTACAATTGAGAGATACTAGGTTCGAGTTTTTTTGAAAATACTAAATAATTTCCTATTTTTCAAACTCGTATTAGTGGTACAGAAAGTTATGTAAGACTGTGTGTATTACTACTAACTATTGATGAGATATTTGCATGTAATTATAATATAATGATATATTTATTAAGCAGGTTAGCTGCCATAATTTCCAAGTGCTTCTATAGATTTGCCAAAATAATTCAAAATTTACATATAAAGTTAAGGTAAGAGAATACTGTTTCGTTGTAAAATTTCGGTTAATTTTAAAGGTAACAGTAGAACTGACCAGTTAGAAATTTGTATTATAATATTGAAATGTTAATCAGAATTGATGCGTATTCGGATAGTGTAATTAAAGGATTTAAATGAAGCAAAGCTATAGTTGAAATATTGTGTGACTTAACTTTACCCGCGGCTCTTTGCCTTTTAATGATGGCTATTGAGAACTGTTTAAGTCTCAAGGATACCTTGATAGATTTTAATGTATGCTTTTCCTGAAAAGTTAAGTCATGAAAAGTAAAACATACCGACAGACAGATGCTTTTACACATAAATTGTATTAGTTTGAATAAATAAATAGATAGAACTCGTGAATTGTCTGATAAAATGATAGGCGATATCAGAAGTTGTAATACTATCGCCATTTTTCTTTTATTATGTAAAATATTCTAGTCTTCCAATTTGTAATCTCATTTGTGTACATACAGCATCATAGTACTAATAAGTGTACGATTCCCAGTGGTGGGAAGTTCGCTAGGCACGAATATGTTCCTAGTGCGGGAGATGTAATTAAGAAAACATAACACAAATTGGTATATTCAGCTGTCTGTTTAAATATAAAATTTTAATGCTCCGTAAACTTGGTTGTGTTGCTTACTGTACTTTTATTATATTTAATATGTTTTGGCGTTAAGTTATTGGTTGGCACGTAAAGCAGTTTATTTACTTAGTATGTAATTTAAATATGGTGCGATTCTCATGTTTAGGTGCCAATATGTAATATAATATACCTATTTTAAAGTCTAATGCCCTGTGCAGAAAAGGTTGTTTTGCTAACTGTACTTGTAAATTATATGAGTGAATTGGCTGTTATGATTAATTCCATTTATATGTTTCAGTGTTTCAATCATCGGCTACCCAAGAATTTGTTAAAAAGTTTTTTTTTTCATTTCACTCATATTTTATTGTGATCTCATGTCTAGTCTCAAATATGTGTAAACTTGAGTTTATTTTATTTTTTATAAGTGAAAGATGTTGCTGCTGACTGTACTTTAAGGTTACGTGAATAAATATTTGTTTTATGATTAATTTTCGTTTGTAAGAGTTTATTGTTTTATAATTTATACCAACGTATGTCGGCTACAACCGCATCTATGCCACGAAGGTAATCTAAAATGAGTAGTCTCAATTAAATAGTTGAAAATGAAACGATCTGTAGCCTGAACGAGCACAATTGAAAAGTTTACGACCGTTTTGAATTTTTATTTCATATATGAATTTGAAAATGAATATATTCATTTTCATTATGGGTCAAAACGATAATGAAAATGAATAGGTTTCTCTTCAGATTGTTGAATTGAAGACTGCTTCTATAATTTATTCTGTGTGATAAGTCTTTTATGAGCCATTATCATCCCCTAGCTTAAATAACCGTTATTTAATTTTCTGTAATATATTTATTTACAATTATTAATTCAATTACTAATAGGTTACATAAACCTTTAAAATAAAATTGTTGAAAACATTATGACGGTATTACTGCACATATACGAAATATTATGTAAATTTTACTTCTGCCAAATATTAGTATTTGATTTTCTGTGATATATTTATTTAATATTATTAATTAAATAACTAATAGGTTTCATAAACCTTTAAAATAAAATTGTTGAAAACATTATGACGGTATTACTGCACATATGCGAAATATATGTAAATTTTACTTCTGCCAAATATTGATCAAAGCCAAAATTTTAATATTATGTATGTTGATATCGTTTCGAACGATTATTTTAAAATTTTACGTAAAAAAATATATGTAAAAAGCCATTTCAAAAGCTAAATAAGCATGCAGGAATATGTATATATATTCAACATAGAAAAGTCTAGCTAGAATATAAGTTGGAATGATATTATATACTTACTATGATATAATTATAAAATGACTGTATTTATGTCAAGATTATAAGGAATGTACTGTTAAGTACTGTACTGATACGAAATACTTAGGTGTTACCGGTATTTATATTTTAATTTATTCCTATGACAAATCGCCAAGCATTTATGACTTAGAAGAAACAAATTATGCCAAAGAATTACTAAACTATAAATATGATAGCGAACTTTCGGTTCGGTATTATTAATTATGTACATGAAAAAAATATGAACAACTTGTGTCAATAATATTCATTAAAAAAAAACTCAGTCCTCGATTTGTTTGGGGTAAGATTGTATACACATATTGGCTAATTTGACATGTTGTCTGGCAAATTATCCATTTAATTTTTCCTCAGATAAGTCGAGATTTAGCTGAGTCACATTGTAGAATATGGGCCTCAAATTCGTGAACAATCATAATTATGTTATACATCTGAGAAACCCATATATATATATTGGCATAATAATTCAAGAAGTGTACTGTTGGTCTAAAAACGCCACATTATGCGATTCCACTAAAAATGAGTAACTTGTATATATTTCCAGTAGATCTAAATATATTCGTATAACATTCGTAATATGGTCACTCATATGAGCAGTATCAAAACAATTCATTTACCAAGCAGATTCTTATTTGTTTTTAATATTGCCGCATGACAAAAATATTCTAATATGATTCCAATAAAGTGGCCTTTTTAGACCTATTCATCAGTTGCCCTCGTATTGTAAGAAAGCATATAATCGCAATTGTACTGGATATGAGTGAAGCGGTTGATTATGTACCTACTAAGTTGTGTACTATAAGTTGTCTGAGTACGAGAATTCTAGTTATTACGCGGTCTGTGCTAATTGTAATTTTAAAAATGAAAATAACATAAATCGGATTTCAATAAAAAATACATTCGAGCGATTGGTGACTTTATTTTTTATCCCTTCTGAAGCGATAACACTTAAATTACGTTAACTTTTTATTTGATTATTATGTAGGTAACTTATATATATTTTGGCGCAAAGCTGCGCGTGAAAAGGCCAGGCCTAAACGTTAAAACTGACATCTAGCGGTGGTGTACTATACTATTACCACTCTTACAAACTCGCTCCACTTTCAAGTTATTAGTTTCTGATATGATACTAGATGTCTCTGTAACAAATATCTTAATATATATAAATCTCGTGTCACAATGTTTGTCCTCAATGGACTCCTAAACCACTTAACCGATTATAATAAAATTCGCACACCATGTGCAGTTCGATCCAACTTGAGAGATAGGATAGTTTAAATCTCAAATTATAGTCCGATTCGCGATAACCGACATCCACGCGGGCGGAGCCGCGGGCGACAGCTAGTCTAATATATAAAATTCTCGTGTCACAGTTTTCGTTGCCAAACTCCTCCGAAACGGCTCGACCGATTCTCATGAAATTTTGTGGGCATATCGGGTAGGTCTGAGAATCGACCAACATCTATTTTTCATACCCCGATTCGCGATAACCGACATCCACGCGGGCGGAGCCGCGGGCGACAGCTAGTATAATATAAAAATGAATAGCTGAATGTGTTGGTAAACGCAAATCTCAAGGACATCTGAACAGATTTAGGTAATTCTTTTTGTAGAATATTTCTTGCAGTAAGAGGATGGTTCTTACTCAGAGAAAAAAATAAAACAGAGTTACGCCGTCACGTGAATGGTAACAGAACTCCACGCGGGCGAAGTCGCGGGCATCAGCTAGTTATTAATAACTTTTTCATAAACCGTAATTATATTAACCCTGAAGTTAAAAAAATTAATATAATAAAAATAATAAAATAAAATTAATATAATTATTAATTTAATAATAAATTAAATTTTTAATAAAAATAAATAAATTATTATCTAATAAAATTAATATAATTATTTACTAAATATGATGACTCTATAACCGTTTAAAGATCAAGAGGGTTAGGTTAAAATGTGCAAACCACAGAAATATATAGGGCTATGTGAGCGGGAAAAGCGTGGCAACTTTTTAGTCAATTGCTGTCCTATGAGACAGGAACTTTCGAACGCTTACTCAGTACTGTTAAGACTAGCTTGTAGTAACAGTACTGAGTACTGTTGTACCTACTACTGAGTAAGCTTCTAATAACATCGTTAAAAGTATCGTGAAAATGCCATATTGTGATATTTTCAACTGTAAAATAAAAATGGGGAAGAAAATTGGAAGAATAAAGGTATTTCTTATCTCTCGTGAGTATTATAATTACAATGAAAAAGTCACCACGCGCGACATAAGCACTGCGTATATATGGCCTCTATTCTAATATATTTCTGTGGTGCAAACCCCATTCAGTTTAGCTTGAACACAAATGATTACCTTCATCCTCCGGCCTAAATATAGAAGAATCCAATCTTACTAAATAGACACCTACCTACCTCCTACCTATAGATATTCGTCTACTGTCTCTCATCGGGCACTGTTCCAGACGTCACACAGTCTGGACGATTTTAACTGTAGCTGACAACCTATTATTATTATAAACGAGAAAGATTTTTGAATGTTTTTGAACACAATCATACTTAACGTACCTAAGTAGCTTGAATTTGATAGGTACCGTGAGGTTATATTCCTTAGAACCCGATTTATGGCGGCAAACCCAATGGGTGGCATGGTACATGAGTGCATGACGAACTAGATCGAGATGAGATTTCATTTCAACTGGTTTCCCCTTTTTTACCCTTCGACTGTGGTACAGACCAGAGTGGGTTGATAGATCTAGGCTAAAAATCTAATAGCCTGGCTCTAAGAAACCCCTTGGGTCCGACTCCTCACCTGCTAGTTATTGCACCGGCTGAACTGCGGACTAGGGTCTGGCACAGGATCCCCTCTTATGGTTTTGAAGATACTACTGTCACGAGTCAGTTGCTCTCGTATCTACAAACTGACCTCGGGAACCAAAATTTACTTTAGTGTAACTGAGGGGTTTCTAGGAAAACATTGATAATTTTTAAGATGAAAATTGTTTTTGGACGCATTGGGCAGTTTGCATAGAAAAACGAAAGTCATGGAACACGCCTCATCGTCGTGTCCCGACATTCACCTACGTCACCGAGCGCAAAGCGAAGTCAAACAGACGTTCTGTTGCCAATGACACTTTTTAAATTTTATACGGCCAGTAGTACCTACCTATTAGACAAACTGTAACAATTTGCAATTGACACCTAAGTATTTGAAGTGAAAACTTGTTTAGGTGCGTTGAGCAATTTCTGTGAAGTAAATACTATTAATTTTTATATTACCTACTGTTGTGTCATTTCTATCGGCAGTATCTAAAGACTGACCCGCATATTTATTTAAACTTGCTCTAACTTGAGCTAGGTACAAGAACTACAAGAACGAAAACAAGCATCACAGAAGCAAATAATTTATTGGAGTAACGCGATCAGTCAACTATCTTTAGTTACTTAGGTACCAACTTTAATGCAGAATATCTTAAATAATTACAACGAATACAACAATAAGAAAACTTTAATTAAAAAACTAAACAGAAACATTTCTAAAATAAAACAAAAACACTTGAAACAAATTCATTTTGAATGGCGGATTTAATAAATGCTTAAGTGGGAGCGCGCTGTGTTATTTCTCTTTGAGACTGGCCAAAGAGAATGGCAAGAAAAATGGGTATACCCACCCGCCACCCCCTCAAGGAGGTACGGCTTTGAATAAAGAAAAGTTAAAATTTTCTTAAAACTCCCCCGGGCAGGGTGGCCGCCTCTATCTATCTTCGTTTAAGTATTGGCAAAAATTACCCCCCAGCTATTGCTGTCTCGTTCACCCGAGGTTGTCATTGGATATTTTTTAAGCGTAGCATTTAAGATGATTGCCTGTTTAGGCGTTTTAGTAATAAAGAGTGGGTAGTAAAAAGTTGAAAGTCTGGGCGTAAATAAAATGCAAATTAATGAAAGGTTCGCATGTATTTTGTTAAGGTTAGGTTTAAAGCGATAGCCCGTATTACGGCTTTTTTTTCTGCCATACAGGTGGGCAGAGAAGTACAAGGCCCAAGGTTACCGTGGCTTACAGACGTGTGCTACACCGGGGACGTCACACTCGTGCTGCCGATCCTGTAAAAACTTTCTTGAAGAACCCTATATTGTAGTTGGGTGGAAAATTACTACAGGGAGTTCATTCCACGCCTCACACACTATTCAAAATTTATCAAAGGTGTTGAATGCGCTCATTGTTGAAATTTACATGTTTGTCTCTGTCTTTTTACAATGCAGAGCTCTTCAAACCGGTCGCCAAAGGAGGGACCACTATATTAAAATGGCAGCCAGAATGCCTTGACTTTTCCCTCCTTCCTGTTATCTGATCTCTGTCTGATCTTCATATTTGGTAAACACCATTAGTTCTAACAATAATACAATTAAATCAAAACAACAGTTTGATTAGCTTGTGGTATCAAGCTTAGGACTCAAGATCTGCAACTACCTACCAGTAATTACTTATAAATTAGGCACTTATTTTTAGTCAGTTGTGTATCCTTTGAATAAGTACTAAATAACACTAAATTTGAAAGTAGACTTGTACCTACATAGATACTTACAACAACAAAAAAAACAAAAATAATTGTATATACTCGTACATTACATATAAGACAGTGCTACATAGATACGCATCAACAGGTGGCCTAACTTATAAGTATATCTGTATGGTCAGCAAAATAATCAGGCTTTATTTCTTACGTTTTTATAATTGTGAAAAAGTAAAAAGGCTTCTTTCTGTGTTTAGCTACTGATAAAACTGGTCTTCATTGTGATATTGATATTTCGTTGGACTCGGTACAACTAGTACCAGTATGGTATGGTATGGTATGGTAGTATGGTAGTTATGTGGTGTGGATTTCCATGGAGCAAACTCCAAGCTCAGAAGCTTTCACATCGGAGTTCGGAGTCCGTTTCATCCTTATTCTCCTATTGGTTTGGCGTTTACCGTAAACCTACATCTCAGTCTAGTCTGTTCATTCACCAGTAGCTGATGAGATTAGCTTATTGATATAGGCACAACCAAAAGACGCATTTAAGCTTGCTTAAGCCTACATTCGAAGATAATGAAAGCCCGTTAATAAAGACCCCATAAGTTTTAAAAACTAAGTTTTCAAAAAGTGTGTGTTGTTAACACGTGAAAAGCGTGCACGTGCGTCCAGTACCTCACGCATTTTAATTATGATGTTCTACTATTCATTTGTTTTTACGGGCTAGTCCGTCTTCTAGTGAGATTTTCATATTTTTAAACAAATTTTGATACAAAATATCACTTTACATAAGAAAAAAACTATAATTTCATAGCTACCTACTGTACAGAATTTCCAATTATTGAATATTTATTTGACCTTTTTTTGCTGTCTGTACCACTTGAAAAACTAAAGTTAACACGATTTAAGTTGTTCAAAAGCGCGAAGTTGATCTCCGTAGCGGCACTCGAGCTCACTTTCACATTCTTGCATATAATCTCCATCATACTTATATTTAACACTTTTGTACTACTTCGTACACTTGTGAGTGTTATAGGAGTGTAGTTACGTACAATTAGTAGAGCAGATTGACTTTGTGAAGTAGTCTGTGTCAGAAATATCTTAACAGCTAAGTCTCAAAATGATTTTAAAACGGTATCAGCCATGCTATTCCGAAAAACATAAACTCACTTCGAAAGTCATCTCGCAACTCACCTCGCAAGTCACTCTCACTTCGATACTCACCTCGCTTGTGATTATTTTGGTATTCTCAAGATAAAACCAAGGCCAAGTGTAGTGAAGTGACTATCGAGAATATGCGTGAGATTGCTCTATGGTACTAGGCATTGCACCTGAATATCGATATTGTACGATTTATATCGACTCGCTTATTTTGGCTGATTTGGCCTTTAAAATAATAAATTTCGTTTAATTTTAGCCGTATAAGCATTGTTGAATACGTTTTATTACATCAATATTTAATTTTAGACAGAAATGTCAAATGAAAATATTAGGCTGAATGAAAAGCTGCGGCTTTTGTCTTTGGAGACGGTCGTTCAAAAATAAAAATACCCAACTGTGCCTACGGTCGTCGCAAGGCGCGGTTTTTGTAAAGTTGTGTGTATGCTTTGCTGTAGGTACTTAACCGTGTGTTAATTTTCCATAATTTCATTGAAACTTTGAAAGGATGAAATGAGTACCTATTAATTTATGTGATAATTACGATCTCACGCTTTGCTATGCATGCATCTGCAATACTATTTACTTTAACATTGTATTTTTTATTTAAAAAAAAACAATTTAAGTTGTCTTTCTCAATATTAGTTTTTTTTTTATTTAGAGATTATTAGATATTTGCGTGGATAGTACCACTATATAGTTACTAGCACATCAGCTTCAACAAAAAAGAACGAGACATCTGTAATAACAAGAAAATGTTGTACCCAAATAAACAATTCTTGGATGAATACCCACCTAGAGTAAAAATGGTACTTTAATAATTTCCTACAGTTTAAATAGGACAGATACTAATACTTATTTTTCCAGGAAAATCACTTTTCAACGATGTCTTTTGTAGAGTTCACTCGCGGATTAGTAACTTTTGATTTGACAGATAAATTCGTATGTGAGTTCGAGATGACTTTCGAATTGGCGTGTAGGCAAGCGTGTTGGCGTGGCGTGACCTCACCTGTAGGCAAGCTGGTGGACTCGCTTAATGACTTTTCCTTACAGGGGGAATACACTACTAAGTAATATTTGACTAGTTATCACTTTAGAAAAAGAAAGCGCTGTTGTATTTAAACCGTCAAGCTACGTGGGTAACAAATGTCAGGCAATTGCGGCCTCTCCGGTTCCTGGTAGCAGGTGTAGACCGAAGAAGTACTGACTTCAGACTTGACATCGTAGACGGTGACATACGTGCCGATGGTCTCACTACCATAGACGCTCAAGACCGTGCGAAGTACAAAACGACCCTGGACTTCAAGGCCTTGGCAGCGACTGGGGCTTTCACAAGGACTTGAGTTACTTCAAGGATTCTGATAATACCTCCTGATCATTATCCAACCGTTGTCCCCGATTGCATCCAAGACTTATAATTTGGTGCCCGTGGTCGCTTACAGTTTCTCTCCTTTTGGTTTAGTTTATACAGTTTTTATTGGACTTACTGCCGTCTGAACTCCCAATTCCGAGAACCTGAAACCTGCTGAATAACGGATGAGGATAATCCGTCAAGTCCCGAAAGGAAGGTGTGCCCTAGAGCCTGATATCAATCAACAGTTGTACTGGCAAGCAGATGATGTAGACTTGGGCTTCGAAAATATTGATGGTGTCCAGAAATGATAACTTATATACATCCTTACCAATCTTCTTGATCCTAGCGTTATTCCCAGTTGCATCCAAAGCTTTCAACTTGGAGTCTGGGGTCCGCTTTTAGCAGTCTAATGTATAGACTGCCATTTGACCTCCACAAACCTAATGCGATATCGAAGCACTACGGTTAGACCAGTTGTTAGATTTTTGAGGGCTCCAATTACCCGTAACGACTGTCATAGATGTTCGTATGGCAACCGGGACCGACGGCTTAACGTGCATACATCCATACCAATATTTCACGTATAATTATGAAATAAATTCACATACAACACACACATACACATACATGCACCAAAACTATTATCTAAATTTATTTTTGAGCAGTTGTGTACAAATATAATAGAATGTTAGGCTTAAACTCGACATGAAAATTATGTTTTGAAGCTCGAGAAAACAGGGCGGCCATTTTATATTGAAATGAAAATTATTTTATTTTAACAAAATTGAAACTGGCCGGGCTGTTTTCTTGTACAAATTTTAATATCTAAGGGAGATAGGCTATTTATATTTTTCCCACCCCGTTTCTTTTGGCGATTATTATTCTGTATTCCAATGGGCTGGGGGGTGGAGGGGCCCGCCCCTTAGACTCTTTCCTTTTTGCTTCTTAAGTCCATCTTGAGACGGAATAGAGAATGGCGTGGAGTTGATTTATAATCTTTTTGAATGATTTTTTTTTATTAATACCATAAATATTGCAACAGTATGTTGCAAAAATGTAAGTATTTCTTGTCTTGTTTTGTAGAATAAATAAATGTAACATAACGATTGACTACTATATGGATAGGAAGGTAGATTGACTACTGTATAGGTATTAGACTAGAAAAGCCGTCTTGTTTAGTAGAAAAATTTATATGGATCAGGTGGCTACGGTGCCTCATCTATATCAAGGAGCCAATTGGTGAAAGAGGTCACATGGCAGTTGCTTCACGAAAAATATTTCGGAAGAGGTAAGACACGAAAGTATTTTTTTCGCATTGAGAAATCCGGCTGGGGGAGGCTCTTCGCCCGAATACCGCGGCCATAATAACCTCGTGTTGTGTTCCCAGTGGCTCACTGGAGAGTATTTGTGCTTTCAGTGGGAAAACCAAAGGCTCGTCCTATTTTGTCTTATAAAAATTCTTCTTTGCAAGAAACTATCTGGGCAGCACGAGTGCACAGTAACCACTTTTCATCAGGTGGGCCGTGTGCTAGTCTGCCACCTAAGTAGTGTAAAAAAGTTCAGCGGCATCACAGTTAGACTGGCAAGCCGATCGCAATTTAGTTGGATAGATCATGACTTTAATAACACACTTTTACCTTTCTATGATATTTATCACAATAATATGAAACAATAAGTTTCACCAAGTGCCACTAATCAACAGTATAAATAATGATGATAAGGCAATATGAAATTTGAATTCCAAATACGGATTAGGACGAAAAACTAGATAAATGAGTTATTGATAGGTATCAATAACCATATTGGAATAGCGCGTTTTAAAAAAATAATAGACATGTCAAAAACGTCTCCACTCTACTCTATATTCCCTGGTTCTGTCACTTACCCCTTTTACTGGAAAAACCGTGGCACCTACCCGGAAGGGGTTCGATATTTAAATATAAGAAGAACACCCCCTTTTTTCTCCCCCTACCCCCGGATTTATGGATTCGGCCCGGAGTGGGCTCCTAATTACTTATCTTTGAGAATACAAATCAATCGAAAGCGAAAAAGGCTTTTGGCATGAAAGCCTTAAAAGCAGCCGTTATTATATTTATTTTGTTCTTGAGACGAGTTTCATATTGAGGCGAAAGGTTTAAAGGAAAGATTTGAACAAATATACATTAGTAAAATATGTTTCCAAGTATCCACGAATCGAAGAGAAAGTTTCCCTCTTCCTACAGTCCCGGGTCCTTTAAGCGGGGCGTGAAAAAGCATCTGATGAGGCCGTCAAGCTGAGTGCCACCATTGTTAACATGGCACGTGTATATAATGGTGGCCCTCTTTCCTGAGACTTTGCCTTCAGCTTACCATCAGGCGAGGTAAAGTCAAATTGACGTGTCCTATATAAAAAAATAATTAAGTTTGTTATCTGTCCCTAGGGTTATCGTACTTAGTGCGCATTTAATTCTTCACCAATTCAAGCAGGCATGATGAAACACCGTGCGGTTAGTTGGTTCGAGTCGAACATACCTACCTCACAGAACAGATCCAGGAAATTGGATGGAGCCCAGTGGGTACAGATACTACACATATTTAAAGAAATATCTGGTAACTTGTTGAAAATCTTACATTGAAGTCACTGTTTTGTATAGTGTGATTGTTCAAAAATATGTGGAACGTGTGGAGTTTAGTTATGTATTTCCCTAACCTCTTTAGCTAAGCTAATGTTAAGAGTTACCGTCGGTAGTGTTATGACCAGAATTAGTACTCGGGATCTCGCTATCGTAAGGCCGCATTTTAACCACTAAACTACAGGCTGAATTGAGAAGCAACATTGTGGGTAATCTGTTGAAAGACGGAAAGACAGCGGGACCTTAGTCATAGAACGGAACATTAAAACGTGAAAATTTTAGGCCAAAATATGAGAACATTTCATTGTAAATTATTTGGCACAGGTTACATAATAAATTATAATATTATGTACTTGTAATCTTTAATTTTAATTCTTTTAAGTTGAACTCAAGCTTTGCTTTGAGTGTTGTAGACGTCACATTAAAATATTGATAACATTTTTACTGAGGTATGTACTGACTGATGTATTATCGAGAGATCTACACAGTACTACTCCTAGTAGCATTCCTGTAGGCTAGATACGTATGACACTCCAATTTTGGCACTCATCATAAATCCGTCTTGAAATTGAGGTCATACGGGTCTTTTTATGGTAGGGTTCAAACTTTGATGGCTTACGGGTAGGTACTTAACCTTCTTGTATGTATTTGAAAGAAAAGTTTAAGTAAAATTTAAGTTCAATAAAAATTATGTACATTGAAAGCGTTACCATATCTTAACGAACTTTAAATAAACTTAAGAAATTAATAATAATTAGTAAATTATTAATTAATTTCCCCAATAAAGTTTACATTAATCTATATATATCAAAATCAATGCCAATTTTCGTTGTAATTTTATAACTCAAGAACGGGCTTACCTATGCAAACCAAATGTTTAGGCTTTGTTCGGACTATTTAGTAGATGGTTTATGTGAAGTTTGCACAAAATCGGTCGAGCGGTTACATCCACGTGAGCGGAGCCGCGGGCAAAAGCTAGTATAACATATAACGCATGCAATCTGTTATTGAGACCGACTGCTATCTGACCTTCCAATTCCCAAGAAGAGCCTACACCAGAACTGCATTGAGCCGTTGCACCGGCGTACAGGTGTAGTTGGCCTAGATATCAAAAATCTTGATGCGTTGATACATCCATTACAATGTATACAATAAAACTACATTTTCACAGTGATGTATCCTAAACTGTAGATGCGTTATTCGTACTCTAAAATGGCGACAAAAAAATTATGAGTTTGGTCATTATTTTATGCACCAATCAGTGTCACGACATTGCGCAACGGAAAAATTACTTCTTTAATAAAAACATCGTAATTAGAAAATTATTATTGATATGAACAAAATATAATTTTGACGTATTATAAGTACTAAGGAATATTTTTATTTTATTTAGTGTGTGCCATTTTTGAAAGCCGCCATTGTCAATGCATGACGTATCTTCAGTTTAAATCATTGCATTTTCCATTCATGTTCATATAATACATTATTGCATTTTCATCAGTTTAAAGCTTGATTTATTACTATGTTATTTTTGTTTTAACACTTAGCCCAACAAGCAACGGTGGTTTGTTGTCTACAAAAATGGTTTCAGGGATAGTAAATGGTGATCGTCTTATATCTTCAAGTAGGTAGGTATTCCAAAAATAAACTATTTCAAAGACGCTAAAATTTTATGTTGTTATTCACGTAGTTAAACTATTATGAAGTCTTTCTAAAATCTGCTTATTTTCGGGTGTTAGTAAATGAAAAACTCAATTCCAAATTTACACCTTGTCCCATCACAAATAGATGATAGATATTTTAATAAATAAAAAGCAGGCAAGCTAGTCAATATTAAATTTTTTGTATCGTATTCCGTTTCAGTTTTTGTAGATATTTGTGTGTTAAAGTTAATCTGAAACAAAAAAGAATCTTAATTAACTTAACTTGGAGACAAAAAGGCTTGATGAGGGGACTTATATCAATGGCTACGTAGTAAATAAGTTTGTGAAATGTGTGTAAGGTGTACCCAGCTTGGTACTCCTGCCAATTGGCAGACGAGAGCCTAACGTAGATGAGATTTACTTAACCCTGAAGATCCTAATGCTGAGATTACCCAACGAAAATCCCTGAAAACTACACCACCTGATATGGTAACCAAACTCAAGATCACAAATATACCAGACACAAACAAAGCATAATCACCATTTATGTTGCCAAGAAAACATTTTTATGAGATGATTTATATAAAAATACAATGGAGAATGGAATAAAACAGCATCTTTTGTGAAATAACACGATGGAGGGGAGAGGTGGGGTGTGCAGGAGAGGGGGAGGGTGGCGGCCATCGCGAACCACTTTTCTTTCTCTCGCCAAAGCCATTTTGAAAGGAACAATAGATTTGTATGGATACGTCTCGGTTCAGAATTTATTTTATACTCGGTAAATAATAAAGACTATTTTTTTTCTTTCTTTTTCTGGTCTTTAATATTTACCTCGACTTATCTTCAAGAACGCGAGGAAGAACTGTGCTGTGCTTTTCCCAAGCGACTACAATATGGCGTTCTTCAAAAAGGGCATAAGACGTTTTCTTCAGTGTCAGCAGCGCGAGTGTAACGCCTCTGACATTGCATATGTTTATAGACCACGGTAAACATTCTCCATCATGTAGCCCGTGTGCTTGTATGCCACCTCATTGATATACATTTATAAAAATTACTCGTCGCAATATCATTTTCTCTTAAAACATATTTTAAAATTAATTATTTCACAGTCATTTATTTTATATTATTTTTTATTCACACTGCTTCCGATAAGAAAAGTAACTAAAATCTATCCTCTCACAAGTTTTGGGACTGTTTGTATTGTTTAGTATTGTTTTTTTTATGTGTACCTTGCAGTTAACAAAATAATAAAAAATAAATCACAATTCAATGTGCATATTCACGTAAATCTCTGAGAATATCTTTTTTTTTTCTATATCGTTATGTATGTTTAAGATAGGGATGTGATACTCACAATCAACCGTGAAACAACATTTTTCTTAGAAACTAAAAGCCTTTACTTTCGACCAGTCTCTTTCTTGGGAACTAAGCTACCTGGACCTGTTATAGATAGTCAAAACTTTCCTCAACCTACATCTCACAAAGGTTGGGGAAATTGAGGTTGCCCTTTTTTATACCACTAAGGTCACAGACAAGCACACGGCCCACCTGATGGAAAGTGGTTAACGTGGCCTACGGACATGTGCAACACCAGGGGAGTAGAAGACAAAGCAGGAATTACCTCTTCAAATAATAATTTTAATTTGTATATATACATTATAACTTTATGTTCTTATCCACACTATCCTATCACTGTCTAGAAGTCGAGGGCGATGCGATGTTTTTTCACTCGTTTTATATTAAAATCGGGAGAGCCAAGGAAATTGTCAGTCAGATAGGAAATTGCCAGCGAGTCAGCGCGGACCCGGCTCGTGACTAGGCGCCTTTATAACTGTTAAGCTTTTGATTGTAATGACTACTCTATTTATTAAGAAGTCTCCGAGAAAATATTTTAAGGCTAAGATGTTGCTTATTTACGTAGGTATATAAAGGTGGGGGCTTAGTATCAATGACTATCGCTTGAGTTTAACTTTCTAGAGACAGATTCCGACTCTAATTGTATAGCTATTGGGTAAATAATCGGTGGAAAGCACAATATGTTATATAAATCACTTTATTCTTGTGTATATTATAGATATAGAATATTAGCAACCGAAATTATCGAAATAACTAATATTCCCTCTAATCCCACCAACTAAGCTAAATTGCTTGTGCTAGGAGTGGGTTCACGTCGGTAGTGTAATGCCCAGGATTCGCACCCGTGACCTTTCGATCGTAAGGCCGATTCTTTAACCACTAAGCTTCTACTAATAACCTCATCTATATTGACTTCTCACTATCAAGCAGGGTTGTAAACAATTGACGGTCTGAATATTTAAAAAAAAATTACTTGTGTCTCGGGAGCTCGAATGTCAGCTGCTCACCACTTGCAGAGAGGTGGGCGAATGCGGATCTCGAGCAGCAGCCGGTAGGTGAAATATAATTAGTAGGTATCGTTTGCACTGAGTTAAGTATCACCTTTATTATTATAAGTCTTCAGGCTTTCACGGCCGGCGTTGCATGTAGAATATACTGTTTCCGGGCTGTTTGGCTGTGGTCTATGTGAAACTTGCGTTACAACGCGTGAAACTTGCGTTCCAACTCAAGTTTCACATAGACCACAGCCAAACAGCCCGGAAACAGTACATTCTACCTATATTATTATCTCAGCACTAGTCCCGTTTGCATCCGAGGCTGGTGTTAAACTGGGAATATCACACTATCAGCCACGTGTGAGTTTCTGATTATGATAGAATCTAAAAACCTGCCAAAACGTCAATAAACTTTCGAAAAATATGGTTGTGGAAATACATTTACAGTCAGCATCACTAAAATGTTGATAACAAAAGTACTCAAATTAATGCAAATACCAAAATTCCGATTTTATATTGGTTATTAGAGTACTCAAATAGTTGTGAGTATCCATGGTGGACCAACTATCTTAACAATCGGTTTTCCAGAATTATGTCAATTAGTAGAGTATTCATATTCATATACACAATCAAGCTGGTCCATGGTATCCAGACAAGTATAATTACAAAAATCCAGACATTCATACTTTTCTACTTGACTGTACTAAATTAAATTATACTCGACTTGATACCATCGACAATATAGTATAAGTTGGACCACTGTGGATACTTACAACTATTTGAGTACTCTAATAACCAAAATAAAAATGGAATTTTGGTATTTGAATTATTTTAAGTACTTTTCTTATCAACATTTTAATGATGCTGAGTGTACATAGAAGCGTAAGTAAACTCCACAGACCGACAAGCCATTCCGTAGTTTCCGGATTTCAGAATCCGGATCCGGTACTGCTCCTGCGGGAGCAACTGCCATCTGACCATGACGGATCTAGATGTTACTCCTTCCCCCTTAGTTTTATGTATTCTTCGGAACTTACTTTTTCCATGGGTTTCCGATATTTCGGCGCCGTTGCAAGCACCATGATCACGGAGATACTGCAGAAGCAGCAGTAAACGGTGGAAACGTTTTAGGAATAAATATATCCTAGTGGTATGGGTAATGGACTGCTGAGACGAGGTCTCGGGTTCGATCCCAGGTTTCCCATGGCACACATCAATGACTTTTCGATGCTTTTCGAAGTTATGTGTGTATTTATCGCAGGTTTATAAGTGCCCGGTTAATGGCAATAGGCTCGCCACCTATTACATTGGGACCTAAACATAAACTGGCGAAATGTGGGTGCTAGCACCTCTGCCTACCCCTTCGGGGAAAAAGGCGTGAGTTATTTTACCCTCTTTCGAGATCTTTTACTATGTATCAGCACTATCGCCGGTTGCTATCCCTATACCTCTAATAATAATATGAGTGACCATGATAGTCTAAATACTACAGACCCTACAGAATACCCCGGCCATAATCACCTCGTGTTGTGTTCCCTACGGTGAGCACGGTAGCCAGAGCTCACTGGAGAGTTTTTGTGCTGTCAGTGGGAAGATCAAAGGCTATTCCTGCTTTGTCTTCTATACTAACGGCACAGAAACTCTCTGTGTTTACAGGGTCGGCAGCACGAGTGTGACTTCCTTGGTGTTGCACATGTCCATAGGCCACGGTAAACACTTTCTATCAGGTGGGCCGTGTGCTTGTCTGCCAGCTCAAAAAAATATCTATAACATTTTTAAAATTAAATTAATGTAAAACTTTGCTAAAATTTTAGTCTTCTAAATAAAATTTAGAATGGCAGCTATTTGTAAATAACCATTATCGGTATATACTCGTATTTCGTAGTAAATGGCCGGCCTCACAATGAAAGAGGAGCCTCACTGATATCTTTTTAGAAAATACCTTCATTACTTTAGATAGCTATTATTTATGTTGAATTGACATCGTATCTTATATTTTTTTAACATCACGCTATATAATTATGTGAGGTTGGAATAGAGATAGTTTTATTGTAGTCGTTTAAAATATATCTTGTTCCCTTCTTTCTTTTTTAATTGCATAAAAGACAGATTCATAAAAAGAGTTTAAAGAAGACGTTGAACGTTTATAAGGCTTAAAAAAATCTATAAAACTAACGAAAGGGATTATATGTATAATATAAAAATGAATAGCTGTATTTTTTAGGTTTTTTTTTAACATGAGGGAAAATCCTTCATGGATGCTATGCCGGACTCCTAACGACTAAAAACCCTCACGTACCGCCTAATAGCCTGCAGTTGGTAGCCCTGGGTAAGCCCTCGGAAGGATGTCCCAGGACTACCAACAGATGAATAGCTGTATGTGTTGCTTAGCGCAAATCTCGAGAACAGCTGAACCGATATCGCTAATTCTTTTTTTTTAACATTCCTTGCAGTACGCGCATGGTTCTTACGCAGAGAAAAATTTAAAAAGTTGCCTCATAATGTCTAAAAGCAACACTTTTCTAAACTCCCATACAAACAATTCGTAATAATAGTTAAAAGTCAATTTGAACTTAAATACTATAACACAAAGTTCAAGTGTATGTGGAGAGGTTCTGGGAAGGCACAACAATTGAGTGACGCATAATAGCTTAGGGTTGTTACAGGTTTGAAATATGCCACGGGCGAAGCCGATACGGGTCAAATATTTTCTAATAAGAAAACTCTACGTTAAATAAATCGCCAAAATAAACTTACCAGAAAAATAAAACGTCATCATTACTTATTATTTTATTTATTTTATTTTTTATTTTTTTATTATTATTTTATATGCAGAAGTTTGGATAGATGGATGGGTGAATGTTTAAAACTAAATAACGCCAGAATAAAAGAATCTAGAAGAAATCTGGTAGAGATATATCTATAGTCTAGAGTTGCACACAGGTTGCCTACTTTTGTCCTGGGAATAAATTTCTAGAGATAACTGAAATCAGCCTCATAGTGTTATAATACAAAAAAATTGTTAGAACTTTTCCATTACATCAAATTTTGTATCTTTCATAAAAAAAATTGCAAATAATAAATGTTTAACTCTCAACGCTACCTATATACAATAGATTCTTCTCCTTGTGCCAAAACCATTTTGAAAGATCTCTTGTCCGCTTGCAATTTTCCCCTCCTCAGTACTGTTTTCTTCAGTAGGGGGGAGGGTTGCCAGTTCTACATATAATGGGCTCGCATTTATTTTATTCCGGAGCGTCATTTTTGCCACGACTCCCCTTCGTGGATCGTTTTTGTAGGGCGTCCGGCGATGGTGAAGGTGCTCTTTATTGGCTCTGAAAAAGGAAATACATGATATTTAATTCGTTTGAAGAGTAATTTTTGTTAAATTCGGTGAGAATTAGTTACAGAATTAATTTTGCATGTAATAATAAATACTTATTTAGTATAACATTTTTTTTATCATAGATAAAAATTTAAAAATCAAATATTTTTGTTGATATAGATTAGAAATAAAACCGTCTGGATGCTTCTGAATTGATGTTTACAGCTAGATATACCTCTTTTTTATTTCTCAGTAATTATAATTTGCTGCTAATCGCTGTAAATACCTCAGTTTATTCATGATAACTCAAAAAAAATATTCTAGCTAGTGTTGTAGATTTTAAAACAAATTCTATCTAGAACGCTACACTGTATTAGATTAACAGTCACGTGATGTCATATATTAACAAAAATACAAAAATAACACCCAAACAAGATAAAATACGAGTATAATAAAAGAGGCGACGCTCCCCACAGCGCCGAGGTCCAGCCTTCCTATCTTTTTGCGAGACTTTACTTTCTTCAAATAATTGTATAGATAACGCGGGACAAAGAAACGAACCCCCCACCCCCACCGGGGTGGGGTGGGGGACATTTTTAAAGTACCCCCTTTGATCAAGCAACATTTTGACGGAGCGATGTTTTAATTATTTTAAGAAAAATCGTTTTATATCTTTTGTATTTAGTTTAGCTACGGCGTAGAGTTTTTGTAGGTGGTGCTACGGCGTAGCTGCTTCATGCGTAGCAAGCTGGTACGAGGGTGTAAATGTCATATATGCGTTGTAACCTTGACCTTGTATGAATACAAGAATACTGCTTTATAACTCAGTAGGGTATTGCAGCAGGGTTTTGTATGAACTGTTGATTAATAACACAATAATGTTACTACAGGAACTATCGGGATATTTTATCATGTTAGTTTAAATATAGATTCAATAATGAATGAATATTATGATAAAAGAATAAATACGAAATATATTACAATTTCTTTTTCAATATATATTTGTAATATTATTGTTATTTTGATGCGATATTCAACTGTGTTTTGTGATTCACAAGAAGCAGTTTTTTTTTTCATTCAGACAATTACAAAACATTAGCTTCTGTCTTTCAGTCGCGTAACTATTCTTATTGGAACAGATCCAATTCGTACCCTGATCTCAGACTTACTGTAAACTAGCCAGAAATTAAATAAACAAGCTGTTATATTTATGGTGTCTTATGAGTATGAACCATTTACCACATTTGTTCTAGGTACCCCTGGAACATATTTTAGGTTAAGTTAAGGTACGGAAAAGTTCCTGAGGAATCCATGAGGCGTACACTACGTGTTCTACTTATAATCCTAATCTCATTTTCGGTTTAGTCTCCGTTTCGATAAGGTGGTCGATTTTGCTTTTGTACGTATCTATGTTTGTTTGTCAGTTCAGGTCTACACATCATTCTCTCTCTGGTCTAGTGGCTCTATTACCACATTTCTATACTGATTTTAATCAAACTTAGCACTCATGTTCTTTGACTTAAAACACAACTTTTGTCGAAAGCTTTGTTTACTATCGCGTTATTTGTGAGCCGATTTTGATGATTTTATGGCTGAAACATCAAGGACATGATTCCTCACATTCGATTCTATAGTTGTGAAAAAAAAGAAGAAAATATGAAGGTGAGCTTCGTGATAGATACATGTGCGCTACAGCAAACTTCCCCGTCTACGTGTTTTTTTTAACAGGTCGTCATTATATTTAGTGGGATTTTTTTTAACGTCCGGGAATCCCCCACTGTTACCCCCCTCCTGAGCCGGAGGGGGAGGTTATCTCGGACTCGAACCGACTAAACCGCACGCCGTCTCTGGGTCGATGTGCTAGGCCGAAGGTGAGGTTGTCTCGCGACATATCCCTCGCACCCCGGCTGACCCAGGGCCATTTCTCTCGGTCTGGCCCCCCTCGGGAACTTTTTAGTGGGGCTGTTTCACATAGGAAGACGCGTGTCGCTTTCCTTTTTTATAGATACCAGAAAAATGTATTATCATATCAGCCATATCAGCATTATAATGTTATATCAGCCGCACATAGTCCACTGTTGAACATAGGCCTCTCCTATAGACTTTCAGAACACGATAGAATCCGTTAAAACAAAACTACCATTTTATGTTTATCAAATGATCCTGTGACAGGTCTCAATCGAAAGATATGTAAATTATTAAAAAAAAATTGTGTTAAAAAAAAAATATGCTTGTAAATATTAATATTGAGTCAGATGTTTTGTTTACTTGTGTATGAATCGCGAAAGAATCTTTGAAAAAAGTCTTCCCACTGTCCACGGGGATTATTTCCCGGTATTAAAAGCTTGTATGGTATTCAAGATTATAATGTATCCCTGTACTAAATTATATCTGGATCCATTCGCTTAGTACGTGAATGAGTAACCAACATCCATTCATACAAACATCTTTTCAAACTAAAAACTTAACAAACATCTTTAGATGTGAAAGCTTATAATTTCCCGACATATAAACCTTTCGTGTGTACCATTCTTTTGCTGGCAGTATTATTGAAAAAAAAACCTTCACATTAATAATATTAGTAGTATTCCATGACTTTTAAAATTATCTACTATGTTTTCGTAGCTTAAACGAGCCAATTCATTCGATAATTCCACCCTCTCACTTATCATTATTGACTTATAGTAGCAATGCCAAAAAATGGAAAAAATTATAAAGGCGGCCCCTTTGGGAAAACATACAAATATGTGTTTTGTATCAATCATTAGACTTCTTTTCAAGTATTCTAAATGCACAGAAATGATTAAAAAAAAACAGCAAACAAATTACTCTATCGCAATTTATTTGCTGTTTTTTAATCATTTCGTTAAAAAGATATCGATCGAATTGAAAACTTCCTCCTTTTTGGAAGTCGGTTAAAAATAGTTTTATTTCATAATAATTATGAAAGTTTTGGAAGATGTTTGCTAGTTAATCACACTTAAAACGTTGAACGGATAGACCAGAATAGAATAGAATATTATTTAGATACAAAATGGATTAAAAAAACAAAACAACAAACAATAAAATAATCTTAATTAAAAACTAAATTAAAACCAAAAGTGGTCTGTATGCAATCAAAATACATTAAAAAATTATGTAATATCTCAAGAAAGTCATCAAATTATGGCCTGCGTTAATTATTTGAATTTACTCTCAGTAACCGACGTGCCATCACAGGACCGCAATGTATTTCATAGCTACCTACTTATATTTATAATCAAAAGTGTATTTAATATGTTTATCCGTGCTCTAGAACACAAACTAATATGTCCTATCCTAAATCTAAAAAAACATGGTTTTAAGACAAAATCACATAATACCTGAAATAATGTACATCCAACCAATTTTCCAAATCTAAACCTAAGTCGTTCAAAAACTCTAATTTAAAACGTCTTATACCTACTTTAACTTTTTAATTATTCTACATCGAGGTGAGTGTACCAAACACTGTCATTACCATTCCAATAAGACCATTCCTTCCCTCCTTGATGGAACTCGGATCAACCCCATGTTTTTTTGTGCGAACGAAACAGAAATACATCAATATTAGCAGAGAGAACGAGATGCAAAGCTGACCGCTCCGCGAATTTTAATTTTCTCACTATTTGAATCTTAATTTTTCGCGGGGCGATATGCTGTCTCTGTTTTACCTAGTAGATATTGTATTTGCGTCTTTTTCTGACTTTTTTTTGTTGTCGAGGGTGCGGGGTGGCGTTTTATCTTATTGTAGGTGGTTATGTTAATTTGTTTCTCAGAGATGAGGTAATCGGTCTGTTTTTTATTGCATTTCTTTGCGATAAGATCTTTAATTTGTCTTGTTTTTTGATGTTTAATAACAAAGTATAAAGAAAGATGTTTCATAGGTAGTGGATTAATAGTTCTAGCTGGCTTGTCCATGGTTGTTTAATTTTCTGGCTTAATGACAATATTGAGTAGCAGTTAGCAGGACTCATAATTTCACTGTGTCTCATCAAGGGCAGCAGATAAACCTATGGTAGTGGCTAAGTATAGGGCAGATAAAATCTAACCAGACCCCGGAATATTACCAGCCATTGACTCGATAAAGAAAATATCAATTAAAATGAATTGTGCTACTGATTATTTTCTTGACAGACGAAAGAGGCGACTTATAATCTTCGAATTATAGCACTAACGTAGGTCGAGATGATGAGCTGTCGTACCACTGATGGCCAACATTAACGTAATATCGGCCTAACATTAAAATCTGTCGTGTATTTGTTTATTCCAACTATGATACAGAGTCACCGTGTAGGGCAGGTGTTGTGATGTTCCATGTTTGATTTACAGGGCATTTCGTCTTGAGTAAATCTTCAATGAATTACCTTTTCAACTGATAATGTTTATGTAGGTGTAATACGTACCTATTCAAGGACGTATAGGCATGACTAAATAACAGATTAACACATAAAATACTTGCTTAAGTTCCATTATCACCGACAAAATTTCGTCCCAACAATTTTCCTACAAGGTTACCAACACTATTCTTATATAAAACTGTAGTCAGGCTATGTTTAAATTGTCTTAATTTTTCATCTCGCCTCGCCCGGGGCTCGTCCCCCTTTCATAATTGTTTTTAATTTAAGCCCGGGACGAGAAACGCCAGCAACTTGTTACAAGAAAAATAATGTTCGTTTAGACAGGTACGTTGTTTTACAAAATTATGGTAGCCACGCCTTGGAATTTATTAGCGCGAGTTTTTTGAGACAACTTTTGTAATCAACAATAATGTAATGTTTGTTTTGTTTCTTCTTTCTTTGTTTCTTTCAACTTTGCTTACAGCTATGAAGCATCTACGGACTCATTGATAGATCACCTGAAACAACTCCTAGCACAAGCAATTTAGCTTAACTGGAACTAGTAACAATCAAGTGACTGAAACCTAACGATTGGTAGCTTATATCTACTCGGTACTCAACATACCTAAAAGGTAAAAGACCCAATGGTCGACACTGACCTAATAGTCAACACTTTCGAAAAAAATCCTTTATTCTAAGAAAAGTAACTATTTTGTTTACTGGACTATTTACTCCAAAGACAATATAATAATAAATACAATATAAAAATATAATAATACATGTTCAAAAATTTGCAACACTGTCGTGAGTAAATATTGAATTGGCGTCAGTTATTTCTTAAGATTTTTGTTAAGGATAGTAATTTTAAATTGGTGTGATTTTTTATTTATTAATAACAATTATCACTATCTTTAGTATGGATGTTATAAATATGTAACTTTTTGACCTACGTAGACCATTGCCGTATTTTTATGGCTATATTTTCTATCAGTTTTAATTGATTATCAAGTATTGGTGTTTACGACCATGTGTATAAGAATTGTATTTCAAATAAAAATATGTTATTTTTAAAGATTGTATCTGCTAAAGTTACGTAACGACCATTCTTTAGAAATATGTGTAATATTGTAGAGTGAAGTTTGATTTGTCCCTAAAGTGTCTAACCATTGGTGCTTTTACCTAATGTAATATCTACTCCAGGCATACTTTCAACATGAATACTCTTTTATTTTACCTATAGCATCTGTGGTCATAATCTATGGTTTGTTTTTGCCGCCAGAAAAAGAATACACACAGCCACCGGCTTTTGTTTTTATTTCACGGTGAGTTAATATAATATTATGAATATTTTAATATAATTGAATATAATATATAGAAGGATTAAATATTACAATGAAATTATGACTATAAGAGGATTGAATATAATATATAATAATTCAATGTCATGAGCATATAAGTATCGATTGTTATTCGTAATATGTACTAGAAAAAAGAAAGGAATAAAAACATTAATTTGTTATGTGATAAAAGGACTCTTGTTGATTAAACTCTATCCTGAGGTGTGGATAATACGATAATGTCAATATTATATTATAATAAAGAGATATCCATGCCAGTATATATTAATTATTAATATTCATGTACCACATTCTTCTTTTTCATCTATTGGATCTATTGGAGCTAGCCATGGGCTCGATGAAAAAGAAGAAGTTGGTACATTTTTTAAAAGAATATTATCAACCGAAATTACTAATATTCCTTCTACGAAGCTAAATTGCTTGTGTTCGGAGTGGGTTCCCGTCGTTAGTATAATGGCTAGGATTCGAACCCGGGACCTCTCGAACGTAAGACCGACTCCTTTACCACTAAGCTACCGTCGCTTCACACTAGACGCTACATGGATATTAATGCAATTGAGGATATACTGGTATAAATATACTTTTTAAAAAGAGTCCTAATAACCAAAACTATTCGTATTACTGTTAATCCTTCCAGTTAAGCTAAATTGCTTGTGTTAGAAGCAAAGTCATTATGATGGATCGAAGAATACGAAGTATTTCTGACGTCTCACTCAATAAGTAACGGTGTATGGCCCAGGGCAGGTTGTTTTTACCCAACTGCTAAGAAGGGTTATTTTTCGCGCGTGTCTTGTATGTATGCATGTATGTATGTGTGTTCGTTCTTTATTACCTCATATTTTCTGAACCACTGTACGGATTTCAATAATTCATATCTCAAATGAAAGTTATTTATTGCCCAGATGTTCTTGGCTACATAAAATAATGAAGAAAAGCTTTATGTTGGTTTTTTGGTGCCAAAATGAATGTGGTAAAAAAACATTCACTCTAATTTATCAAGTGAGATATCTAAATGAGGGAAATTATAAGACGGTTACAAAAATATTTATGTCATAACTAAAAAGTATAAAATTAAATAAATTATTAAAAATAAAAATACCGACTACTGCTGAAAACATCGAAACAAGCTTAATAGCTGGCGGTACTCATATGCAAATCCCAAACCAGATGAAAATCTGGAAAATTTTCCTTCAAGAAAAAAAAAAAGTAAAGTTCAAGCCAGGGACGTAATAGCTATGGATTTAAAATCTCGAGTATTGATCGTAACCCCGATTTGATCCCCTTGACCACTAACCTTCCAACGCTTGAGTATGTACTAGTTTTTTATACAGCAAAAAATGAAGGATGGGTTTTTTTTTTCTACAACTGGCAGACAAGAACGCTGCCCACCGTTACCGTGGCCTATGTCCGTGTGAAGCACCAGCCTCTGTAAACGCAGATTTTATTCCGAAAAGCCATGTTTTCAGAATAAAAACTGTCGTATAAGCCCATGAGGTCAAAGAACGCATTAATAAAATTGGTAGGAACATATTTTAGGGATTAGTTCGGAAACGGATGGAGACAGGAGACAGACGAAGTCTTTTGGAACTGTGCCACCACCAAAACGTACTGCTGTTGTGTTTTTTTTTAATTGCAAGAACAGTTATTGCAAGTTATTACTTTTATTATCTTCGATGGTTAGAAAATGAAGTAATAAATGTTTTACGATATCCTATACAGCGCTGTCTAGACCTAAAGTAAGCATTGTTTGTGTTATGGGATCTAGAATGCGGACAAAAATACTAAGATACATTTTTTGTACATTACATAAATATTATAGGTACAGAAAACGCCCATACCAATGCGATTCATGCGAACGTATAGGGTATATGTACGAGTACGTACCTATTCAAATATATACATGTAGAGCGAGAATTGAACCCGCGACCTCTGAATCAGCTGTCTATCGGTCTACCGCTACCCCATAGAGAAGAAATTAAAAATAATCTGAAGGTTTTCAGAGAATTTTAATTCCTATATTTCCACGAGTTCAGGACTTGCGCAACGGGACAATGCTATCTTTTCTAAGATGAGTTTTTATATCTCCAGTTTGTACAAAATATTAAGAGTAGGTAAAACCCATCCCAATAGTCATAAGCAAAATAAATGACTCCAAAATGAACTGAAATACGTTCAGATATTAACATTTTTAATCGTCTACCCTCTCTCAAACAAAAGAGAACCCCAAAACCATCTAGTTAAAGTCGAAAATTAAAATGAAAAGTTGACTTTCTTAAGTTTGTTCGCGACAATTATTCTTGGAAACGACACAGCAGAAAAAGTGGGGGATTTCAAAGGATTGGGCCAATTTAGATTTATTTTTCTCCCTATCTAGGGGTCCAAGGAATAAGTTTTGTTGCCGCCTAGCGAGCCTCCCTTGGTACGACCGGAGTGTAAGTACTAACTGATTATATTTGTTTTAATACTCTGCTGCTGTTGTCCGCGGCAATTCGTGTGGAATTCTGTCCTTTAAGCGGGGCATGAAAAAGCCATCATTGTTAACATGGTACATATATGTAGGTGGTACAACACGGTACATGGTACATGTGTGTAGGCCTTTGCCCTCAGCTTACCACCAGGCGAGGTGAAGTCAAATTGACGTGTCCTATATTTAAGAAAATCTCTTTACCGCAACCCCTGGGAACTTATTCTGGGGATAAAAAGCAACTATATAACCTTCCAGACTAAGTAATCCAAACTTCCACGAAAATCACAATAACAAACACTTATATCCGGTGCAAATTATTCTGACAGAAAATTAGTGACAGGTTCTATGATTGGCGCTATATTATAGGTATGGTATGGTATGTTCTTTTTATCTTTTTCTCTGTATATAACGAAGAAAGAAAGAAAGAAAAAGTTTTCACTTCCGCCGGCACTCCCGGAGTGCAACCCGTCTTTTTTATTTATTTATGATTTTTGTTCCCACGTAATAGGGGACGGCAATAGGCATAGTCATTTGCTGTATGTTTACTGTCAAATGGAGACCAGCCCCATCCCTTTGTCACCTCAAACTTCTATTCTACCCACTTACTTTTACTGCATTACAATTTCTTATTTGTTTAACAAGATTTTGTAAAAGGGTTCCTACTAACAAATTGTATTCAATTCAGCGACTGAAACCCTTTCGTGCCCATACCCCATGTTCCAACATGATTATAGGTTTAATACGTGTTTCTTTTAAATATATTTTTAACATTTTTATTTAAAACTATCTTTCTACTTCATGTTCAATGAAAACTAGAGTTAAAGAAACATTTTTATTCTTATTATTCCTTTTTTAATATCATTGCAATCCCGTACTTTCGTGTTGCCGTACACATAATAATTCGGCGACGATAAAAAATGAAATAGGGTGTCTACCCCTTGTAAAAAGACCGTCTCCTTAACTTACAATGCCACCCTTTAGGTAAAGCAATCGACCCCGCTTACATAGTAATCTATATAAAAATGTTTTTAAAAAAAAGGGACGGAAAAAACTCACTTGTATTTTTTTCTCTAGACAAGTGGCAATGCGTTTATAGAATAGAATAGATTAAATAATGTATGGGATTGACATACGTTCACGAGTGTCGTAAACGTCAAAATATGTGTCAATGTCATAAATCCATCATTCTATCCTACAATACGCCGGGCAATCAATTATCGGGGCTAATGGCAATAGGTAAGCCTCTTGATGTCCTTATAATTTATTATTGGGACTGCAAGGTCTCTATTTACTTATATTATGTGTGTGTTTTTTTACATATAGGACACGTCAATTTGACTTCAGCACGCCTGATGGTAAGTAGAAGGCAAAGCCTCAGGAAAGTGTGTGTGTGTTTGCGTATATATGTTGTATCTTATTACAGAAGATGCTGTGTTTTTATTGTCTAAAACCACTTTATGCATCATGTTATAAGTCACGTGCATTTTTTTAGCGTTACCGCATTTCCATAATGGTTTAAAAACCCTAGTCACCTATTCGATGTAAGTTCATATTAAGTAGGTATGGTTATCTATAGGTTACTGCTACTTTCAAGAAACTCTTCATTATGTTCAAATATATATTATATCTTTTTTTACAAAGCTTCACCAAGATTTTCGGCGTCCTATTCAACCTTATATTGTACAACTGAAGGGCTGCCACTATCCTTCAGTTCACGGACCTATTGGTACTTACGACTTACGACCCATACTACAAAAAGATACTCAGTCTTAAATCTCTATTTGATCTCTATCTGACGACAGATTGTCATTCTGTGACAATCTGCCAAATCTGTCAATGAAAAACGGACTAAGCATACTTTGGAATACGGGTCTTCATCTAAATTCTGTATTCCATTCCAAAATTCTAAATTCGAAATTCGTTCCCAACCACCCAAACACCAGTACCCATTTTTTTTTCTAGATAGCTTGTTTAATCGATAAAAGTAATTAATTATCACCAAAACTATTTTGTGGTCAGGTAAATATATTTCCAACATAATGGACATCGGAGTTAACAAGATTATTGCTTTCTATAACCGATAATACGAGCTTCCGTTCGCCGGGCCTGTCGAAGCGGAACCCGGTCATTACGTCACATCCGCCCGAGCGCCTCAACTTGGAACTTTGGGGAATTAGAGTAATTTTTCATGTTCACCCACGAAGAACTAAATTTAAAGTAAAGTATAATTTGGTTGAACCATTAGGGACTTATTAGGTGGCGATGGTCGAGAAGTGAGTACTTTACCTGGTATGGAAAGATTTTTGAAGTGAAAACTTCTTTAGCGGTGTTGGATGGATAAAAAGTGTTAAACTCGCGTCAGGATCACGTGTTAAACTCGCGTCAGGAGCACGTGACCTACTCGCGTCAGGATCACGTGTTAAACTCGCGTCAGGATCACGTGACCTTTGACCCGTAACCAATGACTTTGTAGGACGACATGACGTCATACAACATTCCTAGCTACAGAGTGTTTATTTTGCTAGATACGATAAGAAGCTTCGTAGCTTAGCGGTAAGCGCTTCGACTGTAAGTTCTTATGGTTTCAGATAGTACCGGGTTCGAACCTGGGCTTCTGACACTTTTTGTGATTACGTTTTCTTTTTGTAATTTATTAATTTCTTCTGTCAGAAAATTTGCAGAAAATAAGTGATAGGTTCTATGATTGGCGCTATATTATAGGTATGATATGGTATGGTATGGTATGTTATGTTCTTTTTATCTTTTTCTATGTATATAACGAAGAAAGAAATAATAAATAATAAATAAATAAATATTCCACAACATTTCACACAACGCTATCTAGACCCACACACAAGCATAGCTTAACTAGCTTGTGTTATGGAATCTAGAATGCGGATAAACATACTTAGATACGTTCTTTTTTTTTTGTAAATACATAAATATTATACATACAAACACCCAGACCAATGCAAATATACATATTCATGCATACAAATATTTGCACTGAGCGGGAATCGAACCCGCGCCTCCTGCGTAGCGGCCACTTTCACTACCGCTACGCCACGGAGGCTGAAGAAAAGTCTTCTCACTTCTTCACTTCTGCCGGCACTACCGGAGTGCAACCCTTTTTTTTAATATTAAGAATGTAAGTCATAAGTTCGCATATAATGATGATGACTTGTGTGATGAAGCGTTAGAGCGGTCGACTACTAAGTCAGATGTTACGGGTTTGATACCCGCTGAGTACTATCTGTAAGCACGAATTGACTAAATATTAGCATCGGTCTGATGTTTATGTGTTAATTTAAAAAATAATCCGTCGATATCATAGAATAAATGGTCTCATGTCCAACAGTGGACTACAGTGGGCTAGTTAATTGATTGATGGTCTTATTCAGACGAGATTTTCACTTAAATTTTTTTTTGGATTTCAGCTGTTTTCTCCCCGACAGCAGATACGCAATAGTACATTACTGCCGCGGCCACCAATTGTAGTGTTGCCGGACGATCGTGAATTACGGAGTCCGGCAACGCTCAGTTGTGGCCAAGGCTTGTATAGTGCTTTTGTCAAACAATGCGCGGAAATTAAAACTAAGTAGTATGTACGCAGAATTTTTTAGTTACCTACTTTTCAAAATCAATGACGAACAACGAACAACAGTAATTTTTCACGCGGCGAAATGTTCATTGGTTTTTTATTTTTCTTAATAAACAGCATTCTATTTGCAAGCCAGTTCTATATTTAAATAACGCCTTGGATAAGTTACCTCCTTGGTTGCCATGGTTCGGAGTAAAAGTTGGTTCCATTTTTAAATTACACGACAGATATGGATTTTCATACAACTTTTGCTGGCCGCTGCTCGTATGTACAGCAATTTCGATTTATCTCGAAGAAGGTTGTCAATATAATGTTCACATTTCCAAGCATGTTTGAGAAAAAGGCATTTCTTTAATTGACGATTGATAGTTTCTTGTTCATACGTTAAACACGTTTTTAAATTGGTGATTAATCCTTAACTCGCTATTTAAAATTTGTGTTCTCTTACAATATTTGCATCGACTCCGTCCGCGTAGTCAAAGTTTCTCTGTTAATAGTCTCACCTCTAAACCAACTGGCTCTGCAGCGATGAAAAATGCGACTTTTGGACTAGGTGCGACTGACAGCGAAGAGCTTTTTATGTTATATTCACACCTTATTTAAAAAATCAAAACCATTTTATATTTTACTAGCGATCCGCCCCGGCTTCGCACGGGTGGTAAAAACGTTCCCGTGGAAGTCCAATATAGCCTGTGTTACTCAGGGTGAATGGAGCTTTCCAAGGGTGAAAAAATTTTGAAATTGGCACAGTAGTTTTTGAGTTTATTCATTACAAACATACAAATCTTTCCTCTTTATAATAGTAGTGTAGATACGCTGCGGTACAGCATCATCTCATTTTGTTAAAACATTGTTAAGTTGCATAGTATAATTATTTTTAGCTCGTTATATTTTGTTTTTAATATCTAATGTTACCTTGTACATTAGGATTAAATCCACTGACTAAGAATGACATGGGTGCAGAATTGAGTATTTACTTACAAAACGAAAAGTAATAAAAGATCGATAATAATAACCTTATTAATATTAATATATGACAACTAGTTTTTGCCTGCGGCTCCACCCGCGTGGATGTCGGTTATCGCTATAATATCGGTTATCGGTATAAATTGTAGCCTATGTGTTATTCTGATGTATAAGCTATATTATTGTAAAGTTTCATTAAAATCTATTCAGTTGTTTTTACGTAAAAGAGTAACAAACATCCATCCATACTTACAAACTGTCGCGTTTATAATATTAGTAGGATAACGAAATATGACGTCACATTTCTTTATGTCATCGAAGTTTCTTTCCGTTTTATACAAAAAAGCTAATTTAGTTTAACCGGTAAATAACCTATTTTCCGCTTACGCTTATCGTGCCCCGCTATTCGCTGTCCACGCCACCAGTTCACATGCAAATTAAAAAGTTGCTGAACACTTTCGCTCGCAAACTTCCAACTATTCCATCCGCCATTTTGGTTTTAAACGTTTAACTTTTTAATTTTCACTCTTTGGGGCCGAGGTATTTGGTTTTCGGCCTGATTAAGGTTCCAAATGATGGATGGTATGTTTTTGTTTATGGCATTATTAGGTTAATGAGGTTCAGAATGACACTTTTGTTTTGAAGTATTTTGTTTAGAAAACTTTTTACAAAGCATTTTAATTCTATGTGATTTTAGGATTTACGCAGGTTTATTTACCTATACCTACTTATTTAGGCCAGTGCGTTTTTCCTATACTTTTCTTAAAAAAAAAAGAGTATTAAAAACCGTAGTAATGGTATTCCCGTTAACCCCTCCTGTTAAGTTAAATTACTTGCGTTGTTAGGAATGGGTTCACGTCGATAATGTAATAGCTAGAATTCAAACCCGAGACATTTCAATCGCAACTCTGACACCAATTATTGTGAGCCTCAAGCTACAAATGCTGCAGTCGACAAAATAGATACGATTGCATCTTTACATACATACAATTATATATGAAGATGTGCGACCGTATATCCTTTGTCTGTACATATAGAAAATGAAAACTGATAGGTATATTAACCTTGTGAATACTGATTCAATTATTAATCAAGCAATACCCCTCCACCGATGATATCTCCAGATTGTCATTACTAGTTCAATTGTACCAAACAAATTTTCACAGCAGGGCTAATTAGGGTTCCGTAGCCAAATGGCAAAAAACGGAACCGTATGTCACAGCCACTTGGTGAGTAGATGTATTCTGTGAACCGCATTATGATTTTCACATAAAAATAGAAAAAAAAAAACAATAAATTTTGGGGGTCCCCATACTCAGAACTGAAACTCAAAATTGTTTTTTTCTTCAAACCTATACATGTGGTGTTCTATGGATAGGTCTTCAAAAATGATATTGAGGTTTCTAATATCATTTTTTTTCTAAACTATAGTTTGCGCGACAGACGCCAAAGTTGTAAAATGTGCCCCCCCCCCTGTAACTTCTAAAATAAGAAAATGATAATACAAAAAACAATATATGATGCACACTACCATGCAAACTTCTACAGAAAATTGGTTTGAACGTGATCTAGTAAGTATTTTTTTTTAATGCGTCATAAATCGTAAACCGCAATTTACCTACTTGCTGCTACGGAACCCTTCATGGACGAGTCCGACTCGCACTTGGCCGCTTTTATTTTTAGTATCTAACTGTTCGGTATGATTTTCATAATATTATTATTTTGAATTGATACTAATGAATAATATCCCCCCCCATTTACAATTGAGAATGATTGTGACATCGTTCTATTAACAAGTAATGCTAATGATTAAGCTTATTTATTTGTATATTTACGTTTATTTTAAATGTAAATAAAATTCTGATGTAATTTAGTGTGGGCACATCCTTTTGTATTTGCTATATAGGTACTCGCGAAGGTAGAGATTCTATTATTTTTTGTGTAAACAATGTAAGATAGATAGTGGTTACCGTGGCCTATGGACGTGTGCAACACCAGGGGCGTCACACTCGCGCTGCCGACCCTGTTCGAACAAATAGTTTCTATGCCGTCAGTGTAGAAGATAAAGCAGGACATGCCTTAGGTCTTCCCACTGACAGCACAAAAACTCTCCAATTACCCTAGGCTACCCTACTCACCGCCGGGAACACAACACGAGGTTATTATGACCGCGGTATTCTGTAGGACTTCCCCAGTTGGACTGCACAATTGTACGGAAATACCGTCTTGTCCTACCACTATTGTTCTGAAAGTACCGAAAATATGAAAAAAATAGCACCTATTAGGTAGCTTGAGCAAGGGTGTAAATTATAGTAAGAAAAACTTTGAAAAATTTAAGTCTATTTTATTAGGATTAACCCTTATAACGTGTCTGGCAATATTTCAAACATCGACGCTGCATTTTTCCTCAAAAGCCAAGGGAATCTCGTCTCCACCCTTTATCGAACAGTTGTTTTTAGATTTAAACTTATTTCCGTCTCACTCATTACCGAGAGATAAAATTTAAATTGCAGAAAGCACCCCTTCGAAAAAAGGGCTAGTGGGCGTCAAAAAAGTACTCGAGAGGGTGGCAACACCCCGGCGTTACCGTTCTTCGTCTTTCATTTCTTGTTATTAAAGATATTTGGATATTAATATCTTTGGAATGAAAGTCATTGATGTTACTATTTTAGATATTTTTTTAAATGTAAATAGTGATGTGGACATCTTAATGATGTTACCATTACCTAAAATTGAATCTTCATAAATTTCGTGACCTTATAGAGAATGAATGAAAGAAATTAATGAATGAATCAAGGAGAATAATACAATGTGTGATCTTATAGTATTTTTAACCGGGAAATATATATTTCACATGTTTAGCCGTAATCATGACAGTTTACCTAACTACTAAGTGTATGTAGGTATTATTTAAGTATAATCTATTGTAAGCCAAAATATCTGATAATGATTTCGACCCTTGCTTACTCTATTTTCTATCTTGGTAATATCATAATTGTGATGGTTTGTATGAATGTGTTATATTTACTCCATTAACGGGATCAGTATTTAATGGAGGTGAAGTCGCAGGCAACAGGTTTTACTTTCCAGTGGTTTATGGTGTTAGGTACAACATGAACTGTCTACGAAATTATGATATGAGGTACCAAAGGTAAATAAATTTATCATTTTAACAATATATTCTAACGTATTCTGACTGTTGTAGTTTAATTTTGTTGGCAAAAGTGAATTTAAGAATTGCTCTGAAAAAGAAAAATTGTATATAGTCAACAACAACAAAAATTCATTACGATCATCATTTTTTAAAATAAGATTAAATTCATTAAAAATATTTATTTAAAATGTATTCCAAAACAAATGACAGTTCCCTCCAAATTCTATTTTCAAAAATGTATTAAGTAGTAAAATAGAAAATAACGAGTTGTAGCAGTCCATCAAAAGTTGGCGATCATTACATAAATATAATTACGAAGGTAAAGGGGTAAGAAAAACTCCTCGGCACTCCTTAGGGGTGAAAACGGGGTGGAATTGATTTTATTTGAGACTCGACACGATTTTTTAATTAGGGGACCCGAGTTTTAAGAGAAAATTTTAATGACGGCGGCCATTTTGAGTTTTCGAAATTCTAAAGGATATTCGAAATTTGAATTATTAATGTTATAATTTGATTTTTAATGAGTAAAAATTGTATTTCAGTGGTATTATTTTGTTTCTTATTTTATGTTAGAGTATTTTGGATAGGTATCTAATATAATAATTTTTCTCAAAAAAATATTTTTACAATTAGATTCAGAATGCCATAGTTTTTACAACGAAAGACCCAAACTTTCTCAGGTAAGGTCTAGACTTTTATGGATTTTATGTTATGTGATGATATGTGTCCTAATTTAAAATATTACTATGGCTACACGAGATTTTCAATATAGTTGCGGAAATTATTCTCATAATCGACTATGCTACTATTATTCGCTTCATAACAAATCATCTTAATATTATTGTTAATAGTCTTTTGAACTAGCTGGCCCCTCGCTCTCTGTTGTATTCCAAAATAGAGAAAAATAATAAATAATTAAATACCAAATATTCAGGTATACTACTCATATTATAGATAGACAAAGTTACTTTCCCCTCGTTATATTAGTTTCAATATTATATTATTTTGGTCAAAAATTTACTACTGATTACTGTTTTGATACTGATTACTGATTTTATGATACTCATTACTGATTTTAAATTAGTTTCGTGTGACGAACAATTTGGCCGTCTTAACCCGAGCTTCAATCTACCCAAAATTCATTTCTTGAAGAGCTTCAATCAAAAACATCGAAAACACTCCGCCATTTTTATTAAATGTTCAGACAAACAGGAGCCGTAAACTCAGCGAGTCTTCGCCGATATCTCCAGAATGTTTTTAACAAACAAATGAGTCCCATTAACGAGTAAATTGGCTTCGAAAAGTTCGCCACCCGGCCCCGAACTCCTGACAAGTTGAAAAATTTGCGCAAAACTCAACGACTCGTCGTAATTGTCATTGATAGTGTTTGTGATAGGCAAAGTTGACCTATATACGTCCTAAAGAGCCAAGATAATCTTATTATTTGAAATAAGAATTCGTTTTTTTATAACAGTCGGTAGTCTCATTGAAACCACTCATCAATAGTGAGTAGAAACGTTTGGGTTGAAACGGGCAAAATATTCTCAGGTTGAAAAAAGTGAGTTGAAAATGAAAACACTGTATAAATGCTATCAAATGAGCCGCTCATGAAATAGGCCGTCACACACCCTATGATGGCCCATTTCATTAGTTGTCCATATAGTTTGTTTATGTCTACAATCAGAAGTGTGTTACTTAGGTACTTCACGCATTTCCTACCAAATAGGTAGATTTGAATAAGTAACGAAAGTAGCATTGCACAAATTCCAATTTATTTGTCAACCTTTCATAAATTTAATGATTAGGTATAGGTAAGTAAATTAATCTTATAGACTGAGGATTAAAAATAAAATCTACTTATGTATTAATTAATTTTTTGATTTAATATCTACTATTTTTTTTATTTTTATGTGAAGATAGTTTCTAAATTTTTCTATAGTTTTCCAGCTGAGTTATTGGGCGTAATATAGTTATTTAATTATTATTACGCCCAATAATAAACCATTGTCATAGATCAAACAAAGAAATAAAATTATCCAAGTTAATTTTTATTAATTACTAATTTTATACCTAATTTAATTTAAATTTAAAATACGATGAACTATGAAAAGTATTTCCAAACAAAAGCAATGTCAGTCACTTTTTTTCGTGCCGCCATATTGAAAGCTACCCCCACCCACCCAAGACGCCCACGACAGAAAAACCTTTTGAATTCAACACAAAAATGCCGGGATGCCCCAATGAAGGGTGCTTTTAAAAATATAATCAATAGTGAGGTGGGGGAGGGTTAAAAATATTGTAATGAGGTATTAGACATCGGTGAAGGGTTGATTTTTTCTATTCTAGTGTAATAGTGGTGTCATTAGAAGTATTGAAGTATTTTAGATCCAAATCAAACATAGCTTAGATACGAAGCTTTGTCTTACGAATAAATATTTTTTTATAAATAATGTCGCGATTTATTTTATTATTTACATTATTCCCGTCGTTATTTACGCATTACCCCTGTAAGATACTGGTTGCGGATGAAGTCTTCGAAGTTCACTTTTTCAAATCTAAATAGATAATTCATGTATAGATAAATTTCAACCGAACGGGTACCGAACTCTGAAGTTTCGCTTAAATTCGAACCCGAAGTTTCGGTAAAAATACAAAAGAAACTTACCAAAAAAGTTTTTTTAATTTTCACTAAAGCAAAGTATACTTTGAACATCATTCTTTTATCAAACTTATATTTTTAATCTTCACTTGGTAAACGACTACATCTAAATCGATTTCTCCTCTCTTCTTCTAGGTTCCAGGTAAATACGGAACTGGGTCTCTCATCTCGAAGTCAATAGTCGCGCTTGTTGTGCTTAAACGTTTTTTTGGAGTTACTTCGGAGCACCATTTCTCTCTCGGACCACCTTTCTGAATCGTTTATATATCAACATCAGAGTTAAGATGTCACCCATCGCACTTCACGATAATAAGAGACGACAGGCATTACATCAGGTGGTCAGATTCTTGGGAATTCCCTACCTAGGATATACCCGGGGCTCTTGTGGGGGGTGACGAGTTCCCATGTGAATTAGTCGGTTTAATTTCGACATATGCACTTTTCTACTAGAAGACCACTTGGGGTTTTTACACGTACAAAAATTCTTCTAGTAAGAGACGTTTTACTTAACACTAACTCACTGATTTAAAGATAATTTTACCTGAGACCACACTACACTCACATGGTCACAGTTAAACTGAAGTTAACCCTAAAACGCGAGAGGGTCAAAAGCTGTCTTACCGGTTATCTTCCCGCAGGGTCCAACACAAAGGACGGAAGGGTGCAAACTGGACATAATAGATGCCAACTGAATCACCTTTTGCTAAAAAAAAACTCGTGCTAATAATAGCGATTCGTATTTTAATATTTGGACCTATTTAAGTAACCATCGGGTCGGCTATTGTGATTTTTAGCAAACTGACCTGACCGGTTTTGGGATGTTAGGGGTAGTGAAGGGTTGGGCATGAGGAGTTTATCGATGTTGTAATACTGTCGATAAATTGAAAGTGTTAGAAAATAAAGCTATGTTATGAAAAATATAACTTAAAAAAAGTTGTAATTAACCTTTATATATTTATATAATGTAATGATAACCCCATATCAAGTTGGGGCGAGTCTTTGATACTTTGAATTGTTTACGTATATTTAATTTATGCTGACCCAAACAACAAGCTTTAAATAAATTTTCGTTTTTTATTTCAAAACGATATTAGGTTAAAAATATATTTTTACTGTTGGGTATAAACTCAAACATTATTTTTTCATTATCATTTAATAAAAACTATTCTCTATTACCAAAAATTACAACTACTTAATTTTAACAACTTATTCAGAATAATCTACAACAAAAATTCTATCGATATTCCACATCGACACGTTACCAGAATCATGTCCAACCGTCCGCAAAAAACAACAATTAAAAAGCGAAGAATTGTCCAGGGGTACAATAGACCTGATTTGCATTCTCGCCGGACCGGTTCTCACGCGGCGGTGAAGGGTTGCAGCCGGCCGGCACGTATGTCTTCATTCGCACTTCAACTAAATTGGGTAGTGTCATTTTAGACCGTTAGATATTTTAAAATTATTGTATTTAAAATCATTAATATGATGAATTTTTAGCGGTAGATGGATTCAGGGGGTTGGATTCTTGCTTAGTAAAAATATTTGTACATACATACATTACACACAGGTGAATTAACACCCACATTCACCAATCGCGGGTGAGCCTATTGCCGTATTCTTTCTGGGAACTAGTGTTGACTCGAGCCATGCATCTGAGGCTGAGTCTGGGCTGTACATATCTGTCTGATGTCATGGTTAACATATTTGTATGCATGAATATGAAAAGTCACTATTATGGCGTTTATTATAATACGTAACTTATCTTGTTACTTACTCTAAGAAAAAAAATGTGAAGAAAAAAAGATCTAAGTACACGCGGACGAATTCATTTCAACAACCGTGAATGGTTGACATGTTATACGACGGGATTTTTAAACAATAATAATTATTCACCATAATACTATTGTATAAGCAATCAGGAAACGTTATAATTACCTGCAAATTAATTATTAAAGCTTTGAAATCCATTAACTCATTTTAAATTATCACATAGCCCCTTCATCCACTCACCTCTTCCTAGTTTTCTATGAAATTAAAGCATTAGTCCAGCTAGCTCAGTAGGTCAAATATGACCCTTAAAATGCAATTACGGTGGGTCAAACTCCGATGTTGAATGTTGTCTGCTCTCTTAACCCGAGAGCCATAACATCTTAAGCTTGTGTTAGAAGCCCGGGGTTGGGCCCCCCACCTCTCTTCCACGATTTATTTAATTTGACTTTTACAGAAGCCATTACCTTCTGAGCTCCCAACTCCGAGAAGAAGGCCTACGTCAGAGCCCTGTGTCCGACAATCAGCAGGTATACTGGTTTGTAGGCGAGGTAGCTAGGCTTCAAGAACCTTGATGGAGAACTCCTGAACCTCGAGAACATCCAACTAATCATAGGTCGTTACATATGAAATTGCCGTTTTACTGAATCAATTGGTGGAATGACGGAATGAAATGAATGAGACAACATTAAGCTAACAGCAACTTTAATAACATTTTTGACAAAAAATGTAAAAAAGTAATACGAAATGTATCATGAAAATGGATAGCATTTAGGAAAGTACTGTTTTAGAAGATCGAATTTAATTTATCAAGCGGCCAATAAAAACTAAATATAATACAGAGTTGTAAAATCTTGAAATGAACTTTCAAGCAAAGTATAAATAATGGAAATAGCTATTGAATTACAGGAATAACGAACTCATGAATCTGTAAGAAAATTTCGGCAATTTCATATGTAAGGACCTAATATTATAAACGCGAGATTTATACTTTCTTATTCTTATTTTTCACGTAAATCTACTGAATGGATTTTAATGAAACTTTACAATAATATAGCTTATACATCAGAGTAACACATAGGCTATATAACCGACATCCACAAGGGTGGAGCCACCCCCGAGGAGGGCCAGACCGAGAAGTATGGCCCTGGGTCAGCCGGGGTGCGAGGGATATGTCGCGTGACAACCTCACCTTCGGCCTAGCACTACGACCCAGAGACGGCGTGCGGTTTTAGTCGGTTAGAGTCCGACATAACCTCCCCTCCGGCTCCGGAGGGATGGGTATCCGTGGGTATTTGCCGCAAGTAAAAAAAAAAGGGCGGAGCCACGGGCGAAGACTAGTGATATATAGCCTACTTGTTTGCTGCGACTTTATCTGCGTGGCCATAGTTAAAAATCATGTATTCTGTATAGACCATTAAAACGGGACTTATAAAATGTGAAAATAAAAAACGTTAAAGCCTTAGAAGCGTCTTAGAAGACTGGCAAGAAACTTGACGGGCTTCTTTTAGTCTGTGCACAAACATGTTCAATTAGTCTTAATTATTGTAAATTGAGTAGCACAATTGAGCGAATGAATCCCTTTTAAAATAAAATAACTTTTTAATGGATTCTATCGTGACCCCGCGACGATATCGGGTTAAATGTAAATAATACGAAATAAATCGCAATAGAATCCGTTAAAAAGTTGTTTTATTTCAATTATTCGTATTCGTGTAAACTTTCAACATTATGCAATTAATGCACTATTTAAATAATTTTTTTTATTAAAAATAATAAACCCGATTGATGCAGATAAGATCGAAACAAACTTAATAGCAGGCAGTACCCATTAATTTTCATCTGGTTTGAGATTTGCAAATGGGTACCGCCTGCTATAACGCTTGTATCGATCTTTTCAGCATCAGTCGGGTTTTTATTTTTAATATTTTATTTTATTTTATGCTTTTTAGTAATGACATATTTTTGTAATCGTCTTCTAATTTCCTTCATTTTGAGACCGTGGGCGCGCGCCAAAATTTGAGTGATTTTTTTAAAACCACATACATTTTGGCGCCGAAAAACCAACATATAGCTTTTGATCATATTTTATGTACCCAAGAACACTTGGGCAATAAACATCTTCCATTTGAGATATGAATCATTGAAATAAAAACCGTGCGGTGGTTCAGAAGATATGAGGTAATAAAGAATATTAAAAACATACATACAAAATACGCGCGAAAAACATAACATTTCTTGGCAGTCGGGTAATAATATAAGAATGAATCCTACTAATGTTATTATTATATTGTACTCTTACGTCATTGACTAGAGTGTTTCGAATTTCTAATGTACCTAAGTTACATCAAATAAATTTCTAAACATCGAAAGAAGCAGATGGCCCTTTTTAAGTTCACAGGCCATACAAGGTCCAAAACAAAACATTTTTTAGACCATCTTGCCCATTGTCCTCTATTGTAAAAGACAAACATTATCTTAACCCTAAGGATGCTGCGTGATAATAAGCGGCAATTAATTTGTATAATAATGCTCTGGGGTCCGTTTGACCCGCGCTTTTTTCTAGAACAAGTGAAGGGTTGCATTTGAGGGTTGTGGGCATCTTGTGAGATTGTAACGGAATATTTTTATTATTGTTTATGAGCAAGCATTAACAGATAGTTTTTTAAATATTGATGCGATTTTTTAAGGTCTTAGTTATACTTAAAATCGTAAGTTTGTTAGATCGCCATTGGTTGAATAGAACTGGTGCAGATATGAGCAAAATTTGTGAGCCGTGGGCATGGGCTGGTAGGAGATTTATTTATTTATTTATTACAAACAAAACAAGCTAACAGTGAAAATACACCAAATCGCTTATAATGTTATACTACTTACTAACTAACTAGCACGCGAGATAAGCTTAGTGATAGAGTAAGGAGTTCGAAGATCTAGTTCAAAGTCGCCTTGAATATTGTAGTGTAGTAGGTATGGTCGCCCACTTACAAAAAGCATATGGATTGCATTGAACGACTGCAAAAAAGCTATTATTAAACGTTTATCTTACGCATGCAATATGTCAAAAAAAAAACAAATATTATCAGGAAAGGTTAGATTATATTAAAATGTTGACACTCGAGAGTCGCACAGAAATGTTGGACATGGCATTTCTTCATAAATTAATTACAAGTTCTATTAACTGTCCTCAATTCTTGTCGAAGGTGGATATCTATGTACCTATACGACTACCCAGATCTACAAATAAAAGTGGCAGATTCTTCTTCGGTCATGGACATAGATTTTATAAATTATATGAAAAATTCAAAGACCTCATCTGTATAAATTGTATTAGCATTTATAAGCTCAAAAAAATTATATTAGATAGTAAGATCTCAAAACATGTTTAGTGTGCAAAAAAATATATTTTTGAAAGATATAATAATTTTTCTTTTTATATAACTGTTAAGTTTTTTATGTAAACTTAAAGACACCTTTTGCAAACGCAGATTTATTAGGTACAGTTGATTTTGTGTAAAAAAAAAAACTTTTGAAATTGTAACTAATTGCATGCCTTTACTTGTTCATGTTGTGCTTGTCTATAAAAATAAGACACTTATCTTAAGTTTGTTTATGTTACCTATTGTGAAGCTTTGGTGTACTTGTAGCTGGTGAGCCAAATAAAATAAATAAAAAAATATCGGCTTTTGGTGTGCGGTACAAGACTAAAACGTACTTTCATACTTTCTTACATATCAGTTGTAAGGCTAGGGCTCCGCCCGTGTGAATGTCTGCTCCCGTTCCAACAATTCACAGAATAATAAACGTAATATATAGCATATTATACTACAAATCATAGTCTGCCTTTATGCCAAGTTTGCCTTCCTATTTTGGACCTTATCAAAAACACCCGTTACGACCTCGTTTCAAAACCCCTTTATAGATGAGATCCTACGGGTACGTAGTCATCATGCGTGTCTGTTCGACCTAGGTAGCTAGTAGGCAGTAGACTCGCAATAAAATTAAATTTCAAAAATTAAAATATATGTCATTAATTACAAAAAATATTTAACAGTGGAAAATATCCTTTATCTTCCTGCGCTCGTTAAGATAACTGTATCATAGCATATAGACTACACAGAGTCTCTAGTCCAGTGTAGTATAAATGTATATTTGCAACACCTACAGTTGCTCTCATTAAAGTCAACAAACCAATAAAAATAAGGTATTCCAATGTTAACACTTTGAATGCAACCGGAAAATAAATGTATTAAAAATATGAAATTGAAATCAACTGGTTGTGAAGTAATTCAGGAATGTTATTTTCTGCCTGTGTACGTGTACTAAGTATATAAAGTTTCATTGTTTGAAACCTAACGCAGAATCATAAGTACAACCTTTTTCTTAAAACCCGTTCATAGAGGATGACCAAACTTTGAAGTGGTACGGTATATAGCCATTTTTAAAAACATCCAATCGCGCTCGGAGCGTTATCTAGGAGTCAATGGCGAAGGGCGAACATTTACAGAAGAGAAGCCGGTGATTTTTTTGATCTAAGATTTCACGCACCATGCGAGCCATAGATTTTTCTTTACCATATCTCCAAAATCAAGCCGGCCGGAATCGTGTTAGGTAAATGGACCCCTCGCCACTGCTTGCAATTTCCCATTGCAACTGTGCCCCTGCTATCACCCTTGTTCGCAAAGATATAAGCATGGACCCACAATAGCACAGAGCATGATAGTCAATGCTTGGAATCTAAATCGATAAAAATGGAACTACTAGGTATTTATATAGACATATTAAAAAAACTTATTCTGAAAAACTTCTTGTTAAACATTCAAACCTTCTTATAAATTATCTACAGAACAAACCCACATAGTAATGACCATTCTTTCAACCCCGGAGTCAAAACCTGGACGTCATTAAAGAATGTGTACTGCTCGGTCCCTATAACCCGAATCCTGTCGGCTTTCCAATGGAGCACATACTGCACGACAAACTAAGAAATCAAAACAATTTTTTTCAACCAGTTTCTCTTTTTAAATTTTCACCCATTGCCACTGCTGTTCCGCCAACGCGGAAGTGTTAATTTAGATTTTTGAATTGTAGTAGTACCTGGATATAATAGAAAAAAAATGAAATATGGATAATTATCTACCAGGTGAAATGTCACGCACGCACCTGTGATTACGCTTCTGGGATATAGAAGGCTTGCTCACAAATAAAATTCAAGAGCAAAACTTTATATATATGTAAAACATTATTCATCAGTGTGTCACAATTAAAATTGAAATAACCCATTTTTTACGGATTCTATCGGGATTGATTTTTTATTATTTACATTTAGACCGGCTGGGTTGGATTCGGCTACTTTTCAGCAGTCATGTTCGCGGTTTGACTTAGGATAGTAGTTGTCATATAGTTTGAAGTGTGAGTTATCTCAAAGTACCCGAATAATGATGAATTGTTGATGTTACTATTTACGCGGAATGAGCTCTGTGTGTCGTTAAGTCTATTCTGTGATATCGGGAGTATTTTGCGGCGGAAGTCACTAAACCAAATATAAAATTCAATGTGACATCTGGTGTCAAGTAGAATAATTTTTTTTTCACTTAACGCCTAGCGTCGAATAGATGAAATATTTTGCGCCCTCTAGTAATGTAAGGGTTGCACTAAAAGCGACCTCTTTTTGCAATAGTTGGCACTAAAACCTGTATTGCGCCATCTTTCGACGAATAGAGTAAGCAAATTATAGTTTTATGTATTTTAAGATGGGATTCATGTTTAAACAATTTAATTATAATTATACATGAGCGAAACTTTTGTTTTGTAATTTAGAAACAAAGTTTTAATGTAAAACAATTTATTTTAAGTTCAACCACTTTCAGTTATTGCTATTCTGTGATAGATGTCGCTACTAATATTTTATCCCCTTGTTTGAGAAGGTTGTATAGAACAACCCTACTCGCTTTTGTGAAAATCATAAATGGGGTTGTATAAATCTGTTGGTCTCGGACTGTTTTTACCGTAGTGTCAATAGAAAAAATATCTGTTACACGACATCATATTTATCTATTTATTTAAGTAACATTTTCCAGTTTTAAATTTCAATTACTACATAATTTATGTTTTATTATACTTACCTAGTTTTTGATGTTTGATTAAAATTGTGTTAAATACTTACTCAAAGTATACAATTTTAAAATTATAATAAGCTGAGTATCACTAAAATGTAAAAAATTGTTTTCATTTGTAAAAAGATATTGAAAAGAGTAAGCTAGGTTCTATTATATATTCTTATCTTTAAAGTTTCTTCTTATTATCTACTAGCAGATACCCGCGGCTCCGCCCGCGTGGATGTCGGTTATCGCTTAGTGTTGAGTCAAGGCTATTCAACATAATTTTTTTCTAAAATAAAAGTAGCCTAAGTTACTCCTTATTACATCAGCTACCTGCCAGTAAAAGTCCAGTATAAAACGGTCCAGCCTTTTCAGAATTTAGCCGGAACAAACAGACAGACAGACGGAAATTGTAAAAAATGTTATATTGGTGTATGTACCGTATTATAGTCATATGCATGTAGTAAAAACCGTTATTTCAATAATACAAACAGACACTCCAATTTTATAATGTTATATTATTTCTAACCAACTTCAAAATAGGATGATACTTCTCCTTCTCTCTCCTTAAGTCAGATCTCTTCTTAGCGTTATTTCCAAATGCTTTCGAGCTCACTTCGAAGTGGAATATTCAAGTTACACGGGTTTTATGAGAGCAACTGGAGTTTTTCCAACAGCAGACAAACTTGCTCCAAAGCCTTCAGCCTTCATTCAGTAAGTACACGTGAAGAGTTGGCTTGTCCTTGAAGGTCTTGGGGCTGTACAACGCTTTCTAAATGCAACTGTAACATTTGAAAAAAAAAATGCAGTAGGTATTTGGTTAAAAATATGGACAAGTCTGAGAGTACGGACGTTTCCGTAAAAAACTGAATTATGGGACGATTTTTTGTTACACAAACGGCAATTTGTATTTATTGCGTTGTCATAGCCTAGAAGTTTTTTTTTCAGTTGTAAGAATTCTTGATCCAACAGACATACCCACAGACAACAAAGTAACCCTATTAGGGTTCCGTTTTTACCTTTTGATGTACGAAACATTAAAAATGTAAAAATCTTGGTAAAAAATAATTTAAAAAATATGTTAATCCACACAATATAATCTGTAAGTAATTAAGATACAGACAATATCCACTGCCCACCCTCACAACAAAACAGTGAAAACCAAAATTAACCGGAAAATAACCGTATCAGTCCCTCAGAGCGTGTTGCTCTCCCCTTACAAACATATTTCACTTTCTTTTTTCAGCTAACCCTCTACCGCCCTACAGAATATAAATGGCATTTTAAGTGCTTTTAAAGCATTTTTTGTACGACAAACTGCGGTTTTAACAGATTTTTTGCCCGGATATCCGGGTGGCTTATTGCCGTGATTAATCTACTGACTTCCGACGTGTCGAAAGCTTTTTTAACACATTTTTAACGTGTAATTTGCCGGCAATTTGTCCCGTGATACTGATGTGTACTGTTTGGGGTAATTTAGTTTATTTTTATTGTTTTTATACTGAGCCGTGAGAATTTAAAAGTTAAGCTATGTTTTAGAAGTCAATTTAGGATGTGAGGGATAGGAAAGTTAATGAAGTTTTTTTTTTTTGGCGGCAGAGGGCAGAGGTGTTTTAACGCTTATGAACCGACCCTTTGAGAAAAGCCTCCGCCAGAGCCTTGTCCGTCAATCAGAAGGTGTACTACTGGCTAGGCCCCAACGGCTTTGGGTTGATCGTACCTACACTTTGAATGTAACTGGGACTGACTTTGTGACTTCGATGATGACTCTTGTAAAATAAACGATTGTTTGAAATTTATTATCAGATTTCTTCGAGCCCAAAACTGTATTTCACTTTCATGTGTGGTGGGTACCCCTCTGCCAAACCTTTAAGACTCTACAAGCATGATTATGCCAGGTAAGATCAATTTAATTCTATATCTAATGTTTTGTGTACAACATTTCGGCGCCAAGTAATCAAGAGACTCGTGGTGTACCGACGGTGTGCGCCTCACGTATGTCCACCATGTTCGGACAACAAGTCACTTGACCGGCCCGTACCGGCGCGCTGGGCCCGTACGGCCCGGGAGCTGTTAGACCGGAGGCACACTGAGCGCAGGTAAGGTATGAAGGTACGATTTTGTTAGGGGTTTAGTTGATTTAGTAGTTACTGAATTTCGTTAATCTAAACATCTTACTAATTAGTATGAAAAATGTTGCAATTTATGACTATTTAAGTCTTTATTAAAGTCTTCTACACACCAAACACAGATGAACGGATTTAGATGGACTTTAAAATTAAAGACGCTACTTTATGTTCCAGAAATTGTTTGAGTGGATCGCGGCATCTGTTTCAGTAATTCACACGCGCAGTGTCGCAAGCAACAGCTTGTCATAACATTCTATTATAAATATTCATTTTCTATCTCTTAACATTCACATTACTACGTCACTTGTAATTTTTTATAATGACCAATTTCAGTATTAAATTTTCCCTAAAGCCCTTTTACTTACCGAATTTCTTGTTGCTTTATACAAATTTATTCAGTTTTGCATTCACTGTGTCCCAACCTTTAATAGCTTGTTAACATTCATTGGCGGTATTTTTTCTGTTTTTTTTTATTACTGACACGTTTACACGCTCCAAGGGACGTTTTACACTCGGCCAGGTTATTTTTTAAATTCATAGCAGCAAAATGTTTTCATTTATGGTAATACTGCGATGTAGTCTTTTGAAAAAGCGAACGTTTTTTTTTAATGTTGTGTGATTTTCATGATTTTAATGGAGTCATGTTTTTAATACCGTGTGGGAATTCGTGATTTAATTTCTTCTTTATTTTTACTGCTTGCGAAAAACCTCAACTGGTATTGTTCACACTCTGCGGTGTCATGTTATAATGAACTTATGAATAAACTTTTATATGATTCTATTTTTTCACTTTGTTCATTTTTTAAGCATATGAATTATATTTATAAATATACTTTTTTTATACCTCTGAGGTGGCAGACAAGGTTCACCTGATGGAAAGTGATTATCGTGGCCGATGGACGTGTGCAACACCAGGGGACTCATACTCATGCTGCCGACCCCATAAACACAGAGTTGCTGTGCGAGTGTAGAAGACAAAGGAGGAGTAGCCTTTGGTCTTCCCACTGACAGCACAAAACCTCTCCAGTGAGAGATTTCCGTCCAATTGAGCGGTCCTCCGCCCTACAGAATACCGCGGCCATAATAACCTCGTGTTGTGTTCCCGGAAATGAGTAGGGTAGTCAGAGCTCACTGGAGAGTTTTTGTGCTCTCAGTGGGAAGACCAAAGGCTATTCCTGCTTTGTCTTCTACGTTGAGGGCACAGAAACTCTCTGTGTTTTAGGGTCGGCATCACAAGTGTGTCTCCCCTGGTGTTGCACAAGTCCATAGGCCTCGGTAACCACTTTCCATCAGGTGGGCCGTGTGCTAGTCTAGTCTAGTAGTCTAGTTTCGCATAAACGGTTGTTAAACAAATTAGAAAAGTATGGAATTAGGGGTCCTGCCTACGTATGGCTTGATTCTTACCTAAAGGACAGAGAACAATGTGTTGAAATTATATGTATGGATGATAACAAAGGAACTAAAGGCACATAGATCCTCGTACAGAATCAATAGCTCTGGGGTCCCGCAAGGAAGTATCTTAGTACCTCTGTTATTTTTGATTTACATTAACGATTGGCCAAGTGTAACTCCTAATTCTTGTATTCTGTACGCTGACGATATTTCTCTCATCATGACATCTAATTATTCTAATATTAATTAAACTAATGACATAAATAATTCAATTGACAATATAATTCAATGTCTCCATGAAAATAATCTGCAGGTTAACATGACTACATACATAGGGTCACGCCTTTTTCCCATCGGGGTAGGCAGAGACCACTTCTTTCCACTTGCTACGATCCCAACAAACCTTTTTTGCTTCTCCTACTTTCATAAGCGTTTTCATACAAGCGCGTCGGTTCTGGGTACTTTGACCTGGCCTTTACTTAAGACGTCTTCGATTTGATCGAAGAACAGTCGCCTAGGTCGCCCCCTACCGACTCGCCGGTTCACTCTCGTCTCATAAATCTGTTTCGTCAATCTACTTTCACTCATCCTTTCTACGTGTCCGAACCACGAGATATAGTGACAAAGATAGAGAAAGAGATGCTTCCTTTCTCTATCTTTGTCACTATATCTCCTACCACACCTCAACGTTCCCTTATCACACTGTCCTTCACTTTATCTACCAAAGTCACTCCAGCTGCACTTCTTACACTTCTTATTTCCGCAGCATTAATCTTACTTTCGTGCTTCTTCAGCCATACCCAACATTCACTATCATACATAAGTGTTGGAACCTGCACTTCTCTATGTACAGCCAGTCGTGCCTTTTTAGACATGTTCTGGCTGCTCATAAAGTTCTGCAGGGCTCCATTCACTTTGTTTCCTGCCAACACTCTTTGTTCAATATCACAGCCATTCTTTCCGTCTCTCGTAAACTTTGATCCCAAGTACACAAACTCTTTCACTTGTTTCACTTTTTCTCCTTCTATCAGAATCGTACAGTCCGTCATATTTTCTTCTCTTTCAAAAACCATTACTTTCGTCTTACTTACGTTCACGGTCATACCTTTGCTTTTTAGGGCGCCATGCCGTAACTCCTCCACCGACGATGCTAATATAACCTGGTCATCAGCGTATAGGAGGCATTTGACAGTCAAATCACTCATTCTTAATCCACATGTCCTTTCTTTCAAATCTTTCAGGCAGTTGTCTATGTATAAGTTGAACAGCCCCGGTGAGGCTACACAGTCCTGTCGAACACCTCTCTCGATGTTAAACCAGTCCGTGTAAGCCCCGTTTACCCTGACACAGGCACTGGAACCCTCGTAGAGTGATTTCAATGCCCATATCAAGTTTCTGCTCACCCCATACACAGACAATGTCGACCACAATTCATTCCTCATTACCCTATCATAGGCCTTTTCCAAGTCCATGAAGGCGCAATAGACAATAGGCTTTTAGCCAAGAATTTTTCGGCTATGCTTCGCAAGGAAAAGACCTGATCCATGCATCCCATTCGGTCCTGAACCCCGCTTGTACATCCCATATTTATTTTCAGTTTCATTCATCACTCTTCCAATCAGGATCTTTGCATACAGTGATCCTGATTGGAAGAGTGATAACATGACTAAAACACAATATATTCAATTTAATAATTATGGTACGAAACCACAAAACTTGAATATCAAATATTTGACTGAAAACTTATTGTACAAGTAGACAAAACAGCCTTTCTAGGTATAATTATTGACCACAACCTTAACTGGAAGGCACACATAGAAAAAGTTTGTAATAAAATAAATAAATATGTTTATATTTTGGCTAAACTAAGGAAGACTTCGAACCCCGAATCAGTCGCCATGGCACATCATGGCTACGTTGCCTCCGTTTTTTAAACTATGGTTTAGTAATTTGGGGCAACTCCACAGACGTGAACAGAGCCTTCATTTCCCAAAAAAGTATATCAGAACTATGTGTGGAGCTGCACCATGGCACTCGTGTAGGCATACTTGCCCTATATGTACATCTACGAAACTGCGAATTTTGTTAGGCAGTATCCTAGCTTCTTTTCGAAGGCACGTGAGGTTTATCCGAGGAGCACTAGAAATCCGGATAGGATTGTTTAATCCAGAGTCCCGAATACGGCGCTTTACCTTAAAAATTGTTTTGCAATGTATGGTCGAATTTATAAAGCAATACCTAAAAGTTTGAAGGAACTTCAAACCTCTAAATTTCTAAGAAAGTTGAAAGCATGGCTGGTAAAAAAATGCTTTTATACGATAGAGGAATTGAAAAGTGTAAGGGTAAACTATGACTGAATGCTACTATTATTATAAGCAAATATTGATCCAACCTATTTCCATAATGTTAATAATAAACTTATTATAAACTTTATTATAAATAATATTGACATGCTAATAATTTTCCCAAAATGTTTGTTAATGACTTGTTTTTTATATGCTGACATTCTATTTAATTTATTGTAGGTATTTTTTGTGACTGTAGAATAACCTTCCATGTGCTGAAATAATAAAAATATTGTAGTGTACCTAAACTTATATTGACACTTAATGTATAATATAATGTTTGCATACCATAAAATGGTAAATGTGCTGCACAAACGATAATAATAACACCTGTATAACCACATTTAAACAAATAATAGTAGTGTATGAAACTGTCATATAAGAAGGGGTATTAAAACACGAGAGTCTGCTGCGATAATAGGTTGACTCGAGTGTTTTAATACCTAAGTTATATGCAGTTTCATACACTTCTTTATCTTCACTCATAATTCTTGGTATATTTGTCGTGGGTACATTTTTTTGACTTTTCTGGCAGGAGACTTTCCGATGCCGCGTCTAGAATATCTAGCGGAGTGAAAATCTCGCCGTCACTACTTTCTTCTCCAATCATATTTTAATCACTTACAGGATTTTAGTAAACTTTTTTGGAATCCCGAATACAAAAACACGATCGGCAAAAAAATTAATGGGAAGCGCGGGAAATTAAGTTCAAACTACGCATGTGTGCGCAATTTTTTTCACAGCTCGATCGCGTGCGCCTTTTTTTTCATATTCAGCCTAAAACCATAGACTAGTTTAATGAATAAAAAAAGGTAGCGGTACTGTAATGAGTTTTATCTACTCTGATACTATAATACAAAGATTATAAAATTGAAATCAAAACTCTTATGACAAACATTACGCACAGGCCAAAAAAAAAAGTTTTATTACGATACAGGTCTTGTATGGACACCTATATCATTAAATTACTTTTTAATCATAACGATACACCTATATAACTTCCATATGGACTGAACCTCTACTTTAAAGAAAAACGGCCGATTCGGAAAAAAAAAGAAACGCGCATGGCGCCAACATATTTTTTTTTTTACATTTAAATTAAACAAAGTTTGGTTTGGTTTGTAAAATAAATTAGTTTATGTATTATAGTATGAGAGTAGATAAAGTAGTGTATGACACTGTACATAACTTGGTCTTATAACACTCGTGTGATAATATAAAAAAACTCGCCAACGGCTCGTTTTTTTAAAACACACTCGTGTTATAAGAACCCTTATTATGCAACAGTATCATAAACTACTATTATGATACTGTTGCATAATAAGGGTTCTTATAACACGAGTGTGTTTTAAAAAAACGAGCCGCAGGCGAGTTTTTTTATAGTACCAAACGAGTGTTATAAGACCAAGTTATGTACAGTGTCATACACTACTTTATCTACTCTCATACTATAATACATAAACTAATTTATTTTACAAACCAAACCAAACTTTGTTTAATTTAAATGTACAGAACAAAAAAAAAATATTCGCGCCAAGGCACAAACTTCGATTGCGCATGCGTGTTTCTTTTTTTTTCTTCCGAAATGGCGGATTCTTTTTTTAAAGTAGAGGTTCAGTCGAGATGGAGGTTGTATAGGTGTATCGTTATGGTGCGAGGGATATGTCGCAAGACAACCTCACCTTCGGCCTAGCACCACGACCCACAGACGGCGTGCGGTTTAGTCGGTTCGAGTCCGACATAACCCACCCCTCCGGCTCCGGAGGGGCGGGTATCCGTGGGGATGTCCCGCACGTAAAAAAAAAAAAAAAAGGTGTATCGTTATGATTAAAAAGTTATTTAATGATATAGGTGTCCATACAAGACCTGTATCGTAATAAAACTTTTTTTTTGGCCTGTGCGTAATGTTTGTCATAAGAGTTCTAATTTCAATTTTATAATCTTTGTATTATAGTATCAGAGTAGATAAACTACTATTATGTTATGATCTACTTTTCTTTCCTCCGTGGTTATGATACAGTTAGCGGTATTATAATAAGTTTTATTTTTAATTTTATGTATATGCGTTTATAAAGTGCGTATGTATAAAAACCTCTTTGAATTCATAATTCGAATTTTTCGATTTAAGTGTGGATAAAATTAATTTTTGAATTTGAATTTGAATTTAGTCTGCCACCTTATTGGTATAAAAAAAGAACGTACAGTCATTCTAAGGTGTGCCGCAGAGATTCTGTTTGACTCATCTATTTAAGATGTAAAGGCCTACAACTAATGCCTTATACCTATATGACTAATAAATCGTAAGTATATAACTAAGTACCTACTTAATATGTATACTCATACTCGCGGGTTAAGCACAAACTAGCTATCTGTGGGGTGGAGGGCCCCGCGAGGGCCCCGCCCGAGATCGTAATCAATTTAATTGGAAATTTCCTTTGATTAAACGCAAAGACGTTGTTAGAAGTTGACCTAATAAAACAGGTAACGTCAGCATATTTATTTATAATTTTAGTTATTATATTGTAAATTATAATTTATGAGGGGTTCTTCTTTTATTTAACTTAGGTGACAGACAAGCACACGGTCCACCTGATGGAAAGTGGTTATCGTGACCTATGGACTGCTGCCAATCCTGTAAGCATAGAGTTTCTGAGCCGTCAGTGCTGAAATCTAAGCTGGACACACCTTTAGTTTTTCTTGAGAGCACAAAAGCTCTAAAATGAGCTCTGACTACCCTACTCACACAGTTCTGTATTGCAAATTTGGGTGGTATCTATATTCTAGCGGTAGGTACCTACGCCATTTGGGGCGAAAAAATATATGAAAATTATGATTATATGGTTGCACCTGATGAAAAGTGGGTACCGAGGCCTATGGACGTGTGCAACACCAGGGGAGTCACACTCGTGACGGATCCTTTAAACACAGAGAGTTTCTGTGCCGTCAGTGTAGAAGACAAAGCAGGAATAGCCTTTGGTCTTCCCACTGACAGCGCACCTAGTGGTATGGGTAATGGACTGCTGAGACGAGGTCTCTCGGGTTCGATCCCAGGTTTTCCATGGCACACACCAATGACTTTTCGATGCTTTTCGAAATTATGTGTGTATTTATCGCAGGTTTGTAAGTGCCCAGTTAATGGCAATAGGCTCGCCACCTATTACATTGGGACCTAAACATAAACCGGCGAAATGTGGGTGCTAGCACCTCTGCCTACCCCTTCGGGGATAAAGGCGTGAGTTTATGTTATGTTATGTTATGTTATATGCTAAAATATCTTTCTTAAAATCCTAGCTGCCTCAATCCAGCCAAACCCTTCAACTCAAATACCTAGCACAAATTTCCAATTCCAAAATAATAAAGCATTGTAAGTAGGTACTCATCGTTTTTTATTAAATTATTTGTAGTCCTTAGCCAAATATTAATAATAATTAAATCCGTTCCTGTTTATGCTAACGCTACCAAATTCGTATATCTTAAAATTTCCACCCAGTGAATCTTGTGGCGGGTAAGATTGTACCAATAAAATTTATGTAGCTACCCGCATAGAACAACTTGTGCTTGCCCGATAACTTCGCCTTTGTTGTGCTGTAATCAATTCTTGGCCAGTCAGATGTTTATTAAAAATTGTTTGTGGGTTAATCCGGGTAGCTTAGTGCTGTAGGAAAATTTTTTAATTGAGTTGAGAAAAAAATGGACTTTTTTATACTACTGAAGTGGTAGACAAACACGCGGTTACACCTGATGGAAAGTGGGTACCGTGGCCTATGGACGTGTGCAACACCAGGGGAGTCACACTCGTGACGGATCCTGTAAACACAGAGAGTTTCTGTGCCGTCAGTGTAGAAGACAAAGCAGGAATAGCCTTTGGTCTTCCCACTGACAGCACAAAAACTCACCAGTGAGATCTGGCTACCCCAATTACCACCGGGAACACATACACACATACATACATATAATCACGCCTTTATCCCCGAAGGGTTAGGCAGAGGTGAATTAACATAACACCCACATTTCACCAATCTGTATTCGGTCCCACGGAATAGGGGGTGAGCCTATTGCAGTATTCCGGGCACTATTGTTGACTCGAGCCACGCATCTGAGGCTGAGTCTAGGCTGTACATATCTGTCTGATGTTAAAGTTAATCAGCCCTATCCCTTAGTCGCCTTGTACGACATCACATGGGAAGAGAAGGGGTGGCCCAAATTCTACTCTGCTGGTAACCACGCGGCTAACGCGCCACAATACAAAGTTATTATGGCCGCGCTTCTTTTTTAAATATGGTTTAAATGATAATGCGTCTTGTTTTTTAAGGTACTTATGTACTGTTAATATGATTTTAACCTGCCTAAATTCCATTTTTATACGATACAATTAGTACTGGCAGGAATAAAACTTCTGTTAGGTACTTTACGACCAGTGCAGTCTGATTGAAACGTCAGTTTTTGCAAAAGCATGTCGATGAATCAATCGATTAGCCCAGTATAGTTCACTGCTGGATATAGGCCTCTCCCAATGCGCGTCATTTCTTCCGATCCTCCGCCTTCCGCAACCAGTCTGTCCCACATGTCAAAGGTTTTTTTTCACGCCCCGCTTATAGGACCCGGGACTGTAGGAAGAGGGAAACACGTGAGCTGGCAAGGAGTTCCAGGTCTTAACGGTGTGACAAAGCAAAGAGTCACCGAACCGCTTGGTTGTTGAAGGAATGTTCTGCACCGTAGGCGGCTGACATCTAAGCCCTGCACGTGTTGTCATGTATAGGAAAGGAGAGGGTGGGACGAATTGGATTTATTTTTTTAATAATAAATATTATCAGCTTAGCTCAAAATATTTATATTTATTTATACATTTATATTGCTGGTGGCTGATATATATTGGATGTGGAGGATGATGATGTCCAGTAGTGGACTGCAGTGGGCAAATTAATAGATATTAACTTCGATCAGGCATCTTTTCGTCAACAGTAACTAACTATTGCCCCTCTGGCTTTACCTCATTGGAGCTAATGATGAGGTGGGTATCTCGGATCTACCGACTAAAACTATTATAGTATATTATATATAGTTATTAGTATTGTCAGAGAACCAAAGTGTATCCCTGTTAGCCTTGGATCTTCCGTGACCGCCAACCCCACAACAATACTATTAGGTCGTTACATATGCCGAAATGTTCTTTCAGATTCATGAGTTCGTTATTCCTGTAGTTTTATAGCTATTTCCATTATTTATACTTTGTTTAAAAGTTTATTTCAAGATTATACAACGCTGTATTAAATTTTGTTTATATTGGCGGCTTGATAAATTAAATTCGATCTTCAAAAACAGTTATTCCTAAATGTTATCCATTTAGATGATAAATTTCGTATTACTTTATTACAGCTGTCACTTTAATTTTTTTTAATAAAAGTTGCTGTTAGCTTAATGTTGTCTCATTCATACACAAAAAAAAAAACATAAAATTTGGATTCGTCATTCCTAAAAAAAATTCAAAAATATTAGTACTGCAAATTGGGTTTCCTCCAATTTCTTCAATAAAACGGCAATTTCATATGTAACGACCTATTATTAGATGGAAATAAACCCCAATTCACCCACCAAACCTAAGTTTTACAATTACCACATAAACCAAGATTTATTCCTTCCCATAGGTAAGCAATAACACATATAACGAACCATAAAACACATATAGTTATAACAAACCCACATAATCCTACACACGACATAAAACTTCATCATAGAGCAGACTCCCAAGATGATATCAATATTAAGATCTTTTACACATTTCATGGGATAATCGACCTTATATCTAGTTGAGAAAGGGGGAAATTCCCGTGCATGGGTTAGGGAGTGAACGGGCCTCGCGGTAGGGTGGGTACACTTGAGGGGTGAATGTAAAAACCACCCCGCGATCGACTTATATGCTGTATCAAGACGTGCGAGGCGTTGGTTGATAGAGGTGTAATTGTAAATTGTTGTTTCGTAATAAGCTTGGAAATGATGACAGAGAAAAAAATGCGGGTAAAAAAGAAATAATATTTTTATTGAACAAGTAATATCTTAACAGAGAATAATTAAATATGAGTTATATTTTTTTATCCAAGCGTTTAAACTGCTACCGAACCAAAAATATGTTATACCTTAATAATAAATAGCTACCCAACAATACAACAATGCAATATGTACTTTTGCATCTTTTTGTTTTGTTTCGTTGCAGTCGGTTAAATCTTAACGCAATAATGATAAAACATAGTAATTATGAATAAAATAATAAGAAAGTCTAGATTCAAACGAAGTTATTACTATATTATATCTTTTAATTGTATCTAAGTATAATTAATGATCAGACTATTTGTGCCATGTAACAAATTATGGGTAGGTTCTATGTGTGTAATTATCAACTTTACTTGCGAGCCACATAACATGGGAAATATACTCGGATACAACTTTTGCCAACCATATATTATTGTCTCGAGGTGTTAAGTATAAATAAAGCACTTCCCTCGCACCCCGACTGACCCAGGCCTTGCTTAGCAACTTGCATTTACAAACGAGTTCCAATTTGGATGTTAACGGAGTCAAGACCAAATATTATGTCTGGAAAATAAAAACAGTTTTAATTTGTTGTAAAACATTCACGATTTTAGTTATAAAATTGTCGCTCACTCCCTTATGCACCGCACGCGACGCCCCCACAAATTTTACGTCGCCTCGCGAGCGCTACACGTATTTATTATGTACCGTCTTCTCTATGTAGAGCGTGCTCTACTAAGATAGTAATTACGTATATTAGGTACTCTACAGCGTATATTATTTATTAGCTGAGACTAGAGAGCATTTTGTTTCATATTGGGTTACGAAACTCTATTTTAATAGGTAGAGATATGTAGAGTTATTACGCTTGTGTATCCCTGGAGGGTAGGCAGAGATTTAGCAACTACTACGGGTTTGTGAATATGAGTCAGATAGTTTGTAATTTGAAACTCTTTGCTTTTTTTTATATGTTGGACACATCAATTTGACTTCACCTCGCCTGATGGAACCCTGAAGGCAAAGTCTCAAGAAAGAGGGTTACAATTACATACACGTACTATGTTGACAATGGTGGCACTCAGCTTGACGACCTCATTAAAAGAGGATTGCCGTCGCAGCATCGCGTGATACTCACCGGTCCCACTAGTACTGCGACCACAATCCCCCCTGCCCGGCTGCACTTGCTGACCCCTGAACGCAATCCAACCGAGATTGGATTACTATGGAGGGTTTTTTGCAAAAGTGCATGGAGGTACCCACCCGGTCGAAATTTGTGCCATCAAATTTCTACCACCATGCTGATATGGACTGGGGGATGTCGAGAACCGGGAACTATATGGTGATATGTCCTACTAGCTGATGTCCATGACTCCGCCCGCATAGTATATTACCGGGTTCTACATAACTGGCTGTGATCAAAATTACGTAAACGTTTAAATCTGACCAAGACCATTCTAACAAAAAAAAACTCCATCAAAATCTGTTCAATATTCAAATCTATTAAGATAGGAAAAATATTGAATTGATCTAGGCGGGGTTTGAACCCGCGATCTTTGCTTTACAGGGGCAATGCTTTGACCACTAAGCTACCAGACCTCGCCCGAAACAATCAAAATTTCTCCTCTATAGCTCTTTCAAACCCCGCCTAGACCAATTCAATTTTCCTATTTTAATCAATTTTAATATTTATTATGCCAAATGCTTAAAAATTTCATGCAAACCGTTTAATAGTATTTTATGCGTCTATCGCAGAAAAACAGACGAGAAGTCATAGTTTTTGTTAATTCGGGACTTATCACGATATAAGAGCTTCAGTAAGCTCTTTACTAAATCGAATATCAAAAGCGAAATTGATAGGATCTTACCAAATATATATAGGTAGGAGGGGGAGACAGGGAACACTACTGACGGTGAAGGTGAGTGCTGATGCATCACAAGGTGGCCACCCTAAACCTACATCTGGGTCGCAAGTCCCAGTCGCCGTCACGGTGTTCCTCTCTGTACCACGCCATGGACCCGGCGACCGCACTGTGAATCAATGGAGTGCTGAGAATCGAACCTCTTGGAAAACTTACTTTTGCTGATATTTCCGGTAAGTTGTCCGTGGTCACGACTTGACTAAAAAATAAAAAACAGACAAGATTTTTTTATTCAGACAAGAATCTACCCTATGTCACTTATGTCACACCTCGGAAGCTCTCGGAAAAATGTATGAAACAATCGCGTTGTAATTACTACAAACATAGCTCGTGTACATGCACGGTAGTGTTGATGTGTGAGAAAATTAGAAATGTCATGGATGGCACTATTTGAAATTTGAGCTAATTTTCGAGTGAGATAGCGTAATTTTTCTCACTCTATCCCTTGGTGTCATGATTTACGTCACATCCGACGGAGGCGACAATCCTGTTGTTACAAAAAGTTATATTAATGATTTTTACATTAAAACGTATTTCCATCTTTTTCTTCGCTTTGGAAGAAAAGAATATGGCGATACATTTTAGTCCTGTCAATCAACAGAATTGGCACGAATAACAAAACAATACTACTACACGACTTTGATATGTTTATAGAGTAATTAAAACCGATTGTGTTTATAAAAACTAGCTGTTGCTCACGGTTTCGCCCGCGTGAAATTTTTCATTAATTATAAATAGTCTCCGTTCCGTTCGGTCCATAGGGCACATTTCTTAACCGATTGTCACCAAATATGGCATAAATGTTCTTCGATTTAAAACATCATTTTTGCCTAGAGCTTTTTTAATCGAAGGAGAAAAGGGGTGTCTTTTCTGTCACGTTATTAATGAACGGATATTGATGATTTTTGGCTGAAATATCCGAACATGATTCCTTACAGGTAGTTCTGGAAAAAAAAGCATGAGAAAAGGCGGAGACGTTTGTTGTGGCTTTTTTAAAAACGGATTGACAATATTTATTGGTGAAATATCCAGGGAGCTATAAAATAAAGATATGTATCGTATAAAAGAAATATAAGTGTGGATACCAGATTTGATCTCCAGATGCCAAAAAATGATCTGGAACTCTTTACAGAACTACTAGTATTTATCCCTTAGTAATAAATGCTCCATTGCCAAGGGTGAGGTAGAACATTTCTTTATAAATGGTGTTTTTATTACGTACCAAGGTTTCTGAACCTCAACTGAATTACTTATACTGTTGATTGATGGCACTTGGTGGAACTTGCTACACATCTTTAATGAAATCACTTGTACTGTTCCACATTATTTATTGATTTCCTGACCGGTTTCGCCTTACGGCATTATCAAAGGTGGATACATGTTTTTTGGGTATCAGATGTCAATTAGAGTAATATATTGACTGTGTGGGTAGACAAAAATAGTGGGATACCACTTTATAAATTTTCCCAAAATTTAGGGAGAATCACAATATGAGACAATTACCATAAATCAAGTCATGTTTGAAGTATTATTATAATTAAATGTCAAATTAATACAAAAATGTTAGAATAAAACAAGTAACGACTAAAAATAAAATAAATGCAGTATAAGACCTTATCAATAATTAATAAATAAATAAAATGTCAAAAAACGATTGTATAATGTCATCAATGTCAAAGTATTATAAATTATAAAAAATAAAATAAAATAAGAATATTAACTAATTGTCATGTGATTCAGATATTGATATGATATGTAGATTTTACCATTTGCTGTATTGTAATAAAGGTGAACGGCTTAGTTCCAACTGTTGGTTCAGGATCATGTTCCTATCTGAATTCATTATTTTATTTACCTCTAGAGCTTCAAGGGGATTCATTTTTTTCATTAAAGATGTCAACTGAATTACACGGATTTTATGCCCGGTTTTTGTAATAACTATCCTAATACTTATTTAGAATTGTCAACGGCGAGTAGGAAATTAGAAAAATGGCAGTTGAGCACACTTTAATTTAATAGTTTTAATTTATTTAAGTATCAATTATAATTTATACTAAACGAAAGTTCACGGAAAGATATCTATTTATATTTTTAGAAACAAATGGTTTTAACAGCTCTATACTTTATAAAAATTAAGAATCATTATTTTGACAGCTTATGCCTATGAAGTGTGGCATTTTTTTTCGATTTGAATGTATCACAATTAATGTCGTCCATCATGGATTCCGTCATTGCCAGGTACCGCCCATTTTTTAACCCTAGAATGTATACTAATCTAAATCTGCATATGCTTTTGAGTTAAATTCTTTATAATGTTAACAAAATAATACACCTATAATCAATATCGGTCCACCATAATGTCACTTAACATGCTAGTTCTAGAGCTATTTTCTAAAAAAACCCGGACTATATGAAAATTATTATAATTGAGAAGATTTTTCACGAATTTATTCATGGGCGAACCTGGCATCCAGTTCATAAGTTTTTTTTATACTGTTCATTGATGACCCTTGGTGGAACTTGTTGTTACACATATTGAGAACACTTGTACTTTTTCTACAGTATTTATTATTGAACCGAACCAGTTTCGCAATGTTTATGAATATTTCTAATCGTAAACACCTCTAGTGTTTAAGATTAGAAAAATTGCAAAAACATCAATGTAAACTTTTGAAGTTACCACAAGGCGAAACCGGTCAGGTTCAATAATAAATACTGTGGAAAAAGTAAATGTTCTTACTATGTGTAGTTCATTAGTTATTTATATAAAAAGGCAAGATGCATTTGAGGGTTAAATTTCACTATAGTCATGTGTGAAAGAGAGGACGCCTTAAAAACCGAAGCTAGCCGAACTTTTCACTCTTCTTCCCGAAGTGCCGTTCCTACACATTTTACTGGTGACAACCTTTGTTTTAGGCGCCCATGAAAGCGCCCATGATTTTGACGTGCGGGGAGAGGAAATTAAATCGGTGGGAGGGGGTGAGCTTCCATTCTGTACGCTAGTACTATTATCTATTCTGTGCTTATGTTATGCCAATTAAAAGAAATTTATTTCAACTGTTATTTTAAATTGTTATATTGCTTTATTTCGGAATTCATGGATATTATTTCGAAGTATTATTTTAATTGATTATTATAATTTAAGTTTTATCAAGGAATATTGTAAATTTGAAATTATTATTTTTATCTACTCTGATACTATAATACAAAGGTTATAACAATGAAATCAATACTCTTATGACAAACATTACGCACAGGCCAAAAAGAAAGTTTTATTACGATACAGGTCTTATATGGACACCTGTATCATTAAATAACTTTTTAATCATAACGATACACTTATACAACCTCCATCTGGTTGAACCTCTACTTAAAAAAAAGAATCCACCGATTGAGAAGAAAAAAAAAAGAAACACACATGCGCAATCGATGTTTGCGCCTTGGCGCCAAAATTTTACATTGAAATTAAACAAAGTTTGGTTTTGTTTGTAAAATAAATTAGTTTATGTATTATAGTATGAGAGTAGATAAAGTAGTGTATGACACTGTACATAACTTGGTCTTATAACACTCGTCTGATACTATAAAAAAACTCGCCTACGGCTCGTTTTTTTAAAACACACTCGTGTTATAAGAACCTTGTTATGCAACAGTAGATATCATAAACTATTATTTATTATTATTGAAGTATGTTTTAAATTAATTGTGAGTTACGTTTGATACTGTTATAATTTTAATTGTTTTTAGTATGTTACTACACTGTCGCATTGGGTTTGCCTGTAATGACAGCGTTTTACCTATAAATAAAACGCTTATTAAATAACTTGCTTTATTCGAAGCCTAATAATATTTGAGAGTGGCAACACTTGTTTCTACTGTATGGTCGTCTCTTTCTAACCTATTGCTATCCTTTTCTGGCAATCCCCTCTTTCCACCAGGCAGGTCACGGCAAAGAGATTCACCGCCGGACTACTCATTGTGGGTCATAATATTATTAAGTACTAAAATAATTAGTAACAACCAGGCAGGATATAAAAACTTTAGGCTTCGAATAAAGCAAGTTATTTAATAAGCGTTTTATTTATAGGTAAAACGCTGTCATTAAACAACTGTACTGTTATTCGAAGCCTAATAATATTTGAGATGTGTCTGTTATCGCCTGGTGGAAAAACAAATCGCCAATGTGATAATTTAATGTATGATGTATAGGTACCTACTTCTATACCTAAATTAGTTTAACCAAATACCAGTAAGTATAAATATGTGCAATAGGCTAAATTTCAGGTAAAGAAAACCAAAACATTAGGTTTGACATTATTATTATTATCTACCAGTAAGCTTAAGCATAACATTATAATTTACTCTATGATTATTATCATAAGTAGGTATATTAGTTGTAATTATTACACAATCATAATTTAAGTCCTAATTAAATAGTACACTCTACATTATCTTAAAAAAGTAAATGATTTAACAATGACACAAATCGATTAAAAAAAAGGAATTAAATAATCCATACCCAGCAAACTGTTAAGGGTAAGAACATAAAAATAATCATAAAGGTATGAATAAATTAGACATTGTTCTATTAGTATTAGAGGATACCATTTCCGTAGGTTTTATTTCTCTTCTGTAGAATCGGGTAAATGTGTCACGTGACCTCCAATTACCCCTCGCGAGTATGTCTTCTAAAGGGAGATTCAACAGCCAATCTTTGGAAGCCACCGCTGGTCGCGTGCTGCCTGCGGACGCCTGCACTCCGGCTCTCTTCAAGAGTGACTTTACCCAGTTTGCGATGACGGTGCGACTGGCCGCTCTTGGAGCCCCACGAACTGTCAAAAAAAGATGATGGCTTTTACATACATCTCGCCTCTCCTTAGATAACTTAATCAAGGCCTTAATCCAGAAGACGGGATTAAGCGCAGTGTTTTCAGGATTATTAAGTAGACGCCAGCCTGACTGCCGGTATTTGGAACTGTCTGTTTTGGACCCAAAAAGGGGCCAGAAGGTAATATGATCATTTGATAAGTTGAAATGATCTGGATCTATAGAGAGCAAGGTAAGATCATGCACCCTGCGTCCCGAACACAAAAGGAGAATACAGGCTGTTCTTTGTGCACATTCATAAAAAGTTAAATTTGAAACAAAATTGTCCACAAGCCAACGAGTGACTACCTCAACGTCCCAGATGGGGGGTTTCAATGTCTTAGGTTTCTTGAGCGCTATAGCCTTTAAAATACGTACCACCACAGGGTGTGAACTCAGACTATGTGTTTTATTAGGATCACATAAAGTTGCAACAACTGATTTATGCAATACAATTGAATTGTATGATAAATTTTCTACAAGATACAAATCTGACAAATATCTCGCAAGATCTGTACCTGACGGAGAACGAATCGCAATGTTATTATTAATAGCCCACGTGCACCAACGCTTCCATGCAGACATATAACATTTTTTCGTAGAATCCCGCCAACTATCAAATAAAAGCTTTTGTTGATTTACAGACCAACCTATGAGGACTTGATCCCACCCCCACTTTTCCAAATTTCCAGCGTCAGTTCGTGAACCCTCGTGGGGCTCCGGTTCGTCGAAGTATCTATCAGAACCTCCTCGAGATTGTGGATTGTGTATGGAGGGGCAATGGCTCTCCTCTTGAGATCGGGGCGCCAAAAGGCTTTCTGCCAGTTGGGGACTATTAACAGATAGATCCCGGATGCGTTGTTTAGGTGGGCTAAAACTTTGGGGATTAGATAAGGCGGTGGAAAGATCCACGCTAGGCTGAAGTGCCAACGCCTTGTGAAGGCGTCGATGAACTGCGCTTGAAGGTCTTTCGAGTTCAGGGACACATAATGGGGTACTACATGAGCTCGATCTGATGCAAAGAGATCTATTATCGGCTTTCCCCATTTCAGAAATACTTTCTCCGTCAAGGGTGGAAGTAAGTGCCACTCCGGGTGACGGATTCCTCTGGACAATCGATCTGCCTCGACATTGTATTTGCCTGGCAGGTGATGGAGAGACAGTGATATGCTGTACTTCTGTAGAATGTGAAAAACTTTGTATGTTAGCCTCATAAGAAGCTTGGATCGAGTGCCTCCCTCCCTGCGGAGATACGACAAAACTGTTCTGTTGTCCGATTGCACAGAAACTGTTGTCCCTTTGAGCAAGTGACAATGGATTTGAAGGACTTTCAAAATTGCCAACATTTCCTTCAAATTCGAATGAAGGTTTTGTTCGCTGTATTTCCAAAACCCGCTCAGGATCTCGCTGTTTATCTGAGCTCCCCATCCCGACGCCGAAGCATCGGTCGACAGATAATGAGTTACGGCAGGGGTATGTAACATCGAATTGTTTGAATAATTTCTGAGCCACCACTTTATGTAGATCTGTCATGGTCCTTTTTGGCAGTGAGACCACTTTCAGTGGGTTCTCGTTCAGTAGCGAGTGAGAATGACTTAGTAACTTGCGGAAATGAAGCCTGCCGTAGGGTACTACCAGGCTTGCGAAGTTTAACGACCCTATCAGACCTTGCAACTCCCTCAGGTTGCACCGTTTTCGACGCAAAATTTGAAGGAGTTTTTCTTTTATTGAAAGCTGTTTCTTTACCGGCAATTCTTTCACATTTTGCCACGTATTCCATATTATCCCCAGGTATTGGATAGCTTTTTGGGGATTTAACACAGATTTTTGATAATTGATTTGCCACCCTAACGATTCTAGGAACTGTATAGCAGTACTCACCTGAGTCTGGAGTATGTGTTTGTCCTGGCTGGCCAATAAAAAGTCGTCCAGGTAAACCAAGGTGCGTATGCCTCGGTCTCGTAGCTTCTGGGCAACCCAGTTTGTCAGCACGGTGAAGACTTTTGGAGCCGACGCCAGGCCGAAGGGCAGGCAAGTCATTTGTAGCAACTCGTTGTTCCACATCAGCCGGAGAAAAGGCCTGTGACTGACTGCTACGGGCAAATGAAAATAAGCATTCTGAAGATCGATCTTTACGACCCAGTCGCCCGGTTGAAGAAACAAAGGGATTGTGGCGTGATTTATCAACCTGAATTTGCTCACGGCGACAAAATGATTCAGGTTTTTTAAATTGAAAATCGGACGGTATGACCCGTCGTCTTTTGGTATCAAAAAAAGATTGGAAAGAAAGCTGGGTTTGGTTTGAGCCCTCTCGAGAACGCCCATGTTCATCATTTCTTGAATATGCCTCTTCATCTCGGGTGAACATAAAGTTTTTATGTCTTTTCCCGTTCCCGGGACATGAAGCAGAGGCCTTTCCATGAAGGGTATGCGGTACCCTTCTGAAATCATCTTCAAGATTACGGGAGGTGCTTGGTGGCGTTCCCACATCTGATAGAAATGATGAAGGCGCCCAGCTTTGAAGGTTGCGTCAAAATTTATTTTTAAGTTGTCCCTTGCGTGATCTAGCTGCTTGCTGGGTTTTGTATGCTGTATCCCGAGCCCTGGGTGCTCGTGGACGAAAATTCATACCCTGCGCGGGCATTCTAGGCATGAAACCTTGATTGTAAAACGGATACATTCCCTGCGCAGGAAATGTTGAAAATGGTGGATAACCAGGGGCACCTTGCGCAGGTACCATTGGTAAATTACGGTTACCTGAGTAACCCGGTGTATATTGCAAACCTTGCGCAGGTTGCTTGGATTTATAAATATTTTGGCTAGTACCAGCTTGCGAAGCTATAACTTTGGAACTCGACGGTTTCGTCGACCAAAAAACTTTACCTGTACCCCCATGTTTCTCTAATATTGAACTCAACTTATCATCTTTGAAAAGGTTCTCACATGAAGGTGGTATTTTACGAAGTGCGGCTTTCGTAAATTTATCTTTAACTGATTTAAGAATAGCGTCTCGGCGCTGTTGAATCAGGTCGGCACGGTGACCACAAGCCATTTGTAATAGATCATTGGATATCTTTTGAAATTCACCCTGTACAAATATTTCGTTAATTTTGGACTCTATGCTAGATCTATCAACCGTATCGGAAGATCTAAGCCATGAAATAAGATTAATAAAACCGGTTTCTACAGCTTCGTGCTGCTTCAGTAAACCTTGCGTAATACTTGCAAAGCCTCTTTCAGTAAGAGACAAGTTAGGCAATCTATCATATTGTTTTAATTCATCGTTACATTCGAGTTCGGTAAACCCGGGGGTAGAACAATATCTTTTTTAAACATCTGAGTATCTAACTTCTGACCATGAAGTAGATTCAAAATGCTGAATATCATTCAGACGTTTTAGAATATGTTCATCTGATTTCAACATTGCAGGTTCTTTCAAAACGACACTAACCGGTAAAGAAAATTCTGTAGAATTTTGTTGTGAGGTAGATCCACTACCCGTATATAACTCGCCACTGACATTTAAAGAAACATCACTGTCGCTATCGTTACATTGTTGCGATTCGTAACTTTGTGTAGGGTAATTTTGAAATAAATAATTTTGCATGAAATTCACTTGTGAAGCCAACGTTTTCAACATGTCGGAATGCTCTGGGCCCTCATGACGGGCCCGTTTGGCTTCCTTTGTAGCTTTAGACGCTGACTTACGCTTCTTACTTGTGGCGATGCTCGGTTGAGACATCGTTTGCGTAGTCCCAGAGGCACGAGGCAGTGGCTCGATCACCGCCTCTGTGGAAGCAACAGCCACGGAGGACCGCAAGCGCGCCGGTGTCGAAGATGATCGACTTCCCGAACTACTAGAAGATGACGAATCACTTTCCATTTTTTACACAAGTCTAAAATTTAAATTTATTCTATAAGTAGGTATACAAAATATTTTAACAAAGTATGCGAACGGAGAATCCGTTAGAAAAAAATGAATATTAAACTTTATACGTACGACCGCTCAGTACGAAAACAAAATCGCCAATGAGTAGTCCGGCGGTGAATCTCTTTGCCGTGACCTGCCTGGTGGAAAGAGGGGATTGCCAGAAAAGGATAGCAATAGGTTAGAAAGAGACGACCATACAGTAGAAACAAGTGTTGCCACTCTCAAATATTATTAGGCTTCGAATAACAGTACAGTTGTTTAATGACAGATTTGAATGACAGTATTGTAAGAAATAAATTAAAAAAAATACAATAAATTTAATAAATTAAAAAAAAACAACAATACATCTGGTATTGCAAGAAATAAATTTAAAAAAAAACAGGTTGTGGAATGAACTTCCTGCTGTGGTTTTCCCAAGCCACTACAATATGGGGTTCTTCAAGGAGGGCGTTCGAAGGTTTCTACAGGGTTGGCAGTACGATTGTGATGCCCCTGGTGTTGCACACGTCCATAGGCCACGGTAACCATTTCCCATCAGGTGAGCCGTGTGCTAGTCTGCCAATTAAGTGGTATAAAAAAAAAAAACAAACAATATAATTTTGTTTTCAATATCGTTAAAATAACGTATCCCAACTATTTTAATTTAAAATTATCTCCAATGCACAGACAGGACTAATTAACAATTATGTAATGGTGTAAATTGACTGATCGATTTTGATTGTTGGTATTTTTACCCGACTGCCAAGAAGGGTTATGTTTTTCGCGCGCATCTTGTATGTATGTTTATTATATTTTTTATTATCTTCTGAGCCACTTCGATGATTTGTCTCAAGTGAAAGGTATTTATTCCCAAGTGTTCTTGGGTACATAAACTATGAAAAAAATTGGTTTTCTGGCGCCAAAATGTAAGTATATGGTTAAAAAAATCACTTAAATTTATCAAGTGAGGTATTAAAATGAAAGAAAATAGAAGACGATTTCAAAAAAATATATTATGTAACTAGCTGACCCGGCGAACTTCGTACCGCCAATATTTTTCCGCCCGCGTGGCGTCAGATCCCGTTCCCGCTGCACCCTCAACTATATTGAACATGTATTATACATATAAACTTTCCTTTTGAATCACTCTATCTATTAAAAAAACCACATCAAAATCCGTTGCGTAGTTTTAAAGATTTAGGCATACAAAGGGATATAGGGACAGAGAAAGCGACTTTGTTTTATACTATGTAGTGATAACTAAAAGTTTAAGTACACTAAATTAATAAAAATAAAAATCTGATGCCGAAAAGATCGAAACATGCTTTTCAGGCGGTACCCATTTGCAAACCTCAAACCAGACGAAAATTAATAGCCTCACAAGACATACGGGTAGTTCGGTCGTCAAGGAATCGGTCTTACTATTAAGAAGTTCCGAAAATTTACTGGCATTAATTTTTATATCTATGTATCTGTATATCTAATCGGTCTGTGTATAAATCTACATTATTTATTTATTTATTTATTTATTAAGATTTACCAACATTTGTTTCCACTGTTACAAGTTACAGAAATTACATTAAGTTAGATATTATTCTAGTGTGACAAATAATTATAGGTAAATACTGCATGCTATACAAAATGAGGTACTGAATTTTTTTTTTCTTTTACTTTTTTATCATAAAAATATGTAGACCACACAAAAGATTCTTAAATGAGATAAAATGGAGCGTCACGTACATGAAACAACCTAACAATCTTTATTCTTATAATACTCTAATAATGTGGATCGAAACTTGAATAGCGAGTCTGCATGGATATCTAGGTACAATATCACTATTTTCATTTGCTGATCTAGAGAACCTTGGGATCGGTGAGTTAGCCCCATAAGCTGTTCTACGCAGTGGTGGGTAGAAGGGAGTGATATAATTACGAGGGTATCTGGCGGGCACTCGAAAATTAATCTTGCTTAGCAATTGTGGGCAACTAAGGTGGCTATGCAGAACCTTATACATAAAAACGCTATCATTCAAATCTTTACGATCTGACAATGAAATCATTCCAGACTGCTTGAGTCTTGAGTGGTAGCTAGTCCTTTTATTAGTGAATTTACGGTATGATAAATGCCATAAGAATATTTTTTGAATGCGTTCTAAACGCATCGAGTGCACAGCAAAATGTGGTCTCCATACCACGCTGCAATATTCCAGGATACTGCGGACCAAACTGTTATACAATAATATTTTAGGCTTAATACTCCGGAAGATTTTTGTGTTGCGTATCACAAAATTTCATTAAGAACGAATCAGTGGTTTCGGCGTGAAAGACGGACAAACAGACACACACACTTTCCCATTTATAATATTAGTACCTAAGTATGGATTTATACGAATTTTATTATTATTTTATATCAATAATAATATTATTATTATGAATTTACAATAAAGAATGTATTTTTTCCGTTGAGCTCTGTCGCGTCGCTAATTGATGCATTGGTTTTTGTCGCCATTTCAGAGTCAGGACAACGCATCTACAATAAGTTTATAATACAAACATCATTGCTAGCAATTAGATATTTTATCACACCCACATTACTAAAATCAATGCTTAAACGATGTTAGGAACTTTTGTGTGAGGCTTCGTGCACACGTGTTTTGTTCATTTCAGTTTTCGTAATTTGAGCTGACCTAGAGAATTACTTAGAATTTCGTACCAACTTACTTTTCTTGTTGAAATTAAATACGTATTAGGTATATTAATATAAATATTCCACGACATTCTACATAGCGCTATCTAGACTTAAAGTATGCATAGCCTAATTAGCTTGTGACATCGGATCTAGAAAGTGGATACGTATAATTTTTTTTTGTAAATACTTCCTACTAATATTATAAACGCGAAAGTTTGTAAGTATGGATGTATGGGACTTACGGACTGAGTTTAGATAGTAAAATACTTCGACATGTAACGAACTTCGAAAACACATAGATCGACAAGTCATTGCTTCGACAGACAATTATTGAACAACACACACCTTCGAATTACCACTACTTCGACAGACGATTATTCGACAGACAATACTTAGACAAGTCATAACTTCGAATGACCGCTACCTCGACAGATTTTTTATCTTTCTCCTATTACTGGGTGGTTTAAAAAAAAACCACGAAGGCTAAAGCGAGAGCTCCGCTCCGCTTCGCTCACGCCTAAGCCTTCTAACCTAACCTATCCGAGTCGGGGTGTTAACCATAATGAAGTAATTTGAGGCATAAAAACCAAAGAAAAAAAACAATTACAATTCAACGAAAGACTACAAAAAAACATCTGTCGAAGTAGTAGTCATTCGAAGATGTGACTTGTCTAAGTATTGTCTGTCGAATAATCGTCTGTCGAAGTAGTGGTAATTCGAAGGTGTGTGTTGTCCAATAATTGTCTGTCGAAGCAATGACTTGTCGATCTATGTGTTTTCGAAGTTCGCTACATGTCGAAGTATTTTACTGTCTAAACTCAGTCTGTAAGTGGATGGATGAATAGGTGTTTGTTACTCTTTCACAAAAAAAACTAATGAATGGATTTTAATGAAAATTTACAATAATATAGTTTATATATAGCGTATATATACAATGTATAACCGATAACCGATATTATAGCGATAGCATTGAATAAAATTAGTGACTTGCTTAGAACGTTTTTAGGTCTTTAAGTAACGACCCTGCTTATTACTAAACTGTATTTACTTACAGATTATTTATTAACTAAACTTTATTTTTTATATCCAACCTATAAATTGACTACTTCTAATGGTGTATGAATGTTCTTTTTACTGTTTTTATGGTACTGTCTGCCCTTTCACCACCCAAAAGATAGTAAGGCCTATACTAAAGTCTGATCCATCCATCTGTAGGTTAGGTTAGCACCTAGCGTGATGCATAGGTATGTACCTACCTAAAGACGTCAAATGAATAAATAATAAAAATTAAAAAAAAGCATAGCATAATTATATCATGTTTGTTTGTTCGTAGATGATTATACGAATGTGATAAAACTTCTTGGTTGTACATACGCGATGATTAAACAGGGTTACTGGTAAATCGACGTATTCCTGTCAGGAAATGTTAGGGGATCCAAAATGCTGCAGGTTAGGTTAGTGAATTTATCACCTTCAAAAATAAATTAGAATGATTCCTACTTGGTGAAAACTTTTTTAAGTTTGCACTTGAAGGCTTAATTCTGTGTTAATACGAAAAAAAACTCAGAGTCAAATATTTCGAAGAATTTTGATTTTCGGCTAAACATATTGACACAAAAACATTGTAGCATTTTGGGTCCTCTAGTTTCTCCTGACAGGAATAAGTCGTGTTATCAGTAACCCTGCATACTTATTATTGTCCCTTAATATTGAACCTTGGTAGCGCACAAATCTGGCCATACTTATGTAGGTATTTTTATGGATTATTATGGTAAGATAGTTCTTAACATTATTATATTAATCAAATTAAATTATCTAATACCTTTGTACATTTTTACAAACTTGTGCATTGAGGATGAAAATTATTATGCCATTTACAAATCGATTAAAATTCCATTATGTGGACTTATCATGCCATCCTCATACGCCATAACAAAAACATTGGCCATTTCACCCAAAAACCCGCCAAATTAAAACTAAATTGTGCGACCCGAATTCAAATTTCGAACATCCCCCTAGCACACAACTAAAGAAACAAAAACACCAATGAACGGCGCGCATTTAAATTTGGAAGGCAACTATAAAAGCGCAGGTATCATCAACCCACGGTAAGAATTCTATTTTGCAAAAATATAGCAATAGTTATAGTACAACCCGACCCCTTGCTTGAAGGAGAGAAGGGCGGGGTAGGAAGTGGGGTTGAAGTAGCGGGGTGTTTCTGCGTCGGGCGGGGTGTCTCCTAAAAACGGTTAAGTAGCTCCCCCTACCCTCTATAACTATTTTATGCGGTCCCCTTAGAAAGACAGCGGAGATGGGGCTGCGCGATACGCTATAGGCGTAGTTAGGATGGGGAAGTGAAATTTTAATATGTCTAGTCAGTTAAGAATTCATGGCGGATTTATAATTAAATGCCTAATTAGGGTATTGCGTTGTTTTCATAATATGAGACGCGTATGAATTTTAACTTCTCGGGTAATCAGGGTTTTGTTTTCATGGGGTGTTCGTTATGTGGCAATTTTTATTCAAATAAAGTGTGGAATTCCATATTTATTTAATGGAATGTAAAAATATGATTAGGTAAAGTTTTGATTACTTATCTGCACTGAGTCTCTTGGGGATTTATGTTTCTAACTCATCTTAAACAGTATCTACTTTTATTTTTAGGTTTAGTTAGTCATTAGTTTAAAACTGTGTTAGATAAGAACGTTTTGGATAATAACTTCGATACTTGTTTTTTTTTTTGATAGGAACGATGATTGTTTTTTTTCACTATATTTAATAATTATTTAAAATCAAAATAATCGCACTCACCTTGTATTCAAAAAATATATAGTAAAAACACAATTTAAATTACACATAAAATACACTGATATACCATAGAACCCTATTAGGTATATAGCTTTATTAGCATTTACATCAATACGATTTCATATTTGAACACTCGATAAGGTCCGATATTTTTATTAAAGTCTTTAATTAATCCTTCGCACTGCACTTCTCAATGGTCAAATATATACTACTGTTCAATGACTACAGGTGTGTAAGGTACAGTTAAAATCTCCCTTCTTGAAGTTCGAAATTCACCTGTGTCACCCTTCTTTTGGACAACAGGTTCTTACAGAAACGTATTGTGTTCCAAAGATGACCGCTATAAAACCGGCCTAATGTTCTGATTTCATGGGAAAATAGCATAAAAACTAAACCTGTTTCTTGAGAGATTATGACTATTCCGTTTTTTCGCTTTTAATTGATAATTTATTTTGGATCTAATGTGTATTTTATCTGTGTCGTGTAAAATTATTGCTTCGGAATAATACGAATATTATACATGAAGTCCCGGCTTAATATCCGCGTAGAAAAGATATCGATCTGATAATAGAATGAAGTCAAAAAATTATGCCCTGTAGAAAACATTAGGCTAGGGGCCAAAAAATGTTTATGAGATGTGGGTGTGTTAATATATCAACGACGTCTGCTTAACCCCTTTAAGGATAAAAAAGGTTTCCTTTAAGGATAAAAAAGGTTTATTTTACAGAAAATTAATCTTGTTGTGTTGGTTCCCGGTGGAGTAGAATAGGGCCACCCCAGCTCCACCACTGGGTTTTGTAAAAGGCGACTAAGGGATACGGCTTTTTTTCTTCCGACAGATGACTATGTGCCCGCTTGCTGGCAATAGGCTCGCTCCCTATTATTTGCGACCGAAACTGATAGCGAAATCATCGCGAAATGTGGGTGTTAGTACACCTCTGTCTTCCCCTTTGGTGACTTACAATCGTGAGTGTATGTATGTAAAATTAATAAATGAAATTAATGAGCTTTATAGTTAATAGTTAAGTACTTTGTTTTGTCTTGAAAGAAAAAACTATGGCGGTTTTCAGCAAACAGTTTCATAGTTCAGACAATAACAATGTGATAATTAGTCATTTAACTATTTATTTACATATATACGTAATCCTGAGAGTATGGTTATGTAAACTTTTATGATAAGATGTAAAGTACTATAATATATTTTTACAAAAATGTATTCAACTTAACCGGTAGCAAGTAACTCAATAAAAACACATTGTAGAGAAGTTATAATAAAAATTATCTAAACGTATTTTTCCCATAAACCTTCAACTTTCTCATGACCTCAAATGGTGCAAAACTGGAATTCAATAACTAGTTAATTCAGATTACGATAAAATAAACTCTATTGAAGTAAACCTGTTCACATTATAATGTACACCAATTCCACAAGACAGGTTGGTCAAGATTTATTGAAAAGATGACATTTCAAACGTAAGTTCTCACACCCCTATCCAAAGTAGCGTTTTATCCAGACACAATAGGATGGACGGACACTCAAATAAAAATTAAGATACTGTTTGTAAAAACCTGTTTTAAAGGGTGAAGACGATGTTTCTTAAGATAAAAAAAGTGTTGTGTAATTGAAAAAAATATAACAATGATATAGTTATACGACTTTAATGTTATAACTAGTTTTTAGAGTTGCTACTTTTTGTAGACTTGTTAACATATTTTTTGAGTTATAAAAGAATTCAAAAGAAAAAAATTGCCCACATTACAAGTCGTATAAAATCGTATTGTACCAAATGTTTGTGATACCTGTACGGCTGCTTATACTCATGTAAAAAGCCAACGTCTAAGGCGCACAGAGCGAGGAGATGGGGGCTAGGGAGGTAGCACCGCGGTTCGTATACACACCTGCGATGTGTCTCTGTGTAAGAACAAATGGGTATGTGTGCTTATATTTTCATTTCAATAGTTTTTGTATTGCAACAGTGGGTGTGTGTTAAAGATGTGTGCGTTAATGCTGTATTGATTCAGCGTGTAGAGAGGAGTTAGCAAGTTTATGATCTTTAAGACGTGTGTTTTAAATATAGCATTTACAGCGGATGAGGTTTTGTGAGAGTTGAATTGGAGTAGTTAACATATTGAGATGAAGTTTGTTTACAAAATGGACAGAACAGACTTTTTTAAACTAGTGAATTTAAGTAAACGCTGTAGTTCTAATAAAGTGCGGATACCTTATGTTGATGTTTACGGAAGTGACTGCCATCTGACATCCCAGCCTCGAAAGGAAACCTGTCCGAGAGTCACGTCCGTTAGTAAGCAAGTAGACCAGTTTGCAGGTATGGCCTCAGGTTGATGAAGCCCCAAGCTCCAAGGCGCCAAGCTTGTGCTTTGGATACAAGCACGACTAACGCTGTGATGTGATGATGCTCATGTTGACAGGTGTAAGTAGATAAAAAGACGTAAAAAGTTATGAAGCTTTAAACACCTTCGACTGGTATGCCTACCTACGCAAAACGGCAGAACCGTGAATAATATAATTGAACAGGCGGAATTGAAAATACGTCTAGACTTTCGAGACGAGGTAATTTTATATATAACATTAATACGAATGCTATAATGAATTAATATTTCAATATTTTGGTAGCTGATAAAGGGTTCAAGTTTTTAAATATAATTATAGGAACTATATGTGTAGATTTCGTATGTCTATCGTGTATTTTTTTTTAATGCTGAATGTTGTAAAAATGCTGAATTAAATTTTATAAGGTCTTGAAATGAACACATTAAACTGCCAAATCGTGTGATCTCTCCGAAATATCGGTATGTCGATGCATAACATAAAATCAATCAAATTATTAATATAAGTACATTATTAGGGGACAGACCAGTCAAAAATATATTAAGTGCGTACATATATTAACATTACGTCGTATTTATATATATCAACACTTTACAGCAAAAACATTAAAATATTTTTAAATATTAATGGACGTACAAATATAAGTATAATGGCAAACATTTTCTATTATATCATTCTTTTAAATTTAAGGTATATTTTTGACGACAAAACTCTCATTTGTATATCTACCAAAAATATTACCGTCGATTCGAAAATAATACCACCTACCAAAAATTATAAATTCCATATACCTACCATACGCACCAAAATGTTGACAACTTCACCGCCACACCGGCGGAGTTTGAAAAAGCTAGCGTCTAAGGAGGCAAGAGGCGCGCGGGGCGAAGGGGGCACTTATATTTTAAGATGGCTTCCGAGCGAGCGCGAATATCGACGCGGCCCCGGCCCCCGCGCGCCTGCCACCCCCGCACTTACGCCGCGCTATTTTGTTGGCACACTGATTTATTCTCTTTATGACGGTCCTTTTAAAAAAAATAAGGAGCGGATGATATATATTTTTTTAATTATAGCTCACTCCTATAGATTTACACGGTAAGTCAAATACGTTTCAAATTATACAAAATAATGTGACTTATTCATGTTCCTGTTCTAATCGAGAAGCTACTCTTCGGGTTGCACCCCATCGTCCACCCATCCGAGCTTTGCTGAATATTTTTCTTATTACTCGGGTCCTAATGGTCGCAGCGAGAGGTGTAGAGCCGAATGTTTGGTAGCGCATTCGATTGCTTGCTTGATTGATTCCCGCTCAGTGTAAATATTAGCATAGGTACCTATATGGATTATGTAAATACTTAATATTTGCATTGGGCATTGATTTAAATGAAAAAATTGCGATAACGGACTCGTGGTCACACCAAATTGTTACACTAGTGTGACAATCAGGATTTTTTTTCCCGATTGTCACACCGCCAATAATACAACACCTTTTATCACAAAAAATGAGTGCGGATGAGTAACACAATACCTCATGTCCATCGATATGCCACGATGACATTTAAATTATGCAAAGAGATAGTTTAACCGTGTAGTCTTTTTTATTCCTATTTTTTAATATATTTATTTATTACTTAAAAAAAAACGTAATAGTTTAAAATATCCTGGTTCTGTCAGGATAAATGGTAGTAAGTTCAGTATCAAAAAGAAGTTTGTTTCAAAATTACAAGTATTTACAATAAAAGACGTGAGTGGATAAGCGTTAAACAATTACTAGGTATGCTATTAATTTTCTTTGTATATGAGACACCTTAATTTGACGTTATCTCGCCTGATGGTAAGCTGAAGGCATCGAAAAAGAGGATCACCGTTACAGACTCGTACAATGTTTCAATAGTGGCACTCGTGTTATAGGCTCTGAGCTCAGTGGTCAGAGTATTCCCCAAGTAATAGTCTGGTCGATGTTCAAGTCCTGCCTGAGTGATTCATTTTTCCACTTTTAATCAATTTGAGCTTAGTAACTATTTTGAAAAACCACCACTTGACCAACACGCTTGAGTTATTTATGTTTCTATATGACCTACTACTAAAAAGTGGCCAATAAAATTGTATAAAAAAACCTTTTCGAAAAGCTTTACTTAAAGAAAGTAAATACATTATATTAAATTGTACTCAAAGGAAAATAATAATTTTCTGCAAGGATTGCGTCTATTTCAAAATCTTGTTTCACGTAAGATCTTACGCTGTTTTCTGTTTGCGTCACAAGCTTTTGAAATTAGTACAACCCTTACAAAAAAATTACTATTTTCGTTTTAGTCGTCAGGTTTTTATAAAAAGGCTTATATTATAATAATTTTATTTTTCATTTTTTAGTTTTAGTAATATCATGTAGCACTAGAGTACTTACCAAGACCAGCCAAATGGGCCCAAACACAACTATTTGTTTATTTCTGAAATTCTCATGTCATGTTTTTTTAAAAAAAAGGAAATTACCAAGCGAATTTACTAATATTTCGTCTAACCCCTCCAGCTAAGCGAAATTTCTTGTTAAGTAGTGGGTTCCAAGCGGTAGTGTAATGGTCAGGATTCTAACCAGAGACCTTTCGCTCGTTAGGTCAAATCCTTGACCACTAAACTACCAACAACGCTTGTTTTTGTATTTAATGTAAGAAATGTACCATAAATTTATATATTGGTTATATTACTTCAGTCATTTCTAACTAAAATTTATATATTGTATATAAATTTTAATTTATATATCAACAAAACAACACTAGATCATAATGACAAGTGACGATAAAAGGTGTTGTATTATTCGCGGTGTGACAAACAGGAAAAAAATCCTGATTGGCACACTGGTGTGATAACTTGTAGTCCGGCAAAATTGCCTCATTTTGATAATTTCCTTGCTGGTTATAATCTAAGGTTACAATGTGCGCACAGCGAAAAATACACCTTAATATATACATTTTCGCAATAAGGTCTTTACGTACATATATATCATTGTTATGCAACATAATTACTATACAGGAGATTTCAAATAATACAACTGATTGTATAAATTATCTGCTATAAAATACAATATAATTCGTAAAATATCAAAAATAAAAGGGTAAGTACATAATAAAATAAAAATTACAAAAGTTCATTATATAGATATTTGACGGCCTACTTAGAAGAAGAGAGCTCCTCACCTGTAAGATACGATTATAAAGTTGCTTTGTCAAAACATTCCTACAAACAATATTGTTCGGACTGCTTATAATGTTGATTGATGGCACTTGGTGGAACTTGCTACACATCTTCAATGAAATCACTTGTACTGTTCCACATTATTTATTGATTTCCTGACCGGTTTCGCCTTACGGCATTATCAAAGGTTGATACATGTTTTTTGGGTATCAGATGTCCAAAAAACATGTATCAACCTTTGATAATGCCGTAAGGCGAAACTGGTCAGAAAATCAATAAATAATGTGGAACAGTACAAGTGATTTCATTGAAGAATATTGTTCGGTTTTCCAAACAGAATGTTAAATAAATAATCGTATTTCGAGATATTATGCTGCGCGATGGTGTCTTATAACCTGGCGAGTCACTTGCAAATCTCGTACGATAAATCCCAGTTTAAATCGGCCTGTACTACTGTTATAAATGTCAACTGGATATTTACCATGTTTATTGTCACTGTCTAGTATCACCACACCATCTCATTCGAAGGGTGTCATAAGAGGCGACTAACTGAAAACACGCAGACGATATCACTGCGAGAGAAGAAAATACACAGACGCGATATCACTGCGAGAGAAGAAAATACGCAGACGCGATATCACTGCGAGAGAAGAAAATACGCAGACGCGATATCACTGCGAGAGAAGAAAATACGCAGACGCGATATCACTGCGAGAGAAGAAAATACGCAGAGGCGATATCACTGCGACAGAAGGAAAACTGAAAATATAACCCTGCAGTAACCCACCCGTCTGCCCAGCGTGAAAATAGTGGGCCAAGGCCTTCCAACATTGGGTGAGACCTATGTCCAGCTGTAACGTAGATATGCTAATTAATTGATTGAAACTTCCTGCCGTGGTTTTCCCAAGCGACTACAATATGGGGCTCTTCAAGAAGGGTATTAGAAGGTATCTACAGGGTCGGTAGCACGATTGTGACGCCCCTGGTGTTGCAAACGTCCATAGGCCACGGTAACTACTTCCCATCAGGTGGGCCGTGTGCTTGTCTGCCACCTAAGTGGCATAAAAAAAAGAATACCACGTTGACTTTCATAGTAGTAGATAGAAAATATCAACGATAATATTCGTAGTGAATAAATGACACTATCTGACGGTAGATTTAGCTGACGCTTTTTTTCTCGAATTAATATTACTCAATTCAGCCTCTAGAATCGAATTAATTTCATTTAATTCTGTACATAACGGTAAATTATTACCTTCAATACATACATTGATTAAACCTTTAGGCTGTCTGTTTAGCTCTTGTTGCTTATGTAAAACGTCAAGCAGCAGTTTGATACTAAAGTAAGTCAAATTATTGTAAGCCAGGCTTAAGTAGGACAGACTGTTATTACCAAGACAGTAAGTGATCCCTTCTGTTACGACTACGTTTTCTGATTTAAAAGGATCTTCGAACTGTGCAAGCATATCCTTATAAGCAGCTTCACGGGTATCAAGCCACGTGCTGTCATCATAATTACCTGTCGCATCAGTCCTTTGAGTGTCTGTTTTTATCTCACCCGTTTTAGGTTTCTTAGACGTTGAAACTAGTTTTAAAACCTTCTTTTTAATAGATTTTACCTCCATTTCGTTAGCAAGTTTATTTTTTATATCCTTTATGAAATCAATACGTCTTGCTCTCTTATCTCTTACCTCATCTTCGGTCATAGGAAATACTGTCAAGCTACCCAGTATGCTTTCTACTCCTATATCAGTGATCATATTACCTGATACATTTAAATATGTCAGTTGCCTGTTCATTCTTAACATCTCCCCTAAATATTTTGCACCAATATCTGTGATTCTATTTGAAGATATGTTTAATAAACTTAGAGTTTTCGACGCTGGCAACGGATGTTTTAAATTTGAAGCAAGTTCTTCTACCATATCATCGTCTATCGTACATCTAGCTAGTGAGATATGTTTTAAACCCATTTGTTTTTCTGTTAATGTAAAAATGTGATCACTTTTAAGCATCGTGTTATCTAGAACTAATTCTGTTATATTTGAATTTATTATGATATCACAAAGTTCGATCGCTGGATCGACTTTTAGGCCACCATCAACGTGAATTGCTGTTAAATGTGTGTGAAACGGTATTGCCAGAGTCAGAACTTTCATTAAGCATGTGGGTATTCTTTTGCTTTTACAGAACTTGATTTGTACTAGCTGGTTGTAGCAGTTATAAACGGTGTTCATTTTGATTATTTCTTCACCAGTGAAGAGTCTGGGTGAAACATAATTTTTAGTGTGTGATGCTTCAGTCTGGATAGACACTAATGGTGCATTTTTACAGTGTGGCGTGATCGGCGTCTTCATAAGTTTACCCCTACGAGAGCCCGTTGCGCTTGAACTGTATGCAACTGAAACATGAATTAACAATTTTATTTTCGTCTCGTTGAAGCGACTAGGTGAGTAGGTAAAGCTACGTATACAAGGTTGCCACTTGAATGGTGACCGCTTAGTGGTTGGAGATAAATACCTAGAGCGTGTGATAACCTGGGGTTGGGGTAACTTATGGTCAAGCGAAAAGAAATTGGCAAATTATCAGTCTCCCAAAAAAATTTCGCATAATTTCATTTGCCGAATTATTATTTAGCAAATCCGCATAATTTCATTTGCCAAATTATTATTTAGCAAAAATATATCACGAATAATTGTGACGCTAACGCTAGGTTTTGGTTTGTTAATGAACGTTTAAATAATAATTTGTTTACCAACTAGTAATTTTACTAATATTTTATTTAGTAAATTTTTTCAGTTGGATATTTTATGCAAAAAAGTACATATTTCATATCATTATTTTTCAATTTACCATTTCTATTTAGTCATGTTTTGTGCGGAGCTTCTATTTCTGAATGGCTATAAAAAAATTATCCTAACCTAACTTATACAAGTCGAGGCGCGCAGTATTCGACTTGGAACCGTTTGGGAGGTATACCTACCATCAAAATTTCGTATTCTTTTCATAGCAAATCATTTGACCAAAGGTTTATTTTCTAAAGATTGTTCGCTGTAATAAATGACTTGATTAAAGATAAAATGCCATAACGATATCATCCTTGGTAACATGGTCTAAAAAAAATTGACAAAATGAAAAAGTGCGTACTAAAATTATTCCTTACATTGCATTGGTATAAAAAAAAATGTTACCAAAATTTGTTTTGGTAGTGAAATTTTGGCAAAATCTATTCCGCAAAACGGCAGGCTCCCCTGGGGTTGCTGTGGCAGTGGGGGTGGGCACGCGAAAACCTCAAACATAATTATGGTAGGTCTTCTGAGATCAGTAGATTCAATACGTATACTGCATTTCACTATGTACACACTTTCCGGCAAATTTATTGAAATTATTTGTGCGTTTCACAATTTTTGCAACCCTGAAATTTTATAAAAGACCGTATTTTTTGTTTTTGAATTGCTTTATTTAAATTTTCTAATAAAGTGACAACCCTAACACTACAATTAACGGCGTTCTATGTTCGGAACAAAGGGCTGTATTAATAACCTACGTAATTTGGTAGGTTATTATAATCCGCACGCTGAATGATGATCCCTATGACAGTTCGTTAGCGCTTAACATTGTACTGACGTCCTATCACATCAAATCCTTTAGAGGTCCATTAAAAAGACGAAAAAATCATAATTGTGTACAATTGTAAATTATAAAAATGAATATTAAGAAATTATTACGTAATGTTCGGAAATAATAGAAAAAAACTCAATGCAAATGTACATGGTACGTGCTGCAAAAGTTACGTCGTCAAGCTGTTATCGACTAAGAAGGGACACATCGATAAACAAAATATCGATAATTTGTTGGAAATATAAAACAAATGCTTTGAGTTTGTATTTTATTTATATCAATCTGAATCTGATACAGGGTCAATCGGATCTTCAAAATCTGAGTCTGAACTGCAGCTATCCGTGACGTTTATTATTAACGGTTGGTCAATGATATTGTCGTATTGTACATCTCGATCCCAGTCTTGTAAGCAAATTTTCTTCGTTCTTTCGACCACTTTTCGTGTCCATTACCGTGTGTCCATTTGATTTGGCCAATTCATCCAAAAAAAAAAATGAATTAATTGAATGAATTGAATTAATTAATGAATTGCAATTTGAATAAAAATTAAAGTATAGTAAAATAAAATATAATAAGGCTGTTACTTTTTTATCTAGTGTTTTATGTCCATCAATGCGCGTAGTCTTTTTTTCAAAATAAATAAATATTGCTTATTATGTTGAATGACCTGGCTGAATGACATGACATTTGCCTGGAAAAACAGTATTTTATCGAAATTGTTTCGCATAACTAATACAACTGTCAGTTGAAACGTCATAGGGATCATCATTCGGCGTGCGGAGTATAATACAGCGGCTTTCTTAAAGATGAAAAGAGTGCAACTTCTGTACGTAGCACTATTATTTATTCTATGCCTGTGCACCCAAATATTTTTGATACTCTGTATCTAATATCAATGAAGTAACTCTTGTCTTTCTGTCTGTCTGTAAACTACTGAAATGGTCCAAAGGTTAAACTTGGAGGAGGGGCTTGTCACTTCAGTAGGCAGTAGTTCCCTCGCGCATAGGGCAAGAAGTCTGTTTCAGCGAAGAAGGTAAAAGGATCTAAGCTATGTTTGGTCATGATAACCAACATCTGCACGGGCGGAGCTTCGAATAACAACTAGTCTATATATAAATACTTACGTTGTTCAACTCTGGTAATGATAGGCATAACATTTATTCCCATATTCACACAAGCCCACGGTAAGAAGTTATCGAAATCTGATGGATGGTAGGTATCTTTGACGGCGACATAATCTGAACTAACAATGCTTACTTTATCCATTTAATATGATAAAATAAAATAAATATATAATAATAAAAAACGTAAAATAATTATAAAACTTGACAATCAATGCCAAAAGTCTGATGACATTGCTATTTCTTCATTCAGTCTATGATATCATGTGGCTGCAAATTTTATTGGCTCTATGGCTCTGTGAGTGAATGTATTAGAATGTATGATACTCTATGAAAATTAAGAAACTCGGATAAATATAAAGGTCTATTCACATGAAGAACGTTATGATTTGCCTTGCTGACATTATTCGAATATTAAATGACGCGCGCCACCTCATAATTAGATGATTAAGATATAGATATCAATCTGTTCAATCTGACTGATGATCTGTAAAAGGTGGCTGGACTCATGGACAGACTGGATGCGGAATGCGAAGGATCGGGAGTTATGGAGCACATTGGGAGAGGTCTACGACTAGCATTCGACTACAATAGGTTAATCTTTGATTGACTGAATCTGTTTAAAAACGTCTATTATTTCGTGAACTTTTTATGCCAACCTTGCAGTTGACTACAGTCCATCAAATCTAAGAGGTACCGTTTGACGTTTCATATTTTTCAAACCGAAACAACTTTGTTCATACGTACATTATTCAGTTTCGATAACCTTTTTCATAAAACCATGAATTTAGAAAGATTTCATTATTGTATCTAAAAATGTACAATTCTTAATATCTAAATGTAATTGAAAACTTTCAAACAAAGCAAAATAACACATATTTACACAGTAAATAATTTCTAATAGTTATATTCTTGACCGCATTACAAAGTTACGTAGTTAGGTCACTGCACGTAGTGTTGCGACTCTTCGGATACACTTGTATGCAAAAAAATCGTTTACATATACGAAAAATCGAATGTATTATTTACAAATTACACTTGACAACCAAACAAATATTTTTTCATGTGAATGGGATTTATCTCACATATTACGATTACATAACTAAATAGTTATGTAATCGTAAAATATGAGATAAAACCCATTCACCAAAAATACGTATTTATAAATCAAATATATTTGCTTCTTTAAAAAGTTGTCGAAAGCGATTTGTCGATTTTTGATTTTCGCGCCCAAATAAGTCGGGGTTTCTCACGCTAACGCTGTCGAAATAGTAAATGGAGTCAGGGATAGTGTTTTTTACATTTATTTTTGTGTATGATAGTATGGGTTTGCATATTACAGAGAAATAAACAAATTTTTAACAAGCACATCCATTGATTTTACAATTACAATTTTTTCTTCTAAGTCTTATTTCTACGTCTAAAACTAATAAAAATAAGGTATGTAGAACCCATTCACAAAAATGTTGTTGCCTGATGTTATAAATTAACGACGTTACTGCGCGACCGCATAATGCACTGAATACACAGATACCCTAAAATAAATTAATTTAATTATTTTTAGGTCAATAGGCAAAATCGCAGGTGTCCAAGTCTCTACAATTTTTTTTTTCTGGCAACACTGCCAACTACAAGCGCACGCGGTCCGCTCGGTCGGTTCGGCGTCAGCAGTCTCTCGCCATCTTGGAAGCTGACTGTGCGCGTACTTGCTTTCTCGTTTGTGTTTTACAATTTGTGACTTGGCTATTACTTTTCTGGACTGATCATTCTTTATCCGTTTACCTTGGCAATATTTATACTGGACTCCGAACTAAGCAAGTGTTTATTAATAATGTCGAAAAGAGGACGTACTTTGAACAGCCAGGCTCGTGAATTGGTGGTGAAATTACACGAGTATTTTGAGCGTGAATCTCAAAATGGTGGACTTCTACTGCCAGTTACACAAGTTCGGGATCGCGTCGGTGAAGCTCTCGGTATTGGTAGCCGCACCGTTGGCAAAATATTAAGTGAAAAATATGGGCCTTCGGGGAGTGACAGTAACGTACTTCACACACCGAAAAAACGAAAAAGAAATAAACCTGTGACAGGCATCGATGAATTCGATAGTCATGCTATTAGAAACCATATATACGGGTATTTTACAAGAGGCGAATTTCCAACATTGGCAAAGTTATGTGCAACTTTAAAAGATGCCGGGCTGTATAAGGGAAGCATAGAGTCGTTGAGAACGGTAATAACAGGAATTGGCTTCAGATACAAAAAAGTTGACAAACGAAAAATTGTTATGGAGCGACATGACATAATTATGCAGCGACTAACATTCCTGCGCGAAGTTAAACAAATTATAAACTGGGATAATGTAATATTTTTGGACGAAACTTGGCTAAATTCCAACCATTCTGTGCCGAAAACATGGACTGATGATTCTGAAGCTTCGTGCTCGAAGGTGCCGATAGGAAAAGGTGGACGCCTCATAATATGCCATGCTGGGTCAGCGTCTACAGGCTTCGTGGAAAACTCTTTATTAGCTTTCCAATCCAAAAGCACTAAAGAGTATCATGAAGAAATGGACGCAGTAAGGTTCCGAGAGTGGTTCTTAAATTTATTACAGAATATCCCTCCTAACAGCACAATTATAATGGATAATGCCCCATACCACTCTGTGCAAATTGATAAAGCACCTACGTCAGCCAATAAGAAAGCAGATTTGGTGGCATGGCTGCAAAGAAAAGGAGTGGATGCCGACATGTCACTATTAAAAGCTGAATTATTACAGTTAGTGAAATTGCATAAACCACCAAAACCGACATATGTAATTGACCAATTGGCCGAAGAGCACGGGCACAAAGTCATACGACTTCCTCCGTACCATTGCCAATATAATGCCATTGAACTGATTTGGGCCCAAGTTAAAGGTAATATTTTATAATATTATAATAATTACACGAGTACTTCTAACATTTATAATTTAAACAATGGTTTTCGTCTGCTATCAAATAGTTACATTATTGTTTTACAGGTTATGCAGCAAGACACAACACAAAACCACCCTTCAGTGTCAAGAAAATGGAAGGTTTATTAAAGGAAGCATGTGCCCAAGTTACACAGGAAGATTGGAGTAAAGTAGTACAAAAAACAAAGAAAATAATAATGGACGACTTCGAAAGAGACGTACACTTTGATAATGTAATGGACAATCAACTGGTCATTAATTTAAATGACGATGATGACGAAGACGACGATACTAGTACTAGTAGTGAATAAAAAAATATCCTAAACATTTCTTTTATTTAATTATAACAATTGATTTCTTAAAATTCGGATATTATAGTAATCGATCTCTTAAAGTTCGGATATTATAGTAATCGATTTTTTCATCCCATCCCTATAATTCAATTGTCAGAACTGTCAAACGGTACTTCTTAGATTTGACGGACTGTAGTCGCGTGATAAATCCGAGTATGCTCTGTAGACATAGAGCATCATACAACCTAGCGCGTCATATGGTATCGAACAAGAAATCCGCTCGCTCGCGCGTTTTATCAAATTAGGACTACCTGACCAACAAATCCGAGGACAACAACAACCATCGTCAATTTGCTTGATTTTAGACCTGCTGTATCTAAGGAGAAAGCCTTTTTAAAGTCTAAAATAGCACGTAGATGCATCCCTTTTTCTCTGGAAAAGGTTCCCATGACTCGTGAGAACAGCATCTAAATACAATACGTACGGAGACTTGCTGGGTAACAGCTAGTTTTACTGTACGTATAGTTGTACCTACAAATCTATGAATTGAAAACAACATCACCGTTAATTCAATGATATTTGGAGAATACTCACAATTAATAATAAAACTAAAAATTAAAAACTAATATAAGAAAAATATCAGTATGCATCTAACACTGACAATCGTAATTCCGACTTATTCGTATTTCACAGATTTGTGGGTATAAAGTATCTGTATTGTATAGCGTGTGGATTGACCTTTACTTTCATAATTAAAACAAAAAATAAATAAAAAATCTTCAGTAATATTTTGACATTTATAAAGTGCTTTCGATATTTTACTCGAATCTGTTATAATTATTTTTATTCAATGACCGATCACAGTTCCGATGTTGAACTTTCTCATGATAAGAACCATAATGACAATCCTTCGCCAGCAGACCTTGAAGCCTTTTTACCCTGGGCTTGCGGTCAATTGCAGGTCGAATGCGTCCCAAGAATCACTAGGGTCACTGTAGGTAAGCTTGCAATACTGTAAGTAGATGATAGACTGAGGACCTCCATTGTAACGTTGTTGGTGTCTTTAATGGTGACATTCTTAACCGATACTTTATGTTCAGCTTAGCATCAAGCCAGGAGATTATATTGACGTGCCCTATATACTAGCTAATGCCCGCGGCTTCACCCGCGTGGAGTTCTGTTACCATTCCCGTGGCGGCGTAACCCTTTTTTAAAATTTTCTCTGCGTAAGGACCATTCTCTTACTGCGAGAAATATTCAGGTTCAGCTGTTCTCGAGATTTGCACTTAGCAACATATTCAGCGATTGATTTTTATATTAAAGATAGATACAAGCTAGATATTTTACCGCTCTTACACTGGCTTTTTTTTTCTACTGATCTGACTAGCGCACGGCCCACTTTTTTATTTTTTTTCATGCCGTAGATCCTCACGGATACCTCCCCCGCCGGACGGGGACATTATGTCGGACACGAACCGACTAAACCACACGCCGTCTGTGCGTCGTAGTGCAACGCCGAGGGTGAGGTAGCTGTAGAGCATATCCCTCGCACCCCGGCTGACCCAGGAGCGTACGGCCCACCTGATGGGAAGTGGTTACCAGGGGCGTCACACTCGTGCTGCCGACCCTGTAAACACAGAGAGTTTCTGTGCCGTCAGTATAGAAGACAAAGCCTTTGGTCTTCCCACTAACAGCACAAAAACTCTCCAGTGAGCTCTGGCTACGCCTACTCACCGCAGACAACGCGAGTTTATTATGGCCACGGTATTCTGTATGGCGGAGGTACTTCCCTAGTCGGACTGCTCAATTGGGCGGGAATACTGACGTGTCCTACCTCTTGTTAGTAATTAATTAGTCCCGCCATAGGTGATGTTTAGAATACTTATTTATAACAACACGTGCAGGGTTGAGCTCTGACTTTCAAAGCTTGCCGTCTGTCATATACAGGATCTAGTCAGTTTGGCATTCTTCTAAATCACCAATATAAAAGCAAATTAAAATATGATTGTTTCAGCTGATATACCACGTGGAAATGCTACCCGAGGAAAAGTAAAAGAGGATGTTACTACCGTTGATTCACAATCAACACGCAACGTGGATTTTACTACAATGTTTGACTCTTCATCAATGTCTAATGTCTTCATCGACGCGGTCTATGACATAAGTGACAATTTGGTTCAGCTAAAGATCAATAACAATTGCAATGTGCCAGTAAATTTACTGAAAATTTTATCACTTATTGTACAATTTCATCCATATTTAACAGCAATCTATATTAACAGGGGATTGAATCAAAGTGGACTCTATCAAGTAAGTAAAATCGTCACCACATCGAATATCACTGATATAATTCTGGATAATACTGTTCTCACTGAAGCCAACTATTACTTACTGCTAGAAGAAAACTGTAGTTTAAAATATCTCTCGCTAGCCAGATGTATGCTTAATGACACTGTAGTAAAAGAACTTGCTTCTAAATTAGAATACCCATCGAAAGCATCTAAAACGTTGATGGTGTTAAATCTGTCTTCAAACAGAATAACAGACTTGGGAGCTAAGTATTTAGGCGACATTCTAAGAATAAACAGACAGCTATCTTACTTAAATTTAGCTGGTAATATGATCACAGATATAGGAGCAGATAGCATTTTAAGTAGTTTAATAACATTTCGTTTAACTGCTGATGAAATTAGCGATAAGAAAGCAAGAAAATTTGATTATATGAAAGAAAAAAAGAGGATCGTAAATGAAACTGTCGAAAAGATGCGAATTGATTTTGAGAAAAGGAAAAAAGGTAACAAGTCGACGATGACTGCAACGAAAAAAACTAAGTCTGTCGATGTGACTACAGATATGGAATTGAATACTGTAGGTGCTTACGATGAAATCTGGCTTGAGAAAGCACGAGCTGCTGCTGAAGAGGCAGTAGGACGATTCCAAGATCCTTTTAATATGGAGAACACAATTGCTAGAGGAGAAACTCTATACTGTTATGGAAATAATGTTCTGTGCTACTTGAACCTCGCATACAATAACCTAACGTACTTCAGTGTCCAACAATTACACAATGTCATTTGTATACAACAAGCTTGGGATAGGAAGCCTACTGGGTTAATAAAAGTTTGCATCGAAGGTAACAACTTACCTATCACCTGTAAAGAGCTGACAGAAATTGATATTTTACTGGAATCAGGGCTAGGTAATAACACAGTTGCAGCGGCAAAAAAGAAGCCTGCACCTCGAAAGTGAAAATATGAATGGTGCGTACATGCTTGCCACACAGACTTGGAAATGTAGCATATAAAATAATACAAACGAAAATGTTCACAACATTTCTTAAGATACAAATTTTGAAGAATTTCAAGGTTTTAGATAGAATTGTTAATTTTTACGACAGTATTTAACTTAGATATAATTTATTTTATTCAAGAGTTGTTTGTGAAAATATTATAATGGTATACCTAATATGTTTATAGTTTTATTTTATAATCCGCTGCTGCTGGCTGCTGCTGCTTTGGATATAACTAGAGCCGTGCACCATTTAGATGAAGAGCAGACGATAGCTTAAAAATAGGGGTACTGGTAGCTTAATGATTAAACAGTCGGCCTTAGGATCGAGAGGTCCCGTTATTGTACTCCCTCCTAAAACAAGCCACTTAGTTTAGATAAGTTGGTTGACGGTAACCTTCCCTAACTTTTCGAGATATTTTGTACTGCATTCACAGATTTAAGTAAAATTGTACGGTCAGCAAGAAAAATGCTACACGTCTAAATTGTTTTTGGTGCCTAATCGATCCTATTTCATGTGGGGTTCGAAAAGGGACCATTTTAGCTTTAAGCAATAGACAAGACAGAAATCGAAAAACGTTTCCCATACATTTCAGCAAGAGAAATTCAATGCTATGATACACACAGGAAGACCTGGGGTTGTTCTACTCTGCTCCACCGGGAACCAACACGCTAAAGTACTGTGCCATAGCGGTATATCGATATTATTTGATATTGTCCACCGACTACTGATAATAATCAGTTAAGGAAAAAAATAATCAATCAAAATATTTTTTAAGGCTGGCTCGCACTTAGCTGGTTTATTTAAATATTATCGTTCAAAATTTATTACTGAATTATTCCATGTTAGTGATCTTTACTGAAATTCTATTTCAGTTTCAAATTCTTCAAAATGACCTCTGCAGTAAATCGCCGCAATTTTGCCAATGTCAACTTGAATGTATTATAGAATAACTAGCTGTCACCCGCGGCTCCCCCCGCGTGGATGTCGGTTATCGCGAATCGGGGTATGAAAAATAGATGTTGGCCGATTCTCAGACCTACCCGATATGCCCACAAAATTTCATGATAATCGGTCAAGCCGTTTCGGAGCAGTATGGCAACGAAAACTGTGACACGAGAATTTTATATATTAGATTACAATGACGAAACGCCGATGTCAAATATACTAGAGCCACGTTAGCCACGCCAGCAAAGTTATTTCCGTGTGTCCGCCCTCCACGAGATTCAGATGGACGATCAGGACGTGTTGTTGGATTTAAAGGGGCTCTTTCACGGGGTTCTATACTGAAAATAACCAGCTTGGAGCTCATAGACAGCCTCTGTGGATGGCGTAGCGGTAGTGACCGCGGTCGCTATGCAGGAAAGTAGTGCCTCGGAGAGCACTTCAAGCTGTCGATACCGGTTTCCATGCGAATATATATGGCAGTCGTTACGGTTAGTTAGAGCCTTCAAAAATCCAACATCTGATTTTACTGCAAAGATTCGATATCGCCTCTGGTTTTTGAAGGTTAGATGGCAATAGCTTCACAGAAAATATCTATGTCCAGCCAAATCCGCAGTTAGACTGGTAAAGCGGACCCCAGACTGCAAGTCGAAAGATTCGGATGCGACGATGCAATTAACGTTAGGAAAATGAAGAAGATGAGCTTGGAACTCAAAGTACAAAATAATGGCGACGAAGATGACAATGTTGAGAACATTATTGGAAATGAAATAATTATAAATACAGGTGACGATCTAAGTCGTTAAACTATCAATATCGGAAACTCGAAACAACCACTTGAACTACTTATAAAGAATGTGGTAATTTTAAGATGTAACTAGTCCTTTTGAGAAGCAGACATTATGAGATGTTGTCATTTTGAGACATGGTCTTTTTAGAAATGGTCTATTTAAGAATAGTCACAATGACTAGTGGTCATTTTTCGATGTGGTTATTGTGTGCCGGAGCGGTGGCAAAGTAGCTCTCAATGAGAATAGAAAAGTTTTGTCGGCACTGTGAACTCAGAACACGGGCACAGACCACAGAAACATATAATAGATCAATCAGAATAGCACAGAATAGATAATATAGAATATAACTGACAGTTTATTGTAAAACATGTCATTAAATTTTATTCTAAAACAAAAACAATGTACTGTTTCATCAGCATCCAAATAGCCAATGCAAGGAGCCATTTGAATAAAATAATAAGAAGAAGAGAAACAATGTACTCTTCAGTCAAATTTTGACGTTCAAATACACACTTATCAATAATTTACAAAAATTTTATTGCTTTTTAAATGGATTACAGTGTCTTAGATTTAGATTCTAATGGTAGAAATTTTGAAGATCATCCATCCCCGCTTGATTTGGAAGCCTTTATACCTTGGGCTTGTAGTCAATTGGAACTAACGTGCATTGCAGTAATTAACAAGGTTAAACTAAGTAAGTTTCTTCTTATAGATTCTTTCTTTTATTTTTATTTATTTTCATACATACACACATTATGCTAGGGTCGGCAGAGATAACAACCCGCCATCAGCTTCTGTGTGCGGTGGCTGGTTATAAAATCATAAACTTCCAAAATTGCTAATAATTTATTTTTGTGTAGGCCCAAAGAGCATATTTCATAAAAGATGAAAATGCATTTACAATCAGAGTTTTTGTAAGAATTATTCGATGCTATTTTTATCTAGGCACCGTAGATGAGGTACCTAAATATTCTTAATAATAATAATAATAATAATAATATGACTCTTTATTGTTCACCAAAAAAAACATAAATTACAACTTAGAGGTAGGTACAATACACGTGATACACAATTCTTCAAGAAGGTATTCTAGTTAAGCCTCATGAAAGGCGCTAGAATGCTATCAACACAGAAAAGATTTTTACTATTATCACTCTCTTTTTTATTTGTGAACCTTTGTTCATGTACGTATCCCTATTTAAAAATATTAAGAAATTGTGTAAGTATTAAACTTAATAAAGCACTCAGAAATATTATAATTACAGATGAATATACAAAAGAAAATACTAGTCGTAGTAAGTATAAACAAGAAGTAATTCTGGATGCACCGTCAGAAATCAATACTTCTGTTGTTAATAGTGAAGTTACTGCACTCAGTATTGACGCAGTGTATGACAATGATGGCAATTTAGTTCAGCTAAAGTTTAATAAAAGTGCACCAGCAGAAATATTAAAACTTTTCAGTCTCATCGTGGAGTTTCATCCATGTTTAACAGCAATATATATTACCAAAGGATTAAATAAAAGTGGTTTATACGAATTAAGCAAACTCTTACCTATATCGAATGTCACTGAAGTAATTCTTGATAACACTAAGATTAAAGAAGCTAACTATTATATTTTATTGGAAAATAACACTGCTGTAAAATACCTCTCTCTCTCTCAATGCATGCTCAACGATATGGCTGTAACGATACTTGTTTCGAGATTAATTCATCCATCGAAAGCATCCAAAACTTTATCTGTTTTAAATCTATCTTCAAACAGAATCACAGATGATAGTGCTGACTATATTGGTGATATGCTAAGGACAAACAGACATTTGCTATACTTAAATTTATCAGGTAATATGATATCAGATACAGGAGTAGATAGTATTTTAAATAGTTTATTGATATTTCCATTAACTGCCGATGAACTTATCAGTAAAAAGGAAAGGAAAATTAAGTATATCATAGAAAAAAAGAAGTACGTTGACGAAACTGTCGTGAAGATGCGTATTGATCTTGAAAAACGTTACGCCGCTAAAAAAAAATCTAGTAAGCCAGTTAACACTATCACAAAACGAGCAAAATCTGTTGAAGCACCTCCAGATACTGATTTAGTGAATATAGGCCTCGTTGATGCGAATTGGTTAAAAAAAGCTGAAGCAGAAGCTGAAGCAAGCTTTGGGTTATTTCAAGATCCATTTAGTGGCGAAAACGTAGTTTTAAGAGATGGCGTACTATACTGCAATGGCAATAATGTTCTATGTTACTTAAATTTGGCATATAATAATCTTACTTACTTCAGTCTTAAAAAATTACACGAAGTTATTGTTACACAACATTTTCAGGAGAAAAGTCCAAACGGCCGCGGTTTGATAAATGTCTGTATTGAAGGTAATAATATTCCTATAAGTTGTAAAGAGCTAGAAGACATTGATGCATTTTTAGAAGTTGGCTTAGCTCGTACTAATGTGTCAACTGTCGTTACGACAAAAAAGAAGACGAGGACCAATAATTAAAGTAATATGCGCATATTAGTACTAATATTACTATTCAGAGAAAGAAGTGAGAAAAACCCGTAAACACACACACAGCAAATTGCCAAGAAAATAATCTCAAGAAGCATTTGCTGCGGAAATGTACGGCAACAAAGCAGCATTATTTTACTTTGCTCAGCAAATGCTGCTTTGGTAAGTGGGCCCTTTTTGGTTAGAATGTTATTTATTTGAAACGTGTTTTGATCATCATAACAGCCGTAGTCTCACTTGCGTCTATTGTTACTTACTTAATTCGCACGATTTTCAGTATCCCCTGTAGCGAGACTGGGACTGGTCTTACTGGTTTATTGCACAAGCATTGGTGCTTGTGTGCATCAAAATACTCAATAAGCATTAGCTTTATTTACAGAATTACCATCTTTTATAATAATAATAATGAGAACAGGTATTATTTTAGATAACTTTATGATTAATTTGATACAACTAGATTTTAATTTATGATAAAATAGTTTTAATTTAGATATAATTTTGTTTAATTAGTGATACAAAGTTAATTTATAATAATTGTGAAATAAATAAATGTTCAATAATATTAACGAAATGCATATTATGCATTTCGTTGTTTTATTTTAAAATTATTGTTTTAATATTCCCTATTTGGCTAAAACAGTATCCTGCAAGCAATCCCCACGGCTACCACCCCCGACAGAGCCGGAGGGGGAGGGTATGTCGGACTCGAACCGACTAAACCGCACGCCGTCTGTAGGTCGCAGTGCAAGTCCAATTTTAGGTAGCAATAGAGCATATCCGCGGGGGGGGGGGGGGAGCGAAGCCGGTCGCCGCCGTGGCCTGCTTCTCTAATATTTTTTCTTGGGTTTTATTGAATGCGGTAATGATGACACCGCTAACCTCCATCAGCAGTAGGTAGCGTCTTCCTCGGTAGCAGCCTTCAGATGTAAAATCGTATCGAACAATCATCAAAAGCCCTTTCAGAAACAAGGCATCCTCAGATCGAACTTTAGAGTGGCGCTCGTTGATGTGGGTACAATTCTCTCGAACATCTTACCCACCCTGTCAAGCAACACTATAGGTTTGAAGGCCGCTGTTGCATAGGTAGACCAGGATTCTTTGGGCTCTAAAACCAACCTCACCAGCAAACCGGTTGACGTACGTCTTGTGCAGATTTTTCTTGAGGTTATTCGGAGGAGGCAGATTTTTTTCTTTATTCCATCTAGTCCTACCAGTAGTTCGATAGTCGAACTGTTTGGATATTTTAATTCCAAATAGTTATACTGTCAGATCGAACTATTTGGAAACGCGCATTTTATTCAAAATAGAACTACTGTGAGTATAATTGTACAGTCACCTTAAAATTTATTCGTGTCTGAAGTGTGAAGAATCACTGTAAACCAAGATAAAACAAATTATGAAGTAGGTATACGTCTCCTGCAGGAGACTCTACGCGGGTGTCGTGCGGTCCATGGCCCTATACGGGTGCCCCGTATGGGCGGACACCCTGGGGGCCAGATTCCTGCCTCTGCTCCACGCGGGGCAGAGGACGACGGCCTCCAGGACCATCAGGGGGTACCGCACGATATCCTTTGAAGCGGCGAGTCTCCTGGCCGGATCGCCACCGTGGATCCTGGAAGCGAGGACCCTTTCGGCACTCTATCGGTTCCGAAAGGAGGCGCGGGGGCGGGGATTCGATCCCAAGCCCGAAGAAATTCGAGCTGAGAAATCCCGGCTCCACAGAGCCATGGTGACCGAGTGGGAGCTACGACTTGAGCAACCACGCGCAGGGCACGCCGTGATTGCGGCGGTAAGACCCATCATGGGGGAGTGGCTAGAGAGGCCACACAGTGGCCTCTCGTACCGTCAGACGCAGTTCATTACCGGTCACGGTAACTTCGGGCGGTACCTGCATCTGATGGGCATAGAGCCAACGCCCGAGTGCCATCACTGCGACGCGAGCGTGGACTCGGGGCTGCACACGCTCTCCGAGTGTTCGGCGTTGAAGTGCCGAGGCGGGAGCTTGTGACGGCCCTGGGGGTGAGAGTGCTCACGCTCTCCACCCTGCTCGCGGCGATGGTCCGCTGCGCGGATGCGTGAGCGGCCAGCGCCTCCTTCTGTGAGCAGGTCATGCTCGTGAAGGAGACAGCAGAGCGGGCGCGGCGCAGCGAGCGAGAAAGACTCGCGGACATCGCTGGCCGCGTTCGAAGGCGGCTCGGGGGTCGGAGGGCGCAAACCGATCTCCGCCCCCATGAGCGCGGGCCTGAGGGTGACGGGTGGAGCCGCTCGTCACTCTAGCAGAAGCAGGCCACGGCAGCGGCGCGCATCGTAGTACGATGCGCGCCCCCCCCCCCCCCCCACTCATACCGGGGGCGAGTCGGGGACTGCGTCGTCCCCTCTCCCGAGGAGGGCAAGACCGAGAGGAATGGCCCTGGGTCAGCCGGGGTGCGAGGGATATGTCACAAGACAACCTCACCTTCGGCCTAGCACATCGACCCACAGACGGCGTGCGGTTTAGTCGGTTCGAGTCCGACATAACCTCCCCCTTCGGCTCCGAATCCCTAGAAGATGCCTCTCTTCTCCAAAATGATCTAAATAGACTATTAGAATGGTGTAATCAAAATGACATGCAACTTAATGCTAGAAAATGTTATCACATCAAATTCTCCCGTAAGGTTATCCTACTAGACTGACTACTATATAAACAGCGAGAAGATTCAAGAAACTGATCAAATAAAAGACCTTGGTGTAGTCATGGATAGGAGGTTAACATTTATTCCTCACGTGGAAAGTATAATAAAAAGGCATCTAAAATGCTGGGCTTTGTGATACGCAACACAAAAATCTTCCGGAGTATTAAGCCTAAAATATTACTGTATAACAGTTTGGTTCGCAGTATCCTGGAATATTGCAGCGTGGTATGGAGACCACATTTTACCGTTCACTCGATGCGTTTAGAACGCATTCAAAAAAGATTCTTATGGCATTTATCATACCGTAAATTCACTAATAAAAGGACTAGCTACCACTCAAGACTCAAGCAGTCTGGAATGATTTCATTGTCAGATCGTAGAGATTTGAATGATAGCGTTTTTATGTATAAGGTTCTGCATAGCCACCTTAGTTGTCCACAATTGCTAAGCAAGATTAATTTTCGAGTGCCCGCCAGATACCCTCGTAATTATATCACTCCCTTCTACCCACCACTGCGTAGAACAGCTGGGGGCTAACTCACCGATCCCAAGGTTCTCTAGATCAGCAAATGAAAATAGTGATATTGTAGATATCCATGCAGACTCGCTATTCAAGTTTCGATCCACATTATTTGAATATTATAAGAATAAAGATTGTTAAGTTGTTTCATGTACGTGACGCTCCATTTTATCTCATTTAAGAATCTTTTCGGCGTGTCATCTCCTCGCCTCCTTGCGCCATTTATATAGAGACTCAAGGGCTGTCGCTTCCAGGTCCCATGGAGGGGTCTCGGCTAGGCTGCTTCTGTAAGGACGGTGAGCAGCCCACTCACCGTCCTCAGGACCGCGGTCATGGAGGCCGTTGGTCTTCGGCGAAGACACGTCGGCGGCGCCCAAGCCGCCGACTGTGGAACTCAGATGGGAGAGTTCTCTCCCGCTCCCCCCCCCCCCGCCTCTTTCACGAGCATGACCTGCTCGCAGAAAGAGACGGCAGAGACGGCGCAGTCCCACTTACTTCCGCTGGAGAGCATGGCTCGCACCATGGTCTCGAGCGAGAGAGTTTTCACGTCCAGACCCACCACGAGGACCTGGCGCTGTTCCACCCACGCCACCAGCACAGTGTGGAGCGCTGTGTCGTCACTGCGTTCCTCGCAGTGCTGACACTCGGCCGTGGTATCCCGGGGTCTTCGCCACAGATACTTACCGAAGCTACCGTGCCCGGTAAGTATCTGTGACAACCAGTAGGAGAGAGCACCATGTCTCCTCTCCAGCCACTCGTCCATGACCGGTCTGACGGCCGCGATTGTGGCGAATCCCCCTTTGGTTGCTCAAGTCGCACCTTCCATGTCTCCACGGTTTCCTGGTAGAGCTGGGATCGCTGGGCCTCGATTTCTCGAGACGCAGGCCTTTGGCCCCGCTCCAGCGCCTCTGTGTATTACCTCGAAACCTATTTTATACCTAAGTCTCGAGACAAACGAGGAACTGTCACGAGTGGGTTTATTAATAACTAGCGATCCGCCCCGGTTTCGCACGGGTGGTAAAAAGCCTATGTTACTCAGGGTGAATGTAGCTTTCCAATGGTGAAAGAATTTTTGAAATCGGCACAGTAGTTAGTATGTGTGGTGTAGATGTAGATGTAGATAATCTATGCTTGGTGAATTTGAGCTTGCCCATCGCCGTAGCACCCCTCGTGTTATCCTCAAAAGGCATCGAAAAAACATGTACTGCGCGTATAGAGCACATTGTATGTCCAAGAAATATATCCCAAGGTTTATACTGTTTGTGTTTCTCTTTGGCCAATCAACTATAGGTACATATAGATTAAGTAATGTGATGTAGCTATAAAATACTAACTAACAAATCATATTATAGTACCTATGTAATAAAAGTGAGTCCATTACATCTGTCCAGTAGGCATGCAATTTGGGTACTTACATATTTACGTAGGTAAGTACTTGTACCTTATTCCAAATTGATACAATCTATAGAAATAGATGATACCCTGCAAACTCGACTGAAGGAAGCTCCGTAAACAACCGTAACAAAAGGAAATGATGAATCTGGACGGTTTTGGTGGAATTCAAGCGCGTTCGCGCTTGTTCCCCGATCGGAGTTCATGGCCGTTCCTTGTCTAAATAGTGATACCTAAGTTGCCACAGAAAACAAAGTTATTGCAGCAGTAGCTTCTACGTCCATTTCGCGGCAGGTTACACGAACGATTGAGAGCATCCCGTGAATGTGGAGGGCACGAATCGTGTCGTAGATTCATGGCGTGAATCCTTTCTGTCTCTTTTACTTAATCTCCTTCAAGGTATTGGCTCAACTATATGTTGGCCAATTTTAAGCCGGGAGCAAATGACTGACGATTTTAATTTTTTTTACTACTTTAGGTCACCAGCTGACAGGTTTTCCACCGCGATAAGAGCAGCCAACAATTTTTTTCCATCAAGACATTGACTTAACTGTAATTTAGCCAATTTTCAGTCGGGAGGAAATTACTGAATTTTTTTCATATTTTCACATGTTTGAGCGGTCACCGCTGCTTACCCCACCAACAAAGTGGCAGCTGACAACCATGAAAATTCATTAATTAACTTCCTTAACCACTGTACGAAGTATCTCCCGGGAGGCGATTGGTCATGAGAACCTTTCGCTCAGTCCCACCCCGTGGTCCACCTCAGTAGTTCACCTAGGTGGCCCACGGGCAATTTTATTTTCCATTAATTCACCTCAATTTCGCTGGCTTGCGGACTATAGATAGAATAAAGGGATTTTATGCCATTAACATCAAGATGAACCAATCCAAAAAGAAAGGAGGAATGGGTTCTGGGCTCTAAAATAAAAGCTTTAGATGTAACTGGGATCGGCAATAGAACGATTAGTAAAAAAAAGGCTGTAAAATAAAAATATTTAATATCTCAATAAACATTAAAAAATTGTAAACTAATAGAAATAACATAACATATAAATAACATTAAACATAATATACGAAACTTTATTTTGGAGTTGTTTTCAGACCTATTTTTTTTCTAGACGCACTAGATGATTGGTTAGATAAACCAAAACCTGACAATAAAATATTTTCAATTTCCTTCATTTCTTGACAAGAGTCAGGTATGTTATTACCGTCAATACAGACCTTGATCAAACCTTTAGGAGATCTCTTCAGACTGCGTTGGACATCTAAAACAGTATACAACCTTTTGACACTTAAATAACTGAGATCGTTGTATGCTAAATTTAAATAGCATAGAGTATTGTTTCCGAAACAATAAGTTACTGCATCAATGTCAAAAGTATTCTCAGATCTAAACGGATGCGTAAAAGGTTCTAAAGCTTCGGGTATATTCAGCTCAGCGTCATCAACGTTAGCGACAACCGCACCAACACTATTTCCAGATCTGCCTGATTTTACTCCTGAAGATGGAACCGATTTAGTCATTTTCTTTTTTGGTGTTTTGTCAATACGCAAATCTTTATTTTTTCTTGCCCAATGTATTTTATATTTCAAATAATTAAGATGTGCCATCTTTTGGTCACTATTTTCGTCTGTGGTTAGCGGGAATTGTGTTAAGCTATTGAAAATACTATTTGCTCCTGAATCCGTAATCATATTACTGGCTAAATTTAAATAAGCCAGTTGACAGTTAATCCTCAACATGTCTCCTAAATATTTTGCACCCATATCTGTAATTCTATTCGAAGACAAATTTAATGCAGACAAAGTTTTTGATGCCACCGATGGATAAACTAATTTATATGTGATTTCCTTTACATCTTCATCAATAATTTGACATCTAGAGAGAGAAACATGTTTTAAACACAAGCTATTTTCGAATAAAGTGTGATACTTGGCTTCCGGGAGCACAGTGTCATCAAGAATTAATTCAGTAATATTAAACGTAGTCACAATATTTGCAAGTTCGTACAATCCATCATGTTGCAATCCACCTCTAATATGAATTGCTGTCATTAATTTGTGAAATGGTAGAGCAAGACTAATAACTTGTAGGACCTTCCTTGGTATCATTCTGTTTTTGTGAAATTTGATCTGTACTAAATTATCATTTCTGTCGTACATAGCCTGGATTTGGCAAATATTGTAGGTGCTGGTTCCAGGTTCTCCTACAAAAGCATAACTTTCTTCGTCAGTTTTAGTTGTATGACGACTAGCAGCGTGCATTTGATGTTCAGGTGTGCGTTGCTTGGTTGGTGCATAAAATTCATCTGAAACAGATTTAGGTATCTATTACAATTGATAGCCTCTGTGCCGTAGTGATCCCCGCGCAGTGCAAATATTTGTATGTGTGAATATAATGATGATACATAATGCATTGGTCTCGTCGCGCCTCGCAGAGCACGGTAAGCCGTCGGTCCCGGTTGCCATAAAAAATCTATGGCAGTCGTAGTAGGAGCCCTCAAAAATCCACGCAACTGGTCACCTTTGGATTGTGATGGTCGGTTGGCAGTCGCTTCACGGCAAATTGAAGTTCAGCCAAATCCGCAGTTCGACTGGTAAAAGCGGACCCCAGATTCCAAGTTGGAAAAGCTTCGGATGCGACTGGGAATAACGCTAGGATGAAGAACATTTGAGTATTACAATTGAATTTTCATTTTCTGTTGATTGTAATATACGTGATGCTCAATATCGGCAATAAGGCACGACGATGAACGGTGTTTTTCATATCAATCATTTTATCGGGATTGGCGGATTGACTGCAATGTGAAGTGATCGTTTTCAACTAAGGGTTATTGTACCACTTAGGTGGAAGACAAGGACATGGCTCACATGATAATAAGTGGTCCCTGCGGCCTATGGATGTGTGCATTACTAGAGGCACTAACAACTAACGGAATATCGACCCTGTAGAAACCTTCTTATGCTTTTTTTGTTGCAAAAGACCGTAGAACAAAGAGGCACTATTCGTTCTACGGTCTTTTAGTTCAATGTATATCGTGCATAAAAGATATAAATATATGAAAATAAATAAATAAATGAAGAGTAAAGACGGCAACAGACCGGCTGCCGTAGCGCACATCCAATGAGATCAACGAAGTGAGAAAGCAAGAAAGAAAAACGAACACACAACGAAGTTATTGGGCGAGCCCTTATATCCAAAGGTAGACTGCAATAGGCTAATTTCATTGATTAAAACGCACAAAGTCGAAATTATGTTAGATTTGGTACTGTATGCTACCTTAGTAGTTAAGTTATTCAATAACATAAATCACTACTAGCTCGTGAATTATGTAAGAATAGAAACAACTCGCATGCTGTTGTCTCTGCTAATCCCAAAGGGACTATGTGCGGCTAATATGATGTAATATATCATATTAGCCGCACATAGGCCTCTCTTATAGACGTCCAGAACGATCGAACTAAAGCAGCCCGCATCCAGCGCTTCCCGGCGTCCTTGATGAGGTCGTTTTTCCACCTGGCCGTTGGGCGTCCTACAGCAAGTTTGCCCGTACGCGGTCGCCAAAGGAAATATAGTGTTTTTATTAATGTATGTATACACTACTTAAGTTTTATTACTTACGTTGTTCAACTCTTGTGATAACTGGGTAGGTTTCTATGCTCAAGTAATTGCTAACCCAAGGTACGAAAGCCGAGAATTCGGTTGGCGAGGGACGTATCTCCATACTAACATTCATAGAATGGTATATAAATTATTAAACAAAAATAAACATAAAACACAACACTTAAAAAAATACGGTAAAATATCGAAAACTCATCAACATTTATAAAAAAATGTAGTTTGGTTTTTGGCAGAATCATCGGTATCTATGTAACTGACGCAAAACGCCATTTGAATAAAATAAGAAAAAGATAAAAGAAAAGGATTTTGATTTCATAGTTATAATAATATGTCCAAGAAGTTTTAATAAGAATTTGCGAAGTTACACGATTCTTTTAACCATTATTGCGTCCCCCGCACTGAGTCGTTATTGTAGTACGATAATCTTAATATATATAAATCTCGTGTCACAATGTTTGTCCTCAATGGACTCCTAAACCACTTAACCGATTATAATAAAATTCGCACACCATGTGCAGTTCGACCCAACTTGAGAGATAGGATAGTTTAAATCTCAAATTATAGTCCGATTCGCGATAATCGACATCCACGCGGGCGGAGCCGCGGGCGACAGCTAGTACATTATGTATTAGGACCTTCGCCCAACAGAATACCGCAGTTAAATACCTTGTGTCGTCTTCTCAGCGGTGGGTAAGGTAGGCAGAGCTCACTGGACCATTTTTGTGCTGTCAGTGGGAAGACCAAAGGTTTATCTTGCTTAGTCTTCTGCACTGACGGCACAGACATTTTCTATTCTAACAGGGTCGGTTGGTGCCATGAACAACTCCCCTGTCGCATACTTCTATAGGCAGGTTTTTTTATGACATAGGAGGCAAACAAGCAGACGTACTGCCTGATGGTAAACGATCACCACCGCCCATGGACACCTGAAACACCAGAAGGGTTCTAGGTGCGTTGCCGACCTTTAAGGTGGGAGTACGCTCTCTTCTTGAAGGTTTGAAGGTCGTATCGGTCCGGAAATACCGCAGGCAATAGTTCATTCCACAGTTTAGCTATGCGAGGCAGGAAGTTTCTGGAGAAACGAACTGTTGAGGACTGCCAACCATCTAAGTGGTGAGGATGAAAATGTTGTCGCGTAGGGCGATGGCGGAAAGATGCGGAGATGAGATGATGCAGGGATTAATCCGAACAATTCCTCAGAGCACTCCCCGTTGTACATGGGATAGAAAATGCAGAGCGAGGCTACATCTCTACGCAGCGCAAAGGGGTCGAGCCGATCCGAAATATGGTAGTCGACAATTCGTGTCACTCATCGTTTGAAACGGTCCAGAGGGGCAAGCTGGTACTGAGGTGCCTCTGCCCATAGATGAGAACAGTATTCCATGTGAGGGCGAACCTGTGCCTTATGAAGCTGAAGGCGGTGGGCCGGTGTGAAATATTGTCTCGATCTGTTGAGCACACCAAGCTTCTTTGTGGCTAATTTGGCCTCATCCTCTAAATGGCCGCGAAACTGGACTTCGCTCGAGATGTCGACGCCAAGTATTCCTAGACAAGCTGTGGCAGTCAGAGGAATGCACTCAAAACGTGGTGACACGACGACGTGAGCCGTGTGCTTGTCCGCCACCTAAGTGGTATAAAAAAAGCGACGGCTTCGCAGCTTTAAATAATAGGGAAGCAATATTCTGTATTATCGACCGATAAAAAAGCGCAGGCTAGTCTTTAACCTATTCAAACTGCTTTCACTGGCGCAACCAGGTCCCAGGCAGAACCAGGTCCACATATAAAGCACACAACAACATGTCTTTGAAGCTAATAGCTCCCTGCTGATAAGGTTCTGGACCGTTCTGGAGCAGTCGTTGTTCTTGGGTTAGGAGTTGGAGGTTAAATAAAAATCATACCTCAAACCTAAAAAGAAGCCCAATCAATAGAGCAAGAGAGCTAGAGAGAACACGAAAGACCCCAAACTCCACAATACAATCTTTGTATACGACTGGGACGAGGATTGACGATGACTGGTTGAGTGGTTCATCCTAGTTTTATAACCTTTTTGTCAAAAAAAGAGGAAAAGGAAAAATAAATGTAACCACCGTCTTTCTACGGTCCACGGTCGTGAGTGTATGTGTCAAATGATGCGTCATATCGTCAAATCAATTTATAATTTTTGAATCCCAGTTATCAATTTACTGTAACAATTTATTGCATGGATAGTGCTGCAAGATGGCTGCCAGTATGTTTGCATGTGACGACAATATTACCAGTACCGATGGAAACAAACCATTGCCAACGAATTTTGAAGAATATTTATCATGGGCCTGCGTTATGCTGCAAGAGTCCTATTATCCAATTATCACCAGAGGTGCAGCACCAGTGGGTAAGATTTATACCTAATTTATGTGACTATCAATCAGTTAATTACCCTATCAAAGTCCACTGCTGAATATAAACCTAGAAGTCACAGGAATAAGGGGCCTCAGTACAGGTACAAATACTAATGCCAAAATGGTGAACCTCAGTTCGAGGACCTTGTCAGATAGTTTTTGAAGCCCCAGTTAATGGACTTGAGATTATAGGAAGAAGGAAACACGTGTTGGTAAAGGATTTTTAGTCTTCATGGTTTAGTAAAGAAAAGAGGGGAAAAGAGGAACTGTCTGTATGTTCATCTCGCCTGATGATTGAAGACTTGAAAATGAGGCCACTTATATAGAGCCAACAATGCTACATTGGCGATGTTCAGCTTGACGGCCTCGTCATATACCATTTCACCATTACAATCGAGAGGCCTTGGATTCAAATCCTGACTGTTACCTGCATGAACCCACTACTAATACAAACAATTTAGTTCAGCTGGACGGGTTAGTGGAAAAAAATGGCAATAGTTTCGTTACTAATATTCTTTTTGTACATAAAAATACAATAAACAACACAAATGTAATTGTACGTGTGTTTTCAGAGAGCACTGGCGCAATTTCGCGAAAAGGGAAAAAGAGTGAACTGCCCCCCAGCTTCGCAGACACAGAAACTGATAAAGAAAATTCTTCAGAAAATAACTTTTATTGTAAAGAAGAAACTGTCAAACTTGAGATGGTCGTAGACAGCAGCGATTTTGTTGTTAAGCTAAAATTTTTGAAAAACATGACAGTACCAAGAAAGCTCCTTGCGCTAATAGGTCTTATTATACAGTTTCACCCACTATTGTCATCGTTCCATATTGACAGCGGATTGGATCAAAATAGTCTTTACGAACTAGCCAAAATTGTAGCTGCAAACCATATTACTGAGATAATTCTTGATAACACAGTTTTCCGAGAAGCTAATTATTATTGTTTACTAGAAAATGAAAGTCATTTAAAATATCTCTCGCTAGCGAGATGTAAAATAAACGATAATGCATTACAAAAAATTGCATCAAGATTATCCTACCCTAAACCGGCATCAAAAGAACTATCAGTGTTAAATCTATCGACAAACAGAATTACTGACCGCGGTGCAAAGTATTTAGGGGAAATGTTAAAAACGAATAGAAAATTGGCTTACTTAAATTTAGCAGATAATATGATAACTGATAATGGAGCAGAAAGTATATTCAATAGTTTAAGAGAATTTCCTATTACTATTGCAGACATAGTGCCATCAAGACGTCGAAAATATACTTACTTGGCAGACAAAAAGATTTTAGTCCAGAAAACTATTGAAGAAATGCTTACTGCAGAATTGTCCAGTAAAAGTAAAACCAAATCGACGAAACTAATACCAGGGTCTTCTACATTGAGAAAACGTAAAGAATCAAAAGATATTATGATGTCACAAAAAAATGTTAATAGTTTTACTGAGGTGGCCGAAGACGTTGTTGAAATTCAGATGGGACCTTTTAAAGATCCATACAGTTCAGAGAACATAATCACCAGAAATGGTACTTTATACTGCCTTGGCAATAACGCATTGTCTTATATAAGCTTGGCGTATAATGACCTAACATGTTTAAGTGTCAAAAGTTTATATGCTGTTTTAAGTACACAGTTCAATCTAAGTAGAACTCCTAAGGGTTTGGTCAATGTATGTATCGATGGCAATGACTTTAATGACACGTGTTGTGATTTAGAAAGGGTAAATTCTATCATCGAGCAGAACTTGGTCATGTCGCGTACAGTAATCACGCCAATACAAACAAAGAAAAAGGGGGCTAGTGCAAAGTAAAATCATACAAAATTAATGGATAATCTGATTCTTCTTAATAGAGAAAAGCTCATTTTCAATTGAAATCATTTAATTTATACTACGAGAATGCCTACCATCAATTATTATAATCTTCAATAAATACACTTGTCCTATTCCACATTACATAGTTATTAAATTCCTGACCGGTTTCGCATTATGGCATTATCAATATATTACTCTAATTGACATCTGATACCCAAAAAACATGTATCAACCTTTGATAATGCCGTAAGGCGAAACTGGTCAGGAATTTAATAAATATGTAATGTGGAATAGTACAAGTGTTTTCATTGAAGATGTGTAGCAAGTTCCACCAAGTACCATCAATCAACAGTATAAGCAATTATTATAATGTAAAGCCAATTATCTATTATGTTATATTTTTAGCCAATAACTTTACTTAGTAGTTTTTAATTTATAGATTATTTAATTTTAATTGTTATTTGTAGTTTCAGATGGTAATATAGTTTTAGATTAAGTAATTTTAATGACATTTTCTAGATTAATAGCATAAAATAAACTTGCTTAAAAGTCTGTGTGTGAATTTATTAGGTTAACTAGCCGAAAAGACTAAGTTGTTTTGCCGTTATTAAAAAATGGGGGTTGATAGTAGTAAAAAGGGGAGTTGGAGACAATTTACAGTTGTAAAAAATGCCAAAAATAATAAAATATTTTGGCGTGGGCCACTTACAAATTGTTTACGACAACTTCTCTCCTACCTACCAAATATGTGCACTGTGAAACGTTATATCTATTGTATCGATTAAGATAGGAAAAAAAGTGAATGCTCAGGCGGGACTCGAACCCACGATCTTTCCCTCAGGGGGAATGCTCTGACCACTGAGCCACCGAGCTACAACACCTGAAGCTATCCAAATTCTCCTATACTACCGTCTTAGGGCGACGGTGGGAGCCATCTACCAACATTCATACGAAATATCGGAAACAATGAATGATGTTGCAATCATTTTTAAACATTGTTTTTTTGATGACTCCGCCCAAAAAACTGGATGAATTTTTTGAAGCATTTACTATGCTAACTTTTCAAATCGATTAAGATAGCATAGTAAATGCTTCAAAAAATTCATTCAGTGTATTTTTGTATTTATATCATTATACTAGCTGAACCGCCTCGGCTTCGCCCGTGGTATACTGAAACTCCGTACTCCGCAACCCTAAGCCATTATGCGTCACTCAATTGTTTTTCCTTCCCGGAACCTCTTCACTATCGCTTGAACTTGGTTTTGAAGTTCAAATTGATTTTTAAGAGTATTATTACGCTAGTACTATTATCTATTCTGTGGTATTATGTATCGCTTCTAGGGGAGTATAAAAAAGTGAAATTTTTAGACATTTTCAGTCATTTTTTAGGGTTCCGTATCCAAATGGCATAAAACGGAACCCATATAGATTCGTCATGTCTATTTGTTTGTCCGTCCGTATGTCACAGCCACTCTATTCCGAAACTATAAGAACTATACTGTTGAAACTTGGTAAGTAGATGTATTCTGTGAACCGCACTAAGATTTTCACACAAAAATAGAAAAAAAAAAATTTGAGGCTTCCCCGTACTTAGTACTGAATTACAAAATGTTTTTTTCATCAAACCCATACGTTTGGGGTATCTATGGATAGGTCTTCAAAAATGATATCGAGCTTTCTAATATATTTTTTTTCTACACTGAATAGTTTGCGCAAGATACACTTCCAAAGTGGTACAATGTGTGTGTGTGTGTGCGTGTGTGTGTGTGTCCCTGTGACTTCTAAAATAACAGAATGATAGAACTAAAAAAAAATATACGATGTACATTACCATACAAACTTCCACCGAAGATTAGTTTAAACGTGATCTAGTAAGTAGTTTTTTTTAATACGTCAAAAATCGTAAACCGCAATTTACCTACTTGCTGCTACGGAACCCTTCATGGGCGAGTACGACTCGCACTTGGCCGCTTTTTAAATAACGAAATCGGTTCAGCTGTTCTCGAGATTTGCGCTTAGCAACACATTCAGTTATTCATTTTATATTATAGATGTGGTCACGTGTATCAGATTTGATGGCCAACCTGGATACTGAACCCAAGACCCTCTGTAACGATGACATCGAATCTTTTGAACACGTCTTTTCATACATCGGCAGATAGTGTCTACAATTCTCTTTGTCTATCAATTCTCTATACTTCCAATTTTGCCACATGATGGTGAATTATATGTAATTATGTAAATAAGTAAGCGGTGATGTGGCAAGTTATCACGCGGGAACTGAACCCCACACCCCACCTCCTGCGGGCCGCGCGAAAACTAGCAGCGATATAATAACTTCGTGTGCTCAGTGCGCCTTTTAATGTGGAGATGGACTGTTTTTTGTTTTAAATGTAATACTAACTAACATTGTCACGTCTACCTACATGCGAGAATATTTTTTTTTATCTCGCCTGGTCCCATGATGAAGGGCATTGTACCTACCAGTTTTTTGAACACAATTTTAAGTCGTGGCTAACGTGGCTCTGGTAATATTTCCTGAAGAACTTGGTATTGGTGTCTAGTCATTAATAATTTTATAAACAGTTAAAAGACATTGGAAAAATTGCTGCGATTTTACTGCGGAAGCCATGTAAGAAGAATAAGCATTTTTGAGACACATTCAAAAATTTATTTTTATAAATACTGATGCGTTGGTAGCGATGTATCGTACTACAATTTACTGGGTTCATCTATGAGAAAATTCTTAAAAACATCTCGGAGTCTGAAAGTGTATATTATAGGCCCACTTAGTATTTCGAACCACGAAAAGAATCATTTAAATCTAAGGGTCAATACACCTCTGCCCATATTGGAAATACAAAGGCCATAAGATCTTTGTGTATTGCCAAGTCAACCTCACCTGCGAAGCCGATGCACCTACTGATGGACGGACGTCTAGCAGAGTCCTTTCTGAGTTTGAGAGGTCAGATGCTTGACACTTCCTTGAACCATACTAAAAGGAGAAGAAGGAGTGAGTGAACCCTAGGTCTAAAGCTCCGTCTAAGATGATGATAATGGCACATATAAGTTCAAGAATTAAATTATTAAATAAGAAGCCGCCACCATACTTGTACCGCCGACGCCACGCGAGCTCGAAGAAGTGTTTCAAAGGGGAGCCATCTTGGTTCTCATCTCCTTACACACCGCGAGATAATGTATTAAAATATGTACATACCGTGCTTATACATCCAACGTAGTGTGTATGTATGTGTATGTCTTGTCTTACAGCTGTATGTGTTTGATGTAATGTCACACTTGGATTGTTATTTATGTACTGTAAGTTATCATCATCTTCTTCTACATCCTAGAGTTAATTCCAGTCGCATCCAAAGCTATCATTTTAGAATCTGGGGTCCGCTTTTACCAGTCTAACTGCGGATTTGGCTAAAATTCGATATTTTCCGTGTAGCGACTGCCATATGACCTCCACAACCCCGATATCGAAGCATTGCTCCAACTACCCGTAACGACTGCCATAGATGTTTGTATGGCAACCGGGACCGACGGCTTAACGTGCTCTCCGAGGCATGACCAGACCAATGCAAATACCCATATTCATGCATACAAATATTTGCATTTAGCGGGGATAGAACCCGCGCCTCCTGCGTTCACTATCCACGGAGGTTGACTGTAAGTTATCATCATCAGTCTTGGTTCCATCCGAGGCCTTGAATCCGGAGTCCTTTTAAATGTTTGTTGTTTTTTTTTTTTGTGTTGTTTATTGTAAGTGACTACCGCTGCTGGCCTTCCAACCTGCGATATAGAGATGCTCCTTTTCTTCAAATTTTCTTAAATGCACCGTAGCGTAGACATGTAGGTATAGTTTGTGGCATATATTTTGACCCCAGTCACGATACAAAATGTACTTTTTATGCGCGGCAGGTGCTTTTGGGTGTCTTTTGAGAATAGCGCAGCAAAGGAGCTCAAATCTACTTACCTTATTATATAATTTATAACATCAAACCATACACACGCATCAGGGCCACATTCCTCATGCGCCTTAATACGGGCAAAATACAAGTGAACTAACGACTGCCTCCGTGAACGCGGCCGCTGCGCAGGAGGCGCGGTTTCGATCCCTGCTCAATGCAAATATGGGTATTTGCATTGGTCTGGTCGTGTCTCGGAGATCACGTTACGCCGTCGGTCCCGGTTGTCACGCGAACATCTATAGCTTTTTTTTTTTTTTACGTGCGGGAAATCCCCACGGATACCCCCCCCCCTTCGGAGCCGAAGGGGGAGGTTATGTCGGACTCGAACCGACTAAACCGCACGCCGTCTGTGGGTCGATGTGCTAGGCCGAAGGTGAGGTTGTCTTGTGACATATCCCTCGCACCCCGGCTGACCCAGGGCCATTCCTCTCGGTCTGGCCCTCCTCAGGAGGGGGGACCACGCGGTCCCCAACTCGCCCCGGTATGGGGGGGGCGCGCATCGTCCTACGATGCGCGCCGCCGCCGTGGCCTGCTTCTGCTAGAGTGACGAGCGGCTCCACCCGTCACCCTCAGGCCCGCGCTCATGGGGGGCGGAGGTCGGTTTGCGCCCTCCGACGCCCGAGCCGCCTTCGAACGCGGTCAGCGATGTCCGCGAGTCTTTCTCGCTCGCTGCGCCGCGCCCGCTCTGCTGTCTCCTTCACGAGCATGACCTGCTCGCAGAAGGAGGCGCTGGCCGCCCACGCATCCGCGCAGCGGACCATCGCCGCGAGCAGGGTGGAGAGCGTAAGTACTCTCACCCCCAGGGCCGTCACAAGCTCCCGCCTCGGCGCTTCAAACGCCGGACACTCGGTGAGCGTGTGCAGCCCCGAGTCCACGCTCGCGTCGCAGTGATGGCACTCGGGCGTTGGCTCTATGCCCATCAGATGCAGGTACCGCCCGAAGTTACCGTGTCCGGTAATGACCTGCGTCTGACGGTACGAGAGGCCACCGTGTGGCCTCTCTAGCCACTCCCCCATGATGGGTCTTACCGCCGCAATCACGGCGTGCCCTGCGCGTGGTTGCTCAAGTCGTAGCTCCCACTCGGTCATCATGGCCCTGTGGAGCCGGGACTTCTCGGCCCGAATTTCTTCGGGCTCGGGATCGAGTCCCCGCTCCCGCGCCTCAGTCGTTACGGGTGGTTGAAACCCTCAAAAATCCAACAACTGGTCTAACTGCAATTCTTCGAAGCGCTTTTGGATTTTGGAGGTCAGATAGCAGTCGCTTCACGGAAAATGTCGAAGTTCAGCCAAATCTGCAGTTGGACAGGTAAAGTGGACCCCAGACTCTAAGTTGAAAGCTTCAGATGGGACTGGGATTAACGCTAAGATAAAGAAGAACTAACGACTGTTTTGGTCTAAGTCCTCTAGAATGTCTTAGAGCACAATTAATTTACTACGTTGCTACTTGCTATCTTCGGTCTTTAACAGAAGCCAACGCAAATAGACTGTCGGTATGCCAAAGAGCAATGGAGAGAAGTCTCCTAGGGATAAAACTTAAATACAGGGTCAGAAATGAAGAAATTCGGAAGCGTACCAAAGTTAGAGATGCTATACAACATATCAGGAGACTAAAATGGAGACTAGACTTGATGATGGGCGTTGGACAAAAGTGGTCACAGAGTGGAAAGGACCAGGAAGTGGAAAGCGCAAACAAGGTCGTCCGCTCAAACGCTGGTCAGATGACATACAAGAGACCGCAGGTAAACACTGGCTCAGATTGGCACAAGATAGGGATATGTGGCACAACCTGGAGGAGGCCTTCACGCGCACGGGGGTTCCTATGGAAGAAATCAAATAAATATTTAATAAATATTACCTTAACTAATAAATACTAACAAAAATTACTACTAATATAATTACTAATCCACTAAACAAAATGTTACTAAGTTCATAGGAGCAAATAAAAAGGCTTTTTATTTTTATTTTATTTATTATACTTGCTATGGTTGATATCTATCTGACCATTCTAATAGAATACCAAATATTGTTCCTTATAATATCTGTTCAAAAATATAAATTCAAATTCAAATTCACTTTATTTGCTTAAATGTGGTTATACAGGTGTTATAATTATTGTTTGTACAGCACATTTACCATTTTATGGCATGCAAACATTTTATGAAACAAAACAAATGAAAACTAAAATTCTTACCATAATCCAAACATCTTAACATAAATCAATATACTACCCCGGAACAGTTGGAGCCTCCCTCGAAGCAGGGAAATATATTTGGAATTAGTGGTAACACAAATAAATCAGGCACTCTCCAACCGACAATATAATCGCGAACTTAGAAACACGTACTTACTTATGAACACCCACCACCCCGCGTTCCGTTTTGAATTTCGAATAGTTAGGGTTGCTAGTATAAAAACTAGAATCTGACTTTATTGTTATATAAGGACAAAAAAGGAACAAAATCCGTTAATCCCCAGCTACCCCCCAAATTGGCTTCTCTCTTGGCTCCGAAACCAAAGCACCTAAGCACTTCAATTTGACCAATTTTAAAGCTTGATTCCAGAAGTATACTCAGTCCTGAGTCACGATTTATGACTAAATAGATTTTGTCCGCGGCTCCGCCCGCGTGTGTCGGTTAGCGCTATAATATCAGTTACGTTATAAGTTGTAGCCAATGTGCTGTTCTGATGTATAAGCTATATTATTGTAATGTTCCATTAAAATCCATTCAGCAGGTTTTACGTTAAAGAGTAACGAACGTTCAGCTGTCAATTTGAGGACAGATTATATTCTAAATAACAGTTCTAATGTCATTGTGAGAATCGATTCTGACTGAGACTGCTGGACTTAGACCTCTCCCGATATTGATATAGGTTCCTTTTAACCCGCAGAAATCTCTACGAGCTTCACATCACAAGGTTGTGTTTCATTCAAACTGACTAAAACCACAAAACTTATGTGGAACCAGGTGTCATCGTCAGCTTCATTGTGTGTCCAAATGTGTGTAATGGTATAGAAGCTTGCCAGATGCGCCCAAAGTTTGGGTTTTGGTGCCCGAAATCCGCATATATTTTTTTCAAATTCAAATTATTTAATTTGCATAAGGCAGGTATACAAAGAGTTGGGCAATACATAATAAAGTGCAAGTGCTCTGCTTATAACCTTTCATAGGTGTGCAAATTTAGAAATACATTACCACGCAAAATTGGAATGTCTAAAATAAAAAGAGAAGGTTACTACAAAAAAATCAATAAAAATAGGTATCACATAATTATAAATGGGTAACCTATTGAAATATCGAATTTCTGTTACCCGAATCTTAAAACCCCGAAAACGGTTGGTAGAACTTTTAAAAGACAGATGTAATGAATGACAACTTTCTATAATTCCGTTTTTCATTTCCCAGATGAATCAATTTCCAGGTGCACTAAAACCAAATTTTCAAATAGTATTTTTTTGTTTCCCATATTGTCATAATCCAAATATAGTTATACCATATTCTCAGAATATTCTTTTTTGGTTCCCATCGTACCATTTTCCAAATAAACTATTACCAAATTTTCATAATCTTTTTATTTGGTTCCCATACAAATCGTGTTCCAGCTAAACTTTATACAGGTATAGTAAAAATCAGTAAATTTATACGATTCATTTAGGGTGTGTAACGGTTGATATAATAATAAAAAATCTAACGTTCACTTAAGACATAAATAATTTCACTTAATATAATGAAAGCCTGAAGACTTATAATATAATTTTGTTTAAATTATTGTTTTTATGTCATGCATGAACAGTTTTGTATGCAGGTATAATCAATGAATCAGGAAAGCGAGCTCGTGAACACTGCGTACCACACCCGACCCGACTCGCCGTGGTACTTGTCTGCCCTACACTAGAGTGTTATTTAAGAACCGGAGGCGCGGAGGGACGGGAGCCCCTTATTTCGTAGAAAGAAATTTATAAAAGTAATAATATATATATAAAAGTAATAATATATATATAAATTCGGGATTAAGATAGGTAACCCTCAAGGGTTACCTATCTTAATCCCGAATTTATATATATATTATATATATATATTTATAACCCTTGAGGGTTACCTATCTTAATCCCGAATTTTAATATTCCGAATATCATAATCCCGAAAACGTTTGGCCATTTTTTCATAATCCCGTTTTTTCAAATTCCGAAGTTTTATTTGCCATATAATCGCAACTCCGAATTTCATTTGCCCATTTATTCATTTTTACGACGTTTTATAATCCAGATGAACGAGTTCCAGACACACGAAATCTAAATACACAAAATCCAGATGACCGTAATCCATATACACGAAACCCGAATATTTAAAACACAAATTTTTGAAATGTAGTTAATTGATATTCAGACAAACAATATCCAGATTTTTAAACCTAAAACTAAACCTCATATGGCGTCAACTAACTAAGTTCGACGGAGCCCCGCTTCGCGGGGCTCCTACTTCTGGGTGGTTAAAAAAAAATAACCACGAAGACTAAGGCGGGAGCTCCGCTTCGCTTCGCTCCCGCCTTAGTCTTCTAACCTAACCTATCCGAGTCGGATTGCACTGAGTCGGGGTGTTAACGATAATTAATTTCGAAGAATTAAGCGATTATAATAGAATCTGATATAGAAAAAATGATACCAGGTGAACCACAAGTGAAAAAGAATGGAGGAAAAAGTATATACAAAAGGAGGAAAAACTGCAGAAACTTATAAAAATAAAAGAAAATTTAGGTGAAATTAAATATTTAAAAGAAATTTCTAAATTAAAGTAAATTTCTAAATTACTTACTGTACCTAATAAATGAATCGTACAAATTTAGTGAGTTTTACTATACCTGTATATAGTTTAGCTGGAACACGATTGTATGGGAACCAAATAAAAAGATTATGAAAATTTGGTAATAGTTTATTTGGAAAATGTTACGATGGGAAACAAAAAAAAATATTCTGAGAATCTGGATTATGACAATATGGGAAACAAAAATTTACTATTTGAAAATTTGGTTTTAGTGCACCTGGAAATCGATTCATCTGGGAAATGAAAAATGGAATTGTCTGAATTTGTCATTCATTACATCTGTCTTTTAAAAGTTCTACCAACCGTTTTCGGGGTTTTAAGATTCGGGTAACAGAAATTCGATATTTCAATAGGTTACCGGGCTTGAGCCGCCCGGTCTTAGCAGATCCGATGGCAAGAGACCCGATGGGTTGACGTTGGTGCCTTGGAGGAATGGTAAGTGCCTATTATGGGACGCCACGTGCGTCAGCACTGTCGCTCCCAACCACCTTAGCCGTACGGTCCGGTTTCCGGCCGCGGCAGCCGAGGCTGCAGCCGACGGGAAGCGGCTCAAGTACGAGGCATTACAGGCCCGGTATATGTTCGTTCCTTTCGCAGTGGAGACTCTGGGGTGTTGGGGTGTGGAGGCAAAAAGATTTGTGGAGGACATCGGGTGCAGGATCAGGGAGAAGTCGGGCGACCCCCGCGCTGAATCGTACCTGGTGCAGAGGCTGGCCATCGCCATTCAAAGAGGCAACGCAGCTAGCGTGATGGGCACTTTCGCCCCGGGTACAGGTCTGGGTGCACCTTTATTTTAAGGACGAGCACGGAGACGTGTAATCTTTGACGTTTTTTTTATATTGTGACTTTTTACTGTATATACCTTGATCTATGAGTGGTCGCCGGCCCTGTTAAAATTCTATCTTAACGCCTTTCAGATGACCCTTCCAGACCAGAGTAATCTGGTAAGGTGGGGGAAAGCCACAGAAAAACAATGTTATACGTGTGGTGAGGCAATAGGGACGGCTAGGCACATATTAGTAGGATGTAGGGTGCTTCTTGATAGAGGCCAATACTCACGCCGCCACGATAAAGTGCTTTTCATCATACGCGAAGCAATGAGTCTGGCAGTAGCTAGAGCCCAAAAAGGATTGACTACTAACAGACGTCATATCAACTTTGTGTCTGAAGGTTCATCCATAAAATCCAGGAACAAACCTTATTCAATCTTAGATACTGCCCCAGATTGGACTCTCCTAATCGACACGTATGAAAAGCACTATAAAATCCCGGAGGATGTTGGGGTTTCGTCATCTAGACCGGACATATTTCTCTACTCAAAAACGACTAAATATGTGGTCCTTGTGGAACTTACTGTACCGTGGGAAACAAATATACCGAAGGACCACACACTTAAGAAAAATAAATACTATGATCTCACAAACGAATTAATCAAAAACGGTTACGTGGTTAATTTGTATGCAGTAGAAGTGGGAGCGAGAGGTATACCAGCTAAATCTCTCTATAACCTACTTAAAGATCTAGGCCTATCGAGAGCTACAATAAGCTCATTACTAGGACGAATGTCTAAAGCGGCACTAGTAGGTTCGTATCAAATTTGGTTAGGCAGGGAGGGGAACTTGGGTAGTGAAGGTGAGTGTTGATGTACATCAACAAAAGGGGCCCCTTCTAAACCTACACTTGGGTCGCAAGTCCCAGGCACTGTCCTGAGTTCCCAACTCAACAACGCGATGGACCCGGCACCCGCACGGAGAATCCATGGATTGCTAAGAATATCGTCTCTAATATATCGTAGTAATAATTAATAATGTCATAGTAATAGTTAATTATGTCAAATATGAGGTCAACAATGTGAAAATTATTATATTTCGCAAGATTTATCTTCTAAGTATTCATTTTTGCAGTCTTCTTTTGAAGAGGTTTATATTCGGGAGATCTTTTAGCTCCTTAGGTAATTTATTATAAATATGAGGAGCAATACTAAAAAGCTTCTAGGTATTAAGGCCGTTTTACAAGGTACGACACGTAGCTTTTCAACGTGGCATATCGTTATTCTTCTTTCAAACAGTTCCAAATGTTTTTTTGTGAATATGGCACATTCTAATATATAAATACAAGGCACAGTTAATAATTTATAGTATGTTGGCTTTTTCTGCACCTAGCCTTTTCGACTCCCAACCTTAAAACGTATCTAAGCTTCTAAGCTTCTATGCATTATTACGGCCGTTTTACAAGTTACGACACATAGCTTTTCAACGTGGCATTTCGTTGTCCTTCTTTCAAACAGTTCCAAATGTTTTTTTGTGAATATGGCACATTCTAATATATAAATACAGGGCGCAGTTAATAATTTATTAGTATGTCGGCTTTTTCTGCACTAACTGCCGTCTCGACTCCCAACCATAAAACTTAAGTTGCGCCAGAGCGTCGTCCGTTAGGATATGCACCAACTTACAGATGACCTGGACCTCAAGCATAGGGGTAGTTACAGGACCTCACCAATATCCTACTTATATCCATTACTACTTATGTTGTTGGTACTTAGTTAGGTGACGTCATCATTCATTTATTTATTTATTTATTTATGTACACACACGAACATATACAGAGATACATAGTTGGAATTTATAGTACAGAGGCTCTGCTTATTTCTATTAGAAATCTCTTCCAGCAGACCTGCGAGATGAGAGAGTGAGAAGTAGAGAACTTATTGAAAAGTGTGTAGGAAAGAAGAGAGACAGATATATAAAAACATAAAGATAATATGTACATCGTTCCTTTTGTTCTGGTCGCATACAAAGCTTTCAGTCTGGAGTCCGAGCTCCACATATTCTAGTCAGCATGTTTGGCTATCATCTGACCTGCACAATCCATTTGCGATATCGAAGTATTGCAGTTTGACCAATTGTTGAACTTTTTAAGGGTCCAATTACGTTTAACGACTGCCATAGATGTTCATATGACAACCGGGACCCATGGCTTAACGTTCCGAGGCACGGAAATACTTGAACCAATTCAAATCAGCATATTCATGCATACAAATATTTACACCGAGTGCCCCCTGCGAAGCTATATCATTCACTACCACCAAGCCACAGAGGCTAGACCTAGTTAGGTGTACCCTATTGATATTTAATCAATCAGCATATTGTAGCCCACTGCTGGACACAGGCCTCTCCCAATGTAAATTAATATAAATTACTAGCTTTTGCCCGCGGCTCCGCCCGCGCGGATGTCGGTTATCGAGACCAAACATGGCCTATATCCTTTCTCAAGGTCTAATCTACCCCTATAACGACTTTCATCAAAATCAGTTCAGTGATTTAGGCGTGAAAGCGTCATACAGACAGACAGACAGAGTTACTTTCGCATTTATAATATTAGTATGGATAATGTAAATAATTAAAAAATATAAAATCATAAAACCCGTGACAACCCTAGCCGTCTCCGAGAGAACAAACTTAGATTGCGAACGAACGAACCGCTGCGACGTTCTTAAGATTTGCAAGCCGCCATCTTTAGTTCCCGTAGTGCCAGCACTCCCGCTCATCTGTGGTGCAACGTGATTTGCATATAACTATAACGCCAGCTAAGCTGTGAAGGGTAAGCAGATTTGTTTTTGTAAACTTACTAAACGATTATTTGCAAAGGTGTGCACTGCTCATGTAGGTATTTATTTGCATTTGAAAACATTGGGGGTAGAAGGTGAAAATAAATGCATACAAGTGAACCTTCCTTGAGCTCACGACTAAAGAGGCTATTGTATTTTGACCAACTGCTTAAGATAATTCTCTGAATCGAAAGTAATCCGCCATATTTTAAGTCGCAAGAACTCAAGAACACATTTTATTTTCTGTATACTAACTTAAATGATAACTGGCTGGGAACACAATCCATGACGGCCTCGTGGCACCATCCAATGGCACCGCTGGTAGTGTCAAAGCTATTATTCTATTTCCATAACATCACCGGTAGTTTAAAGGGTCATAGTTGTAAAATAACAGATAAGTAGGTATAAAGGTATCTTAGATCAGTTCAGCCTCCGGGGCTTCGATCCCCGCTCAGTGCAAATATTTGTATGCATGAATATGGGTATTTGTCTGGGTGTTTTTATAAATTATATTATGTATGCATTTACAAAAAAAATTGTATCTAAGTATGTTTATCCGCATTCTAGATTTCATAACACAAGCTAGTTAAGCTATGCTTACCAAATGAAATGTTGTAGAATATATTGTGGAAAACTGTGGAATATTATATCAGATTAATTCTAAGGAAATAAAAAAATTAAAAAACAATTTCTTGAATAGTGACAAACAATTATCAAGTGTGATGATCTTCATCATTATCTAAAGGTCAAATCCTGGTTTTCAAATTAGCGTGTTTGCGACTTGATTCTAGATAAGGCGCCTACTTCTGCACTCACCACCTCCTTTCCGACTTCTGTATTCTGTGCTAAAGACTATAAGGTATAAGTTTTTTAATAATATTTTTGGCTCGGTAACAAGACATTTAAGCCATGTCTTCATTAGTATGATAGTTATCTTTTTGTTGATGATGATGATAATAAGGTTGATGACGTTGATGACGATGACGAATGATGATTTCTGCCTCAGTAAAGTTGTGGGGACTTTACTAAAAGCTTCCTAGGGAGATTTGGAATGAACCCGAAAAGTTGCGCGGTTGGTACGTTGTCCAAGGCGTTATGTCAAAAAATTCATCATTTTTATACATAAAAACTCGAATTCACACCAATTTCGGAAAAAAAAAGAATACCGCGATGCGTCCATTTTCATGTACGCACCAAAACTCCCTCTCAGGCTAAGATATGGCTGATATTGCCAGTCTATAAACATATAGATTTTATTTTTCAGACTGTCACGCCACTCGTAACGTTTAATTTCCCAAAAACGTCATTAGTATCTCTCAAGACGAATTACCTCGCACATATTGTGTGCATATTACTAAACGTACCTACTGTTCGAAATGAAAAGTCGTGCATTGGGCTATGCAGCGAGATATGCTGACTCTCTTTGAAAGATATAACCCGACAAAAAACTAAAGTTACCGATATAGCTTATCGATATATTACCTATGAAGGAGTAAAAATATTTAATGATCTTCCGTCTGAAATAAAAAATGTGAGCTCGTTTCGCGCTTTTAAATCTCAACTGTCAGTCTACATACTAAATTGAAACTCAAATCAGAAAAATGTACTTTTGAGATTGAAACCGCCAAATGAGTACCTTTTTTGAATTTTCGGTGACCTTTTACTTTATGTTTAAGTACTTTTTTGTTATGTTCTCATGGAAGTGACTTTGTATATCTTTTTGAGAATAAATTCTTTAAACCTTATATAGTCCACATCTGACAAAGGACGGATGCTCATTGGAGCAAACGAGTCCTAGAGTGGAAACCTTGAGAAGGCAAACGTCAGCCAATAGAACTGACAACCCGAAAAAGGTGGTTGGAATGGATTGGATTGGAAAACGTAGGATCGGCCTCTCATTCATGTAGAAAAAACTATTTTCAACTTACGGGCCGTACTTCCAGATTTGATCTCTAATCAATATTAATACCCTATCACGTCATAGCTTGGTATGTTTTGGTTTGTAGATTGACAAAGACAGTTCTCGAGATTTTATATTCTCAACTATAGCTGATGCCCGCGGCTTCACCAGCGTGGAATTCTGTTACAGTTCCCGTGACGGCTTAACCCTTTTTAAAAGTTTTCTCTGCATAAGAACCATCCCCGAACTGCAAGGAATTCTCTAAAAAAAGAAATAGTGAAATCAGTTCAGCCGTTCACGCGTGATGGCGTGATCAAGGGAAATAGGGATTCATTTTTAGATATATAGATGAAAGACTGTAGAAATATAGAAATATAGAATGTAGAAACATGGAAGCAAATGGCTGACTTCTATCTCTGCCTACCCTTCAGATAGAAAGTCATAATACACAAGCTTCTTCATAAATCTCCCACAACCCCCCACCCTATATATTATTACACCATTTACAAAACAACTTTAATCTCACCAAAGACAAGCCCGCTTTATGCAAATACTCCTGTAAAACTTACCACGCCTGAACTAATTAATTCCATAGAACATTCATGTTATATAAGCGAAATTTTGAGAGCCTCCGTCTTCGCTATGTCTCAGGTGGCTGGCCCCCCATTCCCATCTCCCACAAAAGGGTGGGGTGGGGAGAAACGCGAGCGTCTATTTTCGCGGGCAAATGCGAATAAGTAACGGTACAGTTATGCTGTAATGTGACTATTGATTTTCTTAGTGAATGTGTTTCGTTGTCTATTTTAGATATATGAGTTTGCTGAGGGATTTGAGCGAATGTTTTAAGTTTCTTGGCTTTGTTAAGGTGGTATGTTATGTTTTTTTTTGTATTCTCATACTCTCTATTATCAGGTGCTATCTATTGTCAGGTATACATCGGTAAGAGTAGCTACCAATGTACACCTGACAATAGGGATGTCACACGCACTATTAAACTGTAGTGGTTAACGAAAATACTAATAATTTCTGTTACTAATAAGTACTTACTTAGTCAGCCTTAGTGGTGTAGCGGTAGTGAACGCAGCCGCTACGCAAGAGGCGCGGGTTCGATCCCCGCTCAGTGTATCGGCTGGGGTTGACTATTCAGTTTAACTACGAAACAAAAGTTCTTTATAATCCTGTGCCTGACCAGTGGGTCTAAAGCGCCACATTGAGCAATTCTGCTATACAAATAAGTAACTTTATGGTTCCTATAAAAGTTGTAAATGGCCAATCATATGAGCAGAATCACAGCAATTCATTGGCCTGTGTTGGCCTTATTTTAAGCTTAATTGAGTGGATTGTATTTTATGTAATAGGCTGTTGGATTACCGAAATTAATAAAATAAAATAAAAATAAAAATTAACTCAGCAGATTCTTATTTTGTATAAATATTGCTGCATGACAAAATCTTGTCCTAATACGATTTTTTTATACCACTTACGTCGCAGACAAGCACACAGTCCATCTGATGGCAAGTGGTTACCCTTGCCTATGGACGCGTACAACACCAGAGAGTCACACTCGTGCTGCCGATCCTGTAAACACAAAGAGTTTCTGTGCCGTCAGTGTAGAAGACAAAGCAGGAATAGCTTTTTATCTTCTCATGACAGCACAAAAACCCTACTCACCGCCGGAAACACAATACGAGCTTATTATGGCCGCGGTATTCTGTAGTGCGGAGGCACATCCCCAGTCGGACTGCTCAATTGTCCTAAAAATGAGAAAGGTTGTAAGGAAGCTTCTGCGGTAAATAAAAAAAAAACAAAAATAAATAATGGCGTACTATTGTCTCTATATACACCCATATATACCTAATGGTGCCTATATATACCTTTATCCATCTATATCCATCTATACCTTACCTCCCCGAACTTTCCACTCCCTCCTACTTAAGAGATTCCACATACACCGAAGAAGGCTTCATAATATAACGCAACGTTATAATAATTTTAATGGAATCCTGTTAATCCTGGGGGTGGTTAACGCGAGATCCACCCCCTACCCCCAGGGGGTGTGCGTATAAAATTACGTAAACAGAACTATAACATTATATTCAAGACGTTTCAATTTAATTAAATTTTAATTAAATTTAGCATCTTCGCGACTCTAAAGGAGAATTCTAGTGGAATTAGTTTTTGGTACATGAATGGGAATTTCGTGAATAGCAAGGGTTTGAGTTAAAATTGTGTGGTCTATTGAAATACGAGAATTTATATTACATGTATTGAAAAATGAGGTTTACATCAGATAAATCAGATTCTTATCTTTTACACACATAATGACTCAGGGGTAGGCATTTTTAAAAAACATTGAAATGTTTTTTATTTATAGTATTGTAAATTTTATATAATATTTATCTAATTTTGATGACATTATTTTAAATTCTTTAATTTTATTGTATAATTTTAATCAAGTATATTGACATGTCTAATTTGTAAGTTTATTTTTATTGTAGAATTTAATTTTAAATGTAATATGATTATGATCTTGAATTGGTCGAAATAAATGACTTATTATTATTATATTATTAACGCGAATTTTGATAATGACCCGTTCAAACTCTTAGCAAATAAACAAAAGCGTAGATATACATATCACTATACCAAACTAAAACGATTACTTAAATATCTTGTTAAGTAAACTAAAATATGCTTCAGTCTGCAATAAACGATATCTTGATATAACAATACAGGCGAAACTACTAACACTTACATTTGCTAATTAGCACTGTTTACCTAACAGCCTAGGCAGTTAATTGAACGGCTGACTAAGCTCCCGGCAGAGTAGAATTATATATTTACAGAATATAATTATTATAATAAGAGTAGAGTAGAATTTGGGCCACCCCTTCTCTTCCCATGTGGTGTCGTATGTACAAGGCGACTAAGGGATAGGGCTGATTAACTTTAACATCAGACAGATACGTACAGCCTAGACTCAGCCTCAGATGCATGGCTCGAGTCAACAATAGTGCCCGGAATACGGCAATAGGCTCACCCCCTATTACGTGGAACCGAATACAGATGGGTGAAATGTGGGTGTTAATTCACTTCTGCTTAACCTTCCGGGGATAAAGGCGTGATTATATGTATGACTGCGAAATATACATACTTTTACCGATATTTATTTTTGATGCACTACTTGCTTTATGCAAATGTTTTCGGCCAAGTGATAAGTCGGGCATTATGATAAATATGAGACGTGGACACTGCGCGCCCTGACATGGATAGATATAGGTTAGAAGGCTAAGGCGGAGCTCCCGTTTTAGCCTTCGTGGTTATTTTTAGAACCACCGTAGTTGAACCACCATGAACCTGAGTCTATTTATTTTAACTTTCATATTTATCATAATGCCTGATTTATCACTTGGTTCGTAGCTCAAATACTCACGGGAAGAAATAAGGCTACTGTTAGTGAAAGACACAGAAACTCCCTAACAAACCATTAAAACAATAACACACATCCTCTAACTACCCTTCTACGAAATTAATCCCTGAAAATACCTTATCTATATCAGACAGGAAATAATACAGCTATACAAGACTCATACAAGATTATTAGCCATAAAATTTGAACATTGGGACTCGAACCCACACCCGATAGCTAATAAGAAACTGGAGTACGTCGTTACGCCGTCGTCGCGTCTCGTCACGTAAGGAATTTCATAAAGCTACTCAGTATTGTAGACAACTTGGGGCAGCGGTTCTCAACGTTACGGGTTATTTTACGATAGTATTCGTGATTTCAATTTTATGTTTTTATTAAAAAAAAATACTGCGTGTCAATACAGGTTTTTTTTTTTTTTTACGTGCGGGAAATCCCCACGGATACCCCCCCCCCCCCCCCGTCGGAGCCGAAGGGGGAGGTTATGTCGGAGTCGAACCGACTAAACCGCACGCCGTCTGTGGGTCGATGTGCTGGGCCGGAGGTGAGGTTGTCTTTTGACATATCCCTCGCACTCCGGCTGACCCAGGGCCATTCCTCTTGGTCTGGCCCTCCTCGGGAGGGGGGACCACGCGGTCCCCGACTCGCCCCCGGTATGGGGGGGGCGCGCATCGTCCTACGATGCGCGCCGCCGCCGTGGCCTGCTTCTGCTAGGGTGACGAGCGGCTCCACCCGTCATCCTCAGGCCCGCGCTCATGGGGGGCGGAGGTCGGTTTGCGCCCTCCGACGCCCGAGCCGCCTTCGAACGCGGCCAGCGATGTCCGCGAGTCTTTCTCGCTCGCTGCGCCGCGCCCGCTCTGCTGTCTCCTTCACGAGCATGACCTGCTCGCAGAAGGAGGCGCTGGCCGCCCACGCATCCGCGCAGCGGACCATCGCCGCGAGCAGGGTGGAGAGCGTGAGCACTCTCACCCCCAGGGCCGTCACAAGCTCCCGCCTCGGCTCTTCAAACGCCGGACACTCGGTGAGCGTGTGCAACCCCGAGTCCACGCTCGCGTCGCAGTGATGGCACTCGGGCGTTGGCTCTATGCCCATCAGATGCAGGTACCGCCCGAAGTTACCGTGTCCGGTAATGACCTGCGTCTGACGGTACGAGAGGCCACCGTATGGCCTCTCTAGCCACTCCCCCATGATGGGTCTTACCGCCGCAATCACGGCGTGCCCTGCGCGTGGTTGCTCAAGTCGTAGCTCCCACTCGGTCACCATGGCCCTGTGGAGCCGGGACTTCTCGGCCCGAATTTCTTCGGGCTCGGGATCGTGTCCCCGCCCCCGCGCCTCCTTTCGGAACTGATAGAGTGCCGAAAGGGTCCTCGCTTCCAGGATCCACGGTGGCGATCCGGCCAGGAGACTCGCCGCTTCAAAGGATATCGTGCGGTACCCCCTGATGGTCCTGGAGGCCGTCGTCCTCTGCGCCGCGTGGAGCAGAGGCAGGAATCTGGCCCCCAGGGTGTCCGCCCATACGGGGCACCCATATAGGGCCATGGACCGCACGACACCCGCGTAGAGTCTCCTGCAGGAGTCCTCTGGGCCCCTCAAGTTGGGCAACAGCCTGCCCAAGGCATTCGCCGTTGCCACCAACTTGGGGCGCAGACTTCGGAAATGTTCTCCGAAGTCCCATCGACCGTCAAGCACCAGCCCCAGGTATTTCAACCGGGGCTTGATGTCGATGGGAGTGCCTCCCACTGTAAGGCTGGCTCCCGGGTCTGGCCTGCGCCGAGGGCCATGAAAGAACATGGCGCGGACTTGTGCAGAGCCACCTCGAGACCCAGCCGCCGGATCCGTTCCACGACTTGAGCAACCGCGGTCGTGGCCCTCAGGGTCGCTTCGCGGTGTGTAACCCCGCCCACCGTCACCAGCGTGTCATCCGCGTAACACGTGACGGTGGCACCGTACGCGAAGTCACCGCGAAGCACCCAGTCGTAACCGATGTTCCACAGCAGCGGCCCTAGGACCGATCCCTGTGGAACACCGCACGACATCTCGCGCCTACCGACTCCGGTCGAACTCGGGTAGACGACGGCTCTCCCCGTCAGGTATGCCCCGACTATGCGGCGGAGGTAGAGAGGCACATCGTGATACACGAGCGCCTCTCTGATGCAACTCCAGGGCAAGGTGTTAAACGCGTTGGAGATGTCCAAGGACACCGCCAACATCACCTCGCCCCGAGCGACCGCATCCTCCGCCAGAGTCCTCACACGCATGATGGCATCCACAGTGGAACGCCACCGGCGGAACCCGAACTGAGTATTCGCCAGGTCCGGCCCCACTCTAGAGAGATGCTCGACGAGGCGCTTGGCAATGACTCTCTCAAAGAGCTTGCCCACCTCGTCGAGCAGCACTATGGGCCGGTACCCGGACGGCTCGTCCGCCGGGCGCCCCATCTTGCGGATGAGGACCAGTTTCCCCGTATCAATACAGGTAGCCCAGTTCGTTAAAGCATTCCCGTGTAAACAGGTAGTGATCACAGGTACAAGTTCTGTATTGACCGTCTACTTTTTTAATCTAAATCGATTTTAATACTTGGTTCTTTATCTGAATGTATTGTCAACAATCACATAAATTAAGCTGCGCTAGAATGATAACTATGGCATAGATTTCGAACCCTGAACATTAAATAACAGTAGGTCACAAACGTACTAGAAATCTAGCTATCTACTCGGGGTTTTCGAGAATTCCGGTAATTTTGGTCGCTAGTTGTTGAAAAAAAATCAAATGTTTAGATGAATAGAAAACCAGAAGATAAGCATGACTAGCATATAAACACCATAATTCAACTTACCTATTCCATTTCCGAATTAACAAGTGATTTTTATGCAAAAAATATACGCACTTCAGGTTTTTTTACCGATTTTTTTATTTTAACGAGCTTAGACTAATTTAAATCGGCGGCCAACACTAGATACTACAGATAGAATTATGACTATTTCTATTCAGAAATGGGACATTATTGGACATTATAAACGTACAAATTCATATAAAATATGTAATATATATATACAAAACTTTGAGAATCGCAATTCGTAAGATGAAACGCGGGCAAACCCCTGCGTGCTTAATTACCATCCCCTAGCGCTACGTACACACTGTATGTTTTGTTAAACCCGCTCAATATTTATAAGACGCTGATGAAGGAGTAGGTAGCAGCTTTTGTTACACTAGAAATATATCTCGTGAGATATTATTAGGTTAGTAGCAAGGTCTACGTTAAAAGGGTCCAAAGGGACCTAAAAGAAGGGTGAACGGGTATTGTTGTGATAGGGCCCAAACTAGATTAGAATTCGATTAGAGTTATTGTTACTAGCAAGGATGCGCAATAGCGAGAATTGACTAGAAGTACGTCTAAAGGGACCTAAAATTGAGGTCGAATGTGTATTTGAAAGGGGGTTATTCGAAAGGGTGCGTAATATTCATTTTTATTAAGGCCATGTCTAGAGTACCCTAAGCGCATGGACGAAAACATCCTTTTTAGGGTTCCGTACCCAAAGGGTAAAACCGGGACCCTATCACTAAGACTTCGCTGTCCGTCCGTCCGTCCGTCTGTCACCAGGCTGTATCTCAAGAACCGTAATAGCTAGACAGTTGTAATTTTCACAGATTGTGTATTTCTGTTGCCGCTATAACAACGCATACTAAAAACAAAATAATAATAATAAATAATCTCCCATACAAAGAACGTGATATTTTATCCCTTTTAGCCTTTTTTCTGGAACGGAACCTTACATGCGCGAGTCCGAATCGCACATGTGTAGTAAGTTCCACTAAACACCATCGATCAACAGTACAAAGAGAAATTAAATAATAAAATAGAAGAAACAAAAGGTGAATATTTGGAAGTAAATGTCTGAATCGTAGCAAGTGGTAACTTATGGTTTCTACCTGCCCCATTGGGATAGAGGCGTGACTATTTCTATGTGGAAGCTATTGTGTATATGGCGTTAGCGACTTCGGGTTTTCAGGTCGCTTCCATAAAAATTGTAGAAGTCATCATCACTACATAGTATAAAACAAAGTCGCTTTCTCTGTCCCTATATCCGTTTGTATGCTTAAATCTTTAAAACAACGCAACGAATTTTAATGCGGTTTTTTTAATAGATAGAGTGATTGAAGAGGAAGGTTTACATGTATAATACATGTTTAATATAGTAGAGGGTGCAGCGGGAACGGGATCTGACGCCACGCGGGCGGAAAAATATTGGCGGTGCGAAGTTCGCCGGGTCAGCTAATATATTATAATCGAAATATTTTCTTTTTTTTTACCCGAGCTTTATAGCTGGCGGTACGCATTTGCAAATCTCAAACCAGATCAGAATTGATGGGTACCGCCTGCTATATAGCTTGTTTCGATCTTTTCAGCATCGGTCGGTTTTTTGATTTTTAATAATTTATTTATTAACTATTTGATTTTTAAATAATGCACAAGGGCTACCATACTAAACAATTAAACTAAAACCACAACACATCACAGCTTAAAATAATAATAATAAAATAAATGAATATTTCATTGATTTCAAAACCTTTTATTTTTTAAATTTGGTTGAAACAAACGAACACCTGCAGATTTATAATACTAATTACTTTGTACCGCGGTTTCTACTGCGTGTGACATTCGGAAATTGTAGCGATTTTGCTGTTGAAACTAGCAATTAAATGTTAAAGTTGATATTGTAGGGTACAGTCAGCCAGTTTGATTATTATATGTAGAACAACACTTTACTATAATAACACTATATTTTGTTATATAAGAAATTGTAGAAAATTACTGTCCAAATAAGAAGTGGGGTGCTTGGATCTAACGTGATTTATGAAACCGCATCAAAGTCTGTTAAGTAATTTTTTGGTGTACATCCCTAATGAATGGACTAATATATATTTTTCGGTTGAGAATTATAAGTAAATTATAAAAGGGTAGGTACTTAATTTTTTTTTGAAATATCTACAATGTATGGATACAATTAACTTTCAACTTTATTATGGTATTTATGTGTCGAAACCAACAAGCTCAATCAGCCATTCGATTAACTGCCTAGGCTGCTAACTAAACGGCGCCATGAATGATATTTAGCCGTAACGTTTATTATAATATTTAATAAACTGGCTGACTAATGCTTAAACGAATGCGGTGCATTCGTAAGATGGGGCTCTACCCTGAAATAAGATGAAAAATTACTGTCTTCCACCCCTTCCCTTCTCTTCCCATGTGGTGTCGTACAAGGCGACTAAGGGATAGGGCTGATTAACTTCAACATCAGACAGATATGTACAGCCCCAACTCAGCCTCAGATGCATGGCTCGAGTCAACAATAGTGCCCGGAATACGGCAATAGGCTATACGTGGCTACCCTCTATTACGTGGAACCGAATACAGATTGGTGAAATGTGAGTGTTAATTCACCTCTGCCTAACCCTCCGGCCGATAAAGGCGTGATTATGTGTATGTATGTATACACAAAAATAGTGGTAGGTTTATTAAGAAAGCTGCGCAATTCGACTTGGATAGGTCAGGTTAGGGATTAGCCCTAACCTGACCTATCCAAGTCGCAGGACTTCGGGAGCTCGGCCTTTGTGGATAATTTTTGATTTAACTAACTGTTTGATTAAATGGCTAGACAAGTAGTGAAATATCATCGATCAAAGCTATCTGCTTAGCCGGTTAATCAAATGGCTGAACATCATTCAGGCCATGAATGCCTAGGCAGTTAATCGGATGGCAGACAAGCACACAGCCCACCTGATGGAAAGTAGTTACCGTGGCCTATGGACGTGTGCAACACCAGGGGAGTCACGCTCGTGCTGCCGACCCTGTAGGAACAGAGAGTTTGTATGCCGTTTTAGTGCTAAAGACAAAGCAGGATAGCCTTACGCTCTCCCACTGACCCTCGAAACTGACTCTTTAGTGAGCTCTAGCTACCCTACTCACCGCCGGGATCACAACACGAGGTTATTATAGCCTCGGTATTCTGTAAGGCGGAGGTACTTCCCCAGTCGAACTGCTCAATACCGTCATGGCCTACCTCCGTAAAACATATACATATACAAGGTGTAATCGTTAAGTGTGTCCAGGCGATTATTCCATAACTATAACAGATATCAAAAAACTTTAAACTGATATCGAAAGTACGTTACCTAATGAGTAAAATGACATCAATAACTTTTTAAAAATCCAACGAAAGGTATCTAACATTTTACATTAAACACTCCCATATATTTAGTATGAATTTAGTAGAAAGGGTTTAGGTACGTACACCATATACATATAACTAGTGAAATAGTGATAATATAAAAGTACATACCTACTTATTTACCACTAGGCCCTAAATTATATCCAAGATATATATAAATATATTTTAGCCAAACAAATGCTATTAAAACAAAGAGCTTTCAATATCCAAGACAAAATGGTGTTAAATTTAAAGTTTTATATCGGACAGTCCAATTTATCATAAGAATTAGTTACCACAACTATCGGGCCATAATTAATGGAGGGGGTGCCCAGAGGGCGAGTAGGGTAAGCCCGTCTGTTCAACGAAAATATTGTACCTATTTTGTTGCGAGTCCTGGGTTTTTGGTTAAAGATATAACGGGTTGGAAGATATCTTGTTTGAGTTTTAACGTTGCTATTTTACCCGACTACTGAGGAAGGGTCATGTTTTAAACATTTTTAGTTTGTAATTGTAGTTATACCCCCTTCCAGTTAGAACGATCGATCTGACATTTGGTTGGTCACTTGAGAGTTTTTGTTCTGTCAGTGGGAAGACCAAAGGCTATTCCTGCTTTGTCTTCTACACTGAGAGCACAGCAAAATCTGTGTTTTCTGGGTCGGCCGCACGAGTGGGTCTTCCATGGTGTTGCACACGTTCATAGGCCACGGTAACCACTTTTAATCAGGTGGACCGTGTGCATGACAGCCACTTCAGTGGTATAAAATAAAATAGTTCGGTTCGGATGACAATATAATTTCAATTAACAAAAGTTTAAAACCGTTAACTTGCCTTCATTACTCGTAAATGATCCTATTTGATACTAGCTGTTGCCCGCTGCTCCGCCCGCGTAGATGTTGGTTATTGCTTAGTATTGAGTTAAGGCTATTTTTCTAAAAGAAAAGTAGCCCAAGTTACTCCTTATTACTTCAGCTACCTGCCAATAAAAGTCCCGTCAAAATCGTTCCTGCCATTTCAGAGATTAGCCTGAACAGACAGACAGACAGTAAAAAATTGAAAAATATGTTATTTTGATGTTTGTATAGTATTATATTCATATGCATGTATTAAAAAACGTTTATTTCAATATTACAAACAGACATTCCAATTTTATATATTTGTTGTGTAGATGTATACGTTATTTATATGTTTAGATGTATAGAAGATGTATAGATTGTAGGAAGTTTATGTGGATATCACACTTTGAAACTTCCGTGACCATGGCTACTGAAAAACCAAACTGAAACTGAAACTCAGTGTAAATAATAAAATAACACCACATACTAAAATCGTAAAATACAGAGTATAGATGCGACGAAATGGCGGTAGCATCAGGTGGGATGCAGTCAATTTGTATATTAGAAACTAGCCTAGTGCGAGTACTATTACCTACGTTTTTTCTGAATTCATTATCTATTGGTTGTTAGAGATCTATAACATATTCAACTCATAAGATATCATTCTTCATAAGATACGGCCTGGTGACAGATAGATAGACATGCAAACAGACAGATAGATTGACAGACAGACAGACAGACAGTGGAGTGTTATTAATATGGTTGCGTTCTTACACTTTGGGAACGACGTACGGCACTTTAGAAAAGGGTTAGTTAAAAATGGTTTCACTTCAATACCACAGTAAATTTTTTAAAGTTACTATTGCCATATACAGCAATACAAAAATTATTGTGTAGATTTATATTAACCCGAAGAAAAACCTGTTTTTTTGTCGCAAAAATGACCCCATTCTCGAAGGATAAGAATAAGTTTAGATATCAAAAGCATTTTGTGGAGTGAAAACCTGTGTGTGTGTGTGTGTGTGTGTGTGTGTGTGTGTGTGTGTGTGTGTATGTGTGTGTGTGTGTGTATGTGTACCTGTTATGATCAAGTTTCGTGACCGACAGGTCATGGGTACGATACCCGAGTAAGAAATACGTAAAAACCAGTAATTGAATCAAAAGCGTATTTTTGATAAGTGTATTTAGTTTTCTTTTTAAATTGTGTTATAGAAGGGTTATCAGGAATGTTTCAATGCCCACATTTCTTAAGCTGGTTTTAGCTCTCACGGAAGTTTCTCTAGACAAGCCTATGGCCGACGTTTTGATCTTGGGTCATTCAATAGCGCAACCTGGGAATTATTCTTGGTAATTTCAGCTGCAAATATTTTTTCGTAAAAAAAAGTTTATTCTATTGGAATTTTGTTAGAATTAGTAGTTGAATGAAATTTTGAAGCCCAGGTGGGACTCGAACCCACGATCTTTCCCTTACAGGAGGAAGGCCCGGTGGCTCAGTGGTCAGAGCATTCCCCCTGTAAGGGAAAGATTGAGAATTAGTAGTTCCAGCTTATCAAATTTCTCTACCAAAAGTATAAGATTGATTGCAATATAGTACCGAAAATATTACCAACAATAAATACCTTCCTTTATTTACCCCAAACGGGGCTCACGTTTGCAACTGCACCACTCACAATAAAAGCTATCCTGCATAATTAATCACGAATTCTTCTATTCAGTCATGCTATACTTACTCGTTTATACATAGAGGGGTTGGCAGCAATACCTGCGTTCCCGAAAATGATATTTACTAAACATCTAACTATGGAACAAAACGCCCCGCATCAGGCAAGGAAATTATCCTGACTGATAAGAAGGTAGACGTCTGCTAGAGTAATGTTTCCGGTTACCCCCCTCCTTCGAAGGGTGAAGGGCTTATCGTACAAAAGGTATCGAGTCCCAACTCCCCTCTTTATAGAATTTTCGGGCTTTCCTCTTCAGAGTGGAAAGGGGGACGCCCCCCTTTTTGCGACGTACATTTTCATTTCCTTCATCTTTCTCCGCTTTCGAGGTTGGCAGGGACGGATTTGGGTGACGGTTTTGTGTTCTTTATTTTTTTTTAAAGATGTTTTTATGAAAGACTGTGTTGTGAAATTTTTTGTTTAGTATTAGTGATTAGTCAGGTGTAGTGTAATAGATAGTGTTTATCTATAGATAAGTATTATTTTACAAAATTCATGTTTTTATACAGTAGTGCTACAAGTAGCTTGACATATTCTATGTTGGTGATCGCTTTAGCTCTATAATCTATGGTAAAAACATCCGCTTGGGCCACGTACGAAACTACGTTTCGAAACCAGTTTCGAAAGAAGATTACTATTAGTCGGATAAAAAAGTTCGGACTAAATTCAGAGTCGGTCCGTTCTCCTGCAGGCATGAGGTCCTGGATAAATCAACACGAATTGTGAAAAGGGTTTAAAAATATTTCTGTTCAGAAATTCACTGTAGCAAATTGAATAAGTGACCGGTAGAATAGAAGCTAAAAGCCCTATTACATAGGGCCAAAAGATATTATTATAGAAGTACATATAAGTAGGTAGATGTCAAAATATGGATGCAATATTCTTTGTTTCATTGTTCGTGAAAAAAAACGTTCATTCTTATAACTACCTATTCAAAAAAATCAGAATCTATGGCTTATTAACAATTTCTAATAAACCAAAGTTAATACCTACTTATAACCAAAAAACGACCAGCTAAAACTGCTTATTTAATTAAAAACTAAAAGAAAAATCATATAACATACCAACAGTATAACAAAAAACTTCATCCCAAATCCGGCCCTGCATCCAATTCCCCGTCTTACACCAGCAACCTTAGACTCCCCCCTTCCCCCCGACCGCACGCCACCCCACCCCCCTTGGGCTCCGGGGCCCGCGTAGTTCGTTAGCGAACTTCCATACTTTGTAATATGCAAATGTAGAATCTAAGGGGATGCGACGGCGTCGTCTTAAAATGAATTAATCACACAGGTGACTTAGGGATGGGTGGCATTTGTTATGTAAGGGGAAGATTTATATATGTATTGATTTTTAGGGGGTAATATAAGGGTTAATTAGACTATCTATGTAAGGTTAAGTATGCTAAAAGTGGTTTAAACGAAAACGTAAAGTTCACGTTCGTTTTTAGATTTTCAAATACGGGTATGGATAATCATACCTATTTCTTTTTAATTCAAGGAACACTGCAAAATTACGTCAGTAATATTACCCACCCATTGTGTCGCAATAGTCCGCTGATAATGCAAGAATGTTTTTTATTTTGTTACATTCCAAATAATATTGAGAGTACGACATAATTGAATGTTCGATTTGTTAAGAACTGGCCCATACCTGCGGCTCTGGACGCTTGGAAACATCCAAGCGTCCAGAGCCGCAGGTATGGACCAGGACATCGCGAATTCTGATCATATCTTTGGTTCTACTCTATAAGCTATCAACTGGGAGTCTGGGGTCCGCTTTTACCAGTCCAACTGCGGATTTGGCTAAACCTGAAGCGACGGCCATCTGATCTCCCCAACCCAAAGGCGATATCGAAGCATTGCACTTAGACCAGTTGTTGGACTTTTGAGGGTTCTTAACTACCCGTAACGTCTGCCATAGATGTTAGTATGGCAACCGGGACCGACGGCTTAACGTGCTCTCGAGGTACGACCATGCCAATGCAAATACCCATATTCATGCATGGAAATATTTGCACTGAGCGGGGTCGAACTCGCGCCTCCTGCGCAGCGGACTTGAGGATTTGAGAAGGATTGAGGAGACTTTCAGCTTTCCATTTATAGCATTAGTATGAATTGGCTTTTAAGATACGAAATATAATCTAGACTTTTATTTCCGCCAGAATGAAATCCGCTGCGCCGCGCCACCCGTTGCCGTCGGCATATGAACAAAACTGAGAAAAACTTTTGTACATTATAGGTAAGTACATGAACATTTCTTTTAATGCTATTACTAGCAGATGTCCATACAGCGCATTTTTTCGCGTCTATCTTTATTTTAAAATCCAATTACTTACTGCTAATTTCCCTAAAGATAAAAAATGTTGAATTAAATTTTGTTAAGTAAACATAAAAGCTAATATATGTTTATATCATTGATTTGATACTAATATCTTTTTATTGATAGAAGTCTTCACGGCCCTGTACCTTGGTACGCAAAAAGATAAACTGGGGTAAGCACCAATTTTCTGCAATTAAATGTATCGAGTTTTTCGGGGACGCTTGCTATTTGACGGCTCAACTCCGAGGGTCAGCTCTTTATATTCATCAGTTTAGCAGAAGCATTGACCAGTTGGCTTAGGCCCCAAAGGTGTTGGTAGGGCCCTAATATTGTAATAAAATAATGCTAGTGTTTTATGCCAATTATCAAAATTTTGTAGTCACACAAAAGCAATAATATCTTTGCTACTGTTGTTCCCTTCTTCTCATCAATTCCCATCTCTTCAATTCTTTAAGAAAATCCCACATCTAAATAATTATACCTTATTCCGAACACAAACTACAAGTGTCACATATCTTTGCTCACAAAACAGTCATATACAAACCTTGTGAGTCAAGGCCACTTTCGTAGTTCCACTGTTGGGCAAATCACTACAAAAGCAGACACGATACCCGTCGCCCACTACAATTAAATGGCCCTAACAATACGAAATTGACTACCATTGGTTCTCGATCTCTAAAATATTGTGTTGAATATATTCAATTAATATTGATGGCTAATCAAAGCAATTACTACGCTAATTAAGTATTCAAATCGGTTCTAGACGGTTGTCTCAGTAGCTCAGCGGTCAGAGAACGAGGTTATGAAAAGCCAATATATTCTACGGTGAAGTTTTGTTCTACTTCGAAGACATTACTAAGAATTTATCACACGCATACCCTGTAAAATAGAAAACGAGAGCTAGCCCATATCTTATCGTGGGCAATGAACAAGTTGCATATTGAACAGACTAGCCGTTTCCTATTACTAACGAGAACATACTGTTAACACAAACAATTTTGCTTAGTTGGTGAGGTTAACTGAATTATTGGCCATTTCAATTATACTTTACTAAAAATAAAAGTAACTGTTGACATCAAAAGGCTCAACTCAACTCTCAACATAGGCAGTGAAAATGTTTTTCACTATAAAGGGAGCGAAAACCATAATTTGGTCATCATCATTCTTTAATAACCTACACGATGATAGTTTGGGTATAAATGGCAAATAATGTGTAAATCAAATAAATAATGTGTGTGATTGATTATTATTATGACATGATTATTGCTTGTATAATTATTGACTATTGATAGTACTAGGTATTCTTTCATTACAATTTTATTCTTGTATGCATTTTTGACTAAATATTGACATTAATGGGCCTTTTTTATTTATATTCTAATTGTAATCTTATTACAATTCTTAATTATTAAATTATATTTTAAACTCACATCATTCTCGTAAATAAAATAAAACGCAACGTGACCATGGTAGGGGTGACAAAACTGACCGTGGCTATTTCTGTCCACCATCACCGAGATTTGATCGACATACCAACTTCTGAACTAACCGACAAACACGTGTTTTAATTGTATTGAAATTTGTACCTACTGTTTTAAACTGGTTTCGTATTGTTTCAGTTTAAGTACAAATAAGTGTGAATGTGGGTAAATAGTCTGATGACGTCATGGTAAAGTGAACACCACGCTGCTACGTGCAATTGGATTCGATTGGAATGGAAAAGTCTTTATTGTAACTGATAATTTTATATTTCAAGGCAGGTGGGGATAGCGTACGCTCTTACACCAGTGTTCTTTACTATTGATTACTTTTCGCTATTGAATTTGGAAATAAATAAGTAAATTACTATACGAGTCTATAATAATAATTTATATAAAAGGATCGACCCGACAACAAAGTCTATTACAAACACAATACATAATAGATGCACAAACTCACACACCCAAAATACACATGCAAGATTTTAATATACATGTACAAATATGTACTATTTTATACAAAGTTGTCTACTTATATACAATATCTAAAAATCGCCGTCGCTAAATGGCCGCCGCGTTCTCACCCGTCGCATCAGACTTAATTTTCTGTAAACAGTTTGTGTAATATTGAAGTTTATTTTGTCAGTATTTATATACAATTTTGCGGGAATTTTAATAGAAGTTAGGAACTTATCGTTATTGGGGTATTAATTATATAACACGTGTATTTTTCTGCAAAAATATTATGATAATTCCTTGCCTTCATTCCTTAAGTCGGTATAAATTAGTTGTTATATTTAAGCTCAATTTGTGGAAGAAAGTCTCATTTGATATTTTCTACGTAATTTTTCGTTAAGGAATAGTAGGCTTCGAACTGATCAAATAAATAATGTATGGAGATAATAGCAACAACAGTCTCACTCTAATAGATGCTTAAGAAAGACCGTGCGAATAGGAGAATGAAAAGTCGGAAAGCGAACCCTGGACCTCGAAGTGAAGGCCTCGGACACAAACGGGACTAACGCATGTGAAAAATACGAAGAACTCGAAATCAATGTGCGTGTACCTATGAAAATTTTAATGTCAAAGAGGGAGCAATATAAAATCGAAGAAACCGATCTTTACCGAACTCTTAACCTTTTTCCCGACGCGTCAAAAATCCACGCGTATTGTGCTACCGTCAGATATAAAACGAACTTCATCCCACGCACGCTTATGCTGTGGTTTTCCAGTGAACTCCATACTGTGGTTTTCCCAAGCGACCAAAAAATAGGGATCTTCATTAGGGCACTTCATTAAGGCACTAGAAGGTTCCAATAGTATCGGCAGCGTGAGTATAACGCCCCTGGTGTTACACACGTCCATAGGACACTGTAACCAGTAATAGAAAAACATTCGCTGAGATATTTATCATGTTTTTTAGTTTTATTGAATATCCGATCATGGCGCTTGCAACCGGGCCGAAATATCAGATACTCGACCATATCACACATCACGGTAGCCAGTTTTCATCAGGTAGGCCACTTGTCTCCCATATACAGGGTGTAATCGTTAAGTGTGTCCAGGCGATTATTCCGTAACTATTACAGATATCAAAAAACTTTAAACTAATATCGAAAGTACGTTACCTAATGAGTAAAATGACATCAATAACTTTTTAAAAATCAAACGAGAGGTATCTAAAATTTTGACATTAAACACTCCCATACATTTAGTATGAGATTAGTAGAAAGGTTTTAGTTTCCTTATTTTTATGATTACGTATAATATGACAATGATGATTTTCAAATAGATTCATGTGTAAAATAATTATCTTAGGTACCACTTGAAATTAGTAATAAACCGTGTTTTAATATCGCATTAAGTAATTTGAGCTAACTGAAAAGAAACACACTACAAAAAAAAAACTCTTTGGTGTTCGTTCTCAATTCAAAACTTTTATCTCGGGTTGTTGTTCCCGCCAATTTATCGTTGTTTTTTTTAATTTGCGTTAATAATCGTGATTGTTTCATTTATTGATTGCAATATGGCATATTCCAAAAGAGAAAACAGAGATATGCTAAAAATTGACTACAAATATGATTGTAACAAAAGAGCGGCCATTATCGCCTACACAATAAGAGAGTACCCAGATAGAAAAGTCCCTTCTGGTGTGCGTACCTAAAACCTTTCTACTAATCTCATACTAAATGTATGGGAGTGTTTAATGTCAAAATATTAGATACCTCTCGTTTGATTTTAAAAAAGTTATTGATTTTATTCATTAGGTAACGTACTTTCGATATCAGTTTAAAGTTTTTTGATATCTGTGATAGTTACGGAATAATCGCCTGGACACACTTAACGATTACACCCTGTATAAGTGGTATAAAAACATTGCCGAACTTGTTGAGTGTCACGTGTTGCGCATCAAATATTGCCTAATGGATACAGACTTTATTAGTCTAAGCAGCTAAATGTGGGTCAGCAGACTGAATTACTGGTTAGACAATTGACGCATACCGAGATCAATACCTAATGGTCAAGGGCAGCCGGTAATACTGTGTTAAACGCATTATTATTATAGTATTTGGGTTAGAATGTCTGGATTGGTCAGTCTAAGCTTTATTTCTGACTAATAATAGGGGTTAAAGTATGAAATTGCCGTTTCATTGTAATAGGTACTTCGAATTGACATAGAACCTTCATGGTTTGAGATTTTTGAGTGAAACTTTTTCCACATGGTACCTATGTAGTTCTTCATTTAAAAATGTGCAACATTCGATTATCGACTTTCAGTTGTTTTTTTTATTCAGCTTAGACAAGAAAGATGGATACTTCGAAAATTCGAGTGATTTTTGAATACGAGTTCCGACGCGGAACTAACGCGGCAGAAACAGCTCGCAATATCAATGTTAGCGTTTGGAGAGGGGACTGCTAATGAACGCACCGTGCGATTTTGGTTTAAACGCTTTCGTGATGGAAACTTTGATTTGAAGAACGAACCACGAGGAAGGCCGTCCACACAGGTGAATAACAATGAATTGAAAGACATGGTGGAAGCCGATTCGAGCCAAACTACCCAGGAATTAGCTGCATGGTTTAACGTTACCTTACCAACAATATTGACTCATTTGCGTCAAATCAATAAAATAAAAAAATGTGAAAAATGGGTACCTCATGATTTGACTGATCTGCAGAAAGAAATGCGTGTTGAAACTTGTGTTGCCTTGTTGAATCGATACAGAAATGAAGGAATATTGGATCGAATTGTGACATGTGATGAAAAGTGGATTCTTTACGATAACCGTAAGCGAAAAATGCAATAGCTGACCCCAGGTGAAACGCCACAACAGTGTCCTAAAGCAAAGCTTACCAATAAAAAGGTAATGGTAACTGTTTGGTGGTCTCAGCATGGTGTTATTCACTATAGCTTTGTACGATCTGGTCAAGCAATAACGGCAGATGTCTACTGTGCCGAACTCCGAACAATGATAGCAAAACTAGCAGTGAAACAGCCCCGACTCATGAATCGATCTTCACCATTATTGCTCCATGATAACGCGAGACCTCATACAGCACGAGAAACCGTTTTAACTCTACAGGAACTGCAATTAGAAACTATCCGTCACCCTCCGTATTCGCCAGACCTTGCTCCAACAGAATACCATTTTTTTCGTGATTTGGACAATTTTCTATGTGATAAAAAGTTTTCTTCTCAGGAGGCAGTACAAAATGCTTTCACACAGTTTGTCGAATCTAGATCACCAGAGTTCTATAGCAAAGGCATAAATGACCTTCCTACTAGATGGCAGCAATGTATGGATAATAATGGTAATTATTTTGATTAAATAAATACGTTAAATTAAAAAAAGTAACGAATTTCAATTTGTCAGTACAAATCGGCAATTTCATACTTTAACCCCTAATATTAAGCGTATAAATATGATAGGTCATTATAACATCAAAAAGTGACTCTTGAATGCATACGGGTTACCTATATATTTTTAAAATCTAACAAGCTCTTATGGAGTAGGTACAACGGAACTGGGATGTAGGCTTTTTATTCCGAACATAAGTTCCTGTATGTACGGTAACAGTTACGTGGGTGACGCTGTTGATTCAACAATATTGCGTTGAATGATCATCCATTATCGGCCACTCCACACTGCGAACTTGTAAACAAGGTGCTACTGTGGTGCTATAATAGTGCGACTGTGTAGACAGATTGAAAATGGTTATAAATAGCAGTTACTTGTAGCTAGTTATTTAGGAATTCTAAAAAGATACAACAACGATATTTTAGCTTGATAGATTTTGTGCCTGTTAAATTTAAGTTCGTTCAGTGGCAACGGTAGCTCTAAAAACTTTTATATAAAAAGATCTCGGACAAAAATGTTTATGGTAGGTACAGTTAGCGTCAAAAATATATCTTGACTACAAAGTCCCTAAATGATCTTGAAACTAAGGTATTAGGAGCAAATTAAACTGTTATATTGATTTAAATTGTATTATTGTCCGAAATAAAAGTGTGTTTCAAATATCAGAAAAACTCAACAGGAACGGGGGAAAACAAAAGCATCAAGATCAGTTGACTATTTTGTTCATCGAGATTGATCTGATTCTGACTGTACATGCCTTAGCCTATATACAAACTCTATTGATACAATAATGCCCACTATAACGCAGCATAAAAAAGCTTATGCTTTGGTACAAATTGATTATACTTTATATCCCATAACATTCACACATGCCATTTAAAGACAATATGACATTAGCTTACTTAAACATAGAACACATTTCGAGCAGTCTTAAGTGCCGTGTCTACACAGTTTAAAGTCTAAAATTACACATCGTATTATACACATCACAATCATTTCACTACCAACTGTACCCAAACTATATCCGTACACAATACCGCCCTAACGTAGGTAGTACTGAACAGAATATAACACAGGCTATTTCGGTAAGTACATATTCGGCCGGACAGCCAGGGGTCAAGGACGATCGTCCGCTATCGGCCACTCCATACTGTGAACTTGTAAACAAGGTGCTACTGTGGTGCTATAATAGCGCGACTATGTAGACAGATTGATAATGGTTATAAATCGGGTGTACTAAACACAGACTTTTGGGAGAAGAATATGCGCCGCCAACTAGTTTAATCAGCCGTCCAATTTAATGCCTAGGCTGGTAACTAAACGGTGCTAGCCTAACTAGCCGTAACGCTGGCTAATGCTTAGGCCATTTGTGAGATGGGCCGCCACCCCAAAATAAGATAGATAATTATATACATACATACGTAGTTATACTCACGCCTGTAAATCTCCGAGGAGGTAAATAGAGGTGTATTCGCAGGAAATTAGTGATTGAGATAGCTGCGCAATCCGACTTGGTTACGTCCCTCCCGCGTTAAGCCTTCATAGTTATTTTTTTATATTTATGCGGAAATAAATCATTTTCTTAGCTGTTTGATGTTTATTTGGCTGAAAATCATTTAGGCCGTTTAGTTACCAACCTAGGCAGTTAATTGAACGGCCCATAACAAATTACCAGCTTGACGGTAATAAGCTCACACCTTTTTAACGAAACTCTTAGTCAGAGAAATTTTGATCTTGTGCAGTCGACATAGGTTGCACTTTTCAACTGACTGTACAAGCTGGTACGGTAATACTGTTTCGATTATTGATGATCCACTGTCCGCACCACAAATCAGAGCATGAATACATATATTATATAGTGTAGTAGTATTCATACTGTGAATTGACTATTATCTTCTGTCCGTTTAACCTTGGCATTATTGAGAACACTCCCAGGAAACAGACGGACGTGGGCGAGTTAGACTATTATGCAATTAGCAATTATGATGCGATTGGTTTCCAATGTTGACTAATTATCGTGACGTGATGATGATGACGTTTGTTCATATCTATATGTCGCCGCCAACTGGTCTAATCAGCCGTTCAATTAACTGCCTAGGCTGGTAACAAAACGGCGCCATTCAAATAACGGCCTGAATGATATTCAGCCGTAACGTTTATTACAACATTTAATAACTTGGCTGGCTAGTGCTTAGGCCATTCGTAAGATGGGGCACCACTCCGAAATAGGACAGAAAATTACATACATACATATACCCACACCTATAAATCCGTGAGGGGGTAGGCAGAGGTGTATACACAGAAAATAAGTGATAGGTTTATTGAGAAAATTACGCAATCCGAATTGGATAGGTTAGGTTAGAAGGTCTCAATAATTTTTTTATATATTTATTTATAGCCTTGGCGGAAAATTGAACGGCTGATGAAGCTATTTGTTTGCGACATATATACATACATATACTCGCGCCTGTAAATCCCCGAAGGGGTACGCAGATGTTTATTAACACCCACTTTTGCACCATTTCAGGTTGCAACCTATAAAGACATGCAACAACAGAGGTGTTATTTGCACTACAGTCAGTCCGTCTACTACTCAAAATACAGTCAGTACAGTCAGTCAACTCTATTTCAAGTCAATTAATATGGTATTAAGATGATTTTGAGTCTTGTCTAGTCAGGATAGATGTGGTGCTGATTTCAAGAGAGGCAATATGTTCGGCCGGTCAGCGCCCTCAACCCAAGGGATAGTCTAACATCTGTTTATGATTGAAGTTGAATCAGTCAGCTGGTGTGGTTGTACTCGTTATAACCTTATGAATACTGCTCCAAGTCTTAGGATATTAGTTTTAGAATGAACCGACCTCAAGGCAGAATTTGAACTTGTGATTGCAACACTAAAATAACTTAAAACGTTTATAGTACCTATCTTAAATTGTAATCTCGATTAAATAATTATATATTTTTAATGATGTGACTATATATTTCACTGCCCTTAGATATAATAAATAAGAAATAAATTTTACGATTTATTTATGTTTACTAATCGCAAAAAAGATCAAACCGGGTGTAAGGGAAACGCTCCCGAAGCCGAAGGCCCCTGGTAATACTTCAGGTGCGCTACATATTGGCATTTTAAGTTTTTTTATGAAATTATCGTTTCATTGAGATTTCCTACAACGGCGGAGAAAAAAATAAGGCAGATTAAACGTAATTAAAAAAAAAAATGAAAGAAAAATTTTCTTTTTCGCCATATCGAAAAAAATTTGCCTATATGTAGGGTACCCGGAGTAATACCAGGGGCCTTCGACTTCGGGAGCGTTCCCCTTACACCCAGTATAATATTATTATTTAACCTTAATACCTACCTGTAACATGTGCTTTCTTTACCTCGTCATCAGTACCCTACCTATATACCTAAACAGCAATTTTATAGCAATAAATATTGATTGAAGTTGCCAGTTGGAACTGATCGACAATCATTTAGCAACCGATCGCTGTATGTTTCAATAGAACGGATATTATTATAAGAATACTGTATTTACAACCTATTAGTTGTAGTATGTACGATATCAGGAACAGATATTGTATTGGGGATAGTATCGATTTGTTTGACCTTTAGGTCACTAGAGAACCTATGCATGATCGCAGCTTAAGCTTATGGCATGGATCGAGCATCGAGGCATAGGTATAAAATATTTTACATTTGAAAAAAGCAAAGCACTCGTGGTCTGTGCACTACCTGCTTGGTTTATGATCAGTGGGTTAAGTTACCTAAGTGCAGTTGCCAATAGAATGGGTAACCGTTTAGTGGTAAGTATTTTATCTAAGCGGGTCTGTGCTTCAAAGGCCACGTTAGAGGACGGTCCCTGCCTTTAGTCGTAAGATCAAGATGGAGGCGTATCTGGGCGACCTGAGAAACTTTGAAAGTGTTTGGCTACTAATCATAACTCGGGCTGGGAGAGTATTGTATGCCGGGCTTGAGTTACTGTACTATTATAGAAAAAATAAAGAATTATAGTTTAAACACCAGCAGTACACTTTTAATTTTAGTGGGAGACAGGGGAAATGCGGACAGAAATGCTCTTATGAATTGTTTTGAATCATTGAGCTTATTAAATGTTAAAAATATAATTTTATTTACACTTCCATATAGCCGTAGTTTGTCGCAAGCAGAAAACAATATTAGATATAAGCTCAATCAAACATTACACACATTGACATTTCATAATTCCAATAAATTTCATTTAATTAACATAAACTTGTATTTAGAAAATAAATTATTATTGACAAAAGATAAATTCTATTTGAATAGATATTTTAAGAGACAGATAGCATCTTCGCTATCATATTATATTAAATACTCAGCCAAGAATTTGGCTAACCAACCTGCTTTTATTGAGCAGAAAAATGACAATGTTTGTCTTGCGACCTTGGAATCTGTTCCAAATAAGAGTGACAGTAATTTAAATTTAATTCTAGGACAATAGGGGAAATCTCTAGCAATTTAATTTTAGGGACAAAGGAAAAGTCTATGTTCATGAATATTATTCACCAAAATATTGAGGGTTTTTCTGGCAAAGAGTTAGAACTAGAATTATTTTTAAATGTAATGCATATTCATGTACTTTGTTTAACTGAACACTGGTTGAAACAACATGAACTATTAGTTAATATTGACAATTATAAAATAATTAGTTCGTTTACTAGAGATACCGCTATAAGAGGTGGGTCACTCATTTTAATTAATGACAAATTAAAATCTAAAGAACGAAAAGATATTGTAGCACTCTCAAGTGAGCGAAATATTGAAATATCATGTGCAGAGCTTGATCAATATATTATTATTAGCGTCTATCGACCTCCTTCCGGAGATTACCACCTATTTGAATCTATTATGGAAGAAATCTTAAAAAGGGCATTTCAATGTAAGAAGAGGGTAGTTGTATGTGGCGATTTTAATGTTGATATCTTAGAAAACTCCCAGAACGCGTTAAGGTTCCTCAATCTTTTTAAATCTTTTAACTTACAAAATCTTTTTTGTGAACCAACTCGCACCACATCCACAACAGCTACCTGCTTGGATAATATTTTTACTGACAGCGATGTAAACGACAAATCTATAATAAACTTCATAAAATCCGATCATGCAGGTCAGTTAGCTAGATTTGAGCACCAACATGTTCCATTGCCAAAAAATATAGTATGTAGACCAATCACAACATATCGTTTAGAAAAATTTAAAGAAAATATTAATAATAAAGTATCACTTTTGGAACCAAGTATTGCTGAAAACCCGGATGATCTTTACGAAGATTTGTTCGGAGTAATCAAATACGAATTTAATAACATTTTCACAACTAAAACAATTAACACTAATCAACTCAAAATTAAATTTAGTGATTGGGCTACACCTGGAATTTATAAGAGTAGACAGAAATTGTATAAATTATATGAGACAAAGGCATGTACAAATGATCCACAAATCATTGAACATACTAAAAAGTACTCTAAAATGTTTAAGAAAGTCTGTTCAATGGCCAAATCTAATTATATCCGTGATAAAATACAAAAATCTGATAATAAAATTAAGGCAACATGGAATGTTATCAACAAAGAAACCTGTAAAGCAAGGTCACGTGATCGATCCTTCGAGTTAGAAATAGATGATGGACACATCAGTGCTGACGCTGACGTGGCCAATGCGTTTGAATCTTTTTTTACAAATGCTCCAATTACCATAACTAGTAAATTAAATTCTTCAAAAAACGTAGCTGCTTCTCTTCTTGAATCTTGTGTTGATAAATGTAGAGTAAACTTTGATTTTCAGTATATTGACCCCGAAACCGTAATAAAAACTTTTAAGCAACTAAATATAAAAAAGACTGAGGATCTGTGGGGCATTTCAACCAATATAATAAAATCAGTAATGCCCACTATTGCCCCTTATCTCGCATTTATATTTAATCAATGTATCGATGATAAACAGTTTCCCACACTCATGAAGTTTAGTAAAATCATTCCATTATTCAAAGCAGGGGACAAAACTGATCCATCTAATTTTCGGCCCATCTCCATACTCCCAGCACTCAGCAAAATTTTTGAAAAAATTATATTTAGTCAACTGCTTTCACATTTCGCTTCTAATAAATTACTTCATGAGAAACAGTTCGGTTTCACTAAAGGCAGAAACACGACGGATGCAGGAGTTGAACTCGTTAAACATATATTTGATGCATGGGACAAGAAGCAGGATGCCATCGGTATATTTTGTGATCTATCAAAAGCTTTTGATTGTGTTGATCATGAGACTTTGTTACTAAAATTAGGTTATTACGGTGTTTCTAACAGCTCACTTAGCTTACTTAAATCTTACCTCACTGGCAGAGTACAAAAAGTCAATATTAATGGCACTAACTCATCTGGCGCCCCATTAGTCATGGGAGTTCCCCAGGGCTCGATATTAGGACCCCTTTTATTCTTGATATATATAAATGATCTTCCTCACTTCACTAAAAATCTTTGTGAAATAGTATTATTTGCTGATGACACATCATTAATTTTTAAAACTGATAGACATAAAGAATTACCTGACGATGTGAATATCAACCTTTCCAAAATATTGCATTGGTTCACAAGTAACAACTTGCTGCTCAATGCGAAGAAAACAAAATGTGTAAAGTTTACTATGCCTAATGTAAGACAGATAGATACGCATATCACAATGAACGATGAGTCTGTTCAAATAGTTGATACCACAGTTTTTCTTGGTATGACTCTAGATAGTAAACTGCAATGGGGTTCTCATATCGCAGCCTTGGCAGGAAGACTTAGCTCAGCTGCCTATGCGGTTAGAAAAATAAGGTCACTTACTGATGAGGAAACGGCACGATTAGTTTATTTTGGCTACTTTCACAGCCTTATGTCGTATGGTCTGATGCTGTGGGGCTCAGCTGCTGATATTGAGGCTATTTTCATATTACAGAAACGAGCGATACGAGCAATCTATAGCCTCAGACCCCGTGACTCGCTGAGAGAACTATTTAAAGAAATTAATATTTTAACAGTTGCTAGCCAATACATTTACGATAATGTTTTATATGTACGCAAGAACCTAGATCTTTTCAAAAAAAACTCTGACGTACACAATTATAATACGAGGAATAAAAATAAACTTGTAGTGCCAAAACTCAGACTTCAAAAGGTTGGTAATTCTTTTGTAGGTAACAATATTAAAATGTTTAATAAAATTCCTCAAGAGTTGGTTGACATGCCTCTAAATAAGTTTAAAATCGAAGTAAAAAAGACTTTAATGAAAAAAGGATATTACAAAGTAAACGAATACCTTAATGATAAAAATGCATGGTCATCCTAATCTCTTTGCTTGCTCGCACAATATAAACCTATGAAAAATAAAATAAAAACAAATTGTTTTAAAAAAAGAAACTATAATATTGTTCACTGAGTTTCTTGCTGGTCTCTTCTCAGTAGAACCAACTTACCGAACCAGCGAAAGAATCATTTTCAAATGATTTATTTACTTAATTTAATATTATATTAGTAATTTCCTGACATTATTGTAAAATTTTGACGTTCATATGTGCTCTTTAGGTGCCTAAACTGAATAAACGAAATTGATTCTTTGATTCTTTGATTCTTTGATATAGTAGTTGTTCCTAATATGGCCGTAAACGCGAAAGGCACAACATATATAAGAGGACCCTGAACTCCAAGGTTGAGGCCCAGATGCGACCGGTCGGGGCTAACGCAAGGATTATAATGATGTGAAAAAGTGAGAAGCAAAAAAAGAAGACACTTTTAATCATTGGAAAGACAGACATTTTACCTCCTAACACAAGTATATCAATTACCTTTCAAAAAAACCCAAAAGAAAGTAACACTTCATAACCCTTCAAAAATAACCAGTTGTAAAATATAATCCACCCCACGAAACCGTCGTAAGTCGATAAAAACTTTAATTTCTTAACCTGTCTCGTAACCTGTTCGATTTCATTCTTATCTCTGTAACCTGTTCTATTTCAATCTCTTCTATTTTATTTCAAAATTCTCACCAGAACTGGATCGAACCGCTTAAATCTAGTTCGATCTGGATAAAACTGGTTTTTGTGTGAGATTACTGGAAATGTAATAAAAGGTCAGTAATGTCATGGGAATGTGTATATTTATTTGTAGCTATTTGTACGGAAAGTCGTGGGAATAGTGGTTTGTTGTTCAGTTGGAATCATTGGTTTATAGGAAAAGTGTCTGAGTTAAGATGTGTGTGCGTGTGTGATAATAGTGTCAGCATAATTCTACAAATATTATGAATGTGAAAGTTCTAAGTGATGTCTGGATATTTGTTATTTAATCATACTCTGACAGCTGAATGGATTTGGCTGAAATTTCGTATGGGGCGTAGATTACAGTGAAATAACTCATAGGCAAATTTATATCTCAGAGAACAGGTCTAAACGGGTTTCGGGAGCAAGATCATAATTTCACGCGGATGAAGCTAGTGCTAGACGAATAAAGTTTTTCGATTTCTGTAAGGTACCTACGTATAAAGTTTTCGATTTTCAGAAAATGAAAAAAATTAAAATGATTATTTTGAATAAAATGTGAAAACAAAGAATTAATTTTACGTTTAGATCCTATTTGGTCACTGTTCAACTCCATGAAATTTTGTTTCAAAAATCCTTTTACGTAGGTACCATAGAATTTGTGTTTAAAGTTATACGGTAATTAGAGTAGGTATCTTACCTACTTGGGAAGTTATTTTTAGACAAACCACATTTTTAGAGGGCTGAGTTTTAAGAGGAGTCATTAGATACACAAAATATGAAATTTCTGTTTCGTACAGACTTAATTTCTAGGTTAAAGTCTATTGAATTCTACAATATAAATGGCCCTGAACTAGAAATTTCATTTGAAAATAAAATGATTAGTTTAAATTCAAATTGATGTATTATCATAGTGTAAACCACAATGTTGATATTGTGGTGTGTGTGTGGATTGGCGGTATTTACAGTGAGTGGCCGCAGGGCGTCGACTGACCTCTCTCACAAGATAGGTACCTATTACCAGTAACTGGGTGTGAGATCGGTGAGGCGATCCAATATAGGCAAGGTATGTTTATTTATATCTAGTATCTTAGTACAAAATTTATTTATAGTTATTCGAATAGCGCAGGCACATTTTTTAATGGCGGAAGTGTTATAGGCGATAATATATTTTATTATAATTATTTTCCATCAGGCGGAGGCGTTTAATAATATCTAGTATATAAATAAATATTCCATAACATTTCACACAACGCTATTTAGATCCATGGTGAGCATAGCTTAACTAGCTTGTGTTATGGAATCTAGAATGCGGGTAAACATACTTAGATTGTTTTTTTTTTTTGGTAAATACGTACATATTATGCATAGAAACACCCAAGACAAAGAAGGAGAGAAAGTCTGTGCTAGATCCTTGTCCTTCTATCTATTAAGTTAGATTCGTTTAGCTCAAAATGCCTTAACGGTAAATCAAATCTACACTCACCATTCAGCATTGCCATAAGTTAGTTTTTTATAAAAAAATAAATTAGAAATTAATGTCTATTATATTTCACGGTCTAGCCTATATATATAAAATTTTCGTGTCGAATCGGCTTGGTTTTTTTTTTGTATAAGTAGGCATATTTTAGTGTAAGTTTTAAAATTGTTATTAAAAGCAATAAAACAGTCTTGGTACGGCCTATTTGTACATTGAAATAAAACCATTTTTAACAGATCGTTTCGCGGCACATTTGGTTTAATTTATATTAGCGTTTTGGCTACTTTTGCAGCCATTGTTGCAGGTTGACTAAAGATGGTAGTTGGAAGTATAAGTTATCTTAAAGTACCCGAATCATGATGAATTATTGGTGTTACTATTTACGCAGAATGTCCTCACTGTGTCGTTAAGTCTTGCTTTATTTTGCTCTTTCCTAGTTTAATTAAGTGAATGACTAGATCTCAGGTTGGTGGCTCGCTCCAACTAACTTCTCTATTAAAATTTTGACGTTTGACTAAGATTCGCTTGAGAAGTAGAAAGACCAAAGCCTATTCCTGCTGTCTTCTAAACTGACGGCGCAAAAACTCTCTGTGTTTACAGGGATGGCAGCACAAGTGAGTCTTCTCTGGTGTTGCACATGTCCATAGACCACGGTAACCACTTTATATCAGGTGGACCGTGTGCTTATCTGCCAACTCAGTGGTATAAAAAAAACTTCAGACAATGTCATGAAAACTTATTTATTTTTTACTTTTATTTATTTATGACCATGTATCATAAATAGATACCCTTAATTATCGTGCTTCTACCACCAGTGCTCATTTTTATATGAAAAAACAACGTTTGCCAGGTCAGATAGTCTGACTCCTAAATATTTACTTATGTACTTACTTCGTCCACCTACATAATATTTTAATCTTTATTATACTTTGGTACCTACTTATCACTTTAATAATAAACACTGTTCTACTATTAAACAATAATAAAACCTAAAATCTAAAAGCTCAAACCATTTTCATACCATTACGGTAACCCAATTTCGTACGCAAAAGCTCCGACCCACCATAATTCGCCGACAGTGGCGCCACAGCGGCGATGCAACGAAACAACGCCCTATTCCTCCGAGAAATTGAAATTAGACGCCATCTTGTATAAGACGTTCGTATAGAATAACTATAAGTACTTTTTTCCACTGAAACGTCTTAAGTTAGATATTTTTGTGCCACTATAGCTCTTATGACATCATACTACGTCGGGAAATCGCTCGCGGAAAAATCGCTCCATTATTCGCGAGGTGGGAGAGTTTAAAATTACATCTCACAAAGCTTACAACCTGAAACCTACCGTAACACAATACGATTAAGTTGAAATTCGTCTGTACTAAATTTGGACTTAAGTAATCTTGGTATGCGAATGTAAAACTATAATTACAATGCAGGCAGTCAAACTAGTTGCGGCCTCGTTTCGCACGAGTAGTCTTACATGTGAAGGAAAGAGATGGCTATAAATCTGGTTGTTCGAGGGGCGTGACGAATAGTTGAGTATAGTGGAAGTTTTGGAAGAAGTTTGGAAGAGGGTACGTTTTGGTGGATTTTATTGGATTTTACTTTAGTTCAGTAATGGGTCGCGGGTAGCGCCTGTCATTTGAATATCAATGGCACGAATTTTGATGAAATTGGGATATTTTTTGTTATTTTTATGTACTTACTTGGACATTAATGGCGATAGGTAAACACAGAACAATTAGGTACCTATATATTTACCTAATAAGAATCTAAAATAGAAGGTTTAAGTGTTAAAGATTATGCCCGTTTTCACCCATTATTCATAAGTCACTAATGTAGGTGGCCCCCTAAATACAAATCTTATCTAAATTCCGTTTTCACCATCCTAAGTAACACCTAAGAAAGGGTCTCCTATTTTGTAGTGCTGGCGAAAATCGCAAACTTGCGCAAGTGCTTTTGCTATATTAAATTATGAAATTAAATATTATTACCTAGATAGTAAATTATATATGCGAAATAAAATATTTTCTATACTTTAAACATTTATTTAGGTAACAAATTGGTGACAGAGTAGTTACATCTACCGAAATAATAAAATTAATCCGAAAAATATTTTGGTATAGGTAGGTACATAAACCAACTTGATTATTTTTTATTTAGATTTTGCAAGCGGACCCGATCATTGTTATTCTACTGGTATTAAAAAAATGGGGATTAATAGTAAAAGGGTGAATATCAAGAGCTAGGTACTTTTTAAATGTCAAATCATAAAAATAATGCAAAAAATTATGAAAAGAAAATACTTAATATTGTTCATTTTTGTCCAGCTGTTAAAAAAAAAGTAAAAGCTGATTGTAAAAAAAGTACTTTATTCATCAGGAAATTACAATTTGTTCAATTTTTTTAGTTAAAAGATGAATATATCCTGAGTTAACCAATATCTTGTAGTAAGATCTTGATTTTTATATTTTTTGAACGAGGATTATGTTAGGTAAAGTAAATTTTAAAATATCAATAGTATTGTATAAGTCCTTCTCTATTTCAATAATTTAAACCAAACATGATCAAGTTGCTCTGTGACCTAGTTAGGGGTCAGTTTGAGGGTGAACATTCGGGCCCCTAAATTTTAAGGGATACCTAAGCACTTAGGTGTCCCTTAAAGAAAAAACTATCGCTAGGTAGCCCTTAAAATTGAGGGGATTTTGGTGAAAGCACCAATCACCGCCACTTTCAGGACAAATCAAACTTCACTCTACGAATATATTTTATTAAATGGTGTTTACGTCCTTTTCCTACTGTTGCAGCAATATTTAGATCTTTTCCCCCTCGAAACCCTTTTGCTGATAAAATCTTTAAAAACTAACATATTTTTACTTTAAATTTAATTATTAAACACTTTGTCGTAAGATCCAATAGATGACAATCACTTACAATTACTAGAAAATCTGTCTACGTAGGTCAACAATTTACATATTTGTAACATACATACTAAAATATTTGATATTCGTTATTACTAAATAAAAAATCATACCTATTAAAAATAAGAACCCTTTACAAAAGTCTTACAGAAACAACTGTCTCCAATTCAAAATTTACTTAAGACAGTGTTGTGAATTTTTGAAAATGTCTCATATATGCCATTAGGCGTTTTTTTTTTCAGTACTATTTACTGAAAAAAAAATTACTTTTCTTAAAATAAAGGGTTTTTCGAAAGTGTCGACTATTAGGTCAGAGTCCACCGTTGGTGCTTTTATTATTTCTTATTTATTTATACAGTAACAAGTACCTAACATTGTATTTGAACATACATAGGTAATATTATTGCCAAAGATATCAAATAAAAATATTTAAAAATAATGATGTCAGGGAAGGCTGATTGGGCTAATTGATTGATTGATTGATGTTAAGATTTAAGATTCAAGATTCATTTATTTGCATAAACGAAGGTTACATGAATGTTGTTACAAATGAAGGCAAAAGGGACGGCTAGGCACATATTAGTAGGATGTAGGGTGCTTCTTGATAGAGGCCAATACTCACGCCACCACGATAAGGTGCTTTTCATCATACGCGAAGCAATGAGTCTGGCAGTAGCTAGAGCCCAAAAAGGATTGACTACTAACAGACGTCATATCAACTTTGTGTCTGAACGTTCATCCATAAAATCCAGGAACAAACCTTATTCAATCTAAGATACTGCCCCAGATTGGACTCTCCTAATCGACACGTATGGAAAGCACTATAAAATTCTGGAGGATGTTGGGGTTTTGTCATCTAGACCGGACATATTTCTGTACTCGAAAACGACTAAATATGTGGTCCTTGTGGAACTTACTGTACCGTGGGAAACAAATATACCGAAGGACCACACACTTAAGAAAAATAAATACTATGATCTCACAAACGAATTAATCAAAAACGGTTACGTGGTTAATTTGTATGCAGTAGAAGTGGGAGCAAGAGGTATACCAGCTAAATCTCTCTATAACCTACTTAAAGATCTAGGCCTATCGAGAGCTACAAAAAGCTCATTACTAAGACGAATGTCTAAAGCGGCACTAGTAGGTTCGTATCATATTTGGTTAGGCAGGGAGGGTAACTTGGGTAGTGAAGGTGAGTGTTGATGTACATCAACAAAAGGGGCCCCTTCTAAATCTACACTTGGGTCGCAAGTCCCAGGCACTGTCCCGAGTTCCCAACTCAGCAACGCGATGGACCCGGCACCTTCACGGAGAATCCATGGATTGCTAAGAATATCGTCTCTCGTTTGTAACATTGCCAACATTTTATGGCAAATCACAAGAAGATTAAACATAGACTGCTGTCTGCTGCTGCATAAATAGGAAATTAAATAGTACATGTCAATATTTATTATTAAAAAGTAAAAAGTTGCCAAGAATGTCATGCATTAAATACATTTAAAAATTATCATTGAGGAAATCCATTATGTCTTAGAAACACTTACGACATAGTTCACTATTACCTTCGGTCCTAAAGTCTTTTTAAAGGGATTTGGGTAAATTCTTAATGAGTCAATAAATAACCAACGAGTCAATAAAAAATATTTATACTTATCAAATATGATATACATAAATTACTAGCAAGTGAGGTAAGCAAAGGTGTATTGACACCCACAATTTTCGGTAACACTTATTAGGGGGCGAGTCAATTGTCGTTTAGCAGATACTTCGTCTTGTCGGAAGGGACAGCCCTATTTTTTAGTTACGTTCTACAACACCGGGAACCAATACATTCACATAACAACTCGCTTACTCCAAGCCCTGAAACTTTTACTTATTCCCATGACATTACTAACCTTTTCACAATTACAATTCCCGTAATCTTACAAATCGAAACCAGTAAAAACCAGTTTTATCTATCTCTTTAGGAACAGATCTGAACGGTTCGATCCAGTTCTTGTGAGAATTTCAAAAAGAAATTGAAAAGAATAAAATAGAACAGGTTACACAGATAAGAATGAAATTGAACAGGTTACGAGACAGGTTAAGAAAGTAAAGTTCTTACAAAACTGTGTAGGGTGGACTGTGAAGTGGTTTTTTTTTGGCAACTTATACCATTTTATTTAGGGTGAGAAGAAAGTTTAAGAAAAGGGAATAGAATATACTTCTTTCTTTTTATATATGGTCCTTACATATGAAATTGGCGTTTTAAATGGAGAAAGAAAAGCTCTTTTTATTTATCAATGTTTTTATTTAATCAATCAAATTATGTACCGTTGTTATCTATGCACTTTTGCCATTTTATAGGCAGCTTATTGATTTCTTTGTTAAAAAAAATTGCGAAAGCCAGAATCAACACAATCTTTGAAAGCTAGAGCAGCACTTGACCAATCTCGGCTGTTTAATGGCTTGCTTTTCCATCATGGTTTTCAATTGTTGGCAATATAAATCTTCAGTAATCGTCTGACCAGATCTCAAGAATGTGTAGTGAATGACTCCAAACGCTGGTCCACCAGACACTAACCAATAGCTAACTTTCGCTTGGGGCAAGCTTTGACCGCCAAAGCCTGTCCATTTTTCTAGCTTTTCACTTTTCCTATTTGTTTCAAATGATTCAAAATTGTTTTATAACTCACATCGAAGCCTGCAGCTAACTCTTACGTAGTTTGAGATGGATCCGCTTCCAAGATCACTTTCAAATCCTCATTGACAACTAGGGTCTCTGGCCGTCCACGAGGTTCATTCTAGAGGTCAAAATTTCCAGAATGAAAGCGTTGGAACCAAAAACGTACCGTATTTTCTTTAACAGTGACTTCTTCGTATACATTAGAAATCCTTTAAGCTGTTTCTGCAGCATTATTCGAAATAAAGTGATCTTTTAAGTTTTCCATATTGGTCACAGAACGGTATCAAAGTAAAATGAAATGGCGTGAAAACAAAACTAATTATCACTATTAATTATCACTATTAATTATCAATATTAATTGAAATGAATCTGAATGTGAAATTCTTAACCAAACGCAGGATTTTTGAGATCCAATGGCGATTCGAAAAAACGTAAATTTCAAGACCTAATATTAAAATGTGTTTCTTTGGTTATAATTAATAGTTATAACAAGAATATATGCTAAATTATAAAAAATAACCAACATGGACATGGACCTGGAGCACTAGGTTACCAACATATGCAGAGTGCAGTCCACAGTAATATTCCTAGTTGTTATGTCAAGTTGGTTCTAAAGGAGCCTCTCAGCCCAACTTGAGAGACTAGGGATTAGTAGAAATTCGTTGGCGGCTTCTTCTCTTCCTTGCTTGCTTAAATTAATTTTGTAGGTGCGTTTGAGTTGGCAGAATTTTATTTCAAAATAATTTAAGAAAGAGGGAATCATTGGCACGTTTGTAGAGAAGTAGCCGCCACCGAATTCTACAAATCTCAAGCCTCTCAAGATGGGCTGAGAGGCTTCTTGAAAATTAACGTGAAATAACAACTAGGACTATTTTTGGGGACTGCACTCTGCATAATGTTCGTAAACTAGTGCTCCTGGTCCATGCTCATATTGGTTTTTCTTTATAATTTAGGCTATATTGTTGTACCTATTAAGTAAAACCAAAAAAACACATTTCAATATTATAATAATTTTCTTTAACAATATGTACCTAAGCAAATAAAAAAAATCTATTAACTTTTCATAAACTTTTTTATCACCCTTAATAAGTGGTTTACGTTTACAAGAAAAACCCCTTCACAGTCCACCCCATTAAACTCTTGTAATTTTTTTTTATTTCTTAACCTGTTCAATTTCATTCTTATCTCGTAACCTGTTCTATTTCATTTGGAATTCTCAAAAATGTGGATTGAACCGCTTAGGTCTATTTCTCTTTTGATAAAACTGGTTTTCAGTGAAATTAAAATTATAACCGGGATATTTACCATGTTTTTTATCTTTTTTTTATTTTCATGTAAATGACCATGTCAATCTAAAATCATATATGGTTTTCAGTGGTTCCGATTTGTAAGATTACGAGAACTGTAATTGTAAAAAGGTTAGTAATGTCATGGGAATGTGTTAAATTTTTAGGGATTGGATTAGATGAGTTGTTATATGAATATATCGATTCCTGGTTGGCCCATCTCAGTATCTCTTCCTGTCTTGTAACTGTCGTAGAACGCCACAAACAGATAGGACTGTTTTACATCCGACAGTAAACATGTGGGCCATGACGAAGTGGCTGCTTAAAGGCACTAGGTTCGCCCCCGTGGCACCGAAACGTTTTCGAAATATGAATGTTAGTACACCTCTACGTACTCCTTCGAGGATTTACAATACAATACAATACAAATATTCTTTATTATACACCAAAAGAAACAAATTTAAAGAAATCAAAACAATTCAATGTACAATCGGTGGCCTTATTGCAAACAGCAATTTATGAGTAAGTTTATACATCCATGAAGTAAGATATGTGAATGGCTTTTGAAGGTGTATTCTTATTATTCTCTTGAATGCATAGATTGGGCTCCCAATTAAGATCTTCGGGCCAATGCTGATCTCAGCTGCAAGTCAATACACCTGCTGATTAATGGACGTGGTTCTACCATACCTAGGCTTTCCTCCCTGAATTTTGAGGTCAAACAGCGGACCCTACGGCTGACCTCAAGATAAACAAGATCAAGAGAAAGAGTAGAAGAGCGGTCCCAGGGCTCCAAAGCCTACGTTGTGATGATGGTCTTGCCTTTATAATCCAGTTAGTTACACAAGTAGTGGGATCCCTTAAAAGTCATAGGACTGGTCTAACTGCAATGCTTCAATATCGTCTTTGGGTTTTGGAGATCAGGTGGCAGTCGCTTGACGGAAAATGTCGAAGTTTAGCCGAAATCCGCAGTTGGGCTGGTAAAAGCGGAACTCGGACTCTAAGTTGATAGTTTCAGATGGGACTGGAATTAACGCTAGGACGAAGAAGAAGAAATAGAATAGTATATTTATTTGTGTCGTAATCTGAAATAACATTTAGGAATGCTAGTTAGAAATTTATTAACCAAAAGAAAATTGGGTATTTTCCTGTACTTAAAAATAAATTATTTAAGTAATTTTATTAAATTCAGTATGGTAAAAGAGTTTGCATAGATTCCTTTTTTATCTTTCTTATTAATAATAATCATCCACCCAAGCTATAATGATTAAAAATAAATGATTTGACTATTAAATATTATAACGTAACAATAATTTATTTCATACAATTAGTAAAAGTAACTAAGTAATGTGATTAGTCAATATTTGATGAAACATATATTACACATATTTTGATTTGATTAATGATAACTGAGAAATTTCGATTGATTTTGGATTCCCCAAAACCTGTTTAATTCTCAGTGTGGACGCGGCATAATGTCGGCAGACGTCTATAGGTGACACGCTATGAATGACTGACCGGTCGGTGACCTCGCACAGGGGCTGTGGAGACGACATTGCATTGTTATTTACTGGAAACGACAGTTGATTCCTTTGATTTCTTTCCGTACGCTGACGTTAAAAGTTTTTTACGTACCCATGGAAAGTAGTTAAGTATGTACCCATGGAAAGTAGGTCAGCCTTACGATCGAGATGTCCCGGGTACGAATCTTGGCCATTACACTACCGACGTGAACCCATTCCTAGCACTAGCAATTTAGCTTAGTTGGAGGGGTTAGAGTATTAGTCATTTCGATAATATAGATTGCTAATATTCTTTTTAAAACATATAGAAGTTTTAGTTCTTTTTTTAACTTTTGAAGTACTTTTCATGACAGTAATTATTGTTGTGTGGAGAAGTTTTTGGCGAAGTATGTATTGTATCTCATACTGAAACCAGTTAGTTTAACATAATATCTAATATCGTAGGTTATCATATCAACACAACGTTATAAATTAACGTAATTTAGACCCGAATTCAGCATAGAATTGTGATTTAGAATGTCGATATACATATGTACTTAGACATTTCTTGTTTGTAAATATATACATAATATACATAAAGCACCCAGACCACAAATATAAATATTTATGCATATATTTTTACACTAACTAGGAATTGAAAATGCGGCCCATGCGTATAAGTCAAACGCACCACAGATGCTGCCTGCAACACAGAGACGTACCTATATTTTTTCCGAATATAAATTGCTCAATTATCTAGGTTAGGATTAATTAGTTTGAGTTTGACCAACGGGATCTTTTTGTTCTGAATGCTTTTATTTTTAATATACCTAACTTATTCTTTCCAGACCAAAATTGCATTTAATAGAGTACGTTATACCTATTAAAAGTTTCAGTTACATTAAGTAACTCTATTGTCATTGTTTACCTGCTTCCATTTGCTGCAATGCAACCAAACCATCAATTGAAAGTTGTTTATGCAAACAAACAAATCTTTATTAAAACTTTAATATTACTAAAATAAATAATTTTATACCCGTATTTTTAGCTTATTTTTAATTACTTTATTATGTAAAAAAGTAACTTAACTGCATGAAAGACATTTGAGATTCTTTAATTTGAAATAGGTAAAAGCAATTCTAAAAAAATATTATCTATAATTCGTAAAGTGCGTACGGCTACTCTACGACTGTCTCTGTGCGGTCGTCGTGGTCTGGACGTAAGGTCACGTTCGTAGTACAGAAGCAAATCATATCCTTACATTTAATCTGGTGATAACAGATGATAATAATTAACAGAATAGTTTATAATATTCTAGCTTATGCCCGTGAATTCGCTATCTTGGATGAGAGTTACCGCGACTCTTGCACATTTGATCAAGACTTTTGCAAACAAAAAAAACCGTATCAAAATCTGTTCAGTAGTTTTGCATGCTAGCTAAGTGGTTATCTAGTCGGCCTTACGATCGAGAGGTTCCGGGTTCGGATCCTTGCCAAACGAGTGAGTTCAAGTTAGTAGTGATACTACCGACGTGAAACTCCTCGTAACAGAATTGATTTAACTCAGATTGGGTATGGGTAGGAGGGAATACTTAAATAGGTAATTCATGGGGTAGGTAGGGTACCTACGTCCCTCATAGATTCTCGCGAACCAGTCTTCACTCCATTGGAAGACCGTATGATTCATTATTCACGATTGGTCTTTTTTTATACAACTCAGGTAGCAGACAAGCACACGGTCCATCTGATGGAAAATGAAAAAAAAGTGTGCTACACCAGGGGATTCACACTCGCGCTGCCGACCCTGTTGAAACAGAAAGTTTCTGGGCCGTCAGTGTAGAAAATAAAGCAGGACAAGCCTTAGGTCTTCCCACTGACAGCACAAAAACTCTCCAGTGAGCTCTGGCTACCCTACTCACCGCTGGGAACACAACACGAGGTTATTATGGCCGCGGTATTCTATACGGCGGAGGTACTTCCCCAGTCGGACTGCTCAATTGGACGGAAATACCGCCGTGTTCTACCTCCTCCACCTAGACCTATCTATTGTTCAATAATTATAATAATATTATAATTAATATAAAATTTAAAGTCCCCACTTAGTTCTTGAGAGACCAAACCAACCTAACTTGCTAGTCGGTACACCTATTAATTAATTGTAGTAGAAGTCGTATACCACTTCAAGAATAAATAAATAAATAAAGTGATTAAATAACCACAATGAGGAATAGGAGTAAGCAGACACATAGCTTCGGGTTGGAAGCCTTGAGTGTAACAGAATACAATGCGTAGTTGATATCGAAATTACATAACGTAAGCCACATTATTTCTTAATTTTTATTCCGTGAAAAGTGAAACTGTTTAATGCTATTCAACGATAGATTGCGCTACTACCGTAAGTCTTATTAGAAATAAACAGTACAAGCTTTCCAGTGACAGATGGCGCTGTATAAGTTGCTCCTACTACTGTATAGATGGCGGTGTAAGTCTAGACAGATTCTTATTGGAATGTGTGACTGTTGTTTTTTTTTCTGTTTATTTAATATAATAATAATAAAAAAGCAACGGTGTCTTAATCTGAGATGTTTTACTGAAGTGATTTGTTATATTTCTAGATCATGCTAAGCTCTATTGGGATTTTACATAGTTACACTTACCAACACATAGTCAATCGTCTTTCCCATCTCAGGGTAGACAGAGACCCTATATTTTCAAATACTTCAATACGGCATACACACCTTTCGCTTCTTCTACTTTCGTAATTATTTTCATTTTCAGTGTTTCATCACAGGCGAGCATGCTAGTCGTGGGTACTCTAGTCCTGGCTTTCCTAGAACTTCTAGGACTTCCTCCATGTAGAAGATATACCCACAAGTTGCGAGGGTTCTCTATAACCCGATTCTTGCCGGCTTCCTAAGGGGCCGCATGGTGCATGACAAACTAGATCGAGGTAAGATTTTATTTCCACCGGCTTACCTCTTGAAAAGTTTCACCCTTTTGCCATACATCGACCCCTACCAGGTTGTCCATTGTTCATATCCTAAAAATAATCATCTCGTACGGAAACTTCATTTATACATAAATTGATTACAAAGATCGCTAAAAATTGAATGGATTGTTTTTTTATTTAGATATAAATTTACAAAAAAATATTGTGATAATTTCATTCAAAGTACTCAACCATTTCAACGACCGTTTTCCACGCTGTTGTGTTCACGTCGTCTTGGGGTAGCTACATATTACTACAGATAATATAATATCATTCTTATAAAGATGCACAATCAGGAACAAAAAATGGTTACACTCGTAACTTCAAGGAGTAGGCAGGCAGCAATTTAGTTCAGGAGGTATAACTAGATGGCGACATTGTTTGGCATTTTTTTAATAATTTTTATTATTAAAATTACATACCAAAAATAAAACATTTACCAAACACGTAATGTATTAATAATATAATAAACCAGAAAGTTTGTGAAAATGTTCTGATGTTACTAAAATTATAAAAACGTCCGTCTTTCAAGCCTAAACCACTGAACTGATTTTGATGAAATTTGCTATAGGGGTAGATTAGACCTTGAGAAACGACATAGGCTATGTTTGGTCACGATAACTGACATCCAAACGAGCGGAGCCATGGGCAAACGCAAGTAAATTATAATTTATTTATACAAAACATGAAAAGTAAGTAGGTATTTTAGGAAAATACTATCTTTTCGTGCTCAGTGTCGGCTGTTGAGATTACATGTAGACTTTCCAAAATTATCTTTCATAAGTATACAAAGCGTTAAAGAGTCAGATTTTCTATTGAGAAGTCCCTTTCAATTCGAATCTTATTCATACCGATAAGAACCCACTCCGAAGACAAGCAATTTTAATTAACTATAGGGCTTAAAATAGAACAATACTTTCAGATATTAAAATGCACAAGCACCCAAAGCAGCCCAGTAGCTTCAAGTTTTCCATGTAGCAAGAAATTAAGTGATTTATTTTGATTTACACTTAAAAAAAGAGACTTCATTCTAAATGTGAATATTTTTTTATTATAAATAAAAAAGTGTATTAAATTTATCATCTTTTCGTATTCCAAAATCAAACGAGCTACAATAACTTCAACTTATGTCTAAGTACAAACTGGTCAACCCTTCAGTGACCGTTGTCCATTCTATTGTATTCTGACCGTCTTCGGTCAAAATTGTCCCTTGAAGAATTTCAATGATAACAAGTTTTTAACTTCGAAAAGTAAAATACAAACAGGTTTTAGTTCTCATGGGTTTTTAAATATGTTTTTTTTTTCAACAATGTTATAAAAATGATCCTACAAAGGTTCAAAGTTGTTTCAAATATGGGCTTTGGCTAAAGAAAAATCCCGGGTCCTTTAGGATTCAGTTCATTGTTAACATGGTACGTGTTTGTAATGGTGACCCTCTTTCCTGAGACTTTGCCTTCAGCTTACCATCAGGCGAGGTGAAGACAAATTGACGTGTCCTATATCAATCAATCATTCAGCCAACTGCAGTCCACTGGTGGACAAAGCGCGCCATTTCATCAGCTCCTCGGCCTTCCGCATCCAGTCTGTCCCAGCCACCTTTTTCAGGTCGTGTCCTATATTATATATATATAAAAAAAATTGCATGGATTGCATTTTAAAGATGGCAAATAATAACGCCTGTAAATCCCCAAAGAGGTAGGCAGAGGTGTTTTGCCACAAACTTCCACGTTTGACAACCATCATTTTCGGTCGTACATTATAGGGGGCGAGCCTATAACCGTCAAGTGAGCACTTTCTCTTACTCTACTCTCTTCCACTTACCGACGAATGGAGAACAAACCTTTCCCTTATTCGGCTTCTACAACATGTTACACCGACCCTAAATAATTGGAACAATTGCATGTTGATGTCGATGATGGGACGACAAAAGTAAAGCATATTTTTAAAAACGATTTAAGGAGTGTAAAGATGATTTGGCAAAGAAAAAAAAATACTCCTTAATTATGCATTGTATAACAATCAAGTATACTTTGAATGGCACGCAGTGTCACCTTATTGGGTATACTTACTTCAATATTAACGAAGTGAGCCATTTGGTCAAGGTCTTTGCAGTGCAAATATTTATTTGCGTCGCACTCCACCTTCCCGTATAAAGACTCAAACAAAGAATATATGATCGGCGAAATGTGATTCCTTCGAAACGCAAAAATCAAATAAAAGGTAAAAATAGATATTATTAGTATTAAAATATGTAAACTTTTCCACAGATTATAACATCAATTTTCCGATAAAGTTAAATCTTAGATACTTTTACTTACTCCTTTAAAGACACTCACACAAGACAGTATCTATTTCCAAACAACAGTATCTTAAAACATCCAAACACCCTTTTGTTACCTATCAATAAGTCTTTGTTCACCCATCGTCCCTTTTCCCACACTGACCGCCGTCCAGCCGGTCATTTCGACCGGACTTGACCCTTTATTGATAAAAACTTGTTCCTTAAGACACGTATTTTCGAATAACCGGTTTAGTTTCCCACAGTGGACATCGTGGGCAACGTCTTCAGTGACCTCAGTAGTGATAGCAGGGTTAAAGTGTTAAGACTGTTGGACTTGAGTTTCAAGTGATTTTAATTAATTATGAATTTTCATAAAATACACCAATTTTAAATTGACCAAACGTGATTAATATCAAACAATTGATGTGATAGATTTGTTACATTTTTAAATTTATGTTTCAAATTTTAGCGATGTTTTGATACTAGTTTTGATCAATATAAGTAAATTGTGTTTTACAAGATTAGTGAAAAAGTGGTGCTTTTACAAGATTTTTTTACATCAGTAAAATATGGATCGAATCAGTCAGTGTCAGCTCAGATCTATTCTCATCTTATTCTCAAGACTTACTCCAAAAAGCCAAATAAAAGAAAAATGCCTATTAAAACAAATGTAGAATGAAAGCGAACCCTATAGACTTCGAGATGGAAAATCATAGATTGCCAGGCGGATGAAACCGGGCCACTACTCACGTACAATAGTAAGGTACTTAATCGACTTCAAAACTAAGGAACAAGACGTACTCGCACTCATTCCCCACAAGAACAAGAGAGTATGGTGTTCTCTAAATGCCATGGAATCTTCAGATGACGTGGCTGATGGCAGTGGTGTTGCATTAGCGGCAAATTCCCATCATTCAAGCTGTTGTTGTTGACTGTGGTCAATGCAATCCCATCGAAATTGCAAATAAATAAAAGGTAAACATCAACTATTTCTGAAAATCTTAATATCAATCAATCAATTAGCCTATTACTGTCCACTGCTGGACTTTTATACCACTTAGGTGGCAGACAAGCACACGGCCCACCGGATGAAAAGTCGTTACCATGGCCTATGGACGTGTGTAACATCAGGGGCGTCACACTCGCGCTGCCGACCCTGTTAGAACAGCGTTTCTGTGCCGTCAGTTTAGAAGATAAAAGCCTAGGTATTTCCACTGACAGAACAAAAACTCTCCAGCGAGCTCTGGCTACCCTACTTACCGCCGGGAACACAACACGAGGTTATTATGACCGCGGTATTCTGTAGGGTGGAGGGCTGTTCCTATGTTGAGAAGCTTTGGCCTACGGTTTCCACGCTGGCCAGACGGATTGGTACAGGTTTTTATTACGAGTTTTCCTTCTCTCGGAGTGATTTCGTTAGCATATTTTTCCATTAGTCTCCTCTTACGACACCCTTCGGATGAGATGGAGTGGAGATACTATATTCTTTCAACGTCAGCACATAGTCATCTCGAATTGAATATCTATTCTAAATAGTTAATTCAATTTTATTTAGGTTAGCATTTGTATTGTTTTTGCACAACAAACAGCAATAATTTATAATCACTTAATTTAGATACTGGGATAAAATCTGGTGAGGCCGTCAAGCTGAGTGCCGCAATCATTGCCATGGTACGTGTCTGTAATGGTGACCATCTTTCCTAAGACTTCTGGCTAAAAAACTGGCCATCCATTAACTAAATTTGATATCATTCAAGTTCAAAAACCTAACATGATATTTTAAAAAAACATAATCAGTTTTAGTTCACGAATGATAAATTTTCGTACTCATTCGCGACATGGCAATCCTCATGCAGCCTAAAGTGGAACTAGTGTACGAAACAATTGAACAATGGCTCGTATCTGCTTGTACTCGTATCTGTTCGTTCTCGGGCTTGAGTGACGTCACGAGAAAACGCAAGGAATCTCATTACGAATACTGTCTTGTCAACAATTGGATACTTTTCTTTGTATAACATAAATTTTATGACTGAGTATTTAAAATGAAGATTAGCAAAATGAGGTAGGTACAATTACGTCTGTTTTCATTAATGTTTTAATATTAACCTAAATTCTGGTAGTAAATTATTTAGGTAGATAATAATACATTTATTGTAAGTACTCTGTTAGGTCCCCAGTTAAAAATAAATTACATAGCTAGGTATTTATGGTATAAGCTCAAGCATATTTTTAAATAAATCCACTTTTTGTGAATATAATTAAAATATTGAAGTTTTTTTTTATTACTTGTTATTTATACTGATAATGGTTGGCACTTGGTGGAACTTGTTGATGATAATGCACTTATACTATTTCACAATAATTATTAAGACTTAAGCGGTTTCGCCTTCTGGCATTCTCAAAGGTTTACTAGATTCTTATTGCAATTATTCTATTGATTATTGCAATTGTATTGGTAATAAATATACTACTATAACGACTATGCCACAGATTGTCAAAGAATACTACCAATTCTTCTCAAGCAACAGAAGCGACTATATATGAAATTTTAACCTTTTTACTATGTATTGACATTAGCGTCGGTAGCAGTAGTTTTAAAAAAACTTGAACATATTTATCATCAAGTTATACAGCAAATTGCACCAAGTAAAAATCATATTCATAAAGTACGCTCAATATTCAAGAGACGTGTAAAGACTGAAACTCGATTCATAAATATATGCCTTGATAGAAATTAGCGTCAAACATGGCTCTGAAATGCTTCAAATCGCTACTTCAAACATATTTTATACTAAGACGTAATTATCAAATAATTTCGAAGTTTGTATTAAAAACTAGAACATAAAAATATCTAGGGACTGGTAAAGTTACATTTTATCACGCAGATATTTTTTTAAAAACTAGAAAGAACATATAAATACCTTAAATCGCTGTATTTAAGCATTCGCAGCCCCCCCTCTCTCTCTCTGACGGACTTTATATTAGCAGTGCGAAGAGTACGAACGTCGTACTACAACCCGACCTTAAATAAATCTGTCAGATTAGTAGATACTGTATTATTTTATTCTTTGCACTGCCACAAGTGGCAGAATATGCTGTATAGTATAAATCCTACACCATAGCAATCAATAATATTCTAGGCAATAACCACTCATATTTTGAAATAATTTTAAAATTTCAAATTTAGAACCGCTATACAGTGTGCCTCTCCTTGAGGCACATTATGCCTCGAAATGGAGCGTGAGTGATGGCTGCAGTAGAAAACGCGAGGCGTTTCATTAGTCGCGCCGACACGACGCAAGGCCGGATTTATGTCTTGAACTAGCGTAGCTAAGCTATGTTGCCATCTGAAAAAGTTATATAGGTAGATAATACTTTATTGTAAGATAAGATAAGTCTTTATTGTACACCAAATCATTATGAAAAATGCACATATGGCGGCCTTATCGCTACAAAAAAGAATGGTGTACTTGTACGCCATTAGATTTATAGTAGAGACAGGTAGGTAGCATGTATACCTACAGTTGAATGTACAATGGGGCAGCCTTATCACTGGAAGCGGTTTTTTTCCAGGTAACCTTGTTGAAGTTAGCTATTTTTATTATACCAAACATATTTTTTGGGCTCTTTAGGCTTAGAATAATAACGCATAGAAACGCAATACGCACGAGCGAAGTGAAGCCATTTCAAGTAAGCCTAGGCTACTATCCGTCTATTCGTTATTAGTCTAAGTCTGTAGGTATGTTTGGGCCGCACCAAAATCTTCAAACTCATCTGCTTACATCTACTGATTATCAGACGAGGCTTCAGCGCAGGCTTTTGACTTGGGGTTGAAAGGTCAGCCATCGGTCCCATAAAAAACATTTACTCAAACCAAAAGGAGTTCTTGGATGTAATGCAATGCATAATAAAGCAAAGATGATGACCATACTCTGTTAGATTCCTTTCAAGAGTGTGAATTCAATTCATTTAATATATAACAAAATTGGGTATTTGACGGACTAGTCAAATTAGTTACTTTTAACTAAACGTCAAAATGGTAAGCTATAAGGAAAATTGTATGAAAAATTTATTTGTGGCGTTACATATAATATTTAATAGTCAAATCATTAACTATTAAAGGTTGGGTGGATGATAAAAAAAAATAAGAACGATAAAATAAGAACCGACGCAACTGTTTTCAGTCTTTTACTATTCTTCATTTACGCAGGAGGCGCGGGTTCGATCCCCGCTCATTGCAAATATTTGTATGCATGAATATGTATATTTGCATTGGTCTGGGTGTTTCTATGTATAATATGTATGTATTTACAAAAAAAAAAATACGTATCTAAGTATGTTTATCCGCATTCTAGATTCCATAACACAAGCTAGTTAAGCTATGCTTACCATGGGTCTAGATAGCGTTGTGTGAAATGTTGTGGGATATTTATTATTATTATTATCATTTAAAAAGTTCCGCTAAATCATTTATTTTAACTATTTAACTACAGGAAAATATCCAATTATTTTATATATTTTCTAACAAAATGTATATGCATACATAATATTTTATAGGGCCGCGTGGTTCCCGGCGGAGTAGAATTTGGGCCACCCCTTCTCTTCCCATGTGGTGTCGTACAAGGCGACTAAGGGATAGGGCTGATTAACTTCAACATCATACAGATATGTACAGCCCAGACTCAGCCTCAGATGCATGGCTCGAGTCAACAATAGTACCCGGAATACGGCAATAGGCTCACCCCCTGTTACGTTGGACCGAATACAGATTGGTGAAATGTGGGTCAAATCAAATCATATTTATTTGTATTAAACATGTGTTATACATACATGTGCATGAAAGATGTAATTTAGTTGGTCCATCATGTTTAGCCGCGTGTGTGGCGGCGTACAAATGTTATTAATATTTATATCCAAAAAAAACAATAATGTAAATAATACATATGAGTCAAAATCAAAATGTCAAGTAAAGTAATCAATTAAAATATTTCATTGCTTCAAATGTTATGTCAAAAAATGTCAAAATAATAATAATAATGGTACAATGAAGTGCTAATGTCAATACATAGATATACGTAAAATGTCAAATCTCATGTCACAACCTTGTCATCTAGAAATTGCAGTAACAATTTTTTCAATATTATTTTACATGCGTTGCAACTCATCTCCTTCCAATCTTTAGGCAATTTATTAAATATTATAGGTGCCATACAAAATAATGCTATTGCGCAAAAAGGCCGTCTTTGCCCTGTGCAAACGAAGCTTTGTGTTATCCCTCCTGTTTCGGGAAACTGTTACTTGCAAGGACGGAAATAAATGCAGGTTACATTTAACAAACACAGCTACTTCAAAAATATACAGACTAGGTAGTGTTAAAATTTTGTAGTACTGAAAGTAAGCCCTGCGACTAGGTATCTGTAGTTTTCAATTTAAACATTGATCTTATGCATCTCTTTTGTGCCTTGAACACAACTTCTTTATCTGTGGAGTTACCCCAGAAGATAACTCCATATATCGTAATTTAATTTTTTATCGGGTGTTAATTCACCTCTGCCTAACCCTCCGGAGATAAAGGCGTGATTATATGTATGTATGTATACATAATATTTTCTGACTTTACAATCAAGATCATTCTGACTTTGACTATACATAGAGATATTCGAACAAAAAAAAGCAAGTCTTCTCAAAATACCTAAACATACCTCACCATTTGAAAAAATAGTACACACCAGTGTTACCCAACACAGTTTTCTCCTCATCCCTCCATTACGGAGCAACGAGCTACAGAAAACAAATTACGAATCATCTCCCCCCCAAGACGCCCGCGCCCCCCTCTGGCAAATGAGTCAGTTAGAGCCAAATTGCCAGGCAGCCACAGCCAGCAAAATATCCGTTCTACTTATTGTTGTACTGTATGGTTCGGTACTTATACAGCTATAGGATCCATCTATATTGGTAGGTTCATTTAAATGTATAGAGTAAACTTTTTCCACACTTTATCTATACTTACGTAAGGTAAAACACCCAATGGTAGACAGTTTAAGGATAAATCAATCTTCACTCTATAAAATTACACATATTTTTTAAAGAATGGATGTTACGTCCTTTTTTAATTTAAGACTTTAACTTTAGCAAAATCTTTAATAACTAACATATATTTACTTTAAATACAATTATTGTACACAATAGTCGGCAATCACTTAAAACTGATAGAAAATCTAGCCATAAAAATACGGCAATGGTCTACCTAGGTCAAAAAGTTACTTATTTATAACATCCGTACTAAAAATAGTGATAATCATTATTAATACATAACATATCACACCTACTTAAGAAACAACTGGCATCAATTCAAACTGATGTCAACTGCAAGAAGGACAAAGCATGAATACTGCAAGTAGGGCTTTCTACACGGTCGACAGCTCGAGTGTAACTCCCCTGGTTTTGCACACGTCTATAGGCAACGCTTACCACTTGCCATCAGGTAGGCCGTGTGTTTAAAAAATCTGTTAAATTTCTTCACGGCATTGTAACATTTCCTTTTGATTTTATGTTTCATGAAGCCCATATTGTGCGGACGTTATAATGAAACCTACTATACAGGGTGCAAATTTTAAGTAGATCCTGGCGGTTACTTCGTGATTTTTAAATATATTGCAAAACGTATGTAATACCTACTTTTTAAATTAAAAAAAAATATCATCGCTTTTTGTACTTTTGTAATTACTATGGGACGGTTAATTCACTAGTGAGATACTTATATTAAGTCTCTATTAGATTTTTAGTAATAATTATTCAATGTAGTGACGGAATTTTAGTTTTGTATTTGGTAGATTTTCTGAGGAATTTGTACAGTAGTACAGAGGTTTATCCTCCTGCCATCTCACACCCTAACCCCAGAGAATAAAGCTTGGTCAGATCCTCGTTCATCAATTAGCAAGTATACCAACTAATAGGTGCAGATGTTTCGGCTTGCGGCTAACAGTCTCGATTGTGTAGCGTGTGTACTCTAAAAATCAATTTAGCGTCCAATAAAGGTTACATTTAATTCACATTTTTCATTTTTGGTTTACATATTTTTGTAGAACGTTCCAAGAAATCCACGTAAGATCCCCAAATTTACATAAACAGAACTAAAACCAGGCCTTAACTCACTGTCAGGGCGAACGTCTCACTATTTCTTAGAGGTCATTAGCAGAAACGACACCCATTCCGAGGCCCATTTAGATAAAACGTCACAGATTTGAACGAAGATTCACCCCCTACCACCCTGTAGATTCCTCCCCCCGCGAGTAATGAGTCGCGAAGATTTTCACTAGGGTGCAAAATGTTTATATAGGGTGCGAATTTATGTTTGCAAGTGACGTATGGGCAAAAATAGTTGTGGTTAGTAGTTAAATGCGTGACTTAAGATCTGATTTTGAGATGTTTCAGTTTCGACGGTTGACGTCTGAACCCTAATAAACTGAAGTATGATTGATTATTAATTTCATGTTTGAAGTAAAATTCTAAAAGTAAAAAATTCACTAAGACGTCAGATCCCGTTCCCGCTGCCAACCTTCCTCTTGAATCACTCTATCTATTAAAAAGACCGCATTAAAATCCCTTGCGTAGTTTTAAAGATTTAAGCATACAAAGGGATATAGTGACAGAGAAAACGACTTTATTTTATACTGTGTAGTGGAGAAGTAATGATTTCTATCAAAATCGGTAATCTTTTAAAATTGTACTTCATTGATAATTTTAATCAGCTATAACTTTAAAAGTTGACAAATCAAAACAGTTCTTCAGAGTAGACTGATATCGACTTTGAAAATGAAAAATACTTTTCGTAAGAATATATCGGAAAATCCCAATAACTAGGAAGGCATTTAAACTCATTTGAGGAGAAATATTCTGTCAACTGAGCTATACAGACTAAACCTAAATGGCACCACCTAGACTCTAATTAAACATTAAGCTAAACTACTTGTAGAATGCGTACAAACTTCAATAATACCAATTACTTACCTACTACCAAAAAAAAATTACCATTATTTTTCTATCAAATTTTTTTCTAAGCATCCTGTATACCAAATTCAGTACAATTCGTTTACTTATCTTTGCTCTTTGAGAAGTAGATCCCCAGCCTCGTGGGCTCACCCCTGTACTTTTACAATGCATAATTCAGCTTCCAAGGGTTGTTTCTTGTACTTTATATATTTTGTTCATCGGATAGGGGAGGGTAGTCTATATTTAAATGCACGAAATAATTTAGTTTTTTTACTAATTATTCCTGTTATATACCCGGTATAGTAGAAATACAGAGTGTGGTTCCATATTTTCGCGTGAGTGCGATGTCGTACCTATAAGGGTACACAGGAAAGTGCATTTACTTCATTTGCCATCCGGTAGATAAAATACAGGCAACAAAAGAAATACCAGTTGATGGTATACCCAACAGACTCGCGCCCTGTTGGAAAATGTAGTACCAAAAATGTGCTTTTTGTGTGTGATAGACTGCTTACATGAAAGGTTAAATGATAGGACAGGAAGCTTGTAAAGTGTGTAAAGATAGAAGCAAGTGGCGGACTATAGTCTCTGCCTACCCCCCGGGGGAAATAGGCGTGAGCACAGAATAAATAATATGGCGTAAGGTCAAGACGACCTGATAACTTTTGCCCTCCGAAGCATGGAAACCGTCAGATGAAAGAACACCGTCACCTATCCAAATGGCAACCTTACTCTGATTATGAGCGCTTCGAAACTTTAATAACCTCGCCCACTGAAGAGTTTTTGTGCTGTCAGTGGGAAGACCGAAGGCTATTTCTGCTTTGTCTTCTACACTGACCGCACAGAAACTCGCTGTGTTTACAGGGTCGGCAGCACGAGTGTGACTCCCCTGATGTTGCACACGGCCATAGGCCACGTCACCACTTTCCATCAGGTGGGCCGTGAGCTTGTCTGCCAACACACCTGTATAAAAAAAAAATGATTCGAATAGGCTGCAATTTTAATTTTAGAGCCTGCTGTATTTTTCAAACTTCTTTTGCGGTTATTCATATTGTTTTAACAATTAGATATACTCAGGTAATTTATTAATACACCATGTTTATTAATAAAGTAGGTAATCTTTATTGAAACAGAATCACTGTAATTACATATACCTATTTAAACTTAGTACAATATCCGGTATTTTATTTAATGTATATATCCAACTATGAAACGGCTTGAATAAAAACCATTGATAAAACTAAACGCACACTACAAGAAGCAATTAAAAACATACACTCATTCTAAATTCAACCGCGCGTATCGACCGCTCCGTTCAAAAACTATGTCCCTTTCCAAATTCGTTTAATAATACTTACTACACACACATTCGCGTTGGCCCGCCCCGCTCGCGCAAAAACCACCCCGCGCCTTGGGGCAATTCTTCAAAGGGTGAAAAAACTACCCCTGCCCCACCCCATGGCCCGCCTTAACCAATTCTTGGGTTAAAAAAGGGGTGGATACTAAGCAACCAACTATGCAGCGGGATTGATTTTTGTTGCCAGTTTTAGAACGACGCTACTTTGAGTTGAGAACGTGAATTTGAAATGATGGATTTGTAATTTTTTTTTATTTTCACGAATCGAAAAGGATTTATTTTTCAATTATGTTTAATTGTAAGTACCTTTTATTTTGGTTGTCTAATTGATATTAGGTTTTAATTTTAGAAGAGTTATTTAACTGTTTCTTGAGTAGAGATTTATAGTTCATACCACATGGGTGGCAGACTTTTTAAGTGACGTCATGTGTAATGAATGTGATTCATACAACATCGTTACGTACAGTCTTTTACGTCTTTCTCCCTTCAGAGTAGGAACAGACAAGAACCTTCTTTGCTTATCGCACACTTGATGGGCTGCTATTAAACCTTTTATGCAAGCCTGTCGATTTATTTTTATTTGACTTTCGAATAATATAGATCAGATAGGCATAGCTTGCCTATAATACCTAATTAGCTGTAGGTACTTAGTTCTTGATTCCCTAATTATGATGTTTTATTATGTTTATCTAACTACTTAGGTAATTTACAAAATATTTATATTAATAGAAATGCTTATCGAAATCAATACCGTATTGTTTATTCGTATCGTAAATATCTCGGCGAGGGTTACACTATTAATGTGAATGACTACGTCAATCTCAAATCATACGAAATACTTATAATTTATTTTGTATACATTTTTACTTAGTAATTAAATTGCTATAAAATATTGTTTCTTTAATACGTCACCACGGAGTTCCTGTGACATTAGGTACCAGACCATAGTCTGACCAAAGAGTCTAAAGTACTTATTTTACCGATAGCTTATTACGTAAAAATCTGTTAAGTTGATAAGTATATAAGATAACGTATTTCAAAGAGTTAGTTCACGGTACACGGAGTAGGTACAGAAATTCCTAAGTCCGTAGAAATGTTCAATTTCATTGCTATGTATTGTATTGTATACTTGAGTCGAGTTTCAATCAGAGTCTAGCTAGACTGCCATTCTATAAGGGCTAATCTTATTTTTCAAACATCAAACTCAAACCAGCCATATTGTATTTAATTCCCGCCAAGTCACTTTAATTTTCAAATTTGGAAACTTGGAACGCGCCGTTCCACGTTTAAATTCAAGTTTGAATTGAGCGCGTTCCGTATTCGAGGCACGAGTTTTCATATCACTCCCCCTCGCGCCCGTTTCACCTCCCCTTCCCCCTCGATCGTTTGCGAACGTTTAAATTGACTTGAGAGGTTAGTTTAGAAAAAAAAAACAAAGATTTAAATTACTTACTTATACATATACTATATATACGACGCAGCGACGGGGCGGATATATCAAACTCAAACCGACTAAAACCGAACGCCGCTGTCTCGTGTATTCTGATATCTGAGGGGTGTAAAGTGGCCCCATAAGGCATTTCTCTCGCACTCAGCTATCCGATTTCGACGTAGCCCTTGGAGCCTTACCCTATAGCTACTTAATTAATATTATATTTATTACGTTGTCAGTCAGAACTCTTCGTCGATAAGAACTAAACATCAAAAAAATACAGAAACCGATCTTCCAGGGCCTACAGTGCAACTCCCTTGGTGTTTAAACACAATGAGGCACAGTAACCACTTTCTATCAGGTGGGCCGTGTGCTTATTTGCCCCCTAATTAGTATGCAAAATAATGTTTTGACAAGATACTATTAGATAGGACTCTTTAAAAAGGTGTACCTAGGGGTTCCCAGATGAAGCAAAGATCCATTACAGACTTCAGGCTGACGATAATTAAATTAATGTTAGATATTTTATGCTTTTTTCAAGGTATTATGGTAAAGGAATATAACATCTTCGATTTGTTTTTTTTTGTAGTTTAATTAACTATTAATGTAAACCTTTGAGAATGCCGTAAGGCGAAACCGGTCAGGTTCAATAAATGTCGTGGAAAATTACAAAAAAGTGTGTAATCAATATGTGTAACTCTATTGTTCATGTCACGGTTAATTCCTTTAGTTTAAACATGAGAAATAGCCATTATTGTATTGTAATATGTTGTAATCACATTTTGACACACCCCCAAGGAACTTGCCCTATCTCAAGCATAGATTAAAAATTCCAAACACAAAACAAAAACTATAAAAATTTGAAATAAGAACGGTGCACCAATAGTGTTCCAATTTCAAACGCAGACGTTTCCCGGAACGCCGGTTCCTTCCTAAGAGGGAGAAGTAAACAAAATTCCTGCAAGGATATGAGGGGAGGGGGCGAGCGGGGCGAAAACGCCCGCGCGGGGTAGGGGGGCAGAGACGACGCGAACACGAATAGTTACTCTTTTTTGTATATGTGTACGTCACTAGTGTATTTTTTATATATATGTGAGTGTTCTTTTTTGTATGTGTGCAACGGTTTTTCGAATAAGCTTTTTACCGGGAAAAGGGTTAAATTTAATAGTCGGTTTTACTAAAAACTTTCATGTTGGAGTTGAAAAACGTCTGCGAAATGGAGTTTACGGTTGATAAGTTTTGTAATGTTTTGAACGAACTATTTTTTACAACGGGTTATTTCATATAACGTTGTTATTTTAGTATGGTGTTTTCTACTTTGAATTTATAGTGTTTTCTGTATACGCCAATTGAAAATATAAACGTATTTCAAGTTACATTTTTTCATCATTACGCGTAGCAGAACTATTTACGAATCTGACTAGAGAGAGCAAATTACATCATATCATTTCATATCGACTTTAAGTGGCAAAATGCTGCATTTGGAACGCACTTACGGACTGAATTTAGACAATACAATACTTCGACATGTAGCGAACTTCGAAAACACACACACAACACACTTTTTTGTAGTCTTTCTTTGAACTGTAACTGTTTTTTTTTCTTTGGTTTTTATGCCTCAAATTACTTCATTATGGTTAACACCCCGACTCAGAGTACCCCGACTCGGATAGGTTAGGTTTGGTTATTATTTTTTAAACCACCCAATAATAGGAGAATAATAAATAATCTGTCGAAGTAGTGGTCATTTGAAGATGTGACTTGTCTTAGTATTGTCTGTCGAATAGTCGTCTGTCGAAGTAGTGGTAATTCGAAGGTGTGTGTTGTCCAATAATTGTCTGTCGAAGCAATGACTTGTCGATCTGTGTGTTTTCGAAGTTCGCTACATTTCGAAGTATTTTACTGTCTAAATTCAGTTCGTAAGTCTTTGGAACGATTTGTAAAAACTATTTTGTATTAGTAGAAGTGGGCGCTGCAGCCTCTGTCTACCCTGAAGGAAGTAATGCGTGTGAATATATTTATTAACAAGAGCGCAGGAGGCTTTCCCCTTAACCCTTTCTTCCTATTCTTATTACCTTCTATAGTATCTAAATAGCAGTTGACAACGTGAGCAAATCAACCTGTTTTATTGATTTAAATTGTTTTTTTGTCCGATTGTCCGTGGCGTAGCGGTAGTGAACGCGGCCGCTGCGCAGGACGCGTATTCCATCCCCGTACAGTGCAAATATTTGTGTTCATGAATATGAGTATTTGCATTGGTCTGGTCGTGCCTCGGAGAGCACGTTAAGCCGTCGGTCCCGGTTGCCATACAAACATCTATGGCAGTTGGAGCCCTCAAAAGTCCAACGACTGGTCTAACTGCAATGCTTCGATATCGCCTTTGGGTTGTGGAGGTCAGATGGCAGTCGCTTTACGGAAAATGACGAAGTTTAGCCAAATCCGCAGTTGGACTGGTAAAAGCGGACCCCAGACTCCAAGTTGATAGCTTTGGATGCGACTGGGATTAACGCTAGGATGAAGATTGTCCGAAGTAAAGGTATGTACCAAATATCAAAAGAATCACTCAAAAGGTAGCAGAGAAAATCAGAGCTTTGAGATAATTTTTAGTACTTTGTTTATCAAGATCGATTTGATATTGACTGTAGGTATAGGAGTCGGAGGGGGAGGTAATGTCGAACTCGAACCGACTAAGCCGCACGCCATCTGTAGGTCGATGTGCTAGGCCGAAGGTGAGGTTGCCTCGAGACATATCCCTCGCACCCCGGCTGACCCAGGGCCATTCCTCTCGGTCTGGCCCTCCTCGGAAGGGGGGACCACGCGGTCCCCGACGGATTTGCTAAGCAAGCCTTTTATTCGTCAAAAGTGACAGTTTGATGTTCTTTACGAAATAAATGACTTACACTTAATTCAAAATCCATTAGTATGACCATACTATTATGCAGAATGCAGGTTTTTTTTACGCTTCCTAAGTAGGTCACACTACATGTTTACAGGGCTAGGTAGGTACAATATTAACTAAGCTAATTTATGCGAAGAGTACACCACCGATGTGAACCTAATGGAAGGAGCGAAAGGAGAGGGGTTTAGAATTTACAAGTTTTTCGACGGGTTTCTACTGCATTATTATGTGATTATATAATGCGATAGAAGTTTTAATGTTGCCTGGTAGAAATCGCTTGCGATAAAGCCGCCCATTGTACTGGTTCCGCAGTGATAGATTTAATGTATTTCATACATACATACATATAATCACGCCTTTATCCCCGGAGGGTTAGGCAAAGGTGAATTAACACCTACATTTCACCAATCTGTATTCGGTCCCACGTAATATGGGGTGAGCCTATTGCCGTATTCCAGGCACTATTGTTGACTCGAGCCATGCATCTGAGGCTGAGTCTGGGCTGTACATATCTGTCTGATGTTAAAGTTAATCAGCCCTATCCCTAAGTCGCCCTGTACGACACCACATAGGAAGAGAAGGGTTGGCCCAAATTCTACTCTGCCGGGAAAAAATAACTATAAGTAATTACTTACCCCAATAATTATAGTTGAACACTGTCATAATAGCAACGCAGTCTAACGAACTATAAGAATCGTTCCAATGTGACAACAGCCCCTCTAGACAAGTGACACTGAGGTGGCATTCAAGCACACGGCCCACCTAATGGAAAGTAGTTACCGTGGCATATGGACGTGTGCAGCACCAGGGGAGTCACACTCGTGCTGCCGACCCTGAGAGTTTCTGTGCCGTCAGTGTAGATGACAAAGCAGAAATAGTCTTTGGTCTTCCCACTGACAGCATAAAAGCTCTGGCTCGTTCCCGTAAAATTGAAAATAAATCAAATAGTAAAATAATCAATTGCTTTAGATACAACTAGAATTAACGAAAGAATACAACAATTTATATAATTAACATTAAATATTAAAATATAAACAAATTAATGAAATAATTTGCAAACTTTCTAACTAGGTACTGTTCAAAGTTACCCCAAAAACCCGCTTCCACTAAACAACTTTACAAACAATTTCAAAATTTAATATTGGAACTAAACAACGCACTTACCTCCTTCATTGGGCACAATAAAGTACCTAACAATATTTCTTAAGGACGGCAGGGCGCGCACCTGGTTCAAAATTTTCATGTACAAACTTGCTTGTAATTAACAAAATACATTCACAACTTGTAACTAGATTTAAATAGTAACGCCACTGGTATTTTAGAGAGGGGAAAATGGTGTCGAGTAACGTTACTACCTGTTATATTATTTTTAAATCAGTTCAATAAGAGTGATTCACTGTGATCAACTTAACGCGCATACTATTTTAGTATGAACTACTGGTCTGGAAGTGTTCACGGTATGATTGCTTAATTATTATACTTTTGATCTGAGGTGGTTCCCGGCAGAATAGAAATTGGGCCACCCCTTCTCTTCCCATGCGGTGTCGTACAAGGCGACCAAGGGATAGGGCTGATTAACTTTAACATCAGACAGATATGTACAGCACAGACTCAGCCTCAGATACATGGCTCGAGTCAACAATAGTGCCCGGAATACGGCAATAGGCTCACCCCCTATTACGTGGGACCGAATACAGATTGGTGAAATGTGGGTGTTAATTCACCTGTGCCTAACCCTCCGGGGATACAGCCGTGATTATATGTATGTATGTATGTTGATCTTTGCTCGTGTGACGAATCTGTAATCTATAGCTGATGCAACCTCAGCGTCTGACCTCAGCTAACACCAGAGACTCATACCTCGTCTGACAATCAACCAGTGTATCAATTCCTATGAAATAAAATTGTCTTGCACCGTAAAAATCTTCATACACTTGCATAAAATCTCGTATCACAACGTTACAAATTAACAATAAATATCAAGTACTAAAATGTCGACACTCACATCTCTAGCCCGCTCTTACCCCATACAAAGAGACACTAAGAAATTATGTATTCCCCTTAGCGCAGTTCGGTTGAACTTTATTGAATTTGTTCCGAGGCGTTCGCAGTCGGGTCTCGAATGCAGTACTTTTGTCAGGTGCTCGTGATTTGAATGCCGTCTCAAATTCTACAGTTCGTTAGGAGTAGTAAATAGAAGATTTTCTTGCTTGTGAAATATAGTTTGAGGATATTATTAGGTAACAAACTGATATCAGGCTCCGTCCGAGTGAATGGTGTGTGGATGGTGTGGCAATTTGTTATATTATTTTATTGGTAGAAGTGACTGCTATTTCTTCAACTACCTACTAATTTCATTGATCTAAGCCACTTGAAAAATAAAATAAAATTCACCAACGACGAATACATGATTTCCTATAACTCGTCCCCCAAAAAAATTTGAGATTCGCCTATTGGTCCCCTGATATGACTCTCTGGCTTAGGCTTTTGCCTCAGACTTGAGCATTGAGACAACAGTCGCTCCCAGGAAAGCCGATACACCAATCAAAAGCAATAAGCGAGTGGGGTAATTGACATAGGTAAGGGTGATCTGTGCCCTGAATTCATCCGTCAATAATAAAGTATCATAATTGGGTATATGCAAAAAGGCTCAAAAATATCGATTGTCGATTCAATTCGAATCGAGTGCAGTTGAATCAATTTTCGATTACTCGATGCCTTAATTGGCTTTTTGATACTACTATCGCGCGCCTCGAGTTCGTAGAATGGCCGACTATCGATAGGTAGTTTAACTAGTTAATACGGGTGTTTATTATACCTAACCGTTTCGTTCTCCAGTAAATTTATCTTTTCTCCGCAAGTTTAATACGCTTTTATTGTTATCAGCAGGCCGAATCTAAACAATTGTATCTGCTACATTTACAGTATAGAAAAAAAAAATTGAATTTCCAAATACAAGAAAACATAATTTAAGACACAAAGCTTCGGTAGTTTAGTAGTTAAGGAGACGGTATTAGGATTGAGAGATCCCAAGTTCGGATCCTGGCCATTTTTTGTTACACTACCAACGTGAACCCACACTTAGCCCAAGCTATTTGGCTTAGTTATAGGGGTTAAATTGATCATTCACACGACGTGGTCGATAGCACATTTATAAAATTATCAGTGTAACGATCAAAATCCTTTCTTGGCGGGAGGTTCTAAATTCAAAATTCAAATTCAAAAATGGAACGTCAAAATACAAGGCAATTCACGCGCCATTACGCAAGACGATTTGTACATTCATGGAACGTATTCTATAGGTACTATAGTTCAGTTTAACGATAAGAGTGCTTTCTTGGAGGGAGGCTATAAATTCCGCGATACACCCGTAATTGCTACGCCTTTGAATTTTCTATTTACTGTTGTATTGTTTAATTATGTTACAATTAATTGGTTGGGGGAGAGTTTTAAGGCGAATGGGGTAAGACTGTAAATCATAGAATACAAAAGGTTTTTCGAAGTATTTATTGTATCTTTTATTTAATTGTTGTAGAAGAGGTGAGAGTTATTGTCTTGGATATATTTTAGATCAAATTGAATTTTTGTTTATTTTTTGTCATGGAAGCCAAAATACTGAATGGATTTTGATGTTCTTTTTATTGTAAAGGTATTGGTTAGTTTTTTTTAATCGATTTAAATAGAAAAATGACGGGTTGCACTCCGGGAGTGCCGGCAGACGTGAAAACTATTTCTTCCATTGTTTCTTCGTTATATACAGAGAAAAACATAAAAAGAACATTCCATACCATACCATACCATACCAATAACATAGCGCCAATCATAGAACCTATCACTAATTTTCTGCACATTTTCTGTCAGAAGAAATTAATAATTTCCAAACAGAAAAAATAATCACAAAAAGTAATATATTACAAAAAGAAAAATAATCACAAAAAGTGTCAGAAGCCCAGGTTCGAACCCGGTACCATCTGAAACCATAAGGACTTACAGTCGAAGCGCTAACCGCTAAGCTAAGAAGCTTCTTATCGTATCTTGCAAAATAAACAGTCTATAGCTAATGTTGTATGATGTCAGTCGTCGGTTACGGTTCAAAGGTCAAGTGATCCTGACGCGCGAGTTTAAAAATTTTGACCCATCCAACGCCGCTAAAGGAGTATTCACATCAAAAAATGAATTGGTCTGGGTGGAGTAGTCAAAAATCTAGATTTAAAATTGATTGATAAATCATTCATTGGTTCCGGCAGTTCGTGAGAATATCGGCAGACGCGTCCACTGTCGCCTCAAAGACATAAAGGAGATATTTGAATTGGTTAGGGCGAGTTCTGGTAGCTTAGTGGTTAAAGCATTGCCCCTGTAAGGCAAAGATCGCGGGTTCAAAACCCGTCTAGACAGATTAAATTTTTCTATTGAAATCAATTTGGATATTGGTCAGACTTAAAATCTTACGTAAAGTAGGTTTTAGCGCAATTGCTATAGATAGAATGTGTGTAAACAGAACTTCGGTCGCTATAACTGACAACCACGTAGGCCAGCCGTGGGCATCTGCCAATCACTACATAGTATAAAACAAAGTCGCTTTCTCTGTCCCTATATCCCTTTGTATGCTTAAATCTTTAAAACTATATAACGGATTTTGATGCGATTAATTTTAATAGATAGAGTGATTCATGAGGAATATTTATATGTATAATACGTGTTTAATATAGTAGAGGGTGCAGCGGGAACGGGATCTGACGCCACGTGGGTGGAAAAATATTGGCGGTACGAAGTTCGCCAGGTCAGTTATAGTATTGAAATAAAGCTATTTGTGACGGACCCCTCGTGATCATGGCCTGTACTGTACCTGTATCGTAATAAAACCTTTTTTGTTCTTCTGTGCGTAATGTTTGTCATAAGAGATTTTTCAATTTCATTATCTTTGTATTATAGTATCAGAGTAGATAAAAACAATAACGCTAAACAAATGACATTAGAATCCGGTCAAAATACTTTTATCTCAACTGTACTTGACTTAACACTTAAAACCTTTTCACTAATGAAACGCCGCTTCATTATAAGGAAATAACAACAGTATGATAGTAAAATCACACTAAAATCAATACCGTTCCCGGCCCCAAGCCCCGGATCCGCAGAGCCGCAAAATATAAATTGGCCTTCATATATTTCAGTGGGGAACAAAAGTGTTTTGAAAAGTAGTTCGCATTTTGCCCTTAATTCCTTTAGTTTTACAACCTTTTTGGGCGTTTTTGGACCTTCGGTGTTGCTATGAAAATACGATGGATACTGCGTGGCTCTTTGAAGTCCATTGCGGGTTAAAAAAAAATTTTTAAAGTTGTTTTCTTATGAAAAAATATGTTTCTTTGGTATTAAAAGATTTTTAATAACAGATTCGATATTAGTTTTACTTCCAAAAATGTTTTTTTTTTTTTGATAAATAATGCAAAATTTTATATTTTTTAATTGTTTTTTCGCATTTTGAATATAAGGTATACTATTAAAAAGTGCTTTTTAGTACGAATAGACTGAACCAGGGCGGTACTACTTTTTTAATTAAGTAACATTGACACATGTTGTGAGTGTACAGTCGCCTTTAAAAGGTACTGAACACAAACAAACAAAAGTAGGTATTTTATTTTATTAGTTACACCTTCTTCTCCCTTAGATTTAGCTTTTATGGGAGTAACCGGCCATCTTACCTCCAAATCGCAAGAAATATACCTGAAAAATAAACTAATACACAATGAAAATATTCGTTTTGAAGATTTAATGCAAAAAATATCAATTTTTGCTTTAAAGTTCAATATTTCGCTAACATAAAAAGCAATGTATTGAAAAGTAATCGGGTTGCCTCTCGTAGTGGCCGCTAGGGGATGTTTTATAAGGGTTGTTTGGATAGGCCGACCTTTTTTAGCCTTCCCCCCTCAGATAGTTTTAGTTCGGTCCGCTGTAAAATTGTACGAATTACGTTCGGAAAGTTACGCGGGGTATTGCGTTTTTAGAGCCTTTATTAGTTTAGAAAATTGATTGCAGAATTGGGCTCTTGATGTTTTGGGATACACATATGTACATTCACGACTTGAGTTCTTCCAACAGGTAGGCAGGGATGTGTGCACGGCTTACTTCGTTTTAAACTTTTATACCAAATAGTTAATATGTATTTTTGTTCCAAAGAATATTATGTAAAGAATATTATTAATCAAAATTACTTATGTTATATTTCAATTCACTATGTTTTTAAATACCAGGAAAGCTCTACAGAAATAGCAGCATCGCATCGAATCAAATGAGTCTTCATAACTATTTTAACAATCTGAGAGTTCATAATATAATGTAGAATAACTCCTCTTTGTCGTCATCTTAGCTTTAGGACCACTCGTACCTGAGGTCTTCAGCCCGGAGTATTGAGTATTAAGTATTCCCACTTTTAGTGATGTTAGGTATTTTTAATGATGTTATTAAAAGCTAGTCTTAACAGTATCGAGTAAGCGTTCGTAAGTTCCTGTCTCATAGGACAGGAATCACGCGTTTTCCCTATGGCGTTTTTTATCCTAAAATATTTCTGTTGGTGAGGCTATTGGCACACATATTATCTGCCCTCTTAGTAATATTATCCATTCAATTTTTACACGTTCTCAGCATCATAAAAGCACATAATTAATTGACCACAAAATTTAATGATTATATTCAAATATCTTCAATGAAAACACTTGTACTATTCCACATTATTTATTAAATTCCTGACCGGTTTCGCATTACGGCACTATCAAAGGTTGATACGTGTTTTTTTTTATGTATTCATATATTTAAATATATCATAACTACGGAGGCCAGAATATGATTAAATCATAATTTACACCCTACACCTTAGAAAGAAACCCGCATATTCTAAATTTAAAGTTGCCCGATCCGTCTTGGTGGCGGTACATTTTTACCCCCTTTTAACACCCCGTTTGCCCCCTGAAACTTTGACGTTTCCGTGGAGGTACAACTATGCCCCCCCCCCTGAAGCCGCCGTGCGGTTGGCGCCGGTTTAATCAATTTTTCAACTTCATTTCGTGGCTAGCTTAATTAATTTTCCTTGTAATCTTAGTTTTTTGTTTTTGGATTGTAGTGTTAAGGGGATTTGTTTTGTTTTAATAAGGTTTGTTTTGATCGTAATACACACACATATTTATATTTTGTTTATTCATATATTTGAAAATAGAACACTGATTAGTAAATTAAATAAGAACCGATGCTCTTTTTGAAGAATCGTGTATTGTAGTCGCTTACAAATACAGCTAAAGCGTGCTCCAAATTGACCACCTTTTATGGGTTTCAAGTCATTATTTCTTAATAAAAGATACCATTATTCTTAAACAGTAAAAGTAACCGATAAAACAAAGTTCTTCAGAATTCAATTAAGCGTGAGACATAATGTAATCCACCGACATCTTGCCGCCGTACCGAATTCAAATGAAGGCTGACATTCTGCATAATATTGTCATAACAAACGCCGGGGTTGTGCTGACGAACATATTACTTTGGTACAAGTTCGATAAAATGCTTTCAAGATTTTAATCTTAATATATAACTAGCTGTTGCCCGCAGCTCCACCCGCGCAGAATACTGATTCTATTCCTCCATTATATTATAATAGATAATATATAAACCTAAGTATAACCTAATTACTCAATCTATTATTGGAAACTGCATTAAAATCCCTTGAGTACTTTAAAAGAATGACAGCCGCCGTGGCGCAGCGGTAGTAAACGTGGCCGCAGGAGCGCGGGTTCGATCCCGACTCAGTGCAAATATTTGTATGCATGAATTTGCATTGGTCTGGTCGTGCCTTGGAGAGCACGTCAAGCTATCAGTCCCGGTTGCCATACGAACATGTATGGCAGTCGTTACGGGTACGGCTCTGAAAAATCCAACAACTCGTCTAACTGCGATGCTTCGATATCGCCTTTGGGTTGTGCAGGTCAGATCGTAGTCGCTTCACGGAAAATGTCGAAGTCTAGCCATATCTGCAGTTAATCTGTTAAAAGAGAACCCCAGACTCCAAGTTCATAGCTTTGGATGTGACTGGGATTAAAAATAGGATGACGAAGACTTTAAAAGACCTAAGCGAAGACAGACAGAGACTTTAATTTTTTCGCCAGTGCCCTACGCGACAAAATTTTCGTCCTCACCACTTGAATGGTTGGCAGTCCTCAACTGTGCATTTCTCTAGAAACTTCCAGCCTCGCACAGTTAAACTGTGGAATGAACTGTCCCTGCGGTATTTCCGGACCGATACGACCTTCAAACCTTCAAGGAAAGGGCGTACTCCCACCTTAAAGGCCGGCAACGCACTTAGAACCCTTCTGCTGTTCCAGGTGTGCATGGGCGGCGGTGATCGCTTACCGTCAGGCGAACCGTCTGCTCGATTGCCTCCTATGTCATAAAAAAGACGCAAGTCCCGACATCGAACTTGAATAAATTCGAAACCAATTGCAGCACTATATGTACTTACCGACGCGTATAAAAGACATGGTTAGCGGTGAAGTAACTATGATGGAATTGAACCCACTGCAACCATATGGCGTTCTGACACAGGTGCCTTTTGCCAGGAACCTGGGGTACCATATAAAGAAAGTTTCCAGGCATCGCGGAAGATATTGTCCACCAGTATTTTTAGTAGTTTCCCTCATTAGGTTCTAAAATTGTACAGTTAAAATAAGTATTTGTCTGTTTTTTTAACTGTCACAGCATAATTCCACCACGTAAATATAATATCCAATCAAGAATTCAAAATATAAAAGAAACACCCTTTACATTTCCAAATCATGATTGTTCAAAGAGTAAACAAAACCAACCGCACAGAAATCAACGAATTGTTTTTTGCCTACGAGCACGTTACGTAGTACAAAGACAAACATTAAGTTGGTAAGTAGCGACTTTGGAGAGGCGCTCAGGAAACTCTTGAAACAAAGGAAGGTAATTGAAAATTCTATCAAAACTTGCCACGAACGAAGCCAACGAAGCTAGTTGGAGTTGTAGGTACTAGTGCTGGGACACGGTAGCTACCTAATACATAGTTATATATAGTTTATTGTTATATATATTTGAGGTTTTTTGTAACATATTTTATTATTAGCTCTAGTGATTTAAAATCCGAGAAAATTCTCAGAATGAAAGTAATATGGGGATGAAATTGACAATCTATTGCTGGATATATTGAAATCTTGAAGTTCATTGTTATATGTTGAAGTAAAAGTAATGAATGATATAGGTATTACGTTTCAAGAACTTTTTTATACAGTTAAGGTGGCAGACAAGCACACGGCCCACCTGATGGAAAGTGGTTACCGTGGCCTATGGACGTTTGCAACTCCAGGGGGGTCACATTCGTGCTGCCGACCCTGAGTGTAGAAGATAAAGTAGGAATAGCTTTTGGTCATCACACAGACAGCACTATAACTCTCAGTACTATTCTGTGGGAAGGAGGTACTTCCCCAGTCGGCCTGCTCAATTTCATTATGTTTGGAGTGAATTGGTATATAAATTATATAATAGACAACATCTAATTATGAAATGAAAATCATGTCTAAGTACACACACTCGCAGCTATCTGTAGTTTTAAAACATTCATTTCTTTTTTTTTTCATTTATTCGAAAACAGTGATACATGGAGTGACCAGCTGCTTTCCTAGATAGGCTTCAGCTACATGACTTCGCTTTTTATATACCTAATTCCGCCTTGCCAAGATACACGTCTTACCTCTTCCAAATTTAAATCTCTAGTGGCTTTCAACACCTTAGGTACATAGAATAAACAAATAAATACAAACATACACATATAATATTAGTAGAACAGTAATAAGTATCATACCGACGATAAAAATAGTCAATTAATAATAATAATAATCGGTAACAGGTACATCCCTATTTCGGAACGAACGTTCTAAATTAAGTTCCGTTTTGCCTTGAGTTTGACGATCAAAAGTCCAAGTCATAATTTCTTCAACGTCTTATTCCTGTACTAAATTATTATGAAAACTCTACCATTTATAGATAGGTATTAAAGTTTGATACAAAATAACAGCAGATTGATATGTACTTTTTATCATTGTAAAACAAATTCTAGTCTAGCATTTAAGCCAAATCTATTATTTTATAATGTGTACACAATCGAATTGGATAAAATAAAAAAGATAAAAGATTTCCTGTAAAGATAGATGTAAATGTGGAAATAATTATTTATTTATTTTATTTTTTATTGTATACATAAATTACATTTACACAAAATAGTGACATGTTACTTACAAAGGCGAACTTAACTCAAAGTTGAGTTCTCTTCCAGCAAACTCGGGAGTGCATAGAGGAATTGCAATACGAGAGGCAAAGTCTAGTACATGAAAGTGGAGATTTTGAGGTAAGAGGTATACGAAATGTATACCCCTGGTAATAGGCATACATATACATACATACATATATACACACATACATACATACATACTATCCAATCAATACTAATATTATAAATGCAAAAGTAACTCTGTCTGCCTGTCTGTATGTTACACTTTCACGCTAAACCACTGAACCGATTTTGATGAAATTTTATAATAGGGGTATATTAGACCTTGAGAATGGACAAAGGCTATTTTTGGTCGCGATAACCGACATCCACGCGGGCGGAGCCGCGGGCCATTCACAAGTATCTGTAGTGTTAAGGCGAATTGAAATCGCATTTGGTGCAGTCGTTCGAAAGTTATGAGCGTAGGTATTAAGTTCGGCAAAGCGTTTTCACACTCATCCGATATCCGATATCGGAGGACGACAAATGTATGAGATATCTAACTATCTTTCACATTGTCCGGCTCGATATCGGTTATAGGAGCCAACACCACTGTGTTACCCCGATATCGGAAAGCAGAGACTAAAACAGTAACTGTAAGCAATTTTCGATCTTAATGACATTTTCTTGGTTACGTTTCTTTTCACGTCAATAAATGACGCTGATCAGGAATATATAGAGTAACATAAAAATATGAAAATAGCTTGCATTGCTTTTTTTCATCACTAACATCCCTAACTAGTCTGTACTTTCGAGAAAATCGCCGTATTGGGTCGATTTTATCGGAGAAAACAGCATATGTCTATCGGAGGTCGACTATCGGCGCCCGACACCGATATCGGATATCGGATGAGTATGAAAACGCTCTTAGACACATTGAAACTTTGCTAATCAAGTTAGATCTGTGCCTCGAGCCCGAATAATATTCGAATTCGTAACGTACACGTATCAAGAGAACGGAGCATTTTTTTTTTTTTTTTTTTACGTGCGGGAAATCCCCACGGATACCCGCCCCTCCGGAGCCGGAGGGGTAGGTTATGTCGGACTCGAACCGACTAAACCGCACGCCGTCTGTGGGTCGTGGTGCTAGGCCGAAGGTGAGGTTGTCTTGCGACATATCCCTCGCACCCCGGCTGACCCAGGGCCATCCCTTTCGGTCTGGCCCTCCTCGGGAGGTGGGGACCACGCCGTCCCCGACTCAACCCCGGTGTGGGGAGGCGCGCATCGCCCTACGATGCGCGCCGCCGCCGTGGCCTGCTTCTGCTAGGGTGACGGGTGGCTCCACCCGTCACCCTCAGGCCCGCGCTCATGGGGGGCGGAGGTCTGTAAGCGCCCTCCGACGCCCGAGCCGCCTTCGGGCGCGAGCAGCGATGTCCGCGAGTCTTTCTCGCTCACCGCGCCGCGCCCGCTCTGCTGTCTCCTTCGCGAGCATGACCTGCTCGCAGAAAGAGGCGCTGGCCGCCCACGCATCCGCGCAGCGGACCATCGCCGCGAGCAGGGTGGAGAGCGTGAGCACTCTCACCCCCAGGGCCTGCACAAGCTCCCGCCTCGGCGCCTCAAACGCCGGACACTCGGTGAGCGTGTGCAGCCCCGAGTCCACGCTCGCGTCGCAGTGATGGCACTCGGGCGTTGGCTCAATACCCATCAGATGCAGATACCGCCCGAAGTAACCGTGCCCGGTTATCATCTGCGTCTGACGGTACGAGAGGCTCCCGTGTGGCCTCTCTAGCCACTCCCCCATGATGGGCCTTACCGCCGCAATCACGGCGTGCCCTGAGAACGGAGCATGGCGATTGGCCGCCTGCCTACTGTGAACCAATCGCAACGCTTCATTTTCTCGATACGTTTACGTTACGAATTCGAATGTTTTTCGTGCTCGAGGCTCTGATGCTGTTTGTACATACATATTGGCGATTCATGTTTATTATAGATAGCTGTTGCCCGCGGCTCCGCCCGCGTGGATGTCGGTTATCGATTAGTGTTGAGTTGACGCTAGTTTTTAAAATAAATGTAGGCTAAGTTACTCCTTATTACATCAGCTACCTGCCAATGAAAGTCCTGTCAAATTAGATGGAACAAACAGACAGGCAGACAAAAATTGTAAAAAATGTTATTTTGGTGTATGTACCTACCGTACTGTATTCATATGCATGTAGTAAAAAAAAAATATTTCAATATTGCAAACAGAGTTTCACTAACCATTTGCATAAAAAAACCATATAATTTTTCGGCATTACACTAATTATTTTATGCATAAAAAAATTTGCATATTTGTCTTAATCATTAATAAAATTAGCATAAAGCATAAAATTTAAAAGCTAAGTCGATGGAGCCCTGCTTCTCGGGGCTCGTATTTCTTCTTGCGTTAGCACAAGAAACCTAACACTAACCTATATCTACGCGGTGTCCACGAGCTCGCTTCGCTCGCTCCCTACCGCTGCATTAGTTGATGATGTTGTATTGTATGCTTTATATAATAACAACATTGCAAATTATAACTATGCATAAATATAATTATGCCACAGTACAATGCTGCTAAAAATCAATTATGACCAAGTATAATTATGCCAAAAAAGGTATGCCAAATTCATTGTGTCAACACATTTTAGAATTATGTACATATATTATGTTAACGAAAGGGATACCACAAACAGACACTCCAATTTTATTTATATGTATAGTTTCTTTACGCCATAAAAGAGTAATAAAATACGTCAAACTTCAAAATAAAAATCTTGAGACGTTAAATTATAACTACCTATCGATTACCAATTTTTACCACAATCTCACACACACACATATACACAATAAAAATACACATACAATAAATATAGCTTTAGTGCGTTTGTACTTGCAATACGATGGTTTCAAACGAGCTGGAGCTAATTTAAATTTCTATTAAAACTTGGCAGTCGTGGCGCGCACTGTCAAAGGCAATCACAATGTTTTGTGTACACAATAAAGCCCTAGTTATATGTTCAATGCTTGGGGCAAGATACTAAGATTATGGTAAAGGCAGAAAAGTGACGGGAAAGTCATTGAACTTTCTTTTTAATTATTTATAAATTTATTAGCTTTTGCCCTCGATTCCGCCTTCGTGAATTTCGGTTTTCGCGACTTAACAAAGCCTATGTCTTTTCTCAAGGTCTAATGTAACCCTATCCCAAATGTCATCAAAATCGGTTTAGTGGTTTAGGCGTGAAAGCGTAACATACAGAAAGACAGACAGACAGATAGACAGAGTTCGCATTTATAATATTAAGTATGGATGAATTATTATTTACACACACACACACACAACACACGTGCGCGTGTGTATGTATACATAGCAAACCCGGCATATCTTTTGATTACCATACAAGACTCTGAAGAGGCTTTTCTCTGGGGATTGAGGGGATAGAAAAAACATCCCGAATTTAAAACCCAAAATAAGCCAAATTGCGGACAGTAGAAGTGCAAGAATGGGCTCTGGGCTTCAAACTGCAAACGATTATTATTATAATTTTTTTTTATAGGACACGTCAATTTGACTTTACCTTGCCTGATGGTAAGCTGAAGGCAAAGTCTTAGGAGAGAGGGCCACCATTATACACACGTGCCATGTTAACAATGGTGGCACTCAGCTTGACGGCCTCATTAGATGCTTTTTCACGCCCCGCTTAAAGGACCCGGGACTGTAGGAAGAGGGAAACACGTGAGCTGGCAAGGTATTCCAGGTCTTAATTGTGCGACAAAGGAAAGAGTCACCGAACCGCTTGGTTCTTGAAGGAATGTTCTGCACCGTATGCGGGTGACATCTAAGTCCTGCACATGTCGTCCTGTATAGGAAAGGAGAGGGTGGGACTAATTGGAATAGCTCTTCAGAACATTCACCATGGTAGAGACGGTAAAATACTGCCAAGGAAGCAACATCTCTACGCAACTGCAAAGGCTCGAGGGTACTCGTGACCTCAGGATTTCCGATAATGCGGACCGCTCGTCGCTGCAACCTGTCGAGAGCATCTAATAAGTACTTTGCGGATCCATCCCAGAGATGCGAGCAGTATTCCACGCAGGAACGAATTTGTGTCTTGTATAGAAGACACCGTTGCTCCGGCGTGAAAAACCGTCTCACTCTGTTCAGGACTCCGAGTTTACGCGAGGCTGTTTTGATGATACTCTCGATGTAGTTTTTGTTATGTAGTTTACAGCGAACATCCATACCGAGGATATTGAGGTTATCCTGCAGTGGCAGTGGCGTGCTCTGAAGAGTGGGAAGGGGAAGGAAAGAAGATACCTTTGCTGTAAACGCACATGCCTGCGTCTTCTTGGCATTGAACTCGACCAAGTTCTCGGAGCCCCATTGGGAAATGTGGTTCAGGATCCGGTCAAGCTCAGTGACAAGAAGCTGACTTTTTTCCGCGATATGTGTCTGCTTATCCGCAGGACGTCCTTGATAACTCTCGTGTAGGGTGCTATCATCCGCATAACAATGAATGCTGCCGGTCGACAGCATGTCATTGATATGCAGAAGAAAGAGAGTTGGCGATAGGACAGATCCCTACGGTACGCCGGCATTTACCTGCAAGAACTCCGAGGCTCGTCCATCACAAAGGACGCGAATACGGCGCTCCTGCAAGAAGCCGGCAACCCAGTCGCACAGTCTAGGAGGCAGACCAAAGGCTGGCAGCTTGGAAAGAAGCGATTTGTGCCAAACTCTATCGAAAGCTTTGGCGATGTCAAGACTAATTGCCAATGACTCGCCGTGCTTGTCTATAGCCTCACCCCAAATATGGTTAACATACGCCAGAAGATCACCCGCTGACCGGTTCGGCCTGAAGCCATATTGCCGGTCATTAATTAGGGAGTGATCTTCAAGGTGACGCATGAGCTGTTTGTTAATAATGTGCTCGAACACCTTGCACAGCACTGAGGTGACGGCTATGGGTCGATAGTTGTTTGGGTCTGAGCGATCCCCCTTCTTGGGGATCGGCTGTACATTCGCCTCTTTCCAAGACGAAGGCACTGTACCAGAGCTGTAGGACAGCCGGTACAGCTGCGCAAGCATTGGGGACAACTCCGCTGCACATTTTTGCAGAACCACCGCCGGAATACCGTCCGGACCACTGACTTTCCGGACATCGAGTGACTGCAGTACTGCTCGGACATCGCGTTGCCTGATACGAATATCAGGCATTGCATGGTCACTGATGGGCAGTGTCGGCGGCTCCGTACCGAGTTGGCCGCAAAGAGATTAACCAGCAAATTTGCTTTGTCTTGCGGCTCATGAGACAGGGATTCATCGGGATTGCGCTGCGGGGGCAGCGAAGGCTGGCAGAAGTTGGCTTGCACGGCTTTGGCCAGTCGCCAGTAACCACGGCTGCCCGTGGGATGCGCTGCCAGCTCCTGACCAAGCCGAGCTATGCGCTGGGCATCCGCTTTGACATAAGCCCTCTTGCAGACCTTTGTGGCTCTGTTGTACGCCGCCTTGAAGTGGCCCACGCTGGGATCGCACGTAGCGCGCGCCCTCATCCAAGCGCGGTGCGCAGACTGTTTATCATTAACAGCCTCCGCGCACTCGCGCCCTAACCAGGGACGCGCTCTGCGTACACCGGTTACATCAGTGTAGGGGATATAATATTCCATGCCCAGACTGATCTCACCGGCGACAGCAGTTGCGGCCTTCAGATGGGTTCTTACCCTCAAAGCAGCGTTCAACCCACGGGACGGTCGCAAAATAATCACGCAGTCCATCCCAGTCCGCTGACGAGTAGTGCCAGAGACGCCGCTTCCCCTGCGCGGGTCGTGGGGGCGCTATACTCGTAATGGGCACAATGGTCGGATTCACCTAAAGCGGCGCTCACCGAAACACTGTACTGGTCCGGGTGACTCGTCAGCAGGAGGTCTAGCAGAGAGGGCTCATGGTCCGACCTTTTTGGTATCCTAGTGACCTCGTGTACCAATTGGGTCAGGCCATGTGCCAGAGCAAATGCATGGGCGGCTCTTCCCGCGTGGGTTGTTTCGGCGGAGCCCAACCAGAGCTCGTGGTGGGCGTTGAAATCCCCCAAAGATCCCGCATCATCTGCCGCCTGACTCAGGTATTCAAAGAGTCGAGTTGTCTCGGTATCTCTTGTATGGGAGCGGTAGAGGCACACATAGATCTGACTCGTAGAGCCATGGTCTATGTGTACCCAAAGGGTGGAAAAGGACGGGTCCTCTAGGCAGCGCATACGGCGACAACAAACATCCGCCCTGACATACACACACACCCCGGCTTTTGAGCGGAAATTCTCCTCAAGGACATAGCCGGGGTAGAGCAAGTAGATCGTGTCATCAGGGCGGCGTATTTGTGTCTCCGTAAGAAACAGCATCGCCGTCTCCAGGTGTTGGTAGACGGCGTTGAGGTTTGTATGGAGTCCACAGATGTTCGTGGACTCCACCTCAAATAGCGAACCCGAGGGAGAGTTTTTAGCCGCTGTGTAGACCCATCTTCTGTTGTGCGCTGCCATTAGGATGAAGAGGGAAGGCGTGAAAAAGGGGCGATTGTTGTCGCAGCACCGCGTGACAAAGCGTGGGATATTGGTTTAATCTATGAATGTGAGGTATGGCGAGAGCCGACGCGCCGAACGGAAGGGCCCCCGTACCCCCCCCCCCCCCGAGTATGGTCGCCGGGCTCCCTCGTCCGGTCACCAACCGGCACGACGAGCCATATCGGGATTATGCGCGACCTGGTGGGGCAGCCTCCCAGGTTGGTTAGTCCCGGTTGGGCCCCTGTACTATGCCGCGGGCGGCCAGCGGCACCACCGTTTCTACAGGTCTCCCTGCTCGGCGCGTCGCCCCGCGCTATCCCCCACTAGACTACGCCAAGACCCACCGGTCCCACTAGTGCTGCGACCACAATCCCCCCTGCCCGGCTATGCACTTGCTGACCCCTGAACGCAATCCAACCGAGATTGGATTACTATGGAGGGTTTTTCGCAAAAGTGCACGATGCTACTCACCCGGTCGAAATTTATGACAAATTTGTGCCATCAAATTTCTACCACTCATAAAATCAAATTTCTACCACTCATTTAAACGGGGTTTGGTGCTCGGATGAAGAAGAATTATACTTTTGTGTCGCTATTATCAACAATATGTTAACATTTTCCCAACTTCAGTTTAAAGCGGTATTCCCCAATGCAACTGCATAAGCAATTACTAGTTAACTCCATTTATGGAAGCTAAGCGAAGTTTTTATTATAGTTGCAGTTTTAGGTACACGAGCATTTGCGCAAATTTACAAACCAAAGTTACAAACTACGAGTATACAAAATTTTGTAAAATAAATAACGTTTTTCTTAATCGAGTCTCAATAGCAATTTTATTATAATTAGTGCGAAATATTGCTTTAGACAATATATCTAATCTAATATATCATACTAGGTTATCGCGACCAAAAATAGTACTTTCTTAACGTCTAGTCTACCCCTATGTCAAATATCATTAAAATCGGTTCAGTCAGGGCTTGAAAGACGGACAAACAGACACACACAAACTTTTCCATTTATAATAGATATCAGTATGGATATGTACATCGTGATTGTATTCTCCAAAATGTTTTAATGTTATTGGCGTTGTAGTGAAAAGGGTTGGCCTTGGCACGACTCCGCTGCAGCACCAACAGTCTCCTGAATGTGTTCAAGGAAAGGTGGGACTCCCCTTTGTTGCGGCACTGGATGACACTTCACACGTGTCACAGGTCGCGGAGTGTTGTTTATTGGTTATTATTTATAATTACTAACATTAGTTCTTAAGTTAAATTGTTACTAACACTATGGATCAATGGTCTGAAAATAAATGATTTTTTTTTTAAAGTATGAATGTAGCGGAATTTAGGAGTAGAGGTAAGCCCAAGAAAAGAAGGATGAATTGCGTGGAAGAGAATATGGTAAGGAAGGGAGTGACTAAGGAAATTATATCTGACAGGAATGTATGGAGAAGAATGACATGTTGCATCGACCCTAATTAATTGGATCAAGGGCAGGTAGATGATGATGATTGGCATTTTTCCCGGTCCGTTATTTCTGCACACAACATACAATCCCGAATCTTTAACAATAACGACACGTACAGTTTTTAACCGCGCATCGGTACCGCGTTTCTATCCATCGTTTTGGACTGGCGCGTGGTAAATCCTTCGTTTCCATCCTGTACGTGTAAACGCAGCTATTACGGTAGGCAGAGATAATGTTTTTTAACTTGCTGCGATCCTAGCATCCATCTTTCGCTTCTTCTACTTACGTGAATTGTTTTCATAAATGCTCAAATATTTCGGATACTCTTACTGTTGACATGCCATTTATTTAAAATGCCCTCGATTTGATTGACGTACTCTTGCTTCATAAATCTAATTCTTTCTCCTCCTTTGAATAAAGGCTCATTACGAATTTTTTGAGAGCGACTTCTGTCTAACCCCCTATATCCCAACCTGGCGAAGAAAACCTGTCAGATCCTCGTCCGACAATTTTATTAACAGAGGTAATCAGCATCAGATCTAGTTTGATGAAAAAATACTCAAAATGTTTATTTCATATTTCCTTCTTCCTCTTGACTTTTTGTCATACCTTTATTTTTGATAATGATACAATGAAAACCAATAAAACAGTTTGATATGCTCTTAATACTTTAAAGTGTTGAAATCATTTTGAGATTTCGTAGTCGAGATAGTTCTAACGTTGACTGTAACGGTTTGCGAGTGAGGTTGTTTATTTATTTATTTATACACAATATACACTGTCATTACAGATGACTTCAATTCAATAGTGCAGAGTTAAAAATTATGAAATAATTACTTAACAAAATAAAAAACACAGGCAACTTACAACATATATCGCAATTAGTTTAAAAAAAAAGACGGGTTGCACTCTGGGAGTGCCGACAGAAGTGAAAACTTTTTTTCTTTCTTTCTTCGTTATATACATAGAAAAAGATAAAAAAAACATACCATACAATACCATACCTATAATACAGCGTCAATCATAGACCCTATCACTAATTTTCTGCTAATTTTCTATCAGAAGAAATTAATAAATTACAAAAAGATAAAATAATCACAAAAAGTAATGAATTACAAAAAGAAGAAATAATCACAAAAAGTGTCAGAACTATCTGGAACCATAAGGACTTACAGTCGAAGCGTTTACCGCTATGCTGCAAAGCTATTTATCGTATATTGCAAAATGGGCAGTCTATAGCTAATATTGTATGACGTCAGTCGTCGGTTACGGTCCAAAGGTCAAGCGATCCTGACGCGCGAGTTTAACAATTTTTACCCATCCAAGGCCGCTAAAGAAGTTTTCACTTAAAAAAAAAAACAAAACAGTTCTTACATATTTTTATAATCAATAAATAATAATTAAATAATATACATCTCACATATACATAAAAATCAATTAAAACTAATAATAGTTATAAAAAATAAAAAAAGTTAGTTAGTATGGCCCTGAAAGTCTAGTACACTACTACCGGGCTGTTACCGCAATAATTATGGCATTGTAAAGTGTCAATGTTATATCAATCAATATATCAATAAATTTAACAGTAAATCGTAGCTACACCTAGGCATTGTTGAAATTATGGCGGCCCCCTAAAATCCAACTACGTCCTGATCGTCCACCTGAATCTCGTGGGGGGCGGACACACGGAAACAAATTTACTGACGTAACTGACTCTGGTAAACTTGACATTGGTGTCACGCCATTAATTGATTTTATAATACATTTTACTGGACGTTGGCAAAATTGTGTCGATTTGCTGCAGAGGACATTTAGAAGTTGAAGTTGAAATTATGGCGATAATTATTGGCATATTCACGGTGCTATGGCTCCAGCATAAGATCATCAACCTATCTGCCTAAATAAAATCTCATATTACAGTAAAATATCTGAACCCCTCAATCTTCCAAGTACCCAAGTACCCAAGTTAAACCAGTTTTTGTCAACCAAATTGATTACGAATTTAAATCTAAATTCAATTTACAAACTTCAAACGCTCGAGTTTGAAGGCTTTCGATTTAACAAGATAGATATAAGTTTTAATTACTTTTCTTTGAACGTACCTATATATAAACATTGAACAACTTTCGTGTTTCTTAAGTAAATGAAAATACTTGGCATTTTATTGCTTGTGTAGTTCATAAGGATTTACACAGTTAATAATATGTTCTAGATTAAATATTTTGTTAAATCAAAACAAATTAGGCTAAATTATGGAAGTCTTACAGGGGCACCTGTCGTTTTAAGATACATTTCTCCACAGAAACTCATTCTTACTTGTCAGTACTGATTTTCAACTAACCAACTATTGACTTTCATTTCTTCTGGGTAATGAATTTGATATTTGACTAACTAGTCAAATAAGTTACTTTTTACTAAATTGCAAAGCGTTAAATTATAAGGAAATATGTATTAAATAATTCATTGTGCCGTCATTTAATTTAAGAGTCAAATTATTTACTAATATAGGTTCGAGGGAAGATTAAAAATAAATAAAATGGATAAAATAAAAACAGACGCAACTTCTACCACTCTTTTACCGTTCTAGAGACTATTATATGAGGTTCTTCAAGGAGGGCATTAGAAGGTTTTCTCAGGGTCGGCAGCACGAGTGTCGAGTTCCCTGCATCAGCATAGGTCCATAGGCCGCGATAACCACTTTCCATCAGGTGGGCCGTGTGCTTGTCTTCCATCTAAGTGATATATAAAATAATAATAATAAGTTCTAGACCGATGTTTCCGCTACTTTTCAGCAGCCATGTTCGCGGCTAAAAAGTAGCCGAAACGTCGCGCGTCGGTCTAAAAATAAATAGTAACAAATAAATATAGCACCGCAATAGAATTCGTTGACAAGTGGTTTTATTTCCAAGAGTGATATTCGCGTAAATTTGAGAAAATATCATAAATAATTTCGTTCGAAAATACGCAATTTCATTTTTTGAATTTGGAACGGGATGCAGAAACTAGATAAATGATTATTGAACTTCGACACTTATTTTCATAACCAAAGCGCGCCTTCTTGTAATGTCATCACAGCAAGTGGCCTGTTGTGGCTGGTCAATTAATAGTCTTTTAGCATACCAATTTTTTATGCCAGCCAGTCTAGTAGGCCTACAAGTCCTTATTATAGGTGGCATTCGTTTTCAACAAACCTAAAATATTCTCAAGACATATTCACCATTTTAAATAATACCCCATAAACATCACCATATATTTATAAAATAAATAGAGCACATAAAAGCCAGCAGCACGAACACATTACAGCTATAGTACATACTTGTAACGATTCGCCTCACCCCCCACCCCCTCCCCAAGACGTGGAATATTTACATAAATTTACAAATTTCGCCGCGAAATAAAATTTTCTAGGGCTGTCGCGCACATATTTGTTGGACTCGATGATTTATGAAGTCCATCTTTGTATCTGACGGCAGTGTAGCCGAAAAATTGAGAATTGTGTTTGACTTGTATCTTGTATACTATGTGCAGTATATATATAGTATTTATAGTATCCATACTTCCGTACTAATATTATAAAGTTTACCGGACCACGGCTGGACGATAAAATCAGTTAATAGCATTACTAACTGTGCCGATAGTGTGTAGCCGCCGAACGCTACCGGACAGTTCTAGGCCGGACAGTCCTTAGCGAACAAGCACAGGCCTGTCGACCGACGTCTCGTCAGTATTTTTCACGTAATAACCTTAGAATAACACAGTACAATATTATTATTCTTTTGTCTGAGGTAATAACATTATGATGACATGTACCTACATCACTAGTTTTTAATAAGATTTTATTCATTTCATGTACAGCATCGTTTATATTTCTTATGCACATAGTCCATAAAGTCCAAAATAGCTAACACCTATTTCTCACAATGATTTTCACGTTTTTATATAAGAATAACGTAGTGCAAGCTATTTTCAACCTTATTGAAATCACAACGCATCTTTTTTTTTCTTATCTTCGTGATCAGCGGCATTTATATATGCGAAAAAACATGTAACCAAGAAAATGTCAAAAAGGTCGAAAATCACTTGCACTGTTTTGCACGACGACTCACAACTGCTAGTATGTGGTCGCAAAACTGACAACAGTGAATTGCCGGCAGGCCAAAATGGCTTTCGCGTGTGTTTCGGCTTAGGACTGCAGGCCGCCGAACAGACAGAAACTGCAGGCGGACTGCAGGCGGACTGTTCGTGAATGAGCGAAAGTAACTCTGTCTGTATGTCTGTATGTTTCACTTTCACACCTAAACCACTGAACCGATTTCGTTAAAATTTGGTATAGTAAAGGTCAGACCTTGAGAAAGGACAAAGGCTATTTTTGGTCACGATAACCGATATCCTCGGCAAAAGCTAGTAATATTATAAATGCATGAGTCTCTGAGAACTCTGTCTAACCTGATTTTAATGAAATTTGATATACGGGTAGATTAGACATTGAAAAAGGACTTAAGCTATGTTAACCTACATCCATGCGGGCGGAGCCGCGGGCAACAGCAGCTTTATAATAATTATGCAACTTTCAATTTCAAAAACCTCATTTCCAATTCACTAAAAAACCGACTAACTCGATTTGCCAACCCTAATACTAGAGTATAGTTGTCGGGCCGCCCCCCAGGTAGTCGGGGAGCTAGGGTGGCGTCGTTTTTCATGTTTAATTTTAACTTTGCAAAACCGGCGTTTTAATAAACGCTGGCCGTCTTTCGCGCTCAGAATTTTATGCTCCGCTACCAACCTTTTGGCGTTTTCAAATGAGTATTCCATTTTAATGGTACGCTGGAGACAGCAACTTTTATTGTGTACGAATTAGTTTTACGGGTTTGGGTTTTAAAAAATTAATGATGTTTTTAAGTGGTTTGGTGTATGGATGTGTTGTCGTATGTATGTATGCTCAGTCCACCAGAAGTTCGGATTCCGTTCCCATCCAATCTTTCATAATTTTTATAATAGTTTATTAAAGAAAGATTGGTATAAGTCTGGAAAACTGTGATGTTGGTGTCAGTCAATTTCTAATACCATACATGCACACTACGAAGTATCAAATGGGAATCACCGAGAATCGAGCTTGAGTAATCGTAAATCGGTCAATATTTAGACCACTTTTGTAAATTATTATTTGATTGTAAACTACTGTATTTTTTTAAGAAACGATCAATTTTGAGCCTTAAGATTTATTGCACTCCTACTTACCTAATTGTTAAGGATACATGGAGCAATCTTTCCTGCATGTCGATGTATCTGTTGATTTATGGACGAGTTGGACAACTAATCTCAACACAACAGGCACCCCCATAAAATCCAGAATAAATCGAATTAGGAAAAGAGGTCTAGGAGAGTGGTCTCCGGTATCCGAAGTGTAAGTTTTGGGTATAAATGTGATTGACACTTGAATGGAGAAGATATTTCAAACGACTGTATTATTCTAAGTAACTACCTACTTACAATTACCTATTACAATTTACATTAATTACATTACATTTAAAGCGAATTTTAATCCCTTTAATATCAAAACCTTACTGAGATCACAATTAAAATAACTAAATACATTAATGCCTGCCTAAGTAGCGAGCTGAACCATGCCGTAAAACAAGGAACTGAATATTAAAACCGGCACCAACGAACACCATTAAAATGCGTAATTGCTGGATTACTAAGGCCAAGATTCCTCTTATATCTGGTACAAACTACCATACCTTCACATCGCATAGAATGAAAAATCCCCACCGGTTTGATTATACCTCTGCAAGAATAGTAAAAAATGAGATGGGAAATTTTTATGCTGTGGCATGTCCAAGATGGCGGGCGTTCCTAATTTGAACTTCGGTTGGAGGCGACGTGCCTTACATACGTCATGAGCGCGGTCTCAAGATTAGGCGATTTACATTGGCTTTTTCGTATTTGGAACGCACGATGTTTAACCGTTTTATGCTTGTGGTCTCGAATATAAATGTATTCGAATCTAATGCTTGTAATTTGAATTTGGAACGTGGCAATTTCTTTTTAATTATTTTTTGGGGTTGGTATTAGTAAGGTTTTTCTGTTTGTATATGTTTTATGTGATTAAATAAGTATAAAAGAAAATTAAATCCAAATCGTGGTATTTGTATTAAATAATAAATATGTACCCTAAGATACATTAAACATGAGCAAAATAAGCATACCATTCATTATTATGACCCTGAAGTTCGATGTTTGTAATATAAATAAAAACTATTTTGATTATGTACTAGGTATCTAATAGGTTTGAGTGCATAGAATTATTTTATTAAAACTTTTAGGGAGTTGGCCATAAGATCGAAATGTAGCGAATTTCAATCCTGGCCATTACTCTACTGCTGTGAACCAATTCCTAAGCAATTTAGCTTAACTGCAAGGGCTAGGGGGTATACTTTCGGGTACGAATTTTCTTTAAAAAGTAATAAATCATAAAAATAAATTAGAATGATGAAGACGACGATGCAGTCTGTGACAAAATAAAAATGTTTAACACTTATTATTAAACGCGATATCCTTTGAAATTCCATAATATCAAGAGCTTCCAGAATAGAATATTTCATTTAAATTTTAAACTACCAAACTTCTTACAACCCGATAACACGCTCATCTATTATAATAACATAATGTTCATATTTTATTTAACAAAAAATTAAACAAAAAAATATCTAAAAAATTCCTACCAAAGCATTCATAAAGGGGTAGTAAAAACTTTTCACCCCACCGGGGCGGAGAAACACCCTCTCAACACATCTATAAATCTATATGACGTCATTAAGAAAACGGAGAGCGATCGTCTTGCGTATACCCGTCTCTTTCAAACACACAGCTTACTGCCAACACAAAAGAGATGGGTAATGTCTTAGTAAAGAACGCTGGGTAGTCGTGCCCTCTCTCTCCGTACCTTACAATGGTGAAAAGACGGCGAAAATTAAATAATACTTTGTCGTTTAAATTGAAATGAGGGGGGAGGGGGTAGTTTCGAAAATTTTCAGGGGTTAGAGGTAAAAAGGTATTGATTTTAGGAGATTAGTCGAGTCTATTGTGGCTCCTTATTTCGCGGTTGTATTCAGTAGTTTGGTTTTAATGCCGTAGCTTAAGTATTAAGCGTTGACTTAATTGTTACGTCATAGTACAGGAAATGTTTCTGTGGTTTTAATAATGTTTTTTTTTATTGAATAACTTTGTTGAATGTTTTCGTACTTTTGAATAGATTAGTGAATTATTTCGTCCGTTCGGATATCGAAGTTTAAATGTCTTGGTTTGAAATGTTAGGTCTTATAGAATACGTTTATGTGTGTGTGTGTGTGTGTGTGTGTCACTTTTGGTGTCACACACATCTAATGGCAACGGATATCACTTCCAATCAGCTGGACTATGTGCTTGTCTGATACCAAGGTGATATAAAAAACCTAGCTATGTTGTTCAGTAGGTGGTCAAGTTATAGCGAGGTTCTCAGAAACATTTTATTATTAGATCAATCTAGGACCAGTAATGGCAGACATCTAATTATATAAGGTTCTATGCCAATATGGTGGATTAACGTGTGAACGTGTAAAGTGTTTCATATGAGTGAAGTTAACCTAACTGGGGTGACCCAGTTAGGTTAACTTCACTCATATGAAAAAGGTGTTACATAAATAATTATTATGTTTGAACAAGTACATCATTAACTTAAACAGACAGATAGATAGCGGAGTTTTAGTAATAGAGTTTCGTTTCTACCCTTTGCGTACGGAACCCTAAAAATAAATTAAAAGTAACTTTCTTAATAATCTTATATATCAAAGTAGCGTAGTTCTCGAGAAATAAAAAAAAGTAACCACTTATATAGTACCCCTAAAAAAGGAGACCATACAAAAATTGTATGTATTATAAGTGAAAATCGTACAAGACGACTTAGGATTATTTCTATCCAACAGTAAACATTTGACCTATAAACTAGTGCCCGGTTAACGGCATCAAGCTCACACGTGGGAATGACAACTTCATCAAATAAATATGGGAACTAATACACATCTATCCATCCTATTAAGAATACACAGGCGTAATGATTCACAAAAAACTCAAGCATCTATTCAAATTAGAGTCGTATTTTATTGATACATAAGGTTAAATTTCACTTGTGAGAGTGATATTGCTCCCACTCCTTAGATATGATGACTGCTAAAGCACCTGCTTGAAAATGAGGTTCCGGGTTCGATTGCTGAGAATCGTAGTAATGTGATATTTAGTCCTATATTACACGAGTCTTTAAACCTAGGGTGTTCATTATATAAATTAAATTTGTGATATTAATTTTTATTTGTGGTAATAATATTAATTAAATTAATTATTAACAAACAGAAGGAAGTATTCGTTCTGTTTGTTAATAATTAATTTTATTTTTGTTCTTTACAGATTATGCAAGAAACTACTCAGTAAATCGACATCATATAGCCGAGATGAAAAAATGAGGCGCTATTTTAACATTTATTTCCATGGTAGTAAAATTGGCCCAACTAGTATGGAACATTGCTTCCTTCATCTAATTCAAAATTTACTATACATAACATAACGAAAAAATAAATTACTCATTTTGTGAACTTATCCACTTCAAAAAATTCACAGCAATTCATGATATAACTTTTTCTTTTGTATTCATTATGTTGGTAGTTTTATTTCATACATGTTTTGAGCTTGGTTTTATGTACTTAATTAATGTCATATCAGGAACAAACATTTGTATGTTTAGTTAGCACGTTTAGTAGTTTAAAATAAAATCCTTTTACATTGTTACAAGTCGGTGCCAAGTACGAAAATATGATTATATAAATAGATCTGATGCAATCAATAAACAATGGATAAAGTTCTTAAGGAGACTTTTAGTTTGTAGCCGCTCCAGTAAAAGTCAACTAAACCAAGGATGGTGATGAGAATCCGTACTTAGGGATACTTATGTTAGGCGTAGTAAATTAGATAATGAGGTAGTTTTACGATCGATAGGGCCCGGTTTTGAATCCCGGCCTGATGTAAATCCAAACCTAATACAATAGAGGAGTTAATTTGAACACCTACAAGTAAATTCGATTACTAATATTCTTTAAAAATCATTTAATATCAATAAATATCACTGTATGGTCGCCAAGTTCCCTAAAAATGATTACAGTGAACATGAAAGCGCCATTTTGTTAACTGTTATCGTCTTTGGGCAACCGCAGGGTTATTCTTAGTGGTTATAGAAAGGGTTAACTGTGTTTAGAATATTGTTGATTATTATGAAGACGACAGGGTCACGGGTAAAGAATTTTCAGTAAAGAGTACTAGTTCTTTTGTGAGAGCAACTGTCCTCTGGTATCCCTACCCCGAGAACCATGTACATTAGTTAACAGGTGTACGGGTTTTCAGCTTGGTTTAAACCCTGAATATGTTCGTGAGATCTCCATACCCTCCAAAGAACATAATATATTTAAACATGTTATATAGTAGGAACAAAATGAAGACGTACATTCAAATGAAAAACAATAAAATCTTCACTACAAACAAATCTCAATTCAAAATTACCAAACAAAACAAAACTGATAAGTAGTCAACCCTGCCACCGCGTCTTAGATATTTTATCTTACTTCAGAAAATGTCATACCATTTTAATTATACTACGGAACGGCATAAAAGCAGTTTATCGCGTGGGGTGCCCCCCACCCCCTAGGGGGTTGGATGGGGGCAAGAAGCACAGATTTTATAGCCGAGTACCGGCGCAACGCTTTTAATGGCTTATTTGCCCAGCCTTTGTAAGGGGTAACTTGCCTCCCGCCTTTTGTATCGCCGATTTTGTTCGGGATGATAGCGGTTCGATTGTGGATGTTAGTTTTTTGGGGCTGGTGTGGAGATAAGCGTTATAGTTTTAGGTAGCTATGTAGGTATAAATTTGGTGTAGTCCACTTAGAGCACCCAGCCGAATAGCACCTGAGCGAATAGCACCTAGCCATGTCCATGAACAGCACCTATCAAAATTTTTGGCAGGTGCTATTCGTGGATACTAATTTATTTGTACAATGTTGTCCACGAAGAGCACCTATGACGCAGCGAGCTAGTGCTGGGATGTAGAGGGGGCATGCTGTCTCCTGACACGTATTGTAGTGACCCCGATTTAGAATATAACTGATATTATTAGTCGCTATAGCTGTTAGCAAACCTAATGTTAAGGTTTGTACCTTTCCAGTAACTTCCAAGAAATAACACTGTTACTAGTTAAGGGAAAAAAACAGTCATTGACAACACCCTCACCGGGCATGGCTGCTTTGGGTGCATGGTTCATGCATCATATAGTGCGCGAGCCAAAGCCGTGTGCCACCATTATCAGGATCGTACCATGGATACACCGCGTCATACACTGGTAGAATACCCAGTGGATGGAGCGGACGACTGAACTCGAAACGACCTCGGATCCGCAAGCTTCAATCTCTAAGTCTAGAGGCTCTCCATGAATATTAATAGCTTATAAAAGTACATGTAATACTCCGGTCTTATTTACGAGACGAGTCTGGCGGCCCAACTTGGAGTACTGTTGTCATCTCTCAGAAGGGGCACCTGAAAATGAACTGGAATCCGTTTGATTTGACTCGGTGCAAAAACGGACACTGTGGACACGGACACGCTCAGCTGGGCACTGATCGCCCTGCTGTAATTTTCTCAAGTGACAACAATATGGGCGACTCCAAGTAGGTAAAAGGTTATTACAGGGATGGCAGCGTGAGTATGATGCTCCTAGTTCATAGACTACGGTAACCGTTTCCCATAAGGTGAACCGTAAGTATTTGGCTTTTTTTTAACGTGCGGGAAATCCCCACGAATACCACCCCCGTCGGAGCCGGAGGGGGAGGTTATGTCGGACTCAAACCGACTAAACCGCACACCGACTGTGGGTGGCAGTGCAAGGCCGAAAGTGAGGTAACTATAGAGCATATCCCTGGCACCCCGGCTGACTCAGGACACTCTCTCTCGATCTGGCCCTCTTCGGGTGGGGGGACCACGGGATCCCCAATTCGTCTCCGGTATTAGGGAGGAGGGGCGAAGGGCGCCGCTGCCGCGGCCTACTTCTGCTGGGCTGACAGGCGGCTCCACCTGTCACTGCCAGGCCCGCGCTCATGGGGGACGGAGGTCAGTCATCGACCTCCGACGCTCGAGTTGCCTCAGTTGGCAAGCAGCTAGGGCCGTGAGTCTTCTTCGTTCCCGGTCAGGCTCGCAACCCACCACCTCCTTCACGAGCATAACTTGCTCGCAGAAAGAGGTGCCGGCCGCCCAAGCAGCGGACCATTGCCGTGAGCAAGGTGACAAGCATGAGAGCTCTCGCTCCCACTCCCATTAGCTCCCGCCTCGGCGCCTCCCACGCGGGACACTCAGTGAGTGTGTGCAGCTCCGACCTCCTCCTCGCTCCCGTCGCAGTGATGGCACTCGGGCGTTAGCTCTTTCCTCTTCTGACACAGATACCGCCCGAAGCTCCCGTGCTCGGTGATCATCTGTGTCGTAGGTATATGGCTTGCCACCTAAACACCTCTACAATATTGGGGATTCTAAACAATACAGAACATTCTGAGTTAGAATTTCGAATGTGCTGCTCTATCAAAAGAATATTTTTTGTATACGACACTTCAATTTGAATTCTCCTCGCCTGATGGTTAGCTGAAGGCAAGAGAGTCGCCATTACATACACGTACCATGTTAACAATGGTGGCACTCAGCTTGACGGCCTTATCAAATATTGTGGGCCGAAATTTGGAACGCTATTCATTTCATTCTGTCGGACCGATGTAAGAAATTCTGATTCTGATTTATTCTCAACTAGCTGTTGTTCTCGGCTACGCCCGTGTGGATGGCGGTTATCGCAACCAAACAGCCAATGTTCATTCTCAAGGTCTAATATAGGGGATATCAAATTTCATCAAAATCGGTCTAGTGGTTTATGCATGAACTTACAGACACACAGCTTATCATACAGACAGAGTTACATTCTCATTTATAATATTACTAGCTTTTACCCGCGGCTCCGCCCGGTATTACTAGTACGGAGCATATGGATGTGTGAGGACCATTGTGATTATTTATTATTGAATAGTATTCTGGGCATTCCAATTTTAGAGTATGAAATTTTATGGTCCAAATCCATAGCTTATGCCATATTATATCATCCAACATTCACTTCCATACATAAGTGTGGAGTCCAGTACTTCCTTATATACAGCCAGTCCTGTTTTTGAGTGATTCGGGCTTTTCACAAAGTCATGCAAACCGTAGGACTGGTGCACGACATTCACGACCGATGTTCAGGAGCACAATTGTAGGGAAATCACGAATGTTTGAAGTGCGCCATTGCCCATTAGTTTTTGAAAAAATAAAATTCGATGTCTTTGACGACCAAATCGAGTGTGACGATTTAAATAATTAGTTATTTGATTAAATTCTCTATAAAAAATCATAATGGAAGACCCATAGAGCGCACTATGGCATGTCAGTAAAATGTAATGTCAATGTCATCTTGTTTATTCTGCTGAAGAGACACGTCAAAAATATATTTTCGTATATATTTCGTATGTATTTTCGTACGTAGCTATATACTAGTATGAGAGTAAATTTATATGCTGCTGTATGTTATTTTCTGTGCTTAGTTTTCTCTGTGAATACCGGACTCATATGCAGAAAGTCATTGCTTGGCTATTGAACACTTTATCAATTTCGGCTGAAAACGTTACTGTAATATATATACCTCTAGATCAATTACCTACACCATGAATTTAATAATGTACTTCGGACTGGTGGGTATATTACATTACCAGCTGCACAATTGTTCGATTACATAATATGATCTTTTCATGATATTAATGTTGTAGGTATAATAAGAATAACAATAAAACAGTATGATATTGAAATTGATTTTAATTTCTTTGTGTTGCATAGATTCCTTTCCTTCATCAACACAATGCGGAGGCATGCGGTGGCAAGCAATTTTATATCGTGTCACACTTTTACTTATTGTTTGTTCTATGGGATAAGCGGTTGTATGGTAAGTTCGCCACTTTCACGTTATGAAGAATGGCTACTGAGGTGCCATACTAGCCTCTCCAGGATGCAGGAACTCACCGGGCATGGCTGCTTTGGCTACATAACCATTCATCATATATAACGCCACGCCTTGTAACGACGTATACCACACTGCCAGGGTTGAGTACGGAACCCTCAGTGCACAAGAAACACGCCATTTAGTTCCGTGCATCTCAATAAAATATTCCGTTATTATAATCTTCCTTATACAACCTTTAAACAGGGATATGAGCCTGTTTAAGTGTTTTACCTACTCAAACCTTGTGTCATAATGATGTTTAGTTTTTTTGTGCGTGCGCGAAATCCCCATGGTTAGCGGATACCGGAGCCGGAGGGAGAGGTTATGTCGGACTCGAACCGACTAAACCGCACACCGTCTATGGGTCGTTGTGCTAGGCCGAAGGTGAGGTTGTCTTCGACATATTCCTCGCACCTCGGCTGGCCCAGGGCCATCCCTCTCTGTCTGGCCCTCCTCGGGAGGGGGGACCACGCAGTCCCCAACTCGCCCCGGAATAGGGAGGTGCGTATCGCGCGATGCACGCGATGTCGTGGTTTGCTTTTGCTAGGGTGACAGGCGGCTCCACTTGTCAGCCTCAGGCCCGCGCCCATGAGTGGCAGAAGTCGTCCGATGCCGTAACTAAATGGGGATGTGATGGATCCTCCGGGCAAAGTGAGTTTAAACAAACTCTACCGGAAGAAAACGAACAAATATCGGATGCCCATTTGTTTATAGTGTCTCTATTTCAATATTACAAACAGACAATCCAATTTGATTTATATCTATAGATAGATGTATGTAAAGGGGTCTTCGATACAAATATTACTTGTAAATTATTAAAGACGTGAGTGCATGAAGGGGGTAACTAACATTATTATGATTTAAGATTTTTTGCGTTATGATGATTACAGGTATCATAAATATCAAAAAACGCTGTAGATTAAAACGAGTAAATTACGGGTTTATTACATGGGTTAAAGAAAGTCATGAGGTCAAATTAAGGACAAAAAAGCCCCAGGCTACATCTATTACTTCATAGAATTGCTAGGACCTGTGTTCTATACGATGTAATATATCAACGCTTGTTCAAAATAGCAACGTGACCATTGATAGAATACTCCTTTCTGAAGTACATAGTTTTGTAGAGGAAATTTAAAACGTGGTTGAATTCTCTTTGCTTTATATTATAATGTCATCAATGTTATTCTGTCATTGTTTTATGACGGCTTTATAGTAAAAAAATATTATCAGAGGGCCCCCTGAAATCCAACGACACGACCTGATCGTCCACCTGAATCTCGTGAGGGGCGGACACACGGAAACAAATTTACTGGCGTGGCTAACGTAGCTCTGGTACACTTGACATTGCCAAAATTGTGATTTCCTGCAGAGGCCAGTTTGAAGAAGTTGAAGTTATTATAGGAGGCCTCAGTTATATTCTGCGCGTTTTTTTTTATATATCTCAATTAACTTCATTGCAAGTAAAGTGGAACAGTTTCTGAGACCGGATCGCTTCGCTGGATCAGACGACAGTTGGAGACAACAAACTCTAGTTGCTGACAAGTCATATTCCACAATGTGTATATAGCTCAGTGACTGCACGACATTACGCCACGGTGATGATAGCTGTATGCTGAGGTTAAAAAAACCATATCACAGCAAATAACGATGTCCATCCAAGTGCAACCATCGATTCTTACTTAAAAGCTTTTAAATGTCTATCGATGACGAAACAAATATGAAAAGTTGGAATCTTTTCACCACAAATTAGCTAACACCTAGAAAACCTGGCATACAACAAGGGGTTGCAGAAAACAATTCACAATACTTCAACTTACCAGCACACAGCAAGCACAGTGCGCCTCTGAATCGGACTAAAAACGACTACCGACTGCGGCTGCGACTACAGTTGCATATGTTCATAGTATATATAATTATGAATTATTATTATTTTAGGTGATGTAATTATAAGAGAAGACAATAAATATATGTAAATACTATGAATTGGAATAATGTTCTTTTATTTTCATTTTTGGCTTATCACATAGTTATTTACCACTAAATTACTTAATAATTTTAAGCACTGTATATTTAATTGGCACCCCCTCACGCTTCTCCTTACCAGGGCTAACGATTAGGTGGTCATGCCATGTTGGACTCGAACCGATCGGATCGGATTGGAGGTGTTTCCTTACATCGGCATGTGACCGAGGTATCTAGTATGCCCTAGAAAGAATATCCCAGATACTTCGATCAGCCTCAGTTCAATAAAAATGCACGCCCGGGAATCTGACGTGAAATACTGCCACCCTGGGTACCAGGGCACGCCGTGATTGCGGCGGTAAGACCCATCATGGGGGAGTACCTAGAGGGGCTACACGGTAGCCCCTCGTACCGTCAGACGCAGATAATTACCGGACACCGTAGTTTCGGGCGGTATCTACATCTGATGGGCATAGAGCCAACGTCCGAGTGCCATCACTGCGATGCCAACGTGGACTCGGGGCTGCACACACTCACCGAGTGTCCGGCGTTTGAGACGCCGAGGCGGGAACTTGTGACGGCTCTGGGGGTGAGAGTGCTCACGCTCTCCACTCTGCTCACGGCGATGGTCCGCTGCGTGGATGCGTGGGCGGCCAGCGCCTCGTTCTGCGATCATGTTCGTGAAGGAGACAGCAGAGCGGGCGCGGCGCGATTAACGAGACAGACTCGCGGACATCGCTGCCCGCGTTCGTAAGCGGCTCGGGCGTCGGAGAGCGCAGACCGACCTCCGCCCCCCATGAGCGCGGGCATGAGGGTGACGGGTGGAGCCACCCGTCACCCTTGTAGAAGCAGGCTATGGCGGCGCGCACATCATCCCTCCCCAAACCGGGGGCGAGTCGGGGACCGCGTGGTCCCCCCTACCGAGGAGGGCCAGACCGAGAGACAGACCCTGGGTCGGCCGGAGTGCGAGGGATATGTCGCCTGACAATCTCACCTTCGGTCTAACACAATGACCCACAGACGGCGTGCGGTTTAGTCGGTTCGAGTTCGACATAACCTCCCCCTCCGGCTCCGGACGAGGTATCCGTTTGGATTTCCCGCACGTAAAAAAAAGCCACCCTGGGTACGCAAGCACTATTATCTGTTCTTCTGTTGCTTCTGCTAGGCCCTAGCAGCCTTGCTTTAGCCAAAACTTTCACTTTAAGGCTTGGACTCAGCACTAACAATCGTCTTTTCCATGATTTGGTTTGATTAGGAAGGTGTGTCATATCAGTTATATTCTAAATCGGGGTCACTACAACACGTGTCAGGAGTCAGCATGCCCCCTCTACATCCCAGCACTAGCTCGCTGCGTCATAGGTGCTCTTCGTGGACAACATTGTACAAATTAATTAGTATCCACGAATAGCACCTGCCAAAAATTTTGATAGGTGCTGTTCATGGACATGGCTAGGTGCTATTCGCGCAGGTGCTATTCGACTGGGTGCTCTAAGTGGACTACACCATAAATTTAAATAATGAATTAATGACAATGTAGGAAATTAATATATGTTATATTATACCTCATTTATTTTCGTGTTTGATAATGTGTAGTCAAATTATGGCTAATGTCAGAAATATTTATTTTTAATCTGCGCATTTGAATTTGTACAAAAATCTAAATATAATAATTATCCAATGAATAAGTAGGCATTATTCAATTACAATTCAATCGACGGTATGGCGCATAAATACGACAAAAACATCCATTTTGTACAATCGCTGTTTCACTAGCTGTTGCCCACGTGTCCGCTTGTGTTGAATTTTGAACTCTTTATGTATTTATTATTCTTGACAATAATCTGTCCCTGTTTTTACCAAATATTTACACATTCACACAACAAAACTTAAACATCTTTAGTAACTTTCATAACTTTCAAATAAATTTGAATATTAGATGGATGCAATAATAATATTCCCAATCGAATATAGGACATTAAATAACTACATACACTAATAATATTTCAAATTGAATACTAATTCTAAATACCAGTACAATTAGTATAGAAAGTTGAGTAGGTACATAATAATCCACGGGCTTAATACTGACAATCAGATCTCTTTGTACCTTAACAAAACTGGTCAATTTGACCAAATGCTCGTCCAACTAGTTTTACCTTTTTGTCATCAAAATTCGAAGGGTTGAGTTTCAATCGATAAAATGTTATAACTTTTGAAAAGAGAACCAGTTTTCAAAAAATAATTCCAAATTCAAAACTTGATTTTCTTGTTTTTGGATTGCTTGTTCGATTATTCGTTTTTTTTTTATTAAACTGGTTTTAATAATTATAATCAATTACCTATTGATGAATCAGATGTACGCACGTGTTTATTATAAAATGTAGAACATGATAAGTTTTTTTGTTTTTAAAAATAAATTTGTTTAGTAAGCAAAAACTCCCAACTGTGGTTTTCCCAAACGACCACAATATGGGGTTCTTCAAGAAGGGCATTAGAAGGTTTCTTCAGGGCCGGCAGCGTGAGTGTGGCGCCCTTGGTGTTGCACTCGTGCATAAGCCACGAAAACCACATTCCATCAGGTGGGCCGTGTGCTTATATGCCACCGAAATGGTATAAAAAAATACACATTGACCGTAAGTAAAAGCGGCCTACATATTATTCAAGACTAAATAAAATATATTCCTCTATGAAAATTTAAACCTGTTTCGTTTAAGATCTTTATCTAAGAATACATTTTACTTATATATTTATCATTACTGTTAATTTTTCTCTCCTTCGTTTATAATAAGCGACCATTATAATTATAAAACGATAGTTTAATGAACGAGTACAGTACATGAGTACACAGTGTAGTACACAGGCGTTAATTAAAGTGATGATCAAAGAAGCTGAGCTCCGCTATTGTGCCGACTTCCTGTTACGAGTGTCGGAGATAGGGACGCTAGTGCATTTTCTTCAGTCTAGTACTAAATTTTCTTTTCTAATGGTCGATAAAGTGATTGCGATTCGACTAGACTAGATTGCTTTTAGATTACAATGAAGAATATTGCATTTTGTACTTAAGTTGGAACACTGTACGCGTAGGTGTGAAATTTCGCAAAACGTTTACACACGTTTATTTTCATCCCTTCTCGAAAGAAATCTCGAAATGCCCTACTGTTTTTGTTATTTATCGGAATATTTTTCTCTTCAAATTCTACCTGCAGCTACAACCAAGTCCATGCATCTCTTTTTGCATAATAAACTAACAATAATACAAACTTACTTTATCATATATCTATTCTATTCACTTTAGCACACATATATATATATATTACAATGGACGCAGAAACTACTGAACTTGATTAGGTTTTTTAATAGAATTATTAGAATGAGATTACCTAATATCTTACCCCTCTATCTTTGTACATCGTCCCAGAACGAGCGCCATCTTGAAGGAAAACACAAAGATGCTGAATGGCGAAATTTTCTTGTGTAATTTTCGCGCTTTTCCACCCCTTCCCCCCTTCCCCCTTCTAAGGCAATTTGCGAGCCAACCAACATAACTAGACCCTTTTGTAAACTCCATCACACAAAATAGTGCTCATTTTCTATACGGTCTAAGGGTTGGAAGAGGTCATGTTAGATTGGTTCAGAATATCTCATAGCTTTAAATTCGTATCCAGGCGAGTGTAAGTTTTTAATTGATTTATAATTAATTATAGTTGATTATTTCAGTTATTATTTATTATGTTTTGTTTTCATTTGAAGCCTGTTATAGCGATGTTTTTTCTCTGATCGATAGATCGACTGAACTGAAAGAACATGGCAATGAACTACATGCTTTTATTACAATTTACCGTGTTGGTTTTCGGAGGAGCAGAGCAGGGCCCTCCCAACTCTTCCCGTGAGTTTTTTTTTTTAAACCACTTAGGTGGCAGATAACCAAACGGTCCACCTGATGGAAAGTGGTTACCGTGGCCTAAGGACGTGTGCAACACCAGGGGCGTCACACCCGCGCTACCGACCCTGTTCGAACAGAGAGTTTCTGTGCCGTCAGTGTAGAAGATAAAGCAGGACCAGCCTTTGGTCTTCCCACTGACAGCACAAACACTCTCCAGTAAGCTCTGGCTACTGGTACCTCACCGCCAGGAACACAACACGAGGTTATAATGGCTGCGGTATTCTGTAGGGCGGAGTTTCTTAGAAGGTGACTAAAGGACAGGGCTGTTCTCCATCACGCACCCGCGATAGTGGTCAAAGCATTGCCCCTGTAAGGCAAACCCCGCCTAGATCAATTCAATATTTTTCCTATCTCAACCGATTTGAATATTTAGCATGCAAGATGCTTAAAAAAAAAATCATTCAAAATAGATACAGCCCTTGACAAAGTGCTTGCTTGATGCAATAGACTCGCCTAACGTGGAACTGAAAATGACAATTGGTGAAATGTGGGTGTCAATACACGTCTGCCTACCCCTTCTGTATGAATAGCTGTACGTGTGTTAGTATAATCACAGGCTCAACTTGCACACTATGCAACGTTCTCACAACTCCTGTTAGAAATCTTTTACTGTGCTTATTACACAGATCGTATCTAAACATAAATATATTTATTATTCTACCTAAACATACACTCTTTTCTTTGTAGCACCATTAAGACCTGGAACTCCTTGCCAGCTCACTTGTTTCCTTCTTCCTACAGTCCCGGGTCCTTTAAGCGGGGCGTGAAAAAGCATCTGATGAGGCCGTCAAGCTGAGTGCCACCATTATTAACATGGTAAGTGTATGTAATGGTGACCCTCTTTTCTGAGACTGCCTTCAGCTTAACATCAGGCGAGGTGTAGTCAAATTGACGTGTCCTATATAAAAAAAGGAAATAAAAATCTACCATTCTCACGTTTGATATCGACAACGTGTTGTGTATCGTATGGATTGTTTATATTACAGGAAGCGTAACCTCTATTTCTTAATTAATAATGATACCTACTTATTTTCGTTTCGTTCTGGTTGTTCGGAGGTTGTACTAACACAGTCAAAGTGACTCTCTTTAAAGCCTTCTCTGTCAGTCCTTCTACACGTGCAGCCTGTGGTCGTGTTACACTCTGCGAGTATACAGCGACCTGCGCGTTCAGTATAATAACGCATTCAGGATGCTATTGGGGCTGTCGCGGAGGTGCAGTGCGTCAGGAATGTTCGCTGAGGCCCGCACAGACGACTTCTATGCAATTATGAGAAAGCGTTCGGCCTCTGCCTTGGCACGACTCCGCTGCAGCACCAACAGTCTCCCGAATGTGTTCAAGGAAAGGGACTCCTCCTTGTTGCGGCACTTCACACGTGTCACAGGTAGCGGAGTGTTGTTTGTCGTTTATTATTTATTATTACTAACATTAGTTCTTAAGTTAAATTGTTACTAACACTATGGATCAATGGTCGGAAAATAAATTAATTTTAAATTTCCAGTTGTGGAAATATCCATTTCTTCTATTTTACATTTAAAGTTAAAAAGATTTTTTTTTTTAATTAGCGAGCACACATATATACTGTTTACCCTGGCGTATTGATGTTTGCCACACCAGAGGTATCACATTCGTGCTGCTCTGCAGCACAGAGATCATTTTCGCAGTTTTTTTAGTTTACTTATATATCTATGGTGTCAAGGAGCTGAATTGTTTCAACATTAACACGTTGAACAACTCTTTGTTAATATTGAGTCTACTTACGTCCTCACATGTCTAATGTACGCTATCTGAATTAAGGTCAAATACATATTCTTTCACATTTTCATAATATATATATTATACTATCAACTAAATCTAATAAACCCTTCATCGGACATAAATTCCACCGCAAAAAAGAATATGTAAGTATACATATATCCCTTTCTTAACCCTCCAACCTTCTCATAATAATGATCTAAATGTTAATTTATGTATATACACAATATACATATGTTATTCCCTGTATATTTTCGGTTGCAGAGCGGGGCGCTTCGCGAGTCCTACAAGAAAATTAGTTATTAAAATTTCACTGACGCTCCAAAATTTATCTCGCTGTACTGGGAAGTACTGATTTTGATACTTGAAGTTATGTAATAAAGTTATTTTCGTGTTTTTCTTATAGATAATCATACATGAAGAAAAAAATTTACACACAGCTTGGAATGCCCAGGATTGTGCAAAGTGATGGAGGAAAGACAGACATCTCGCATGTGATAGGAATTGGACGTGGAGGTGATGATGATGCTGATTTCTGAAGAAAAGAGTTGGAATGAATTGAAATGCTGCTAGTTGCTAAACAAAATTGAGCAATGCCGGCAAAACCTGTGTTCCGCAAGAAATTGAAATATAAATAGGTAATATATTAGTTAATATGCAACAAAATACGTTGTAACAAAACCATATTAATATGCTAGGGTATATTAAATACAACGTTATTTCTTCCGCTATATCCAGTTGAACAGGCTCTTTTAATAACACTAAAGTGTTTATTAATACCTACTTTTTAGGGCTACATTACGATTTAATACTGAAAGTTAAATAGATCTAAATCCAAATTTGGTGTTTTAAAATTTGACCACCTGCAACACGGCTTTCAAAATCAAATCAGTATTTGCTTGTACAATTATAACCAGTTTTAACCCTTACACGATTATTATCATCAAAGACAAAATTATACAATATGTCCATGTCCACTGTGAGAACGAAAACAAGTTTTTTTAGAAATAACAGTTATTTCTTATTGTATAACAGGTTTAACATGACAACAAAAGGGTCGTTTTGACCCCAAGACGTTACCGGACAGTGGTCAGCGCGTGGGAAAGGGTTAGCTGTACTACTAGGGTAGTTCAATGTGCTAATTTCGTAGAATTATTGTGTGAAGGTCACTTCGAGTTTTGCGGGTCATGGATATTTTGTTTCCAATTATAATTTGAATTGAAACGGTATAGTTCTAAAAATAAAATTAACTTTTTTGTGTTAAAAAGTTTGACGAATAATGTTTAAACGAACGTTTACATGAATAAACATTGGAATAAAACTAATTTTAATTTGGCATAATTCGTACGATTATTCATACGAATTGTTTTTTAACAACTGTAAATCATTCAAAAAAGCTGTTGATCCGCACACACCCTTATATTATTAGATTAGAAGGATTGATGGACCAATCTTACCGGCTTATTGGTGATAATAGATAAAGAAATTGTGACATATTTTAATGAACTAAAACATTGAATTATCGCATGAGTTTGTTTATTTATACATTTTGCTGGGACAGACTAGATGCAGAAGGCGGAGGAAGCGCAAAAATGCCGCATATTGGGAGAGCTCTATGTCCAGCAGTGGACCACAATCCTACTAATATTATAAACGCGAAAGTAAGTGTAAGTATGAATGGATGGATGTTTGTTATTCTTTCACGTAAAAAATACTGAATGAATTTTAATGAAACTTTACAATATTATAGCTTATACATCAGAATAACACATAGGGTACAATTTATAACAATAACCAATATTATAGTGGTAACCGACATTCACGCGGGCGAAAGCTAGTAGGTTAATAAATTGATTGACATGCCTATAACAGTCATACCTATTACCGATCAACCAACGATTAAGCCGATCTTTGTCTTATATTCTTCTTTTGTCATTCTAGATAGCACACCAGGCATCTTTTTTACTCTGTCTACAGAAGATAAATAATCATAAAATTGTGCTCAAAATATCAAGGACATTAATTCGTTGTACATTACGAAGACGCTGTTAAAGTTTTCCGTGCTACTTTCGCGGCTCTGCAGAAAGTTGTGCCGGGCTCATTACGGCGAATCTTAAGGGGAGTTCACACTTGTAATACAGACGCAGAACTTCACTCGCAGTTGGAGAGGACTCTCGGCCAGAATTGGGACAACCACATTAAGAAGACGACTTGGAAAGTGTGTATGTATCTTTTTGTGAGTGGTAAGTGGGATTAAGTGGGAATAGAGTGTATTTTTCAGAGAAAGAGATGAGTATGTAATGTCATCGGTATTAATAGAAACTTTAGCTTAGTGGTGTATAGTTAGTGATAGATAATAATACAAAGGGTGAAAGGAGTTATATGTCCACTTTACTTATAACTTCATATGTATACATATAGATCTTTTTTGGTCAATGTCAAAATCGTAACATACAGAGTAACATATTTTCTTCCATGGAACTTACCTATTCCCTTGAAAATCAATTACTGTATTGGATCTATATATATTAAAACATAGTATATTACATAGTATGAAACGAAGTCTCTTTCTCTGTCCCTATATCCCTTTGTATTCTTAAATCTTTAAAACTACGCAACAGATTTTGATGCGGTTTTTTAAATAGATAGAGTGATTCAAGAGGAACGTTAATACGTATAATACATGTTTAATATAGCAGAGGGTGCAGCGGGAACGGGATCTAACGCCACGCGGGTGGAAAAATATTGGCGGAACGAACTTCACCGGGTCAGGTAATCATATCTATATAATAGAATCAGCCGAAATCTTTTCGTCCATCGGCAGCGTTTCCGCCCACCAAGTGTGAACGGCCCATAAAACTCCTCGCCTCGCAACCCTGAGGCGTTTATATAATATCTAACAGATAACTACCCCGCTGTATATGCGTATTGACAGCTTTAATATTTATTACGCCATTGTTATCTAGAGGAGCGGAGCATAACTTAGATCAACAGTGTAATGGGGTCGTTACGTGCAAAAATATTGAGTTTGCTTCTTTGAAGGAGGTATGACATTAAACTGTATGAAAATAACATCACTTATTTTGGTCCATAATTGAAAATGTGCCAGTGTATGTTTCCAAGATTTTGGAACTCAAATAGCATAAAAAATGTTTGTGAGGAGATGTACATGAATATAGGTATTTGCAATGGTCTGATGCCCGTTTGCACTGAACTTAAGAGTATCTTAACCTGATGCCTAAAGTATATAAGACACTCTTAACAAGAAAATGCATTGCACCAACCCTAAGATACTCCTAAACACGCTAAGTCAATCTTAATTCTTATGACACCGAATAAGTAAGTCATAACGTTTTAAGAATCTCCTAACCCTATTTTTTTGACAGTTGTCAATCAATGTCCGGTACTGTTATGTACTGTTTGGCACATGACATTAAACTAAATAAATAAATAATCTATATTTATTTATTATTATTTTTAAATAAATTTAAATACAACGTGACTTACGCGACTTGACTGACGAGACGAGATCTTTTTTTTTTTAATATTATTTATTGGGGCTTGGCACAAAGCCATCAGCCTAAACCTTAAATATCTTCAATACAATATTTTTTCATGACGATGACGATGAGTGATGATTGCCGTGACGATGACGATGAGTGATGATTTCTGCTTCAGTAAAGTTGTGGTGACTTTACTGAAAGCTCCCCCAGGAGATTTGGAACGAACACGAAATGTCACAATTCACTGTAATATCCCACTTTCCTACACTTGTGTGAATTGTCCAAGACGTTATGTCTAAAAATCCAACATTTTTACACATAAAAACTCGAATTCACACCAATTTCAAAAAATAAAATAATACTGCGATGTGCGCTTTCTCGCGTTCGCGCCAAAATTCCGACGGGATCGTTAAAGAAATCATAGACAATCGCTCAATTATCATAGACATTTGGCTAATTCATTCGTTCATTTACACCTTCATTCGCTTTACTAGGCTTATCTTAGTTAGGAATGCCCTTTCGTAAACATGTTGGTGCAATTGAAAATAAAGTTAAGATTATCTTAGACTTAGGAGTCACTTTACAAGGATTAACCTAAGTAGAGTTTAGTGCAAACGGGCATGAGTGTTTTTATGTATTACTAGCTTTCGCCCGCGGTTCCGCCCGCGTGGATGTCGGTTATCGTGGCCAAACATAGCCTATGTCCTTTCTCAAGGTCTAATTTACACCTATATCAAATTTCATCAAAATCGGTTCAGTGGTTAAGGCGTGAAAGCGTAACATACAGACAGACAGACAGACAAAGTTACTTTCGCATTTATAATATTAGTATGGATATGTAAGTATTGACAAAAATATAAGGATGTTTATCCGCATTCTAGATTCCATAACACAAGCTAGTTAAATTATGCTTAGCATGGATCTAGATAGCCTTGAGTGAAATGTTGTGGAATATTTATTTAATATCCCAATTCTTAAACCATATCAAATGTTGGACATTGTATACAGGTCAAATTTGGACTAATAGTACTTATCATTTTCTTTGGCCAGCACATTCAATTTCGGGCCAAAAAATTAGGTACGAAGAGTGATTGATGTCCTTTAAGATACTTCTATTAAAAAAATGTAACACGTGCCTAGTCACATAACTCAAAGAAAATGTTAATATGTATGGCATAGTGGAGCCCAATCCACCTAACCAACCTATAGAGTGGTAATCCTGTTGATTTACGAACTCTGGTGTTAATTTTATCTAGGTGTTAGGTAGTCAAACGGCGTTCACTCCTATAAAAATGCGGATACTTGGATGAAGAGAAAAAGGTGTAGTGTATTTATGTTCAGTACATACTTTACTTAAAGTACAGCTTGTTAAAAAGATGTCATGCGAACTATTTCTCGAGTTTCGGCATGTTTCATAGGCGGGAGGGGGAGAGAACTCTCCCACCCGAGTTTCGTCGTCGACGGTGACTGTGAGTGGGCTGCTCACCGTCCTTACAGAAGCAGGCACATGATGGCAGCGTGACGTGAGGGTTTCATGAACGCCCCCCCCCCCCCCCCCCTAAGAAGCGGGATAACACCCGAACCACCTCCTAGACGAGGCCGCAGCCTTGGGTCTGTTGGCAGTCCTGGTCCTTCCGTGGGCTTACCCGGGACAACCAACTGCAGGCTATTAGGCGGTACGTGAGGTTTTTTTTTTAATCGGTAGGAGTCCGGCATAGCATCCAGGACGGATTTTCCTCACGGTAAAAAAAAAAAGTTTCATAGGCGAAAACTGTGTCAACATAAAACATAAACATTAACTCACGCCTTTATCCCTTTTGTTTATGTAGTTTGTGAGTTTTTGTGTCAAATATAAAATAAAAAACTTAAAACCTAGACTTGAACTAGTCGTTATATGAATGGACATCTAATTGCTGACGACTAGGACGAACAAAAAAAAATTTCAGTCTAGACGCCTGAGTATAACTACTGCAGGTGAATCTTCATAGATAATAATATTATTCTATATATTTTGATAATAGGCTAACTATAGGTAAACATGACGTGAAGTTAAACATATTCATGCATAATTAAGCACCCTATTCCAACAGAATCTTACGACTCATTCACTCGAGTCAAGATGTCGACGCTTGTCTTTAGATTCGCAACTTAATGGTACTTACTATATAACTACTTCTAAAAATAAGAAAATTAAACCTGATTTGTTGGAATCCTTTTTCAGTAATAATTATTTTGTTTTTTTCACGTTGTTTTTTTTATAAAGCCTAGCTGACCCGGTGAACTTCGTACCGCCAATATTTTTCCACCCGCGTGGTGTCAGATCCCGTTCCCGCTGCACCCTCTACTATATTAAACATCTATTATACATATAAAGCATCCTCTTGAATCACTCTATCTATTAAAAAAACCGCATCGAAATCCGTTCCGTAGTTTAAAAGATTTAAGCATACAAAAGGATATAGGGACAGAGAAAGCGACTTTGTTTTATACTATGTAGTGATGTGGGCACGTGACTTCAATCGCCTTTTAAAGAGCAAAGATCTAAAAATGTCAGCATTAACGGTGTTTGGTAGAAATTAAATGTTGAAGGAGAATGATCTTGTGTTATGGCATGGCGCACGTTGCTAGAGGCTTAATTTCAGCTGTGGACTCTAGTAGACTAGTTGTGATTGATAAATTGACTGTCAGTATTTTTGTGATGTGACGCTTATGAACCAACCTATTTGTTCGTAATGGCCGTAAAAACACTATATGAATTTAGATTTTTTTTAAAAGAAGTCTGTCGGACTTAAAAACACTCCTATGTTTAATTCATTAGAATCGAAGATATGACCAAAACATAAAATCAATTAACAATGTAAATAAATTTGTACTGTAAACGTATCAAAGAAATGGAGCATTGCGATTGGTTGCACAGTAGGCAGACGGCCAATCGCATTGCTCCGTTATCTGGATACGTTTACGTTACGAATTCGATTATAATTCATGCTCGGGGCACTGATAATAATTTTACAAAGTGGCTAGGTACAAAAAATGAGCTAAGATTAATTACAAATTCTCCGCCACATTTCCTTAAATTGTCCAAGGGTCTATACCTTAGTCTTAAGAAGGCTCCATGACATGTCAGAATCCTTTAGCTAGACATTTTCCTTTCTTAATCCAACCTTTGTTCGCAATGGGTGTGTGAGACGGCGAAGGGTTTTTTGCCATGAAAAGGCCTCTGCCGTCGTTAATTACACGTCTGAGAAAATTGTATACAGGATGCTTGCAATTCGGTTTTTTCCGAGCACATTATAAAGTATATTTTATAGTTTTGAAATTGTATACATCATAGGCTGTTATGATAGTCGCTGTTGTAGAAGGTAAGACACGACGGTATTTACATCTAATTGAGTAGTCCGACTGGAGAAGTACCACCCTACAGAATACCGCGGTCATAATAACCTCATGTTTTATTCCCGGCAGAGAATAGGGTAGCCGGAGTTCATTGGAGAATTTTTGTGCTGTCAGTGGGAAGACCTAAGGCTTGTTCTGCTTTATTTTCCACACTGACGGCATAGAAACTCTCTTTTCTAACAAGGTCGGCAGCGCGAGTGTGACGCTCCTGGTGTTGCACATGTCCATAGGCCGTGGTAACCACTTTCCATCAGGTGTGCCGTGTGCTTGTCTGCCATTTAAGTAGTACTAAAAAAGGATAATGTACACAAATACTACGGTTGTAACGCACGCTTTGTAGGCACATAATAAATTTCAACTAAAGGTATGATTTCGAAGGTGACCGCATATGACAACTGCACACGCACGCAGCAGATACGCGTAATTCATTGCGGCTTCTCAATGGCATCCTTTATCCGTATCGAAGCTTAGCAACTAATGTATGCATGTATGTCTGCTGTTGTTATATGCGATCGGATCCGGAATCATACCTTAAGTAGATCTGTTCAGTCGTTTGAGCATGCTTGAATTTTTTGTTCTTATTTCTAATAATTTTCACATATTTTATAATTTTAAGTAAGATAGGTAGGAATTAGGATTGTATGCGTATTGACAATATCGTCATGACAAAAATACCCAAACTTGACCTGCTTGTTCAAACAAAAGGTTTAGTAACAGTCGGAAAAGAAATTCAATTTCGTTCATTCCTTAATTTATTCCTAGAACAAAAAACGAACAATCCGCTTAAATTATTCGAACGAATAGTTAGTGAGTTTGAACTAAGTTCAGTTGAACATCGGACATTGTCGCATTTTCACAACGACTGCACCAAACGGGAGCTTTCATTATGCGTCACTAGTTAGTTCGGCCATCACTTGACCGCAGAAGTCACTAACGGCAGATTTTAATAATCTATATCAGGGCTGTCCAACCTTAAGCATGGATCCAATAATAATAATATTATAATTTTTATCATAGAACGTTCTCTTAAATAGTGCAAATAATGATATGTGTGAGAATGTGTGTTTGCATTGATCTGGGTGATTTGATGTATAATATGTTTTTTTTTTAAATGGATCTAAGTAGTTATATAGTTCCGCATTAAGCCATGCTTACTTTGAGTTTAGATAGCGCTGTGTAGAATATCCTGGAATATTAATATTATTAAATAAGATTTTGGTTTAAACAGTCATTATCTATATCACACTATTAGTCCGGATTGCATTCAAAGCTTGTACTTATGAAGCCAAGAGTTACCTCTCCTATTTTCCTCTTGATTTGTCTAAAGTTTTTAGGATTGACTACCGTCTTACCCACTAACTGAAGGGAAATCTCGTGCCAGAGCCTCGTCTGTCACTAAGCAGTTAAACCGACATGCAAGTGGGCTTGACTTGGACTCGTAATATTTTAGAAGGCGTTCTATATACCCACAAGTATCAATCTATAACTAAAGACTATTTGACTGAAGACTTAGAAATTCATAAATAAATAATTAATAATAATAATAGTAATCATTAATTTAACTTAATAATTTGCTCACAAAATAAACATAATAAAACATCGACCTGTACATGGACACAAAATTCGTCTAAGAAAACGTAGGCCGGGTCGGTAGCAATTTATCACGACTCAAGTTATATTAATGTGGATAAATGGGGCGTTCGTTGGGGGGAGGGGGGGCTATGTGGGGCACAATGGGGTGGGGAACGTCTTGGCGATTGGTTTTTTGGGTACGTGTGAGTGAGTTAGGTTTTAAAGATGGATGGTTTTGTTTACGGCGAACAAATTGTATGTATTTTGGTTTGTAATATTGCTTTATGGCTTGTAATAAAACTGTAATGAATCTTACTTGTTTTATTTGAAGTTTGAGAGTAATAATTAATGTACTTTAATGTTTGAAGATTTCTGATATAACTTTTGAAATGTATTGCTGGAGATGTTTATTGAAGTATTTGAAGATTTAGGTTTGTAGAGGTATCTATTTTATTTTAATTACAACAGGTAGGTAGGCAGAGGTGTCTTTTTATCTGCAAGGTAGGTTTAAGTAAAAATAAATAAGAGGCGTCGGATATGGTTTCATCAAGATCTTTTTTATGTGATAGCAATTTCTAAGTAAGAAATAAGTTTAGGGTGTGTGGGGCCCATCAAGATCTTTGGGACTCAAGTCCCCTATTCAGAGGAGGGCCAGACCGAAAGGGACGGCCCTGGGCCAGCCGGGATGCGACGGATATGTCGAACACAATAATCACCTTCGGCCTAGCGCAACGACCCACAGACGGCTCCGGAGGGATTTCCCTCACGTAAAAAAAGGGACTCCGAAAACCTCATCTGCAAATGACACGAGCACGCCTTGTTTATCTAGGCTCTTGTTCTAGCATTCCTCTCGGAGGGCCATGACACTTAGCAGTCACTCCCGTAAACATCAAATAGCACACAGTTTTCATTTGCATACTTATCTATATATTTATAGGTACATAGAAACACCAATGGAAATAAATTTTTGCACTGAAAAGAATCAAAATATTACATTAGGAGTCAATGTTTATATGTTTGTATTGTAATGTTTTTAATTGGTATGTTGGCTTTTCTGGTAGCAATTGCTGATTTTTGATTGATCGAGACATGCATCACGTGTTGCTTAGCAGGTTCAAGCATCTCTGTGTTAAGAGGGTGACTCCCCTGGTGTTGCATACGTCCATAAGCCACGGTAACCACTTTCCATCAGGTGGACCATGAGCTTGTCTGCCACCCCGTTGTATAAAAAAATGTGTTGGTTAGTGGCTGCAAACTTAGAAGGTAGGGCTCTGTACACCCGATTAATTAAAAAAACAACTTAAAATTAAACCATTATTTAACAGATTCTATCGTGACTTATTTGTGATTATTTACTTTTAAAGTCTTCTACTGAAAAGTAGCCAAAACGAAAAGCTAAAAGTAAATAATAACAAAAGTAATCACAATAGAAACCGTTACAAAGTGGTTTTATATCAATAAAAACACTCAATATGTTTAATAACCGTACAAAAAAATGTTCGTACTGAATTGAAATGCGCGCCTATTATCATATGAAGATAGGGGTCGAGAGAATTTAATGTCTGTGGTTACTGAGGTGTCTGGGCAGGAAACCGAAGGGTGACAGGGTGCCCGAAGATATTGAAATTATACCACAGGGCTACTACGTGACGAGTTTATGTGGCCCCCATAATTTAATGGGGATTCACTTGAAACTAGAGCCAATAGGGACAACATGCTTACTATAAAAATGGAAAAATATTCGGGCACAAAGTGTTCAAAATCAAAAAAGTATCCTTTTCTTTATAAATATTTTGAGGTGTAAATATAGGTAATTAGTAAGGTAGTGGTACTACTCTGTAAGACAGGGTACAGAGTATTGCCACTAAGGCCCGTGTTCTAAAACGACACTCAGTCCTTAATATCAATTGATCTTCATAAATCGAGATCAGTTCTGGAATACATGCCTTATTAATGTTTGTGGGGACCAAGCTTTATTTACGGTGAAGACACAGAGCCACATTTGTGTAAGTAAAAATTAAAATGAGTACAAAGACGACAGTCAAGTTTTTAACGAGCTGTGTGTTGAACAAAACGTAGTTTCAGTTTTAATAAAAAGACCTCTTTATTTTCACCTTATAGTAAGGGGCCGACCCGTACCTCCACAAGTTATTTCTGCTTTTTAATTTTCTTAACTTTTCTTTGCGTTACAATCAAGCATGGAGTCAGTTTTATATGCATATGTTCATTTAGTTTATAGCGCTTGCCGTTACTGTATGGTGAGCATTTTTTTAGTCTGATAATAGGTACTATCACTGTGCCAACGTGATACAGCCATTGTTTCATCATCTTTGGTGATGTTGTATCTATGAATAGATACTAATGTTCGGCCTGTATGGACCCGGCTATTAGATTTTCATAAGTATGTTGACGTAGCTTAAAAAAAAACAAGTCACTAGAGGCGGTATTCCCGTTTCGCCTACCTTCATACACACAAGGAAACTAAATTCTAATTATACTCACATCAAAATATTCCCCGAAAATTACGCTCCCACACACACATACAAGCTAAAAGTTTACAATAAAATTACAAGTAAGCACAAAGACTCCCATTATCAAAGGGGGTTGATCTCAAAACTCTTATAAGTGCGAATAATAATTAGAAGTGGGGGGTAGGGGGAGGGTGTAGGGGCTTCGTTAGCGAGCCCTAATGCCGGCAGACATTAATCATTCCTTTCATAAGAAGTGGGGGCTCCGTAGATAAATAAGTGTAGTATGTGTTTTCTTGGGGTATGCTGCTTGAGGAAGTGGTAGAATAGTGTGGATATACCCTGTATAAAACAATGTTATGAAATTAATGTCGAGGTGTCGCTATTGAGATGGTTTCAACAAGTAAGTACTAAGTCACAATAAGTAACACAAGATGTCCTAAGAGGACCTAAGAGGAACATACTTAGAAGCAGTGGCTAAGGGCGACAATTTCTAAAGGGAATTTGGTGGAAATATTTTACCTGTTAAAGAACGATCATAGCAATTTCGTATGGAATTAAAAACATCTCTACCATGGTTTCTTTTTGCCGAGCAAAGCAGCAGAAATCGTATTATAGTGACCTGCGTCTTTGCTCAAATGATAAGTCAAAAGTTTCTTTAAATGCCCAACGGCTTACACTAATTATTTAACAAAAGTAGAGGAAGCTTGCGAAGTGTGTGACACAAGCAGATGGCTGGCTATTGTCTCTGCCTACCGAGGTTGAGTTAAGTTTGAATAAATATACTTATAGATTTTTTCCATTATTTATTTACAGGACTTTTATCGTAAGACATTTGTCAGTCCTGTTTTGGCAAAATTACATTATTGACAACTTTTCTTAACTTAAGTAAAACTGTTTACCAAGTATTTTTACACATCTCCTAAACACACTTTGCAGCATCCGAATGAGGTGCGGACAAAATACTTTAAAATCTAAAAATATTTGTTCCCTAGCACTACGATTCTACTCACATTTAGTATATATTTAAATCAATGATAATAAATAAATAAATAATAATAATGTACAATGTTTTTATAATATACCATTGAGGTGGCCGAGGTGGCCTATGAATTCTGTACCACCTTTGATCTTCCCACTGACAGCACCACAAAATCTCTCCAGTGAGCTCTGGCTACCCTACTCACCGCCGAGAACACAACACGAGGTTATTATGGCCGCGGTATTCTGTAGGGCGGAGGTAATTCCCCAGTCGGACTGCTCAATTGAACGGAAATACCGACGTGTCCTACCTCCTACAGTGTATAGATATATGAAGGTTATTTGGGTATGTGGAAAGAGTTTGTAGTAGTAATATATTGATGTATATATATTTACGGGAATTAACATAATCTTAGTTCAGTCAGCAATGAAGAATGCTGACAATATCATCACATGTTTAAAAACATTAATTTCCTTGATATACGTTTATAGCCAACCATACAATTAATGTATTATTTTTAATATCGAAGTTAGATTAGTTTATTTGTGTCACTTATATTTACTAGTCAAGTAATCATGATAACTTTCAGATTTGTATAAAAGGTTTAAGAATGTAGAAAAATCTTATGGAGTAAAAAACTAAACTAAAAATAATCCCTGTCGTATCCACACTATGCCCATCACATTTCCTTAACGTAGCAAGGCGGTACAGCCACATAATTATTCATCTTAAATTGCACACCTATGTATGTGTGTACGTTCTGTGTACTACAGTACACATACGCGTGTGTGCCCCAAATTACTCTCTCTTTGTAAGAAAAGCACTCTCGAGAGGAAAATTTATAAATTTATTAAACCGTACAAGTTAAGAGATTTCATTATAGAATTTATGTACGTATGTTCAAAGTGAATTTAGGTTCGGGTGGGTAAGCAGGATTAACCATCTGTAAATGATATTTATCGGCAATTAAATGGTTTTTAGCAGATGTTTAAGAATTTTAACTGACTTGAAAAAAATGTACTCAATTTGTAGGAATATTATTTATTTTTGGCAGAGCCGAGTACCGCCTTATTTGGGTCATTCTGGCTTTTAAAAAATCGACTACCGTCTTCCTAGTTTATTGTGCTGTTTCCTAACCACCAGCGTCTTGGAAGCGGTGGTAAATTTTGCTTTAGTAGAATTATTATTGAAGTCAATGTTGTTTTACATTGAACAAACATGTTGTTTTACATTGAATTAAAAATCTTAGAGTTGGACCTTTACTTGCCATGGCCTATGTAAGCCGAGTCTGTACGTGGCTTAACGATATAGCGAAGCAGTTTTTCTGTAAAAAACTTATGGTATTTCAGTACACAGTGCATAAATGTATTACCTCTGATTTAGCAGTCAAACGCTCTACCAGTATATTATACGCGTAGCCAAAATCTGATCGTATACGAGTTCAATTTTCGTTTACTTAAGGGACATTATAGGAGTTCGAAAAAGAAACTAAGCCGCTGATACCAGAAAGCTAGGCATAAACCACTGTTGGACAACTACTGACCTATCTCATTTGCCAAGTAATAATTTGGTGAAACTTACCCACCCAAAAGCAACCTATTTATTGGTAACTTGAAGATTCTGAGGGCAAACTCAATTTTTTTAATTTTATCTAGAACAATATGGTTGTTTCTTTTTGACGTCAATAAAAAATCTACTTAACCTAAGTTTATCACCGCTTCGAAGGCGCTGGCAGAGAAAAAAACAGCGCAACAAACTCTAACTGTATAATATTTGTATCCTTGAGGTTAAATGTCGACAAATTTACATTTGTCTCGTGTCAAAATGGACAAAAGAATACAAAAATAAAAATAAGTAACCTTAGTTAAAATATAGTAAAAAATTATGGCAAAAAATTGTATAATTCAAGTCCACGAAATAAAATCACTTTTTAAACGATGAACGTTTTAAAATGTGATTTAATTTATGTGTATGCCACACATATAACCCACTTATACTTCTCTACAATAATACAACCAATTAGATTCAAGCTATGAAAGGACATTTTTTTCACTAATAAGTGCGTATTTTTACAAGATTTTTTTAAAGTTAAACAAAACTAAAAAAAATGATTCAACAATAGTTTACATATGTTATATAACGATAAATATGATCATAACTATAATCAAAGAATTATTATTATTATTCTACAACTTGTTTATTTATTTCTACACCGAATTACGGTAGAATATTTGAGACTAATAATTTAAAAAACACGTGCATATTCTAAGAAATAAATGATTGTTCTATTCCATTATTATTCTTGGACGGTGAGAAGTTAGGGTACAGTCCAGATGATAAGAATCATTATTCTAGATACCATTCCCAAAATGGTGGTCCCTACTTTAATGGCCTTGGCAGATACTTTTTCATTTCAAGATTTTTTTTTTAGTTTTTTTTTGTCTAACCTCTTCTACTTAACTAAATTGCTTGTGCTAGGAGTGGGTTCACGTCGGTAGTGTAAATGCCAGGATTCGAACCCGGGACCTCTCGATCGTAAGGCAGCCTTCTTAACCACTAAGCTACCGATCCCAGGATTTTAAGAATAGTGCAACACGTTTGCGTACACGGCATTCCACTTTTTTTTTCAAGAATATTAGCGGCTGAAATCACTTATATTCCCTCTCTAATACCCCTCCAACTAAGCTAAATTGCTTGTGCTAGGAATAGATTCACGTCGGTAGTGTAATGGCCAGGATTCGAACCCTTGACCTCTTGATCGTAAGGCCGACTAATTAACCACTAAGATACAGCCGCTTCTGTCTTTTTCTTTTTTCTATGTGACTGTTTTATGTACAATTATACTTATTATATTTAAGTATTCACTTTAACACAGTTCTATATTTATATCGTTATTAAAAATCTCCAAACTTTTAAACAGTGCAAGATTCTAATTAAAATAAGAAATGTTTGAAACGGTCTAGGCGGATTTGAACCCATGACCTTTGCCATTTTTTTTTTTTTAACGTTAGGGATAATCCTTCATGTATGCTATGCCGGACTCCTACCGACTAAAAAACCTCACGTACCGCCTTATGGCCTGCGGTTGGTAGCCCCGGGTAAGCCCTCGGAAGGATGTCCCAGGACTACCAACAGACCTAAGGCTGCGGCCTCACCTGGGTGGTTCGGGTGCTATCCCGCGTCTATGGGGGGGGGGGGGGGGATCGGGTGTAACCCCGTTTCTGGGGGGGGGGGGGGGGGGGGCGTGCGTGATCTCTCACGTCACGCTGCCGTCATGGACCTGCTTCTGTAAGGACGGTGAGCAGCCCACTCACCGTCCTCAGGACCCCGGTCATGGAGGCCGATGGTCTTCGGCGAAGACACGTCGGTGGCGCCAAAGCCGCCGACTGCGGAATTCGGGTGGGAGAGTTCTCTCCCGTTCCCGCCCCGCCGCCTCTTTCGCGAGCATGACCTGTTCGATGATCTTTGCCTTACAAGGGCAATGGTTTGACCACTAAGCTACCAGAGCGTCGCCCGAACCAATCCAAATTTATCCCTTTATGTTTGTCATTGAGGCAACAGTGGAGCGTCTACCGATATTCTCACGAACTATCGGAACCACTAAATGATTGTTCAATCATTTTTAAACATTGATTTTTGACTGCTCCACCCAATTTTAATGAAATTATAAAGCATTTTGCATGCCAAATATTCGAATCGATTAAAATAGAAAACCCCACCTAGATCGATTCTAACTTTTCTTATTTTCATTGATTTGAATATCTAGCATGCAAAATGGTTTAAATAAATAATAAAATAAAATAAAAATTGTTTATTATCAAGCTACAGGGGCTCAAAGTGTGTTAGTACAATTGCTTAAAAAACTATGTCAGTAACAACAGGATTAAAATTAAAATATATTTTACAGAAAGCACCTACCACAGGCAGATTCATCAAGATGCCGATAAAACAGAAAAAGATTTAAAAATTTCATTCAAAAATATAGCAACATTATCTACAATCTTTACCCATTTATTACTAAACCGTCTACATAGCAACACTACAGAGCAGATATTTAAATAATATGTTAATGCTATGTTTGTGTTGCCCCCAAAAACTTCGCTACCCCCAACGATATTTCTTCATCACCCCTGGGGTGGCGCACCCCACATTTTAATTAAATCTCCCACAAACACGGGTAACTGGAAGACGTTTAGGTATTTTCTTTGTGTCGCAGGTGAAAGTTGGAATTCAGAGGTACTGTACTGTAAGGAGCTAGAATTTTGTCGGGGAAAATTTTCTTGTGTAAGAGGGACTTGTATGTAATATATAAGCTATTTGTTATGGTGATACTTTTGCGTTTAACCGATGTTAAAAAAGGAGTAGTATACAGAGTAGGTATGTGAAGTAAGCGTAGATGGCCATGTTCGACATGAGCCCGAATTTGATGTAAGCTAAAACTGTATCAATATATTTTATTTCAACACTTGTGCTAATCAGGTATCGAACCCGTTGATTTCATAAAAAATTGACATACACACAAAATACAGTAGATATGTACGTTTCTAGGCTTTAATTGTTTTTTATTACGAAATTTTATCGATAGAATTTCCATTTAATCCTTGTTTTGTTCCTAAATCAGGCCAAAATAGGTACTCGGTGGCAGTAGATAGTTAGACACGTGCCTGCTAGACCCAAGAGAATCACCCAGCCCTTTTAACCGCATTTAAAAGTACACACTATAGAAGTATAGAAGGTAGGACACGACGGTATTTCCGTCCAATTGAGCAGTCCAACTGGGGAAGTACCTTACCCTACAGTATACCACGGCCATAATAACCTCGTGTTGTGTTCCCGGTGGTGAGTAGGGTAGCCAGAGCTCACTGGAGAGTTTTTGTGCTGACAGTGAGGAGACCAAAGGCTGCCTACTTTGTCTTCTAAACTGCCGGCACAGAAACTCTCTGTGTTTACAGGGTCGGCAGCACGAGTGTGACTCCCCTAGTGTTGCATACGTTCATAGGCTACGGTAACCACTTTCCATCAGGTGAACCGCTGCTTGTCTGCCAACACAGTGGTATGCTTGCTGTTTAAATTGATTAGAAATGTTTTTTTTTTCTGGCGGCATTGCCACGTTGAATGGCAATACTGATCCTTTGCGCAAGGAATAAACCATATAATATAATTTAATACAATTTAATATAATTTATAATTATATTGTATTGTTTGAATAACCTTAAGCAGCAGCGTAATATTGACCAGCATGCTTAATGGCGCACCGGACAAACCCCCAGTGGTTTAGGGTGTGTACACATTGTAAGAATCATTGTATTATATTTTAGAAAATAAATAAATTAAAAAAAAAAAAAAAAAAAAAAAGTCTATATTATACATATTTTTAATTCAATTTTTTTAATGAAATTTTAATAAATAAATATGCTAATAATTCAAATGTATTACGAACGGAAAAAGTTTATCGATCAGGCGGGACTCGAACCCGCGACCAGTCCCAAAGGGGGAATGTTCTAACCACTGAGCTTTTTCTTTCTTGTTCCATTCTTTATAGACTTTAATCATATTTTAACCGACTTAAAAATGGAGGAGGTTCTCAATTCGATGACAATTTTTTATGGTACATACATAAAAAATAGTCTACTCTGATCGATTACTCTGAGATTTATGATCCGATTAAAGTAATTTTTTTTAGTTCGATGCGGAATAGCCGCCATTTTGTCTCATAAAATGTTTATAAAGATTGACATAATAGTTTTCACTTTATGATTTTTTTTGTGTTTTGTTAATGCAAATTTTTAACCGACTTGTTTTTTTATATATATAGGACACGTCAATTTGACTTCACCTCGCCTGATGGCAAGCTGAAGGCAAAGTCTCAGGAAAGAGGGTCACCATTACACACACGTGCCATGTTAACAATGGTGGCAAGCAGCTTGACGGCCTCATCAGATGCCTTTTCACGCTCCGCTTAAAGGACCCGGGACTGTAGGTTCTTATTTATGTTGTCCCATATTTTCGTTGTTTATAAACCGTTTTCAAAAATTATTTTTTCATTGAGTTTGGTATATCTCACAGGTAGTCCCAGATCAATTTCATGGGTACTGGACCTTGGACTTCGGAGAAAACTCCTCAAAATCAAATAGGAAATGTTTCTATTAGCTAGTTTTTGGACGATCTGGCAACATTATGATGGTCAAGGACGTACTGGAATCACCTAGTCTTGAACTAAGGAGGTAGATAACACACATACATATAATCACGCCTTTATCCCGGGAGGAGGGTTAGGCAGAGGTGAATTAACACCCACATTTCAATCTGTATTCGGTCCCACGTAATAGGGGTGAGCCTATTGCCGTATTCCAGGCACTATTGTTGACTCGAGCCATGCATCTGAGGCTGGATCTGGGCTGTACATATCTGTCTGATGTTGAAGTTAATCAGCCCTATCCCTTAGTCGCCTAGTACGACACCATATGGGAAGAGAAGGGGTGGCCCAAATTCTACTCAGCCGGCTATAGGTAGATAACAGAACTCCTTAAAGATGTAAGTATAGCATGAACGTCTCGTTTATGTTATTGACTGCTGTTTTTCAATCTTATGTAACCCTTTCCACCCGGGGTAGTAATTATTAACGAATTTCCGCTTTTTAACTTCATTATCATAATAAGGTAGGTAAAAAGAAATGCTCAGATTATTTTCAGATTTTTATTATACCTAGAAGTACTATTTCTAAGACCTAGACTTAAAAGTACCGTCAGGTGATTTTAGTCAAAAATTATAAGCTTTTATAATACACATACTCGATGAAGTGGGTATTTTGTTTTATCATAAATGAATGTTTTATTTTATTTTATAATTGTTCTGAGCTATTTTTTATTGTTTTAGCCATTGAGATGGATATTACAAACAATACTGCCCTAATTGAAGCCCTGTTATTAGAAGAGATTCCTGACTGTGACGAAGAGTCTGAAGCAGGTGTGTCCGATGATGAAGTGGAAAATATTCAACTACCTTCACCAAGAGGCTTTGATGAGGTTTTTGGAAGAGCTCTAGAAGCTCTAGAAGCTCTAGAACACCAACACCAACCAACATCTCCAATACCTGGATCTAGTGTTCAGATTGATCTACCGTCTGCAAATACGTCTTCACACAAAACAAATCAGCGAGTACCCAAACCAAACCGTAAATGGAAAAAGAGGGACCTAGATACATATTTACAGGAATACGTTCTAGATACTGGAGTAGTAGAAGACTGTTTTGCTCACTGTAGCAACCCGACTGATATATCTCTTGGCATTGTTTTGCATATAAGTGCATTGTTGAGATCAGGTGCCGAAGAGTAATGGTCTCTCCACGCCAGACGAGTATTGTAACCCATAAAAAAATTCATACCTATAAATTTTAGAAGTTCCTAATTTTTTAGGTTCAAATCTTTACCTCTCTGAGTAGCAAAAAGGTTACTTTGGTACACAATATTATCAACAACATCTCCAATCAATACTAAAAATATATCAGTCGGGTTGCTACAGTGAGCAAAACAGTCTTCTACTACTCCAGTATCTAGAACGTATTCCTGTAAATATGTATCTAGGTCCCTCTTTTTCCATTTACGGTTTGGTTTGGGTAATCGCTGATTTGTTTTGTGTGAAGACGTATTTGCAGACGGTAGATCAATCTGAACACTAGATCCAGGTATTGGAGATGTTGGTTGGTGTTGGTGTTCTAGAGCTTCTAGAGCTTCTAGAGCTCTTCCAAAAACCTCATCAAAGCCTCTTGGTGAAGGTAGTTGAATATTTTCCACTTCATCATCGGACACACCTGCTTCAGACTCTTCGTCACAGTCAGGAATCTCTTCTAATAACAGGGCTTCAATTAGAGCAGTATTGTTTGTTATATCCATCTCAATGGCTAAAACAATAAAAAAATAGCTCAGAACAATTATAAAATAAAATAAAAAACATTCATTTATGATAAAACAAAATACCCACTTCATCGAGTATGTGTATTATAAAAGCTTATAATTTTTGACTAAAATCACCTGACGGTACTTTTGAGTCCATATCAGTTTTTATCAAATATTCATATAAAATAAAGTGATAAAACGTTATAACAGCTTTTATAAATGTAGTCCGTGGTATAAACAACGTAATTAGTGAAAAAAAATAGCACTTACCTATAATATTCTATTTATAAAACTTTTTCAATTACACCGCACAGGAGAGTGAGAAAATGTCCGACCGGTTGTAACTCGCGGATCAAATTTTTCGAAAACGTCACGCGGTAATTCAAATCACGCGCTGTGATTTGCTTACGGAAACGATACTCTAAAGGATCGTCAGTTGTAGTTAGCTTAAGGTTATTTCGTACTTAAGTTATTAGACGAAAAATGTGGAGGTACTTCTAAGTACCGTAAGGAGGGAAAGGGGTAATAAAACTCGAAAAATTAGGTTAGGCATGTTGCACCATTAGACCAGTAAAATTATAGATACTAAAAAGCAAAAAATTCAAGAAAACATGTTTAAAAAAACCAACAGCAAAAACTACAAGCATAAACTTTAAGGACAAGTATAAAATAACTTAGAGAAAAATAATTGAATTTTTCAACAGATTAACTGTTCTATTAGAAATCGGTCACATGGTGCCTGAACTACTAGGATGGATTGGATTGAAATGCTACCTCTCGGGCTGGGCACCGACTTCTAACAGAGCAGTTAATCTGTAAATTCAGTTATTTTTCTGTATGTTATTTCATCCTTTTTAATTTTTGAAGTCGATTTTTAAACATAATTTCCTATATATTAATATACTTTCCATCATCATCATTAGCGTTAGTATAGGTTATACGCCCAAAGCTTGTACTCTAGAGCACTGGGCTTCTTTTTTTTTTTACGTGCGGTAAATCCCCACGGATACCCACCCCTCCGGAGCCGGAGGGGTAGGTTATGTCGGACTCGAACCGACTAAACCGCACGCCGTATCTGGGTCGTAGTGCTAGGCCGAAGGTGAGGTTGCCATGCGACATATCCCTCGCACCCCGGCTGACTCAAGGCTATCCCTCTCGGTCTGGCCCTCCTCGGCCCGCCTTCGAGCGCGTCAGCGAGTCTTTCTCGCTCATCGCGCCGCGCCCGCTCTGCTGTCTCCTTCGCGAGCATGACCTGCTCGCAGAATAAGGCGCTGGCCGCCCACGCATCCGCGCAGCGGACCATCGCAGCGAGCAGGGTAAAGAGCGTGAGCACTCTCACCCCCAGGGCCTGCACAAGCTCCCGCCTCGGCGTCTCGAACGCCGGGCACTCGGTGAGCGTGTGCAGCCCCGAGTCCATGCTCGCGTCGCAGTGATGGCACTCGGGCGTTGGCTCTATACCCATCAGATGCAGATACCGCCCGAAGCTACCGTGCCCGGTGATAATCTGCTTCTTTTTCTTTGATTTGGTGTTTCACTTCTGTGGGAGCGACTACTGTCTGACCTTCTCAATACCGGACAGAAATCCAATGCAAGGGTCTTATCCGGCAATCAGCAGATGTAACGGCTCGCAGGTTTAGTTTGCACTTGCCTCCACTGGTCTGTTAATGGAGTATTAAGTAGGTATATAATATGAGTACCTACTCCTAGAATACGATAAGTTTTTTTTTTATATAGGACACGTCAATTTGACTATACCTCGCCTGATGGTAAGCTGAAGGCAAAGTCTCAGGAAAGAGGGCCACTATTATATACCCGTGCCATGTTAACAATGGTGGCATTCAGCTTGACGGCCTCATCAGATGCTTTTTCACGCTCCGCTTAAAAGACCCGGAACTGTAGGAAGAGGGAAACACGTGAGCTGGCAAGGAATTCCAGGTCTTAATGGTGCGACAAAGAAAAGAGTCACTGAACCGCTTGGTTCTTGAAAGAATGTTGAAGTGTGAGTAACATAACAAATAACAGAAAATCATGTAGGTACATAAACGCACCCTTATACCACAAACAAGCGCAGAATTAACTTGTGCGGTAAAACGCGGTAATAAACGGTAAGGCGCGGTAACGCTCGGTAACAGTCGGTAACGCGCGGTAAAAAAAGCGATGTAAACGATTAACAGATTTGTGAAGCTGTGATCAGAGCCCGGAGCGTATGTCCGGAAAAGAAAGACATGGTTCGGTAGTATGGAGAAGGTTATTAAGTTTAATAACTTTTTCAACACACTTGCTCATAAAGTGGCTATATTTTCATCGCAATTAGCCACATGTGACACCTGCGATCAAATTGTGGCTTTTAATTGCTATAATTCAAAAGTGAGTAATAGAGTTTTTAAACATTTGATTGGTTGAGTTGCCTTTTCTTAAAAAGCTCTAGGTTAAATAGTACAAATATATTATTATACCTACCTATTACTTGCTCATTTCATGCAACTTCATATATTAATAGATAATGACAGCTAGTACGTGTATAATAAACCAAACTTTCACTCAAATAAATTAAAAACTTTTGTTTTCTCTGTAAGAACTTTCAATTCCCATTTAGTCCGTGACGATTAAAAAAGAAACCTCTTTTAGTCTATGGCCGATCGAGATGCGCGTGCATAGGAAAACAAAATAGTTTTAGCCGCCATTGCCAATAAAAATTTCACAACTCGTTTTCACTTTTGAAATTATATATATTAATTAATTAAAATGTATATAAGTACTAATAATGAAGAAAATTATTTATGTTGTACAACGTCCGATATAAGATGAGAAGCCCTTAATGTCGTGAAAAGTTTACTACCAGAAAATTGCGAAGGTAATCTTTGTATGATTCTATTCACAAGAGTGTTGAAAAACATGTTATGATACACGTGTGTATTGATGATTACCGTCCTTGGCTGTCTTAAGACTCTCACCTGACGGCTCGGGTCTCAATAGCGCCTCAGCGGTAATCACCAACTTCACACACTTGTACTATGATGTATTATTAATCTGATATTCCTCTTGCCCACGGTGTACGTCACACCAGGAAGTGAATGCTTGCAACATTAGAGGTGCGAGCCTCTCTTTGGTCAGAATTAAGCTCTAGAAAGCACAGAGCCCACCGCTTCCCCATGTCGACCCGCTGTCAGAGAGTCTCTCTCCTAGATATAACCTTCTCTGGGCCAGGTGAACGTCCTTATACAGACTTCGGTCGGTGCGATACAAAGACAGCCATTTTTGTTAGTAAGTCTCAGTAGCTTAAAAAGTACGCAATTGACTGCTATTAACAGTTAAATACGTAATAAAGGTCAACTTATCCATCGAATAAAAATCACTGCTTTACAGAATAACGATTTGAAATTAGTCTTACACAAAAATCGATGTAATTTTATTCTGAAAGTAAGGAAAATTTATTATTTAACATGCACGTTATAATACGTCATAATAAAATATGTGACTTTATTCCATGCTTAGGTGCGGTATCTAAGCTTCCTCCATACTTGCCGAGCGTTTAGGTGCTTCTTACAATAAATCACCGGGCTGGACAGAGGCGCCACTTAAAAATCCATTTTCCCGCTCATCCCCTACGGTAGGGGTAACCAGGGGTGAAACGACCACCAGTTTATTCAACATTTTTTCACGTGATACTTGTAATTGAGACTTAATTTAGTCGCGCGTGGGCCCTTTTAGCTACAAGTCAGTAAGTTAATTTTTATTTTAGAGAATTTTTGTTTAATATTTTTTTTTTCAAAGGTTACAGACAGAAGCAAATATGTCTGCCTATCCCAGAGAGAAAAATGTAGGAATGCCTAGGTATATTGTATGTTTTGTCCTGTGATTTATACTATTTTTAATAAGACTGTTGTTAGTTTGAGTTCTATTTCTGGGTCAAGTAAGGTCATTTTATATACTTGCGTATGTTGTATACCATGTTGTACATATCACTCTATGGTATACAGTGGGTAAGCAGATATCTGTCATACCTACACACTTTACCAAGTGTATTCTATTCCTTCAACTAATTTGGTTCCCTCACAATAGTGTAAGCGTAATAGAATTTTAATTTTGCTAAAAATTTTAACCGACATCAAAAACCGTTCTCAGTTAGATTAGTATTTTTATATCTTACCTATTGTGGCAGAACAAAGAAGTTCAACACTCCACGTCACCATTATTGTCACACTTTATATTTCACCTGTAAAATAAACAGAAATTAGCCCTAGCCTCCTACAATCCAACCACACATCTTAATCATCCAATTTACCGACTCTGGTACACTTGATATTGGCGTCTCGCCATTAATAATTTTATAATGCATTTTACTTGACACTAGCGATCCGCCCCGGCTTCGCACGGGTGATAAAAACGTTCCCGTGGAAATCCAATATAGCCTATGTTACTCAGGGTGAATGCAGCTTTCCAATGGTGAAAGAATTTTTAAAATCGGCACAGCAGTTTTTGAGTTTATTCATTACAAACATACAAACCTTTCCTCTTTGTAATAATATCTAGTGTGGATTGCCAAAATTGAGGTGATTTGCTGCAAAGGCCATTTTGAAGAAGTTGAAGGTTTTAATTAGCCCTAACACTGCCCCTGAATTCAACGGGTATGAACTCACTGGTCCCCTAACATTTATATCCCACGCCCACTGACCACCTTAAATATTTGAGGCCTCATTTATCCCCTGATGCACTTTAGGTTTAAGCCTACAAAGCTGTTGACCGTCCTCTAATTTTGTGCGGCCCAAAAAATATTCTATTGTTTCAGAATCTATATCTCAGGGCCTTTGCACACGACGCGTCTTCTATGCGTTGAACGCTATCAAGACGCTCAACAATCGCAAGACTGAAATAGCATTGTTACCTTTGCACACGATCTTGGTATTTTTAAACGCGTTAATAATATGCAGGGGATGCGTTATTCAAAAAAGCGTGTCCTCAGCGCGTAAACAATACAAGGTGAATAAATAAAAGGCTCTCATACATCTCAAAATTTGTAAGGCGTTAGACTTCTAAATGGTTTAAGCTTTTGCATAAGAGATGGCGTTAAACGTTGAATAATGTGACTGTTATGAACACAAAAAATATCGTATTCATGAAATGCGTACATGTGATTTAAATGATAAATATGATAATGCTTTTATCATTTAAATCACACACTTCAAAATCTTAAAAATTTCGATGAAAACTCAAAATTATTTTGAAACTGTAATACACAACCCGTTCAATGATGTTTTGTATGTATTTTCCCGTCGGTAGATGGCGCTACAATCAGGGTATCTCGGTGAAGCCGTGTCTCAGGCAGATAGTAACTAGTAATTATATTTTTATTTTATATACATACATACATACGCTCACGCCTATTTCCCTACGGGTATTTTTATTGTATATGATATTATTAGATTCTTAGATACATAGGTATATCCTTAAAACCCAAAATTTTCAAAATTAATCGTGTAAACTGTAGATATTAATAAATATATGTAAGGACAGAAAGAAAGAAAGAAAGAAAGAAAACGCGTTCATTTGCAACACAACGCACATTACAATAAAATTGTTATACTTGAAACACTAGTGGACAACAAATTCAATCTAAGTAGAAAAAAAAAAGATAACAAAAGTCCTCTATGGTCTATGATCGACAGCTACTAGTACTTTTGCTAACAAATCATTTTAGTTACACTGAGTAAGTAATACTTGTTCCAGGAAAAAATATTTATAGTTATACAAAGATTTCATAATAAACCAAAAGCTTTATAAAATTTTTCATGGACGCCTCTAGGTACTTAGCTACTTACACTTTTACCCTATTCTTTTTCTAACGCAATTTTTAACTTTAAAATACTTAAAATACTTAGTTTACTATATCATTATCATTATATCAATAAATTCAAAATCAACCATTATCATTTTTACTAGAACATCTATTCATTAAAACCGCTACTCCACAACAGATGTCACTACTGAACTATTTCTAAATCCAATAAGAACCCGCCACAAAAAAGCTTTGACCTAAATCCAATAAGCGTTGTCAAAAGCCCTTTAAAAAAATACAAAAGAGTTAAAAAACAACCCCTTCATCTCACTTACAAGCCAATGAAGCGGGTAAATAAGCGAAAAATCCGCCCTCCTGTGGAAAAAAAGATGAATTGGAAAAGGATAAAAAAGGGTTACAAAGAGAGAAAAAACAGCAAAATATACGTCACTCTCGCTGATGTTCAGTCGTGTGAGGCGTAATTGCAAAAGGTCGGAAAAAATGCCGGCAGATTTTGCGGGAAAGTGGAAGGATTCCGTATAAAACGTTTTTACATCAATTTGTTAATCAGAACAAAAATTCAAGTGAAACATGAGGTAGCTACCTAATGAACTTTGATAGTTATTTATACGATTTTTTTTACCACGGAGGTGGCAAAGAAGCTCGCGATCCATCTGATGTAAAGTGGTTACCGTGGCCTATTGATAGACGTGTGCAACAACAGGGGAGTCACACTCGTGCTGCTAACCCTGTCAACACAGAGAGTTTCTGTGCCGTCAGTGTATTAGACAAAGTAGGAATAAACTTTGGTCTTCCCCACTGACAGCACAATAACTCTCTAGCTGGCAGACGAGCACACCGCCCACCCGATGGAAAGTGGTTACTGTGGACGATAGACCTATGCAACACCACGGGCATTACACTCGTGCTGCCGACCCTCAAGAAAACTTCTGATGCCTATCTTGAAGTACTCCATATTGTAGTTCCTTGAGAAAACCACAGCACGCTTTTTTGTAAGGTGAACTTGTATAACAGCTACATGTAATAGTTACTGGTCAGGTTGTGGTTTTATATCGATAACACTGTCCTACCTAATCGGTTCTCGTACAATAAACATTATTGCAGTTTTACTATTCTTTGCAATATAAATAATGTATATTATAATTTACTAGCTGACCCGGCGAACTTCGTACCGCCAATATTTTTCCGCCCGCATGGCGTCAGATCCCGTTCCCGCTGCACCCTCTACTATATTAAACATGTATTATACATATAAACCTTCCTCTTGAATCACTCTATCTATTAAAAAAAACGCATCATAATCCGTTGCGTAGTTTTAAAGATTTGAGCATACAAAGGGATATAGGGACAGAGAAAGCGACTTTGTTTTATACTATGTAGTGATATTAACTACAGGCAAATTTTTAAGTTACTATTTTAGTAAAAATTGTAACAATGTTTGTATCACTATCAATATTATTCAATTTATCCATGTTTATTGAAATCCGAAAAAACCAATTTATTTACGGATCTCCGATTAAAAAAAAAACTGTGCTGAGGGGAAATGAAACGGTATTGAATTCAGATGCGAGCCGTTCGACGGCCGCGACGATTGAGGGATTACACACAATTCATGACGGACTTACGGATTTTTTTCTTTTTTTTTATTGTATTGATACTGGCTGGTGATTGACAGGTTTTATAAAAAAAAGATACGATGGATTGGAATTTTTTTGTTATTTAGTATTTTTGTGAAAAAATATAGCAGTTTATTTTTATTATATCAGACATAATATTTTGATTAGGTGTTGGGGTATTAAATTTAAAGTTAAGTTACATACTCGTGGTGAAAAAATGAAGTTTACTGATAAAGGTGGCTTTAGGCATGAAAGCGTTTTGTGACTAAGACACCGAACCAAATCTGATGAAATTTGATTCAGAGGTGGGGAAAGGACTTATCTTTGGTCGCGATAATCGACACTCACTCGGGAGAAGCCACATCAGCTATTAAATAATAATAAATGATTAGATACATATTTATTTCACATAAAGTTTCATTATAATTACAGGATTATGATTATTGCCATGTTTTACACATAATTAAGTACACAAATTTACCTAACACTAGGATACAGTTTATAAAGTTTATAAATCTTAGAACTATTTACAACTGAGGGTCACGTTACTGGTACCCATTATAAGAGTTAAATTACTTTATGGATGCCAGCAGGCTCTCAAAGTAATTGTCTTTAGTCTGATATCAAAGGTTTTACATTAATTTTTAAAATAACAATAGTAGGTATATATTAAAATCTCTAAAATCAATAATAAAATTAACCTGATAAAATAAACTGTTGATATCATCAATTCTACATTCAAAATTAAAATGAATAAAGTAATTGTAATATTTATTATCTTTCATTTCGAGCCTTCCTAATAAGCACTTTAAGCACTTTATTCTTATAAGAATTTCTTAATGAACGCTAGCCGCCACGAGATGGCGCTACAAAGCGCCCTTTGATGCTGTTTGAATTGAACCTATAAAATGAAATTTTTCTTTTGGAATTACAGTTAAGTAGCAAGACGATAATAATAAGAATATTATGACAATGAATTTACTTAAAATTAATTTTACTCCTTACTGAACAAAAAATGTTATTGCTTACAATTTTTCGCAGTGATTGTTGCTACTCGCTGATAGATGGCAGTGCAAGCTTTTATGAATTTAAAATTAAATTTTATTTATAATTTTGTTCCATTTTTTATTACGTTTAAGAGTACGTCAATGGGAATAACTGGGATCAACCGAATGGAATATCACATCAAAACGACAGTAAAACTTAGTATCTAATAATATTCTCGAATCAGCAATGCAAGGAATAAAATTGAGAAATCGATAAGACGCCAGTGATTATAAGCAGTGATAACGGCTTGCTCTTACGAATTTGAGTAGTATAATAAAATAGAATATTAAAATTACCTTGTGCCCTGCGACTACAATACGGGGTTCTTCAAAAGGGGCATTAGAAGGGTTCTTCAGGGTCAGCAGCACGACTGTACCGCCCTTGGTGCCACTTGACATCACTGCGTGGATGGGACTATGCGTTTGTCTGCCACCTAAGTTGTATAAAACAAACATTAATAGACAGTTTTAGCATTACCTTTCTTATTTTCTTTTATTTAACTTTCCCTTCAGCTTACCATCAGGCAAGGTGAAGTCAAATTGACGTGACCTATGTGAAAAAAAAATTAAGCTCCCGTTATTGCTACGTCTTACAAAATATATATCGAAATACTTAAAAAAAATTTTAAGCATTTAGCATGATAACTATTCAAATCGATTAAGATAGGGAAAAAAATTAAATTGATTCTTTCAGTGGCTCAGTGGTGAGAGCATTCGCCTTGAAAGCGAAAGATAGCGGGTTCGAATGCCGTCTGAACCAATTCAAAAATCAAGAAATGTAGGTCAAGAAATGTAAATGTATTTATTTCTCAGCAACATATTCGAAGTTGAAGCCAACCCTCATATTAGACTGCAAACTCACTGATTCTGGCGACGTCAATCACTCCCGCAAAAGCCATGAAGTCATTCGCATCTGGACGAGATAGCGTAGGAGAGCAGATCCCAGGCTTTGCAAATTGCATACCAGCGGCATAACCCACTGGACTAATTACAGAATTAAATATAAGTAGATATTAGTTAAGTACTAGACAATTTAATAGTATTTATTTATTTATTTATTTATTTATTTATTTATTTATTTATTATAACTTTTACACTATCATTACAGGTACGTATCAAACCTAATACAATAGTGACGCTAGTGTAAATGTATTGCTCGTTCCATATTTCTTGGACCTGAATCGCGATATTGAAAATACCCTGGCACGCGCAGGTTGGTTTGCTTGGTGAATTTGAGCTTGTCCAATGCCGTAGAACCGTGTGCTATCCTCCAAAGACACCAGGAAAACGTATACTGCGTGTATTGAGCACATTTTTTAGGTCCAACATATATGGAACAAGCAATAAAAAAAAACTTCTAGTCAAAACGTCAGGTTATTCAAAGTTGTAAATATAAACATGTAGGCACGACCGCATTAATTCTGTTAATCTACATCTAACATAACATAAACTCACACCTTTATCCCCGAAGGGGTAGGCAGAGGTGCTAGCACCCACATTTCGCCGGTTTATGTTTTGGTCCCAATGTCATTAACTGGGCACTATATCTACACGTACATTATATAGATTAAAAATTTGTATTCTTGTGTGTACGTTTGTAATGAATAAACTCAAAAACTACTGTGCCGATTTCAAAAATTCTTTCACCATTAGAAAGCTACATTCACGCTGAGTAACATAGGTTATATTGGATTTCCACGGGAACGTGCGAAGCCGGGGCTTATCGCTAGTATTACTTTATAATAAAGGGAAAAGTCAGTAATGTAACCCCTCTAAAATTTTTGTATTATAAAAGCTTTCATAAAACTAAAGAAGAAAAAGTGATCGTTGCATATCACAACAGACTATCAAAAGGTTTATTTAGTAAGCTGGTCGTGGCCAGCGAGACGGAACTAACGCGCCAGTGGCAGACGAAAGCGAATTAAATTTAATATACCTGCACGTTTTTATATCAAAAACATTATGAAGCTATGAGAACAGCGATTATTGGGGGACCTATACTTCATTAGATTTGGTACTTATCTAAAGATAAACAATTTTGTAGCGACTTATATATGTCGCCGCCAACTCGCCTAATCAGCCGTGCAATTAACTGCCTAGGCTGTTAAGTAAACGGCTTGAATGATATTAAGCCGTAACGTTTATTAAAACATCTAATAACTTGAATGGCTAATGCTTAGACTAATCGTAAGATGGGACACTACCTGGAAATATATACTTACACCTGTAAATCTCCGAGGGGGTAGACAGAGGTGTATTCACAAAAAAATAGTGATAGGTATATTGTGATAGCTGCGCAATCTGACTTGGTTAGGTTAAGTTAGCATTAAGCCTTCGTGGTTATTTTTTTTATAACATAGCAGAAATAAGTCATTTTTTTAAACTGTTTAATTAAATGGCTACGCTAGTAGTAAATAGTCATCGATCCAAGCTATTTGTCAAGTAGTTCAATTTCAGTATTTTGTCTTTAAAATGAGTTTCTAAAACTGAAAAATATTAATAAACTGGATTTTTAAATCCATACTTATGAGAAAGTGTGTGTGTCTGTTTGTACGTCTTTCACGAGTTAAACACTGAACCGATTTTAATGAAATTTCTTATAGGGGTAGTTAGACCTTGAGAAAGGACATAGGCTACGTTTGATCGCGATAACCGACATCCACGCGGGCGGAGCCGCGGGCAAAAGCTAATAAAACATGTTAAAAAGACACATCAAGATTGTTAACGCTTAGATAAGTACCTAGGCGAATGGAGCATAGGTCCTATAGACTTTTGTGTACAAATTGTAACGTCATATAGTTTTTTTTTACGTGCTGGAAAAAAAACTGACATATCCCTCGAACCCCGGCTGATCCAGGGCCATTCCTCTCGGCCTGGCCCTTCTCGGGGTGACGTCATATAGTTCATCTTACTAGTACTAAGTATCTACCTACTTCATACTAATTCTACTTAGGTAGGTAAATAATTATATGGATCCTGGACACCAATTAGCAGATGAGGTAGCCTTGGCTCTTAAGGATAGATAGTGTCTGTTTTTTATACAACTGAGGTGGCCGACAAGCACACGACCCACCTGAGGGAAAGTGTTTACCGTGACCTATGGACGTATGCAACACCGGGAGTTACACTCGTGGTGCCGACCTTGTAAACACAGAGAGTTTCCGTGCCAGCAGTGTAGAAGATAAAGCAGGAATAGCCTTTGGTCTTCCCATTGATAACACAAAACCCTTTCCAGTGAGCTCTGGCTACGCTACTGACTACCGGAAACAGCAGGAGGTTAATATGGCCGCGGTATTCTGTAGGGCGGAGGCACTGCCCCAGTCGGACTGCTCAATTGGACGAATTGATGACATTATGGAAATATTAATATTTCACTGGTATTGTTGAAGTGGATAATTTTAAATTTGACTTTATATTACTTTGATATTCAAAGCTTCTATTGTTATAATTTTTCATGACTTTAAATTACAGATAAAGGTAATTAATAATTATAAATTGTGATACAAATAAATCAATAATTGAATGATTGATATGTATCTACCAACTAGATTCTTTAAGTCCAAAACTAACCATACTTTAAATTTAATTCGTACACCATGTTTAATGGTAGAACATGGTGCACTGATATTTGATATTAAGATCTTATGTAATAGTTACCTATGTGTCTACCTATGTTTCACAAAATAACACAAAATATCACAAAATCTACATAATTTATTTCTATCTAAGTGATGGTTACTGTGTTGACTGGCACTAAAGTCAGCTAAGTGTTTTGTATAGATGTAAGTGGACGTCAGATTTAAAGTGTGGTGTGGATTGTTGAATCTTAATCTTAAGAGTCTGATGTCTGTTTCCGTACCTTTTAAATAAATAAATAAAATCCCAGTCACATCCGAAGGTTTCACCTCGAAGTCTGGGGTCTGCTTTTCCCAGTGTAACTGCGAATTTACTGAATCAGTCGGTGGTCTACACAGAATAGGATAGATATTGGACGTTTACTAAGATGTAAATCCAGGCATTCTGATAAAACAGTACCGTCCGATTATCGAATTATGGCAGGCAGATTGCAGTCCCTCTCATAAAAGAAGTAATGATGCAATATGGGTGTTTCTATGTATGATATTTTGTATCCAATTAATATTATTAACGGGAAATTTTGTATGTATGGTTGGATGGATGTTTGTTACTCTTTCACGTAAAAACTACTAAATGGATTTTAATGCAACTTTACAATAATATATATAGCTTATATATCGGAATAACTTATAGGCTACAATTTAACGATAACCGATATTAAAGCGATGACCCATGTCCACGCGGGCGTAGCTAGCTGAAGCTAGTTTACAATAAAGAAGAAGTATCTTAGTATGTTTATTTGAATTTTAGATACCATAACACAAGCTAGTTTTAGTTAGATAATTATTTATTTAAGAAAAAAAACAGATTTTTTGTTCTTTAATGTGATCCTCAAACCTTATTGTACCTACCTACATATTTATCCCAAGGTTAACTCATATTACCGTATAATCTCACCGAACAGACGAACTCCGACGAATTAGTACACCTAATTGGTTACTATTACAGTGTCCCGAGGAGGGCCAGTCCGAGAAGAATGGCCCTGGGTCAGCCGGGGTGCGAGGGATATGTCGCGAGACAACCTCACCTTCGGCCTTAGCACAACGACCCACAGAGGGCGTGTGGTTTAGTCGGTTCGAGTCCGACATAACCTTCCCCTGCAGTTTCGGTGGTGGGGGGGGGGGGGGGGAGGATGCGTGGGTATTTCCCGCACGTATTTTTTTTTTAAAAAGAATATTATCAACCGAAATTATCGAAATTACTAATATTCCCTCTAACCCCACCAACTAAGCTAAATTGCTTGTGCTAGGAGTGGGTTCACGTCGGTAGTGTAATGGCCAGGATTCGAAACCGGGACCTCCCGATCGTGAGGCCGACTCCTTAACCACTAAGCTACCGATGCTTCTAAATACTATTAATAAACTCTAAGTAAACGTCTTCAAATTTCAGTTAAAAAGCTCTCTAAATACATTATTATTTCTCCAAGTCACCAATCCAACCGCTGGCCTCATACCCCGACGGTCCCGACTCATCCAGGTACACGTTGATTCGTCCGGAAAACGTGAAATCCGGGAAATAATTACACTCCGCCGTAACTCCGATACATTCCCATTAATATTAAAAACTTTAATGAAAAAAATATTAAAAGGTACCCTAAAATTTTATCCTTTTTTCCATTAGACGGGTTCTCGGGAACATCGAGAGTGATGGAGACTCGTACTGTTCAGTCTACACTTTATAGATTTTGGGACAGTATAGTCTAATATATAAAATTCTCGTGTCACAGTTTTCGTTGCCAAACTCCTCCGAAACGGCTTGACCGATTCTCATGAAATTTTGCGGGCATATCGGGTAGGTCTGAGAATCGGCCAACATCTATTTTTCATACCCCGATTCGCGATAACCGACATCCACGCGGGCGGAGCCGCGGGCGACAGCTAGTATTATATAAAAACATTCTAATTTTGAATTGTGTGATATGAAATTTATATAATAAACTAGGTGATGCTCGCGGCTTCGCCCGCGTGGAATTCTGTTCCCGTAAAGGTGACGGCGTAACCCTTTTTTAAATTTTTCTCTGCGTAAGAACCATCCCCGTACTGCAACGAATACTCTAAAAAAGAATAAGTCAAATCGGTTCAGCTGTTCACGCGTAATGGCGTGACCAAGGGAATCAAGGATTCATATTTCAGGGATTTTATATACATATTATACTAGTAATAGGGAATATGCATTTTTTGTTTATGTATTTTTAAATGATTATTTACAAACAAACATATTCTTTTAAGTTTTAAAATAGTAGGCTGATATCAGCTTTTCAAATGATTGCCATGTTGGCACTCTTGTCGTGACATTAAAGTTCATAACGACAAACAACTACTTACATGTTGTCGTGGATAGCTGCAAAAGTGTTTAGGACTGTAAGCTATTATTAATAGGCACTAGGCGACACGAACTGATAATTTTTATTATGGGATATGACGTCAGAGATTACTCCGAGTTGGAACGCTATTAGTCAGAACTTCCCACCAATAGCTTTACTTATTTGAATTTCCCTGTCAACTTACGCACTTTGAGTAGTTATTCTTAATTAATCGTAATTATATTTAAAAATATTATATAAGAAAAAACCTTACTTTAAGAACTCGTGAATATTCATAAATAAAAAAGGATTTGTAAAATTGGTTCACAAATGACGAAGAAATCGATGGACACAGTTTTCATGTCGAATATACTTTTGTTGAAGTTGGTTTAAAATCATGTGTTCTATAAAAAAACTCAAAGTAATATACAACAAAGCAGCTCCATACTTTTTGTGTGAAAACTAAGTACAGTCAACTCCAAAATTATATTTCGGTACAAACCCTTTTAAGGACGGCGTGGCGGTACAACGTCGCGTGTTCGTACATTCGGCCACATAATGGCGTCCACTTTATTATTTTATTGAATAATAACACAACAGTTGAGAGTTTGATAGGGAAATAAGAAAATTTAAGGAATTATTATTTTTTTCAGTTCTATTTCTAACCGAAATTATTTAATGGGTTTTCTAATAAGAAACGTACAATGGAGTAAATATACACAATTGCAGATTTTTTTATTGGTGGTGAGTTCGATTGCTAATAAAAAGTATTAATGGGTTTTATTATTGTAAAGAATTACATTAGAACGGAGTAAAAGGTCTCATACATTGACCAGTTTATTCTAATCTACAAACTTATTGCCACTTGTCTAGAAGGGCAGATAACACCGCACGATTGTATTTTTTTATAATTCTGATGAAAAAGTAAATAGAGGGTTATTTACTCCCTGGGTCAGTCAGGGTGCGAGGGATATGTCGCGAGACTACCTCACTTTCGGCCTAGCACATAGACCCACAGACGGCGTGCGGTTTAGTCGGTTTGAGTCCGACATAACCTCCCCCTCCGGTTCCGGATGGGGGTGGGGGTATCCGTGGGGATTTCCAGCACGTAAAAAAAGGGCTATTTACTTGTTACTTAAATTAACAATAATTAATATAATTCTACTATTCTATCTAGTATTGATACGATAACTAAAAAAATAATAGTAACAATTTAGTATAAATTATAAATATATATTATTATGTATTTTTTCACTTAGGTGGCAGACACGGCCCACCTGATGGAAAGTGATTAATGCGGCCTATACCAACAGAGGCGTTACAATCGTGCGGCCGATTATTATTTTTTCCTTCCTCATTCAAATTTGATATATAGTAATTTTAAAAATTATTCGCAATTCATATAAAATCACTTTGTAACAAATTCTGTCGCGAATTATTTGTAATTATTTATTTATATATAGAATCCGTTAAAAAGTGGTTTTATTTCAATGAGTGACATTTGCAAAAAACTAACTTAACTTTAGCAAAAAATATCAATTATTCGGAAAATAAATATAATTTCAAAACCGCTCTGACATTTATGTGGCCGACGTTACCTTGTACCGTACTTTTTCTTTCCATCGCAAAAATAAATATTTTAATCTGAGGGTGTAACTTTGGATCCACTCCCAATTATAAGCTGGGAGGATGCCCTCAGCCCTCCGGAGGTAAGGCGGGGTTTGTATCTATAGAAAAATCAGAGTGCCCTTTTTCAAGATGGGGTAATATTTTTGGTTGTATTACAAGGCTTTTATTTTTTAAGACAGACGGTTTGGTCATTAGATTTGTATTATACTTGCTTACACGTAAAGAAGTGTTCAATATGTTCATTTCTTGCTGAGTGAGGCTGAAGTATAATTTATAAAATGTTAAAGTTTGTATATTCCTGCCTACCCTTCCAGGATATACACACATGAGTGTATGAGTAAATACAAATACTCAAATTAATAGTGAAGGAATAAGAAAGGAAAAAATTTAGGTGTACCAACACCTTTGGGACTTCGGGACCAAAATTCACCTCACCTACTAATCGGTGTACAAGCTCTTGGCCTTGTGGAAGGATCCGACTTTCCCACAGTCGCTAATATATATTTTTATATATAGGACACGCCAATTTGACTTCATCTCGCCTGATAAGCTGAAGGTAAAGTCTCAGGAAAGAGGGTCACCATTACATACTCGTACCATGTTAACATTGGTGGCACTCAGCTTGCTGGCCTCATCAAAGTAGAATTGCCGTCGCAGCACCTTGTACTTCCTGACCCCTGAACGCAATCCAACTGAAATTAGATTACTATGGAGGGTTTTTCGTAATCGTGAACGGTGATACCCACTGGCTAAAATTTGTAACAGATTTGTGCCAACAAATTTCGCCAATAAGTAAGATGATGATGTATTTTAAACACAAATTTCATCAAATAAATAGTAGTGCCATGCATCTGATATAAGATAAATCAATAACTGTTAAGAAACCCCCCATCCAGATGGATTGACGACCTGAAAAAGGTGGCTGGGACAGTCTGGATACGGACAGCGGAGAATCTGCGCACATCGGGAAAGGCAGTCCAACAGTAGGATCGGATAAGGTATTTGATTGATTGATAATAACTAATAACTATTACAGGATACGTTTCCAGACAGTAGTCTACAGCAAGTATACATACCACAATTGAAAATGTACGATAGGGCACTACCTCGAAATAAGATAGAAAATTACTAACATACATACATATACTTACACCTGTAAATCCCCGAGGGGGTAGACAGAGGTGTATTCACAGAAAGTTAATGATAGGTTTATTGTGATAGCTGCGCAATTCGACTTGGTTAGGTTAGGTTAGAAGGCTAATGCTCTAAGAATTTCCAACCCCATAAAATTTCACACACATAACGGATGACCCAAGGACATCTGCGTTTTCAAGTTCACACACACGAACCTAACGAACAAGCAAAGTATTAAAAATATAATAACATTCTAATGAATTAATAAAATTAAAACCTGAATACGAAGCCAATATTCCTTTAATACTGAAACCATTCAAGTGAAAAATCCTTTCCTTTATAATCTTCAAACGAGCCCTTTCACTGCGCAGGTAAAAGAAAATCGGGGCCCTTGCAAAAATTAGCCCCCGAAAGGGCCGGATGGGGAGGGGGTAAGAGCATTTTTCAACATATGGGGGTGGCATATTGTTAGGCGACTTTTTGTTCCAAGTTTCACTAAGTGAATTTTGCAGATTCGTAATTTTTAATAACCAGCGTAATGTAGTGTTATTTTTGTAATCTAGTGGTAATTTTCGGAGTGCGTCCAAAGTTTACACTTTGTGTAGTTGGTTTTTTTATGTTAGATTCAAGTTGTCGTCGCCCGGCCCTGCGCCGCTGAAGATGTCGACCGCAGTGATCGACGAAACGTCTGGAACGCGGGTTTCACATGGACCACGGCCAATCAGCCCGGAAGCAGTATATTCTATATGTTAGATTAGTCTGTTGACCCGATGGAGATAGGAAAAATATTGAATCGAATTAGGCGGAGTTTGAACCCGCGATCCTTGCCTTACAAGGGTAATGCTTTGACCACTAAGCTACTAGACCTCGCCCTAACCCATCCCAATTTCTCCTTCATTTCCGTTCTTAAGGCGACAATGGAGGCATCTACCGATATTCTCACGAACTATCGGAACCAATGAATGATTTACCAATCATTAGATTTTTAACTACTCCGCCCAAATAATTTGAATGATTTTTTTTCATTCAAATAGTTTGTTGGCATTAACGAGAGCGACTGCTGGCAAATTTCCAATCCCATTTCAATTCCCAATTTATTAAAATCTACATTCAAGGAATAAAGAAGTGCTTTTACACGGTGTGCGTCAAATTCATAGGTAATTAGGGTTTCAATATAGGGCCTTAACATCTCTGCTTACCACTTCAGGGATCTGAAGATTACCTTTACCCATATTTGTACAGAAAAAAAGAAGGATATTACAAAGTAAACGAATACCTCAATGATAAAAATGTGTGGTCATCCTAATCTTTTTGCTTGCTCGCACAATATAAATCTATTAAAAAAAAAAAACAAATTGTTTTAAAAAAGAAACGATAATATTGTTCACTGAGTTTCTTGCTGGTCTCTTCTCAGTATAACCAACTTACCGAACCAGCGAAAGAATCATTTTCAAATGATTTATTTACTTAATTTAATATTATATTAGTAATTTCTTGACATGACTGTAAAATTTTGACGTTCATATGTGCTCTTTATGTGCCTAAACTGAATAAACGAAATTGATTCTTTAATTGATTCTTTGCCACACTAAACACAAATCTTAGTATTTATTTGCTCTTTACTAAAATCTACACATTATTTCCATGTCTATACATGCCCGGGTTCTTTGAGCGAGGAGTACAATAGGTCATCACACTGGCTCGTCCTCGAAATCAATTCTTATGGTTCCATACCCAAAGGGTGAAAACGAAACGCTATTATTACTAAAAGTTCACTTTCTGCCTGTCTAAATGTCTGTCTGCCGTCAGGTCGTATCTCATAAACTGTGATAGCCAGACAGATGAAACTTTACAGATTATATAATTTTATTGCTGCTACAACAACAAACCCACGATACAAGTAAAAAACAGAGTAATATATTAATTTACTAGATTTTGCCCGCGGCTCGGCCTTCGTGGATATCGATCGGTTATCGCGACTAAACATAGCCTCTCAAGGTCTAATCTACCACTATACCAAATTTCATCTAAATCGGTTCAGTGGTTTAGGCGTGAAAGACGGATAGACATACACTTTCCCATTTATTATATTAATATGGATTTAAGATAATCCCATACAATAAACGTGGTTTTTTAAGTGTGGCTAGATACCTAATGGTACAAAATTAGCCCTCCTTCATGCGCAAGACCTACGTTTTTTTTTTGTTATTTTACTATCGGACCCGGTGAACTTCGTACCGCCAATATTTTTCCTCCCGCGTGGCGTCCGATCCCGTTCCCGCTGCACCCTCTACTATATTAAGCATGTATTATACATATAAACCTTCCTCTTGAATCACTCTATCTATTAATACAACCGCATCAAAATCCGTTGCGTAGTTTTCAAGACTTAAGCATTCAAAGGGATATAGGGACAGAGAAAGCGACTTTGTTTTATTTAATACTTAGTAGTGATTCCGTGTAGCTAGTTATTGTCCTATAACTAGGCAAGGTGAAGTAACGTTAACATGCTTGGCATAAAAAAACAATACCTTCTCAAGTTTTCACGTAGAAATAGTACATTACTATAGAGGCCGGGAAGAAAGGGGTTGATACGTCTGAGGCAGGCGACCCCATATTTCCCGTCGAGGTATGTATAGTGCTTTTCTCAAACATGCAATGAAATAAACAACAAAAAATTAAAGATTTATTTTTAAAGATATTAATTGTTTCTTTTAATACGTATAGTGGCAGAGTGTCTATGCCTTTGCCACAAATTTATGTGGAATCGAAATTAAAAAAGAGGACTTTGCCGGCCTAGGCCTGCATGGTTTGTATGAAATTCCATTAACGACCTCTGGTCCTAACCGCGCCTGAAACGTCATACTTCGCAGCCTATTATGGGGAACATAACGTCAATATTTCATTGCATGTTAGGGAAAAATCAATTTCTACCGCAACAGCTCTCAGATATAATCAATAAGACTAAACAAAATTTAGCCAGCTTTAGCCAATCGGTTGAACAAAGTTAGACTACTACATAAATAAGTTACGTGCACCACAGTCGTAAAGCCGTGTGTAGGTGCGCGTATATTTTTATGATAAGGCAGATTTATATGAATGAGTCTTCGTTGCCGGAGGCTTGTAGTGTGCACCCCGCCCCTTGGAGGGTAAGTAGTGTGGAGATGGACTCACTTACTCAGCTGGAATTAGAGGAACAGATTAGAGTAGCTGATTGAGCCGGATAACTAACCAACTATACTTAATGGTCATCTGTAGTAACAATATGCGGTATGAAAAACTGAGTTTGGATATAGCTCGGAGGAGATGATGCTGCATTACATCCGTCATTTGACAGAAAGATCCGCACCTTTTTTTCTTTGTTCTGTTCGTATGATGCCTTGCTTTGTCTTCTGCATGGATGGTATAGAAACGTTCTGTTCTTCGACTACAATATGGGGTGCTTAGAGAAGGGCAAAGTTTCTTCAGAGTCGGCAGCGCGAGCGTGCCGCCTCTGGTTTTGCACACGTCTAAAGGCCATGGTAACCTCAATCCAATCGATAGTAACGTATAATCGTTGTAATTATGATAATTTATATCTAATAATCATTGTAATGAATTAATAATATTTTTTGTAATAATAAAAATTTGCATGCCTCATACTGCGGCTAAACATGTTGTGCTGTTATAACACTTACCTACTAAGATCTTTGTAACCATGTTTATGAGCAAATAAATAAAGTTTAAAGTTTAAAAAAAAAGTTTAAGGTAGGCCGTGTGCTTGTCTGCCATCAAGTGGTATAAAAAAAACAGCCTTACTGAATGGAATTAAGCAGTCATCTTCACTTTTCTTGTAACGATCTAGCGATCGATTGGAATATGTCGGACTCGAATCGATTGTCATATACCGGGGTGTAATCGTACCAAACTAGGTTTGTCCGACAAATTACAACATGTTATATATGGGTCGGCAGCATGAGTGTAACTCCCTGTTGCACACGTCCATAGGCCACGGTGACCAATTTCCATTAGGTGGGCCATGTGTTTGTCCGCTACCTAAGTGGTATAAAAAAATGTGAAGACATTATTTTTTCAGATCCGTGCCTTCACATTTACGTACGGAACTGAGTAATCACAATGAAGCCCTCTCCACACTAACCTACCCCGTCCCATCCCTTTGTCTTGCCGCTCTCAGTATTTTTTCCCCATTAGGTACATTTTCATTTTATTTCATATTTCTCCTTGAGGGGTGAAACGGGGTGGTAGGGATAATAAAATTTTTCCCTTCGCCTTTATTTATGACGACTATAAGGGTAGAATATGTTTTTCTACCGTTTCGGTAATGAGGGAAATTATAGGGATGTTTTTTCAAATTTGTAAGGGATGAGATTTCTTTTTTTTTTATTTTGCGAGTGTATGAATGAGATAAAGTGTCGTGTTTCGCTCGTGAATAAGGTGTTTTTGTTCTAGAGATTTAACGTGTTTATGAGTGATTCAATTAGTGTTTTAAGAGTAGGGATGCTGTGTCTTGTATTTAATTAAATAAATGATTGTTGTTCTGAAATATTCAATTAAAAAAAATATATTAGTGACTGAATTACTAATATTCCCATCAGATAGCCCGATTTTATATTTCATAAATTCATTAAAATTGTAAGTTAATTAATTTCGTGGTGGCGACTTAATTTTTCTTCATCCAATGACTGCATGTAACTAATTCTCACAGTGCATTAAAGCGGCCGATGGTATTGATTTATATAACGTCTTTATTGTCGCAGCCAACTAGAATCAGCCGTTCAATTAACTGCCTTGGCTGTTAGATAAACGTTTATTACAACATTAAATAAACTGGCAGGCTAATGCTTATGCTATTCGTAAGATGAGGTACCACCCTGAAATAATCACGCCTATAAATCCCTGAAGGGGCGGGCAGAGGTGTTTTCATCAAAAATTAGTGGTAGGTTAACTGTGAAGGCTGCACAGGGCACAATCATATTTAGATAGGTTAGGTTAGAAGGCTTCGTGGTTATTTCTTTTTATAACCATGCAGAAATAATTCTTTTTTTTTAGCTTTTAAATTTAATGGCTAGGCAAGTAATTAAATGTCATCGATGGCTGAATCAAATGGCTGGACATCATTCACGCCTCTAATTGAACAGCGCCTTTTAGTAAAAAGCCTAGGCGTCTAATTGAATCGCTGATTAAGCTGGTTGGCTGCGAAATTTAGGGTAGCATGTACGTAACGCTCCTGATGTTGCACACGTCCTTTAGCCATGGTCACAACTTTCCATCGGGTGGGTCGTGTGCTTGTCTGCCACCTATATGGTATAAAAAACACTAAGCTCTGCGGAAATGAACATAACTATGTCTCATTACCGTGAGAGCGACTCGAAACCCCATGAATCTATGTCCGAATTTGCCAGTATGTTGTCCTATGGCTATGTCTATGGCTATATATGTATAATGTCAGTATGTTGAACGAATTTGCCAGTTTGTACGAATATGCCAGACAATATTCATTTGGCAAGACAATAGTTATTGGTGTCAATTCTGTTAGTAGAAAATTTTCACTACAACAAAATCTGTAAATTTAAATCTAGAATTTATTCCGTTTTGCTTATTTCAAAACCTTTTTAATATACGAGTATATAATAATGCCAAGTTTGAATATAGTAATTAAATTATTTTAATTTTGAAAGGTGTGACTGCATGTATCAAAATAAATAAAGAGGTATTGTTGTTATTGATAAAATGACTATGTAAGCGTTTTATGTCACCAGAAATAAATGTTTCTTTTTTAAGTATTATATACTCGTATCATTATGGCTTGCACATGATTGTATTTGTCAATTTAGGTAAATAAAATAACTGAATTGGCTTTGAAAGTCTCTTCGTCGTAAAGTTTTCTTCTAGACAAGCTTGTTTCATCAGCAGATAGTGGTCAAAACTAGTTCTGTATTTTTTTAAAAGTTCTCATTTACAAGTTCAATGGTTACTTCAGCAACTAAAAATCATCCTTGCGTTAAGTTCCAGTCGCATTTCGGGCCATCTACGATGATCTGATCCGTTTAACTATCCCGTAACTTAGTTTTTTCGCGACTCCCATTTGTCCTCCAAGTCCGAGTTGTAGTTGGTAACCAACCACTGATGGAATTGTACAAGTCGCGTAAATACTTAGTCCTCAGTTTTGATCTAAAGACTATAGACAGCCGGGACCAACTTTTAACATCCCTCCGAAACTCGGAAGCGCTCAGATGAAATACTACTATGTGGTCAGTGCGGTCACCCATCCACAAGCGCCTGGCAGCTTAACCCAGCGATTGTTTACCGAACAGAGAGTACACCTGAACCTGAGCGCTTCCCACTAGGCTAATAATATACTTCCTAATAAAATTACATTAACATAACTCACATACTTAAACTAATTACAAAATAGAAACCGCAAACGAAAAAAAAACATAAGTACGCGTCTAAAAACATTAAGGGTGAAAATTACTCAGCTTAAAAAGCATTAATAACCTTTTCTCCCCTCCCAGAAACTCCTTGCGCGCCATTTTCGAGTCCTTCGTTCATTAAAACTGTAGAAAAACACCTCCGGGGGGACGAGGGAGAACCCCATCTTTCCCCCTCTACCCCCTCGCGGGCCAGTCTAAAGAAGAAGAAATATGGATCAATAAAGAAATAGCTCTGTGCCCAATGGAGGCCACGGCTAGCACTCACACTGATGCAATTTGTGTGTGTTTATACGAGAATCGTGTCTGTGCGTGTGTGAATGCGTTTGTGTGTGTAACCGCAAGATTTTTTAGTGATTATACGTTGGGGTAATGATTTTTAAGGGATCTTTGTTGTCTTGTTTAGTGATTTTTAAGGGATCTTTTGTTCTATTTGGTGATTTTGGTATTGAGAATGATTACGGTTGAACTTTGTAGGTTGTTTTATTTTATTGCTCAAGGACGTTTATGGATGTGTTTCTTTTGTTATGAAATTCGTGATGATGTTATAGCAAAAAAAAAAATGTAATGAGTGTTAGATTTACAAGTATTTTTCTTAGCTCGACTGGTGAACTTGCAATATGAACAAAGAAACAATTGCAATACAATGGACAATGCTTTGCTCTTGATGCTGAGAGGTCAAGCAGCAGCTGTTCTCGTAAAAGTCAATCAATCAATCAAAAATAATAAACTGACCTGCCCCTCTAGACAAGTGTCAATTCGCTAGCTGGCGTTTGGTGGAATAGAATGACGAATGTATGGGATTTGACGTATATGACAGTCGTTAACGCATGTCAAATACGTCAAATCCTATACATTCGTCATTCTATTCCATTAAACGCCGCGCCGGTCGGCGAATTGCCACTTGTCTAGAGGGGCTGGGCTTCAAATCAAGCCGCGTAATCGCTAGGAGTGTGATGATAAAATCAAGAGGTTGTGACCTAAAGTTTGATTAATTTAGAAATTATAACTTCGAGATCCAAGCGGTTCGGTAATTTCTTTTTTATTGTACGATATAAAACTAGAAACACTTTGATGTTTTTTTATAAATAGGCTACGTTAATTTGTCTTCACCTCGCCTGATGGTAAGCTAAAAGCAAGGTCTCAGGAAAGAGTGTCACCATTACATACACGTACCATGTTAACAATGGTGGCACTCAGCTTGACGGCCTCATCAAAAGAGGATTGTCGTCTGCGCACCGCGTGACACCCACCGGTCCCACTAGTGCTGCGACCACAATCCCCCCTGCCCGGCTATGCTCTTGCTGACCCCTGAACGCAATCCAACCGAGATTGGATTACTATGGAGGGTTTTTCACAATCGTGCACGGTGGTACCCACCCAGCAGAATTTTGTGAAAAAATTGTGCCATTAAATTTCTACCACCATTAATTGAAAACGGGTTGTACAGGTCATATGACAGTCGCTTCTAGAAAAATATCGAAACTCAGCCGTATCGCAGTTACAATGGAAATGACCCCGGACTCCAAGGTGAAGGTCACAAATGTGACTGGGATTAGCACAAGGTTGATGATGATAATAAAGTACCTATAGGTCATATTCCCTTATTCCTGAAATCCCGGACTCTTTAAAGGGGCGTGAAAAAGCATTAGAAGTTGCCTAGAGGGTCGGCAGCACGAGTGTGACTTTGGTGTTGCATACGTCCATAGGCAACGGGAAGCACTTTCGATCAGGTGGGCCGTGTGCTTGTCAGCCACCTGAGTGACATAAAAAAGCATCTAATGAGGTTGTCAAAGTATGTTATTATTATAGGTTGCTGTCAAATTGATGGATTAAATAAAGCAAGAGTTGAAAAATCCCATGCATTACAATCAACTTCTACCGCGCACAGTGCGGTATGAAAGGAACTTCATCCCACGCACGCTTAAACTGTGGAATGAACTCCCTGGCTTGGGTTTTCCAAGTGACTAAAATATGGGGTTCTTCAAGACGAATTAGAAGGTCCATACAGGGTCGACAGCACGAGTGTCACACCCCTGGTTTCGCAAACGTCTATAGGCCACGGTAACTACTTTCCATCAGGTAGGCAGTGTGTTTGTCATACATTTGAGCATAAAACTATTAAAAGTCAAAATAAGTTTCTACGATAATTAATTTAATAATTTCAAAATATTAAACACAATTATTATCTAAGCACGAATAGACTAGTCAACCCTAAAATGCGAGCTCGTATCATGCCAAACGCAATAAAAACGAGAAAGCACCTCGCCTCTAACATTAAAACGAGATAATGCCAGTAGTTGGCAAAAAAACATAAATTTGGCAACATATCAGGCTGGCAATGTTTTTGGCCGTAAGTAAATGTAAGTACGGAGGAAGCAAATAGTTAATTTTGTAAATAATTGTAATATACGATACGCGATAGTAGTTGATTATAGCGGTGTGTGTGTGGGGCATTGGGGCCCTATAAAGGCCTTCGGGCCAAGCCAACCTCTTTAGACGGGCGACACTTCAGTTCAGTCTCTCTTTTTGGGGTTGGGAGCTCAGGCGGCAGTCACTAAAGTATTTTTAGTAAAAACCAATTAGATTGTGGAATATTTCTTTACTAACTGTTTCCTGAGGCTCTGCCAGGGCCAGGGAATCTATTCGCGGAATAAAAGTAACATTTATGTTATTCTAGATTGTAATCTACCCTTGTACATCATTTCAGGTAGATTCGTTTAGCCATAGTGCGTTTTTGAAAAAGAAACATCTTCACAAAACTGCATATTTATAAATGTTAGTAGCAGTGGGTAGTCCCTATAACCCAATTCCTGCCAGCTTGCTGTCCAACGAGAAGCCATGATGGAGACGTTTATAATAAATAAATACAATTATGCATTATGTAAAACTGAATTTATCTGAAATTCTGTATCTAAAATTGAGAGAATTCCATACAAATTGCTATAGTTGTACTATAACTGGTAAGATTTATTTCTACCGGCTTCAGTTTTGAAATTTTTTACCTTTCGCCTCTAGTTACTAAGATTAGTAGGATAATTTCTGACACCTCTCTCAGCCCACGTCTTGAATCTGTAAGAAATATAACCTCATTAACGGTATTATTATTATTTTTACCGGTCTAAGATAGAAAGGGGGCAATCTTCACCCCCTGATGACGTCACCATCCGCCAGTGTGTCAGCGAATTTCTTACCCATTTATTTAGACCCTATAAATTCCACAATGTTTAGAAATCCACGCGGATTTTAGGGTTAAGTTGAAAATATAAGGGTTCAAATTAAAATGGTTATGAAAGAGGTGAATGTTTTGTTTGGCTCAGCGTAAATGATGCAAAAAGCCTTAAGAAAATTATAATGGTAAAGGGTGAGCCGTGTTGTAAGATGAATGGTAAGACGGTACAATTATTTATTGTTGGAGCTATTTATTGGGATCTGTATTATAAGGATGAGTTTGTTTTCTCCGTTGCGTTGAGGGGGGAAAATCATTACTGTTTCTTCAGAAGATTTTATATTATGTCCATCCTTTTGCTAGATTTAAATACAGTCTAATTAGGTAATAAAGTTAATTATGGCAAGGTTTAGATTGGAAATATAATCTCACAGCGATTTCCTGATGGCATTTTAAAGTATCAATTTAGAACCCGGAGTCTGCTTATTGTTTTGATTGGTATATTGGCTGCTCCAAGAGAAACTGTCGTCTGACCGCCTAAGCCCGAAAGGTGAGCCCCCGTCAGAGCCTGGTATGTTATCTAGCTAGTGCAACAACTGGCAGGTGACATTGATTATCAAGAAGAAGAAGATATATTGATATGTATTATTTAAAAAGATACAAAACATACCCATTTATGCTTCACACTAGACAAGTCTACAATGAGGTGTCATTATTCAATCATAAACAACCAGTCTGAGCAACTCGCAACACTTCTTACCTAATCTCTAATAATCGATTAAGTAAAGTGTTCCAAAATTCTAATTCAATATTTTTAATTACACCAATTTACCCAACATCCAAATTTTTCCCCACAATTTTTCACAAGTTGCCCCGTAATTTTCCGCATTATCTCTGGCTGGAAACAAAGAAGTCGCATACATATGTACGTATAGTTGATTCAATACGCGGCGCTTTCACAATGGGGGCGAACTGAAGAAATATGTAAAACGCCGGTACGGAACCCGCGGCGACGGCCACGGGGACGGATTTAGGATGAGATGTAATTTGGAAATTTTGTTGAGATTCTTTATTTTAAAACTTCGCGCGGCGGGTGAGTGTTAATCATTAGCTGTCCGTCTTACTGTTGTTCATTAATTTACTTTTCATATGTTAAACGTGTTTTTAAATTAAACTCATTTAAGCTACGATAATAAAATAAAGAAATTAAATAATTTTGTATACGGCAAATAAAAAAAATATCTGTTTAAATAACGTTAGAGGGTACTTTTATAAAAAACCAGAGAGAAAACAATATCTACATACCTACAAAAATACAAAAAATATTTCGATAGCATTCATACGAGCATGTTCATTCATTTGAAAGTAAGATACATAATTTGTGTATTCATAATTATATTTGTAAAAAAGTAATGCAAACGACTACAAAAAATTGTATCTTCCTTGTTACCAAAAACAATTTTATGGTTTGTCCATTTGTAAATTATCAATGTAGTCACGTAAACTATCTTTAAGTAATAATTTACAAAATACCATAATGCGCTAAAATTTATAATGATTACATTAATACAAAGTATTAATCAATATAATAATCGAAGCGTAATAATTAAACGTAGCGCCATCATAGCTTGACATACTGTCTCGCTCACACTCATAAAGGTATGATTTCGAAGCCGACCGCATACGACAACTGCCGAAGCATGCAGCACATACATTACATACATGATTAGTTAAACTTTGATACGTATAAATGGGACCATTGAGAAGCCGCAATGAATGGGGATGCCGACTGCGCTTTTATCCCTACAGAGGGCGCCTCATAATGGTCAATGTTAGCTGTCATCTACGTAGATTTCATTGTTTGTCTCTTTAAATCTGACAGCTATGAGTTTGTTATTGTCACAGAACAGGGCCCTGATTCTGCTATTATTTTTTGATGGCAAAACTTTATACTTTACCGGGTATACCATTACAGCATTAAATGACATCTTGTAGACTGAATGAAAAATGTTATAAACTCTTTTTTACTTTTTTACTTTAACACTCAGCTTTAAAGTCTAAAATTTAACAACATTTTGTGCAATGTCAGCAGTGTGACTGTGGTTTTGGAATCGGGGGCCAGGTGGTTATTGTTGTTTGGTCATATGCTGCTGCCATCTACAATTAGTTTGGCGTCGGCATCCCCATTACGCGTATCGGCTGCGTGCGTCGGCAGTTGTCGTATGCGGTCACTTTCGGAATCACACCTTTAGTCGGTCTCATATATGCGCATGCACATCAACGTCACTCTTAATCAAGTCTCCTCAATCGATAAACGTTACTTTCATGGCATCCCAAAGAGCTGTGCTTCGTATTGACTTAGACACTATTGCGTCTATATTGCTTATTATTTTTTATATAATTTTTTATTCAATTATTTTTTCAAAATCACCATGAGTTTGCCTGAAGAAGAGAAAAGATACGAAGTTAAAGTAGTTGCACGGGTGCTTGCTTTGCCTAAAACAGAGAGAAGAGACGAAGTTGAATTAGTTGCAGAGGTGCCTGGTTTGCCTGAAGTAGAGAGAAGAGATGAAGTTGCACAAGTAGCAAATGTGCCTGGTTTGCCTGACGAGGAGAGAAGAGAAGTTGCAGATGGGCCTGTCCCTGTAGAAGAGCAAGCACTACCTGATATTTTAGTTGTTCTTGATGAGAAAAGAAGGTGGAGAAGATATAAAGAACAGCTAGTTGGGGTCCGGTTACCTGTAATCTTGAGTTATAAGACGAAAAAGAGACGTAAGTTTTGAAAACACATATATCTGCATACATACTTATATATTTATAATGCCTGTAAACCTCCAAAAGGGGTAGTGGGTACCGAAAGTTTTTGTTGATAAAATGTGGGTGATTCACACATTTTGTGATCGATGGTTATGACGTAGTGGATGACTTAGCTTATGACCGTCAATTAGACATTTTGGCATGGGATGTTGGTATATTTTGGGATGGATAATAGCCCAATCACTTAGTTATCTTCTACAATACCCACGGAAAGAGATGGGCTGGCTCTGTTCTACTGTAACGGGAACAAACTTATGTTTCTATTTTTCGAAAATGTATGATAGGGATTTTCTGGGGACACAAGGACATACTACAGCCTCCGTGGCATACCGGCAGTGAGCGCGGCCGATACGCAGAAGGCGCGGGTTCGATCCCCGCTCAGTGCAAATTTTTTTAGGCATGAATATGGGTGTTTGCATTGATCTGGTACTCTCCGAGGGAGCACGTTAGGCCGTCGGTCCCGTTTGTCCCGTAACGTCTGCCATAGATGTTTGTATACATCTATGGCAGACGTTACGGGAATCCAACAACTGATCTAGCTGCTATGCTTCGAAAAAAGAATCATTTTCAAATGATTTATTTACTTTATTTAATACTAGCTGTTGCCCGCGGCTCCGCCCGCGTGTATGTCGGTTATCGCGAACAAACATAGCCTATGTCCTTTCTCAAGGTCTAATCTACACCTATACCAAATTTCATCAAGCTCGGTTCAGTGGTTTAGGCGTGAAAGCGTAACATACAGACAGACAGACAGACAGACAGACAGAGTTACTTTCGCATTTATAATATTAGTATGGATTATTTTAACTATTTCCTGACATAGTTGTAAAATTTTGACGTTCATATGCTCTTTATGTGCCTAAACTGAAGAAACGAAATGGATTTTTTGATTATTTCATTCGATATTGCCTTTGGGTTGTTGAGGTCAGATGGCAGTCGCTTCACGGAATATATCAAAGTTTAGCCAAATCCACAGTTAGACTGGTAAAAGCGGACCCCAGACTCAAAGTTGAAAAGCAACAAGTAGTACCTACACATCAAGTTGACTTTGAAACTCTCGCATTTCATGATATATACCTAATAAAGAAAATGGGCAACAACGCGATCATGGTATAGGTACTTGAATATTGTAACCTAGTCGAAACGTCAGGTAACAAAAGGTAGGTAAGTACCTATACGGGTCCCCCCTCCCGAGGAGGGCCAGACCGAGAGGAATGGCCCTGGGTCAGCCGGGGTGCGAGGGATATGTCACAAGACAACCTCACCTTCGGCCTAGCACATCGACCCACAGACGGCGTGCGGTTTAGTCGGTTCGAGTCCGACATAACCTCCCCCTTCGGCTCCGAAGGGCGGGGGGGGGGGGGGGTATCCGTGGGGATTTCCCGCACGTAAAAAAAAACCATGATCGCGTTAATTTCCGTTCTCTTCATTATGATAATATGTACATATTTAGTTGCCTAATTTCTTAAGCAATTAATAAGTCATAGTGGGTAATCACGAATTATTTCCACCTCAATAATATTATTCGAACAAACACCATTTGGATTATAGTTTTTATGATATTTTTGACTCAAATAACTTCGGACTAGTGAAAAAGCTACCTACTGTTAGATTATGATCCTACAAAATTAAAATTGATTTAAGAATATAGCTTATTTCCATTGATATAAAGTTTAATTTTCCGTGTTCAAAAATTCCTCTTCTTCATCCTGGCGTTAATCCCAGCTGCATCCGAAACTTTTCAACTTGGAGTCTGGGGTCCGCTTTTTACCAGTCTAACTACGGATTTGGCTAAACGTCGATATTTTCCGTGAAACGACTGCCAACTGACCTCCACAACCCAAAGGCGATATCGAAGCATTGCAGCTAGACCAGTTGTTGAATTTTTGAGGGCTCTAATTACCCGTAACGACTACCATAGATGTTTGTATGACAATCGGGACCGACAGCTTAACGTGCTCTCTGAGGCACGACCAAACCAATACACATACCCATATTCATACATACAAATATTTGCACTGAGCGGGGATCGAACTCGCGCCTCCTGCGTAGCGGCCGCGTTCACTACCGCTACGCAACGGAGGCTGTTGATTAATTATATGGTATAAAATCATCATCATCACCCTTCTTACCTCCAAAACTTTCATTTTGGGAACGCAGCATGTTCGAATATAATGTATGACTTGCTTTCTTCGACTATATTGCGAGTGACTGCCGTTTGACCTCCGAGCCTGAGTTACGGTAAGCGGCCAACCACTGACAAAGTTATTCATTCAGCCTATATAGGCCGGGACTGACTTTTAACTTGCAGTCCGAAGTATGAAAACTCTCATTTGGAATACAATCGAAGTGGTCGCTCATTTAAATGGCCACCGCTGCTATGTAGCTTACCGATTCACGGTACTAATAATTTATACATTACTAAGAGCTGCCCATTTCATTCCTCAGCGACGAATGCCGCAGAAGCTTTCAAGACAAGAGTAACCAAGCGCAGTAGAGAAAGATACAGACGCCCATCACTTAGCCATTACGAAATATGTGCGTTCAGAAATATACTAGAAAATATATATGAAAACATGGATATACCTACAGTTCCTAAAGTTTTATCCATTGCTAGAAGAACAATGAATTTTCAAGGCTCCAAAGCAAGGGTACGCGGAATTTTGAGAAACTCTTTAGGATATAGATTTAACAAAAGACATCCTGAAAGCAATATAGTGATAGAACGTCATAGTATAGTAGCTCAACGAACTGAATACTTAAAAGCTATTCGCATAAACGATGAATTGGGAGAATTTAAGAGACCTGTGGTTTATGTTGGTGAAATGGTAATTAATTTTAATAGGGAAAGTTATCAAACTGAAGACCCTTCAAGTTCAAGGAAATATCCTTACAGAAAATGGTTGATCATTCATGCTGGTACAGAGAATGGTTTTATTAAAAGAGCTGCAAGAATTAAAATAATTAGTAGAAAGCTGAATCCAGAAGAGTTTTTAAGATATGTATATGAAAATTTGATCACAAAACTCCCAAAAGAGTGTATAGTCATAATGAATAGTTCTAAAATACATAACAAGCAAGCATATCCTAGGCCATCGATTGTTTCATCTGATGATTATATAAAGAAATGGATGAGAGTACATAACATTGTCGATCCTAGGGGCTTGAGTAAAGAAGATCTATTGAGGATTATACAACTAACTCATCCAGATGTAAAATATTATGTGGATTTGTTGCTGGCAAAATATGGACACACCGTTATAAGAATCCCACCCTTTAATACAGATTTGAATCCGATAGAATATATATGGATGAAGATTAAAACACGAATTTCCGAAGGAAAAAGAAAAGGTGAATCAGTAAATTCCCAATTATTACACAGAGAAGTAGAGGCCATAACGGTAGAAGACTGGAGGACGGAAATTGGTCGCGTGAAGAAGATAGAAGAAAGATACTGGTACCGCCATGTTGAAAACGCAGTTGAATATGAAGATCTGAGTTTCGGTTTTGATTGTTTAAGTGATAGTGGTTCTGATAGTGACACAGCATATGAATATAATCATTCCTCGAGTTCGTCAGAGGAAGTAGAGGAAGATTCGAATGAAGAGCCGATAGAGGAGGCCACAAAGAAGGCGATAGAGGAGGCGACAGAGAAGGAGACAGAGAAGGTGACAGGGGAGGGGACAGAGAAGGCGACAGAGGAGGCGACAGGGGAGGCGACAGGGGAGGCGACTGGGGAGACGACAGGGGAGACGACAGAGGAGGCAACAGATGCAGATAGTGTTGACTAGAAGACTATCGCAAGATCACCATTCAGGATCCTGATTTTGCTATTTTGTTAACCAATGTAATTCCACAGACACAGCAAAAAATGCCATTTACATTTAGACTTTACGGTTATGGTGTTAAAATCTAAAATTAAAGGCATTTTTACAGTGTCCGTGGTGAATAAGAATATGATAAACTAAATGACAGTGGTTGACAGTTAACAGAATCGGTGTCCGTTCGTTTACATAATGCGAGTTGCTATCTACTCGCAAGCCAGTAGCAAGGCTCGCTTTAACTATCGCCACAAAACCTAGCAGCTACTGACTAGTTTTGCGAGTTGGCCAGTTGATTGTGTCACAATAAAAATAACACGTTTCGCTCACAACTGTCTGATGGGCTATGGCGAGCTACAACTGAACGCGTCCGAACAATGCGATTGAAGACCGAGTTATGTGTCAATTGCCGCCGAGTGACCAGGCGAATGAAACAAGAAATTACTCGGATGGGAGTCACTATCCAAACACTCCCCAGCTCCCCTAAATAATTGTGAATGTTTAGGATTGACACGTATTTTTACGTTTATGCCATTCTTTACGAGTGTTCTAAACTTCAAAACACGTGTCAATTGCCACTTGTATAGCGGGGCAGTATGAGTTACTGCAATGGAGTTAGATACTCGGCCGGCTGACTTGGACACTAGCTTGCACTGTGTAAACGAACCATACTGTATACACCAGGGGTAGTCAACTTGATATAACCCAAAATGTACTGTTTACTAACCAGACCGTTGGCTTTTGACCTTATGCAATGGTTAGATAAATAGTATATCTTAATAGTTCAGTATTAATACAATTATGTAATTTTATTTTATTACGGTTAACATAACCTTGAAAATTATGTTTAGTAAATAAGTATTAATTATTATAATGATGATAATTATTAAGTGTTAGTGTGTGTGTATTTGTTTGTGTGTATTAAAATTAATTATGTTTTTTATTGACATGTTACGTTCGAATGGACTAATGAGGTCTATTGGTTGACGACCCCTGATATATACTATTGTTTTTATATTATAAGCATTTAATAAATCGTTATTTACAATGAATTTAATATACAGTTATACAAGTTTCTTAAAGGGGTAGGCAGGGACCACATTTTTCTACTTGACGAGATCTTTACATTCACTATCAATTTATTCTAATTTTATAATTTTCTTCCCGAATTCTTCTTTATCATATTTTTGATCTGTAATTAATTTTAAACCCAAGTACAAACGATAAAGAATATAAGCATATACCTTTTCATATAAAGTTATATAAGGTGTACATCTATTTATTTTGTCGACTGTACATTCTCCACCACTTTTCCTTACCCTGAAACTAAAGACTGTATTAATAGATTTATATAATTTAATATTTGAATACTGTTTTATTCAATATTTTATTTGATCTAGTATTATTTTTCAAAAATTTTAATTATTAAATATATAATTATCATCATACGTAAGTCCTGGTCCTTTTTTTACACCACTGAGGTGGCAGACTAGCACACGACCCACCTGATAGAAAGTGGTTACCGTGACCTATGGACATGTGCTACACCAGGGGAGTCACACTCGTGCTGCCGACCCTGTAACGACAAAGTTTCTGTGCCGTTAGTATAGAAGACAAAGCAAGAATAGCCTTTGGTCTTCCCACTGACAGCACAAAAACTCTCCAGTAAGCTCTGGCTACACTTCTCACCGCCGGGAACACTACACGAGGTTATTATGGCCGTCGTATTCTGTAGGGCGGAGGTACTTCCCCAGTCGGACTGCTCAATTGGACGGAAATATCGCCATGTTCTACCTCGTATTTAAAGCTTGCACGTGGGAGTCTAAGGTAGCTTTTCCTAGATTTGGCGTATTTGACTTTTCCGGGAGCGACTACCGTCTGACTAACTCCTGGAAGAAAGTCTGCGCTATCATAGCCTTGTACGTCAATCAGGCAGACGCACACCCGCTTACAGGCAAGGTTGGCTTAGCCCCGAAGATCTCGATGGGACTAGTAACATTCGAACATACATAACAATGGTATACTTAACAGAGTCACAGTAGTGATACTCTAACATAACAGTGGTATGCTTAACAGTATCACACTTAGTAGTTATACACTTATTAGTGGGTTTTTTTAATATATTTATATAGGACACGTCAATTTGACTTTACCTTGCCTGATGGTAAGCTTAGGTACACTTACATAACATAACAGTGGTGTACTTAACAGTGTCACACTTAGTAGCGGTACACTTACTAGTGGTACACTAACATAACAGTCGTGTGCTTAATAGTATCACACTTAGAAGCGGTACACTAATTAGTGGTACACTTACATAACAGTGGTGTACTTAAAAGTGTAATATTTAGTAGTGGTACACTTATTAGTGGTACACTAACATAACAGTGGTGTGCTTAATAGTATCGCACTTAGAAGCGGTACACTTATTAGTGGTACAAGTGTATCACTAATAAGTGTATTACACTGTGTGTATTACACTGTTAAGTACACCACTGTTATGTAAGTACATAACAGTGGTGTACTTAACAGTGTAATACTTAGTAGTGGTACACGTAAATGACAGTAGTGTACTTAACAGTGTCACACTTAGTAGTGGTACACTTACATAACAGTGGTGTATTTAACAGTATCACACTTAGTTGTGGTATACTTAGCAGTGGAACCCTTATTCGTGGTATACTTAAAAGTGGTACACTTAATAGTGGTACACTTAATAGTGGTACACTTAATAGTGGTACACTTAATAGTGGTACACTTAATAGTGGTACACTTAATAGTGCTATTGTTAAAGTACAGTCCGCGTCAGAAGTAGAGGACGATTGCACATTTATTTCCAAATGAAAAAAATGAAGTTTCCTAATTTAATATTTCAATTACATTTAATCAATTTTATAAAAGAGTGCAATAAGTAATTAATATTATTATTTTGAAATAATAATCCTCAATAATTTAAAACTTTTTTTGATGCTGTATACATTAACTACAAATATAATAAAAAATGAAATTCTTTATTCTATTTTATCCATTAATTTCACAAATTCAAGAAATCTGTATCTAAAAATAAAACAATCCCCAAGTCCGTACCCCGAGACGCTGTCCGTGGCCAAGGGGGGAGGAGCGCGCGGTGAGGGGCAGGGGGGCGTCCAACACAGCGCTCCTTTTTACGTTGCGCGCCGTTTCGCAGACGCTCAACATTTTCTTGGTTCAGTTGATAGGATTACTGTGGTGATATAATCTGCAAAAGAAAGGATTAGTTCTGTTATTATGTGATATCTGGATTTGGACATAGTTTATCTATCTGAGATAACGTCCGAAGTGAAAAGGAATATGTTTTAGGCAATTTTATATCCCAGCATCTGAGTGTACAGTTTTAGTCGGTTCGAGTCCGATATAATTGCAGAGGTTCTTCATAAATGAAAAAAGGTACACACATAGCGTTCACATTACAGTGTAGGTACACCTCAGGTGCTAAGCTTTTAAAAATAAGGTAAGGTAAAAGGAACATCAGGAAGGGCCATGTTTGTTCGTTTATTTAGTCAGTAGTGTAACTTTAACGACGAAGAAATTGTAATTTATGATGTGTATTACTTGTATTTACTCTCTCATGAACGCAAACCAACCAACATAATGCAAGTTGATGCAGCTTACAAACTTGAAATGTTGTTAGTTTATAACCGTTCTGTTGTGCTATCAGATGCTTTCATAATAATATATATTATTCAGTATAGATTCCTCAGAAAAGATTTTTAGAAATTTCATCCTTTATGGGGTAGTTAATATAAGACTACATACTCACTAAAATAATAATTGTGAAATTTTGTGAAAATTTTGATTGTTTGTCATTTAATCACGCTCTAACGACTGTAATTTGGCAATAGGTTCCCATAGACAATAGAAACGCAATCAAAATTTCACGGGGGTAGATCCACGGTCATCGGCTAGTACCTATTAAACATAAACAATTTATTTATCAATTATTTAAAAATGTTTACGGCCCCTGCCGCAAGAAGGTGTGAGCTGAGCGTCGCCTCAAGAATGCTACAATTTTCCCGAGTTTTCCATTTCTCGGCGACCCTCCCAACACCTCCCCCATCTCCTTCAAGAGAGGGAGGGGGGAGAAAAAAGAAGTGGCCTCTCCGTTCCACCGAGGAGACGCCTTGGAAGGTTTTTTGTGTATTTTTGAATATGGCGGCCCGGAAGAATATTTTTCTTGCGTTATATTTTTTATGATGGTGGTTAAGAATATTATATATTTTGAGATGGTATATAATTACATAAGTGAACTTTTAGTAACAGGGTCCTGTTTTGTAACATTTTTTTTTCAGTGGTGGATGTTTTCTTCTTAAACGAGTTGCAAATTTGAGCTTTTTATTAAATTGCACTATTTGAGTGTATGCACAGATATCCGTGATTGTATGTAAAAGTTAATAACAAGCTTGTAAAAAGTATTAGGCAATTCACCAGCTGTTTTTAATTCCTTAGTATATCTAACCCCAAAACTACAACGGTACTTATCAATGACGAAGGGTAAAAAATTTCAAACGGTAAGCCAGTGGAAATGTTGAACTATAAATGTAAAGCAAGCCGTTAGGAATCGTGTTGTAGGGACTCCCCGTCACCTGCACCTGTAAACTAGTTAGGTATATCATAATTCATCTTCCTTGTAGCATAAGTCCCGGCTTCAATCAAAGCTTGCATCTTGGAGACCGGAAATCACTCGCCTATGCTATCTTGATTTGTCTTATAATGGGTTTTTTGTGGGAGCAACAGCCACCTGACCTCTTAAACTCTCAAGGAAGCCTCTTATATCATTCAGCAGGTGTATCAGCTTTTTCTTCAATGAAAACACTAGTACTATTCCACATTATTTATTATTATCCTAACCGGTTTTTCTTACGGTATTATCAAAGGCTGATACAAATATACAAATACAAAAAAAATACAAATATAAAAAAAATACAAATACAAAAAAAAACATGTATCAACCTTGATAATGCCGTAAGGCAAAACCCGTCAGAATAAGTGCATTCATTGAAGATGTGTAGCAAGTTCCACCAAGTGCCATCAATCAACAGTATAAGCTGTATCAGCTTTCTTTGATTGACTTCTAACCCTATTAGATGTTGATAGGTCCTCAGATACACCAATTTGCATTGGGCGGCTACAACGCTTATAGCGATTCTACCAACCTTAAAGATGAACAGGAAACTAAAGAAAAGAGAAAAATATGATAATGTGATTTAGTTATGTCAAATCAATAATGACATAAAGCTTAAAATCTACTTTATTTGTATGATTGAACGCACTTCTACTCAACTTTGTCCTCGAATATTTTGACGTTAATGATCATTGCTTCGCTCCCTTGAGTGGTAGCCAGATGAAATAGCCTATATATTAATTTGATGTATAAGTTATATTATTGTAAAGTTTAATTAACATCCATTCAGTAGTTTTTATGAGAAAGAGTTTTTTTTTTACGTGCGGGAAATCCCCACGGATACCCCCCCCCCCCCCCTTCGGAGCCGAAGGGGGAGGTTATATCGGACTCGAACCGACTAAACCGCACGCCGTCTGTGGGTCGACGTGCTAGTCCGGACGTGAGGTTGTCTTTTGACATATCCCTCGCACCCCGGCTGACCCAGGGCCATTCCTCTCAGTCTCAGGCCCTCCTTTACGTGAAAGAGTAACAAACATCCACCCATACTTACAGACATTCGCGTTTATAATAGTAGTTGGATAACTATTATCTTTCCATCTACTTGGTTAACTTAAGTTTCTTAATAATTCTATGAAATCGTGAGTCAAAGTATCGATTGCAAGTACTTAAATAAGCGCCTACTATAATTCTAATAGCAACCCCTACCCTGTTATTTGACTACAACCATGGCGAAGACCGCGGTCAATTACAGGCTAGACTTGACAGCCTTGACGCAATTAAGGCTTGTTTATTGATTACTACCGGGCACAAAATCTTTGGTAGTAAAATTTGTGAAGATCCCAACAAAAACATGTAATTATTTAGATTCGCAATAAATTGAAATAATAAATTCAACGTTTTTACTTGTTGTTTGGAAGAACTTTAGGGCCAAGAAAACCTCAACTACAGATTAGTACAACTGCGTTTAAGCTCTCGCGTACCATGATATATAACTAAAATAAGGGGAATTAACGCGCGATCATGGTATAGGTACTTACATACCTTTGATTGCCTGACGTTTCGACCAGGTTACACCGGCTGTGGTCACAGGATTTTCTGCGCAGTCGGATAGACACCGGACAGTTTGCTTACAGAATAGGGACATTGTGAATGAGGTATGTGACGGTAAATGGCGAAAAGAAAATTTTGAAATTGAGTGGGTAGATGAAGAACCTACTACCTCACGGATTCGAAGACCAGTTATCCTGTGACCACGGCCGGTGTAACCTGGTCGAAACGTCAGGCAATCAAAGGTAGGTAAGTGCCTATACCATGATCGCGATTTCCCGTTCTCTTAATTATATAGTACAACTGGGGATTAACAGATGAGGATCTGGCGCAGACTTTTCTCCGGATTGGGAGGTAAGTCGACAGTCGTTCTTGCGAAGATTGGGATAATCCAAATCATGAGAAGAAGCGTGACGTGTGCTGCTTGCCCAAACACGTGTACATTGGAGGAACTCATGAGTGCCTCCGAGAACGCTATCGGGGTAGCAGTACAAAGAGCAAACCAAATATGACAAGAAGATGAGAAAAGCTAAGTAGACTTTATACTTCTTTACTTTAACTTTTTTTATATCACTATGGCGGCAGTTCCAAGTTCCACCTGCAGGAAAGTGGTAACCGTGGCCTGTGGACGTGTGCAACACCAGGGGAGACACACTCGTACTGCCGACACTGTAAACATAGAGACTTTCTATACCGTCAGTGTAGAAGACAAAGCAGGAATAGCCTTTGGTCTTCCCACTGACAGCACAAAAACTCTCCAGTGAGCTCTGGCTACCCTACTCACCGCCGGGAAAACAACACAAGGTTATTATGGTCGCGGTATTCTGTAGGGCGGAGGTACTTCCCCAGTCGTACTGCTAAATTGGACGGAAATACCGTCGTGATCTACCTTCTGGCAAATGTAGTCGTATCCTCTTGTCACGTTATAGATTGAGCACTACAGTATCCATATTTGTTAAGAGTTTTACTTCAGTTCAGAGCGAACGAGAGTCTCCGTTTCAACTAGGTGGCAGATTTTGCTTTTATCCATATCTATGTCAGTTTGTCAGTTCCGGTCTAGAGGGCACATTTCTTTGAATTAAAACACCTTTTCTCGAGAGTTTTTTTTTTGATAGGAGAGAAAATTGGGGAGAAAAGGATGGAAGCTTATTTATGAACGGATCTTGTTGATTTTTGGCTGAAACATCAAGGACATGATTCCTGACAAATTGTTTTGAAAAAAAGTTATGCGTCGTAAAGGTGAACAGCGTCATAAAAAAACATGAGAAAAAAGGAGGCAACGAATTCTGTAGCGTTTTTTTTTTTAAACTGATCGTCTATTATTTATTTCGTGAAACATCCTGCCCCTCTAGACAAGTGGCAATTCGCTAGCGGGCGATTGATGGAATAGAATGACGAATGTATGGGATTTGACGTATATGACAGTCTTTAACGCATGTCAAACACGTCAAATCCTATACATTCGTCATTCTATAACATCAAATGCAGCCGGCGAATTGTCACTTGTCTAGAAGTGCAGGGCTGTTTAAAATAAGAAGATACGTATCTTTTTTTTTTTAAGAATACCAGATTTGAAAGCGTGGTCGCGAGGTCCACTGTTCACAGAACTACTAGATGTCTTGTATTAGGGATAATTAGCGAAATACTATTGTCGGAACACACTTAATGTTTGCACGTTATATGCATAGGTTAGGTATGTAAAATAGCCATTTGTTTCACCCTCTTAATATTAAAATAACAACACATTAGTGACAGGTATAGCATAAAATATTCAATTTGCAAAATCGTTTTGCGTTACGGATTGCTGGCTTCGAATTGCAAAGGAAGCAAAAATTACATGACATTATAAGTTGTTAGTGTGTATGTAGACGTGAATTTAGGTATATTGGGCTTATTGAGGATGTGATATTGAAAAAGGCATATGAGTTGATTGTTATATTCTTTGGCTCGTTTAACTTGACGTTGTGTAAGGGGTTAAAAAGAGACAATCAGTCACTGATATGATCGGTTACTGTCCCCGAGGAGGGCCAGACCGAGAGGGATGGCCCTGGGTCAGCCGGGGTGCAAAGGATATGTCGCATGACAACCTCACCTTCGGCCTAGCACTACGACCCAGAGACGGCGTGCGGTATAGTCGGTTCGAGTCCGACAAAAAAAAAGGTATGATCGGTTACTCTTTTCGCATAAATGTTTTTTTTATATCACTTTAGTGGCAGACAAGCACACGGCCCACTTGATGGGCCGTGTTCTTGTGGTAACCGTGGCGACACCAGGGGCGTCACACTCGTGCTGCTTGGAAAAAAAAATGGCGCATCTTTTGTAGTTGGCACATAAGTAGTATTCTATCTCTTAGAAAATTCTTTTAGGTAAGTACATCACATACGGAAACAATAGGCTCGTCTCTTTGAAGTGAGAATGAAACCAGCTGTGTGTGGATATAAAAAGTGGATATAAAAACCTCTACTAACCCCTTAGGAGATATACAGGATCCTCCAACTTAATTAAAAAGTCACTACGTAAAAACACCCCGGATCGAACTTAAACTACAAAATAATATACCTATATACAATTTCTCCCCCGTTATACAGGCCGCTACAAAACAGGGCAACTCGCCGCTTAGCTATGTAAGTGCAATTTAAAATGTAAATTAACACAGCAAAGAAGTGGGGGGTAGCACCAACACTTGGGGAATTTCCACCAACACTGTCTTGGCCACCCTGTATAATATCACTATGAAGTCAAAACAGAAATCAAAAATTTTGTACACGCGGATTTCACCTCTATCCTATTCCATTAACATACAAATTCGTATACAACAATTCGTAATTAGAATGTTTACTTACAAGTGACTTTAAAGTTGTAAAAACTGCTACGTACAAAGTGATTTAAGTTCTGTTCTATTAACAATAAGGTTGAATTTTAAACACTTTCCTATGGTTGTATATAGGCTTTTCTTTGTATATTTTTTATATTTTCTTCCCGACAGAAGAGATTTGTTACGTGAAAGTTGTAGCGGACTCTCGGTCTATTCGGAATAACTTTATACGCGGCAACACTGATTACTTTTTAATTTTAGTTATAATTGACATTTTAGATGCTTTATAGAGTAAGTAGTAGTTTCTGTAAAAGGTATAATATATATTACTGTTAAAATAGGTACGTTACTGAATATTAGTTTAAGTAAGAACTTGTCTTTTGGGGCATTTCACCTGTAAGACACACGAGTTCCTGCGTAAGCTTTTCTCTTAAGATGGGAAGGTCAGACGACCGTCGCTACTGTAAAAGTGACGATAAGCCAAATCAAGAGGAAAATTAAGATGGCTCCAAAGTAGGTGTAAAGAGACTAACGATATTGATGATGATGATGATGATGGAAACAGTCAATATCCAGGAAGGTAGGAGGTAGGACACGATGGTATTTCGTTCCAATTGAACAGTCTGGCTGGGGCAGTACCTCCGCCTTACAGAATACCGCGGCCATAATAACCTCGTGTTGTGTTCCCGACGGTGAGTAGCCAGAGCCAACTGGCGAGTTTTTGTGCTTTCAGTGGGAAGACCAAAGGCTATTCCTGCTTTGTTTTCTACGCTGACGGCACAGATACTCTTTGTGTTTACAGGGTCGGCAGCACGAGTGTGACTCCCCTGGTGTTGCACGCGTCCTTAAGCTACGGTAAACATTTTCCATCAGGTGGACCGCGTGCTTGTCTGCCACCTCAGTAGAATAAATAAAACCAGAACGAGACTTGAACCATATCTCTCCTAACCGGGTTGGTGCAACTTGGAATTATAGAACTTATACATAACTAAACCCGTTGTGGAACTGATACATAACTAGAATCGTCGTTTTTACACATCTTAGGGTCTTAATAAAATCATGAGACTGATTTTTTTCCAGTTTAAATATAATGTATAAGCAACTTTTACGAATTAAGAAAGCCAAAAAATAATCCATTTAATTAAAAAAAAATGACATTATACGTGTATCTATGTATTAACATTAGCACTTAATTTGTATCATTATTATTATTATTTTGACATTTTCTGACATAACATTTAAAGCAATGAAATATTTTAATTGATTACCTTACTTGACATTTTGATTTTGACTCATATGTATTATTTGAATTATTGTCTTTTTTTTTGGATGTAAATATTAATTACATTTGTACGCCGCCACACACGCGTCTAAACATGTTGGACATTATTACTAAATTACATCTTGCATGCACACGTATGTATAGCACATGTTGAATACAAAAAAAAAACTATCATAAATTTCACGTTTATCTTACAAATAAACCATTTGGGAGGTAAAAAGGTCTACAATATTTTAATTTCAATATGTAATCAAACCCACGCGGCTCAACACTCAGCAACACTACCAACACAGTCTCTGCAGATGCGTAGAGATGTTGCTTCCTTGGCAGTTTTTTACCGTCTCTACCATGGTTAATGTACTGAAGAGCTATTCCAATTAGTCCCACCCTCCCCCTTCCTATACAGGACGACAGGTGCAGGACTTAGATGTCACCCCTATACGGCGCAGAAAATTCCTTCAAGAACCAAGCGGTTCGGTGACTCTTTCCTTTGTCGCACCATTAAGACCTGGAATTCCTTGCCAGCTCACGTGTTTCCCTCTTCCTACAGTCCCGGGTCCTATAATCTGAGTGCCACCATTGTTAACATGGCACGTGTATATAATGGTGGCCCTCTTTCTTGAGACTTTACCTTCAGCTTACCATCAGGCGAGGTAAAGTCAAATTGACGTGTCCAATTTATAAAAAAAAAAAACAAAAAAAAAACTGCGCCACTGAGTCTTCAAAATAATAATACTTAGTTACTTTATTCCATTCTACAGTGTCCAGTTATTTTTATTACAATTTGGTAAGGGTGGCAAAAAATCCGGTTTGACCAGTAAGTGACCCTTTCTTCCGTTGTCTATTGTGCTATGGTCAGGCAGATGTACGCTAATTCCGTCGATAGAAGGGTTGGTCTTTCGGAATGCTTATAGGTAATTGCCTATGAAATAGTAAAGTATACAGTCTTACAGCAAGAGATTAGAGCAGTCTTCAGCAAGTTACAGCTTCAATGATAAAAATGCATGGTCATCCTAATCTTTTTGCTTGCTCGCACAATATAAATCTATTAAAAAAAAAACATTGTTTTAAAAAAGAAACACTATAATATTGTTCACTGAGTTTCTTGCTGGTTTCTTCTCAGTAGAACCAACTTACCGAACCAGCGAAAGAATCATTTTCAAATGATTTATTTACTTAATTTAATATTATATTAGTAATTTCTTGATATGACTGTAAAATTTTGACGTTCATATGTGCTCTTTATGTGCCTAAACTGAATAAACGAAATTGATTCTTTGAGTAATTATACAGACTAAGGATAGGATAACCACCCCTCCGGAGCCAGAGGGGTAGGTTATGTCGGACTCGAACCGACTAAACCGCACGCCGTCTGTGGGTCGATGTGCTAGGCCGGAGGTGAGGTTGTCTTTTGACATATCCCTCGCACCCCGGGTGACCCAGGGCCATTCCTCTTGGTCTGGCCCTCCTCGGGAGGGGGGACCACGCGGTCCCCGACTCGCCCCCGGTATGGGGGGGGCGCGCATCGTCCTACGATGCGCGCCACCGCCGTGGCCTGCTTCTGCTAGGGTGACGAGCGGCTCCACCCGTCACCCTCAGGCCCGCGCTCATGGAGGGCGGAGGTCGGTTTGCGGACTAAGGATAGGTATGCAAGCATTTATTTAATTTGCAATGTTTACATTTACGTTCTTTTTTTTTTGTGTGAGCAATACCAAGGGAATCGCACTCGTGCTTCCGACCCTGAAAGCACAGAGAGCTTCTGTGCCGACAGTGTAGAAGACAAAGCAGGACAAGTCTTTGATCTTCCTACTGACAGCAAAAACTTTCTAGTGAGCTCTGGCTTACTGACCGCCGGGAACACAACACGAGGTTCAATGGCCGCGGTATTTTGCACATCGGAGGTACTTTCCCAGTCGGACTGCTCAATGGGGCTGCCGACTGCGCTTCTATCCCTACAGAGGGCACCTCGTAATGGCCAATGTCAGCTGTCATCTACGTAGATTTCATTGTTTGTCTCTTCAAATGTGACAGCTATGAGTTTGTTTTTATCACAGAATAGATGGTTATTATTGTTTGGTCATATGCTGCTGCCATCTACAATTAGTGGGCGGCCAGCGCCTCCTTCTGCGAGCAGGTCATGCTCGCGAAGGAGACAGCAGAGCGGGCGCGGCACCCTAGCAGAAGCAGGCCACGGTGGTGGCGCGCATCGTTGGACGATGCGCGCCTCCCCACACCGGGTTTGAGTCGGGAACCGCGTGGTCCCCCCCACCCGAGGGCCAGACCGAGAAGAATGGCCCTGGGTCGGCCGGGGTGCGAGGGATATGTCGCATGACAACCTCACCTTCGGCCTAGCACTACGACCCAGAGACGGCGTGTGGTTTAGTCGGTTTGTGTCCGACATAACCTCCCCCTCCGGCTCCGGAGGGGTAGGTATCCGTGGGGATTTCCCGCACGTAAAAAAGCCATCTACAGTTAGTTTTGCCACGGCATCCCCATTGGACGGAAATACCGCCGTGTCCTACCTTCTTACATTCACATTTACAATCTTACTTAACGAAACGGGAATTAACGCGATCATGGTATAGGTTCGTTAATTATATATCATGGAACGCGAGAGTTTAAAAGTTAGTACAATCTTACTATTCTCAACCGTCTCTTTTTATCCAACTTAGGTGGCGTCCGGCCCACCTGAAGAAAAGTACTTACCATGGCCTATGAACATCTGCAACACCAGGGGAGTCACACTCGTGCTGTCGAATGATAATGACACCTCTAACAAAGTACCTAATAAAAACATTATATGGAGGACATGCATGAAAGTAATCTATAGAAATAAATATTGTAATCGCTGAAATTCATTGTAAAGTAACTTTCGAACGACTGCACCAAAATAGATAGTGCTAGGCCCCTCTAGACAAGTGGCAATTCGTTGTTCGGTGTTTGGTAAAATAAAATGAAGATTAACGAAGGGCAACAAATTGTCACTTATCTAAAGGGGTAGTTCTATGTTCGTTACATGGACAGGTTTATATAAAAAATAATTTAAAAAGATCACGGAATCAGAATTCCGCTTCAGGCTGTAGTTAATTGATAAATAGACAGGTAGTTATGATTTTATTGTATACACCAATAGATTTACAGAAGAACTATATAGTTCAATGGGCGGTCTTATAGATAGAAATGATTTCTTCCAGGCAACCTTGGGATGGACAGCCTCCATGGCGTAGCGGTAGTGAAAGTGGCTGCTACACAAGAGGCGTGGGTTTAATCCCCGTTCAGTGCAAATATTTTTACGCATGAAATGGGTATTTGCATTGGTCTGCCTCGTAGCTAACACCGTCAGTCCCGATTGCCATACGAACATCTATGGCCGTCGTTACGGATAAGTCCTCAAAAATCCAACAACTGGTCCAACTGCAATGCTTCGATATCGCCTTTGGGCTGTGAAGGTCATTTGGCAGTCGCTTCACGCAAAATGACGAATTTCAGCCAAATCAAATCAATTAGACTGGTAAAAGCGGACCCCAGACTCCAAGTTGAAAGTTTTGGATGCGACTGCAATTAACGCTAGGATGAAGAACCTTGGGATAGATAGTAATAATGACTAATCTTTTTTTTTTACGTGCGTGATATCCCCACGTATACCGCTCCGCCGGAGCCGGAGAGGGAGATTATGTCGGACTCGAACCGACTTAACCGCACGCCGTCTATGGGTCGTAGTGCTAGGCCGAAGGTGAGGTTGTCGTGCGACATATCCCTCGCACCCCGGCTGACCTAGGGTCATCCCTCTCGGTTACCCTCCTCGTGAGGGGGGAGATAATGACTAATCTGATAAAAACAAAAGATATTGTGTAATTACCAAATTATATACTACCATCCATTTTCAACCACATTTACATTTCTAATAGTTAATGGTTACTTCAACCAATGGTCAATGTTAATACGAATTTTCTTACCCAAAGCCATATAGTGATTCATGTCACCCCAGACGCTCGTGTATGACGTCACAGTTTGAAACCCGACGCTATCTAGAATGAATCTAAATCATACATTGTAAAACAATTTTCAAATAATACAAAGTTAATGTGTAAAGATTAATGTTGTAGAAGCCGGTATACCCGGGTGCTGGGGTATTTGCGAGGCAAATTTTTAGTGTGACGCCCGGATATCCGTCACCGAGTTAACTATTCCTCTCAAGCCGGATAACCTGTGTAAATCTTACATTAGATCTATGTACAGGCGCAGGGTGTTAAGGTTTGTAGTATTTTGTTGTTCATGCGATTTTAGTCGCCGAGTTGTTGAATTCGTTCATTTTAATGGGTATGATATTCGTTGTGTCAGTTCGCTGGAGATGTAGTTATTGTATAAGATATGTTCTGACTTAAAATTTGTAGTATATTTGCAATAGAATGAATAGAATCGAAAAATTACCCACTGGTTGAAGGCCGCTGCTCCGCCCGGGTCAATGTCGGTTATGGAAACCAAACATCTAATTTCTCAAAGATCTAATTTATCTTTGTAGGTTACAATTCAATGCATAAGACGTGAAACCCCAACAGACAGACAAATAAACAGAGTTACTTATCCACACGGGCCAAGCCACAGGCACTAGGGTTTTTTTTTCGGTGCGTGAAGTCCCTACGGATACCCCCACCTTCAACCTCTGGAGGCGGAGGGGGAGGTTATGTCGGACTCGAACGGACTAAGTCGCACGCCATCTGTGGGTCGTTGTGCTAGGCTGAAGGAGAGATTGTCGACGACATATCCCTCGCACCCCGGCTGAATACAAAGATGTAAGTAACAAAAAGTATTGAACAGAATATTAATTCCTAAATATAGAGGAAACAATAATTAAAGGATTTTGTTTATAACATCGGATTTATTTCACGAACCACGAGTTTTAAGTTTAATAAGGTGTCGGTTTGCTTTTGACTTCAAGGTGTTCCTAGTATTTGTAATGATATCATATTCTGTACTTACAAAGTGTTTGTAGACTTGACAAGTTTTTGTTGAGAGTATAAAGTTTTCTAAGACTCAAAGTGACGAACTTTGACAAGATTCGAAAAGTCTGACACTTTATGAGGAGGTGGTTTTCATAAGTCTAACGTTTAAGAAACGTATTTAAGAAATTCATGAAGTCATCATCATCAGCTCCAGGGTTGCGTACTCCATATTCGCGTTTTGATTTCGCATATACTACTTACACGGCTATTATAGGCACGAAAACCGCTTGATTTACTCAACCCTGAGAGGTACTTAAATCCAGGCCAGAGCCATATATGTTAGTCAGCAAGTCTTGACTGAACTTAAAAGCCTCGATAGTTTAGTGGTTAAGGAGTCGGCCTTACGATCGAGAAGTCCCGGTTTCGAATCCTGGCCATTACATTACCAATGTGAACCCACTCGTAGCACAAGCAATTTAGCTAAGTTGGAGAAGATAAAGGGAATATTAATAATTTCGGTTGCTAATATTCTTATTAAAAAAAAGTGTGCAGACAGACAGATGGGGTTAGTTTAGGACCCAAAGTTCTTGATGAGACACCTATCACCCATTTCTTGGGTAGTAGGTGAGTGTAGGAGGTATGACACGAAGATATTTCCATCCAATTGAGAAGTACGACTGGGGAAGTACCTGCGCTCTACAGAATACCGCGGCCATAACAAACTCGTGTTTCGTTGCCGGCGGTGAGTAAGGTAGCCAGAGCTCACTGGAGAGTTGTGTGCTGTCAGTGGGAAGACCTAAAGCTTGTTCTGCTTTATCTTCTACACTAACTGCACAGGAACTCTCTGTTCTAACAGGGTCGGGAGCGCGAGTGTGACGCCTCTGGTATTGCACACGTACATAGGCCACGGTAACCACTTTCCATCAAGTGGGACGTGTGCTTGTCTGTTACCTAAGTGGTATAAAAAAAATGGAACAGTATCTTGATAAAAACAATCCAATAAACTAAGTTCAGAACATTCCATGTAGGTACGATATGAGACTGTGGTCTTCGAAGTGAAAGACTCGTTTGCAACTGGGAACAGGTCCTAAGATGATTATGATGACCAACAGCCCAAGTGATCAAACATTTAACAACATACAGACACGTCATTTCTAATTCCATATTAAAAACCGCCACCACATTGTGCCTACACGTGTACAACTCAGTACAGGAAGTCGGCAATAATTCGCCGGTGTTTTCGCGAATTCTTACCGTTGCGGTATACCGGTGCTTCCGTTGTGCGCTGCCGTTTGTCTGCTGTCCTTATCTGATTCTTTAGTTCTAAGTGCGATGGTAGATTCTCAACTATTTTGGTATGTTTTCGGTGGAGCGAATGTGTATAGTTAACACGGAAAGTTAAATAAATTTATAATTGTGTTACATATAGTAATTTTAGGTGTACTTATTTATATTTATATTGTTATTTATAAGTTAGGTGAATTTATATTTAAATACTTGAGTGAAATTTAGAAGCAATTATTATGCTAACTTTTCAAATCGATTACGGCTACACCAGAAGCAATCCAAATTCTCCTATACAACCGTCTTGGGGCGACAGTGGAAGCCATCTACCGATCGCAGGTACGAGTCCCGCCTGAGCGATTCACTTTTTCTTAATTGATATTAAGACAGACTACCTTCAGCCTATCTGTAATAGACAGATAGGCTGAAGGTAGTCTGTTTTACGAATTTTCGGGAGTATCTCCAATATAAAAATGAATCGCTGAATGTCTTGCTAAGCACAAATCTCTAGAACGGCTGCACCGATTTCGCTAATTCTTTTTTTTGAATATTCCTTGCAGTACAGTTCTTACGCGGAGAAAATTTTAATTTAACATCTAAAAACATTACTTTTCTATAATCCCATGCAATCGATTCGTATAAGACTTAAAAGTTAATTTCAAACTTTAATACCTTATCATAAGGTTCAAGTGTTAGGGGGAAGTTCCAGGAAGGCAAAACAATTGAGTGATGCATAATGGCTTAGAGGTGCTACTGGTTTGAAGTATTCCACGGGCGACGCCAAGGTGAGTAAGCTAGTTGAAAATAAAAATAATGGTAAGTATAGTCTTACTACTTCGTTGTCGCTAAATCAATGGGTAAGAAAAACATGAATCATGATAGGTATAAAAAGCTTCAAAACGTTTTTTTAATGAGTAGATATCATAAAAACTATGTATTAGTACCTAATTAGATAGTAAACATAAAAATAACAATATACTTGATAGTTTTCATTCATATCGCTATCTAACATTCGAATGTTCAAAATTTAAAAAATCCACTTAACATTAATAAACAAAACAAACTACATATTTTATCACGCATCATAAAAACAAAGTTCTCATAAACCTATCAAAACATTTCGACAGCTAATAAAAGATAAAAAAAAAACTATAAAACCTGTGACAACAGGTGGCGGGCAGTTAATGGAGTACACGTCGTCGTCACATCTGTGACGTCCTCGTTCGATAGACGAGTAAGTAGTAACGCCTTGGAGGACATAGAGTAAGTTAGTCGGTCTGTTATGGTTTGATGCCTACAACCATTTTGACTAGGTAAGCATCAATCTAAATAGTTGTATATTATTTTATGCATGCAACCGTATTGGCTACTTAATCACATATAGGAGGAAAGAAGATTAATTTCATTGCAGTTTGATTTGAAAACATATGTTATGTTAAGTTGTTGAGTTTGAATGATTAAGTTTTTATAATATTCGAATCGGACACCGAATGATTTTTACACCTTTTTATCGTATGAAGGCTCAAAATTGCATCCTCTTTTGAAGAACGAAAACAAGTTGAGTTTAAAATAAGTATTATTAATAATTTAGTTGCTTACTCATTCTCGTTCTCTTGAAAAAATTATCATAGACAGGTACTTGGGTACTAACATACAAAACACCTTTAGTGGTAACCTGTTTTTATGTATTGCTGAGTTTTAAGTTTGATAATATCGCCACGTCTTTTTCTCTGTGATAGAGAATGGTACCTATTGTGATGTTTGGAGTAGAAAAAGTAACAAAATCTGATACTTGATATGTTGTGGGCAAATTTTCAGAGTTTCAGAATCCAATTAATCCAAAATTAAGTGTACACGAAGTCTCTCTGTGTTTTAATCTATGCCCAAACTTAACAAGGTGTCGATCGTTTATTTATTGAAAGCGAAGTTATTGAATTTTAAAATGGATCCTTCCCTCTTGAAGCAGGTAACACAATGCTTTTACATACTGTACATTATTTGGTACACAATTTTTAACCTTTAGTCATTGTAATAAAAGCTAACAATTATTTTATGATGAGAATTTGTTACCAAAAGGATATTATCATTTTGTTGGGTATGTCAAGTATTCGGTCGTTAATAGTATAGAATTATCGTCTCTATTCTAGTGGCGTAAGTACGATAATAGTATTTTTCTTTTGTTTGTTTATAGAATAAGGAAGGAAATATTTTTTACAAATTGATTCGACAGTTCGAATTTTGAAATTTGAACAAGTTCGAATCTTATTTCTTCGTAAGAAGGATTTTAAGAATTTTGGCGCGAATTTTTGAAAATGGAAACAACCAAGTGGCGACACATGTCATGTAGAAAACGAAAGTTCAGAATTACTTACGTACAAAATCATTTATTGACCGAAAAGACTCTGGACAGGTGGCCGGAGAAAGTAGTGAATTTTTTCCGAATATATTGGCTTCGTCAGTTTTTTAATCTGTGTTGAAAGGTGTTACTGAACGTGTCTTATGGTGCCTAATATATTTTTGTGTGTTATGTTCCCTTCAAATATTACCTACAAGTGTTATATTTTGGTGAGTTTTTAATACTATCCTACCTAACAATTATTTAACTTTCGTAGTCCACTGCTGGATATAGGTCTCTCTCAATTCTTCTGCATCCAGTATATCGTAGCCACCTTTTAAGGTCATCAGTTGTGGATACTCTTATTTTGACCAACAATTTTTTTCAACAATTTCAGACTAAGGCCCGTGTTCTAAAACTACCATCAATCCTGAATTCGATGTATCTGACGACAGATTGCCAAATGTAACAGATTGTCTGCACAATCTAACCTCAGATAAATAAAGATTAGATCTGAGTACCAATCTAGAATACGGGCCTTAAGTCTCTGAATATTGTCTATTAGTATAAATTCTATCTCGTGGTCAAACTTTGTAGTCAAACTGATTTGACCACGAGGGAGTGTACAGTTTATTATCAATTTGAATACACTCTCGTTGGTCTCTGTACCTGAAACATTTGAGAATAATAACACATTGTATTTTGTAATACGTGACCCAACAATATGCAATTCCGTAACATCTGCCTGACCTTTGCACCTCAAAGGACACAAAAGCACCTAGAAGGGACAATGGGACCCGTAAGAAGGGGTCACTCGCTGGTCAAACCGGATCTGGGCAGTGTGTGTCCGCTTCAAACCGGTTTTAACTAGCCGTGGTGACTACGTATTGTTGGGGTGACCGGACAGTGCAATATGGTGTTATCGGAAGTATACGCGAATGTTACACATTGAAATAAAACTATGTCCTTTTAACGGATACTATCGCGGTCAAAGTGTGATATGATAGAGGGTAGGTACCTAAGATTATTTCTCAATTTGATGTTCATGTTTATTTAAAAAAACACCTAATATTATGGGTCACTTGTTCTTAGTATTCTTGCTAACTCCTACAGGTGTTTTAGGAGTGGGTTCTCGTCGGTAGTAGTCAGTCAGGATTTGAACCCGGGATCTCGTTCTCTACCATAAGGCGACTTCTTAACCACTAGGCTACTCTACTCTTTTGAGTAAGTAGTATAAATGGTTGAGGTTTCGTTTTTTTTAAATATTTTAGTTATTTTTAAATCTTTTATTTATGTTGCAAGCACACTGTAGTTTAAATGGTTTAGAATTTACTACTGCAGGCTTACCGTTAAACCCAATTCATAAAAACACCACCTATAATCGAACCTGACATACTGCATTGCGCAAGTTTAAAATTCAGTTCTAAACTAATGGTCACCCTACACTCGTTACAATACCAACAAATTATTGATCATCAACAATAACACACAAAAAACTAACAAAAGACAGGACGTGTGGACACCGGTCTAAAAGACCAACAGCATATAACAGTCACGTTCAATAAAATAAACAACGCGTTCGAAATGACCATATGCCGCGGAAGGGTTAAAAATATCTTTAGTCACGCCTTATCTATTGATTTGTAATTGGAAGGGTTGGCCAGTTTATGGTCACAAAAAGTTGATATCCGATGATTTTTGTTAAAAAATGACCATTTTGTTGTTAAACAGATGTGTGATCAATAAGGTATGGTTAGATTAAAGCTTTTATCTACTCTGATACTATAATACAAAGATTTACGATTTACGACACAGGTCTTGTATGGACACCTATATCATTAAATAACTTTTTAATCATAACGATACACCTATTCAATCTCAATCTGGACTGAAGCCTCTACTTAAAAAAAAAAAAACCGGAAAAAAAAAGAAACACGTATGCGCAATCGATGTTTGCGCCTTGGCGTTCAACATTTTACATTTAAATTAAACAAAGTTGGGTTTTGTTTGTAAAATAAATTAGGTTATGTATTATAGTATGAGAGTAGATAAAGTAGTGTATGACACTGTACATAATTTGGTCTTATAACACTCGTGTGATAATATAAAAAAACTCGCCTTCGGCTCGTTTTTTTAAAACACACTCGTGTTATAAGAACCCTTATTATGCAACAGTTTCATAAACTACTATTTTTTTACAATAGCGCAAGGTATGAAACACAATAGACATTTATGATCTTACCACGGTGTCTAATTTCATGCAATTAGTTACTTCTCACCTACCGTAGGCAAAGGAGGGTGCTGATTTTTATTCTATGCCTCTCTTCAGACTTTCTCCGCTGCTTCGTCCTCACTGATGACACTTGAAGTTACTGATGACATTTGATTATTCTTCACCTCAACGAGTGCTCCGATACTTCTGAAGCCACTTTGCCAAAACTCTCAGTCCGCTTTGTTATTCCAGTTCAAGTTTTCTATTCCAGTTCGACGAAACCTGATTTGTAAAAATCTATAGTTTTAAACAGTGAAGTAGAATAAATTGTCAATTTATTATATATGTCGCAAAATATTTTATAAATGTAAGTTGTAATGTATTTTGGACATGAACACAAAATTGGCTTGGTGGCCAAAACTAGATAAAATTTCTACTTACATATAATGAAGGTTAACCATATCATTTTAGTCATATCGTACCAGTCTTTGTGGAATCCGTTTACACGATACGACTACAAACAAAACAGATCAATTTTTTTTTTGTTTTCTGGGCAATTTCCCATTGGGGGAATGCTTTATCATTTCGAATGACTATTTTTCTCAATAAAGATTTTTATTTCTCATTTTCAAAATTATTTTATATGATAAACAGCGTTCCTCTTTAGTCACATAATATGACACCCACAGAAAGAAATATGATAGCCTTGTATCCATTTCACTTCACTGGGAACCGCGCAAAACCATAATTAAATAATACCTACTGACTATAAAAAATTATATTATCTGTGCCAATTACCATAGACAATATAAAGAATACACTTGAATGTCGCATCGGCAAATAAAACAGCATAGTAACGCGACAATCGATGAAAAACCGTCATCTTTCGGTCGAACGAAATTTTATAGAGTATTTGCGTGATGGCTGCCGTACCATGTAGCGAAACTTTGCAGAGACGGACTACATACCCACTATTTGGACTATTATTAGCTTAGTGGTTGAGGAGCCGGCCTTACGATCGAGGGAGAGGTCCTGGGTTCGAATCCTGGCCATTACACTAGCGACGTGAACCCACTCCTAGCACAAGCAATTTAGCTTAGTTGGAGGGGTTAGAGGGAATATTAGTGATTTCGATAATTTTGGTTGCTAATACTCTTTTTGTGTATCTATATTTTTATATTGTGTGTCGTCTTTCACACCTAAACCACTGAACCGAGTTTGATGAAATTTGGTATACGGGTATATGAAATCTTACATAGGCTATGTTTGGTCGTGATAACCGACATCCACGTAAAGTAGTAAGCGAAAAAAGAATCTTCGTCATGACATGATCAAAAGATTGATGAATAATTAAATATTCAATTAGAATTATAGAATTATAATTATTAATTACAATTATTAATTTGCGACGTCTTTGCGTTTGACAGTATAATATTTTAAAACTATGGTATTTTGCGTATAATATGACTTAATGAGAACGTAATATAATGTCAATCAATATCAACAAAGTATTAAATATAAAATTTCATTTGCAGTCTCCTGCCTAAAATAATAGATGTGATATGAGTTTGTCAATAATCTTACAGCAGTTACTTGCATCCTAGTAAAGCAAAATCCTTGATATCTAATAACGTTAAGGTGATTTTCCACCAGAGGGGCGAGACGAGACGAGGCGAGGAGAGAATTGAAATTTGTATGGCAAATTTTTAATCTTCTCCCAGCGTATCTTTGGTGGAAACAGTGTGGATTGACGAGAATATGCGAGGCGTGAATTGAAATATTTATTTGTGCAAAAATGAACCGTATTGGTTCCGATATAGAGTATAAATCACCTTCAAGGTGATTTTCCACCAGAGTGGCTAGGCGGGGCGAGGCGAGGAGAGAATTGAAAATTGTATAACAAATGTTCAATCCTCTCCCAGTGAATCTTTGGTGGAAACAGTGTGGATTGACGAGAATATTGACGCCTAATTTTTGTTCGGAGTTTTCGGCATTGACGCTAGAATAAAGTTATATCGAGCATTGTGTGTGAGCTGTCTAAAATACATTTATATATGAAGCAAACGGGCGGCGGGGCGCGGCGGTCACGCGCGATCTCGCAATGGCAATTTTTAGTGGAAAAGGGTCAGTGCGATTTCAATTCTCTTCTCGCCTCGTCTCGTCTCGCCCCTCTGGTGGAAAAGCACCTTTAGACGGGGCATGTCGCCTATTTACAGTCAGTTAGAACGAAGCTACAACAGGAGAATTCATAATGGACGCCGATGTGGCGTGGCGGTGGTGAACGCGGCTGCTACGCAGGAGGCGCGGGTTCGATCCCCGCTCAGTGCAAATATTTGTATGCATGAATATGTATATTTGCATTGGTCAGGGTGTTTGTATGTATACTATGTATGTATTTACAAAAAAAAGTATCTAAGTATGTGTTTATCCGCATTCAAGATTGTAAAACACAAGCTAGATAAGCTATGCTTACCATGCGTCTAGATAGCGTTGAGTGAAATGTTGTGGGATATTTATTATTATTTATTTATAATAAAATAAGTACCTACCACGTTAAATTGACATCCCCAATTCCATCCCTGTACTAGTTTGATAACGCAAGGGCATAATTTACCAAATAGGATAGTTCATATAAAATGGAGCACTGCCTATCGACTCAACTTATTTTCAGTACTGACTACTTTTATAAATTGGTTCTCGAAAATGGGTTTTGAATTTCAAAGCGGATACAGTTTTATGATGTTTTCTGGCCATGAATACTTTTTTTTATGTATTCAAATATGTTTTGACCATGGAATAGGATCTTTTTAATATCGTTAAATATTGAAGTGTTTAGAATGGTCATCCATCCTAAGACTGACCTGGCCAATACTTAACCTTGTCATTGAAAGAATAATTACTGCTGGCCGTTGTGCATAAGCAGGAAAATAAGATTTTGGATTAGAGTGCCTCGAACCTCTGTGGGTCTAAAGCCATGAATGTAATCAAAATCAAAATAACAGAAACTAAAATCTATGAGTAAAAATATATTCAAAAATTCCATGAGATCAATATTTAAATATTATATTAGCGATCAGAATTTTTCAAACAACACTACAAATTCCTGAATACGTAAACGTTGCTATTTGTTACTAAAACCGGTATAACAGCAGCTGCATAATTCTTTGAAACATTAAAAAGCTTAAGGAAGGGTCAGTAAAACCAGATTTTTACCTATACAAAAGAAGACAATGGCCCTACAATTGACCCTTGGGGGACACCGGTCAGTTTTGTGTTTTGTCTAAACCGGTTAAGTGAGTAAAGGGGTATTTTTGTGAATTATTATTTTACATTTTATCATGTCCAGTTAATAGGTGGTCAGTTTGTATTTAGTGGTGTTAAGTGACGGTGGTAACTCTGGTTTAAGGTATAGAAAGCTTAGCTGTGAACTTTTGGTAACCATCTCGTCACTGTAGAAGATTAGTTGCAATAAATTTATATGTGCGTATGTTAGTGCTTAGCGGTTTGTAAAGTTAGTGAGCGAATGTAATGTAATATAGGGCAACACGCGTCTGGCATCCCTGGTGTTGTACAGGTCCGGAGATTACGGTAACCACTTTCCTTCAGGTGCTGGTCTTGATGTTGCATTCTTAATTTAATTATCAGGAAATCGTTTTCTTTTTACAAATGAGTTTGTTCTTCAGCATAAACAATATCCTTAGTCATAATGGCAGTCCACAATATCGAATTTAATGAACCACATGTGTCTTACGTAGTGTTTTTTGCTAGGCTCATGGCGTCAAAGCATTGTTGGAACATTCTATTACCTTGTTGAAGAATTGTGCAATCAAATGTAAAATCATTATCATTTCATCATTTTTGACAATGTCTAATATCTAAATAAATTCAAATCAGTGGGTGATTTGGTATTTTTTATATAAAATATATATATTCTTAATAATAACTCAAACAATCTCCTCCGTTTTATTATTAGTATACCTGATTGTTAAAGTTGTAATACATCTGATACGAATGCAATGAAACGTAAGTAGAGACATTAAAACAACACCTTATTTACATTTATAGGCATTCAAAAACCTACATCCTCCATTATTAAGCTTGCTCAATACGTAATAAATATTGTTTTCCCACGCGGTAAAACGTTAAAAACGTCATTTAGAAGAAAAAACGGGTTTTTCCTTCGTCACAAAAAAGTGTCCTACAATTATCGCCTCCCCGTTTTACTCGGCAAATAGAATTAGGCGTGAATTAAATTAGCCAGGGAATTAACAGGGATAATACTCTTCTCTCCGGTTTTTCCTTATTTTTTACGTTTCTAAATGGTTTTTTCTAACACATCACCCTTCGGCGGTGACGCGAGAAATTCGCCTAATTTTGAAAGACAAAGGTTTTTTGTGTTTCATTTAATGTTTGTTTTACTTCATTCTTTGTTTTTCATTAGATCAACTTGTTTTAAATAATATTTAATAGGTCTTTCTTTGAAATGTTTGTTTGACCTTGGAATTTTGAGGTTTCTAAAACAAAAAAAAACTTTAACGTAAAAGCACCAATGGCGAACACTTTAAGGGGCAAATCAAACTTCAATCTACAAAAACATATCCATTACAGAAAGGTTATATCCTTTTTTAACTGTTACAGCAAAATTAGGCTTATACTTTTACTTTATATAAAATTATTATACACTATGTCGTAAGTGCCAATAGTGGAAAATAACTTAAAACTGATAGAAAATCCAGTCAGAAAAATACGGCAATAGCTTACGTTGGTCAACAACTCACATATTTATAATATCCATACAAAAATTATTAATGAATATAAAATCACATCTATTAAAAATCAGTACCCTAAACAAAAATCTTAAGGAACAACTGGCTCCAATTCAATTTTACCTTACCTATGAATTTGAAAATGTATTATATGCCATTAGGTGTCTTTTAGGTAAATAGTCATGAAACCAAATAGTTACTTTTCTTACATTAAAGGTTTTTTTTCTAGAAAATGTCCACTATTGGGTCAGTGTCCAGCTAATTTATAATTTAGGAAAAGTCGGTTATGACGATAGTGTGTGATACTCTAAAAATAACTGTCACAGATATCTAAAATCTGTACAAAAATAATTAAATTCTGGTTTTCATTCAATTCAATTCATCATTTTTACAAGCGTCGGTAGCTTAGTGGTTAAGGAGTCGGCCTTACGATCGAGAGGTCCCGGGTTCGAATCCTGGCCTAGGCTAGCACAAGCAATTTAGCTGGAGGTGTTAGAGGGAATATTAGTAATTTCGATAATTTCGGTTGCTAATATTCTTTTAAAAAAAATATTTATTTTACGTAGGTACAATAATAAAAGATGTAGAAATAAAAAAAACATTAAGCAGCAGATAAAATCATAAACATAGCCAATAATGATAATTATCTATGCATATTGATTAATTTTCTGATAGTAACACTTATTTTTAATCTTTTCGTAGCAGCAGGCGGTGCCCTTAAAATATATTGAATTCTGAATCGATTTTTTTTTACAAAAAAAGAGGAGATTTGATGGGGCAGAATATTGTTAAGAATAACCAAAAACGTCTAAAAATATAAATGAACAGAAAAATAATTTTTGAATTAAACATAACATTAATGAAACGTCATTACGTTAATAACATATATATAATATACGTCATTGAACACGAGTACGGTACAGTGGTAGGTGATTAACTTTTAAATTGCAATAAAACTTCTTCAAAGTAGTCATTATAAGGGTTATTCATTTTAAAGATTCTTGGGGTGCGACAAGAACCTAAAGAATACGAGGAATAGTTTGTTTGCATTGTGAAACGACTTTTATGATAAAAAATACAAAAAATATGAAATAAGTAGAATTAAAATACATATGTTTACGCATTTAAATCGCCGAAGGGGTAGGTAACACCCACATTTCATCAACTCTGATTTTCAATCCCCACATTTTCGACAAGCGGGCACTTTTCATGGGCTGTATGGTTACTGTCGGATGTAGAATAGTTTCCCTTTTTTATTTTCTACGACACCCGCAGGATGAGATGGAGTGGCCCAATTCTTATAATATATATTATAGTTGCTCATGCTATTTAAACGAAAATTAGTCATAAGAATTGTATGCAGAGAAAAAATACAATAGATACTTTACGTAGTACTATATATTATGCGAAATTTTTATGAATTTATTCCTATGAATAGATTATGACAAATGATTTTTAACTTTGACCTGAACAAAAGTCCGATTTGATCATGAAAAATAAAACAATATATAGTATATTCTAGAAATTTGTATTCCATGTTCCAAGGGCTTAAGAAAAGGGGTCTTTAAAATGTCAAAAGAAGGAACGAATTTCCCCAAGGGGGTTGCCACCCCCTTAATTATATCTTTTAATGTAATGTCTGAGTGCATTTTTACCCCTTCTTGTACATAATGTTGTATACCGAGGGGAGATAAGGGGTATTTTTCGAAAGGAGTTTCGGATTATGGATTTTTATAGGCGCTGTCTAGGTAAAGGATTTAATGATGTAATGTTAATGTTTTAAATATTTTCGGGTATTTTGCTCAAAGAATTAATTTCTGTTATTCAGTTTCGGTACATAAAGAACACGTATGAGCGTTAAAATTTTACAATTATATCTAGAAATAATTATAAGAAAATAAAGTAAGTTGGTTCCACTAAGAAGATAGCAGATATTTTTTCTTTAGGTCTATGTCTATATATCTTATAAGTAGTTAAATAGATTTTGTAAAATTAAATTATTACTATTTTTAACAAACGAACTTAACGAAGGTAACAAACTTTTAGTTCGATGCTGTACGTATGATGAGAGAATGCTTAGAAAATTCTTTCTATCATTCAGCCATTGGAAATCGAAGCAAGATCGTAACTAGACTGTAACTTTTCTTTAAATACATAAAAGTGTACTAACTTAAAACTTCTGATAAACAATTGTTATAATGGTACTTAGCGCGGTCATACTTTAGGGTCCGTATTCTAATACAATATTCAGTCCTGAATCTCGATTTATAATCAGAACTGAGGACAGATTGTATGCCAGATGCGGTTTTTTGGAATACGGGTCATCAGCCCACTGTAGAACACTGCTGGGCATGGGCCACTCCCAAATTTAGGAGCGTTTTAGCCTACTATTGCCACTTTAGTCAGACGGGTTGGTAAAGAGTTTTATTTCGAGGTTTCCTTCTACATTGATATCGTCTGCGTATTATTCCGTTAGTCGCATTTTACGACACCCTTCGGATGAGATGGGGTGGTGATATTTGTATTCTTTCTCCGTTACCACACGGATTATTATGGAATACGGGTGTATGTGATATTTTGGTACTAACTGAACACCATTCCAAGTTAGCTATGGAACCCTACTATAAAAAAAAAATATATAAAAAAGATTTTACTCTGAAGATTACAATAATTATTATGTACAGTCGACAAAATCGATAGTATCCCACCTTTACATAAAATTTTATATGCAAAAGTTGTTTTATTATCAATTTTGTCGACTGTACATCAAGTGTTCATTAATCTTTCAACTACTAATGGCAACTGTAGATACATATATATAACTGTAAATATTTGGATCAGGCTGCACTTGGTCGAAATATCTGGAGCTAGGTGTACCATGATCTCGTTGTTTCTTGTTAATAAAATAAATATATATCAAAGTGAAATAAAAGTAAATTCTATCATTCCTAAATAAACATGAACTTCACAATAATACAGATTTGGAAATTCTGGGAGGTAACATGGAACTCGCTGCTAATATAGCCAAGAGGGCCACGCCACATCATATTTTAGCGGATCCTAAATTCCGAGGTGAAACCCTCCGATGCGATCTGGACTAACTGTCGATGATGACAGAACTGAATATTAAGCAATTAATATTTTTATTTAGGACATATCAATTTGACTGCACCTCGCCTGATGGTAAGCTGAAGGCAAAGTCTCATAAAAGAGTGGCACCATTAGAAACACGTACTATGTTAACAATGGTGGCACTCAGGTTGACGGCCTCATCAGATGCTTTTTTATGCCCCGCTTAAAAGACCCTTTTTTTACGTGCGGGAAATCCCCACGGATCCCTCCCCCCCCCCCCCCCTCCGGAACCGGAGAGGAAGGTTATGTCGGACTCGAACCGAGTAAACCGCACGCCGTCTGTGGGTCGTTGTGCTAGGCCGAAGGTGCGGTTGTCGTGCGACATATCCCTCGCACCCCGGCGACTCAGAGTCATCCCTCTCGGTCTGGCCCTCCTGCTTAAAGGACCCGGGACTGTAGGAAGAAGGAAACGTCAGCTGGCAAAACTAAAGTAGAAAATCAGTTAAATCCCAAACCTGCCATCAACATTTTAAGGCTATTTCTTTAGAAGTGGCATTTTTGAAAATCCTTTCTATTTTATTGATATTAGGGAGTGTGCGGATCGACAGTTTTTTTTAATGATTTACAATTGTTAAAACTATTCGTATGAATAATCGTACGAATTATGCCAAATTAAAATAAATTTTATTCCAATGTATTTTCATGTAAGCGTTCGTTATTGTCTATGAGACACGTCTTAAACTAATTATTTATTTCAATTATCTAATGGGTGGAAAATCTGGATAGTCAGATTTGTCGGGATTTATTAGTCAAATTGTATTTATCCTTAAAATAATAATTAAATATGCTCAACGTGGTTTTCAAAATCATATCCAGTATAAAATAAAATAAAATATTTCGTTTAAACATCCAGTGGTTAGTGATATCTACCATCTACTCATAGTAAACAAACCATCTAAAATACCTCCTCAAAATTTCCAAAACAAAATGAAAGAACAACAGCAAGTCACTCGCCCTCATCTTACCAATTTAAAAGAGGGGTTGTCCTCATTTATTCCTTCTTCTTTTACCGAAACCACCCCACGAAACTCCCTTACAACCACCAACCTAACTAGACCGCCCTTAAATCCCCCTCAGTTCAAAAACGGTTAATAAATTTCGTAAAAGATCCAGACTTCAGAGGTCTTTCTTGAATGGTTTCGGACCCTTAATGGGGGTGTGTTAGCGTTCCCTAAAAAATACACTTACCCTTCTTATTTCGAAGGGGTGAAGTGACGTAAAATTGTTTTATTATTACTTTTGTACCTACTCAAATTCGTAATTTACGTTGTGTGTGAGAGTTCATTCACACAGTGGGTAATTGTTTAGTTTGAAGAATGGTAAAGTTTCCAATCTTCATGACTGTTCGTTATAGAAAGATAGATACTATTTATTGCTCATTGAAAAAATACACAAATGAAGAATAACTTACAGAACTAACTGAAGAAACACAGTCACGTTTCAACAAACTCATAAACAATCTGATTGAAATAACTAAGTCATTACATGAAATTGAGGCATAATTATTTTTGTAATCTTCAGACGACAATATTTACAACTTAAGTGGCAGATAAACACACGGCCGACTTGATGGAAAGTGGTTACCGTGGCCTATGGACGTGTACAACACTAGGGGAGTCAGACTTATATTGCCGAACCTGTAAGAACAGAATGTTTATGTGCCGTCAGTGCAGAAGACAAAGCAGAACTAGCATTTAGTCTTCCCACTGACAGCACAAAAACTCTCCAGTGAGCTCTGGCTACCCTACGACGGTGTACTGGGAACACAACACGAGGTTATTATGGCCGCGTTATTCAGTAGGGTGGAGGTTCTTCCCCAGTAGGATTGCTCAATTGGGACAGGAGTACCGTCGTGTCCTACCTCCTATATTCATATCAATTTTAGGCTGGAAGTGCTCGTGGCCAGGTGGGTTCACTGGTCGGTAAACGATCCCAAAATCCGTAGGTTAAGCTGACCGCTGGTGGTATTTCATCTGAGTGCTTTCGTGATTTGCGCAATAATGTATTATAATCTGTAGATACATCAAACATTAACATGGCGTCTTTCAGAAATGGCCCAAACATCAAATATAAAGAAAAATAATTTATTTATATTTAATGTTTTAGTAATACGTCAATATTATTAATTTAAATGAATTATATGATTATTTATAAGTATCAATAAAAATAATTACGATTCTTTTAATTTTATAATCAGTTTTTTTTACGTAGCGCAATGTCGCGTCGCTGATTAGTGCATAAAATGATTATGATGTCTCCGTTTTAGAGTCCGGACTGCGCAGTCCGGACTCTAAAACGGACAGATGCGTATCTACAGTTTATAATACATCATTCATTAAAAGTCGGTTCCGGTTGTCAATTGTCGTTGCCTGACAGTGGTTGGCTACTAGCCACAATTCGGGCTGGGCGCTCAGACTGCAGTCGCTCCCAATAAAGCCAAAGCTCTCTTAAGGTCTTGAAAAAGAAAAACTACAAATATATTACTTTGAATATACGGAACGATTCCTTAAATATCATGTGTAAGAACTGTACAATGCAAACGCAAGACAGTTCGTTTCTGAGAATACTGTCCACTTGTTCATCATTGACAATCTTGGTTCAAAACGATGAAATTCCAAAGAGTTTTCCATTCAAATCAGTAGATATTTGATAGGCGTAACAGAATATTCTATTATATTCTTTGCATATGGTCATTCTCCTAAAAGCACTCTTTCGGCTTTTAGAGGCATTACCTTTTTTAAATACCTATTTGTAGTTGATTGAATTTGTTGAAACTTCTTGATGGAACTTCATTTTACTATTTTTATATATATTAAAACTCACTTTACAAGTTCCACAATTATATTTAGTTTTGTCACTGTATAATACTCATATTTAATTTATAATATTACGACATGTTTTTACGAAATGTTTACCTTAATATTATAAATTAAATATGAGTATTATACAGTGACAAAACTAAATATAATTGTGGAACTTGTAAAGTGAGTTTTAATATATATAAAAATATAGAAATACCTTTTTGTTTGTGAGTCAATTTCATATCAATTGGTTTTCCATTTTATTCAAAAGAAAGGGTTGTTTATTCACCTCTGCCTAAGAGGTGAATAACCCTTTGTATTGTATCAAACTCTGCATTTAATTTCAAGAAATGAAGAGAAAGCTTATTGATATTTTCGAGGTGATTTAATTAATGTAAAAGTAAAACTATAATCAGCACCCAAATATTGCCAGTATCATAAATTATTTCCAAAAAAAAGTAAAACAAGATCACAATTACAGAACCAAAAATATCAATTCGAAATCCAAACTCACAATTTGAAAATGGAAGCGTAAACTCGCCCGCGGAATTCCAATGACGATTCACAGAGGCTTTTTCTTGTTGCAAACAACCAAGACTAATTTGCTCGATTCCAACCACAGTTCCTACTAATATAGTCTGTATTTCAATGCTTTAAAGGTTATATTTCTTTAAAAGTAAGTTTGTTAAAAGCAACATTACGTCAGCAAGTTATCTCCCTACTGTCTCTCTCAAGGATTTATCGTCTTGCTAGGGGGAAAGAGTGGAAAAATAAGAAAGGGCTGTTTTTCCTGGGGGACTTTAGGGGGAAGGGGGTAAGAGATTCAATTAAAGCGGGTGCCGCCCGTGCAATTAATTATACTTCCAAAATTATTGAAAAGAATAAAAAATACGATGCGCGGATGGCAATGACGTTTATGAACAAATGAAGTTTTTAAAATGAAATCTGGAAAATATAAACAAAACTAAACTAAATACTTTAAGAAAGAAAAAGATCATTAAAGGTTTATTAATAGATATAATTATTCTAGATTATTCTTCATATTATTTTCATGGTTTTACGATTATGACAGTTTAGGTGTATCACTGTGTGTATATGTATTAAAAATAACAGTAGTTTTTCATAATCCAATTTTAAAAATTTAAATAGAAAAATATAACTCAAACAACTTTTCGGATTATATCGCGGTTTATTTGTTATTTTTACTTTTCGACCGACGTTTCGGCTACTTTTGAGTAACCATGTACGCAATTTGACTATGGATGGTAATTGTCACATTGAAGTGTAAGTTATCTCAAAGTACCCGAATCATGACGTATTGTTCGTGTTACTATTTTTGCAGACTGAGCTCTCTGTACGATGGCTGTCTGAAAAGGTAAACAGGCATATAGGTATTAAAACACCTACATTTCAGTCCTCTTATTTCCGTTCATTCGATAACATAGTCGTGTGATCAAGATTGCCGTGAAATGGGTAGTTTTCCTAAAGCTTGTACCGTTTGCTAGTGAAATTTCCTAATAGAAATCGCAGTAAGTATATAAAAAAATATAATAATGTATCGTTTCGTACACCAATGGGTTGGATGCCATTTTGTTCGTTTATCCAACTAATCAGGCCATCTAAGTTCCACGTGTGTCCATTTCATTCTATGTCCATGTAAATAATAAGTCATAAGTCAATTATTAGTAACCTGTAAATCTTAATTCAGGTTTCGCTATTTATTAGTAGGTGATAAAATAAAAACAGTTTTAAAAGAATTACAACAATATTATACCTATTGAGGTGGGAAAAATATATATAGGTACTGAGTTTATTAGCCGTCGCCCTGACCTAAATATAGAGGCCTTTAAAATCAAAACATACACGTCACACATTGACCTAGTAACGTATGCAAAGGTTAAAGACCTTCCTCACACCCATCAATCCATTTTAATCCTTACAGACCTAGCATTTAAATCTATTTTACCGTGTACCGTATTCACATATGAGCGTAAGTATTACGTATCAATTAAAGTTCTGATTATTTCAAAGTTTGGGGAAGTTCGTTCACGGTGTTCATTTAAAACTAATAGGTGATATGTTTTGACTTTTCACTTGTTGATATCATTTCATATTGTCTCAAAACTAAAATAATCATTTATTGCTTTTTATTATTTTTCTAGTTTAATATACTTAGATACATTTGATTAAGAATTATGTACTCAAATTACATTTTGTATACCTCTGTCATTAAAAAAATATCCTGACATATTAAAAATACAACGTAATCAAAACATTCGAATTTCAAAAAGCAATTTAAAACGTAATCGAACGCCGACAACGACGCCCGCTTCTTATTCCCCCACCTTGAATATCTATCTATGAAAGGTACGGCACACTTTTATTCTTGAAGGGGCCGACCGTCCACCCCATTTAAAAGAAGCCATCTTGGGATTGGGTACCGAGGGGCGCGCCCTCCCCGCTGGGGGCGGCAGGCGCAGGGGGAACCACTTTTCTCGGCGAAGTGTTGTTTTAATTCTACCAAATATCTTTTCGTGAATACCTCAGTAGAACTTCTGATATAATTTTCTTCGAGTAATATTTATACGTTTTAGGTGTAAACGCCTACGAGTTTCGTTCGCGTGAAACTCGTTCTAATAATAGGAGCGGAAGGTAATTATATTTCATGAATTCCACGGTTATATTTTTTAGGTATTAATGTCATTTGGTGGTAATGGTTTGATTTAATCTATGTAAATCTAAAAGAAAAACTATTAAATATAGGTACTTTTTAAGCAATAAAAGATTTAAAAGCCTTGCAGCATACTTTTACAATGATAGTTGAGTGAGAGATAATAAAATTTTTAGCTACCTATTTATTAATATACTTACGTTATTTTGCTTCGAAAACGTCTATACCATAATCCTTATCGAATATAGGCGTATATTATTACAATTCAGTTCAATAAATTAAATAAAAATGTAACAGTGTACAAATACCTATCTTATAAAATAAATTATCTAAAATTAAATCTGTGTAAAAAACCAATTGCCGCCATTTTATCCAGAATACGAAATTTGAATTCGACGCGCTTTGAAATTCTACGCCATAGTTGGGCAAAGGAATTCCACTTTCGTCCAGTAGTGCGGTACGGTCCAGGTAAATTTTAATTTCTATGCAAATGTAAGCTTTCGTTCGGGAGTTTAATCTACGAGCTTTGTCGATGTGAACGTATCAAATCGCTAAAGGAAAACTTAATGAAAACTCTACGCCAAGACGGGTAAAGAATCGGCCATTGTTGGCGCGTTTTTGTTATGTATGATGGTAGCTGTGATTGGTTTGCCTTACCCAGTGGCGGGAATATAAAATAAGTGCTTGTTGTTTTTTTATGGTTAAATAAATTCATTCACGAGTTTTCACCCATAAAGTGGGTAATGTTTTTAGAGTTTATGTACCTACTTTATAAGTTAGGTAGGTACCTATTTATTGTGATTCACTTAAAAAAGTCAGTTTCGAATATAGGTATTTTTTTCTTTCTCAGATTCGTTAGAATCCTTAGATCGTCGATCGTACTCAGAGCTTCAACTGTTACATCAAGGTCATGATTTTGATTCTCGCTCAGTGTAAATATTTGTATCCATGAGTTTCTATTTGCATTGAACTACATTTGTAAAAACCTATACAGTATATTCTAAAATATTTATTATTATAAAAACAAAGATCCCAAACATCTACCCTCCACAAAACGAACATCAAAACGATCTGAAGACTAATTTTATTCGAAAACCGCACGATAAAAAACTTACAGTAGACACCACTTCAGAGAGTACGTGGTATTATGAAACACGTGAATACCTATAGGTAACTGGATATCGCGCAAGTCGATTATAACTCGACGGAATAATGTCTGAAAGAATCCAATGCGGTTGCTTTAACCGCCTGCCTACTATACGTTCTCGAATACATCTCGAAATTGATTCGATTTAGAAGTAGCTTCTTGATGCAGTGGCGTCTCGATGACCATGATCGAAGAACAAACCACATAGTGGTGGTAGCCTAATGACAATAGGGTATTCCTCTTGATCTGACGCTGTCTCCTTTGAATATGGAAATCCGATTCTAATCACTAATATTACGTCATCATAAATATCACCTATATCATCTTTCGGTTGTATAGCAGTGGAGCGTTAAACTGCTACATTCGAGGCCATGTTTATAAAATTGAAACCACAAAACTGGTAACACATTTTCTATGCTAATCGATACTTGATGCTTCTTACACACCGATCTAGAACAATCCACAAACCATTATACTTTTTGCTCATTCCAATTTCAAATTCGAAAAACGTTAGTTCTGAACTCGACCGAGAATAGACGAGCGATCCCGAAAAGCCGGTGAGATCACGTATACCGATAACATTACGAAGTTTCCACATTAGCCAACTTTTATTACACTTATCTTAGTAGGGGGAGGCAGGTACTCGGGTAGGTACCTCCATATGCAAAAATGTGCTTTGAAATCGTATAGTTGGGGTGAAAATATGTTTTTGATAAATGCTTATAAAGAACTAGATATAGTGACTGGGCTACGTCATTATTAAGGGGATCCCGAACCGAGGTATGGAGGTCTTGGGTGCAATCAGTACTAATGCAAGGATGACGACGATGATTCTTAAAACGCTTACTTTTGCTTACTTTGATTTTTATAGGTAACTTGATTAGAAATGCTTTTATGTTTCTGAAAAACTTAGGGAGATTTTTGCGAGGGACTAATTAAAATAGATAAACAGAATCAACCTTCCAATAAGTGTTATGAATATTGTATATTTAAAACCATTCAGTTTTGAATAAATTTTATAAAAAGATTGATAAAAATGTTCACAGTTATATAAATGACAGGTAAAGTATTTAATTCTGGATCACATACAATGATTGATTTAGTAAATAAAGGCTAAAAAGGCCACATTGCATATTGATGTTCACTTGCAGATAAGTAGGAGACAATTATGAAGATCATAAAATGGTGACTTGTTTAATATTTCATTCATATTTCATCTCCAACATAAGAGACGAGACGAATCGTACTTGTTTGGTATTGACTAAAATAAGAAATTGCCATCTACACAGCTGTAAAAAAAACTGAGTCGTCAGTGTTAGTTGTCAAGTTTGTTTGAATGTTTCTGTAGGTTCTGGCACGAAGGCTTTTTAATAGAACAATGACAATGAAAACACCAAAATGAACGCAAAATGTAAGTCCCTACTAACATCCAATACGTCACGAATTTGACATTATGAATGGCTGATAAATTGAGACCATTTTACGCATTTGCATACAAAACTGTCAAATGAGATGATGTACTCAAAGCTTCATTTTATGATAGTCAGAAAGTGACCATTATACCATTTTTAGGGAAATAGCACACATGATGATCAGTAATTAACATACAATATGGCCTTTTTAGACCTACTGTGTTGTGTTTATAAAACAAGAAAATACAATATCGTGGTTATTCCACAAAGTGTATTTGCAGTTCGAATTTCGAATTTTGGAACGTTCATTTCATTTATCGAAATTTAAATTCTGTATTCGATTCGTGCTACGAACAAATACGGAACGTAATTTAAAATTTGAGTTGTGTTCTATCGTGACGGCGTATGATGATTTTGAAAATAGAATCCGTTTTGTTTATACCTACTAGTTAAAATTAGTTCATGAGGAATTTTATTTTTTAATATTCCTTTTCCTTTATTTCAGGTACCTAGCTGACGTCTTAGTTTAGAAATTACTTTTGTATTATTTTTCCTGAAATAGGTAATAAATCAATTTATTTTTAATTTTCAGTGTTGTTTCATTTTTAAACACAGACAACGCATTACAATACCCATAAGGGATCGCAGCGTAGTGTAGGACGCCCTCCTACCAGGTGGGATGACGATCTAAGAAAGACTGCAGGCAGATGCTGGATGCGGCAAGCTGAAGACAGGGCGCTATGGCGCTCATTGGGGGAGGGCTATGTCCAGCAATGGAGTATAGCCTGATGATGATAGGATCGCATGTTTCTAGTGTACAGTCAGCAAAATCCCAAAATGGTCTTAAGACCAAGGTATTGAGGGCAAATCAATTAAATTAAATTGATTTAAATTTGATTATTATCCGAACTAAAGGTGTGTACCAAATATCACGACAATCAGTCAACAGGAAAGGGGGAAACCAAGGCATTTAGATCATTTTGAGTAATTTGTTCGTCAAGATCTATCTGATGCTAACTGTACTCGCGTGTTCACTGTTCGAATCCGCGTCAGTCACCTCTTGACTACTATCGCTACTGCAAATAAGTTCAATCAACCAAGTTCTCTCAGCCTTTGAAGGTCAGACAGCAGTCGGTCACGGAAAGTCGAGTGTGACTCCCCTGGTGTTGTACACCTTCGAAGGTCACGGTACTTTACTCTCTCTTCTTTTCATCAGGTGGGCCGTGTGCCCGTGTTCTTGACTGCCACCTCAGTGGTATTAAAAAAAATAACCGGCTCACTCTATCAGGCTCCAAAGATATGATGATGGTACTACAGTTACTCTTAAAATTCAACTGCTTTTACACAAACGTGAAACGGTATTGAAGCGAAATCTGCAGGTCTTAAAACTACTTCATTGGAATCGTGTTAGCATAAATAGGTATTTTGTCATTCGGTTTTTACACGAAATTAGAAATCTGCTTAGTAAATGAATTATTATGATTGTGCTCTGAGAGTAACTATTTAATAGGAATCGATTCAGATCTACTTGAATTCTTTAAGTTATTCGTTTTTAAGGGAATTGCTCAATGTGGCCTTTTTAGAACCACTGATCGTAATGAGAAGTGTTCAACCGGTCTTAGCATCGATAGTTCGTGTTGAACCGATTGTTCAACCGATTCTAGGGTTATTATTAAAAATGTCTAATTGTTATATAAATAATGATCAGCAGATGAGTAAACTAGGTAACGACGAATGGTAACCTCAACATTTGAAGAGACGAGTAGGCACAGGGTATGAATTATAGGGGACCAGTGGATTCATCGCCAATAATGTCCAAGCAATATGTTATAAGCAATAAATGAATTCGATTTTTTTTTTAAGAAATCCCTCCGAAAGTTCATTTTTTCTGAGTTTTTCTCTTTATTTCTTTAGGTAGTTAGTAAATATTATACATAATGTTGTGTATTCTAGTCATATCTTGATGATTGATCCTTTCATTTAAAATTAACAAAGAATTTAGTATGTATAGAAAATCATTAGTATTTTTTTTGCATACACAATAAACCTAAATAAAACGTTCATCTTAGTATATTTTTGTAAATTACCTCTATAATAATAACAATGAAAATAAAGCACAGCGTATAAATATTCAAGAATCAGAACAAATGACCTAAGCTAAGTGTGTATGGAGAGACTTTACGACAATGCCTATAAGAAAACGGGCGGTGTGTTATAAAATTTGCATTCGGCTGGCGGGTAATGCAGGAGGGAGGCTGCAAAGTGTTGAGACGGCTTCAAGGAGCTACTGAAGATCGTAATCTTGTTATTATCTTATTCTCGTAATGATATAAATGTGAAAATTGGGTTCATTGGAGCTCTGTAATCATGGCCAATTTTTTATGCCTTTATCCTGCGATACGAGTTAGTAATAGTAAGTTAGTAATCTTCAACAAGAATATATTGTCACCTATGCCAGGGAATGTGTAAGTGTAGACGCTTCCGGAGATATCGCTTTTGTTATAATAATATTATTATAATATATATATATTGTTCTTGTATCTTATTAATTTTTTCCATATTTTTAGCAGAAATACAAAGAAACTTGAGGAGGAATAGAGTATGATATTCCTTTAATACAAAGGCAGTATTCTCCGTGCAGGCAAGGTGATCACGATATATATTTATTATTTCTTGGCTACTTTATTACTCTGACCTATCAGTAATAAAATAGTGGAATTACTTACCTGGCCCTGGCAGGACACAAATTTGTTAATAATTTGCGTGTAAGTTGCATTGGGTAGAGAATAGTGAATATAGTTATTTAAATATTTATCTCAACTATTGGCGAATATCGCTGTAGTTGTGATATTGTGTCTTATCTTATATCAACGTGTGAACTTCAATTGCACTATGCAAAATCAGTAGTTAATTCTATAGTAGTATTGAAGTACTCGCAGTTCGACTTAGTATAAATTTCTATATTGTTAAATAACAAAATTGCTAGTAAACAGAACATTGATATAAAAAAAGTTTCTAAATTAAATATTGTAATGGTTTTGTTTATTTCTAGCTTCAAAAAAAATGTAAATAAAGCTGTCTCCATATTCTCTATCCTTCAAGGGAGATTGTCCACCTCTCTCCTCCATGGGGGAGTCAGTCTAACAGGAAAAAGGAGGGATGGAAAATTTCCATTTTCTTCAGTATTTCTCCTCTGCACCAGTTTTTGATTAACGGACGGCAAGGGGCGAAATTTCATTATGTATTCATCCCCTCGGAGCTTATTTACCCCCCACCGCCCCCCCCATTTATTGTGTGGTTAATAATGTTATTATAAAAGTTTTCGGGGAATGGCTATGTCTTGGCGTGTCTTGTGTCCGTTGAGATGTATTGTTGCGGCAACGTTTTGTACTGTTACGTTTCGTTACTATAACGTTACGGTAACGGTATTTTGAAACGTTGAATAAGGATTTTCTTAACTGTGATTTGAAGGTTTCTTTGTTTCAATTCTTTGTGGTTATTATGACGGGCTTTGTGGATTGTGCCAGTGACTGAAGTGGTTGTACATTGCTTTTAAATATAATATACTACTCTCTGTGTCGTAACGTAGGACGTTCGACTGCTACGCATGGGGTGCGGGCTCGATTCCCGCTCAGTGCAAATATTTGTAGGCATGAATACCTATGTAAATATGCATTAGTATGAGTGTTTCTATGTATAATATGAATGTATTTACAAAAAAAGCCTTACCTTTTTTATACAACTGATGTGGCATACAAGCACACGGCCCACCTGATGGAAAATGGTTACCGTGGCCTATGGATCTGTGCAAAACCAGGGGAGTCACACTCGTGCTGCTGATCCTGTAAACATAGAAAGTTTCTGTGCCGTTAGTGTAGTAGACAAAAAAGGAAAACCCTTTGTTCTTCCCACTGACAGCACAAAAACTCTCTCTGGCTACCCTACTCACCGCCGGGAACACAACACGAGGTTATTATGGCCGTGGTATTCTGTAGGGCGGAGGCACTTCCCCAGTCGGACTGCTTAACTGGATGAAAATACCGTCGTGTTCTACCTCCTACATTAATATCACGAGTATGGTATAGTCGCTAGCTCAATGTCTTCACCCTAAAGGAATGATTCCTAAGCCTTTGACTACTGCAGACTTATGCAGCCGATACATCGTATACATTACTTGTTGAACGGCTACGGATAAAGGAGACTATTGAAAAGCAGCAGGAGGCCTATCTGCTGCTGCAGTTAAGGTAAAAGCACCAATGGTAGACACTTTAAGGACAAATCAAACTTCACTCTACAAAATTACTCATATTTTGTAAAAAAATGGTTGTTACGTCCTTTTTAACTGTTAAAGCAAAATTTATACATTAACTTTAGCATAAATGTAAAAACTAACATATTTTACTTTAAATACCATTATAATACACATGGTTGTAAACACTAATAGTCAACAATCACTTAAAATTGATAGAAAATCTAGCCATAAAAATACGGCGATGGTCTGCGTAGGTCAATCAGTTACATATTTATAGCATCTGTACTAAAAATAGTGATAATCATTATTAATAAATAAAAAATCACATCTATTAAACAACACAACCCTTAACAAAAATTATAAGAAATAATTGGCACCAGTTCAACATTTACTCACGACAGTGTTGAATTTTTGAACATGTATTATAATATATGCCATGAGATGTCTTTTAAGTAAATAGTCAAGTAAACAAGATAGTTAGACTATGATATATTAGTCGACTATTGGGTTAGTGTTGTCCATTGGGTCTTTTATTTATTTATTTGAATGGTACATCTACAGAATACATATTGTACACTTATAATATAATAGTAAGGGTCGGTACTACTTCTAATATGCATCCTTGTTACAGACGTACATAACTTTTGTACTATGGAGTTAACATACAATTTAATACGTGATAAAAAAAAAACTGTTAATAACATATACAGTTCAAAATCTACGGTATTGACGTATTGAGTCACCTTAGGAATTATACCATAATACTACATGTTCTTTATATACCTAGTAGGTACGTGTATTTTGGGTATCTTTTGTGAATACCACGGGGGTGCTATTTCGGTGAACCAACCTGCGTGTCAATGTCTTGTTTCTCTAGCGACTTTAGGTCAAAATATAAGCTATTAGCATATAAATTTGTGTAAAAATCAACATTAATGATCAATAGTCCACTGCTGGACATAGATCTCTGCCAATGACTAATCGAGTCAAAAAGCACTTTCTTTTTTTAAGCCTTCCAACTAAGCTAAATTGCTTATGCTAAGAGTGCGTTCGCGTCGGTAGTGTATGGTCAGAATTCGAACACGAGACCTCTCGATCGTAAGGCCGACTCCTAAGCTACCGAAGCTTAAGTAGGTATGTCCAAACAATTTGCTTTTCAATATAAACGACATTGTTAAACATTGACGTGAAATTAAATCTAAGTAGGTATGTCGCCTAATGCATGCAATTACATTAAATAAATATTACCGTGAAGTAACAATTTCTATGTAAGTACTTTTACCTATATAATACATTGGCCGCACTAAAAGTTTCCGGAACTGGCCACTTACATAAACAATATTTAAAAAGTAATTATAATCCGCACGCTGAATGATGATCCCTATGACAGTTCGTTAGCGCTTAACATTGTACTGACGTCCTATCACATCAAATCCTTTAGAGGTCCATTAAAAAGACGAAAAAATCATAATTGTGTACAATTGTAAATTATAAAAATGAATATTAAGAAATTATTACGTAATGTTCGGAAATAATAGAAAAAAACTCAATGCAAATGTACATGGTACGTGCTGCAAAAGTTACGTCGTCAAGCTGTTATCGACTAAGAAGGGACACATCGATAAACAAAATATCGATAATTTGTTGGAAATATAAAACAAATGCTTTGAGTTTGTATTTTATTTATATCAATCTGAATCTGATACAGTGTCAATCGGATCTTCAAAATCTGAGTCTGAACTGCAGCTATCCGTTACGTTTATTATTAACGGTTGGTCAATGATATTGTCGTATTGTACATCTCGATCCCAGTCTTGTAAGCAAATTTTCTTCGTTCTTTCGACCACTTTTCGTCAATCGTCAGCTGTCACTTGAGCGCAAGCTTCTTCCAATAAAACCATCATTTTATTTGCCGTGAATGGCGGAGTTGTGTTATGCCTAGCTGCATGACCTGAAAATATTTGTACATTTAGTAATTATTTTTAGAAATATATGCAAATACATAATATTATATAAATAAAAATATAGATACCTTTGATCTGCGCCCATATCAACTCGATTGCATTATATTGGCAGTGATAGGGCGGTAACCGAATTACCGTGTGTCCATTTGATTTGGCCAATTCATCCAAAAAATGTGATGGGTGCGTCTGTTGTTTGTGAAAGTTCAACAGTCTAACCAACTCTTTTTTTAACATCTGACTGTCAGTTTCTACACCATTGCCGTGTAACCACTCTATAATTTCAGCTTTTTTGTTATTGCTGCTGGGGGGTTTGTTAATTTGAACTGAGTGATATGAAGCATTGTCCATTAAAATATAGTGAGGCTCATTCAAATTTTCTAATAGTTTTATAAACCATGTCTTAAAGTTTTCGAAATTCATTTCCTCGTGGTACTCCGTTGTTTTCACTGACTTAAAAGCCCACAGGCAATTCGGCACAAAACCTGTAGCTGTGCCAGCGTGGCAAATGATTAAGCGCTGGCCCTTTCCTTCAGGAGTTTTTGTGCTGGATTTGGCTGTGTCATCCGTGCATGCCTTACCTACAGTATGATTGGCGTTCAGCCATGTCTCATCAAGGTATACTACCTTCTCCCAGTTATCAATTTGTTTGATTTTGCGAAGAAAATCGCATCGTAGTAAAGCTATGTCAGTACGCTCCATTAATATTTTTCTCTTGTCACATTTTTTATAGCGGAATCCACATTTTTTTAAAACAATTCTAAGAGAAGTAGCACCGCCTTTGAAGAGTTCTGCAGCTTTTAATGAAGATAATAACTTCTGGCAGGTCGGTAGTTCACCTCGTAGGTAGTAACCATAAATATGATTGCGTATAGCATCTTAATCAAATTCATCAGGTTCTGTTATATGACATAACCTTTTCTTTTTCTTCTTTGGTGTTAATAGTTTATTGTCCTCCATGGACGACTCCCCAAATTTTTCCTTTGTTATTCGAGAAACAGTAGCCTTTCCGATTCCTAGAGCATCGGCTACACGATCGCGAACATTGTCAAGCGGTAACAAGGGTCCGCCATTTTGTTGTTCACGAGCAAAATAGTCTCGCAAACGAACTACAAACTCGCGAACTTCACTGTTGAGAACAGTTTTCCGCTGTCTTTTCGGCATTTTGCAAAACCGAAAATCAACAAACAGGTAACAGAAAATCAACAAATAACACAAAACAGCGAAAACAGAAACAAAACTCAGCTAACAAAGAAAGACGTGGCGCATACAAGGCGTTAGAGCACTCGTATGACGCGATGTGATGCGGTGTGACAAGAAGACAAAACAGACTGACAAGACATGACATGACTGAATTAAAAAAATACGGTAGGTCTATGGCCTCCTTTTAAATACTTTTCCATGTAATCCATAATTGCCAGCTAATTATGAATTCTTTAAAATTCAATTCAAAAAGAAAATAGAACTCTTTGGCTGTAGAATGCAGTTTGTTTCATCTGACTGTCAATTGTTTTTACATTGTGGCGTCATTTTAAAAATTGTGTATCTACATGAACATGGATTTAAGTCGGGAAAATTTTTGTAGTATGGTTTTCTACGATGTAAAGTGTAATTTGACAGCTCAACAGAGCATCGCTCAGCTTCAATCTGCTTTTGGTTCAAGACGACTATTTATAGCTGGTTTGCAGAATTTAAGCGCGGTCGTGTCAATCTCAGTGACGAATCTCGCGACGGTCGCCGCTGTGAACAACAAAAACATCGATGCTGTGCGCCGTATGATTAAAACAGACAGGCATGTGACCTACATAGATTTATTGCTACGATCCCAAAACAAAGCAGCAATCGAGCGTATGGGTCTTTCAAGATGAGCCAAGGCCAACCAAAGCGAAGTGCGTGAAAAGCGCACCTAAGCAGATGATTGCTTCATTTTTAAATAAAACTGGATACATGGCTACTGTTACTTTAGAGAATAGTCGTACCGTGCATAGAGACTGATATACGACCATTTGTTTGCCGCAAGTTATTGACGAACTCCGTAAAAATAACCGTAAACGCCGTATCATCTTGCACCACGACAATGCTAGTTCCCACACGGCCAGACAGTCAAACGAATTTTTGAAGGTGAAAAACGTAGAACTTATGAGCTATCCTGCATACAGTCTCGACCTGGCACCTTGCGACTTTTTTCTGTTCCGAAAAATTAAGAACCAATAACGCGGTCTACGATTTTCATGACCAGAAGAGGCTGTCGAAGAGTTTTTCTTATTCGTTCCGGAAACTTTTAGTGCGCCCCACGTATTTCGATTTGCAACTAGCTGCACAGCGCGCAGCATCGTAGCAAGTACAGTCAGCATCGAATCGATCTTCACTAACAAAGTAGGTACCCAAAATGATCTCAATGCCTTGGTTTCCCCTTTCCTGTTGACTGATTGTTCTAATATTTGGTACGCTCCTTTATATCGGACATTAATACAATTTAAATCAATAAAACAGTTTAATTTGCTCTTAATTGTTAATAAAAAGTTTTAAGATTATTTTGAGATTATTTATACTGTTGATTGATGGCACTTGGTGGAAGTAGTTAAATATATATACTTGCCATAGAAAACAATAAAAAATATTCTAAATTTGTTTTTTATTAAGTGTTTATTAGTAACTAGTTACAAAACAGTGAAACAAATTACTTTTCGTAGCTGGTTATGAAACATATAGTTACCAAAGTGGCTGAAAAGACTTGTTGTTACACATGTTGAAAACACTTGTACTTTTTCCACAGTATTTATTATTGAACCTGATCGGTTTCGCCTTAAGGCATCTTCAAAGGTTTACATTGATGTTTTCCGAATGATGGTTTAGCGAAACCGGTCAGGATTTTTTTTAAATATTATCAACCGAAATTACTAACATTCCCTCTAACCCCTCCAACTAAGCTTAATTGCTTGTGCTAGGAATGGATTCACGTCGGTAGTCTAATGGCCAGGATTCGAACCCGGGACCTCTCGATCGTAAGGCCGACCCCTTAACCACTAAGCTACCGACTCGAGTACTAAATAGCGTGAAAAAAGTACAAATATTTTCAAAATGTATATAAATTTTGATACTTTGTAGTCAAGATCGTTATGATGCTGACTGTACAAACATATGGTCTCTGCCTACTCTTTTCGGAAGAAGGTATGAGTGTTTAAATGTACTAGTAATCGAAATTACCATACTCCATAGGTAAACAATCTGGTTTTTTTTTTCTCGTCTCGTCTCGTCTCGAACCGACTTAATCGGCACGCCGTCTGTGGGTCGTTGTACTAAGCCGAAGGTGAGGTTGTATCGCGACATATCCCTCGCACCCCGGCTGATCCAGGGCCATAAAAACACATGGATATTAAGCAAATAAACTAAGCTAACTAACTGACTAACTATTACTATTATTTTTTGATAGATTTGAAATGATTATGTATGTTCAAACACTGTCTGAATTGTTAATAAATAAATAAATAAAAAGAAGAATAAGTTTCTAAATGAGATTCTAAACATAAAAATATTTAACATGACTGGTTTTTTAAATAAAACATTATGAAAAAAACCCCAGCTGATAACTGAAAATATTGAAACAAGTTTGATAGCAGGCGGTTCCCATTAATTTTTATACTGTTTATAATTTGTAAATAGGTACCTACCGCCTGCTATCAAACTAGTTTCGATCTTTTCAGCATCAGTCGGGTTTTTAATTTTTATTTTTTTATTTTTTGTATACTTTTTAGCTATGTCAAATATATAATTATATTTTGTAATCGTCTTTCAATTTCCTTCATTTTGATACCCTACTCGATAAGTTTGATTAAAAATATATTTTTGACAACATAAATTTTGGTGCTAAAAGTACACCACATTCATGTACCCAAGAACACTTGGGCAATGAATATCTTTAATTTGAGACATCAATCATTGATATCTATGCAGTAGTTCAAAAGATATGAGGTAATAAACAAACATAGGTACATACAAAATACGCGGGAAAACAATTACGCTCTTTTTATATTTGGAATGGAAAGTGGTTACCGTGGCCTATGGACGTGTGCAACACCAGGAGAGTCACAATCGTGCTGCCGAAACATAAAGAGTTTCTGTGCCGTCAGTGTTGCAGACAAAGCAGGAACAGTCTTTGGTCTTACAGCACAAAAACTCTCCAGTGAGCTCTGGCTACCCTACTCACCGCCGGGAACACAATGCGAAGTAATTATGGTCGCGGTATTCTGTAGGTACTTCCCCAGTCGGACTGCTTAATTGGACGGAAATACCTATCTCCTTTAAATCCTTCTTGACAGTTGGATAAAAAAAGACATATGAAGATTGTTTACATTTAGTTAAATACCTAACTGAATGCAGTATACAGTTACCTTTAACGCCGTCAGCTTAGTTAAGTAAGTAAGTATAGCACTGGACATAATATATCTGGGCCCTAAAATGTGCTCTATACGTGTAGTACCTAATTGTTTCACGGGGTGCTACGGCACTAGACGAGCTCAAATTTACCAAACATAGATTATTACACGAGATAAGAAATGGAACAAAAAAGTAACATTGTGGTACCCAAGAGAGGGAAGGAGGAAGCGAGGAAAACCATATAGGCAATGGAAGGATGATTTGATTGGGACAGCCGGGAAAACTTGCACTAGACTGGCACAGAACAGAGATGACTGGAGAGTGTTGGGGAGGCATTTGGCAAAGTGCACACGGAATATACATACCATTATATATTAAACATCATATGCCATTATTTGTCTACAAGGGTAGATAATACCGCACGATTGTATTTTTTTACCAGTCTGATGAAAAAGTAAATAGAGGGTTATTTACTCCCTGGATCAGCCAGGGTGCGAGGGATATGTCGCGAGACAAACTCACCTTCGGTCTAGCACTACGACCCAGAGACGGCGTGCGGTTTAGTCGGTTCGAGTCCGACATATCCTCCCCCTCCGGCTCCGGAAGGGTGGGTATCCGTGGGGATTTCACGCACGTAAAAAAAATGCCATTATAGATATATAGGTACCATTATACAAATAAATAAACCAATTATGTTCTTATCACAGAGACTCAACTGATTTCACAGATATACTGTTTAAAACAGTTCTGTAAACCAATAGTAGATGCAATACTTATAAATTGTATGCTTAGTAAATAAATAAAAAAAATGCAATTCAATGTAATAACAATCAGCGTGCCAGGTCCTCGTTTGTATCGCAATCTAGTTCGATGATACGAGAGGACACACAGTTTCAACACATTTTATAGGATTCTACCATTTTAATAACAATAAGCTAACAAAATTCAAGAAACCTACGTCTGGAACATTTCGTAAAAGTGATATCTATTTTCAGCTTTAACTTTACCAAATATGGAATACCTAAAAAATATTCTAGATTCTTGTATGACCATCTTTCAATAGACTGTTTATACCGGAGATTGATGGCACTTGGTGGAATCTACTACACATATTGAATAATGATATCACTTGTACTTTTCCACACTTCATTTTGTTTTTATTTTTAACCTGACCGGTTTCACCTCACGGCATTATCAAAGGTTTACTAAATACAATGGTTTTGAACGATTATCTAACAATTATACATCTTTCAATACATGAACGAAATATGGCTGGCGAAATATGGGAGTGGAATTTATGCCTCTCTATCTCTTGAAGGAGACATTAAAATATTCAGTAGGTAACTAATTCTAATAAATCCATTTAAATTGATAGCTGTGACCATGTTTTTATTTTTTGTTATAATAATTCTGTTGACATTATAATAATTCTGTTGACATTATAATAATTCGGTTGACATTATAATAATTCGGTTGAAATTATAATAATTCTTCTGACATTCATAATTTTAATTTGATTTGTTTTAATTTGATAGATAATATAATTTTTAATAACTAATAACATTGTAATTGAAGATTTGCATGCTGTAGTCGACGGCTAAATATTTTCATGTTACCATGCTTAAAGGCAAATAAATTATTCTTATTCTTATTATTCAATTTCAGTTGAGTAAAGTAAAATGTTATTAATTTCTTATTAAAACAAATTAAATATTATCTAAATTATGTAAGTATACTCGTGTTTTACTGTTGTAAGTGGCTAACAAGAAAATGTATAATTTCTTATTGGATTCTTATGCAGTAAATTGTTAGCGCTATCCGATACTAGGGGGCGCTACTGTTCGGAAAGTGTTGGATACATAAGTTCTACTTAAATACTTTATAAAGCTGTTGTACTAATATATGTGATAATATAGGTAACATAATATAAATTAATTAATTTAAACGGTTTTTATCTAACATTTAAATGATAACTATGAATATTCCAATTTATTTCAAGTCGTATTCGTAGTTTACGTTTAGTTTTATAGATGGCGGTATTGCATGTTGTAGTTTTACTTTTACGCGTACTAGATGGCACTACTTCGAAACAACGTTTAACTAGATTTTAATATTACAAATCAAATAAAATTTATTTGGGCGATATTGTTAAAATTATTTTATAATAATTTAACACCATCGTTTTTCTCATATTTTCGTACAACCTGCACTGTAATAACTACACTGTACCAATTATAAATTACACTGCACGAAAACCAAAAAAAAATGAAAACATTGTAACGGAATTATTAATTTCATGGTGAATTAACCTCGACGTTCAAACAATCATTGAATTTCAATTGGATAACCCGTAAGTGGTGAGTGGGTAGTACCTACTCGTAATGAATACAGACTTTTTAAATCATGTTTAATTTTTTTATTATCACTTTTATTATTTTTCACTATCTGATACCGGCACACCTTGAAAGTACGTGTATTCAATTATTAATAATTATTAATTAAAATAATCATTTGAAGACAAAAATATTGATCCTTACAGTTTTAAAGACATGTAGGAAAATGTCGTATATTTTAAACAAAGTGGTTCTGTGATATTGCTTAAAGCTTATGCCAATACTACACATTGAAGTAAAACAATTTTTACCGTTGTTTTATGTTATTTTATTGTTTAGTTTATTCTGAAATAAATCGCGATGACATAACATAAAAATGTTTTATTTCAAGTGCTTCTGTTTTTACAAGTTGTATAAGAGGCGTATATCTTTTGAATTAATGTGTAAATAATTCGAATCTTATTCATATCGTTAATCCCAGGTGCATCCGAAGATTTCAATCCGGAGTCTGGCTTCCGCTTTTACTTCAAGATTTTAAATATTTTTCGTGAAGCGACTGTTATCTGACCTCTACAACCTAAAGGTGATATAGAAGCATTGCAGCTAGGTCAGTTGTTGAATTTTTGAGGGCTCCAACTACCCGCAACGACTGTCATAGCTGTTCGTATGGCAACCGGGACCGATGGCTTAACGTGCTCTCCGAAGCATGACCAGACCAATGCAAATACCTGTTCTGAGCGGGGATCGAACCCGCGCCTCCTGCGTAGCGGCTGCGTTCACTACCGCTACGCCACGGAAGCTGTCGAAATAATTCCAATAATATTTTAATTTAGTACTTGAATTTAATAAAAGTGTAACTAATTTAATGAAATTCTTATTTTAACAAACAACAGCAGTTTATAATTTCGTTTATTTATTAATTTATGTGACTTTCAGAATACGATGTATTAATAATACCAGTGAAAAAAATACCGATCAAACCGAGACATGTGATCATTCCAATACAAAAATCACCGTACACGTATAATAAGCGCAATAAAAATGAATTGGCAAAACTGGACATCGAATCTTATGACGATCCAACTGAATTGCCGGACATAGATAACTTTGACTATGAGAAAGAAAGAGAAAGTCAAAGAGCTGGAGAGGAAAGAGATGATTCTTCACCATATTATGGAGATGATAAAATCGTTGGTGGTGTTGAAGTGGACATCAACCTTTATCCGTACCATGTAGCGTATGGAACTAATTGTGGAGGCGCTATTATTGGCAAGAAATGGGTTATGACGGCCGGACATTGCGGGTGAGAACTGTTTATTGATATTCTATCTATATCACTTGGAAGTGATTCTAAAGAAAAAAATACAATTATATTAAAAATGAATTAATGCTGTGTATGATATAGGTGTGTAGTACACCTATCAGAGTCGGCTTACTTTTACAACAATATATGGATGACAAGCTACCAATAGGAGGGTTGGTAGCTTGTCATCCATATATTGTTGTATTTTAAACAATATATAGACAATACAATGTAATAGATCTTAAATGACAAATAGTTTTATTATTTATCATCATTATCATCAAAATTACACAATAAAATATCACAATATTTAAAAAAGTCAACGATTACGCGTCTCCATGCTCGTCCTTAAAATAAAGGTGCGCCCACATCTGTACCCGGTGCGAAAATGCCCATCACGCTAGCTGCGTTGCCTCTTTGAATGGCGATGGCCAGCGATGGTACGATCCGGCGCGGGAATCTTAAAGGCATCTTAAATTGATATATTTATAACATCATTGTGGACGACTCTTGAATTCATTACTCGATAGTTTTAACCTTGTTTTTTCTTTCCAAAGCAAGAAGCCTTACGTAAGAGTAGGGTCAAAGACCATCAATCAAGGTAAGAAGATTACCGTAAAAAAAGGTCACGTCCATCCCCTTTGGTCAGCGAAGACCAAGGACCATCCATTTGACTATGATTTCCAACTGTTGGAGCTGAGCGAAACACTGAAATACGATGACAATATTCAACCCGTTAAGATTGCTCATATTGAGGATATGGTGATAGGGAAAGTTATAACTGTGACGGGATGGGGCAATACTGTTGAAAATGTAAGTAATTGTAATAATTTGATTTACAAAATCAGTTAGTGTAATGGCTTGCCGGTGAAGCCAGCTTAGGCCTTTAAGATCTTCTTAAAGGTCATAAGTATACATCACGGTATTAGTGATATGCTATGTGATTATGCAGGTATGTAGTCATTGCGGCAACAGCCAGGCTACGTCGGTAACAAATTCCTGGTAATGGTGCCCCCGCCGGGTCCTGGTAGAAGGGGCAGGCCCAAGAAGTCCTGGCTTGATGCCGTGGAGGGCGACATGCGTGCAAGCCGGAAGGCGGACCCTGAGCTCTAAGGGCATCTTGGCCTAGAATGCAATCAGGATAACGTCTAAATGTAGATGATGTAGTCATTGTTTGTGGCAATCAGAGGAGATAGCAACAATGTCTATTTTCAAGTATTAAGGCATCATAATTCAACAAAAATTTAAAAGAAGTGATTTAATAAAAGGATTTGTTTTTCAGAACAACAATAATTGCTGATACTATGCTTTTTTTACAGTAAACTTATATTTATCTTATGAAATGTTCTTACGATAGTATTGTTTATCGCTTGATACTATTAACACAATGATATTATGAAGTACATGTCAATACATAGAACAGGAAATTAAAATCTCATTGGTCACGCCTGGTTACACGTGCCTTTACTCATTGATATGTGACGAATTCTGATACGTAGTTATTACAACACACATTTTGAACATAACATGAATCCTTAATCTATTACAATATAAGAATCACTGAAGTGATAGAAGTGGGCCCTAGGTTGAGCCCCTGTGGAACTCCAAAGATGTTTTTGAATAAAGCTTGCCTTTTTGTTATATGTTTCTACAATTATGTACTCTATTATTTTAGGGTCAATATTCTAATGTGCTGCGAGCAGTCAGAGTACCAATAATATCTAAGGATCACTGCCAAGGCGTACGGTTCCCATACTTTAGAGGGACACTAACGGCTCGAATGTTTTGCGCTGGTTATTCAGAAGGGAAAAAGGATGCTTGCCAGGTATATCATTTAGGTTTTTATTGTTTAAGATTTCTTTAATACTATGTATTTCTTGTACAGATATTTTTACTGCCTATTAGTCAATCAGATTAACCACTTAGTCTATCCCATTCCAAACTGGATGTTGGCCTGTCCCAATATTGTGAAGTTTTTGCCTACTGTTCCCACGCCGGCTAGACGGGTTGGTGTAGAGTTTTATCTCGAGGTTTCCTTCTCTCGCAATGATATCGTTTGCTTTCTCCGTCACTATACATTAGTTTATAAATTAGTTGTTCTAATTTATAACTACTTATTCTAGTGTTAGATTATATAGACCTTCAGCGTTGTGAAAAAAATACGTTATAGCTGTTACATTACATTAGCGAGTTTTAATTACAGAATTATCTTGATATACTCTGATATCTTTTGATAGTACATATGTATTATCTGTACCACATGCCAATTACCTAACGGCGTACGCGCACTATTGATATTTGTCACCATGAGTGATACGTCACTGTCACCGCGCACATCAAAATGCACACAATTATGACGTATCCAAGTGCGCGTGTCTTCATAATGAGGGGCCATCACTTTGGAGCCCTGGGTCGGCCGGGGTACGAGAGACTTGTGCCTGGCTATCTCACCTCTTCCGGAAAGTGAAGACCCAAAGACGGCGTGCATTTCAGTCAGTTCGGTACGGCCTTTTGGGTATCGCGTTGGCGGGAATTATGAGCACATTAAAAAAATAAGACCTCTCTGCAATCTATTACATAGTGAAAGTTATTTACAGGGTGACTCTGGAGGCCCAGCAGTTGCAAACGACCGTCTATTAGGCATGGTTTCCTTCGGGTACGGCTGCGCCACACCTGGATCCTACGGAGTTTACAGCAAAGTAGCCAAAGTACGATCCTGGATTGAAGAGATTACTGGCCATAAGTTGGACTAGATTTTTTATTCTCGATATAAATCGTTTTGGAACGATCAGCTTTTTATTTACCTATCTTTCCACTATATTCTGTAATAAAGTACACACTACAGACACTACTAATTAAAAACATTAAGCAGACTTCAGGATACTATGTGTAATCTTTTTAAATGGGTTATCGCCAAGGTTTCGACCAGGTTGCACCAGCCGTGGTTTCTTTTTCGTGCGGGAAATTCCCATGGATACCCCCTCCGGAGCCGGGGGGGGGGAGGTAATGTCGTACTCGAACCGACTGAAGGCCGAAGGTGAGGTTATCTCGCGACATATCCCTCGCACCGCGGCTGACCCAGGGCCATTCCTCTCGGTCTGGCCCTCCTCGGGAGGGAGGACCACGTGGTCCCAACTCGCCCCCGGTATGGGGGGGACGCGCATCGTCCTACGATGCGCGCCGACGCCATGGCCTGCTTCTGCTAGGGTGACGAGCGGCTCCACCCGTCACCCTCAGGCTCATGGCAGGCGGAGGTCAGTCTGCGCCCTCCGTCGCCCGAGCCGCATACGAACGCCGGCAGTGATGTCCGCGAGTCTCTCTCGCTCATCGCGCCGCGCCCGCTCTGCTGTCTCCTTTACGAGAGATAGATGCAGGTACCGCCCGAAGTTACCGTGTCCGGTAATGACCTGCGTCTGATGGTACGAGAGGCCACCGTGTGGCCTTTCTAACCACTCCCACAAGATGGATCTTACCGCCGCAAGCACGGCGTGCCCTGCGCGTGGTTGCTCAAGTAGCAGCCGTGGCCACAGGCTGACACATGATGACTATATTAGTATTTCGTAACGGCTCAGGGAGAAATTTACGCTCGAACACCATCCGTCAATCAATAAATGTACTTGATCTAAAAGGCTCTTCGGAGACTCTCCACGTGTCCCTCTGAAGCCTCCCTAGTAGAGGGCACAGTGGAGAGCTTGCAAGGGGCGAGCTGGTTTTCCAGTAACTTGCATTTACATTAAAAATATAATATACCAAAATAACATTTTTATTGTAAGCTCACGCTTGATCTAATTGGTTAAGTATGAGCTCACAATAATTATGTATTTTTATAATATACCACTGACGTGGCAGACAAGCACACGGCCCACCTGATGGAAAGTAGTTACCGTGGCTTATGTATCATACATCAGTCCCAACCCAATTGAGGTTGACTATCAAGTTTAATAGCGAAGCGGGTGCATTTCAATTCCTTCCGTGAAGCGACAAAGTTCTGTTGTTGGACCAGTTGTTGAACTTTTTAAGGCTCCAACTACCAACTAAGCACCTGTAATAACTACCATAGATGTATGGCAACATGTGCTCCGCGTGGCATGAAAGGATCTCAATGTTTTAAGAATGGTCACCCAATGTAAATGAAATTTTTAAGCATTTTACATTCAAATAGATTAAAATCAGAAACGTTTAAATCCGTCTAGGCGGGCTTTGCATCCGCGATCTTTGTCTTACAGGGACAATGCATTGACTACTAAGCTACCTTGTTACCAAGACAGTGGACTACTCATGGTGTCCTAGTTAAAAACACACTTAGTAGTTGTAAATAAAATGGCAAGCGTATGATAACACTTACTTTACAGACTTCTAGGAGTTATACACAGTGATGACGCAAGTTTCAGAATAACGCCTGTAGATAATGTAAGACTATAATATGCGTGATCATACCTAGATGCTATTTTTTCTACTCGATTTTGATATTTATAACCGCCGACGGAAAAAGAGGGGAGTTAAAAGTTTGACGTGACTTGTGTAGAGGACTCACTGGTAAAGCACCCCGTCATCGGAACGATCCAGGGTCCCTCCAAAATGGCATCGCTTGAATCCTAAATATTACTAGGTGTATCAAAGCTAATGGGCTAACAAACGCAACTTTTTGGAGTTTTTTTGGGACGGAGAAATTATTAATTTTCAATTTATTTTGTTATTTATACCAAAGGCTTTTTTATTCGTAGACCACTTGTGATGTTTTCTAATAACAGCTAGATTCAGAAAATTGTATTGAGATTTAGAGTGATACACAATAGAGAACATATTGTACCTATGTTAGTTTAGAAAGCCTACTAGGAACCTAGTAGGTTACACACGATGACAATATTTAGTAACTAGGTATTGTCATCGGACCCAGAGTGCAAGGGACATGTTTCATGGGTAACGTTTACACCCTGAAATCCGATATATTTCAAAGCCAAAGTCAGAAATCATTTATTCTGTATAGACCATTAAAACAGCATTTACAAAACGTCGAATTAAAAAAAAAGTATATATAATTCTAGACTAGTTTAGCAAATGGACCACCGGTTGGAAACGCGGCCCCGACCTGAGAAGACTCCGGCAAGAAACTCAGTGGCCGTTTTGTTTTAGTCTTTTTACAAACATTTGCTTAGTCTACTTACTCTAAATACAATAGTTTGCTTGAGTAGCATTGTTGAGTGAACAGCTCATTTTCAAGCTTGTTTATCACCTAAAATTAAATATTCTTGGTTTTTATTATAGCCTTTTTGGCACAGTTTAGTCTTAATAACATTTTGAAATTTATCCACAGGTATACGTAGTTTCATAAGGAAGCTTATTAAAAAAGCGTAACAGTTACCTTGGAAACAATAACTAATTTAATGGAGACTGTGCCGGATATCCATGGGGCTTTTAGCATGAAAAAAAAAGATATTGTCATCGAAAGAACGAAAGAAGAAGAAAGTCGTTTGCTAAGTAGATAGGTAAAATGAAAAAAACATTTTTTTTATTTATTTCGTAAAGGTACGCTTACAGATTACTGCCATTACATGGCTAAGCATTTGGAGACAGATACAATTAGAAGTTAATTCTAGACAGTATTCCAAATATAGCATACACAACGTGAAACGAGTAAAAAAAGTACATGATACCTAAGTACATGACAAAGTATAGATACTCGCCATGCTTATACGAAATTTACAGCTAAAATCTATTCAGAGACACATACCAAATGATTAAAAAGAAAAAAAAAATCACCAGAGTATACCCAAACCCCAACCACAAGCTACAAGCCACATTGTGCACTTATTATATTTGATTTGAGATTTTATTTCATTGTGCGTTATTAATCTATTACTTAAAATATAAAAACAAAAACAATCCGCTTGATCCACTATTAACGCAGTATCTACCTATTTGTATAGTTTATCGTTTACGATCTCACCGACTCCCAATTTTGTAAAACTTACATTGTATTCATATGGGATTTAAGGAGATACTAGATTGCACTTTAGTTTTTATCAGGCGCGATGCATTAAAATTGATAGACATCGATAATGGACCACTAAAATTTAGACTCGAAGTGAGGTCCCTCATTTGAGTGCGACTTGACATCAAATTGCAGAAGAGCATTAAGGTACGGCTTGGAGGCCCACCGCATACAATAACTGCAGACACATGCAGCACATACATTACATACATTACTTGTTAAACTTCAATATGGATAAATGGGACCATAGAGAAGCTGCAATGAATAACGCGTATGTGCTGCGTGCGTCTACAGTAAGTTGTCGTATGCGGTCACCCTCGTAATCATATATTTTCTATATCGTTTCTATTTTAAAGACGAAAGCTTGTCAGAAAAACAGCAACTCAACTCAAGCAGGGCATTCCTGTTCTTTAGTAGTTCCAACTTTTTAAGTAATCTGTATTAGTAAGCATAACGAACATATTGTTAAAACGTTTATCCACTCTGATACTATAATACAAAGATTATAAAACGAAAACTCTTATGACAAACATTACGCACAGGCCAAAAAAAAAGTTTTATTACGATACAGGTCTTGTATGGACACCTATATCATTAAATAACTTTTTAATCATAACGATACACCTATACAACCACAATCTGGACTGAACCTCTACTTTAAAAAAAGAATCCGCCGATTCGGAAGAAAAAAAAAGAAACACGCATGCGCAATCGATGTTTGCGCCTTGGCGCCAACATTTTACATTTAAATTAAACAAAAAGTTTAGTTTTGTTTGTAAAATAAATTAGTTTATGTATTATAGTATGAGAGTAGATAAAGTAGTGTATGACACTGTACATAACTTGGTCTTATAACACTCGTATGATACTGTAAAAAAAACTTGCCTACGGCTCGTTTTTTTTAAAACACACACGTGTTATAAGAACCCTTATTATGCAACAGTATCATAAACTACTATTAGTGCGTATGAGCATGTAATCCATAGTACTATTATGTATTCAGTGCGTATGAGTACTACGTCATTTTATACTACTAACTGCTTAATATCATCTGGCTTTACACGAAACTAATTAATTTCAGGGTAAATTAGCTCCAATTATTCAACAACAATTGATTATCAGTTACATTTTCAGATTTTTTAATGGGAATTTTAACTCATTCTGTGAGAAAATTTGCCAAAAGTCTTACGAATCATGGTTCATTTTTATTTTAAAATTGTTTTGATGTTACTTTTTTTGAAACCGTCGCATCACGAAAGTACGTATCTTTTAATATTTTAAATGTTAAGTATTAAGTTAAGTGTTCCTTGCTGTTTTAAATAGCTAGATAGAAAATGTTATGCACTGCAATATAAAATAAAGAGCATTATGCAACAGAACTTGTGAATATGAATGAAAACAAGTATGCCAGGATCGTAGGCAGTGGAAGGACGTTGTCTCTCACCCCAATGCGCCAATGCGGAAGATACGTGACTCTTTTTATAAATATTAAACTTTTCAGAGTTCGAGATTTTGAAACTTACAGAAAATAAAATCCTCATCACAGGGAAAGATCTTTACGTTCTGAACCAACCAAAAATTTCAAGAAGCTCACAGAATCCGGATAGCAATGGCCACGAGAAGACTGAAAGTGAATTTTATGAAGACTCCGCTGAATTGAGAGGCATCAATTATAAACACGAAACTATAATAGAGAAGACTAACGGATTTATAAGTTATAAAGTTGATAAAATGGTTGATTATGGGACGGAAAAGATCGTTGGTGGTGAGGAGGTGGACATTAATTTGTATCCGTACCACGTGGCTTATGGTACCAACTGTGGAGGAGCCATCATTGCCCGTAGATGGGTTATTACAGCTGGACATTGTGGGTATGAAAATCTACTTTTTTAAAGTTTATGTACATAAATTGGTTAGTAGGTAAATGGCCAGATAGAAGTGGCTGAGACGGACTGGATGCGGAAGGCGGAGGATCGTACGAAATGGCGCACATTGGGAGAGGCCAATGCTCAGCAGTGGACTGCAGTGGGCTAATTGATTGATTGATTGAAATTGGATAGTAGAAAAATATCACAATAGATAAGTTTCTAGAAAGTTTTCCGGTATACCGGCAAGAGGAAATCGCGAAGAACAAGAAAGGGGGTATAAATGTGTGTATTTTCTGCTAGTATCCATTTTTAGAGGAAGGTGGAAGTTGAATAAACTTCACTCTATGGCCTTGTACATCCTGTGCCCGCATTCGTTTCCCGAATGGTAAAATGTGGTGAAATGTTCATCAGAACTGAGGAAAAATAACCTATTGAAACTTGATTCTGAGTTTTTGGCACAAAGGACTTAGGAACCTGTAACAGCTAATCAAATGTAAATAATTTTAAATGGTCTCCTACGATAAGGGTCGAATTTACAACTTTATTTATTTATTTATATTTATATTGTTTATTTAATTGCGGGGGACGAATTTTGGGAGACTATTATTGCCGTTAAAATTAATTAAATGATATTTTTTCTCCACCAGCAAGAAATCTTATATAAGAATTGGATCCAGATATCGACATTTAGGTAGAAAAGTGTTTGTAAAAGCTCACTACATCCATCCCAAATGGATAGAAAATCTAAAAACGCACCCATTTGATTACGATTTCCAACTTTTGGAGCTGTATGAAGATTTAAGGTACGATGATAATGTCCAGCCGATTAGTATAGGACACATCCAGGATATGGTTGTAGGGAGCGTCGTTACTGTAACTGGATGGGGACATACTTATGAAAACGTAAGTATTCAAAGTGAGTATCAAGATTAGGTCAAGAATATGCATAGATGAAAACTAGATAATGAATTAGCCTGGAGGTCGATTATCGCGACTACTCGTCATATCTACGGTTCTGTTCAACCAATTGCGATCAAACATACGTAAGATTTTAACTCTGATAATCACCTGTCTAATAAAAAACTGTACTTAAAATGTTTAATAGTTTTGCGTCCATCGCGAATAAACTGATGAGAATTACAAAAATATATTTTTTAGCTTCAGATTTGTTAACTTAACTTGAGGATTGTTTTAAATATCCTCCATGTACACATGTTATACTCGGTAAAAATCAAGATAAACCAAATTAAAAGAAGGACAATGCTAAGGCTGAAATAATAAATAAATAAAATAGTAAGAAACCCGGGCTTCGAAGTACAAGCTTTGGATGCAAGGAATTGGCTCTCGGATAAGAAATACTGCAAATTAAACGTTTTTGGCGCAGTCAATCGGAACTTAATTATATCAGTGAGGCTACAATAATTCGCATCCAGCTGAAATTTGGTAAGATTGTTCAAAATACTATCATTAATTAAATACAAAAAGTTCTCATCGATTTGATTCTGGAATTTTTTTCATTTGAAGTCAAAGCTCACAAAAATGGATGTTTCGCGATTTTCAGCAAAATGTATGAGTTACCTAGAAATTATCTAGTAGACCAAGAAATTATCTATAAAACTCAATCAAGTGCAAGTCGGGATAGCGCATTAAGTGTTCCATACGAAACTAAATACGTACGAATTTTATTTATGATAGTGTTCTGAACAATCCTATCAATTATCTGCTGTGTGCTAATTATTGTAGCCTCGAATGTGTAGATTGGCCGGGGTATTTTGCGAAATATGCTACTAATATTATAAAATTATTATATAATTTTACTTTACAATTTGATGAAACTTTACAATAATATAGCTTATTTATCTAACCTATCTAAATATAGCGATAACCGACATCCGCGCAGGCGGAGCCGCGGGCAAAAACTAGTAATAAAATAAGTCCGGCGATGTGAAACCGATCTAGCAAGGGTTACTATGTGAATTTGGAGTTACCCCACAGACTATTGCCCACCTGGTGTGTGCGCTACATGCCCATGAATATGTAAACGGGAACTCCTGAGCGCCTCCAAGCACACCATCCAAGTAGCAGCACACTAAAAAAATAAAGTTTGGGAGTGGAATCACCGTCAATATGAGACAAGAAGAATAATGAGTCTGTATTTTTTTGTTTTTAGGGTGAATATTCTTCTATCTTGAGAGCAGTCAGAGTTCCTATAATATCTAAGGAGAACTGCCAAAACGTACCATTCCCATACTTCAGAGGCAGTCTTACACCCAGGATGTTCTGTGCAGGATATTATGAAGGGAAGAAAGACGCGTGTCAGGTAACTTAATAATGTTTAAATCTAATTCTAAGGTTGTTTGGTTGGTTGGTTGGTTTTAGTAACCAGACCTGTCGCTAAGTGAAAAAGCTGATCGAATGACGACTCAGACTCATTTCTCTAAAATTTATATGACTAATGAAATTGTAGACAAGTGACTCTTATCATTCTCCGTATTTTTTCCCAGCAAAATTGGGTTCGGCTTTTAGTTTTAAGGGCTTTTAGTGTTAACTTTCATATTTTAGGGGCTGCTGTCTGCAAGCCAACCACGGCGTGTTTAGGCTATACAATTGCGATACAAATTCGGCAAATGTTTCTAAAGGCATAGTGATGCCTTTACAGCTTTAACAAACCATAACGAATGCTAGATACAGTTGTTTGTATGGTAACCGGGACCGATGGCGAAATGTTTACGGAATAACTTTTCTATACCATTCAGGCGGCAGACAAACACGCGGTCCACCTGATGCAAAGTGGTTACCGTGGCCTATGGACGTGTGCAACACTCGAGCTGCCAACCCCGTAAACACAAATAGTTTCTGTGCTGTCAGTGTAGAAAACAAAGCAGGAATAGCCTTTGGTCTTCCCACTGACAGCACTAAAACTCTCAAGTGAGCTGTGGCTACAGTACTCACCGCCAAGAACAGAATTGACTTTGTCATAATGTCTTCTTTATTTAGGATAACTTCAAGCCAATAGAATATGCTGCCCATAAACTTACTGCGTAATTAAAGCGTATATTTTTTGACATCATTAGAATAAAGATATATTACGTTAATAGATAGGAAGCTATAGTGTACAATGGAAATCGAATGTAAGACCTCTCGATATAAATGTGATTGAAATTAAGTGATTTTTCCAGGGTGACTCTGGTGGTCCAGCAGTGGCAGACGACCACCTACTAGGCATAGTGTCCTTTGGATATGGCTGTGCTACTCCTGGTGCCTATGGAGTGTACAGCAAAGTCCCCAAGGTTCGAGACTGGATCGAGCACACCGTGGATCTCATGTTGGATTAGATTTAGTATGGGAGTTAGTGAATTTTGTGACAGATAATGTTTGTAATGTATCTTCAAGGTGTCTATTGTCTTTTTAGGCAAGCATGTTTAAATTGTACACCATATCAGCGTTTACGATTAGATGAGGTAGTGGTCAAAGTTGAGCCTATCAAGTAAATAAAAAATTCAAGCTGATTTTTGCAATGTGTAACAAGAACATATAAATTATTTGAAAATTATTAAACAAGTTTAAACAAAAATATGTCAATTAACTAAATAAAAGATCAATATTTACATACTTATAATCCTGGTCAACATTGTTTTATTTTTTAAATTCTTCCTATTTATGATCGTTCTCGTAATCCTATCCTATTCAGACGGCAGTCAGTCCAATAAAAGTCACTATAAATCAATTTATGGGACGAGGGAAAACAAAAACAAACTCGGTTGCGTCTGAAATGTATACTTTGTAACCGGGGTACGGTTACAAAGTATACATTTCAGACGCAACCGAGATTGTCTCTGCCTACCTTAACGGGCAATAGGCGTGAGTATATGTATATATGTGTGTAAATTTTCATAATTTTCGTATTTCAATTTCTGTTGTATAGTTTTTATGATTGAAACTTGATTGATTGCCACCAGTACACGTGTTGTAATGCTACTCATGGCCGTGTTTTTTACGCACTTCGATCTTGCTAACAGGTAAGCTAGGTTTATTTAAGATTAGAACTGTGCGAAGCGATTGAACTTCAGTATTTTCTGTGTCTCTATCTACTTCTACAATATATTGCCGATATAAAAGTTCTGTAGCTAGATTAGTAGTCAGACTTTTAAGAGCTCCAACTACCCACAACGGTTGCCATACATGGCAATCGTGACCGATGTCATAACCTGTTACTCCGAGGCAAGGAGGTGTCTGAATGTCTTAAGAATAGTCACTCATTCTAAGACCAACCAACTGTCACATAAACTTCTATATTGTTTACCTACTCGGTTACCAATAAGCTACGAATCCCTCAGTATGGCGTAATCGACTCGGGCGTCGGAGTTCATTTAAGAACCTCCATCCTCCATAAGCGTGGGTTTAAGGATGACAAGCGGAGCTGCCTGTCACGCTAATAAAAGCAGGCCGAGATGGCCGGGGGACGATACGGCCGCCTCTCCATTTTTTCTGGTGAAATATCAGGATACCGTAGTCCCACACCCAAGGGACTTTCAATGTATCTGGGTCAGCTGAGTGAGGGATATACCTGGGGCTGCCTCGCCCTCGGTAACTGGCGGTTTTAGTCGGTTCGAGTAACTGGCTCCGTTCTTAAAGAAACAGTCCCTCAGTATGACATATGACGTTGACGGTAAGTTTTTGTCTTAAAGAACTCTTATTGACATCCAGTATACTCGGCGGCTATGCTATAGAGATACAGGAGGCTCCATACCACTTGAGCTACGGTGACGTGTGTGGAGCCGCCTTAATACACAAGAAATGGGCCATCACTACAGCTCATTGTGGGTAAGTGAATTTTTTTATACTTATTTAAAAAAACTACGAGTGAAATGCTCTACCCGAAACTGTGTTGCCGGATAGCTACAACTTAGAGCGTTTTCACATTCGTCCTATATCCGATATCGGTGTCGGACGCCGATAGTGTTTTCACATTTATCCGATAATATTGGCCCGATACGGCCATTTGCTTGAAAGCACAGACTAGTTAGGGATTCTACGGATGAAAAAAAAGAAAAAAGGTGAGAGCTATTTTTGACCTTATTGATAAGACATGGTATGAGTTTTTTTCTTATATTCGTGATCAGCGTCATCAATTAAGGCGAAAAGACACGTAACTAAAAAAATGTCATTACGGTCGAAAATTGCTTGCAGTCGCTGTTTTAGTCTCATTGTGATCCGATATCGGGTCTAAACAGTGGTGTTGGCTCCGATAACCGATATCGGGCCGGAAAATGTGAAAGACAGATACATATCTCAAACATTTGACTTCCCCCGATATCGGTTATCGGATGAGTGTGAAAACGCTCTTAGGTGTCTAAAGACTACAAGGTTACTTATAGGCAAGTGTGCTCCACCGTCGACCACATCGTCACTTACGAATAGGTGAGATAGTGTTCAAACGCGAGACTATAAATCATTAAAAAATACTGCGACGAGACTGACTTGTGATTAGAGGGTTGCAGGTTCAGATCCTACCTAATGTACGACAAAATTAATTTTCATGGGTTTTGAGATTTGCAAATGGGTAACGCCTGCTATAAAGCTTGTTTCGATCTGTTCAGCATTGGTCGGGTTTTTTTTAAATGATTTATTTTATTTTATACTTTTTAGTTATGAAATATATATTTTTGTAATCGTCTTTTAATTTTCTTCATTTTGATACCCCACTCCATAAATTTGAGAGATTTTTTTTATTTTTTTATTTTGATATACCCAGTGTCACTCTCACAGTAAATACGAATCTAACGATACCTCTCAAGCTAAAATCCATCGAGCCGTTCAGGCTGCAGAGCGTGTCATACAATTATACACACACACAGATATATACATACATACTCCCGAAAAACATAACACTCGTTCCAGCGCAGTCGGGTAAAAATTATGATTATTTCAGTACTAACCACAGTTATATCAGAGTGGGTAGCACAAAACGACTAGCTGGTATTGCAGTCTCCGTTCTGGACCACGTTATCCACCCAAAGTACCAACTGGACCATGACTTCGATTATGATGTGCAACTTCTGGAGTTGCCGGGAGCCTTGCGCTTCAGGAAGACGGTGAAGGCCATTCCTATCAGCGGGAATCCTGAAGGAAGCGTATTTGTGTCAGGATGGGGGTATTCTAAAGAAAAGGTATGGGAATGTGAATTTTATTTTGTTAGACATACTAAACCTATCTTACTATTTGAATGATTTCTTTTTATAAGCATTTTTCGGTTTAGCTGTTCGCTCTACTAGTTGTAGGACGTAGTAGCTAAAATGTAATGTTTAAAAATGATTGAAAAATCTAGTTCCGATAGTTTGTAAGAATATTGGTAGACAATCCACTGTCGCCTCAAAGACAGTCATAGAAGGAGAAATTTGAATTGGTTAGGGCGAGGTCGGGTAGCTTAGTGGTCGAAGCATTGCCCTTGTAGGGCAACGATCGCAGGTTCAAACTCCGCCTTGACCGATTCAAACTTTTGCTATTTTAATCTATCTTACTATTATTATATATAGAGAAGTTTATGGGTTGGTGAAGTTGAAGAGGCTAATCTCTGAATCTATTGATTGGATTCTGAAAATTATGAAAATTTCTGGTTGTTTCTTTTTTTTTTGCCTCAGAGACCAGTCGATCCCGGTTGTCATACGTGTTACGGGTAGTAAGTGCCGTAAAAAGTCCGACAACTTTGCCCCGAGCACGAATCATATTCGAATACGTAACGTAAACGTATCGAGAGAATGGAGTTTTCTTTTACGTGCGGGAAATCCCCACGTATGCCTACCCACCCCTCCGGAGCCAGAGGGGGAGGTTATGTCGGACTCGAACCGACTAAACCGCACGCCGTCTCTGGGTCGCAGTGTTAGGCCGAAGGTGAGGTTATCATGCGACATATCCCTCGCACCCCGGCTGACCCAGGGCCATCCCTCTCTCGGGAGGGGACACTACGCGGTTCCCGACTCGCCCCCGGTATCCATCCCCTCGCCACCGTGTGGCCTCTCTAGCCACTCCCCCATGATGGGTATTACCGCCGTAATCACGGCGTGCTCTTGTTACGGGTAGTAAGTGCCGTAAAAAGTCCGACAACTGTGCACTGAGCACGAATCTTATTTAAATACGTAACTTAAACGTATCGAAAGAAATGGAGCACTGTGATTGGTTCACAGTAGGCAGGCGGCCATTCGGATTGCTCTGTTCTCCCGATACGTTTACGCGCTCGGGGCACAGGTCTTACTTTTTTTATACCACTGAGGTGGCAGACTTGCAAACGGCCCACCTGATAGAAAGTGGGCAAACTCTGTAGACACACTCACTCTGATTTCTTTGGTATCAGTGTTGAAGATAAAGCAGGAGAAGCATTTGGTCTTACAGCTTTTTTTTGGTTTTAAGGGTGAATACAACGATACTCTTCAGCAAGTCAAGCTTCGCATCGTACCCATGGAGACGTGCCAGGCAGTGGAACAGTCCTGGTACAATTACACCCTCACTGAGAGAATGTTTTGTGCAGGAGGCTGGGAGTATGACGCGTGTCAGGTACCGACTTAATTATTTTGGTCTGATTGTTGAATGTTACCGACAATATGTATAATTCGGTATTTTATACAATGCCTAGGCAATGTACAGACTACTGAGTGCGTAGTCGGCAATGTATGAAATATTATCTATATATATTTAAATGGTGGTTATAAAAAACAACTATGAAGGCTAATGCGGGAGTTCCGCTTAAACCTTGGCCTTCTGATCTAGGTATATCTATCGGGGCGCAGTGAGTTCGACTTGGATAGATTATGTTAGAAGTATTATGGTAAATGAAAAAAAAAAACATGATTATAACGTAGTCATTTCAAGTATTTATATGGGCTAGTCTATTTACTATAACAGCATTCTGAAAATAAGTCGTTTAGCAATTTAGGCATTTTGCTTGATAGATAATTTAAAAATTAGTAACTCTTTCTTGGCGGCCATTTGATTTTTAGTTAATGTAATCTGGAAGGAATATTATCGACAATATGTGTAATCCGGTATTCTATACAATGTCTAGGCAGTGTATTGAATACAGAGTGTGCAGCCGGTAATGTATGAAATCTTATTAAAAAACATAAATGGTGGTTATAAAATCAACCACAAAGGCAAATGCGCCTTAGCCTCAGCCTTCTAACCTATATTTATCCAGATCGGACCGCAGTGTCTGCACCGCGCAATTTGACTTGGAAAGATTAGGTTAGAAGCCTTCGTGGTATTTTTTATTTGATATATAATAAACTATTAACAACTATCCAGGAATTTACCATCCGCAAATATAGATCAATTAAATCTATTTATTTCGCACATTGTCAGTAGAACAGCAGGCATTCTATATAATAGCATGCCTAGGCATTGTATAGAATTACTGTGTTATACACATTGCCCGTTACAAATACAATAGATAACAAAAATTTAGTAACCGAATATTTTTACTAGTATTCCCCTAACTGAGCTTAATTGTCTGTGTCAGGTTAGATGAGATAGGTGGTCAGTGGCGAGGGGTCCATACAACACGATTCCTGCCAGCTTGCTCTGCAAATCCGCGATTGAGATGTTTACATTTGTACTCCAACATTTCCACCGGCTTGCCTTTTGATATTTTCACCCTTGGCCACTGATGTGGGTGTTTATTCACCCTTCTGGGATAACAACTGTAGCAATACCTCTATAATATATGTGTATGTCTTTCTTAGTATTTTTTTTTTTTACGTGTTGGAATGCATTTACGCACCTCGCTCACCCCCCCGCGGGGGCAGGGGGCTTGCTTTGTGTGGGACTCCTGGCCGAGGCCAGACTACCCACTAAACCACCACGGTGTTCCTCCTTCGCCCAATCCAAGCCGCGGGATAGAATGCGCATCGCGACTCGGCTAGGGACGCCCGCCCTATTTAACGGGCCCTCCTCTCGAGCCCCATCATCCCGGCTTTCAGGCCGAGATGGTGGGGCCTGTCCTCCTCTTAAGAATGCGCCCCAGGAACACGGAGGGGCGCATTCCGCCACATCAGCATAAGGGCAGCGGGTCCCCCGACCCGCCACCCGTGGCCACTCTCATTCGGGGACGCGGGCGAATTGTGCTCGCCGGCGTCCCCTCGCCGGCGGCCTGCGGGGCGGAAGAGTGAGCCCAGCTCGCTCCCGTTCCCGCAGCGCCTCTCTCTTTGCCGCCATCACCTCGTTGGCAAACTAGGCGACGGCGGCCCAACACTGTTCGCTGCCGGCCATAGCTGGAACTACGGCCGACAGCGAGAGGTCAGCACCTATGGTGCTCGTAAGGGCCGTCCGTTGTCCGTCCCACGCCTCACACACGGCCAAGGTGTGGTGTGCCGTGTCGGGGTCGCCGCTGGCGCAGTTTCGGCACCGGGGCTCCGACTCCACGCCCACCACCTCCCACAGATACTTGCCGAAGCAGCCATGACCTGTGAGAAGTTGAGTGAGGTGGTATGTTGGGGCCCCATGACCCCTCTCCACCCATTCCCGTAAGACGGGCCGAACGGCCCCCACGAGCAGCACACTGCTACGTGTGGTAGCCAACCTTTCGGCCCACTTCTGGAAGAGATCGTCGCGCGCCTCCTGTCTCCAGCGATCGATCTCTTCCGGAGCAGGCCTACCACCCGCAACGCACCGCATCAGGGCGCCCTCCTCATAGACCCTCTTCAGGACGCTGGCCTCGAGATCCCAGGGGATACTGCCCGCAATCAAACACGCCGCCTCATAAGAGACGGTGTGGTACGCTCGTGCAGCCCTCTGCGCGATGGCGCGCTGCGGTCGCCGCAGCAGCGCAACATTGGCTGGGCAGAGGGCTTCCGCCCAGGCGCCCCGTAGAGCGCCTTGGAGCGCACCACTCCGTCGTAGAGACGGCGGCAGGCATACCCCGGTCCTCCGCTGTTGGATGTCTTTCTTGGTTAAATTAGCACTCTTCAGTCAAATTTGAATAGTGACGTTTTATTTAAGAAAATATTATATTTCACCATTTGCAGTTCTTGGCAAATTATTTTATTAGATAGGTACCCTATTACCATCATCCAGGCATCATGATATAGAGAGGCCCATTTAATACACCCCTTGGAAAAAATTCTGATGACCATTATATTTTACTTCAGAGAAAACTATAGAGTTTAATTAAAAAACTTAGTTGGCAAAATATAGGCGCATATAAGCCTCTACCTACCCGTTCATACCTAGGGACACATAATATTTCTTGAACCTAGGCCACGAGACAATTGAGGACCTGGCGCGTGCGGATTGTTTGGTTTTTATCTATACTTGCTGAATTTGCTCCTCAAAAGGCACCCAAGAATCGTGACATAAACACACATACACAAATATTTTGAGCACATTTTATCCCTAGATACTGTGGAGTCGGGGGTTTGATTTCCACAGTTTCGTTCCAGTTGTTTCTCTTGAAGTGAGATCACTCCAAGAGAAACAAGAACTTTTTGCTATAATATTGATATTTATTGGGTAATAACATATCATTCCTATACGAGCTTTTTAAAAGAGGATTTCAAGCGAAGTTTTTTTTTAATTTTATACATATTTTTATTTTTTATTTTTATATTCTCTTCAAATCTTGAGCTTCCGGAGCCTCGCTGGCTTCTTCAGAAACCTCCTGTGAACTGTCAGGAACTGTCCCGCCCGCACAGGTTTTTCCGATCTTCTAAATTCAAAATTATTTTTTTATTCGTATGATTTATTTTCATGGAAGTAATAAGTACTTGTACGTAGTACTTATTACTTCCATGATTATTTTTAAATCGTTGACACATGATGTCCAGGCAACTAGGTACCAGTAATATCTGTCACGGAGGGCAGATATATTAGATAATATTGTTGCAGGGTGATAGTGGTGGAGGAGCAGTATCCATGAGTGGTCAGCTAGTCGGCCTTTCGTCTTTCGGCTACGGCTGCGGTCGCAAAATACCCGGAGTCTACACCAACCTATCTGATAAGGAAATTAGAGAATGGATACAGAAAAATACGGGTGTTTAGTATAATATACAGAAAAATATCCCACTAGTATTATAAACGTTTTCATCCTCACTACTTGGATGGTTGGCAGTCCTCAACTGTGCGTTTCTTCAGAAACTTCCTGCCTCGCACAGCTAAACTGTGAAATGAACTATCGCCTGTAATATTTCCGGACCGATACGACCTTCAAACTTTCAAGAAAAGGGCGTACTCCCACCTTAAAGGCCGGCAACGCACCTGAGACCCTTCTGGTGTTTCAGGTGTCCATGTGCGGCGGTGATCGCTTACCATCAGGCGATCCGACTGCTCATTTGCCTCCTATGTCATAGAAAAAAAAACCATGAAAATCTATGCAGGTTATCCTATCCCTATCCTAATTTCTCTGCCGGGGATTCTTCGCACCCCCTGCCCCGCCGTTACCATGACCGCTACCGGAGCCAGGAATAGCGGGGCTGCCGGGGACTAGGGGCCTGGTCTTTTTTTTGTCCGTTCATTTGGGAGGTTTCTTGCCTATTATTAAAGTTTTTATAAGGATGCATCACAAAAGACGCCGCTGCCCATCCTTTGGTGTTCTCTTAGTCGCCTCTTACGACATCCACGAGAAGAGATGGAGTGGTCCTATTCTATGCCGGGAGCCACACAGAGCAGATGGGAGAGGCCTATGTTCAGCAGTGGACTGTGTATGGCTGATATGATGATCCTAATTTAATTGAAATAATTTTATAGGCGCATTTTGACAGTTGTAGTCTATAGCGTTGGATGGGTGTCTCGAATCGGTTGTGAGAATAATCGATTCGTGTTACAAACGATTAATCGTTTTAGTTTTAATATATCTTATATGATAAGTGTTGGGATTAGTGAAAATATTGAAATGGGTATTCATAATTATTATTTATTCACTTTCTGTGCTAAGTTCGCTTTCATTGTCATAAAAAACAATAATAATTCGTTGTCTCTAGTATGCGATGTAGTAAAAGCAACATCTAAGGAACATTTATAGTTGAGTAACATAAGAGGGTCAAAAGTAACGCAAAATGTTCCAAAAGTTACATTCTGGTGTCGCAGACAATAAAATTAACGTGTAGAGATATTCTCCATACAATAATACAGCCACAACACTAAAATTAAAAAATAAAACGCAGCTGTATAACGAGGTCTCGCAGAAATTCAGAATCACATTTTTTTAAAGCACTGCGGTGACAGACACGCTCACGGCCATCACCTGATGGAAAGTGATTACCGTGGCATATGGACGTGTGCAGCACCAGGGGAGTCACACTCGTGCTGCCGACCCTGTAAACACAGAGAGTTTCTGTGCTGACAGCGTAGAAGATAAAGCAGGAAAAGCCTTTGGTCTTCCCACTGACAGCACAAAACTCTCCAGTGAGCTCTGGCTGGGAACACAACACGAGGTTATTATGGCCGCGATATCCTGTAGGGTGGAGGTACTTCCCCAGTCGGATTTCTCAATTAGATGGAAATACCGCCGTGTCCTATCTCCTACATAATTTAAATTTTTATTATTATTATTATTTATTAATTTATTTCTCTCTCATTACCATTACAGTTCATAGAATTTATACAACATTGATTCACCTTGAGAGAGCTGGAGTCCGTAGTAGGTGTGACACCTGTATGACAGATCTCCAGGCCCCCCTGATACTATGTCACAATAATCTAGTACATCAAGCAGTGTGAGAGTTACAACAAATTTTGTAGTAATTTAAATCGTAATATGTATGTCATACTATATTTTTTAAACATACTATAATTTAAGATAATATTACATTAAATTATAATAGTGTTATTTTTCGTTTCAATCGTGCCAAGTTACCATCTATGACTTTGACTTAAGGCATCTGTCAAAATGCACCTATTAAATTATTTCAACTACAATATTATTATCGCAAATGTAAAATTTTATGCTGTTAGACGTTTTGATGGAGATTTTTACAGATTCGAGATAAAATTTGACACAGAGATAGTCCATGACACGTAAACAGCATTTCACAAGGGTAACGACGAGACTAGAAACTTTTATAACAAATAAAAATTTATATTCAATTATTTCTTTCAATTAATTACGTTTTTTAATTACATCCTGTATATATAAAAGCTTTGGCCGTTCATCAAGGCAGGTCAATGACCTCATTAGATTGATGTTGCGAGTTGCGTCAAGTGGGTAGTTGTAACTGTATACAGGGTGTGATAGGTTTGTATGTACGTTGTTTGTTTGGTAGCAGGGGTTGTTTCTATAGGCACGCCTGTAATGGACTAAAGGGTACATATATTAGTTCCTAAATTGAATTAAGCTTGGGAACTTATTGAAAAATAAGTACTATTGGGAAAGACGAAGGATAGGATAGGCTCTGTAGTGTGGCGCTAGTGAACGCGAGTGCTACGCAAAAGGCGCGGGTTCGATTCCCGCTTAGTATAAATAGTTATTTGCATTGGTCTAGTCGTGCTTCGCAGAGTACGTTAAGCCATCGGTTTTGGTTGTCAAATGTATATCACATCACAGTTAGAGCGTTTTCACACTATCCGATACACGATACGATAAGAAAAAGAACTCGATACTGTGTCAGGTCAATAAGGTCGAAAATTGCTAGCAGTTTTTTTTAATTCCTAGCATCCCTAACTAGTCTGTGTTTTCGAGCAAAAGGCCGTGTCGTGCCGATTTTATCGAATATATTTGAAAACAGCACATATCGGATATCGGATGAATGCGGAAACGCTCTTAAACTGGAAAACCGACCTCACATAAGTTGAGAAAAGGTTCGCAGAATGATGGATCATGGAGGGGGAAACACTACCTTTGTGACGTGGTGGTAGAGCCTTCGACTGCTACATCTGAGATCGCTGTTTCGATTCCCTCTCAGTGTAAATATGTTAGCGTGAAGATATCTAATTGTCGAGGACTGTATGGCATTGATCTGTATCAGATGAAAGAAAACAACAATTTCTTCCAAAGTGGTTATTTATTTATTCAGTTCTATCTCTTGGTTCCTATTAGCATCGCCGGAATGGGCGTACTTAAGTACAATTTTTTGTCAATAGTCCGCAGTGCGGCTTAAGGAGCAATCAGTTTTTCTTACTTTCTACTACAATTCCTTATCCTAAAACTCAAATCAGGCCACTTTTTACACATTGTACACCTTCTTTTCAGGCAGCGTGGCTCGGCGTACTGGACACTATTGCTTTGGATGTTTCGTCGTATAACGGGGTTGCACCAGCGAAGGCAACTCTCCTGCATTTTATCAGCAATATCACGATCTAAATGAGTAACAATGATGATACTAGGTGACAAAATATCAAAAGATAATGGTTATAATATTTCACAGAATTTCATTGTCGTATCAACACGACGGACGAGGGTGATAAGAAGGTTCTAAGAGGGTTGGCAGCACGAGTGTGAAGCCCCTAGTGTTGTATATATCCATAGGCCACGGTAACCACTTCTCATCAGGTGGGCCGTATGCTTATCTGCCACCTGAGTAGTATAAAAATAACCTCGCAAAATAAATCCACAGTTAATATCAGTTAATCAACTCGAAAAATCAGACAGGTGAAGGGTTTAAACTGTATCGAAAAATAAAATCCCCATATCGTTATCAATAGTTTGTCACACCTGGTACTTATAATCTCCAGCATTAAACTCTCAAATAAAGTTCTGACAGTCATATCATTTATTCAATTAACAGCGAATGCACAAAAAAATAAAACTTTAATACCCTAAAAGCGAACGATGTTCAACTGTGAATGAAACATGTATTCGAAATTCGAAATTCGAAACGGCTCTTGAATTTTGCAGAAGGCAGAAAAATTGCAGAAAAACATTTTTTCCATCGACACTCCACTTTACCCCCTATGCTATGTATACAGATACACTCACACATGTAAACTCTTAATGTAATTATCTGCTCAATTTTGTATAAATTCACGTTAGTGTGCGTTAAAGTATGCAAATGTGTGTGCACAGTGTGCATTCTCTCTGTTTGTGTGAGTTTATTTTATCCAACACTGTTTGCTGTATATTGACGTAGGGGGTGAAAAAGGGGGTGGCCTCCCTAATAGGGGGGTTGATGACGATGACTAGAGTCTGCGTACTTGCTAGAACGGGACGGCGATACAAAAATATATTCAGCGTATAACCTAGGCACGGAGCTGGGCATGATTAAAACTAGTGATTTCATCGCGAATCACCTCTTATTATTCTGTATTGATGTATGATCAAGTTGGGCTTAAATTTACGGTAAATGTACGTTTAATGTAAATAACTGATGTTGATGAACAACAATTTAAAATGAAAATTTTGGTGATTACATATGTTCATGCGTGTATATCACCATACGGGTAGACAGTGGTGTATCTACACCCACATTTCAACAATTATTTCGGTTGCACGTACTAAATAGGGAACGAGCCTATTACCACAAGTGGGTACTTTGTCATGGCCTGTGTGGATACTGTTAGATGGAACATAACATAACATAAACTCACGCCTTTATCCCCGAAGGGGTAGGCAGAGGTGCTAATACCCACATTTCGCCGGTTTATGTTTAGGTAACTTCGAAAAGCATCGAAAAGTCATTGGTGTGTGCCATGGAAAACCTGGGATCGAACCCGAGACCTCATCTCAGCAGTCCATTACCCATACCACTAGGCTACCGCGGTTACCGGTTACCTGTTAGATAGAGAACCGCCATAAACCCTTAGTTGACTTCTGCGACGATTTTTTGGAGCAATCTTTCTCAAACTTAACTACAAATATTCCTATTAGACATTATGGGGAATTCCCTTAATAAAATATGCTACATCTATAGCATATTTTCAGGATCGTAGCAAGCAAATCGTAACCTCTGCCTACTCGACTTTGACAGCGGCGTGATTGTACGTATGCATCGTCATCATTGCGTTAAGCCCAATTGCATTGTGGTTTGAAGGCCGGAGTCCGCTTGTCCTTATCTTCATTTCGTTTATCTTGGCTTTTGCGGGAGTGACTGTTATCTGACCTCCTAGCATTGACCGTGAAACGTACACCTGATCGTCGAAAAACCTTTTTTTTTCACAAGTTAGCTTAAGGTAAGTTTAAGGGCCAGAATTGTTCAAAATTTATGAAATAAAAAATATTCTTCTACTATATCTTATAGGTGCCTATGGGTTACCTATCTTAATCCCGAATTTTAACATTCCGAATATCATAATCCAGAAAACGTTTGGCCAATTTTTCATAATCCCGGTTTTTCAAATTCCGAAGTTTTATTTTCCATATAATCGCAACTCCGAATTTCATTTGCCCATTTATTCATTTGTACGACGTTTTATAATCCAGACGAACGAGTTCCAGACACACGAAATCTAAATGCACAAAATCCAGATGACCGTAATCCATATGCACGAAAGCCCAATTTTTAAAACACAAATTTTTGAAATGCAATTAATTGATATCCAGTTAATTGATATCCAGACAAACAATATCCAGATTTCTAAACCTAAAACTAAACCTCATATGGCGTCTACTAACTACAATTGGAGACCTACTGAACAAAACACACGTTGCCTTAAAAAATATATGTATGCATGTAAGCAAACAAGCATGCATGCAGGCAAGCTGGCAATCAAACCGGCAAGCATGCAGGCATGCAGGCATGCATGCATGCAGGCAAGCAGGCAAGCATGCAGGCAAGCAGGCAAGCATTAGTGTTCCTCTTCTCCGGCGCTGCGGGAAGTGCAGTCCTTCCGTCCTTGCGTAACAAAGTTCAGGCACCCATGCTCGCTTCCGCAGCCCTCCGCGGGTGTGCGTTGTTTTATAGACAATTGTTTAATATAATTTCGTATAACAGAAAATGTTTCGCATAATTTCGTTTCATAGAATAATCAATAAAATCATTATATTTAATTAATATAATTTTAAATCATTGAATTTTGTTTCATATAGAGTTAAACATTAGAATAATCATTTCATAGAATATCAAATCAACTATTCTTAATCATTATATTGTTTATTTAATAGAAACTTATTACAAAGAAGTTGTGGTGGGTAGTTCTGCAAAGTAACAGCTGTTTTTAAGCTCTCGCTTTTGTAAATTAATAAAAAATCGTTGGTTTAGAATTATAAACATAAATTTACTAAAAACTTAATGACAACCTAAGATACTAACCAGGGACGTGTTATCTCCATTCAAACAAATCCATATTGGAATATAATTCACATCAAAGTTTGAGCACAACAACGGAACAAAAATCAACATGGATGCCATGACACAGTCTTTTTCCGCAATTATGGCTGGGTTGGAGGAGCGGATGGCACATTTTGAGGGTGAGCTGAGCAAAAGTGTGAAGAACCCAAGCACCAGCGCACCGAGTCTGACAAGTCTTGCTTCGGACTACACAACATTCAAGGCATTTGTTGTAAGCACATTGTCTGCCTTTCGTCAACAAATGCACCTATTGGCCAGTCAGGTGGACAATCTTGAACAAAGGAGCCGACGTAAGATGTTGCTGCTGCATGGTGTACCTGAAGAAAAGGATGAGGTGACTGCACAGAGTGTGGTGAGTGCGTTTAGAGATCATCTTATGCTTGGTGACTTCACTACTGATGATATTAGGCGATGTCACAGAATGGGTCGCCGTGCACCGAATGGATCGGATGGCAAACCTCGACCTATTTTGGTTAAACTTCAACAGATGGCTGTGCGGGATAAAGTCTGGTTTACAAAATCCAAGCTCAAGGGGTCTGGCATAACACTATCCGAGTTTGTAACTCGGACCAGACACGAAGTCTTCATGGCGGCACGCGAGCGTTTTGGCATCTCCAAGTGTTGGACGCGGGAGGGCCACGTCTATGTTCTTGGCGTCGACGGAACGAGACATCGGGTAGCTACTATGAGTGAGCTAAATCAGCTTGTCCCAAACCCATCAAAGGCCACTCCAGTTGATAAAGCTACAACCAAAGCCAGACGGGTCGCGAAAAAGTAGCGATAGAACTTGATTGTATGTATTGTTGTTGCTTGTTTGATTAGCGTCACTATTGCATAACAGTCACACTATTTCACTATGGTACTACCTGACCTAATTTTTACAATGTTCAAATATGTATACCTTCCATTTTGTACATTATTTGTAGTTTCCTAATTACCTTAAACTGTAAAAATACTTTCATTATTTTGGAAATGTCAGCTTGACATTTGAAAACTTGTCAAATCTTGTCAAATGGACACCGGTTACGTTCCGATCATCATGAATTTTTTGTTATGATAACTTGAAAACATTGTTATTCTCGATACTCTTGACTTTTGTAAATTACCGAGTGTCTTAAGGTTTTTAAATAATAGTGTATGGCCTTTATAGACTGATGCAGTAATGGTATGTCGTGTGTACAATTTTTAGATTTGTTTATATTAAATTATTATATTTTAGTGAATGTATAAACTTCAGGTAACGCGTAACTGGCAGATGGACATTGAAAGTTATACAAAAACACATATAGGAATCAAAAATTTATAGGTATATTTGCATAATTATATAATATATAATATATATATATATATATATATATATATATATATATATATATATATATATATATATATTTAGATTATATATTAGCTATTGGATAACTATTTGTCTCTGTATACTATTCATTTATTTATTTATTTTTTACTGATAGGCATGAATGATAGTAGCTCAGATTTAAGTTTTATGACGGCCAATAGTGATGATATTAGCAGTACATATACGCCTTCATTGGCTGAAACTATACAGACCCAGTTTGCTGACGTTCTCAAGAATTTTAATGTAGTCCACATAAACGCACAGAGTATTCCGGCCCATTTTCCGGATATGCTGCATAGTTTCGATTCTAAAAATATTCACGCCATTCTCGTGTCGGAGTCATTTCTAAAGCCTTGTCTATCTACAAACGCTTACTCTCTTCCCGGTTTTCATTTACTTAGGAATGACCGCACGGGTTCAGCTTGTGGTGGGGTTGCTATCTATCTACGTCATAGCATTCCTTATCGGATTGTGGATTTATCACCACAACCACCACCATCTAATGCTGGTGAACACCTCTTTCTAGAAGTTGAACTCTCCCGCACCAAGCTATTACTTGGTGTCTATTATTGCCCCTCATCTAAGATAAACTTTTTCCTTTCTTTTGAAAAATTGTTAGAACGCCTTTGTCCTCTATACAATGAAACTATTATAATGGGAGACTTCAATACTTGTTTACTGAAACATGACTCCCGTTCTTCAACTTTTCTCAATACTATCCAATCTTGTAATCTGTCTGTTCTACCTTCTGATTCTACACATCACGTCCCTGATCGAAATCCGTCCCTTCTTGACCTTATACTCGTTTCTTCAACTAATTTAGTCGCTAAGCACGGCCAGTGCTCAGCCGACCAATTTTCTTATCATGACTTAATCTTTCTATCCTATAAACTTCGCCCTCCTAAACTGAAATCAAAAATTCTGATGATGCGTCATTTTAGTGGCATGAACATCAGTGAGCTTCGTGAGGATGCCGACAATATAGATTGGAGTTCTCTTCTATCCACAGAGTCAGTTGATGACAAAGTAAGCATACTGAGTAACAAGCTAATCGAGCTATACGATAAACATGCGCCACTCCGTGTTACAAAAGTAAAACACTTGCCTGCACCGTGGCTTACTGCTGATATTAAGGCGATGTTATCTAAAAAAGCGGCCGCCAAAACTAGGTATAAAATACGGCCTACTTCTAGTAACCGTGAAAAATATGTAGAAATACGGAATCTCTGCGGTAAGATGTGTAGGAAAGCACAACGCCAACATATCCATAACTCGGTCGAGAACGGCGACCCAGCTAAAATTTGGAAGTTCCTGAGAACCTTGGGAGTTGGAAAGTCACGGCAAGATACCATTCCTAATCAAATTGACATAGATTTACTAAATAAACATTTCTCAGCTTCGTCTTAGTATGATCGGATTATCAAAGATAATACCTTGCAATATCTTTCATCACTTCCAACACCTGACTACTCCCCGTTCGTTTTTGATCAAGTATCTGATTGTGGTGTTAAAGAGTGTATAATGTCTATTAACTCCAATGCTGTTGGTGCTGACTGCATAAGTCGAAACATGGTTCTGCCAATCTTGGAACAAATTCTCCCGATTATCTGCCATGTTCTAAACCAGTCTCTGAACAAATGTGTATTTCCTGATGCTTGGAAGCAGGCACAAATTATTCCATTGCCTAAAAAATCCAATCCGTCATCCCCCTCCGAATATCGCCCTATTTCCATACTACCTTTTCTATCCAAGGTCTTAGAAAGGCTCGTACACGGTCAATTAAGCAAATATCTCACACAAAACAGCCTTCTAAATCCCCTTCAGTCAGGTTTTCGACCAGGGCACAGCACTGTCAGCGCACTGATAAAAGTCACCGACGATATCAGGTTTGGCATGGAGAACGGAAATCTTACAGTACTCTCCCTTCTTGATTTCAGCAACGCGTTCAATACTGTAGATTTCCATATCCTGCTCGGCATTTTACGCTCTCTTAACATATCTCCAACAGTGATTGATTGGTTTCATAGTTACCTGTTTGGGCGTCGACAGCGGGTGCGTGTTGAGGATTCCTTCTCTTCTTGGTGTAGTACAGCTGTCGGTGTGCCACAGGGTGGCGTGCTATCTCCTTTACTTTTCTCAATTTTTATAAATTCCATCTCTAAGTCATTACGTTCTTCCTACCACCTTTACGCAGACGACCTCCAAATCTACGCACAAGCCTCCTTACAAGAATTGCCGGCTGCCATCTCTACTATAAACGCAGATTTGACACAAGTATGCGAGTGGAGTAAACAATATGGACTTGAGGTAAACCCATCTAAGACTCAGGTTATTGTTCTAGGCAGCTCCGGGATGATAAACCGAATAGACTGGTCACAATTACCAGACGTAGTTTTTAACGGTGTCGCCATTGAAATAAGTAGAGAGGTAAAAAATCTTGGTATACGGATAGATAAGACACTATCCTGGGACCCACAAATACGAGAAGTTAGCCGCAAGTTGTTTGCGTCAGCGGGTTCCATGCGTAGACTGCGTAACTTCCTACCAACAGCCACTAAACTTGCACTTGCTGAATCACTTCTTCTTCCACTACTTGACTATGCTGATGTCAGCTATCTTAATCTCACCGAGGAGCAACTTGATAAGCTTGAGCGCCTTCAAAATTTCTGTATTAGATTCATATTTGGTCTTCGCAAATATGATCACGTGTCACAGTTTCGCAACTTGCTCAAGTGGCTCCCAATTCGTCTTCGACGGAATGCTCATATTCTTTCCATGCTTTACAGTATTCTCTTCAATCCCCGTACGCCTACTTATTTAAAAGAACGTTTCGTGTTCCTTAATGACACACATTCGAAGTCCTTGAGGTCGTCAGTAACATTGCAATTGTCCACACCCTCCCATTCCACAACTTTTTATGACAAGTCCTTCACTGTCCAGGCTGTAAGGTTGTGGAATGCCTTACCTGTAACCATTAGACGCGCACAATCCTTGGCCACTTTCAAAAAAATGGTAAAGGAACATTATCTGAGTTCCTTGTGACTTTGCCATGTGGCGTTGTGTAGGTATGCACTTGCTGTGTGTATATTTGTGTATAAGTAACATATGTATGTGTACATTTATGTAAAAATTATAAAAATTGAATGTAAGTATGTACTTAGGTTTATGTAAATTACTATTTGATTATATATGTATATATGTGTGTATGTGTATATATTTTTAAGTTTGTGACTACATTAATAACTGCCCGTAAGTTATTATTGTTAAAATAATTAAAACATGTCCATCCAAAGGTTGCCTGGAAGAGATCGCTTGTAGCGATAAGGCCGCCATTTGTACATTTTTTCATAATGTTGTCCGTACATGTACTTTAATTCATTGGTGTACAATAAAGATTTATCTTATCTTATCTTATCTTATCTTATCTTATTATCATATATATGGTTTTTATGAACTAAACAATCGATGCGTCTACAAGGTCGACGGAGCCCCGCTACGCGGGGCTCCTACTTCTGGGTGGTTTATAAAAAAATAACCACGAAGGCCTAATGCGGGAGCTTTGCTACGCTCCGCTCCCGCATTAGCCTTCTAACCTAACCTATCTGAGTCGGGGTAATCTGAGTCGGGGTGTTAAAATTGTAAATGTTACAGTTAAAAATGTGATTTGGAACATTATAAAGGTGGTTTAATATTCTTTAAAAATAATTCTACAGCTTGATAAGTTTGTTAAACAAAAAAATTTGATTAAAAATTGTGTTTCTGTGAAATATGTTTCATTGTAGGAAATTGTTTTTGAAACAATAATATTCGAAATAAAATTATAAGAACCAAATATTATATGAAGCATTTTCTGTGAAACGAAATTCTATGAAATTTCTTTCTACGAAATAAGGGGCTCCCTTCCCTCCGCGCCTCCGGTTCTTAAATAACACTCTAGTGTAGGGCAGACAAGTACCACGGCGAGTCGGGTCGGGTGTGGTACGCAGTGTTCACGAGCTCGCTTTCCTGATTCATTGATTATACCTGCATACAAACATGTTCATGCATGACATGGAAAACAATATTTTAAACAAAATTATATTATATTTATAAGTCTTCAGGCTTTCATTATATTAAGTGAAATTATTTATGTCTTAAGTGAACGTTAGATTTTTTATTATTATATCAACCGTTACACACCCTAAATGAATCGTATAAATTTACTGATTTTTACTATACCTGTATATAGTTAAGCTGGAACACGATTTGTATGGGAACCAAATAAAAAGATTATGAAAATTTGGTAATAGTTCATTTGGAAAATGGTACGATGGGAAACAAAAAAAAATATTCTGAGAATCTGGTATAACTATATTTGGATTATGACAATATGGAAAACAAAAAAATACTATTTGAAAATTTGGTTTTAGTGCACCTGGAAATTTATTCATCTGGGAAACGAAAAACGGAATTATAGAAAGTTGTCATTCATTACATCTGTCTTTTAAAAGTTCTACCAACCGTTTTCGGGGTTTTAAGATTCGGGTAACAGAAATTCGATATTTCAATAGGTTACCGTGCCTATGTCGCCGCAAACTAGCCCTTCAATTAACTGCCTAGGCTCTTTACTAAACGGAGCCGTTCAATTAACGGCCTGAATGGTGTTTAGCCATTAAATAAACGGCTTGGCAAATAGCTTGGATCGATGAAGTTTAACTTCTTGCCTAGCCATTTGATTAAACAGTTAGAAAAATTACTTATTTCTGTATGGTTATAAAAAATCTCAACAAATTTTTTTATATACATAATCAAAATATTTTAATTATTGCAAAGTAATTAAAAAAGTTTATTATTTCAATAGGTTAAAATTCATCTACACGCCTATTATCGATCAGGTGTCTCTTATTATAATAATTTAATGTGCTATACGCTATTTAACCGATACAAAATATACGCCATATCTTAATAAAAATACTATTTAAATTCGACATAATTAATTGGCACAAAACCCAAGAAATTTATCCAATTCCATAAACACATACGCAACTAGTTTCATAAAGAGAAACAGTTACTATGTATTATTACCTTGAACGGAATTCGAACCATGGCCTTTTGACCAACAACGACGCTAATAGCACAATAGATAAGCTTTACATCCTGGTAGGATCAGATTGCCAATTTATTGTTATTGGGTTCGAATCCCAGGCGATAATTTCCTGTATTTTTAGAATTCAGTAAATTTAAACGAGAATTATAAATTTTACTTTCAACACTTTTACTACTTATAAGCTCTATAGCTTAGAGGTTAGGAAGTCTACCTTACGACTGAGTATCGAATTCTGGTCAGAATACTACTGACGTCATTGACGATTGTTTGAGTTAGAAATTAGTTCACATTGGTAATTTAAGGGCTAGCCTACAAACCTGGGCCTTCTTGATTGTAAGGCCTAAGAGCGTTTTCACATTCGTTCGATATCCGATATCGGTGTCGGACGCCGATAGCCGACACCTTGAGCTGATTTCACATTTATCCGATAAAATCGGCCCAAAACGGCCATTTGCTTGAAAGCACAGACTAGTTAGGGATGCTAGGGATGAAAAAAATGAAAAAAAGGTAAGAAAATTTACAAGACATGGTATGACCTTTTTTTTCTTATATTCGTGATCAGCATCCTCAATTAAGGCGAAAAGACACGTAACTAAGAAAATGTCATTAAGGTCAAAGATTGCTTGCAGTCGCTGTTTTAGTCTCTTTGTGTTCCGATATCAGGCCAAAACAGTGGTGTTGGCTCCGATAATCGATATTGGGCCGGACAATGGGAAAGAGAGATACATATCTCATACATTTGACTTCCTCCGATATCGGATGCCGGATCTCGGATATCGGATATCGGATGAGTGTGAAAACGCTCTAAGGCTTTATTCACTACTAAACTACCGCATCGCATCCTAATTTAGCCCTTTAAAATAGTAACTAAAACCATTAAAACTTATAAGGCTAGAAACGACATTCCCCAGCGAAACCTATCATTAAAATGACATAAAATATTAATTAAAACTAAATGATAAAGCGTTCATTATTTGTCAATTAATTATAAGATAAATTAAATGTGTTTACCTGAGTTAGCGCCTTTCCTAGAAAACATATGGGAATAATAACTTTCATCTATCATTAGCCAATATGGATAGACAATTGGGTATATTCCTGCAGTAAAAATAAATCCTCCCGAGGAGGGCCAGACCGAGAGGGATGGCCCTGGGTCAGCCGGGGTGCAAGGGATATGTCGCATGACAATCTAACCTTCGCCCAGAGACGGCGTGCGGTTTAGTCGGTTCGAGTCCTCCCCTCCGGCTCCGGAGGGGTGGGTATCCGTGGGGAATTACCGCACATAAAAAAAGCAGTAAAAATAAATTATTATGATTGGTGAAGGCACCCACGCACTAACAGTCCGTCTGCAGTTCCGATCCTATCCGGCGGCTTGCAGACCCAAGCACACTTAACCGATTTTGGCCTGCCGTCAATTCCCTGCTGTAATCTTTGCGACCGACTATTTCCCGCAGTACGATCGCCTGCCGGTGTGTGTTCGTTCGCCTTGACGGCCTAGGACTGTCCGGCTAGGCCTGGCCGGAATCGTTCGGTGGCCACACACTATCGAATCGTATTAGTCGTCAGTGTATTAGTAAATTAATTGGCAATTAAAAATTATGTCGTCACAATTGTTTATTTCATACAAGTTTCCTTATAGCCTACCATTTTGACTTTCAGTGAAAAGTAATTAATTTGATTAAACAATCAAGTATCTAATTCTAGGGATACCTATACTTTCGCATCTATTAACTTCTATGGTATACTACTAGCCTGGCTGTGTTGAACAAAAAAATGACCATTATGTGACCATATAGATTTACCATTTTATATTCATTCGAGTCTTTTTCATCCTAGTGTTAATCCCAGTCGCATCCGAAGCTTTTCAACTTGGAGTCTGGGGTCCGCTTTTTACCAGTCTAACTGCGGATTTGGCTAAATTTCAACATTTTCTGTGAAGCGACTGCCATCTAACCTCCACAACCCAAAGGCGATATCGAAGCATTGCAGTTAGACCAGTCGTTGGAGTTTTGAGGGCTTCAACTACCCGTAACGACTGCCATAGATATTTGTATGGCAACCGGGACCGACGGCTTAACGTGCTCTCTGAGGGACGATCAGACCAATGCAAATACCCATATTCATGCATACAAATATTTGCACAGAGCGGGATCGAACCCGCGCCTCCTGCACAGCGGCCGCGTTCACTACCGCTACGCCACGGAGGCTGTTTTATATCAGATTCGAGTATATTGCTGTAAATACGAGTACAAGCCGTCGGTTCCGGTTGCCATACGAACATCCATGGTACGAGTTATTGAAACCTTCAGAAGTCTGACCAGTTGCACTACAAAACTTCGAGATCGCCATGGTTGTGGAGCTCAGATGGACTGTCGCTTCACGGAAAATATCGACTAGCAGGCTGAGCCTAACTGAATTTGGAAAAGGTTCACAGAATCATGATGATGACATAGCTGTCCTACAGATGATATTAGGAAAAGGGATGCTTCTACCGGGTGATAGGGGAACGCTACCGAAGCCGAAGGCCCGAAGGAGTACTCCGGGTATACTACATATTGGCATTTGTTTCGATTAGAAGAAAAAAAATGAAATTAAAAAAAAAAAATTTGTTCTGTTACCATTATTTATTTTTTATCGTATTAGGAAAGCTCAATTTTAGAGGCTATGCCTATGCAGTTATGTGGGAGCTCTTCATTAAAAGATTGCGTACACTATAAATGTTTATTATTGATCACAACCTATTTCTTACAATAGAACTGTAATCTAGTTAATCTAGAACACTTGATATTAACATAGAATATCTATAAGTGGAGCGAGTTTATACGTGGCCGACTGTGGCAAGCTACGAGTATGAACTGGCTTTACAGAGAGTGCGGGCTCCGTCGCCGCCTGGAAAGGAATGTGCTGACATCGCGTCTCGCGGTCCGCTACAGTATTCCCCCCTTATTTTGAAAAATTTTACATAAAATTTTGAGATGAAAAAAAAATTTATCTATACTTAACAAGAGTTTCATACAAAACGGATCATTATAAAGTTCTTAAACTATACATCGCCTACGGTCTTCATGCGATTTTTGCTGACTTGCGCGCAATCGGACGCCGCACCTGTGTTTACATAGCGCGTCCGGTGTCGCAACACTGCGTCCTGTTGTAACAGTTAATACATGTTATACTATTACGCCTGCCCACATATGGGTCAGCAGAGACCTTAAAAAAAACTTATATCTACTTAATTTATTCACGTTCATGCCTATTTTAATGGTAGCTGCCGTGATGACCCGCTCTGCTATATTTAATTACATCCCTTGGGATCCTCAGCGTCCATCACGACAGCGCCTGCAACTTCTTCCATTCATCACTACTCATCATACTTCGCGCTAGCATTCCTGTGGCTTTTGACTTACATGTATGTTCTAGGTGACGACTACTTTGGAGAGTGGAATTGTTCTGGGCCTGTCTGGGGCTCGATCTGCATTAATTACTGCTGCTTCCGACATCTGTTTGCTTATCCAATCTTTTGTTCTTTTATTACATTTCTTGAACACGAAATAGGCTATGAATGCACTCATTACTGCTAGTATTACAATCAGAACTACATTGAATTTTGATATTTGATACTGGATGTCTGAGCTGTTCGCTCCTTCTTGGGCAATTATGACCTGTTCTTTACTTTGATTTTTCCCCATGATTATATACATCTATGTGTCAACCGTGATGGAACGCGAATGGGTGGCTTGTGAAATAACATATCAGCAGATTAAGCAATTCCACAGTCCAATTACATTTTGTTATTACGTAACGCTATGTTGAAATACATTAGTGCACAGTTATAGGTTAAACCTTACCGGCCGCCTGATGGCACGACCGCTGCACGAGGTGCGAGTGTTAGCGTTTTCATAAGCGGAATCCTTAATTAAAATGCTTTTCTGAGTGGTATTTTTTTCGGTTTCTTTCTCCGATTCTGACTCGTTAGACCTATTTGATTTCGGGCTGATTGATTTGCTACTATCCTGACTATCCGTATTGATTAAAAATGCTGGTTTTACTCTGTCAATGGATACGTTGCTAATTCTATCTGGTAATTGGATGGTGAGGTTTTTATCCGTTCGCGTTATTACCTTATACGGGCCTTCGTAAGGGGGTTGTAGTGACTGTTTACTTCTCTTCTAATAAATACATGACTACATTTTTTTAGTTCGGGATGTACAAAGATGGGTATAGATGATCTTTGAGAGGTGGGCTTTGGCTTTAATTTACTAATTACTTCTTTTAGATTTTGTACGTACTCCTGTGAGTCATAAAATTTTCTGTCTGTGTTATCATAGAATTCCCCGGGTAATCTAATAGTGGAGCCGTAAATTAGCTGCGCTGCGCTTACGTTAGTGTCGCACCTCGGTGCTGCTCGCAATCCCAATAATACTGTTGGTAATTCCCTTAACCAATTTTCGTTGTCCAATTTAGCTCTTAATGCGGCCTTTAATGATCTATGCATTCTTTCGCACGCACCATTTGCTTGTGGGTGGTAGGCTGTTGTGCGAATCTTTTCTATGCCTAAAAATTTCATGAGGTGACTAAATATTTCGCTCTCGAACTGTCTACCCTGGTCACTTGTTAGCCTTAAGGGACTGCCGAAACGTGTGATCCAGTGTTCAAAAACTGCCTGGGCTACTGATTTAGCTGAGATGTCTGTCATTGGAATGCATTCTGGCCAGGCGGTAGCCCTGTCTATCATGGTTAGCAAAAATCTGTGGCCCTCCTTTGAGCTGGGCAGGGGCCCTACTATGTCGATATGGATGTGCTCAAAGCGATCGCACTCGGGAAATTCCCCAAGTGCCGATGTCGTGTGCCGGTGGACTTTAGCTTTTTGGCACCTGACACATGAGCGTGCCCACCTACCAACGTCTTTGTTCATACCTGCCCAGAAGAACCTATCTGTAACCATGCGCCTAGATGTTCTAATACCCGGATGGCTGAGGTTGTGTATTGATTCAAATGCTGCCTTGCGGAATTCTACGGGTAGGTACGGGCGTGCCTTATCGGTTGAGGTCTCACAGAGGATATTGTTCTCGGGCCCGGTACCGTTTAGTTTTACTTTTTTAAAGCACAAGCTTCTATTGTTATGGTTGGCTAAGAATTCTGAGAGCTCCTTATCTGTTTCCTGTGCCTGGGCGAGTTCTGTTAAATTAATGCCCGTGGGGCATGTTATTGTTTCAATACGCGATAGCGTATCCGCCACGACATTGTCCTTACCCTGAACATGTACTATTTTGTTCGTGAATTCACTGATGAACATGATTTGTCTTGTTCTCCTGGGGGTTTCTTTTTCACTACCTACTTTGCTAAATAAATACTCTAGCGGTTTGTGGTCGGTATAGACCACGAATTCTCGGCCCTCGACGAGTTTTCTGAAGTGAATGATTGCTAGAAATATCCCCAGGAGTTCCCTATCGTAGGTACTATACTTTTTTTGCGCTTCGGTCAGGCGCTTGGAGAAAAAGCCTAAAGGTTGCCATTTGTTACTTACCCGTTGTTGTAAGACCGCTCCCACGCTGCTGTCTGATGCGTCAGTCATCAAGGCTAACGGGGAATCTGGTACTGGGTGCGCTAGCAATGTCGCGTTCTGTAGGCTAACCTTGCTTTCTTCGAATTCTTGTGTCGCTGCTTCTGTCCATTGTATGATTGTTTTATCCTTACGCTTTGAGTTGTGGAGGAACTTGTTCATTTCGGCCTGTCCTTGTGCTGCTTTTGGGATGTGTGCCCTGTAGAAATTTAACATGCCCAGATACCTACGCAGATCCTCAACTGTTTTGGGCCTTGGGTAGTTTTTTATGGCCTCCACTTTGTCATGCAGAGGTTTTATGCCCTCTGCTGATACTTCGTAGCCTAGGAATTTTAGTCTTTGTCGGCCCAGACAACACTTGGATATGTTGATGGTGATGCCGAATTCGTTAAAACGCTTAAAGACTTCCTCTAGGTGATGCTTGTGGGACTCTACGTCGGCGCTGGCCACGATGATGTCGTCTGCAAAACAGAATAGGAAACCCAGCCCTTGCAGGACGCTGTGGTCCATGAACCTCTGGAACGTTTGGCTGGCCCCTTTTAGACCGTACGGCATGGCTGTGAACTCATACAGACCCATTGGTGTGATTACTGCTGTCTTCTCGATGTCGTCCTCATGTACTGGTATGCAGTTGTAGGCCCTGTTGATGTACCTATCTGGTTTGGTTATCGCATTTAGTTTCCTATAATCCCCGCAGGGCCTAATGTTACCATCTTTTTTGGGTACTACATGTAATGGACTGGCCCACGCACTTTTACTGGGACTACATATTCCTAGGTCCATCATAAGCTGAAACTCACTTTTAACTTTCTTATATCTATCTGGTGGCAACGGGCGTGCACGGGCATGCACCGGTGCACCAGTAGTTTCTATGTGATGGCGCACGCTGTGTTTAGGGGGGCCTTTGACGGAGAACGGTTTCGTTATGTTTGGATATTTAGCTAAAATTTCTATGAAGGGTTGATCGTCGGATATGGTTTTGATTGTGGGTTGGTCAGAATCGGAGAATGACCCGATCGCCATTATGTTTGTTTCGGTATCGATTAATCTGCGGCCACTAAGGTCTATTAACAATTTGTGTTTCATTAAAAAATCTGCGCCTAATATTGGTTGTTTTACGTCAGCTATGACAAATATCCACTTAAAATTTCGTCTTAATTTAAAGTCTAATTCTTTTGTTAACTGTCCATAGGTCTTAATTTTAGTACCGTTCGCCGCGAACAAGTTGTATTCACAATTTTCACTATGCTTTGATATGTGCTTATCGCTCACTAGATTACGCGGATAGACCGATATGTTTGCGCCACTGTCCACAAGATAAGAGGTACCTGTGTGCTGGTCCATGATGCTAAGGCGATGATTTACTTGCGGCCTGCATGCTTCGCCCATTTCATGCACCGCTGTTAGTTTTCCGGCTTCTTCTTATTCCAATTGCATGGTTCCACGCATTTCTTCGCCCGATGCCGGAACCGGAAGTGGTAGTCACATAACCAGTCATGTTCTGCTGGAGTTCGCTTGCGAGATGGGCTGCGCCTCGGTGATCTTGATCCGAATCCTCCGAATCTGCCTCTTCCTCTGCTGGCGAATCTAGGACTGGGCTGCCTGCTTTCCAATCCTCTTATCCTCTCTGTCAGGTTCTTGATTTCTGCTATCAAGATTGCTGGTTCGCCTCCTGCAGCTGCATCTATTTTGCTGACTGTTTCTCGATGGGCTACGGATTCTATGACCTTGTCCGCTATACTGCCTAAGGTACTAAGGTCCTTCGTCTCCGTGGCTGCCAGAATCCCTCTCACAGTGTTTGGCAAGTGGTTGAGCCATAGTATGCGTAGGGTTTCCTCTTCTATCTTGCCTTGTGCAAGGTCACTCATTTTTCTAAGTAATTGTGATGGCCTCTGGTCTCCTAATTCCATTTCGTACATGAGTCTATGTACCTGTTGTTCCTTGGTCCTCGCGTAGATGTCGCACAATCGCTTTTTTAGCGTAGAGTACTTGTCTGTCTGCGGGGGATCTCTGAGAATGTCCGTGACCTGCGTCAGGACATCTTTGCCTAATTTAGATACAATTATCTGGTACTTTGATTCGTCAGATGCTTTTTGAGGGCTCAGTACTGCTTCGGCTTGAATGAACCACAGCTCGGGTTCGTCGCACCAGAAATCTGGAATGCGCGTCGTAACCGCTATGCTCGTGATCACCTGCTCTTCTGATTTTACTGCAGCCTCACTAACTTCGTTATTTGCCATTTTGTCACAATAATGTTCACCAGAGTTCTATAAGTTCACAAGAGTTCGATATCGCGAGGTTATATAACCTACAAACTCCCACACGCGTGTTCGGGGTCACCACTTTAGAGGCTATGCCTATGCAGTTATGTGGGAGCTCTTCATTAAAAGATTGCGTACACTATAAATGTTTATTATTGATCACAACCTATTTCTTACAATAGAACTGTAATCTAGTTAATCTAGAACACTTGATATTAACATAGAATATCTATAAGTGGAGCGAGTTTATACGTGGCCGACTGTGGCAAGCTACGAGTATGAACTGGCTTTACAGAGAGTGCGGGCTCCGTCGCCGCCTGGAAAGGAATGTGCTGACATCGCGTCTCGCGGTCCGCTACATCAATGAAACGACAATTTCAAAATAGAACATCACTACATAAAAAAAACAAAAGGCGCCAAGCGCGTGCTTTTTCTGTAGCGATTTTTTTTTATAAATTTTCGTCGTTTCATTGAGCTTTCTTAATATGATGGAGAATAAATAATGCTAAACAAACAAAAAAAAAAATTTTTTTTTTTTACTGAATCGAAAAAAAAATGCCAATATGTATCTAGTATACCCGGAACACTACCACGGGCCTTCGGCTTCGGGAGCGTTCCCCTAACACCCGGTATATAGATATACGTATGTCAAGTATCGCTCGTACCAGGTACGATCAACAATAGATGATCAGTAGATTAAATCACCTAAGCTACATGGGTGATTGCTAAGTAGAATTTCATCTTAGCGCTTTCGTGCTTCGGAGAGCACGTAAAAAGTCGGTCCCAGTTGTCAATAGTCGTTTGGTCAAGACGGAGGCCTATATGGGCGATCTGAACAACTTTGTCAGTGGCCACCGACCACAACTGAAAATAATAGGTCATACAGCAGTCGATCCCAATATAGCAGAAAAATCTAAGCCTATTTGAACAATTAAAATCGAATTAAAGAGAAAAAATTGAATCGGTCTAGGCGGGATTTGAACCCGCGATTTTTCAGTTTTTTCTCTTTAACTCGATTTGGAACTAAGCCTATTTAAAACAACCCCGAATTCCCAGGTTAAGGTCTCTCCATCGAGACTAAAAAAATACCATACAGAGCTCAATCTTGCTATTTTAGGCTTTGAGGGAGGGTAGAACACGACGGTATTTCTGTCCAATTGAGCAGTCCGACTGGGGAAGTTCCTCCGCCCTACAGAATACCGCGGCCATAATAACCTTGTGTTGTGTTCCCGGCGGTGAGTAGGGTAGCCAGAGCTCACTGGAGAGTTTTTGTGCTGTCAGTGGGAAGACCAACGGCTTGTCCTGCTTTATCTTCTACACTGACGACACAGAAACTCTCTGTTCTAACAGGGTCGGTAGCGCGGGTGTGACGCCCCTGGTGTTGCACACGTCCTTAAGCCACGGTAATCACTTACCATGTCGGCCCACCTGGCCGCGTGCTTGTCTCTGCCACCTGAAATAAAAAATATAAAAAATTTACTTCCCTACTGAAATAAAAGAGTAAATATAGTTCAAGTCAACTTATTTAAACAAATATGGAGCCACTTTAAAGCCGTCGGCTTTAAAAGCCGACACGAAATATATTTATTAATTTCTGATAATTTTTACATGCATCGCCATTTTCACGAGGCTTACGCGCGTCGAACGCGACGTAGCGTCGACAAAAAAAAATAGGGGATATTATATATATATTTTTTAATTCATCGGAGAGACGATGGCAACGAAAAAGACTATACCTACTATTTAGGAAGTTGATTGACATAATAATAAAATGTTTATTTCTCATCACCTTAGTCAACCCTTTTAATTCTCGCTATCTATTCATATCATTCCAATAGGAGATATTAAGATAGGAAAAAGTGAATCGCTCAGGCGGGACTAGAACCAGCGATCTTTCCCTTGAAGGGGGAATGCTCTGACCACTGAACTACCGAGATACGCCTGAAGCAATCCAAAGTTTGCATACTAATTTCTTTACAATTTCATACTATATAGGAGATATTGTTAATATTCCTTTAGGTTGCCCCTATATATCCTTTTGACCAGCAAAATGTTATTCTTATGTGTGAATCGAAGAGCAACATTCGGTCTCAATTGCTACACGATCATGAATCATCTTGCTGTAGTAATTCCACACGGGTGTTTGGAATCCCCAAAAATTGAGATTCTCAAAGATTTTTTGATGAGCTATTCCAATTAGTCCCACCCTCTTCTTTCCTATACAGGACAACACGTGCAGGGGTTAGATATCACCCGCAAACGGTGCAGAATATTCCTTCAAGAATCAAGCGGCTCGGTGACTCTTTCCTTTGTCGCACTATTAAGACCTGGAATTCCTTGCCAGCTCACGTGTTTCCCTCTTCCTACGCTCCCGGGTCCTTTAAGCGGGGCGTGAAAAAGCATCTGATGAGGCCTTTAAGCTGAGTGCCACCATTGTTAACATGACACATGTTTATAATGGTAGCCCTCTTTCCTGAAACTTTGCCTTTAGCTTACCATCAGGCGAGGTAACGTAAAATTGACGTGTCCTATATATAAAAAAATAGAAAGATAGTCATTATCATTTTCTTAGCGTTGATTATGATTACATCTGAGGCTCTCACTACGGAGCCCAAAAATGTTGTAAAAAAACACAGTTGTTATTTCAATTTTCTTGCTGACGCTATCGACTGCAGCAACGCGTGCAGTTAATAATGATATATAGAATTTTGCGCGCTACCCTTAATCTGTTGTATTACTCTGTGACGCGACAACACCCTGTACACTGCGCACATCACCATCATCAGCTCATTAACATTCACATGGAGGCTTTTGTTCGAACGCTCCAAGTTATTTTGGTTTCGAACACATTAGTAGGTACTTACATGGGTGAAAATGACACTACCAACACCCTCAAGGTTCTAAAAACATCTTTTCCGTGAAAACTACGGTTTAACCGAAAATCCGAATGAAACGCCTGCGCCAGAGCTTCATCCGTTAATTATCAAGTATACAAGCTAGAATGTGTGGTTGGCTTGGATCTAAGACACCCTAAAGGCTTTTTTCATAAACCCACAGAGTTATCTATATATCTCTATCAAACAGAAACGGCGTGTATGAAAGGGGCTACATTCCGTGGATGCTTATGCTGTGTAATGATCCCCCTGAAGTAGCAAACGTCCATAGACCATAGTAACATCTGCCCATCAGGTAGGCCGTGTGCTTGTCTGCCACATAAGTTATATGAAAATTAAATTGCTTAAGAGAGAAAGCATATGCAAGTTCTCATGATAGCATTAATTCTCACTTTTCTCTTAACAAATTTTACACAAGAAGAATTCAAACCACAAACACACAAATATGAGTCATAGAAATATCATTACGCACCTTAATTCGTTATATAAGTGTTCTTACAACCTACACAGTAACACACTTCACTAATGACTATAAAAACATGACATAAAAATAGTCATTGCAAGTGTCAAAGTGACATTTAAAAGAGTTGGACATAACGCCGAAGTAACATTAGAATGACAGCTCGCAACCTCTGCGCTGTGTCGTGCTCTGAATTGGGTGGTTCGGGATGATGACATAGTATGGGGGACAGAGAATGATTTGAGTGGCGCAGAGAGGGTGGGTTTCCGCGGGCATGGTCGCAGGTTCGTTTTATGGAGTAAGTTTATAAAAAAAAATAATTGTGTCACTATTGAAAATGAATTCCTAGTTTGGATATTTTTTTGTTGACTGTACATGATAATACAAATAGTAAAGTGTATGTGTATATCTGTTTTTCTGTTTTTCACGCCGAAACCACTCAACCGATTTTGATGAAATATGGTCTAGGGGTAGATTAGACTATGAGAAAGGATATAGGCTATGTTTGGTCGCGAAAACCGACGTCCACGCGGAAAAGCTAGTTATAATATTTAAAAAAAAATCGACTTATATAATCATAATCCTTATAGAGGTTTCCCAGTTGCGTCCAATATTTCTATCGCCCCAATACATATAGGTACATATATAAACTATATTCTTACCTATAAATCCCTAAAGGAGCTGGTAGTCGTATATAGAGCAATTTCGAATATCTAAAAAATGTCCAAGTAACTCAGTTGGTAGAAGTATTCCTCCTGCAAGACACTGGTGCAGGTTTGATTCCCGTCTGGACTTTGAGTTTTTCCGACATAAATCTGTAGGAAACGTAAGCATAGTATACTATTGCGTTGGTTAATACTGCTTTCGTTTTAGGTAGGATGATCAAATAACAGTTGCTCTTGAAAAAGCCAAGTCAAATAAAGACAGATATTAATAAGAGTGTTATATGGGTTCCACATTATAGGCTATGGGTGCAAATGAGACGAAGGTTTTGATGAATTTGGATATGTCTGCCTAGGTATTCTTACCGCTGGATTGTAAATCTGTCCTCAGATAATTCAAAATTCAGAACTACCATTCTAGAACACAGGCCTTAATCTCATGTTTACTAAGGATCAGATATCCTAAGAAAGGTAGGCAAATGAATTAAATATAAAAAAAAAAACAAATACATATACAATATGTGTTTAAGCGCAAGGACGGCAAGCCATCTTAGACAGTAGACTACTCTCGAACTACCCTCTCCTTTCAAAACTTCAGTTCATGATACTTTTTACGTCAAGAGCATAAAAAAGGTTATTTTTAGGCAGGTACTTATTCTGTTTAGTACATTAAATGACAATGTTAAGTACATATATCCATGCGTTTTTGAGAATACCTGTATGGTAAACTATATGACACCGCCGTTAAGTACATACGGAAGCACCGAATACATTAATGTATTGATCGAATTTTCCACACAGCTCTTTATGAATATAATATACAGTAAATAGTTTATTCTAACATCCAAATAACAAACAAATAACTTCGCACACATACAAGTCACAGTTAGAATTTAATAGATTGCACGCAGACATATGCACTATCAGGTTTTATAATAACACGTAAAATCATTATTTGATGATTTCGAGGTACGCGATCATTGGGGTGAGGTGGGTGGTGGGTGTTCCTCATCCCACGTCCCACGGCCGTGGGGTCGCGTTGCAGCAGCAATGCAACCCATCCGGCATCAGTGTGACCGGCGAGGCTGGTGACGACGCCGCGTGGACCACCTACGCAACGGCGATAAAACCATCCGCGTTGAAATAAAACAAAAAATCAACTAATAAATAAAAATAAAACATTACAATATTAGAACAAACAATCAACGGCCTAAATTCAAAAATCGAATAACAACAAAAACCAATTTTTGGTATTCGTAATTCGAAATTTTGCGCGCATGCGTACTTCGCAACTTTGCCGCCCGCCGTCACATTCAAGAAATAGTTTTATGCAATAGACGATATTTAGTTTTTTTCCACAACACACCATAATCATAAACTAGGTTTTAAGTGAATTTGTAATCAGTAATAATCAGCAACACTTGAACTCTATAAACTTTTAAAGAACCGGTTTAATTTCTACTGTAAAACTAGTGTTAAGGCAACTGGAGGCAGTTTGGCTCGGATCCGTCGTACAGGGCTACTCAACATCAACGACCATCCGGGAGAAGCAGCCATCAACAAATAAAATAAGGAAGAAGAAGAAAACATCTTATGAGAAGTCCGCGCAGAAGACCATGGCACTATAGACGCGGACTAAAATAAGTTAAATGCGCAAGAGGTTGAAGAAAGCAAAGATTTTATAGCAAATGAGAATCTAGCACAACAAATAAAAACCAGCGCCATTTGACGATAAAGAAACACGTTTTTTCGCAATAGAACAAGTTTTAATTTTATATCAACCGTTATTACAAGAAACCAATAGAAAAGAGAATTTAAATCTTGAGTTTTTTGAGTACATTTAAACAACACTGGTTAATTTTGGAACTTTTATCGTTAATTTAAATTGATTTTTATAAACAAACTCTCTATATATATCTAGTGAAAAGTAAATTAGTGAAAGACTCTGGACCTAAAAGTTAAGGCTAAGTGATATTTGAAGAATTTGGCATCTAAGATTTTGGAAGAAGTTTCGACCAATTTTCATCAGCCGCTTCAGATTGTATGGGTGGTGAAAACAAACTAAAAGAAATAAAATAACAAATTCTAGTGCCTTAAATTGGCCTTAAATTAATAGTAAAAAGGTAAGATAAAATTACTCAAAAAGAAGTTACAAAAATATCTAAATTTTATCAAGTTTACCTACCTGTTGATGCGACTTCTAGATTTCTTTAAATAGTACAAAATTAAAAATAAATTAAAGTTAAGACTTAGTTAAAGTTTACGTTATTTCTATACCTATAACGTTTTATATGAGTATGTATCATTAATGGGCTTAAAATAAGGGCTAAACATACAATAAAAGACAATACAGAAGAAGAGGAAAAAGAGAAAATAGACTTTAAGAAGACAGGAACTCGTATTTAAGACTTAGAAGAAGATATACAGGATATACAACAAACACTTCTTGAAATATACCTGATACTTCTTCCGGAGGTCGTCACACAGGTAAGAAATTAGATTTTATTGAGAAACAAAAATTTACGTTTTCAGCTATGTATATTTTGTTTTTTCGAAATATTTTCGTCAAAATACACGTTTTGGAACGTAGAATAAGTATAATTTTATATGAGAACGTAATTGTACTGATTATGGTCTTTTGTGAGAGAAACCGAGACACGAGTTTCCACGGAAAAGCTAACTTCGGCCGCTAATGGTATAAAATTGGCATCTATTATCTCGCTCGCACTTACTGAAACTGCAACATCATTGTCATCTCTTTCAGGATTTCCTTAAATTCGTTAACATTACCATTTCTTTTTTTAGGCATATCATTAAAAATCGCAGCTACATCTTTATCTTTACCATATTTTATATTTTAAATTTGATATCTACCTTTGGATTCATTTTCTTCGCTTAAGACTGCAAAAAAATCATCAATATCTGTTTGTTTATAAAATAAAGATCATCTGTGACTTGCCCACCGGTAGTATGTTAGTATCGGATGCCAAGAACAGTGTAGAAACATTCACCCTAACTTTCATTTTCGCCAAGTCAAGTTCAGCTTTTCCGATGACTCCGGCGTGCGTATCCTTTGCGCATGTCCGAGTCATCACAGTCATTGCCCAGCCAAATTATTGATCTCGGCCATGTTGAAAACTGCGGGTGGGAGGTGGGAGCGTCATTTACTAACGTGATAGTTTTCACAACGCTCAATTAAGTAGGGTGGGCAGGGAGGTTGCGAAAAAATGTATACATCAATATGGCGGATTTTGTATTAAATTCTATGGGCAACGCCCCTCCTTTGAGGATTTATTGATGGAGTCTGTCGATGGTTTGTTTAATTATGATCCTTTTGATATTATTAATAAAGCTTTTAGGCTTATGGTTTGCTCGTGCAATGATTTCGGAGATATCATTCTATGTGGTATTATTTTAGATGTTATTCTTTGGAAGTTAGAATCAACATCACAACAAAAAGGCAATAGAATAGATTCAATTGTTTTAGCTACAGAAAATATAGATAGTGATTGTTCTTTACAGACTTAAAGCTTAAAATCTTAAGATTTTCTCCATCTTAAAATTTACCTTAACATATTTATTCAATATAAAATTTGCTAATTCAGTAAAGGAGTTGACTTCATGATTAAGAGGTTCTAGATGCAAATCCAAGCATATACAATATCGACGTTCACCTATTCCGTCAATTATGTAGAACCTTCACAATTAGAATATTTTATTACGTAGTTCACTTCCCCTTTTCTTATTTTTTTGTTAATTTAGCTTATACAGCTTATAAGAGAACTACAGCCGCCTGTATCACAAAGTTTCTATCGTCCGTATGTGAGATTGATATGCGTCCAAAGTTCCTGGTGGAGCCCCATTTATACCCTATTGTGGAACGTTTTCTCTTATTTTGTCCATATAACTCAGTTAACCGGAGCATTCCCCTTATAATGAACAGGTCGCGGTTCAAGACCCGTCTTGGATTTTCCGAACTAAATCTTTGGATTTTTTTTATGCAGGAAGATTTTTTTTTATACCACTGAGGTGATAGACAAGTACACGGGGTGGAAGTGTGCAACCCTGGGGGAGTCACACTCGTGCTGCCGAGTTTCTGTGCCGTCAGTGTAGAAGACAAAGCAGGAATAGCCTTTGGTGTTCCCACTGACAGCACAAAAACTCTCCAGTGAGCTCTGACTACCCTACTCACCTTCGGGAACACAACACGAGGTTATTAAGGTCGCGATATTCTGTAGGGCGGAGATACTTCCCCGCAGTCGGATTCTCAATTGGACAGAAATACCATAGATAAACACCTCAGTTCCTCCAAAACTTTATTATATTGTTTCTTTTTTAATTCTCTGCCATAGGTATGTGAAACGAATAAGATTTAACAAGGCCTCACAAGAACCTCTCAAGATTAATAGCTTCTGTAATGTACTAAAAAAATATTAACTGCTAACAATATTTTTTTGTCCATCTGTTAGTTGAATCATTAGGCTTGTCCTTAATGTGATTTTATATTAAATGCGCTGGTTGTACCGCGAGAAAAAGTTAGATTGCTATTTTATTAAGAAATACTTGATATTTCTAGCTGGTACATAGGTACTTACGCTTGTGAAGCTCTGAATGTGGTATTATCTCCCATATTTTTCGCCAACTATCTAGGTTTTTAAATCTACGGGTGTATGGATGGGACATATTTTGGGATTTGGGACAACTTAAGTTGCATGAGTGGAGGACACACCTGCTTATTGACGAATGGCAATGAACACAGAAGCCTATTACAGAATGACAGGGAAAATTTAAGCTGCTTTCCTTTCTAAGTCGAATGGTTACATTTTTCCTGTAAAAGTCGATATAAATCAATGAAAAAAATCAGTGGAATTTAAGTCTTCTCAGGTGACTGCAATATGAGGGTTGGCAGCACGAGTGTGACGCCCCTAGTTTTGCACATGTCCATAGGTTTTAGTAATCACTTCCCATCAGGTGGACCGTGGGCTTGTCTACCACCTAACTGGTACTGAAATAATAAGTCCTGGAACTACCACCCTTTACCCTTAAAAACCGTATATACTTATAATTGCTATACTATAAGTATGTACCACGAGGTGAGATGAAGTCACATCTACGTACGAAATTAAAAAACTTGCTTCCCACTTACTAAAACATATATGTACGTCCGAAAAACATTACCAACCTTTTTTCAACAGTCGGTTAAGTTCACGAAGTTCGATTGCTCCTAACGGGTTCCTAAAAAATAAGTCCTATCACAAAACAGCCCATTACGCTCCGTGTAAAGTGACCCTCACGAGATCGTGGGCAAATGTGCGCAAAACACGAACTGTCGTAATGTAATAAGATGCATTTTTCTTTGACAAAAAGCTGCGCGAACACTGGTAATGGTGTTAGAAAATTGATGCGAGTTCATACAATATGAGGCGGTTACGTGCTCTACTTGTATTCTAGAATAATAGGTAATAAAAAACCTAGCTGAGCGCAAAGGAAATGCTTTATTGGGCCATCTTAAATAAGACCAGAGACGGTGTGCGATTTTCGTCGGTTCGAGTCCGATATACAAGCCGGTCGGCGGAGGACTAGTAGATCTGATAGATGTAGTTTTAGAATCTCCAGTCCCGCTCATTTGAAAGATCACGTTCTCATGATCCACAGAAACCTGTTCTCGGGATAAAAAGTAGATTACTTATGTGCCATTCCAGATTTCACAGATTACGATGGTTTTTTATTATTATTGTGTGTACGCCTATTTTTGGGATAGGCAGATACAGTAGCCCGCCATCTGCTCATATGTTTACAAACTTGTCGAGCTTCGTCCAATGTCATTAGACTTCTAATGCAAACTCGCCAGTTTTGAGTGCTGATGACCTGTACTTTTTCAATAAGTCCGTTCCTACACAGGACAACACGTGCGGGGCTTAGATGTGACCCGCATACGATACAGAATATTCCTTCAAGAACCAAGCGGTTCGGTGACTCTTTTCTTTTGTCGCACCACTAAGACCTGGAACTCCTTGCCAGCTCACGTGTTTCCCTCTTCCTACAGTCCCGGGTCCTATAAGCGGGGCGTGAAAAAGCATCTGATGAAGCCTTCCAGCTGAGTGAAACCATTGTTAACATGGAACGTGTTTATAATGGTGACCCTATTTCCTGAGATTTTACCTTCAGCTTACTATCAGGCGTGATGAAGTTAAATTGACGTGTCCTATATAAAAAAGTACATAATTAAATAACTGATAGGAGGTTGGTAAAGTAGGCTACTATTATTTCAAAACAAATATTAATATACATCCACTCAGATGAAATTGCGGCCAAAACTAGTACACTAATAATTTGCAGTGCTATATGTTAAAGAAGAGCTACTTTCCCACCGTTACCTCACTTTGACACTAAGTTTTTACGCAATGCATTCTTCACCAGCCAACATTCCTATACAACGCGCCGTGAACCGACGGTACAGTTCATATTGACTTAACATAATATGATTATGACTAGTCAGATATCCGTGTGGTGCGGTGAGTAGGGTAGCCAGAGCTCACTGGAGTGTTTTTGTGCTGTCAATGGGAAGACCAAAGGCTTCTCCTGCTTTATCTTCTACACTGACGGCACAGAAAATTTCTGTTCTAACAGGGTCGGCAGCGCGAGTGTGACGCCCCTGGTGTTGCACACGTCAATAGGCCACGGTAACCACTTTCCATCAGGTGGACCGTGTGCTTGTCGGCCAAGTAGTGACCCCATATCATTCGTAGGATGTCGTAAGAAACAGCCAATATCACTACGAGAGAAGAAAAACTCTAAATAAAACCTTGTACCAACTCTAATCAACCGGCTGTCAGGGTGGAAACAGTAGATCAAATTTTTCAAATTTTGGCAGATGCCTATTTCCAGAAGTGGATTTCGATAACATTCATACTAATATTATAAATGGGTAAGTGTATGTGTGTGTCTGTTTGTGGCCTTTCACGCCTAAAACACTGAACCGATTTTGATGAAATTTGGTATAGGGGTAGATTATACCTTGAGAAAGGACATAGGCTATGTTTGGTCGCGATAACCGACATCCATGCGGGCGGAGCCGCGGGCAAAAGCTAGTAGGCTATATTTGGTCGCGTTAACCGACATCCACGCGAGCGGAGCCGCGGGCAAAAGCTAGTTATGAATAAAAACTAGTATTTGTTACACATATCTTGATTGACTAGATTAAAAAAAATTTTAGGACAGAGGTGAAGTCAAGAAAAGACGTATGGATTGCCTGAAAAGAGACAAAAAAGAAGTCACAGAGAAGATAATGGTTGAGCATGTAGATAAGGATTCTTCTCTTCTTCATCCTAACCTTAATTCCAGACGCATCCGAAGCTCTCATCACAGTCTGGCGCTCGCTTTATTCCATCTAACTAAGGGATTTGAAGTATTTCGACATTTTCCATGAAGTCATATCGAGACCAATATACTATCGAGACATACAAGATATGGCAGAGGTTTATTTGACACTTCGCTGACTATAACTTTCGGTAACACGTAATAGAGGCGAGCCTAGTACTGTTAAGTAGGCACTTTGTCAGCGTGTTAATGACATGTCAAGATTTTCAACCATACCAACTTCACCTTAAGGCCTATAAAGCTATTAACTGATCGAGGACGACTTTCGCAGGCTTTGTTCTTGAGATTGTAGGGGTAAGCAGACAGTGTTCTCCATAAAAATGGAAATAAAACTGTCGAATGTAAAAAAATGTATATCGTTTTAGCTACGGTCCTGTTAGCATCAGAGATTTTCTTTCAATCAATCAATCAATTAGCCCACTGCAGTCCACTGCTAGACATAGTTCTCTCCCAATATGCGTCATCCCATACGATCCTCCGCCTTCCGCATCCAGTCCGTCCTAGCCACCTTTTCAGGTCATCGGTCCATCTGGCTAGGGGGCATCATACCCTTCGTTTGCCTTCTCGCGGCGTCCACTCTAGGACTCGTCAGCTCCAACGGCCATTGGTTCTACAGATTTAATTTTGACAGAGATTTGCTTTACAGAGGAGTAAAAGCCTCTGACCTGGCCTGGTCTTTGGTATGCCTGATGTTAGTGGTACAACTATTTAAACAACTATGTATATACAATATCCTAGGTTGTAGTCTGAACTGGGGAAGTCCAGTTCTCTGAATTACCGTACCGACGTACAGGAGGTACCTTTTAATGACTAACAATATTAAGACAATTATTGCTTTATAGCTACATACATACTTACATATAGTTACGCCTTTATCCCCGGAGGGTTAGGCAGAGGTGCATTAACACCCACATTTCACCAATCTGTATTCGGTCCCACGTGATAGGGGGAAATCAAAAATTACTGAAGTGAACTCACTCCAATTTATATCACACACACAAGGATTTTTTTTTTTAAATCAGGAAGCGTTAGGGAATACTGGTAATTTCAGTTATTTATAAGCAATGTTTAAACAACCTTAAACATTGCTTATGAAGACCACATCCTGTGATTTCAGTGGCCCACTCAACTCTAATATTATGAGATGGATTTTAACCGACTTCCAAAAAGGAGGAGGTTCTCAATTCGATCGGTATCTATTTTATAAATGACACACTAATATGACTTCACCTCAGTAGACAATGAGCTGAAGCCAAAGACTCAGGAAAGAGTGTCACTATTACAGACACCAACAATCAGCCTCATTAGATGCTATTTCTCGCTCCGCATAAAGGATCCGGGACTGTAGTAAGAAGGACACATTTGCTGGTGAAGAACTCCAGGACCTTATCAGACTTTTTGTTGCAAAAAAGATAATTCTATTTATCTTTATAAGATCTTTGCAAGCGCGCACATACAAAGACAAGTTAGTCTCTAAAGAATGAACTCAGCTAGTCAAAAAATAAGTAACCTAAATCTAACACAAAACCCGGTGAAAGGACAATTTGCAAGCTCCACGATGACTCACAGTGCGTAGGCGATTGCTAAAGGGCATGCCGGCGTGTATTCTGTACGCCCAAAAATATACAAATTTTATTTTCGAGTTTTAGAAAATAGTAATTAAAAACTTACTAAAAAAATACTCTAATACAAGGGTTTTCGAATCTCTTAGTTGTGGTTAGTGGTTTTACGATTGAGAGGTCCCGTTGTCGAACTCTAGCCATTGCTGAAGTGAACTCACTCCAATTTATATCATACACACAAGCAATTTAAATCAGTAAGGGTTAGGGGACACTGGTAATTTCAGTTACTAATAGTTAAAAAAAAGATTACCAGAAAGAACGACGATACGAAAGGTAGACTAAACCAATCTTCTCTACTAGCTGTTGCCCGCGGCTCCGCCCGTATGTATTTTCACAATTTATAGAGACCTACGCCAGGGAAAAAAAAACCCAATCAGATTTTTCCTACACCAAATTTCTGCTAGATCCATTCACCTGTTTGAGCAACATCAAATTGTAACATCTATCTAATGCAATAAATGAATTTGAACTTGAATTTCAAATTTGAGCGCTCAAACATCTTCACAAACTTTCACATTTAAATTTTTTAATAGAATTTAAAATTAAATTAATTTCAATAGGTATATCATGTTTTATTGTTCATTTAATAAATTAGTTTATGATTAATTTAACAAAAAAAAAACATTTTGCTGAAAGCTTAATTTTAATTGTCAATTTTAATATTTAATCTATGCTATAGCAATTCCATTTTAATTGCTAATTAGGGGCATTAATTTAAATTGTTGCAAAAATATGTTCTGAATACTGGATGGGATGGAATACTCCAATACTAGAGCAGACACTGACTTCTAAAATTATAAGTGTTGTAAAAACTTAACTCATAAAGATCTTTTTTTTTATTAATAAAGAGTTGAGTGAGCTTAAATCAGAATGATAATAACATTCCCAGACCACCAGAATCGGCGCCGAGATCTACAGTTTAGCGCTGAATCTAACACTCGTAGTGTGAGACGTTCATCATAGATGGCGTTAGTAGTAGACAGTAATACACGCAGGCAAAGATTTTAAGTACCAGTCTACTGTGTTAGTTCCTGTTGGAGTAGAAGAGGGCCAGTCCATATCTTTCTGTGGGTGACGTAGCAGGTGAATTAGGAATAGAGCTGTCATCCATCCGACAGTGAACATATAGAACATAACTAAGTGCTGGCTTGAGGGCAATAGTCTCGCCTCCTTTTTTATTTTATTTAGGACACGTCAATTTGACTTCACCTCGCCTGATGGTAAGCTGAAGGCAAAGTCTCAGAAAAGAGGGTCACCATACACGTACCATGTTAGCAATGGTGGCACTCAGATTGACGGCCTCATCAGATGCTTTTTCACGTCCCGCTTAAAGGACCCGGGACTGTAGGAAGAAGGAAACACGTGAGCTGGCAAGGAGTTCCAGGTCTTAATGGTGCGACAAAGAAAGGAGTCACCAAACCGCTTGGTTCTTGAAGGAATAGTCTGCACCGTATACGGGTGTCATCTAAGCCCTGCTCTTGTTGTCCTATGTAGGAAAGGAGAGGGCGGGACCAATTGGAAGAGCTCATCAGAACATTCACCATGGTAGAGACGGTAAAATACTGCCATTATGTGGCACCTCGTGGGGAATCATAGTTGGTCTATGGGTGTAATTAACCCTATGTCTACTCCTTAGGGTCCCATTAGCAGCTAGTAGTAGATTGAAGTAGCTATAAGTTTTCAGTGCGTAAACAAATAAATAGCTACTAAAATACTATTACTTCGTAGGAGGTAGGACATGACGGTATTTCCGTCCAATTTGTGTATAAGTAACATATGTGTATATATATGTAACATAACATAATCTCACGCCTGTATCCCCGAAGGAGTAGGCAGAGTTGCTAGCATCTACATTTATGTTTAGTTCCCAATGTAATAGGTGGCGAGCCTATTGCCATTAACCGGGTACTTATAAACCTGCGATAAATACACAAATGACTACGAAAATCATCGAAAAGTCATTGCTGTGTGCTATCGTAAAACCTGGGATCGAACCCGAGACCTCGTCTCAGCAGTCCATTACCCATACCACTAATGTACTTAGGTTTATGTAAATTACTACTGGATTATATACGTATATATGTGTGTTTGTATGTATATTTTTAAGTTTGTAACTAGATTAATAACTGCCCATAAGTTATTTTTGTTAAGATAATTAAAACATGTCCATCCAAAGGTTGCCTGGAAGAGATCGCTTGTAGCGATAAGGCCGCCATTTGTACATTTTTCATAATGTTGTCCGTACATATACTATAATTTATCGGTGTACAATAAAGATTTATCTTATCTTATCTTATCCGACTGGGGAAGTACATCCGCCCTACAGAATACCGCGGCCATAATAACCTCGTGTTGTGTTCCTGGCGGTGATTAGGGTAGCCAGAGCTCACTGGAGAGTTTTTGTGCTGTCAGTGGGAAGACCAAAGGCTTGTCTTGCTTTGTCTCCTACACTGACGGCACAGAAACTCTCTGTGTTTACAGGGTCGGCAGCACGAGTGTGACTCCACTAGTGTGGTCAGGCTGACCTTGTGATTGTCTGCCACTTCAGTTGTAAGTATATAAAAAAAAGACTCAGACAGCAAACAACGGTGAGAGAGGTCTAAGGAGGTTTTGTGGCAATACTTCCTATTCCGAAGGTTTCTCTGTGTTCTTAGTTACTCGTCTTTTATCACTTCACGTGTATGTAAGCTTGGATATAAGTCTTCAGGCTTACACGGCCGGCGTTGCATGTAGTAGAATATACTGCTTCCGGGCTGTTTGGCCGTGGTCTATGTGAAACTTGCGTTTCAGACGTTTCGTCGATCACTGCGGTCGACATCTTCAGTGGCGCAGGGCCGGGCGGCTGCCACGGCCCTACGCAGAAGCGACTGACACGGCCAAACAGCCCGGAAGCAGTATATTCTACATAAGTTTGGATACTTCACATGTAAGTATTTTTGGTGAGATAAAGTTCGGAATTAGAGGTTTATTTTCAAGAGAGGTGCAGAGTGTAGCCTCCTGAGAATGTTTATTACCTAATGTGATCATGGATACTACAGTCGGTGACAGATCGATTGTGATGAATAAAGTACTCAAAATTATCTTAAATCCTTATTTCCCCCCTCCTGTTGAGTGATTGTTCTGATAGTTGGTACGAACTTATAGTTTGAACACCAATCTAGATATATATTAATCAAAGGTGACTGACTGACTGACATAGTGATCTATCAACGCACAGCCCAAACCACTGGACAGATCGGTCTGAAATTTGGCATGCAGGTAGATGTTATGACGTTACATCAGCTAAGAAAGGATTTTGATTTATTCTGTCCCCAAGGGGATAAAACAGGGGATGAAGGTTTGTATGAAACTTTGTCAATTTTAAACCGATCGGGCTGAGACTTTGCTTGCATGAAGCTACTATGTTGACTAAACACTAAGCGATAACCGACATCCACGCGGGCGGAGTCGCGGGCAACAGCTAGTACAATATAAATTAATAAAACAGTTTAATTTGCTCTTAATACTTTTAGGATATTTTTCAAACTTTGTAGTCAAGATATTTCTGACGCTGACTGTACTATTTAGAGATCAATTCTCCTAATCAAAATCTATTCAAAATTCAGTTCCAATATTGTCACTACCAAATATTAAAAACCATCACAACGCCAGTAAAAATTGTGTAAGGATAAAACCGTTTTAGACATTTTAGTTGATTTTGACAGATCGCGACTGTATTTTGAATAGATTTTTGTGAAAACCAAGGCCTTCTGATAGAAAAAATATTTGGTTTAAAGGTATTTTATTAACTTACAAGATCATGTATATCTTAATTGTCTTAAACTATATATTTTCACAACCAAAGCTCAAACATAGTGCTTTCAATTCAAAAACCGTTCACAGAAAACCGTTCTGAAAAATCTCTATATCGAAATGTACCGTGTTCCCAATAATTATACTACAATATATAGTTCTAACGAAGATTTCTAACATTTGCCGTGTCCTAGAAACGTATATACGCCCACAGACATCCAACATTTCTTTCTATATCTAATACCAGTATACCTATCTAAAATTCATAGCAAAATAAGTGTAAGAGGCTCGCTTCTAAAAAAGCTGCACACAAATACTTATATATCCTTTTAGCATTTTGTACAAAAATCAGCTGTAATATAGAAAATATAAACAACATATTGAGGTATAAAGGAATGGTTTATAAGACGTTTTGGAATGAGCGGCGATTGCGGCAGTGCAGGCCAATGCACGGTGCATACAACTAAGTAGTGATGTGGTTGTGCCAATAACGATAGTTAGTGATGTCAGTTAACGGTTGTTTTGTGTGAGTTGCTATTTTTCATAAATTTTATATTTTTTCATGTTATGTTTTAGATACTAATGGCATTCAATTTACTAATTTAAAAATACTTACGTTAATGTTTCCTTATTTATTATACGAAAAAGCTTAAATATTTATTAAATATAGGTATACCAATATCAGTAAAATCAGTCCCATAATCTAGCTTGAAATGTAAAATATAATGTAACATCAGATACAAAATGCATATTTATAAAATAGTGCAATGCAAAAATCACTTTGCCTTTCACGGTTTCACGAAATAACCACTGAACAGATTTTCATGAAATTTGGTATAGATAGAGCTAAGGAAAAATAACAAGCGCCTCATAGAGCACGGGTACGATACTAATATTTATAACATTCTTTACGGATAGTTGGAGCTCTATAAACCACGACTATAGTTGTGAAAGACAGGGTAGACGGTAGTCGCAAACTGAAAGCTGACCACAACTGTATTTAAACAGGTTTGAATGATGATGAGTATGAAGTTTTGGAAACCTCATTTTGATATTTTATGTTCAATTAGTGAACGCCAAAAAAAGTTCGTTAAAAAGCTAGTTGATAGTTTTTGTAAAATTATTAAATTAATAAATATATAGATAGTTTAGTTTTATAGCTAGATATGCACTAATATGTTGTTTATCCCCTAGAACCCATTTAACAAGCTATGCGTAGTATGGGTTTTGCTATTGCTGTGTGAAACGTCCTAAGCATTATTGGATATTGGTATTCAGCAGCTTCACTAAGCACATTGAAAAAAATGCGTTAAAATAACGAAACTTACACTTAGCAATAACGCTTAGTCTAAATATAACCGTTATAGGAATAGCAGTCTCACGCTCAACGCCAATGCTTGTAAGCGCTCGATATAGGCTAAAACATATTATTATATGCAAGAAGTTTCTTGTACTTACTACGCAAGCATAGGGCTGTTCGTGTTACAATGTAGTAAACGCTATTAATTTCGAACTACAAAAAACCTATTAGAACGAGATGTTAATGTACTTATCAGATTACGTGTGTATTTTAGCTTAATATTGTGGTCCATTTTTCAAGTTTACTCTTTTTTATTTCGATTAAATAACCATAAACGTTACTTGAAAAGCCATTCATAAAAGCATTTGTGAAATATGAAACTGGTTGAGTTAATAAATACTATATGTTACTATACGATACTATATGACCTAGCAAATGTAAAATAAATTAAGTTTTTAGAAATATTAATCGAGCTAGATTTATAACAATAATGGTTCAAGAATACGGAAAAGGCATTAAACTAGGTTCTAACATCCCAGCACAGCCCTACGCCCCGCAGGCAAATATGAACGAATGTAAGTTGACTTAGAATAAGTATGTTCTGCAATCGAGACTCAGCCAGTGTTAGATCATAATGTGTTGAAACAGCACATGCGCGCGACTCTCCTCTAATAAATACAATGAAAATTAAACGATATTATAAGAAAATTTCAAAATAATAACGCCATTTTTGATCTTTCGATGTATTCGCGCCAATTCAGTTTATGTTTTTTTCGATCAAAGCGTCACTGCGCTCGCGTTCCTTTTTCAAAAATGTGACTGACAAAATACTATTTTCGGAACTGTGGCTTTTAAAATGTGAAATGACTTGGTTACTTTATTTTATTTGTAGTAAAAAAATTAATATCTACGATCATTGGCCCGTGAAATTGGAGAAAAAATGCTAAATTGCGTAACGCGGAAATAAAAAAGTGTGCGTCACTATTGTCGAGATTTTGGCGCGCAATCTTAAAAGGAGTTTTATAGAAATTCGAATAGGACTTTAATTTATGCAATAAAATAAATGTGAGTGATAATTTGGACTTAAGTGTTGTGTTGCCCGAATTGTATGTAAGGTCAGATGTTTTTTTTTTATTTCTTGAATTATTTGATACAATATCGCTAATATGTTAAGTTATGTACGTTATCCGAGACACCCACTTATTCCACGATAAATTTCTGAACGATTTTTTTTATTTTATGCGTACGTCCGTAAAAATTTTATATCTAAATTTTCATGTTTCATATTAATGTGTTTTATAAGAAACTCGTTTTCATCATTTATATTATTTTAGATAAATATATTCTTTATGTAATAAAGTATTAGAATCTGAAAAACAACGCTTGATAATGCTTACTTGATTAGCGAGTAATTTGAAGAAAACGATCATATTTTTATGGTGATTTGATTAATCACAGATAGTAATTTTCCTCTTCATTAATGAGCAATTTTTTTCATGAATGCAATTATTTTTCCTTTCTTTTCTTAACTACTAATTATAATTTTCAAATGTCAGCTTTGCGATGTAATTAACTTAGTTGAATGTGCGTGAAATTAACTAAATTAATGAGATATAATATTATTTTATGCATTTCTTGAGCATTTTTGAAATTTCTCTAAAATTGCTTAGGACATATATCTTGGACCCAAAAAGTTTCTTGGGTGACTTTTGAGGATTGCACGGGGTACAACATTGCGGCGGTGGATGAAATCAAATTTATCTATTACAGATTATAAAAATATAATCTGGGCGAACTTGGGCCTCGTTTGTTTCTCGATTTAGATTCAGGATATATTCGAATATTCAGTATTCAATATAAAGTGTTCAAGAAACGATCTTATCTTAGGTACTAAAACGTTAAATATTAAGTATGTATATTATTGAGACCCTCGCAAGGAATAAGAATTTAACTGTTAGAATAAATAATTTATTAAAACTCAAAACCGGCGGGCTGGCAGTTAAATTCTTACGACAGTAGGTATAGAAGGCGACATAGTAAAATAAAAATCAGTGTCTGTAACCATGTGTATAAGTAACTATACAGTGTGTAAGTAGCCATAGCTCCATGGAGAGATTTGTGCTGTCAGTAGGAAGACCAAAGGCTACACTGACGGCACAGAATCTTTCTGGGCTCGCAGGGTAGGCCGCATGAGTGTGACTTCTCTGTTCTTGTACACATGTCCGTAGGCCACGGTAACCATTTACCATCAGATAGGCCGTGTGCTTGGCTGCCACTAAAGTGGTATATTTTTTTTTTTAATAAAGAACTTTTTCTGTTAATACTCTGACTACATGCGCATCAAAATGTGAAAAGCTTAGTAGTTGAAAGTTGTAAATGTCACATAAAATAATTCATATATTATCTTCCTGTGGGTGTCCTAAAAGGCGAGACCTATGGCGGTGCTCCATCCAGCCCGGTAGACATCAATAGGCTCGCCCCCTATTACGTGGGACCGTAAAACAAAGTTGGCAAAACGTGAGTTTTAATTCACCTATGCCTACCGTTTCCGGAATTTACAAGCGTGAATATGAAATTATAACAATGTTATATTCCTGCGTACATATTACATTTCAAAACAGCGAAACACCTATTTTACTTTATTTTCAACTAGCTGTTCCAGCGACTCCGCCCGCGTGCATGTCAGTTGTCGCGATCAAATATAGCCTATCTGTTTTGAAAGTCTAAGCTACCCCAATATCAAATTTCGTCAAAATCGGTTCAGTAGTTTAGGTGTGAAAGCGTACCTAATAGACAGACAGAGTGAATTTCTACAGAATTCTTCCTACAGTCCCGGGTCCGTTAAGCGGGGCGTGAAAAAGCATCTGATGAGGCCGTCAAAATGAGTGCCACCATTGTTAACATGGCACGTGTATATAATGGTGACGCTCTTTTCTGAGACTTTCCCTTCAGCTTACCATCAGGCGAGGTGAAGTCAAATTGACAACAACAAAAACAACAATACAAAACAATACTTCCGCATTTATAATAAATTAGTACGGATTCCGAGCGGATCTCCCTTCCCAGTACAGAATAAAGTTATTGGTAGAGACAAGAAAAGATTATGTGGAAAATCCAACCAAACCACTTGCACGGGGTTTTAGGACATTAAATAGTACCTATGTTAATTTGTATTGTCTGAAGTTCACGCGAATCTCATTCATTGATATAAAACTACATTTTAATAGATTATATCGCAATATATTTGATATAATTTATATTTAACCCGACGTTTCGGCTACTTTTCAGCAGATATGTTCGAAGCATAGTAGCAGCCATAGGCTGCAACCAACACCAACAATTCATCATAATCCGGGTACTTTAAGATAAATCATACTTCAAACTTTGTGGCAACTGCTATTTTAAGTTACCTCGTGACAGTTGGCAGCTGAAAAGTAGCCGAAACGACGGGCTACATATAAATTACTAAAAAAAGGTATAAACGTTTCTTTCCTCCTGTAGCCCCGGGTGAAAAAGCATCTGATGAGGACAACAAGCTGAGGCCTACCATGGTAACATTATTTTTATCCGTGTGGTCATGGAAAAAGAATATAAGTATCACCACCTCATCTCATTCGAAGGTTTCGTAAGAAGCGACTAACGGAAAATACGCAGGCGATATCACTGCAAGAGAAGGAAACCTCGAATTAAAACCCTGTACCAACCCGTCTGGCCAGCGTGGAAACTGTAGGGCAAGGCCTCCCTACATTGGGAGAGGCTAATGTTCAGCAGTGTATAATGATAAGCAAATACACTGGCCTGCAAAACTAAGTATCACACTTTTCAAATGTAATTTTTTTCTTAACTATAGAAGGTTTTAGGTATAAAAAAAGTTTTGTTGCAAATTTTATAGGCTTTAATTCTTAGAAACTACTAAACTAACTTTCAACAAAAATCATATCACATGTAATTTAATTTTTAATAACTGGTATTGCCTCCTCGTGTTCGATTTCAGCGTCGAGCCGGTTTGGCATACTGAACACTAGGTTTCGGAGCCGATTTTGGGGAATATTCTCCCATTCTTCTAAGAGTTGCTGCTATATGCTTTAGTGCCATGAGGGTAGAAGGTGGTGGTCTGCGACTTCTGGCTAGCCTCCCAAGCTCATCCCAGGCGTGTTTAATCGGGTTGAGAGTATCAGCGTGATGGCTTGGCCATCAAGAAGTCCGGATCTCAACCCGATTGAACACGCCTGGGATGAGCTTGGGAGGCAATACCAGTTATTAAAAATTAAATAACATGTAATAGGTACATTTTAGTTGATTTTTTTTACACTAAGCTAAAAATGTCTATTTTCACTGTTTTATCTTTTTTAAGTTAAAAATGTTACTAGTGTATAGTTTACTAGTTACTAAGAATTAAAGCCTATAAAATTTGCAATGAACCGTTTAAAACCTTAAATCTCTACCTTCTATAGTTAAGAAAAGAAATACATTTGAAAAGTATGATACTTACTTCTGCAGGCCAGTGTAGATTGTGGTCCTTCATTAGCTTATCATCTAAGTGGTTTAGGTGTTTGGTGTGGATATTGGGATGAATGGGGAGATCAATCTAATAGCCAATAGCAAAAAGCTCAATAGCACTTATTTTTTAGTCCAGGGCTTCTTGCATCGAATTCACAGTTACAACCCGTACCATCAAAGCATTGATTAATAATGATTTGTGAAATATAAATAGCTGTTTAACCATTTAGTTAATCGAATCGTGAGTAGATACAATTAATCAGTATGATTCGCTGTCGATAAAAGCGGTACATTGGAAAGTTTCAGACGTTATTTATAAGTTGAAAACAGAGCTTCTAAGCTCCGCGTTGATGAAATATTAATATGAAAATTTTTAGGAGGTGGTTCCTTTTTTGTGAGGAAATTACTTCAGATGTCTTCTCGTCGCCAAGTAGAGACGCTACACGCCGTATTCGGTCTGCAAATGCTGGAGTGTAGGATTCCCTAAAACCTCGAACCCTGGCTGGTCCAGGGCCAGCCATGGTATCAAGATGACCTCCTCGGGGAAAGTTTTACCTACATACAAGGCCATATTCACGCCCCTTCTTAGCAAATGGAGGACAGAAGAGATAAAACATACAAACTTTATATAAATGAGATAGAGCACTGCTGAAAGATCTCAGCTTTCAATTAGGTTCTAGCACATAAACCAGTTTCGAAGGGTGAAAATATTCAAAATGGAAGACAGTGGAAAAATATGCTTACCTCGATTTGGATTGTCATCCAACAAAAACCTATTGGGAAACCAACAGGAATCGGCTTTTTGTGACCGCCCACCACTGCATCGCTTTCTATATATTTTTTGTTGTAAATACAGTACAGTCGACAAATGATATATGTATACAAATTTTCATTTAAAGTTTTTTTTTATATATACCACTTAGGTGGCAGACTAGCACACGGCCCACCTGATGGAAAGTTGTTACCGTGGCCTATGGACGTGTGCAACACCAGGGGCGACACACTCGCGCTGACCCTGTTAGAACAGAGAGTTTCTATGCCATCAGTGTAGAAGATAAAGCAGGACAAGCCTTTGGTCTTCCAACTGACAGCACAAAAACTCTCCAGTGAGCTCTGGCTACCCTACTCACCGCCGGGAACACAACACGAGGTTATTATGGCCGCGGCATTCTGTAGGGCGAACGTACTTCCCTAGTCGGACTGCTCAATGTGACGGGAATACCGTCATGTCCTACCTCCTACATACATACAAATTGTACGATAAGAGATTGGTAGTACATTTTATTTTTCCGGGAACCAACACGGCAATGAAACGGCACGTAAATGATATCAATGTGGGAAGCTTAATTGCTAAACATTTGCATATAATTTCAATTCATTCAAAAGTTGTCAGAGAAGATTTTAGCCCGATTTTATTTGCTGGCGGTGGAGAAAGCCCTGCGTGGGATGTCTACCTACTAGATGGGTAGCTGCCATTGCTGGCTATGGTAAAGTGACAGGAAGTTGAGAAGTGGTTGGTTACTTTCTATCGCACTGTTACTTTTTTATTCATTGTTTTAACAATTAATATGTATTCAATCCGACTGCGGAAGTACCTCCGTCCTACAGAATACCGCGGCCATAATAACCTCGTGTTGTGTTCCCGGCGGTGAGTAGGGTAGCCAGAGCTCACTGGAGAGTTTTTGTGCAGTCAGTAGGAAGTCCAAATACCTACTTTGTCTTCTACACTGACGGCATAGAAACTCTCTGTTCTGAGAGGGTCGGCAGCGCGAGTGTGACGCCCTTCTTGTTGCACACGTCCATAGGCCACGGTAACTACTTACCATAAGGTGGGCCGTGTGCTAGTTTGCCACCTCAGTGGTATTAAAAAATCTGAACAAAATTACCTCTAAGACGGGATTTGAACCCGTGATCAAATTGCCTATAAGGGTAATGCTCTGATTCTGTTCTTGGATGTCCGAAATTCTCTATATACAGGGTGTAATCGTTAAGTGTGTCCAGGCGATTATTCCGTAACTATTACAGATATCAAAAAACTTTAAACTGATATCGAAAGTACGTTACCTAATGAGTAAAATGACATCAATAACTTTTTAAAAATCAAACGAGAGGTATCTAAAATTTTGACATTAAACACTCCCATACATTTAGTATGAGATTAGTAGAAAGGTTTTAGTTTCCTTATTTTAAGTGATCTAGTACCCATTTTACCTTAATCATATTTTATGATTACGTATAATATGACAATGATGATTTTCAAATAGATACATGTGTAAAATAATTATCTTAGGTACCACTTGAAATTGGTAATAAACCATGTTTTAATATTGCATTAAGTAATTTGAGCTAACTAAAAAGCACTACAAAAAAAAGATACTCTTTGGTGTTCGTTCTAAATTCAAAACTTTTATCTCGGGTTGTTGCTCTCGCCAATTTATCGTTGTTTTATTAAAATTTGCTTTAATAATCGTGATTGTTTCATTTATTGATTGCAAAATGGCATATTCCAAAAGAGAAAAGAGTAATATGCTAAAAATTGACTACAAATATGATTGTAACAAAAGAGCGGCCATTATCGCCTACAGAAGAGTACCCAGATAGAGAAGTCCCTTCTGGTGTTCGTACCTAAAACCTTTCTACTAATTAATCTCATACTAAATGTATGGGAGTGTTTAATGTCAAAATATTAGATACCTCTCGTTTGATTTTTAAAAAGTTATTGATGTCATTTTATTCATTAGGTAACGTACTTTCGATATCAGTTTAAAGTTTTTTGATATCTGTAATAGTTACGGAATAATCGCCTGGACACACTTAACGATTACACCCTGTAGATCCTGATGGGTTGATGGTCAGGTGAAGGCATTATGAACTTCGTTTGGCGACGGGAACGACACGGGGTGGGTCATTCGACACAACATAAGCATATTTTTGTCTTAATTTTAATTTTGTATCAATTTATGTTTAACAGAAATATTCAAATTCGTTTTTTTAGGTAACGTTCTGACGACCTATGTAGCGGTAGTTTTCAACTATCAAGTTACATGTAGCGGGTTCAAATCCCGCTTAGTGTAAAAATTTGAACGAATGAATTTGGCAGTGAATTGAAAAACTAATTTTAAGGCATGCACGACCTATGTGGAAATTTGTTGAAATCTTTGTCCGTCAGAGGTTTCGGGTTTGATTCCTGCTCGGTAACGTTATTTGTACGTATGAATATGGTAACGAATTTGAAAAGAGAAGCAAAGGACATACAATACGGTCCATCTAATGGTAAGCGGTCACCGTGAACTTAGATCAAGTGTTGAAGCGTACAAGAAAATTGTTTAACTATGTGCCTCACGTTGTTGCCTCTTTCTTTAATGTTGCAAACATCATGCTTTGAATGAGTAAGAGAAATGAACTAAGAGCTGGAGACTCAGACTTATGCCTACATACTTAGACTTATGCCTGTATTCTAAAATGACACTCAGCTGAACCTCGATTTATCTAAGGAAAAATTGTATAGACCATCTGCAAGACAACTTGTGAAATTTGTCAATATGTATACAATCCTTTTCCAGACAAATCGAGGTTCAACCTTTGATTCGTTCTTTTTTATATACTGAGGTGGCAGACAAGCAAACGGCCCACCTGATGGAAAGTAGTTATCGAGGCCTACACCAGGGGAGTCACACTCGTGCTGCCGACCCTGTAAATACTATATTCTATAGGGCGGAGGTACTTCCCCAATCGGACTGCTCAATTGGACGGGAATGCCGTCGTATCCTTCGTTGTAGTGGCATAGATGTCTAACGTTCAAATGTATAGAGTAAGATTTCAAACATAAGTCATAATAAAAATGAAAGTCTTCATAAATTCTTTTAAAATATTATTAAAAAAGAAAGTTCAAACAGCATAAATTGTGAACTAAATGGTTCAACACCGGCTAGCTCGGCAATATATTCACGACCACGTTGTTAGGTGCTCGACTGATGTTAACGATGGCGCATTGTGAAGCATTGCTTCCGCAAGTCGAGTCTATTTAGTTACCTTTTGTAGGCAGTGTTGAATTGAAAGGTATGGTCAATGATCTTATTTCACAAGTAATATTTAATAAAATAAACGGTTTTTGTCGATTTAAATTGTATTGTTATCCGTACTAAAGGCATGTGCAGTCGGCAAAGGAAATACGGTCGCAATTTTCCGTACAAAATTCTATGTAAAGTTGCAACCTATCTTCTTTATCGACTGCACCAAATACGGTTGGATTTGTAGCTGTAGTTGTAAAAAAAAAAATTCAACCCTAATTTTTTTCTAGGGGGATATTTTTATTCTGCTAATCGGGTTTATGGGATAATAGGTAATACCCGCAGGATCCGCGAAATTTCGATCAAGCGTGGAATTCCGAGCCCATCTACGGGACCCATGGTAGCCTATTCCCAGGGTAAATAGTAGCCTATATGGTATTCCAAACTATAATCTGTATTATCCTGTCTGTCTGTCTCACCTAAGTCTATATACATAAAAATCAATGCCACTTTTCGTTGTAATTTTATAACTCAAGAACGGGTTCACCTATCCAAACCAATTGTTTAGGCTTTGTTCGGACTATTTAGTAAATGGTTTATGTGAAGTTTGCACAAAATCGGTCGAGCGGTTACATCCACGCGGGCGGAGCCGCGTGCAAAAGCCAGTATAGTACATAATAACGCTAGTATACAATAAACTAGCTGTTACCCGTGACTCCACCCGCGTGGATGTCAGTTGTCACGACCAAGCATTTAGCTTTTATCATTTGCCTTTTTAGTTTTTCAAGTTCTAGTCCATCTCTGTACCAAATTCTATCAAGATCAGTTCTGGGGAGCGTAACTGACAGACAGACAGACAGAATTACTCTCGCATTTATAATATTATTAGTAGGAATAATTTGAGTGTGAGTCTCCGTTTCGACAAGGTGGTAGATTTTGCTTTTGTCCGTATCTATGTCGGTTTGACAGCTCCGGTTTAGAGCACGTATTTCTTTACCGATTTTCACCAAACTTGGCATACTTACATGTTCTTTGATTTAAAACTAAACTTTTGTCGAGAGCTTTTTTTGATAGGACGAAACATGGGGGAGAACAGGGGGAAAGTTTACTGTTATTTTTTGGCGTAACTTCCAGATTTAAGATAAGAATGAATAAATAAATAATTATTCCACAATATTTCACACAACGCTATCTAAACCCATGCTAAGCATAACTTAACTAGATTGTGTTATGGAATCTAGAATGCGGATAAACATACTTATATTTTTAGATAAAAGCTTATTTATTTACTTTAAAAGTTAACGTAATATATAACAATGGTTTTAAAACTACATTTCTAAATAATAACACAATACTAAAAATACTAATTTTAGATAGTTATAGATACTTATATTTATTTTGTAAAAACATAGAATGCAATGCTTATACAATATAATATTCATGCATACAAATATGTGCACTGAGCGGGAATCGAACGCGCGCCTCCTGTGTTGGCCGCGTTCACTACCGCCAACCCAGAGAGGCTTTCAAGAAGCTACGTATTGTTTTTTTATGGATACCAAATTTGGTTAAGGGTACCAGAAAGATCTGGCTAAGGGTGCCTGCTACCGTTCACAAAGTTATTAGTTATTGACATAATAATATCACCCATCATGGGTGAGTGGCTAGAGAGGCCACACGGTAGCCTCTCGTACCGTTAGACGCAGATCATCACCGGACACGGTAGCTTCGGGCAGTATCTGCATCTGATGGGCATTGAGCAACGCCCGAGTGCAATCACTGCGACGCGAGCGTGAAGTCGGGGCTGCACACGCTCACCGAGTACCCGGCGCTTGAGACGCCGAGGAGCTTGTGGCGGCACTGGGGGTGAGAGTGTTTACGCTCTCCACCCTGCTTGTTGGCGGCTCGGGCGTCGGAGTGCGCATACCGACCTCCGCCCCCCATGAGTGCGGGCCTGAGGGAAACGGGTGGAGCCGCCCGTCACCCTAGCAGAAGCAGGCCACGGCGGCGGCACGCATCGTAGGACGATGCACGCCACCCCATACCGTGGACGAGACGGGGACCGCGTGGTCCCCCCGTCCGACATAACCTCCGCCTCCGGCTCCGGAGTGGTGGATTTAGTGAGTTTGGTGCAATGCCGATGAGGTTTTAGTGGAATCACAATTCGTACACAGTATTTTAAAATGAAAACCATATTTCCTTGAACAAAAGATGTATTTCTTAAACGACAAACAACACTACATTATGACCAATAAAAAAACAGCAACGCTAAAAAAATAACAGCAAACAATGAAAATAAAAAATACTAATCTATTGTCTAATAAATACAACTGGCTATTTACCTCATCTTCTTCACATTAAAATATAAATAAATGGAAAAATTCTAACGCAGTAATCGTATGTAAATAACACACACACGCGTGTACGCTACTCACACATGCGCAGGAGTTGTTACGTAAGGCTATATTAAAGGCAATAAGTTGTTTTGAGTACGTCGTGTGCATACGTGGTAGGTTTGAGGTTGTGTCCATTGTCTTATGCGATAAGAGAAAGGTAGTAAAAGTATAAATAGTAATGGAATAAATCTATCATGGATTTCTAACAGAATGTAGTAGAAATGCAACCTAAAGATAATTATATTATTATTATCGACTCGGTGTTACACGCAAATCCAGACGTATTCCGTTTGATCTGAAGGTATTTCATGAGTGAAAAGTAGCCTTTCTGTTATTACAAGCTATTCGTGATTGAGGACTTACCTAATAAACATTTCCACTTGTACAATGTACAAGACTGCATTTTTATTTTGCTCTCAACCGGTTACATTGTAGATAGGTTCGTAGACTAAAGTATGAGCATGGCAACGCATGGATGCCAGGATTGTAGCTTTTATTTCCGCAAACACCACTATTGTGCTATAAGGAGTTAAAAATTCTCTCCAATAAAACTTTTTACCGTTACAAAATATTCTTTTAAAACAATGGAAACAAGCAAAGCAGTATCAGATAGTACAATTTATAAACGAATTTACATATGTTTCAATAAGGCCGTCAGCGTGGTCAGAAAAATGGCGAACGGTATATTAAATTACTGGGCATTAAGTAGAGAATTCATGGTAATATACCTTACTCTTACTCACTGAACTAATGGTACTTCTAGAGTCATCACTATCAAGCAAGGGTCCTGGTTCCACCCGAAACTTTCAGTTCAGAGCTCGGAGTTCATCAACTTCTTTTGGTTTGGTTATTGTATAGTTTTTTGTACGTGCGGGCAATCCCCACGGATACCTTCCCCTTCACCGGAGACGGGGGGAGGGGAGAGTTTATGTTGGACTCGAACCGACTAAACCGCACGCCGTCTGTGGGTCGTTGTGCTCGGGCTATAATGTACTAGACAAGTATTGCATAACCTCACAATGCGCTGACCTACTCGATAGCACTTACCTTCTTTTTCATTAGAGCCAATCCCAGTTACATCCAGAGCAGAGGGTCAAATTTAAATAGGAATCTGTTCTACATTCAGAATCGCGTTTAATTTGGTTTTATTTACATTTAGCCCGACATTACAGATATTTTTCAGCAAAAATAGTCGCGAGGTTACTAACGTTACTATTCGTCACATAGTTTGAATTATAAGTCATAAGTAAGTAATTAATTTATTGCTCGAATAATGGGTATCCATTATTCATATTCAAACAGTAGGTATCATTCAATCTCGATCTGATAGCAATCTCTCAAATGTCAAAAACGGTATTCCTATAACACAAATTTTCATTGACATCGTGACAGTTTTTGACATTTAGGAGATTAAAAATCGAAACTTGAACTTTGTAGTACCAGAGTAACCCCTCTAAAGTTTAGTTTGATTAGCTTTTATTGGGGCAATTGAACCTGAGTGGTGACGAATAAAATTAAATAATAGTGGTATCCCCACCCCACCTCATCCGAAGGGTGTCGTAAGAGGCGACTAACGGAAAAATACGCTGACGATACCACTGCGAGAGAAGGAAAACTCGAAATAAAACCTTGTACCAACCCATCTGGCTGATTGATAGATTGATTGGAGCGAAAGTTGATCATCATGCAGCAGGTATACTGATGTGGCTGGTACCCAAAGATGTTGGTAGGACCCTTACTTCTTCATCCTAGTGTTAATCCCAATCGCATCCGAAGTTATCAACTTCGAGTCTGGGGTCCAGTTTTACCAGTCCAACTGCGGATTTGGCTAAACTTCAACATTTTCTGTGAAGCGACTGCCACCTGACCTCCACAACCCAAAAGCAATATCGAAGCATTGCAGTTAGAAAAGTAGTTGGACTTTTGAGGGCTTCAACTACCCGTAATGACTGCCATAGATGTTTGTATGGCAACCGGGGCCGATGGCTTAACGTGCTCTCTGAGATACAACCAGACCAATGCAAATACCCATATTCATACATACAAATATTTGCACTGAGCGGGGATCGAACCTGTGCCTCCTGCGCAGTGGCCGCGTGGTGTGGCCACTGAGGCTGTCCTGTTAGTAGGACCCTTACATCCATATAAACATAATCAAATGAAACAATCTTATATCTTCAATATGGCATTAGACCACACAGAACCTGTATTAAAAACAAATTCTAGGTGTTATTGAATAATTTCGTTTTATATGCAGTTGACTGGTTCAACGGGTTATTTATCAGAACATTACATTTACATTTTTCTCGGTCACATTTTAATAAAACTATGGTCGTAAAGATGCTGACGGTGTCATCATCATCATACAGTCATCTGCATAAAATATCGACAAATTGACATAACAAATCGTGCTATTTCGGATGCTATGCCGGACTCCAACCGACTAAAATACCCTCACGTGCCGCCTAATAGCCTGCGGTTGGTAGTCCCAGGTAAGCCTCACCTGGGAGGTTCGGGTGTTATCCCGCGTCTATTGGGCGTGCGTGATCTCTCACGTCACGTTGCCGTCATGGGCCTGCTTCTGTAAGGACGGTGAGCAGTCCACTCACCGTCCTCAGGACCCCGGTCATGGAGGCCGATGGTCTCGAGCGATAAACAGACTTAAGTTAACAACAACAGAACGGTAACAGGTTACAAGTGTTTCCATGTGAAAAACATTGCCCAACGCGCTTACTTCAAAAGCCCGCTGAGCTTTCGCAGTTCCCCTCCAGGGGACATGGAAACTAGAAGGAATTAGGTAATGCAACTCTAGCGCACACTCCCCAAATCGAAGTGAATCCGATAAAACATCGAAAGGCAACTCTGCATCAATATTCAAGGCTCCGAAGCTTAATCTTGTATTAAAGTCCCTTCTGATAGCCCCGGCCAGAGGGAGCGGCAGTGGTTATGTCAGACTCGCACCGACCAACCGCGAATAGCACATCATTGTTGAGGAGCTTCTTACCCTTCTTAATCCACTAAAATACTATATGAATGATCCGTGTGGTGACGGAGAAAGTATACAAGTACACATACATACCACACGTCTCATTCAAAGGGTGTCGTAAGAGGCGACTAGTGGTAAAATACGCAGACGATACCACTTCGAGAGAAAAAAAAAACTCACATTAAAACCCTCTACCAAGCCGTACTGCCATCTGGCCTGCGTGGAAACAGTAGGCCAAAGCCTCCCGACATTGGGAGAGGCCTATGTCCAGCAGTGGACTGCGAAGGGTGTCGTAAAAGGCAACTAGTGGTAAAATACGCAGACGATACCACTGCGAGAGAAAATAAAATCACATTAAAACCCTCTACCAAACCGTCTGGCCTGCGTGGAGACAGTCGGCCAAAGCCTTACAACATTTTGACAGGCCTATGTCCAGCAGTGGACTGCGAAAGACTTTTTTTATGTAGGACATGTCCATTCCACTTTACCGGGTCTGATGGTAGGCAGAAGGCAAAGTCTTTGGAAAGAGGGTCATCATTACATACACGTACCATGTTACAATGGTGGTACTCAGTTTGACGGCCTCCTCAAATGCCTTTTTACGCCCCGCTTAGAAGACCCGGGAGTGTAGGAAGAAGGAAATACGTGAGCTGGAAAGAAATTCTTAATGGTGCGGTAAAGAAAAAACTTTTTTGTTAAACGGCTAGGTGGTAGGACGACCTCATCAAGGTCACCGGGAAGCGCTGGATGCGGGCTGCTTTAGATCGGTCGTTCTAGAAGTCTATAGAAAATGCCTATGCTTTGCTACTATGTGTGGCTGATATGATGATGATGATGTTGATGAACGGAAAGAGTCTAATTGATTAACGATTGATAGACTACAACCGTGAAGGTAAACTACCCAATTATATAAAAAGCTATATTTCTCTTATATTTACAAACGGTCTAGCTTGCGGACCTACCCAGTATTGTGTCCATTTTCCAATAATCGTTGTGCTATCACAACATGCCATTGTTCTAGCCAATGTTTGTGACTTAAAAGGCACTATAAAAGTGGTGTTCTACCTGTCTTTGTACAATAAAAGCCTGTAATGAATGCTTTGTTTCTAAGTTTTTTTTTAAGCTAAAGTTATCTATATTACTAACAAACATTTTGACGACAAAAAACCAACATATAGCGTTTGTTCATATTTTATGTACCCAAGAACTTGGATACATAAAATATGAACAATAAATAACTTTCATTTCAGGCATGAATCATTGAAATTCGTACGGTGGTTCAGAAGATATGAGTTAATAAAAAATATTACAAACATACATACCTATGATACGTGCGAAAAACATAACTCTTCTTGGCAGTCGGGTAAAAAAAACAACTGAGTTATCAATATAGGCGAAATTTCGTGTATATGGTTGGATATTTTGTTGCAAAAACGGCTGAACGAGTGTAACTGAAATTGAATACAGGAAAAGACTATGGGCTAGAATTGCAAATAAACTACTACTTATCCCTATTTTTCGTGCAAAAATCCTTCAAGTTTTTAATACAACTGAGATGGCAGACAAGCACACGGCCTACCAGATGGAAAGTGGTTACCGTGGCCTACAGACGTGTGCAACACTAGGGAAGTCACACTCGTGCTGCCGACCCTGTAAACACAGAAAGTTTCTGTGCCCTCAGTGTAGAAGACAAAGCAGGAGTAGCCTTTGGTCTTCCCACTGACAGCACAAAAACTATTCAGTGAGCTCTGGCTACTCTACTCACCGCCGGGCACCCAACACGAGGTTATTATGGCCGCTGTATTCTGTAGGGCGGAGGTACTTCCCCAGTCGTACAGCTCATTTGAATGGAAATACCATCGTGTCCTACCTTCTTGAAAATCATCTCCTCAAATGCAGCTACTTTTTATCCCTGGAATGGCTTCTAATGGGTTGCCAATACGGGATCTGAATTTTACGTGGTTAAAACCGCAAGCAATAACTAGTACTAGGTGTTTAAAAACCTAATTAACATGCCCACGATGCACATTAAATTGCGCAAATAAAACTAGTCGTACGAGTTGCGAGCGCATATTTTTCTAAACTAACTGTATTGAAGTCTTTTCGATATGTATCGGATAACTGTGTTACTAACCGTACGATAGATTTTGAATACTTAAAAAGTGTAGGTCACATTGATTAGCTATAATATAAATTATATCTTGGAAACTACCCGGTGGTACAGTCAGCAAAATATCAATCTTGACTACCAAGTATGAGTTGTTTGACATGATGGCGACAGCTACTTTTTATCACTGCACCGCTCGCCATAGACAGGGAGTTCATCCTCACACATTGCGATCAGAAATGGTGCGAGCCGTGCGGTACGAAAGGAACTTCATCCCACGCACGCTCAAGCTGTGTAACGAGCTCCCTGCTGTGGTTTTTCCAAGCGACTATAATATAGGGTTCTTCAAGAAGGGCATTAGGTTTCTTTAAGGTCGGCAACGCGAGTGCGACGCCCCTGGTGTTGCACACGTCCATAGGCCACGGTAACCACTTTCCAACAGGTGGGCCGTGTGCTTGTCTGCCACCTAAGTGGTATAAAAAAAAACAATCGCATGGCATAGCTATCTTTTTCTTCGTCTTAGCGTTAATTCCGGTCGCTCACAAAACTTTCACCTCAGAGGCTGGTGTCCGCTCTTTGCAGTCAATCTGTGGGTTTATCTAGACTTTTGCAGTTTAATATGATCGCATGGCATAGCTAGCATTGGACGCCAATACTCCAATCTTGGAGTACCTCCAAGAAAATCTAGTTAAAACGTAAAACATCGGTATGGGGGGCGATTTACAAGTTTACTGTATTTCTAGTTCGACTGGATTTTAATACTGCGTTGATAGAAGCCAGCTGTAGACTTTTAGCCATATAGTTTTGGGTATACTGGACGTTCATGATTCGATTTCAGTTTATACTTTATAAGTACATACCTATAATAAGTACCCCTTGAATAAATCGCCATTCGTTTGGCCGGCGTATTGCAGAATTGAATTATGTCTATTTTCTAATACGACTTAGTTGGCAGACAAGCACACAGTCTACCTGATGAAAAGTAAGGGTAACCATAGGCCACGGTAACCACTTCCCATCAGGTGGGCCGTGTGCTTGTCTACCACCTAAGTGGCATAAAAAAAAATAAAAAAAAAAGTAGTCACCGTGGCCTTTGGATCCAGGTAGATAGCCCTGGGTTGGCCAGGGTGCGACGGCTCATTACAATGACACACAGAAATCGTGCGTTTTAGTCGGTTCGAGTCCAACATAACCTCAGTTATAGGCAAAACCTCTTTAGTGATCTCTGGCTAACCTACTCACCGTCGGGAACACAGCACGAGCTTATTGTGGCCGCGTTATTCTGTTCAGCTGCATGGTTCCCGGTAGAGTAGAATTTGGGCCACCCCCTCTCTTCCCGTGTGGTGGCGTACAAGGTGACTAAGGGATAGGGCTGATTAACTTCAACATCAGACAGATATGTACAGCCCAGACTCAGCCTCAGATGCATGGCTCGAGTTAACAATAATGCCTGGAATACGGCAATAGGCTCACTCCTATTATGTGGGACCGAATACAGATTGGTGAAATGTGGGTGTTAATTCAGCTATGACGAACCCTCCGGGGATAAAGGCGTGATTATAATGTATGTTATTCTGTTCTATTCTATAAAATATATTCTATTTTACAAACGTATAAGCACTATCTAGAGGAGCTGGTTACCCGGGTATTGTAATTCAGCAGTATTACACCGCCTCTGTCATAGCAAGTGATCATATGATGGCTATTATTTTATTAATACCCGTGAAATGGCAGACTAACACACGTTTTAATTAGGCCCACTCACACCTTCCCCATACAGAACAACGATTGCAGCGTCGAGGTACTTTATTTTCAAGTGGAAATCCTCAGATACCCCTAGAGCGAGGACGGTTGTATCGGACTCGAACCGACTTAAACTGCGCATCGTCTCAGATCTTCAGACTGTAAGGTATCTACTTATCACCCTCTATTGGTAAATTTTATTCATGACCTGACGGTTCGATCTCTTTTATTAGTCCCACCATAAAGAACTGGAATTCTTTACCAGAGCAAGGTATTCTTTCTTCCTACAATACCGGTACTCCTAGCACGAACAACTATCGTAATCGTATCGTAATTTTATCGTAATCGTATCGTAATCGTATCGTAATCGTATCGTAATCGTATCGTAATCGTATCGTAATCGTATCGTATCGTAATCGTATCGTCATCGTATCGTCATCGTATCGTGGCCGGCTTCACATACACACAGGTTCACAGTAGGCAAGCGGCCAATCACATTGCTCCGTTCTCTCAATACGATTACGATAGTATTGTTCGTGCTTGGGATACTGGTCGCTTAAGCAAAGGCCACTATTGTAGCATTACTGGTACACGTACATCTATTTATAGTGGTGTCTCTAATTTTTGAGACTTTATTTATTTAAATCGATTAAGATAGGAAAAAGTGAATCGCTCAGGCGGGACTCGAACCCGCGATCCTTCCCTTACAGGTGTAATGTTTATTATGCACAAATCTAAAAATTAATATAGGTACAAAGGAGCACTTAATACCATGGGCATTTTCTGCCAATCAACTTCAGGGTTACATAGAGATTTGTCGAGTTAGATGGTCGAAGTAGCGATCTTTACTTTTAGCTTACCATCAAGTGAGGTGAAGTCATATTGAGGTTACAGCTCGTATGTTAAGAAGCACCTTTTCTTGCTTAATTGTAGTTGAGTAACTTAAAAATGACTCACAAATAACAGCTCTATGCATTTCGCAAATTGATAATGTTAAATGTCCTGTCAGGATGTTGAAATGAAGCAACCCATCGTGACACTGAGTGCACGCTCGCTAATCAACTGCGGGGCGGTTCGCAGACGCTAGGTGGCGCCACGTGCAGGGAGCACGAAACTGAATATTGATGGTTGAAAGTCGTAGTTTACGATGCGATATATAGTCATAAAGCTATTGGAATAGTGGAATTTAATTATGCGGTTAAATTGTGAATTGCCCCGAACAGAAGGCTTAATTCTTCTATTAAAAATATGTTCAAAATTCAGTTTTTCAATATCAATCTCCTAAAGTACCAAAATCAATCACGATTTCAATGAAAAGAAAACAGGAATTGTCTTGTATCGAATAAAAATTACTTTAATCATTTTTGCATCGATTTAATGTCAAAAACGATCACCGTCACTGGCTGTTCTTTCTCTAATATTGTATTATACGAGAAAAACGTATGATTTGATTTTGACAGATCAAAACTGAATTTTGAAAATAATTTTATTAGAAAAATTGGCTTTTATAGTTCTTTTTGGGTGGCTTCGCACCACGTGGTTGCACTAGTGCTTATCGCCTAATGTATATTTAAAGCCCCTCTACAATACAATTAAATATAGTAAATATACTTATATCCGATTGTTTAAAAGACCATGTCAATTAAAAACCTATTTTATTCTATTGATGTCATAATCGTGGACGTTGGTAATCGCCTAATAAATATAAAAAAATACGAAAATACAATAAATGATCGCCAGGAAAACCAAATTTGATTTCAAAAGTTATAAAGACATCAGGTATCACCCTAAACTCTGTTACGTACGTAAATGTTTTAGCAAGTGCGCACACGCACATATGATTCTGTTTGGTGTGAGTGAAAGATACACACATACTGACGCATCACGTAAACCAATGTTTGGCTGCCGTGCCAAAAAACACAAAGGAGTTAAAAAGGAAAAATAGTCTTGATACTTTTGAAAGTCACTTATTTTTCTGTCAAGGATATCGGTTTTAACGCCATCTATTATAGTGTTGAAGTACTCGTTTACTAACGTCAGTGGTTGTATAGGTCCTCATCAAGATCTTCGGTCGAAGTCAACCTCAACTACGCAAGGCGGTACCTCTGCTCATAGATGAACGACGTTTTCTTCTCGGAGTGACTATGTCATACACTTCATACAGCATACAGTATCTACTCACTTAAAAAGCCAGGCGTGTGCTTTGATACTTTTGAATCCAGATTGGCGCCTGGATATAGATCCATACTCAATAATATTAATAATTATGTTAGTACTAAGTACTACAACGATTTATGAGATAGTGAAATGTAACGAAAGGAACACCTAATAAATAAATTCAAGACGCAAAACAAATCGTTTTAGCGGTTTCTGAGATCATGACGTATGAATAAATATATACACAAGAAATTGCTCTTTTACATCTACTGAGAAGTTTTGAATTGCACTATTAGATTTTCACTATTAGAATTCAAAGTGAAACTTAACAAATGTAACACTCTTACTCTTGATTGTGTATCATAAAGAGGGTCACACTTCTTGTGTAACACATACGTAGTAATATTTTTGTCATACAGACACAATTATCAATGATAACGGTCGTGACTATGGTTCCATCAAAATCTTAGGGGTTCAAGTCAGCCTTATCTGCTAGATAATGTAGTTGCTGAAGAGTATGATGTGTGAGGCCTTTATGAAAAGGTGCACGAGGCTTCCTTCGAGCCTGGGAGGTCAGCAGCAGTTGCTCTCACAAAATATTTATCATTGAAATAATTAGTTGCTTAGCGTTACTCGATATTATTTGTGAAAACTTGAAAATCAAGATTTGGTTATAAGATGGCATATTTACTCCGTATGTACTGTTAATCAATACGAAAATATAGTCATAGTTAATTATTTATAACAACCTTATCCTACCATAAAATGCAATCGGAGGTTAGCTGAGGCCAAATGTAGCGGTTAATGTGTTAGACCAAAGCATAAAGTAGCTAAACACGCTAATGATTACAAAGTAGCTGGTTCTCATATTTTGTCTTTCACCAGATACTTGGAACAAACAGAGGCATCGCTTAGTGCTAACGGTTACTTATTATGCTAAGACAATTGACAGTGATTACTTTTTTACTGACATTTTAAAGAAAAAGTTTTATGTTCGTTGCGCGTTCTATGGCAGCTATAGTAAAATTGTGAAAAAAATATGCCCGAATATTAATGGTTTATTAAAAACTAAAAAGCTAGTATAAGTAAGTATGACTGAAGTACAGATAAAAAATATCCTGCAACTACATGTACTACATTGTCTTTATATATGTAATCTGTTAAACAGATATTGAAGAAATATAAATACATAGTTTTAATGCAACCTGAAAGTAGGTTAACGTTCAAACCACATTATTAACGATAGAAATCCGTAACCCCCTGAGAACATATCTACTGTAACTTTTATTTCCAATAATGATACCGATAAAAATATTATACCACTTTACTCAAGTATTATCTACTTTATTCTAGAACATAAACTTATTCAACTGGCTAAGTACTTTTTACAGGCAATAATTATATCCTCACGCTCTTTAAGGAGCAGAAAGACGCCAGGGAAGTGATTTACTATCTAAGCTATGCAAACAGTACGCACAGTGAGCTTCGACCAACGCATGCTTAAGATGTGGAATAAACTCTCTGCTATAAGCGACTACAATACGGAGTTCTTCAATAAGGCCATTAGAAGGTTTCTATAGGTTCGGAAGCATTAGTGTGATGTGATGCCCCTGATATTGCACATGTCCGTAGACCACGGGAACCACTTTCCATCAGGTGGGCCGTGTGCTTGTCTGCCACTAGAGTGATAAAAATAAATCCAGTAAATGAACTAACAATTATGACTCTATGTCATAATTATTTAATATAAAATAATTATTAGTCGACAACAGTTGTTATATACGCAAAGTGCTACAAAAATATTCTAATTGTGACGGTACAATACATCTCAGAAATTCATACACTTTTAGTACCCAGCAATATTTTTACTGTCCAAAAGTGCAATCTTAACTCATTATAATATATAAATACCAGAGCTAACTGGGTGTTAGTGAGCTTCTAAGGAATCATGTTTATTTATAGTAAACCAGTTTCTCTGTCCTCTTTTAATATTAAAAATATAAACACCAATGTTACTTAGTTGCTAGTTTACAGCGAAGGGAAGGAAGTAGGTTTTATAGTACTTCAGCGTAATGATGTATGACTTGTTACTTTTATCACAAGTTTAGTTGCGAGAAAGTTGTATAGTCATAAAAATATATTCTACGATTAATACTTTCTTTATCTCCTAAAATAAAACAAGAACATCGTTACAACAATAAAATAATTATTCTGAAAGATATTTAACAATCAATATATTAATGTAACCGAGAAAGTACCAAGATCACTAGAGCGCGCAGCAATAGGAACAAAAAGTTGCGAACTCAAAAATAGAACGCCAAAAAATTTACATTAACGTATATTTTGAAATCTGACGGCGCACGTGCGAGCCAATCATATTCATTCTACACAGGTGTGCGTGCGTCTATTAGATACAATTTTTAACGGTTGTCTAATATCTATGTGTGTGCTTATACATATTTCATGTTTTTATGTGTGGCTATGTAAATTTTCATAGGTAGTTTCATAGGTAGTTACTAGTAAATGTGTTTTATGACAGAATGATAAAAAGGAAACTTTCTTACGTATTTATCTGTCCATTAATAATGATCACTCGTCTTTTATGTTGCCATTTGTATTTTATTATTCTACACAGATGCGCTTCTAGTCTGCACAAACGCTTTGAATATCGCTTTTATATCGAAATAACTGCAATTTGACCTTCTTAACACGGATAAGTATATTTTTGAGATTTGATTAGCTTTTGGATAATTGAAATAATGTCTTAGTGATTATTTTAGGTTTCAACAAACAGCCAATACAGTAACATAACAAATCCGGTTGAACACCAAAATTTATTCAATACTCTCCATCGTGTAGGTAAGTACCTAAAGCTAAATGAAAGGTCAATTTCATAAAAAAAAACATCACGTCAAAAAAAAATAAGGGCTTTCTATACAACGGTATCTAAATCTAAACTTAGCATTATAGCTTAACTGTTTTGTGTTTTGGGTTCTAGAATGTCGACATACATTCTTATAACTACTACAGTATGGAAACATTTTTCGTTTTCCATGGGTCATATTAAGCGGGAACGTAAATCCGCAAGTTAAATTGTGTGTATAATGCAACTGCTTATCCCTTCAATGATATACGTGCTTGAGGTAACATTTATATGTACATAATCTGTGTACGATGTAATATTATATTGAAGCTGTGTAGGTAATATAAGCGTAGCTGAGGCTTAAGTAAACCTTTGGTCCATAGCAATAGTGAAAGTGAGCGACCATTTTTATGTAAGATTCCAAATGGAACTAGTTTTTGCTAGTACGGTCTGCATCATAACGAATTTCACTAGCAAAGTACTCAAAATGAATTTAAAACCTACTAATAATGTTTATACCAAACTGTTTTATTGATTTAAATTGTATTATCGTCTGAAAAGGTGTGTAAGAAATTTCAGAACAATCAGTCAGCAGGAAGAAGGGGGAATACAATTTTCTACGAGCAGGTCATGCTCGTGAAAGAGGCGGCGGAGTGGGAGCGAGAGAGAACTCTCCCACCCAAGTACCGCACTCGGCGACTGGCTTGGGAGCCGCCGAATGACCATCGGCTTCCATGACCGGGGTTCTGAAGACGGTGAGTGGGCTGCTCACCGTCCTTACAGAAGCATCCGACCCCCCCTCCCCCCTCCCCCTAGACGCGGGATAACACCCGGAACCCCTAGGCGGGGCCGCAGCCCTAGGTCTGTTGGTAGTCCTGGGACATCCTTCAGAGGGCTAACCCGGGGCTACCGACCGCAGGCTATTAAGCGGTACGTGAGGGTTTTTAGTCGGTAGGAGTCCGGCATGATCCATGAAGGATTTTCCCTCACATTAAAAAATAACGGGGGAGTGCAAAGGTATTATGTTTTTATTTATTTGTTAATGATGTGTTCACTTCTATTAATAAAATGAAATAGTTTTTCTTTTGAATTAAATTCTTAAGCATGTTTCATGCTAAATTTTCAAATCGAATTAAAGAGAAAAAATTGAATCGGTCTGGGCGGGTTTTTTTTTCTCTTTCATTCGAAATAGTTCTTGTTTAACAGTACAGCACTGATTTATCTTCTAATATATAAAATTCTCGTGCTACAATGTTCGTTCCCATACAACTTTGAAACAACTGGACCTATTTTTATAAAATTTTGTGTGCATATAGGGTAGGTCTGAGAATCGGCTACTATCTATTTTTCATACTCCGATCCGCGACAACCGACATCCACGCGGGTGGAGCCACGGGTAACAGCTAGTAATATTATATTATTAAGATCTTTCAGAGTACTTTGCTGGTTAAGATCGATCTGCTGCTGACTGTACAAGTCAGTGAGCCAATCAGCATCACTATACATAACACAAACTGAGGACGAATACTCGTAATATATTCAAAATTAAGTCTCGATGTCAATCTCCTGAATGTCCAAAATAGTATTTCTATAACACTAACTTTCATAATCGAACATGAAATGACATCGAGATCGTTTTCGACATTTAGTAGATTGAGATTAGATCGAGACTGAAATTTGAACACAATCTGTTCAAATTAGAAAAATTATCGTTCAGGTTTGAATATCAAACATGTAAAATATTGTAATTGTCAAAATCATCACAGCATTAGTCTAGGTTGCATACAAAGATTGTAATTAATTAATATATTGTATAATTTAATTTATAATAATTAATAATTTAAGATCCAGGAACCGGTCTCCTATTCTTTCTTATAACTTGCCTTATAACGGCTTTTTTGGGAGCAAGTGCTGTGTGAGCTCCCAGTCCTGAGAGGACAATTTTTATTTTTAATTTAGTCCCTCAAGGGATCCAAAAGGAATCGCTATTCCACCTCAATCTCTAGGGGACCCTCTTTTAGAGGATCGTATCAAACAAAATTATCACTTCCACATCCTGTCTTATGTTATATCTTATTCTATCTTGAAAGAGTTAGGTGAAAAACACATTATACTAAAAAGCTTTACATGATGATTCAAGATGTTGATGATTCTCATGAAATAACAAAGATTCGAACGGAAAGTTTCATATATGTACTTTTCATTTAGGTACGTTTTGCTTTTTTCATCCGGAGCATATCGCGAACTGAGCCAAGAGCAGTAAGTGCATACAAAAATACTCTAAAATTCAAGGCTAACACTCGGTAAAAATAACACCAGTGCATTCACGATGCGCCTTATGTACTGGTATAATATCTATAGCGACATTTAGAGCAGCTTTGAATTGAATAGCTGCAGATTTTTATGCAGCTATTCAATTAGCCCACCGCAGTCTTCTGCTGGACATAGGCATCTCCCAATGTGCTTATTCTGTGAGCTATGTCGGTAATTTTAGTTCTTTGTTAGATGACCTCTTTTCGAATTCTATCCTTTAGAGATACTAAGCAAAGCTCACTCCAATGCGTGAAGTGAATCAACTCTCACAATGACATTAGAGCTGTCATTTATCTGTCTTTAAATGTAGTTAAAAATCGAGAGTCAGGACTGAGTATTGTTATAGAATAAGGGTCTAAAATTTGCCGTGTTGGCTTCCCAATGGGGTAGAATAGGTCCTACCCAATCTCTTACCGTGGGTATCGCAGCAGGCGACTATAGGAAAGGGCTGTTGTACATCCGACAGTTAACGTATAGCCCATGACTAAGTGACTGCTTGACGTCGTCGATAGTCTCATAAATCATACTTGGCGAAATGTGGATGTTAATACACCTGTGTCTACCTACCGAATTTATAGGTGTGAATATAATACCATATGTATGTATAATAAACTAACGAATAAACTAATGATTATCATTTATGGGAGGTGGAATGGACTGTCTGGAAAATATAGCTGGGATAGATTGACTGCGGAAGGCGGAGGATCGGATGCTATAAAATAATAGAGAGAGGCCTATGTCCAGAATTTTTACATTGGGATGGGTAGCCGCTTGGGGGTATTAATAGCACGTTAAAAGTTAAAAAGTCGTTAAGTCAACACGGAGGCTCAAACGAGTGATCTGAGCAACCCTGTCTACTGTGCTGTGCCCTGATACTAACCACTATTTAGGGTTGGGGGTTCAGATGGAAGTCACTCTCAATATAGCCGAAAGAAGAAGCCTAGAGCTTCTTCTTTCTGCTGGACCCCAGACTCTGAGGCGAAGCCCTCGAATAAGACCAAGACTAACGCAAGGATTTTCTCTTTATACCTCGGAGGTGACAGACAAGTACACGGTTCACCTGATGGAAATTACCGTGACCTACGGACGTGTTCAATACCAGGGGAGTAAGACACGTGCTGCCGACCCTGTAAGCAAAGAGAGTTTCTGTGCCGGCAATGTATAGGACAAAGCAGTAATAGCTTTTGGTCTCCCCACTGACAGCACAAAAACTTTCCAGTGAGCTCTGGCTATCCTACTCAACGCCGGGAACACAACACGAGGTTATTATGGCCGCGGTATTCTGCGGATGATTATGATAACCAAAAGGTCACGAAGAATTTCAAAAGACGTAAGTCCAAACCTTGTCTATCTTACTTTAATTTCAGACGAATATTAAACACTTATATGGTCAGAAATAATAACCGCGGCATTTCTAACAACCACACACGAGTATCATTGAACAATCGAGTCATTTATCACCGAACCAGCCGAAACCCAATTACTTTTCAATAAGCATTAGATACTTTTGATTAATTCCTTTTTGAGATTAGATAAGGTACACGCTTCTTCAAAAACAGGTAAAAGTTTATTGCCAATCGTTTATATTAAATCAATTAAGATACTTTCAGATAATACAGGATGCTGTTTTAATAACTCCAGTGGGTGTTTGTGTGTGTGGGAATTATGTGTGTGGTCCTGTGACTATGTGTATGAACAGTCCTGAATTAAAAACCCCGTTACTGGGCTTGAACTTCCATTATAATAGAAGCAAAATTGCTTCTATTATAATGGAAGTTTAATGAAAATTTCGACCTTATTGACATGACATGGTATTGAGTTTTTATTCTTATATTCGTGATCAGCGTCATCAATTAAGACGAAAAGACATGTAACTAAGAAAATGTCATTAAGATCGAAAATTGCTTGCAGTCGCTGTTTTAGTCTCTTTGTGATCCAATATCGGACCAAAACTGTGGTGTTGGCTCCGATAACCAATATCGGGCGGGATAATGTTGAATGTCGGATATCGGATGAGTATGAAAACGCTCTTACTGTTAAAAATTATTGGGTACAATTTCTGAACATTACTTTTTTTGATTTCTGATTTTTACAAGTAATTTCCATTCGATTTAAGCCGTTAGGGGAAATATAGGAACGGAAAACAGTAACTTAGGCGACTTATTTTCTTTTTTATCAAGTTAAAAAAGAAAATGAGACAGTTGGAAAAGTGAAAGAAATTTAAATACATTTTAAAACTCTCACTTTACACACTCTATCGTAAGTTTTATAGGAAACATTCTAGATATGAAAAACATACTTAATACAAAACAAACATATATCTAGTATATTATACATAGTAACATGCTCATAAATATTCAACATCTGACAAACACAAATCCCCACTACACACCCACCCACCAAAAAACTAACACTTACTATCCAATACATGTACATTACGTTAAATACATATGTATAAACATATAAGTGTTCAATAAAACCATTCGCTCATAGGAGTGGCCGCCTGCCTATGAATAAATAAAATACAAAAATAGATCGGCTAGCTTCCTGCGAATCAGTTCTAAAATTGTATTTAAAAATGGCGGGGCTGCGCAAGCGCTTGAAATTTGTGCATAAAATTGTATCCCGCATTACCGATCTAAACATTAAAAATAGAATAGTTGAGGGTAGTGCACACTGGTGGTGTTAGTTTCATGTTTCTCGAATCATTTTTGAAACAACGCTGTGGATTTGGGGTGTTTGAGGTCAAGGCATTCCTACCTGATAGTTGGTACACCTGGTGAGTGGTAAACAAGTCTCTGTTGCAAGCTTTTCTCTTAATTTGGTGGAGACAACGGTGGACACTGGACACCCAAAAAAACCAAACCAAAATAAGAACTGAAGAGAGAACCCCTAACTTTTAAGTACAGTTAGCAATAAAATAAATTTCAGCTTTAGAATTCTCCAACAATAAAACATTAATTGACATATCTTAGGAGCAAAACCAACTCGTAAGCTGTGACGAAAAATGCCTTCTTGGAATGGAAAAATTCTATGCCATGAAATCTCCTTTTTCCTATCTTTTTCTACTTCTTCCCTTCTTTGTGTGTATTTTCTATTCTTCTTAACTGCTGTATGTGATTGTGAGTTCTCTCTTTAATATTTGAATTTCTATATTTCAAATCTGATACCCACATTTTTTCCTTCATAGAACGTCCCTATCATACGTATTTTGTCTTTATTATATAGGCATTAAGAACTTGGTCAGTGACTGAACAAGTAGGTATCATAAAAATAAATTTCGTACATAAACAGTCGGTGTGCACTAGGATTTACAAACACCAGATTGCCTTCTTTCAACCAGTTAAAATAAACATTCACGATATTTCGCAGCTCTTTACACTCGCACATACATTACTCGGTAGGTGTGTTAACATTTTAATGTATGTATACAAGGCCGGTAATGTATGTGTTGTAATGTTTGATCTCCGCAACCAGATAGCGATACTGTGTGGGTGAGTTACTGCGAAAAACATGTAGTATTTGATTCGGTTTGGAAGGTTAACTCTAGTGGGCGTGGTTTGATGAAATTATGATTTCCGTTAGATATAGTAAATCCTATGAGTTCCAAAGTTCTTTCTGTTCAAATATTTTTTGAAATAGGACACGTCAATTTGACTTCACCTCGCCTGATGGTACGCTAAAATCAAAGTCTCAGGAAAGAGGGTCACATACACGCACCATGTTGACAATAGTGGCACTCAGCTTGACGGCCTCGTCAGATGCTTTTTCACACCCCGCTTAAAGGATCCGGTACTGTAGGAGTAAGATAATTGTGATATTGATGAAATGATATTGAGAATCTGATGTGAAATCTTCTCGAAAGCTTCCTTCATCGAAGTTATTGATGAGGTGGGTATGTCGGACTCGAACTGACTAAATCCTCTTGGTGTTTCATCACATCGACCTGTGTGACCGGGGAATCTGATAAACCCTTGATAGAATATCCCAGAGACTCTAGGTTTGTTTCTACTAGAACACCTTTTAAAGCTTCCAGTTGGTTAACGAACAAGGCTCTGGAATAGAAACTGTCTAAAGCGGCACTAGTAGGTTCGCATCAAATTTGGTTAGGCAGGGAGGGGAACTTGAGTAGTGAAGGTGAGTGCTGATGTACAACAACAAAAGGAGCCCCTTCTAAACCTACACCTGGGTAGCAAGTCCCAAGCACTGCCCCGAGTTCCTAATTCAGCACGGAGAATCCATGGATTGCTAAGAATATCGGTTTCCTCTCAAAATTAAAAGTTATGCTTATTTGCTTCCACATAGGTGGCATAAAAAAAAATTTAAAAAAGTTATATGAATATAAAATAAAAACCGGAACCCGGCAAATTTTTCAAGGCATTGAGAATATTACTAATATTTTATTAGTAGTTATATTAGTAGATAGTCAGCATCCTCATAGCGATAAGTTAGTTGCATACATAGTTGGTTTTTGTAGGTATTTATGTCGTTTTAAGAGTTCTAACTCTGATAAGAAAGCCTGCAGTACCGGCTTGCAGGTGAGGTTGGCTTAGCCCCGAAGGCCTTGGAGGACCTTCATAGACCTATGAAAGCACTGTGTACTATGTCCTAAAGTCCTAGAATATTATTAGACTCGCCCAGGGGAAAAACATGGCACCACGACCGCAATCATGGAAAAAAAATTCTGATCGTCATTCAATATATAATATTGTAAAGGCGCCTACGCAAGCTCGTGACCGGACTCTGAGAACAGTTAGGTATTTAAGATTTAAAATATTTGCTACTGAGCATTGATCTATCTCTCACGATTTAGTTGAATATAGCTTCTATGGCGGTGTTGCCATTAGTATTTTCTATGAGAAATACTGTTTATGTAGGTATTTATGCGTGCCAATGGCCTCACTGCCATGGACGCCCAAGATAGTGCGTAGTGGAAGAGGAAGAGCCGGAAACCGGACTCTGAGCTGAGTGGTTCATTTTGGACTCCGATTTATTCAGGCACATACGTTTTACGAATTTAATTTGGCATTTAATACATTAAGTTTTTGAAACATAATTTAAACGGCGTTGAGTTTAACCAATTTCAAATACTTGATCTTACAGCGCTCTCCGATATTGTCAATGGGTTGTGAAGTTCAGTGCCCCGAGCACAAAAAACTATCATAATCGTAACGTGAACGTATCGATAGAATGAAGCATTGTGATTGGCCGCCTGCCTGTGTGTGTGCGTGTTACCTGCCAATAGGAATGCTCCATTTAAGTTTACATTACGATTACGGTAGTTTTTCGTGCTTGGAATACAGATGACAGTCGTCCCACAGTAAATATCGAACTTTCATCCAAATCCTCAGTTAGAGTAGAAAACGCGGACCCAAAACTCCGAGGTTAAAAGTTTCGGATGCGACTGGTATTAACGATGGGATGAAGAAGGAGAATTATACAGTACCTTATAAAAGTATGTAGTTCTAAAGTGCAGTTAAATATACTTCAATACTTTGTTTTGATTGTCATAAAGTTACTAGTTAAAGTCTGCATGTCACAGCGACCGAAAGGAACTGATTTTCATCCCAATAGGCAGCCTATATGTTATTCCGATGATGACGTTATTCCAGACTATCTTCAGCTAGACACCATTTTCCAACGAGCAAACAAAACTTTCTATAAAAAACAATTTTCAAATACTAAACTAGTAAATCTAAACTGACTCTAGATGAGGATTGCACTGGTGGCCTGAAATACAGGATCTTTCCTAGTTTGGGCACCTGTCTCCCACATAAATTGGTATATAATATTAAGTCAACTCAACTATGTAAATGATATTGTGGTGAGAAAATAAACAAGTTTATTATTAAATAAACTTTTCCCCAGGCATCTTGAGAGCTAAAGTTTAAGTGTCTTTACCCCTTGTGTATTTTCACTCTTCGAGCCAGTCACGAAACTAAACGTTGCGTAGGCGCAACTAGCAGTATTGCGCGGGACATTTATCTTAGACCTAAAATGTGCATACACGGTTCTTGAGTGAATTTTGTGGATATCACGGGGTGCTACGGCTTAAATTCACCAAACGTAGATTATGACAAAACAATCTGCGCGCGCCCAGGCAATGTTTGTCTCATAATTGAGGTCCGAAATACGAGTCAAGAGGTGTACCTACTGTAAAACTGATTGATGATAGTTATTGATTGATTAAAGTACCTATTCGAGCGTTCGATGATTATTACTATAGAAATCATTTATTAGAGTGTAACTATAATATAAGTTTAATTCAATAATGTGACAATTAAAATAATCTAAAATAAATAAATATCTACATACATAATGCGTCGTGGAATTCCTCCGCATCATCACCGACCGGTAACGTTCCCAGAAGGCTGGCAGCATTGCCACGTTGGATGGAAATGCTTATCCTTTGTGCAAGATAATAACCAGCCTTTTCTGGTCACGCGTGGCGTCGATCAGCCGCTTTGCCAATTCTTTATAAAGAAAACGGGCACTTGGACCCCATGTCCCCAACGTTTCAACCCGAAACAGAAATTATATGGTAGTGGAGTTCGGAAAAAGGTTTGTGAAGTTTTGTGTGCACTAAATTTAGCTATTTTTTAATTTTGTATTTACCCACACTTATAATCAACAAAAATGCCAGTATTCATAATGGTTCGATGTTTCAATTTAGGAGTTAACTCATTGCTTCCCGAAATAGAGCCTGAAAACCCCTGTGTTATGGTATAAACAGCGCAATTCCCTTCGTGCTTAAATTGATATGCAATTAAAATTATATAGAAATGATAACCAAATATACCAGGTTAACAAACAGTTAGCTAAATATTATTGAAACCGGCAGCAAGAATACGAATGAAAACTTCCAATCACATTTTGAACCGACTAGGTGGTATATGCTTTCCTTTCCTACAAAAACTCGGAAAAAGTCAATATCCAGGATGGGACATGATCCCGTGTCCAGGTAGTTCAGTTGGTCAAGTATCACAGGTTCAAATCCCGTCCTACACGATCATATATTCCAACTTAAATTTATAAATGCCAATGAATAAAGTACACATAAACGAAATTAAAACAAAATCCTCATCTAAAAGCCAATTAAAACTATAAACATCCAAAACGAGTGTAACTTAAATACAAGATGGCGCCGTACGCCTAATAATGCCATTGTCTCGAACCGGTAGAATTTTGGTTGCAAAACTTGCGCGCGCGCAGCTCTGAGTCACGCAGCGGTGGGGATGGGGGGGATAGCGCATACCTCCATAGACAATATTTATAGATCAGTGAATGGTGGAGGCGGTAAAAATTACGTCATAGATTTTGGATGTTGAATCCAATATGGTGGACGTATAATGTCAAACTACATAAGCGCGTTCTAAATTTAAAAATTATGTTGGTATTTTTTTTTAAGATTACTTTTGTGAATTATAATTTTGAAACATTTGTTACTTACACTCACTTTTCCTATGTCTTTCTTATGTAGTTAATACTCATCACACTTGAAATCACTTATTTCACCTTGCCTGATAGTAAGCCGACTGTAAAGTCTCTGAAAAGATGACAGCCAGTAACATTATTGGTGTATGTAACTAATGATATGTAATGGTCACCATTGCATACACCAATGATGTAAAGGAAAGAGAAAGGACACGACGGTATTTCCGTCCAATTGAGCAGTCCGACTGGGGAAGTACCTCCGCCCTACAGGACCCCACGGCCATAATAACCTCGTGTTGTGTTCGTGAGCTCACTAGAGAGTTTTTGTGCTATCAGTGGGAAGACCAAAGGCTATTCCTGCTTTGTCTTCTACACTGACAGCACAGAAATTCTCTGTGTTTACAGGGTCGGCAGCACGAGTGTGACTCCCTAGGTGTTGCACTCGTCCATAGGCCACTGTAACCACTTTCCATCAGGTCGACCGTGTGCTCCTCTGCCACCTCAGTTGTATGAAATTAAAATGTTATTGGCTCACAAATGTGGTTGGTTTGACCCCTTAAGATCTAAAGGGGCAACATCTTTGGGGCCTAAGTGACCTCACCTGTTAGTTAATGCACCTGCTGAGCTATGGACGAGTCTCTGACGTGGGCTTCTCTCTCAGGGTGGAGTTTCAGATGATAGTTGCTCCCATAAATAGGTAATTTTCACAGAAATATATTATTATAGAACGGCCATCCGCAGTGTTCACTTTCATGTCGCGCGTGGCGACATTTTCACTGTAAATAAATAACTCACAAGAGATAAGAAATACCTTTATTTTTCAAAATTAGCTCTTAATTTTGATTCTACAGTTGGAAATTGTACAATATGTCTTAACAGTACCAAACAAGCATTCAAAAATTCCTGCCTTATAGGACAGGAATTGACTAAATAGTTGTTACGCGTTACCCGCGCACATGGGCGTTCTCATTATTATCATCATCATATCAGCCATACACAGTCCACTGCTGAACATAGGCCTCTCCCATAGACTTCCAGAACGATCGATCTAAAGCAGCCCGCATCCAGCGCCTCCCGGTGACCAACCTGGATGAGGTCGTCCTTCCATCTGGCCGTTGGGCGTCCTACACTACACTTGCCCGTACGCGGTCGCTACTCCAGGACATTTTTGCTCCATCGGCCATCTGTTCTGCGCGCTGTGTGTCCTGCCCACTGCCACTTCAACGAGCTTATCCGCTGGACTATGTCGGTTACTTTTGTTCTCCCACGGATATCATTATTTCTGACGGGATCACGTAGGGAAATCCCGAGTATAGCCCTATCCATAGCTCGTTGAGCGACTTTGAGCTTTTTTAGGATCCTAATATATTTCTGTGGTAATTACCAAGAATATGTTGATACCTTGGAGGCGGTGGAAAGTGACTTTAAAACCCCCAGTTTATTATTGTCCTTCACATAGCTCTTCTATTTTCTTTGTTACTCCCAAATTGAACTAAATTGCTTATTATAGAAGTGGGTTCACGTTTGTAGTCACTAGGCGTGGTTCGAACCTGTAACCTTTTGATTGCAAGTCTAAGGCCGTAGCTATTACGTCACCTCTGGTTATAACCGATTGATCTTTCATAATAATCTATTTGAGCACTAAAACCTACCAACCAAAACCTTATGTTCATGTGTATGTGACTGAACGCCTTTAAACGGCTGAGCTAATTAAGATGAAACCAGCTGTGGTTTGCGACTGCGCCTGCGTTTATTATCTTATTCCCGCAATTCATGGGCATCTATTATATCATCTACTAGCTTTTGGATGTCGGTTATCGCTAATAATATCGGTTATCGTTATAAATTGTAGCATATGTGTTATTCTGATGTATAAGCTATATTATTGTAAAGTCTTATTAAAATCCATTCGGTAGTTTTTACGTCAAAGAGTAACAAACATTCGCGTTTATAATATTAGTAAGATTATATCCCTGGGATGAAATTTTGCCTTTTTATGTTATTCCTGACTATTATTCTATCCTAATGCCAAACTTCAGCTACATCCATTCAGCCGTTTCAACGTGTTTAAGTACCAAACACCTATACATAACCTTTATCATTAGGCAGAGCCTATTAACTTCAAGGGGGAACTTATTACGGGCTATATATTTACTGTGGGATGAAGAAAAGCCCTTTCTGTAAGTTATCTTCTTCGTCAACCACGGGAGGAGATGGGCTGGCCTATTCTCCTCCACTACGAACCGACACAGCCACTTATAATACATCTTATTATCAATCAAGTAACATAGGTACGTGTAGATGTAATTATTAAACACTAACTGACCCGGCGAACTTCGTACCGCCAATATTTTTCCGCCCGCGTGGCGTCAGATCACGCTCCCGCTGCACCCTCTACTATATTAAACATGTATTATACATATAAACCTTCCCCTTGAATCACTCTATCTATTAAGAAAAACCGCAGCAAAATCCATTGAGTAGTTTTAAAGATTTAAACATACAAAGGGATATAGGGACAGAGAAAGCGACTTTGTTTTATACTATGTAGGGATAAACATTGTAATTAATGGCTATTAAATAAAATAGAATACCAGTATTATAGGCGAACTATTTTTTCAGTGGCGCCACAATGTAAAGAATCATCATCGTTATCCAATCGATAATCGCTGCTATTTCCAAAGTTTGCCCTTAAGAACCTGGATCCACTGCCCTGCTCATTTTCTTCCTATCCATCCTTGATTAAGGTTTTCTCCTTCTAATTCTTTTGATGTGTCTTGTACAGCTTTTAAGAAACGATTTCTGTCTACCCTCCTAACCGAGGAAGAATGCCTACTCTCCCTAGTCTTATCTGTTTAAAGATCTGCAAGCGAGGTTGGCTTCGCGTACGAGACCCTAAGATAGGGCACGACAGTATTTCCGTCCAATTGAGCATTAACTCCGCCCTACAGAATACTGGCCATAATAACATCGTGATATGTTCTTGGCGGTGAGTAGGGAAGCTAGAGCTCACTGGAGAGTTTTTATGCTGTCAGTGGGAAGGTCAAAGACTTATCATGCTTTGACGGCACAGAAACTAGCTGTGTTTGCAAGGTCGGCAGTACGAGTGTGACTCCTGGTGTTGCACACCTCCATAGGCCACGATAGCCACTTTCCATCAGGTGGGCCGTATGCCAGTCTGCCATGTCAGTGCTATAAAAAAAGGTATATTTGAATACTCTTTGCTATAAAATAGTAAAATATCTGTCCAAGAAAACTTACAATAAAAATAATTCTAACAACGTTAGAAGTAAGCAGGCTGGCCGCAGTCATGTGATACGTTTTAAAAACTGGTTAGGCAAGCCTCGCCGGGTAACAATGTTATTATATTTCTTTTGAACGTACGCATGCCGCTCACCTTTATTATGCAAGCATGCATGTCTGAATACCTCTAGTTTCTAGGTGCATAGGTGCTTCAGTGTATTCTGCAAGAACTTTTACTTGCGCTGTTAAGTTTGACGCTTCTGATGTTGTAACTACTTTCGATCAGAAGACTAATTTATCTTTAGAAAAAGATGTTCAAAATTGATTACCTCCCAAATGTCATCCTGTATGTAAACGACCTGGAAATTTCATCAATCCATCTGGCTACGGAGCGTCCATTCTCTAGCCTTTGATTTACCTTCTCGTGATTTTCTCTCTAGGATCCGTTTGCCACAACGGTTACAACAGGTTATTTAATCCTGTAATAAGCCCTTTCATGGTCTTAAGAGGCTTAATGAAGCTTCTACATGTCATAATTCCCTCATCATCAATCCTAATTGCATCCAAAGCACCCTGGTGACCAGTCCTGTAGAGGATTAACCCCAAATACGTCGAAAGTCAAGATTGTCGACCGTTGCAAGGTTTTTCTTTCCAGTAGATGATATCTCGCCTTGCTCGTACCAAGATAATTATAAAACTGATTCATTGAATATGCAACGTATACATTCTACTAGCCGTTCATTTGATTTGATATGCGTCATTTTTATCTTTGTCCCGTGTTTAAAGCAAATAGGTCGCCTAATTTAAAAGAATTGATACATTACTGTTAGAGATAGGTATCTATCATAGTATTGTTTTGAGTTGTCGATATTTCAGCATTGTTGCAAATAATTACGGAGGAAAAGAAAAGCAGTTGCTAATATCTTTTAAAAATTTAGAGATATCGGAATATTTGCCATGTATTGTTTTCAGGTTCTATTTTAAATTACGAATATGATAATTTAAATGTCTATTAATAATAGATTTACTTACTAACTTAAAAAGAGGTAGGACACGACGGTATTTCCGTCCAAATGAGCAGTCTGACTGGGGAAGTACCTCCGCCCTACAGAACCTACTCGTGTTGTGTTCCCGGCGGTGAGTAGGGAAGTCAGAGCTCACTGGAGAGTTTTTGTGCTGTCAGTTGGAAGACTAAAAGCTAAATCCTGCTTTGTCTTCTACGCTGACGGTACAGAAACTTTCTGTGTTTACAGGGTTGGCAGTACGACTGTGACTCCCTTGGTGTTGCACACGTCGTTAGGCCACGGTAACCACTTTATCTTCTAAATTCCCCCCTATTGGTAGTGGGTTTCAAATCCTGTCTTACTCATTACATTTTTCCGAACTAAATCTCTACACAACTTCTTAATAGGCAAACACTTGCAGATATTAACCATTATATTACAGCACTGTACAACCTTAACTACTGCTATAAATATGTCTGCAAAAAGCATCAATTAAAAACACTGCATCAGGCTTCTAAATCAATCCGTAGACATATTCATTACAACATTACTTGCTGAAACCGACCTTCCTTAGTTAGAACAGAGTATAGTTCAGATAAACAGGTAGGGTTATAAGGAAGATATTACTAGATGCAGTTTTAATACTGTTTATGTGCTTGGGATGAGGGATAGCAAGGCCTGGAGTGCCTTTTAATACAATACTTTACGATATTAAGGCACATGGGCGGTTGGCCACTAACCCCATTCAAAATTGTTAAAGAACTTAAACCGCATATGTTCTAGAGTATTCTTTAGACGTATTCACACCCTGGTTGCATCTAAAACGTACATTTATATAAGCGGAACCTACACTACATATCTTTTTTTTAGTTAATTCAAATATTCTTCCATCACAGGCTTCTGCTAGACATGGGCCTCTCCCATTTCGCCCGATTCTTCACGTTCCGCATTCAGTCTGTCCTAGCCACCTTTTTCAGGTTGTCAGTTCATCTGACTGGGGAGTCGAGTGCCCTGTTGCATTTGGGATCAATTAAATTACAAAAAGAGGCGTAGAAGAGCGCGCTTTTTGGCTTTCGTGGTAGCAAGTGCCGAATGACTTCGAGAGTAAAGTCATGTGCCAAGGCCTCATCGCTCAAGCTCCAATATTAATATTACTTTGTATTAAAGTTTAACATATATATAAAAACACAGCGGTATCTTCATACATAAATTGTATTAAGTATCTATACATTTATATGTGGAGAATATACATACTACCTTTATTATATATAACAATTGAGATATGTACCTATATATTATTTATACAGTCTTATATACAGAAAATATTGCCAGGCAAGATGTTGTAGACATATTCGAAGATAAGCAGAAATTAAAAAAAAAATATACAATTTTGCTTTAGAAATGTCCTTCATCTCTGCCTATCCTGTTGAGAACATACAGGCATTAGTTAATAGGAAAAGGTAATTGAGTACTTGACTGTCTAATCAAATTAGTTACTTTTACTTAACCTCAAAAGGGTAAGTTGTTTGAAAACAAAATCAAAATGTAAGACGTCGTACTTTTAATCATCAGATAATAATTTACTATCATATTAGGTTGGATGGGTGGTTGAGAAGAAAAAAAAATTGAACAGATTCAACTTCTACCGCTCTTGGATCATTCTTAATTTGGGAAGCTCTATCAATTAGTTTATTTTATAAACAGTAAAGTACCCAAATATTACCCTCAACTCTTTATATTTTTTATTTAGTCTTTCATACAAGTAAATAAAATTCATGATATCAATAACATAACACTAAAACATTTTAAAATATGATTTTTTATTTGTCAGTTTCAGTCTGATTTTTGAATAAATACCTTTTAAGAAAAAGAAGTATAATCGTAGAAAATAACATACATAATTATAGTCTTATAAAAGTATAAACTTAAAAAAAGAACATTGAAAGTCTTAAAAAAACAGAACTTAATTTTACAGTCTGTTACTAAATTGAAAATCTGCATGATTCTAAAACTTTTTTGTATCATAATAGATATACAAACCAACATAGGTACTTGTAGACAAAAATGCGTCATTCACGTGAAATAGAAATACTTACAGTACAGTAACTCACGCGCAACATGAGTTCCTTAAAAAAGGAGCGCGCCAACTCGAAACAGGAAGAAATTTTCCCGCTGCACCAGCGCTCCTAGCGGCAATATTCGGAACTAAACCGGAGCGCGAACGACCGCCAACTCTTTCCGCGCGCTTTCTTTTATAACCTCTCTCTCTCCCACTCACAAACACACCTACCTTTTTGGGCGTAAGAGCGGGACAGAGCGTAAAAAAATGGACGAACGCACATGTGCGCGAGCGTATGTTTTCGTCTTATTTTTTGCAGGTCGTTTGCCTCGGATATATTCGCGTCGCTTTCGCGATTTTTTTGTCTTGCTCTTTCCTTTTTTTCGTCCTTTTCCCTCCGTGTGTGTCCGTTGTGCTAGGTCGCGTGGGCAGCTGATTTATTTTTCTTAGTTTATCCCTAGACGTTTTCTAATGCTATTATGTTTATGGTTTCTTTTTGTATCTAATGTTGGGTTTTTATTATATACGCTGTGTGGGAACGTGTATTTATTATTGGTAATAAACCGCCTGTTTGCGATTCCTGGAAGCGGGCATGCTTTAAAAAATATTTGCTCGTGTCCGGCCTGTCTCATCATAAAACTTTGTATAATCACTAAAATACTTTTTCCTAATACGGCCATTTTATCAAACGTCTTGTGAAGCTGAGATTCTTGACGTAAATTGCTGTTTTGAATTATGGAATTATGGAATACATATTTATTTTTCTAATTAGCTCAGATTTACATGTTGTGTAGTTTAATTTATTATGAATTAAAAAAATGTATAATAATTAAGTAATATTAACTTTTCTTTTAAGTCCATGTTCAATTTTAACATTTCATATAAATATTACAAGACAAATAGCCGCAACACATTCTATAACAATAATTATTATATCGGAATATTTCATTTTCGTTTTTTGGTACAATAATTTTTGGTATAAACTTAAAACTGTTTGAAAACAATTAAATAATAAACAATTATTATTCCTTTAAGAATTAAATTACTTTAAAATTAAATTTAACTATAAGGCAGGCAAGAAATTGCTTTAATTAAGCCAGTCAATTAATAAAGGAATTTTCTAATCAATGTACGCCGTAAAAAGATTTATCTTCAGGGCTCTTGCGCAACACTGCGCCCGCGCATCTCCGTTAGCAACCACTAGTGCGGTATAATTGGAATATCGATATCGATAAATTTATCCCGTGGATTTTGTCTAATTGGATTGCTGTTCCTGTTGAGAGGTTGAGATTAGAAATGTTTTTAGTCGTGTAGTGTGCACTGCTTCTGGAAGTTAAAAATTAAAATATTATGTTAATTTTATCTTGTACAATAATAGTGTTTTCTGTGATGGTAGAGCTTTCAACTAGGTCACTGATTCGATTATTCAGTGCATTGATCTACGTGTTTCGATATATAATTTGTAGCTATTTACAAGAGAAAATATATCCGAGTGTGTTTTGAAAATTGCCTGCACTATGCATCAAAATACTCTGTACTACGTTTAAGACCCACTTGATGCAAATAATATGATTTCATGATTTAATTGATGCCATTGATATGAACCCACCCAAGCTGGAAGCGAAATAAACACGTTTAATCAGTTTCTCTGTGCACTTTCTTTCAAAATATAAAACTTCATTTACAAGATATTTCAATATCTATGAGTTTATTTATTTTTCAGTTACAAAAACAAAGAAAATACTTACCAAATTAAAAAAAAAGAATGCAAAGTTGGTACTCTCATCACTGATTGCATAAGATAGAGATAGCTTACTCTTTGTGGTTCTGAAACAGATAAAAAAAATATTATAGTTCTTTTTCACAGTTTTTCTTATCTACTTTTCATAAACCCACAAACCATCCCTTCCAAACAAAAAGTAGAAAATTCCTACCACTTCTGTGAGACTCCAATTGAGCGATTCCTATTGGCCCTATATATCTTAGCGATGCACACAAATAAATCGATACCGCAATAAATCGATTAAGTACAACACTAAACCCATAACACCTAGGGAATAAAAGATATAGTTTAAACATAATAAAAAGTGCGCTTTATTGAACTAACGTGAGTTGAACGCGCCGTGATTTTTTCTAGCGCTTTTTTTTCTATTTTTTCTAGTCCTATCTTGTTTCTGTGTGTGCTGGACTTAAGTTATTTTCTAAAGGTGTATAGTTTTTCAATACATAACTAGCATGGGTCTCAGTTTTGCGCGGGAATATATTTATAAGATACTCCTATGTTAGGAGCGTCATATATCGGAAAATATGAGACAAAGAAGGACCTTTCGTCACAGGGCTGAAGCGGGTTGTAAATCGTGTGAAAATTTGAGTATTTATGAGTTTCTGAAGTAGCCACAAACTAATAATATGTTATAATTTAGACTGGCTGATCGCGTCCCACCTCACTCGGGAAACCACAAATGACCAAAGGCAACCGTAAGATTTATACATATAGTCACGCCTGTAAGTTCGAAGAGATAGGCAGAGAGGTGTATTATTATCATTATGCATAGTAATAGCGAACATTTGAAAGAACGAATAGATATTTGATCAATCTATCAGAACGGTTAAAGTGATTTGAGATATAATTTGGTACATTGATAGATAGTAAATTTTCTTCTTCACCCAAGCAAAGTCGCGGGAAGCAGCTAGTCTGGACCATAGACAAATCATAGGACTCGTTCAGAAACTAAGACCGCATTAAATAAGAGGACGCTTTGAACGTACAGCGACCACAGACACGACCACAAGCCGACGGTTTGGCGGCATCTTTACAACAACATTTGAAAAAAGAATCTACGTGTCTGAGGGTACTTTCTTTCAAATGGTACAGTCAGTAACACAACTTAAAGGAAATACAGTTGGCTATTTCCCTGTAGTTAATAGTAGTTTATCTACTCAAATACTGAGATGTCAACATTAAAAAAAAAAAAAAAAAAACATTACCTAATATCAGTCTTTACGCACTGGGTTACTGCCTGCTATAACACTTGTTTCAATCTTCAGCATCATTCGGGTTATTTTTATTTTTAATAATGTATTTTTTAACTATTTAAAAATGTCAGTGTTGAACCGAACCGAACTTTTTAAATAAAGAACGGCAAAAGACCAGTAAAAGTTACGTCAGTTCTTACTTTATCGTTTTTATGTATTTTTATTCATCGATCTTTTAGAAACTTAGAAGAAAATTTAAAATGTATGACATCACAATTGTTTATTTTAGACAATTTTTCTTATAACCTACTGTTTTAATGTTTCGTAAAAAGTAACTTATTTGACTACACAGTCGAACACTCAATTTAGAGCACTACTTATGATTTTGGTACGGTAGAGTCCTGTTTACTAGAATTCAATTTACCCTGTATTTAAAAGTCATGGCACATAATTATATATCACATTGTACTAATAAATAATGTAACTGAACTTAAATTACATAATATTAAATAAAAACTGAACTTTTAATTAGATAATATAAAAATAGCTAAACGAATATTATTCATTTAAAAAAGAACAAATTATATAGTTTAAAAAATATAACGCTATTTTTGGGAGTATGGTTTTGGTACGTAAATAAATGTTTAGTTATTTTCCTATTTACTTCACTTTCACACCCGCGCACCCTTTCCCCCACCCCTATGTACTAAATAGCCGTTCTAGTAAACATTACATACCTACATAGCAGATTACTCCTATGTATGTATTACACACACATAAGTCTTTCATAGATATTAACCTAAATCAACATTATCACAAGTCCAATAAGAAAATTAGGGCGCGAAATTTCGAATTCGAAATTCAAATTTTGAATCCAAAAATAATAATCTGCCCCATCCGTCAAAAATTTGAAAAAAGAATATAAATAAAATAAATTACTAACCTTTTTAAACTAAGAATGTAACAAAGTGCGTGCATGCTGCGCAATTGCAGTTCTCGACGCTCGCTGGCTGTATAGAAGTGCGCCTTTATCTACAATACAAAGACACTCTATGATTGCAACATGCAGTCAACTTATACTTAGTCCAATGATAACGCGGTTATTTATAAGAAGAGCCATATTCATAGTGCGGTTTGTAATTTAGTGGGTCGAAGCTGTTGTTTTCTTTGTGTATTAAATTTGTTTGTATAAATATTTCCAATTTTTTAAGAATATTTGTCATTTATATTGACTAATCTAAATTAATAGTGATTCTGACTATCAAGTTGTCTTAATACATAATCATTATTACACTGGCAGGCTGACTTAATTCCATTGCCGGTTTGATATTTATGTAATTATTGACGACTTAAGTGACGTAGCGCTGGAACATTTAATCGCTACGCCAGACGTTCAATGCAAATATTTTTATAAATTAATATGTCTATTGATAAAAAAATGATAACTATTTGGACAAACAGACGATTTGACGAACTACAGCTTTGACAATTGTCATATTGGACGAAATGCCGATTTAACGAATATTAGATTTGAAAAATATCATTCACACCGAATTGTGGAACCCATATTTCTAACTATAGATATATAATTAATTTCGGAGCTACATGATGATGTGCAATATGTCCTATAATATATAATATTACGCTTTGGACAATGATAAATACCTAATATAAGTTGAAGCTGATATTTAGGCATTGAAATAAATAACATTGACGATAAAATTATACCTAGTAAGTTTAAAATTTACTACTACTTCAATATTTCTAGACATCGAGGTCTTATTTGGTCTATCAATAAAATCGAACTACGATCATAAACCTAGCTGACAAACAAGATGATTATGATAATATTATTACACCCGATTTCATTCTGTATTGCATTTTGGAACGACAGATATAACCAATAATTTTACATTCGCAGTTTACGACTTGATCTAATGGCCATATGATACCTATATTAGAAGGAAAAATAATGTTTTTGCTTTTAAAATATATACTTAAAGTGAAATCAATACATAAAATTGCATCTACGATGCCTCTGTTTTGCGCTTTTCTTCAAATATATATATAAACATTAATCCGAACTTTATTTTTCTCTTTAAGAGTTCAAAATTCAAAACACATTATTTTTATATATATATCTGCCTATCCTTTCAATAAGGAAGCAGCATATTCTTATTTCATCCTAAAAATGGTTTGACTATGAATATGGGATTCGAGCTTTTTTTCTTTGCAACGGGGCGGGGTTATCGCAGGAAAAGTTGTGGATTTTTCAAAATTTTATCAAATGCACGTTGAGATAACGTGCACACTAGTGCAAATAGTGATGTACCGGTGCTTAAGTCAGTCGAGCTAGATTATGACTCGGACTAAATCGATCGACTTAAGAAAATTATTAGAATAGATTTGAAAAAAAATTTTTTTTTGAACCTAAATATATTCATTTGTGTGCCAGTAAATCCTTAAAGAGGAAATCCTTCTCCTAGTTCATCCGTTTAGAGGGTAAATTTTTTCGTATTTCTTTTCTATAACTATCAAGGCCTGTAAAGATGAAGAAAACAGTTCTATTTCCTTAGTCATCTTCTACGTGCCTCGCAGAAAGAGATGAGGTGTTTTATTCTACTCCAAAGCTCTCTTCTGGTCTATTAAGCTGAATAGGAACCTGAAAGAATTTTTCATTTGATTCAGTTGTGCCCTGAATAAGTAGCCCATACGGTGCAGAACATTCCTTCAAGAGCCAAGCGGTTCGGTGACTCCTTACTTTGTCGCACTATTAAGACCTGGAACTCCTTGCCAGCTCACGTGTTTCCTTCTTTCTACAGTCCTTTAAGTCAGGTCCTTTAAGCGGGGCGTGAAAAAGCATCTGATGAGGCCGTCAAGCCGAGTGCCACCATTATTAACATGGCACTTATATATAACGGTAGCCCTCTTTCCCGAGACTTTGCCTTCAGCTTACCATCAGGTGAGGTGAAGTCAAATTGACGTGTTCTATATAAAAAAAACTTTCATGAGTAGGTACAACCTGAAAAATAGAGCCTTTCCTATTAACTTTTTCTGCCCTTATGGACCTAATTTTTAAAGTACCTTAAGAAGAGAAAGCGGCACCCTCATAGGATCACTTCTTTGTTGACTTGACCATTTTATTGAACGGTGCGTAAAAACTAGAATAGCAGTAAAAAAAACACCGGCTTTCTTTTGTGAAAATTTTCACCTTTCGCCATTGCTGTATATCTGTCTGCGTGAAGGCTTGAGGTTATAATTCACACGAAATTCGTCTATATGCGATGTGATGTATCAAATTTAGGTAAATGAAAATTGTATCAATAGGTTTCCAGTTAAGCTACAACCATAAAAATATAATAGCCATCAAAAAAAAAATCATAGCCACCATTTTAAGTCTCATAGTTCACTTTAGTAGACACAATCTCATAGTTCACAGTCCTTTCATTACTTCACCAGAAACAGATAATAAAATAAATGAAATTGCCTATTAAGAAATGATACTCAATCGATTACGTAATTGGAGAACTTTTATTAATTGAAATACGGGTCTTTTAATTGTCCGTGAAAAACAGCTGTAGCCAGAGCTCACTGGAGAGCTTTTGTGCTGTCTGTGGGAAGACCAAAGGCTATTCCTGATTTGTCTTCTACTCTGACGGCACAGAAACTCTCTATGTGTACAGGGTCGGCAGTACGAGTGTGGTTCCTCTGGTGTTGCAGACGTCCAAAGGCCACGGTAAACATTTTCCATCAGGTGGGCCGTGTGCTTGTCTGCCACATAAGTAGTTAAAAAAAGTTAATAAATCAAAAATAAAAAATACCATGGATCTAGAAAGCGTTGTGTGAAATGTTGTGGAATATTTATTCATTTATTTAATAAGGATCTGCAACTGACACATACATGAAACTCATGTAACATGACCACTATAGTACAATCAGTTGGTAAACTTCTTAAGGCTTCAACTACTGTTCTCAGGGCACAAATGTTCGTATGGTGACCTCTCTGAGACAAGTAGGAATCTTATAGTGTTAAGACTGGTTACCCATCCTAAGATTGCCCTGGGTAGTGAGTTTGACCTTGCAATTTGCTGATTCTTTAACTACTAAGCTAGGATCGATAGGACTTGTTTCAAAGGAGGTACGACACGACGGTATTTCTTTCCAATTGAGCAGTGCGCCTGGGGAAGTGCCTCCGCCCTACAGAATACGGCGGCCATATTAACTTCGTGTTGTGTTCCCGGCGGTGAATAGGGTAGCCAGAACTCACTGGAGAGATTTTGTGCTGTCAGTGGGAAGACTAAAGGCTTGTCCTGCTTTGTCTTCTACATTGACGGACAGACACTTACATGGTCGGCAGCACGAGTGTGACTTCCCGGATGTTGCACACGTCCATACGTCAATTATTTTCTATTATCGATTTTCATAAGAATCGTAAGAGTACATTTTTAGCTGTGCTTTTTTTCTTTATAATTGATAGGATCGTGTTTGACCACTTTCTCACCTGTTGGTAAGTGACGATGTGGTCGACGATGGTGTCCGCTTGCACAAAAGTACTGCTTTATATGTTAAGTAAGTCAGTATTAAGATTAACATTCAGATTTAAAATTACAATTGTCTTAAAAAAAATCTTGTATTATTTCTAATCTACATTAATATATTTTGCAATATTTGAAATTTCCTAATAAGAAAATGATAAAAGCTAAATTCGTTCTTAAGCGTAATTTCAGATATAAAAATAAATTAGGCAAAATGGTATAACATCGGTAAAAGGACTGTAATCATCTCTATTTATATGATATTATAGCCTTTATTATGTTTGACATACCTAATTAATTGTACATCTTGACTAGATCTTAAACACGGTCCCATCACTACCCAATAAAGTAGACCAAGGAACTGCAAGCCCAATGCAAAATGACCTAAAACTGTTCCATTTACAAAGAGAACTAGACTCTTTTAACGTACAACAGAACTGATTTTTGTTTGGAGTTAAAATGTATTTCAGACATACACTTCTGTTAAAAATGGCATTTTTTCAGAAAAAAGATAATAATGTTGTATGTTTTAAACGGAAATTTTATAAGTTGGCGCGGACGAGGGCGGTCGGTTTTTTCGCACTTGAGAGGTAAAAATTTTCCACTATTGCGTAATAGTGTATTTTTTTCTTTTATCTTTTTTCTGTGTGCATGTTTACGGTTTTTCTTCTACTTTGCAAAAGTAATCAATGTTTTTTTGTGACAGATGTCTGACAGAATACATTTTTTTAAGAAAATATTAGTGATTTCGATTATATCGTAATGTAATTAGACTTGGAGTTCTCATTTTGTCAAACAATTCAAGTCTGTATAATAAATATTCGTTAACAATATAAACAATTTTACGTAAAAATGAATCTAGACTTAACCTCCTAATTTTATTTAAAAAGATTTCAAAGTTCTTTTTTTCAACCACCTAGTAATGCAACATAGAGTAATTTCTTTATCTGCGAGTACATTAATGTCCACTTGACTAATAATTATCAAGCTTTAATTATATTATTTATCAATAAAATTAATTATACTTTTATACTATTCACCGTTAGATGGCGCTATAACATAAAAAATCTAATTGCAAATTATCTTATAAGACAAAATAAGGTCATTACAAAATCACGTAGTGCCGTAGTGTTTTTTGTTTAAAAAAAATGATTACTGATTACCTACTAATATGTTTTTTTATGAAAATAGACACTCTTTTAAATACTTTAATAATTTCTTTTTAAAACATTAAATTAATTTTTGATACAAAAAATAATTCACAGATGACGTCACTATATGACGTGACTATTGCAATTTTATAAATATGTTGAAGCATCGGGTCAATTTCACAATACAACTCATAATTATTATGACACGTACCTACATTTGGGTTGACACGAGAATTACACTGTAGACTTTAGTCAAAACAGATTGTTAAAATTACACATAATTTTTTACGTGTTGAGTAATATTCTGCCTGTTTGTGTATGACAAAGCTAAAAACTATAATATACAATATTGTCCCATTTTACGCGAATTACTAATAAAAATAAAACTATGTACACGAGGAGACTCCCCGTAACCATGGGTGTTTAAAAGCAAAATATTTATAAAAAAAAACATAAGTGCGTTTTTCTGCATTCAAAAACTTAAAACACAACCTAGTTAAACTAAGCTTACTTTGGTGTCTAGATAGTGCTGTGTAAATTATCTTTAAATATGTTTATATCAATTATTATTCACGTCAAAACTTTAATAGAAAACAAAAGAACATTTCAAAATTATTTAAGAACAACTAACCGAACTTTAAGCAAAAAAAACTTACAAAATATGTCATATAAAAAACCATTCACAAAATTATGCAGTGTTAAATGCATAAAAATTATTATACCAATACAAATTGTATGCTGCCCTATACTTTTATAATTGGAACAAAAAATGTACCCCACGGCAGAAAAAAGTCAATAGGGGTGGCACACGAACCAATTAACTCATTTTTTTTTCGGAAGCCGTTTGAACATATTTTTTTCTCTACTTTTTATTGGTCGACCGATAGAAGGGGCAGTTTTTTATTTTCTATTTTTCTTTTTTTCATGTGTTAAGATTAACACGTGGTCTTTTTCAAATACCGTTTTGTAAACTGTGGGATTTGACACGCGATGTTTGGACAGGGGCAGTTTTTTTCTCATTCTATATTTTTTACGTTTCGTTTTAATGTAGATTGATACTTTTGTAATTGTTTGACGGTCGATTTGATGTCGGTTTTTGTGCATCCTGTATATTTTTTGTTTGATTTTATTTTTGTTTCTTTCTCTTGAGCGGGTTATAGATTTTTTTTTGTATTGAGATTAATTTAAATGGTATCGGATTATATTTTATGATTTGTTGATGTGATTTTGGACAATAGTTGTCTCAATAAAGAAAAAGGACTTTTAATCAGATACGTTTGTTTTAAATATGTTTTATTTTTAGAAGTAATAACGTTAAAAGATGCTGTTTTTCTGAAGATTTATGCGACTTTTTTAAAAGATTTAGTTATTATGAAAAAATATTTTATTGATAAGAGACTAGCGGTTGCCTATAAATCTGCTTGCGCAGAGTTTTGAACCCTGAACGACAGGAATTGAAACATTTGAACTCAATACCATTTTGCAACCGAGGCAGTCATTACCATATTTACACACACAGCTTATCTATATACCTATATATAAAAGAAGTCGTGTTAGTTACACTATTTATAACTCAAGAAAGGCTGTACCGATTTGGCTGAAAATTGGTGAGGATGTAGCTTAGAACCCAGGAGATGGACATAGGATATTATGATATATTTCATCCCATTCAACTCCCTTTTGGTGTTCAAATGGGGATGGCAGTTTGTATGTAACTTTGCGCGTACGAAGTCGTGGGCGGCCGCTAATTTATTATAAAACTTAATAAAAATAGTAGGGTAGCTAGAGCTCACTGGAGAGTTTTTGTGCTGTCAGTGAAAAGATCAAGGCTATTCCTGCTTTGTCTTCTACACTAACGGCAAAGAAACTCTCTGTGTTTACAGGGTCGGCAGCACGAGTGTGACTCCTCTGGTGTTGCACACGTGCATAGGCCACGGTAACCACTTCCCATTAGGTGAGCCGACCTCAGTTGTATATAAAAAATATGTTTTTTTACAAATTCAATATTCCTAAAATAGACATGTATTATAATTGTGTTACATTTTAATTTAATTGTGGTTACATTTATTATAAATTACACATAATGTTGCTAAATGAACCAGGACAAACAGCAGGAAATAATAAAAAAATAATACCTATGCGTACCATGTTTGTCCTATTAAGGTTAAAATATTATTACAACTGCCATTTTTAGAATTACAAATAAAGGTGCACATATCGCCTTCCTCCTTCCGGGGTAGGCAGACACAATAGCCCACCACTTGCTTCTTTATATTATCGATATTTTCAGATCCTTTGCATCCAAAGCTAGAGCTTAGGACCCCAGGGTTGGTTGGAGAGGCACCACGGTGACCTCTCCTACCGGATGTGCCAGATACTTACCGGGCACGGGTGCTTCGGTATGTATCTATGGCGCATCCACCGGGAGACAACGCCGCAGTGCCAGCACTGCGAGGATCCTGGCGAAGACACGGCGCACCACACGTTGACTCGCCCACGCAGGGCACTCCAGCCCTGCTTGAGTCAACGTCGGGATCTCGTTGTGGTTCTGGGCTTGGACGTTCTTTCTTTGAAGACCATGGTGAGGGCCGTGGTCTCCGACGGGAGCAACTGGCACGCCGCCGCCTCTTTCTGCGAGCAGATAATGCGCGCAAAAGAGGCGGCGGACAGGGAGCGATAGAGCCCCCTGAGGTCCGCTATCTGCGGCGTGGACGTCGCAGACTCGTCTAACTTGTCTACTTCGTCTGAGGACGGCAGTTGGCCGACTCGCCGTCCTTACAGAAGCAGGCCGTGGCGGAGACGTGTCGTGTGTGTGCCTACACACGCTTGCCAACTCACCGACGCGGGATAAAACCCGACCCCACCAGGCGAGGCCGCGGTGGTGGCCAATGTCCGCCAGTAACCCTGGGGTTATCCTTTCGAGGGCTTACATGGACACTTGGGAAGGACACCGTGTGGTTTTAATCGGTCCGATTCCGACACGCCCACCCTATCGCCGGCACCGATGGGGTGAAGCCCGTGGGGGTTTCCACACGTTAAAAAAAATTACCCCAGGGTAAGCTCTTTTTTCTTTCAATTTGTTTTATCACGGCTTTTGCGGGAGCGATGGCAGTTTCATGAATATAGTCATCATGGAGATGTATTTTCCTGATATCATCCGATTTGAACTCGAACCAGGGTCCACCTTTCGGCTCTTCTTCTCCAATTTACACGATTTTGTGGATCCACGGTTTTAAGACAATCGGCACGCATATCATTCTCCACGACGTCAAGCCTTCTTGAGACTACCCCGCCTACCAGGATAGGAGATTGACCTCTCAATTTAATTTAGTATAGTAATTAATCTAGATAGAATTCATGGCCAGTATTTTGGTTACGTTTGACTTCAAAGTTTAAGCCACACCTTTAAATGGGCCTTAAAATGAGAGATAGCGTTCAAAACAGGAGCTCGTAAGGATAAACATTTTTTTTTAAAGAACATTAGCAACCGAACTTACTAATATTCCGTCTAACCCCTCCAACTAAGCTGAATTGCTTGTGCTAGGAGTGGGTTCACGTCTGTAGTGTAATGACCAGGATTCGAACTCGGGACCTCTCGATCGTAAGGCTGACTCCTTAACCACTAAGCTACCGACGTCGTATAGTCATCCTCTGAGCCTCTTCCCGAACCCGTTGGAGTATGTTTGCCAGATTTACTGTGATGCAGCTGAACTTTAATAATTTCCGTGAAATATATACCATATGCACTTGTGCAGGTCTAAAAAAGCCACTTCATTGAAATCGTATTTGGATAATATTTAGTCATGCGGAGATATTAACACGAAATTAAGAAGAAAAGAAAGAAGAAGAAATTAGCAGATGAATTGTAGTGATTCTGCTCAAATGAGTGATTATTTAACAAATTTTATAGGAATCGGTTTATATCTAGTGAAAATTCATACAGTTACTTGTTTTTAGCGGAATCGCTTAATGTGGCTTGTTAGACCCGCTGACTTCAACAACAATTTGGTGATATTGAAGTTTTGGTAGTCGGAGTTTTGTAGGCTTCAACTGCCCGTAAATAACGGTTGCCATAGATGTACGTAGTCATTATTTTTACCAGACGAACTATTTTTTGAGGTTGTCCTTAATTCTTACATTCGTAAAGCACGCCATTGTACGTCTGGTTATCGATCACACAGACCCAATTCTGTTTGTGTTCCACACGCACGGAATTCTCGCATCAATAATGTTTAAACGACTAGTATGGAGACGGCTTTTTTGTGACAAAAGTCTTTGGTGGATTTACTGCCGGTAAAATGTAGGAAAATATTGATATTATGTAAAGTCAACAAAGGGATACGGTCGCACTTTTTCATATAAAGTTGTATGATTAACGGTGCAACTGTATCTTCGATGTAAACTTTACTTAACTAAATTGATGATTTTCAGACTATCTGAATATTTCAGCAGGCACGGTCATATACACCAGAGATAATAAAGCAATGTAGCTAACATTATACTGTCTAAAGCTTAGGCAAATATTACTCATTGAAATAAAATCACTTTTTAAAGGGCTAAATGTAAGTAATAACAAATCAATCGCTATAGAATCCGTTACAAGTGCTTTTATTTCAACAACGAAGCTAAGTTTAAACGTGCCATAATGTTTTCCTGCGTGTTAATGATAAATTAGGAGACCTAATAACAATATGCTTAGTGTCAGAATTGACATACTTTAACCCCTAATATTATTGAAAATCAATAATATTAGGGGTTAAAGTATGAAATTGCCGATTTGTACTGACAAATTGAAATTCGTTTTTTTTTTAATTTAACGTATTTATTTAATCAAAATAATTACCATTATTATCTATACATTGCTGCCATCTAGTAGGAAGGTCATTTATGCCTTTGCGATAGAACTCTGGTGATCTAGATTCGACAAACTGTGTGAAAGCATTTTGTACTGCCTCCTGAGAAGAAAACTTTTTATCACATAGAAAATTGTCCAAATCACGAAAAAAATGGTAGTCTGTTGGAGCAAGGTCTGGCGAATACGGAGGGTGACGGATAGTTTCTAATTGCAGTTCCTGTAGAGTTAAAACGGTTTCTCGTGCTGTATGAGGTCTCGCGTTATCATGGAGCAATAATGGTGAAGATCGATTCATGAGTCGGGGCTGTTTCACTGCTAGTTTTGCTATCATTGTTCGGAGTTCGGCACAGTAGACATCTGCCGTTATTGCTTGACCAGATCGTAGAAAGCTATAGTGAATAACACCATGCTGAGACCACCAAACAGTTACCATTACCTTTTTATTGGTAAGCTTTGCTTTAGGACACTGTTGTGGCGTTTCACCTGGGGTCAGCCATTGCATTTTTCGCTTACGGTTATCGTAAAGAATCCACTTTTCATCACATGTCACAATTAGATCCAATATTCCTTCATTTCTGTATCGATTCAACAAGGCAACACAAGTTTCAACACGCATTTCTTTCTGCAGATCAGCCAAATCATGAGGTACCCATTTTTCACATTTTTTTATTTTATTGATTTGACGCAAATGAGTCAATATTGTTAGTAAGGTAACGTTAAACCATGCAGCTAATTCCTGGGTAGTTTGGCTCGGATCGGCTTCCACCATGCCTTTCAATTCATTGTTATTCACCTGTGTGGACGGCCTTCCTTGTGGTTCGTTCTTCAAATCAAAGTTTCCATCACGAAAGCGTTTAAACCAAAATCGCACGGTGCGTTCATTAGCAGTCCCCTCTCCAAACGCAACATTGATATTGCGAGCTGTTTCTGCCGCGTTAGTTCCGCGTCGGAACTCGTATTCAAAAATCACTCGAATTTTCGAAGTATCCATCTTTCTTGTCTAAGCTGAATAAAAAAAACAACTGAAAATCGATAATCGAATGTTGCACATTTTTAAATGAAGAACTACATAGGTACCATGTGGAAAAAGTTTCACTCAAAAATCTCAAACCATGAAGGTTCTATGTCAATTCGAAGTACCTATTACAATGAAACGGCAATTTCATACTTTAACCCCTATTATTAGCGACCATTTTGTTACCCAAGTCCCTAACCTATAAAAAAAACTATTTAATAACAAGCACCGTACAATATTATCTTATTAAAGAGCAGTATTAGATTGTTTTAAATATTTTTATTTTTTGATATTTGGGTACAAAATCAAAGATTCCGAAGTATTTTTTTTTAAGTAGTCTCCATACTATCAAGACTCAACCCTTCACAATTTCTTCAAAAATGATTAAAAATAGGTCGCGGTGCGTGAGCGGGCGGTCGTTACGGCCCTCATGACTTTTTCAACCCTTCCAATTCCTTCTATTTGAGTTCTATATTCGAATTTTATACTTCGTGTACGGCAATTATGATGTTCTAATTGATTTTTAATTTTTATACAATTTTTGAAGATTTACCTATGCCTTGTATACCTACTTTAGTATAGTATAATTATCCATGTTGTAAGTAAAACTAAGAATAAAACAAGGGCAACTACATGAGTTATTTAGATACCTTTGACTAATGACTTCTATTTTCTATTATTTATTTATTATTTTATTTCTACTGAATAATCTGTTTCGAATAAAAATTGTGTCACAGGTCCTGTTTTAGATGGGAATAAATTTTGAATTACAAAATATTTTATTTAAATGAAGAATCTAAACTAATGGGAAAGTGCATGTGTGTGTCTGTTTGTCCGTCTTTCACGCCCAAACCAAAGAACCGATTTTGATGAAATTTGCTATAGGGGTAGATTACACCTTGAGAAAGGACATAGGCTATGTTTAGTCGCACTAACCGACATCCATGCGACGTTTATAACGTTTTACGGTTCTTATTTACAGTAAAGTACAGTAGTTTTAAATACAGATCCGTACAGATTTATTTTCCTTATTGTAAATAATAAATAATTTATTATCGTAGTGTTACAAAACCATGCCTTCCGCAGTAATCTCCCCTTCATAAAACTATCAAGACTGATTTAAATAATTATTCTATCTGGCAACACATCATTTTCTCACGAGTAGGTACGACAAACTGGTCCAAGAAACAAAACTCTATTATCTTAGCATCTTGTCTATGAGCCGTTCCCATAAACAACAAAAGGGTTAAAGCAACCGGTTCCTTTTTGTTTTTTGAATTTAGAAACAAAAAAATGCGACATTATTAGTACCCTTGCACACCTTTTGAAATTGCACTTTGATTTGCATAAATTTAAGGGTCAAATGGGCCCGTTATGGTTTTTTAGTGTTAAGTGTAGAACGGATTGATGAAAGACTTATCTAGTGTTGTGTTACATCTAGTTTGTGAAAGGGTTCTGTTTCAATGACATTTTGTTTAATTTTTTTTTCAACCCTTGTTAGTTATGCTAACCCTTCAAAGGTTATTGTATGTGTATGGTACAAAGTACCGACATGGTTGAGTTACGTTTCTTGCCACTCTGTAAGCTAGATAGGTACTTAAACAGTAAAATATACCACTTTTAACCCTGGTCTCACTGGTACAACTCACTGGTTCCCAAGGTTCTAAGCATGTGTTTTATGAGAGCTGTTTGGAAAAATATCGAAAACTAAACTAGATTGCATGCTGCAACTAATATTTTCAAATCTATCAAGTTCAACTATAACAATTTACTGTTAGAAATAGGGGTCTCCCAATATATTAGTACCTAACTACTGTCGACTGGGATTGACTATATCTATATCTATCTAAATATATTATTATTATTATATTCCTTGCAGTACGAAGATGATTCTTTCGCAGAGGAAATTTTCAAAAATTGCCTGATAAACTCTAAAAACAACATTTTTCTAAACTCCCATACAAGCGATTCATTATAATACTTAAAATTCAATTTGAACTTAAGTGTCATATCATATAGTTCAAGTGTTAGTGGAGAGTTGAAGCGTCAGTAGCTTAGTGGTTAAGGGGTCGGCCTTCAGATCGAGAGGTCCCGGGGTCGAATCCTGGCCATTACACTACCGATGTGAATCCTCTCCTAGCACAAGCAATTCAGCTTAGTTGGAGGAGTTAGAGGGAATATCAGTAATTTCGATGGCTAAAAAAAGTGGTTCCAGGGAAGCAAAACAATTGAGTGACGCATAATAGCTTAGAAGTGCTACAGGGTTGAAGGATACCACGGGTGAAGCCGAGGCGGGTCAGCTCGTGTGGTATAAAAGACCACTACTCCGTGTGCAGTCTGTCCTAGCTATAAATTTTATTTCTATGGCAATATAAGCCAAATCATATTGTAGCACCAGTCGCACTTCCCATTCGCAGTTCCACTCCAGGGGTCTAGTATTTATTTTTTATATTATACATTACTTATATCTTTGAAAAATCTTTGTTGGAGGTAGAAAACGACGGTATTTCCGTCCAATTGAGCAGTCCCACTGGGGAAGTATCTCCGCCCTACAGAATAACCTTGCGTTTCCCGGCGGTGAGTAGGGTAGCCAGAGCTCACTGGAAAGTTTTGTGCTGTCAGTGAGAAGACTTAAGGCTTGTCCTGCTTTATCTTGCAGAAACTATCTGTTCTAGCAGGGTCGGCAGCACGAGTGTGACGCCCCTGGTGATGCACGCGTCCATGGGCCACGGTAGACACTTTCCATCGGGTGGGCCGTGTGCTTGTGTGCCACCTAAATGGTATAAAAAAAATACTTACGAGTACATAGGTACATTATAGTCACGTACAATAGGAAAGACCCATTAGAGTATGTGTATGTTAGGATCGTAGAAAATGGAAACATAATAATATATCTCTTGGTATAAAACCATTCTACCTACCCCAAAATAGTACTAGTTGATATAATCATTGTAAACTTTAGGTGTATCCCTACTAAACAATCACTAACTCAAAAATGTCACGCACGGGAACCAAACCATGTGGCGTTTTATAATTTTTTTGTTTCAACAGTCATAAAATATTCATAGACAATAATTCTTTAATCTATAGTTCTTGAAAGGCTTGTGGTCATTAGTGTGTAGCTTTATATTTTAATTGATAAATGATCGTAGTTTGTTTATGATTAGTTTTGTAGATAGGATATACAAACGTGTTGGTTTGTGGGGCTGTGTGTAGGCCGTGTAGTTCCTGGCAAAGAAGAATTTGGGCCATCCCTTCTCTTCCCATGTGGGGTCGTGCAAGGCTACTAAGGGATAGGGCTGATTAACTTTAACATCAGACAGATGCACGACTCGAGTCAACAATAGTGCCCGGAATACGGCAATAGGCTCACCCCATGTTACGTGGGACCGAATACAGATTGGTGAAATGTGGGTGTTAATTCACCTCTGCCTAACCCTTCGGGGATAAAGGCGTGATTATATTTATGTATGTATGTATACTTTAAGTGTGTGGTGACGGTGAAAGAATACAAGTATCTCCACTCCATCTCATCCGAGGGGTGTCGTAAGAGGCGACTAACGGAAAAATACGCAGACGATACCACTGCGAGAGAAGGAACACTCGAAATAAAACCCTTTACCAACCCGTCTGACCGGCGTGGAAATAATAGGCCAAAGCCTTACTACATTGGGAGAGAGTAAAGTGTGTAACAATGTGTAGAGGGCCTTACTAACATCAATGAAGATAATGCCAATCTCACCTACTCCTCACAGGCTCTGGAGCAGGCTCTCAGAATTCGAAGAGGTTGCACACGTCACACACGGTCCACCTGATGGAAAGTGTGTGACGTGTGCAACACCAGGGGAGTCACATTCATGCCGCCGACCCTGAAAACAGGGAGTTTCTGTGCCGTCAGCGTAGAAAACACAGCAGGTATTCTACCCACTAACAGCACAAAAATTCTCTTAAAATTGAACTGAATGATGATCTTAAGATTCCTGCCTGACCTTGTATTAAAGTAGAAGTATGATATTATGTAATGTATGTATGTGTGTATGTATGTATGTGCGATACGGCCGGATATTATGCAAGTTAATATAAAAATAACAATGGTCGACGAACAGCTGTCGTCGGAAACGTCCACAATGAACGCGTGTGTTGGTTCAATTATATTTTATATTGATCGTAACTTCATTACGATACAATTCTCAAGTTGGTTAGATACTTAACTAAAGGTGTAGACTATATACTGTATAGACACAGCTTTGCCAAGAAAATTGGTTGCAAAAAACGGTGTGAAAATCGGTTTTGTGTGACTCAGCTAATGTCAATGTTTTTTCTTTCATCTGTCAATGTGTGCACTTTTTTATACCATTGAGGTGGCAGATAAGCACACGGTCCACCTAATGGAAAGTGGTTGGCAAAACACAGACACACAGAAAACACAGATAGTTTGTGTGCTGTCAATGTCTAGCAGGAATAGCCTTTGATCTTCCTATTGACTGCACAAAACCTCTCCATTGAGCTCTGGCTACCCTACTCACCGCCAGGAACACAACACGAGGTTATTATGGCCAGGGTATTCTGTAGGGCGGAGGTACTTTCCCAGTCGGACTGCTCAATTGGACGGAAATACCGTCGTGTCCTACCTCCTACACGTCATGGGATGTATTGTATGTACCCACATTTGTACCTATGTGTCACATTACATCGAAGTAGTACTTTTTACGCCGTTTTTAAATTAGACTTGCTGCGTCTATAGAGTTTGTAAATAGTTTTAGACGAAAGGTAGTCTAATCCTGTAGCGTTTTTTTATAAAAATATCAATAATAAATGAACTGGGCTAACTAACTGAATAAGCAATGGTTCGAACTCGGTTTTCAGCCTTTAAAATTGGTTTATAACAGAAGAATATTATTGAATTGAGTTATTCAATTAAATATGATAAAAGGACATATGAAGAATTTTTTGTTTAGTTAATTACCAAATGGATTTTATTGTTCCGTTCTGTGGAACCACTTGAGTACTAAAACGTCCTAAGATTTCTTATTATGTCTTAATACGGCTAAAGATTTGTTAGATAGAAAATTTCTTTAAGCGCATTTTTGACATGAAATTGTCATTTTATATAGAAACCATTGAACTCCGGGCACTGTTACCGTTCCCTTGTATATTATGTACATCATTTTGATCCCATTTACACAAGAGTGTAGTTTTCCATTCCCACACAGTGTGCTATTTAGTTTTTTATTAAAGAAAGAATTAAGTTAAGTAAATGATCTGTACTTGCTGGAATAACGTTCGCCGTTTTTCATAGGAATACAATTCAAGGTATTTTTGTCGTCTTTTTAATACTATTGTGCCTTTAACCCTTTCAGTACAGATAAGCTAAATTATTTGTGTTAAAAGTAGGTCCATAGCGGTAGTGTGATCGAACTCGAACCCTTAGCCTCTCGACCATATAATTACTCTTTAATTACCGAACTATCGACTGCACGTCGCATAAATGATTTTTGTTTAGCATTGTCTAGAAAATTGAGTTGTAAATCAGTTTGTGTTAGTTCAGAACCAGTCACGCACACTCAAAATATGCGTGCGTAAGTGAAAACGTATCTTTCCCAATTATATTACCCAGTCCTTACGTAATTAATTTACATATATATCCAAGAAATAGTCTAAACTAAAGTCTTCAGCGGTCCAATGCAAACGATTTATAAGATCGAGTAGTGAAAAGTACCACTTACTTTAGCTAAAATATTTTACCAGTGGCTCGAAGATAACGTTCATTTTACACTGCCATGTTAGTTTAGGGCTGTCACAAAGTTTGTAGAATTTACATTCAAATTATATCATAGTCTTTGTATTTTAGTAAGCACCAAAAAATATCTATACCAATTTATTTTTTTAGAGAATAAATGTTACTAGGTTTTTTGTCACAGTGCTACCATCATCATTATGCTCTGAGTCTTTTCCCGACTCGAAGTTGTATGGTTAGACTAGTCAAACTGTTTTACATTATCGAAGCTCGATATCGAATTTTTGTGGTTAGACTAGTCGGACTTGTTTGGGCTCCAACTACTGGTGGCAGTCAAATGAACTAACGCCACTCGACATAGGCCGCAATCCACTCCCTGGAGTTTCACTCAAAACTTTTTTCTGCAACACTTTAGCTTTTGCATTTCGCTTCTTTTTGACATAATTTTTATCCTATAAATCTTCAAGAGATACATTTTTTTACAAACCAACGAAACCAACGACTGTTTCTTCGTAAAAACGGACACGACCGCATCTCCACCCGCAGAGGATTACATATTATGTATGTATGGACGTGTGCAATTGGTGTCACACTCGCTTTAAAACTTTCTCGAAGGTGCCAACCCTAGGGCCAGCCCTATAAATCGGCTCTGCTGTATCATTGATAGATCTACTACACCTTTTCGTTTTATTTGTTTCTATGTACCGCTAATTAGTCTTGGCTTTATTATTTATTTAGTGCTACATTCATTTATTTATTAAGATTAAACATCCTAATTTTTTTTTTATTGCGTTAGTTGATGTAAGTCGTAATGGTCGGTTTAATGGTCGTCGAGAAAAAGGGTAACTGAATTTATGTCAATAGAAATTAACTGAGAAAAAAAGTTTTTCAATATTCCTTTCTTTCCTTGTCTCATGATAACGAACTGGAATACTCTATACGTGCAAGTGTTTACTTCTTCTTACACTGTCGGGATATTTAAGCGGGGTGTGAAAGAGCATCTCTTGCGGCCGTCAAAGTAGAGACTGGTTCAATTCAGGATTGACGGCTTCTGGATTAGGGGTCTGTACATACTGGACTTTATCCTAGCATCTAGCGGAATACGAAGATGTTTTTCAAGTGAACCATAGCTATAGTAATTATATTTTATAAATAGGTACATACGGTTTTAACCACTCTATAAAGATATATCAACCTATCAGTTCGAGATACGAAAGAGAAATTCACTACAAAACTTGAAGGAAGCAGATGCTGCCCGTACTCCCGCGCTACGAGTTCTGCATGCATATATGCTTAAACCCTGAAAACATTACACTCGTCTTTTCACAGTCGTGTATAGTAACATTTTGCGTCCATTGTAGCGCGCTCCCTAAATCGTGGGGTCAACCGCGCGCGCTTCGATACATTCAATTCGATATTATTATTAGTTGAAATGTCTGTCTGTCTTTTCGGCGACATATCAAATGTTGAAGTTATATTTAGCTGGCCTTAAAGGATTTCATAATATTGTTAGGAATAGATACCTACTGCTACAATAGAGGAATAGGCACAACTGAGTGTAATTATACTTACTTTTTTCAATTGATATTGATTGAATAAATTGATTACGTACGCTTACACTTGCAGCACGCTATGATGGCCGTTTTGACATATAAACTAAGTTATAGAGACGGTCTAGTCATCTGTACTTGAGTTGATAAGGTAGTAGATAAGGTGGTACTTAACGGCCGTGTAACAAAGAGAGAGAGCAAGTAAGCTACTAAACGGCCATCATACCATGCCAGTTGTGTAGGTTGACCTTTGCTGGATTAGCCACTGAGTGTGAACAAAAAACAAAACAAAACATTCTACCGCTACGCGACTTAGTTCATCAAACTGATATGCATTATTTATTATTAAGTAAAGAACCGGGCAAACGTGGTGTAGGACGCCCAACGGCCAGGTGGAAGGACGACCTCATCAAGGTCTCCGGGAAGCGCTGGATGCGGGCTGCTTTAGATCGGTCGTTCTGGAAGACTATAGGAGAGGACTATGTTCAGCAGTGGACTATGTGCGGCTGATTTGATGAAGTAAAGGATTTATTAACAAACAAATTCTTCCAACCCCACCAGAAATATGCAAATTACATTGCTCGATGTCAAGAAGATTTCTTTTTTTTTTTAATTAATTAAGATATTTTACTAAACTATTTAGCATAATGGCAAATAGGCTGTACACATGTACGAACCCTTGCTTTAATGTAAACCCGACTTTGATACGGACCTTACTTCGATACGAACCAAACACACCTCTTTCGGTATTTACTTAATCCTCTATAAGAACCTGACGACATTTGTAACAACCTTTTGGTTTTGGTTCTAATCTAAGTCCCGTGACATGTTTAATTTTTTTTTCTTATTAATTATTAAGTGCGTTGTTTATCTGTGTGTAGGTATGTGTTTAATAAACGGTTTCTTTCTTTCTTTCTTATAATAACAGAAATATAATTATAGAATTATTTCTTTTTTAATTAATTTTTTTTTTCCACATTTCAGCAATAATTATAGAATTATATTTCTGTTATTATAAGAAAGAAAGAAATAAACCGTTTATTAAACACATACCTACACACAGATAAACAACGCACTTAATTATTAATAAGAAAAAAAATTAAACATGTCACGGGACTTAGATTAGAGTTAGAAACACATTAAAAATTTGAGAAAATGGACTACAAACTTTATTATCAATTAATTATATTACTTAATTTACATTTGCAATAATTTTACAATTTAATATTCGGAAATTAATAAAAAATAAATTAACTATCTGAAATCGTCATAATTATCTGCAAATTAAGTATCAATACTTTGAAAATCATTACTAAATATTTTAAATATGTCACATACCATTTTCATCCACTCACATCTAATTCTTTTTCTATCAACTTCTAGTAGTATACATTCAAGGCAATGTATACAATACATTTGCATGTACATCATGTACACATTATATCATAAATGTGTTCAATTTTTGCAACGGCTTCTTACCTCCGTGGTCAGTCACCATGACACGTCACTCCCATAGCTTGTTACTCCTGGCCCCGCCTGCCTATTATACTATTATAAGTACATTGTTTTGCTAATGGCTTGTTAAACGTTGGTATGTGTACCTACAGTAGGCCTTACGCACCTACTCTTTAAAACGGATTTCATCAAAGATATAAAATGCGATCAGTAAAACTAAATTATGTTATTGAAAAGTATTAGTAAAATGTTAGAAAATTATCACGCCTTTAGGCAGGTTAGGCAGAGGTGAATTAACACCCACATTTCAGCAATCATTGTGTTCAGTCCCATGTAATAGGGGGTGAGCCTATGTCCGTATTCTGGGCAGTATTGTTGACTCGAGCTATACATTTGAGACTTTAAAGGTTAGAACACAGTTTACTTAAATTAGAATGAAATTATTTTGACTGGTAAAATCCGACATAAGGTAGTAAAAAGAAAAACTAAAACTGCAAAAAATCAAATATTCTAAGACTTGTTGTTAACCATGGCCACAATAACTTGAAATACCAACCGCAGTCAAGTACTAAATCTTTATGGAATTTAATAATTTTGATTTTATAATTAATAAGTATTATGAATATTATAGGTATCTATTAAACACCTTAAAGTAATACTTTATGTATTAAATTATTTGATGGACATATTATGAGGTGGTTTGTACACATGTTGTATCTATAATTGCAAAGACGCCTCTTTCAGTGTACACAGTAATGAGATTTCGTAGATAGACGATACTAAATATACCTGTAGCATGGAGAAAGCAAGAATAAATTCAAAACTATTAATAAAATAATCTATTCTAATAACTGTACGTTTATTTACGTAAAAAACTTATAAAAAATGTAAAAGTAGCTGTATTTTATGAGGCTGGGACAATTTTCGTAGCGCGCTACGCCATCTCTCGAGGGGTAGCGACAGAAAAAACCACTGCTACGAGCGTTCAGAGGGTTGCGAGCGAAACTCCTTGCTCGGATAAGAACCTTTGTTTCTTTGCAAATCTTGAAGAACACGAACTGTTCTTCGAAATTCAAAGTTGTGTTTTTATGAAGTCGAAATGTATCTGGAAAGAGTAAAAAGTTTAACAAAGTTTTTGTTCAGTTCAATAAGTTTTGTCTTAAAAGTAAGGAAGAAACTGTAAAGAAAATATATAAAAATCTTCGGTACCTAACTCATTATTCTCAAGTTTAGGTAAAAACAGGAAAAAAGTGTAATCTCAATCACACCGTTGGCTAACCCCATGGACTAAGCCCCGCCTGAACATTAAAAAAAAACCACAATAGTAAAAGAGGCGTTGAAAAGAAATGCTTAAAAATTTCACATGAAACAGCAATATACAAAACTTCTAAGTGCGAGCGAGACAGATGTCATTAAGAAAAAATCACAAAGAAACGTATTCTTTTTCATTTCCTCCCTCACTAATAGCGGCTTAAAAAAAATGGGGAGCTCTACTCGTCCCGTTCTCGCATGCAAGGGTGGGATAGAAACGGGGTCGGGCGAGCGAGAGGGGCGACCACCCTGCGATGTCCTTAGCGCCCTTTTTAATAGTTCTTATTTCGGCCGTAGTCCGAGTGGTCCGTCATGCGTTTTTGGGGAAATCGTGTCCGAGTAGCGAGCGGGGTGCGGGGAGGGGGCGCGCTCACACGCCGGCCGCCCGCTGCCGGCCGCGCGTCTTTTCCTTGACCGGACGCATTTTTCCGCGGAAAAAACGCGGGGCGCGTGCGCCCAGCGTCGGTGGGGATGTTCTTGGCTACGTCTAAGGCGGCGGGGGCGGCGCCGCGTCTTGCTAGTTGGACCGGCGTCTTCGGCTGGCGCGCGCGTCCGCCCCACCCCGCAAGAAAGCGTCGCGACGCTCAAGTTTTCCACCAAGAAGTTAGTCGTCGCCCGCCCGCGTCTCAAGAAGGTCTCGTTTCCGCTTTCCACGGCTCGACTTCGCTTTTCCGGGGGTGTCTCGGTCGCGGAAAATAATATATTTTGAAAACGCCGCGTTAACTTTTTGCGAATTTTTTTTTTTGACGGTTCCCGCGTCGCGCTCTTTCGCTAAAGAGATTGTTGTATTGCAGATCCGCGGTATCGAAGACATCGGGACCGGAGTACGAAAAGAGTGTGAATAAATAAATTTAAAAACTGCGAGCGATCGCATGTTCTCTTTGTGACGATTCGTCCGAAACTGGAATTAATGTTGAAATACTTCAATGAGAACATATCCCTAGCGCTGCAGGAGAGGTACAGGGACCTCCATGAGTATCGGAAGGCGGAAGCGATAGAGGAGGGCTCACCTAGGGAGGCTAAAGTACCGAAAATAGCTGAAGAAGGCGAGCAAGTCGGCGGCGAGGGCGCGTTCGAGCCAAGCGCCGCGCCGCCGTTCCCTAGGCTCTTGGACCCTCCCAAGGAGGAGGATAACTTCGTAGCCAGCTGGCTGCAGAACTCCTTCAAGATGACAGCGGCCGAAGGGAACAACGACGCTTCCGCTGGTGGCAGTGCTCTAGACCTCCGCGCTGCCCCCCTATCTCTCCACATACCAACGTTGCAGCAAGCGGCTGAGGCACAACGACAGTTCAAGATGCAGGACTTCTGGAACAGAAGCCGGCCTGGTTCTCCCAACCAGGACCAACTAGGAGAGGGCCACAGTCAGCCAGGCCCAGCTCCTCCTACACCACAGCCACCAGCGACTCCAGACCATAAGATTATGACTGAAAAACTGGTGAATGAAATTCAGGTGAGTGTCTTGAGAAATTTTTCTTACATGTTCTTGGTTTCAGGAGTTGAAATACTATGTTGTGTACAGTGTAAAGTCAAATCAAGGATTTATTTACATACAATATGCATATAGGTATATTTTTAAAATGTTAATTAATTATGTATTTGGCACTGTTTCCTTGGCAATACCAAACAAACTTAAACAGAACGGAATTAGCTCTTTACATTGTGTTTTTAACCCGACGGCAGAACCGCCGTGAAAACTTACCTGAAGTTAAAAATAGCTGAAACATTCGCACTATAAGTCTTTACAATCCGTATATATAAACTTTGTAGCACAACACACTTGTACATTTTTAAAGTTATTTACGAATTTAGTGTAACATTAAAATGTTTCGAAATCACGTCTATCTTGTTCAAACATTTTTGATCGACTGACCTCAGATAACTCGAGGTGAAACCCGTTCCAAATTTGAATGATCCCTTCCTTATAAATTGAAAAAAAGAAGATACAAGCCACGGCAACATATTGTAAAGCTTTTGTTAACACAAGAAAGGGTTAAGGTCCTTGCGTCAAACTTATTATTAAATCGTTTTTGTGTCCTTATGTCGCATCCGGTTTTACAAAGGATATGTAAATTACAATAATCTGTGATAATTCTATTATTTTTGTATTACCTGTGATCAACTTGTCGGCGATGTTGATTTATTTTTTCTTTTTCAACGACTGTTTGTTTTGAGCATATGGCTGGCTTGTGATTATTTTATTACTGACGGCCTAATTCAGTAGTATTTTGGTGACGATAACGTGTAATTTTACAATGGAATAACCTCCAATTTGTTTTGAAATTTAATGAACCAGTAAATGTTTCAGATAACTTTGATACCAATTTTGGCGCAAGGACTTTAGGTTTTCCTTTTTATGTTTCGTATTACGCATATCCTGATTTGTGTGAGATAGTTCAGATGTTGAAGCATTACTAAACAGTAGATGTTAGATTCTTTTAATCTAATAAATAAACAAACTATAAATCTAGTCTAATAACTTTAATAAAAGTCTAGAAACTTAAATTAATATCCAATTTTGAAAACGTACATTCCTAAAAAAGGAACGGAAAGTACATTTCAGCTAGTAAAAATAAAGAAGTAAATAGTAATAACTTTCTTAATTCAAAATTTAAACAACAGACGAAAGAATATTACAATTTAAATTAGTTTCGGATACGTTCACCTTGCGTTTCCCACGGCGCACCGGATTAGGGCCGCGATCATTTCATTTTTAATTTTTTTCCTACCGCTTTGTTTCACTGAAGGGGTGTTGACAGTTATTTGTTGCGAATCATTTTTTGTTTTTCGAATTTTTCTGTTTGAATATCAAACCGGTTTTCATTCGGTATTCATCGGTTTTTTTTAAGAAATCGAGATTTAACGGTTCATGGTAGCGCTTTTGTGGTATAGTTTTGAAAGGTTTGTTAATTAAAATTTGATTTATTGTTGAGTCAAGGGCTTGCTATCAAAATAATGAATATTGTTAGTTTTTTCCTTATTGAGAATGTTAAACCGTAAGAATTGCTAATCTCTTGTATTGAAGGCAACAGTATGCATTCATCTAGTTTTAATAGTACACACTTTTATAGTTATAAACAGATATTTAGGTGAAAAATAGAGTAAATAGAATGTTACCGTTTAAGACTCTAAAGAACAAACATTTTACATAATTTGTATCTTGAAATGACTTCGTTAAAGGCGTCGCATTTAAAAACTACGACAATAAATGTTTATCATTTTAGGAATAGTTTACACGTCACCTGTAGATTTAAACAGGACTTAGGTACCTAATAGCGATTAGTACGAAACTTTTATGGAACGATATCTTTTGTTTTCTTTTGATCGAATTGCATCAACCGAATCTCAGATACATCGTATCTCTTAATTAAATTGTAAGTAAATATCATAAATGCCATGCCATAGAAATTTAGCTATACAAAAATATATAAACACTGCTATAGACAATCTTCATGGCTAAAATAAAAGTACAATTTTGTGTTATTTGATACTGAAATATGAACTACAATTCAATCTGTACTACCGACGGTACCCACAATACAAATAATTGATTAGTCTCAAGATTTTAACGGATGTTTAATAATGTTGAATCAACATTTCGACTAAATATCGAATAAATCAACATTTTCACTAAATATTGAATAAATCTCTTTTCCACGCCGCTTGGGGATCACCAGCAACAGCAATCACCATCAGCCGACTCCACGATGAGCGAGAGGTCTCTCGTGCCATTTGCGCTGGTAAATTTACTATCAACACTCAATAATATCGATGTAAATAATTTTTTAACTCTTTTTGTCGTGACTGTACTTTTACATTTTATTTTTGGAAATTGGAATACTAAAAATTATGTTATGGTCGGCTTAATGTTTTTATGTTGCATAGCCTTTGTCCACTGTCTTTTTTTTTAATAAGTTAGGTAAATATAGGTTGCATTTCCTGAATAGTATTTTTTTTAACAATTTCTTTGAATAACTAATTACGGAAATAAAGTATCTGATGCATTTAAATTGGAAAAGTTAATATGCAGAACAGAATTAGATCCTTGGATAGTCTTTATCTAAGGCAGAATATACTTCCAATAATTGGGTTACCGGGACCAATCAAATTTATAGGAAAATTTAACATACTAATTGTTTAAAAAATATCTGAATCTTCAGTGGACATTGAGCTTTGAAATTTAACGGTGATTTAACGGAGATTTCAAATTTATGTTCGTTTTTTGTTAACCGCATGTGCACGCAGTGTTGTGTAGATTTTGTTTCCCCCGTAGTCACCGGTAAGTATTATTTTATGTATTAACAAATTACAGTTGATGGGTTTTCTAACTCTGGCGTTGCTTCTGTTGAATAATACAATTGCTTTAGTTATTGTAAATATTTTAATTATATAAATAATTTGTACAAAACTTTTTTTGTTATATACCCCAGCGAAAAAAAAAACTAATCCAGAATTTAATGTGATGTAATTATTATTTTTCGTAGTCAAATTCTTTACTGTAGATTTGAATTAAGAACATGCTATTATTTTAATATTTAAAAATGGAATTTAGGGTTTTAAATTCTAGTTCCAATTTTAAAATAATGAACTTTATCATTTACGCACGCAGCCGCAGCAGCAGTCGCCAACCGGGGACGCGCCGATAGGCGATCGCAACGCGATGTTGCCCTTCGCTCTGGTAAATGTCCTGAATAGCCTCAATATTGATGTAATTATTATTTTCCTTTCTTTACTTTTCATCTTCTGCTGATTTATCTTGATATAAAAACTCAAGATTGTAATTTTTTATTGAATAGGCTCGCTTTTGACCGTTATCACACCTAGGTGATAATCACACACCCAACAAATGTTCCTAATTTTGGTAGCGCACTTACCTGTGTTATCTTTATATTTAATTTATGTCATTTTCATAGACAGTTAGAATTCATAAATTATTTTACTTCTTTTTATTACAAAAAATATAATATGATGAAACTAAATAAGTTTTCATCACCTTACGAGGTTTCCTTTGAGAGCTTCATATTCTTTTCTTTATTTAGCTCTAATTTATACCTAACCCGAATAAATATGCGATTTCATGGTTCTTTCTATCTTGTCTTGTCTTTTATACTTATATATATTGCGATTCATGAAGTTATGCTTTTATTCTCTGTTTTTATACTACTAATAAAAATAAAAGCCGTCGTTTTGCGTAAAACTCTTAGTAATAAAATATGACTGTAGTCAAATAACATTCAAATGCAAAGTGAAAATACTAAACTTCAAGTTGATAAAAGGACTAAAGTTTAAGTATGTATTCGCCCTTTTTACTCACTAAAAAACTGAAGTATAAATTTCAAAAATCGAATCAAAGGTTACTAAGGGTTTTACTAGAATATAGTTCACCAAAAACTCGTTTCTGACTCGGCCTTTTGTTTCATGCAGCAACAAGCACGGTCAGGGCAGAGCCTCAGTGAGCGAACGCTTGAGGAGTGCTGGTCGACACTGCAGCGAGTGAGTTGGCATCTGTTTCAATGTGTATTGTTATCTTCCAAGGTTAGGGAATGCGTGGCGGTGACTCTGTATTAGGATTATATACGCGTGTTCTGAATTTGAATTATTTTTGTTGATTTTGAACTTTTACTGCTTTTTTTATTAATTGTAATTGAAGTTAGAAGAATAATAAAACGTGATTATTTTAAATTCTACAATATTTTTTTATCAAAATAAAAGAGGTTTTATTTACGTGTAGTGGATTTTTTTATTAAAATTCGAAATTCAAAATGCAGAGTCGCTAAATCGCATATCCCAATAAACGGGGTATTGGTTACCTTACCAATAACTCTTATTTTATACATATCCTAAGGTGAGTTTCAATTTTTATAAACTTCCCATTAGAATAAGGCTTTCAATAAATAGACGTTTATTTAACACTAAAACACTTTATCGCACATCTAAGCGGTGGGTGGTGTAGCCAATGTTTTTTTCACAACAGGAACTATAAAATATCTAGCCTCCATCTAAGCTATGCATATTCATTACGAAGGAAACATTTTCACATAGAATCGGTCAAGATAAAAAATCTTGCGATAAAACGCCGTAGGCGTGTTAACAATTTATTTAATCGAGATTCGAACGCCATTTTGGTTTTTCTTTTTTTAAAGCATCTGCGTACAAGGTGGCGTATGATAAGCCAGGAAGTACTTGTTTCTGTACATCTGCGTTTTATTGTAGCAATTTTATAAGATTTTATGTGGGTGCTTTTGTTACTTATATATATTTTGATTCAATCGGAATGATATAAAGTATATTTACACACATTATTTCACGGATAGGAAATAGTAGGCAGCTATAACAATAATTAAACGATCAAGTTAAGTAACTTCACGGCATAGTTAATAAACTGTTTCGTATGAAAGAAAAACAAAGTAAAAAAATTGTTGCAATCTTCTTTCGGAAATTCATTTCAATCAGAATGATAAAAATAATCTGAGATTTATTAAACAGTACGAAATACTAGGCATAATCCTATCTTTTTCTATTGAGGTCAGAATAAACATATGAATACATTGTAACCCTCTCAAAATCGTTTTTATAACAAGAGAATAAAATCATCTTGACCCATTTTCAAAGCACTCCGTATGTTCTTAAAAAAAGGCGTACAAAAACGGCAACATGCGTTTTAAAAACTACGTTCATGTAAATAACGAAAAAAGTACCTACAGGTGCTTGAAAAAAATAAAGCGGCGAACGTCGAACGAAACGGAAAAGTACACTCGGGCACAAAATAAAAAGTGCACTCTTTGTGCGCGGTCGAGTACTTGATCTTTTGTGAGCGAACTAGTGGCGTAGAGTCAACTTGCTTTATTTTCTTTTTTGTAAAATAATGGTTGCGCTTCAGTTTTTTCTTGATTTCGTTATTGAAGTAGTTTACTTTTACAATGAGCTTTTTTCTCTTGCCAAATTAATGGTTATTCTTGCCAAATTAATTGCCAAGCTCAAAATATAGATTCCAGTAGTTTTGGGGTGTTTCCAGTACAGACCATTTTATAGAATTTAACTAGCTGGAAAGACAAGCATTTATGACATATACAAGGCAAACAATAGATATGAATAATAACTGTCAACTCTTAATTCATTATGTGTGAAATTAATATTATTTGTTAATCAAATAAGCTGAGAATTTTCTTTATAAATAAATTCTTTTCAACACTTAGGCTTGCATTCATTAAACTGTTGCAATAACGGTTCACCTGATACATTGTAGGTTGGAATGTCAACCCTGAGTGGTTATTTACCCATTCTACACAACACCTACTATCTTTTCAAAATTATACTTTCCTCCATATACCATTTTACAAATAACAGTATATTCAAAATCCTATCCTATAGTTAAAAGTACAAACACAAATATCAACTCCACAGTTTTCAACATGTAAAACAAAAGTACGATACGCATTGTCGAAAAAAATCCTTAAACATTTGCATGTCGATCCGCAATGAATTTATCGTTATTGCCTTTAGATTTATTATAGTGCCGCTTTTCGAAAAAATCCACCGAAAATGACTCGAAGCGAATTTAAAATTCAGATACCAATTGTTTTTCAGTTTAAAATTGAGACGATTTTGACGTCAGCCGTCCGATCGCGACATGTGTTCAACTTTTTTGTTCTCGACTGTACTTATTTCGTTTTGTACCGCGTTCTGAATAAATCAATTCAGTTAAGTTGTCTCAGTTTTTGTTCGGCGGCCCTTCTGTGTATAAATATTGTTTTAAAAATGTTTTTAATGATGTACGTTAAGTGTTGTCTTTGGTTAGAACTTTTTGTGGTGTCTGAATATGTATCTTTTTAGTCCGTACTGAAATAGTCAGTTGGTGGCGTGTTTTAAGTCTTTGCAATCTTTTTAAGTGAAGTTAAGAAGAGGAATCCTTTAGATTTTGATACATGAGCTTATTTTTTAGCCATCCTGTTAGTCAATTTATTCTAAATTTTCCTCCTGGTTATGTATGTTTAAGTCCAAATTTCTAAAAGAAAAAGGTATGTAGTACAATTAGCATTTATTTTAAGGCATATTTTGGTTATCATTTTTGTAAACCTAACAACAAAAAAACGCGTTACTTCACAAAGAACAATTTTACCTAGGTTCAATAGTTAAAAAAACATATATGACACGAATTTTGTATACCCCTTTCTACATTAAAAAGCTAATACAATTTCCATCGATTCTTCAAAGATGGAGGAGACTATCAAATCTTTCCAAACCTATTAACTTTAAAAGCCGGTCGGTCATTAGAAGTCGTTTTTTTAAACGGCGTCCGTTCAACAATTTTTCCACCCCAGCTGAACACTTTTCATAATTAGAACACCCCCCACCCTTTTTACAAGATGTTACAGTTACTGAACGTTTAAAAAAATACAATTTTGTTATCTCTGCTTCTGTGATTTTTGAATTCGGAACTTTGTTCCTTTGTGTTTTTTTTTGTCTATTTGTTTTGATTGTTTTAATAAGGAGTTTTAGTATGAAGGTTTTATTGTTTTATTTTATTATTGTGTTATGTGTACTCCTTCAAATTATTTTGTATTTGTATGACAGGTAATGAATTTTATTGTAATAATGTTATTTATATGAAAGTTTGTGAGTGAGTGAGTTAAGAGTTGAGCGTTAAACTCTGTTAACCAACCATAAAAAGGTGTTGTAGCACGATATTTGGGCTAAATAATAACAATATCTACCTATTGTAATAAATAAATATTTAATAATATTTGTTTTTAGCATAGGGTTGTTAGACGTACTTAGGTCTTAACTTCCATTATTGGGATTATCTTAGCATTCATACCCACGGTAATCGCTTACCATCAAGTAGGTTAATTGTTTGCCATCTTTGGCAGGATATACAAATTAATAGGTAGTTGGAACAAGACTACAATATACAATATATATTTAAAAATGTCACTCGACACAAACAAATACGTTTTTTCCAATCCTTACGGCAATTAGCAAATCAACAAAAAATATAAATGCTTTCAAATACAAAAACATCAGCTCGGTCCGCTGCCTACCCCCTTGGGGAACATGACAGTACAAACAATAACGTTTAAATATCATCAAGTGGCCGATATCACCCTCCGCTCGCTAATTTTTACCACTTTTCTCCTATCTCTCATAATTTTGGTCCAACCCTTCCATGCCGTATTCATAAGGAAGACATTTTTAATTCATTTTTTATATAATATTCATTTACTTTTTAATATAATGTATTATTATACAATTTACATTATACTTTTCCTTGAAGTATGTAAGTATTCATATACCTAGTTTTAATTATATTTAGCTGACCGCTTGAATTACAATTCATAGATTCCGTAGGATTGAAATCGTGCATATAGGTACTTACGTAAGAAAAATAAACGCGCCCATATCAATTACAAATAACACTCAATCAAATCAAATTATTAATTTGTATGTTTACATTATAACCAAATCTATTTATTATTGATTTTATGATTAGAGATTTGAACCCTATATTATAAGGAGTATTTGAATCCATAATATTCATATACTCCTTATTCACTAATTGATGACTGAGGTGGACATATGGCATTCTTGTGCAAGAGGCACTGAGATTAATAAAAAAAAAGTTCTTTTTTATAAAATATTTTTCCATTCTGCATTACTAAGAATTTTATAACCCATTATCGATCATATTAATCTAGCCACTCACCCGCTTCAAAATATAGTAAAGCATCAGAGTAAAGACTATAAATACGAGCAGTACGATCTCCGCCATTTTTCTTACAGCACTCGCGTAATCTTTTTTTCCTTCGCCGTAACTCACGGCCGCGGGTTTTTTGGTTAAAACTTGAAAATTTATTTCGTAATTAGCGCCAAGACACTTTTAAACTCAAGACATTATTAGAAAAGTTTCTTAGTGCTCGTAAAAACTGGGTTTTTTCGTTACACCTGAGCGTTTGAGGGTTGAATATTTGATATTCGATCATTTTTTAATATTGTTTCGTGGCAATTTGAAGGGTTAATGTTGTTTTATGTGTTTTATTTTGACAATAAAAGGTTTTGCAGGGCACTTTATAAAGTGAAACGTCTCTCCATACTCTCATTTTATAAATATAACGATCTTTATAAAATATAGAAAAGAATTCGGTGCTAAGGGAAATAATAAACTTTCACTCTTATTTCCATTTCCAAATTGACTGTTCATTAATTTATTTATTTTTTATTTAAAGAATATTAGCACCCGAAATGATCGAAATGACTAATACTTGTTCCCTCTAACCCCTCCAACTAAGCTTAATTGCTTGTGCTAGGAGTCCTACCTAAAAATCATATATGTAGTTTAAAATTAGGTGGTAGTCAATATAAATTAAAAATCTTTAAAACCACAATAAACCTGCTTCTTACTATCGATCGCTCAATAGAACGGCACATACATTCAAAAACTGTAAACAAAAAAAATTAGATTCTGCCAAGTAAAAAAAATAACGTTTGAACTGATAATAAAACCACACACGTGTATGTTACCATTCAAAAATCGCAGTTAAAAGTGTTACAAAAAGAGAAAAATAAATACGCAGATAACACTTCATTAACATGGAGTGAAACGGTGCGACATGACAACGGTTACATTTTCACAAGCACACACAAATTGGCGGGAAAACAGCGCCCTCTGGGGCCGCCGGAATAAGAGAAAAACTCTGCAAAAATTAGATTTCTTCAGCACTCTACTGTAATGGTACGGTTTTGATACTTGATGTTGTTGGTATTTAGATTAAATTATTGCGGTTTAGCAGTTGTGTCAAATGAGATATTGCCTTGTTAATTCTTTTCTTAGTTAATCTATCGTATATTTTTTAATAATGAATTGAAGTAAATTAGTAATTGCTTAAATTGTCTTTCCTGATTTTATCAAGTATGTGTGATTCGCAATTAAGAAGCAGTGTAATCCCGGTGGAGTGTTTGTAGCGATTAGTTAACCTCATTACCTTGTTGGTAAGGGAAATATCTATTTATGTCATTTAGTTTAGTCATTTCTTCTTCATAAATAACAATTGCTTATAAATTGCACAAAATTAAGATATATTAAGACTAAGTAAGAATATAAGCAATGATGAGTAAGCTATTGGAAATTATTTTAATGAGTAAGACAAAGCTATTAAAAATTATACTGCAACCAAATTAAAACTAAACTTCGTATTTTATAAGTCGAAAACTATGCTTAACAATTGGAGTAAATTATTCTATCAGTGTGATAAAAATACCTACTAGATACTTTGGTCTTCACCTATGGACAGGCCCTCAATTGCTATCGTGGGGATAGCGTAAAAATCCTTTAAATTTTTATTTCAAAACACATAGCATTTTGTTATTATGATAATAGTTGCAACACTTGCACATTCGTACGTGGACTGTATTGCAAACATTTCCAATAAATTGATACCTAATTTGACTACATTTTCTTTACGTAAGTAAAGTGGTCCTTTTATAATAATACCTAAATGGTTTTTTTACATAAAGTTAATTATTTAGAATGAAAATTAGACTTTTAATAACAAATTATTTTATATTTACAAGATCTTCTAAAATACAAATATGGCATACCAAGACACTATACAATAAAAACCTATAACTAGCCATTCATAGTATACACAGTTCTTTCAAAACAAAATACAAATCATAATAAAACACATCAGAGTACCAAAACTACTTCATCCAAATATATTAAAGCTAATGGCTCGTGCTACAGTAAAAAAGACGCCGCCTGCAGAGATAAAAATTAGCTGAAATTAAAAGATGCTAACGAACAGTATTCTCTGAAGATCTCAAATGTTTCTTGGCTTGTTCGCTTTGCAGATGTTTTATTTTTTCCTTTTTTCTTTTTTGTTGTAAACAGCTAGATCTCATTCAAATGAAAAGAGATTTCACGTAATAACTTTTTCTAGGTAGGTGGAACTGATCAAAACCACACAGGGTTCTAAAATACATATTACAGAAGACCCTGGTAAATAAAATATCTTTTAATGAAGTCGTTTTTCGTAATCAATAAACTGGTTTTCTTTATGACCGAGACTAGTACTTTCGTTTTGCAATATTATTCATCCATCTAATTAGTAAATGTATGAATACTCAAACTGTAATGCAATTAACACATACTGGCTTGTAGTAGAAAATGACTAGGGTTCTGTTGATCTTGATCGTCGTCGGGATAATGACTTCAATTTCACACTCTTTTATTAAATAAATGTCAGAGGTATTTTAGAAGGGGGCCAGATCGAAAGAGATGGCCCTAGGTCAGCTGTTGTGCGAGGGATATGCACTAACTACCTTACCTTCAGCCTGCGATCCACAGACGGCGTGCGGTTTAGTCGGTTCGAGTCCGACATAACCTCTCCTTCCGGCTCCAGCAGGGGCGGTATCCGTGGGGATCTTCAGCACGTTAAATAAAGGGGTATTATAATAATTTGCAAGATTCGAATCTAGGACCGATTCCTTAAACATTCATGTACCTACAATACTGTGTACAGTGTACCAGTAACGTAAAATTCAAGGAAAGTAATTCTCAGTAACTTCCCAGTAACTCAATAACCGTAGGTATAAAAAAACTTATATCATGTGCCTACCCTGTAATAATCACAATTGTCGCTTGACGGTTTCAAGGTATAACTCCTTAGGGGAAATTTTTAGGGTTCGCTATGAACTTTTTGCAAGTACTAACTGATCCATGAAAATTAAAAATTATTTCCAAGGAATTCCGGGATATTACAATACTAACAATTCTTCCGATCGTCAATTCCAGTTTTTAATAATATAGAAAAGAAAATAATAGAATAACACTTTATTAGTACACCATTTGTATAAAATCTTACGAGTGAAATATACTTTATACAATTGTTGTACAAAGGATGGCCTTATCGCCATAGGGCGGCCTTATCGCCACAGGGCGGCCTTATCACCTTATGGCGGCCTTATCGCCATATTTATTTATTAAAACAAGACAAAACATGAACAATAGTAATATTACAAAAACCACCAGGTTTTATACCGTTACATACATGTGACTCTGATTTTATGAAAGCGAACCATCTGAACCCTAAACCCAAGTGTGGCTATATGTACCAGTTAGCAGATATTTAAAGTTGGCTTAGGCTTGTACGAATGCCTACGAGAAAATATAAGGTCAACCATATACTGATTCAGCTGTGAATTAATATTAGCCATGGGAATAACTTATGCAGAACCTTCGCGAATAATTTCCTGGCTTTACTTTTATAAAGAAGTAAAAATATACAAACCGTATCATCATTAAATTTCGCGCTCTGTGGCGAAACTAATTATATTGTACTTGTCGTCATGTATGTTTGTAATAAAATGTTGGGAGAAGGGCTTCATCGATCGATTATAGGACTTTTTATAGTGAATGACTTGAGAGTTACAGTAGCGGGTGCGACCCGCACTTTTAAGTTGTCATTGCTGTTAGGTATAACAATGATAATAAATGATATTAAAAAAACCCCAACCTTTTCCGCATTGGTTCCCGTTATTAGAATGATGGCCACAAATACACGCACGTTTACCTTTCTGATTTTTCTCAATTTTAATTTATGCAAATGTAAAGTAAGTTAGATACTGATTGATTCATCATGTACGATGCTAAAGAATTCTTAGTATACGAGTCCGATTGGCACCGGTTTTTTACGTTCAGCCCAAGGTATTATACCAAAGCGAAGCATTCTAAACACAAACGCTCTAGTTTTTCCCGCCAACATTCCGTTTATAGCGTTTTATAAAACCGCGGGAACGTACAGTTCTATTTTTAAACACAAAACCACAGCATTCTAGGATCATTCTAATTACAATTACAAAAATTGTTGGTAATGTGAATCAAAAGAGGCAAAAAGACTAATCCAGACCACCTTGGTAGAAGAAAAAGCAAATACTTTCTGCAAGAAACTATCGAATACGGCCAGATATAAAAACCAATCTAGCAAAAAAGTTCGCTGTACCAAGTCGATGAAAAACTCAACGCCCTGTCTCGCTCGCGCACTATCGCCTACCAGGACTACTATAATTTGATACTTTTATTTGAGAAACGTGATGCATGCATAAGCTTATGGTTTCATAAATATGATGAATCACTATATTGTGAAGAGGATTCAAATCTTGTTGAATAAATGTGAAGTTAACATAGTCTTAAAAAGTAAAGGAAGATAAATAATTTCGAAGTCTGAATGTCTTGTAGTTAGGTATCTGAGTCATTCAAGATTTTTACACGATTCACGAGCTAAATTGAATGCTGAGAAGTTTCGTTACTTATTAAGAAGCTCAATCCTAATTCACATAATTGCATAGCATTATGCATTACTTTAATAGGTACTAAATAAGCATTACAGTGTTGGTTCCCGGTAAAGGAGAATAGAGCTACCCCATCTCTTCCTGTGAGTGTAGTAGAACGTGAAAAGGGGTAGGGCTGTTCAAGACAAAGCATCCGCTTGACGGTAATAGGCTCACCCTCTATTACATGGGACCGGAAATGTTGTTGGTAATACACTTCTGCCTACCCCTTCGGGGACTTACATGCGTGGATATACATACAGTAATTTAAAACTACTTCTGACATCATATTATTCAAAAAAAGAATCTCTATTATGTAATACAAAAAAAGCATCAAGAACGATTCTGCGTGCATCGTCTCAAACTAAAGAGCCGCGCGGATATAACTGACTATAATAAAAAAGTTAGTAAGTACACATAAGTGCATTACGATGCCGTGCCTACTACAACTATAGTGCTTATACAACGCCCACGGCTTGCGCCGAGCAACCATTTTTTTCCTGCACACTTACATTTGAAAAATACATGTTGACGTAAACACACATATTTCGCGTTGAAAAAGAAAGGCCGAATGAACTTTTTTTTTTACCTTTGCTAAAAAAACAAAGTGACAATGACGTAACGTAGTGATGTTTTAACTTTTTTGGTAGACATTTTTTTTTCTTTGCTTTTTAAATAGTGTTGTGCTTGACAGTTGTGATGAGTTGCTGTGGATTTGTATCGATACGATATCAATGCAGGTATTTCTTTTTATTACAATGTCCGCTAAGAGGCTGTTGCGTAATTCCGCGAACTAGTTTCCGATTTATTATCCTGCGCGACGAGATAAACAATAGATTCCGGTAACATTCCAATGGGCCAGAATACTTGTTAAAACGAGACTTCAGAGTTTATTTCGAGAGAAAAAAATACTTTATTTTATATCACTAGACTTTTTTTATAGTTCTTTCGTGCTTGATACCAAGTTTAAATATAAAAAAGTTCAATTAACTCCGTAACTTATCGATAAATCTCGTCAATTGGGCGGGCTATATCTATATCCGCCAAAATTCCTAGCTTTTAATTACCAATAATTGTATCAGAATGAAACCTCAATTTGAATATGGCTATCCTTTTCTCTGAAAATAACTTTTAAGTTAATTAGATGAGTAAAAGTTTAAGTTTATACCTGTTTACATAGTCTAACTTAGTCTTGGAGAAAGTAACCTAAACCAAAGTGCTGCGCGGTAAAAGTCAGTGTGACATTTTTTGTTTAAATTTAGTAGTTTTTCTTTTTAAAGGGCCAAGATATCAAACTAGATATATATTAAATAGTGAGAGTGATATTTTAATTTTCTTTCTTTAAGTAATTATACTATATTTTGACGAATTCATATAAATGTTTAAGCTTACTTACGTTACCTACTAGTTTATATTTAACTAATTAACAATTAACTTTATTCATTTTATTAATTATCTTATCCTTAAATAAAATTCATTCATTTTTAAAAGCAATTTTTTTCCTCTTGACATTATATTTGCCCATTATATCGCGTATCAATGAGAAAGATACTACCATGTATCTATATTTTGGGTTCTACGTCATAGGAAGTGGCCCCTTCGACTTAATGCCACTGAGAAAACCGTAGGTATTTGAAAAATTCAAAACACTTCACGGCCCAGGTTTCGAACATGGATTTTCAAGAGCACCATCAGTCACACTCACTACCGCTGCACTATAGAGGCAATCACAGTTACATAGATATAAAAATTGTATTCTATTTTTAAAAAACATTGGTAATAAATAACAATTTTGCTATTATTTTTTGTAACTTACACTTAAGTTTTATTAAAAGTTATAATAATATAATTATAAATTAAAAAGACAAATGAAATTAAAATTGGAACACATTTCAAAATTCTTCTTTTTGCAACAAAGAAATAAGTTTGACAAAGCTTCAATTCAGTTTGTAGTGAATAAAAATTTAATTATTTCCAAGTCTCGGCGAGAGGCACTTTGTGCTCGGATCTTTTAAAAATAAACTCCTTTCTACTCGCTTGCATGGCTCCGACTTTGTTATAAAGATAATTGTTATTCTCTTAAAACAGCTAAATAGGTTGCTTTTGTTAGTTTTCTGCATCATATTTTTGAAATTTCGTAATGGATGTTGGCACTTATTTCAATTATAAATAGAAAGAGCTATGCCTTCGTTGGTAGGTACAAATGACTTAATTTAATGGGTCGGGGACGTATAAGTACTTCCTTGCCAAGCTAGTCAGCCAATTAAATTCAGATTGGAAAAATGAATACTCATACTTGAACCCGCGACTAAAAATAGTCAGTCAATATTAGGATTATTTAAGAGGATGGTAAAATACTGCCAGTGATATTCATGAGTATTTTAAAATTTTATAGTAGCACCGTTTTGTATCTTCCCTAAGTTATAATTAGAATTGTATAAGCGAGGTATATAAACACATTTGAATAGTTTCTTTTCTAACACCACGTTCTCTAATATCTCATCTACTTTTTGTTTCTTGCTTACACCCCAGATTCTTGGTCATAGATTCCTTTCAATTATTTAGCATTTGGTTTTAAAAGGTTCGATTTTTACATAACCTTCTCACACCTTAGAAGTAACAGAAATACAAAAATTAAGTTTAAAACTTAAACCCGACTTCTGAAAAAACACGTTCTAACGCTTAAAAAGTATCAAACAAGTTAGTGATTTCTCAGTAGTCGGGTTTTAGTTTTAAACTTATTTTTTTATTGATACTATTATGGAGCAAGTGATAGCTAAAAATTACATGTTAGAAATGTACTGATTAAGCCCTTTCAACATTTGTCTCAAATTTATTTTTTAGCACAGTACTTTATGAGCGCTAGCGCCACACGAGATTAAGTGACATGTCATATAGCCTATAACCATTGGACGATCAAGATGATGCCTCATTTGTCCCGTTCTAATAAGTAGTTGAAATGAACATACATACATACATACATAGCCTGTCAAAATCATAACCCTCCTTTGGCTTCGCCGTAGTCGGGTAAAAAAGTAACAATGAGTACCTATGCGGTTTCTTGAATATAACATTGATCTATAATGTTGAGGTAGGCACTGTATTCCATCGTAACGCGATTTTAATACTAAGAAAAATAAACATAATATAAAATTACAATGACGCCGCTCTGATAACACATTATTGCAATCGCTCATTGAAAAAATTACACAACCCACACATATACACACATGTAAAAACATTCTTGTCGTAGGTCAAGATTTTACTCACACATGCAAACTTTAAAAACGCAAAGTGCAACGCACGCAGAAAGCTTTGGTATCATTTTATGTAAAATTAACATTTTAGTAGTATTTATTAAGAGCATGATTGTAATTTAAAACGGAATGTGTGTCCTTATTTGTTATTATTTTGTTAGTCTACTATAAATATAATAATCGTCTATTATTAGAACTGACTAAAACGACTTTTGTAGTTTTAATCCTTTACTATTACAAAAAGTATTGCGTTACACACTTTTTTTTATAATTTTACTGTAACAACAAAATCTTCTTTTTTTTGGATTATCAAACTATATTTTACCATTTTTATTGCATTTTTTATTTATCGGAAGTCTATTATGTAAGTTTTTGTTATTTCATTACGTAATGAAATAATGTACAATTTCAATACATAAACTATAATTTTAACAACAATCCAAACATAATTTGCAGCACAAAACTAAAAGCACCATAAAAACACATATTTCAAGAATAGAATGAGCGAATGCCGTACCTAAAAAGAGAATAATATTTCTTCCGTTGTCTAAACTTGTTCGGCGCACGCGCTGCTCTCGTATGTGGGCGTTATTGGAATGTGTGCGTGAATTGTGTCTGTACGTGTGGCGACCTACAAACGCGCGTGTGTGCGTGATGCGTAAGCGCAAACTCTTGTCTTAGGTTAGGGAGGTGAGCGAACTCTCGCGTTTTGCAGAGTCCATTTATTTTTATTATGGGCCAACACGTGGACTGCTATGGACGTATACGGCTATTTTATTGCGTTATCTTCCTCTTTAGATTTATTGGATTTTCAGGTTTTAGTTATTTAAAGTAGTTCCATGCAGAAATTCTGTAAAGGTAACATGGTTATTTAATGATTTAATTTGTAAAGAAATCAGCACAACTTACAAAACATTGAATAGGGTATAATTCAGAGTATAGAACTAATATTTTCTATAACATGGCTCTGATTTTGTGACGTAAGTAGGTACTAATGCAGCGGAAACGAAGTCCTGAGTTCGATTTCCGAATTGAGAAAGCGTTCATGTATATTTTTATAAATTTTGTTAGTAGCAGTAGTATAAGATACGAAAAGAATACCTGGTTGACAGCAATAGACAATGCCCACCCCCATCTTTAACCGAAAACAGTTATTAAACTGTAGTTATTAATATAGACGCCTGCCTACCTTTAGGAATATAATAGAGCTATGAAAACACCTAAAAAACTAAAGTTCTGTACCCGTAAACAAATATTACTCCACAATATAGATTATTTAACTCTACTGAAAAAAATATCACATAATCTGATTAATTACGGATACAATCGGAAAAGGAAATACATAAGTATTATAAAAAACGCAATCGATTCCGCGCACCCATTGTGGTGTAATCGATTTAAAAATGCAGGTTCGATGTCCGTGATCGTGACCTGTGCACGCACATGAATACTGTATGAACATTACTTTGTCCTTTTGAAATTATAATAGTGTACTGGGTACTTTCTGTTCCTGCTTTTTTTTTTAATAAAATATAAAAATAATTGAAAAAGTAACTTAAAATAGAAAAAAATATAAAGGTAACTTTTTTATTTAGATTTGTAACTTTGAATTCAGAATTACTATAGTCACTAAAAGAATATCTACTTTTACTAACTGACAAAATTCCTTTTTTTTTAAGCCCCGTGGCGCTACCCAATGACACTACTGGTAGTGTCAAAAGTAATGCATAAATTAATAAATATAGAATTAGTCGCACTTGCTATCCTCACCTACATCTGAGTAGGAATACCCTGCTGATTGTCGGACAAAGTTTTAGCGCTGGTGTTCTTCCCGATAGTTAGATTCACATAATTTGTCAACTTAAATTTTGCACCCCATGGATGCTTCTTTTTACTAGGGTCGCAAACGAGCAAACCGTAGCCTAATAGGTATTGTTTGTAACACTATTTCTGTTTTTTTTTTTGGAAGTCTTCGTAACAGCGTATTATATTATCTCTGGAGATACCTTAAGGATACAGAAGCTTGAAAATACACAAGCAAATAAAAATGAAGGCCGCCGCCAAGTCGAGTGATTTCTTTATAAAGTATTATCAGTGCAAGTGTTATCGTGCAACCCTGAAAGTGCAATGCACTTGCATTTTTTACTTGAAGACGTTGACACTATCGTGCAAGTTATTTTATTGTACTTTGTGAACACTTTTACTGCTTTCCACGGATCGATATTTTATTTATGAGTCATAAAATTCGCTTTGATTTATTAATATTATTCGTTATTGTCTTTTTGTACCTACGTTTCGCGTATAAACTGGAATCAAAATATGTATCGTATAATTCGCGATAATATGGTTAAAGAGTGAGTTTGATCATTTCGTGTTTGAATCCTGGTAATTACACTACCGACATAAACCCCCCTGCTAAAACAAAAGGAGGAGGGGTTAAGGGTACATTAGCAATGTCAATTTCTAATAATAATAATATTTCCAAATTATCAATGGTTTTAATTGAAGACGGCTCATAATACGTACTGAAAGGCTAGAAGTTTATAATAGGGTTAGTATTATCGTGATAATTTTCTAAAATAAGGTTTCTATAAGTAAGACAGTAGTCTACAGTAGCCTTTACTAGCCACCTTGAATGGATTAAAAAATGTATATGAAAGGTTTTTGAAGGTAGCTTTGAAGTAGCATCTGAACTGTCGTATCTAGTAACATTTTGACTTTGCTTTATAAAAAATGAAGCTCATTCTTTATACTTAACTTTTTTTGGAGTTCCTTCAGTCTAAAAATAGTTAGACTCAAAACTAATAATTATCATTTTACTCAAGAAGATAGTAATAAACCTTGCTTTCTGTACTAAACTGCCTGTTAATTGTGCGACACAATAAAAACACATACACATATCATTACATAATATAATAAAAAATGCACATCGCGTCGTCATTTCTCCGATAAACACGATTAGATATTGCATCACCGTTTATACGCTTGTACATACACATAAACACACACACAAACACAAAAAGCAGACTCCTACATATTGTACACACACACACACACACACAAATAGTTTTACGCGTGAAGAATAATTTTTATTACCTATTTATCGTTGCGTTAAAACGATTACAATTCTATTATGGTAACAATTTAATAAAATTACTATTATTATTTTATTATAATTTGAAATATTACGTGTTCATTGTAATTGCATTTTATTGGTACGTATAAAATGCATTTTAGTTGGCTTGGAGTTAAATGAATAACATAATGATGATGACATACAATAATTTTAATAGAAAATTATTTAGCCGACATAACGACCTGTGCCATGCTATGCTATCATTATAAAATTTTATTGTTTTCAAATTTTAATTTCCTGGTAGCAGTTTTAGTTTCTAATAACAAAAGTCTTTTCAGCCAAGTCAAAACGAATAAAAATACATTCTATCTATCTTTGAATTCTCTAGAAATATTAAAAAGCTTACCCGTAAATAAAGCTAAATATTTTACTTTTTTGTCAAGTTTTATATATTTTCTAGAATTTAGAAATTATAATAATTTATTAATAAGTAAAATTTTATTTTTTTGTTCACTAGTAAGAATTGTATCATATTATCTGTGCTAATAATAATATTATCAAAAAAGAATAAACCAGTTAAATTGAGAATTAAGAAATTTAAGTTATCATTAACATAAAATTATGTTAAGCCTTTCGACTTTGTGGTCTTGTTAGTTATGGCTAAATCTAGGCATAATTGCGGTAATATATCTAATTGTATAAACTACGATACGAAGGTATTAAAATAGTGGTAGATACCCACCTTTCGTTTACCCTACGCGTGACCACAGTTAATCCTGTGTTTAAATATACATTATAATGTATAACCACGAACGAATCTCGCTTTATATTATGTAATAGTTACTTATTTATTTGTGCTTATAATTTACACATTTATATTATAAATATTCAAGTTCTATATTCAAATTAATACTTACTCGTACCAACTTACAATCACATTTACATTTTTTCTAAATATAATAAGATTATTTTTTTCAAATTTAGAATGATACCAACATAGCGAATGAAACTTGTTCTTTTTTTATAATGAAGCACTCAGATTTCATCATGATATTCTAGGCTGTTCTCAGGGATGTGTGTGTTACTATCGTGTCATAGTGTTTATGTGTGTGTGTGCTATCGCAGAAAGAAATGAGGTTATCTGAATGCGCCTGTCATTGTCTCGTTGTTAGCACTCCAATCATAGAGTCGGTTCGTCACAGAAAGGACTTAACCAGGAAATGAATTTACTTTTGAAATGTCCATCAGTAACAAGTCATTTTTATTCCATGTTTTAAATGTAAATTCATTAAGTATATGCAATTCAAAAAAATGCATTGAAAGTCAAATTATTGTTGTATGTAGTTAGTTTCTTATACGTAACGTAACTAGTGTATTAGACCATATGTATAACGTACTCAGTACCTATCTACCAAAAAATTCTCGACTATCAACTAAACCGCTCTATAAACATTTTAATCAACGTAAATTCATTGAAATTTACAATTAAAAAATCGACTTTATTAATAAAACTTACTAACTACTTTAATAGTAGATACTATCACAATTTTTAATACAAAATATTTACTAAAACTTGTAAAACAAACTCATAACAATTCACTTTTAAATAAAATAACATTATGTTTAGTAAAACACATACCTATTCGCATTCCTAACAAAAAATACATTCCTTCAGTACATTCTGTACTCTTTTTAACTCTGGATACACCCACACACGCACACTCGCGCACACGGACGTCGCTCCGTTTGTTGACATAGGTCAGTGCTGGCCAGTGAGACTTCATTCTTTTTTTTATTTAACTTTTTAATAGGCTTTACGTCGGCGAACAATAATAGAAGGCAGTGTCAATTAGCAAAAAAGTAGTCTTCTTGACAGTTGAGTTTTTGAAAAAAGAATATTGTATTGTAATAAAGTCTTGCCTACTTTTATCACAATTAGGAGATGGAAATGTAAGACCAGATGTTGCAACCATATCCGCTATATTTTTATCTTATTAGGGCAAGTATTGGTTTTTAAGGAAACGATTGCCACCTGACCCCTTAACTCCGAGAGGAAAGCCTGTACCAGAGACTTGTAGAGAAGGTTATAGGTTAGGATCTCTTACTTACTTATTAGCTTAGTTTGACAGTATGACAGGACATAAATGACGATGATTCCGTTTGCGTATAAAAATAATTAAATCCTAGCGTTAATCTCAGTCGCATCCGAAGCTATCAACTTGAAGTCTGGGGTCCGCTTTTACCAGTCCAACTGCGGATTTGGCTAAACTTCGACATTTTCCGTAAAGCGACTGCCATCTGAACTCCACAACCCAAAGGCGAGAGTTGTTGGACTTTTGAGAACGACTGCCATAGAAGTTTTTTGGCAACTGGGACCGACGGCTTAACGTGCTCTCCGAGGCACGACCAGACCAATGCGAATATTTGCACTGAGCTGGGATCGAACCCACGCCTCCTGCGCAGCGGCCGCGTTCACTACCGCTACGCCACGGAGTCACTAAATCTAGTACTTATATTATCTATGTATTATAGAGATGTATGAAGCCCTATTACAGTATTTGAAGCCCAAGACAATCTGATCTTCCGTGTAGAACAACTTTCTAGGCTTATAGTGTAGGCTTTCTGTGAGGGTTTTGGAGGTTAGATGGTAGTAGCTCTATCATGTTGACACAAACACTAAGCTCTTCTCACACCAAGATCTCTGAATATCCTAGAATTTCGAGGAACAGAAGTTCTTCTTGCAATGCCGGGTTCTTAAAGCGAGGCGAGAATATGCATATTATGTCGGGGCCCTCAGATACTAACATATCGATCGACTATGAAATGGACTTCTGGACTTACTTCGTTCATGCTATTTACTTACCATCCAGTGGGTTGCACTCACAGACAGAATACAAAAATGAAAATCTGTAATCGTTTATAAACATTCATCTTTCATCATCTTTTAAACCAAACACTGTCTATTACGCTCGGTTATCTCGACCAAATATAACCTTTGTCCTTTCCCAAGGTCTAATCTATATCTATATCAAATTTAATCAAAATACGTTCAGTGGTTTAGGCATAAACGCGTTACAGACAGACAGGCAGACAGAGTTACTTTCGCATTTATAATATTAGTACAGCAGTATGGATGCACGTTATAAGAGAGCCTTAACTCGTAAAATTGTATTTAGTTCAATAATTCCAAATACACAATGTAACTTATTCAATACTTATAAATAGGAAGTCCAGGCCTGCGGGTGTCCGCGGACATTCCCCGTGGGCGGCGGCCGATAGTAATATCTTAACAACAATCTAAACTAGCTTGTGCTGTCTCTGTCGCGCGGTAATGAGAGAGGGGGATAGAGTATGATTTGTGTATCGGGAGATGTGTGAATTGAGGCACTTTTTTGTGATAGATATGGTTAGTTAGAGTTTATTGAAGTTAAACAAATGGACTTTTCCTAGCAGGCCTTGGGACAGTTTGCCACAACAGGATATTGACACCCTTGTTTTGAGTACGCCGAACCGCTGCAGATGTGTCAAGAGAGTCTTAGGTGGATCCACGGATTATTAATTTTAAGTTTTCAACAATTTTTATGAAAATAATAGTGGTTTTGTTTAGGTTTTGATGTTTTAAAAATAAAGTTAAGATTGAAATTTTGTCTGAGTTTTTCCTCTTATTCTAAGTTTTTTTTAAATTTAACTTTATCTTAAAGTTTATTATCAGATTAGATAAGCTGTTAAACAAGGTTTCTTTTAATGTGTAGGTGTCTTAACAAAAAGTTAATAGAATTTTCGTTATTTAGGTTTAATTGAAATAATCCTAGACCATGTCGATGTGTGTATCAGAATGGATAATTTGACATTAAATACCATGATCGATAAAAATATTAATTATATTTTATTGTTGCACATATTTAGTGTTTGGACACTAATTTTTGAAACTTAGCATTCTTCATAATGTATTAACCTATAATGTATTCATACAATCTTCATGGATTGTATGCCTACTAGTGGATGAAAAACAACCTTATCTCTTTGAATGACAGTTCCGGTATAGCGGTCATCCATAACCAATAGATACCACTTACCATGAGAGTTTTCTGTCATTTGCTACCTTGACAATACAAAATTCATCAAACAACTTCAATTACATGCCACCATACTAACACAAAACAATCAAAGACGATAATTTCACAAACAAAAACTGCAATTTTACGTCATATGTACGTATGTTTACGTGTATTCACCTACATAATAACTAATCATTATATCAAACAACACATGCGATAAACGGTTGAACACACTCCTTCATCAGCCAAGGCCGGCTCTTGATAACAGATGTAAATATCTAGGTAGGGTTCTTTGAGATAAAAAAATATTATTTCCCTTTGAAATATTGTTTCTCTTATCTTATTAATTCATACATATTCATACATACATAATATACTCAACCCTGTTAATCCTCGAAAGGTTTGGTAAAGGTGTATTAACACCCACATTTCGCTAACTATAATTTTCGATCCCACGTAATAGGGGGCGAGCGTAATGCCGACAGGCGGCCACTTACTGCACTTAGTTAAGAGTGCATGTTTACTGTGAGGTAGAGAACTGGCCTGTCCCTTAATCGCTGTAGACGACACCCATAGAAAGAGATGGGGTGGACCTATTTTACTCCACCGGGAAACCTGTGGAAAATTCGTAAAGGAATCCTGTTCAAACCTCCCATACGACGGTACATCGCCTTTTTTACTTGTGTAGTGGTAAAATTTTCAAAAATCCTTTCTTATTGGATGCTAACACCATAAAGGCATCATTTGTTAAAATTTCAACTATAGGTCCAGTGATTTGATGACCCAATATTGGGATAGGCTTAGAAAGAAAGAAAAAATCCGGCCAAGTGCGAGTTTGACTCGTGCACGAAGGGTTCCGTACCAGAAAAAGTCATGAAAAGGGGCTAAAATATCACTTTTTTTGTATTGGAGCCCCCTTAATTATTATTATTATTTTGTTTTTTTTGTATTTGTTGTTATAGCGGCAACAGAAATACACAATCTGTGAATATTTCAACTGTCTAGCTATTACGGTTCTTGAGATACAGCCTGGTGATAGACGGACGGAGGGACAGACAGCGAAGTCTTAGTAATAGGGTCCCATTTTTACTACTTTGGGTACGGAACTCTAAAAAAGAAAGAAAGGAAGGAAGGGAGAAAGAAAGAAAGAAAGACAAATATTTTATTTACGCTCCTCATCTAGCAGTAGACTGCGAGAGGCTAATTAATTGATTTACATATATTGACGACTAGCTGTTGCCCGCGGCTCCGCCCGCGTGAATGTCGGTTATCGCTTAGTGTTGAGTCAACGCTATTTTTCTACAATAAACGTAGCCTAAGTTACTCTTTATTACATCAGCTACCTGCCAAAAAAATCCCGTCAAAATAGGTCCAAACATTTCAGAGATTAGCCCGAACAAACAGACAGACAAAAATTATAAAAAATGTTATTTTGGTGTTTATACCGCATTATATTCATATGCATATAGTCAAAAACGGTTATTATAATATTACAAACAGACACTCCAATTTTATATGTATGTATGTATGTAAGATGTATAGATTTAATCCTTTCTAATTCCTTTCTCTAGATACTGCGAATCTTTTTGCCAACTAAAGTACCTACACATTACATGATTAAATCATGGCCAGTGTAAATTCGAAATAAAACAAATACAAAGAACCCGCGTATAAAAACAAAATGGCGACTTATATTTATATTTTTATTCATTGTTTACAGCCGCTTTCTTGTTCAAGGTTCGCTTTATTTAAAGAAAGACACTGTTCTGCTGATACCGATGAGTAATTGCCACCTTGAATCGATACTGCCCTTTGAAAAATTCATAATTCTTATAAAACTGACTCGGGCTTTACATGTCCATTTGATGGCAATAAATCTTTATAAAAACATATCTATTTTTTAATACTTTACTACCTAATTTGAATGAAATTTCCTTTTTTAATTGATTTGAATATAGACAAATATTAATGATTAAAAACGATTTAAAAATCTAAGTCTTCAGGCTTTCACGGCCGGCGTTGCATGTAGAATATACTGCTTCCGGGCTGTATGGCCGTGGTCGATGTGAAACATGCGTTCCAGACGTTTCGTCGATCACTGCGGTCGACATCTTCAGTGGCGCAGGGCCGGTTTGTTCCGATAGTTCGTAAGAATATAGGTAGACACTGCACTGTCGCCTCATAGACAGATATAAAAGGAGAAATTTGGTTTGGTCCCGGTGAAGTCTGGTAGCTTAGTAGTCAAAGCATTGGCCCTATAAGGCAGAGATCGAGGGTTTTGACCTGACTCATGATCAAAGTCGTGTATGAATGATTTTGGTATCAGAAATATGACCATACACTTTCGTAGCTCCACGCCTACTTATATTTTTTGTGGCCAAGCCGACCCCACCTAAAAGCTGGTACAATTGTTAATTGCTGCAAGCTTTACTCTCGGCATTGGGGGGCCGAATGGCAGTTGCACCCATAAAGTAGTCTAAGCCTAACCAAGAAGAGAGGGAGCAAGTGGAAAGGGATCTGCCCGTCTAGACAAGTAGCATATCGTTGGCCGACGTTTGATGGAATAGAATGACGAATGTATGGAATTTGACGTATATGACAGTCATTATCGCATCAAATTTGGATTCTACCTTGAACTAAATTGACATGAGGTATCATTTGACCATACCTTTAGTCTACAAATAGGTTATGAGAAATTCGGAGTATATGCGACTTAAATGTTACAACATAGATAAATAGATAATTCTTGATTATACACCAATAAATTTACATTAGGACAAGTAAGTAGCATGTATACAGTTTAAGGTACAATGGGCGGTCTTATCGCTAGAAGCGATATCATTTTGCAACCTTAGGATGGACAGCAATGTAACAAAATCACCCTGTAGGTCCACCTGTTTACGTTTTTATCCCTTAGGAGTATCAGGATAAAAAGTAACCTATATTACTAAACGATAAGCAATTCTATTTTTCTCCTAATGGTGACTAAAGATTTTTTAAACCGGTTTTCTAGTATTTTTCACAAAATTATAAATCTTTTTCTTTACAATATCATCGTGGATCACAATGAATTTTAGGCTTGAAGCTCTTAGAATGTTATTCTAAAATAAGACACTAAGGTAGGTAAGGTTTTATTAAAGCAAGATTTCAGCTGATTTACTGTAACCAGTAAGTAATTCTATTCGTAATCCGATAGGCAAATAGGTACTAAAACAAAGAAATTGTTCTTATTGTGCTGTTTCGTGATTTCAACATTAACCAGCCTTTTATGTCCTAAACTAAACTCGGACATAACTTTTATAAGCGTAATGACCCTTTTCGAAGGAAAATCTATACTAATATTATAAAGCCAAAGAGTTTGTTCAGTTGTACGTGTAAATCTCAAGAATTAGTGTTTCTAATTGAAAAACCATTTTTGCGTTGAATAGTCCATTTATCTAGGAAGGTTATACGCTATTATCATGATGCTACGACCTAAGGGAGCGGAGCAGTAACCATAAATGTCAATAAATCCGTTTTGTTCCCAAACGTTATTTGTAAAATAATGAATTGTGGTCCTATTATTATGGCTTGAAGCTGTTTAAGTTACCAAAGGGCCGAGACCGGAGAGATAAATAGGTATATAAGGTGATTACGTAGATAAGATTCAACCTTGCAGTTAAATTAAACACAGTTGTAATCAATGTTATCCGGGATAGTAACTATTGCACACGTGGACCGGTTTGAATATCTATAGGTAGATAATAAGATAGTATTAGATCTATTCTGTGATATTAGTTATTCTATCATCGCACCGCTCACCATAGGCAGGGAAATCATCCTCACACATTGCGACAGGAAATGGTGCGCACAATGCAGTATGAGAAAAACTTCATCCCACGCACGCTCAAGCTGTAGAATGAACTCTTTGAAAGGGTTTTTCCAAGCTTCTACAAAATGGGGTTCTTTAAGAAGGTTCCTTCAGGATCGGCAGTACAACCGTGACGCCCTGTTCTACATGTCCATAGGCTTTAGTAACCACTTCCCATTAGGTGAGACGTGTGCCTTTCTGTCAACCAAAATGGTTAGTTTTATATCACTTAGATGACATTAATATTTATGGATGTACTAGTATTTTTGTTAACATCTCCATTAAAGTCAAAGAAGTTGACGTCGGTAGTCTAATGGCCAGGATTAGAAACGGAAATGTCTCGATCATTAGGCTGAATCCTTAATAAAAAGCACTTGGTATACTTTGAGCTAAGTTGTAGAATTGTAAACTTACAAACTACTAGCTTTTGTCTGTGGCTACGCCTGGATGAGGGTTATCGCGACCAAACATAGCCTATGTCCTTTCTCAAGGTCTAATCTAACCCTATACCAAATTTCATCAAAATTGATACTGTGGTTTCGGCGTGAAAGACGGACAAACACACACACACTTTCACATTTATACTATTAGTATGGACTAGTAATCTAGGTACTACATATACACATATTCAGTAATTAAGTCACACAATTTAGCAGAAACTCTACAGGGTGCTTATCAAACAATTTAAAATTCCTACCTTTTTAACGTTTCTGACATTTGTCGCTAGAACATGCGAAACAAAATGATACTTTTTAATGTTTTTAATTATTGCCTTGTCCCTTCACGGTGGCACTATGGTGGAACTAATGACAGTGCCCACGGGAAGTGATAAGTTGTTAATTAATAGTTTGACACCTGCCGTGGGATATTTGTAATTGCGTTTAATTTGTAAGTAGTTATTGTTTTAACACGTGTTGGTTTTAGTGGAAGTCGATATTTGTATAGACATAATTTGTGTTTTAGAAGTTATGGTAACTAGAAAGAGTATTTTTAATTGTTCTTTTTTTATATCAGTTTATACGTACTTAACTTCGGTTTCATTAGGTAATTAAGATACGAAAACATGCATTTTATGCTGAGTTTTTTTCAGTACTTTACTATTTCAATCAATCAATCTATTAGGCCACTGCAGTCCTCTGCTGGACCTCTCCCAATGTGCACCATTTTGTACCATATACGACAGTTTTATAAAACTTAAACTTCCATAATCTAGTTAATCAATCTTTATTCAGTTCATTCTTGTCACATCACAATTATCCATTTTAACATTGGCATCTCTGTTGCCTGCAGTTGTTTTTATTACATAAAGTATTATTAAAAAGACAAATTGCCAAGAATTTATTTCATTATATCATTCTTATGTCGCTCACACGCAATCTTTTCTTAAAGCTTTTTATTTATCTCGTCTGTGGCCTAACATTACGTCATACCCGATCGAAATGATACATTTTATTCAATACGTCATTGAAAATATTTTATAAATCGCATATCAATGAAGCTCGTACAATACCCACAGTCAAATAATAATAAAAACAAAACTCTGGTCAACGTAATCGTATGACGCATACTGAACTTGACTCGATTCTTTTTATAGGTCGCCATTTTATTTTTGTTTAAAAAAAGAAGCCGGCCCGCTTCCCTGTGCATCGTTGACCGATTTTTGCGTTGCACAATCGCGTCCTCAATATTTTTTTACGTTGGTCACCCAGTTTTTTGTGCAGATTTCGTAGAATTAATTACATTTGAGATGTTTTTGTGCAGCATTTTTATTATGTTGATAAAATATGCTTTGCACAATTTATTCTTATGATTGCTTTGTAAATTATGAATCAATTTATTATAAATGATTGTATTTTCAAAGATTTCTCGGATTTTCGGCATCACTTGTATATGTTCTTCGTTCATTTCAACCCTCAGGCCTTCAAAAATCATGACATTTTGGCAAAGTACCGGATGCCTCAGCTGTCTTCTTTCTTCGGTATCCCTCACCCTTCCATCATCCCTCTATAGGCCTTGAATGGTATCATTGGCGCCTCTATCAAGAACCATTCCACTGTGACCAAATCGTCCCACTTGTGACGAAATTCCCACGAGGTGCTTCCCAGTCCATAGCTACATCTATAGTCTTTAATTATACGTTGTACTAAAAACTCTACAGTTCCAACAAAAAGGGTGGCAATTTTTCTTAATAGAGACGTAATACTCGGTGTTAGAACAATTATTGTTAATGAGGCGTGCATATTTCATTACTTTTTTTATGACTAAAGCGTTCAATTTTTACGTCGCTAATTACGCCTGCGGGGCTTGTCCGGTTGTCCGGGAACGTGGCGGGAACACTTGACTTTTATGTTTGGTAACTTTTGTATGCAGTGCTGATTTTTTCGTGTATGTTTTGTCAATAAGATGAAAGCAGAGTATTTTTATTGATTAATTATATACCTGAGTATTGCTCGATTCAAATATGATGGGCCTTAATCGCGAGATATAAATGGCTTGTTTTTAAGTATTCTATATTTGGTAAATTTGAACTCTTCCACCGCCATAGCTATGCTGCTTTCCTCGAAATAAAAAAAAACGGATTCTGCGCGTATAGAGCACATTTTGAGCACATTTTAAGTCCAAGATATGTGAATCAAGCTATAGCATTGAAATAACTTACTAATACAATAAACTTATTATATACTTCGTAAATTGGTTCCTTGTTGTTAAATATATTTAAAAAATTGAGTTAGGTACAATTTTAATGTAATTACTCTAATTGACTTCTCAACTAGATATACAATTTTATGGATTTTATACCTTTTTCCTACAATTCATCAGACTTTTTAACATACAAATTAAAAACATGTCAACATAAAAATGGTTCATTAAAATAAAACAACACAAAAAGAAAATTAAAGTTAAATTTCGAATCATTTTGAAAAAATGCTCGGAACGTGTTCCCTTCAGTAAAACGCGCTCACTTAATTTTTATTCAACGAACCACTCTAGTGATGGGACGGTTCGGACGGCAACTGTGACTTTCTGCTTTTCGTAATTACCACTTAAGATGGCACATCAAATATTTATACACATTTTTCTCATCGCTTTTCACCATTTTTGAAAGGATTTTTTTATAGTACTCATCAGAAATTATGCTCCTTTTTGGATTTTTTTTAAGTACGTTATTAAGTTGGCAAACACGCATACGGCTCCGTGATACTACGGTGACCGAACTCTATGACTAGTACCTATGGACAAATTTCAAGTGTACGTGGCAAAAAACGCTTCAGTTAGCAGAATATAGCACAGTTTTTGATGGTTCCAGTGTGTAGTTTATTCGTGATCTTTAATGTTTAAATGGTGATCAATATGAATTATGATAGGCCAAAGTGGCCGTTGATGATGAATTGAATTATGTGATGCGAAAAAAGTGATTTTATTTTACAAGTATGCTGTAACTTAAAAAATAATGTCCTAACCGAAACTTCATTTTTATATTCACCGAACAACATTCTTAGCATTAAAACTTTAAGAATAAACAACAAAAGCTGTTACATCGATACTAGCGATAAGTCAAGTGTTCTTCCGGGAATAGAACCTTAGACCTCGGCGTCATATCGTATCAAAAGCATAAATTCTTTGCAATTTCTTAGTTGCGTGATACTACGGAGCCCACTTTCTAACACGCATGAAAGGGCTTACACTGCAGTGCACGAATATGTGCACCTTAAAAAGATTTAATATTATTAATTTCATCACAAGGTTTTGTAAGCGAATTTCTGCTGTATTGAGTGTATGGTTCGCGTCAGGAATATTTAAAGAGTTATTTCATTATACAATAATATATTCACAAAATATACACATACTACAAAAGCGGACACAACATTCTTCCATTTTACACATTAAGTTATGTTTAAGGGGAAGTAAAAACCTTCAGGGGTATGAAATGAATAAACCAAATGTAAACTTAAAAACATATTATAAAATGGTTGTGATAATTGGTCTTACTTGGAAAATAACTGGACTTACTGCATAGTAAGCTAAGCTGAAATTAAACATAACGTACAGTATTATTCTTTAACCATCAAAAATATTTTAAAATGCTCTAAACTTGTGAATTGAGCCACATTAAATAAACAGGTAAATTTTAAATTATTATGACCTCAAGCCTAGGTATTTCTGAAACACATCCGGATACTAGTCTCTAAACATAGCACAAGACATTAATTTATAACTTTAAGGTTACCTTCTAGCTACATTACAAATTTTTCCTATTGTTTTAGTATAGTATTTATTTTTTTAACTTCATAAAAAACTAAATAGATAATTTGTCAAAGTGTGTTTGTTTTTTTTTAACTAAATAAATTGATATTTTTATCTTTATATTTTTATATTATTTTTATCTTTACGCATAATAAATATACACACTAATGCTTAAGATTTTGTGCGGCCAGGATTTTTCCCCATCCTACTTAGAAGCAGGAGCAGCAAATAAATAAGGAAACAGATAACATAATTTTATAGTTTTTTCAAACATTGTGGATTTAATTGATTTTGTAGTCATTTTCCTGTCGACAGGGCCGAACAAAATGTATTAAGTAATAATAAATAAATACTTCAGTATGATTGCCGTGTGTGTTACTAGCGGTCCATTTAAAAATATTGCTATAACGGATAACAAAATGTTGTGGAATTGTAGGAGCGATGTGTTATTTGAGGTAGGCTTTTAATTTTTTTACTGCCGATTTTTTTGGAATACTGCCAATTTATTGTAATAGCACAATTTTATTTTTGCTGCATGTTTTTTTAAATAAATTAGTTCTATTATTTATATTGGCTAGGTATGTTCATAAAATACTATAGATTTTTTGTAGAATTTTTGATTCAATATTTTGCACTGATAAAGTATTTTATAAAACATTCATAAGACTAAAAAGATAAAGTATATACTGCAAAGTCGTTTATGTAACGTCGACTTGTTACATAGATTTTATTACAATATTGTTCTAGATATCAATTTCACGGCCGCCAGTGTACCTTTGCGTGTCCAAAGTCGTTTCTTTGCAATCGCAGAAGCGAAGGGTTTTCAATAAATACACAACCAAACGTATAAACTATATACGAGTGAGATTAGGTTGAGATTAAACTATTCAAACTTGACAACCCGTATTGATAAAACTTTGTATTTTGATACCGAGCAATAATTTAAAGTTAGTTTGGAACATTGTGCTCTGATTTTCTATTTATTTTCTTGTATTTTTTGTAGTGAAGTGCCCATTTGTACCATTTATTGTATATATATATCATCATCATTCTGAACATAGGACCTATGGACTTCCAGAACGACCGATCTAAAGCAGCCCGCATCCAGCGCTTCCCGGCGACCTTGATATGGTCGTCCTTCCACCTGTCCGTTGGGCGTCTTACACTACATTTGAGCAATATTTAAAAATATATTTTACTATCCGGCCCTCCCCGGCTTCGTTCATGGCTTAATTCCACACCCCGTTATACCCCCTTTAAATGATATATCCCCGCAATTAATTAATTTTCAAAAAATGTATGGATGAATCTGCCGGAATTGTTGACATTTGTAATTGCTACTCCACTCCCTTGGTTCTGGATTCTCTAAAACTATTTATAAAAATATCACTTACCCGTCGAAATTTTTAAAACTATAGAACTAATCAAAGTAATACAAAGTAATAATTTATTACATTGGCAACATTTTTAGATCACTGAACTCTGACCCAGTGTCTGATACGCCTCTGCGTTTTACCTTCAAAATCACTCATAGTTTGATTTGTTCTCAATTCGTTTTTGAAAATGTATGTTATAAGCTGTAATAAGTTTGGATATCACGCGTTTTAAAAACGTATTTTATTCATTTGAACATAAAGAGGTTTTATCTTTTCTTTTTTCTGTTGAAAAGACATAAAAATAGACATAAGAATACATCGAAATTACTACTTTTCCCCCTAACCTCTAATTATCTTAGCTAATTTGATTGTGTAAGGACTGGGTTCACATCGTCGGTATGCCAACCGGATTGCGAACCCTGGACCTCTAGAAAGCTACCAACGCTGTTTCGTTTTATTCATTTTAAAATAGCTTCTTTTGGATATAATGTCATTTTAGACTAAATTTACCGGCCGTGTACGGAAGGAAAAAATATTTATGGGAAAAATACATAAAGTACCTATAACAATGATGAACTCCAGGTATCTAACTATAATTTATCCTGGTTATTAATACTAAAAACCAGTATCCAGGTAAAATACAACGAAATATCTATCATTATTGTATTATTATATGTTGTTGTTTTATGATAATTTATTTATTTACCTTGGGTAAATGTACCATTTTAAGCTTTAATTAGTGGTATAGTCGAATATTTAATTAGACGAAGTAAACTGACGTTCACTGGGTTGTCAAGTTTTGATGAAAAAAAATAGTGTTGTGGCAATCCTAATAAAATGATTCAGTGATTGTTCTTTGATTCTGTTAAGAAAGTCATGACAATTGAGGGTAGCGCTGCTGCACCATGAGTGAACGAGAACTAAATGCAACACTATTACATTAAAAATGACATCATTATTTCAAAAAATTACATAAGATGCTATCAATTTACTTCGTCTAATAAAAAAATCGACTATAGAGCCATTGTTATTATTTGCACTGAGCGGGTTCGATTCCCGCTCAGTGCAAATATTTGTATGCATGAATATGTATATTTGCATTCGTCTGGGTGTTTCTAACGTACCTAAGTATGTTTATCCGCAGTCTAGATTCCATAACACAAGCTAGTTAAGCTATGCTTACCATGGAATATTTATTTATTTATTTATTTATTGTTTCTGCTTCCTAGACAAGTGCCAACTCGTTGGCCGATTGAAGTTAAAATGATGAATATATGGCATTGACAGCTATTTTGACGTTCAGTCGTCAAAGTATGTCACACCTAAACGTCAAACTACCTGTCAATCTTATACAATCGTCATTTTGATCTACAAATTAAACGAATTTCTACCTATATAAGTCTTCAAGCTTTCACGGCCGGCGTTGCATGTAGAATATACTGCTGCCGGGCTGTTTGGCCGTGGTCGATGTGAAACTTGCGTTCCACCTGTCTAGGGGGGCTGTAAACGAACGGACTTGCTTGACCAGAGACCATAACATCACCATTTAGTACACCTTCTTCATCCCAGCGTTAATCCCAGTCGCATCCAAAGCTTCTACCTCCAAGTCTGGGATCCACTTTACCAGTGTAATTGCGGATTTGGCTGAACTTCTATATATCACCATTCAGTACTAATTCACATGTATTATTAAGGTATATAGATACTGTGATAATAGTGCCATAGTCCTTGTTAGCTCTATTTCTTTTTTCTATTTCATTCTGCAGGTGGTTAAATGCGAGTGCCACTTCCTGTGTTGCAAGCGTTTAAGGCCATGGTACTGATTGCCATTAGATGGACCATATAAAAAGATATAAAATCAGAGTCCAGTTGTAAATATGGTTTAACGAATACTAACAAACTTAAGTATTGCGTTTCGGAATGAAACTATGTTATAATTGAAGATAAATTAATCTTTAACATTTTGATATTAACGTTATTTTAGAGGAAAATATATATTAGATTAGCATAAATATGAAAATTATAAATGAAAATATAATCTAACAAAACAAAAATCCAAAAAAAATCTTTTGCCCGCATCTCCTGCCTGCGTGAATGTCGGCTATCACGAACAAACATAGCCTATGTTCTTTCTCTGTCTAATCTACCCCTATACCAAATTTCATCAAAATCGGTGCGGTGGTTTAGGCGTGAAAGACGGACAAACAGACTCACACATACACTTTTCCATTTATAATATTAGTATGGATCCAATAAAATAACAATACTAACATGTTCCCTCGGATTCACCCACATAACTCTAATCTATTCAAGCGATCGCCTGTCTGCATCTTGCTGACCTCATTGTCTTATTGCTCGGCTCCTAAGTATCATAGCGTGAAAATAAAAAGCCTATAACCTTCTCCAAGAACTCGGCTTTCACATGTAATAATATTTTTTCAAATAGCATAAGTAATTCCAGACATCAGCGCGTTCAAACAAACTCTTCAGCTTTTTGACTATGGAATGACATCCACAGAAACTATTGATAACGTCGTAGTATATATATTATATAAATATTTAATGGTTTCGCCTTATAATATCTAATAATTGATATTGATTTTTGTAATCATACCGGGAAATGTGAATATTTTCCCTCTTTGATAGGAAAAGGTATGGCAATTAGTCCTGGGGCACAATAACCAAAATTAATATTAGAATATTAGATATGAAGTGTACTTATTGGAACAAAAATACACTAATTACTAAATATACGATTATTGGATAGCGCTGTTCTATATAGGGGGAATTGTGTAATTTCCATCGAACAGGAATAAGTGCCCACATGACGGCAATAGGTTCGCCCCCTATTATGTTGCATCGAAAATCATAGTTGGCGAAATGTAGGTGTTAATACATCTCTGCTTGCTCCTTCGGGGATTTACAGGCGTGAGTAATGTATCTATGTAAAATAAATTACAAAAAAATAATACCCGATAAATTTTAATCACTTCACACACTAAAATTTTACCACCCGCCACACTAAATTACACACATTACAAACTTTGACCACAAAAATACTGTACAGCTACCACGCAATCACATAAGTAGTAGTGATAAATTATATTAACTCTCTATAATTCCACCTTATCGGCGCCATGGTGCTGTGTGGTAATTTCTTTAGTGCGGCAAAGTTATACTATGGCTCGCATGAAACCTAACACCCAATACACAATGTAAGTTATGTGCATAGTATGTACATAACCCAGTAATTCCTTGGATTTGTATGCGTTTCGTGTTGTGTATAATTCGTTGCGTAATGTTCACAAGAAACCTAAGTATTTTAATAGTTAGTTTTTAGTTTGATAGTAATCAATGAAGACTTAGTTGTGGACTTTAAAAAATTGATTGGGCTCCACTATGATGGGCCAAATGGGATTCATTACACTTGCTGACAGATGGATGGTGCAGTCTTTCCTCAGCCAGCCCCTTCCGACGGCAGAGTGGTTGGAGGGCTGTCTCTCCTGTAATAAACAATATGGTGAATAAAGGAAAGAACGAGCCTGGGTCTCAAAGTATAACCTTTGGACAGACTAAGAGCGTTTTTACACTCATCCGATATCCGATATCCGACATCCGATATCGGAGGAAGTCAAATATATGAGATAATGTATCTCACATTGTCGGGCCCGATATCGGTTATCGGAGCCAACACCACTGTTTTCGGACACAAAGAAACGAAAACAGCGACTGCAAGCAATTTTCGACCTTAATGACATTATCTGAGTTACATGTCTTTTCGCTTTAATTGATGACGCTGATCACGAATATAAGAAAAAAAACTCGATACCATGTCATGTCAATAAAGTCGAAAATTGCTTGCACTTCTTTTCTTTTTTTTACTCCTAGCATCCCTAACTAGTCTGTGCTATCGAGCAAATGGCCGTATCGGGCCGATTTTATCGGATAAGCGTGACAGCACAAGGTGTCGGGTATCGGATGTCGGCTATCGGCGTCGTACACCGATATCGGATATCGGATGAGTGTGAAAACGGTCTAACGCTATTACGAAAACAATGTGACGCACAAGATACACTAAGTTTTTAGTTCGGGTAAATATCAATACCAGGTTTCAGTGATTGATAACTGAAAAACATTAATTATATTAACTAAAACGTTTCTGGCAGAGTAGAATTTGGGCCACCCCTTCTCTTCGTGGTGTCGTACAAGGCGATTAAGGGATAAGGCTGATTAACTTTAACATTAGCCAGATATGTACAGCCCAGACTCGGCCTCAGATGCATGGCTCGAGTCAACAATAGTGCCCGGAATACGGCAATAGGCTCACCCCCTATTACGTGGGACCGAATACAGATTGGTGTAATGTGGATGCTAATTCACCTCTGCCTAACCCTCCGGGGATGAAGGTGTGATTATATGTATGTATGTTAAAACACTATTATCATATTCCTGTTAAGCACATTAGCGGGAAACTCCACTTCACTAATTACTTGTTAGAGCACTATCATGGCCCGGCTAAAAAACAACCGCACTAAATTATTGGGAATTTTTCATACTACAATTAATTTCCTCATCGTAGAGGGATAATACAATAAAAACCCGACTGATGCTGAAAAGATCGAAACTAATTTTATAGCAGGCGGTACCCATTAATTTTCATCCAGTTTGAGATTTGAAAATGGGTACCGTCTGCTATAAAGCTTGTTTTTTAATAATTTATTTTATTTCATGCTTTTTAATTAAGACATATATTTGTAATCGTTTTCTAATTTCCTTCATTTTGAAACCCCACTCGTTAAATTTGAGTAATTTTTTTACCACATAGAGTATCATTAAAAAACCAACATATAGCTTTTGTTCATATTTTATGTACCTACTCAAAAAAACTTGTGCAATAAATATCTTTCATTTGAGATATTAACTATTGAAATCCATACGGTGGTGCAGAAAATATGAGTTAATAAAGAATATTACAAACATACATACATACAAACAAGATACGCGCAAAAAACATAACTCTTCTTGGCAGTCGGTTAAAAACGGCTTATTGCCTATTATTTTGAAGATACTAATTGTGACCAAACAATTGAGGCAATCAATTAAACAACAAAAACTGGAATCTCTGGAAACTCCACCAAGAGCTTCGGAGCCCATATTACTTTCGCTTGCAAGCTGGTATAGTCACTCAAAATAATGATCCAATTAACGATATCACTTACATACAAATCTGTTCATGCATTTAAAGCTTATAGTGAAACTAAGTGTTGCCCGCGGCACCGCCCGCATTTTGTCGGTAATCGCCACCAAACATAGACTATGTCCTTTCTCAAGATCTAATTTACCCCTATACCAAATTTTATTAAAATCGGTTCAGTGGTTTAGGCGTGAAAGCGTAACGGACAGGCAGACAGACAGAGTTACTTTCGCATTTGTAATATTAGTATGGAGAAAGAAACTCAGATATAAACGCGGAGATTAGATAGACTCTCTTTTTGAGCAGTCGAGTTAAAAATGATTATACCGGTGCCAGAAATGAAAATATTAACTTACCCTCGTATTAAATAAATAATGCAACTACCGTCTTATAGTCCATTAAGATTCAAATAACGGACATAATAACACGAAGAGGATGTGGCACGTACATAAAATGTATATTATTTGAAATTTGAAGACTGCCAATTTCAGGTCATCTCATTGGTCCGCTCTTTTTTATTGTACGCCATTTATTCGTCAAATAAAGAACTATGTATTTAAATGTGGAATTTACTTTTTTATACTTATTGATAGCTATTCGTGGGTTAGAAACGGAAGACCTCAAATAATCTTAAATTATAAAAATGAATTACAATTCTATTAGTCTCACTAAAACTCGAGAACAGCTGAACCGATTTGGCTAATTGTAGTCTTGAAATATTTGTGGATGTCCAGGAAAGGTTTAAACGGTGAGAAAATATAGGAAATTGCAACTTTTCTGTGTTGATTCTGCGGCGGTACGAAGTTTGCCGGGTCAGCTGGTATGCGATAAACACATTCGAACGTCTTGATATTAAGTTTATGCATACTTAAGATCTTGAGGGGCCTCACCAAGATCTTACTTACCTGCTGATTAAAGGACAAGGCTCGAGACTTTTTTTGCAAGCAAAATCCAAACCTAGATTATAACGAACCCTTCAAATCTAACCACCAAGCTAGTCTTTACAACATTATGACTTGTTCCAGATTTTCATGCACAAAAACGCCATGCAGATGCACGCTCGGGAACTCCAGCGAGGCCTCGGGGGCGAAGTGAAGCCTCACCAGTGTCAACAGTGTCTGAAGTCCTTCAGTTCAAACCATCAGCTAGTCCAGCACATCAGGGTACACACAGGAGAGAAGCCTTATAAGTGCTCGTATTGTGATCGAAGGTTTAAACAGCTGAGTCATGTGCAACAGCATACAAGATTACACACAGGTCAGTGAATTTTACAACTTGACCACTAGCTACACTTAAGTTAAAGTTACTTAAGTACAGACACTTAAGTACCTATATGGTGCACTAAAAAATTGGGATTCTTAAGTTCCCAAAATGGTAAATGTTTGCGTCAAACTTATAAAGTGCACCTACACTAAAGTGTTTATAACACTTAATTGTAATTTTTACCTAATTTAACCAATAAATCCACACTTATGTTACTGAAAAACAATACAATATAATACTTAAAATGATTGTCTTATAGAAATACAATCGTAAAATCTCAAACAGTATTAAAATATATTTTCACATTAATAGCACGCTTGATAGTAACTCAAGAGAAGCTTCTATGATAAAACTATACATCAAAATTACCCACAAACACTGAAATAACCTCTACGTGATTGTTTTTAGTTGACGTATAAATATCTACTGCTTATATACCTACTCCATTTCGTTAATATAGGCACTTATACAATATTTTACTGTACATGTCCTCGACAGATACGAATGAATTAGTCAAATTAAATATCTCCAAATTGAATAATACACTTATCTTACTTGGAATAAAAAGCTTCATATACTATAGTCATTGTATGAAACTTTTAATTATACTTGTATCAAAACGAATGAAAATAAATAATCTAAGCCATTAGAAAGTCTTGCATGTTTAGATTACACTAAGTGGCAATAGCGGATCTAAAACTAGCTCATTCACCTACAAACAAGAAGCAGGCAGATCAAACACTGCACACAAACTAAAAATGTATTAAAACAATGTTTTTACTTAAGAACGTCCACCTTCAACAAAAGCTAGTCGATCAATGAATTCAAATAAAGACCTTGCTCAATATACAAACTATCTACCATTCCAAATTTAAAACTTCAACGCGGTACGAAAAAATGGAACGTTATAATTAAAATAGATCCCCCACTATTGGCCAGTGTTTTCTAAGAAAAAAATAGTCTTACCGTATACGTGAAAAGCGGGAAAAAAAATTCTCCAATGGCTAGCGCCGGTCGGCCGCGGCGGCCAATGGGAGGGCGGTCTCGCATATCAAGTACGTTCTACGTGGCTTAGAAAGAAAAAAAATTACGTGTTTTTCCACGTAGCGGGCGGCCAATGGGCGTCATTCACTCGTTCTGTGCTTCACTATCATTCGATCGTGTGTTTTTACATACGGCTTTAATGGATCTAGTAATTAGTTAATGTTAATTGTGATGAAGAAGCGTTATTATGACGCTTCGTTCAAGAATTGTATAAGAATTGACGGTATTGTTGAACGTTTTTATGTATCATTTGATACATAAATGATTTTAATAGCTTTTCCTTATTTGCTTTTAAACTGGTAGATGATATATTTTGATAAACTTGATTTATTTTTATCTACAGTTAACAGGTATGTAAAAATAACCTGTAATTAACTGTTTAAATAAAATGTTCGGTTTAATTTATATCTAGGTTGGTGTTATGATCTGGTTGCTGTTGACCATAATCATTAAAAAGTACTGAAATAATTTAAATTACTCTAGTGTATTTTAAAATTTACTATCAACTACTAATGTAGTAAACAAGCAAACCGATTACCTGATAATACAAAACGGCTAAATTCGCCGGGAGTGTAACCAATATAATCACATAAAGCTTTTACCTGAGCTGGAAAACATACACAATTCATAATTACACATTAACAAATCATAAACATATATCCCTCGGGATCGATAAAGCTCTCATAAATAACAAAAAAAAAATTACAGCCTAGTAATTCAACCTAAATAAACTAAAACTCGGTATTTCCATATTATGTACGTATACGTATTCTAGGCATCAAACCTTGCTACAATCAATATCTTATAATAACACCCTTTAAACCTCATAGAACCCCCGTTAATTATGGAGAAAAACCTCGTAAACACCGTATATAAGAATAAACAATGTGAAGAAAATGTCCGCCATGTCATTATAATGGAAAAATACATAACCATTGAGGTTTATACTGCACTAATATGGTGAATTGTACGTCTGTTAGTCCCTACCTATAATTATGGCTTGCATTTCAGAATTTTGCTTTTAATATTTGATTGGACTGATGGACTGTTATTTTCATAAGTACAGTATGTTGCGTTTCACACCAGAAAATCAATAACTTTTATATATTTTAGAAAAAACAGAATAGCGCTTACTCCTTTGACTCTTTTCCCATTCCTACTTACCTATAAAAACTTTTTTTGAAACTTTTAATGGAGTACAAACATACATTCATGGAAACTTTTGAATTTATCATAGTCGTGAAATTAGATTAATCTATAGTATTATCACAGTAGTACAGTGTACATTAACGATCCTGAATATATCTGTTCGTTTGATTGATATTATGATTTCGTAGAATCGGAGCTATGAACAAATGGAGGCGGAGACACGAGCCTCAGCTAGTTATTTAAATATGTTAGAAAAGGAGCTCTGATATCTCTCAATTCTTTTTTAAATGTACCTACCATTGTGACTTGTTTCACAAAGTGACATGCAAACAAAAAGTTTTCACATTCAATATGCCTTACAAACAAAACTGGACTTTTTGAAAGGAAAGCTACGTTTGTTTTGTTTTTCGTTCTTTTGTTTCATTGTCATGCAAAGTATTTCTAAATTCTAAATGGAGGTTGATTGGACTTTTTCTATAACGCGTATACTCTCGACAAAGAATTATTTCCACTTGCTGAGCATGGGCCTGGCATATGCCCAAAAACTTAATCCTCATTAAAATACCTACGTATTATTTTACTTAAGATTTAAAAAAAAAACAAGAGTACATTGGTTGTTGAAATAACTACTATTGACTAGTTATACCCTTGTGAAGTTAATCAAGTTCACAAGTTAGTTAAACTTTACCATGTTCAAGAAGTTAAAACAATTAAATATTTTATAGTGATAATTATTATTAAATGACAATAATATTTATAAGAGATATAAATATAAACAATTAAATACTCGTTCCATGTATTTTTAAACAATAGCAATTTATAATGTCGGGTAAATATGAGGTTTAACCAGATTAGGTAAATGAGATTTTTTCTTTGATACAGATATTGTCAACTGAAATAATATTATTATTTTATATCTACTATTATTAGTAATATACCTATAGTATTGCATTGGCTTGCTAACCGAAAAGTCGACACGGCCTTTTCGGACACATTAGACGTGAAATTTAATTTTAGCAACGTATAATACTTAAGTTACCTTTCTCTGAAACCCAATATTAATTTTAATATGTGGATGTTTAATACACATATGCCTATCCTTTTGACGATAAATTACGTAAGCTTATCGGTAAAGATAAAGTTTTTCTTTTATAGAAAATATGAGCTACCGATATTACTAGTATCACTCTAACCCCCTGTTAAGCTAAATTTATTGTATTAGGAGTGGATTTACGTAATAGAGTATTTAAAGCCAAGATTTCAACCCGTGACTTCACGATCCCTCGTAACCATTAACTTCATAAACTTTAAAACCATAAGGAAGAAAGTAAATGATTAATAACATAAAAATTCACAGGTGTACGGTAAAGTTTGGCTACGTTTCTCTGAAACTCAATATTAAATTGAAACTTTGAATGAACGGAAAAATTTTGTGAAAGAACAAAGCGCCCTCTGTCCAAGTGTTCGAGAAACAAGCGAAGAAATATTTTAATTATTCTCTACTGGAGCGTTTTCACCTTTTAACTTTTTTATTGTGGCATTTTTTGTTCTTTAGTTCATTTCGTTCATTCTTCGATACTGTTGTTATGAAGTATATCTTCTTGATGGAACACTTTTTATACTTGTGTATTCGTTTTTTTTTTACTGTTTTTTGAGTAACCAAAAGATAAAGTTTTAGAAGTCGATAAATGCTTTTTTTAAATGTTTTGTTTCAAAAGAACATTTACCGACAAAACACAAAATACTCAATTTGGGGATCCTGTAAAAATATTCCTTTTTTAAATAACTGGTACGTGAGAATCTAATGATTCTAAATATCATAACTATATATAAATATGTTGAACTATTTAAAAGTTGTCATACATAAATCGGTATACACGAACCTTTAAAATACTTATTTTATAATCAATATCATCACCATCTTTCTGTGTAGTCGTTTAAAAATATATTATCTTATTTAGTTTTATAACGTTTTATTTATGTTTATAACTAATATGTTTCCTCAAAAAACATCCTTATTTAGGATGTTGCGTACCAACATGTAGTAAGATATTATTTCCTTAATAATTACAATCCTAAAAACCACAACGAAACGTACCGAATGCATGTAAATAATTATTATAAATCTTCAAAACCGGGATGACATGAATTATTTCTTTATGATATTTGTCCTTAGTACACTAAATGTAACTTAATATGTAAGTCTTAATTAATTTATAATTATGGTCTATGGACGGTGTTACAGATTTTTTTTATTCGACTAACAAAACTAAATTATCTAATGTCGTGGATTAGAGTGGTGGTCGTGGTCGAAATAATATGAGAATTAATGTTTTCTTGTTTTTGACAGCCTCTGTGGCGTAGCAGTAGTGAACCGCTTAGTGCCAATATTTGTACGCATGAATATGGGTATTTGCATTGGTGTGATCGTGCCTCGGAGAGCACGTTAAGCTGTCAGTCCCGATTGTCAGACAAATATCTATGTCAATCGTTACAGATAGTTGGAGCCCTCAAAAATGCAACAACTGTTCTAGCTGCAATGCTTCGATATTGCCTTTGGTTTTGGAGGTCAAGTGGCAGTCGCTTCCCAGAAAATATCAAAGTTCAGCCAAATCCGCAGTTAGACTGGTAAAGCGGACCCCAGACTCCAAGCTTAAAGCTTTAAGACAGTTTAAAAGCTAAAAGACAGTTTTTTCTCCATATTGACTCATATTTTTACTCAATAGTGATTATTGTCAAATTTTATAAGGTATATACTAAATGCAATACTAAATTTCGACAGTATAAAATAGTCGAAATTTAAAAAAAAAATATCTTCCATATGTTTTTTCTTTTTTATACATATAAATCCCATAACAGTATAAAATGACTTTAAAATGAACTTACAATTTCACATCATTGTCCAATACACAAAATAGTCTGAATCTGCATACCAAAATCATCATTTTCGGTCACCGACCTTACCCAACATAAATTCTATAGTCCTTTTCACACCCTGCGAATTATTGGTACTATGTACAAGCATATACAGCGGGTTACCGGGGCGATCTCATGCGTTCGTGGGAGGACGGGGTAGGGGGATAGTGGAAATCAATAGAATCATTGCGCCACGGTACACAGACAATGATTGTGCCGCCGCGGCCCTAAATGGAGGGGGGAAAAATATTCGAGAATGTAATGGTTCAATGCAATATATTCTGTGATATCGATCGTCATTGGGATGCAGTCATTGGTGAGGGAAGGGGAGGGGGGGAGATATTCCAGAATTATCTGGTATTATTTAATATAAAAATATTTTGACTGTGATTGATTGACTGATGGATAATTTAACATCTACATAATTTAATGATACACGCAAGGAGATATAATTATGTTTACAGTATTTAACATATGGTAAGTGTAGATTATACTTAAGCTGTTTGTTATTTCTTTATCTATCTGACTAATGAATAATAGTATTATTATGGTCTTCCTATAAACACGGTTTTGTCTCGCGTGTTTTGGGCTCCACCAAGGTCCTAAAATTGCAAAGTGCTAGCCAGTACACCTATTAATTGACGAATGAAGCTCTATCGCAAACTTTACTCGCGTGGACAGAGAATTAGACGGCAGTAATTTTCACCCTATCAACTTAATATGTCCAATATTTTTCGAAGGTTCAGTCTTCCCATTAAAGTTATTCCTTGAAAATAGAGTAAAAACAAAAAAAAAAATCAACAATACTCTGTTCAGAAATCAGGCACCGTACAGCAATACAACAAAATTATTAAATAAATTGTAATCATTGAAATTGCAATATTTTAGTGCCTATTAAATGGACGTAGATTTTCGGTTGTACAATTTCTATGGCAAAACCGCAGTAGTGTGGCACTGTGAGCCGCACCGCACTCAAACGCATTTCCTTTAAATTAAACTAATGTGTTATACATAGTGCTAATTTTGCTGCTAATGTTGTTTATGTTCTCGATAAACATTAATTAATATATTTGTTAATGATCATAGGCTTCTCATATAGCAAGCAACTGTTAGTTGGACTGTGTAGTTTAAGTACCTACAATAATTTTAGTTTATAAATAGAATGAACGTTTTTGTAACCCACTGTATATAAACTTTTAGAGTCGTACCTATGAATATTAGTGCAATGAAAAAAAGGCTTTATTACATTGTATTTTATATTGTAGAACAACCTTTTTGGTTTAAGGAATTAGGAAGAATACGTATATCATATATGTTACTAAGCTACACTACCTAAGCTCCTTAGCGTCACGACTTCTGCACCAAAATCATTACAATTGCACTTTCAATATAACTGTTACTAGTAAAAAATTAGAATAACAATATATACGGTCACAGGTTTTGAAATCCCCTCCCAATAGAATAAAATTTAGCTTGACTGCTGGAACTAATAATATCCTAGACATTTTTTTTTTTTAAATAATAAATAAATAAATATTCCACAACATTTCACACAACGCTATCTAGATCCACGGTAAGCATAGCCTAACTAGCTTGTGTTATGGAATCTAGAATGCGGATAAACATACTTAGATACTTTTTTTTTGTAAATACATACATATTATACATAGAAACAGCCAGACCAATGCAAATACCCATATTCATGCATACAAATATTTGCACTGAGCGGGGATCGAACCCGCGCCTCCTGCGTAGCGGCCGCGTTCACTACCGCCACGCCACGAAGGCTGTCACATTGCATATAGTATTTAAAAAAAACCTTTAAATTCAAATAACAATGATATTCTAAAACAAGCATTGGAACCATATTAAAAATAAAACCACCCCGCACGTCACGACAACTTCTCATAGCAACCCTTAATATTCAAGAAAAGGGGAATAAACCTGAGACCTCTGGGAATAACCGTTAATTCAACCACGTAATCCATCTTATCATTTTTCGAAACATTTTTAATGGAAATTTTGTCCGCGCGAAAGAAATCCTGCCCACTGGGACCGGGTGGGCTATGTAATATTTTCGTTAAATAATGTATTTTATTATATGGAGTATGGCTTGGCTGGTTGCCATGTGTATGGGCGATAAGGCTGCAATTTCGAATTTAGTGGTTTTAAATAGTTTCATAAATTATGTTGAGTTTGCTTCTTAAGTACTTAGTTTTATCATAAGCGTTTAATATACACTCTTATATATTCTGTACTTTGAGGGCATCCACAGATACTTTTTACGTTTATAAGACCCGGGTTTGTGGATAGAGGAAAATTAAACTTGTGTAGGTAGTACATTCTAGTATCACGCGACAAAGAATAATATTCTAGACCTAAAAAAATTCAGATTAAATAAAAAAATCAGGTAAAAAATAACAACATCTCTTCAATTAAAACAATCTACTTAAACAAAACACTTTTCAATTTCCAAAGAACACCTTTGAATTTCTCAAAAACAAATGTTTATTGTAAATAAAGAAACAGGCGGCCATTGGTAGCTGTCGTAATTTCCATGATTGGTCCAACTCGGTATTCAGTTATCTTTTTTTGCGTCGCATTTTTTTTTTCATTTTCCACCGCGTCTTTGTGCCACCCTTCAGAAAAGAGGGCAAGGCGTACTAGGATAAAATAATTTTGATACTTGAAATATGTAGTTGAAACGAAGTTGTTATAGATTTTTTAATACATATTTTTATTAGTCACGCCTACATCAGCCGGGGATAGGCAAAGATAATGGCAAGAGATATAGAGCGTTTCTGAAAAAGTATGAAAAATTATGCTAAATAACATATCTTACTGTAAATACATTTCCCAATAGGATAAAATTATTTGTTACAAACAGTCAGTCAATGCCTCCTTGTATATACATAAAATACATACAAGAATTTAGCATAGAATGCTTGGTATTTCGGATATCGGTAAAACACACCTTTCTAAACCTTAATTTCTTACAAAGTTAAATAACTTTAATAGCATAATAGCTGTAAACTGTATTCTAACGTTACAAAGGTTTTTACTTTCATAAACCATCAAAATGTTGTAACTTAAAACAGGCAAACAAACAAATCAATAACAGCTTTAGAAAATGTACATAAAATAAGAGTGAAAGAAAAAACAGGCAGCTATCAATGAAGTGCTACTTGTGCCTCGTAAAATTGAACAGAAGTCACTATTTACTAGACGAGCTATACAATGGCCGACAACATATGAATGCCGTGCGTCGGCGCAACTTTGTATTATTTAAAGCAAGTATGTGTTTATGAAAAACATGGTTTTCAAATAAGGATTTAGTGTATTCTATTGGTAACTAGTTATTAGTTCCGTAAGTGTTGTACAAGTTGTGGATTAAAAAGTTATTGAGTACCTAAGATGATTCAAAACTTTAATTAACTAAGCAATCAATATATTAGTTAAATGATTACTATGTTGAAACATCCTTTTTATGCCAAGTGCGTAATTAATACACGTCGCCATATTGCAGTATGCAATAGTATCTTTTTAGGCCCTTATCATCAACAGTACGTTCTTCCTGATTTTATAAATATCCAGAAACCGTTTAAATTGAATCGCTCACTTTAAATAAAATTAACGCCCAACGAAGTTGTGTCTCTATTTAACTCAATCAGTGGCAATTAATATCATGGTAACAATTTATAAAAATAGAATTGTACTCAGTATTGCTCATTTTCATGCCTACCTACTAAATTGAGACCCTAATGTGCTGAGTACATAATAACTCAATAACCTAAATTTAAAATTTCACCACCGACCTTGATAATGTCTGATGTCTTCGAATTTATGATGTATATTGTTATACACATTATTGTGGTACACCAATCATTCGAAGACATTAGATTTTTTTTAATCTAAGTATCAAAACTGTTTTCAATACTTTATAAAACCGGAGCCTATTTGTAAAAGCTGAGATGGAAAAAAGGTTGTTTCGCGTGATCGGCTTTTATTTGATTTTCTCAATGTTTACGTACAAATTAGCACTTCGGTACCTATTAGAGTTTTTGTTTGTTTTTACATGTTTTTGTCTACAGATGTACGTATTTTATATTATTTGTATTGGTAGACTATTGTTTAGATTTGAAAATTAAGATTGAAAATAATTATTGTAATTTTTAATAACAGTATTTTGGAGCGATATATGGTAACGATAAGATTATTGCAGTTAGAAAGGTTTGGTGTCTGCATACTGCATCTTTTATATAAAATTTATTTTCCTTTATTCCGATTTTCTCTCCACTTGTGCAGGAGGCGTGAGTGACACAATACATCTGGCTACAAGCCTTTATCCAGGGGGTCTGCTTCTTCAAAACATTCAATATATTCGTATTAAAACATAGCTCTACGATTTAAACATTACACGATTCCATCAGTCACTTTAAACTCTTAAAATGTTAACATAAGTTCTTTAAACTTTTTCGTATGAACACAGCTTTTCTGAAACCTCTTAACCCAACAATTCAAATAATATCTAAAAAAATGTTTCACAAAGGCCAAAGTTCGTCGAGTTCATAATATTAAGTAAACGAACCGCTACCCTTGCTTTTTTTACAAAATAAAAGAAACTGTAAAGTTATCTTTCGATTAAATGTAAGCACTTCCTTTTCACCCTTTGGTTATAAGATTTTTGTTAGTTATTGAATTTTAAAACGAGCATGACGGTTGAGTTGGAAGAGTTGATCATTGCTTTACGAGGTGTTATCATTCTGCGTTCACGAATATGAGAAAAAAAGAGGATATCACAATGTTGCAATTGAATAAGAGTGATTTTATTCAGTGTTAATAGTGAGAAATATAAATTAACATTAATAACTTTTTATTATAACAATTAATTATTTAATTATACGAGAAGAAGATTAAAATCTAGAATTAGAAAAAAAGATAAAATAAAATATTGTTAGAATTTGATAAACTAAACAGTTCAGAAAAATAAAAGAAATAATGGTGAAGCACCTATAATGAAACTAATTGCACCTTGCACCCCTCAGCTATATCCAATCTTGGATCAAGTTTCCGAGATAAAAAGCGACCTACTCTATAATAGTTTGTCTAATACTCAGGCTACACGACCGTGATATGCCAATAATTACCACCATAATTCCAACAACGCCTAGGTGTAGCTAGGATTTGTGGAAATAATTACACAAGGCCAATCAAAAAATGTTGACAAATTGATTGATAGAGCATTGTCACGTCACAATGCCATAATTATTGCAGTAACAGTTCGGTAGAAGGTATTGTGGATCGAGGAAAACACATAAACATTCTAAATATTCAAATCGCATAAGCGTTACAAAACATAGAATTGAGAAAAACATACACACTCACAATCATTGATTCTAATTTTAATTTTTTTATACACACACACACTCCCTCCATCAAACACACACACACAATTGAACTATTTTCACTATCTTTACCACCCTATACATACCTACAACCCCATAGGTACTGAATAGTACTCCATCACTCAAGTGCTCAAGTAGTAATGGAAAAGAAATCACGTCACTCCCTCCAATGGGGTGGTGTACCCCTCGGGCCACAGATGTCGTCCCCAAGATTTTTGGCCCAAAATGAGCTTTTGCCTAATTTATTTTTTACCGCCTTCTTTTACTAGAGTAAATATTGACGTCTAGTGATTCATTACAGTGGATATGACAGTGTTTATTATTTTTTAATATATATTTTAATTTTTGATTTTGTGTTTAAATATTGTAACCCTAATAAAAAAAAAATCTTAGGTGTAAGTTTGTTAGATGTTCGGTTGGTTGTTACTCAGTGACGCTCAAACGGTTATGGAATTTGGTGCAGGAATAGATAATATATAATAATTTATTTAAGAATAATGATTTTTTTTTAACCTGTGGAGACCCCCACGGGCTTCACCCCATCGGTGTCGACAAGAAAAGTATTAAAATTACAGAAATCACAGGTAACTACTACTGATACAAAAATTGCGATGATGATATACAGTCTACAAAAGTGCTCACATCAAAGTTTGAAACAACTCTGATTACAAGTTTTATAAAACACAAATATAAGAACCATAATTATTTTAACCCGTCAAAAACCTAAAAACATCCAAAACCTAACCTTTGCCTCACCTTTTTTACTAACTGTCAATAAATGTCAATCTCCGTTATCTTATCCACACTACACGAATTCTGACGAGACGGTCCGAAGGTCGTATCTCAGTTTTTTGCCGGAACCGGACGTGCGGCCCGGTGATCACGAAATTATATTGGGGAGAAATTTCTTCTTACAATTTTTTTTTTCGCCGTAAGGTGTCGAGCACGATTGGTTATTAAATCGGACTTAGTCTCGCCCTCCTTTTAATTGTCTTGGATTTTTTTTCCGGACTTTTTTAATTTGGACCACTGGGCGACGACGGCGACGTTTAAAAGTTGTGACATTAATATTGTATGAAAGTTGATTATGTTGTGTAAAATTGATGTTTACACGTTGAGATACCTAGGTATCTAAGGCCCATATTCTTGAATGTTACTCAGCTTATTCGCGGTTAATCTGAGGGAAAACTGTATAGACAATCTGCCAGACAACCTGTCAAATTTGTCAATGTGTACTTATACAATCTTTTCCCAGATAAATGGAGGTTCAGCTCAGTGGCATTCTAGAATACGCGCCTAAGACTATTATTTTGTTTTTTTTTTTAATCTACATTCATAGTTCCTGACAATGAATGTCAGTAGACTAAAAGTACTTACCTAAGTTCCAATATCTTTTGTAGACTAGCAATCTATAGGAAATATAATTTATAAATTAGCTCAATTTCTATTGAATTATTTTAATAGGAATCTATAATATTGAGTTCACATTTAAAACTAAAATTTTACTAATAGGAATCAGTACTTACTTAAATATAATGTCACTATATTTTAGAAGTATGTTTTCGAATTTTAAACGACAAGCACATTTAAAAAAAGAATATTGTTTCAAAATCAAACTCGATATTTAAAAAAATCTTGAATTCAAATTTCGAAACACGAATGCTCCCCATACCTAATTAAATAACAAAACATGGCTACCGAACCATTCACTAACAAAAGAAAGAATCCAATCAGTAAAAGAAAAAAAAACAATACTCCTAGGCATAAAACAAATAACTGTACATTTTTCAAAGGAATAATTAGTGATATTAATTATAACCTTTTTTGTTCGCTGATCTTTCTTTTTCTTTTGACTATTGTACCGCCATATGGTAGGGTATTTCATTTGTTGTTTGGGGAACAAATTACGGTAAGATTAGTGAAGGGTAATCAAGAACATTTTTTATCTTTATTTTTATATATTATCTTACAGTGTTGGTATATTTTGATGCTTTGCAGGAAATAACATACTAGAGATAAAAAACTTAATTAAACGCCTTGAAACCTACTTCAAGAAATTCTGATGACCCAAATTCCTAAACCCCCTACTGCCAGGGTAGGGTAGTGAAGGGCGAATGTAAGCATATAGGTTTAATGTTGGAGAAAACTTATGGATGGTCATAAAGATATCAGAAGTCATAAGATCATCAAAGCGGCAGTTCCGTAATGAGTGACCATGATCCAGTATTGGTTTATATTATTGCACGGAAGAACGCACGGCTCGGCAACGCGAATGTGACGCCCCTGTTGTTGCACATGTCCATAGGCCACGGTAACCACTTTCCATCAGGTGTGCCGTGTGCTTGTCTGCCACTTAAGCTGTATTAAAAAAAGCTGTAAAACTCTCTCTCTGCAACCCATAGGAATCTATTCTCAAGATAAATAGTATAGTTTAGTAGCCTAGTCCAGACGCTTTCCCTGTATCAAATTTCAGCCAGATTCGCTCGGCCGCTGGATCGTTATTGAATATCAACCATCTTCACTAACATTCACATTTAGTATATAACAGGATGCCACTATTTTATATTAATAAAAAAAAAATAATGAATGAGTTTCGTGTGTCTATGTAAAATTATCAATGATGTTGTTATAACTGTAGATGCGTTGTCCGGTCTCTAAAATGGCGACCATTTTGGTCATCATTTTGTGCACCAATCAGCGACGCGACAGTGCGCTACAGAAAAAAATACTTCTTTAACAATAAATTCGTAATCGTTATATTATTATTTATTATTGATATAATATAATAATAAATTAATTTAATTTTAATAGTAAGTAGCTATACAATTTTTCAAATATTAGGTGTTTGTGCCAGTTTTGAAAACATGGCGGTTTTCAAAACTGTGCTAGAAATCTTACGCTCTGACTATAAAATCAGCGTGTACAGTTTAATAATACGGTGTTTAAGGTCTTGCGTATTATTCTATTACAAGTTATATATTTATTGATAAATCACATAAACAACCAGTCTATATTCCACTACTAGTCGTGTTTAAAACATTTTTCTTCCACCGTATCGAGGTCGCCATTTGTGAAACAAAGATGGACATCTTACCATGACAATTAGCGTCATAGATGAATAGACGCGGCGAACAATACACAGAGAAAAACAGTTTTCCTGACATGAAAACATTCCGTTTTGTTTTGCAAAAATATATATTCAGTTATGCACGTATTCTATTATAAAACTTCAATTATACAGTTTCTTTGTTTTTTAGCGCATCACGAGAAACTACAGCCCCTCTACACAAGTGGCAATTTGATGATCGGCGTTTGATGGAATAGAATGACGAATGTATGGGATTTGACGTTTGTGACATGTGTCAACGACTGTCAAATACGTCTAATTCCATATAATTGTCATTCTATTTCATCAAACGCCGGCCAAAGAATTACCATTTGTCTAGAGAGGCTGGACTGATTTTAATGAAGCGTTTTTGTGGCATAGCTATAGGTATTAAAAATTGTATGTATGGGCTAAAGCCCATACATACAATTTTTAAAATTAATAATACAATTTTAAAAACCAACGCATTTGGGGTGCAAGTGAACTTCACCTGCTGTCCATGCTCCTATGTAATAATGGACTTGGCTCTGGTGCATCCTTTCATTATAGAGGTTGGGGGGGCAGGCGGCAGTCGCTCTGATAATCACTACATAGTATAAAACAAATTCGCTTTCTCTGTCCCTATATCCCTTTGTACGCTTAAAACTTTAAAACTACGCAACGGATTTTGATGCGGTTTTTTTTAATAAATAGAGTGATTCAAGAGGAAGGTTTATATGCATATTACATGTTTAATATAGTAGAGGGTGTAGCGGGAACGGGATCTGATGCGATGCGAGCGGAAAAATATTGGCGGTACGAAGTTTGCCGGCTCAGCTAGTAATAATAAATAGCGAACGCGGGGCTAGGATTAGTTTTAGGATTATGAGCCCTGGGAAGAAATTGGTAATAACAAACGTAGAACATTCGCAACAGATCTATTTATTCATTTATTCTATTTTGTTTAACCCATCACTCAGCATAGGCCGGCCAAAACGTACACCTCAGTAAAATATTATTTAAAAAAAAAACAAGACTAAGGAACCATCTCCGTTGAGTTATATTACCTACAACTAAGATTAATTTCAAAGAACACCGCCGGGACAAAACGGAACGTTAAGTCTTTATTTAAAACTAATTCTTGTACTACCCGAGACTTTTAAATGCCTTTCTAATGTCAGGACATGATGAAGTATCTATTTATCACTCTGCTAATTTAATATTGCTGCGGTATGAGAAAACAATTTACAGTACTAAATTTAATATACTGAGTATTACTACGGTGCAATCCTAGTAGGTATGGCTTGTGGGTCTCTTTTTACCCGACTGCCAAAAAGGGTTATATATTTCGTGCGTTTCTAGTATGTATATATGTCTGTAATATTCTTTATTACCTCATATCTTCTGAACCAGTATATGGATTTCAATGATTGATATCTCAAATGAAAGGTATTCTTCTCTGAATGGTTCTTGGGTACGTATAATGTGAACAAAAGCTATATTTTAGAATTTAGGGACCCAATATGTTGTCAAAAATATATTTTCACTCAAACTTATGTAGTAGGTTATCACAATGAGGGAAATTAAAAGGCGATTACAAAAATATATAAAAGGCATAACTAAAAATGATTAAAAATAAAAAACCTGACTGATGCTGAAAAGATCGAAACAAGTTTGATGGTAGGCCCATTTGGAAATAATAAACCGGATAAAAATAAATGGCTAACGCCTGTTATCAAACTTGTTTCGATCTTTTCAGCATCAGTCGGGTTCTTTATTTTTAATAATTTATCTAGAGCATATTGTGCGTAACATATTTTGGGTATATACCTATTCAGATTATTAGACATCGGCTATTATTTTAGTTTATTAAATTATATTTCTAAAACGCTCAGAAACCTATATCAGTATCAGTAACCATATAAAGTAGCCTAAATATCAGATATCGTATTGTCAACTGTACCATCTATTGTTTTTTGTGATTGAGCGACTATCACATTTTTACTATAAGTTACAATGTTTTATTGTCAACGTACTTACAAATTAATAAAGGTTTAGAATCATACGTTTTCTAGCACAGATATTGTGGTCAACCAAGGAAAGCAGATAAAAATCAGAAAAAATACTATAAATTTTCGTTAATTACAATTAAATACAGTAAAAAGTAATATAAACATACACAACACTACCATCTTAATCGTTCACCGAGATTGAGTAACGCATACAACATCTGTTACACATATGGTACCCGAAATTTCTTCAAAAACTTTTTTTGTTTAAATCACTGTGAATACTAATGGGCGTGTTCCGTCTACAGATCCTTATGAGTCTAACGACAGCTGTGCAATGGGCCTTAAAATCGATTTATAATAGTTCTATAGATGTTTATGGGTTTCGATGTTGAAACGGTAAAAAATATTATCGGATGTTGCATATTACACGTTTTGATATCTGTTGGTCATTTAGAAAATAGTATGTTATTTTAGGGTTAATGCTTTTTTTTAAATGACATACTGGAATTTCTGTCATGCTAAAAGCGTATTTAACTCGAACAATGCCGTTAGTGGACCTCTTTCATATCATGATAATCAACTTTCTCAATCTAAATCACATCTTAAACCTAAAAAGCAACGTTAAAAAATAAAACAACGCAAATAAAACAAAATCGTGACACAATTAGCAAAAAATAAAAATTCACAAATGGAACGCTGTGAACTGACGCGAACACGCAAACTCTCTCGTTCGAAATTCAAATCTCTATGGCGGCCTTTTGTTTTTTTTTATTCACAACTTGCTACTTAGCTGTTTCTTTCATCCTTCTTTCTTTAATAGCAAAAGAATAGGATTGCGTGTAGCTCTTAATTTTTTTTAATTTAATTACTTACTTTGGTGTTGAAGACAATGGGTAATGCGTTTCGCAATTAATTGTAGAGACATGCAAATTTTTGTAGCCTTTTGTTTAAAAAGTTACTTAACGGCAAAATAATAGAAAGTGTTTTGAATAATTAAATTGAATCCATAGTTTTTTTTACTAAAGGTATTGTCTGATGATTGCAAACAATTATATTTCAAAATAATATTTCCTTGGACTGACTATTTATATTAATCCCACATTTAAGTTTGTAGTAATATATATATTGTGTATTATACATAAATATATGTCCAAAGATAAATGCACTATTATGTTATTATAGGCATCAAAAGTTGCATCACCAGATGTGAAGTAACGGTAACCGCTGTGCAATAGCGCACTGGCGAAAACAGGTTTTGTTTAGCAAAAATATGTAGATGTATAACGAACGGGCTTGGATTTTGTTGCGTGCGGGCATTTGTGACCTTTGCAGGGGAGGGTTAGCCTGTGTGTGTGCTTCATAGATGTTTATCTTTAAAAAATATACACACAACATTATAAAGCTGTAATTTTTGTTTGTTACGAATAAATTCAAATACTAGTGGACCGAGTGGTTCCCGGCAGAGTAGAATTTAGGTCACTCCATCTCTTCCTATGTGGTGTCGTACAAGGTGACTAAGGGATAGGGCTGAGTAACTTTAACATCAGACAGATATGTACAGCCCAGACTTAGCCTCAGATGCATGGCTTGAGTCAACAATAGTGCCCGGAATACGACAATAGGCTCACCCCATTTTATTACGTAGGACCGAATAGGTACAGATTGGTGAAATGTGGGTGTTAATTCACATCTGCCTAACCCTCTGGTGAATAAAAACGTGATTATATGTGTACTACTGGACCAATTTCCAAATTAGAAAGCTATTAACGATATTGCCTAGTTTTATCGCAATATTCTCACCTTATCAGAGATTACTTGGCTGAAATCGTGTGTTAATCCTAGTCACAGAAATATAATTAGACTAAATTATAGTACTACAGTAATCAAATTCAATTAAATTTAATGACGGCCTCTATAGCGTAGCGGTACGCAGCGGGCGCGGGTTCGATACCCGCTCAGTGCAAACATTCGTATATTTGCATTGGTTTTGTTGTACTATGAATAATATGCATGTAATTACAAAAATAAAACGACTTATGTTTATCCGCATTCTAGATTCCATAACACAAGGTAGTTAAGCTATGCTTACCATGGGTCTAGATAACATTGTATAGAATGTTATAGAATAGGTAATCTCATAAACGTCTGTTCAATAAAAAGAAAATTAAATAATTCATAATATTTGAATAACAAAAACCTATCAACCAAAGATCAATAGCTCCCATAATATCTCAGACGCCGAAGTAATCGTTCCAATTTTTTTTTTCACTTAATTTAAACTCAAAAGATACTCGACTTAATTGCTCGCCGCCTTTCAAGAATCGAACTGATTTTATAAGAGAAAGGGAAAATTTCCCATTTTCCCCATTTTTTGGCGAAGCAGGGGCGTGTCGGGGCCATTGTGGAGCGGCGATTAGAATTCAATTTTGGAACAATCGAACGAACATGTTAAGAATGATGCGGTGCATTTTAATTGGAGAGAACCATCTTTGATTTAACGATTAATTTATCATTATGATTTATTTTGAGTTTCAGTGTGATTGTTTTGGTTTATAGACTTACTATAATGCACTGTGTGTTGTTAGTAAGATATTCTTAAATAAGACACAGGGTCTAAAAACTTATTAAATAGAAAAATTCTCGTCTTATGAAATGGAAGTACGATACTCGTAAATAACATGAAATTGCCGTTTTATTGAAGAAATTGGAGGAAACCCAATTTGCAGTACTAACATTTTTGCTTTTTTTTAGGAATGCCAAATCCAAATTTTATGTTTTTTTTTGTGTATGAATGAGACAACATTAAGCTAACAGCAACTTCCATTACATTTTTGAAAAGTGACAGCTGTAAAAAAGTAATACGAAATTTATCATCAAAATTGAATAGCATTTAGGAAGTACTGTTTTTGAAGATCGAATTTAATTTATCAAGCGGCCAATAAAAACAAAATTTAATACAGAGTTGTAAAATCTTGAAATCAACTTTTAAACATAGTATAAATAATGGAAATAGCTATTGAATTACAGGAATAACGAACTCATGAATCTGTCAGAAAATTTCGGCAATTACATATGAAACGACCTAATAAAATGAATATGTATACACATAATATACATTACCTAATTATTAATTTCAAATACAGCTTTCCTAAGCTTAGAATTATACTCATTAGTCGATTGTACATGCTGTATAAGAGAAAGTAGTTTCGACCATAAACCCAACCCTTTGACTGACATATGGTTTATAATTCATCCAAATTAGTCACGTTGCAGCGGTCAATAATAAAAATTATATTCCAAATATTAACCCTGCGACTGCAACAACCCACAAGTCGGACACAATAGGGTAGAGACGTCCCGGAAGATATTCTTTCCATACCTGCGAACGAAATAATAGCCTCGCGCCATATATTTGCATAATAATAGTGGTGCTACTATTATTTTGGTGATATTGGCTAACAAACGCCCATTATGGCATGGACAGCTGCAGGCCATTTTTTGAGGTCATTGTCCATTGGAATTTGGATGCGCCTGAACAATTGGGAGGTCACAACCCTTTTACAAAATAAAAATAATAATCTTTGTATTATTATTTGTACAGTTAACAAAAGTTTGATAAATAGCTTCCGAGATACTATTATTAATAAAATAGATCATAGAAATTTAGGTTTCGTTTTTTTTTTAATTTGAACTAAATCTAATTTATAATACCTTAGGTACCTACTTTTCATGCATCTAACGCCAATAATGCTACATACAACTGCTAATTTAGTAAACTAAATGCCCCATAAATTTTATAAACCCATAAGTAGGTACTACGTGTTGCTTCAAATATTAAGAAAGTATCAGTGGATAATTAAATGTTAATCAAAATAAAAATCACCAATTAATTCTGGCACAATATCAAGCGAGTAGCTAAATCTAACCTTGTAAACGATTCGGGTACTAACGACACGATATTAATAAAACTGCATTTAATTTCGCAAACGTTGAAATAATAATTAAAACCGTCTAAAAAATAATACAGATTGACACACCGGACCCTTTTGTCCGTCGGAACAACAGGTAATCGTTGGGTTAAGTTTAAGGGACGAACAATGGAAGACAAAAAATAAACGAAAGGGTTGATATGAAGCGGAAGTATTGTATCGGTTTTTGTTTTTAGTTCGATAACGGTCAAGTTTTTTAGTTAAATTTTATTTTGATAATAAAAAAGAGTTTATGAATGCGAAACTTACAAAGCATTTTAATTTTATAATTGCGAGCATTTGGACAGTTGGATAGTTGAATGTTTGTTACTTAATCACGCCAGAATGGGTGAACGAATCTGAGTGAAATTTGGCACAGACATAGTCTAGAATATACTTTTTTACACTTGACTTACTAATATACTTTTTATCCAAAAATAAGTTCTTTTGGGTTACAAAATCAGTATAATAATATAACACGGGCAGAGCCGTTTCCAACACTAGTGTTAAACTAAAAAAACGACACATAATTACAAAGAAAATGACAGACAAAAGTATAAAAAATATTCAATTACGTGTAAGACATGCTGCATTAAAAAGTAATCATAATAATCCAAGATTAGCAAAAGATATAAGCAAGAAAAATAATAACATTAAAAATATCTTACAAAATCTTCATTTCAAATCACAACTAAAAATAAACTTTTCGTTGCAAATCCAAGTGAAACTTTAAGCCATTAAAAACCGATCCAACACTGCGACTGCCGATGAATTTTTAAAATGTTGCCGAGATATTTTTTGAGAAAATGCCCGATGTCTCAGCAGGGGGGTGGGGCGAATAAAAATAATTGCCGCCCGGGACTGATGGCCCGCCAACCTCTTACTATTCACACGATCTTAGTTAGTGACAGGGTTGTCACAAGGATTAATATGTATATTTTTAGCTGTTTATGTCGAAATCAGGCTTACTTTCTAGATGACAGTTTTACGAGGAGTCAAATAATCAAGAATCATAAAATCCAAGTTCGTTTAAATAAAAATACCGAATGTTTAACCTCTACTTTCTACAGTGACTACTATCAGTGTGTTTGTTTGCTATCTTAAAAACTGCTTATATAAAATCAGGCCTCGATAGAATTGAAGAGGATAGGCCTCGTATGCAACCAGGACTAACGTTAAAATGATGATAAAATCAGTAAGTGCTACAGTTATAATCCTACATAACACAATAACAGTCCATACAATCTTCCTCACAACGACAAGCAAAAGTAACAACAGCATTCTCACATACAAAAACTAAATTTAAATACAATATGAAGTAACCTACTTCAAAAAACATTAATTACGCGAAAACATTAAGATAAAATACAGGACGTCGTTAGCAGCTAGCAGCCCTAGGCCAGTCTGCGAAGGAAAACTTGCCAACTACTACTGCAAGTTTTTGTTCCTTTTGCATTTTTCCCGCGCAAAACGTTTGCTTTTATCTTTTTTTTTTTCGCTTAACCCTCTTCTTGAGCTGAATCTTTTTACTCGTCGCTGAAACGTGTACCCTTTTCAGGAGTTGCTTGACTATCTTTCTTAAGTTGACTGTAAGAACGAGGTTTTGGGACGAATAGAGAGGATTTTTGAATTTTTTTTTTTTTGGATTAGTGATTCCGTTTTATAAATGAAATTCAAGTTGTGATTGACGCGAATAATTATTGTTTTTTATTTCTATAATTATTATTGTATAGGTATATTAAATAACAGTAAACTTAATGGTTTTTGACTGCAGTAGGTGGTAGGTTCTGTGTTTGTATAGTACTCCATTATATTAAAATTATGAACAATTTCAATGAAAAAAAAAAATTGAATGAAATTTCGTCCAATTTTTATTCTTGACTTATAACATTTTCACAACGTGTGTAGTTGAGTGTTTTTTTTATTATTATATATGGGTATGTACTGAAAAAGCAATTGCGTCGTCATTAACTATAAATGAACTGATAATTTTTCTATCATTAGTCGCGAACAACAATTTATTTCTATGATTTATAACAAACAGGTGTTTTCCTTAAACATCATAATATTTATTATTAAAATGATTAATATTTTTGAATATAAACGTGCCAATTAACGCGGTGCCGATATGATTAGTGTGCTATTATGAATATATTTTAATATTTTAAATTCCTTACTAATCAATAATTTAATTTAATGTATATTTAATATGGTTTAATTTTTTCTATATTTAATGAAACAAACAGTACCAATCTATGTTTATCCACATTCTAGAATCCATATTAGAAGCTAGTTAGTAAATGCTCACTTTGGATTTAGGTTGCTGTGGAGCAGATATGTTGTTTTCTTTATTTATTTAAGATTCATGCACACACAAAACAAACATGATTGTTTTTATTAATATTATTTCACTTATTATTAAGTATCTCAAAACATTGTACCCGTATAGAAGTCTCTACTACAATCTGTATTCCTTGAAAACTCCTTAAGTTTTTATTTGACCACTGAAGCATCCGCGAGATAGCGCCGCGGTGAAAATTAAAAAAAAGAAACGAGATGAAAAAGAAAGATTGTACTGCGAACTTTTCCAACGTGGGAGTGAAAACCCTCTTGAGGCAGTTTTTATTACTTTTACAAAGTTAAGAAATACTTTTAACTGTATACTGTTTTTTCTTGAATCGATTACAATTAAAAAGTTAGAAATTAATAAAAATTTGAATAAATTTCGTCGATTTATGGTTTTATACTTTATTGTACTATTTAAATGATTTGAAGTTATGAGTGAGTTCTTATAATGTGATGGCGACGTAACTTACTGATAATCAGTCAATTAGATATCGTTGATTTTGTTGCTATTAATTAGTTAGTTTAATAGCTTGAGTTAGTTGTGGGTTCGCGTCTGTAGTACAGGGTAGGATATGAATCTAGAGCCTCTAGATTTTAAGACCTACAACGGTGACAACATTACCAATAACCTCTTTAATTTATAATCTTTGTGCTTTTCTTTTTTTATTCCTTTCTCTGTAGGTTTTGCCAACCCACTTTAAGTAACATTGTACATACTGTGATCTACTGTCCTTGTACTCATAAACACTCCAGTTATTAGATATACAGTTGTAGCCATTGTCTACGACAAACTTCAATTAGCTTCGTACCCTGTAGGGACCCTTTATTAAGAAGTAACTCTAGCATCGGATGTGTGATTCCTCGCTTCTTGATAAACGGCCCGCCTTACGTTTAGTCCCCTGTAGGGACCGAAAGCAGTCGGGGTTGCCCGAAGTAATTACTAGTGTGTGATCAATAAGTACTGACTTGACTTTTTAAGCCTTCTACTCCTAAGGTTTGGTATAGTTATGTCAAAGTCATCTGCATCTAGAAGGTTGGATCAGAATTAAATTTGGATTATTTATATTAAAATTGTAAAATAATTGTCTTTAGTTAATTTTTCTTGTATAGATAATACTGTTGGTATTACACGCTCAAAATGGAAGGTGTTTTTAATATTTTACATTTAAGTACCAGTAGCATCTTTCAGAAGAGTTAGTATTTCTTTTTTTTATAATTCTTGATGGCGCTATAATAAATACTCTATAATCCACCATTTCAGAAAGTAAAACGTTAAAATATAAATAAACTAAATAAGCTAGTGTTAAAGTAAAATCCGTTGCCAAAATTATCAGTATAAAACAAAATGGCTACCCAATATCCATATTTAACGGCAAGTCAATACAAATTCCGGCCGAACGCAGGTGGAATACTATTATATTTTTTATGCCCGCTGCCCACCCCAAAATAGTTGGGGGCGCGCGCGGGCGAGGGGGCGATAGTTGGGTGGGTGCGTGACCCCTCCTCCCAACCCCACCGAGTGGGGAGAGAGGAGGTTGCACCACCATGTGTGCACGCAAATTCGAGGCTCAATAATTTAAATTTCGAATAGCAATGATTAATGTTGTATAAATTCACAGACATACATGCAAATTGCGATGATAGGAGTAGTGTTTCACGGTTATGTTACAATATTTTAAAGTGATTAAATATTGGTAACAGATATTGAATAGTATATCTGGTACTATTCTATGTAACTTTTGCATTATAGTTTGTTGTTTATACGCCAATATATTGTGCTCAAAGAGCTATCAAAATAGAAGACGGCTACTGGATTAAAACATGATTGTTTTTTTTGTATGATAGTGACTTAAAATCCTCTACCATACAGTGGTGCTAGCCTACTATGTAAGTCAACTATGAAAATCGACAAAGTAATTGGATTAAAATAATATTTATTAAAAATAATGCTACAGTGAGTTCTGGTGTCTGTTATCCAAAGTCTGTTGTTCAAGAGGACGGACTCGTGGGTCGTCGGACCTTTCTACAAGAAGTTTATGTTCAATTAAACTCAGCTTTTAACTTATCTTCTTAATTTTAGGAGGAGAGTTTAAAAATTTAATAGATTTATGTCTCTAAACTAGCTATTTCTTTCTTGAACCTCTCAGTCATTCACATGGAAAGTAAGTAGCAGAAACAGCGTTTGACGCTCTTCAAATACTGCGTAAAATTGTACGGCCGTAAAAGTATATTTAGCTTACTTTACTGCAGCGCTTACAAAATTTTAGACTGTCTGCTCAAAGTCTGGATGATATTCACAACATTCACCCACGTATTTGTCTCTCACTCTCCATTTATTAGCATAAAAGCAGAAATTTGTGCTTAGTATCGTCCTAAGCTACAAAACCACAAATAATCGTTCAAAAGCTACATTGAAAAGCACGATAGGCATTTACGGGTTAAATCGTGAATGATCTGACCAATCGGTCTTTATGTGTGTGCGTTTAGTGTCGTAGGCATTCGATATTCAAAAAATATTGCACAATAACCGTTATTATTCGAAATTTTAAATAGAAACCGTTTTGAAACGTAAACATATTTCAAATGAAGAATTCATTTGAAATTGTCAGGCTATTTGAAAAACACAGACGGTACAACGGTTGTCGAGACAAGACGTGGGCGTAGAGTAAAACCGTTCGGTTCAAATAACTCCGTAAATCTATACTTGAATATTAAACTTATTTCATAACTACCTGTTTATTTTATCGAGTTCTTTATGACAGATGTCAAATTTGTAGTAATATTGACTGAATGACAGATTAAGGATCTAAGATACCGGAATGTATGACGTATTTTATCACGTGTTCTTTCTTCATTCATTCGTTTTAGATTTATTACTTTAGGATTCTGTACTCGAAAGATAACCAGTCATCATCATCATCCTCGCATTAATGCCGGTCGTACCCGAGGCCTTACCTCAGAGTCCGGGGTCGGCTTCTTCCAAGTCCAACCGCGCTTTTTCCAGCGACGTGGATCAACTTTGATATTTTCCGTTAAGCAACTACACTACCGATTGACTATATCAAAGTATTGGAGTTAGATAATTTATTGCACTTCTTAGGGCTCCAACTACTCGTAACGACTGGGTCCTACTAATTTTATAAACGCAATAGTTTGTAATGTAATGAATGAAAAATGGATGAATGTTTAGACAGATGTTTGTTACTCTTACACGTAAAAACTATTGAATGAATTTTAATGAACCGTTACAATAATATAGCTTATACATCAGAATACAAACACACAGGCTTCAATTTATAACGATTACCGATATTATCGCGATAACTGACATTCAAGCGGCCGGAGACACGGGCACAAGCTAGTACAATAATAAATTTACTAAATGAAGTAAATATAAATAACATACCTGCATAAAAAATAAAAACATCATCCTTTTTTGAAGTCGACTCAAAAGATTTTTTTAAATCTTGGTGAGTAATCAAAAACATTCATATAAATCCACCATGATGGTGTATAAAACGGCGCGAAGTCTGCGTTCCAAATTCAAAAATAAATTGCGCGCGCTCGCGCTCCGTCCGTCGTTTTAAAATCGACGCGCAACGAGATATGTTTAATTTTAATTTTCGAATCTACAACCGTATTGTATACCTGGAGATACTTATCTTGGACCTAAGTCGCGTGAAAAACGAGGCCCTGGTGCGCGCAGATTGTTTTGTGATAATCTATGGTTGGTGAATGTGACCACCGAACTGCCGCGCTAACGTTAAGAGCAGTAAGTCGTATTTTTTCAAAAATGAGTTAAGTACCATTCCTGGATCGCCATGTAATGCTCTATAAACTGATCTTACTCTCGTTTCTCTAGCTTCAATGGAACCTAAAAATATAAGTTAGCATAACAGCAACAAGTTAATGAAATATATTTTTTCTTAGCACAAAAGGGGGAAGTATACTTACTTCGTGGTAATTAGTGTAGGTACCTCTGACATCTTTATTCCATTTTGCTAATAATAAAAAATATATGATATATATGATCTTCCAAATGATATATTATTATTAAGACTATTTACCTAACATCTCATTTTTTTAACCAACAAGTGACACATAATTTCATACAAATTACTAGTATTGTATGTATGGAATGCTTAGCATTAAAGCAGTGACTAAGTTATTTAATGCGGTTATTCTAAGCAATCAGTACATATAGTTTAAACTTATACTAAACAGAATAGAAGTTTTCGTCAATTAAATATAGTAAAACCAATAAATAGCAATTATTAAATATGTATCATGAAAGCACTCCACTTAAACTACATATTGAAAAAACCAAACCTACCAAAAGTAATAACCTAAGGTAGTAGTAAGTAAAAGTTCAATCGTTAACTTTAACCACCATTTACTCAACAGTGTATATTCCGACTTACTGCTCTTATAGTTAGCGCGGCAGCGAAGCACCCCGTACTATCTTCAATTGACACCCAAGAAACGCATATATTGAGCACATTTTAGGTCCAAAATATATGTCCCGAGCAATACTTAACGTGTGTCCTATAATACGTAAACGTCAATGTGTGTGTATGCCTATGAATGTAAAATTATGTGTAAATGCGTGTAGTCTATGAATTAAAATATGCTTGTGTGTGTGTATGCGTGTTGCATAGATGACAGCTACTTGATGGTGACATAATAGGACTTTGTATACTTAAACATCGTCTTGTGATAATTAACTTCAATCTACGTACAATTTATAACAGTCAATGACTACAATTCTACCAATAAACTGGTTTACAGAAGAAAATAATGATAAATCGCAATAACTTTAATGGACTACTTATACTGCAAAAATCACCGAAAGCAAACATTTTATTTTTAACCGGCTTCAAAAAAGGATGGCTTCTTAAATTATCGTTTTTTTATGTTAGTATGTATAAATGTCATTTAATGGACTATCAGAAATGCGCAACATTTTGATATTTTCCTACAGATGACATAACAAAAATACCTACAGATACAACGTACAATAAGCGGGAATCAAGCCCTCGACCTACGACGTAGAAGTGTTGTCGAATGCTATAGGATATGCCAGAGACGACCTCTGTGGCGTGTGATTTTTTTCTTTATTTTATTTAAATAAGGTAACAATAATTAGTAAATTAATAATTCACAACACTCATAAAAAGTATGAGACTATGAATTTATTTTTTAAATTTAAAAAAGTCTTAGAAAACTTACTCAAACCTTTTTACCAGTCTAAAGATTTCTTAAAATCTTTTTAAAGATGAAAAACAAAGTTAGGTCTTAAGTCAAATTATATTTAATTCACTTAAGTCACGTCTCCGAGACACGCGTAGATTGTAATCTTTATTATTTTAAGATTAAATTTTTTTATAATGTTTTTGCTGGCTTTTAATGTCTGCGAAGTTTTTAACAGCCCTATAATTATTTTTGTTGCAACATTTTCGTTTAACAACTGGATTCCTTTGTTTTTGTCAGACGTAAATAATTATTGTCTACTAGCTGATGCCCGCGACTTCGCCCGCGTGGAGTTCTGTTACAATTCCCGTGACGGCGTAACACTTTTTTTTTCTCTGCGTAAGAACTACAACCACATATAAAAAAATAATTAGCGAAATCTGTTCAGCTGTCCTTGAGATTTGCGCTTATCAACACATTCAGCTATTCATTTTTATATTATAGAAGATTATGCTTTACCCATTCTTTATTCGTTGGACTGTGGTAGAAGGACATTATACTGTTACCCTGGTTTATTTTTAAGTTTAGAGTCAACTATCATAATCTACAGGATTGTTTTTGTGTCTGATTTTTATACTATGTCTGTTGCAGACTTAAATAAAAATGTTTGTGTGCTATGTACACGCGTTAGAAGTTATACGTGTTCGATAAACTAAAATAGTGACTATAGCTAACTTCAGGGTGTCGGTTATTCGTGACGGTGTACGCGCGCATCGTAAAAAATCTAATAATAAATATCTGAGTCTAAAAAAACTTACCTACAAATCCCTATGCCTTTGATTGATGGAGAAGGCTCTGCTGGAGGTTGCCTTCTTGAGGTTGGGAGTTAGATAGCAGTCGCCCTCGCAAAAGTCGAAATGAGACAAATCAAGAAAAATAATAGAGAAGCGGTCTCTAGACTCCAGGGAACAAGCTTTGAACTTCTTAAGAGGGACATGGGACAAACAAAACCAAGCGATAAAACCTCAATAGCTTCACTTCGGCTGATGGTAAGCTGAAGGCAGTTTTAGAAATGGAAGTCATTGCCTATCAACGATATGAATCATCAAATTATAAATCCATATCAAGAATTTCATACTAATAATAATATAAATGCAAATGTAACTCTGTTCGTCTGCCTGCCTGTTACGTTTTCACGCCTAAACCACCAAACTGATTTTGATGTAATGTGGTACAAAGGTAGATTAAAACTTGGGAAAGAACATAAGCTATATATGTTCGCGATAACCTAAATCCACGCGAACGGAGCCACGGGCAACAGCTAGAACAAACTATATCACATAGAATGGACCACAAGCAGTATAGGTAGGTAAGAATTCTATAAACCTTTTTAAAATAACAATAAATAACAAAACAAGACAATAAACAACTATAATTTTCATAAATTCTCATATCTCAAAAACACGCGACCCAGGAACAAACGAACCGTCTACATAAGAATGTTTTATGCCTACGCACTCGAGTCAAAGGTGGCTTGAGGTACTTTTGTATGTAAATCGGACGCGTAGGCTTCACTACATACAATACTACATACAACACTATCTAAGTCTTTGTTAGTAGCCTAGCTACGCTACAGTCAGCATTAGAACGATCTTGACTACAGAATCTCAAATCATTCTTAAAACTAAAGTATTAAGAGTAAATATAACTGTTACGAACTAAAGGTGTTTACCAAATATTCTGTTGATATACCAAAAAATATACCAATATTCTGTTAGTTTACCAAATATTCAAGTATTCTGGGCAAGCGACATTTTGGGCATGCGAAATTTTGGGAAAGGGACATTTTGGGAAAGGGAAATTATGGGAAGTTGACATTTTGGTACTAGGGGACATTTCGAGAAGTTTTCATTCTAAGCCATAACGTTTTAGATCAATCGGTTAACAGGACGGTGGGGTACCAAGGCATGAAGATCATTGCTAGCTTTTTAGTATCATTTGTCCCAATGTTTGTCATCGAATCTTGCAAATTCAATTTGACCCACTTCCCAATTACCGATTGAGCTGAAATTTTACAGAAATATGTAAATCTTGTCACAATATAATATTATGATAACATGGTGCTGATCTGATGATGGAGCTGGAAGGTGGTCTAGGGAACTTCGCAATTAAACGACATTACATCATCTAGTTTGGGCTCATCTGAATCGCATAGACAATTAGTTTTTAAAAAGTTCTTTTTTTTTAATAATTTTAATATTTTTTAAGTACTTTGTTCGTTAAGATCGCTGCTGACTGTACCAACTAGCACTCGAGCTTTCAAATGTTTTTAGGTAGGTATTCAGTTTCTAATTAGGATTTGTTGCTACGTAACCTAATGGTAATGCAGTTGTAGTAACAATACAATATATAATGTTTCTTTACGTAATTGGTTAGGTGACTTATATCTTTTTCGTAAATAGAATATATCAGTAATTGTTTATGGTGGAGATTTTAGCGGGAATATATAATATATTCTATTTTTAAAAAGTGCATTCTCAACCAGTTTTGGTGTTATACTGTTTAAACTTTTGAATAAATATTGTAATAATATATTTATTTTAATAGTTTTTGAATATTCACTCGTTAATTTCATACATATAAAATTATATTTATCCATTATGTTTGTAGTCGCATTGAAGTTTTGACGGTTTAATTTGTAGTCAAAAAACATCATTATTTTTCAAAAAATGTTACTTTCGGATACATAAAAACCAAGCACTTTGAATTCCACTTTCCTACTCTTCATTTTAATTTGGCTTATCTTAGTCTCTACGAAAGCAATAAGCTCCCGATAATAGTGCTTTAATTATTTTTCTAAGTTCCCACGAACGAAAAATATTTTTAAAATCAAACAAAACCACAACGAAGCGTGACCGCTAGTTATATTTAAAATAAGTCTAAGTCTTTTATTGTAAAAATTAGTCACAACAAATTATAATCTGAACATAAATATATAAATCCGTTCACTATCTAAAAGATATCATCCTTTTAACCGTCGTACATCGGCCAAACTGTGCTAAGGCAAGCGCCTTTCCCTTCTTATAGTTCGTATTCACAGTGAAATAGCAAAAATAACTATACTGTTCACCACCAATATATCTAGACCTCTAACTATCCGCCTCTCTTTGAAAACAACTACTGGGAATTGATACATATATAAGCGAAATACTACTCATTGATTAATCAAATTTCAAATGATTTACTTTATTAAACATTATTATATTTATGTCTTGACAAAATTGAAAAATTTTGACGTTCATAAACATAAACTCACGCCTGTATCCCCGAAGGGGTAGGCAGAGGTGCTAGCACCCACATTTCGCCAGTTTATGTTTAGGTCCCAATGTGTGCAATGCAAGGTGGTGAGCCTATTGCCATTAACCGGGCACTTATAAACCTGCGATAAATACACACATAACTACGAAAAGCATCGAAAAGTCATTGGTGTGTGCCATGGTAAAACCTGGGATCGAACCCGAGACCTCGTCTCAGCAGTCCATTACTCATACCACTAGGCTACCACGGTTGATATGTGTTCTTTGCCTAAACTGAATAAACGAAATTGATTATTTGGTTACTACACACAAAAAAAACTACAATCTTAAAATTTGTCGGGTATGTTCCTAATAGAATAAAAATATCCATTAAGAACGGATTTTATGAAACTACACCCCTAAGAGGGTAAAACGGGGGTAGGAAGTGTGTATGAAAAATATATGTTTTTGAAATATGAGATTTGAAATTTAAAATGTATGATCTTATCGATGGTGTTAAAAAATCCTTAGAAATCCTTTTTGGGGTTAAAACAGGGGATGGTAGTTTGTATGAACCTCTAACATACTTCAGCTGGCCTAAAAAGGCCACTTTATTGGCATCGTATCGGGAGACTATTTCGTCATGCGGCGATATTTACACGAAATTAGAATCTGCTTAGTAAATGAATTTGTAGTTCTGCTCCGAATTTAACAGGAATCTTTTGAGATTTACTGGGAATTTATAAAGTTACTCTATTTTAACGGAATGACTCAATGTGGCCTTTTTAGACCACACGAAGTCGCAGGCGGCCGCTTTTAGAAAATATTAGCTGCAACAGAGGTCTAGTTAGATTGGACGATTCGCGCGTAGGTTGTGCAAGTACTATATGTTGAAAAATGGCGGCTCTGCCACAATAGTATAGAGAACGGCGAACCCGGAAGACATATTGACCATAGACAAGATTAATCTATGGTACGTTTGTTTTTTTATTTATTATCTATGCAATTTGTATTTTTATTGTCGTGGTGTGTGTGAGTCATGAAAGCGGTTTATTGGTGTCTTGAATAGTTATGTTGGAATTTAAATAAAAGTTTACTGGTTGGTTTTATTGTACATTATTATTTGTATTATGCATATCTATGTACATGCCAAATGCATTACAAAATGTAAATATTATAATTACTTTACATTTTAATAATTTGTGTTGTAAGTAATTGTATTTGTAATTCGTAACTTTTTTTTCTTTAAATCTTAACTTAATACAATTAACCACCTATCATTCATAACCATTGCAAAAAAAAAAACATTTTGAATTACTACCCCTCTAATTTGATAAATACCCTCTTGCTAATTTAAGCTGAATTTCACTAATGAATATAAACTTGATTAATTAATTCAAATAATTAACTGCATTATCAATTAGGTATCATATACCCAATAAATTCCATCCTAATGAAATATGAAAACTCAGTTAAGATTACAGATTTTCACTGATGAAATCTATCCTTAATCATTACCATCATTAATGTCATTATTCAAGCTAGTCTTCGTGTCAAAGCCAATCATTTAAAAAGTACCAATAAAAATCAATGGTGCCATTAAATAAACAGCTTACAATAAAATAACCTTATATATCGCCCATCGTCTATAAACATTCATTAAACTAATGTCCCAGTCTGGTCCCGTTTTGTTGAGCATAAGTTTGCGAGAGATTGTAAAACTGTTGATTCTATTCCCATTAAAAAAACTATGCATACCCAAAGAACTAAAACAAAACTGAAAGAAGAAAGTATTAACTAAACATATTTGCACTCAGCGTAACTTAACAATTATGTAATACATCTCTGCTTATCTCTTTAGGGATATACGAACAAGTAACCAGTTACTAGGTATCACTCAATTCAAACCCATATACATCTGTGTTTTCCGAGATAGTAACTATTTGTACCATTTCTACGTTTCTATCACTTTTTTATCTCTCAATCAAGAATATCATGTCAGTTTCCATTTTTCTATTTCAATATCTCGTCATTTTTTTCAATCGGCTTTCGTGTTTCAAATTTAGAATAACTGAAAAATCTTTAAATGTGTTTTTGTTTTAGTTTATTAAATCATCAAATTAAGTTGAATTATATTTATAATCACTGAATAATGATAATTTATGATGCAAATAAACATTTAGAGGCTTTATTATAAATTTAAGAAGGTTCTTCAACTGATCACGATTATAAGATACAAGCAATTAAATTAACTGGTGCACTGATGAAATCCAAACATTTATTTACATAAATCGTAGACTATGAAATATTGGATATGTGTCTAGAATACGAATCTAGAACATTACCTGTGCTCAATCTTTCAAGTACTAGAGAGGAACGCGTAATCTGTAACATTTCTGATTTAATCTTACATAACATAATTAAAATTAAGATAAATCTTAGTTAAATAATATTATTTAAGAACGGATTTCGCCAATGATAGAACTAAGTTATCGTGAGATTCGTTGAGTAAAACACGAGGACCCAGTTTAGTTGCAATAGAAGACAATTAATTTAACTTAAACCAAATTTCACTGTTAAGAACGGTTCAACTAAACTTAGTTCTCACATTTACTCATCGAAATTTTAGCAGCTAGGTTTTAATTGATCTCAGTTCAATTAAATGGAGAAATCTATTCTAAAGTCTAACGGCTCTACAAACCATTTCATTATGAAATTATACCACAGATACGTTAAATCATACCGAATCGCTCTTTTGAATTAAGAACCTATTCGTACCTAATTACCTAACTGTTAACCGTAACGTACCATAATCGAAAATTATAAGACGTCTGTACAATTTCCTGATAGCTAACAACTCAATTGAGTTATACCATTCGATTTTTGAATTTAGAAAATAAGAAGTTTTAAATTTAGAAGATTTATGAAATTAGCAGTTTTGAATTTAGTATTCGTTATATTGTTTTTTTTTTTATAGAATAACGAGCGCGGAAATCATAATAAAAATTGCAAGCCTACTAACCTTACCATTATCAATCTAATTTAATATTATACTATTCAATTTTATACCGGTGATTTAAGAAATCATTATCCGATTAAGAATATTAATTCCATAAAATTTAACGTCAACTTTTCAGTTTTTGTGAGTTAATCATGCATAATATACGAGATAACTCTCGACAAAACTATGATGAGTGAGATGAGTTACTAATAATCAAACTACTATTTTCGATAATTGGTGATATAATAACTGAAGATCAAACCCGTGACCTCTCCATCGTAAGTCTGGCGCTCTACCCCAGCATATGAATAAAATAATAACTATAATAAGGGACTCTGTAATACTTTTATAACGAGTAATTACAATATAAATTCTTAGAATTTTATGAAATTACATCGACATTCTAATAGAATGTAGATACCTTTAAACTAAATAATTAACAGAATTCCACACAATATTACAAGGACAACACAATCACCACTAAAATTCGCCATAAAATGCCCGAGCCGATATTTAAACCAATTTTATCATCAAACTAATAAACCATGCATACTTATAAAATTTACTGCCAATAAATATGGCGATCGGACCGTTACCTCACATAGATACACATACATATCTAGTCGCATCTAGGAAATAATTCTACAATAATCTTAGTACCTTGTGCGTATAATATGCACGCATTCTTCCCAGACATGCAAAATTCACCAACACAAACAAAGGCAGGACTACGAAGACACGCGTTTGTGTGTAACATCTACGCTTGTGTGAGTGCGTTCAACGACCTATGCATTTGCTTGCAGTACAGGCTAAAAGTATGCGTTCGTTTTATTATGGTCTTATTTTAAAAATGGAACGCCACGTTCGGTTTCTTTCGCGTTGGGTTAGGTCGCGGTCGTGATTTTTCGGCTGCGGAACACGGGTTGTTTCAAATTTCGAACTGGTTTGCGGTTCCGTTGTGTAAGATTACCGTTAGTGTTCGATTTTCGAACGCCGATTGTTCTAATTTTGATGTTGTGTTTAGATTAATGGAACGTGTAGTGTTAATCTTTTAAACGATCTCTCTCTTTATTAGGGTCAAAATGTAAAGTTGCTTGATTGTAATTTTATTTGTTGTAAAGTATCTTGGCGGTGACGTCATATTCATTTGCATCATCTGAACAAGAACACGCTATGTCAGAATACACATTACTACGTGGAGCTGTCTCATAGCAACTAAAATTCTTTTTACTTTCTAAATGCCTTCTTGAAGCTGTTGCAAGGTGATAGAGTCTTGCTTATACAACATATGAACAGGCTAGTCCAACAGGCAAAGAACTTCTTGTTCAATTAATTATGTAGTTAAGAAGCAGTTAGCTATATTTGGAAGCTATATTTTATCTAAGACCTTGCATTTCTTACATTTATTACACAGTTTCTCTTTTAATTTTACCTTCTATTGGTAGTAACACGTGAACTATCTCTACCATCCATAGACTTCTGTAACTACATTCCATAAGTACATTGTATACTTATTTTCTACGTTAATTTTACATACATATTACCAAAGGTGCAGCGGACAGCAAAAGTGTATTAGAAAGTACTGTTCTGTTTGGGTCCAAAAATACGTTTTTGGACAGTCGTACATTAACGCAAGCAAAATCTTTAATACAAAATAACTTTTGTCTACAGGTGAACGCCCATACAAATGCCATCTACCAGACTGTGGGAGAGCCTTCATCCAGCTCTCAAACCTTCAACAGCACCTTCGTAACCATGACGCTCAGGTCGAAAGGGCCAAGAACAGACCATTTCACTGCAATATCTGTGGAAAGGGTTTTGCCACTGAAAGCAGTCTTAGAACGCACACAGCAAAGGTTGGTATCTAAACTTTGTTATCATGATCCCCTGATATCCCTTGTTTTTAAAAATTATAATAAAAAACTTGGAAAAAGTAACTATTAAAAATAAGAGGCTGAAAGTTTTTATTGCCAGAATCTTTTCTTGCAAGCTTTAAAATGTTGTCTTGTACTGGCTGTAAATTTAAATGCAGAATCATTTAAAACAATTCAAAATAAATATGTGATCAAATTAATCTTATCTCATAATTGTAAAATATGAAACATATTTAAGATTATTACAAATAAATATTTGAGTGTTCTTAACATGATAAGTTACATTAACATAAAAAAGGATCTGAATGCTTGCAGTTATTTACTATAAGTGATGAAGAAAGAAAGAAAATGTGGTTCATTTTTTAAGAAACATAATTTACTGACTATCTAGTCGTTACATTAGTTTATCTGCTATACTGTGTTTTTCTTATACTCCCATTCTTTTAATGAGGTCCTGGGTTCGATTCCCGGACTGCACACAATTTATTGAAAATTCGATTAACAACACTGTATCTAATTTTTGAAAAATGCTAATAAGCCCATCTCAGATACGTGGCTCCTACTTGCCCGTCTTGGATAATACAGGAGATGTTTTTTTTTTTCAAAATGGTACACTTTTAAATTTTTGATTATTTTTTATATTATATTTAGCATCTTAATATAAGTTTTAAAATTTACAAATAACCCGTTTGGAATTTAAAATTATTTTGCTAATACAAAATTAAAACATTTTTGGCTATGATTATTTTCAAAATTCCCTCTCGACTGTATATTTTATTTTATTGTAAGTGTTATTTTGAATGTGTCCTAATCTTTCAACTGCTATGCCCGCATCGCCACCGCCCGGTGGAACAGGAGCTTCAGCTGCACCTTGGTGTTTTGCAGCAACACGCGGCACTAATGATAGGTGGAGCTGCCGCCACCCCCTGCCCAATATGTCACAAAGTTGTATTCGGGGGCGAAGCACTAGTAGAACACATGAAGAATACTCATAAGGATCCGAACGCATCCGGCGTTGCGAGTAAGTTTCCCGAGGATCATCGGATTTTTCTCTATCTTCGTCAGGATTGGTCGATTTGAAAAAAGAACTTCGCGCATGTTCTTTCCAAACATAGCACGTCGATAGCGAAGCTCTTTTTTTAAATGTTTCGAAAATAGAATGTCGATATACTGCGTTCTATCTTAATTTGAAACGGGATTCCATTGACATTCTGTTTTCAAATTTTGTTGGGTTTAGTTGTAATGTAAAATAAGTAGTCTCTTCTATTATAACGAATTTTTATTTAATCATATTTAATTAAGTTTTATATTTATAATCAAAACAATGATTTTATAATTAAAGTGAATAATTAAAATAATGATATTAATCTTTAATTAATTACTTAACGTTTTAATAGAAGAGGCTTATTAGGAAGTAAGTTCTGTCACTGGAAGTTTGTAAATGGGACATTGGAACAGCAATCACCTGTACTTATCTAACGTATTATTTAACGTTATAAAAACTTCCAGCTGGCACAAAGCCACAAGGGGTGTTGGTTTCAATATCAACTGATAAACAAAAACGTATCGTTTCCATAAATCTTAACATTAACTTAATAAATAAGGAGTGAATGCGGTCCGGGGGACTAGATGTTATTGTTTTAGTATCATTCTGAGGGTAGTCTGTTTTGCAAACATTTCTTGCTGGAACTACGGATTCTTCGGATGGCGTTCCTCCTATATTATGATAACATGTTTTGTTTATGTATCTAATGGCAACATTTTCCCGTTTTCTATTGTCGTTTAGTTGGCATCCATCGTTCCGTTAATTGGTCTCTGTTTTGATTTTACATTCACTCTAATATTGATTCTAAATATATTTGTTGTCATTATTTTCATTTCACATGTAATTTTAAGTGATGGTGGTATTTTAATGATAGATTCAAACCCTTATTACAAATGATAATTACAAATAAAATGTACAGTAAATTTCTCCCCAAAATTTAAATCATTCTAGAATCTTCTCAAGAAAATACCACAATCGGAATTCGTTAGACTAACAATATAACTAACCTGTTATTTTTTTTTCTTTCCCTCCTCTAACCCACTAACCTATCCACTCCTGGTGACCAGGCCCTCCGGCTACGTCACCGTACCCAGCGCAAGCTAAACCTGTTGATCCTTATATAGCGAAGCGACGGACGGCCAACCACCCATGCCCGGTCTGTGGGAAGCACTACGTGAATGAGGGGTCTTTGAGGAAGCATCTCGCCTGCCATCCAGAGACGCAGCTCACCAGCGGTCTTAGAATGTGGCCCTGCTCAGTTTGTCAGGCAGTGTTCACGCATGAAAGTGGTACGTATACCTAAGAAAATGGTTTAGGACCAGTTAATTAAATTCCTGGAATATTCTGCCTGAATCTGGTTTCTTAGCACTTAGTACTTAGCGCAGTTTAGTTTTAGTTGGTTCGAATCCGACATATTCGTATCACCGTTAGCTCCAGTGATGTGAAGTCTGAGTCACTATCCAACATAAAAAAGGATATTCAAAATCTTTTGTACGCAGAATTTGAAGAATTTTACTTCCACAATGAAAAGAAATACTGTTAAGTCAGTCTATCAAGATATTTTCTACACTACGAAGACACGACCTGTGCCCTATACGAACGCTTGCAACACCATGGGTCCTTGATATAAGAAGAGGCAAATTGATGGGGAAAAGAAAATGGAAACTTGATTCTCACTTACCAACTAGTGATTGGCATTAAGCTGAGTCACAGTCGTACTTGATATATTGAACTTGGCTTTACTACATAATAGCCTATAGTTTGCAACATATCAATGTAAATTAAAGATTTCGTATTATTTGAATACTAACTTTACATCCAAACTTCCAGGCCTCCTTTCTCACATGGAGCACATGAGGATGGAACCGAAACATCAGTTTGCTGCCCAATACGTGCTATCCAGAGCAGCAGCCGAAAGACGAGAGCGAGATCTAATCGCTGCCGTCTCAGCCTCTGCTGGCGGCTCTGGCCTCCTCAATCTAGCACCTCCCTCACCTGCACACTCTGACTCATCATCAAACGGTCGCCTGTCATCTTCTGCTGGTTCAGAAGCCGGCGTAGCAGTTAATAAGCTGACAGATCTACTAAGGTCAGCCAATAATGGTCACCAGGCGTACGGAGATGAAAGAGTCGCAGCGATAGCGGCCGCTGCGGCAAACATGATGGCCCAACCTGGAGAAGGAGCAAGCGCTGTCCAAGTAGCTGCGGCAAATCTGGTATCAGCAATGAGACAACAACTAGCTCGAGAGCCACCTCCAACACAGCCTCCGCCAGAAACTCCCCCAGTGCCTTCTGAAGCCGCACTAAGAATCCAACAGGCTGAAGCTCTACTCCGAAGTCAAGCCGAGGCCCTAAGACTGGCTGTTTCGCAGGCTGCCGCAGCTCATGGCAATGAGGCACCGAGTCCTTTAAGACACAATGGAGGTTTCCCACCTCAACCACCGAATGATGGCAGTGGACAAATATCACCAGAATTAGTTGAAGCGTTCAGAATCGCACAAGAACAGAGGCTGGAACAAGCTTTGAGATTACACGACCCCAGAATGTTGGGTTTTAACCTGTCGTCACCAGTTCAACAGGCTGCACAACAGGCCGCACAGCAGGCGGTTGCTGCTCAGCAGGCCGCGGCTCAGCAAGCGGCTCAGCAGGCAGCTCAGCAAGTCGCTCAGCAAGCTGCTCAAGCAGCGCAAGCCGCTCAGCAAGCCGCCCAGCAAGCCGCGCAACAGGCCGTCCAACAGCAGCATATGCAGCAAGCCGCGCAAGCAGCTCAGGCCGCGCAGGCTGCCCAACAAGCTGCCCAACAAGCTGTCCATCTCCAGCAAAACCCTCAGCCATGAAAATTTAGCTATTACTAATCCGATGCGATTTCGACGCAATAGTTGTAATTTAGCTCGTAATTCTAGTAAAAGATAACAGAAAGTGACTTTTTGTATTTTTTGGGTGGAAAGAAAAACGTCTTTTGGCCGGAACTAGATAGAAATCGCCTCCGATTGGTAATTCGTTTGAATATTATTTTTACTAGTAGTTTGTTTGGATCGCAAAAACACCTTTCAGTTAACTTTCCCGGCAAAAAAGTATACAATGATTAAAAATTAATAATATAGATAGTACTAACTGTTGTATATAGGGAAACTATTAGCTGAAAAAATTACTGTAAATAAATAAAAAGTACCTAAAATAGTCGAATGAATGAACAAAATGGAACAAAAACTCGCCCGAATAAGTAATTAGATGTAGTAAAACGACAAATAATATAACAGTGCAATGTTCAATTATTTGTTTGGTTATTATTGAGTGTTTTTATTATTAATATTAAATATGTATATTTATTTTTATTAGCTTTACCACAGAGCAGTGAATTTCTTAGCTTAGTACAAACTTTTGGATGTGCCAAACTGGTTTAAGCACGTTTTTATCGCATTTAGCGACGCGACGGCGGTTTATTGCAATACATTAGTTGCATTATGTTTCCATAGGATATATTATTATATTAAATATTTTTAGTTATTCAATTTTAATTATTATTTTTTATCAATCTTTTCACGCAATAACACGTCTTATGCTAGTCACGTTTTGAACGCACAAAATAATTCTATTTAACAAAAAAATTGAATTTATTTTAACATTTTATTTCAAAATTTCCTTATATTTCTTGGCGTATTTTATTTTTAAATGCCATATTAGATAATAATTATGTAAATACCGTAGCAATTTACGTAAATGTTGATGCTTTTGTTTTGATAACATGAAAAATACATTTTATTTTAACATAATTACGATAATTTAACTGGAGAATAATTACTTATTTACAAAATGATTTGTATAGCTGTATATATATTAAAAAAGAAATTATCCTTTATTTTTCAGAAGACTGCCGTTACTTATCTTTTTGTATGTAAATAACTTACGGATTGTAATGATAATTAAAAATAGCGATTTTTCACTGAACTTACAGTCAACAGGACGATTAATAATAATTGGACAACGTCGATTAAATACGAAAAACATCATCTGAGCTTCGACGTAGATACCTTGAGTAGACAAATGAAAACACAAGACATTCTTTTCATCACGGATGTTCATACAGCCCAAATACTTACATTTATTTTTTATTTTCAAACAAGCATAACGTAACAGCAATAGCCCAGAAATATTTTAAAAATGATTAATTGATTGAAAGAATTCCAATCATTAATTCATTAAACAAACAACGCAAACAGTTGCCGCAATAGATTTATAGTTCACAATTGCAAAAAATCTCCCAGTTATTTATTAAGAAATAAAGTGGGAGATTTTTTGCAATAACAAATTAAGAGAATGTCAAGTGTTGCCGAATATTAATTCTTTTTAATATTATCAACATATTATATAAGTGATAATTTATATGAACTGAATAAATATTGATTATTTCGTTCATATAAGTTGTATTATACGTATAATCGTAACATAGGTAAGGTAAAAAATAAGCTGAATTTAATGTACGTAATAATTTCATTCTTGAATTAATATTGATATATTCGTGGCGTGATTTATACTTGATCCAGAGTATAATATAATGTCGCGTTATATCAATGTAAATAGAATACAAAATCAATGCAATAGCCCAAAAACATTTTTTATTTCTGTGTCGTGATCTTTATTTATCGATGGATGGAGTTTTAATTGAATATTATAATTTTTATATTTACTTTTATTTCTCAAATACAAAACTTTTCGGCAAATGTGTATTTATTAATTTGGTGCGGACAGTCAAGTAAGATCGAGTCGCGAAGGTTACCCGATACCGTATATGTTTTCTAGGAAACGTGAGCAAAAATTAATACATTGGATAAGGAAAACTATTTGACTGAAAATAAACCAAAAAATATGATAATCGCAATAAAATTCAAAGTGAACGGATCGCTATTTATGTAAAAATGTTCTCATAAATTTAATATATAAATAAATTAATATAACAACAAAAGAAGTTCCTATGAATATTGTATAAATGGTATTGTTTTAAATTTAGGTCTTAGTAGAAGGAAAAATTTATGAACGTTTGGTATTTTTAAAGTTATAATTAAAGAACCATCATGTTAGGGAACTGAACTCGGAAGCGTCGAGTTGTACAAAAAGAAAATAAAAAAGCACGGATCATGAATCCTAACATTAGAATTTTAGATCAAAAGTTACGTTTCCAAGAAAGTGTTCATGACAAATCGTGGCTCATATTTTTGCGCGGCGCACAAATATTATAAAATCATTTAGAAAAAAAGTCATGTTGTATTTTGGAGATGATGAAATTTAATTATAAGATTGATTGATTCAAAAATACAAAATGAAAATAGGATGCTAGTGATGTGAGTTGCACAAAAATATGAGCGTAACGTATTTTCTGTGATCATCGAAAATGGAATAGTTATAACAGATCGTGTCAGCGTGTTGTCAGAGGTTATTCTTAAGTTTCGAGGGAGAAATTTTTTAAAGTTCAACCGAAAATGGAACAAGTGTTTTTCTACATTTATTTTATGACAAAAAATTCCGTAGTTAAGCTGTGTACATTTAATATAAAGCCTAATATTGGTATAGGTGATGTATTTGATCACCTATATGGTGCCAAAGTATATTAAAGTTGTGAGCATCTGTAATATATTTTGGCTCGTTTTAGTATCAATAGTACTGGATTCAGTTGATGTCATTTCATATGCGGAAAATAGTCCACATGAGTCTCAATTTTTAAGCACGCTGTCAGTTAGAACATGGATACGACGTAATACAGTGTTGTAGTTTAATTGGCTAATAATAATAATTAAAGTTACATTATTGTGTTATTTGATTGTTTTGTTACTAGATGAAATCGTTGATAAACATTTTTTATTACCGTTTTTTATTGTTCGAGGAAAATGATAGATTGGAAAAATTATTTTTATCAAGCAATAAAAATACTATCAATGTACTTACTGTTTAAAACTAACGACATCGAAATCGCAAACTCCATTATAGCGATTACATTACATTTTTTATTTTCAAGTTAAAGGAAAAATATTTTCAACTGCATTACACTTATATGTGGCATTGACAAAAAACTCACGCGCTTTTTGAAGTTTGATTAAAAATCGTTAGTACTACAGTTGATAATATTTTTTTATTGTTAAGTTTTTAAATAATGAATTGCTGTTGTTTTTTGAATTAAACATCCTCATTGACTGTTAAAGTTTTAGTTCTGTCGCTTGTTCACTTACGTGGTTTGTATCTCAGCTTATTTTAAGCAATATTTAGCTAAATATACAACATTAATCGTATAATATTTAAGTGTAGACAAGATAGCCAGGTTTTCAATTTAACTCACATTGTAGTCGTATATCTTAATATATCGTAAGTTAGCATAATTAATGTAATGTAATTCTAATAACCATTTATAAAATAAATTATAATCACGTTTTTTATAAATGGTGTAATAAATAACATAAATGAACCACGTGAAAAATGGTTAATTTGTGTTATACAGTAGAAAACAACGAATAAAAATCAAATAAATACAAAAAAACGTATCTGTGTACTTAAACGTACTTAACCGTCATAGATAATGGAATTTATTATTGGTGTTTTAACGGGAACTATTACATCCCGATTATGCGTCGTATCCATTTAAAAAATAACTATGTAAAATTTTCGAAAATATAATTTTGAAAAAATTATACAATTTTAAGTCTGGTTATATTACAAAAAGGAAACAAGAAATTCTAAATTCAAAAAGAATTTTTAATAAAATGTTATTTATTTCACAGAAAAAGGTATTGCGTATATTATTTAGACTAATACAAATAAATACTGACAGCGTGTTAGTTTTGTCTATTTTATCGTATTGCCTAGCCTCTGTAATGTCACATAGGGCATTTGCGTTGTTACAATGTTTTGTTAATCGTTAACATTGCTATGTTTATCGCAAAATCCTACCCAATTGGTGTAATTCTAGTCTTACCTACTATTTTTTATCTTTAAACAATGTCGTGATCGAAAAAAAATGTTATACAATTTTGGAAATGAAACCATTTGGATTGTATTGTGTAAAATAATGTGTAAAAATCAAAATTAATGTACCTACTTTTGGCGTAAAAATTGTAAAATTCAAAATGTTTAGACGTTAGATTTAAAAAAATACGGATTAGGTAGAAGTCAAAATTCGTGTTTGGCATGCTGTATTTAAACAAATAAAAGTAAAAATTAAACAAAATTGTAAATAAACTTTAGGAATGTGATGTGACGATATTACTGTACCTAATCGATGTTTAGGCGAATAAACATACCTGTTGGATTTTTCTTATTAAATCTCTTAATTAACAAGTGTTCACGGCAGATAAATTTGTTTTTATTTTTTTAAATTATGATTTTATTTTATCATTATTTGTCATGTATAGAGTTGTACCCTTTAATTTTAAGTTTAATTATTATTAATAAATTTATTAATATAAAATGATGCCATGTTTTTAAGTAATTATTTTAGATTTAATCGATGTGTTTATTAAATATTATATTTTTTATAAAAGTTATTATTTTTTTGTACTCGATATTTAGTCAATATAAGAACTGCTATGTAATTTATAGTTTAGTGTTGTTATGTTAAGCAATATTTTTTTAGTTATTACACTTTTATTGAACAAATTTAATTAACCCATTAATTTTATTGAATAAAAAATATAATTTAACAACGGAAAATGCTTACTGTGTCATTAATTGAGATAGTGACTATTATTGCCGAAACGGTTAGCTATAATTATTTTAAAAAATAAAAAGGATGATTCATACCGGCCTTTTTCTTTACCATTACCCATCTTCTTAGACATTTCTTAAAAAATAGGTTAATATGACTTCACCTCGCCTGATGGCAAGCTGAAAGCAAAATCTCAAGAAAAAGGACCACCATTACATAGCCTTTTCAATATTGCTTCATAGGTGTAGGCAGACTTCTTTAACCATCAGGAACATTATTTTTGTACATTTATGTGTCAATTCCAGTTGAATCCAATATTTGCAGATCCCGCCATCCTCTCTTCTTCCTGAAATTAAATGGTTTTTTTTTTGGTTTTTACGCCCGCGACTGCTGTTTAGACCCATGATCCTGTTTGAATGTTCTGATGTCTCCCCAACCTAGGGGAGACAACAATACTGAATAATCCTGATGTCTTCATCCAGTGGGCATTTGGGGAGACATGAGACCGAAGCCGAATTCATACAGGTGTGAGATTATGTACATTATTTAGTGATAAAATATTATCAAGTAGGTATATTATTAAAACCGAATAAAAATGCGGTCAATGAAGTATGAAACAAAATCATTAATCATGAGGGGGAACTCTTCGGTAGCATGGCGCAACGATCGCTACATTGACTATTGTGCAAGAGATATCTGGTTAAATTTTCGGGTTATGCAAAATGTTATTTAGTTGTTTTAGTAAACTATTTATAACACCGCAAACAGCGTCTCGAAAATATATCCATTTTATGGCTATCCTTAGACTGAAGAATTTTGCTATCTAAATCGGTGCGTATACCTACAATACACCTCTGTTTGCCACATCAGGAATAGGTACAGCTACATGGGTATCTACTAAAAAGAGTAAATATCTAATGGCTCCCGGTAAAAACAGACCAAGGTCTTTCCGTGGCGATTAAAGGATATGTATGGATTCTATTCTTCGTGAAAAATACCCGATAGATAATAATATGCATCATATCGGGCTCGCCCTTTTTTGGTAATGAAAATAATGATGGAATGTGGATATCACTACTCCTCTGCCTCTCCTCTGGTTAGGCAGATGACGTGGCTATATATGGCTATATACCTATAACGAAAAATATTTTATTTGGTAGGTAGGTAGATATCTATTAAGTACATCAAAGAATTTTCAATGCGAAAAAGTTGTAAGTTATTTGTCAACTCTTTAAATACTAATTTGAGCTGTAAATCTTTATTATACACAAAAAATGATACATTATTAAACATACAATTGTCTCAGAAAACAAATAAAATAAATTAAATACATACGCTTCTGGCGTCGGTGAAATACAACTAGCGCGATCTATCGCCGAGTAGCAAAACCAATCTTTTTAATTTTCAAGAGAGACCTATTATTCATTCTAATAAGAAATATATCCTACGTCCCACGTGGTTTTTAAGATTTTTTTCACTGTATTACTTCGTATGGAGTTTTATTTATTTTAAAAGTCGGTTAGAATAAAAATATAATCATCGGTAGGTAGCCTAGGTACCTATTCAAACTTCGATGATAATTTGGCGTTCAAGGTGATAAATAGACTGCGAAATTCAAAGTAGTAGTCAGTGGTACCTACTACAAAAAACGAGTCCTTGTATTTAGCATGTAAGTGTTTTAATAATAAATTAACTTTGTTCAAACATCTAAACTTTCATAGGTAACTAGGTACCTACTTAATTAAAAAATCTAGTAAGTAGGTACACAATCTCCATAATAACTGTGAAACGGTCAAAATGATATCAATTAATTACTCCACCGCAGTCTACTGCTGCACATGGGCCTCTCCCAATTATGTAAATGTAAACGATGATAAAATTTGATAATTGTCCTTTATTTGTGTATTTATTGTTCCTACGAAACCTATTTTGTTCTGTTATTATTTACCTAAAATTATATATTTATTTTATCCATAGAATTATATGCGTTATAAGTCTATGTACTAATTAGAGATGCGCCGAGTAGCACTTTTGCCGAGTAACGAGTACCGAGTTTTACTCGGTTCAATTTTTTTCCAACCGAGTACTCGGCCGAGTAACTCTGTTCAATCAAATCCCCGTTTCGGGCGCGTAAACAAGTACAAATAGGTTCTTGCGGCACGAGGGGCCGGCTCGCCTTGATACACCCCTCACCCCGCCCCGCCTTTCATCTATCTGTCGCTTGCTAGTTTACAAACAAATACGTCAACCTATTATATAATCTTTGACGTTACGTTGCACGTCATGGTAGATAAATAATTGAAAAAGTTTGCTAATTAACAATTGACTGTGAGGACTTCACGTAAAAGATTCCGAATTTGGCCGTTTTAAATTGAAGAAGATAAAACGAAAGTGAAATGCACCTTATGCAATTCTCTGATTTCACGTAGTGGTGTTAGACGAAAGGCTTCTACGACAGCAATGTTAAACCATTTCAAAATAAAACACACAGAAGAGTTTAAAGGTTTGGAAAATGAAACTTTGAAAAAAGAAAGAAGAAAGTAAAACCTTTTATTTCAGTGCAGCACCGATTACACAATTAATTACATACTAACACACGCAAACAAGTTAATCAGGCACAATTGTTCTTCGCGCTACACCAAAAAAGGAGTCAGTTCAGCATGGTATCAGGCACAAGTACCTGACACTGGTTTTCAAGTGGCTCCTATGTGGAGGAGATGCGACATGAATAATAAATAGAAAGATATTAAATTTACAAAAATCGAAAAAATAGGAAAAGAGAAGGAACACAAAACAAAAAAATAAAAAACACAACAGCAGAAGCCAACATGCCGGAAATATCGGAAAATCGTGAGCCATTTGCGTTAACGTCAACAACCTAAATATATTGCTTTATCTAAACCGAGTATACTCGGCATTTAAACCGAGTTATTCGGCCGAGTACGAGTATCAAAAAACCCGCCGAGTACGCCGAGTACCGAGTAGCAACCGAGTACTCGGCCCATCTCTAGTACTAATCAATATAAATTTAACTTAAAAGGCCGATAATTGATTTTATTTACAAATAAGTTACTTAGTGTTTAGGTACGTATAAGTTTTAATTAGTTTTTTAGCTAAAACTAAATTATTAAATAGACAAACTAATTATTTAGTAGTAAATTAAAATTAAGTTTTCTTGAACATCAAATTAAAATTAAACTCAAATTATTAAATAGATAAACAAATTATTTAGTAGTAAATTAAAATTAGGTTTTCTTGAACATCAAATTAAAATTAAACTCAAATTATTTTTTTATTTGAAAATGTACGGAATTATTTATTAAAATATATAAGTTCCCACCCGCCTAACCAGAGAAAACGTATGTGTGTATATGTATTGTTGTAGTAATACAGTTTGCAAAACATCCACGATGAACATCTTGCACGCCATGATGACTTGATATTCGCTGCAGACTCGATCGCACAAAGTGTCTTAGCGTTGCAGGAAAAACAAAGTTTAAAAACTACTCACAACGAGAGTGACGTGAGTACTTTAAAATTGATATTTAACATAAAAATTTACATATTTAGTGCTAACGACCATACCACGTTGAATACACCGGTTCTCGTCCGATCACCGAAGTTAAGCAACATCGAGCGTGGTTAGTACTTGGATGGGTGACCGCCTGGGAATACCACGTGCTGTTGGTTTTTTTGCATGTTTGATGTATAATAAACCACTTATTTTTTAAATTTATCTTCACACGATTCAATTCACCGAAGTTAAGCAACATCAACCGTGGCTAGTACTTGGATGGGTGACTGCCTGGCAGTACCACGTGCTGTTGGCTTTTTGCACGTTTGATATATATTATAACACTTATTTTTAAATTTATTTTCACACGATTCATTTTCCAAAACCATTACTTAGGTCTTTCTATGAAAAAAAAACGCCGAGGCTCGAGCCGTTCTTGAGAACGCAAAGCTTAGCAACATTCATTTATATGAAGTGGATAATGCATTTTGTATGTAGGTAAAAGCTATTCTGTTAATATTTTTTTTATGAAGACATAATATCTTCTTTATTGATTTTTAAGCATTTATTAGGATTATTTTTAAGTCAAACTAAAACGTATAAACTAAATATTCTTTTAATATAAATAAGATATATTTACGTCAATTTGATTAATTTGTATAGGTACTTAGTCATAAAAAAATAAAGCGTCCGAACCGAACTGAGAACGTCCTTTTTAGAAGTCAGCAAAATGAAATCCACTTAATTATAATTATCTGTCTTCCGGGGAAAATCTGTTTTAAAATAATTATTTGGAAATAGAAATGGCGTGGGTAGGAAGGTAACGGTGGATTTATTATATCAACCTGTCGCGATTTGAACATTATGGTAAATGTAGGCCCATACGCCGTGCTCTAAAGATCCATGGTAGACGTTTTCCTGCTGACTTTTTGTGCTCTGCTCTCCCATAAAATCCGTTTTAAAACTATGACATCACTGTGTCGGTACTTCACGTTATTGAACATTAAATTCAGACAATCTGTCGCCAACGGCCATACCACGTTGAATACACCGGTTCTCGTCCGATCACCGAAGTTAAGCAACATCGGGCGTGGTTAGTACTTGGATGGGTGACCGCCTGGGAATACCACGTGCTGTTGGCTTTTTGCACGTGTTTGTTGCTAATTACTTTTTTTTACTTTTACTATCACACAATTTACACAATATACATTCCCTTTCCGAAACCAATTTCTTCTGTCTTTCTATGTCACTTATCTCGTAAGTAAATAAATCGCACATTTACTGGAATCAGGATTCATATTTAGACACTGCCCAAGAGTGAAATGAGATTTGTGTGAATGCTTATTACCGTATATTTCAGCAGTAGAAAAAGTTTTAATTTATTTATCAACTATTTAAATACTAATTTGACCTGTTAATCTTTATTATCCTCAAAAAGAATGAATACATTATTAAACATACAATAGTCTCAGAAAACAAATCAAATAAATTAAATACATACGCCTCCGGCAGCGGTGGAATACGACTAGCGCCGTCTATCGCCGAGTAGCAAAACCAATATTTTAAATTTCAAAAGAACATTTAATCTAATACGAAATATATCCTACGTCCCACGTGGTTTTAAGGCATTTTTACTGTATTACATCGTATGGATTTTTATTTATTTTAAAAATTGGTTAAAATAAAAATATAATCATCGGTAGGTAGCCTAGGTACCTATTCAAACTTCAGCGATAATTTGGCTTCAAGGTGATAAATAGACTGCGAAATTCAAAGTAGTAGTCATTGGTACCTGCTACAAAAAACGAGTTCTTGTATTTAGCAGGTAAGTGTGTTAATAATAAATTAACTTTGTTCAAACATCTAAACTTTCATAGGTAACTAGGGGAAACCACGTGCTGTTGGCTTTTTGCGTGTTTGGTATATAATAAACCGCTTATTTTTAAATTTATTTTCACACGATTCATTTCATTCATTCAAAGCCGCTTGGTTCCCGGCAGATTAGAATTTGGGCCACCCCTTCTCTTCCCATGTGGTGTCGTACAACGAGCGACTAAGGGATAGGGCTGATTAACTTTAACATCAGACAGATATGTACAGCCCAGACTCAGCCTCAGATGTATGGCTCGAGTCAACAATAGTAGCCGGAATACGGCAATAGGCTCACCCCCTATTACGTGGGACCGAATACAGATTGGTGAAATGTGGGTGTTATGTTAATTCACCTCTGCCTAACCCTCCGGGGATAAAGGCGTGATTATATGTATGTATGTACGATTCATTTTCCAAAACCATTACTCAGGTCTTTCTCTGAATAAAAAAGAGACGATCTTGAGAACGCAAAACTTAGCAACATTCATTTTTACGAAGTGTATAATGCATTTTGTAAAAGCTATTCTTTTATTTTTATTTTTTTCATAAAAACAATCGTCCTTATTGATTTTTAAGCATATAGTAGGATTATTTTTAAAGTCACACTAAAACGTATAAACTAAATATTAATAGACATAATATTCTTTTAATATAGTTAGGAAATATTTACTTCAATTTGATAAATTTTTATACTTAGTTATAAAAAAAATAAAGCGTCCGAACCGAACTGAGAATGTCCTTTTTAGAAGTCAGCAAAAAGGAAATCCACTTAATTATAATTATTCTGTCCTCCGTCGAAAATCTGTTTTAAAATAATTATTTGGAAATAGAAATGGCGTGGGTAGGAAGGTAACGGTGGATTTATTAAATCAACCTATCGCGATTTGGGGTCAAGACATTATAAACATTATGGTAAATGTAGGTAGGTAGGTAGGTACCTAAGCAGTGCTCTAAAAATTCATGATAGACGTTTTCCTGCTAACTTTTTGTGCTCTGCAGAGAGGTACCATAAAATGCGTTTTAAAACTATGACATCACTGTGTCGGGACTTCACGTTATTGAACATTTAATTCAGATTGACTATCGCCAACGGCCATACCACGTTGAATACACCGGTTCTCGTCCGATCACCGAAGTTAAGCAACATCGGGCGTGGTTAGTACTTGGATGGGTGACCGCCTGGGAATACCACGTGCTGTTGGCTTTTTTGCGTGTTTGGTATACATAAACCACTTATTTTTTAAATTTATTTTCACACGATTCATTTTTCAAAACCATTACTTAGGTCTTTCTATAAAAAAAAAACCGCCGAGTTGGTCGAGCCGATCTTGAGAACACAAAGCTTGGCAACATTCATTTTTATGAAGTGGATAATGCATTTTGATGGATAATGCATTTTGTAAAAGCAATTCTTTTAATTATTCTTTTAGATAAAAACATAATATCTTCCTTATTGATTTTTAAGCATATACCTAGTAAGATTATTCTTAAAGTCAAACTAAAACGTATAAACTAAATCTTTTAATATAATTAGGAGTAGGAGAAAACTACATTTCTAAATAATTACACAATACTAAAAAAAGAAAACTAAAAGTTAAAATGCGTCGTGGAATTCATATTAGGAGATATTTACGTCAATTTGATTAATTTGAATAATTTGTAAAAGTACTTGGTCATAAAAAAAATAAAGCGTCCGAACCGAACCGAGAATGTCCTTTTTAGAAGTCAGCAAAAAGGAAATCCACTTAATTAGGTATAATTATTCTGTCCTCCGTGGAAAATCTGTTTTAAAATAATTATTTGGAAATAGAAATGGCGTGGGTAGGAAGGTAGCGGTGGATTTATTATATCAACCTATCGCGATTTGGGGTCAAGACATGATAAACATTATGGTAAATGTAGGTAAGTAGGTAGGTAGGTAACTACCTACGCCGAACTCTAAAAATCCATGATAGACGTTTTCCTGCTGCCTTTTTGTGTTCTGCAGAGGTACCATAAAATCCGTTTTAAAACTATGACATCACTGTGTCGGTACTTTACGTTATTGAACATTAAATTCAGCTTGTCTATCGCCAACGGCCATACCACGTTGAATACACCGGTTCTCGTCCGATCACCGAAGTTGAGCAACATCGGGCGTGGTTAGTATTTGGATGGGTAACCGCCTGGGGATACCACGTGCCAGACTTTTTGCGTGTTTGGTATACATAAACCACTTATTTTTTCAATTTATTTTCACACGATTCATTTTCCAAAACCATTACTTAGGTCTTTCTATGAAAAAAAAACGCCGAGTCGGTCGAGCCGATCTTGAGAACGCAAAACTTAGCAACATTCATTTTTACGAAGTGGATAATGCATTTTGTAAAAGCTATTCTTTTATTTTTATTTTTTTGATAAAACAATCGTCCTTATTGATTTTTAAGCATATAGTAGGATTATTTTTAAAGTCACACTAAAACGTATAAACTAAATATTAATAGACATAATATTCTTTTAATATAGTTAGGAAATATTTACTTCAATTTGATAAATTTTTATACTTAGTTTTAAAAAAATAAAGCGTCCGAACCGAACTGAGATCGTCCTTTTTAGAAGTCAGCAAAAAGGAAATCCACGTAATTATAATTATTCTGTCCTCCGTGGAAAATCTGTTTTAAAATAATTAGATATTTGGAAATAGAAATGGCGTGGGTAGGAAGGTAACGGTGGATTTATTATACCAACCTATCGCGATTTGGGGTCAAGACATGATAAACATCGTGGTAATAGGCTACTTGACTCTTTTTTTTTCTGTCCTAAACGATAAATTATTATTCCATTATACAAAAAAAAAATGAAATTTTATTTTTAAGCCTAAAAATATTGAAAACTTTATTTAAAAGATATGATTTTCAAAAAACGGGGAAAACGCTGTCCGCCATGTTGTTCGAAAAATGATCTGTGCTGTGACGTCAGAAATACATGTAAACAACAATATGGCAGCTCAGTGCACAATTAACAGAACGTGAAATATGGATACTCAAAGTTTACACGAAAAATATAAAAATTATCGTTTTTGTATTGTTCGAGAATGTAAAAACACATCCGTTAGGACCCCAGGAAAGTTGTGGATTCTTCTTCTGCCTCATCCACTAGTAGTAACACCGTGTATTGTTTTGCACGCACTTTACGTTCAGGACATATTTTACATTTTATTGTGCAGTTCGTTCCCTCCCGTTTAAGTTGCACGTACCCTATAGCATCATCGCCGTATGATTCTCTTGCAGATCTGAAAAAGTATAATGAGATATGTAAGTAGCTATAATTATTTGAAGGTTATGTTGTGGAGGTGGTAGCGCCTACCTTTCGGCCTCCTCCAACCAGGCCGGTACAATGAAACTTGTTTGTTTGAAGGTTGCAAACTATGTTTAATGTAAAACTTATATAATTGAGTCCGCGCAGCAATACCACAATCTGTCTATCTCTCTACTGGTTGAGTGTTGACAGCCCCTGTCATTGTCAATGTCACCATAAGGCGCGCCACAAACGCACCGTTTCAGGCACGCCACTCCACCCCCCCACGGAGAAGGGTAAAAACTACCAACGCTTAAGTTTAACACGTCTGCCAGACCGGGTAACATACGGCTGCTTAGGAGCGTCATCATTCTGGGACGGTAGTGGAAGTACTGGCGAAACCGGTGGAGGTACATCAGGAGTAGCAGCTGGAAGTGTTTGCTGAAGCACTGAAACGAGAGTTGAAAACCTTGCAGTCGTCGATGGCTTGTCAGGTGGAACTTTACCCGCGGTCTCTGCCTCGGTATGTTCAATGAACGCGGGTTTGACACGATCGACACTTACTACAACTGTCCTGCCTTTAAAATCAATAGTAATGGTTTTCCCGTCACTAGATCGCTGAATGACCTTGTATGGGCCAGAGTAAGGAGGTTGCAGCGGTTGCCGAACAGTATCATCACGTCGGGGTCACCAATGTGGAGGTGGTAGCGCCGCTACCTTTCGGCCTCCTCCAACCAGGCCGGTACAATGAAACTTGTTTGTTTGAAGGTTGCAAACTATGTTTAATGTAAAACTTATATAATTGAGTCCGCGCAGCAATACCACAATCTGTCTATCTCTCTACTGGTTGAGTGTTGACAGCCCCTGTCATTGTCAATGTCACCATAAGGCGCGCCACAAACGCACCGTTTCAGGCACGCCACAATGTTATCATGATATGAGCCTTTACTTCAGCATTACTTATTAATTGAAAAATTAATTTGGGAACTTTTGTTTTATTTCCATGAGTATATTAATAAAATGCAATGTACTTACAAAGCAGTCTTGACGTTTCTTAGCTCGGTTGAGCAGAAATCAGGATTCGTATCAAAAAAATTACCAATCATAACCGAGTTAATTCTCGGCAAATTTGTGCTTTCTGCTTTTACAAATCCGATGTCCATCATTGATTTTTTCAGTAAGTCGAAAAAACAATCACCTTTTTCCATTTACGGAAGATGTTTTCACAAAATCACAATCCGTTTTACTCGTACAAATGATCACATATCTCCATGATAATTATGACAATTGACGTTTCGATGTTTTTGTATATTAATGACGTCATAACATGGACGACAGTGTTCTCACCCGTTGAATAAAAAAAAATGTGTTTTTCAAATTTATTTTATTTATTGATCATGTACTTTTATTTCAGAATATCGCTTTTTTACGTTTTCCTAAGTCAAACACTAAAGGAAAAACTCATTCGATGTATGAAATTAAGTATGAGTCAAGTAGCCTATTGTAGTAGGTAGGTAGGTACCTACCGGCTCTAAAAATCCATGATAGACGTTTTCCTGCTGACTTTTTGTGCTCTGCAGAGGCACCATAAAATCCGTTTTAAAACTATGACATTACTGTGTCGGTACTTCACGTTATTGAACATTAAATTCAGAGTGTCTATCGCCAACGGCCATACCACGTTGAATACACCGGTTCTCGTCCGATCACCGAAGTTAAGCAACATCGGGTGTGGTTAGTACTTGGATGGGTGACCGCCTGGGAATACCACGTGCTGTTGGTTTTTTGCACGTGTTTGTTGCTACTTTTTTTAATTTTTATTATCACACAATTTACACAATATACATTCCCTTTCCGAAACTAATTTCTTCTGTCTTTCTATCTCACTTATCTCGTAAATGAATCGCACGTTTACTGGAATCAGGATTCTTACTTAAGACACTGCCCAAGAGTGAAATGAGATTTGTGCGAATGCTTATCAGCGTATATTTCAGCAGCAGAAAAAGTTTTAATTTATTTATCAACTCTTTAAATACTAATTTGAGCTATTAATCTTTATTATACTCAAAAAAAAAGAATACATTATTAAACATACAATAGTCACAGAAATCAAATTAAATACATACGCTTCCGGCATCGGTGGAATATACTAGCGCCATCTATCGCCGAGTAGAAAACCAATCTTTTTAATTTTCAAGAGAAATCTATTCATTCTAATAAGAAATATTGATGCTAATTCTGTTGTGACATAACTAAACTAAAATAAGCTAAAAATCTCTAAAATTTAGTTTAGTCCTGTCAAACGTCGTTTCGTATTCTGAGAACACACGACTTACCTAAAATTAGTTTGACACATCCAAAATTCACTAAGTTACTTCATTTAGTCCTTTTTTAGTGAATCGGTATTCTGTTGTACGTTTTAAATGTCAAAGATTCACTATAATTAGAAATGTCACACTAAAATTAGACGCCACCTAAATGATGCCGACTAAGTTAGTGATAGGTGTAGTTCTATGTGGTACTCGGTCCAGAACCTCCTCACGGTGCACCCTGGCTACAGAGACGGCAGCGCCACTCTCCCGTAGGGCTAATGCTGCCGCTTACGACAAATTCCGACCGAGGCGGAACGACTCTGCAGAAGATTGCTCGGAGGTTTTCCAAGTATCCCTCTGACTTGCAGAGGGCACTGTGGAGAGCAGGCATGTGCTAGACTGGTTAACCGAACATCTGGCTTCGCCTCATCGGAGCTAATGATCAAATGGCTATGTCAGACTCGAACCAACTAAAGCCGAACGGTGATTCATCACATCGGCCTGTGTGGTGGTTGTTTGGTTAATCATGCTGGCGTGTCACAAAGGCTGAAAAGCCGCAAGAGCTTTTACGCTTGCGATGACTGCGAGCCCTCTCTAGCAAGAGTCAATCTTGGCTCCAGCTACGCGTAACAATTGCCTTAGATGTTCGTGTGGCAACCGGGAACTCTCCGAGGTATGACCAGACCAATCCAAATACCCATATTCATGCATACAAATATTTGCACTGAGCGGGAATCGAACCCGCAGGAGGGCTGCGTGAGGGCCGCGTTCACTACCACTACATCACAGAGCCTGTCATTTTAATATCGTCTATTGAGCGTTAGGTTATTGAGGAATATGAGCTGTATTTTGATTGAAGAAGGCTTACTGAAGAATCACTGGAAAACCAGAGAAAGTTTCTAAAAACCAATAAATACAGTTTTTAAAGATTTTGTAAAAAGACCCTTTTATCATTCATTCTCAATTTTTGAGGAGCGGCAACACTTCCATTTTCAACGTTTAGCGATGTCATATTCGAATTTAGCGCTGTCTTAGTGAACACTAATTTTAGTTGGACTAAACAACAGAATAGCTTTATGTCAATCACTAAGCTAAAATGATAAAATTTTAGAGAAATTTGAGTTTAGAGATGTCAACAACAGAATTAGCATCATTATATCCTACGTCCCACGTGGTTTTAAGACTTATTTATTGTATTACTTCGTATGGATTTTTATTTACTTTAAAAGTCGATTAAAATAAAAATATAATGATCGGTAGGTAGCCTAGGTATCTATTCAATCTTCAAGGATAATTTGGCGTTTAAGGTGATAGATAGAATGTGAAATTTAAAGTAGTAGTTAGTGGTACCTGCTACAAAAAACGAGAGCTTGTATTTAGCAGGTAAGTGTTATAGTTATAAATGAACGTTGTTCGAACATCTAAACTATGGTACATATTAGAGATGGGCCGAGTACTCGGTTGGTACTCGGTACTCGGCGCACTCGGCGGGTTTTTTGATACTCGTACTCGGCCGAATACATATAATCACGCCTTTATCTCCGGAGGGTTAGGCAGAGGTGAATTAACACCCACATTTCACCAATCTGTATTCGGTCCCACGTAATAGGGGGTGAGCCTATTTCCGTATTCCGGGCACTATTGTTGACTCGAACGGGCTGTACATATCTGTCTGATGTTAAAGTTAATCATCCCTTAGTCGCCTTGTACGACACCACATGGGAAGAGAAGGGGTGGCCCAAATTCTACTCTGCCGGGAACCACGTGGCTAATTCGGTTTTAATGACGAGTGTACTCGGTTTAGATAAAGTAATACATTTAGGTAGATATAATTAAAACAACAGGGTTAATCAGAAAGTATTTATTACTAATTTATTAAATCTTTGACTATCTCAATTTTGTTAATTAATGAGTAGTAATGAGACAAAATTAGGAGAATGTTAACAAAAATAATTAATATTTGAAATTTTATAAAGGTAAGTTATGATGTAGGAATACAAGGCTCTCCTCAGCACTGGTGACAGCCTATTCCTTTTTTCTTCGTAGACGTTACCAGCTTCCGAAAACAATCGCTTGCTAGTGCACGTAGAAACACTCGTACTAAACGTGCCAGCTCTGGATATCTAGTTTGGTGCCCTGCCCACCACTAGTAAGGACTCTTGTCTTTTGCCAACAAATTTACTTTAAAATAGCGATCTAATTCTTAAGCAATGGGACTTTTAGTTTGATTCGACGATGTTGAGATATTTGCCGCAGTTTCATTTTTTTTATACCACTTAGGTGGCAGACAAGCACACGGCCCACCTGATGGAAAGTGGTTACTGTGGCCTATGGACGTGTGCAACACCAGGGGCGTCGCACTCGCGCTACCGACCCTGAAGAAACCTTCTAATGCCCTTGTTGAAGAACCCCATATTTTTTACCATACCCTAACCCCATATTTAGCCAGTCTCATGTCTTCTGGAAGGAAATTTATTTGGTCACAGTGTGCTCTCCATGACTTCCTCTTATATTTCCGTATGGCCTTGTGATATTCAGTAAGCATTTTGGAGTATTTAGCCTTGGCTTTGTTGAAGATGGCCCTTCTCTTGCGACGTAGCATCTCTAATTCTTTGTTCCACCATGGCACCTTTTTGGGTTTTATTTCCTTTTCTGAACAGTTTGTTGTCCATGCTTTTATGACTGATTCTGTTATCTTATCCGCTTCAAATTCAATGTCGATTATCGAGTTGAGTTTGTATTTTGGATCTCCTAAGTAGATCTTCAGATCCTTTTTATATTGGATCCAGTCTGTGTGTTTGGGGTTTCTTCGCATTTCTACCCCAAACACCTTTGAAGTTTTATACTCAAAACATATGTACCTATGGTCAGATAATGAGATTTCATTAGATACTTGCCAGTTCATAATAACTCTGCTGGCCATGTTTGTGGCTAGAGTGATGTCAATAACCTCAGTCCTTTTCCGATTGATGAAAGTCGGACTGTTGCCTTTATTTATTATTTGTAAAGGAGAACTTACTAGATATTCCAGTACCTTGTCGGTGCTTTACGTTACTGAACATTAAATTCAGATAAACTTTTGCCAACGGCCATACCACGTTGAATACACCGGCACAGAATAATTAATAGTACTAACGTACAGAAGGATCACTGCGCAAGAAGATTTAATTAATTCCAGTCTTACTCCGACGCAATACGGTGGAATTCAGCTCGCACAACATTAGGTACCTATAATTTTATTCACCTACTACTTCGTCTCTTTCTATCGCGTACCTCTTATCTCTTCTTACGCCTGTTAGGGTTGCCTTCTTGTGAAGAAATGAATATTTGATTACCAGTCCAGTTATGAACCTGTTACTATTTTTCTACTTATGTGAAAATGACAACTTTAAACATACCTACCTAGTATTAGATGAAAAAAGTATTTTATTACAATGTCCGCATATTTTAACATAAGACGATAAGCATACTACTACATTTAGTATTCTTTGCTACTACACTTTAGTGTATTTGCTAAATTGAACATACCATTTACGTGTTTAGTTACATGCCGTACGACGCAAACACGAAACGGCTTAAACTAGTCCGAGAGCCGACACCCAAAAATCATGTTGGTAAATTATTTTGATTTGCGCCAGCTAAATTGAATGCGCTTTGAAAGCAGTTCGTATTTGAATTTATATTATTGTTAGGAACTCGGTTCTCGGATACTATAAGCTTTGTTGGAACTGTATTTGGTTTCAGTTGTTTGATTGTCCTGATTGCAGAATCTTCAAAATGATGGGAGCAGACTTCGTAGCTTTTAGCTCTCAAATTTTCTTTGCTTAGTAAGTCCTCTCGTCTTATTAAAATCAGCCACTCTCGGCGCCTAAAATAAAATAGACAAATGGTAGTCAGTACGGAGCAAACACACATGTGCTTATGGTCATTGGTTAGAGTGAAGCAAACGGGGCCCTGAGGAGCACAGTCACCGTAGTAGTCGCTCGTCGCCGTCACAGGAACAGTGCCCGTTGCAGTCGCCATAGTCCAGTCTCTATACAATCTAAGTGTTTGATAATCGCCACGCCGAGAAAGGTTAGGTGCGCTAAAAGTAGTATAAGTTCAAAAATCGTATCTCCTAAGCTAGTAAAAATCACTGGACATACATGGGTGTGGCTCAAATACTCCTCAATATGGGGCGCCAAATTTTTTGGCCAGGAGAGCTGGCCACCATGTATTGTCAAACCTAACCTTAGCTCTCGGTGTATATACCCGTCAGACTAGCCAAAGTGCGCCAAAGTATCTAATTATCATGTTCAGGTGAATAATATTAAATATTATGCTATTCATTTGTATACCTATTAAATTTATTACTTCAGCTCTCGGACTATAAACAAAGAATACTAAATATTACCTATAAGCTATAAGGTAGCTTTCGAGCGCGAAGGTTCATATATTATGTAGGTAAGAACTAATAAATGACGGCGTTATGAAGGGACAAACATAAGAAATTTAAAAAATCGAATTGAGACCCTCCTCCTTTTTTGAAGTCGTTTAAAAAGCAGGAACTTGGAACTGCAGAAATTACGTAGGGTAGGTATCGTCAGTGGTACCTACCTACCTATAGTCAACGCGCAATGCCCGTCAAGGACACTCGAAATTAGAAAAATACGTCGAGTCGGGTGACAGCGGAGTACGTTGACCCCGATGGGTCCGATCCAATAACCCTCCCAGTTCAAAAATCTAGCTGGCTAGGTACCTACCTACTTCGTGGTCTACCTATAAAATAAGTAGTTTTAGTCTAGTTACGCATTTTGAACAGTAGTAGTGGTAGGTTGCGTTATGGGTAGGTAGGTAAGTACCATAAAATTTTAAAATTTATTAATTTGGCAAAATTACCTTACAGCATCTTTGGGAAGCGAGAAAAAAGATAAATCCGGCATATTTCTATTCGAATTCAAACAGCCGAACGCCACACAATAACGTCTGTCATATTTTCTTTTCTTGTCCATTCTAAGGTAGGTACTAGTAGTAGGCACGATCAAGAGAGAAAAAAAATGTTTTTATAAAATCCCAGCCGAGCGCGAGCATAGAAAACACCTCAAGCGTTCACACGAGCGCGCGCGTGACACTCGACTAATTTTTAATCCGCTCGGCCGGCTACTTCGTTGTAGGTATATAACGGATGTACTGCGCGGAGTGAACCACGCCTGACACCGGTTCTCGTCCGATCACCGAAGTTAAGCAACATCGGGCGTGGTTTAGTACTTGGATGGGTGACCGCCTGGGAATACCACGTGCTGTTGGCTTTTTGCACGCGTTTGTTGCTAATTATTTTTTTATAATGTTTTTAAAAACACAAGTTACATAATATACATTCCTTTTCCAAAACCAATTTATTTCGTCTTTCTATCTCACTTATCTCGTAAGTAAATAATTGCACATTTACTGGAATCAGGATTCATACTTTAGACACTGCCCAAGAGAGAAATGAGGTTTGTGCGAATGCTTATCACCCTATATTTCAGCAGATAAAATATATAACTACAACTGGTTACAAAAAATATATACAAGACTATGCTGAATTTGAGTGAGGTAGGCCAGCCCTATGGTCACGGGAAGAGTCGATTAGTCGCTTCACACCGACCACCCAACGTTTCGACTCCAAACGGCTCAAAAGGTGCGTGATTTTATTATTTCTTCTGAAAGAAAGAACCAACGGAAGATTTTCATGAAAATTCCACGCTGCCATCTTTTAAGCTTCTGTTGAATTTAAATGGAATTTAGTTAGAACAACTAACACTGTGATTACTTTACAATTTTTTTTTACAATACCTACCAGATGGCAGTTTTATCAAATTACTACAACGCCATCTATACATTTTATGCTGTACTATTAAGACACGTATCTCGGAACTTTATCAAGTTTTGACACTGAAATCATGTTAATTTTAGTTCATAGATGGCGTATTATTTAGAAAATAAATTGCTAGAAACGCTGAAATAATAAGTGAAATAAATAAGAAACTGAACTGACAATGATAAATCCAAGAATTTAATATTAACACACAATATTACAAGTAGAAATGCCAAACAAAGCTAAACATAAGTTGTAGATTTTCCAATAGATGGCACTGATCTCATAATGATATCAATTCTATATCGCAGAGGAATACAACATTAAACGCCAAAACGTAAATTTTATAGGAGACGTAATAATATGCGGCAAAAAACTTTAATGAAATATTCCTCAGGAACTATTATAGGAATCGGCATGGCGTAAACGATGTTTTTCATTATTTTTATGGCTCTTTACGGGGAAGAATTAGATTTTTTCGTAAAACCATTGGAACCATGGTGTTATGGACTTGAGCTTGTATACCGCAAATAGAAGTAATGAATAAATGTGTGTAATGGGCGTTATGTTATTACATACTACGTGAAACCTTTCAATGAAATTTATATTTATCGTATAAAACAGTTTTCTGTACAAGGTTTTAAGCAGAGAACAAAGGGTAAAAGGAAAGAAAATACGGGAATATCTTCAAAGCAGTTTTACTATTTTTGTATAGAAACTATCGTGAGCCATTTGACGTCGCCGCGCCTGGGTGCTCTGCTCATGATTAAGGACTCCGGTCGGGTCCGAAACTAGTCGGGCGCATCCTGACGAGTGACGTGAGTACAGCCGTAATAAATTTATCGAGTTTTACTATTTACTGTCGACAGAATTGGTACAATTCAATAAAGAAGTGCAGGATATTCATTGCAAAGATTTTTATAATTCAGCACATTTAATTCAGTTTTAGGGGCTTTCTTGAAACTGTAATATAATAGAAGTCGACTGAAGGATTTGAGAAACCTTAAAGGAAACCATGTATTGAGCAGTCGCTCAACTTGTGGCCAATGTCTCCCAGTCAGGGCTGGGCGCAAACCATCGAGAGTCAATGTGAGTGGGGAAATAGCGCGGTCAGCCTTGTAATAGCGAAGGCCTTCGATAAAGCCTGGTACATAGGTCTCCTTGTGAAGTTGCCATTTTATGGACTGTTCGAATGGTTTGTCAGGTTTTTGTGTTCAACAGCAGCATCCAAGCCATCATCGACGGTGTAGAATACACATTAATTAGTAGTACAGTGTAGGCAGTGTAAAACCACAGCCTCAGGAGAGACTTTACGTAGCTGTACATGTTACATGTACCTACAATGGTGTTTGTTATTAAGAATGACAATTTGTCGATCATTTGATGCTTACGGGTACATTCTATCATCGCACAGCTTGCCACAGGTAGTAAATCCCTCCAAAAGGGAGGTAAAGGCCAGCCCTATGGTCACGGGAAGAGTCGATTAGGCGCTTCGCTGTTACTTTGAATAGCGCGCGCGCGCTTGGACCCCACGGACCCAAAGTTTCGACTCCAAACGGCTCAAACATAAAATTACCAGTTAAATTGGTATATTTGCGCCGTTTGAGAGTCTGCTGATGCAGCAGAGAATCTCAAACGGCGAGCTTAAAAAAAAATAAAGGAATGTTTCCTTTAAGTGAAATTCGCTATTTCCAATATTTATACTACTTCCTCTCCAGGTAAGGTTAAAATCTTCCACCCTGTGTATACTCGTATAATAACCCTTCTTGACACTCGGGTAAAAATGAATCCTTATTTCCCTTGTTCACGACATCACGCGTGAACGGCTGGACCGATCCATTTTAATGAAAATGAAATCTCCAATTTCATATTAATTTCGTTTGATTGACTTTTACGGGACTGACTACAGTTTGACCCTCAACCCTGAGCAGCAAGCCAACGCCAAAGCCTCGTCAATGAACCAGCACGAGTGATTGACCCCGAAGATCTTTATGAGGCCCATACATACCGGCAAAATGTAGATATATCTTGGCATATGGATAGCTTACAATATAATAGTTTCTAGATAGAAACGAGGACCTAGATTCTCCGCTGGAGTAGCACTCCGTGCTATCTTTATAAGACACAAAAAACCCATACCTTCACTCCGGTGTTCCCGGCGGTGAGTAGGGTAACCAGAGCTCACTGGAAAGTTTTTGTGCTGTCAGTAGGAAACCAAAGGCTATTCCTGCTTTGTCTTCTACACTGACGGCACAGAAACTCTGTGTTTACATGGTCGGCAGCACGAATGTGACTTCCCTGGTGTTGCACACGTACATATGGCCGGTAACCACTTTCCATCAGGTGGACCGTGGGCTTGTCTGCTACCTCAGTGGTATAAAAATACCTACCTACTACGCATATGGCAATGTGACTGGGTTTAAGAAACTATATCTAAAAATTAAACATAACCTTCCTTTGGTTCCAATACCATTGATTTGATCAGTCACTCGTTTCACTGAGTACCTTCTACCTACTGGTGGCGTATAACGGAGTCTCCAGTGATGCACCGTGAGACTGAGTCCAACAGACCGTGGTAATTATTATAATATTAAATAAATCGCTCTGCAGCGGAAAAATCACTGATACATACATTGAACGCGAGTTTGTTCTACATACGTTGGCATTGTATGGATATGGTCATAGCTAAAGCAGTCTGTTCATAAATGATATTTTCGTAGCGATTTTTCGGTTGCGTTAGTTTGAAGCCCGATGTCTGCTTATTTATTTGAAATATACATTTGTTTGATCGGTTTTTTGAGTTGTACGAGAGTGACTGCTTTATAAATTTCCACAGTCGAAAGTAAGTTCCCTTGTTTAACAAGTATAGGCACTGCCTAACAGGTGAGTTACACTTGGGCTTTGGAGGTGTTGACGTGCTTCTTAACCTTTAAGTACCGTTTTGCAATTTGCTAACCTGTTTGGTTAGCAATTAGTGGCAATTGGCTACCAGCCAGCCTCTGTGACAGTAGTCCATTCGACTACGCAGGGGGTGTAAGTGCGATTCGCACTCAGAGCATATAGAAAGGCATGCAAAAGGACTATTCTCACGTCACCCAGGTAACAGCACCCCCACTGTCTGTAGTAGTTTTTATTGATTTATTTATTTTTCATTGCACACATAAATGCATTTATACAAATGAGTGAAATATAATGTACATAGGCGAGCTTAACTAAAGGTTGAATTCTTTTCCAGCAAACCCAAGAATGCACAGAGTTATTAGTAGTACCACTTACTGCGCACTGTAGATATGTTAGTTAGCACCATAGGCTTTTGTTACAAGCCGTATAGGTTTTCTGTGAATATTTATGTCATTTTGCTGTAAGACGAGCTTAACGAAAGGTTGAATTCTCTTCCAACAAACCCGTTAGTGGACAGAGTAATTAGTAGTACCACTTACTGCGCACTGTAGATACGTTATTTAGCACCATAGGCATTTGTTACAACTCGTATAAGTTTTCTGTAAATAGTTACGTCTTCTTTCTGTATGTAATTGTTTGAAATGATAAATAAATACAAAAAAAATAGTCACGAGTGCTTCAAATTGTTATAAAAATGTATGAGAACATCCACACTAACCCAACGAGACGCACCGCTCGCGTGTTTCGCTTATCACGAAGAATACGTTAGCTGCGCTTTTTCGCCGCGCGTTTTTCATATCGCCAATACGTAATTTTCATTCTGCGATGCCGCTTTTTCATACCAGGGGCGCTTAACTCCGTAGTTTTTAGTGAAACTTTTTTTATTTTGACACTAGCATCGTTTTGTTTTTACGTTCTTCGATCGTTTGCGTTTGCTGCGACTCGCTATTCGATTGTTTATGTTTTTTTTTCTCGTTACCGTTCAGTTTCAACGATTATCTGTTCGATATTAACGATAAATCATATCGAGAGGTCATTCGCGGTTTGTAGTTTTGATGGATTTGTTTTATTTGGGACACGTGAATTTGACTTCACCTTGATGGTAAGCTTTCATTTGTGATTATTAATAAAATTTTGATTGACATTATGTGTTTAGGAAAGTTGTGGAATACGTCATGTGTACTTGCGTGTGGTAATGTGAATACACTAGATCGAACGGTCGTATAATTTTTATAAGTCATGTTATGTACATGATACGTTAATTAATTAGTAATTATTACTATTTAATGAACTATTTTTAGAAATGCTTATTATATTTCATATAAATATTAGAAATCGCTCTAACGAATCGAAACTACTTACTTAATTATTTTTTTTATTTAGATCAGATTTAATAATGGAAAATTATTTGAAATTTAAAATTTAAACATGATTTCCTTTTTGCTATTCAACACTTAATTTAAAAAAAATATATATAAAAAAAATAGGTACCTAGTTTTATTTTAATGTACCTATAACGCCATACTATTCACGTACTTACCTATATTTCCGACATAGAATGTAGATTAGATTTATTGTTTTAGTTTTTACCGATTTGAAAACTATATAAGTATAGGTTTCAAGAAAAACACCAACCAAACCACAATCTAGGGTGAATGCATTGGGGCCCCACAGAAATCTCCGGGGCCCAGGCCATCGTCACCTGCAAGCTGTGCACCTGCTAATTAACATACTAGGCTCTTGCACCAGTTTTCCACTCAAGGCTGGTAGATCAAACGACAACGCTCCTGTAAAAGTCAAAATACGTCAGAGCAAAATAAGTATGTGAGTGGATCCGTATCAAATTTTAGCCAATCCCGATCAGCCATTTGAACGTGATTGAGTAACAAACATTGTCAAAAACATTCATTATTTATAAGATTAAAAGTTAATTCGGATGAAAACGTCACAAATTCATAATAACGTCAAAAATGTCACAATAAAATGACAATTATTCATAATAATCTTTTTACGAAAATAGATAAAAATATATATTAAAAAAAAGTCAAACCTTTTTTGCACAAAGGTTTTAAACCTCTGCTTTCTCCCACGCCCAGACATCCACGGTCTATGGTTTTCTAACATTTCTGTATTGCCATAGTCTATTAAAATCATTGCTTTAATTAACTAGAAAAAAAACATCCCCTTTGTCTTTAAACACACGATTTTCAACCTTATTCCTTCGGGTATTGGTCAAATTTGTTTTCACGCGCGAGTGCTGTTACGACTTTATGCATTTGTTAGGTTAATGGGAAATTCTAAGGCTAATGGCATTTGGGAGAGGCTTTTAACCTCTTTTAGTTTCAATAATGGCAGTGCACAGGTGATTACTTAAGATAATTGTAAGAATAAGAATACCTCTTAATTTCAGACTATATGCCTACAAACTTAAAAGTGGTACTACATAGCGACGTAAACACATCTACCAAACTACTTTGTTACAAGTTGACATAACATATACATAGGTACATACCATGACATCCACATTGCACACATTGACAGTTTAAAGATCTTCTCGAGGTGTTGTAGAAGGCGTCTCTTTCTACGAGCAGGTCGTGCTCGTGAAAGAGGCGGCGGGGCGGGAGCGGGAGAGAACTCTCCCACCCGAATTCCGCAATCAGCGGACTCCCGAACCCCCCCCCCCCCCAAATAGACACGGGATATCACCCGAACCCCCCTAGGCGAGGCCGCAGCTGTAGGTCTATCCTGGCACATCCTTCCGAGGGCTTACCCGGGGCTACCAACTGCAGGCTATTAGACGGTACGTGAGGGTTTTTAGTCGGTAGGAGTCCGGCATAGCATCCATGAAGGATTTTCCCTCACGTTTAAAAAAGAATAAAAGGGATATGGCTTTTCTACTTGACCAAACACAAAGCCAGTTTTCGAAGCTAACTTTATTTTTCTTTTCCTTTAAGAATTTCAGCTTTATAGGAAGTGTCCATATGGCTCCTCCTATTCCTTCTAGCAGTCTAAGTTCTCAGTTCCTTCCCGGATGTCGACTTGTTTCGATTTAAGTGAAATGGTGAAGGTTTCATGTACCAAAAGAAGAATTTAAAATGATCGCGCAAAATTGAGTTCATGCAAAACTTGACCTAACTTAACATATAACCGGTCCCACTCTATCTAAAAACCGATAAAAACAACGGTAAAAAGTCACACGTAGGTAGGTTTTTTCATTAAAATGGACAATATTTATCATATTATCGCACTAATTAAAAAAGTTTACTTAATTTTTTAGGGATATTTGCGACATTTTATTAAACCATTTGCATTGCATAAAACAGCTGATCTTACATTGCCCCCAGATAAGTTGGAATGCGTTCTGAAATCATTATTTTCTACAATACACCGACCAACGAATTGCCACGAGTCTAGGGTAGCTTTTTTTTTTACCTGCGGGAAATCCCCAAGTACAAGCTCCCCCCCCCCCCCTTTCGGAGCCGAAGGGGGACGTTACATCGGACTCGAATCGACTAAACCGCACGCCGTCTGTGGGTCGATGTGCTAAGCCGAAGGTGAGGTTGTCTCGTGACATATCCCTCGCACCCCGGCTGACCCAGGGACATTCCTCTCGGTCTGGCCCTCCTCAAGTCTAGGGTAGCTGCTAACATTTAAACTTTTGCGATCCATGATAAGATTGACCTAATCTGAAATATTATAATAGAATATTGTAATTTAATTTAATTAAATTCAAAGAAAAATGGAGAATTATAAAGCTAATATAATGTACTTAATAGCGAATTGTAATCTGAATTTCGTTGTACAATGATCCTAGCTCACTAAGGGTGTTTACATAGAGACGCAGGTTAGCCAGCGCGAACCAGCGCGATAGACGTTTGTTTAAACTTGGTAGGGTGTGTGTAAATGAGTTTGCATGGTGGACAGTGTTTATTAATATATTTCTTTATGGTATCGACGTCTTGTTGGTTTCCTTTCTTGTTGAAATCTCTGCTATGTATTAATATTATAAAGCTACAGAGTTTGTTTATTTGTTTGTATGGTTGAGCGCGTTAGTCTCAGTATAGATTTTAATGTGAAAAATATTTTTAAGCTTTAATTTTTACCTCTTCACTTTTGAAATATTACTATAAACATAGTAGGTATAGATTTCAAAAGAAATCAACAAGACTGTGCACCCTGAAACATCATTTATATACACTACTAAGTTTGTAGCTATTGAAGCGGGCAACCAGCTTTTTATGTAAGCACCCTACCCTAATGGAAGGCACTGGCACATGTGGTACAATATCCAACAGTACATGTCTCAACGTTACATCGCTTTGCAATACGCTAACATAGCTTTTTTATACATAACCCTGTAACAATTTCACCTGAAATAACAAATAAATATAAATAATAATAAATAATATATAACAAATAATAAATAAAAACTATATAATAAATAAAAACTATATATTGTCAATAAATTAATTTGAATTCAAATGATAAGTATAGGGCAAGTAAATAATGTATGTAATGAATGCGAGATCTTACTATTTTTAATACAACTGAGGTGGCAGACGAGCACATGTCCCACCTGATGGTAAGTGGTTACCGTGGCCTATGGACGTGTGCAACACCAGGGGAGTCACACTCGTGCTGCTGACCCTTTAAATACATAGAGTTTCTGTGCAGTCACTGTAGCAGACAAAGCAGGAATAGTCTTTGTTCTACCCACTGGCAGGTGAGTAGGGTAGCCAGAGCCTTTGTGGCTCTGGCTACCCTACTCACCGCCGGGAACATAACACGAGGTTACTTTGGCCGCGGTATTCTGTAGGGCGGAGGTACTTCCCCAGTCGGACTTTAAGATCTAAGACCCCCTCATCTGCAAGACGGTACCACATGATGACTAATAGATAAGTCTCTTGTGTAGGCTTTTCTTTCGGGATGTCAGACAACAGTCGCTCTATATATAAAAAAGCAGGGAGGGAGTAAGTAGATCCCAGCTTCGAAGAAGAACGAAGAAGAATTGTTACCTACTAAATACCTACGGAACCTTTTTAATAAAATTTATTCTCACATGTCCAATCTTACATAGTTATCAGTATTAATATGTAAAATTGCAATAAGTAATGCTTGCGTGTTCGTATCAGATAGCAAGTACCTGTTTACCATTGCGCGCGGCGCAAGGGGGCTGGCTTGTATTTGTTTGTCGCGGTGTGCAAACCGATGGCCGATGTTATTATTGTGATGTTAATTACAAGTCATTTAGTATAAAAAGTGGTCAATTTTACGGATATTTGAATAACATTGTATTTAACAATTTTCATTTTCTATTAAGAACATTCATTAAGTTACAATATGTACATAAGAATTATTTAAAAAAAACTTAATATAATATATACAAACTTGCAGGTTTAGGCGTCAAAGAATTCCTCCACATCGACATCAACTAGGAGGGTGGCCAGAAGGCTAGCGGCATTGCCACGTTGAATGGCAATACCGATCCTTTACGCAAGGAATAAACCGGCCCTCTGGTCACGGGTAGCGTCTATTAATCGTTTGGAAATAATAGACGGGCACCAAGTGCCTCCATGATCCCAGCGTCTCGACCCCAAACGGCTCAAATATGTTATTATGACTGTAACTACTATATTTGCGCCGTTTGAGGGTCTCTGCCGAAGCAGCAGCAGCGCAGGCAGTCTCCAGTCCCTGGAAGATGTGAAGGTGCAAGGGTGTCAGCACATGTTGCATCCCACACCAAATGCCTTCCTATCTTCCAAGGCACCAAAGACAGTCCATCTGGCCTCTTGCCTTCGTCGCGCATCAGACCAGCAGGTTCTAAAATGGCTGGAACGCCGGTGGTGACAAGAGCCCGACGGATTATGTCATTAATATACGCGAGCCGTTTATTTTCTTAGTTAGCTTCAGATAAATCTGACTAAATAACTCACGGCGTTTTCCCCGACTGCGCCAGCGATTGACAGCACAAAATATCTCCAGTTATCTCTGGCTCTGGCGTGTATACCGAGAACACGACAAGAGGATATTATGGCCGCGGTATTCTGTAGGGCGGAGGTACTTCCCCAGTCGAACTGCTCAATTGGGACAGAAATACCGTCGTGTGGAGGTAGGATCACATAAAACGACATTCGTTCGCGATATTTCTACCTGTGATAAATCTTTAGTTATCAAATTAAATCAAATCAAATCAAATCAAATAATTTATTTTGCGGAATATGGGTTTACATGATGTCGCTATAATTAGTTGTGTCACCATGCTCGACCGCCAAAGCGGCATGCAAATATAATTAAGGTAACAGTTATTATTAATAATCTTAAAATATTATTAATCTATAACTAGATATTAAAACTATTGTTTTATGCATATTTATAGTCAGTCATTAATACTTATAGTAATGATTATAACGACGGTAGTTAAGAATGAGTGATTTATTTATGTCATATTTTTTTTTATATCTAATCACCATGTTGTTTGATATAAATATACGTTAATGTCATCATGCAATGATGAGATCATTGTTCAAGATTATGGCTAGTTAAGATTATGGTTAGTTTCTTTTGTGCAGGACATGTCGATTTGACTTTACCTCGCCTGATGGTATGCTGAAGGTAAAGCCTCAGATAAAAGAGACGTCATTACAGACACGTACCAATGGTGGCACTCAGCTTGACGGCCTCCTCAAACGCCCCGCTTAAAGGACTCGGGACTGTAGGAAGAAGGAAACACGTGAGCAGGTAAGGAATTGCACATGTTCGAGATTTTTGGGAAATTGCACCTGCAAGTAGTCCCTTACAGGGAGATTTCTTGACTAACTGAGCTATTCTTTTTTTTTTATATAGGACACGTCAATTTGACTTTACCTTGCCTGATGGTAAGCTGAAGGCAAAGTCTCAGGAGAGAGGGCCACCATTATGCAAACGTGCCATGTTAACAATGGTGGCACTCAGCTTGACGGCCTCATCAGATGCTTTTTCACGCCCCGCTTAAAGGACCCGGGACTGTAAGAAGAGGGAAACACGTGAACTGGCAAGGAATTCCAGGTCTTAATTGTGCGACAAAGGAAAGAGTCACCGAACCGCTTGGTTCTTGAAGGAATGTTCTGCACCGTATGCGGGTGACATCTAAGTCCTGCACGTGTCTTCCTGTATAGGAAAGGAGAGGGTGGGACTAATTGGAATAGCTCTTCAGAACATTCACCATGGTAGAGACGGTAAAATACTGCCAAGGAAGCAACATCTCTACGCAACTGCAAAGGCTCGAGGGTGCTCGTGACCTCAGGATTTCCGATAATGCGGACCGCACGTCGCTGCAACCTGTCGAGAGCATCTAATAAGTACTTTGCGGATCCATCCCAGAGATGCGAGCAGTATTCCACGCAGGAACGAATTTGTGTCTTGTATAGAAGACACCGTTGCTCCGGTGTGAAAAACCGTCTCACTCTGTTCAGGACTCCGAGTTTACACGAGGCTGTTTTGATGATACTCTCGATGTAGTTTTTGTTATTTAGTTTACAGCGAACATCCATACCGAGGATATTGAGGTTATCCTGCAGTGGCAGTGGCGTGCTCTGAAGAGTGGGAAGGGGAAGGAAAGAAGATACCTTTGCTGTAAACGCACATGCCTGCGTCTTCTTAGCATTGAACTCGACCAAGTTCTCAGAGCCCCATTGGGAAATGTGATTCAGGATCCGGTCAAGCTCAGTGACAAGAAGCTGCCTTTATTCCGCGATATGCGTCTGCTTATCCGCAGGACGTCCATGATAACTCCCGTGTAGGGTGCTATCATCCGCATAGCAATGAATGCTGCCGGTCGACAGCATGTCATTGATATGCAGAAGAAAGAGAGTTGGCGATAGGACAGATCCCTGCGGTACGCCGGCATTTACCTGCAAGAACTCCGAAGCTCGTCCATCACAAAGGACGCGAATACAGCGCTCTTGCAAGAAGCCGGCAACCCAGTCACACAGTCTAGGAGGCAGACCAAAGGCTGGTAGCTTGGAAAGAAGCGTTTTGTGCCAAACTCTATCGAAAGCTTTGGCGATGTCAAAACTAATTGATAATGACTCGCCGTGCTTGTCCATAGCCTCACCCCAAATATGGTTAACATACGCCAGAAGATCACCCGTTGACCGTTTCGGCCTGAAGCCATATTGCCGGTCATTAATTAGGGAGTGATCTTCAAGGTGACGCAAGAGCTGTTTATTAATAATGTGCTCGAACACCTTGCACAGCACTGAGTTGACGGCTATGGGTCGATAGTTGTTTGGGTCTGAGCGATCCCCCTTCTTGGGGATCGGCTGTACATTCGCCTCTTTCCAAGACGAAGGCACTGTACCAGAGCTGTAGGACAGCCGGTACAGCCGCGCAAGCATTGGGGACAACTCCGCTGCATATTTTTGCAGAACCACCGCCGGCATACCGTCCGGACCACTGGCTTTCCGGACATCGAGTGACTGCAGTACGGCTCGGACATCGCGTTGCCTGATACGAATATCAGGCATTGCATGGTCACTGATGGGCAGTGTCGGCGGCTCCATACCACAATCATCGACTCGGGAGTTGGCCGCCAAGGGATTAACCAGCAAATTTGCTTTCTCTTGCGGCTCATGGGCCAGGGATCCATCGGGATTGCGCAGCGGGGGCAGCGAAGGCTGGCAGAAGTTGGCTTGCACGGCTTTGGCGAGTCGCCAGTGACCACGGCTGCCCGTGGGATGCGCTACCAGCTCCTGACCAAGCCGAGCTATGCGCTGGGCATCCACTTTGTGGCTCTGTTGTACGCCGCCTTGAAGTGGCCCACGCTGGGATCGCACGTAGCGCGCGCCCTCATCCAAGCGCGGTGCGCAGACTGTTTATGATTAACAGCCTCCGCGCACTCGCGCCCGATCCAGGGACGCGCTCTGCGTACACCGGTGACATCAGTGTAGGGGATATAATATTCCATGCCCAGACTGATCTCACCGGCGACAGCAGTTGCGGCCTCAGATGGGTTCTTACCCTCAAAGCAGCGTTCAACCCACGGGACGGACGCAAAATAATCACGCAGTCCATCCCAGTCCGCTGACGAGTAGTGCCAGAGACGCCGCTTCCTCTGCGCGGGTCGTGGGGGCGCTATAATGGGCACCTCGGAACGGACCAGACAATGGTCGGATTTACCTAAAGCGGCGCTCACCGAAACACTGTACTGGTCCGGGTGACTCGTCAGCAGGAGGTCTAGCAGAGAGGGCTCATGGTCCGACCTTTTTGGTATCCTAGTGAGCTCGTGTATCAATTGGGTCAGGCCATGCGCCAGAGCAAATGCATGGGCGGCTCTTGCCGTGTGGGTTGTTTCGGCGGAGCCCAACCAGAGCTCGTGGTGGGCGTTGAAATCCCCCAAAGATATTCAAGATATACAAAGAGTCGAGTTGTCTCGGTATCTCTTGTATGGGAGCGGTAGAGGCACACATAGATCTGACTCGTAGAGCCATGGTCTATGTGTACCCAAAGGGTGGAAAAGGACGGGTCCTCTAGGCAGCGCAAACGACGACAACAAACATCCGCCCTGACATACACACACACCCCGGCTTTTGCGCGGAAATTCTCCTCAAGGACATAGCCGGGGTAGAGTAAGTAGGTCGTGTCATCAGGGCGGCTCATTTGTGTCTCCGTAAGAAACAGCATCGCCGTCTCCAGGTGTTGGTGGACGGCGTTGAGGTTTGTATGGAGCCCACAGATGTTCGTGGACTCCACCTCAAATGGCGAGCCCGAGGGAGAGTTTTTAGCCGCTGTGTAGACCAATCTTCTGTTGTGCGCTGCCATGAGGATGAAGAGGGAAGGCGTGAAAAAAGAGGCGATTGTTGTCGCAGCACCGCGTGACAAAGCGTGGGATATTGGTTTTATCTAGGAATGTGAGGTATGGCGAGAGCCGACGCGCCGAACGGAAGGGCCCCCGTACCCCCCCGAGTATGGTCGCCGGGCTCCCTCGTCCGGTCACCAACCGACACGACGAGCCATATCGGGATTATGCGCGACCTGGTGCGGCAGCCTCCCAGGGTGGTTAGTCCCGGTTGGGCCCCTGTACTATGTCGCGGGCGGCCAGCGGCACCACCGTTTCTACAGGTCTCCCTGCTCGGCGCGACGCCCCGCGCCTTCCCCCACTAGACTACGCCAAGACCCACCGGTCCCACTAGTGCTGCGACCACAATCCCCCCTGCCCGGCTATGCACTTGCTGACCCCTGAACGCAATCCAACCGAGATTGGATTACTATGGAGGGTTTTACGCAAAAGTGCATGGTGGTACTCACCCGGTCGAAATTTGTGATAAATTTGTGCCATCAAATTCAGACACTTATTGGATATTCGAAGTTGTTCTATACATTCGACGGGCTTTAAGTTCCATCTTGGACTTAAAATTTTCCTTTTATTAGAAAGAAAGGAGTCACCAAACCGCTTGGTTCTTGAAGGAATATTCTGCACCGTATACGGATGATATCTAAGCCCTGCTCGTGTTGTCCTATGTAGGAAAGGAGAGGGCAGGACCAACTGAATCCATAGGAAAACTTATCATACTTTCATTTTTGATTACAATAGTAAAAATATTGAATTGGTTCCAGCGGGGTTCGAACCCGCGATCTTTCCCTTATAGGTGGAATGCTCTGACTCCTAAGAAACCGGACCTCGCACTTTACATTCGTCTTTAAGCTGACAGTGGAGCCGTCTACCAATATTCTCACGAACTATCGGAACCAATGAATTCAATCAATTTTAAACATTGATTTTTGGATACTCTCGCCAAACAATTGAATGAAATTTAAAAACATTCTAACCCCGCCTAGACCGCTGCAGTATTTTTCTTATGTTAATTGATTTGAATAGTTATCATGCAAAATACTTTAAAATTTCCTTCAATATCTTTATAACTTTGAAAATATCATCAATTTTGAGAAAGTAGTCGTCCAAAGCATTAGTTTAGTGATATGAAGTAGTCCATTTCGGGCAATAGTCCGACTGACATCGGCACGAATGGCATCTAGCATAATCCACAAAGGGCTTATATCAATTTATCCGTTGATGTTTGATTGAATTTTTGCCTCTTATTCAATGTTGCTCTAAAGGCTGAACTGATCTGGATGAAATTTGGTACAAGGATAGATTGCAGCGTAAAATAGCGCATAAGCTGCTTGTTGTAATAATTTCCATGGGTGTGGGAACGGGACCGAATTTATACGTGGGTAACAGCATTCTGCCACTAGGGCAGAATAAATGAACTCAACACGAACTAGAATCCTAAAAGTGTTACACTCCTATTTTGGGTAGTCGGTTATAACAAATATTATTTGCCCTCAACAATTATCAAGTTAAGCAATTGCCACGGCTCCTCGTAACATGTAATTATTCATTAATTTCCATTTCATTGCCGGTTTCGTTAAGAAATGGTTTCGTCGCGTGAGAACGTTAAAATCAGCCAATTATAACATTAACATAACACCACTGACAGACTATCTTAATATCGCTATTGCTACAGATAATAATATAATTTTCACTTCTCATGCTCTTAAAATGTTACTTTAGTCCCTGCATATCGGGACTAAAGTTCCTTATTAATCCCTAGGGACTAAAGTAATTTTTTTTTAATTTACTTTGATAACTCCTAAACAGCCAATCACGGGTGTTTGTGAATGGGAGGATTATCACCTTTTTAGTGATTGTGTATAGAAATAACCTCAAAATGACATTTGAAAAAATCAAATATCCCATTTAATTTCATGAACCACGATTAATAATTTAATTAATTATTATGTAAGTATTAAGGATAAGTCCATTTTATTATCCATTTCCAATTAGTTTTAAATTATTTTTCAAGTTTGAATCTGCTGGCTAAATATTATATATGCAAGCATATAAACCGTACGTCACTTAACAACAAAAAAAAAACCGCGGGACAAATTTCTTTGCAATTTGAATTTTGTATAGATTATTCGTAATAAGCTTGCGTTGTAATCACCAATTACTTACACCAATTAATTGTGCAACTTAGAAACTTTGTTATTATAAATAAATAAAAATAAATAAATATTCCACAACATTTCACACAACGCTATCTAGATCCATGGTAAGCATAGCTTTACTACCTTGTTTTATGGAATCTAGAATACGGATAAACATACTTAGATATTTTTTTTTGTAAATGCATACATATTATAACTACATAGAAACACCCAGACCAATGCAAATACCCATATCCATGCATAAAAATATTTGCACTGAGCGGGGATCGAACCCGCGCCTCCTGCGTAGCGACCGCGTTCACTACCGCCACGCCACGGAGGCTTTACCCCGTTATCGATATGATGAAATTAATATTTTTGGTTGAAAAAGATATTTGCATATTTCTTAATTTTTTTTTTAATATTATATTTTTTTATAAAAAGTCGCTTTTTTTCCTCGCATTCAAAGTGAAAAGTAGAGTGTTTAACGTGGGACTAAACAACCATAATGACACTCGAACTATTAGCCACCCTCGCTTCGCTCGGGTGGCTAAAACATCTCGTGTCATTATGGCTTGTTTTAGTCCCTTGTTGAACAATCTACTATCTCTATTGCTAAACATATTTTGTACGTATTTTTACAAATACTAAGGAGTTAGATGTTAGTCCTGATAGAACCGCCATATTTAGTCTTTTTATATAGGACACGTCACTTTGACTTCACCTAGCCTGATGGTAAGCTGAAGGCAAAGTCTCAGGAAAGAGGGTCACCATTACATCACGTACCATGTTAACAATGGTGGCGCTCAGCTTGACGGCCCCATCAGATACTTTTCACGCCCCGCTTAAAGGACCCGGGACTGCAGGAAGAAGGAAACACGTGAGCTGGCAAGGAGTTCCAGGTCTTAATGGTGCGACAAAGAAAGGAGTCACCAAACCGTTTGGCTCTTGAAGGAATATTGTGTAGCGTATAAGGGTGATACTGAGCCCTGCTCGTGTTGTCCTGTGTAGGAAAGGAGAGGGCAAGACCAATTGGAAGAGCTCATTAGAACGTTCACCATGGTAGAGACGGTAAAATACTGCCAAGGAAGCAACATCTCTACGCATCTGCAGAGGCATATAAATTCCCTAATAAAACATTAATTTTCTTAATTTTTCCCATAAAAATGGCTGCTGAAAGGCAAATGCAACGTCTGGTTCAGTGTAATTAATAAAATAACACTAATTAAATTGCATTAGAAATGAATTGGAATTATAATTATTAAGAAGAAAGGCCTAATATTTTATCAAAATATTACGAGTCTAATGTTATAAATGCGAAAGTATTTATGTCTGTCTGTTAGGCTTCCACGCCTAAACTATTGAAGCAATTTTGATGAAATTTAGTACAGAGATATACCTACTAGAGCTTGAGATATAGGCTATGTTATTTCACATAACTGACGGACAAATTCAAAGACAATTTAGCACGATTTAACAATATTGCAGGGAAAGTGACGGCCTCCTACAATTCACTGGATTGTTGGTTTTATAGATGGTTCGGTCGAAAGCATTTATATATTTTAATCATCATCATCACCCTTGCGTGATTACCGGTAGCATTCACCTTGAAGTCCGGGGACCGCTTAAATAACCTCCAAGCCTGAGTATGACTAGTAAACAACAACTGACAGAGTTGTTCAGATCACCTATATAGTCCTCCGTCTTGACCTAACGACTTTTGACATACATAACATTCATGCCTTCCAAACATACTTTCCAAAGCACGGAAGCGCTCAGATGAAATACCACTAAACGGTCACCCATCCAAATGGCAACCACGCCTAGGTTGCTTAACCTTTCTCTGCCTTGGTCATTTAATAATTATTATCAATTATTGCAACCCATCATGCTATGGGAACTATGGGAATATTCTGTGATATCGATGTATGCGTTAATAATAACATAGGTACAATAATTGCCTGTTTTCTTAGAAAGTTTAGTTTTCTCATACAAGTTTTCTAGTAGTTAGACTATTGTTCTATAGTCTATACTAGTGTAGGGTGACAATAAAGTACGAATTATCTAGATTATGGCACATATAATCTGGGATTAATTCTAGTTTCTTACCATGTAGCAGGGTGTAGTTAATTGGCGCAGTAAATTGCCAGTTGCTTCCTAGTTACTTTGGATTCCGAGGACAATTTTTGCTTGGTATGTTAACTTTTTCGAGAGCGACTGCCTATCTGTCTCGTCTGTTAATTTACTGTTACATCAACTGACAGTTATACCTGGTATGGGCTTGGCACGCGTATGTAATGGTGACCCTCTTTCCTGAGACTTTGCCTTCAGCTTACCATCAGGCGAGGTGAAGTCCAATGTGCTTGTCTTGAATAAAAAACAGACACGCTAGACCCCTGCTGTAAGTTATCAATACAATCTAACTACTTACACTTGTATAACTTCCAAGTAGAAAATAGCGATTGAAAACGTTATAAGGAGTGATAATTTTGCTAATGGCAACTCATAATTTTACTAATGGTAACTCATAATTTTACTAATGGCAACTCAGAAACTCTTTATGCCCCGACGATCGCGAGTAATGATAATTTTATGACTGGCAAGTCAGAAACTGTTCCCGCTAAAATGTACTGTCAGAAGTAAGTTTTAAACAGCATCGAATTAAAGCTAAGCATTAAGAATTATTGTATTAATTATTTTTGGATCTGAGTGTTTCAAACCAGGGTCTGCTTTGAGTTCGCTTTGGGAACTCGCATGAAATTTGAATGTAGAGCCGTTGGTTGGCGATGGCTCTTGACAGGTGTGCCCGTCGGCTCGGTGTACCAAAATTTTCAACAGGCCGGTCGTGGCGATACTAAAGTCTGACATCAGCAGAGATACCGGTGACACAACCCCGAGTTACTAACAGATGCGAAGCAACCTCGGAAAGACGACTAAAGGACACGCTAAGGAACCCCAGGTAACCCCATGTATGAAGAATTATTATTATTCATAATCCAATATACCTATGGCATTTACTTGGCGCATCCCAACAAAGGCTACGTACCCGCACGAGCTTGGACCTCATCTATAAATGGCTCTTAAAAAAGAGGTTTTTGTAATGGGTCCGCTGTGGTTTTTAAGCGATTATGGAGTTATTCAAGAAGGGCATTTAAAAGTTTCTACAGGGTCGGTAGCACTAATGTGACGTCCCTGGTATTATGCACGTCCATAGCCATGGCGACTACTTTCCATCAGTCGAGCTGTGTGCTAGTCTAACACCTAAGTGGCATAAAAAATGTAATTTTTAAAGTTATGTCTTTCTGTTTGTTTGTAACGGGTAATCTCTATTGGTTTGTAAATTCCTGGACCAATTTTGACAGGAAATTTACTGTAGATAGCTAATATTATAAGACGTAACTTAGCTTACTTTAAAAAATAAAACCTAGATCGAATTTACCCATGTAGCTTTATTTCTATATCGGAATATCTTGACAATAATACGTTTCATCTCCGGTTTGCTTTTACAACGCTTCGCAATCTATGTCCTAATTAGAATTTGAATGTCATGGTCACCGTACAAACAAGCGATGAATCGATAATCGAACAATTGATGAACAATAACGAAACTATTCACGAGTGTCTATTCATAATCGTATTATTCATGATTCCTTGTGGTAATCCTAGTTGTATCCGAAATTTTACGTTGGAGCCGGCGTTCGGTAGAATAGAATGACAAATGTATGAAATTTGACGTACGTGACAGTCGTTAACGCATGTCACATACGTCAAATCCCACACATTCGTTATTCTATTCTACCAAATGCAGGCTAACAAAATGCCACTTGTTTAGAGAGGCTAGAGTCAGCTTTCTTACTCTTTCTTCCCTTTATATATATTATTTTTTATGATTTATCTTGTTATTTACGAGGGTGATTAAGAATAAGCCCAAGCCTTGTCTGTCAATCAGCCGCAAACTAGTTCAAGTTTGAGGGTGGGTTTGGTCAGTCCCGAAGTACCTCCGCCCTACAGAATACCGCGGCCATAATAACCTCGTGTTGTGTTCCTGGTAGTGAGTAGGGTAGCCAGAGCTCACTGGAGAGTGTTAGTGCTGTCAGTGGAAAGACCAGAGGCTATTTTTGCTTTCTCTTCTACACTGACGGCACAGAAACTGACTGTGTTTACAGGTTCGGCCGCACGAGTGTGACTCCCCTGCTGTTGCACACGTCCATAGACCGTGGTAACCACATTTCATCAGGTGGGCCGTGTACAGTACATGTCTGCCACCTCAGTTGTATTAAAAAAAAAGACGGGTTGTACTCCGGGAGTGAGAAGTGAAACCTTTTTCTTTCTTTCTTTCTTAGTTATATACAGAGAAAAAGATAAAAAGTACACCATACCATACCATACCTATAATTTAGAGCTAATCATAGAACCTATCACTATATAATTTTCTGTCAGAAGAAATTAATGAATTACAAAAAGCAAAAATAATCACAAACAGTCATAAATTACAAAAATAAAAAATAATCACAAAAAGTGTCAGAAGCCCAGGTTCGAACCCGGTACTATCTGAAACCATAAGGACTTACAGTCGAAGCGCTTACCGTTAATCTACGAAGCTTCTTAACACACCTAACAAAATAAACAATCTGTAGCTGTTATAATGTTGCATGACGTCAGTCGTCGGTTACGGTTCAAAGGTCAATCAATCCTGACGCGAGTTTAACACTTTTTACCCATCCAGCGCCGCTAAAGAAGTTTTCACTTCAAAAACAATAAATAGACAAAATAGAGTCCACGAATCGGTAATCATACGGGACGCAGTCAGATAAGATCTAAAAAGCGTAGCTGGGATATCTAGACTAGATACAGTGAATTGGGCACTGTAGCTCACGTTGGCCCAAGTCCAGCAGTGGACTTGTACGTACTAGTAAATAGAACTCTATACAGTTCTAGTATACATCATTTCAACATTGTTAAGATAGAATATGCTGTGTAGAATGTCATAGACTATTTATTGATAGCATCTGTGGCGTGGTGATAGGGAACGTGACGGCTACACAGGGGCGTGGGTTATATATATATATATATATATATATATATATATATATATATATATATATATATATATATATATATATATATATAATAACCACACAATAGATAATAGTACTAGCGTAATATGACTCAAAGGTGACTGACTGACTGACATAGCGATCTACGCACAGCCCAAACCACTGGATGGATTGGGCTGAATTTTGGCATGCAGGTAGATGTTATGACGTAGGCATTCGCTAAGAAAGGATTCTGATTAATTCTACCCCCAAGGGGATAAAATAGGGGATGGAAGTTTGTATGAAACTTTGTCAATTTTAAACCCTATCTCTAAGACTCAACACTAAGCGATAGGCGGAGCCGCGGGCAACAGCTAGTGGTAGTACCTTGGAGTACACGGTCCCGTTTGCTATAAGAACGTCTATTGTAGTCTTTACGGATAGTTAGAGCCCTCAGAAGTCCAACAACTGGTCTAGCTGCAATACTTTTATATCGCCTTTGGGTTGTGGAGGTAAAATATAGAAGTTCAGCCAAATCCGCAGTTAGACTGGTAAAGGCATACCACACACTCCAAGTTGAAAGCTTCGGATATGACTGGGATTAACATTAGGATGAAGAAGGGCAGATCACCCGTCTGGCCAACGGAGTCCCGTGCTGGAAGTAAGTAAGTAACGCTAAAATACTATCGTGAGCAGTAGTCGATTAGATAGCTTATTACAAAGCGAAGTCCGTTACGCGAACGAACATCGGTGACCTTTCGCAAACACCTGTTTTTTGCGCGAGCAACGACTTGAGGCGCGCATAACTTTTATATATAGAAATGTCAACGTTTCCGCTATTGTGATATCACCTTTATAACAACAGTGAGATGGAGTAGTGAATTGTTTAAAAATCTTTAGATAAGCCATAGCAGCTGAGTTTTCAAAAATTTAATTTTACAATAAGTACAGTTTTATCAATAAAATTTATAATGGCAGCTTCAGAGCGAGCTTTGGCTAGAATAGAAATTTTGAGTCAATTAAAGCATCACCCGCTTTCAGCGCCCGAGTACATATGTAAGAGTTCAGAGCCACGTTGTGGCAAAGCAATTTTGGAAATAAAAGGTAACCAATCTTTAATGAAAACACTTGTACTATTCCACATTATTACATGTATCATTATTGTATCATTATTATCTGTAAATAATCTGGAATAGTACAAGTGTTTTATTGAAGATGTGTAGCAAGTACCATCAATCAACAGTATAAGTAAAAGGTAACCAAGTTATTTTTTTGCTTGACGTTTTGTAAATATCTTATAAATAGTAATATAAATAATTATTGACTTTGGCACAGTTGGCCGTGTCCCGATCATTAAGGCTATATAACCTAACGCTAACTTATCAGATTTAGATTTTCAAAAAAACACTAAACTTTATTGTTTTTTCACCTTCGCTTCTTCAGTTTTCGTTCTAATATAGAATATAAGTAATTTCCGTTAGAAGCACTCTTTAAAATATCACATCTCAAATTCGAATCACACACAAATAAATAACCCATTCAAAATATGACATACGCGAAACAACAACTTATGTTTCCGTATAGCTACAGCTTATCTTTAAGACTAGAGTGAATAGGTTACTCTTGACAAGCATGCACCATCATCGACCACATCGTCTCTTACCAATAGGTATTGGTAGTCAAACGCGAGCCTATTAGCAATAAAAAAATAAAAAAAGGATGGAGAATGTCTACTCCACAACTTTAGTCGCGTCCACATCCACGGTTCATAGCCCAAGCACGTTATGATATTCCACTCGTGCGCACGCCACCTTAGAATTAACAGACGATTAAATGCAAGCCGATCCGCGAGTGCAGTTTATGTAATATTTATGTATGAATTACTATATATTTATGTATCTATAGGTACGTATATGATGAGAAACACCTGTTATCAGCGCTGTGTCAGAGATCATTGACGTCATTTTACACATGCAGAGGCATATAGTCAATTTAAATCAACGGTTACCGGCAAATATCTTGACCCTAAGTCGCGAGAGAAAAAGGGCATTATATTGGTTGATTTTTTTTCGCCGTCGTAGCACCTGTGATATCTTTAAAATGCACCCAAAAAACGTGTACTGCGCATTTAGAGTACCTATATTTTCTGACGTCTTTGAGATAAGTTAAATACCGATGGCTATACATAAGTACATACAAACTTACATTTTTTTTGAAATTTACTTGTATGCCTCCTAACCTAAGAGAATTAGGAAGAATAGTATTAAATTACTTGTGACTCGGGTCTGGATTTCGCCCCGGAATACATTCGTAAAAAATCTTATTACCCAATTGCAGTATCATCTATCAACGTGAAAATAAATTAGATAAAAACGACCTTGCTGGGTTGCAATCGTGTCAAAATTTTAGCTCAATCTATGCAGAAGTTTTTGAGTTTTATGAAGCATACACAGACTAACTGCGAGATACGAATGTTAAAGTGGATGTGTGGTGTGACGAGAATGGACAGTATATTGAATGACTATATGAGAAGAAGTTTGAAAGTGGCACCAGTGAATAAGGTTCAAAGTATGAACGTAGAGGGCTTAAGGAGCAGAGGTAAGCCCAAAAAAAGATGGATGGATTGCTTGAAAGATGATATGGCAAAGAAGGGAGTAACTGAAGAAAATTGACATCTGACAGGAATTTATGGAGGACAATGACATGTTGCGCCGACCCCAAATAATTGGGACCAGGGCAGATAGACGATTATGAAATAGACTGACTGCGACGCGGCTGGCTTAACTACGATATTTTCTGTGGAGCGACTGTCTCCTGACCTCCACAGCTCATTGGCGATATGGTAAGATGTTAGGGAGCTTGAAGGGGGGGGGGGGGGGTGTAGAGCAGGTGTAGCAAGGTATCACGTGTATTTATTTTTTCATCAAACGAGCGATTTCTATACCGAAAAGTCTATTTATCTATTATATATTTTTATCATGGTCCTTAATTTCAGAATAAAATAAGATTAAAATAAGATTATACACTTTTCAAGCTGTATTTAAAAATAATATTCTAAAAAATTTAAGGTTCTTTGTAGGTACTAAAAATACACGTGATGTTAGGGAGGGGATGGGGGCTAGTCTTAAACCTCACCATTTATCACCAAGGGGGAGAGGGGTTAAACATGGTAAAAAAAAGATCACTGTTGAACTTTTTAAGGTGCCAACTACCCATAACGGTTGCCATAGATATGTTCGTATGACAATAGGGACCGACGACGGCTGAACGTGCTCACCGGGTCACAAAAACACCAAGTAATACACTCGAGAGCAATGAATCCGGGTCACTCAAAGAATCCAAAAAATCTCGGAAAGTAAGAATGCTAGGTTAATGCAATAAATTGTATTTAATAGACAATTTAATACTCCTTAAATGAAAGTATTAAAACTTCTTAGTTATTGTAAAGTTATATCATAAAAAAATCAAATTTGAAAAGGGAACACTGTCGAAGATGGAACTACGAAATTACAGGATTTGTTTTTGCTTTTGTTTGTAATCTGTCATTTATGTTGGTACATAAACCAGGTTGATAGTGCTCAATATTCATTATTCAAGCTGAAATCATGTCGCTTACACTTGAAGAATGCACCAGAATACTTACATTGGTGGAAACCGGCCGGAGTCAGCGCGATACAGCCAGGACTGTCGGTGTGTCGCTGTCAACAGTACAAAGAGTTCTCCGACGTTACGAAGAAACTGGTTCTAACCTACGCAGACCAGGAACGGGCAGAACTAGGTGTACCACAGCACGAGAAGACCGATACTTGGTGAACACCATGCTTCGAAATCGCTTTCTCACAGGAACTGAACTCACAAATCAGTTTCGACGCCTCGGAGGAAGTAACCCAAGTGCATGGACAGTAAGACGTCGGCTTGCTGAATCTAACTTAAAACCCCTTAGACCTGCAAACGGCCCTAAACTGGAGCGTGGCCATCGTATTTCAAGACTAAGATATGCCCAGAACCACGTAAATTGGAGTATTGAAGATTGGTCGAAAGTTATGTTCTCCGACGAATCAAAATTTATGCTCTACAAGCACGATGGAAGACACAGAGTGTATAGAAGACCAGGGGAAAGATTCAAGCAAGCATGCATCGAAGAAAAAGTAGCCTACGGTGGTGGGTCTGTACTTGTGTGGGCCGGAATTTCCTCTGAAAGTCGCACAGAGCTGGTGATCATAGAAAACGGCTCTTTAACTAGCGTAAGATATGTGGAAGAAATCCTCAACGAACACGTTGGTCCATTTATGGTCAATTTGGGTGAGGATGCTATATTTATGCATGACAATGCCCGACCTCATACAGGTAGGATTGTGAATGACTACCTTCAAGAGATGAACATTACTTGTATGGAGTGGCCAGCGCGCAGCCCGGATATCAACCCGATCGAGCATGCTTGGGACGAGCTAGGGAGATGCGTAAAACAACGAAACCCTCCCCCAATCACGCTTCCTGAGCTCAAAATTGCTCTCACAGAGGAATGGGAGAATATTCCCCAAAATCGTATAAGGAACTTGGTGTACAGCATGCCAAACCGCGTAAACGCAGTAATGGAAGCACGAGGAGGTAATACGAAGTATTGAAATTCAAGAAAATCGTCATAAAGTTCAAAAATTTCATGTTTCCTATTTTTGTTTTAAGGAGAGATCAGCAGTTTTTTTTCTTTATGTAATTTTGTGTAAATAAAATGTATGGTGACTCATATTTTTTTAACTTTCATTTAAGGAGTATTAAATTGTCTATTAAATACAATTTATTGAATTAACCTAGCATTCTTACTTTCCGAGATTTTTTGGATTCTTTGAGTGACCCGGATTCATTGCTCTCGAGTGTATTTACACTGAGCGGGAATCGAATTCGCTACCGCCATGCAACAGAGCCTGTCTACCTACACCACAGAAATATAAAAACCCGACATGCCCAATAAAAAAGTTTTTAATCCTCAAATTCCCTAGTAGAATAGAATAAGGCAACTCCTCTTTCCGTGGGTGTTATAGGGATAGGGCTGTTCTCCATAGACATACACCCGTTAGACGGTATTAAGCTCTCTCCATTAATACGTCATAGTTGCCGAAATATGGCTGTTAATATACCTCTACCTACGTTCAAGGATTTACATACATACATATAATCACGCCTTTATCCCCGGAGGGTTAGGCAGAGGTGAATAACACCCACATTTCGCCAATCTGTATTCGGTCCCACGTAATAGGGGTGAGCCTATTGCCGTATTCCGGGCACTATTGTTGACTCGAGCCATGCATCTGAGGCTGAGTCTGGGCTGTACATATCTGTCTGATGTTAAAGTTAATCAGCCCTATCCCTTAGTCGCCTTATACGACACCACGTGAGAAGAGAAGGGATGGCCCAAATTCTACTTTGCCGGAGTACACAGACTTATTGCGAAGCGGCTATACTATGATATCGCAGCAGTCTAGTTCGCTACCGCCACGCCACATAGACTGTCAACCTACACCACAGAAATATAAAAACCCGACATGCCCAATAAAAATCTTTTTAATCCTCAAATTCCCCAGTAGAGTAGATTAGGGCCACTCCATCTCCTCCCGTGGGTGTCATAGAGATAGGGCTGTTCTCCATAGGCATACACCAGTTAGGCGGCATTAAGCTCTCTCCATTAATACGCCATAGTTGCCGAAATATGGCTGTTAATATACCTCTACCTACGTTCAAGGATTTACATACATACATATAATCACGCCTTTATCCCCGGAGGGTTAGGCAGAGGTGAATAACACCCACATTTCGCCAATCTGTATTCGGTCCCACGTAATAGGGGTGAGCCTATTGCCGTATTCCGGGCACTATTGTTGACTCGAGCCATGCATCTGAGACTGAGCCTGGGCTGTACATATCTGTCTGATGTTAAAGTTAATCAGCCCTATCCTTTAGTCGCCTTGTACGACACCACATAGGAAGAGAAGGGATGGCCCAAATTATACTCTGCCGGTAACCACGCGGCTTTTACAGGCATGATTATATATATATGATAAACCAAATCAAATTATCACACTCTTTCTACCTGACAGGTATGCATGGAATATTCCATCACGAAATTTCCCATAGTTGTTCAATGGCTTACAAAAAACATGGGCTCCCATGGTAAACTTTCGCTCGATGCTATCAATTGGGTCGTGCTGCGTGGTGCAAGCTTGTAACGATGTTTTTGCCTAGTCGTGTATGAAAAGGTACAGTTCATCTGATAAATATGAGAAGATCAATTATTTTGATAGTAGAATTATGTTTTCCAAGTATATATAAGTTGATGTTACAGGAAAACTATGTAACTGTTACCGTGCTGGCTAATTTTACAGTAGGTTTGGAGCGAAATATTTAGGAAAGTAAAAACAAATCCCTCGTAGACCGATTTTTTTTTCTATTTAGATCGATTTGAATTGATTTGAAAATAAATGGGCGGAGTAGTAAAAAATCAAAAATGATTGAAAAATCATTCATTGGGTCCGATAGTTTATAAAAATGTCGGTAGATGCTCCACTGTCGCCTCAAAGACAGTTATAGAAGGAGAAATTTGAATTGGTTAGGGTGAGGTCTGTTAGCTTAGTGGTCAAAGCATTGCCCTTGTAAGGTAAAGATCGCGGTTTAAAACCCCGCCTAGACCGATTCAATTTATTCTATTTAAATCAATTTGAATATCTACTAGTACCTAATAACGAGTATTCTTGTTAAGTGTTTAGGTTTGAAACTTTCAGCTGAACTAAAGTGCAAGTGTTCGGAGTGAATTGGGTACTTTCCTGTAGTTAAAATAAATTATTTAGGTGGACTTATTAAATTAATAATGGTAAAAGAGTGAAAACAGTTGCGTCGGTTCTTATTTTTTCGTTCTTATTTATTTTTAATCATCCATCCAACGTTTAATAGTATATGATTTAACTATTAAATATTATGACGTCACAAATATAGTTTTCATACAATTTTCCTTATAAATTACCGTTTTGACGTTTAGAAAAAAGTAACTAATTTGACTGGTCAGTCAAATACCCAATTCACGTTGATAAAGGAGTTCACGCTGGGGTTCAAACCAGTTTCGCCCTATTAATTGTAAGACTTGCATTTTTTATAACTTGTACACATGCTTTGTCAAATTTTCTTCTATTTCCATTTTCCATTGAATGTGCCAGGAAGAATGGCATTTAGAAGAGGAGAATAGGAATTATTGTATGGCGCCACTGTTATTACAAGTAGTACAATACAAGAGCCGCAGCATCTCTTTGTCATGCAGGACGCCGTGTACTGATTTACTGCCTTAGTAGAAACAAACTAGGTATCAGTTTTAGCCATGTACGACTATTTCACAGTTATGTCATAGTAAAAGGATATGTAGGTTTCTACTCTCTACTAACGTCCTTGAGGCCCAAGAACCTTCATTATACCGCGTATAAGGGAAACGCTCCCGAGGCCGAAGGTATACTACAGACTGGCATTTTTTTTTTGTAGTGTTTTTTTTTCAATTTTATATTTTAATCCGTTTAATTAGCATTATTAAGTCTCCATCGTATTAGGAACGCTCAATGAAACGACAATTTCATAAAAAAAACATCACTACAAAAAAGCACGTGCTTGAAATTGTCGTTTCATTAAGCTTTCCTAACACGATGGAGAATAAATAATGCTAATTAAAATTTTTAAAAAAAATTCAACAAATCCATAACAAATGTACTTTATTCGTAGTACTAACACGGACCTTCGGCTTCGGGAGCGTTCCCCTTAAACCCGATATATTGTACGGGAATCCCATCGGAGTTGGTGAGGGTGGTTATGACCGAAAATTGAAAGACTAAAACCGCACGCGGTCATTAGGCCATCAATTGTCAAGGGTGAAAATGCTTCTGGCAGGACCCACTCAAGCCCAAGTATCTGCAAGGGTGCACCTGCTTAACATCGTACGAGGCCCTGGCCCAGACTTCCCTTTCAGGGTTAGGAGGGCAGACAGCAGTTGATATCGGAAAAACCAGCATACAAAACATAAAACTTTTTAACAAAAAAATAAACCGCCGTAATATGGGACCAACTTTGGGTTGTACTCTTCCCAATAAAAAAAGAATTATGAAAATCAGACTAAGTACTGTGTAAAAAATTATGCGTGGTAATACCTTGCAATCTGAGTGAATAATCAAACATGTTTTCTTACCCTAAGGGTTGGATTGTTATTTTCAAATTTATATGGGACCAACTTCGGGGTATACTCTTTCCAATTAAAAAAGAATTATCAAAATGGGACTACTCTGTAAAAAGTGGTCATACATAAAAAAAGACGGGTTGCACCCTGGGAGTGCCGGCAGAAGTGAAAACTTTTTATTTCTTTCTTTCTTCGTTATATACATAGCAAAGATAAAAATAACATACCATACAATACCATACCATACCATAATATAGCGCCAATCATAGAACCTCCTAACTAATTTTCTGCTAATTTTTTGTCAGAAGAAATTAGTAAATTACAAAAAGAACCAATAATCACAAAAAGTAATAAATTACAAAAAGAAAAAATAATCACAAAAAGTTCCAGAAGGCCAGGTTTGAACCCGCTACTATCTGCAACCACGAGGACTTACAGTCGAAGCGCTTACCGTTAAGCTACGAAGCTATTTATCTTATCTTGCAAAATAGACAATCTGTACCTAATGTATGACGTCTGTCGTCGGTTACGATTCAAAGGTCAAGCGATCCTGACGCGAGTTTAACACTTTTTACCCATCCAACGCCGCTAAAGAAGTTTCTGACAACCTCCTTCGTGTTTTGTTTTTTCGTCGGTTGAAAATAATATTGAAACTGGGAAATAGCTATAATCATGGTGATGACTAATTCACTATAAAGCGAATTCTTATCGCAAGTTTCATAGATCACACTATGCTAAGTATGAAACATGTAGCATTATAAATGCGAATACTTTTATTATGTCTTAATTAGTGCGAACAAGAATCTTGCTTATTGCCTACTATCAATAGCATAGCTCGCTTGGCCCTTTCTAGTTGATACCGTACGTGTGATTATTATAGGTGTATAAATGAATGATAATTTTAAAGCATTTTACATGCTTAGTAAAAAATGTTTCTGAATTCGAACCCTGTCTAGACCGATCCAAACTTTCCTATTTTAATTGATTTTAATATTTAGGATGCTAAATGCTTTAAAAATGTCATTCAAATTGTTTAAACGGAGTAGTCAAAAATCAATATTCATTGTCTTCAATGAAAACACTTGTACTATTCCACATTATTTATTAAATTCCTGACCGGCTTCGCTTTACGGCATTATCAAAAGTTGAAAAAAAAAAAACATGTATCAACCTTTGATAATGCCGTAAGGCGAAACCGGTCAGAAATTTAATAAATAATGTGGAATAGTACAAGTATTTTCATTCAAGATGTGTAGCAAGTTCCACCAAGTGCCATCAATCAACAGTATAAGCAATATTCATTGGTTCCGATAGTTCGTAAGAATATCAGTAGACGCTCCCACTGTCGCCTTTAAGACAAATATAAAAAGAAGTTTGGATTAGTTCGGGCGAAGTCTGATAACTTAGTGGTCAAAGCATTGCCCCTGTAAGGCAAAGATCGCAGGTTGTACACCCGCCTAGACCTATTCAAACTTTTCCTATTTTTATAATACAAGCTTTTATTTAACTTGCATTGTATGTTTGTTCGGGTGGAATCTTACAACTCAATTTTAAGGCACTTGCCCTCAACCGATTGAGCTGAAATTTGGTATGCACGTTCAGTTCGGATGACAATGCAAGAAAAAAAAAATAATAAAAAAAAGATTGTTTTTAAAAAGGTTTTTCGAATATATTTTATTGTTATAGTGTATTAAAAAAAAACATTTTTTTTCCATCACAATATTACAAGCCAGCTAGGGTGGTTATATCGGACAAGAATCGATTAAAACCGCAAGCTTGGATTGTGCGTTAGCCTGCTTGGAACATTATATATTATTATTATTATTAATTTATTCATTTATTCGAGTAACAATGACTCATATTGGTTAGTTATAAAGACTTATCCTAAGTTAGTAATTACATAGTATAGTATATTATATCATTGAGCCCTCACAACTCCGGCAGAAATCACAATACAATAATTCATATAGCTGCAGTCTAACCTACTCGCTATCATAGACAGGATACTGTTGGAGCTGCCCCGTACCCTGCGCACGAGGGAGGCGCACCGCTTCCGCATAGTTGCATAAAAGCAGTCTACCTGCGCTTCTGCAAAACATCCCTGATGCACTGCAGTACCTGGGCAACCCCATCAGCATCATGAAAGCGTTGTTTCAATCAATCAATTTCAACCAATTGGTCTATATTGCTCTTCACAGCTGGACATAGGCCTCTCCCAATGTAGGGAGGCCTTGCCCTACAGTTTCCACGCTGGCCAGACGGGTTGGTACAGGATTTCATTTCAAGTTTTCGTTCTCTCGCAGTGATATCGTCTGCGTATTTTTCCATTAGTCACCTCTTTCGACTCCCTTCGGATAAGATGGGGTGGTGATACTTGTATTCTTTCTCCATCACCTTGTGGATTCAATTAATCAAATAATCACAAATATTTTAGTCTGAGTGTACCAATCAATAGCTCATTATTTAACGTTACGCGCGACATTTTTCTCACTGATTATATTAAATGACGTGAATTGGGTACAGGCTTAGTGTTTCTTCACGTTAGAAAACAGAGTAATTATGCAATAAAGGGGATCGAACCTGCGATGCTCTATTACTACAGAGGAATACTCTGCAAACTGATATACTTGGATCCGATTCCTCCTATGCTGAAGCGCGTTTGGGTAATTTTAAGACAGTTTTGAAATTTGTGTGATTTCAAGACTGTCGAAAGCTTAAGATTTTTTTTTTGGAATTTTAATGAAAGAGAAACAGACTGGGAGTGATTTTAAAACTTTAACAGCATAAATCCTAAACGTTTGCCAAACCAAACCAAAAAACCAAAGTTTGATTTTTCTTCGTAGTCGAATAAAAATCACGTGTTTTGAAAATGTGTTGCTACTGAATTGGGCTCCTGGATATTTCAACTTCGTTTAATCGTCTTGGAACTATGTCGAGATCTATTTGTAGGGCCTTTGAGGCCCCATCTGCTAAATAAGAGTCTTTAGTACAGACTTTCGTTTCGAACCTGGGATAAAGTAGCTTGGAATAATCACAGCATAGAAATCGAGGAAGGGAGGGAGGAAATAGAGGCTACCTCACCTCCGGGAACTGATGGCTCTATTCAGCCGTGCGGATTTGGTCGGTTCGAGTCCGACCTAATCACCCCCCGCTGGCGGGAGTAACCGGGGGGATTTTTGTACGTAAAAAAGGGAGATCATTCCACAGCGTGAGCTTACTTGGTATGAAGTTCCTATTACAGTATTGCGACTTGTGATTTTATAAAACCTCCAAAATCTTTAAACTTACCTCATGATTACAAACTGTCATCAGACACACCGTCTCTTTCGCGCTATACAACAATAAACAAGGACAAAAAGCTTTCCCTGCCTCCTTTTAGCTACCAGATTAACTTGACCCTTTCGATCGTAAGAAATTTGCCCGCTCTGAACGATTTTCTTAACGTTTGGTGGTCAGTGAAGGTCAATTGGAAGTGGTCAGTATGTTGCTGTCTCGTTCTAGCGTGGAACGTAAGTGATGAGTGTAAGGACGGCCTTTTTGCGCATAGTCTGCACGACTAGGCGGCATATTTCTGAAGACTATAGAAAGATATGAAGTCGAATCGGTATGTAGATTTTTTAAATTAAATATTTTTTATTTTTACAAACTATAAACTGACAGCTAACTATGAAAGGCTGAAGTCCTATTTCTGTAAAGCCACTGTCAGACGGCAGCCGCTTCCATAAAAGTCGTATTACATAAACCAAAGGAAAAAGGAAGGATTAAGCAGATTTCAGAATATTTGTTTTATAAATCGTGCTAACACACTGATTACGTATAGGTACTAAAGCCGTTACTTTGAAAAAATAAAGATATTGTATATTAATTTAATTTAAGTGAGACCAATTGGATGCGAATTCTTGGGTTTTGATGTAGCAATATGATAAACATACAAAATAAAATAGTGCTTATTTAAAATAGACTGTCCCGTGCTAAACCACTGGGCGGGACAGATAAGCAGCAGATCAATCAAGTATAGTAAATGATACAGAATCCATTATTGAATTTAATTTGTTTTCATTTTAATTTAATTTAATTGAGTTTAGTTTAATTAAATTTTATGATATATTTGGTTTTATGTTATTGAATTTGATTCGATTTAACCTGATGGATTTTGATTTAATTTTGTTTGATTGAATTTGATTTGATTTTGATTAACTTTATTTCATTTCATTGAATTTGACTTGATTTTGTTTAAATTAATTTAATTTAATTTAATTTGATTTTATGTATTTTGAGTTGTTTTTACTAACCATACTTAGATGTTAAAAGAATTATAACTAACAAATTGGGCCATGTTGCCATTAATAAATAAATTTACTATTATTTTATTATTATTATTTGAATCATTACCTGAGTCTTTTAACAACTCAGTTGGAGTCGGCTATCTAGTCTACCTGTGTTATTGTTGAACTTGGATATTTTCTGTGAAGCTATTATCGAAGTTGCAGTTAGACTAGTCGGACCTTTGTGGGCTCCAACTACCCGCAACGGCTGCAATAGATATTCATATGAGAAACAGAACCAACGGCCTAAGTATCCATTTGAGTATTTAAGGGTTTAAAATTCTTACTTTATCTTATGCAAACTAATTGATAATTTGGTTTTTTTTGGAATCTAGAAGTGCTGTATGCTCTGGATTGGAATATTTTATTACAATAATAATATAATTGTCAAAGTCGTCTCTACGCATGCCGCAAATGACAGCGGGTAACGCGCTCTCAGTTTTTGCGCGTCATCCGAACTGGACGTTCCAAGATCAAATTTGAAAATTGGAACTCAAGCGTTCGATATTTTGAGATTTTAAATTTAGCATAAAATGACCGAACGACATTTAATTTTTTCAATGTTTTGAATTTAAAACGATTCTACAGAAACTGAATATTAATCTTTTGACTGCATGGTATAAAATTACTATTACAAGCATTATTGGAAATCCTATTGTGGAATACTGTCCCAAGTCCTGCTAGGATGCAAGAAAAGCTGGTTTTCATGCATAATATCTTCAGGGAAATTCCTAAGAGCTCTTCTCTGAAGCATATCCCAGGCATGCTCAATAGGATTTAAGTCAGGGGATTGTGCAGGCCAGTCTAAAGCTTGGCTATCATCATAAATGCTGCATGAAGTCAACCAAATGTAAGGGCGATGCAATTGGTTCAAAGGCTACACAGAGAGTATGGTTTGCTGGTAAGCGGTCAAACTTTGAAAAGACGACTGAATGAAGTCAACCCACGTGCTCTTAGGCCACTTCGGGTACCAGCGTTAAGGAGAGGCAATCGAGGAAGAAGATTACAATGGGCTTTTGCACACGGAAACTGGAACTATTGTCAATGGTCACTTGTGCTTTTCACTGGGGAATTCAGGTTTGGATTTCATCCTGATTCGCGAAGTGTACGCATTTGGTACGCACTTGTCTAGAGCGGTTGATCCATCCGTGAGCTCAATCACATCATTGCCTATGCGGAGGTTATGCGGACGGGTGTATGAATTTTTGAGTTCTGTATGAAGTTCTCGATCTTGGCTACAAGAGCAATAGCACAGACAATATTAGGATATAACGGCCATGTGGGCAGGATAAGTGTGGCAACTTTTTGATCAATTCCTGTACTGTGAGACAGGAACTTTCGAACTCTTACTCGGTACTGTTAAGACTAGCTTGTAATAACATCGTTAAAAATATCGTGAATATGTCATATTGTGCTATTTTCAACTGTAAAATAAAAATGGAGAAGTAAATTCGAAAAATAAAGGTATCTTTATCTCTCGTGAGTATTTATTTACAGTGAAAAAGTCGCCACGCGCGTCATGCGGGCGAACACCGCGTATGACCTTACTATTCTAATATATTTCTGTGAGCAATAGGGTCGAGTTAAATCATTTCCTTTTTCTCCAACAGCAGATTAGTAAAGTGTCTATCAAAATGTACAACATAAAGTTATTGTAATGTCATCTGTACGACAGCTACGAAAAGTTAGTGATCAGTGAAAGTCAAAGTCAATGATTTTTACTCAATCTAGAACAACATGGTTGTTTCTTATTGACGTCAATAATAATTCTACATATAACCTAATTTTCCACCGCTTCCAAGGCGCTGGTAGAGAAGAAACGGTAAGAAGTCAACTGATAATGTTTATATCCTTAAGGCTAAATGTGGATGGATCTACATTTGTCTCGTGTCTGAAATTATCCTTATGTGCTGCATGCTGTGTGCTACTTGCCTATTTTATGCTACATACCTGTACACGTGGTTTATGCTTGCTTGTTTGACTGTTTGTTAACTAACTTTATTTAGCCAAAAAATAAAATTTTAACCATTGAAATATTTCCTGAGTAATACATCTGTGTGTTACGCAAATGATTCTTTTTAAAGTAATATATTTGCGAAATGAAAATTTGTCAAATGATTAGTTTTTCAAACGTTGTTTGTAAAATTATCGTTTGTTATACTTTTTGTCAAAAAATAGTAAGCCCAGAGGGACACGTGGGAAGCTTCCGAACAGCCTTCTACAGGGCCACTTCCGCTTCAGTTGTAGTTAGCTGCGGGCATTATACTGGATATAGCTCGCAGAATAAGCAAGCTGAAGTGGCAATGGGCTGGCCGCGCGGAGACCGCGAGAAGGCAAACTAAGGGTAGGACGCCCGCTAGCCAGATGGACCGATGACCTGAAAAAGGTGGCTGGGACGGACTGGATGCGGAAGGCGGAGGATCTATTTTTTTTTTTTTTTTTTTTTTATACATAGGACACGTCAATTTGACTTTACCTCGCCTGATGGTAAGCTGAAGGTAAAGTCTCAAGAAAGAGGGTCACCATTATATACACGTGCCATGTTAACAATGGTGGCACTCAGCTTGACGGCCTCATCAGATGCTTTTTCACGCCCCGCTTAAAGGACCCGGGACTGTAGGAAGAGGGAAACACGTGAGCTGGCAAGGAATTCCAGGTCTTAATGGTGCGACAAAGGAAAGAGTCACCGAACCGCTTGGTTCTTGAAGGAATGTTCTGCACCGTATAGGGGTGACATCTAAGTCCTGCACGTGTCGTCCTGTATAGGAAGGGGGAGGGTGGGACTAATTGGAATAGCTCTTCAGAACATTCACCATGGTAGAGACGGTAAAAAACTGCCAAAGAAGCAACATCTCTACGCATCTGCAGAGACTCGAGGGTACTCGTGACCTCAGGATTTCCGATAATGCGGATCGCACGCAAATAATACGAAATGGCGCACATTGGGAGAGGCCTATGTCCAGCATGGCGTTATAACAAACCCAAGTGAATTTCAGTCACAACTGTAGTGAATTATTAAACAGAAAAATATAGACCCACAGGTGGATTGTAATGACGTCAATACTATTCTAATGACTTAGAAGGTTAATAAAATTGTATGTCCATTTGTAATATCAAATGAACACGTTTTTAAATGAATGCCTATGAATAATAGAATGTACACGTTATTTTTTAATGTCTGTTTATCGTCTGTTTGTGCCGGTTATTCTTCGAAAAGCTGGGCAGATTTTGACAAGATTTTTTCAGTAGATAGCTGGTATTTTAAAGGGTAAATTAGGCTATTTACAAGAGTTCCTCACAAAAAAAAAATTAACAGAATCACAACAATTCATTTACTAAGCAGTTTCTAATTTCGTGTTAATAATGTCGCAGGACAAAATATTATCCTGATACGATTCCAAGTGCTCTTTTTAGACCTACAGATCTAAATTCAAGCGTACGAATTCGCTGGCAAAACTAAATAAATATTAAGAATAATAAGTACTTTGCTTGTCATCAGTTCATCAGTTCATCATCTTGTCATCAGCTTGTAATCAGGCATTATAAGCCAAACCTAATGGTTGTAATCATAATGATAGCCTGCGTGGCGTAGAGGCAGTAAACGCGGCTACTACGCAGGAGGGTTTGATCCTCGTTCAATGCAAATATTTGTATGCATGAAATTGCACTGGTCTGATCGTGCCTCGGAAAACATGTTAAGACGTCGATCCCAGTTGTCATACAAACATCTCTGGCAGTCGTTACCGGTAGTTGGAGCCCTCAAAAATCAAATAACTGGTGTAGCTGCAATGCTTTGATATCTTCTTTGGATTGTGGAGGTCATATGGCAGTCGCTTCACGGAAAACATCGAAGTTTAGTTAAATCCACCGTTAGAGTGGTAAAAGCGGATTCCAGACTCCAATGGACTCGAGACTCGAGGCTCACCCGATGAGACCATTAAAATGTTACAATTTAAGGAACGAATATTGCATTTTTTAGAGTACGCAATTTTATTTTTGGACGAATAGAAGCTTAGCCTCAAGTTTGTGGGGTCACCACCCTCGTTCCTCGGCCGCCATCTTGGAAAAAGGGGTGAATACACCTTTTTCGCGATATCTCGGAAACTATGCGTCTTAAAAAAAAATTGTAAAGTCATAATTGGTAGCAAATTGCTAATGTGTCCCAAAAATAAAATTGCGACCTCTAAAAAATGCAAAGCTTATGTAACATTTCAATGGACTAATCGTAGCAAGTAGCAAACTGTGGTCTGTATCTACACCACTGGAAGAGGGACTTGACTGTAGGTATATATGTATGTAAGTATTTTCGCCGCGTGGTTCCCGGCAGAGTAGAATTTGGGTCACCCCTTCTCTTCCCATGTGGTGTCGTACAAGGTGACTAAGGGATAGGGCTGATTAACTTTAACATTAGCCAGATATGTACAGCCCAGACTCAGCCTCAGATGCATGGCTCGAGTCAACAATAGTGCCCGGAATACGGCAATAGGCTCACCCCCTAAATGAAGGCGTGATTATATGTATGTATGTAGCTATTTTTTTTAATAAATATGAGGAGATTAATTTACAGGTTAACTGTGGTTGATGTGCGTGGTGTGTGTTTAATGGTTGGTTTATAGAATGCATTGGTGCTTGACGGTGTCGGGAAACAGGTTCAAGACCGTTCCCCGGTCAAGCACCTTTGACTTTTCTAACTTAATTTGTTATTCATCATCTTGCTTTGTAATAGACATAAATATTTATTCATATTTATGGGCCCGTCCGTATCCAAAGGGTAAAAACTAAATCCTTTTATTATTTTTCTTATTTCCTATTACTTAGACTCCGATGTCTATCTATCTGTCATCGGACCGTATACCTATCATGAACCTTGATAGCAGGACAGTTGAAATTTATACAAATGATATGTTATTTATTTGTGTTGCCGCTCTAATAATAATTACTTAAAGCAGAGAAGAAAGGTGATAGTACAGAGCCCTTTGTACGTGAGTCCGACTCGCACTTTGATGGTTTTTAAAGTAGGAAAGCTTTTCGCTTCAATAATCAGTTGACTTTACTGAGGTTTCACAGTCTCAGTGTCAAAGTGATAATCTATATATCAAGGTATTAAGAACAAATTAAACTGTTTTATATAGATTTAAATTGTATTATTGTCCAAATAAAGGTGTGTAACAAATATTAGTACAGACAGTTAAAAGGAAGGGGGAATAATCAAGATATTAGCACTTTGTTTGTCGATATCGACCTGTTGTTGACTGTACGATGAAAGGATAATTCCGTAGCTCAAAATACTATAAAAATAATCGAATGGTAAGTGGTTACCGTGGTCTATGAACGTGTGCAACACCAGCCTCTCTAGACAAGTTGTGGCAATTCGCTAACCGTGTCGCGAATAATTATATATATTATGTTATTGTTGCCTCTATTCGTAAGGATCGCGAAAATACACCCGATGCACTGCCATACTGAGATTATACATGTGTAAAGTTGTGACAAGTCGTGACTCATACCCTAACAATAGGTTGTGACTGCTTGACGTTATGGCCGTCTGTGTCCAGGACCGGCACTCAGGCAACGCCCATCAGTGCCATCACTATCAGAGCACCATCTGTGGGATAAATAATACAATGATTCCTCGTTACACGGAATCCCAAGTGTCCTAGGTTGCATACATATATTTAGTGATATTATAAGACCTTTATATCATGTCACGATATCTGTAACCAGGATAGGCGCCATAGGCACCACGGAGAGGGGCCCATTCGTCCCCTAACCGCGCTCCCCGTACTGTTACATATGAGTCGAGCTCTCCTCTTCTACCGGTAGGTTCCATGCTAATGCACGGAATGTATTTGGGTTCTTCCTCGGTGGCGAACCACCCTCACATAAATATATATATCGCTATGGGTACACGCCCAAGCGCATAAGAACCCTATAACTCAGTTACCTAAATTAACCGAGCAAGGTCCACCATGTCCCCCAAGGGCACATCACATCATATCACATTTAGCTCCCAGACGGGGGGCTCAAAAGAGTCAAATCAGTACAACTTATAAGGCAACCCTAAAACACTTAGCTCTCAAACATAGGCTCCTCTCGAAGCACCTTCTAGATGTCGGTCGCACGTCACATTAAAAGGCAGAACCCATCGCGTTGGACATCACATTATCATCAAGGTATATTGTTAACTAAAGACTGCAAATGACATAGAGACACAACTCAGTCAAATGGCGGTAAGAACAAAAAAGTGACAATTACGTGACCGCGTCACTCACCATAAATTCAGTGTTGCCATGTACAATATTTACATTTAAACATTTCGCGAGAGTGTTTCGCGACAAACCGGCGTTTGATGTCATATATGTCAAATCCCATATATTCATCATTCTATTCCAACAAACGCCAGCTAGCAAATTGCCACTTGTCTAGAGGGGCAGGGGAGTCACACTCGGGCTGCCGACCATGTAAACACAGAGAGTTTCTGTGCCATCAGTGTGAAAGACGAAGCAGGTATAACCTTTGGTCTTGACACTGACAGCACAAAAACTCTCCAGTGAGCTCTGGCTACCCTACTCATCGCCGGGAACACATCACGAGGTTATTATGGCCGAGGTATTCTGTAGGGCGGAGGTACTTCCCCAGTCGTACTGCTCAATTGGACGGAAATACCGTCGTTTACTATAAACTATTCTAGCCCCTTTCTGAAAGAATTTTATCGCTACTACCATAGCGAATTCTCTAATGAGCTCTTTCCTACAATCGCACCCTCTCTTTCCTTGTTGCGAATAACATCATGCAGGACATAACTATCACCCTAGTACATACATAAATACCATATACACACGCCATTAAATCCCCGAAGAGGTTGACAGAGAAGTATTAACACCCACATTTCATCAACTCTCATTATCCTAGTACAGTACAAACATAATATATAAAACTGAGTCAGTTCTGTATTATAAAAACTAAAACTTCTATACGGACACATGTGCTTACATCTTCATAAAAACGGATTCCATAAGCAGGCCTCTAAACTCTAAAAACCGGCGGGCTTTCATGAATGGTTTAATGCTAGTGCAGAAAACTTGTGAATGAAGCATATTGCTGGATGTTGTCTTTGTTTACCCCATAGCGAAATAGGCGTTAGCATATGTAGGCATATGTTAGCATCACCAATTTTAGCACCTAAAACTTGATTTGCACCTTTAAGAGACAATTATTTGCGGCCCCTATTTACCCGAGTGCTAAGAAGGGTTATGTTTTACGCACATATCTTGTATCTATGTATGTATGTATAATTTTAATATTTTTGTTATAATCCTCTTATCTTTTGGACCACCGTACGGATTTCAATGATACATGTCTCAAATGAAATGTATTTATTGCCCAAGTGTTCTTGAGTACATTAAATATGAACAAAAGCTATATTATGTTGGGTTTGAGGCGGTAAAATGTAAGTGGTCAAAATATTTTTTTACTCAAATTGACCGAATGGGGTATCAAAATGAAGGAAATTAAAAGACGATTACGAAAATATAAATATGCCATAACTAAATAGTATAAAATGAAAATAATTTATTAAAAATAAAAATCCAACTGATGCTGAAAAGATCGAAACAAGCTTTATAGCAGGCGGTACCAATGTGCTCAAACCAGATGAACATTATTTTATTTTTTTATTCAATGAGGTGGGCAGTGTGCGTGTCTGCCAACCAGCACACTACCCACCTGATTACCGATTACCTATAGTCGTCTGCCACATCAAAGCCGTCAGGCTCGTGCTGTCCACCCTGTAAGAATGATCTAATGCCCTTCTTGAAGAACTTAGGTACTCCCTACTTGCAGCATGAAAAATATTTGAGTCCTCATATTCTTCAATTTTGTCTCTGCTTCTCCTTTGCAGGTGAGATACATACACTAGCTGACCCGGCGAACTTCGTAACGCCTGTATCCTCCACTATATTAAACATCTATAATAAATATAAACCTTCCTCTTGTATCACTCTATCTACGAGTATTTAAAAAAAACCGCATCAAAATCCGTTGCGTAGTTTTAAAGATTTAAGCATACAAAGGGATATTGGGACAGAGAAAGCGACTTTGTTTTATACTATGTAGTGATAGTGATTCGCCTGATCACGCCTGTAAATTCCCAACGGGGTGAGCAGAGGTGTAATAACAGTATTATCACCCATATTTTGGCAACTATGATTTTCGGTTTTACCTTATTAGGGACGAGCTTATTACCAATAAGCTGTATACTTACTAGATAGAGAACCGAGAAGCAACATGCGCTACAATAACTTTTGAAAATGATTAATTTACTACTTTAATACCTAGGACAAAAAAATAAATGATACAGGCTAAATAAAGTGACGGCTTCTCCAGCTTTGTCTTCTACACTGACGGCACAAAAACTCTCTGTGTTTACAGGGTCGGCAACACAAGTGTGACTTCCCTAGAGTAACGGCTTTTCCAGCTTTGTCTTCTACACTGACGGCACAAAAACTCTCTGTGTTTACAGGGTCGGCAACACAAGTGTGACTTCCCTAGAGTAACGGCTTTTCCAGCTTTGTCTTCTACACTGACGGCACAAAAACTCTCTGTGTTTACAGGGTCGGCAACACAAGTGTGCCTTCCCTTGAGTAACGGCTTTTCCAGCTTTGTCTTCTACACTGACGGCACAAAAACTCTGTGTTTACAGGGTCGGCAACACAAGTGTGACTTCCCTAGAGTAACGGCTTTTCCAGCTTTGTCTTCTACACTGACGGCACAAAAACTCTCTGTGTTTACAGGGTCGGCAACACAAGTGTGACTTCCCTAGAGTAACGGCTTTTCCAGCTTTGTCTTCTACACTGACGGCACAAAAACTCTCTGTGTTTACAGGGTCGGCAACACAAGTGTGACTTCCCTTGAGTAACGGCTTTTCCAGCTTTGTCTTCTACACTGACGGCACAAAAACTCTGTGTTTACAGGGTCGGCAACACAAGTGTGACTTCCCTAGAGTAACGGCTTTTCCAGCTTTGTCTTCTACACTGACGGCAAAGAAACTCTCTGTGTTTACAGGGTCGGCAACACAAGTGTGACTTCCGTAGAGTGACGGCTTTTCCAGCTTTGTCTTCTACACTGACGGCACAAAAACTCTCTGTGCTTACAGGGTCGGCAGCACGAGTGTGACTTCCCTAGAGTGACGGCTTTTCCAGCTTTGTCTTCTACACTGACGGCACAAAAACTCTCTGTGCTTACAGGGTCGGCAGCACGAGTGTGACTTCCCTAGAGTGACGGCTTTTCCAGCTTTGTCTTCTACACTGACGGCAAAGAAACTCTCTGTGTTTACAGGGTCGGCAATGCGAGTGTGACTTCCCTAGTGTTTGTACACGTCTATCTATAGGCCACGGTAGCCACTTTCTATCAGGTGGGCCGTGTGCTTATCTGCCACCAGTATAAAAAAAGGTAGTAGGTTCGATACTGATTCTTAGTCACAGACTTTTAACAACTCTATAGTTATACGATTTTACATACAAGTGCGTGTAAGAAATTTATTTATGACTTGTTATAACAGCGATATGAAACATTAAAGTGTTAAGCTACCTCTGTTGGGCTTATGAAAGGTTATAAAGTACTGGTCCCTTATTTTGAGTGACAAACCGTTTCATAATAAAAAGTAAAAGCCGACAAATTTAAGTTGGTCTAGTTTTATGCGATTTCTCTTTTGTATGTTAACCTATTGTAATCTATCGTCTTCACACGTTACATCTGCGTTCGAAAATCGATGTCACTTAGAAAAATGCCCTAAGGCGTATTATAAATTAGTCGGTATAGAAGGGACCTAGGTATTTACTTTATAAAACGCACCTGGGTCTCCGCCTAGTAGACGTGTAAAACACCTTGCGGTTTTAATCCTGAAGTCCTGTAGATCGTAATAAAAAAACCTATTAAATTTTGTCGAATTGATCGAAAATTAAGTCTTAATCTGTCAAAATCAAATGAAAGGTCAAAATCATTTTTTCTAAACCTTAGACTAGTACTGCTGCAACTACTAATACAAACTCTGTGGACACAATAATGTCCACTATAACGCGGCGTTAAAAATTGCTGTTACTTTAATTCACGTTTACAATTTTTCATTTTTTATTTATGTTTTTTTATCAACCACTGAGATGGCAGACAAGCACGCGGCCCACCTAATGGAAAGTGGTTACCGTGGCCTATGGACATGTGCAACAGCAGGGTAGTCACACTCGTGCTGCCGACCCTGTAATAACAGAGGGTTTCTGTGCCGTCAGTGTAGGAGACAAAGCAGGAATAGCCTTTGTTTTTCCCACTGACAGCACAAAAACTCTCTAGTGAGCTCTGGCTACCCTACTTACCGCCGGGAACACAACACGAGGTTATTATGGCCGCGGTATTCTGTAGGGCGGAGGTGCTTTCCCAGTCGGACTGCTCAATTGGACGGTACAATTACCGTACAACAATATTATACAATGAAATAACAATCATAACAAACCATAAACCACTGAAGTGTGTGTGAATATTGCGATTACAGACATCATAATATATCAATTTCACATGCTTATTCTTTTTACTAACCAAATATAAAATAACAGAATCTACACTACATCATTATGACAATTAACAGATTATAAATCATGCATACATTGACAGTTTGAATAATATTGATATTAGTTTCTGTGTGAATACTTATTTACTTTATTTATTTTATTATTTATATTATTATTTACTTTATTATTTATTTACTTATTTACTTTATTTCTGTGTGAATAAGTAGAAGTACTGGCTAGTATTTTTAAATTAAATTTATAAGCAGTTTTCGTGCTATATATTCAAATCAGTTTAAATAGAAAAAAGTGAATCGGTCTAGCCGAGGTTTGGACAAGCGATCTTTGGCTTACAGGGCGAATGCTTTGACCACCGGTAGCTTATTAGCCCTGTAAAGCAAAGATCACGGGTTCAAACCCCGCTTAGACCGTTACGCTTTTTTCTATTTAAATCGATTAGTGGCTAATAAAATAAAATAATAAAAATTTCGAGCCGTCTTTACGATGCATTTTGTTAGAAAAACTGTGTCTGTCGGTGTGTGTATATTGTCAAAGTTCGTAATACAATTTTCGATGAGCAAAATTGATATAATGTTTTTGACATTAGATTGAAGCTTAATATAAAAAATGTGATTACGAAAATTAGCCCTCCTGTAATAGAAATTGTGATGGCTTTTAACGTTTGGGACATTTAGGTCAAATCAAGACTGAATTTTGAAACCAACAGGGATTTTTTGTGATTGTTTTTTCTTATTATAATTTATTACTTTTGGTGATTATTTTTTCTTTTTGTAATTTATTACTTTTTATGATTATTTTTTCTTTCTGTAATTTATTATTTTTTGTGATTATTTTTTCTTTTCATAATTTATTAATTTCTTCTGAAAGAAAATTAGCAGAAAATAAGTGATAGGTTCTATGATTAGCGTTATATTATAGGTATGGTATGGTATGTTCTTTTTTATCTTTTTCTATGTATATAACGAAGAAAGAAAAAAGAAAATGTTTTCACTTCTGCCGGCACTCCCAGAGTGCAACCCGTCTTTTTTTTTATTTTTATGTTTCATTAAGGGATTGTCGTATTTGTTCCCAGTGGAGTAAAAGGGTCATCCTCACTCTTCCAGTAGGTTTCAAAAAAGGCGACTATGGGATAGTGCTGTAATACATCCGACAGTAAACATATAGCCCATGGCGAAGTGCTCACTTGACGGTAATAGGCTACCTCTCTTTTCCATGCGACTGAAAATCGTAGTTGGCGAAATATATGTGTTTATACATCTCTGCCTACCCGTTTGGGGGTTTACAGGCGTGAATATCATATATGTATGTACCTACATGAACAAACAAAAACAATACAAGAACGAAGCTAATGGTTGATTGCTATAAAATGGTTTTCATGGCATTAGGGTGTGGAAAATATAGATGTTAGAATAAAAAACGTTTATACACTTACTAGCTTTTGCCAGCAGCTTCGCCTGCGTGGATGTAATAGCCCATGTCCTTTACTTTCTTTATTGTACACGTCATTATAACATTTAAGATAATAAAATTATTTTACAATGATTATGTACAAAGGCGAGCTTAACTCAACCTGAGTTTTATTCTATTGAACCTTTTGATTTTATTTTATTAGAGGAGAGCGGATAAAAAGGCAGAGAAGTGTACAATATTTAACTAAAAGGAAAAACAAAAGAGATGTAAACAGATATAATAAAAATAATAGAAAAAGACCTACTCATATATAATAATATACCTACATATAACCGCGGTAGCGTAGTAGTATGGGTAATGGACTGCTGCGACGGGGTCTCGGGTTCGATCCCAGGTTTTCAATGGCACACACCAGTGAATTTTCAATGTTTTCGAAGTTATGTGTGTATTTATCGCAGGTTTATAAGTGCCCAGTTAATAGCAATAGGCTCGCCACCTATTACATTGGGACCTAAACATAAACCGGCGAAATGTGGGTGCTAGCACCTCTGCCTACCCCTTCGGGGATAAAGGCGTGAGTTTATGTTATGTTATGTTGTTATAAACATATACAATATAACATAATTATAATTGCGAAAAGAAATGTTCCTTAATTCATCATTTGAAGATACCTCATCATTTTCATCATTTCAGCCGAAAGACGTCGACTGCTGGACAAAGGCCTCCCCCAAGAATTTCCACAGTGACCGGTCCTGCGCCTTCCGCATCCATGGCCTTCCCGCGACCTTCACCAGGTCGTCGGTCCACCGTTGTTGAAGATACCTAAAGAGCGACTATTACGAATGGAGTGTGGAAGTGAGTTCCATAAGCGGATAGCTTGCACTGTGAACGATAAAGCCGAGCTGTGGGAAGGAGTACACAATAGGAGAGAGGAAGAAGTTCGACAATGTTTATCCCTGGGTACGAGATATTCAAAATGCAAATAATTACGAGACTAAGGATTAAACAGAATATTGTAGAGGAGAGTAAGAATGTGGCTATTGTGACGAGTCTAATCTACCCTTATACTAAACTAGCTTTATAATAGATGTCGATTATCGAGACCAAACATAGCCTATGTCCTTTCTCAAGGTCTAATGTACCCCTATACCAAATTTCATCAAAATCGGTTCAGTGGTTTAGGCGTGAAAGCGTAACATACAGACAGACAGACAGATAGACAGACAGAGTTACTTTCGCATAATATTAGAATGGATTTCATTAAAATCGGTTAACAGACACACGCACATACTTTCACATTTATATATTAATACGGACTATATAGGTATTAATATAACATAATTATTAATATCTAGAAAAATGCCGAAACCATTATGTCTAGATATAATTTACTTTACCTTTACGTTACTATCTTCTATTAAAAGAAAATATTTACTCGAACGAAGCCGTGCGGCACCGCCAGTGATAAAATTATTTCAATAATGAATTTTTGAAGCAATTAGTTTGCTAACAATTCATATCGAGTAAGATAGGAAAAAGTGAAGCGACTCAGGCGGGACCCGAACCCACTAACAGTCCTTTACAGGGACTTGGTAACTCAGTAATCAGGAGTAGTCCCGCCTGAGTCGTTCAAATTCAAATTCATAATCTTTGCATAAATGTGGTCATACAGTTCAACACATCTTCCATTCAATGCTAATATTTCCTATCTCAATTGATATCGAAGAATATACGTATGTCTGCCAACAAGCTTTATCAGCCGCTCAATAAACTGCCTAGGATGTTAACTAAACGGCGCTATTAAATTAGCGGCCTGAATGACGTTCAGCTATTTCATTAAACGGCTAGGCAAATGGCTTTTATTGATGACGTTTTATTACTTGCCTTGCCATTAAATCAAACAGTTTGAAAAGAAAATCACGAAGGCTAATGCGCCCGCTCCGCTCCGCTAAGAATAACGCTCCCGCATTAGCCTTCTAACCTAACCTATCCAAGTCGGATTGCCCAGTTTTCTCAATAAACCTATCACTCATTTTCTGTGAATACACCTCTGCCTACCCCCTCGGGGATTTACAGACGTGGATATATATATGTATGTATGTAATTTTCTGTTTTATTTCGGGGTGCTGAAGCCTTAGCCAGCCAGGTTATTAAGTTTTGTAATAAATGTAACGGCTGAATATCATTCAGGCCGTTCATTCAATGGTGTCGTTTAGTTAACATCCTATACAAATATTATGAAATTTGAAATGCGTTGTGTCTGTACCTACAACGAATCCAAAAATATATTTTATTTTTGAAATTCTTATCGATTTGTTCGTGATGGACGCAAAAACAACTGAACGGCTTTCGATAAGGTTTTTTTTATTAAATAGGGTTTAGACAGACTTGAAATATTCAGTATGTTTATATGACCAAAAGTCACGATAACCGATAGTCACTCGAGCGGAGCCACGTGCATCCATTAGTTTGAATACATCCTGCATGCTACTGCAATAAAAGATCCAAGTACGTTTATTAACATTCTAGAACCCATAATTCGAAGTGCATAGCACTGTGTAGTATTTCTCAGAATCATTTATTATCGCTTACCCCTGACTCAATTTATTTGGGGTTAGTGAAAAGTATTATACTTTTTCATACATTTCTGTTAGACATCTTTGTTTAAATTTATTTATGTACACTTATATGGCATTTATACAAATAAGTGAAATCAAAGAATCAAAGAATCAATTTCGTTTATTCAGTTTAGGCACATAAAGAGCACATATGAACGTCAAAATTTTACAATAATGTCAAGAAATTACTAATATAATATTAAATTAAGTAAATAAATCATTTGAAAATGATTATGAAAATACTGAGAAGAGACCGGCAAGAAACTCAGTGAACAATATTATAGTTTCTTTTTTAAAACAATTTTTTTTTTCATAGGTTTATATTGTGCGATCAAGCAAAGAGATTAGGATGACCATGCATTTTTATCATTAAGGTATTAGTTTACTTTGTAATATCCTTTTTTCATTAAAGTCTTTTTTACTTCGATTTTAAACTTATTTAGTGGCATGTCGGCCAACTCTTGAGGAATTTTATTAAACATTTATTATTGTTACCTACAAATGAATTACCAACCTTTTGAATTTGAGTTTTGGCAATACAAGTTTATTTTTATTCCTCGTAAAAATACTTCTACTACTTCTTCTACTATCTTAAAGACAAAAACGTCTGGCATGGTGCAGGCACCTACTAAAATGTTGTAGCTTCGGCATAATACTGTACTTTTTTGTCATGTTTTAACTTAGGTTAATTATTTTATTATAAAGTTTTTTGAAGTGAAAACTTCTTTAGCGGCTTTGGATGGGTAAAAAGTGTTAAACTCGCGTCAGGATCACTGACCTTTGAACCGTAACTGACGACTGACGTCATACAACATTAGCTACAGATTGTTCATATTGTTAGGTAGCGCTTCGACTTTAAGTCCTTATGGTTTGCTTTTTGTAATTCATTTATTGCTTCTGACAGAAAATTAGTGGTACCTATAGGTATGGTATGGTATGGTATGTTCTTTTCATCCTTTTCTCTGTATATAACGAAGAAAGAAAGAAAATAAAGTTTTCACTTCTACCGGCACTCCCTGGGTGCAACCCGCCTTTTTTAAAATTTACTTTTGTTCATTTAGACACGAGACAAACGTAGATTCTCCTACATTTAGTCCTAAGGATATAAGAAAAAATGCCGCAGTGGAGTTTGTTGAGCCGTTTCTTCTCCACCAGCGCCTTGGAAGCGGTGGTAAACTTAGGTTAAGTTGAATTTCTTATTGACATCAATAAGAAACAACCACGTTGTTCTAGATTGAATAAAAAGAAAAAAGACTTTAATGAAAAAAGACTTTAATAAAAAAAGACTTTAATGAAAAAAGACTTTAATGAAAAAAGACTTTAATGAAAAAATGATATTACAAAGTAAACGAATACCTTAATGATAAAAATGCATGGTCATCCTAATCTCTTTGCTTGCTCGCACAATATAAACCTATGAAAAAAAAAACTAATTGTTTTAAAAAAAGAAACTATAATATTGTTCACTGAGTTTCTTGCTGGTCTCTTCTCAGTAGAACCAACTTACCGAACCAGCGAAAGAATCATTTTCAAATGATTTATTTACTTAATTTAATATTATATTAGTAATTTCTTGACATTATTGTAAAATTTTGACGTTCATATTGCTCTTTATGTGCCTAAACTGAATAAACGAAATTGATTCTTTGATTCTTTGAAAAATCTTTGACTTTGACTTCAGTTGCTAAGAAATAAGAAAAACCTAAAAATATCATAATTATCATAGTGTTAGTCCACCCTAACGCTTTCCCACTCTTTCTTTTGATTTAACTTGTTTAGACTTTTGCCGTAACGACTGCCGTTGGACCTCCCAACCCCGGGAGGGAAACCTGCACGAGTTGATTTAACCACCAGGTGTTCCAGCAGAGCTTGGTTTGGACCTTGTAAATATTGGTAAGGCCCTACATAGGATTCATTTATCAGTTCCATCGATACTCTCTTTAAAAAGAATATTATTATAACACCCTCAATAACTCTTCCTAATATCCTCAGTGGTGCAAGAAAAAAAAAACTAAATGTGTCATATAACCTTAATATAACTTACAATTATACCACCTTAAAATAAATAAAAACATAACTCGAAATCCTAACAACATAAATAGATAGTACAAAAACATAAGTCAAAATACCTATACCTGAACCTACCGCAAGCATAGCGAATTAAAAACCAAACACCACACGTCTTAACCCTATAAAAAAACCGGTAAGACAATGCGTTGCGAGCAAAAAGCCGAGTATCGCAAAATATATTACTCGAACTTGGTTTAACACTACCACGGCCGCCGTCCGTATTCGCCTATCATTTATGCAAAACTTAAGCCACTCCTCCTACGACACGCCTACGGAGGCTTTCAACCTCTCTTTTCCACTCAATAATCCGTATCCAACCCTCTCTTTCTAGTGCATAACGCCTACACATTTTCCGAGACAAGTTTTTAGTTGATCAAAAGACATCGTCCGCGGTGACTGCCTCAGAGGTGCGGTTGAGTAAAAAAACGTGTTTTTTTGGTTTGATATGGAGGTTTTTTTCAGTGATAACGTTATCGGTGTGTGATTATGGTGTTTTCTGACTGTGTTTTGTGTAGTGATGTGTTTTATTGATAAAGGTAATTGTTGTTTTCTTAACGGTTACCTATCTATTTTGTATTCAGCGGATACTTTTTGCAAAATATGTGTTCGTATTTTCAAATTTCGAAACGAGTTGCGAGTTATGTTTTGATGATTACGAATTTAGAGATGTTTTGTGAGTTATGTTTTTTTTTATTGCAAAATTTGAGATGAAAATGTTTTCTTTTTTGGAAATTGGATTAGTTAGTTTATTGTTATTATTGATATAAATGAATTTTACACACATTATTAAGGATGATGATATTCATTATAGTTTAATGAAATGTAGCTTTTTTAGTAGCATAAAAACATTGCAAAGGACAAATTGAATGTATTTTTTTTGTCAGGAAAATAATACACTAGTCAGTCAAACAAGTTTTCCTTCTGTTTATAATAGTAATAAAATTGATGAATGGGAGAACACATAAATATAAATATTCTACGTCATTCTACACAGCGCTCGCTAGACCGAAAGTAAGCATAGCATAACTAGCTTGTATTATAGGTTCTTAAAGACGAATAAACATACTAATATATCTTTTTGTAAATATATGCATATTATTCATAAAACACCCAGACCAATGCAAATTATACATATACATACATACGCTCACGCCTGTTTCATCCCGGGGTAGGCACAGACAACTGCCCGCCATTTTTTCGCCTTTGATTTGCCTTCATCTGTACATACCTACTTCTCGAGCTTCTTCTACTGCCATGTAACCTTTCATGTCAAATGGCCGATTTAGAGTGCTTTTTTACATATTCATGCATTAAAAATTTTGCACTGGTCGAGAATCGAATTTGCGACCTCTAAATAAGTACCTATACCATGATCGCGGTAATTCCCGTTCTCAAACGCGAGAGTTTAACAGTAAGTACCTTTAACTTGCAAGGGTTTAGATGGCAGTCTAGAATACATCGGCTATGCTTAAAGTTCAGAATAACTCCGCCCTACAGAATACCGCGGCCATAATAACCTCGTGTTGTGTTCCCGGCGGTGAGTAGGGTAGTCAGAGCTCACTGGAGAGTGTTTGTGCTGTCAGTAGGAAGACCAAAGGCTTGTCTTGCATTATCTTCTTGACTGACGGCACAGAAGCTCTCTGCGCTTACAGGGTCGGCAGTGTGAATGACTCACCTGTGATGTTACACACGTTCATAGGCCACGGTAACCACTTTCTGTCAGGTGGGCAGGTGCTTGTCTGCCCACCTAAGTGGTATATAAAAAAATGATTCCAGAGTTAGGCTAAGTTTTCATTCAAAGTTCTATAGTTCTTTTGGCCAAGCGTAGAAACGTATCAGCAGAGACCATTAACAGAAACCATTAAAGAAGAATTGTAAAGGGCTGCTAGACGGTAGTAAAGAATACGGCAGATTATAGAATTAAAATTATCTATTTATTCCTCGGACCAAATATTGATTACAAAGGAGCGAGGGAGCACACGCGATGGCCGTTAATCGAGTACTAAATTCGTTGTTAATAAATTACTGCCAACTAAGGTAAAAATGCTTAGTCGACAGACAGTGTACGGTTGCATCGTACAAGAATATTAGTAACGGAAATTACTAATATTCCATCTAAACGACTAAACCCTTTAACTACGTAATATTCTTGTGTTAGGAGTTGGTTTATCGCTAGTGTTTCATCCAGGATTCGAACCCGGGACCTTTCGATCATAAAGCCGACTTAACCACTACGCTATTTCGAATAGACATTATCTGAATGGTAGTTTTTACCTTCTTTAGTTCCTTCTAGTTTCTTACTGATAAGCAGGGTGCAGACAGATAAATGAAAGATTGGATATATAAAAACGCTTGAGAACTATACTGACACCCCCTATTACGTGGGTCCGAAAATGAAGGGTGAAATATGGTAGTTGACATTAGGAGGCACTTCAGCTTACCCTTTTGTGGATTGACAAGCGTGAAGTACACGCAGCTAAATGGTAATCCTGTTCCAATTGAGCAGTCCGACTGCGGAAGTACCTCCGCCCTACAGAATACCGCGGCCATAATAACCTCGTGTTGTGTTCCCGGCGGTGAGTAGCGTAGCCAGAGCTCACTGGAGAGTTTTTGTGCTGTCAGTGGGAAGACCAAAGGCTATTCCTGCTTTATCTTCTACACTGACGGCACAGAAACTCTCTGTGCTTACAGTCGGCAGCACGAGTGTGACTCTCCTGGTGTTGCACACGTCTAAAAGCCACAGTAACCACTTTGCATCAGGTGGGCTTGTCTGACACCTAACTGGTATAAGAAAATGGTTAACATATTGCAGGGTTGCAATATCTACTAGCTAGACCACTGTTACGATAGGGAATCATTCTTAGTAGGTACTCAGAGAGCACGTTAAGCCGGCGGTCCCGGTTGCCATACGAACATCTATGACAGTCGTTATGGGTAGCTGGAGTCCGACAATGTGATGTTATTATGTACATATTATGTGGGTTGTGGAGGTCAAATAGTAGTCGCTACACGGAAGATATCGAAGTTGTACCGTTCCATAGTTATAATGAAAACCGCGACAACCCTTCGTATAAAATAAATTATTAAAACCAAAATACCCGACTGATGCTTATCATATCGCTTATATTTTATATCATACTTTTTAGTTATGAAATATATATTTGTAATTGTAATTTTTGTACCGCATACATTTTGGCATCAAAAACCCAACATATAGCTTTTGTTCATTATTTTATGTAGCCAAGAATACTTGGGTAATAAATAAATACCTTTCATTTCATAAAATCATTGAAATCCGTACGGTGGTTAATGAGATATAAGGTAATAAAGAATATTACATACAAACATACAAGATACGCGCGAAAAACATAACCCTTTTTGGCAGTCGGATAAAAATCAGATTGAATTCAATAAAAATATCGTGTTTTCCCTCAAAATATACATAACTAATTAGGTTCTTCTTCTTCTTCTTCAAAATGGCCTGTGCAGCAAATCGCCATAACTCACCAATGTCAAGTAAAATGAAATATATAAAATTATTAATGGCGACACGCCAATGTCGAGTGTACCAGAGCCACGTTAGCCACGCCAGTAAATTTGTTTCCGTGTGTCCGCCCCCCACGAGATTCAGGTGGACGATCAGGACGTGTGGTTGGATTTGAGGGGGCAACTAATTAGGTTTTAATTTACCTTTATACTGTCACACGACAGTTTGACAGCGTTCAACATTATATCTATGATTTGTGTTGAACTATTTTAGATTGAATAGTATCTAACAATTATAGTTTTTTAAAGAATATTAGCAACGGAAATTACTAGAATCCCCTTTCTCCAACTAAGCTTAATTTCTTGTGCTAGGAGTGGGTTCACGTCGGTAGTGTAATGGCCAGGATTCGAACCTGAGACCTCTCGATCGTAAGGCCGACTCCTTAACCACTAAGCTACCGACGCTTCTTATGGAAAGATGTTGCGTCCATCTATCCTAATGAGAAAGAAAATACAACTATACGTATGTATGTCTTTACCTTCAGCTAATCATCAGGCGAGGTGTAGTTACGTGGCCTACCTATATAAAAAAGTATATAAAATTAGCGGCATGGTTCCCGGCTTCGCCCGAGAGCAAATTTATAAATAACCTTTCTTGGCAGACCGATAAAGAAACCTAGGTATATGAACTTACCATACATGTTATGGTACATTACATACACGGTACAATAAATACTCTTATCATACATCCTTTCGACGCCTATTTTACCCCTTTAGTAGTGAAATTTCCAAAAATCATTTCATAATGGATGTTTACACTATAAAAAAAGCGCACGCCGTCTGTGGGTCGATGTGCTAGGCGGAAGGTGAGGTTGTATCGTGACATATCCCTTGCACCCCGGCTGACCCAGGGCCATTCCTCTCGGTCTGGCCCTCCCACGCGGTCTCCGACTCGCCCCCGGTATGGGGGGGGGGGGGGGCGCATCGTGCTACGATGCGCGCCGCCGCCGCGGCCTGCTTCTGCTAGGGTCGGTTCAGTGGCTTAGGCGTGAAAGACGGACAAACAAACACACACACATACACTTTCCATTTATAATATGTATGGATACTTGTGAACTAGTCTTGCATCTACTTTGGAGATATTAAAAAGTAACATCGCGGTTTAAAAAAAAAAAAATTGAATTTTTGTCTCTTTGTTTGCCCACGATGGACTCAAAAATGACTGAACGGATTTTGATACTGTTTTATTTGTTTAAAGGTTCTTGGTCAGACCTAAAATTTTACGGTAGTTTGATCGCAATCGGATATGTGACCAAAAGTCATGGAATCCGCTAATAATAAGTCTATATCTATGAACAATAACCATTAAACATAATGATACCCTAAATTGAATCGTTATAACAGTAAAGAATGTCTAACAAAGGAATTACAGAAAAACTATAAGTACCTAACTAGTTTTTAATCATAGTTATCGTTTAATTGTTACAAAAACAGTAATTAATAACAGTTTTTATCTACTCTGATACTATAATACAAAGATTATAAAATTGAAATCAAAACTCTTATGACAAACATTACGCACAGGCCAAAAAAAAAGTTTTATTACGATACAGGTCTTGTATGGACACCTATATCATTAAATAACTTTTTAATTCTAACGATACACCTATATAACCTCCATCTGGACCAAGAAGGTTGAACCTCTACTTTAAAAAAAGAAACCGCCGATTTGGAAGAAAAAAAAAAAAAAACAAACACGCATGCGCAATCGATGTATGGCGCCAATATTTTACGTTTAAATTAAAAAAGGTTTGGTTTTGTTTGTAAAATAAATTAGTTTATGTATTATAGTATGAGAGTAGATAAAGTAGTGTATGACACTGTACATAACTTGGTCTTATAACACTCGTGTGATAATATAAAAAACTCGCCTGCCGGCTCGTTCTTTTAAAACACACTCATGTTATAAGAATCCTTATTATGCAACAGTATCATAAACTACTATTATTAATATTAGGTACTGTATTCGTTCTGAATCGCGAAAGTAAAGTTCTCTGAATTGTATAACATACTTAGCTTTTGCCCGCGGTTCCGTCCGCGTGAATGTCGGTTATCGCTTATCGTTATAAATTGTAGTCTATGTGTATTATAAACGTGAAAATTTGTGAGTATGAATGGATAAATGGATGAATGGGTATTACTGAATGGATTTTAATGAAATTTTACAATAATATAGCTTATACATCAGAATAATACATAGGCTATATATCATCACGCTACTACTAAAGGGAGCGGAGCAGTGATAATTAATGTCAACAAATCCGACCGGCATATACAGAGAAGTGACAATGTAGTTATTTCTGTTGCTAAGCCAGCTGTGTATTGCGCAAGCGTGTCTATTGTAGTCCACTGCTTAACTTTAACCTCTTTCAATGTAGGGAGGCTTTAGCCTACAGTTTCCACGCTGGCCAGACGGGTTGGTACAGGGTTTTATTTCATGTGTTCCTTCTCTCGCAGTGGTATCGTCTGCGTATTTTTCCGTTAGTCGCCTCTTACGACACCCTTCGTATAAGATGGGGTGGTGATACTTGTATTCTTTCTGCGTCACCATCATTCGCATGTATCGAATTAAATATAGATAGAAACATCCAGACCAATGTACATTTGTGGGCATGGCAGTGTCCCAAGAGACGAAACAGCAAAAGCGTAGACAAGCCAAATGACATATTTTGACTAGGGTGCAGTGACGGACTAAAAGACTATTACTTGATGCCCTATGCAATCCATGCCTGTGGGCCCTCTATATGTATGTCAACTAAGATCGGTCTTTATACCTTTGCCGCAAAAACATTAGTTTTTTTGTAAAATAAGATGATGAGATGTAATTTTTTTTTTGAAGTTTTTTGGCTTGGTTACAAGACCTTTAAGCCATGTCTTTATTTAGTTTTGTTTATTCACTTTTCATGACGATGACGATGAGTGATGATTGCCATGACGATGACGATGAGTGATGATTGCCATGACGATGACGATGAGTGATGATTGCCATGACGATGACGATGAGTGATGATTTCTGCTTCAGTAAAGTTGTGGGGACTTTACTGAAAGCTCCCCCAGGAGATTTGGAACGAACACGAAATGACACAATTCACTGTAATATCCCACTTTCCTACACTTGTGTGAATTGTCCAAGACATTATGTCTAAAAATCCACCATTTTTACACATAAAAACTCGAATACACAACAATTTCGGAAAATAAAATAGCACAAGGATGTGCCATTCTGCGTTTTCCCGCCAAAACTCGATGAGATGTAACATACCTACTAAGTGTGACAACAATAAAAAAACCAAAGCATAATTTACTTATATAATGAAATGCGCCTTGCGACTTTTCCTAGCATTGAATTCACGCAAGATGGTATCAAATATTAAGTTGGATTATACCCCAAAGATCTTGTTTAGGCCCTAAAGATAAGATAAAATAACTCTTTATTGTACATCATTAAATTACAATACATACGGATGATATTTGAAAAATGTACAAATGGCGGCCTCATTGCTACAAGCGATCTCTTACAGGCAACCTTTTAACACCATTTATGGTCTAATATACGATTAAAATACCTAAAAATAATAACAAATCAATTAAAATAATTGTCACGCTTTGTCGACAATTGTTAGTTTCACGCTGATTCGTAGCAGGCTGTGATTAATTTTAAGCAGCTGTTAACGCCATTTAAACAGCGATGGTACAAGGTACAAGCGGTTGCGATTTAAAAAAATTGTTTGGGATAAAGAGTCAATGTGGGAAATTTGGTTAACTGACATAAAAATTGGTCAAGTGTAAATCCTGCCGCTATAAAGGCTCCTTTTCACGCTAATTTTTAAAAATATATATTTGCTCCGTCAATTGACTGACTACATAATTCATAATTCTGACTAAGTATAGTTTTAATCAGCTTGAATTACATTATATTGACTATATAAACGGATGTATCTTATGATTAGCTAGGCTTTGATGTCAGATTTTTTTATAGTTTCATAGCATAGCAGACCTGAGTACCTATTTGGTATAAAAAACTTGATGCCTCTATACATTCCCAAGAAAAATAGACGTACAACGAAACCGTAAAAAGACAACTAACAACTACTCGGGTGAAATTGCGATCAGCTGGTTAGAAATTAAAACAAATTAAAAAATAAACATCTTAGAACATGATGATGATATTTACTTCCTACTGAATAATGTAAGAGTCAAAGTGAGTAAATATGTATAACTGGGCCAAGTTATCCAGCTCAGTAAAAACGACTTCGAGAAAGAACTAGCCAGAAGGATCCAACTGGATTGGGCAGCATTAAACTACGTCGAGTCTTCTCTTCTCCACTAGGTCATACATAACATAGGTCTTTGACCAGTCGTCCTAACTGTAATGACTTACGGCCGAAACGTGGACACTGACGGTAGGGCTAGTCCATAAACTAAAAGTTGCGCAGCGGGCTATGGAGCGAGCTATGCTTGGAGTTTCTCTGAGGGATAGAATTCGAAACGAGGACATCCGACGAAGAACCAAAGTTACCGGTATAGCTCGTAGAATTAGCAGGCTGAAGTGACAATGGGCTGGCCACGTGTGTCGAAGGACTTATGGCTGTTGGAACAGACGAGCCCTAGAGTGGAGATCGCGATAATGCAAACCGAAGGTAGGGCTCCCCCTAGCCAGATGGACTGATGACCTGAAAAAGGTGGCTGGGACAAACTGGGTGTGGAAGGCGGCGGATCGGGTGTAGTGGCGCATATTGGGAGAGACCTATGTCCAGCAGTGGACTGCAGTGGGCTAATTGATTGATTTAATAAATAATGATAATATATAGAGGATTTTACGGTCTAAACGCTTATAACTTGAGCCGTGTCTTTAATTTCTATGTTGAATGAACAACTTGTTTAAACTCAAACATTTTAATGTTTGGAATAAATATGTAGGTACTACCTATTAACTATCCATACAATATACTAGCGGTCGCCCGCGGCTCCGCCTGCGTGGATGTTGGTTATCGCGACCAAGCCTAGTCAGTGTCCTTTTTCAAGCAAGTACTTTCTTAATCTATCCATATCATTATGAATAAATTTGGAACGGAATTGTGTCTGTATATTGAAGATATTAAAAAAAAAGACGGGTTGCACTCTGGGAGTGCCGGCAGAAGTGAAAACATTTTCTTTTTTTCTTTCTTCGTTATATACATAGAAAAAGATAAAAAAGAACATACCATACCATACCTATAATATGGCGCTAATCATAGAACCTATCACTTATTTTCTGCTGATTTTCTGTCAGAAGAAATTAATTAATTATGAAAAGAAAAAATAAACACAAATAGCAATAAATTACAGAAAGAAAAAATAATCATAAAAAGTAATAAATTACAAAAAGAAAAAATAATCACAAAAAGTTTCAGAAGGCCAGGTGGTTTGAACCCGATACTATCTGAAACTATAAGGACTTACAGTCGAAGTGCTTACCGTTTAAGCTACGACGCTATCCATGGTAAATTGCAAAATAGATAGTCTTTACCTAATCTTGTATGACGTCAGTCGTCGGTTACGGTGCAAAGGTCAACTAATCCTGACGCTTTCTTAACATTTTACACCCATCCAACGCCGCTAAAGAAGTTTTCACTTCAAAAATAATAAAGTTATGTTAAATTAACGATTTTGAATATGTCTGTTTGTTTGCAATGGACGTAAAAACTATTGAACGGATGTTTAAAATGCGTGAAGTAGTTTTGTTATTTTACAATCACTTATAATTTTTTTTTTAAATGTGTGACTTTCTACACGTTTATCGTCTGTCTACCTCTCCGTCACCAGAGCTAGATAATTGTCATTTTCAAAGATGATGCAGGATTTCTGTCACCGCTATAACAACAAATACTAAAAAAGAACTTGTATTAAAAAGTTAAATGGGGATCCACACAACAGACCTGATTTTAAGAGGGGCTCGATAACGATACGGAAACCTTCACGCGAGTCCAACTAGCGCTTGGCCGGTTTTTTTCTTACATTAAATACAAAAAATAGACAAGGTGCTCTACATGTAAACTAAGGAATACATCATGTGTGTCTTTCACATAAGAATTATAGCACACAGGTTACGTGTAATGACGCGAATAAAAAAAAAACATTGGTTATGTTAATTGAACATATGATGCAAGTGTAGTCGGTCTATGGAAATCATCGATGCAAGATTTTTTTAATATAGGACACTTCAATTTGACTTTACCTCGCCTGGTGGTGAGCTGAAGGCAAAGTCTCAGGAAAGAGGGCCACCATTATATACACGTGCTATGTTAACAATGATGGCACTCAGCTTGAAGGTCTCATCAGATACTTTTTCACGCCTCGCTTAAAGGACCCGGGACTGTAGGAAGAGGGAAACCCGTGAGCTGGCAAGGAATTCCAGGTCTTAATGGTGCGACAAAGGAAAGAGTCACCGAACCGCTTGGTTCTTGAAGAAATGTTCTGCACCGTATGCGGATAACATCTAAGTCCTGCACGTGTTATCTTGTATAGGAAAAAATAGGGTGGGACTAATTGGAATAGCTAATCAGAACATTCACCATGGTAGAGACGGTAAAATACTGCCAAGGAAGCACATCTCTACGCATCTGCAGAGGCTCGAGGGTTCTCGTGACCTCAGGATTTCCGATAATGATCTTCATTATCTTCATATCAGCCACACACAGTCCACTGCTGAACATGGGCCTCTCCTATAGACTTCCAAAACGACCGATCTAAAGCAGCCCACATCCAGCGCTTCCAAAACTTCTGGAATGGCGACCGCGTACGGGCAAACGTGGTGTAGGACGCCCAACGGCCAGGTGCAAGGACGACAGCATCAAGGTCGCCGGGAAGCGCTGGATGATGCAAATAAACCTTAAAATAATCTTGTGGCGACCTTTTATAAACACACATAGATTTAAATTGAAAAAGTTGAATTGGTCTAGGTGGGGATCGAATCCGCGATCTTTGCCTCACAAGGACAATGCTTTGACCACTAAGCTACCAGACCTCGCCCTAACCGATTCAAGTTTCACATTCTATATCTGTCTTTGACGCGACAGTGGAGTGTATTATCCAATATTCTTTCGAACTATCGGAACGAATTTAACTTTTTCAATTTAAATCGATTTCAATATTTATCATGAAAAGTACTTCATAGTTTAATTCAAATAAACACACATGTTAAACAAATGAACTGGGGTAACTAAATGAATAACTAGTGTATCTCGTGCGGGAAATCCCCTCGGATACCCACCCCTTTGGAGCCGAAGGGGGAGGTTTGGTCGGACTCGAGCCGACTAAACCGCACGCCGTCTGTGGGTCGATGTGCTAGGCCGAAGGTGAGGTTGTCTCGTGGCACATCCCTCGCACCCCGGCTGACCCAGGGCCATTCCTCTCGGTATGAGGGGGGGGGGGGGGGGCATCGTCCCACGATGCGCGCCGCCGCCGTGGCCTGCTTCTGCTAGGGTGGTCCTCCAACCGTCACCCTCAGGCCCGCGCTCATGGGGGGCGGAGGTCGGTTTGCGCCCTCCGACGCCCGAGCTGCCTTCGAACGTGGCCAGCGATGTTCACGAGTCTTTCTCGAGTCTTTTTCTGATGTCTCCTTCACCTGCTCGCAGAAGGAGGCGCTGGCCGCCCACGCATCCGCGCAGCTGTCCATCGCCGCGAGCAGGGTGGAGAGCGTGAGCACTCTCATCCCCAGGGCCACCACAAGCTCCCGCCTCGGCGTTTCAAACGCCGGACACTCGGTGAGCGTGTGCAGCCCCGAGTCCACGCTCGCGTCGCAGTGATGGCACTCGGGCGTTGGCTCTATGCCCATCAGATGCAGGTACCGCCCGAAGTCGGTAATGACCTGCGTCTGACGGTACGAGAGGCCACCGTGTGGCCTCTCTAGCCACTCTCCCATGATGGGTCTTATCGCCGCAATTACGGCGTGCCCTGCGCGTGGTTGCTCAAGTCGTAGCTCCCACTCGGTCACCAATAAACTACTTATAATGACCAACACTTAAAATGACCATCACATGAAATGACCAACTCATCAAATTTTCTACATTCAAGCGCCAATCTTCTGAACTCATGAGTTTGCGTCGGCAGTGTATTGACCATGATTCTAATCCGGTACCTCTCAATTGAAAGGCCGATTTTTTAACCACTGTGCTACCGATGCTTTTAATAGGACACTTCTTAAGAAAAATTCCTTTATCAATTTATTCTATTGTTCAATTTCCCGGGTACATTTAGGGACTTTGTATTGCTGCAAAAATCATTTAAAAATAATCCTATATTTTTTTCCTGACCCGGGAATCAAATCCCATGTCATAGGGAGGTACACCATGTAAAGATACAGTTGACTTGAGACCCTTAGACTCATATCTATTTGACGTAAGTCGATATCAAATCCACAATATGCAGTCTTTTAAAAGACCGACCGACACAATTCAAAGCACCTCTGCCGACATACCTCCAACACAACCTTGAAGATACCCTCCAAACATACTTATTAATCCTATATAAACTAAAACAATTACGTCACAAATTTTCGAGAGGGCGGGGCAAGACGTAGGCGTGCCCACGAGGCGTGGCTACTTGGTCATTGACCTATACATATATATACAATTGCACAAATAGATTTATTTATTGTATGTTGGTTCATTTGCAATTCTATGACTCGTAAGCTGGTTGAGAATATAAGATGAGTTTGAAGAATTTTTGCAATTATTCGTGACGTCACAAGCTTGCGATGCGTTGTCATCATCTGAATGCTGGTTAATGGTTAATACTGTTTACTAGACTGGGTTCAGTCGTGTACTTCTACATTCTTGGTTTATCTTGACTTTTATGGGCTTGGCTGTTGTCTGACCAACCAAATCCTAGAGGAAAGCCTGTACTAGAATCCTGTTTGTGCTCCTCCTCTTGCTGGTGGTGTTGGCTTGAGACTGCTATCTTTTTTTTGTGTGGCAATCCCCACGGTTACCCCTTGACAGCCAGCGGGTGGGAATATAGCGGGTGTAAGGGCAACGGTCCCGAAGCCAAAGCCCCTGGTAGTACTACGGGTACTTTTTAGATTTGGTGAAAAAAAAATTTTTTTTTTCAATTTTTCTTTCGTTTTATTAGCATTATTTATTTACCATCGTATTAGTACAGCTCAATGAAACGGCAATTTAATAAACAAACTTTACTACAAAAAAGCACACGCTTGGCGCCATTTGTTTATTCCGGTAGTGATGTTTTGTATGAAATTGTCGTTTCATTGAGCTTTTATTTCCTTTCCTTTGCCTGTGGACTTGAACCCATACAAACCACATGCAATCTAGGGTCTTCAGATTGGATGTAAGATTGCCTAAATCATGGTAACTCTCTCACCCCGGCCAAACCAGAGCTACATTCAGTTTAGAGAGAGTCCCCTTGTCCCCGGAAAGCGGGGTGAGCCTGCATCCTAAGGATTACAACGACGGTCCTACTGGAGACTGGAGAGTTTTTGTGCTGTCAGTGGGAAGACCAGAGGTTATTCCTGCTTTATCTTCTACACCGACGGCACAGAAACTCTCTGTGTTTGTCGGCAGCACGAGTGTGACTCCCCTGGCGTTGCACACGTCCATAAATACTTTCCATCAGGTGGGCAGTGTGTTTGTTTGCCACCAGTGGTATAAAAAAATGTATTTCAAAAAAGTTTTAGAGTACATTACCATACTGAGGCCCACCTTTGTAACATTCTTGGGTCCGTAATGGAGACCCTCTTACTTGAGGTTTTCAGCTCACCATCAGACAAGGTGTAGTCATTTTAACGAGTTCAATATAAAAGAGAACCACTCACCCATTTATTATTAGATTTATTACCAATTTCTTATGTTAATTACTGCTATAGTCAGATGTCCAGATCAGAAATTACGTGGCGTTTATTTGTTATGTTAAGACAGAATGCCATTGCCATTTGTAACAATCTGTATGCGTTTTTTTAACATGTTTTATTTAAAAATTCAGTTTATTAATATTTTTCTGTTTAGAAAATCGTTTTGAAGACTTAAAACCGAAATCGAACCACAAGTAGTTAGCTTAGTGTATTAATTAAGTACGTGTTTTGACTAATAGCCCCTAAAAGATTGATTACTAGGAGGTAATACACGACTGTATTTCCGTCCAATTGAGCAGCCCGACTGGGGAAGTACCTCCGCCCTACAGAATACCTCGGCCATAATAACCTCGTGTTGTGTTCCCGGCGGTGTGTTGGGTAGTCAGCGCTCACTGGAGAGTTTTTGTGCTGTCAGTGGGAAGACCTAAGGCTTGTCTTGCATTATCTTCTACACTGACGGCGCAAGTTTCTGCTGGGACAACGATTTCTTTGCTTAAACTAAACTAAAATACGGGGTTCTTCAAAGGTATTATAGGGTCGGCAGCTGAAGAGTGTGTTGCCATTTTTTGTAGTGAGGGAATTCCCTCGGAAACCGCATGCCGTCTAACCCCTAGTGTTACACACGTCCGCAGGCCACGATGACCACTGTCCATCAGGTGGGCCGTGTACCTGCTTACAAAATTGTTGACTAAAGATTTTTTTATTATTATTCTTGACAGAAATGAATACAATACTATAATTTTTGATATGTTATTGTTATAATCAATTTAATCAGATATAATATAAAATACACAATACAAAATACTATTTATAGTCAAGTCCATAAATTAAAAATTAATCAAATAACCCGCCCCTGACCGTTCCCGGCGCAAAAGTACCCATCACACTCGCCGCGTTGCCACGCTGGATTGCGATGGCTAGCCTCTGCATCAGGAACGCTCCGGAGCGGGAGTCACCAGTTGCCTCTATGAGCCTCTTTCCGACTTATAATTTAATAATAAATTAATTTTTCGTTTAATAATAAATATATATATAAGTATATATATATATATATATATATATATGTATATATATATATATATATATGTATATATATATATATATATATATATATATTTATCCCGCAAACAATTGGCCGTCCACTGAAGGCGAAAGTGCATTTAAACTGGCGTCAATCTGCTTTTGGCGTCCATATACCGGACGCCACTTTGTTATCCGGTGGCACTTAAGTCCTATTGATCCTAGCTAGCTGTAGTACAAAAATCGACGGAAGTCAAAATTCGCTTTAAATGGTTGCAATAAAATATTGAAAACTTCCCGAAGAAATCACCGCGCAGGTGAGGCGCTGCTGCAGTGCGTATATCCACACTGTATATCTAGAGGAATTCCTGACTACGGATTCGCGTATTTGGCGTCCACAATTGCGACGTTGCCAACTCGCACCTACCGCAATCAAAACAATATAATCAACATCCAATTATTTTAGTATAACAGTCGCGCAAACGTTAGAACATTTTATTCATGATTAATTACCTGAGACGGTGTTGGGTCATAAATTCATACTTATACTCATACTACTCATACTCATTTATGTATAATATAGAATATTACATGTCAGTATAATAATAATGGGACTTTATGCATTTATAGGAGAAGGAAGAAGAAGTGATATTAGATTCATGTATACGGACGTATGCGTCAAACCGACATCCATATATATGTCTCGTAGCTTTAAGGCTATATACGGACGTCCGTTGACGGTATATACCTACTATTCATGCCTCCCCATATTCGACGTCCGATTAATTTACTAAAGTAGTGCCATAGATTCATGTACACGGACGTCAAATATCGTACAGTATGAAAAGTATACGTCAAACCGACATCCGTATATGCATCGCGTAGCCCTGAAGCTATATGCGGACGCCAGTTGACGGTATATACCTACTATTCATGCCACCCCATATTCGATGTCCGATTAATTTTCTAAAATAGTGCTATAAATTCATGTATACGGGCATCAAATATCGTACGATATGAAAAGTATGCGTCAAACCGACATCTGTATATGTGTCGCGTAGCTCTGAAGCTATATACGGACGTCAGTTGACGGTACAGACTTTTCATGCCGCCCCATATTCAACGTCCAATTATTTTTGTAAAGTAGTGCTATAGATTCATATATACGGACGTCAAATATCGTACAGTATGAAAACCGTAATACATAAATAAATAAATAAAAACAGCGTCCAACAGACCTAGCCCGTCTCGAGGCCTTTTCAAGTCCCATGGTCACGGGTAAGACTCAACCCGTGACCATGGGACTTGAAAAGGCCTCGAGACGCCGGGTTAAAGTTTGAAATAATACACGCGATTAAATCGATTAAAATAGTTTTATTTCAAATCATAAATAATTTTATTTGCTACCAAGTACTTAAGCCTAAGAGGAGAACAAACGGACAAACCGCGGACGGCCGCGGGTCTGCCGGACATATGAAAGCATTTTCGTCCAAGTCCAATCTTAATACACAGACCTTCGTTAGCGCTCGGTAGATGGTCATGGGCAAAAGTTGCTGTTTCTAATATAGCGAAGAGTGAAAAGTTTCGGGTTCTTAAAATATTAAGAAATATGTGGATTATTCCATTTTTTGGTGTAAGTACCATTTAAATAGCGTTTTTTAGTAGGTCAAACACAGCTTGATCGGGTCACTCCTGCGGGGCTGGTTGATACTAAGTAGCTAGTGGCGTACCTTAGATACGTAGTCAAAGATACGCTCAGCAGTGGGCGATTACAGGGTGAGAATAATCTATCAGAAATATCTAGTCAATAATACTCTTTGAATCTAATCAAATTAAGCTTAGAAATACTCGTATATAACACTAAAAGACAACCCACTACATCCTCAGCAACATGCGTACAGGAAAGGTAGATCAACAGAGTCCGCACTGCACATGGTAGTGCATAAGATAGAATCGGCTATCACAAATCAAGCCTCAACACTAGTTACTTTCATAGACATAGAAGAGGCTTTCGACAAGACGGTACACAGCAGCATTAACGAAGCCTTGCGAAGGCGTAGGGTAGAACCAACCATATGGGACTGGATCACTCAGCTAATAAGCAAAAGAGCGGTCCAGATAGTGATCACTACCACAAGAGCAAAGGTAGTCAAAGGGTGCCCAAAAGGAGGCGTCCTATCGCCACTTTTATGGAATATAGTAGTAGACAGCCTCCTAAAGAGACTAAATGAGAGAGGATGCACCATCATCGGGTACGCGAATGATCTTGCAATACTGATAAGCGGAACGGCTGAGGATGTGCTATGCAAAATCATGCGCTCAGCCCTTCAGATTGTGGAAGAATGGTGCGAAGAACACCGAATATCAGTAAACCCGAAAAAAACAGAACTTGTCCTTTTCACCAACAAAAGAAAGTTACCAGAACTACAACTACCAAAACTATTTAACACCAAACTAGCTCTAACAACTCAAGTTAAATATCTGGGCATCATACTTGATAATAAGTTGAATTGGGCTAGCCACATAAATGCTAAGATGAAAAAGGCCTGTATAACTTTCTGGCAATGCAGAAGACTCGTTGGTAAGAACTATGGTCTTAACACAAAGATAACACTTTGGCTGTATACGGCAATTATCAGACCTTCCCTAACCTATGGATCAGTTGTATGGTGGCCCAGAACAGAACTGATCACTGTGAAAGAAAAGCTCCAGAGTTTACAACGCCTAGCGAGTACAGCAGCCACTGGATGCATGAGAACCACCCCATCAATCGCACTAGAGCACTTCCTAAACCTGAGACCGCTGCATCTAATCATACAGGAGGAGGCCAAGGCAGCAGCCTTAAGACTGAAAAATAATGGGCTTTGGAAAGAGAATACTGGAACAAAGCATTCAAAGATTCTACAGGGAATCCTAAAGAAGATACCACTTCTCGAGGCTCCCATAGACACAATACCATGTCACCACGTCTTCGAAAGGAAGTATCATATCCAACTTTCTGAAGAAAAAAGAGATAACTCTGGCGTCAAAGAAGTTAGAATATACACAGACGGCTCCAAAACCACACATGGTGCCGGAGCAGGCGTCTTCTCGAATGACTTAAATATCAAAATAACAACCACCTTGGACAAGCTAAGCATAATATTTCAAACCGAATGTATTGGCATAACGAGAGCGGCGGAGACGATTGCCGCCAGAGATGTCAGAGATCTAGATGTAAAGATCATCTCAGACAGTGCATCCGTACTCCAAGCTCTCTAAAGTAACACCATAACCTCTGTCCTCATATTGGAATGTCATAACACACTCCAATCCATTGCAAACACAAAAAGGGTCACGCTGCAATGGATCAAGGGACACAGCAACTCCCTCGGCAACGACGCAGCCGATGAATTGGCCAAGAGAGGATCAGGGTCGACAGTATATGGACCGGAACCAATACTACCCATACCTCAAGCACAGGTCAAAACTTGGCTACGAAAAAGTACAGAAGAAACCCATCTGACAGAATGGACAAACACTGAAGGATGCAGACAAACAAAAAATGCAGTTCCGGTAGTATCAAAAACGTCTAGCCGAAACCTCATTAGGCTAAGAAGGGACCAAATCCGCAAGGTCACCGGCCTCTTGACCGGTCACTGTCCCCTAAACAAGCATCTGTTTACAATAGGTGTGACGGACAGCCCCCTATGCAGAAGCTGCATGGGGGCAGAAGAAATGCCACGGCATGTGCTTACAGAGTGCACGAGCGTGGCCGCACAACGGGCGAAATTCCTCCAGTCACCAGCGTCACTCTGGGAAGCATGTGGAAACCTGAAAAGGCTGCTGGCTTTTTGGGAGGATCTGGGTTGGTTGGAATGAGAGGTAAGATGGTACGCACAATGGCCCAATCAAGAGGCTAAGTGCGGAACAGCCCAGGTAAACTAACTAACTAACCCGTATGTAAACTCATGCTAATATTAAAGTTTTTTCGTACGATGAGAAAGAAAGACTGCTTCCACAGCAGTAGTAAGATGTTAGGTACTACTGCTGTGGAATCAGTCGTTCTTTCTATAAATACAAAAATGAGAATAGCTCAAATAAGACAGCGGTCAACCGAGAAATCATAAAAAAATATCATTCACAATAGACAATTCATTTTGCGGGACTCCGTGAAAGAAAGAGATAAGTATGAATAAACGATTCACAAGCTGGCAACGTCGCACTTTTAAATCCCAACCGTCTGATTTGGACGTGAAAATGTCCGCGCAATATATAAATAATATTGATATACGTCGGAGGTCACTAAAGCTTCACTATTGTATGGGGTCCAAAAATGTTTGGGCCTAACTGCAAAATGAATATTGCCGCAAGTAAAAAAGCAAGAAAATTAAGTATCTTATGGAGTAGGAAATCAAAAAACTAAGCAATATTCGTCGACAGATGATGAAAAATGTAAGCAGAACTAGTGGACGTCCTAATGATGCACCACATACCTGACGCCAAATGAGTTACTGGATGTATATATATATATATATATATATATATGTATATATATATATATATATATATTTAACATATATATATATATATATATATATATATATATATATATATATTTTATATATATATGATATATATATATTATTATTAGATTATTATTATTAGATCAATTTAATTGGATTTTTTTCATGTTGCAGATGGTGCCCACAAGATAAAACCACACAAAAATAATATAAATACTTGGTCTAATTATATTTATTTTGAATAATTATAATGTACCTAGTGCAATAATTATTTAATTAATAACATCTGATTATAAATCATTTATTTAAAATAAAACGGGTTCAATTTAATTGACAACGGTGCTTTTAATTGTTTTTAAAATATTATATTTTTTATTTAAGTCTTCCTCATATACTTTTTTAATAGTATTAGGTAAACAAAATACTGATCAAGTATAAATAAAATTATTTATAATTAAATCCTGATATAAAATCAAAGCTTGTAAATATAAAAAAACGACTGTGAAGTGTTCATAAATGTGTAAGTGTTATTGACAAAAAAAAACAGTGAACTAAAATGTGCATTAAACGAATAAGTGTCGAACACAAATACATAGTGACTTTAACTTTATGAAAAATTAAAAAAAAAAAACATTCTTTTCTAAAATAATAATGAACACACCCCCAAAAACATAACTCTCTGAAGGTGCAAAACATAACAGACTTTATGTTGAACACGATAGGTGAAAATGAGTATATGAGTGACTATCGGGACCAGAATTGCACAATGTACACCACGTGGTACAGTCGGGGGGACAGTGGGGTACATCACCACCAAATGGGGCAGTTGTACCATCATGGACCCCCTATGATTAAGACCGAAGCTGGGGTCAACAACGACTGTATGATGGCAGTAGACTATGCTCCTCCGATTAAGGTAAGATTTAATTTTTAATTATTTGAAATGCGACAGTGATGAATACCTAGACTAAAAGAATAACATGGGCGGAACGCAAAGACAAGAGTGTGAATAAATATACATGGACATAAATTATTCTTCAAATTGTTTGTCTAATATACATACTAGTAATAGGTTACATCTAAAACAATTAGCAGGTAGGTAATCAATCACAAACATTGTATTTAATAGCATTTGACAACAAATGGACGTCAATTTTAATGACCAGGTTTTTCTATAGGTATAGATAGTGCTACAGTTTCATAGCAACTATTATTTTTATTTATTAGTATTTAGGTAAGTTCTCGACATCATCGACGTCGAACAAGAGAAGACTTTACATTTACTACCCGGTGGTACTCGAACTGGCAACCTTTCCCTTACAGGGAGACTGCTCTGACCACTGAGCTACCAGACCACGCCCGAACTAATCCAAATTTTTCCTATCCGTCTTTGCGGCAACGATGGATTAAAAATTTTGTAGGTATGCAAAATACTTAAAAAAATCATTCAAATATTTTTTATTATTAAAGTTATATTTTCTGTAAGAATTTTTTTTACCACTAAGGTGGCAGACACGCACATGGCCCACCTGATGGAAAGTGGTACCATGGCCTATGGACGTGTGCAACACCAGGGGAGTCACACTCGCGCTGCCGACCCCGTAATCACAGAGAGTTTCTGTGCCGTCAGTGTAGATAAAGCAGGAATAGGCTTTGATCTTCCCACTTACTGCACAAAAACTCTCCAGTGTGTAGATAATCACTAATTGCTTCTAGTTAGAATGTTTGTGACAATTTTCGTAGCGATATTTGGCTCTGTGTTCGATTCTTTGCATTGTCCAAAAGTCAAAGTCAAAGTCTCGGCTCGACAAATGTAAAAACGGAAAATGCGGAGCATTGTCTATTCCGAGCATGTTCCTTGGAAACGTAGATTAGGTTATTACCTAGATTAGGAAATAACTTAATTTATGTTTCCACTCATTGCTCAGTTCTCAAGCTTATCAACAAAATACATACATATACTCATGTCTGTAAATCCCCGAAGGGGTCGGCAGAGGTGTATTAACACCCACATTTCACCACCTTTAGATTTTCGGTCCCACGTAATAGTGGGTGAGCCTATTGCAGTCTAGCAGGCACTTGGTCCTGGGCTGTTTATAAACTGGCGGATTTATATTACCTGTCGTATAACTGTTAGTTATGTACCAAACAGAATGTAGTATAGACCTTTTCATCCTATAAAGAAACTTTTGCCAAAGTCTCTGCTGGGACAACAATTTCTTTATAAGTCTTCAGGCTTTCACGGCCGGCGTTGCATGTAGAATATACTACTTCCGGGCTGTTTGGCCGTGGTCTATGTGAAACTTGCGTTCCAGAAGTTTTGTCGATCACTGCGGTCGACATCTTAGGCACGCCGACCGTGCCTATAAATACGCCAGTGATTCAAGACTTCGCATCAGTCGTAACTCAGCCGCCGACGAGGCTTAGTCTTCGAAGTCGTCGTCGCCCGAACCTGCGCCACTGAAGATGTCGACCGCAGTGATCGACGCAACGTCTGGAACGCAAGTTTCACATAGAACACGGTCAAACAGCTCGGAAGCAGTATATTCTACAAACGATTTCTTTGTTTAAACTAAACTAAAATACGAGCTTCTGCAAGAGTGTTACACAGTCGGCAGCTGAAGTGTGATGACATTTTTAATAATGAAGAAATTCCCTCGGATTCTGCGCGCCCCTAATGTTGCCCACATCTGCAGGGCACGATCATTAACTGTCGGATAGAGACCAGCCCTATCCCTTAGTCGACTTTTACAACAACCATAGGAAGAACTGAGATGGTCCTACAGCTTAGCATGAATAATGGCCGCTGATCAACCCCGGTTGCCATACGAAAATCTCTGGTAGTCGTTACGGGCAGTTGGAGCTCTAAAAAGTCCAAGAACTGGTCTAGCTGCAAGACTTCGATGTTTCCTTTGGGTTATGGAGGTCATATAGCAGTCTCTACACAGAAAATATCGAAGTTACTTCTTACACGCTCAAGCTGTGAAATGAACTCCCTGCTGTGGTTTTCCCAAGCGACTACAATATGAGGTTCTTCAAATAGGGCATTAGAAGGTTTCTTCAGGGTCGGCAGCGCGAGTGTGACGCCGCTGGTCTTGCACGCGTCCATGAGCCGCGGTAGCCGATTTACATCGGGTGGGCCGTATGCTTGTCTGCCATCTGAGTAGTATAAAAAAATCCGCAGTTACACTGGTAAAGCGGACCCCAGGCGCCAAGCTGAAAGCTTTCGATGTGACTGGATCAAACGCTAAGATGAAGAAGATCAATGCATGTTGTGCTCGATTAAAATACGTAATTTACGATCATCTAACATAATGAATGACACTATAATTATTATCATCTGTGCGCAATTATTAATCACACGTCTATAAAATATTATTATACATTTTACGATAGACGGAAATACCTATTCGATGTAATGACGCATCTCAGAGTCAATGTTGAATCGCATTACAAAACTATTGCGCGCAGTCTTGGGATCTTGTTTTTAATCCCATTTTAGGGGTATACCGCCGTTTGCCCGAATTCTATTTGACCGAATATCATTTGCTATAATAGTCAACAGCCATAATATTATATGACGGAATATTCATTTGCCCGAAAGTATGTCATTTTCGGGCAAATGAAATTCGGGCAAATGAAATTCGGGAATATGATGATTATGGCATATAATTTTCGGGTAAACAATAGACAACCCATTTTAGGATATACTACACAGCACTGTCACTAGGCATTACATTGTAATATAGGTCAGGTAGAGGACGGAGAAAGAATACAAGTATCATCACCCCATCTCATTCGAAAGGGTGTCGTAAGGGGCGACTAACGGAAAAATACGCAGACGATATCACTGCGAGAGAAGGAACCCTCGAAATACTACCGTGGAAGCGGTTGGCCAAAGGCTCACAACATTGGAAGAGGCAGCATATCCAGCTGTGGATTGTGTTGTGATAGACTAATTGGTTGAAATGAGTGGAATAACAGTGTCCATGGAATAAACATACAAAGTTGTCAGAAAAAAAACAGTGGCACGTGGCCGACAGAAGTAAAAATTTGGCAAATTATATAGATACTTACTTATAAGCAGAAGTGAGATATGAGGTGTCACAATCTAACACAAAAGATGTCGGTAACGACGGCGTCGCAAAATGAAATAAAATAATATTAATTGCAAGGAAAATGCATAATTTTGCAATCAAGTATTTCTGCCCAAATACCTATTGCAAAGGCTTTTTCTCATCTTAAAAAATATGTGGACGAAAAATTCCACACGCATTTAAATATGTCCTTATGATACCTGTTTTTTTTATTAAAAATAAAAAATCCGACTGATGCTAAAAGATCGAAACAAGCTTTATAGCAGGCGGACCCATTTGCAAATCTTAAACCAGATGAAAATTAATGGGTACCGCCTGCTATAAAGCTTGTTTCGATCTTTTTAGCATCAGTCGGGTTTTTTTATATTTAATAATTTATTGTAGTTGTATCTATATATACACGACTACTCGCAAACTAAAATCCATCGAGCCGTTTAGACTGCAGAGCGTGCCAAACAATTATACATACATACATACTCTCGAAAAACATAACCCTCGTTCTAGCGCAGTCGGGTAGATATCATTGTCTTCCAAGAAATCATTAGACTTCTTTAGAATGATCTGAGTGTGTCGTGTCGTGGCCGTCACGCATTAAAACTGTTTTATACCTCGAGACATATATCCTGGATCTAAATTGTGTTCAAAATGGCACTATACGGATACACGCAGTACTCGTTACATGAGTATCTTTTGAGGATATACTTCGGCGGGGGATGAACTCAAAGTCACCATGTATATGGTGTGTGGATTGTTATTACATAACAATCCGCACACCTTTTTTTACGTGCGGGAAATCCACACCTATACCCCCTCTTCGGAGCCGAAGGGGGAGGTTATGTCGTACTCGAACCGACTAAACCGCTCGCCCTCTGTGGATCGATGTGCTAGGCCGAAGGTGAGGTTGTCTCGTGACATATCCCTCGCACCCCGGCTGACCCAGGGCACCCCGGCTGACCCAGACTATCCGCACACCATGGTCTCGTTTGTGTCGCGACATAGGTCCGAGATATGTGTCCGGAAGTATACATACTGTTTGACGAGCCGTGCTGGCAATTTTAATGCTTAGAATATTTCACATGATTTGCCTGCTGTTTCATTAGGAGGCAATTAATAATGTACCTATATTTTTTTTATTCGTTAAGGCCAAATTGTGAAGCAATTTGTGGAGCAATTAAAACATTTTAGACTATTTGAATGACAAAAATGCTTGGGATTAAGTCGCTCTAAGTCAACACAGGAAAATTATTGTACCTACAAGATGATATTTTTTTCTAAAAAGGATTTCTACTGAGTTTTCCGGCAGTGTTTCTCAGTAGTTGCCATGTCACGCACTGCACGGTAGGGAATGAAAGAAAATATAATGACAGTTCCAAACAAATTTATTGATTAATTTGTATGGAATAAATGATTATTTGAATAAGAATTGGAATTTTAGGAATATTATCAACCGAAATCAATAGTAGGTAATCTCACTTGTTATCCCCCCTTCCGGCAAGAGTTCACAAGTGCAACATGGGTTGACACCTTACCCTACCCTAGGTCACCAAGGAAGCGAGGGATATGTATTTTTTTATACCACTTAGGTGGCAGACAAGCACACGGCCCAGCTGATGGAAAGTGGTTTTTTTTTAATAGACCCATGGTAAGCATAGCTTAACTAGCTTGTGTTATGGAATTTAGAATGCGGATAAACCTATTTAGATACGTTTTTTTAATGTTACGTAAATACATACATATTATACATAGAAACACCCAGACCAATACAAATATACATATTCACGCATACTAATATTTGCACGGAGCGGGGATCGAACCCGCGCCTCCTGCGTAGCGGCCACGCCACGGAGGCTGTTGCCGATGCCTATGGACGTATGAAATACCAGGGGCGTTACACTCGCGCTGCCGACCCTAATGTCTTAGGCAATACAACACCCTGGGATCTGGAGACCTGTGACGGCGTGCGGTTTTAGTCGTGTCGAGTCCGATATAATCGCCCCCGCCTTGGTATCCGTTATTCTTATCTCAAATATGAATCAACCTATTGACATTTCTAAGATTTCTAACAACTATCGTGAGCCATTTTTCATTAGAAATTCGATAAATTTACTACGGCTGTACTCACATCACTCGTCAGGATGCGCCCGACTAGTTTCGGACCCGACCGGAGTCCTTAATCATGATTAAGGACTCCGGTCGGGTCCGAAACTAGCAACAATCACAAAATATCCAAAAGTTTTAACATTTCTCTTTTTTGATTAAAATAGGAAAAGTTTGAATAGGTCTAGGCGGGGTTTGAATCCGCGATCTTTGCCTTACAGGGGCAATGCTTTGATCATTAAGCTACCATCTGGATTGGTTCGGGCGACGTCTGGTAGCTTAGTGGGACCGAAAATCATATTTGTCGACCAGTGGGTGATAATACACCTCTACTTACCCCTAGTAGAATACAAGCATGTACTCAGCTCGGCATATTTGAATTTACGCACAAATAAAAATTGTTTAAAACCATCCACTGCTTCGCGCGTGTGCCCGCGGGTGCCTATATCATGCATATGCATAGTATGGAGCTGATTTCGTGCAGTAGACGGCCTATTACGATTTGTTAGAATTTTAACATTTAAAATGGTAAAAGAATAGTATCTAAAAGTTCCGTCGGTTTTTTTTTATAATCTACCAAATCTATAATAGTACCTAAGCGATTTGACTGTTAAATGTTATGACGTCACAAATAAATATTTCATACAAGTTATAACTTATAACTTACCATAATGTAACATAAACTCACGCCTTTATCCCCGAAGGGGTAGGCAGAGGTGCTAGCACCCACATTTCGCCGGTTTATGTTTAGGTCCCAATGTAATAGGTGGCGAGCCTATTGCCATTAACTGGGCACTTATAAACCTGCGATAAATACACACACAAAATTTCAAAAAGCATCGAAAAGTCATTGGTGTGTGCCATGGAAAACCTGGGATCGAACCCGAGACCTCGTCTCAGCAGTCCATTACCCATACCACTACCGTTTTGACATTTAGTAAAAAGTGATTAATTTGACTAGTCAGTCATATACCCAATTGCATTACAACATACATACAAACATATAATCACGCCTTTATCCGCGGAGGGTTAGGCGGAGATGAATTAACATCCACATTTCACCAATCTGTATTCTGTCCCACGTAATAGGGGGTGAGCCTATTACCGTATTCCGGGCACTACTGTTGACTCGAGCCATGCATCTGAGGCAGAGTCTGGGCGTACAACTGTCTGATGTTAAAGTTACTCAGCCATATCCCTTAGTCGCCTTGTACGATACCACATGGGAAGAGAAGGGGTGGCCCAAATTCTACTCTGCCGGGAACCACGCGGCTAACAATGGGACATGGATGCATATATTCGCAAAATTACCAAATCCCTAAAATTAGGCATCTATAGTTGCAACACAAATACGCACCCATCACGAAATATGCTGTTATAAGGTAGTTATCACGAAATTGAATGCGCTAAAAAACTTCTATTGTGGTGTTACAATTTGAAAAAAATACAATTTACCGCTAAATTGTTGGTAAAAAAGCACTAACGCGGGTGATTGACGGACAACGTACGACTGAAACAGGTCTAGAAGCATGAAATTCATTAAATAGCGTAGGTATAGAATAGGTTATTAATAATAGTGGTACTGTAATTGCTGTGCTTGAGGTTGCAGGTTTGATTTTCAGGACTGTTTTTTTTTAGCTTTTTGTTTGGAAAACTTTGGCAAGAAACTCAGCAGGGCTTTTGTCATTTTTGTGGTCTATTTACAGAAATGTTCATTAAACCTAATTACAATGTTTTGTTTGAGTAGAGCAAACAATTTTTTTGTCATCTAAATTTTATTATAGCTCTCTTGGCAAAGTTAGACAAAGAGATACGAAAAATTTGACGTAAGTTTTATTTTAAATGCAATGGTTAATTACAAGTGTAGTAAAGCAAGTTATTTAGGTTTTGGGCAAACTTTTTAATTTAAAAATGATTTTCCTTGAAATAAATTCTGAAGCAACAAAAAGTTTTTGCTTCAGAATTTAATCTACATCTACACTACTATTATAAATAGGAATAATTTTTATTTTTGTGTGTATGTTTGTAATGAAATTAAAAAACTACTGTGCCGATTTCAAAAATTCTTCATTCATTACTTCTTTGGAAAGCTACATTCAACCTGAGTAACATAGGCTATATTGGATTTCCGCCCGTGCGAAGCCGGGGCGGATCGCTAGTTTTAAAGACAATGATTAATTACAAGTTTAGTAATGCAAGTTATTTCGATTTTTGGAAATCTTTTCATTTGTTATTCAGAAATTGCAAAAATGGTTTTCCTTGAAATAAATTCGGATGCAATAAAAAGTTATTGCGTCAGAATTAATTGAATATAAAATCACAAATCACATAGGATTACTACAATGACTATACCGGAAATAGTCAACAAACCATCCTGTTGGTCTAAGTCACGCCAAGCTTAAGAAAGGAGATGAACCCTGAGCTCCAAGACTTCCCTGAGCTTCTAGCCCAGAATGCAACCAGCACCCACGAGAAGATCATTATGATAAGTACATTACTCGGCGATCTTAGCATAATTTTTTCAATTTACTTAGCGCAAATAATCATTAATTCTTTATACATTTTTGCCTCTATCATCAAAAAATCTCATGTCATTTTCCCTGCTCAAAAATATCATCACGTCCCCAAACACCATATACTAATATTTAAGCACCTAAACACTTCAAACGTGAGGTCAAACAGTACCAACCCATTCAATTTTCAAAAGCAGAAAAACATCACCACGGACCCATTCACATCGCACCATCCATGAATGGCTACAGGTGCTCAAAATCAAACAGCAAACCAGCCGATTACCCATGGCTTGGAAACGTGACGGTATTTTTTAGACCACAGCATCTTCAACCGATAGGAAGTTGGAAAAAAGTAGGTATCACCCGTTGCCGTACCACGGAGAATCGTGGTCGATCGTGCGTATCGCTTTTAGAATAACATAAGCAACCTGCTTCTTCGACTTCTTGTGGTCGTTTTTGTGGTCGATAATGGCACGGGCGGTGTCAGGGACCTTAGGTTGTTTTGTTCGGTCGGAATTGGTGGTAAAGCAAACAATCGAGGCGGTTCAGGAATCCGTTTTAGAAGGCTGATTAGAAACTGTCCAGTCGGTTTGAACTTTTATTTTTGGAGCGCTTTATATTACTAATATAATGTAATTGAAATGTTTTATGCGGCGACGATTGTAAAAAATTAAAAGAGCGTTGAGGCTTGTTAGTGAGTAGTTAATGTCAGCAAACTCTCGCATATTTTAAACAACACGTCATACATAATAGCGACGTCATTATATCGGAAATGTCTCAGTGTCGTCTTAACTTCGTAATTTGGAATGTAGGGTCGCTTATTGTTTTTGATGAGTATGTCAACTTTTTGGGAACTACAGCTGTCTGACCTCCTATCGCCGATACCCTAGAAACACACACACATACACACACACACACGTGCGCACGCACACTGATTGCTTATGTTTACATAGAGCTTTGTGGTTTTTGCACATTTTGGATTATGTAATTAATTTATACAAATTACGAATTCGCACAAATTGTCAACATTGTAAAGTTAAACACAAATTGTAAAGTTGAATGTCTAGCTACATGTTCGCGGCCGGGGTGATCAAATTTAATTGTACCTTGTGCGGAGCCCTACCCAGGCAGCTCTTCCGTGGTCTGCAGACACCTACCAGCCTCAGGTGGGGACGCAGGCGACTGTGACACTGTTTAAATTACTTCAGTCACCAACGCTTACCTCTTACTTCCAGTAGGTAAAAACAAATTGTATCTGTGATTTATATATTTTGTGAAAGTTATGTCAATAAATTATCATTATCAAATATTGTTAGGACTTTGTACACCATGCTACCCAAATATGGATTCTATCTCCTTTCTTCATCCATAGATTGTCTGTATAAGATTGCCACTGTACGATAAGGCCTCCTACTGTCTATACCTGCAATGTACCTACTAATAATAACTGTTTTGTCCTTTGTTTACTTCGTAAAATGGTTGCTCATATAAGCAGAATCACGACAAGTCATTAACTGTTTCTAATTTCGTATCTATAAATAACGCCGCATGATAAAATATTATCCAAATACGTTTCCAATAAAGTGGCCTTATTAGAGCGTTTTCACACTCATCCGATATCCGATATCGGTGTCGGACTCCGATAGCCGACATCTGATAGCCGGCACCTTGTGCTGTTGCACATTTATCCGATAAAATTGGCCCGATACGGCTATTTGCTCGAAAGCGTAGATGCTAGGGATGAAAAAAAAAGAAAAAAATAGTGCAAGCTATTTTCGACCTTATTGACATTACATGCTATCGAGTTTTTTTTCTTATATTCGTGATCAGCGTCATCAATTAACGCGAAAAGAAACGTAAGTAAGAAAATGTCATTAAGGTCGAAAATTGCTTGCATTCGCTGTTTTAGTCTTATTGTGATCCGATATCGGGGCAACACAGTGCTGTTGGCTCCGATACCCGATATCGGGCCGGACTATGTGAAAGACAGACGCATATCTCATACATTTGACTTCCTCCGATATCGGATGTCGGATATCGGATATCGGATGAGTGTGAAAACGCTCTTAGACCTACTGTACCAGAACCTTGTCACTCTGCACAGAACCTCGTCACTTTTGTAAGGTATTTTATGGTTCGATTGCGGGTGTCGTGCTTAAATAAAATATTTTTCTTTCTTTCTTTCTAATTATCTCTTCCAAATCCATCTTTACAGGTTTGCTCTAGTCTAGTTGTCAAAGAATTATTCCCCATGGAAGTCATCTTCACGTCACGTACTTAAAAAGCTGGTGGCATTGCCCCGTTGGATGGCAATGCCAATTTCTTTGTGTAAAACAGAAGCCAGACCTGTGGTCACGCGAAGTATCGGCCAGTCGCATTGCAATTGTTATGGCGCGTGTTAGCAATCAATATTTATATTGCGATAAAATATAACAATCATGTTCTACTGCGGCCGATCAGTGCAAATATTTGTATTGATGAATATGTCTATTTGCATTTGTCCATGTCTGTCCCGGTTGCCATACAAACATCTATGGCAGTCGTTACGGGTAAAATGGACCCTTAAAAATCCGACTAATATAATTACACTAATTATTAGTTGTGGAGGTCAGATAGTAGTCGCTTTGCGAAAGATATCGGAATTCAGCCAAACCCACAGTTGGTCTGGAGAGCCGGCTTTAACTGAGTTGATGAAAGGCATAGTAAATGATGATGCAAAGACGAGTCACGTTTGTGTGCATATCCTACTGTAATGTTATAATTATATATGAAAGTTTGTGAAGATATTTGTTATTTAATCACGCTTTAACGTCTGAACGCCTGGTACAGGAGGAGTCTGGAAAAACATACAGGCTATATGCCACCTGCCCACAAACTCGCTTGCCTGCTTAGCTAGCTCGCCCGCCAGCTCGTTTGCCAAGATACCGCGCTTGCTGGCGGTATGGCCTGTCCTTCAGACTACTTATTATCTGGAATATATGCCACCCGCCGACAGACTCGCTTGTCTGCTTAGCTAGCTCGCCCACCAGTTCGTTCGCGCAGACACCGCGCTTGCTGGTGGTATGGCCTGTCCTTCAGGCTACTTATTATCCGGAAAATATGCCACCCGCCGGCTATCTCGCTTGCCTGGCTAGGTAGCTCACCCGCCAGCTCGTTCGCTAAGACACCGGGCTTGCTGGCGGTATGGCCTGTCTTTCAGACTACTTATTATCCGGAAAATATGCCACCCGTCGGCTATCTCGCTTGCCTGGCTAGGTAGCTCACCCGCCAGCTCGTTCGCCTAGACACCGCGCTTGCTGGCGGTATGGCCTGTCTTTCAGGCTACTTATTATCCGGGAAATATGCCACCCGCCGGCAAACTCGCTTACCAGCTTAGCTAGCTCGCCCGCCAGCTCGTTTGCCAAGACACCGCGCTTGCTGGCGGTATGGCCTGTCTTTCAGGCTACTTATTATCCGGGAAATATGCCACCCGCCGGCAAACTCGCTTACCTGCTTAGCTAGCTCGCCCGCCAGCACGTTCGGCCAGGCATAGACACCGCGTTAGCTGGGGGTGTGTCCGCCCCGGCCACTATCGCCGCGTCAGCCGGGGGTGCCAAAGCCAAGGGCAAGGGAAAGGGGAAGGGCAAGGGGAAGACGTCCCCTGTCCCAGCCCCGGCCCTGGCACCGGTTTCGGCCCCGACTGCCTCCAGTAGCTCTGCACCGGCAGGGGGCTGGGAGGTGGTCGGTGAGGCCCCCGTACCACCGCTGTCGTCTTAACGATGACACCGGAGGCGACGGAGAGGGGCGTGCAGTACGTGGACCTGGTAAAACAGGCGAGGGGCCTCATTGATATGAGGGCCCTCGATGTGGCGGGGACCCTCCGAGTGACACACACTCGGACGGGTGCCCGGCTCATCCACGTCCCTGGCGCTACAAGCGGTCCCAAGGCCGATGCCATAGCGGCTAGGCTTAGGGAGACGCTGAATGCAGCCGACGTCCGGGTGTCCAGGCCCACCAAGTGCGCAGAACTGCGCATTTCGGACCTGGACGACTCCATCACGGCCGAAGAAATTCGGGCCACCGTGGCGGAGGCCGGGGGTTGCCCCCTAGAGGCGGTTAAGGTCGGAGCGATTCGCTACGGCCGTCGCGGACAGGGGGCAACAGTTGTCGGCTGCCCCATCGCAGCAGCCCAAAAAGCTGCTGACCGGCGGATCCTCGCGGTGGGCGGCGTTGTGGGAGTCCGGGTACGGCTCCTGCAGGCTCGGCCGGACAGGTGCTTCAGGTGCCTGTCGGCCGGCCACGTGGGTGTACAATGCAAGGCGGAGGTGACGGTCGGCGACCGTTGCTTCCGCTGCAGCCAACCCGGTCATAGGGCCGGCAATTGCGAAGCTCCGCCGCACTGTTTCAGGTGTGCGGCGGAGGGCAAGCCGGCCGACCATAGGGTTGGCAGTAAAGCTTGCACCCGCGGGGAGCCGCCGCCGCGAGGCGGGCGTTCCGCCAATGGTTCGGGGCGGGATGCGGAGATGGTTCCATAATGGATCCTCATCTCCGCATCCTGCAGGCGAACCTGGGCCACGGTGTCGATGCTCAGGCACTTCTGCTCCAGAGCATGGCACAGTGGTCCATCGACGTCGCCGCTGTCGCCGATCCATACACTCACCGGCCCCTCGGGCCCGCCTGGGTGGTAGACCTGGATGGATCGGCGGCACTGGTGCATAACGCCGCTGCGGGTGCCCCTCCCCTTGTCGTGATCGCAAGGGAGCATGGCATCGTAGCGGCGCGGGTGGGGGAGATTGCGGTCGTGGCCGTTTATTTCACGCCGAGATCACACCGACTCATAGGGCAGTATCGGCGGTCGCTGGAGCGGCTGACCGACGTCGTCAATGCCTGTACGCCTCGTCCGGTTCTTGTGCTCGGGGACTTCAACGCCTGGTCTCAGGCCTGGGGTTCCCGGCGCACAAACGCGCGGGGCAGGGCTCTGGAGAGCTGGGCCGATTCTCTCGGCTTAGTTCTCCAGAATCGCGGGGCCGAAGCCACGTATATGGCCACGTTTGTGGCGGGGGAGCGCAGTTCGATCGTAGATCTTTCGTTCGCGAGCGCTTCCCTGTCACTCCGCGTGCGGGGCTGGCGTGTCGTCGCGGAGGTGGAGACACTGTCGGATCACCGATACGTTCGGTTTGATGTCTCCCCTCCCCCGAGCGATGCGCCAGTCATTTCGGCCCAACGCGAGCCGCGCTGGGTGTTGGGGCGATTGAATCGGGAGGACCTCCTGGAGGCCGCCATCGTACAGGCCTGGGCCATTGATGTCGACGATGAAGCGGCGTGGTTCCGGGAGGCCATGACGCGGGTCTGCGATGCGAGTATGCCTAGGGCTCCAGCCTATAATCCGAGGCGTCGGGTCTACTGGTGGAATGCGGAGATCGCGAGGCTGCGTATGGCCTGCGTGATCACGCACCGCCGGTGGGCCCGATTCCGTAGGAGGCGTACTCGTCCCGCAGACTCGGAGCCCCGATTGGCGGAGCTTCATGAGGAATACAGGGAGGCCCGGAATGCCCTCCGAGCGGAGATCAAGCGGTCAAAGGCCGCTTGTTACCGGGAGCTCCTGGAGACGCTGGAGCGGGACCCATGGGGGCGGCCTTACCTTATGGTAAGAGAAAAGCTGCGCCCCCGGGCCCCTCCGCTGACCCAGGTGCTCGAACCGGCTCTGCTCGGAGGAGTGGTGGGATCCCTGTTCCCGGCGCGAGCGGAACATGTTCCGCCGCAGATGGCTCCGCCGCCTCGGTCGCCTACGGCACCCAGGGTGGTGATTGACGACGAAGTGCCCGAGGTCACTTGGGTAGAACTAGAGCTGGCGGTGCGAAGGCTTAGGGCCAAGAAAGGCACCGCCCCGGGACCCGACGGCATTCCAGGCCGCGCGTGGGTCCTAGCTCTAGGGGAAGACGGCCTCGAACCCCGACTGAGAGGGTTCTTCAGCGCATGCTTGGAGCGGGGCCAGTTTCCGAAGATGTGGAGGACGGGGAAACTGGTCCTCATCCGCAAGCAGGGACGCCCGGCGGACGAGCCGTCCGGGTACCGGCCCATAGTGCTGCTCGACGAGGTGGGCAAACTCTTTGAAAGAGTTATTGCCAAGCGCCTCGTCGAGCATCTCTCTAGAGTGGGGCCGGACCTGGCGAACACCCAGTTTGGGTTCCGCCGGTGGCGTTCCACTGTGGATGCCATCATGCGCGTGAGGACTCTGGCGGGGGATGCGGTTGCCCGGGGCGAGGTGATGTTGGCGGTGTCCTTGGACATCTCCAACGCCTTCAACACCTTGCCCTGGAGTTGCATCAGGGAGGCACTCGTGTACCACGACGTGCCTCTCTACCTCCGCCGCATAGTCGGGGCGTACCTGACGGAGAGAGCCGTCATCTACCCAAGTTCGACGGGAGTCGGTAGGCGTGAGATGTCGTGCGGTGTTCCACAGGGGTCGGTCCTGGGGCCGCTCCTGTGGAACATCGGTTACGACTGGGTGCTTCGCGGTGACTTCGCGTACGGGGCCACCGTCACGTGTTACGCGGATGACACGCTGGTGACGGTGAGCGGGGCTACTCACCGCGAAGCGACCCTGAGGGCCACGACCGCGGTTGCTCAGGTCGTCGACAGGATCCGGCGGCTGGGTCTCGAGGTGGCTCTGCACAAGTCCGAGGCCATGTTCTTTCATGGCCCTCGGCGCAGGCCAGGCCCGGGAGCCAGCCTAACAGTGGGAGGTACTCCCATCGACATCAAGCCCCGGTTGAAATACCTGGGGCTCGTGCTTGATGGTCGATGGGACTTCGGACAGCATTTCCGAAGTCTGCGCCCCAAGTTGGTGCTCACGGCGAATGCCTTGGGCCGGTTGTTGCCCAACTTGAAGGGCCCAGAGTCCTCCTGCAGGAGACTCTACGCGGGTGTCGTGCGGTCCATGGCCCTATACGGGTGCCCCGTATGGGCGGACACCCTGGAGGCCAGATTCCTGCCTCTGCTCCGTACGGCGCAGAGCACGATGGCCTCCAGGGCCATCAGGGGATACCGCACGATATCCTTCGAAGCGGCGAGTCTCCTGGCCGGATCGCCACCGTGGATCCTGGAAGCGAGGGCCCTTTCGGCACTATATAAGTTCCGAAAGGAGGCGCGGGAGCGGGGATTCGATCCCGAGCCCGAGGATATTCGGGCCGAGAAATCCCGGCTCCACCAGGTCATGGTGGCCGAGTGGGAGTGACGACTTGGGCAACCACGCGCAGGGCACGCCGTCATTGCGGCGGTAAGGCCCATCATGGGGGAGTGGCTAGAGAGGCAACACGGTAGCCTCTCGTACCGTCAGACGCAGATTATCACCGGGCACGGTAGCTTCGGGCGGTATCTGCATCTGATGGGTATTGAGCCAACGCCCGAGTGCCATCACTGCGACGCGAGCGTGGACTCGGGGCTGCACACGCTCACCGAGTGCCCGGCGTTCGAGACGCCGAGGCGGGAGCTTGTGGCGGCCCTGGGGGTGAGAGTGCTCACGCTCTCCACCCTGCTCGCTGCGATGGTCCGCTGCGCGGATGCGTGGGCGGCCAGCGCCTCCTTCTGCGAGCAGGTCATGCTCGCCAAGGAGACAGCAGAGCGGGCGCGGCGCGATGAGCGAGAGAGGCTCGCTGACATCGCTGCACGCGCCCGAAGGCGGCTCGGGCGTCGGAGGGCGCAAACTGACCTCCGCCCCCCATGAGCGCGGGCCTGAGGGTGACGGGTGGAGCCGCCCGACACCCTAGCAGAAGCAGGCCACGGCGGCGGCGCGCATCGTAGGACGATGCGCGCCTCCCCACACCGGGGTTGAGTCGGGGACCGCGTGGTCCCCCCCTTCCCGAGGAGGGCCAGACCGAGAGGGATGGCCCTGGGTCAGCCGGGGTGCGAGGGATATGTCGCATGACAACCTCACCTTCGGCCTAGCACTACGACCCAGAGACGGCGTGCGGTTTAGTCGGTTCGAGTCCGACATAACCAACCCCTCCGGCTCCGGAGGGGTTGGTATCCGTGGGGATTTCCCGCACGTAAAAAAAAAAAAAAAAAAAAAAGGGGGTGTGTCCTTTCTTTTAAAGATAGTTTTTATCTATTTTTCCTTAGACTAATAATTTTTTCACGAATTTATTCGCGGCCCAATCCGAGATCCTGGTTGCCATTACTTTAATAGGTACATCCATTGTTGTCAAGCTCCTCTATCTCTTCTACAATATTTGATTATCTATACTAATAAAGCCGCGTGGTTCCTGGCAGAGTAGAATTTGGGCCACTCCTTCTCTTCCCATGTGGTGTCGTACAAGGCGACCAAGGGATAGGGCTGAGTAACTTTAACATCAGACAGATATGTACAGCCCAGACTCAGCCGCAGATGCATGGCTCAAGTCCACAGTAGTGTCCGGAATACTGCAATAGGCTCACCCCCTATTACGTGGGACCGAATACAGATTGGTGAAATGTGGGTATCAATTCACCTCCACCTAACCCTCCGGGGATAAAGGCGATTGGTGGATGGATATAGGTGATTATATGTATGTATTATGTACTAATATCATAAAGAGTAAAGATTTATATGTTTGTTTGTAATGAATAGGCTCAGAAACTACTGGAGTTTTCGACTTGCACCAAGCTATATTCCTCGTGAGTTACAGTAGCTATATATTGGATTTTCAACAAGTTTAGGTTTCTGTACGAAAACCACGAAAATGTTTCTCCACCCGTGTGAAACCAGGGCGGGTCGCTAGTCTTTAATAAATTAGCAATCAGCCTCAATCGTTCACGATCACACAAACCGAATAACGAAAATTGCCCTTCGTGCCCTATATCGTCTAATCGTTATACCAATGGCACAAGAGTGATCCATCTATCGCTCCCGGGAACGATCGCAAAGTCCCGGTGACATCCCTGTGACGTCATTTATCAGGGATAGTCGCTAGGGAGGCAGCGTGTGTACTGTTGGAATGGGTATGTGACATTTTGTTTGGAAGTTTATTTGTATGAAATTGTTTGGTACATTTTTACAAGCTTTTATTTAACTTGCAATGTATGTTTGTTCGGGTGGAATCTTACAACTCAATTTTAAGGCACTTGCCCTCAACCGATTGAGCTGAAATTTGGTATGCACGTTCAGTTCGGATGACATTGCAAGAAAAAAAAAAAAAAAAAAAAAGATTGTTCTTAAAAAGGTTTTTCGAATATATCTTATTTTTGTCTATGTTGAAAAGTTGGTATGTGGCCAATGGTGGAGCACACTTGTTTAGTAATAACTTGTTCATTGTAGACTTGAAGACTCCGAAAGACAGACTCGGGCAATGTATTTCAGTCCATAGCTATACACATAATTAGCATATTGCTAAAACTTGTTGGTTTGAATGGGTTGATATAGATTCATGCATATAGAGGCACTATATACACTACATAATAATACACTGACATTTTTTACAGTTATGTTTTGAATGCTACTCCCAAGACTTGCCAGATCATCAAGTCTTGGGGGAAAATTATCATAACTTGAAGTGTAAGTTGTTGTTGGTTAAGTATACAATTTAAGCAGAATAAGCTTACATCGAAGTGAAATCATGCTGCATTTTGGTTTCTTTACATCATTCACACATGCTTAACATTATATCACATTATACATGCGCGTCACTTTTCTTTTTATGACTTTTTACTACGTTACTACGTCAATGCACACATGTCGTACAATTCGAACGAGCAGCTTAACTACTCAATCAAATATTCAATCAAATGTTACTAATGAACACTGCATAACATTTGTAGTTATATATACATGCATATTCAACTCAAAATTGATTTACGATTGATAGCATGGTATGTAAGTGCAAACAACTTTTACCTTTACGAGTTCTAATATTATTGCTGTAGTAACACCTGTAACAAATATCGATGGTTAAAACAAAAGAGTATATAAGGCAACTTCATTGAACAGGAAAATGACTGTACTGTATAATGTAATTGCTGTCGTTAAGGACCATTTTTTTTTAAGTAGACGCTACTTATCTCTATTTGACTTATTTTGTGGCAGAGAATCACATTTCTCTAGTGTACAGCTCGAAGTGTTTGAAAGTAATATTATTGGAGAAATCAGCAGCATAATTATCGCTACCGTTGCATCCGAGTGGACAAGTGAAGGAGTCTTCTATTAACATTATCTACGCCAGTGTCTCAGTTGTCCGAAGTCACTCCTTAAACAATGTCTGGTACCTACCTAATTAAGTCTTAAATCCACTTCTTATTTAAATCGAATAAAGGAGAAAAAATTGAATCGGTTTAGGCGGGGTTTGAACCTGCGATCTTTGTCTTACAAGGGCAATGCGTTGACCACTAAGCTATCATGCCTCGCCCTAACCAATACAATTTTCTCCTTCTATATCTGTCTTTGGGGCAACCTTATTGAAGTATCAGAGCCAATAAATGAGTTTTAATAATTTTTAAGCTTTTTTCTGCTTTATTCGATTTTAATATTTAGCATAAAAAATGCTTAAAAATTCCACTTCTTAGTTGTAAAGTATCAATGATCGTTTAATACTAAAAAACAATCGGATTTTTCGATAGTGGAATATTTTCTAATGCATCATAATGCACGAGTGTTAACTTTCGTCGGTATTTCATCGGTTGTGGTCAGGTTCGTTTAATTGATTGCTTGCTATCGCTATTATAAAGCTGAGCTCGCTGTCTAGTGTCACTACTGTAAAACTTTTTAAATAAAACTAAGAAACTCAAATTTCAATACGTTTGGGTTCTGGGAGTCTCCTGACATTTCACTGTCACTTGACATCTTTACCACTTGCTACGATCCTGAAATGCCAATGCTTCTTTGGCGTTCGTATTTTTTTGCATGTCATTCAAATATACATAACGTGTCTATAACAACTCTTAGATAATTTAAATGCATCCAGTACGTAACATTTTTTGCGTGTTTTCCATACGAAAGAGTATACTGGTTGACATCTACCTTTTTTATTGTTGTATGTTTATATGTTTCATGTTTCCAATCTATTAACTTAAAAAAATGGTAATAAACAGTCCGTCCCAGCCAACTTTTTCAGGTCAACAGTTCATCTGGCTAGGGACGGATTGCGGAGAGATACGGAAGGCGGAGGATCGGACGAAATGGCACACATTGGTAGAGGCCCATGTCTATACAGTGGACTGCAGTGGGCTTATTGATTGATTAATTGATAATAAACGTTACAAGTTAAATCCCGGTTACACTCCAAGCTTGTATTTGAAGTCCGAAGTCCGTCCTTCCACTCGTTTAGTGTTACAACTGCCTTCTGACTCCCTTATGCCGAGAGGAAAGCTTCCAATAGAGCTTTGTCCATCAATCAGCCGGTGTATCGACTTGCAAGTGAAATTGGCTTCGGTCCTAAAAATCTTGAATCCTGTACACCCTGAAAAAAAAAATGAAATAAAATCAATTAATAAACTTTTATGAATGCAAAGGTATTTCAAATAATGGTAATAATTGGAAAAATTTATATAAAGACTATACACGGTTGTATTCTGTAATTAATTAAGCGTATTTTTATTAACTCAGGCGTCTGTACTTAAGTGGCCAATATCATTACTAGTAATTATTATAAAAGTGTAAAAGAAAACAGGTGCAAAAGGCGATGAACTCATTATCTCATAATTTGCACGTAACAAGCACACCCTCAATGCCCATAGGTGTGTTTGTCAAGAATTTTATTTAATTAAATAAAAAATTGTTTGGTTTGCAATATACCATCGTCGTCATCTGCGTAGTTGTAGTTTATTGCGAACAAACTAACGTAAGTAAAAATAAAATAAAACGCATCAAAATCCGTTTAGTAGTTTTTGCATCCATCGGGTTGATATTCGTGTGTAATATCGTTAATATTACACATAAATTTACAAATATATAATAGTATAGATATATAAATAGATAGTCAGGTAGGTAGAAAGATAGCACCTCTAGACAAATGACAATTCGTTACCTCGCATTTGATGGAATCGAATGACGAGTTTGTGGGATTAGACGTATATGATAGTCGTTAGACTGCCATATACGTAAAATTCCATAAATTCGAATGCCACTTGCCTACAGAGGCAGGCACCGATAAGAAACTCAACTCACTTATAGAAAAAAATACTTTATGACAACAATCATGTGCCGCGTTGTCTCCTCAGCTATAACAAATACTGTGAGATAAACGTCCCGTGTGATGTGGTTTCTCGGGACGTTTGTGCCGTAGCGTCTTATTTGTTCCGTGGGAGGAAGAATAATGAATTTCATTGTATCTATACAAATTATAAAATATAAGTATTACTAGCTTTTGCCTGCGGCTCCGCCCGCGTGATCATCGATTATCACGACCAAACATAACCTATGTCCTTTCTCAAGGTGTAATCTAATCTACCCCTCCTCATCGGCACTGGCCCACGAAATCGGTTCGGTGGATTATGTGTGAAAGCCTAACAAACAGACAGACAGAGTTACTTTCGCATTTATAATAGTAAGTTTTTGAAGTGAAAACTTCTTTAGCGGCGTTGGGTGGGTGTAAAATGTTAAGGTAGCGTCAGGATTAGTTGACCTTTGAACCATAACCGACGACTGACGTCATACAAGATTAGGTAAAGACTATCTATTTTGCAATTTACCATAGATAGCGTTGTAGCTTAAACGGTAAGCACTTCGACTGTAAGTCCTTATAGTTTCAGATAGTATCGGGTTCAAACCACCTGGCCTTCTGAAACTTTTTGTGATTATTTTATCTTTTTGTAATTTATTACTTTTTATGATATTTTTTTCTTTCTGTAATTTATTACCTTTTGTGTTTATTATTTCTTTTCATAATTAATTAATTTCTTCTGACAGAAAATTAGCAGAAAATAAGTGATAGGTTCTATGATTAGCGCTATATTATAGGTATGGTATGGTATGTTCTTTTTTATCTTTTTCTATGTATATAACGAAAAAAGAAAAAAAGAAAATGTTTTCACTTCTGCCGGCACTCCCAGAGTGCAACCGTCTTTTTTTTTTATATACCACTGAAGTGGCAGACAAGCTCGCGGCCCACCTGATGGAAAGTTGTTTTCGTGGCCTATGAACGTGTGCAACACCACAGGAATCACACTCGTGCTGCCGACCCTGTAAACACAGAGAGTCTCTGTGCCGTCAGTGTAGAAGCCTTTGTTCTTCCCATTGACACCACAAAAACACTCCAGTGAGCTCTGGTTACCCTACTCACCTCTGAGAACACAACACGAGGTTATTATGGCCGCGGTATTTTGTAGGGCAGAGGTACTTCCCCAGTCGGATTGCTGAATTGGACGGAAATACCGTCGTGTCCGAACTCCTCAGAAGGGTAGCAGGGTCTATATAGTGCCCACTCGACTGTCTAAAACCTCATGGATTGCAATTTAGCCTATGTCTCGTTTGGAGAATATCTCTTTTCGTAATCCTTACTAGCAAGCCGCGGTAGCCTAGTGGTATAGGTAATTGCTGAGACGAGGTCTCGGGTTCGATCCCAGGTTTTCCATGGTACACACCAATGACTTTTCGATGCTTTTCGAAGTTATGTGTGTTTTTATACACACATAACTTCGAAAAGCATCGAAGCAAGCAGGTTTATAAGTGCCCAGTTAATGGCAATAGGCTCGCCACCTATTACATTGGGACCTAAACATAAACCGGCGAAATGTGGGTGCTAGCACCTCTGCCTACCCCTTCGGGGATAAAGGCGTGAGTTTATGTTATGTTATGTTATGTAATCCTTACTAAATAGCTACGAAAATGGCGTTCAGCAATTTATAATGATCCATTCATTTAGTGATGTTTGGACTAGAAGTACCTACCTATAAAAATGGCGTAATTGAATAACATTATACATCAGACATTATTATCCATTCATCTATTTAAACTTTCTCATTTATATTAAGTAGTAGGTATAATAGTATATAATAATTAATGACTACTACTACGCGACCTCTGTGGCGTAGCGATAGAGCGTTGAACTGCTACGCCGTAGATCGCTGGTTCAATGTCCGCTCAGTGCAGATATTTGTAAAAATAACTATGTGTCATTATGTATGTATTTACAAAGAAATATATCTTAACATGTAGGTATATCCGTAGTCTAGAACTCATAACATAGATTCGTTAACATATGCTTACTTTGAGTCTAGATAGCGTAGTGTAGAATGTTCTAGAATATTTATTTATTTATTCTTTACTATAAAAATTCTTTACTTTACGTATACAAAGTGCTCGCTAGGGGACAATAAAAAAAGGGGACAATAGGCTCTCCCCCTATTAAGTGACACCGAAAATCGTAACTGTCAAAATATAGAAATGTCCCCTTCGAAGATTTACAGGCAGCCGAGAGTATTATGATATTAATACAAAATAAACGATTCTAAACAAAACGAACTCATTACGCCATCAAAACATGCAAGAATCCACCATCACTCACCACACGACAACCACAAGTCTCAACTTCTCCCCTTAAGCCGTGTACACACCGTGGACAATTAATTTAAAAGACAAACGCTGTTCAAGTGCACGCTACGATCATTAATGTGCGCGCCGCCTTAGCAGAATTGTTCCAAACTTTGTGTAAGCTCACACCTTGTGTACCTTGTATTAGCCGTGTGTGTGTATGTATGTATGTGTTGCTGTGAGTGTGTGTGTCTGAAGGGATTATTATATATATTATTATATAATAGTAGTTTATAAAACGGTTGCATAATAAGGGTTCTTAAAATACGAATGTGAGTTAAAAAAAATGAGTATTAGGTGAATTCTTCTACACTGACGGCGCAGAAACTTCCTGTTTACAGGGTCGGCGCCCCGAGTGTGACTCCCCTGGTGTTGCACACGTCCATAGGCCACGGTAACCACTTTCCATCAGGTGGGCCGTGTGCATGTCTTCCACCTCAGTGGTATAAAAAAAGGTGACTTAACCACAGAAGTTACCGTTTGCCTAGGTCATAGGAAGGACTTACCTTGATCTATTCCGAACTTAACGTCAACGAAGTCACATGCAACCGCTAGTGCGATAAATAAATCTACAAAGCCAATCTTAACACAATACGAAGTCTCCACCAACAAACCTATAATCACTACATAGTATAAAACAAAGTCGCTTTCTCTGTCCCTATATCCTTTTGTATGCTTAAATCTATAAAACTACGCAACGGATTTTGATGCAGTTTTTTTAATAGATAGATTGATTCAAGAGGAATGTTTATATGTATAATACATGTTTAATATAGTAGAGGGTGCAGCGGGAACGGGATCGGCGAGATCGGCGGTACGAAGTTCGCCGGGCCAGATAGTCTAATAATAAAAATGAATCGCTGAATGTGTAAATATTGAGAACAACTGAACCTATTTCCCTACTTCTTTTTTTTAGAATATTCCTTGCAGTACGAAGATAGTTCTTACGCAGAGAAAAAATTTAAAAAATTGCTTTAAAATGTCTAAAAACTATGTACTATATCTCCATAACAAGAATTTTTAGTAATTCCTTTCGTAAGTCATTTTGAACTTTAATACCACATCGTAAAGTTCATATGGTATTAAATTTTTCCGTAGATTATTTGAAGACTAAAAATTATGAACTCTAAAACGATTTCAAAATATGCGAGGGGCGAAGCCTGGGCAGGTCAACTAGTCTACACTACTATTATAAAGAAGAAAGATTTGTATGTTTGGAATGAACAAACTCAAAAACTACTGTGCCGATTACATAAATTCTTTCACCATTGGAAAGCTACATTCACCCTGAGTAACATAGGCTATATTGGATTTCCCACCCGGTCACCCGCGGATCGCTAGTAGTAGATAAATATATTCCCCATACCGGGGGCGAGTTGGGGACCGCGTGGTCCCCCCTCCCGAGGAGGGTCTGACCGACAGGGATGGCCCTGGGTCAGCCGGGGTGCGAGGGAGATGTCAAAAGACAACCTCACCTCCGGCCTAGCACATCGACCCACAGACGGCGTGCGGTTTAGTCGGTTCGAGTCCGACATAACCTCCCCCTTCGGCTCCGAAGGGGGGGGGGGGGTAATATAAAAAAAAAAGTAGTAGATAAATATACTAAGTTATGGATGTCAAATCCATATTTTACAAACTGCATGATAAAAATAAAGCGCTCACAATATCGTTGTCGAGGCGTGACGGTAAAAAAAAACGTCAAATAACTATTTTTCACAATCATCCCCGATATCTGAGCCCTCAACAGGGCTCTCCCTCCCTATGAGGAATGCTGTCTTCGTTTGATCGGCCTTGACAGATGATGGTTAATTTGATAAGTTTCAAACTTTCTCGTTCTATTACAAATATACACACCGGCAGAATTAGCGGAACACAAAAAAAGGAGAGTATAAAATAGATAGCTTTATTTTTAAACAAATAATAATTAAACATGAAACAACAGTTAAATAAAAATGTTTTGACATTAATTTGCAACACCATACTTAAAGTTTATATCTCGGGAATATTAGTGATTATAAATACACTAGCTGTCGCCCGCGGCTCCGCCCGCGTGGATGTCGGTTATCGCGAATCGGACTATAATTTGAGATTTAGACTATCCTATCTCTCAAGTTGGATCGAACTGCACATGGTGTGCGAATTTTATTATAATCGGTTAAGTGGTTTAGGAGTCCATTGAGGACAAACAGTGTGTATATATTAAGATATAATTACGGTTGCTAAACTTTTAAATAAAAAAAAAGAGAGAAGTAAAAAAATGTAAGTAACGTAACGTAACGAAGTAAAACTTAACATGAAATTTTATTTACATATAAATGTATGTATGACTGTTATGTGTAATGTATGATATATAAAGTATAAGTATATATAGATAGATAGATAGATAGATATCTAATATATAAAATTCTCGTGTCACAGTTTTCGTTGCCATACTCCTCCGAAACGGCTTGACCGATTTTTATGAAATTTTGTGGGCATATCGGGTAGGTCTGAAAATCGGCCAACATCTATTTTTCATACCCCGATTCGCGATAACCGACATCCACACGGGCGGAGCCGCGGGCGACAGCTAGTATATATATAAAGTTAAGTAGTAGTAAAAGTAAATGTAAGTACATACTAATATGAAGAGAAAATAGTGAATGCGCACATAATTGTGAGCTATCATTAGTAACTAAAGTAAGTACCTAAGTTCACTGTTACACCTCAAAAGTACACAATTTGAACGATTTACAAAACAATAAAGCACTTATAACACAAAACATACACTGCTGTCTCTCAAATTAGGCCAAAGCCTGTATCTTGGGAGACAGTCATAGTTTTATTAATTTTAATTCTATCTATTATCGTCCAAACTAAAGGTGTGTACTAAATATCATAACAGGCAGTCAAAAAGAAGGGGGAAAATGAAGATAATAAGATAATTTTGTTCATCAAGATCAATTTGCTGACTGTACAAAAAAAATGGAATCGTCTAAATGAGCACTTATCTTTTTAAAAGTAAACCGACACGAGCGCCCTCAGATCGTTGCGTAACAAATTCTGTCCTCCGTGAGCTTGTCTAAAAAATAGGTGCTGAAAAAACAGTTGTCATTCATCGAAACTAGATGGCGTTGTTAATGAATTAGGTAGATACTTGTTCTGTTACTTTTTTAGACGCGATAGATAATAATTGAATTTGATTGTACATTTATATGGAAATTGGTGGAAAAGGTCTTTTTCATTAATGATTGTTTTAAACAAGTTTGCCAAAAGGGAACTTCGTGTTAACGCGAGTCCCATACTCCCACAGGGAAGTATCGGTAGGACCACGGTACTCCACTATTAATTCTATTAATTCGAAATCAGAATCGTATGTGAAATTCCCGCGCATCGCAGGCTTCTGAATATTGGAAATATTTTAGGTAAGAAGTGTACCTACGGAATCGGTATTCCGAAATAATTTTCTATTTTGTCACATTGTACGGCAATACTTATTCTGTGAACCTAAGCACTAACAAAGGAGCCTTCACGAGAAGAGTTGATCATTCGCTTCGCCACCTCTCGATCATCTCGACTCCAGATGCAAAATACCTTTAAAGTCCAAAATAGAAAACTTAATTGCTATTTAAAGGCAGAATTTGGGCTACGATAGAGATTGGCTACCAATGAAATATTTCGCTATCTTATAATGTGGTAATTGGTTTCAATATAGGTACGAATAGTGTTTGCACATCAAGACTAAGATCGCAAAGCCTTACCAACATCTTAAAGTAATGCTCATATTTGGGGTGATGGGTGGAGCCATATGTCACCCTAGCAGAAGTAGGCCGCATCACGCGCCCCCTATACCGGGGACGATTAGGGGAGCCCGTGGTCCCCCTACCCGAAGAGGGCCAGATTGAGACATGGCCCTAGGTCAGCAGGGGTTCGAGAGATATGGACTAGCTACCTCACCTTTTGCCGGCTTAGTTGGTTCGAGTTCGACATAACCTCCTCCTCCAGCTCTGGTGGTGAGGGGGATTTTGCACACGTAAAAAATAATACTCTTATTATTTCAATCTGTCATCCGTCGTTATTTCTTCACACTATGTCTTGTAAGACAAGTGTGAAATCTTAAAAAAATAAACAATGAATATATCCACTACAGTTAAAGATACTTTGTGATCCAGTTTGACCATTTAACACAAATATCCTGACGGACGTAGATTGCCCGATTCACACTATGAAAGTCACAAAGTAAGATTCAAATAATACTGTTAGGTTTAGTGGTAGCCCCCCTGATTCGTGCAAAGACGCTGACAAAGCATATTCAACATTAACCCTTCACTGCTACTAGTAACTTATTATCACTATCCACTATCCACTAACTCCATTCATCAAGAAAATCACGTGGAAGTCAGATATTTAAAGAAGACATGATTACAATTGGGATCATGTCTTATGATAATGGCGATCCATTGGAACACGTTTTTAGGTTAGGATGAGTTAGTGAACAATTCTAGACGCGTTCGATATATATTATTGTGAAGGAGAAAATTAGGACACGACTGTCAGGTGTTAATTGAACCAAATTTGGTACTTTTATTCAAAAAAGTTAACCTAATAAGTAATTTTTTGAAAATTGGTAATAGGTGAATGGTTTAAAGTCAGTTAAAAGTCGAAGTCGTGAGCTATTAACATTAAGAATGTAAATCAGTACCTAAATTCTCAAAATAAATCAAAATTAACAAGTATATTTTTTGTAAATTTTGCTGTCATTAGTTTTTTTTGTTCGATCATTTACAATTTGGAGTAGCGTAAGTACCAATATCTTAGTAGCGTAATGACTTCTACCGCTACAACCTTACCTAGAAAAACTTTATTTCTCAATTGTATAGCCAGGCGTGTTTTAAGCGTTTGTAAAGTAAACACTATTTTCTATAATTTATCAACAATAAAACATTTAGAAGACTATAAATCATTATAATTTGCTCACTTTATACTGTTTTACATTCTGCTTACTGTTGCCCCAATGTACTTCTCTTCCAAACATTCTTATACAGACACCTTGCAAATCTCCTCAGTTACTGCTATCCTTGCCAAGCTCTCTTTCACACGATCTATCCAAATTTTGGTCTTAAATCCCTTTACATTTCATAATCAGGAACTTAAACCCTAATCGATAAATTCAATGAAAAAAAAAGAACTACCTAATATCGAGTGATACAGCAATACTATCTAAAGCAACATCAGCGCACAAATGGAAGCGGTAAAACCAAGAACTAATTACAAATTATTATCCAACCAACTTAAAATGCATGTCATAGCCCCTAGTTTACATAGAAGATAGGCACTCGCAATTCGGTCGGCTTATCCGATTTTAACCCTTTACTGCGCATGTTCTCATACATAAGTAGGTTGAAGGAAAAAAACACAAATTTATACCGGGTAAATTTTAAACCTATACTTTTTTTTTGCTCTCGGACATTTTTATGTCGATGCTTTGTATGTGTGCGTTCTGGCTTTAATTACGTATCGACTTAATTTCCCTGCGACTCTCACTGTTTGTAGTACTTTTGACAGGTTTCGCGTAAAAATATAAAGGTTTTTAACACTTTAGTGCGTGTTTAAGTGCAGTTTTAGTGTTATAATTGTCGAGGTTATGTTTTGATTGTGATTCATTGCTCAAATGGTACGTTTTGGGGGGAAAAGTATACAATGTTGGTGTGTGAAATTGTTGGCTGAGATTATGGCCAGTTGTCTGTTAATTTTCAGATGTAGAATATAATTTTGGTAAGTAATTATTGAACTGCTTTGTAATGTTATGTCTTAAAATTCTTAATTTAATAATCTATCATGATTATTAAATTATTAATAGTAATGATATCAGTCTATTATTTTAGAAGTTTTAGTACTTTTTTGAGATATGTGTTATGGTGATACAGAACAAATATGTATGTATTTATGTATGATATGGTATGATTTGACGTTGGGACCACCTGTTGACATTAATATCATAACTCATACGTAGTAGTACTTATATGTATGTGATTGATACTATATAAATGATAAAAACATACCTTGAATTATTTTATATGAACATAATATTATTTAAATTGAAGGCAAAAAATAAAAATATAATATTTGAAGTATTGGATACGTACTGTTTTCAATATATTTGTAAAATAATAAGAAATATTTAGTTTGATATGAGAAGCTACAAGCGACGTTGTCTAGAACTATTTAGTCACGTCTGAAAGCTGGAAGAGTCAGGCTGAAATTGATTGCATAGGGATAAAAGAGATGGCGCTAATTCCAAGCTATACCATGAATTATTATTGTAGGCTATAATTCTGGGTATATACGTCTGTGTGTAGGTCTGGGTAGGAATATCCAAATATACCTTAAAATCAGAAATAATTTCTTTGTAATTTTTTTGAGTATACCTATGCATATATCCCAGGTTCGAAGAAATTATATCCGATTTTAAGAAATAGATATAATTATAAAGCATTGTTTAAGTTATACGTCATTATGTCGCTCCATATCTTAAAAAAGAATGAATCTTTAAGGAAATGAGAAGTGGGATGATCATCGAAGAATGTATACTGAATACTTTTCTCTCTGCGTGCAGCTATTTAGAGTTTTCTAAACTAACTAATACTTTTCCGATCCCGGTAATTGAACCCTTAAACTAGCAGTGGCCTCTCTTCCGCTGTACCACCGCCGCTGTATAACTCAAAAAAGAACTTTGTGTAACTCGGAAATCGAACCTCAAACCACACAGTAGCAGTATTCACTAGCGAAGCAACTAAACTTAATATTAAAAAAAAGCTAACCACACCATGAGATCAACACAAAAACAATTCTTAAAACAAAGGATCATCCATAAAAGGGTTATTTGTTTAAAAATATCCCACGTTGTTCCAAAAAAATAATATTTATTGCGAAGTATAATGAGTTGGAACTTTACAGTGCAATAAACGGTACAATTTATACCCCGATGGTTTATGGGTTACCGCCTTTGTGTTAAACATGCCATCGATGGATTGTTCAGCCGTAGAACGCGGAAGGGTTAGATGTGAATTTATTTTGAGTGTATGCTGTAGAGGAGTATGGGGACTACGTGCCCTAAGTCCCTCCTACTTTGGACCTTACCACAAAAACACTCGAATCACCGTAATTCGAGGACCCTTTACTTTAAGCTCGTAAGGGTATGTCGCCTGTATGGGGGCTATATACACCCTGTAACCAGTTAGAGACATTCTTCTCAGCGTTTTTTACGAACGGCAGTCGCTCCAATTAAAGCCAATATTATCCAAAACAGAGCAACAGTAGGATAGTTGACCGTGGACTGCAAAGTGCGAGCTTGGATGCAAGCACTATAAAGATGATGATTTAATTAATCATTGTCTGCTTATAAGCGATCTTTGGATAGACATCAATCCTAGCCTAGGTGGACTAAATTGTGTGTTGGCTTAAGTTCGACTTCGCAGTTATAGTAATTCGACCTTATCATCAATAAATTAACTTATCATAGTCCACTACTGGACATTAGGCTCTCCCAATATGGGCCATTGCTCAAGATCCCCCCGCCTTCTACATTCAGTTACCTTCTCGCGGTCTCTACTCTAGTACTCGTTGGCTCCAATGGCCATCGGTCCTTCGACACTGCCACTTTAACTTAGTTATTCTGCAAGCTATGTCGGTGGTAACTTTAGTTCTTTGTCGGTTGACATTGTTCCTCCCTCCATTAGTTTGGTACCTCAATAGTTTAATAAATGTACTTGTATCATTATCTTCATGGAGATGCATTTTCCTGATTTCATCCGATACTAAGATACCCTCGGAGCTCAAGGGCTAATGATAGTCTTAGGCTGAGATTCAGAGACATGAACATAAGACGGGCGAAGCTGGTCTAAGCCAAGTCGTGGCTAAGCGCATCTTCAAAATTCGTATTCAGAGAAACAGACCCTGTCAAACTTACATCGGTCTTAGCTAAGTTTACACTTTCTTCTCTATGGCCATTTTATGATGCTTATACCTAATTTAACAATGTAAAAGAGAAAATAATAGCACGCGCGCGATTAAATGATGATGTTTATTCAGACTTGACCACTTTTTAATCACAGATAACTATTGTCGATATTAATTACACCTTAGTCCACTTGGTGGCGCTAGTTCCGTCTTAAATAGTCGATATTGACTACTTGATTTATCTTAGTTTACGCTAAGTTTAAGTTGTGTTCCGAACGTCTCAGAATACAAATTTAAGGGTAAGCCGTTGATTTTGACAGATGGAAGTTCAAGCTTAGACTCGTCTCTGAATGTCAGCCTTATAGACCTGCCCGTTCAAACTGACTGGCATTTTAGAATCGCATATAACCCCAATCAGTTCCCGCCACTTTGCTCACGCAGTGACAATGCGTGCCTTGACGTCGTAGTCGATGACGCCAGTCATGAGAAGTACAGATCCCACAGGTACTTAACTTGGCTCATGCACTCGATCAACTCTTCACTTATGCGGACAGGTAAGGGATATGTTGAGTTTAACGCCGAGTATTCTGTCTTCGACGCTTAGCTTCAGACCGCCGTTCTCAAGCACCTCCTTCCACACTTTCACACGTGGCACTAAACTGCTCTTGTCCGCGTCCATCAGCGCAATGTCATCAACATACATGAGCAAACATGGAGGCTAATCACGTTTGTAAATGTACTTGTCTATTATGTCTTAGCTCTACAATCGCAACCTCCAGACCAAAAGTATCAAAAATTTATTTACTCCATAAAATCAGCATGTCTATTCATTCCGCAGTCCTGTCTGTCTGTCCGTCTGTAACTCGTAAACGCATCATCGCGCATGCAACCCATGGGAGGTGCCGCATACAAAATATTTAACTCCTTTTACAATTTAAACAAATACTTAAAAGATTTTTATGAATTTTGTGAATGCGTCATGATTAACGCAGGTTTTGGCGCCAATTTTAAAAGTAGAACAATGGTTTTGTGTTTGAAAATCAAACAGTAATTTTTTTTTATATTATTTAAGTACCTAAGGTAATGGTGTAGAAAGGCCCCACCACGTTATTCCAGGGCCAAGCCAACCTCACCTTTTTAGATACATAGTAGATACAAAAACGCTTCGTCAGGACCTTGTGCATCAGGCATGGCCTTAGACGTAAAATACCTGAATACGAGGACAGACTTAAAACCTTCAATTTGTTGAGTTTGGGGAAGAGAAGGGAGGTGGGCGACCTTGGCACCCTGTACAGAATTACAAATGGCTTGCTTGACTGTAATCTGGTCACCTACCTGAAATTTAAGGAACCCACTCTGTTTACTATACCTCTATGTAAAAATAATATTTCCAAAATAACCCGCTCCATAGAATGTGCAATCAATACAATAAGGTTTGTACACGGGTTGATATTTTTGCCGATAGCTTCAATAATTTAAAAAAGCGTCTTATTTAGTTTTTTTTTTGTTCTTTGTTTTCAATCTTATTTTCAGTTTTGAGTCATATAACAATTAATTTATTTGCCCCCTACAGCCTACAGTTGTATCTTTATTCTTTTATTAACGCAATAGGGTTGTGTCCTATTTTTCATCTTTATCATAATAAACTATATATTTTACAATAATAATGAACTGGTAAAGTGAAATATTCCTATGACAAATAGTTTTAAAGATATTTGACTTTGAAAATTTGATTTCTCGAGCTGCCCGAAAACGCTCCATACAAAATCGCAGTACACTGTGACGTCACAGTGTGCTAGCACGTAGGGCAAATGTATGCAGTGCAAGAGAATATCGCATTTATTTCAGTCCACGTTGCGTTTACACATGTACAATCCATATAAAGATTGATTTAAACTTTAATAAGGAATCTAAAAATTTATTAATTTTGCCTTATTTCGATTATTTATATTTTGACCTATTTTGGGCATTACAAATAATGAAAAGTCATAGTTTCAGTTTACTTAGTCAATATCTTAGTTTACTATGCATATTTGTTGAGTTAAAATTACAACATCAAGCAGTATTGGTGATGATCCGTTGACTCAGGACACTACCCTATTATTAAACACAAAAATGCTGTGTATAGATATAAACGGACACCAGATTCAAAAAAGTGTATCAATTAATGTTATATCTGTGTCTCATGTAATCTGTTTTCTGTTTCTATACCTAATAAAAAAAAGTACTCTAATGATTGAGATCTCTCTCCCAATGTAGGGAGGCTTTAGACTACAGTGTCCACGCTGGCCAGACGGGTTGGCACAGGGTTTTATTTCGAGTTTTGCTTCTCTCGGAGTGATATCGTTTGCGTATTTTTCCGTTAGTAATAGTCCCCTCCAAAACCCTTCGGATGAAATGGGGTGGTGATACTTGTATTCATTCTCCGTCACCGCCAATGAATACGTTGAAAATTAATGGCAGTTGAATACGTTAGAAGTAGTTTTTAATTAATAAAACAATATGATGTCACAATAATAATTTAATTCTACTAATATCATAATCCATTACCCATAGAGGTGACACCTACGCCTAATAAGCGACATTAAAACAAATTGTTCTATTAGAACAAAATAAAACAACTCATTATGGAACAACATAATCTAAAACACAATACAAATAAACAAGGTGTAATCTAAGATTAGAACAAAACAAATAAGGATTGGTTCAGTATCACAACCGATAGGGGCTAGGGTTGTCACAACACACTTTCATGTAGTTAAAATAAATTATTTAACTGAGTTTATTAATGGTAAAAGAGCGGTAAAAGTTGTATATGTTCATATTTTATAGTTTTTATTTTTATTTTAAATCATGTACACAACCAATAATAGTAAATTATTTAAAATTACACCTTTACCTACGCCTATGGGAATTTATAGCCGTAAATACATGAATGAACAAAACATAATAATTGTATTGTAAATTCTGTATCTCTCACATACATATTGTAAGTTATACTTGACCTTCGACAAATCTATTTATTACTGTAATTGGTATTGTTTTCATTTATTTTCGTAGTACATTATAGCACCAAGCACTAAACTTTAAACAGATCCATTTATTGGCACTGGTTTTTTTTTTATAAGGCTTAACCATTACTTGGCACTGGTGTCATAATTACTAAGTTAATGTGTGTGAATTATTCAACTCTAGTTCTATACTAAATCAGTATAAAAGTACCTTAAAAATTCTCTTCTACCAACTTAGTTATAATATTATCACCAGTAAAGGAAACTATGACACAAAGGGACACACGTACTGTAAAGTTGAGAAAAAGCTTTGTTTTATTGATACTTTCATAAAAAAAATCATGGTAAAACCTAACTCGTTCTTTCCAAGTGCCAACCCTATCCTCAAATGAGAGATATAAAGAAATAAGAAACTTAATGATACCCGAAATTCGTTACGCGCGCCGCGACCCAACAGCTTCCGCTCTCTGATTCAAATTTAGAACTGTATCTTTTTTTCTAAATCACTTTTTTAGGGTTCTCTAAGTAGTTGGTAATTTTTTTTTTGTTCAATGTTAGGCAAAGACTTTTGGATTTGAGTCTAATTAAATCTAATTCATACAAATCAATGTTAGTTTGTTCGTATATCTTACCGTTCAAACGATGCCAATAAATCTTCATACCTAGCTTTTATATACCAGTAAGGTGGCAGACAAGGACACGGCCCACCTGATGGAAAGTGGTTACCGCGGCCTATGGACATGTGCAACACCAGGGGAGTTACACTCGCGCTGCGGACCCTGTAAGCACCGAGAGTTTCTGTGCCGTCAGTGCAGAAGACTAAGCTTTCCATAATTAGTTGAAAGACGATAAGATTGAATAATAGATAAAATCTATCATCTATCTACGTTAAAAACATAATTATATATTTTCAGCATATAGGTATCGCTGAACAAGATAATTTCAGTAGCTGAATGATGAAATGAATGATTGAACGAACAATTAAGAAAATGGTTGAGTGATTTAATTAATGATTGAATAAATAAACTGGTAAATGCGTGATTGACTGTGTAAAAGAATAGATAATTGCATAGCAGAAATAATGAATGTATTATGAATGATCTTTATCTCATAACCAAATATACTTCTGAGGAATTCGTGTGTAAAACATAATTTTATCGACAATTTATACTAATATCGAAGAAAAAGTATTACTTGCGTTTAAAAATATTATAAAATTATTGCCTTAGATTTATCAAATTATTTAAACATATAATATAACATGCTCATAACCTAATTTGTAAAATTTTACATTCATGTTCTCAGGAATTTCGGCTCTAGATACTATTTTTCTGTTTTCCAGAGTGATTAATACCTATATGTTAATGGTGACCGCTAATCATCAGGCAACTACCATACCTATTTGCCACACACGTAGTACAACATTCAATATCAAAAAATAGAATAAAACTACGGAACCATAACCCATTCAATCAACAATACACATACTTTTTAATTTATTTTCTTTTCCGCCGTATCGATCATTTTTAACCTTTTTTCCCGTGTTTTCTTTACAAAAATCTTTCGGTACATTTTTTTATTTTTATTTTTTTCTTTACCTTTTTGAGTTAATATTGTTTTCGGTCCGTGTGATGGATAATGATGATTATGGTGTAATTCGGCAGTTTTAATGAATTTGCGAAACGATTTTGTTGTGCTAGCGACTTTTTGTTTCAAGCATTTGATTAAAAACCTTCATGGTTCATTTTGTTGGGGTTTGGACTGTATCAGTAGGTATAGATTAATAAATGAATCTCGGAGAAGTAGGGTATTGGTCTCCTTTATTTGGTTGATCAGGTTTTTCAGTTCAAGGGAACAGGGAACGAGCCTATTGGCGTCAAGAGACATATTTTTGGACCTTTAATATAAATAGCATCTAGAATAGTGGCCTGTATCTTCTTGACTGCATCTTTACTATCTAACGGGGTGCAGCTAATTGATAAACTAGTCTACATACATATACATATAATCACGCCTTCATCCCCGGAGGGTTAGGCAGAGGTGAATTAACACCCACATTTCACCAATCTGTATTCGGTCCCACGTAATAGGGGGTGAGCCTATTGCCGTATTCCGGGCACTATTGTTGACTCGAGCCATGCATCTGAGGCTAAGTCTGGGCTGTACATATCTGTCTGATGTTGAAGTTAATGCGCTATCCCTTAGTCGCCTTGTACGACACCACATGGGAAGAGAAGGGGTGGCCCAAGATCTACTCTGTCGGGAACCACGCAGCTAATATGTTTTAAATAACTAATTGTCGGATGGAGAAGAATCCTATCTCTAAGTTACCTTATTCAATATCCAATTTTGTTATTCATATTAATATCTATGCAGAAAATTCAACGTTTGAGCTGGCATGAATTCACATAGAGCTAAACATTGGTAGAGGTCTTAAATACAACATGATAAAAGAAATATCAAAAGTCCCCATCGATTGGACTTCTGCATTTTTTTTATTAAAGGTCAAAGCGATTTAAATTGAAACAATTAAATTGGTCTATGCGGGGTTCGAATCCGCGATCTAACACCTTAAACTACCAGACCACGCCTTAACCAATTAAAAATTTTCCTTCTATATTTGTCTTTGAGGTGACAGTTGATTGGGGTTCAATTCTCGCCTAGACCGATTCAACTTCTTCAATTTAAATCGATTTGAATATTTAGCATGAAAAATGCTTAAAAATTCAATAAAAAAAATCAAGGTTAAAGGTCAAAAATATTCTAGCATTTTTCCGTAAACAGCAAGTGTTAGCGTAAAAGGAGGCGTGACAAAGTTGTAGACCATTTAATTACTTACAAAAATGTGCTTTTTTTTACGTGCGGGCAACGGATACCCCTCCGGAGCCGGAGAGGGAGGTTATGTCGGACTCGAACCGACTAAACCGCACGCCGTCTCTGGGTCGTAGTGCTAGGCTGAAGGTGAGGTTGTCATGTGACATACCCTCGCACTCCCCCATGATGGGTCTTACCGACGATTTTTTTTTTACGGAATACCATTTTGGAGTTATCGCTATTTAAAAATTAGAAAAAATCATTTCTATGTATTATATTTATACCAAATTACTTGTTCTCTAAACCTAAAATGTTGGTCCTATAAACTTAAAAAGTTTGCAATACATGCTTTTATCCATGCCTCCTGTGTACCGACCGCGTTCACTACCACTACGCCACGAAGGCTGTCTCATTTAATACCTTAGTACCTAAAAAATCTAAGACTTAAAAATGTACTTTATTGCTCACCTAGTGAGCGTTCTTAATGCACCTTCAATGTTATTCCCTGCGCCACCTATAAGGTTGACTGGTAGAGAATCCCTGTGGCATTAAATCCGCCTGTGTACATATGTGCATAAAGCTTGTAGGAGGTAGAACACGACGGTATTTAAGTCCAATTGAGCAGTCCCACTGGGGAAGTACCTCCGCCCTACGGAATAAAGCGGGCATAATAACCTCGTGTTGTGTTCCTGGCGGTGAGTAGGGTAGCCAGAGCTCGCTGGAGAGTTTTTGGTGATGTCAGTGGGAAGAACAAAGGCTATTTCTGCTTTGTCGTATACGCTGACGGCACAGAAACTCTCTGTGTTTACAGGGTCGGCAGCACGAGTGTGACTCCCTTTCGATCAGGTGGACCTTGTGCTTGTCTACCACCGCAGTGGTATATAAAAAAATGCTTAAATAAATTACTAAAAACTGTAAGCGAAAATCAATATTATATCTTCAATCTTATTCAGCCACGTGTGGTCAGCACTCCAGACGGAAGTGATATAATTTCGATAAACTTTAATAGCCTTATTACAACAGTAGCCGAAACCATTACCCATCATTATATTGCGTCGGGTATTTTATATAAAGGTTAGCTCAAACTAGCATTGGAGGCGATGAGAGGTTGAAGTATAATAATGGTTCAAACACGGATTTTATGGCAAATAATCGAAGATCAGCCAAATCCGCAGTTAGACTGGTAAAGGGGACCCCAGACTCCAAGTTGAAAGCTTTGGATGCGACTGGGATTAACGCTTGGATGAAGAAGAAGAATCAAAGATATTTTTCTCAAACATGCTTGGAAATGTGAACATTATTTTGACAACCTTCTTCGAGATAAATCAAAATTGCTGTACATGCGAGCAGCGGCCGGCAAAAGTTGTATGAAAATCCATGTCTGTCGTGTTTTAGCGACCAAATAAATTACTATGTAAACTCATATCCGTCGTGTAATTTAAAAATGGAACCATCTTTTACGTCGAGCCATGGCAACTAAGGAGGTAACTTATCCAAGGCATTATTTAAATACAGAACTGGCTTGCAAATGGAAAGCTGTTTATTAAGAAAAATAAAAAAGAAATCAACATTTTGCCGCGTGAAAACTTACTGTTGCTCGTTGTTCGTCATTGATTTCGAAAAGTAGGTAACTAATTGTACTTCCAATAACTGCATTTTCAAATAAAAAGTTCTGCCTATACAGCTTAGTTTTAATTTCCGCGCATTGTTTGACAAAAGCACTATACAAGCCTTGGCCACAACTGAGCGTTGCCGGACTCCGTAATGCGTGCCGGCCCGCATACTTCACGATCGTCCGGCAACAATACACTTGGCGGCCGCGGCAGTAATGTACTATTTTTGAATTAAAATTTTTATGCAATGGTTGTGCTGATTTCAAAAACTTGTATCTCGCAAGTTCTTCCTCTGTTTTCTATTTTTACTAATATTATAAATGCGAAAATAACTTTGTTCGTCTGTCAAAAATTTGGTACCCTGTGAAATAACCCCTTCTCTTCCCATGTGGTGTGGTACAAGGTGACTAAGGGATAGGGCTGAATAACTTTAACGTCAGATATGTTCAGCCCAGACTCAGCCTCAGATGCATGGCTCGAGTCAACAGTAGTGCCCGGAATACGGCAATAGGCTCGCCCCTTATTACGTGGGACCGAATACAGATTGGTGAAATGTGTGTGGTAATTCACCTCTGCCTGACCCTCCGTGGTGATTATATATACGATTATATGTATGAATTACGTTTTTAAGGTAATTAACGACTATCTAATAATGTTTAGTACATAGGAAAAGACATAATAAGCTATGTTTGGTTCCGATTACCGACATCCACGCGGGTGTAATTATGGGCAACAGTTATTTAATAACATTTTTACAATTTTTTTAGTAACTGTCGGTACATTACTAGGATTCTTATCAACCACTCCAACTAAGCTAAATTACTTACCTATGTTAGGAGTAAGTTCCCGTCGTTAGTGTAATTATTCAGGATTCAAACCTAGGACCTCTCCGTCGTAACACCGACTCCTTAGCAACAATTTTATTTTAAGTATTACTATGTTTAACTGATCGCAATCTTGCTCTCTACCATCGCTTCACCCAGTATGAAGTAACCCTTAATCGGTTATTTCATATTACAAGTGCTCATCACCGCGGTCGAATTGCGGTTCCTTAACTATATTGGTTATCGGAATGAGCTCTCATTTCAATGAATTTTTTGTATCGGAGGAAGTCAGTTGTAATCTGTTATGGTTATTTTTATATGTTTATTGTTGGTGTTAGCGAAGGTTAGTGGCTGAGAATGGAATTAAGTACAGGGTCATCATCCGCAAAACAATTTTTCTGATAGGTACATCTATTCCTTCAAGAACGAGAAAGACTCTATTCTTTGACGCATCATTATGACCTGGAACTCCTTGCCAGCTCACGTGTCTCCTTCTTTCTAGTGTCCAGGTCCTTTAAGTGGGGCGTGAAAAAGCATCTCATTAGGCCGTCAAGCTGAATGCCACTATTGTTAAGGTGGTACGTGTAGGTAATGGTGACCCTCTTCCCTGAGACTTCGCCTTCAGCTTACCATCAAGCGAGGTGAATTCAAATTGACGTTTCCTTTGTAAAAAAAAACTCTGCAGTTCGGAACTTTTTTTTTGTATTTTGGTCGTTCCAAGAGTGACTGTCGGGTATCCTGCCAACACAGAGAGGTGAGTCGTGGGGCAGAGTCTGGTCCGTTGTTTTTACGAGTGGCTGTGGCTAAGTTTTGGGCCGACAAAATATAAAAATCAAGCCATCAAGTCTTGAATCTGGCCATTGACTCGAAGAAGAAGAATTTATTTATTTTAAAGTTAAGAAAACTTACAACTAGTATTTGTAGTTACATGTGATAAACGTTGATTTGATGGCCTATTACAAGTTTTCACTAATAGTAAACTTAAAAATAACAAAGTAAACGACTTGATTGAAGAAAAGAAAAAAATAAATCACATAATATACAAAACTAAGTGAAATGCTGAAAGTAATCGTCACTTAACATCTTCCTTAACTTAGTAACACTCATACATACATACACGCCTATATCCCCGAAGGGGTATTCAGAGGTGCAAGCAACCACATTTCGCCAGTTTATGTTTAGGTCCCAATGTAATAGGTGGCGAGCCTATTGCCATTAACTGTGCACTTATAAACCTGCGATAAATACACACATAACTTCGAAAAGCATCGAAGTCATTGTTTTGTGCCATGGTAAAACCTGGGATCGACCTCGTCTCAGGAATCCCATTATCCATAACACTAAACTCGTGCTAAATAAATCAATATCCATGCTTTGGCACACAACATTGCACGCACGAATTGCTCTGATCAAATACGCAGTCTATTAGTCAACCAGTTTAGGTTCCTGACTCCCACATATCATAAGTTAAATAGTGTTGGATTTTCATGGAGTGTCCAGGTTTGGTTATGGCTGGTCTGGATCCTCGTGTTTTGCTCAGTGAAATTCACCGAGCAAAGCATGCAGGGTCTGGTTTACGTTTGGGCCGAACTCGATTCTTGTTTGCTGGCAGGATCTACTCCTGTGTTCCTCTAAATCGACGGCGGCAACGAACAGTATCGATACTGAAAATTTTCATTTTGCCTGTAATTAGTATGAGAGATAGGGACGTGCAGCGGGCATAAGGTAAAACCTCGCCGATGTGACCGGAATTTAAATTTCATTTTATTGCGATATATGGGTACATAGTTGTTACAATTTATGCATTAGATTCACCATATTTCAGCCAAATTGACATGCAATATTCTCATATCAGAGAAATAACAGTAAAAATGGACATTTAATAATTAATTACATGGGGAAAGTATAGATTATTGTATGCTGTCAAAATTTTAGATGTCCGTGTTTCGTGCATTTTCATGCAAGATACATTAAATTTATCAATTACAATTACAGAAAATCTCATCTAATAACAATGTCAGACATTAATAAAATTAAAACATAATAGAAAGTAACAATGTCCTTAATTAAAATACACTATAAAATAACAATGTCAAAGTCATAACTGAAATTTACTTTATTTCTTTTAAAAAAATATTTAGTTCTGATATTTCTTGGTAATTTATTATAAATTCCAGGAGCCATACATAGAAAGCTACAATTCATCAATGTCTAACCTAATATTCTGGTCATATTTTAGGTTTTTACTTTGGAGTCGCTTGTAGCCAGGTCGGCTTACTGCTCGGTAAACGATCAGCGGATTAAGTTACCTAAGCGAAGGTTACCACTGGGATGGGTGACCGTTTAGTGGCGTTACATCTGAGTGCTGGCGTGCTTCAGCGGGCATTTTGAAAGTTGGTCCCGACTGTCAAAAGTTGTTAGGTCAAGATGGAGGCCTGTATGGGACGAAAAGAAGACGTTGGAGCCAGGGGGTTTCGCTTTCCAGTCTAACTGCGACTTTGGCTAAACTTTAATATTTTCTGTGAAGCGATCTCGACAATACATTGGCGATACCGTAGTATTGTAGTTAAACCAATCGTTGGATTTTTAGGGCTCGAACGATGGTGAATAAAAAAAATTGACGCTCAAAAATCTTAGAATTAATGCCACTTGAATTTTATGCTACGTAATACAGAACAATATAATGTGTTTGTTTGGCGAAACGTGGGCGTACTTAGATATCTGTCTACCCCTATATTAATAATACAGAAGAGCGTATAAATACATTTACCCTAAACTCATCAAAATAAAAATTTACTCAAAGTACCTTACAAGGTTTAATACCTCAAAAGCGTTCGGAAGTGTACCATTACTTATTGAGGTTCAAACAGAGGCCGGTGTAATGGCCACTTAGTTCTCAATAATATGGACTTGAAGGCATACCGATCGATTTAAAGGCGATATGTTGATCGAAATGATTTTTTTTTTTCAGTTCTTTGCGTAAGTAGTTTGCTTAGGATCAGTTTATGCGAGATGTGAGAAGTTGTTTGATTTATTTGCTGATAATTAATAAGACTTTGGGGTGCTGGAGCAGGGAGGTCAAAATCTGCATAAAAGAAGTCGGAAAGAGGCTCATAGAGACAACTGGTGACTTCCGTCCCGGAGCGTTCCTGATGCAAAGGCTAGCCATCGCAATCCAGCGTGGCAACGCGGCGAGTGTGATGGGTACTTTTGCGCCGGGAACGGTCAGGGGCGGGTTATTGGATTATTTATTCATTTATAAATTGTTTTTATTATTCGAGCACCAATTCTAGAGGTTTCTAAAGTTTGTTGGGTCAGCGGAATGACAGACTGGAAAGCCGTCTATAATTAAGTTGGCAAAAGGCTGGAGAATGATGACTGGAGCGACAGCCGTCTTCCTTTAAACATGTCGTGTACCTGCTGCCACGTATATATATACCGGGTGTAGGGTTTGTACAAATAAAGAACTTTGGACTTGGAACTTTGTTACAGAAAAGGTCACGAAGTCAAAAGCCCCTGGTAGTACTCCGGATACATATTGGATTAAATTAACAGAAAAAAAAAAACAAATGGTGCCAAGCGCGTGCATTTCTAGTGTAGTGATGTATTTTTTATGAATTGAACTTCAATAATATGATGGAGAATAAATAATGCTAATGAAATGAAAAAAAAAAAATAGTGAATTTTTTTTTTTCATCACATCGAAATTTATGTCAATGGTCTAGTGTACCCAGAGTACTACCAAGGGTCTTCGACATAAGTAAGCATCAGCGTAAAGTCAGTTCCGTCTAAATTAAACTGCAATGCTTTATAGAACCCCGGTCCCGGACCCCGGACTCTAAGGCGAAGGCCTCGGATCTGACCGGGACTAATGCAAAGAGGATAATGACATTTTATAGCATAATGCCTTTCTCATCCATACTATTATTATTTAGTCTTTCACGGCAAAACGGTGTGACGAATTGACGTAATTTTTTAAGTGGAGATAGATGAATGGATGGAGAGTGACATGTCTCTTTCTAACCTCCCACTTCCTTAAAATGGGGGGTGGAAGTTAGAATGGAGCATTCCGCAAATTTCAAGGTAGAAAACTAAAATTTGTATGCGGACTATTTATGATTAACAAAAAAATCGTGCATCATTGTTTTTGGAAATCTTTTTGCAGTTTTCAAGGTAGGAAGCTTTCACGCCTAAACTGAACCGATTTTGATGAAATTTTGTATAGATGTAGATTAGACATTAAGGAAGGACATATGGTATGTTTGGTCGCGATAACTGACATCTACGCGAGCGGAGCTGCGGGCAACAGCTTGTTCAAGGTAAGAGTACAACCTATTATTTTAAGCTTAATATTTTGTATCAAAATGATGTTATTTAAACGTAATTCGTTTTAGATTAACATGGTAATTTACATAATCATTTGAAGAGATATTTATCATATTTCTTCATGTGTACACGAACAACGGATAATTTTATTTCGTAAACGTCTTTGAAATTGTGTTCTTATACGTTGTATACTATACAATTTACTTATATATATACATTTTATATCACGTATACAGGAATATTCTGTCCCATAAAGAACTTCTCTAATGCATTATCCAAAACTATAAGTTATAGCGAAAAAGATAGACTGTACCGACAGCAAAATAAACGTAAAAAGTTACATAAAGTAGAATATTAAATATTAAAGTTACTGTTTTTGGACAAGATATACTTCAAAGGAGTGGCACTAGAAAAAAAAAAGCTGCAATATCCCAGTGGCGTCTAACTTACTAGCCATAGGTCACGGATTCGAACCCCGGCAGTTGGTTTGTAAAATATATTACAAAAAAAAAATTACCATTATCTGGCTAAAACATAAATTATATGCAATTTGAAACCATAATGCAATATGTATTGTAAAATGTTGTGATCAGATAATGTTTTGGCCAACCATACACACTCAAAATCTATCTTACTATTTCCTGCACTTCTAAAGATAGTTCAACATACATACATACACTCACGCCTTTCTCACTTGGAGTAGGCAAATACAACAGTCCATTACTTCTATCCTTTCTTCACATGCTTTCTCTAATACAGCATTGGCCCAAATAATTTAACAAATATTTGGCATATAGAACACCGAATCTGTAACGTTCAAAATCTTTTTATACATACTTTTTAATGAAAACATATGTATACATAATGAGAAAGTGCTTTTCCGACAAACATGGAATCGAAAAAAAAAATAGTGAATGTAAAAAAGAGGAGTTTATTCAGTTTTGCAATTTCACTGAAAACCTTCTGAAATAAATTCATAGAATATTTTATGTGTTTTCTGACCGTACGAGGCTTTCCATTTACAATTGAGGACATTTTATTGTGACCTTATTTATTATTATTTAATTTTGAATTACCGAGACTTTATATTATTTTGGATTAATTGAAGGTGGAGGATTGGATGTAATGGCGCACATTGGGAGATACCTATTTCCAGCAGTGGACTGCAGTGGGCTAATTGAATGATTGATATATTAATATATAACTATTCCAAGTCAATTTTTTTGTAGAATTATTTGATTGATCCATGTACTTTACTAACTGTGGCAGTCATGGATATTCATAATGGATAAATCCAACTGTGGTATCTTTTACTAAGCCGCTAAGCCCGCAATACTAACTATACTAAGTCGATTCTTTTGTTGAATTTTTTTGATTGATACAAGTATTTTACGGCGTCTACTTATCAAAATATATGAATGTTAGAATTAAATCAACTCAGAGCTGCTCATCACTGGCTCTACGTATATTATACTCTGGTATGTCGTGAACATAAAAACCTAGGCGTATTACCGACATAAATATATAAGCACAATATCAGCTAATTATAAGTTCTATCAATAAATAAAATGCACGAAAAGTAGTAGGTAATTGGTGGTTCCTCTCATGGCTGGAAGTTTGTAAAAGTCGTTGCCAAAAATACGACTTACCAATCAAAAACAATATGCGGACCAGTTCCAAAAACCTATTAAGTTTGGTTGTAACTGGGAAATAACTAGGGGAATAGTGAAATTCAATCATTTATCACTAGAAGAGTAAAATAAGACATTGCTGCTGAAATTTCATGCCAAACTGCCGTTTAAAAATTAATAATCTCTTGAAATCGACTTTCTAAACTGTTGCATTAACAAGCCATTTCTGGTTTCAACTGAATTCCCATTGTCTAGCTATAGGCAACAAGAAGCTAAATCCACTAGGCTAAAGTTTCTAAAAGACAGGTTTTGCGTACTTATAAAACATAAACTATATTTCACTTTCCGATAGAGCTGAATAAAAAATAAGTCTAAAAACAAGAAAGTTGCTGGAAGAAATCCTAAAAAATGTTACATTGTACTTAGTACTTAGTGTACGTATGGTTAGCAAAAAAATAATTTTATGCATTTTAAAGGAAAACCGTTACGCATTTCAGCAAAAGAAAAATTGGCATAGATTTTGATATCTGGTATGATTAGTAATGGAAATTTATGTTTTAGTGGAATGAAACTATTTTACTCGTAATACGCTCTTTTGATAGCAGATATCCGTGCTAATGCTAATTTCTCTTCACGAAGTTGCAATAAATCTCAACTGTTTGATTTGTTGTTGTATTGTAATTAATTTACATGAAAAAGCACATTGTGAGCAAATTTCTTGTTTGAAACAATTAGTAATTGAATTAATTAGTAATTACTATCTGCTTTCCAGGTTTCTTAAAATAATTGGTGTGTTATATAGGCGATGAATAATATTTGCATAATTATTTTTTAACTCAAAAAGCTTTTCTTAACGTTTTCACGTTACGGTTAATAACAGAAACTTCAAAGGACATTAATATGATTCTATCTGAAAATTTGTACCTGGATTATATTAGCATGTAATTTGAAATTTATTAAACTACACCCGCGTGGAATTATTTTAATGAAATTTGGTACAGAGACTACCCTGTATTAAATATCAGTCACATGAGTTCAGCCGTTTTAGCGTGAATAAATAACAAACTTTTTCTATGGCTATTATGAATTCCACTACCATCTGACGTCCCAATTCTGAAAGGAAAGCCATTACCAGAGGCTCGTCCATCAACTAGTAGGTATACGACTTGCATAAGAGGTTGGTTAGGCCCAAAAATACTTGGTGGGCCCCACTACAAAAATATTTTAATATTTTTTGCTTCTCACTTTAAATGCTCGTAACTGTATTCTCAAGCTAGAGCAGTATAAGGACGTAAGTACGATATGAGTTCGGTTCTCTGTGATACACATGTGAGCGTACGTGTGTGTGTGTGTGTGCACACAGATGTAGGATGCAGGTTATGGCTTTGGCTAGATGTGGCAAAGCGGAGTATTGATTTTAAGGTTCTATTTTTAATACGGTGTACATAGTTGTTACTTCGAATTGATGACTACGTTTCATGGTTTCAGTACTGTACGTTTATCTTTAAATTTAGTTTACATTAGGCATAAAGTATTGATTTTATATGTGGTGTTGTTATGGAGTGATGTTTATGAAGTACGATATTTTTCGTTTATAACGTTCATAAGACACATACATTTTCTTTTATCAATGACTAGTTTTGCAATCAGTAAACTGCGGTTAAGTGTTGTTTTCTTCGTAATTTTTTTTTATTGCTAACGTATGTATTTACTGACCAGGGGTTAACGTTGCAGTAGCATATTTAAATAAACAAACCAAAAAAGTGAAATCGTAGTCCGAGTTCCTGCGTTTCACAAAAGTCAACTATCGACCATAGGAATGAAATATTCAAAGAGAGCCAATGAAATAAGAAACACAACAGCTTTTTTCAAACCACCACTCATTAAAATGCCCACGTATGATCGCACACTGTATTCAAAATATTTTTGCTAACTATCTCAACTAAAATAAACAGCCTTGACCCCTGTTATTGCAACATAGATATATCCAGAAAGAGACAGAAGAGCTATATCTAGTTTCGTTCAGGGTGATGTCAATACAGCCATTTCTGCTTCTCTTTCCATCTTTCCGTCCATCCTCTTCCACTCCCCGTCAGGTGGGCCGTGTGCTTGTCTGACACCTAAGTGATATAAAAAAATAAGACTTACCTATGTCCAGCAGTGGACCACGGTGGGCTAATTTATTGATAGATTTCATTGTTTTCTACAATCGAAATTGATGAAACAAGCACACCATGGGAATTGTAACAGAGATAGACTTGAGCTTTGAAAAGAACATAGACTATTTTTGGTCCACAGAACGAAGCCGTGGGCAACAGCTTGTATGTCGTGAACGCAGTTGAGTCTAAAAACTATGTTAATTTAGTGTCATGTCACATCCAGTTTTAGTACTCTCTTCTAACATCAGTGTTAGTGCTTATACGTAAAGGTGGTACACACACATGCTCACGTTACCTATTTGGTCTAGGAATAACTACCAGAGAAAGAAATGGAGAGGTGATCATTATATTGATTGTTGGAATTTTTCAAGAGGAAAATAACGTAGTTTTAAGGTTATACCTTTTGAAACGTGTGAGAAATATTCCTTAATCTTTTAAATTAGTATCTAAAGTCATTATTTATCATTATCAGTCCAACATTATGAGAAGATGATTTCTAGAGGTAAACTTTAAAATGTAATAGCAACAGGAACAGCATTGTGCCAAAATTTTAAGATTTTTCTTTTCTCCAGAATTCCATCATCGTATCCTGTTTCCCTGGAGTCTCTTGGAACTTTTGGAATATCGCCTTTATAACTAAAAGGGAATCATAAAAATTCATGCATATTATAGTGGGGTATTGGCGTAACAAAAAAAAAAACATTGAATTGAAAACTATTTCAACTCGGTTAAATAGTTGCCTATTTGATTTTCTATGCTATAATCTGAGAAATACGCCGCTTTGATCGAAGAGGGCATAGGATTATTGCACTTGAGCCAGACAAGTGCCTCCCTCAAGGCTTTTCATTTACAAAAGCTGTGAAAGGATTTCCCTGCTATAGTTTTTTCAAGCGACTACAATTTGGGGTCCTTCAAGAAGGGCATCGGTCATCAGAAGATTCCTATAGGCGCGGTTTATACAGAAGAGACGTGGTGGGGACGTTTGATGGTGTCGGACAATTTAAGTAACACAATATAAACCTTATAAAGTGTACAATAACGTCGTTTTTGTCTTAGAGGCAAATTGCGCCCGCTCCTCCAAGCGACTATCCGCCACTAAAGTGACGCGCCATCGCATCGAGTGGCGCGCGTCACCTCATTACCGTTATTGTACACTGCATAAGTTTTATATTGTGTTACTTACATTTTCCGCAAACGCGGTTTAGGTTTTGTATATATCCATTGGCCACAGTAACCAGTGACCAGAGTGCCCATCAGGTGAGTAGTGAGTTTTTCTGCCGCCTAAGTTGTATAATAAGTAACAATGTGTCCTGACCTGCAAAGAGGTCGGTAAACGCAACTTTTAGTTTTCTACTCAACCAATTGCGATCAATCACACGGCAGAATTTAAGTTAAAAAAAAATCATATCATCGTCTTCAAAACTCTATTCCACGCCATTCTATATTACAAACACATACCAAAATTTTCACTCACACATACACAATATACCTGTGTGTAAGGAATAACATATTTTTGTAGCTTATATATATTTTTAGTAGTCGTATTTTATATTTTTCCTATATACATACATATAATTTGTATGTATGTATGGTAGAAGGTTTGGTGCAGTTTTTTATGCCTGAAGTAGAATTTCAGTTGGCCTGTTTTATAAAGTTTATAACTTTATTGGTGCTGTACGAACTAAATATTACTATCGAGAGGCAGCAATAGACTAGTGGCTAAACTGTATGATTGTTGGAAAAGTCACGGGTTTGAACTCCGCTATCACGAGAATTCATCCTAACAAAGAGAATTCTTATAATTTCGTGTTATAAACATTTTTAGAGCTTAAAACAGACTACGTAGTTTTCATCCATTGCGTTATAGGTATATCAATTACTACTTTACTGCCTGTTTCTTTTTTATTCCACTGACGTGGCAGCGTCGGTAGCTTAGTGGTTAAGGAGGCGGCCTTACGATCTAGAGGTCCCGGGTTCGAATCCTGGCCATTACACTACCGACGTAAACCCAATCCTAGCACAAGCAATTTAGCTTAGGAGGGGTTAGAGGGAATATTAGTAATTTTGATTCGATAATTTCGGTTGCTAATATTCCTTCTAAAAAAAAAACAAAAACAAAACAAACACACTGCTCACCTTATGAAAGGTGGTTACCGTGGCCTATGGACGTGGGCAACACCAGGGGAGTCACACTCGTGCTGCTGACCCTGTAAACACAGAGAGTTTCTGTGCCGTCAGTGTGGAAGACAAAGCAGGAATAGCCTTTGGTCTACCCACTGACAGCACAAGAATGGTTTCTCCGTAACTTGAAAAAGCAAGACCACGGTATTAAGACTTCACTGTAGCTTCTTACCAACCGGCGGGGTGCAGTTGTTGGACTGAATATACAAAAGCTGTATAAATAATATAACGGGTGAAGAGCAACCACCTCTGACGGGCGATCTTTAAATAGATTACGAATTCAGGTGGCCGTCCTGGCGGCAATGTCTGATGCCAGGTACATACCAACGAGGGCGAGGCATACTTAGGCTTACCTCGAATGACAATTAGTTTTTCTTTTAGTTGATATTTCCAAAAAAAAAACGAGGTACATTATGTTTTATTATACATACGAGCCGTACTCGTACCACACAATTTGGTGATTATAATAATCTAAAACATAATTTTATTTTAAGTTACAATTTACTTTCTAAGGGAAAAAAATAAAAAAAAAAACAAAAAGAAAACAAGCACACTGCTCACCTTATGAAAAGTGGTTACCGTGGCCTATGGACGTGTGCAACACCAGGGGAGTCACATTCGCGCTGCTGACCCTGTTAACACAGAGAGTTTCTGTGCCGTCAGTGTAGAAAACAAAGCAGGAATAGCCTTTGGTCTTCCCACTGACTTGACTGACTTTATTTTTTCTAATTCTTACTTTCTTTTAACACCGAAACTGTCTCATGTATGCTCTAATAGTCATAGTACTAGAAACGTCATGTGGGGAACACGTAATGAAGACCAGATTGCAATATTTACCGCAGAGTGTCATAAAAGACTAAAATGTATTGATTTTCCGGGAGAGTTTGTGGAATGTGCGGATTGTTACTGTGATGATCCTGGGCACCGGTGTATTCTTGATAAGCTGTACTCCGACATTGTGGCCGCCCTCAGTGACGCAGCGCTGGCGAGTCGGGGGAGCGCAGGGGTTGGTGGGGGTGGTACGCGTATTCTAGGCTGGAATAAACACGTCAGCGATGCTCATAGGGACGCTAGGAGATCCTTTGGTGAATGGGTTGCAACTGGTAGGCCTAGAACCGGGTTCATGTACGAGGAAATGTGTAAACACAGAAGGGTTTTCAAGTCGAGGCTTAAGTGGTGTCAAGACCACCAAGACCAAATTAGGATGGATGACTTGGCTGAAAAGCACGCACGGGGTGATTTTCGTAGTTTCTGGCGAAGTACTAAGAAAACCAACCTGAGGCCTGGTCTCCCTGTTAGCGTAGATGGCGTGAGCGATCATAAAGAAATTGCTGATAGTTTTAAGAGCCATTTTTCTGTTAAGTCGCTTTTGAGACGGGATCGTAATGAGTGTAGTACCGGAAAGCTAAAAGGGAAGGTCGGGATACGATTTTCAGCCAAGGAGGTATGGAAGGTCATTAAAGGAATGACGAGAGGCAAGTCTCCGGGCCATGATGGATTAAGCATTGAGCACCTGCAGCATGCAGGACCACATGCGTACAGAGTATTGGCGATGCTCTTTTCGTTATGCGTGGGTCACTCCTACCTACCTGTAGACTTTATGAGAACCGTAGTTGTGCCCATAGTGAAAAATAAAACGGGAGATATTGCAGATAAAAGTAATTATAGGCCAATCTCACTAGCTACAGTTTTAGCAAAAGTTTTTGACGGTTTGCTCAACGTACAGTTGGATAAGTATATGAGGCTGCATGACAATCAGTTTGCATTCAGACCCAAGCTATCCACTGAAAGTGCTGTACATTGTCTAAAGCACACCGTTAATTACTATACGAGGCGAAAGACGCCCGTCTTTGCGTGCTTCCTCGACCTGTCGAGGGCTTTTGACCTGGTTTCGTATGACATCCTGTGGAAGAAACTTGAGAACATTAGTGTACCACTTGAACTTGTATCCATCTTCAAGTATTGGTATGCGAACCAGGTCAATAACGTCAAATGGGCGGGGGCAATGTCGGAGCCTTACAGACTAGAATGTGGGGTCAGGCAGGGTGGGTTAACCTCACCCTCTTTATTTAATTTATATATGGATGCCCTGATTGTCGCGCTCAGCAGCCAGTATACGGGATGCCGTATAGATGGCGTAAGTGTAAATAATTTAAGCTACGCGGATGATATGGTGCTGCTGAGCGCGTCGATCTGTGGCTTGAGAAAATTGATTCGGACCTGTGAGGAATATGCTGGTGCACATGGGTTAAAATACAATGTGACTAAGAGCCAATACATGGTCTTTGAGGTCGACGGAGCTAGATGTCCACAGAACCTACCGCCTGTTCGAGTCAATGGAGTCCCTCTAGAGAGAGTGAACCAATTCACGTATCTGGGGCATATACTTACGGTGGACCTCAAGGATCATGCTGATAAACATGTTGTCGCGGAGATTTGCGCGATGTTCCGTCGAGGTTAAGATTACTCTCTTTCGGGCATACTGTACGTCTCTGTACACATGCAATCTTTGGGCTAAATACTCGCGAAAGGCATACAGTACCCTCCGGGTCCAATTCAACAATGCATTTAGAGTGATGGTGGGGCTGCCTCGTGCCTGCAGCGCTTCGGGCATGTTTGCAGCGGCGAACACAGACTGCTTTCACGCGTGTATGCGCAAAAGAGGAGCCTCTCTAGTGCGCAGGGTGCGGGGCAGCTCCAACATTGTCCTGGCAAAGATTGCTGATAGACTGGACTGCCCTTACACGTTACAAGACACGTCCTGCAATGCCGGATGGAAAGGTGATTGTAAAGTTGACAAGAATACCTAATGTTTGATGGACTGATACCTAATGTTTTAAATGACTGACTGATTGTCTATTCTTTACCTATAATCTTTTATGTAGTTGACCATAGCTGTGACATTATTTTATTGAAATTGAATTATCTTATTTTTAACTATCACAAATTTAAATTAATTAATTAATAATATTTGGAAACAAAATAATCTAATCTGTAACTTCAATTGAGACAATGCATTATCATTTAATAAATTATTAAGTTTGAATTGTGAAAAGTGTGATTTATCTAAATTGAAATAAGGTATTTGCTTGTTGACAAAATGACTAGATACATATATGGGTTTTGTGATACCTGAAATGAATGAATTTTATTTTATTTATTTATTTATTTATTTTTAAAATAGGAAAAGTTTGAATCGGTCTAGGTGGGGTTATAACCCGCGATCCTTTGACCATTAAGCTACCAGATCTCGCCCGAACCAATACAAATTTCTCCTTATCTATATTTGTCTTTGAGGCGACAGTGGAGCATCTACCAATATTCTTACGAACTATCGGCACCAATGAATGACTTATCAATCATTTTTAAACCTTGATTGTTTCATTCAAATTTCGTTATAAAAAATTTATAATTGACACTCTAACATTCCCTTTCATTTCAGTTATCATTATTTAGTTCGAAAAAATCCCGTCCTAGATGTAGACTTTATCCGAAAGTATTCATATTCAGTATTTACTACAAAATTAAATAAAGTTACATTAATGAATGTTTCGATCCGTAACAGAAGTATCCTAAGACATACTTTCGACAGGTTAGCAATTTGCTTATAAACGTTTATGTTTGATCGGTTGGTGTGTACCTGGCATTTTGAATTCAAGAATAAATGATATCTCTAACACTTCTGCAAACTAATGAGATCACCACTATCCACAAGAGTTACTCCCTTGTACTTTGTAGATCGTAGTTTGAAACTGTGGCTTTTATTGGAGCGACTGCCGTATGACCTCCCAATATAGTGATGCCTGCACTAGTGCATCGTCCGTCAAGCAGGTGTATTGGCTTTCAGATAAAATTGGTTTTGGTCCCGAAGACCCTGAAGACCCGAATATTCGAAGTTCTCTAGCAAGTAGTCAATTAATTCTGATTGAAATAAGTCACCGTGATGCCTTTTTTTAATACCAGCACTGAGATCGCAGACAAGCACACGGTCCACCTGATAGAAAGTGGTCACAATAGCCTATGGACGTGTGCAACACCAGGGGAGTCACAGTTTTGCTGCCGACCCTGTAAACACAGGGAGAGTCTGTGCCATCAGTGTATAAGACTAAGCAAAATAGCCTTTGGTTTTCCCACTGACAGCACAAAAACTCTCCAGTGATGGTTAAGAAGCCTTACGATCGAGAGGCCCAGGGTTCGAATCCTGGCCATTTTTTCGGATTTCTCCAATAATTTATAACAATATTACGGATAATTAGGGATTTAAGGATAGTTAGAACTGTATTAATTTCCATTTGTCAGTTATAAAGTTTAAGTCCCATATTACTTAACTCTAGAACCAAAAAATGTCCAACTCAGGAATCAAACCTCTGGCAGCAGTTAATTCACTTTATATTCCTTAACCACTTAAATAACTTAATTAAGAAATTTTCACGAACACTGTTAAAACTATGAATCTATAAATGGTGGGTATAGATAAGTAAAAAACAGGATTCTACCAATCTCACTTTCATGTGACCGTGCATCTGCCAACATACCAATCGAATACGATAAATGAACCTAAAGTACAAAGTACACATTACTCTTTACCAACATATGCGTTTCCTTCTTCCTACAGTCCCGGGTCCTTTGAGCGGGACGTGAAAAAGCATCTGATGAGGCCGTCAAGCTGAGTGCGACCATTGTTAACATGGTACGTGTAATGGTGACCCTCTTTCCTGAGACTTTCCCTTCAGCTTACCATTAGACAAGGTGAAGTCAAATTGAGGTGTCATATATTATAAAAAAAAGTATAAACTTTGGACGCACTAGGAGGATGGTGATGAGAGGGGTAAGGAAGAGTCTAGGAAATTAATAGTCTGAAATGACAGGAAATGACACAATAAAAGTCGTGAATCGTAGTCTATAATATTAAAAACAAGATATAAGGTGATATACCAGAAAATACTTGAGTGCACTATTTCAAAAGCCATAAAAATAGATAGAAGACTCTGTAGCTCAGAAACATTATTAAACTTAAATAAAACATAAATTTTAGATGGCCAACATGAAAAATATCCCGTCTACTCGACGCTTCAATAAAAAAAAACATTAAAAAATAAAGAAAAACCATAAAAGCAGCCGTCTTGCGATGCGTTATCATTTTTATATGTTCACCCCCCTCTCAACCCTTTAAACACCCTCCACCCCCTAGATGCAAGCACACACACTCACACAACTTCCTATAAATGGGTTAAAGAAAAATGTGTCTACCTGAAAACGTACGATGCACGAGTTTTTTTATTCCTTTTACATTTTCTTTGCTATCCGCGATTCTCATATCGGCGATATAAAACTGAAAAATACATTTCCTATGAACATGCCAATATCACGGTTATCGTTACATAAATAGAGGCGAGAATCCTACAAACGTAGCCGAAAAAACAGAGCACCCACACATATGTAGTTCACCCACGTACACAGAGAACCGCGTCGTTAGAAAAAAAATAAAATGCACACATATAAATTGCATGCAGCTCGAAAGGGATGCACTCAGAGTCATAAAATACTCACACTTGCTTACATTCTCTCGCACACACGCTCACAGCGACTCAAGTTAAGTGCGCACACATTCATACATACGTACGTATACACTCATACACGGTCTAACTTGAAGAAAACCGTCTATGTGTTGTGAAAATGCTTTTCCTTGCAGCAACCTCACGGGAAGAGTTCCATAGCGAATACCTCGCGGTAAAGACTGCTCGTTCTCTAAAATTTCACATTTTAAAACAAAATATTTGAAATCTAAACTTAAAATTATAACGGATATGACATTTCTTTCTTTTTTTAAATTAATCGATCAGACATGCCGGGAGTTTTAAAACGAAATTCTTCACCCGTTTACTTATAAAAAACGCGTTCGAAATTCGAAAAATGTGACAGATAGATGCCGCGTAATATAAAAAAAAGATTGATTAGCGTTCGCGCCAAGCGTTTAGTTTAGTTTCGGTAATGTCGTTTAATTGAAACTTGGATTGCAGCAGTTAACTTTTTAATTGCCAAAGACACGTGGGAGTTGCATTAGTGATGTAAATGTGTTTGTTAATGAGTGTGTGCGTGTGTGCGTCGAGTCTATCCGTGTGTTAAGTTCGCGTGTTTTGATTCAGCGACTTATAAGTGTAGTTATAATTAAAAATATTGATGTTTGTAGACCGGATACTTATGTTTCTGTCTATCAGAATAACTGTTTCTAATGACGCTAAACGAGTATTTATTGTTTTTAAATTAAAAAAAAAGAAAAGAATAGATTAATGTTTACTTTTAATGGTTATATTCACGATAAGGCAATTTTTGCGATTGATTCATTATTCTATTAACAGATGCAATAAAATTTTGTGTGTTGGTTTTTTGATATGTACAGAATTTGAGTTGCTAATATTTTCATTAATTCCTCTTATTAGTTTTTTAAACTGGTTTATGTTTGTAGTGTGTTAAGTTTAATTTCGAACCCGTGACCTTCTGATCACGAAAGTAAAACTCCTCTACCGAAAATTGACATTATTTACTTATTCATTTATCAATTCACGTTTTGTAATATTGAAAACTAATTCCAATTTCATATAATTGAACAATTTTGATATGAATCTCATTAACGTTAAAGACTAAAATCGCTTAAAGCGAGTTAGTTTCAAACACAGTAGTTAAGTCTAGTACAATTCTTATAAGATTAGTATTCAATTAACGTGTCAAGGCCGAGGAAATTTTCCATACTTAAACCATGGACAAGATAAAAATTAAGTATTTTTCTGACTGATTCGTCAACACAGAGCCTAAACTGCTGGGTTTACAAACCTGACAATTTCGCAGTTTAAACCCATTTATATTCTAAATACTAGATGAGCAGGGAAGGAGTTCAATCTGAGCCTTAATCCTGTTGTCAAGGAGTCGACCTTACGGTTGAGAGGGCCCAGGTTCGAAACCTTTCCATTACACTATCGACGTGAACTCTCCCCTAAGGCAAGCATTATGCTGAGCTGGAAGGGTTAACGTGAATACTTATAATTTCAGTTACTAGTAGATACCCTTATGAAATGCTTCATTCCAATAAGAACTCTATCCTAGTTGGAAGAAGTATTCCAACTAAATTAGAATTCCAACTGGAAACACACTAATTGTTGAGTTTCCAATCAGAACGACTATCTTATAGGACAGTCTGATTAGGAAATTTCTCATTCATACTGTTTAGATTTCCTTATTAGAAAATACACTATTGGAAGAGGTCTTCCCTGATAGGCAAGCAAATTTGAAGAAGTGAAACAAGAAGTTAAAACCTAAGTGTTTATATTAGCGAGGTTACTTAGAAATAGGGCATTATTTATACTGTCTAGTTCGAGAGAAAACTTCAAGCTCTCTCTTAAAATCCTCACGGAAATCCTACCGAAGCATGATGGTTATATCGAACTCAAACCAACCAAAACACACGAACGCTTGGCATATCCCTCCACCCCGGCAGATATAGGGTCATCGAAGGCCCCCACGGCTGCGGGACTATGGTGTTGTCATCTTTTCCCAGAAAAAGAGGAAGGAGAGAGGGTGGGGGACCATGCCACCATATCGGCCTGCTTCTGCTGGGGTGGCTCCAGTCGCAGTAGTCCGGTTGCTGCGACTATTCAGTAAGAGTAGTCCGGTTGTCAAACGGCATCGAACTATTGCTACTTTTGCGTAGCAGTATTCTGGTGGGTAGTTCTAGTGGTAGCTCTTCAGTTGCCTATCACCCTAAGGCTCGCATAAATGGACTTCTTTACGAAATCGAGAGAGAGATTGGATTAACCTAACCTAACCTAACCTAACCGGAATTACTGGTATTCCTTTGAACCCTTCCAGCTAAGCTAAATTGCTTGTGCTAGGAGTGGGTTCAAGTCGATACTGTAATGGCCAGGATTCAAACCTGGGACCTTTCAATCGGAAAAGCTAACTCCTAAAATACTAAGTTATTAAGAGATATTCAAAAATTCTTTGTTTGTTCCTTAAAATTAGTTTTATTATGTTTACTAATAATCGTGTAAACTTACCGACAGTGAGTTGATCGTAGGTACTATTCTTATTATATTTGTTATAGGTTCTAAGGTAGTTCTTCATCTGAAAGTGAACATACAGTCCATGACACAGTGTCTGTTTGACGGCAATTGGCGCATTTTTCTGTATTCTGTGGGTTTCCCTTTGATTTCTCCAGGATCGTAACATAACTCTACTGGGGAACACACTCCCTACGCGAGCCACTCAAAACGTGTTCTAACGTTTTAAAACTGATGAAAGCCGTTGTTTTGTACAATGGCTGTCATAATAACAACACAACATACATTCTATTACGTGGATCCAAAAATCATAGTTGACTAAATGTGTATATTAATACACCTCTGCCTCCTCCTTTGGGGATTTACCAGCGTAAATATATATATGTCTAAGGTTTCAGTTCCAGTCTAATAAGTCGTCTGTTAAACTTGTGAAGTACCTAAACATCCGCGCTCATAACAAAACTAGGTTTTTAGGTTACGCTTTCTGACCTAGGGCTTCTACTTAAGTACACTTAAGGTAGGGTAGTGTTTTACTTATGTAAGGGATTTGTAGGGTAAGTATAATAGAAGTGCCTCGTAGCTATTGGCTTCTGTATTATAATGCTGTGTATATATGCAGCATAAGCTTTGGCTATTGACTGCTGCTGGGTGTTTTTCTGGGTCCCATCAAAACCTTCACGTCTAATTCATTCTTACCAGCAAGCCGGTACGTCTGCTGATACACATATTGAGATTACTTGTACTATTCTCACAGTATTTATTATTGAACCTGACCGGTTTCGCCTTACGGCATCTTCAAAGGTTTACATTGATGTTTATGAACATTTCTAGTCTTAAACAGTGTTTTCAATATGTGTAACAACAAGTTTCACCAAGTGCCATCAGTCAACAGTATAAATAGTTTGCTAATACCTTTATAGGTTTAGGATAGGCTTCACTTTCGAGGTTGTGTGGTCAACTGCAGTCGCTCCCACAAAAATCCCATAGCTAAATCCCAAAGACAAGAAGTATTGAGCGTACCAGAGGCTCTGAGGTGGAAACCTCAGATGCAACCGGAAATCTAGCTTATAGTGATAATGAATACTTTCATCAGTGTAGCTTTTCCAAGCAACTTTATGAGGTTCTTCAAGAAGGGCAATTGATGGTTCCTACATATTTGGCAGCACGAGTGTAACTGCCCTGGTGCTGCTGCAGCTAAACACGTCCAAAGACCACGGTAACCACTTTCCATCAGTTGGGTCATGTATTTGTCTGTCACCTAAGTGGATTTAAAAAAGTTTGATTTCAATGATGAAATTTGCGCTATAATATCAAGTTGAAATGTTGTACTGACTTTCCGCAGTTCAGAAAATCAATGAGTACTGGAGCCTTTAAATAGAATTGTAACCGTGCCACCATTCGACCCAATTCTTTTTAAAACCAGACCGATCTGATTCTAAATCTATTAAAAACAACCCTAAAACGGTACTCTCTAGCACAAACTGTGGTGTGAAACCTTCTGAAATATATTTTTACTCGAATGACCTACATTTAAAAATGACCAAGCTGTTTACCCCGTCGTCAACTTTCCGAAATCTGGCAATATCATCGTCATCCTCCTGCCCTTATCTCATAGTTATTAGGGTTCTGCGCCACTTGTGTTCTTCCATACATCTTTGGTTGCAGTCATCTCAACGTTTACTGCCTTCCTAGCCATTATCATCTTTCAAATAATTAATTATCTCTTCCTTTCCCCAAGAAACCATTTTCTTCCGTAGTGAAAGTCTGAGTCTCTAAATTACTTTCATCCTGTCCTGACATATACTTATAATGCATATGTCTGAATCAGGACAATCGATTTTCCTGACAATAACAAAAAAAAAATCGAAATAAGTTCAGCTATTCATGCGTAATTATCACTGACCTGTACCTAATAGTAATCGCTGGACTGGTGACTGGTAATCATAATATATTGTATTCAATTGAAAATCGCCATATTGGTGATGATAGTTGCGGCAAGCAGTAGTGAGTGTACTTTGTACTAATACTAATGATGGACAACGATTGTCTTGGTATCGATAATTTAGTATAAACGGTGGGTCTTATGTATCACATAAACAATACGGCCATTTTAGATATTTTTTATGGTAAACGCATAAATAAAAACAACGAACAACGTCCATTTGCAGACTAATTAGTTCTCAGTACACTCACGGTGGCGCTTCAAATCGATACAAAAAAATAGCTGTCATTTTCTATGGAATAGCCAGTCCAGCTAGTTACAGAGGTCAGTGGTAATTATGTAACTATGATCTCCTCTAATGGTTTCTTTTCTAATTGGAAGATCTAAAAAGTGTGAATGAGAAACTTACTGATCGAATTGTCTTATAAGAAGGTTTTTCTTATTGGAAATTTTGAGTAGTACCACGAAAGGTTGCTTATGTGCGCGGTAGATGGCATTAAGATCGCCAATTATAACGTAGGAACTAGGACCTGATAATTTAACTGATGAATATAGATTTTTGGTTATTAGGTTATTCTTTGGGGATATAAAGGTGAGTCTCGCGTATAATATTTGTATCAGAGTTGAGGTCAAAATCAATTATCCTGCATAAATAATTAAAACGATACTTACAAAACTATCCAAACCATACTAGCAAATCAAAATCATCTAATTGAAATCGAATATGCTTCTAAAAAACCATTCAGCTATTTAATATTTAGATAAATTAATTAATTAATTAACAACGGATTAGCTTTTTCAAAGTTTAGTCGTAAATTAAAATTACTAAACGGGTGAAGAATAAAAAAAAAACAAATATTATTATAAATCATACAAATATTTTCATTTTATAGTTTCGGTCCAGGCACCTCCTACCCAACGATAGTTCCTATAAATACCTACTTAATTACGAAGATATATTTATTTTTATTGCGACAAAGTATATAATAGACATTAGTGTTAAATAGTGATATATTTATATGATAAATTAGTGCCAAGAATGTCAGTAACGTTGACGAACCCCAACTTATACATGACAAACCCTATGAACCTACAAATGAAGAGGGAATTCGACGATTTCACCACTGATGAAAACAAAATGGAACAGATCGATAGCAATAATTCCAGTGATGCTAATTCTGAGAGTAGTGATGTAGAAAATAATGGTCCAAATGAAGATAACACAGTAGCATTGGATTATACAGAAAACGCACTTTCAATGCACCCTGTAGCTGATTTTATTAAGAAGGAATTTCTTCCAGATTTTGATTTCACGAATCCGTTTAGAAATCAAAACTTGGGGTTCAAGGATGGATTCCAGAATGCTCCTTTCTTACTGCCTACACAGCTGTATAAGAGTTTTTTGGCAAACCTTGGAAAGAGAAGGAGAAATATGACTGATTGTTATTCTCTTTATTCGAGAAATATGTTGTTTTCTAATGGTTTTGGACTTGAAGCGTCGGATGATGAAAATAACGCTGACAGAGTTACAGATTCTCCTGATGAGGTAATAAGTTTTTGAGTTAGATGCTATTAGATGCAGTGGTGGTATTGTGCAGTCGCCATCAGTGGTAGCTTAACATATTCTAAGTTAACGAACACCTTAGTTCTGAAACTTTACATAAATAATAAACAAAAATTACAAATTGTTAAATTTGTCAGATCAGGTGGGAAAATATCCAAACTTATTCCATGTAGAAAAGGCTAAAAAAAGAGTGAAGTATTGAATCTTATTCGATAAAACAGGAAGGCGTTATTGCATAGTATTTCAAAGGTTGATTTTAAGAATCGCTCAACCATTCCACCTGATTTGAATTGACCCTAAAGATTGCAAAAATCATTATTTCTTCAAATGTAGATCATTTTTCTTCAGCTACTTCTGAGGGCGACCGTACCTTATAGATATTTTTAAAACCATTTGGTGTACTGCCAAAGCCATGTTCTCCTGAGAAAACCGATTACCATAAGCAACAGCCATCCACAGTATCTTTTGAACATTAGTTTTCTCAAGTACTCCAAATATTCACAGCATAAAATGCCTTTGGACCATCATAATCGATAAATAAATGATAATGTTAAATGAATTCCATGACGCATTTTAGGTTTAGTTTTAATTTGTGCTCATGTTAATAATTGTTAAGAGTTCTTTTATTTTTTTGGCACTGTATGATTTGTATTGTATTTAGAATGCGTCACTTTCAAACTTCTTAAGTATATTTGAATAGGTACTTATATTTAACACTAGCTTTTGCCCGCGGCTGTGCCCGCTTGGATGTTGGTTATCGCGACCAAATCCTATGTCCTTTTTGATGATTTAATCTACCCCTATACCAAATTTCATAAAAATCGGTTCAGTGGTTTATTCAAGAGAGCGTAACATTCAGACAGACAGAGTTACTTTCGCATTTATAATATTCGTATTCATTTACAATTTTAAGATTTCGAAAATAAAATCTGCTTCTTGTATTTATATTGAAAATCCTAAACTGTCGTTCTTACGGCAAGTTCAATAACTCGAGTTTTTAGTAGAGTACAATATTCTGAATAAGTATTACGAGTTTTACGTGTACAATAACTTGTAGTCTCTTTTGAAAGTTTTTACGTAACTATGTTGGAGATGGTTTTATACTAAGCATAGCTGCAATATCTAGATTTTATAATATAACTAGCTGACCCGGCCAACTTTGTACAGCCAATTTTTTTCCGCCCGCGTGGTGTCAGATCCCGTTCCCGCTACACCCTTTACTATATTAAACATTTATTAAACATATAAACCTTCCTCTTGAATCACTCTATCTATGAAAAAAAAATCCGCATCAAAATCCGTTGCATAGTTTTAAAGATTCAAAGTCGAAGTCCGTAATTGTTGACGGTCATATTAACGTCATATATCTCCTATATCACGAAATATTCCAAGAATATAATATCATTAACATTATTATTACAGGCCATTAACTGAAGTATATGCATATACCTCTGTTTTTTCTTCTTTTCTCTCGGACAGACAATTTTTTAGCTTCAAAAGCGTTATTGAAATATTTTTAGATGTTTTTTTTATACTTTTTGATTTTATTTAAACAACCATCTTTTTTTCAATATTCGATTATAATTATAATATTTAAAATTATATCGAATAATATTTAAGGTACAGATAGGTTTCCAAAACAAGGATTTTTCAAAAAAAAAATGAGGTTGGTGGATAGCTATAAAAATAAAAAAATAATCCAGGAGAGCCAAAGCACTGTTGCAATTATTTAAATTCGGAATAAGGGCTAGATTATAAGGTTTTATAGTATGTAAGATGAATTGCGAAGGCAATGTCAAAATATACCATATTGAAACATCTTATCAACAGCCTCAAGCCATAAATCAGCCAGTTGTCTCTTATTCATTCATTCAGCATTTTATCCTATCGAAGTTGACTGCTGGGCATAGGCCTCTCCTGATGTCTTGAGGCTTTGGCCTACAGTTTCCACGCTGGCCACACGGGTTGGTACAGGGTTTTATTCCGAGTTCTCCTTCTCCCGCGGTGACTACGACTCTTGCTACGTCTTTAATTTACAGTTAACTAAACATTGATAATATTTGTTTCAGAAGGCGGGTGCATCATCAGCGTTCGTGTGGAGTGGAGGGGGGGTCACAGGCGGTGGGGGGCAGGACCAGTCAGCCGCGCAGCCCGCCGCCGTGCCGACAGGTGAGCTGAAATCTTTAATAATTATTAATAATTATAGTCGAGGAGCTCATTCTATTAATGCAATTTTTTTTCATTAGTGAAAATAAGTTATTTAGTTGGAAATAAAAATATCTTTAATGGAGTCCATCGCTATTTATTTGGCGTAACTCATTTGCAAGTGTGTCACACAAGGACCCGGGACTGTAGGAAGAAGGAAACATGTCAGATAGTAGTAGAAATTGCATTTCTAATCGATTCTGTTGATTATTGCTCTAGGGCACTTCGTTTTGAACATAATATAGTAGGTAAATGATTGTTTCAGGCACGTCAGGCGGCGGCGGGGCCCAAGGCCTAGTGCATTGGATGTCGGTGATGGCGGAGCACATGGGAGGGGGGCACCATGACCCCTCCCACTACGCTCTGCCCCCGTGGAACAACGGTGGAGTCGATGTAAGTGTTAGATTTGTAATTATATTGATATTTTTTGTTAGGTAGTTTTTTTCTTTCTTAGGGATTTTACACTGTTCTTTATGGTCTGTAGGGATTAAGAGACCCACACTTCTATAGCTTGAGGGAATATAGGACCCCACCAACATCTTCAGGGCTAAAGATAACTCTCTCTCTTCGAGTCAGTGAACGTACTGATTAATGCACGAGAGTGTTAGAAATCCAAAGCTTTTAGCTCGGAGTACTGTACTCAGTTACTCCTTCTTCTTTTATGAATTTGGCTTTAACGGGAGCAATTAGTGTCATTCAATTCTTGGAAAATTCATCTACCGCGTTCGTCCATTTATAAACAGGAATACCGGATTACAAGTGAGGTTGTCTTGGTTCTGTAAGTCTTAGTTACATCTCTCTACAGTGTGCTAAACTATTGGTACTAAAAATCTGCTTATTTTAATTTAATAAGACACTGCAGGTATATTAGATCATATCGATGGTCTAATACGACAAACATGCAGCTGACACGTTCAATTTTAAACAACATATCATTAGTATTTAATACTAATATGCACTGCAATATTATAGCGTCTGTAAAATTAATATGCTCATCTGCAGCAAATGGCTGACTTAACAACTAAACAACCGCTAAGTTATGCAAATATAGTTGCATTGTAATCGTAGCAATTAGTGGCAGTCGCTCCGGTACCTAATTGTTCCAACAGTTGCGGGAGTTGTTTGCGGAAATAATCGTTTTGGACGCTAGTTATGTGGGAATTTTCAACTTTGAGCAGACCACAATATGTATATTATGTCGTCAGATAATATGAAAAATAGAATTATTGCAAAATAAAATTAGGACGATAGCAAAATACTAAAAGATACAAGGCAGATTTTTACAGAATGCGATTTGTGCAATGATTCTCACGTAATAAACTCGGTTAGCAGATATTTCTTTTGTATAATAAAATTTTAAACTATTATTTTATATATTATAATATATATATATTTATATATTATATTCAGTTTTAGAGTTTTCATCATTAATCATATCCTACTGAGAATAGCTGGAAGCATTTTAATTTTGAAATTAATGTGGAATGTTTGTAATGCCATCTTTATGAGCTTTATAATCCGATATAAATATTATCTAACTCATCACCGTTTGTATGTTTGCGTTATGGTGACATCCTAGCAAAAACAAAAGCGTTCTTGGATGAAAAGATATTAAAATGCTTAGTAACTTAAATATTGTGACGATTAATCAAACAATTTGCTGTATGATTATGGGTGGCAGCAATTATTTCTTTTATAAAAATCACATAGTTTACTAATACAAGATTTTTTTAACATTTAAAAACCTGAATACAATTCGTCCAATGGCAATGTCCAAAAAGTCTCACATCTTCGATTTTTTCTTTCGCGTGTTACTCACTTTCACGGACACAGTGCATAAAAAAGCGTTACCAACATTTTTTCTCACGAAAGTACAAATTTACATACGTATCTTATACAAAGACGCCTCATTTATTATTAGATAAAATAAAAAAAGAAATCGCACATCGTATACTAAATAGACAAAACCTGTTTAGCGATTCAGAACGCATCATTAGCAAATAAAAAAAAACAATTTTATATTCTATTTTCAAAAATCTATTTTGAATCATGGCCCCTCAACTTTAGATCGAAATTTTGAATTTCGAAGCGCACTAGTGTTGTCACCCCTTTCTCAGAGTATTCTCTGAAGAAAAAGTAGCCGGCGGTGAGGCATATGCAAATTTTTTATCAACCCTATTTTAATTTTTTAAAGCACTACCCAGTGTATTATTCAAATAAAGAACATTTTCATTCATTCATTCTGTAGTGTCTTTAATTTTATTATATTTGCAATTTTGCTTTTTATTACAAGGTACTAAAAATTATATTGCAAGCGATGTACTTTTAATATTAGTAGAATATTTTACACATTTTTTTATCAATTTAGTATCTTATTCTTTATTCGAAAAGGGTGATATTTGAATCATGATATTAGTAGTAAGTAATTATGATAAGTATGACGGATTAGTTAAATATCAGGATACTTGCAGAATTTAAAAAATATACGTGATTAATTATTTCCTATCTATCTTGAGGTTAAAATGGGTGCAGAATATTGTTCTCATAAGTGATATTTTTGCATAATGATCCTGGGAATGGTTTTAAACGCATAGTGAATACATAAACCTGTTTGTTGTCTCTTTCTAATCATGCGTCCCTGGTCTTGCCTGTTAATATTGTCTGAGGTTATAATGCGCGGGAAATCTCATATAAATACAAAAAAAAACTTTTCTTTACACTAGATATTTTTATATACTTTTTGGCTGCTTCCTAATCGAATTCGAATTAACATGAGAACATAATCAAACCTTTAACTATTCAAGAAAAAACTAATAGTGATTGTAATTAGTACCAACTTATTCGTAAATCGGTGCACTTTCGCGTGTGAGCGCATGTGCGCGTTCGCGCGTATCCATGCGAAAATTCGCGTGATTCGATATTTTAACGATTGCAGCAAAAAAAATCGGAAAGTGCGCGGTTTGATCTGATAGAAGTGACGTTAAGATAGATAGATAGATAGATAGATAATTCTTTATTGTACACCAACAGATTTACAGTAGGACAAGTATCTACAAAGTTTAATGTACAATGGGCGGCTTTATCGTTGGAAGCGATTTCTGCCAGGCAGACTCGATGTATAAGTGGGGACAGGTTTATTTTGTTTATGAAAACAACTGAAAAATAGATACATCTTGTTGTCCCCAAAAATAGGATACCAACAAAGGATAGTATAAGAATAATACCTACAGGTTACTGACGTTTTGTAAGTACCGTTTTAATGGTCTATACAGAATAAATGATTTTTGACTTTGACTTTGACTTGTAAAATGGGCAGTGGAGTCGCAGTCTAGGATTTCTTTCCCCGAAGGGGTAGGCGGAGGTGGATTAACATCCACATTTCACCAAATATTGGTGCCAAGTAATAGAGGGCAAACCCATTACTGTTAAGCGGCCACTTTTTGTGTTAAACTGTGTATAGATTTTTTTTTTCTATCTTAATCGATTTGACTAGTTATCAATGCTTAAAAAATATTGACTATATTGAACTACCCTTGTCCTATATCGTGTATAGAACAAGGGTAGTTTGTGATGTATGACACTATATTATGACTAATTACTTGATATTTATTTCTTATATCGTATTTTAGAAAACGAAAAATGTTTTTTTTTAAACCGCATACCGTAAATTAAATAACAACATCTAAATATCCGAAATTTTATCGAAACTATCGCATTCAGGATATTAGTAGGATTGATATTTTATTTAGAATCGACTTTTTTTTTAAATAATTTGATAGCAGCGTGATATCTATGTTGGAGGGTGTACAACCCATTCTCTGTTTAATAATCAATAACATCGCAAAAAATATTAACAAGACATATTTTTCGTTACAAAACCCACTTGTCACCAACAAATACATTAAAAAATCTTAAACCATTTTAATTGTTATACAACAAAAGCACACAGTGTTTCACACCATCAAAAACTATTAAAAAAAACATATTTGATTCATCATAACAAAATAAAAACGCACAGGGAGTCAATTTTTGAGTTACGAGAAAAAAATTGGCACTATCCACATTGTATTGGACCTTCCTAACGATATTTTGATGACTGCAGTGATCTTACTGTAATGAAATAATAAGATAACAAAAAATTTGATTTGTTATAAGACTACTGTGCGCATGGTGGGGCAAATAGCGTTTGTGGGCAATAAATTTTCTTCATGCTCATAATACATGGCGCTTAGGAAAAAAACAAACTATTGGGAATGCATCAGGGAGGTATTTTTATTCGCTCCTAATAAAAGATGCCCTTCGAGCTTTGGGATTTCTGATGAGAGGTTTAATTCCCGTTCAAACTTAATATCTTTATGAACTCGAATATAAAGATGGAATAAGCTTCTTAAAAATATTTTAAAGCAGACTGCCATACCAGGTATCTGAGTAAAGTACAGAACACTGAGCAGGTCAGTGTTTGAAGGGATGAACACCTTAACACATTAACACCCCTCCGTGTTCTTCATTCCCTGGAAAGCTCGTTAACCCATCGTCGATCTCGTTTGCTATACGAATATCTATGGCAAATTCATCCTGTGTAGTGATGTTACTGCTCTCATATTCTACAAAAAACAATGCGAGGCAGTCTTAGGGTATTGCCGATTGTAGTGATAACAAGGTAACGTATTAATTGAATCGTCATGACGTCAGAATGGGCGGAACGACGTGATGCGTTTGGTGACGGCCCAAATGTTAGGTAATGATGACACGAGTTACATGATTTTTGTTCACCTATAAACTGCTCAATTGGCATAAAGATATTTTCACTGCAATTGAAATGTACTAGTGTAAGGTAATTTGGTTTTTAAACTTAGCGCATACATATTTAATAAGAGGGTGTTTGTTTCCTGATCCAACCAATTCTCAGAAAAGTTATGACTCTACTTCCTACCGACTACTGAGTAATTATTTTCTCACGGACCCAAGACAATGCAGACACAATTTAAATACCAGACATTCCCCAAACAATAATTGATTTTATTCCATTGAGCATACCTAATTATGATAATTTATCTTCTTCAATATTTAACTCACGAAGATTAATACAAATAGTTTTTGATTTTATTCTCATAGCAACCCACCGAATCAGTCACCCGTCACAATTAGATTAGTATTTGACAAAGAACATCAACGAGCAGTCAAATTCGGATGTCTTAATTACGAACTGTCAAAATCGATTATGCACAAATATTCATTTTGAATGAGATGTATTCGAAAATCGTTTGTCAAAATCACTTTAGGGTTGGACGACAATTGGAAGGTTAACCCGTCTTTGTTTCGTTTTAAAACGATTAATTGAGACTGGTTGAAATGATTTTGTGGTTCCGTTTAGAAATTGTATCATATAAGTATTTGTAGGTTTTTTTTCTAGCAATTCCTAAAAATCAAACAGCAAACGGTGACATAGGGCCTTTTCTCGTAGGTTGGGTCAGCAGGGGTGCGAGGGATATGCCCTATAGCTACCTCACTTTCGGCCTTGCACTGCGACCCACAGACGGCGTGCGGTTTAGTCGGTTCGAGACCGACATAACCTCCCCCTCCGGCTCTGGCGGGGGCGGTATCCATGGGGATTTCCCGCACTATAAAAAAGGGCCATTTCTTGTGACAAAAATATGTTCTCGTAATAGAAATTTGGTTCAATATGCTGTCCCGATCTAAATGTCAAATTTCCAATGTCAAAAATGGTATTCTTGTAACACAAAGAACATTGAGATCGTCGTCATTTCTGACATTTTGAAATTGAGATCAAATCAAGGATGAATATTGAACTGATTTTTAATCACTTAAAACACTTATAGGCATTCTTTGAATCGATAATATGAGCCATGTTACTCAGTAGACCAAATACTATAAATGTATAGTGCTTTCACTGCTGATTAAGCAGTGATATACATATTTACCTAGGCACACATATACTACTGAAGATATCTATAACATTTTACCTTATAACAAAACCACCTACACATGACGGAGCTATGCGCGTGTTTGTACGCATAAAAAAATATATACATCCGAATTGATAACGTCCTCTTTTTTAGAAGTCGGTTAAATAATTGCTTATCGTTTATAGAAATATTCTCTTCAAAAGATACGGAACCAAATATAACTAAACAGCTTAACTATCTCATGGCAGCATACAAATCGCATCATCACTCCGAGGGCGAGTCTTTCATTTCTCGACCCTAAGATTTTATGCTTGATTTTGCACGAATTACATCTTTTGTTGCTTAGACATTAATTATTGTCTCACACCAGGTGCGTTGCGTGTAATTTTTTGAATATTCACGCTTATACGCACAGGGGATGGCCAGAGGCGATCTTTAAGAGAATAAAATGAACTGTTTCTCTGAGAATTTATAGTACAATTTTTTTAATAACTTGCTTCTTATGAGACCAGATTTTGTTGATCATAGGTACTATGTTATGGAATAATAAATGGAATTCTTAAGAGTAGAATTTTTCTTTATTCATTTATTTATTTGAAATTAAACCACTTTTTAATGGATTCTATCGCGATTTATTTGTTATTGTTTATTTTTAGACCGACGTTTCGGCTACTTTTCAGCAGCCATGTTCACGGTTTGACTAAGGGTGGTAGTTCTCTTATAGTTTGAAGTGTGAGTTATCTCAAAGTACCTGAATCATGAAGAATTGTTTGTATTGCATTTATTTCAATTTAAAATACAAGAATCTCATGCACTAGTGGTGTAACAAAAATCCATAAAGATTTGTTCGTACACTGTATGTCTTTTACGTTTAATAAATAGTTAACTAATTTCATGTATGTACAATTGACAAAGGAGATACAGTTTCACTTTTTCATATAAAGTTATATTTAAAGGTGCAACCGTATACCGCTGATTAAAAGAGACTTTTTTTCTGAGTTGGAAATGGTAGTCACTCAAATAGAAGTCTAGGTAAACCAAATCCAACCCTAACCTAACAAGATGATATAGAACTAATGATTAGTTCAATATATCAGACATTGGAAACCGTATATCGACAGAAACCAGACACACTCCAAACTATGTACTTACTCATATAATTAGTAAAAAAAAGACGGGTTGCACTCTGGGAGTGCCGGCAGAAGTGAAAACTTTTTATTTCTTTCTTTCTTCATTATATATATAGAAAAAGATAAACAGAAGAAATTAATAAATTTCAAAACGAAAAATAATTAACAAAAGTAAAAAATTACAAAAAGAAAAAATAATCACAAAAAGTAATAAATTACAAAAAGGAAAAATAATCACAAAAGTATCAGAAGGCCAGGTTTCAACTCGATACTATCTGAGACCATAAGGACTTACAGACGAAGCGCTTACCGCTACCAAGCTATTTATGTTATCTTGCAAAACAGACAGTCTCTAGTTAATGTTATATGACGTCAGTCGTCGGTTACGGTCCAAAGGTCAGGCGATCCTGACGCGAGTTTAACACTTTTTACCCATCCAACGCCGCTAAAGAAGCCGAATTCAAAAAATTTATCTATAGCTATATGTAGCAAAGTAAGGAAGTACATATTTAGCACCAAAGCTCTTCCTATATCCCGTCATTGTTAAAAACGATTGCACTCCGTCTTCGAATATGAAGAAACATGGAACATTATAGCACAATTTGTACGATACTCTTGCAATTGATTGATTAATTGATAGTTGATTGGGTGATTAGGTCATAACCTGGCTCGATGCCCTAGTATGGATTGACAGGCAATACAAATCAATGAACGTTATAATATTTGTTAGGTTAAGTGTACAGGGTGTTAACAAAATTACAGTATTCATTCTATTTAAATAGTAAAAAGAATGAAACTGTCTTAGCGGCGTTTGAACCCGAAAATCGAATTTAAATGTTTAGCATGAAAAGCTCTTAAAAAATTAATTCAAATTACAGTAATAACTTTATTTTTACAAGATTGATTGATTTGCGGTCATATTTAGTATTTGTTTGGAATGGAATAGATTATTATGATTTTAAAACTTTCAAAAGTATTATTTCTTTCTCTTTTCTTCTTATGAGTAAGTTCTAAACACATGATAAAATTATATTGTGAAGGTTTATGTTTTAAAAAAGAATTGTAAATGATTTTTTTTTTTCATTTCAAAGAAACCCGTTCGAAGAAAGTCACCTATAAACTCTTTCTTTTATAATTAAAATAAATACTGTATACCTTCATTTAATTATGTATAATTATTTTTGAAAAATTAAATAAAAATGACCACAACTGTGTTCAACAATTTTCAAAAATTTCTAATGAAATTCTCCTTCACAGACATTAATTTTCAAAAAACACTTTTACGTTTTCTTTAATATTTTTTTTCAAAACTTCCAAAAACTAATAATTATATTGCTCACTTTTTTAAACACTCGCTAAATTGTATATTACAACAGGATTACTGAAATATGTTAGCGTGGAATAGCAATCGAAATAAAAACAGACATTTATTGCTATTGAATATTTAATATCGGAACACAATTACCGGCTCGTTAGTAACGAGGTAAAGTGTGCAAGCTTGTGTGCGACCGCGAGGTCCGTGGTTCGTTGCCCGGTGTGAACAATTGTTATTGTTTGTCTGTTAGGCAATGGACTCAGATGTATGCTCGATAGCGATGGTAATAATCTAATTCCTTTTAGAAAACACTCACTCTTAGGAAAGACAGTTCACAGTTTGTTTATATTTAAACTTACTGTTGCCCGCGGCTTCGCCCGCATGTATGTCGATTATCGCTTAGTGTTGAGCCGACGCTATTGAGCATTAATTTCACCTCTGTACTCAACTTTTTTACTCGATTGTTTTGACATTAATGATCGCTGCTCAGCTCCCTTGAGTAGTATCGTAATAATATATAGCCTATGTGTTATTCTGATGTATAAGCTATATTATTGTGAAGTTTCATTAAAATCCTTTGAGTAGTTTTTACGCGAAGGAATAACAAACATCCATCCATTCATCCATCCACAAACTTTCGCATTAATATTAGGTGGTTACATATGAAGGCGCTATGACGCTCATTAGGGGAGGGCTATGTCCAGCAGTGGACTAATATAGCCTGATGATGATGATGATGTTGACATATGAAATTGCCGAAATTTTCTTACAGATTCATAAGTTCGTTATTCCTGCAATTTAATAGCTATTTCCATTATTTATACTTTGTTTGAAAGTTTATTTCAAGATTTTACAACTCTGTATTCAATTTAGTTTTTACTGGCCGCTTGATAAATTAAATTCAATCTTCTGTAACGGTGACTGTGTAAACTGTACTTCCTAAATGCTATACATTTTTATTATAAATTTCGTACTACTTTTTTACAGCTGTCTCTTTTCAAAAATGTTATAAAAGTTGCTGTTACTTTTGTTACTGTTGCTGTTGTCTCATTCATACAAAAAAAAACCATAAAATTAATTATTATTATCATTCCTAAAAAAATGCAAAAATGTTAGTACTGCAAATTGGGTTTCCTCCAATTTCTTCATATGTAACGACCTATTAATATTAGTAGAAAGTAGGGTTTTGTTACACTAACATAAATAATTATTGTAATTGTATTTTGCTGCACTATCAACTTCTCTCTATTTGGGATACATAGATCATCATCCTAACCTTTCTCTTATCATGCGGGATATCCCCACCCTCCCGAAGCCGGAGAGGGAGGTCAGTACAAAGCCGAAGGTGAGGTAGCGTAGCTATAGTGCATATCCATCGCACTCCGGCTGACCCAGGAAGCATCCCAGCTGACCCGGGCATCATAATAACCTTACCATTTCCGAGGCTTTCATCTTTGACCCCTGAATACATTTACTCTTTGTTTTCGTTTGGTTTATATGACTGTTCTGGGAATGAACTGGATCCCTGACTAATTTTGACCTCCCCACGGATACCCACCCCTCCGGAGCCGGAGGGGGAGGTTATGTCGGACTCGAACCGACTAAACCGCACGCCGTCTCTGGGTCTTAATGCTAGGCCGAAGGTGAGGTTGTCATGCGACATATCCCTCGCACCCCGGCTGACCCAGGGCCATCCCTCTTGGTCTGGCCCTCCTCGGGAACCTCCCAACCCCAAGAAGATAACCTATACTGTGCTGAAGTCTCATCGGTTATTCCCCAGGTGTACCGTACTGGCTTGCAGGTAATACAGTTTTGGTTCGATCCGATGTCTTGGCGGTTTTTTTAAATCATGCACTAAATTAACATTCATAATAATATTATAAATGGGAAAGTGTATGTGTGTGTCTGTTTGTCCGTCCTTCACGCCTAAACCACTGAACCGATTTTGGTGAAATTAGATATAGAAGTAAATTATATTGAGATTATATATTATTGTTATATTAATATTATAATAATGCATAAAACCTTGCGTACCTATAATATTTGTATGATATACTATATCATACAAATATATAATGAAATTCCAATTTATTGTACGTCATTAAGAACATTCGCATGTTATGTCAGTTGCTTATAAGAACTTGCTTTAGACAGTACCTACGATTGTAAACAAATAGTATTAATAATAAAGGTCCTTAAAAGTATATAACTGTATCTCTGCTAGGATCCTCCCCCACCATCCCCCACAGATTAGACCTTGAGAAAGGATATAGGCTATGTTTGGTCGCGATAACCGACATCCACGCGGCCCGAGCCGTGGGCAAAAGCTAGTTTGTATATATAATGGAGGAATTAAGTATCATACAGGTTGATACACTATAAAGGCGTTTATTTGTACCACATATGCAGTGTGTTATATCCAGGCTTTAATATACCGCTACATTCTATCATTGCACCACTCGCCATAGGCAGGGAATTCTTCCTCACACACTGCGACCGGAAATGGTGCGCACCGTGCGTTTTGAAAGGAACTTCATCCCACGCACGCTCAGGTTGTGGAATGAACTTCCTGCCGTGGTTTATCCAAGCGACTACAATATGGGGTTCTTCAAGAAGGGTATTAGAAGGTATCTACAGGGTCGATAGCACGATTGTGATGCCCCTGGTGTTGCAAACGTCCATAGGCCACGGTAACCACTTCCCATCAGGTGGGCCGTGTGCTTGTCTGCCACCTAAGTGGTATAAAAAAAATAGAAAGAAACTGTCAATACACACAATACAGATTCATTATGAGGGTGACAGCTCACCTACACTACTCTCATATTTCATTTGTGTAAAGCTTGTAAATGTTACACACCTAATATGTGTAGTTTCAGTTAAGAAATTGCAAGGCAATTAGTATTTATATAGGTAGGTATATATATATTTTTATTGACTTCACCTCGCCTGATGGTAAGCTAAAGGCAAAGGCTCAGAAAAGAGGGTCACCGTTAAATACACGTACCATGTGAACAATGGTGGCACTCAGCTTGACGGCCTCATCAAAAGAGGATTGTCGTCTACGCACCGCGTGACACCCACTGATCCCACTAGTGCTGCGACCACAATCACTAGTACCCGGCTATACACTTGCTGACCCCTGAACGCAATCCAACTGGGATTGAATAACTATGGAGGGCTTTTCGCAACCCAGCCGGCCGAAATTTGTGACAAATTTATGCCATCAAATTTCTAACACCAATAAATTATGCTAACTATTCAAAACAATTCACCTTCAGTTACAGCATTCCTCTTATAAAGGACTGATCGCGAGTTCTTCATTCTTTATTGAAACTAGATATAGGTTTAAAATACCCAACTTACTCCAAAAATTAATTCATACTTTAATACTTCGAACCGACCAAACACAATCGCTTCAAATAAACACCTCAAACAAACCCTACAATAGACAATAGTTACATTTAAATCACGTACACTAGAACAGCCAGAGACAAAGACGTACTAAGTGAGCTTCCACAGAGAACAGTGGCCACAATTTTGACAGCGCAAGGACCGGTCCTGGAAGATTAATGGTCGCTCTACTCATCGCCGTAATGACGCCCCCACCGCTCGGTCTAATGACATACAGTGTGGGGTGTGTACACTTTGTGGATTTTTTGGTGGGATATTCCTGGTAAATGATTGGATTTTTCGTTATATTTTGTTTGGACTTGGTTTCATACAAGTAATTAAATTGACAATGGATAAAATCGTTCTTATCTTGTATTAAGTTCTTTTAATGGAGTATATTAAGGATAGAGTCATAACTCATAACTCATTTATTCATAAGGATAATCATTACACGTCAAATGGCCGCCTGGTTTTTCTGCCTACCACGGAGGGAAATAAGCGTGAGAGCTGTGTGTATGAAATGGAGTACAATAAAACGTTTGTTCATTATAATCTTTTGAACTGACGGCACAGAAACTCTCTGTTCTTACAAGATCGGCACCACCCGTGTGACTCCTCTGGTGTTGCACACGTCTATAGGCCACGGTAACTACTTTCCATCAGGTGGGCAGTGTACTAGTCTGCCACCTCAGTGGTATAAAAAAATATATTAGCATAATAATTAGTTAAGTTTATGATTATGACTAAAGAAATAGTCATCATCATGATCCTTTATTTATTTCGGTCGAAGCTTTCACCTCGATGTCCGCATTTTCCAGTCTAACTGCGGGTTTGACTGAACCTCGATATTTTCGTGAAGCGAAGTTAGACCAGTTGTTGGACTTTTCTGGTTCCAACTACAATGCAAATAGAAATTTTCATGCACACAAATAAAGCTGAAATTGAACCCTCTGCGTAGCAGTTGCGTTCACTAACGCTACGCCACAGAGGCTGTCAATAGAGAAAGTAGAATATTATTATAATGACTTGCTATGTTGATTGCAAATGATTATAATAACAAAAATAAAGGAACAGTTATAGGCATAATGCTCAGGTGAAAATTAATATTATTTCCAAGGCCAAGTAAAAATTTAAATGTTTGTGATTTAGAGGAACTTACGTTGGTTTGCGAGTAATGTATATACTTTATTAAAATACTTATTCTTTTTTTAATGTAATTTATTCCAAAATCAAAGTTGAAAATCAAATTTTTACACTCCTGTTAAGTTAATGATGCCTTTATTAGAAGGAAACCAGTATAATTATAGTAACTTAAAATCAATTGCTAGCTTCATGTTTACTAATAATAACAACAGTAAATTAATGGTAGTTAATTCACTGTTAATGTGGCCAACTGTTAATTAAGTGCTTTTGCTCAATTAGTGTTTAAGTAACATTTCATTTTTTGCACCATTACAGTTTGCGAATCTAGTTAATAATCATTACTTATGTTGTAAATAATTAAACTTTGAAAAAAAAAACAAGTCGGTGTAAAATATGTTTTACCAAAGCAGCAAATCTTAGAAGTACATATTTTAAAACTAGGCTAAACCTACTATTTTAATATACCCTGTAGTAATCTATTAATTTAAAGACCAACATTTCGTTGAACGAGGAAACCGGTCAATAGCCTAGTTTTTTTAAATTATGTCATAAATACTTAGCTTTGATGCAAGTAGCAATAATGATGACTCGTAATTGGCAATTAGAATAATATTTGTCTACATGCAATACCAACTACAATACATAATTATAATCACGCTTTTATCCCCGGAGGATTAGGCAGAGGTGAAATAACACCCACATTTTACCTATCTGTATTCGGTCCCACGTAATAGGGGGTGAGCTTATTGCCCTATTCAGGGCACTATTGTGGACTCGAGCCATACATCTGAGACTGAGTCTGGGCTGTACATATCTGTCAGATGTTAAAGTTAATCAGCCCTCGATATCCCTTGGTCGCCTTGTACGACTCTACATGGGAAGAGAAGGGGCGACCCAAATTCTACTTTGCCGGGAACCACGCGGCTCCCGTGCTTCAATAAAAATGACAAACCTAAAAAAATACGTATCTGATGCAATAAAATGTCAGGATTGTCCACCCAACATCCGCAACATGGTTACCATCAAAACATCCTTGGTTAATGTCTCAACCGTAGAAAAAAGCTTGGCATGTTTATCTTGGATGGGCCGCGTCGTTGCGAATCGCCCATCCCCCGAATTTCGTACGTTCGTTAATCGATTTTACTCCGGACACGTCTAATTCACCGAATTAATCGTGGACACCCTTGTGCGGCTAATTTCCTTGTTTATTGTTAATGATAATAGTTATATTGTTTTCCTCTGGTACGTTTGTCGTTTTGTTATTATTATTTTTATCTATTTTTGCCTGCGGATTGACTCGTGTGGAATATTGACCTCGTTCTCGTGACCTAAAATAACCTCTTGATTTTCATCGCGACGTTAATCCCAGTTGCATTTAAAGCTTGTACTTTTGAGACAGGAGTCTGCTTTTTTCGTACAGGGGCCACCAAAAATCTTGGAAGTCTGCGCGCCAGTTCATATCTAGCAAACGGACGAGGCTACGAAAGCTTCCCACTCTGGATTGCTCAGACCAAAGTCGCTCCGTCAAAAGCCAACCCATACAATTAAGAAAACGACTAGAAGAGTGTACATCGATCTCCTTAGTATAAAATACAACCGAAACTATCCAATAATACCTGATAATGATTGTTACCAAACTATGTTTGTGTAATATACTGCTTCCGGGCTGTTTGGCCATGGTCCATACGAAACTTGCAATCCAGACGTTCCGTCGATCACTGGAGGATATATATACGCACTCGTCGCCGCCCAGACCTGCGCCACTGAAGATGTCGACCGCAGTGATCGACGAAACGTCTGGATCGTAAGTTTCATATGAACCATCATTGCAACGCCGGCCGTGAAAGCCTAAAGACCTATAAACCACTAGCTTTTACCCGCGGCTCGGCCCGCGTGGATGTTAGTTATCGCGACCAGACGTAGCCTATGTCGTTTCTCAAGGTCTAATCTACGCCTATAACAAATTTCATCAAAATTGGCTCAATAGTGTAGGCGTGATAGCGTAACAGATAGACAGAGTTACTTTCGCATTTATTATATTAGTACGGATGTTTGATTGATGGTGTTACGCAGACTAGTATTGCTACTTAAAGTTTTCATAATTTTTTTACCTAACCCTGAAACCAAACCCAGAACTAACCATACACAAGTAACCGTAAATTATTACCACAGGACCAACGTAACGTATACAGGGTGTATTTTTGAAACGGGGCAGTAAGGGCAAGTACCTTAACCGTTGCAGTTACAGCAAAACGTTCTTAAAAGACCTTCCCTAACTTTTTGGGACATTTTGAACTGCATTCACAGATTTTGTAAAAAACTTACAGTTAGCAAAAAAAAATGCAAAAAGTTCAAAATTTTTTTTTTATGCCAATCGATTCTATTTCATGTGGGGATCAAAAAACTCTATGGGACCATTTTAGCTTTCAGTACTAGAAAAGACAGAAATCGCCAAAGACCTTTCCCATACATTTCGTACGGAAATATGATAAATCAACTCGAAACTCATAGGTCAGGTAAAATTTTGAACTTTTTTAAATAAAAAAAATCATTTAAACATTTAAGAAATTGGTTTATGAAATAAATTGCTCAAAATGATTTCCATTTTCACGAATACATAAGTCTATCCTTTTTTGCACTGAACGAATGGCGGCTAATAATGTTCTGGGATGAATATTACGTAAAATGGTCATTAATGCATCCTTGAGCTCTTGAACACTGGCGTACGTCGTCTTATACACCTCGTTTTTCACGAAGCCCCATAAAAAAAAAACAAGTGGTGTTAGATCGGGGCTACGAGGTGGCCACTGTGTTGGACCATGTGAACCTATCCACTGTGTACCGAATAGGCGGCTCAAATTGGAACGTGAAAAGTGACTGTTATGTGGCGGAGCACCATCTTGTTGAAAATGAACTTTTCGCAATTCCGACAGGGGCCATTCGTCCATCTCGTTTTCAAGATGGTGTAAAATGACTTCATTATACATGGCAGAATTCAGTTTCCCTTCATAAAATTCCACCATTATGACTCGATTGGACATTATACCACACCAACAGTTGAATGAGAAGCGAACCTGATTATGACTTGCCGTAACTCTTAGTGGATTTTCTTTGGACCAATAGTGGCGATTTTTTCTGTTGTACATACCGTTATTGGAAAAATTCGTTTCGTCTGACCACAGTATGTAATTTAAAAATTCATGATCTCTGCTTATTTTTCCTCTTAGCCATCTGCAAAAAGTAAGCCTTCGAACATCATCACCCGGATGTAACACTTGAACTACGCGTCCATATCGATAGCACTTGTAGCCGTATTTCTTCCATATCTTTATCACAAGGGAGTGGGATACACCTACTTCAAGGGCGACTTGCCTGGACGATACCTCTGAATATGCTTCGACATAAGTTAGAACCGCAATCTCCGTGTCCATGTCCACACGAGGCTGCCGCTTTCTTTTGAAAGAACCCTGCAATTCCAGGTTTTTCAAAAGATTTGTAATAACCTTTCTTGTTGGCACATGCCGCAACGGATACTTATTGCGGTACCACACTAATGCAGCTCCCGCATTTCGATTATTGACAAAATACGCTTCTAATAAGTAAATTTTTTCACGATTAGAAGACATTTTAGCGAAAATCCTTAATTAATAACTCATACGAAGTTTCTCAGCTGAAACTAAGAATAACACACAGATTTTCGAATCAAATTCGAAATTTGAGGGTAAAAATTCTTTTTATTCACTTTACAGTCAATTCTACCCACTTCCTCCTGGCCATAACAAAAAGTTAGACCATCGTAGAAATTTGTTTCTATTGCCGAAATGTATGGGAAACGTTTTTGGCGATTTCTGTCGTTCCTAGTACTGAAAGCTAAAATGGTCTCATAGAGTTTTTTGACCCCACATGAAATAGAATCGATTGGCATAAAAAAAAATTTTTGGACTTTTTGCATTTTTTTTTGCCAACTGTAAGTTTTTTACAAAATCTGTGAATGCAGTTCAAAATATGTCAAAAAGTTAGGGAAGGTCTTCTAAGAACGTTTTGCTGTAACTGCAACGGTTAAGGTACTTGCCCTTACTGCCCCGTTTCAAAAATACACCCTGTATGTAGTAACATTTGTGACAAACTCGTGAAGAAAATACCCCTGGGTGTTACGGAGAAAAAGTTACAACCGAATGGATATGTTGCCCATATAGCAATAAACGGACGGGCAAACTTTTTTATTACTATACTTTAGGTACTAAAGTTAGGATTGGGAGTATCTAGGCTATTGTAAACCAATGGTGGAATGGTCAAAAGATGTTTTAGAAATGTTTTTATATCAGTAAGAAATTAAATAAAAAACTGATGATTATGTAGAATCATTGCAGGAGGTAGGCCACGACTGAATTTCCGTCCAAATTGAGCAGGTATGTGAAACCCCAAAAAAACCTTCGGGATCAACCTGATGAAGCTTTTGTGCAGGCCTTACTCTCGAAATTTAAGGGTACTCTTAAGATGGGTAATTTCACGCATGCCTAATTTTTTGCTAATTTCGGTGTGATGTTACAATTTCGGTGGAAGGCCTGCAAAGCAGTTTTTTGTTTCCTTCTAATATCTAGAATACTAATGTGTTCTAAAACAACATCATTAAATTTTTTCATAAAATTAGGCATACGTGAAATTACCCAGATGAGCCTAATCAAAGATTCAAAGTGTAGGACACGACGGTATTTCCGTCCAATTGAGCATTTCGACTGGGGAAGTAACTCTGCCCTACAGAATACCGCAGCCATAATAACCTCGTGTTGTGTTTCCGACGGTGAGTAGAGTAGCCAGAGCTCACTGGAGAGTTTTTGAGCTGTTAATGGGAGGACCAAAGGCTTGTCCTACATTATCTTCTGCAATAACGGTACAGAATCCCTGTGTTCTCACAGAGATTCTGTGAGAACTACACTGGTGTTGCACATATCCATAGGCCTAGGTGGCAACTTCTTATAGGGTGGGCCGTGCGCTTGTCTCCCACCTAAATTAAATATATGAAAAATGAAATATAAAATTGCTCTTATTGCCTAATTGGGTATTTGACTGACTAGTCAAATTAGTTACTTTTTACTAACCGTCAAAGCGGTAAGTTACAAGAAAAATTGGAAAAATTTATTTGTGACGTCATAATATTTAATAGTCAATTCATTTACTATTAAAGGTTGAATAGATGATTAAAGAATAATAAGAACGATAAAATAAGAACCGACGCAACTGTTTTCACTCTTTTACTATTATTAATTTAATAAGTTCAGCTAAATAATTTATTGTAACTACAGGAAAATACCCAATTGCGTCTAAAAAAATTACCTACCTACCTAAAAAAGACTCTTAATATTTCATTTTTTATTTCTTAAATTTATTACTCAGTGTAATGTCACACCTTTCTTGTTTTGAGGTAAGCAGAGTAGTATCTGCCCGATACTAAACACATCGTAAGAGATCTTCTCAAATATTTTCACAAAACAGTAGTTTAATATTTATTCTTTTTACATGAAGGGTTATGTGTTATTGCGCGTATCTTGTATGTATGTATGTTTGTAATATTCTTTATTACCTCATAATTTTCTAAACCAATTTATGGATTTAATTGAATGATATCTCAACTGAAAGATATTCTTTTCCCATTGTTTCTTGGGTACTTATAATGCAAACAAAAGCCATAGTAGTACTAAGTTTGATTTTAGGGACCAAAATGAATGTTGTCAAATTCATATTTTCAATCAAACTTATCGAGTAGGTTATCAAAATGAAGGAAATTAAAAAGCGATTTACAAAAATATATAAATGTAACTAAAAATGATAAAATAAAACTAATTATTAAAAATAAAAAACCCGACTGATGCTGAAAAGATCGAAACAAGTTTGATAGCAGGCGGTACCTATTTGCAAATCATAAACCTGATAAAAATAAATGGGTACCGGCGGCTATCAAACTTGTTTCGATCTTTTCAACATCAGTCGGGTTTTTTATTTTTGATAATTAGTTTTATTATTATAATGTCATCCTACGTAAATGACATTGTAGAAGACTATCACTCAATCTTCTTCTGCCACGGTGGCGGCATGACGCGTGCCGCCGCCGTGGCCTGCTGGGATGACCGGCGGCTTCTCCTGTCACCCCCAAAGTACCACCCAATCCCTTAGTCGCTAGCTACGACACCTACGTTAAGAGATGTAATGACCCCTTACTAAGTTATTTTTACTAGTATAACGTAATATTAAGATCAGAACAGTATCACATATATCTATCAGCCAATAGACGTCCACTGCTGGACATAGGCCTCCCCCAAAGAGTGCCATGACGACCGATCTTGAGCCTTCACCATTCACCGACTTCCTGCGACCGCTTTAATGTCATCGGTCCATCGAGTGGGGGGGCCGTCCTACACTTCGTTTTCCAGTATCACATAGAACACTTTTTTTTTACGTGCGGGAAATCCCCATGGCTCCCCCCCCCCCCCCCTCCGGAGCCGGAGGGGGTGGTTATGTCGGACCCGAACCGACTAAACCGCATGCCGTCTGTGGGTCAATGTGCTAGGCCGAAGGTGAGGTTGTCTCGCTCGAGACATATCCCTCGCACCCCGGCTGACCCAGGGCCATTCCTCTCGGTCTGGCCACGCAATCCCCGACTCGTCCCCGGTAAGGCCCCCCATAGGGGGTCACATAGAACACTATAAATATAGAGTACTCAATAATTTCACTTTCGAAAAAAAAAACAAAGAACAACTCTATCGAACCAATGATACAGAACTCAATTCTTTATCGACAGCTAATAAATAACATCTAAATACAATATTATGATGTTATTTATAAAGAAAGAAAGATACTAACTGTATATTTTGGGCACATAAATTGTACAGCAACGTTCTTAAGACTTATTTGTATAGGGGTGAGTGAACTCATAGGGATGTCTGTTGAATATGTAGTACGTTCGAATGGTTTTGATCGTTTTAGTATTATAGTGTACTGCTATGCGTCACCACTTACCAGTCTTTTATTGCTAGTTTTATAACTAAAGTTTTTGCATATGTTTGTGGTTGTGGGTATAGATTGAGGAATAGGGTTAAGATTATTTCTGTATGCGACACAAAATTAAAGAAGTTATTGTTATTTCGGCATCCGTAGTAGCAAACCCCAGACTCCCAGTTAAAAAGCGTCGGATGCGACTAGGATTAACGCTAGGATGAAGAAGAAGAGTATCAAATAAAAAATATATGGTTCTTAAACTTATATAGCACACTTTAGTCCTATTTGTAGGAGTAATTGATAAGGTGGAAATTATAGGCCTCTCCCAATGTGTGCCATTTCGTACGATCCTCCTGGATATTACAAAGAAAAAACAATTTTTAAATAAAATGAAATATTTTTTCTGTTTTGTTAAGTCAATATAATCATATCAAAAATATCAAAATCACTTAATCCACATACTGAAGCATAAATTACCTGTCCTGTCATTCGTTTCTCATACAAAAACATTGTTTAATAAGAAAGGGTGCAACCGCTACATTTTTTTTTTGCGAACTTTCTGCAACTTTTTTTTTCTCATCTAACAGTATTTGTCACCAAGCTTTTTAGTAAGAAGATTTTACAGTTTAATCTATTGTTATATTTTTTCTGGATAATAGATAATTAAGATACTTGAATAGTCGATGGGACTTAGTGGAGATTATAGATTTTTAAGCCGTTTTAAAGTTAAGATGGCGCTATACCTTAAGGAATTTGTGACCTTTTGGCGTAGTGGTTGAGCAGTCTTATTTTTGTTTTTAGTACCAGGTTCAAATCTTGATCATTTTGATTCTTTTATAGGTTACACCCAAAAGTCGTATTAGAATACGACAAAAATGTATGAGGTTGATTAATTACTAATTGTTTATATTGAATAAAAAAATATTAAAATGTGTTCTATGATTTTAGCAGTAAACGGAAGCTTCGTGAAATTATTTTATGTTATTTTAATAAAAAGTTTAATTTAGTACAAAGTATAGTATGGTGGAAAAGCTGCATAAACATTTTTAATATCTGGAATTTCAAGAATATCGAGAGTTCGATGCTTCTTCTAGTTTTTTATAGGAAATACATACTTCCAACTTAAAAACAAAGTTTGTATGTATAATGCAAAATGCAAATGTTTCTATGTATAATATGTATGTATTTACAAAAAATAATGTATCTAAGTATTTTTATCCGCATTCTAGATTCCATAACACAAGCTAGTTCTTTACGCTATGCTTACCATGGGTCTAGATAGCGTTGTGTGAAATGTTGTGGAATATTTATTATATTATATTAATGCACAAAAAAATGCTCTGCCCCTCTAGAGTCAAAGTCAAAAGTCAAAGTCAATAATCATTTATTCTGCATAGACCATTAAAACGGTACTTACAAAACGTCAAGTTTAAAAAAAATCTAGACTAGTTTAGCAAATGGACAACCGGTTCGAAACGCGGCCTCGACCTGAGAAGACTCCGGCAAGAAACTCAGCGGGCGTTTTTTTTTTTGGTCTATTTACAAACATTTGCTTAGTCTACTTAGTCTAAATAGACAAGTGGCATATCGTTGGCCGGCATTTGGTGGAATAGAATGGCGAATGTATAGGATTTAACGTATACGACAGTCGTTAACGCATGTCATAAACAATATGCCACTTGTCTAGGGCGGGTTGATTTATATACCTACAGTCGACAAAGGAGACACGATTGCACTTTTTCATTATTTTTTTAAAGAATATTAGCAACTGAAATTATCGAAATTACTAATATTCCCGCGAACCCCTCCAACTAAGCTAAATTGCTTGTGCTAGGAGTGGGTTCACGTCGGTAGTGTAATGGCCAGGATTCGAACCCGGGACCTCTCGATCGTAAGGCCGAGTCCTTAACCGACGCTATAAATATAAAGTTGTATGTAAAAATGTGACCGCATTTCCTTTGTTGACTGTACTTCCATATCTACCAGTACCAATACTTCAACGGTCACTCAATACACACGTTCATACACAACACTACAAACACACACACACAACTAGATATAGCTAAACAGATCATTAGCCCATCCGCTGTACTAACACACAACACAATGAGCAATCAATCGCTTAGAAACGCTACCTAATAATTAGAGGGGTCGGCTCACTGCGACGAATGTTTATTTTCGTGTTTCATGCACGCACAAGTACTTTAAGGACCTTCATAGCAAGTACTTTAAGGTCGTATTCCAGAACAACGCTCAATTGTGAATCGACTCTCACAATGACATTGAAACTCTTATCTAGAATACAATCTGTCCTCAGATCTAGTTAAAAATCGAGATTCAGAACTGAGTATCTTTCTGGAATATAGACAAAAAGGCTTTTTGAGTGGATTTGGAACACATTTGTAGTTACTGTTTTGATATATTAACTAAGTTACTATATTAACCGAGGAAAACGTTGAAAATTGTTGTTGAGTTGATGAGGTGGTACTTAACAGCCGTGTAAAGAAGAGAGAGCAAGCAAGCTCTGCCAAGTTCTCTTAGTATTTAATGGTCATCATACCGTGCTGATAGTGTAGTGACCTGGATAAATTCGCTTGGAATAAATTCGTAAAATAAATCATATAACAAAAAAAAAGTAAAAAATAGACCGCTTATCATATTAACCTTTAATTAAAACTTCACAATTGGCTTAAGAAAAATTAATGTCAAAAATCTTTATGGTACGAAGCATGAAATCATATTTCTTGTATAATACTGTTATATATTACGTTTTGAATAAAGTAGTAAAACAACAAGGCTTATCTTCTCTTACACGTCTCTTTTATTATTCGTAATTGAATAAATTTATTTAAAAAAATGTACTGAATTAAATTGTAAATACGTCGTTTTCTTTCTTCCTAATTCAAAAATACGATATAAAATAAAATAAAATAACCGCCCTCAGACAAAACCGTTTTAAAAATTCGCCGTAGCAAGCCGTCCCATAATCTCCCCGCCATCCATCTTAGGCCGTCGACAGACCGCCTCGTGGCGACTCATCACGCTAATTTGTTACTGTGTGTACAAGCCCTTAAGTAGACTTTTCGTTACGTTTTGTTTCCTGTTTACTTTGTGACTGTTTATCCCTACGAGTTAAATGGGGGTGATAAAACGACTGGTGAGCAATCAGTAGGCTTGACCGAAGAATTTTTTTATGTAGGGCCCGTCATATTCTCGTCTCCTCGCCTGATGGTAGTTAGAAAAATAAGATACTTAGATGGTAGGTAGTTAAAGTTTCAAAATGTAACATTTATAGGTAGGAAAGACGACGACGAGCAGTCCGACTGTGGAAGTACCTCCGCCCTACAGAATACAGCGGCCATAATAACCTCGTGTTGTGTTCCCGGCGGTGAGTAGGGTAGCTAGAGCTAACTGCAGAGTTATCCTAAACCTTCTACTAAATTAAGTGTGCGGTTCCCGTATCCTACAGGAACATGTTCCAGGAAAGAATAGTATTCTATGTTTTAGTCCAGAAAATGATCTTACCATGTGCCAATTATTTATTCAAATCTGATCAATTAGGACGTAATTGAGTACACCTAAATATTCTTACAAAGTTTTACGTTTGAATAGGTACTCGTACGATTAGGGTTGTTCACACAATCATCGACCACCGTATACTGTATTTATTTCATTCCTTAAACTTTACCTTTACTTTCTATTAGGCGAGGTGAAGTAATCTCTATATAAAAAACTAACTATGGATAAGGAATTTTATTTCTTAGTTTTTTTTATCACAAACCCAATATCATGAACCAGGGTTGTCACATCAGCGTGTCACAGTCAGATAATGATCGTGTGCGTGACGTTGACTGATACGAGATTATCCGGGTCTTGCGTGATGCCCGGATTACCCGAGCAAAGCTAGAAGACGCGAGAAAGAGGATATTTTAATTGATGTGAATAAAAATGTGAATACAAATAAAATTGGGAGAAACATAATATTCTTGGGCATTTAACACAGACCCTTTGTATCTCTATCTGAACCTACAGTTAGCATAGGTTAACTAGCCTGTGGGTTCTAGAATGCGGATAAACATACGTAAATACATACATATTGTTCATAGAAACCCGTACACCAATGTCAATAGACATTTACACTGAGCGGGAATCGAACATGCGACCTCCAACGTCTCGATAATCCGTTTTAGATTTTTCAAGAATAGCAACCGTCTAGTATTCCCGTAAACCCCTTCTTGTGTTAGGTTAGGAGTGGATTTATTACGAAAGAGTAGTGGCTAACATTAACCGATCAGCAATATGACGGCATTAAACGGAATATCTAGTAGTAGTGCACATAAAAATCATTGTTCTATTCAGCTAAAATGTGTAGAAATTTTATAAAAAAATGTTCCGTCTTCTTAACGTGTTCGTACAAAAGTTATTCATTTGCCTCGGTCGATAACTGGAGGCGTCACCCTGCGTGTGACGTAGACGGATGCCTCGGGGCCGATGTGATGCACTGTTTTTGAGAGACGCTGAATAGGGGAGATGTGCGTGTTACACGTCCTTGTAAAGTTATCTAACTAGGAATTCTTTTTTTATATTTAGGACACGTTAATTTGACTTCACCTCGCCAGATGGTAAGCTGAAGGCAAAGTCTCAGGAAAGATGGTCACCATTACATACACGTACCATGTTAATAATGGTGGTACTTAGCTTGACGGCCTCATCAAAAGAGGATTGTCGTCTGCGTACCGCGTGACACCCACCGGTCCCACTGGTGCTGCGAGCTAACCCCTGAAAGCAATTCAACCGAGATTGGATTATTATTGGCACATTCAAGTAAGAAATATAAGTTTTATAAAATAAATAAGCAGCTAAGATTGGGTATGATTAAATTCAAACTCAACTTTCCCATAGAAAAATTATCGATATAAAGTTGGCATAAAAATAGTTTTGAAATTTGATCAAGACTTTTTACGTGTTTAAGTAACAAACAAGCTTACAAAGTAAACGTTCTAGTAGTCACCTATTCTGCTTGCCTCATAATAACCAATTTTGTATTAAAACCTGTAGATGCGTTGTTTGCACTCCAAAATGGCGACAAAGAAATGATGACTCATCATTTTATGCACCAATCAGCGACGTGCTAGTGCGTTACGATAAAAAAGGTCTGAGTAAGTCGGCTTTTCCGAGAGCGACTGCTGTCTAACCTCCTAACCCTGAAAGGTAAGCCTACACTGAATCTTGTCTGTTGTTTAATAGGTGTACCAACTTGCCGGTGAATTCGGGTTGCACCCCAAAGACGTTAAAAGTGCCTTCTACACCCCTTAAATTTAGAATGAAATATTATTGGCATCTAGACTTCACTCATAGCTTACCATCAGGTGAGGTGTAGCTACTCATGCTTTATATATAAAAAAACTGTTAATTGCAGTTACGCCTGCGTAGATGTCGGTTATCGTGACCAAATACAGCTCTAGAACATTGATACAATGGAATTTTAGACAAGCATCGTTGATTTCGCATTTATAATAAACTAGCTAACCCGGCGAACTTCGTACCGCAAGTATTTTTTTCGCCCGCGTGGCGTCAGATCCCGTTCCCGCTGCACCCTCTACTATATTAAACCTGTATTATACATATAAACCTTCCTCTTGAATCACTCTATCTATTAAAAAAACCGCATCAAAATCCGTTCCATAGTTTTAAAGATTTAAGCATACAAAGGGATATAGGGACAGAGAAAGCGATTTTGTTTTATACTATGTCGTGATAGTGAAGTATCGATTTTACAAGAAAAGATATGCACTCCGAAACTAACAAAAAATAAATAAAAATTGAAACACTGGTGGTAGAAATTTGTCACAAATTTCGACGGGGTGGGTTCCAGCATGCACGATTGAAAACCCTTCATAGTAATCCAATCTCGGTTGGATTGCGTTCAGGGGTCAGCAAGTGCAGCCAGGCACGGGGTCGTGGTCGCAGCACCAGTGGGACCGGTGGGTGTCACGCAATGATGCGACGATAATCCTCTTTTATGAGGCCGTCAAGCTGAGTGCCACCATTGTTAACATGGTACGTATCTGTTATGGAGACCCTCTTTCCTAAGACTTTGCATTCAGCTTACCATCAGGCGAGGTGAAGTCAAATTCACGTGTCCTATATATATATAAAAAAAAAATTATTTTTATACAACCCATCAAACTAACTGCGATGTAAAAGCGTCCCAAACTTTGTGGTGACGTTCTGTCCAAAAGCTCTAATCTACGATAATCTAGTGGCTGGAAGATAAATGGCGAGGGGGGGGAGGTTAGCGGGCAGTAACGATGACGTCATGACGGAGACGATTGGCGTTATCAATCACATACACACCCACTGTGTGAACGTACAGACTGCGAGACTGGATAGTAAAAAACGGCTTGATATTATTAGGTGGGTTTGCTTGTTTGTTTGTGTAATTTTGTTCAGGTACAATATAATACAGTCAATGACAATGTGCCCGTTTGACGCCAAAAGGCTCGCTCAGTTTTACGTGGAGCTAAAAATCATAGACGGCGCAATGTAGGTTTAAACACACTGACTACTCCTTTGTGGGTACACGGGCGTATTTATATGTAAATATAACCGGTTCATATCTTATATGAGTCCTTTTTTTTAACGTAGAAGAAGCAAGATCTCACAAATGAAAGAAATTCATACAAACATATTATGTGAAAAATAAAAATGATTGTTTTGGCACACATAAATAGTAGTACAGATGTATTAACACTGTGGCAAATTAGAAGGATAAAAAAAATACGCTCTATGCATTGAAATCCATACTGAAATCATAAATGCGAAAATAATTCTGTCTGTCTGTATGTTACACTTTCACGCCTAAACCACTGAACCGATTTTGATGAAATTTGGTATAGGGGTAGATTAGACCTTGAGAAAGGACATAGGCTATGTTTGGTCGCGATAACCGACATCCACGAAGGCGGAGTCGCGAGCAAAAGCTAGTAAATCAATAAACGGAGTTAACCCAAATGAATCTCAACTGTAAGCTACACTTAGTGATTTACGGACGTAGCGCAGGCTTTCTCCTCGGAGTTAGGAGGTCAGACGGTTGTAATGATATAAGCCAAACAAAACTAATAAAATTATAGAAAGGAAGAATACGATAGCAGACTGGAATGTTAAGATTCTTAAGAGTACCAATTAGTACGTACTTAAAAAATATTGACTTTAAATTCATACCAAATAATTATCATATTTGTAAAATTAATCCAGTTTAGTCAATCCATTTAGCAACAAAACTAAAGAACATACAACAGTAGGTACTTATTAAACTATCGTACTGCAGCAAGCAAAGCAATATAATACAATAATATCAGTTACCATAACACGTACAGTCATATATAGATAATCGTCTTCATCCGCTCGGTTCCCGAGACGCGAGTGACAAATGGACGTACACCGCAAATTGAGTTTGGATGCCTCCAGACGCTTTAACGTTTAATCATTCTACAATTCAGACGTTTACTTTATTTCCCACAAAAGGAATTTTCGTGTGATTTTTGGCTAACACTTATTTTCGTGATTGTACTTTTACTATTTATTTTTCTACTATGAGACTATAACACTATTCTACTAATATTATAAACGCGATAGTTTTTCTCTCTTTTTAAAAAAAAGGAATATTAGCATCCGTAATTATCGCAATTACTAATATTCCCTCTAACCCCTCCAACTAAGCTAAGTTGCTTGTGTCAGGAGTGGGTTCACGTCGGTAGTGTAATGGCCAGGATTCGAACCCGGGACCTCTCGATCGTAAGGCCGACTGAATGGAAACCACTGAATGGATTTGAATGAAACTTTATAATAATATAGCTTATAGCTGATTCAGCGAACTTCGTACCGCCAATATTTTTCCGCCCACGAGGCGTCAGATCCCGTTCCCGCTGCACCCTCTACTATATTAAACATGTATTATACATATAAACCTTCCTCTTGAATCACTCTATCTATTAAAAATAATCGCATCAAAATCCGTTGCGTAGTTTTAAAGATTTAAGCATACAAAGGGATATAGGAACAGAGAAAGCGACTTTGTTTTATACTATGTAGTGATGATACATCAGAATTACACATAGGCTACAATTTATAACGAAATCCGATATTATAGCGATAACTGAAATCCACGCGTGTGGAGCCGCGGTCAAAAGCTAGTACATTCAAACATATTAATTATTTCAATTTGGGGACGCCGGACGGCCGGACGGATGATCCATCCGCGGCTTCTGCGGGCCATTTCATCCATTTCCCCGACCCTCCCCTAAGGGAGAGTTTGGTTCTCCAGCCCTCACGGTGCCCCTTCAAACCTCGTTGTTTCCTTGCAGAAGCTCGCGATCCGTTCCACCTTCAGATTTCGTAGCTCCTCTGTGTCCAGTGTGTCCGTTCCCAGGAGATTCCATCTGATCAGGGAGTACATGGGGCACTCTGCCAGTAGGTGGAGGCTGGTCTCCTCGCTCTCCATGCACTCCGGGCAGATGGGGTCGGTCTTCACACCTATAACTGTTAAGTGTCTGTTAAGTCTGCTGTGTCCTGTTATTATCTCTATGACAAGCCTCATGTCCCCTCTTGAAAGTTTGGTGAGCTGGCTTGTCTTTTTCTTGTCAATGCCTTTTATGAAGATCTTTGACTGTCACAATCCGGTCTTGGATCTCCATCTTCTGTTGGTTTCGGCTGTGATACTGCAGCTGATTACTCCCTTGGTGATCTTGTGCGATATTGGCAGCCCGGGTTCGGGCCCCACCAAGTTTTCTTCTGCTCCTTCTCTGGCTAGTTCGTCCGCTTTCTCATTGCCTGTGATTCCCTTGTGTCCGGGTACCCATGCGATGGTCAAATCAGTTTTCTTAGCCAGTTTCTCTAAGGATTCCTTGCATTCTTTCACAATTGCTGATGTTGTCTCTACTTTGCTTAGAGCCTTAAGCGCAGCCTGGCTGTCGCTGTAGATTGTCACTCTTCCTGTGTTATTCAGGTGATTGACCATCTCGGCGCCTCTTTTAATGGCGTATACCTCCGTTTGGAAGACGCTGGCGAATTTTCCTAGAGGTATAGCTCTGTTTATCTCCGATCCATCTTCGCACTTTATGTGTACTCCGGATCCGGAGAGTCTCGTCGATTCTTTTCTGGAGCCGTCCGTGTAGCATACAGTGCCACCAGTATCTGTCTTCCAGTCGTCTCTTGAGCCTATGTGTATTCTGTATTTTTTGTCGAAGATTCTCACCTTTCTTATCAGATCGTTGTTGCAGAGGATCATCGACATTTTCTCCTCGTAGCCCTTACTAATGCTGGCGTGGCCTTTGTCCATAAAGGTTCCGATCCACTGGCCAGTGCTTCTAAGTTTGAACCATTGTTCAATTGCTTTCTTCTTTATTTCTAAGTCCAAGGGGTTAAGTCCCAATATGATTTCGAGCGCGGCTGTTGGTGTTGTTCTCATCGCGCCTGTAGTCATTATGGTTGCTAGTCTTTGGACTTTCTCTAGTTCTGATTTGTTGTCCTTTACTGTGGCTTTGTGCCACCATACTAAAGCACCATGTAAGATTCTGGGTAGAATTATTGTTTTATAAATCCAGAGCACTGTCGCTGGTTTCATTCCCCAGGTTCTCCCTATTGCGCTTTTACACTGCATCATGGCCATTTTAGCTTTGGCGCATGTGTTACTTATATGGGTCTTGAAGGCGAGTTTGTTGTCCAGTGTTACACCCAGGTATCTAACCTCTTTCACTGTTTCCAGGATTTGGTTGTCTAGGTGCACTGGTGCAGTTCTGCCTATCTTTCTTTTCTTGGTGAATAGGACTATTTTGGTTTTGTCAGGGTTGAGGTTGAGACCTTTACTCCTGCACCATTCCAGTGTCTCTTTCAGGCCTCTGTTCATGATATTGCACATGACGCTGAGGACTTTGCCTGTGATCAGGAGCACCCCGTCATCCGAGTACACCTGGGTGTATATATGCATCCTGTTTATTTTGTTTACTAATTCGTCTATTAGTAGACACCACAGTAGGGGCGAGAGACATCCTCCCTGAGGGAATCCCCTTCTCGCTACCACCGTGTGAGTCGTTCCTGCTATTTCTGCTTTTATCAGTCGATGTTTAAGCATGTTTTTCACCCATACTGATAGGTCTGGATCTATTCCTTCACGATCCAGGGCGTCTTCTATTGAGTCTGGGGTGGCTCTGTCAAAAGCTCCCTCTACATCGAAGAAGCATCCCAGTGCGTATCCTCTGTCATCTATGGACCTCTGAACTCTTGTTACAAGATTGTGGAGGGCCGTTTCAGTGGATTTTCCCTCCATGTAGGCATGTTGGTTTTTGTGGAGGGGGATTCCATTTTTATCTATCTGTTCTCTTATTATTCTATCGATTATTTTCTCTAGTGTCTTAAGGAGGAAGGATGAGAGGCTTATGCATCTGAATGCCTTGGCCTCCTGGTATGTTGTTTTCCCCGGTTTCGGGATAAAGACTGACCTAACCTCCCTCCATTTGCTTGGGGTATAGCCGGCCCTTATACTACTGTTGTAAAGAGTCAGAATATCATTACCCATATACTTGCTTGCTACTTGTAGCATTTTCGGGAAGATTTCGTCCGGTCCAGCCGCCTTGTATGGCTGGAACGAGTGTATACTCCACCGTAAATGATCCTCTGTGATGATTGCCTTTGAATCCCGGCACTCTATGGGTGTTGGGTCCGTTGGCATGTCGTTTTCTTTGTATTCTTCGCATTCGGGGAAGTGTGTTTCCAACATTACCTTAAGGATATCCTTTGGGTTTGTTAGTAGCACTTCTCCTCTTTTTATACTGCCCAGTTTGCATGTATTCACTTTGGAGAATGTTTTCACTAGTCGCGCTGCTTCGGGTTGTTTTTCAACCCCTACGCAGAACGCCTTCCAGCTTGTTCTGTTCTCCCTTCTACATTCATTCTTGTATATATTTCTCTGTGCCCTGTACGCACGCCAGCTCTCATCATCGTTTTTGTGTAGAGCGTTTCTGAGTGCCTTTCGTGTTTTTTTCCTTTGTTTACCTAGTGCTTTCGTCCACCAGGGTTGTCCTTTGCCTGGTTTTATCTCCTTGAGAGGGCATGCCTTATGATATGCTTCTCTGAGAGCTTTATCCAGTCTGTTAGCTTCTTTTTCTATTTCTATCGTATCTTTTAGTGAGGTTTTGTCGCCTGGGCTCCATTGCTTTATGTTTTGCTCGTATGTTGCCCAGTTTGTTTTCCTCACGTTTCTTATTAGTATCTTTTCTGTTCTTGCTTCGATAGCGAAGGTGACGCGTCGGTGGTCTGACATAGAGTCGCTTTCGTCTATCTTCCAATCTTTGATGTACCGGCTTATCTCGTTCGTTGCGATGGTGATATCCAGTACTTCCCTTCTTGCTTTGGTGACAAACGTAGGTGTGTTGCCTACGTTTAGTATCTCCATTCCTGTGCTGCTGATGAAATCTAAGAGTAAGTCACCTTTTTTATTACAGTCTGTGCTGCCCCATACCACGTGATGGGCGTTGGCGTCACAACCTAAAATAATTGGAATATTCTTACCTTGATATTTTCTTATTGTGTCCTCCATTTCCTGGGATGGTGGCTCGAAGTCTCTCTCGCTGGGCAAATACGCGGAGACTATGAGCGCCCTTACTTTGTTGCCAGATTCTGCATGTAGTGTCACCGCAATACTGGCTAAATCTCTGTAACAATCTGCTTTTATTAGCTCTAGTGTCCTTGCTCTGCTGCTGGCGTATATGCATGCCCTTGGTGTCGACTCACCATCTTCGTGATAGATGATGTCTCCTCCGAGGGAGCTCAGCCCTGTCACCCGTCCGTTATGGACATGTGGTTCTTGCAGCAGAGCAATGTCGATTTTCTTCTCCACCACGTATCTACATAGCTCATTCATAGCATCGTGGCAGTGATGGAGATTTACTTGGACTATTTTTATTTTGTTTGTGTGTTTATGTGGTGTGTTGCTGTTTGTGTTCATTTGTTTGTGTTTGTGTGTGTGTGTGTGTTAGTGTTTGTGTTCCCTCCCTATTGTTTTTTCGCTTCCGGCACCCCTTTCCAGCGCGGTTGCAGCGATGCAACGCTTGGTGGGGGTGTTAGGTCCGTCCGCGTTGTAGGGAGGGGGTGTGTTGTGACGTGGTGTTGTGGGTTGTTGGCCTGTTGGCGGGGACTGCGACATTCAGTGGGGACCCCCTGCGGTGTACCCGCCTGCACTCCGGCTCCCCCGCCTTCGGGCCTTGACCCTTTTGTGTTTTGCGCCTGTTGTGTGCTGTTGGGAGTTGTGCTCGACCGGCTTGGTCCGCTTACTACGGCGGGATGGTCGGTCGGCACCGCTCCCGGTGTTTTTGTGGTGTGGTGCTGTGGGCATATGTCCTGGCATATGCATCTCTTGTCCTCCGACTCGGCAGATGTTTTGCCTTGCAGCCTGGCGTAGATTCTGGTTGCTTGGTAGTGCAACCAGATAACCTCTTGGGTTGCGTCTTCCTGAGGGACTCCCATCACCGACCCACATTCAAACATATACTCACGCTTGTAAATTGCCGAAAGGGTAGTCGGTGGCAGAGGTGTTTTAACACCCACATTTCGCCAATTATGATTTTCAGTCCCACGTTATTGGGTGCGAACCTTTTGCCAGCAAGCGGGCACTTAGTTATGAACTAAATGTTTACTGTTCAATGACGAACGACACCCACAGAAGAAGATGGAGTGGACCTCTACTCTACCGGGAACCAACACGGCTTCACTATAACTATGAAATTTTAAAGTAATTAAGTTAAAGCACCAATGGTAGACACTTTAAGGACTAATCAAACTTCACTCTACAAAATTACATATTCTTTTAAAGAATGGTCGTTACGTCATTTTTTAACTGTTGAAGGAAATTGTAGACATTAACTTTAGCAGATAAAATATTTAAAAATTAACATATTTGTATATTAAATACAATAATTAGACGTGGTCGTCAACACCAATAGTGGACAATCACTTAAAACTGATAGAAAATCTAGCCATAAAAATACGGCAATGGTTTACGTAGGTCAATAACTTACAAATTTATTACATCCGTACTAAAAATAGTGATAATACTGAAAATCATTATTAATAAATAAAAATTAATATCCTTAACAAAAATCTTAAGACACAACTAGCTCTAATTCATTATTTACTAAAGATAGTGTTGCGAATTTTTAAACATGTATTATATATGCCATTAGGTGTCTATTAAGTAAAAAAGGATTCCTACTGAGTTTTTTGGCAGTGTTACTCAGTAGTTGCCATGTCACGCACTGCACGGTAGGGGAAAAATAATGACGATTCCAAACAAATTTAATATTTTTATGGAATAAATGATTTTTGAATTTGAATTTGAAATAGTCAAGTAAACCAAATAGTTACTTTTCTTACAATAAAGGGCTTTTCTAAAGTGTCCACCATTGGGTCAGTGTCCAACATTGGTGCCTAAGTATGCTAACTATTCAAGGCGAACCATCGCCCCAAGATGGTCCTATAGAAGAAATTGCAATACTCAATGTGTGGCTCGGTGGCTCAGTGGTCAGATCATTTCCCCTGTAATTCCACTGGTCGCAGGTTCAAACCCTGTCTAAGCGTTTCACTATTTACGATCTTAAAATAATGCTATGGTAAGCGGCTACCGTGACTTATGAACATTTGTGATTGAAGATTTTTCTACCTGGAATAACGTTGTTCCTTTTAAAGAAAAAAATGGGAAACCAAAAAGAGAATGAAAAAGATAATATAAGAAGGAATCTACTTAACTATTCGCTATATACAGAGTGGAAGATTTTGACCTTCTCTGAAGGAAAAGTACTCTAAATACTGAAGATAGCATTCCTTTATTTTTTAAAGAAACAAAACTGCATCAAGTATTTTCGATAACTCGATTGCCATACCTGGTAATCGAGACGACTTAAACCCGAAAAAATAACACCCTGTATTTTAATGGTATCAATCAATAATGTCAATCATAAGGTTCAAATCTCTTTAGCAAACATGGTAAATTAAATGAAAAGAAATCACTGAAATCTAAACTTATAAATTCAATTTGACAAAATAACGCACTTTATTTTAACGTTCTATCTGAAATCATATTAAGGATGAAATTCCATATTTAAATTGTCAAAATCTTCTATCCTGTATTTTATTAATAACATATTCAAACAACTTGTTTCATCCCATCACCTTTATGTAGAAGATTTACAAACTTACACACAAGAACAGACGGGCCCTGTTAAATGAAATCCTTAAAGCTTTTTCTATCATAAACAAAGACTGGGAGGGCGTATATGTGAGTGGTATCAGCTACGGCCTCCAGGTAAATCCTACGAAGTCACGGATCATTGTTGTAGGTAGTCACTGGATGAAAAAGCGTCTTTAACTTATACAAAATCCTTACTATTAAAACTATAAATGTGAAGCATTTTGTTTCTCAATCACGCTCAAACGGCTGAGCGAATCCGCCTGAAATTTAATGACTGCTTAGCAACAAGCCCCTTTAGTAGTTCAGTGTATCGCCTATAAGACATCACCCTGCTTGATGGCAAACTATACGCGAGACTTTGTATACATACATGCCTTATGAATGAAGCAATAGTGTATTCGTACCAAATAATAAATTTGACGACATGCATGTGTATAATACATCTCTGCCTACCCCTTCAGGGATATACAAGCGTGAGTATACATGATTTCAATGCACAAAACTATCTGGGCCAGTACTATTCCTAGCTGTAAAAACTTGAAAGCTAGGATCTAACATAAAAATTCTCCAGTTATTGATTATCTATACAATGTTATTTCAAGCCCGACAGCATAATATTTTACTACCCAAGGCGCACACACACATCCCACTGACACACACATTGTAAACACACATTCCTGAACACACACATGTGTATACTGTGTGTGTGTGCAGCGTACACATGTGGGGGTTAAGAAAAATACTCGTGTCGCGGGTTTTTCTCAGGAAGAGAAATGGTGTGGAGAGAGTTTTGCAGTATATTTTTTTGTTTTGTAATAATTTGCTTTTAATGTTGTTTTTTTTTTGTTACATCCCGTTGATCAAGCTTTGAAATGATTACGTTAGAATTTAAATTAATTGTAAATCTATTTGAAATACTTTTTATGAAGGTTCTGGCTTTTTTTAAAAACTGCTGTGAAGAAAACTTTTTTGGCAATTTAATTTGGCATAATTTCAGATTACGAGCTAACTATTTATGGCTTATGTTAGAAAAATCTTTTATGTCTAATACGTAATTAAATTATCACGTAGGTTTTTAATATTACTAAGCTAACAAATCAGCGACCTATATTATCAAAGGTCGTATACTGTTCCTGTAGATGAACAATGATAAATTAAATTGTAACAAACAGTCAACAAGCAGAGAATAAAAATATTTGTCTTCAGTCTTTGTTAATCCATAGTATATTATAAATGGGAAAGTGTATGTGTGTGTCTGTTTGTTTGTCAGTCACGCTTAAACCACTCAACCGAATTCGATAACATTTGGCATAGATTAGACCTTGAGAAAGGACATAGGCTACGTTTGGTGGTGATAACCGATATCCACGCGGGCGGAGCTGCGGGCAAAAACTAGTGTAATTTAGCCCAAGTATTAAAATTTATTAAATGAACTAATGTTTAGCTCTGCTATTTTTGTTTATAGTAGGTATTATGAGATCTCACAGACAGCCTGGTACATACCTACTGATGCAAGCATGAAGTTCAAGTACTAGCTTTCCTCTCATTGTCAGACGAAATTCGCTCCCGTAAAAGCCCATCATCAAAAGGCCACAAAAAAATCAAATATGGTATGTTATAACAGAACTTCTGGGTTCCAGACATTAACATATCATCGTGCACACTAGTTGCACTGCTATTAAATCCAAAACTAAAATATTCTTCTCTATTCCATTTTCAAAAAAAATATCAACTCAAGTCGCATCCACACCACTAGCCATTTTCCTGCACGTACATACATATAAGTCTCCGACGTCACACGTGCGTTCGTTTTCCCCTTTACACCTACCTTGCGAGAAAGAGAAGCGCAACCAGTTTAGGACTAACATTTTATATGTTGGCTGGGTCAGGGATATAAAAATCGTTTTCTAGACATATATATATATAGCAAGTAGTATGTGCGTTGCTGAAAGTATTAGGTACCCGGTATAAGCGGGAAATATGGGTATTGTTACTTTTGAGATTATTATTGTCTTTTATTATCTTGTGTGTGAATGGCAGTAATAATGTGGATTAGGTAATACACTTACTATAAATAAGAGGCATTAAAAAGCACGGAATTGCCCCGCAGGTATCAATTGCCCCACAGGTAACAATAGCCCCGTAACTACTACTCTTTCATGAGACTTTACCTTCAGCTTACCATCAGGCGAGGTGAAGTCAAATTGACGTATCTTATGTATATAAAAAAGCTAGCTAGCTATCTGCAGATATTTGTATGCATGAATATGGAATATTGGTCTGGTCGTGCCACGGAGAGCATGTTAAGCCGTCCGTTCCCGAAGCCTTACGAACATCTATCTATGGCAGTCGTTACGGGTAGTTGAACCCCTCAAAACTCCAACAACTGGTCTAGCTGCAATACTTCGATATTGCCTTTGGGTTGTGGAGGTCAGGTGCAGTCGCTTCACGGAAAATATAGAAGTTCAGCTCAATTCGCAGTTAGACTGGTAAAAGCGGATCCCAGACTTCAAGTTGAAAGCTTCAGATGCGACTGGGATTAACGCTAGGATGAAGAGAGCAACCACGTGTGGAGCTTTGGTGACTAGTAGACATCATAAAGTAGGGAATATTCGAACCGACTTTTGCGTAAATTTCTAAAAATATAACCACATAATCTAGTTAAGCTGGAGGGGTTATATGAAGACTAGTAATTGCGATTTGCACTATTCTTTAATTAAAAAGCCTCAAGTGAGCCCGTCTGATTGTTCCACGGATATGCTAGTCTATTTGTATTAGTAAAATTATAATCTTACCATTTAAGTATCATAATCCTTGACCACAAAATTACAACAATAAATAAAATTAAAATTATTTGTCCAACAGCACTGCCAACAAAAAGATGGTCTGGAATATGCCGCGTGGTCACGGCCACGGGGTGCCATGGCCATCAAACAAGGCTACGAGGTGAGAGTCGTAGTAAAAGAAATTGTATACCGTTGTGGTCAATCTTGTAGACTTAATACCTATGCCTTCTGTTGTCGTCAATCTTATAGACTAGAATACACAGTTTTGTATTTTTCTTTCTTTTAAAGTTTGTAGTTGTGTAGATTTAGTATATTTTTATGGTCATATGTTGTAGACTTAGTGTACAAATGTGGTCAAAATTGTAGACTTAGTATACAATTGTAATGAATGTGGTTTTTTTTTAAATATTCTACATAGCGCTATCTAGACCCGAAGTAAGCATAGTTTAGTATTTAGCTAGCTTGTGTTATGGGTTCTACATTGCTTATCAACTTAAATATTTTTTTGTAGTGTAGTGTTTAGTTGTAGTTATCGTAGGAGGTAGGACACGACGGTATTTCCGACTAAGGAAGTACCTCCGCCCTTCAGTATACCCCGGCCATTATTATACCTCGTGTTGTCTTACTGGCTGTGAGTATACCCTACTCACAGCCAGTAAGACAACACCCTGGAGAGGTTTTGTGCTGTCAGTAGGAAGACCCAAGGCTTGTCCTGCTTTATCTTTTATACTGATGGCACAGAAACTCTCTGTTCTAACAGGGGCGGCAGCGCGAGTGTGATGCCCCTAATATTGCACACGTCCATAGGCTACGGTAACCACATTCCATTAGGTGGGCCGTGTGCTTATCTGCCACCTAAGTGGTATAAAAAAATAAAAGTTAATGTATTTAATTATTCATTTGTTTTTGAAATATTTTACTGTTAACTTGTTAACAGATGCGTACTTAATATTTGTACTGTACGGGAATCGAACACACGACCTCTGATTTAGCAGTCGCTCGCTCTACACAAGTCATCATTCAGTGCATTGTTCATCATCATCATCATCATCATATCAGCCATACACAGTCCACTGCTGAACATAGGCCTCTCCCATAGACTTCCAGAATGACCGATCCAAAGCAGCCCGCATCCAGCGCTTCCCGGCGACCTTGATGAGGTCGTCCTTCCACCTAGCCGTTGGGCGTCCTACACTGCGTTTGCCCGTACGCGGTCGCCATTCCAGAACTCTTTTGCTCCATCGGCCATCTGTTCAGCGCGCTATGTGTCCCGCCCACTGCCACTTCAACGAGCTAATCCGCTGGGCTATGTCGGTTACTTTTGTTCTCCTACGGATATCATCATTTCTGACGCGATCACGTAGGGAAATACCGAGCATAGCCCTTTCCATAGCTCGTTGAGCGACTCTGAGCTTGTTTAAGAGACCCATAGTGAGGGACCTAAATTTGTTGAATATTATACGATTTATTACTTTCAGCAGTTTTTCCTATAATTAGCAATGTTTTGTAAACTACAAGAAAAAATATAATGGCGAGTAATAAATCGCGTTGACGAACATTTTATTGCAACAAACGTAGGTAAATAAATGAAAACAACAAACAAAAACTGACATGACTTGACAGGTGGCAGTACTCGCTCAATTATTTGGTTGTTTAGTTGTCTGTGCCCCCTAAAATCCAACCACACGTCCTGATCGTCCACCTGCATCTCGTGGGGGGCGGACACACGGAAACAAATTTACTGGCGTGGCTAACGTGCCTCTGGTACACTTGACATTGGCGTCTCGCCATTAATCTTCAATATAAAAATGAATCGCAAGAACAGCTGAACTAATTTCGCTAATTCTTTTTTTAGAATATTCCTTGCAGTACGAGGATGGTTTTTAGGCAGAAGGAAAAAAAAACAACACATTTCTATACCTTGTAGACAAACGATTCATAAAAATACTTAAAGGCAATTTGAACATTAATACGATATCATAAAGTTCAAATCTTAGTTGAGAGGTCCCGGGAAGACAAATCGATTAAGTGACGCATAATGGCTTAGGGTGCTACGGGGTTAAAGTATGCCACGGGCGAAGCCGAGGCGGGTCAGCTAGTTTTATAATACATTTTATTTGACAATAGCAAAATTGTAGTGATTTGCTGCAGAGGCCATTTTGAAGAAGTTGAGGTTATTTGGAAATAATAATATGACGTCACGCACATTATTGAATGTGTCTTTAACCAAGGTCTTTCGAGTCAAGCTATCTTACCTGCAAGTCATTACACCTACGGCTTGATAGACGAGGTTCTGGCACAAGCTTCCCTTTCGGGGATAAGAGGTCATACGGCAGTCGCTCCCACAAAAGCCGTGTAGCCGAAGAAATCAACACTGGAGTAACTTAATTGTCATAACGCATAACGGAACGTCGTCAAGAGTCGTAAAGAATACCCTCCAGAGCATGTCCTACGATGATTCAGAGGAGTTAATGTCTGTTCTAAAGTGAATAGTGCTAGATATAAGATAATATATATTATTATTATAGTAGTTATTTTAGTTAGTAGTAGTGACCGGTTACCTATCTTAATCCCGAATTTTAATATTCCGAATATCATAATCCAGAAAACGTTTGGCCAATTTTTCATAATCCCGGTTTTTCAAATTCCGAAGTTTTATTTGCCATATAATCGCAACTCCGAATTTCATTTGCCCATTTATTCATTTGTAAGACGTTTTATAATCCAGACGAACGAGTTCCAGACACACGAAATCTAAATGCACAAAATCTAGATGACCGTAATCCATATGCACGAAAGCCCAATTTTTAAAACACAAATTTTTGAAATGCAATTAATTGATATCCAGTTAATTGATATCCAGACAAACAATATCCAAATTTATCAACCTAAAACTAAACCTCATATGGCGTCTACTAATTACAATTGGAGACCCACTGAACAAAACACACGTTGCCTTAAAAAATATATGTATGCATGTAAGCAAACAAGCATCCATACAGGCAAGCTGGCAATCAAACCGGCAAGCATGCAGGCATGCAGGCATGCCTGCATGCTTGCCGGTGCGGGCGAGGACTGCCCTCCCTCCGCGGGTGTGCGTTGTTTTATAGACAATTGTTTAATATAATTTCGTATAACAGAAAATGTTTCGCATAATTTCGTTTCATAGAATAATCAATATAATCATTATATATAATCAATATAATTTTAAATCATTGAATTTTGTTTCGTATAAAGTTAAACATTAGAATAATCATTTCATAGAATATCAAATGAACTATTCTTAATAATTATATTGCTTATTTAATATAAACTTATTACAAAGAATAACATATTATCATATATATGGTTTTTATGAACTAAACAATTGATGCGTCTGCAAGGTCGACGGAGCCCCGCTACGCGGGGCTCCTACTTCTGGGTGGTTTATAAAAAAATAACCACGAAGGCCTAATGCGGGAGCTCCGCTACGCTCCGCTCCCGCATTAGCCTTCTAACCTAACCTATCCGAGTCGGGGTAATCTGAGTCGGGGTGTTAAAATTGTAAATGTTACAGTTAAAAATAAATGTGATTTGGAACATTATAAAAGGTGGTTTAATATTCTTTAAAAATAAATTCTACAGTTTGATAAGTTTGTTAAACAAAAAAAATGTGATTAAAAATTCGTTCAATTGTGTTTCTGTGAAATATGTTTCATTTTAGGAAATTGTTTTTGAAACAATAATATTCGAAATAAAAATATAAGAACCAAATATTATATGAAGCATTTTCTGTGAAACGAAATTCTATGAAATTTCTTTCTACGAAATAAGGGGCTCCCGTCCCGGTTCTTAAATAACACTCTCTAGTGTAGGGCAGACAAGTACCACGGCGAGTCGGGTCGGGTGTGGTACGCAGTGTTCACGAGCTCGCTTTCCTGATTCATTGATTATACCTGCATACAAAACTGTTCATGCATGACATGGAAAACAATAATTTAAACAAAATTATATTATAAGTCTACAGGCTTTCATTATATTAAGTGAAATTATTTATATCTTAAGTGAACGTTAGAATTTTTATTATTATATCAACCGTTACACACCCTAAATAAATCGTATAAATTTACAGATTTTTACTATGCCTGTAATTAGTTTAGCTGGAACACGATTTGTATGGGAACCAAATAAAAAGATTATGAAAATTTGGTAATAGTTTATTTGGAAAATGGTACGATGGGAAACAAAAAAAAATATTCTGAGAATCTGGTATAACTATATTTGGATTATGACAATATGGGAAACAAAAAAATACTATTTGAAAATTTGGTTTTAGTGCACCTGGAAATTGATTCATCTGGGAAATGAAAAACGGAATTATAGAAAGTTGTCATTCATTACATCTGTCTTTTAAAAGTTCTACCAACCGTTTTCGGGGTTTTAAGATTCGGGTAACAGAAATTCGATATTTCAATAGGTTACCGTAGTGACCCAATTTGGCATAGTATTGTTTGTTGTATTTAACAGTAATATCATGTTGAGCATTTTAGAATTATTAATAAATTGCCTTGGACGCCTGAAACACAGGATTACCTAGTTCAGGCGCACACTATGTAATATACTTAAATACTTATTTATAAGACCAAAAGACACATAATAATGTAAATAAGTGTATAACCAGTATACATACCTAAGATTCTTATGCACTTACTACAAATTATTACGCACCATAGACTAAGAAACTGTGTAGATATTATAATTGTACAATGAATACTGAAATAAATAAATTCAAATTCAAATTCATCAAATTAAAAGAAAATAAAAAAAACGCATGTACGTAACTTTTACCTCTCACTTACATAGTACTTTGTTCAGTGGCAAAATAATTGGGTTCTTAGTTTAGTAAAAATATATCTTATCTAAGTACACAATTGTTATAAAAATTCCAATAAGTATGCATTAAATCACTTTTAAAGTAAAGCAAATTGAAATAATTTCAAACACCGACAATCAAAAAGTAGTCAACCCTCAAATGCTCACAGAGATTTGAAAATCAACATAAGTATGCGCGAGGGCTAGTTGTCCCACGTAACCTCGGGTGCTATGACAAAAGATGTTCATTTGCAACTGTCTGTGGCAGTGGCACGCCCATATTCGTCATTTTGACGCTGGTGTTTGGACGCAACTGCTTAACTTAATAGTGGAGCTGTTTTAACATTGTCATTTTTAACTGACTTTAAAAAGAGAAAGGTTATCAATCGTCAGAATTTAAAAATAATTAAGATATAACTTATGTAAGTTATAGTCTTGCATAGGGTACAAAATGTCATTAATATGGGTGACTGTGAAGTCAAGTCTTCTTGGACAATTTGTGTAAATACCGTGGTTTGATAAGGATGTCATTTTTCTTTATTAGTTTAATAATAATAATATTCACGAAATATTCACGATTAGGTGCAAAAAAAACATAACATAACCTCACGCCCATATCCCCGAAGGGGTAGGCAGAGGTGCTAGCACCCACATTTAGCCAGTTTATGTTTAGGTGCATTAGTAATAGGTGGCGAGCCTATTGCCATTAACCGGGCACTTATAAACCTGCGATAAATATGTACACACATATCTTCGAAAAGCATCGTGTGCCATGGTAAAAAAAGGTGATAAAATAAATAAAATTAAAACGATTTAATTTTTAATGCCTTGTTACGTGAATCATTTGTCGTTTTACACCACCAATTGAATTTTTATTCCATTTGATGAATTATGCTATTTGTTTTGTGCCTCCGTGGCGTAGCGGTAGTGAACGCGGCCGCTACGCAGGAGGCGCGGGTTCGATTCCCGCTCAGTGCAAATATTTGTATGCATGAATATGTATATTTGCATTGGTCTGGGTGTTTCTATGTATAATATGTATGTATTTACAAAAAAAAAAGAACGTATCTAAGTATGTTTATCCGCATTCTAGATTCCATAACACAAGCTAGTTAAGCTATGCTTACCATGGGTCTAGATAGCGTTGTGTGAAATGTTGTGGAATATTTATTTATATTTATACAATAGGGAAAGGTTGCCTGGAAGAAATCGCTTCAAGCGATAAGTCCGCCCATTGTACATTCAATGTACCTTTATGTCGCCGCCAACAAGCTTAATCAGCCGCCCAATTAACTGCCTGGCTAATGCTTAGGCTAATCGAAAGATGGGGCACTACCTCGAAATAAGATAGAAAATTACATACATACATATACTTACACCTGTAATTCCCCGAGGGGGTAGACAGACGTGTATTTACAGAAAGTTAATGATAGGTTTATTGTGATAGCTGCGCAATCCGACTTGGTTAGATTAGGTTAGCATTATGCCTTCGTGGTTATTTTTTCTTTTTCATTCATTTTTCATGGCTGGACAACATTCAGTCCGTTAATTTTTATTTTTATTTATTTATTTATTAAGAGCAGCTTACAAGGTATACACCAGCACATTACATTTTACCTTAAGTCTAATTTACATTTGTTTGGAGCTACCTCAATTACAAGCTGCCACGGCATGCATTGAGAAGCAAGACATACAATTGATTAAAGTAATTACATAAAAATTATCTGTATAACACAGAAACCTAAATTATGGAAAATTGAGATTACTGCATGAGACTAATATGAGTACCTAAAAAAACTAGTAGTTGTGGGATGGGTTTAAAATCAAGAATTTAAATTTAGCCAAGGATTGTCCAAAGATAATCCAGAACGCGCCCCTTCGAAACATTGTTGTATGTGTGTTGGAGCCGGTTAATTGCAACATTTGTAGTGATTTGCTGCAGAGGCCATTTTGAAGAAGTTGAGGTTATTTGGAAATAATAATATGACGTCGCACATTATTGAATGTGTCTTTAACCAAGGTCTTTCGAGTCAAGCTATGGCGTTTAGTTAACCGCCTAGGCAGTCAGTTAATCGGCTGAATAAGCTAGTTGGCGGCAACATATACATGCTGCAAACTTGTCTGTATACAATAAAGTATTATCTATCTATTTATTTAAAACTCGTTTACACTATCTAGTACATTACTTCTTCTAAATCACTATCCGACCTCTTTGAACGTTGAATCTACAAATACCAAGCCATTAATAAGAACATTAGCAACTTCCTTTAACCCTAAAATGGCAAAGTGGGTCAAAAAACACTCTAGTTGTTTGTTACCCCGAGCAGTTTACGTCGAAACTCTCCATTAAGCGTCGATAGATGGTGCTGTACTAAAGAATTTCGTCTCAATAAAACTTTACACTGTATACCGTAGCTCTTTACGGTAGTTTAAAAGTTTTCGTGAATATTTTGACCTATTTACTTCTCATATTGTATTTGGTTATAGATAATTTAGTAGTGCATGTATTGCGATGGATAGTTTTCATCGCGATGCATACATAAATAAGTAATAGGTATAAATTCTATGTGTGAAGTTTATCCTACATTAGTTCGACACTTGTTGAGGCTCACAGCTCCACATGCAAGCCTTGTTGCTTGCGTGTTAGTATAAAAATGATTAGCAGGAACCTGGTCTCGAGATTCAAATTAGCCTATGTAATATTTCAGATTATAGTTTTATTTATCTCTGTGCTAAATTGCATCCAGGCGCTTGGCGCTACTGAGTGGGGAATTCAGTAGCGCCAAGTTTTTAAAATGAAAAAGAAAAACGTAACAAAAATAACAAATCAAAAGAATAAATCACTGTATCCTGATTTTAACACTCCTAATCTGTCTATTTTGGCTTAGTTGACCTTCTAAGAGGGCCACGTAATGGCTGTCTGCCTCTCAATAATAAAAAAAAAACATTCTAAATAAATAATATAGACTTGAATCCCAAAAATCATGATTCACTGGACATTTCTCCTTAATTTTATATATTCCGCTTCTGGTATTCCGTACTCGAAACTGTACGTTTTCAATATATGACCAAAGGGTATCGCCAAATATTAATTATATCCCCACATAGTTACAGTGCAACAATTCAACCCTAAACTGCGGGTGCGATTAATACTAAAATTAAATTTCACATCCCGCCACCAGAGGGCGTTATCTGAACTAAATTAATTCACGACGAATACCGACCTCCGGATAGTTGATGATTTATGCTTGTTAGTTTCGGGATCACAGTTTTAGATTAGAAATATAGAAATTTTACTTCAAATGCTGTCAAGGGAAATAAAGTTCTAATTTGTATAATTACAATTGGTAAACGGCAATATTTGGTCACAACTTTTATGTGTCAAAAGATTTTGCAAATATTAATCAATAGCTGTTACTAGGGGCTTCATAAATAAATACCACCTGTAATTTTAGCTACTATAAACTACTATAAACTCGGAGTCCTGAACAGAGTGAGACGGTTTTTCACGCCGGAGCAACGGTGTCTTCTTTACAAGACACAAATTCGTTCCTGCGTGGAGTACTGCTCACATCTCTGGGATGGATCCGCAAAGTACTTATTAGATGCTCTCGACAGGTTGCAGCGACGTGCGGTCCGCATTATCGGAAATCCTGAGGTCACGAGTACCCTCGAGTCTCTGCAGATGCGTAGAGATGTTGCTTCCTTGGCAGTTTTTTACCGTCTCTACCATGGTGAATGTTCTGAAGAGCTATTCCAATTAGTCCCACCCTCCCCCTTCCTATACAGGACGACACGTGCAGGACTTAGATGTCACCCCTATACGGTGCAGAACATTCCTTCAAGAACCAAGCGGTTCGGTGACTCTTTCCTTTGTCGCACCATTAAGACCTGGAATTCCTTGCCAGCTCACGTGTTTTCCTCTTCCTACAGTCCCGGGTCCTTTAAGCGGGGCGTGAAAAAGCATCTGATGAGGCCGTCAAGTTGAGTGCCACCATTGTTAACATGGCACGTGTATATAATGGTGGCCCTCTTTCTTTAGACTTTACCTTCAGCTTACCATCAGGCGAGGTAAAGTCACTTTGACGTGTCCTATTTATAAAAAAATAAAAAAATCTTTATAAGAAAAACTTACATTCCTACATCTATTTTTCTAGCTCCCTTTAATTAGCTCAAGGACCGTCAGTATACAATGATCATGGTCCTTCTAACAACGACGAAATATCGGTAACTCTATACAAATAAAAAACATGGTAAATAGCACAGTCAGTGTTACACTATTGATCGGTACAAAATAAATGATTTATTTTCTGTAATACTGGCACATTAGAATCAGAAAAAATAATTTAAAATTTAATTTTCATTATTTAACATCTGGATAAAAGAAACGACAGATAAGTACGTAGTAAGCAGATGAAAATATGAAAAATTATCTTGTATCTGTATATAGTTACAATGCGCTAGATATATACAACACGAACGAATGAAAACAAATTTATGAGTGCCTTAAATTCCCTTTGTTATTTTAATAAATACACTGAATGCTTCACTTAAGATCTCACCAACATTGAGATGTTATTCTCTCGATGTTTTAAGCGTTAAGTTACCACGCTACTGCATTGTGCAGTGATAAGCAACTATCCTGTACAAAGTAAAAGTTCCATGGAGTAAGATAACCTCACACTAAGTGCGCGCACTATACACCTTTTTATTTCCTTTTTAGGCTTTTGTATTGTAAAGGTAAAAAATAAATTATTAAAAATAAAAAAAAACCCGACTGATGCTGAAAAGATCAAAACAAGCTTTATAGCAGGCGGTACTCATTAATTTTCATCGGGTTTGAGATTAGCAATTTTCGTCTTTTCATTTCCATCATTTTGATACTCCACTCGATAAATTTGAGTAAATATTTTTTTTACCAAAATCTGTCATCTTTTTATTTTATTTCGATATACCCAGTGTCACTCTCACAGTAAATACGACACCTCTCAGGCTAAATTCCATTGTGCCGTTCAGGCTGCAGAGCATGCCAAACAATTATACACACATACATACATACTGTCGAAAAACATAACCCTCCTTCTAGCGCAGTCATGTAAAAAGGGAACCCTATTTCTAAGACACTGCTGGCTGTCACCTGAGTGTGTCTCATGAGCCGTGATAACTAGACAGTTGAAATTTTCACAGATGTATTTCTGTTGTCGCTATAAAACAGAAAAGAAGCACAGCAGTATGGAACCCTTTCTTATACGTAATATGAACGACTCGCACTTAGCCAGTACTATTTATATCAAATAATATGTACCAACTTTTAGGCATTCGCGTTCCATGATACACTATTATTAAATTTTAATTTTATTGTTTATTTTTATAGTCTCTCTATGAAATGTCCTTTCTCATAATGTCCCTTTCTCAAAATCATGATTACAATCTTTATATTGTGATAGCTGCGCAATCCAACTTAGTTAGGTAAGGTTAGAAGGCTAATGCAGGAGCGGAGCGTAGCTCCCGCATTAAACCTTCGTGGTTATTTTTTTTTAACCATGCAGAAATCCATGCTGAAAAGGACATTATGAGAAAGGACATTTTGAGAAAAGGACATTATGCGATGAGACGAAGAAAGCCTTTGACTTTCCTGTTTCGGCCAAATTACATTGGCCGTGGTCACATACTGAGTAACACCATGACATTCTCGCTGTTGTTGATAGAAGCACCTGTATTTTCTCGATATTTTTATTTAGGTGTCTCTATTTTGTAAGGAAAGTGTCCTCGCTTTTCTACGCAGTCGGAAATACACTTAATTTTTTAAAATTTTTAATCACACAAACACACAATAATATGATACAACATCAAAAACCTACTAGTATTTAGAGTGCGTTCTTTTTACTTTAGATAAGATATTATAATTAATATTAAATCATAATCCTGAAACAAAGCAACGATTATTACTATCAAACCGTAATGCTACAGGGTGCAAAATAAACAAATTACTTAAACAAGCCCCGGACAATGGGTTCATTAGTAACGGATGATTTGTCCCGCCGGTCATGCTGAGTTATGGCCGTTCGACCTCTTACTTGGTTAAAATATTAGTTTTAGTATACCCCGTGACATTCGCAGGGTTAATTTTTTGGAAAGTTATAGAGATGATAAAACGACCAGCAGGGCTAACATGCGCGCCACGAGATAGCTATCTCGAGGCATTTTGCCGTTTTATGTCGATATGTCGACTGTTGGTAACATGCAGGGCTAACATGCGCGCCACGAGATAGCTATCTCGAGGCATTTTGCCGTTTTATGTCGATGTCGACTGTTGGTAACATGGCAAATTTCATGGCGATCTGTCAGATGTCGACATAACTCGACTTCGAGAAATCATCTCTACTTGGTGTCTGCAAATTGTAACATACGTGCCCTTATTTACTCGAATTTTGACATTTAAAATGTTTTGTCTCCCGTCGTTCATTTGGTCGACGAGAAGTTATCTCGTGTATTCTTTTCTTGAGCTCGGTTCATTTTGGACCAAATCAGCGACTGCAAGCCATTTTCGACTTTAATGACATTTCCTTTGTTAGGTGTCTTTTCGCATTAATTGATGACGCTGATCACGAATATAAGAAAAAAAATTCAATAGCATGTCATGTCAATAAGGTCGAAAATTGTTTGCACTATTTTTTTCTCTTTTTTTCATACCTAGCATCCCTAACTAGTCTGTGCTTTCGAGCAAATGGCCGTATCGGGCCGATTTTATCGGATAAATGTGAAAACAGCAACTAACATGTTTAAAAAATGTGTATGCCATAGACAATAATTGAAAAAGTTTGACGTGACAAAATATGTCGACGTTACTTCGCTCGAGAAGACTCGAGATGATATCTCATCTCGATTCGAGATATTTGACGACGCGCGCATGTTAGCCCTGCAGGATTTTACTTTCTGTAAAAAGTTCGCTTAGTAGAGTAACGTATTTTTTTTCCATTTTGATTGTTTTACTTAAGTAGTAAACATGGTTACGAACTCATCATCATCATAATATCGTGTTCTAATCATTCAAGGCCATTCAAGGTCTGCTTTCGTCTTTTCCTTCTACACTACGTATCATTGCATCTCGGGCAATGAAACCATTTGTTTGAAATGGTTACGACCTACCTGATTGTAAACGGTTACTGTAACCAATGAACACTGGAAACACCCAGATGTTTTCCAGTTATTTTAAACATATCATCTCTACAATTTCATTATCCATTTTAAAGAATTTGATATTGTATACAGTTCATTCAAATACCTTTAATCTACAGAAAATTCTAGCCAAAATCTTGCCTTGCATTTGTTCCAACTTAATGATGTACTTTTTAATAGCAAAAAGCAAACGGTTTATCTGACAGTGACTAGTTATTTGTACTTGTACAGCCTTAAAACATCAATTATTGTCAACGACATAATACCAATCCTACTATTGCTAATCGTTTACCACGAGGCACACCGTAATTGGCTACTTTTCAACAGTTAAAAGAAGTTGTTTAACTTGGCTTATTAATAAAGAATAGTAACAGCTCTAAAATTACTCCTGTTCTCATTCTGCCGTTAATATTTATTTTAAGTGATCCATCCTCCTGTCTCTAATAAACTGCCATCCATAAAACTACTGATTTTACATTTCATACAAATAATCCTATTAGACTGGATAGTCCAGTACCCAATTTTGCGTGTTTCGCACCTAAATGATATAAAAAATACGTTAACACATTTTTATCATCTCTATATAAATATTCAACCCGTTAAAGATTACTGGGGGTAGTTTTTGCAATACTGGTGGAGAAGTCAAATGCTCTCAGGCAAGATCTAAATAAGAGTTTACTGATAGTAAGACACACAGGCCTTAAAAATGTTGAACTTCACACAAAAGCTTAGCAAGGGGAACGCGATGTCTCAGATATTTTTGGTTGTTATGAAAAGTCATTATCTGTGGCCGTTAAAGGGGTCATCTTACTTGACATACTAAAGGAGTCCACAAATTTGACAAAAATATATTGTCTCGACATTTTTAGAAAAAGTGGTGAAGTCGATTTTGAGCGGTCATGAATTCGAACCCCTAGACTAACCTAGTTCGACAGCTTACTGGAGAACTAAGAAGGAATAACGAGAAATTGGATCTAATTGTTTCGGTTTTATTGACGTTAGTAGAGAGCTGTGTAAGAATTTCAAAATATTGAGATAACTATGACGTATATTTATTTTTTATACAATACATGGTGTTAACTTTCTAACATGGTAACGTGGTGTTAACTTTTGTGTCATACATCTTTAAATTGATTAGGGGCAAAATATATAACGCAGAAGTGCTGCAGTTAATAGGGTTTTGTGTTCCGAATAGATATGTGGAGCGACGGCGTCAACCGAAGCTTCTAATAATACTTATAGGGAAGACGAATAGGTATGTTAGGGAAGGCGCCTCTGATGCGCGCGCTGATCACCATCAACAGGATGGCGGTTGGGGTGGACTTGTTCTGTTGTGCTCTGGGTGAATTCACAAAGATTGCGATGTATATTATTATGTTATGGATCATAAAGTAGGTTAAGTAACTATTGTATTGGCCTGTCTATTGCATTGGGTGTAACACCTGTAATAATAGATTAGGCTTATGAGATTAATTAAATAAGTAAATAAAATAAAATAAAACTTAAGTTTTGTTAAATAGTCAGAAAACGTCATAATTATCTGCAAATTAAGTATTAAAGCTTTGAATCTCGAGCTCAATATATTGAAATTGACACATAGCCCCTTCATTCATTCACGTTTTAAACTAGTTTAAAATATCAAATTTTACATTTTCCCACAAGTTCGCCACCCTCCCTGCCCGTGTGTCATCCATAAAATGATTTATCCCACCACAACCCTGACTCATTGTCGTCTCAACTGACCACCGTCCCTTACGTTATTTATTGAAACAACTTACTTCTGATTTGTTTCACTCGTAAATTATCTATTTACAGTTAGTTTGCGTAATTTATTGCATGTGCTATTGTTAATATCTTGCTCGTTTTATATTAAGTTAAGGATAAATACGTATGTCAAAATGGTGATTAGATATCTGAGTCAATTGGGCTCGAAATCTTACTAGGATTAGGTGATAAATAATGTTATTGTAGAAATATTTTGAATCAGCGGTTCTTATCTGCCAATCCCAGTAACATCTAATGCTTACATTTTTTACCTATTGATATGGCTTTAACGGATGTAACTACCGACTGTTCTCCTAATTATATGAAGAAAGCCTGGTAACCTATTGAAATATCGAATTTCTGTTACCCGAATCTTAAAACCCCGAAAACGGTTGGGTAGAACTTTTAAAAGACAGATGTAATGAATGAAAACTTTCTATAATTCCATTTTTCATTTCCCAGATGAATCAATTTCCAGGTGCACTAAAACCAAATTTTCAAATAGTATTTTTTTGTTTCCCATATTGCCATAATCCAAATATAGTTATACCAGATTCTCAGAATATTTTTTTTTGTTTCCCATCGTACCATTTTCCAAATAAACTATTACCAAATTTTCATAATCTTTTTATTTGGTTCCCATACAAATCGTGTTCCAGCAAAACTATACATATACAGGTATGGTAAAAATCAGTAAATTTATACGATTCATTTAGGGTGTGTAACGGTTGATATAATAATAAAAAATCTAACGTTCACTTAAGACATTAATAATTTCACTTAATATAATGAAAGCCTGAAGACTTATTTTGTTTAAATTATTGTTTTCCATGTCATGCATGAACAGTTTTGTATGCAGGTATAACCAATGAATCAGGAAAGCGAGCTCGTGAACACTGCGTACCCCACCCGACCCGACTCACCGTGGTACTTGTCTGCCCTACACTAGAGTGTTATTTAAGAACCGGAGGCGCGGAGGGGGGCCCAAAGAAATTTCATAGAATTTCGTTTCACAGAAAATGCTTCATATAATATTTGGTTCTTATATTTTTATTTCGAATATTATTGTTTCAAAAACAATTTCCTACATTGAAACATATTTCACAGAAACACAATTGAACGAATTTTAAATCACATTTTTTTGTTTAACAAACGAATCAAACTGTAGAATTATTTTTTAAAGAATGTTAAACCACCTTTATAATGTTCCACATCACATTTATTTTTAACTGTAACATTTACAATTTTAACACCCCGACTCAGATTACCCCGACTCGGATAGGTTAGGTTAGAAGGCTAATGCGGGAGCTTCGCTACGCTCCGCTCCCGCATTAGGCCTTCGTGGTTATTTTTTTATAAACCACCCAGAAGTAGGAGCCCCGCGTAGCGGGGCTCCGTCGACCCTGTAGACGCATCAATCGTTTCTCAGATTACCCCGACTCGGATAGGTTAGGTTAGAAGGCTAATGCGGGAGCGGAGCGTAGCGAAGCTCCCGCATTAGGCCTTCGTGGTTATTTTTTTATAAACCACCCAGAAGTAGGAGCCCCGCGTAGCGGGGCTCCGTTGACCTTGTAAACGCATCAATCGTTAATTCATAAAAACCATAATATATGATAATATGTTATTCTTTGTAATAAGTTTCTATTAAATAAACAATATAATGATTAAGAATAGTTTATTTGATATTCTATGAAATGATTATTCTAATGTTTAACTTTATATGAAACAAAATTCAATGATTTAAAATTATATTGATTATATATAATGATTATATTGATTATTCTATGAAACGAAATTATGCGAAACATTTTCTGTTATACGAAATTATATTAAACAATTGTCTATAAAGCAACGCACACCCGCGGAGGGAGGGCAGTCCTCGCCCACAGTAATGAAGCTCGGGCGCCCGGGCGAGCTGGAACGGCTGAGGCTGGTCGCCTGCACGCATGCATGCCTGCATGCCTGCATGCTTGCCGGTTTGATTGCCGGTTTGCCTGCATGCATGCTTGTTTGCTTACATACATACATATATTTTTTAAGGCAACGTGTGTTTTGTTCAGTAGGTCTCCAATTGTAGTTAGTAGACGCCATATGAGGTTTAGTTTTAGGTTTATAAATCTGGGTATTGTTTGTCTGGATATCAATTAACTGGATATCAATAAATTGCATTTCAAAAATTTGTGTTTTAAAAATTGGGCTTTCGTGCATATGGATTACGGTCATCTGGATTTTGTGCATTTAGATTTCGTGTGTCTGGAACTCGTTCGTCTGGATTATAAAACGTCTTACAAATGAATAAATCGGCAAATGAAATTCGGAATTGCGATTGTATGGCAAATAAAACTTCGGAATTTGAAAAACCGGGATTATGAAAAATTGCCCAAACGTTTTTTGGATTATGATATTCGGAATATTAAAATTCGGGATTAAGATAGGTAACCAGAAAGCCTACATCAAAATCTCGTTCCCTTGCTTAGTTAGTTTGAGACTCAAACAATTAGGTAGGCCACCTTCATCCTGGGTTACATCCTAGCGCTCAAATATATTGATAACTATTTTTTGCCCGCGGTTCCGCCCGCTATAATATCGGTTATCGTTATAAATTGTAGCCTATGTGTTATTCTGATATATAAGCCATATTATCGTAAAGTTTCATAAAGTAGTTTTTACGTGAAAGAGTAACAAACATCCATTCATCCATACTTACATTAAACTTTCGCATAATATTAAAAGAATAATCGTATAACTGGCGGCGTATCACGACAGTCTGTGTGGCGTGGCGGTAGTGAACATGACTGCCTCATAGGAGGCACGGGTTCAATTCCTGCTTAGTGCAAATACATGAATATGGCACCTTGCATTAGTCTGGTCGTGCGTCGGAGAGCACGTTAAGCCATCGGTTAAGGCTCTCGTTACGGGTAGTCAACATTAAAAAGTAAGTCCATCCACTGGGCTAACTGCAATGTTTCTATATCGCCAGTGGGTGATAGAAGTCAGGTGGCAGTCGCTTCACAAAAAAAGATCGAAGTTTAGCTAAACACGCAGTTAGACTGAAAGAAGTGGACCCTGGAATCCGTAAAAGCTTCGAACTTGACCGGGATTAATGCTAGAATGAAGAAGAATCGTATTTATAACCGTAAACTGTCGATCTGTTGAATATTTTATTACAATTCTCCTAAATAGTCTAGTAGATTGCTAACATTCACATAATAATAACAATCTTTTCCTTTCTTTTCCAGGCCAAGATGAGTACAGGGGATGGTACGCTTGGTGGCCACCAGAAGGCGGACGACCGTCTCGGTCACCACCAATCTATGAGCCAGATGCTGTACGGAGCTGGGCTGGGGCCTGGCCGATCAGGTCGGTACAAAATCATCATCATCAGGCTATATTAGTCCACTGCTGGACATAGCCCTCCCCCAATGAGCGCCATAGCGCCCTGTCTTCAGCTTGCCGCATCCAGCATCTGCCTGCAGTCTTTCTTAGATCGTCATCCCACCTGGTCGGAGGGCATCTTACACTACGCTTGCCGAGCCGCGGTCTCCACTCAAGAACACGTTTATGCCAGCCCATTGCTCTCGTTGCCCATTCTCTGCTAAGTAACAAATTGACAATCTCCATGACAGTAATGGTGGCTCGTAACATGTTACTGTTGAGGGTTCTTCGGTACCACAAGGGTAAAAATAGAACCCTATCACTGTCTGTTTGTCTGTGTATCTGTCACCAAGCTGTCTGTAATGGTTCCGAACCCTTCGTGCTTGAGCGTGCTTCGCGCTTGGCTTCCACAAGCTTCCTCTACTGATGGTTCTAGAACTGCTTTGTTTGTTTCTATAACAGCATCAAGAAGGACGTTTCTACAAAATTTAACATCAAACTGCAAATAAAACAGGCTGTTTTATTACACGTGCGAACGCCCCCTCGGATTTATCTCACCTATTTCCCTGTATATTTGAAACACCAATTTAAAATACTAAAAAGGGTCTACAAAAGGGTCGACAAACTGGTAAAGAAGGACCCCAGTCTCCAAGTTGATAGCTTCGGATGCGACTGGGATTAACGCTAGGATAAAGAAATCATTCTAAACTTAGTTTTATTCTCCACTATGTACGACTAGCATTTCCCCTTCATCCTTCCAGGCTCATCATCCTCATCACCCGTGGGTGGTACGAACACTGGCAGTGGGCTCCTGGTGGTACCCCAGCCACTGGGCAAGGGTCCCACAAAGCTACAGCCCCTACACGCTCACGCGAGGAAGTACCACTGCAAGATGTGTCCACAGGTATGTGATTACGATGCTTTTATTAATTATAAGTTAGAAATTTGCATGCCTACAGAGAAAACACCTGTGAATACGGGAAATATTTGAATCATTTATATCATGAAAAGTTTGACTTCTATATCAAAATATCACAAAACAATTGACTCATTATGTAAAGGAAGTTACGTTATTAAATGCATCAAAACATTATTAATTTTACTCATGACAGCCTAGTGGTATGGGTAATGGACTGCTGAGACGAGGTCTCGGGTTCGATCCCAGGTTTTCCATGGCACTCACCAATGACTTTTCGATGCTTTTCGAAGTTATGTGTGTATTTATCGCAGGTTTATCAGTGCCTAGTTAATGGCAATAGGTTCGCCACCTATTACATTGGGACCTAAACATTAACTGGCGAAATGTGGGTGCTAGCACCTCTGCCTACCCCTTCGGGAATAAAGGCGTGAGTTGATGTTATGTTTATGACATCAAACTATTAGTGAACTATATACTACGAGAATAGAAAGAATAAATAATGACTATATTAGAGGAAGTTTGAAAGTGGTACCAGTGAATGAAATATTGAGGAGCGAGCGTGTGAACATATTATGAGAAGAGATGAAAGTAATGTTGTAAGGAGGGTTCAACGTATGAATATAGAGGGCTTTAGAAGCAGAGGTAAGACAAAAGATGGATGGATTGCTTGAAAGATGATATGGCTAAGAAGAGAGTAACTGAAGAAATGACATCTGACAGGAATGTAGGAGCATGACATGTTGCGCCGACCCCAATTAATTGGGAACAGGACAGGTAGATAATGATGATAGTATACTAGATTTAGATTTGTTTACTAGCTGTGCTTGCGACATTGTCTGCGACTTAGATCTGGAATTTCATATCTTTAAAACCCTCAACACTTTTGTTACTTAAAAGTAGCCTAAATTATCTCATATCATCAGTTATGTGCTAGTCAAAAATGTCAGAAAACTATCTAAAGTTCCTACAAAAACAGTCACAAATCTTAAGGAAAAGATATTTCAAAAGGAAATGTATCCATAAATAAGAAGTCTCGAGACTTTAAAGCAGTCTTTGTGATGGTGTCAGCAAAGATGGTGGCGATATGAAGCGATCTTCAATTCACATATCGGGCGGCTCATACCAAACGCGTTTGTGCTGCCACTGTAAAATCAACACAGTAGAACAAGTTTTTAAATTAAGAAGTATGTTATAGATTATTGCCAACTTAACCACAGTCTTAACTAGAATAATTAACAAACTAAATAGACTAGATATAGGTCTCAATCAAACCGCAAAAAAGTCGAAATCGCGGAACTCCGTGAGGTTTTAACCAGTTCGAATCATTGGAATCATTGACTTAGGTAAGGTGAAGCCCGAAGGGATATCCGGCCGTAAAAAACGATCAGATTCAATCCAAAGTGCCCTTTTTAGAATATACTTAGGTATATGGGGTTCTATTAAAATCTTTGGAGCGTAATTCAATCTCTATTGCAAGACAATACTCCTGATGATTCACGAACGAGGCTTTAATGTACGCTTACCTTACACGGTTGAGAGGTCATATGGCAGACTCTCCCATAAAAGCCAAAACAAACCAATAAAAGGTGGAGCAGGGAAGCAAACTCCTGGCTCTTAAGTGCGAGAAAACGTTCTTGACAGACAGACAGATCAGTGGCGCAAGCACGAAAAACATTCGATTTCGTAGCGTAAACGTATCATAAGAACGAAAAATTGCTATTAGCAGCCTGCCCAGCCTGCCTACTGTGAACCAATCGCAATGCTGCGTTCTCTCGATACGTTAACGTTTCGAATTAGAATGTTTTTCGTGCTCGACGTGCAGATCCTATAAGGGCTTTTTTTCTCTTTTATCGTATAGAACCCTAAAATTACGCTTCATATTAAGTATCTCATACTTCTTTATTCAGTTTAAAATATTAGCCATATCGCATATCGTTTTACAAATATCTTGTTCAAACTTGTATTTCTGTATACAATATATTTGACTATATTCTGCAGTGCTATGGTGAAAAAGATGATCTTTTAAGGTTTCCGTTTATTCTCGTTTAGGTTCCAGAAATCTAAAAATACACCACATATTGAGTATCTTATCCTTTTATGAAGCGTCCTATCCCACTTTTTATGGATATCTTGTTCAAACTTGTATTTCTGTATACGTCATATTATATTGACCATATTCTGCAGTGCTATGGTGAAATGATAATGAGATTCGAACGCCGGCTGTAACTCATCAAAATTCAATTCGTCAACTGCAGTACCGTCAGCATATAAGTCGCTGTAATTATTGGGAATAATATTATTTAATTTGTTACTTGTAAAAAATTTATGCGCCGTCTCGTGTTAATTACTGAAAGCGATTTTTGTTTTTAATTGTATTAATTATTTACGGTTAAATGACTTTTTTTTAAATATATATTGTAGAACAACAGATGGGACTTGGATTGACAGGAAGTAGATCTTAATGCGGCTTTTCGTGGAATGTCCGATAAGTAATTTCAACAAAAAATCCCATTAAGTCTACCGCGCGTATTTGCTATACAGATTATTACTAAATAAGTCACAACTCACACCTGTAAATTGACGAAGGGGTAGACAGATGTGGACTACGAGTATTTAAATCGCTACAAAAACAGTGCTTCATATGTTTATCGCTCTACTCTCATTGTTCAATGGTGAGCCCTTTCCTCATCATCATCATCATCACCGATATTACTCCCAGTTGTGTTCAAAGCTTGTATTTTGGAACCTGGGGTCCGGTTGCCTATGTTTATACGGCTTTAATGGCAGCATCTAAACCTTGCACTTTTGAGCCCGAGGTCTGCTTTCTTACATTATTTGCCAGGATTTGGTTTAATTTACTAATAATTAACCCACAACTCAAGCAGAGAGTTTAGGCCACAGTTTAGTCGATTGATCAGCGGGCTTGTAGGTGAGGTTAGCTTTGGCCTTAAAGACCTTGATAGGGCCCCTACGCCCCCGTTAGTTAGAGCATGACTGAAATTATTGTGACAATTAAAAGTTTACCTAATTTTAATATTATAATGTCAAAAATATTTCTAGGGTGGTGTTTTTTGCTGTCGGTACCCAGTAGCAGTGTCCTGTATAACTTGCAATTAATTCTCTATTTTAGTGTTTTTTGCCGGCGGTCGCTTAGCCAGACCACTCATCTTTGATATTTCGTACACATTGCATTAGGGGACTAATCGAGAATTAATTAGACTTTATTTTAATTGAGTTAGTATCTAGTTAGTTTTAGTTATCCAAGAGTATTAGTGAAGATGACTTAAAGGTAATGTGTGAATAAGTTGTAAATACAGGATGATGTATAAAGTGGTGTAATTCGTTAATACCAGTTGCGTGTGAGCACTGAAAGGGAAAATACAGTTCATAAATACATCTCTATCCGGCCTTTTTGGGAGATAAACAGGCGTCAGTATGAGTACCTACCTAAAATATTATTAATTACATACCCAAGAAGTTTCTATGTATAATATGTATGTATTTACAAAAAAAAATACGTAAGTATGTTTATCCGCATTCTAGATTCCATAACACAAGCTAGTTTAGATATGATTACCATGGGTCTAGTAAGCGTTGTTTGAAATGTTGTAGGATATTTATGTTGTGGGAAGTAAAAATAAATCTTCTTTGCAATCGTTTCATCACTCGTTAAGTAGAGTTGGATTTTCCAAACACATGACGCCAATTGGTTTTCTGGTGGGCATCGTTCTTCCCAAACCCCAACTCCCTTAAATTCCTTTGACATTCGTCATCCATGACACAAGCAAAGGTATGTGAAAAAACTTTTGGGATCAACCTGATGTAGCTTTTGTGCAGGCCTTACTCTCGAAATTTGAGGGTACTCCCAAGATGAGCCCAATCATAGATTCAAAGTGACGCGACGGTATTTCCGATCAATTGAGCAGTCCGACTGGGGAAGTACCTCCGCCCTACAGAATACCGCGGCCATAATAACCTCGTGTTATGTTCCCGGCAGTGACTAGAGTAGCCATAGCTCACTGGAGAGGTTGTGCTGTCAGTGGGATGACCTAAGGCTTGTCCTGCTTTATCTTCTACACTGACGGCACAGAAACTCTCTGTTCTAACAGTTTCAGCAGCACGAGGGTGACACCCCTGGTGTCGCACACGTCCATAGGCCACGTTAACTATAGGCCACAGGGCCGTGTGCTTTTCTGCATGCAACCGGGATTAGTTCTCCAACGATGCATCCATACTGATTAAATTCCCTCATTTTCCTCACCACGCGTCAACACATCACAACATACCATTGTCCATAACCGTATCTTCAAGAAAACATCCGATGCACTTTTAATACAAATGGCAAAATAAAAACAGCGTAAAGACCAAACCCCACATGATATAAAAATCATCAAAGGCGGGCACCAAACCGCATACCTTTTGAGGAATCCAAAAATTTACACAAACTAAGTATCAACGCATGCTGGTTTTTGTCCGACCGTCTGCCCGTCCTCAGGCATTTCACGATGACATTCTTGCGCACCCGATTTTGATTAGAACGACCGACTTTTGAGGAGTTTTTTTTTTAAACATTTCGCCTTAACTCTTTTGATTTTTTTTTTAGTGAAATGAATATGGATAGCCGCGGGTTCTTTTGAAGAGAAATTTTCGTTGTTCTTTTTTTTCGAAGCGTTTAGCCGGTAATTAGTATAAGTCTGAAGTTTTTGGAAAACTAACGTTTTTTGCAGTTGGACTTTTTGTTATAACTTTTATAAGGGTTTTTTCAAAATACCATACGTATGCATTTCTTTACTTTTGCTTAATTAAGCTTTAGTTAGACTGGAAAAAGTTGTAAAAAGCGGTGGTAAAAGCATTGGATGCGAGCAGAATAAAGGATAAATAGGACGGACGATTATCGTGATTAATGCTTTCTTCTCGTGCTTAAGGAGTCATGGGAGACTGCTATTTGGGTCGAAAGCCCATCTTGGTGGTATCCGAAGCAATTTAGAGCCTGGTGATCGCACTAAACTTCTACTCCTTTCCGTTATTGAGATCGGTTGGCTTTTGCAATAGTGACTAGCGTCTGACCTACTGAATACCTCTGTAGGAAATCATAAATCTATAGTGTCCGCAATATCTTTTATCCTTTGCTGAATTGAAGAAAAATGTAGTTCGGGTAGAAATCTCTAAGTCATGCGCAGGATATCCCAAAATATTCATTAAGTTTCGTTATATACGAGTAAGTGAACTTATAATAAGTAATCACTTATAAAAGACTAGCGATCCGCCCCAGCTTCGCACGGGTGGTAAAAACGTTTCCATGGAAATTCAATTACCACAGTACTACTAATACTTAGTAGTATTGTGGTGGTGTACAATGGTGTAAGAATTTTTGAAATCGGCATAGTAGTTTTTGAGTTTATTCATTACAAATATACAAAAATACAATTTTTTCCCCTTTATAATAGTAGTGTAGCACCAAAACCTTATGACATATACACTTTTAATCAATCTTACTAATATCAATTCAGTATATCAAACGTGACCTTTATAATACATGGCCACCGCGTATCGCTCTAAACATTGAATTATGACATCAATTCTGTGTTTCTGCAGTAGCATTTCACCTAATTTTAATAATGCAGGTGATATTTAATAATAATTGGATTGTAAACAAATGTCAAACTGTGATTATTTATAAAACGTAATACGAACACAAACTAAATTTCTATAATAATCAACTCACATCTTGTGTTTTTAACCGATTTGCATTAAATAGGAGTTTCGCAAGGTACTATTCTCACGCCATTTTAGTTAGTTATTTGTGAAGTATCTGATCAAAAACCGATAATTCCATTAAAAAAATCTGAAGTTGTGAAAATATTGATTGATGAGTTTTTGATCTGAAACTCCTTAGATATCGCTTTAGTGTAGTCGTCAGTTGGTAGTTCCTTCCAGAAAAGTCAATATACCAATCATAAATAGTAAGCCCTGGCTCCAAAATACAAACTTTGGATCCAACTGTGTAATTCCTTTACGGATGATTTTGATGCTATATAATTGATGTATATAATATGCTTTTAAAAAATATTATATAAAAGGACCTAACTGAATACAAGCAAAGAGCAAATACCAATACAAGCCAATAACCTTTAACGACGTAAGCAATCGAACATATTACGAAAATCGAATCGACTTTCCATCAATGTTCCCTTATTTCAATAATAGACAGAATCTTACGAGCACGCCATTCAATATGGACTCAAACGACCTTACAAAGAACCGTTTTGTCAAGGGTCTAATCTATTCCTACCAAAATGTTATTCTGTAAACTAAATTCATCTTTATGTTCCTTGAAATAGAGTGTATTTTAAAAGTTTCGAAAATTTTCGAAGTGTTGTAAAAGATTCTATATTGATATTGAATTCTGTATCTTTGTAATAAAGTATAGTTTTTGGTTGTAGACGATTTGGTGGTTTATTTGACTTAGGTGTCGTTGGCAATTGGCGCCTATTTTTCATACGCCGTCATTTCCGGTTTCCGATTGTTTCAGTGGACGTTAGATTTTTTATCTGTGGTCATTTGTGGTGGGATGTGATAATGTTTAGGCGTCCGTTGGTTGAGTGTTTGGTGATGTGCTTTCATTTTCGTGGGTGCAACAGCAATTTTGGAGTATACGAACACGGAGAAAGATTTTTTATTTTGTTAGAAACCATAACGCGAGATTATATTATGAGATACTTCATTTTTTATTAATGTACATAATTTAATTTAATTTTATATAATTAATTAAATATGTGCCAACCAGATCACGCAAATTTTAATTACGTTTTTCCTTTAAAATAGTAATTGTTTTGTCTAAAAAGACCAGCGGCCAAACAAAAATAGTCATAAGTTTCGATGACAGTTGAAGTGTCATTATGTCAGATCTTAATATGCGAAGGTTAAGCTTATCTGGGAGACTATATTTTGAGATTTGTATATTAATCAGTTATCGAATTTGGGAAATATATATAGGGTAGGCATCGAAACATGACGCTCCGAATACTACGTCGCCCAGACAGTATCCAATACTCACGCTGTAGCGTGGCCATCAGCACGTTGCATCCTGCATGCGCATTTTTCACATGGCGGTCCATCACCAATAATTCCACTAAGGGCCCTCCCTTAGGGAGTAAAAGTGGATGGCGTGCCGCATACGGCAGGTTCGCATTCCGCAGACGTCCCCCGACTCGCAGCAAGCCCTGGCAGTCAATGAAGGGAGTGAGGTGCGTGAGAGCACCCTGAATAGGTAAACTCTGTGGTCCCGCTACTTTTTATGATAGCAGAATTCTGGAAATTTTGCCCAGTCAGCGATAATCATTTTTTTTTTTAATATTTATTTATTTATAGTTAATTAAAACGGTACATGACCAATTACAATAATTAACTTAAGCTAAATTACATAAAATATCTTAAATTACTAAATTTGTATGGAAGACATCCTTGCATACTTACTCTCGCAGAACGTCAGACATACACGCATAACTTCCTTCCATTCATCTGCAAACACGTCACAGTCAGGAGCTGAGCTGACAGGTGGTCATTAAGTACTTCCAGCGTTCGACACACTAATCTAATAATGGTGTGTGATTGTTGGTACAAAGACACCTCAGCTGACCCTTCGGGGATCTACATTGTAGCTGTAAGTGTATTAAAATCCTTCGTCAACATTGCAGGTGGAAATCTCGAATAATACTAGGAACTATCCTAGTATTATTCGAGATTTTCACCTGCTTTTGGTATGACTTGTACGGCTTTATGAGAGCGACGGCCGCATCTGAAATCTTGATTACGAGAAAAAAACCTACATCAGAGCCTAGTCATCAGCAGGTGTTCAGCCTTCAGCTTACCATCAAGGCGAGGTGAAGTCAAATTGACGAGTCGTACATAAAAAAAGTTGTGACTTGCAGATGAGTTCGGTTTGACCCCAAAAGACTTGGGGGAGCCCACTCTAGTGCATTATATCTATACATCTATACATATATCTATACATCTATATTTATACATCTATACATATAAATAAAGTTAGAGTGTCTGTTTGTATTATTGAAATAACCGTTTTTTACTTCATGCATTCATAACTTTTGTCTGTCTGTCTGTTTGTTCCGGCTATTCTCTGAAATGCCTGGACCGATTTTGACGGGACTTTTATTGGCAGATAGCTGATGTAATAAGGAGTAACTTAGGCTACTTTTTATTTTAGAAACATTTAATGCTCAATAGCTTTGACTCAACACTATACGATAACTGACATCCACGCGGGAGAAGCTGCGGGCAACAGCTAGTACTTAAATATATTTATTCAAAATTTATTTATTATATTTTATTATATTATATTATTTCAAGAGAATATATCTCAAATTGCAAAGACAAATATATCTATACAATATATGATCTGTGGTCCCTTAGTTTTTGCCACAGCTAATGACGTCATTAGGAGGGAAGAGTGAGTTCCCTCAGAGGGTCTCAAGATGTTGCAACCAATTGTGTTTGGAGTAAATTAGTTTCAGTTTTAGGAGGATCTCCTAATGCCGTGTCATATTATTATGATCTTCAGTATTTTGTATTAAAAATGTTAATTATAGTAGTCGATTCATACCAATTAGTTTGCAGGGTTTGGGTGAAATGACTGTTTTGAAATTATTATTTTTAAGTTATCAATTCGTTCAGATTGAATTTACTAGTATGTGAATGACCGAGGAGGGCCAGACAGAGAGGGATGGCCCTGGGTCAGCCGGGGTGCGAGGGATATGTCGCATGACAACCTCACCTTCGGCCTTGCACTACGACCCAGAGACGGCGTGCGATTAAGTCTGTTCGAGACCGACATAACCTCCCCCTCCGGCTCCGGATGGGTGGGTATCCGTGCGGATTTCCCGCACGTAAAAAACAAGTATGTGAATGAAATATGAATGAAGAACTCTAGAAGAATGCATATTCAGAGCAACAATGGAAGTCTTTTAGATTTATGAGTTATGGTTATATTTTAGAAACATTTAATTCAATTTAATTTTTATATTTATATGATCAGCCGTTGGGAAATGTTGTTATTTTTTGTTTAATGTAAATCGGACTAGGTACCCACAGGACAGGTTTGCCTAGGGTGGGCCACTGTAAACTTATTTTATTTATTTATTTAATTGCAAATGATGTGATTCGTGAATCTTTAAGGTTCCAGGATGATTAGCGCTTACCTCGTTGTCCTGAAGCATATAGGGCTCGATTAGGTACTCAATAAATATCGAGATTCAATATTCTACCAGTGTTAATAAGGCCGTGTGGTTCCCAGCAATGTAGAATTTGGGCCACCCCTTTTCTTCCCATGTGGTGTCGTACAAGGCGACTAAGGGCTGATTAACTTTAACATCAGACAGATACGTACAGACCAGACTCAGCCTCAGATGCATGGCTCGAGTCAACAATAGTGCCCGGAATACGGCAATATTCTCACCCCCTGTTACGTGGGACCGAATACAGATTGGTGAAGTGTGGGTGTTAATTCACTTATGCCTAACCCTCCGGGGATAAAGGCGTGATTATATGTATGTATGTATGTTAATACGAATTATCAACGCATCTCATTTGCATATCAATATTATATTGTCAGAATCGTGTGGTTCCCGTATATAGCTACTTACTTATTGACTGTCTAATCCCTCCTATAGGTACAAACGAGATTTTCAAATATTCGGGTAGGGTCTATCTATAGATCCGGAAGATCTTGAAGCCCCATATCCATGCTAAAATATTATAAAAGCGAAAGTAACTCTGTCTGTATGCCTGCCTGTTTGTCTGTCTGTATGTGTTTGTTACGCGTTCACGCCTAAAACACTGAACCGATTTTTTGAAATTCTGTAGAGGGGTAGATTAGACCTTGAGAAAAGACATAGGCTAGGTTTTGTCGCAATAAACGACATCCACGCGGGTTAAGTTACTTATTATATATAGGTACTGATTGTACAACTTTGTGTGTTTGTATGTGTGTTGTTCATGTTAGACTTATAAAACCATTAGAAACACTACATCCTTAGACCAAGCATTATTTATGAATCAATAGAATGTCAATACTGCGTGCGCGCACGCGCCTCACTCGCAGGTGTACCGTGCATGCGCAGCAATTAAAACTTGTCGCGGTGACCGTTGGTAGGTACGATTGGGGCCTCGAAACATGCGGTAACTGAAACATGCTATCTATTTGATGATAAATCCAATATCCATATGTACTAATATTATAAATGTGAAAGTGTATTTGTCCGTCTTTCACGCCTAAACCACTGAACCGATTTTGAGGAAATTTGGTTTATGGGAAGATTAAACCTTGAGAAAGGACATAGGCTATGTTTGGTCGCGATAACTGACATCCACGCAGGCGAACCCGCTGGCACAAGCTAGTACTAACTTATTTTCCTCTACTTAAAACCTTTTAAAACTTTGTTATGTTTTGTTTTTATACTAGTTGTATGAACAACGAATCCTCCCGTGTGAAATTTGGAGTCGCAGTACCACAACAATCTAATCTTGCCAGTAGTACTGCTAGGAATATTCATCCCATTACACTTACTTTGAAAACTCAGTAGAACTACTGAGAATTTTGATCCCAATAGACTTACCAGAAAAACTCGACTGTAGACATACATAATAACATAATTAGACGAACCTCCTTACTGAACTAGAATTAAAAGTCAACTTTATACCAGCATCGCAATAAGACCTTAGAAGTCCAAAAATTATAATTTATTGACCTACTTATACTGTTGATGGATGGCACTTGGTGGAACTTGCTGCACATCTTCAATGAAAATACTTGTACTATTCCACATTATTTATTAAAATCCTGACCGGTTTCAAAGGTAAATTACCTTTGATAATGCCGTAAGGCGAAACCGGTCAGGATTTTAATAAATAATGTGGAAAATTACCTTTGATAATGCCGTAAGGTGAAACCGGTCAGGATTTTAATAAATAATGTGGAATAGTAATAATGCCGTAAGGCGAAACCGGTCAGGATTTTAATAAATAATGTGGAATAGAACAATTATTTTCATTGAAGATATGTTAACCTATTCCAAGCAAAAATGTTAATAATTTTTTCTGTTAGAAACTCGTTTGCTGACATGGGTTCGTTAAAGGAAAATACGCATACAACCCATGACAAAGTTCCTGCTTGATGGCTATAGGCTCACCCACTAGTACTTGTGACACACTTAAGACACCTCTGCCTACCCTCATGGGGATGTACAGTAACATACTAGTGGAAATGTTCACGCTAATCCATCCGCATCTCAGTCCATCCCTTCGTCAATAACAGGCGTGAAATAACCATAAAACAAACAACCATATACAATTTAATAACAGCATAAATACACAAAGAAACTCAGCCAACTGAAGAGATGTTATCTCACCACTTTTCACATATTAACTCACTCAAATCACATATTAACCCTCTCACAACTCACTCACTACTTTAATGACCCCACTTCATATTAGAAAAACATGTAATTTAACATTTTTATACTTGGTTAAAACGAATAACCGTTTCGCGATGGTCGGTTAACGCTTATCAACTAGCGAACTTATTAATTTACAAGTGGTTATCAAGCTGAGTACGTATCGACTTATCTAGGGTTGTCAAGTATATAGATATTGAAACCACAGAACACTGTAGTATATGATGATCGCTGAAACTGCTCAACAAATTGTATGAAATGTAATAAGCGTTCGACATGATGGAAGATGCTTCTCAAATTCAAAAATAAGTCCACTAAGGACAATATTGCTCCTAGTTGTAGTTTTAGGTAGTTATAACTGCTGAATTGGTAAAGTAGTCACTCCACCGATACCCTGAGAGAAAAAAATAAGTGACATTAAATAAGGGTGTTCAGACTCAGAAGGTGTTTAAGAAAATTGACCTAAAAATAATGAGAGACATAACCATAGTCAGAAAATTTTCGACCCATTGTGGTTAAATGACAAGTCAGTTGAACTTCTGCGTTACCGAGTCTAGATTTTTTTTTAAACTATATTTGGTCCGTCAATTGACTGTCGCGCGCTTGATGCTGTTGAATTTAAAATGGTGCTCCCTACCTTGACGGCCTTGATAGGTGCTTTTTAAAGCCCCGCTTGAAAGACCCGGGACAGTAAGAAGAGGGAAACAGGTGCGCCGGCAGAGCATTCCAGCTCTTTATCGTGCGGCAGAGGCAGGAGGCCTCAAACCGTTTGGTGCGAGATAGTATGGATTCCATAGTGCAAAGAAAATTTAAAAGTCTAATCGATCCACGAGCTAAACAAAATTCAGAATATATCGTTATGTGCTTCATTATACATTGCCAAAATTTGGATACAAACTAATTTCCAAACTAAACGTGCTGACTCCTTTGACAGCCCTACAAAAAGACACATTTTTCTTCGCTAAATCGTGCGCAGGCGGCGGAAGTTTGCAATTTCACGTTTGTTTAAAAACAGTGTATTATTTTTAATAGACATTGTGTCGAGTGATGCACACTATTTAAAGCACAGTTTAAAGGTTAACACGGCGGTTTAGATCTAGAATTATAAACAGTACATTGAAGTTATTTATATTTTAACACCTAATTACACATGAACTGACTATTGCTTGAAGCTATGGAAGCGTGGAATTCTGATCTCGTTTCCAGGTTTCCGGAACCGAGAGGAACCTACTAATAATATAATAATAATATTATAATCGTTTATTTTTCCTCTTATATCTGACATGTGACAGTTTAATTCGTTAAGTTTATTCCGAGAATATAATTCCGGGCCTATGTGGTACTTAAGTTCATAATCTATCCCTGTATTAAATTTCAAACAGATCGATTTCGCTATTTGTGCGAGATTGACTAACAAACATCTTTACAAACTTTTCGTCAACCTGTCACTAACTGAAAAATACAAAAAATATTTTTAAGACGCTTAATACCTTTCGCTAACACTAGATCTACTACTGTAAGAAGTCCTTACACACAAAAAATTACCTCTTTTTTGAAGTCGGTTAAAAATAGCGACAAAGCTAATGATATTTCTAAGCTACATATTCTGCTGCCCCATTGTAAATGACGTAAAGATTGATCGTCACCGAACTTCAACATGAAGGGTTGAAACTACCCCTTATTATAATGTGAGCTCCTCGATTTTGTGGTCGGAAGTGAAAGGGTTAATACTATCTTAAATTTAACACTTACAATGTGCTTACTTACATTGTTCAGTTACTTTTGTAGAATTTGGTATACTTGCAGTCAAGGCGAATTTGGTTGATGAGACTCAGATTTTCTTATTAATAAGGAGCACATATTAATATTTTACTCGTAAATTTATGCGAAAGTTACTCAATTGGTATGTCTGTCGCTTTCACGTCTAAATCATTGCACCAAATTCGATAACAATTGGTACAGAGATAAGTTAGACCTTAGGAAAAGACGTAGACTATGTTTGGTCGCAATAACCGACTTCCACGCGGCCGAAACCGCGGGCAACAGCTATAGTATTAGATGAATGTACGTACTCTTGTAAAACAGAACAAGCCTAGACTTCAAAGAAATCTTAACTGTAGCGTATAAAAAAAGAATAAAAAATGTGTTTGTTAGTTGGGGGTTAGCTTGTCACATGCTAGTCTCACCGACAAACAGGGGTGTGGGTTTTAGATGGTCGCTACAGTGTTTATGTAGAGGTAAAGAAAGATGGTTCGGATATGCTCTGGCAGTGTGCACTTGGCCAATGGTATCAAGAACCTCTTACGGAGCACTCCATGGTATGACTAAGAGGATTCATAAAGAATAAATACAGTATTAATTCTACATGCTTGTATTAAATAATATTACAAGTACATACAGTTGAAAACACCCTCGGGCGCAAGCCACATGAGGTCAGAATGTCCTCACGCGTCACATGGAGACGAGGGCAGCGATCGGAAGCCCTATTACTCACGCACTTCGATTTGGTACCCTGGCCAAGAATACGAGAGAAAGTTTATAGCACTTACACCAGTCTCGAGAATATAATACGCCAAGCGGGATACGTCGATAGATCAGGCGCGCAGATGCGCCTTATGGAGCCCTTCGCATCGCAGAGGACCAAGCGTAGGACTTTTGCATGGCCATCGCATTGCATTCTGCGAGCATCTCAGCAACACCGCTCCAGCTGCGTGTATGGTAGGAAAAATATGACCGCCATGAAGCAATACATGGCATGCACGCACCAGTGGAATTCACCACCAGGGTTATCTTCTCCTCCGTGCTAGGATGCTGATGGATAATACGAATAAAAATACCAAATAACGCATGTCTCGTAAAAAAGTCGATTGATAATGCCTTCCCAATATCTTCCTTTAAGGGTCGTAGACATTTCATAGACAAAGTTCATTCGTTGCTCAGTTCTCATGTAGGAATGAAAACAAAATATTAAACATAATCCCTTCTTAAGGAAACACGGTTCCGGAGGTCGCCTTTTCTAAGCTACCACAAACCACAACTCGTCTTGTAAACGTAAGCACACATTTTGGTAAATATGTCGGCATACACAATACTTACAGACCCACGTCTCTGGATAATGTTGGAGCGGGTCCCCTCGATGGCCCCGTTTCTTGATTCCCCCCGAAAATTTTGGTTTTACAATATCGTAATATCTACACTGTAATCTATATTTCTGTTTTAAAATATATGTGACCTAAGATGAGAAAGCTAAGATAAATTGCTTGTGTTAGATAGGAGTGAGTTCACGTCGATAATGTAATGGCCAGGACTCAAACTCGGAACTTCTCGATCGTAAGGTCAACTTCTTAAATATTAACCTGTTAACAACTTCTTAAACGCTTTCGGTACCAAAACTTTCAGATTTAAAATTTCTAGTAGATTTATAATGACGAATGTGTGGTGTTAGACATATGTAGGTATATGACAGTATTTAACGCATGTCATATACGTCGAATCCTTCACATTCGTCATTCTATTCCATCAAACGCCTGCTAGCGAATTGCCACTTGTCTAGAGGGGCATGGACGCACGCCTCTTTCCATGTCACCATGTATGACAGCAACAAAAATTCAATAGTCACTCTGGTCAGCCAATTAATATGTTTATTACATACATTCTTTCTAAGTAGGTATATTGAAGTCATAAAATAATTTGTGTGTATGTATAACTATATAATATTTCTATCATATTTGTAATGATAAGACAAAGACGGTTGACTTTCTAGCTGCCGATGTTTGCCACCGCAAGACGCTTGCGGTTTTAATGGAACCGTAATAACCAAGGTGGTGTTCTGTATTTACGTTAGGGACTATATTTTGGTTTCTTTAATGTTAATAATGCAGGGCAATCATGTTTAGATACTTTTTTTTAAAAGGATTGTGTACAGAGTAGGGAATCAAATTAATGCCTTGATTTTCCCTCGATCCTGTTGACAGATTGTTCTAATATTTGGTACACACCTTTAGTTCGGACAATAGTACGATTTAAATCAATAAAACAGTTTAAATCGCTTTTAATTAATAACTTTTGAGTCTTTGTAGTTGAGACAATTTTTACGCCTACTGTTCTGTTGTTGTTTACAAATATTATCATCTATTTAACGATTGCCCAGTTCTGTTCATAGTTTAAACTATAAAGCCAGGCATCCAATCATTATTTCCCGATTGATTTATTGAATTTTATGAGAGTGTACTTTTATGAGAAGTACAATTTAAATTATGTTGTTGTTAGTAAATACATCAACATGGTCTAGGGATATTTCAATTAAACCTAAATAACTAGAATTCTATTAACTTTTTGTTAAGACGCCTTCACATTAAAATAAACCTTGTTTAATAGCCTATCTAATCTGATAATAAACTTTTAGATAAAGTTTAATTTAAAAAAAAAACTTAGAAAAAGAGGAAAAACTCAGACAAAATTTCAATCTTAACTTTATTATTATCATTAATTTAACGATTGCCCGGTTTTATCTATAGTTTGAACTTTGAAGCCAAGCTGCATCCAATTATTATTTCCCATTGACTTTTACGAGAGCGTAGTCTGCCAGCAGACCTCTCAACCTTGAGAGTAAGCCCCACGACAGGCTACGATGACAGTTATACGATACTAAACCTAAAAATATTTTATTGTGGAATTCTTGTCTGGTTGCTCGTGATGAACACAAAAACTACTGAACTTATTTCGATGCGGTTTTCTTTATTGCAAAGGTCTAGATCAGATTGAAGCCCTCCGTAAGATTGATCACAATCGGTTTAGTAGAACCAGAGATATGAACAAAAGTCGCGGACATAGATTAGCTTAAAAAATTAGTGGGATAAGCATAAGGATTGCTTTACCGAATTTTGATCTAAACAACATATCTCTAAACTTTACATCCGGGACACGGCAAGCAATAAATATACTCCTAATCCTTCTAAGATCGTGGGTTCTATTCCGATCATGTACACGATATAAAGGGGTATTCAGTTTAAACACAATATTTGAATCACAATGCGTGTGTGTGCTAATAGGCGTTGCGGTGCGAAAACGCATTGTGCACTCGTCTTAAGGATGATAAGCTAGTTAATAGGGTGGGGAGAGTTAGTATCGACAAGACACGTTATCGGTAAAATGATTGAAAAAGTCTTAAATATAGATTTACTCGCTCCTGCTATATATATCTGAGATAACAAACATATTTTACTAAGTATACTTTTTTACGGAACTTAACTCTATTTTATCTGTACGCAGATACACGTTTGGGCTACTATACATACAATACACAGACTATCTTCCATCAGGATTATCTAGGATAGCTTCGGTGCTTTATAAAACACCTACGGTATAGGAAATGATCGGACTGCCATTTCATCCCACTTCCACGGATTGCAACTAACAATTTATTTTTCTCATTATTACTTCTAAAGCTTCGTCAATCTATCAATAAGAAAGAAAACAAATATCCAAAAATAGAAGTAATACTTAAATGAATAATTACAATGTACAAGTTTGTATCGATAATATTTATCGACAATCATAACTCCAACATAACCCTCCCTAGCTGTAAATCAAATAGCAGATTGATGGTATTATGTCAACATGCACCATCACAATATGGGTATTTTGCATAATAACCAGAATGCTTGACAATTATTGAATAAAACATTTATGCACTAATAGGACAGATGCTCTGTTCATTTGTATGTGAGAACGTATCTCGGAAACTGCTTGAAGTTTGATGTAATTTGTCATTGCCAAATCCAAAGATAGCATTTTATGGAAATTTGGTATGGATTAGAATTGTGGAATATTTAATATTGTTTGTCTATTGTGGGAATGCAGTTTATTAATGATACGTCATCAGGATGATCAGCTGTCGCTTTAGAAATATGTTTTTTTTGAAGTGAAAACTTCTTTAGCGGCGTTGGATGGGTGTAAAATGTTAAGGAAGCGTCAGGATTAGTTGACCTTTGCACCGTAACCGACGACTGACGTCATACAAGATTAGGTAAAGACTATGTATTTTGCAATTTACTATGGACAACGTCGTAGCTTAAACGGTAAGCACGTCGACTGTAAGTCCTTATAGTTTCAGATAGTATCGGGTTCAAACCACCGGGCCTTCAGGGATTTTTTGTGATTGTTTTTTCTTATTATAATTTATTACTTTTGGTGATTACTTTTTCTTTTTGTAATTTATTACTTTTTATGATATTTTTTTCTTTTTGTAATTTATTATTTTTTGTGATTATTTTTTCTTTTTATAATTTACCTATTAATTTCTTCTGACAGAAAATTAGCAGAAAATAAGTGATAGGTTCTATGAATAGCGCTATATAATAGGTATGGTATGGTATGTTTTTTTAATCTTTTTCTATGTATATAACGAAGAAAGAAAAAAAGAAAATGTTTTCACTTCTGCCGGCACTCCCAGAGTGCAACCCGTCTTTTTTTTAAACTAGATATGTATGTATTATTATCACTTATCAATTTGTATGATTCTAAACCGTTAGATAATATATTATTACTAGCTTTTGCCCGCGGCTCCGTCCGCGTGGATGTCGGTTATCGCGATAATATCGGTTATCGTTATAAATTGAAGCCTATGTGTTATTCTGATGTATAAGCTATATTATTGTTAAGTTTCATTAAAATCCATTCAGTAGTTCGTACGTGAAAGACTAACAAACATCCATCCATCCATCCATCCATCCATCCATACTTAGAAACTCTCATGTTTATAATATTAGTAGGATGCTTCATAACGTGTAGGGGTACATGTTGATCTTCAGCGCCCAAATCATCATTATCAGCAAGGGTCTATCTACTGGTAGACGGTTGAGTTTCAGATGTAGACTCATCTCCCGGGTTTGGTAGATCAGGTGGCTCCTATCAGAGCCACATAAGTCAATTCGAAAGGAGGAGAAAGAGTAAATGTACCTCAGTCTCCGACATGAAAGCACTGAATACAACCAAGGAACAAAGCTAAGAGTTGCAACTATTTGTTCTTTATTTGATGCTTCATGAACATTTTTAGCAGCATTGTTCGAGTTACAAAAATTTTATACTTCAATTTATTTTTCTCTATTTGTATATTGTGGACATTTTTGTATTTAAATCTGGACATTATGAGGTATTCCGTGAAGCACACCCAAATAAAGCACACCCAGACGAAGCACACCTAAAGTTAGTTCAAATCAATCGAGTTATAAACAAATAACTTCAAATTTGTATCAACAGGCGTGGCCACTGAAATTATTCAATAATATTATATACCCCAAACATTTCTTTCATCCCGTCATCGTATCTCAAACTACCAAAGGGCGACAAGTTAACTATATCTACTTAACCCTTCGCGCCCCCTACAATGCATCAATAGTCAATAATCTTATAATAGATAATATTGAAGGGTTACCTTTTAAGAAATATAAAGACCCTTTTTGTAAGCCGATTTTGCATGACTGACGAGTGATAAAACAATTGTATTGTGTGCCAGGGCTTTAGATTTTATTGTTGAAGGATTGAGAATTAGTTGTTTTCGGTTTGGCTGCAGTGTTATATACATATTTGTTTGAATATTAGGAAGCTGCTGTTCGCAGCACGAATATTCTGTGGATATGTTTCTCTCTTTCTTCTTCTATAGAGCTGTAATAGAGCTGTGCCTTTAAAGGAGTTAGGACACGTCGGGATTTCCATCCAAATGAGCAGTCCGACTGGGGAAGTACCTCCGCCCTACAGAATACTGCGGCCATTATAACCTCGTGTTGTGTTCCCGGCGGTAAGTAGGGTAGCCAGAGCTCACTGGAGAGTTTTTGTGCTGTCAGTGGAAAGACCACCGGTGGGAAAACCTGGAGCCGAAACTGCAACTGGGACTAATACTGTTATGATGATGATGGCTGGTAGGTCCCAGGCGCATCAACGCATGCATTCCTTTAGTAGGCACATTTATTTTTTCATATTGCACTTCGTACCTAAAGTGATATGTTTAATTGATACATTACTTATTGGTAATAACACTTAAGATATATACGTACATAATATAATCACGCCTTCATCCCCGAAGGTTTAGGCGGAGGTGAATTAAAACCCACATTTCACCAATCTGTATTCAGTTCCACCTTAGGGGGGGGGGGGGTGAGCCTATAGCCGTATTCCGGGCACTATTATTAACTCGAGTCATGCATCTGATGCTGAGTTTGGGCTGTAAATACTTAAGAAAAAATTTAAAAAAACTTAAAATCTAAATCGGGTGTGAATCCATGATCAGTAAATGAAATTGACAGAGCTTGCAAAAGTATTACAAATAATCTAGACAGCATGATTAACTGGAATACAAACAGTAACAAGCAGAACGATCGAAACTGCGGTCACCGCAAAAACTGATCGAGTTTCATACTAAATCATTGATCTCTGCAGATCTATAGATCATTATCGGGCACGCGTCAGTGTCAACAATTGTGAACAATAAAAATTGTATGATTTTTGTATCAACCCTTCTATTGGGTATTGATGAAATATAATATTTTAAGGGTTGCGTCTGCGCAAGTCTGAAATAAAGCGATTGTGTTATTGTTACATCACAACAGTTTATATTGATAGGTGACATTCTGATTGAAAATGAAAGGAACAATGAAATGTATGGCACTGTGTGGTCGTGTGTGGTCACACTTTTAAATGATAATCAAGAAGACGAACTCTCTCTTATTCTTTTTTTATAAGGTATTTCGTCAATACTATTTTATTGATGTCATATCGAATTGATGGCCAATGTGTGCTAAATCCAAAAATACCATAAAGATAATTTAGATATAATAGTAACATAAACACTTATAATATTTTTAATAATCTTATTGATCTATACTATACTAACGATAATATCTTCACTAATAAAGTGACTAAAATTTGTTTTTGAATTCTTGCTTCAATTTAAAATTATTATTCTCTAAAAATTTTATTCATTGTTCAACCAAAAAAAACTGGTATCCCACTAAATTTATAACAAAACCGTTAACGATTTTATAACATTGTAACGAACAATCCATGAAACAGTAACTACCATTCAAACTCAAGGAACAATATTTATAATTAATTCGTAGTCTGTTCTCACGACTTCTAATTGCAAAAAAAGCAGATGGTATACACACCCGGAATTAAACTATATAAAAAATAAAAATAAGAAATGAAGATGACGCGGCATCAAAACCGGATTTCAATTAGACATACAAAAGAAAGTGGGGACATAACTTCTTGTTCCTATCTTTAATTATTCACCTTCTCAACAATACAAGCAAAATTACCAAAAGAAAAAACCTGACCCTAAATAAAGAAAGATGAATTAAAATAAAGCGTGAGTAAACACTCGCGGACTTTAATATGCAAAATAACTTAACTAGAAATGCAAATCGTCGTGCGAAGATAAAAACAAATAAAGGAAAAAAACCGCTTGTATGGGAGACTGACAAACTTTGCATATATTAACCCGGACAGAGGATGGTCCCTTGAGGTACTCCCTTCGCCATACGTTCTCATACTTCCGTATGCAAATGGATATGGTGCTCGATCTTTTATTTTAATAGCATCTTATTGTATTAAATCTTTTTAAGCTTTGTGGGGTGAGTGTTTTGTAAAAAATGTTAGTAAAGAATTATTAATCATTGGAAATGTATGCAAATCAGAAGCAGTGTTTAAAACTGAGACTGTGGGAATGTTATCTAGTTTTTTTTTTAAATTCCAGGGTGAGAATTCGTTGGTTGAGATTTTTTATGGGATGAAACAAAAAATCATAACGAATTTGCATAAGTTGTAACGACTCTGGTTATCTGATTTGAAAAATAAAATAAATACGTTTTCATATAAATGATGAAATATTTGAATTTAAGTTTTGGCCAAAAATTACGTTAGATTCATGAATATGTTTTTAAGAACTCACACAAATAGCTGACTGATAATTAATTATTATTAAAACTTAAAAAAAACAGTTGACGGCAATAGGCCCTCTTTTTACTCTCCCGTACTTTGCCTCATTGGAGCCAACGGTAAGTTGGGATCCCAATTCACGTACACTCTGTTTCAAATTTTAAAAAAGCTCAACTAAAAAGATTACTGTAAATAATCAACCAAGACATTTCATTGGTATAATAAAGTTTATTTTTAAGCTAATAAAGTAGCAAAAGAGTTCATATGTTAATATTAGATATTTGAAGTGAAACTTTTTACAGGGCAACTTTGTAGATAGGTACTCGTCTTGCAAGCGTCACTTATAAAGATCATAGATAAAACAATGAGACCAATATATGGTTCCGTTCGTATAACGCACATAAGTGGGATGTAAAAGTAACGTAAGTCCTATTCCAAACTATAAATCTATCTCTTTGCCAAATTGCATCCAAATTCGTTCAGCCGTTTTTGTGTAAAATAGAACAAATATCCATATAAACATCCGCATGCTTACTGTTAGAGTTATGGGTATATGACGAGGCTTCACGAAGAAGCCTTTGGTTCCCAAACCAACCTCACCGGCTAACCGGTGTACCTGGTGATTAACAGACGAAGCTCTGGTTTAGACTTACCTCTTGAGAGTAGGAGGTCAGACGGTAGTCGCTCCCGTAAAAGCCGAGATAAACCACATGATAAAACACATGAGTAGTAGGTGGCCCTAGGTCAGCCGGAGTGCGAGGGATATGTCGATCACAACCTTACGTTCGGCCTAGCACAACGACCCACAGACGGCGTGCGGTTTAGTCGATTCGAGTCCGACATAACCTCCCCCTCCGGCTCTGGATGTAGGGAATCCGTGAGGATTTCCCGAACGAAAAAAAAGGAGAGCGAACCCGAGCTCCAAAAGGCTAGCCTTGGATTCCAGGAATTGCTATTTAAATCGTATTTTATACAAGTAGATGATACTACGGGATCTTATCTAATAACTAAACTTCGCCCTAGAAATTTTAACATTTCATGCCAATAACTATTATTTTATTGTTTAAAAAAAATGTATTTGTAATTTAAATCAGCAATTATTTATCTTTTCAGGTACGTACAATCAGACAATCAATGATGAAAAAGCAGTGAGTCCTTTTTTTAGCTACACACAACAGCTAATTATATTTTTCTTAAAGCAAAATGAAACGAGAAATAATTTATTAAAATATTCACCCTTCTGCTTGTAGATCTTCCAATAAACCCGTAGCGACATCTATTGATCAGTATCGAATTTGTGTAACAAGTTCCGCAAACGACTACTAGATGGCGTCAGTTGTGATTTAGTAGTGGGTTCTTAGGATCGTAAAATTTTATACAAAATAATATTTTTATACTATTTGAAGGTTATTAATACTATCGATAGTTATAATCGAGTCCATTTATCATACATTCAAATCATTGAATCGTAAAAATGATTGTAGAACAGGTTTTTTTAAATGATAATTACGAAGGTACACTTTCGGCGAAATAACCTCGAACCTATGGTTGTACAATTCAGTCAATCAAATGTCAATTAAAAAATTTCCGGGTTGATTTATTGCTATATACGAACTTGATATGAATAGATATTTATATATTACTAGCTGAGCCCGCGGCTTTGCCCGCGTTGAATTCTCTTACCTGTTCACAACCTAAGAGAGGCTATGCCTTATTTTATACCATACCTACTTTATCTCTGTACCATTTCAGTCAGATCTGTTCAGCCGTTAAAGCGTGACGTAGTAACAAACATTTAACATCTTCACAAACTTTGACATTTATAGTAGGTTTTTTAGACCACTGAGGTGGCAGACAAGCACACGTCCCACCTGATGGAAAGTGGTTACCGTGGCCTATGCACGTGTGCAACACCAGGGGAGTCACACTCGTACTGCCGACCCTGTAAACACAGAGTTTCTGTGCCGTCAGCATAGAAGAGAAAGCAGGAATAACCTTTGGTCTTCCCACTGACAGCACAACCTCTCCAGTGAGCTCTGGTTACCCTACTCACCGCCGGTAACATAACACGAGGTTATTATGGCCGCGGTATTCTGTAGGGCGGAGGTACTTCCCCAGTCGGACTGCTCAATTGGACGGTTATACCGTCGTGTCCTACGTCCTTCAGAAGAGAAGAGGTATTAGCAGGACTAAATCTCTGCAAGGGAAGGGTGAGCAGTGGTGAGCCTTCCCAGCAATAGACAGGAGACATTGTTTAGGCTCTTCAAAGAAACACCAACGTTAAAAACTCTTTTATTTTTAAGGAATATGAACAGGTAGATCAGTCTATACAGAATTTTTTTTATTTTATAATGTGCCAGGATTGTCGAACTTTTGCTATTAATAGACTCATTCTTTATAATTACTATCTATTGAAATAAATGCTGACTGAATAATATTTAGAAATTATTAAAAATAAAAAGCCCGACTGATGCTGAAAAGGTTGAAACAAGCTTTATAGCACACGGTAACCATTAATTTTCATCTGGTTTGAGATTTGCAAATGAGTATCGCCTGCTATAAAGCTTGTCTCCATTTTTTCAGCATTTGTCAGGTTTTTATAACTAATCTTTTTTTTTATTTTATACTTTTTAGTTATGACATATATATTTTAGTAATCGTCTTCTGATTTCCTTCATTTTGATACCCCACTCGATAAATTTAAGTTATTTTTTTTAACCACATACATTTTAGCGCCAAAAAACCAACATACCTATAGCCTATGTTCACAATTTGTGTACCCAAAAACACTTGGGCAATACATACATTTCATTTGAGATATGATTAATTGAAATCCGTACAGTGGTTCAGAAGACATACGTACATACAAACAAACATACAAGATACGCGCGAAAAACATAACCCTTATTCGGAGTAGGACAAAAATAAAATAAAAAATTCTTCAGCAAGTCAAATTTCTAACCAAAGGAATCCTTTATCAAGAAAATTTACTTTCCTATCACATTATGTAGAATACAAAAATAGGTATGTCAGGTACACACCAAACAAAGGCAGATCGCAATGTCGCTCTAACTTATGCATGCTCCGTCAGTCTGTACCCGGCATTAGATGCTTCTATGATTTAATCAATTCATAGTACGTTATAAATATGATAAGCTTTTCTTTTTTACTGTCTCTACATATTGAATAGCGACCTTGGCACTCAATGTTTTTGTAGCTTCTGACCTTCAATAACACGAGACCGCCCCAATACTTAATAAACATCTTCTAGAACACTACATAACAACAACATTATACATAGGACTTTTATATAATTACGTTATCTCCGAAACCGATCTTATATTTGGGTCTTACCTAGATGTTAGGGACCCAAGTGAGCCTCATGCAAATCAAATCAAATCGTTTACTTGCTTGAATATAGGTGCAATGGGCTTTTACATAAAACATTTCGTGCTCCGTATATATATTCAGCCTACAATTAGGCGTGCAAAATTTAAAAAATAAGTCACAAATATCCAACAGTTACCTACATGCATAAAGGAAATTTCAATACAATTATTAATAGGTCGTTACATATTGAAGAAATTGGAGGAAACCCAATTTGCAGTACTAGCATTTTTGCATTTTTTTGGGAATGACAAATCCAATTTTTTTTTTTGTGTATGAATGAGACAACATTACATTTTTGAAAAGTGACAGCTATAAAAAAGTAATACGATATTTATCATCAAAATGGATAGCATTTAGGAAGTACTGTTTTTGAAGATCGAATTTAATTTATTAAGCGGCCAATAAAAACAAAATTTAATACAGAGTTGTAAAAACTTGAAATGAACTTTCAAACAAAGTCTTAAAGTCTGGAAATAGCTATTAAATTATAGGAATGACGAACTCATGAATCTGTAAGAAAATTTCGGCAAATTCATATGTAAGGACCTATACAAACATCATAGTCAAAATAAATTAAGAATATGTCAATGTTTGCGGGCTGCTTTAGATCGGTCGTTCTGTAAGTCCATAGGAGAAGCCTATTCCTTCAGCAGTAGACTGTGTGCGGCTGATATAATGATGATGATGAGAATTATGTCAACATAACAATATCAAATGTCCAAAAATAATGAGGCAATCTAAAATGTCAATATAATAATATAAAATGGTCATTGTGTCCAAGATAATTAGGTGACCAATTATTACAATAATGATGTCCAGAGAATGTTACACTATGTCAATGCATAATGCAAGTCGGTATACCTTCTGAGTAATGAACGAGGCTTTCCATTCAGGGGTTTATATACATAAACATAAACTCACGCCTTTTATCCCCGAAGGGGTAGGCAGAGGTGCTAGCACCCACAATTCGCCGGTTTTATGTTTAGGTCCCAATGTAATAGGTGGGGAGCCTATTGCCATTAACTGGGCACTTATAAACCTGCGATAAATACACACATAACTTCGAAAAGCATCGAAAAGTCATTGGTGTGTGCCATGGAAAACCTGGGATCGAACCCGAGACCTCTTCTCAGCAGTCCATTACCCATACCACTAGGCTATAGGCATACGGTAGTCGCCCCCATAAAAGCAAAATGTTAATTCGCTTTCCTTCTAGAACCAAGCGATTCGGTGACTCTTTTCCTTGTCGCACGATTAAGACCTGGAACTCCTTACCAGCTCACGTGTCTCCTTTCTACAGTCCTGGGTCCTTTAATCGGGGCGTGAACAAGCATCTGATGAGGCCGTCAAGCTGAGTGCCACCATTGTTTACATGGCACGTGTATGTAATGGTGACCCACTTACCTGAAGCTTTGCCTTCAGGCGTCAGGCGAGATTAAATTAACGTATCCTATATAAAAAGAAAATCAATTACTTTAACGCAAGCACAAGTGCAACATGGCATACAGTAGGTAGCCTAATGAACTCTTCTTGTAACTTAGCATTCCGGACAAATCTTTGTGATTTATGGTCTGCTTATATTGTTGTAGATTTATGTAAATGTTTAATGAATAAATTAAAAAAAAAGTTAAGTACGTCACACAACGCGGTACACTTTTGAAAATCTAAAATTTTTGACATTGAGATAACATACCTAAATCTACCAATTTCTTTTTTTACAGCATCAGGTCAAGTTCAAACCAACAGCCCTAAATATTATACAACGTTACGTATTTATGATCATATTATACAGTGCTAAAACTTATTATGTTTACTATCGCTATTAAAAGACATAAAAAGATTTGAATCACCGCGCCGGCGCATGTGCGCACACACACACCATGTGTACAAACTCACACACACATGCATACGTTGATGAAAAATGACTCGCGAGCCATGTGGTAGTCCGTTGTCGAGTATTTTGACGAATTCCGAATAGACTAGTGTGCGTCAGACGAGCGAGACCACTTAAATTTATTAATTAATAAATAAATTAACATTTTAAACTAACGTGCCGCTGAAATGAAATAGTAGGGCTGGTTAACCAATAGTATTGGCGATTGAAAGGTTGCAGTTGGAACCGCAGCAATTAAACCATCGGCTTAAACTCACTTAAAACTTAGTTCAAACTCGACTTATTTACTTTAAATTGAAGGAGCTAGTAACTTCGACCCGAAAAACAAAATGAAATAATAATAATTCAGTCCTTACCTTTTTATGTATATATATTGTGCCTTTTATTAAATTTTGGCATAGCTACAGCTACTTTATTAGTGGGTAGCCTTACGCCCCGGTACTTTAGGCGTGCAGCCTATGTCCACTACATCGATAGCCGATGGAGGCGGTATACGTGGGGATTCCCGCACGAAAAAAGTTTTCCTTGTGGGTTGAGCCACAGGCAGCAGCCCGTGAAAGAAATAGATGAGTTAAAGTAAATATTAAATAAATTGTATGAATAATGAAATATTACTTATCTAACGAATTATGATCAATTTCTATTTCAATTTAATTAGGTTTACTAAACTAAATAAAAAACACACAATCCCAAAAAGAGATTACGCCCAACGTGGGGCTCGAACCCACGACCCTGAGATTAAGAGTCTCATGCTCTACCGACTGAGCTAGCCGGGCTTATGTCAGTCTCGTCAAAATAGTCAATTTATATCTAGATGGAGTCTGTGTATAACAATGCAATGTTACGAAATGGAAATAATTTCAGTGTTGATAAACTATACATCTATCCACGTTATTTACTTGACTGATTTATGCACATGATGTTCACCATATACGTACGAGTTTTCTTTAAGAAGATTTTTTTTTGGATTGTAAAATATATAACAAACTTATAATATGATATTATCAATTTTCTCATTTTTAAACTACTAAGGTGGCAAAAATTTATACAATGACCAATAGATAGACATGTACCTAATACCAGACATTTACTAATTTTTTTTTACTAAGTATCTATTACTATGGACCTACTGAATGTTAAGCGGTTGCCTATCTTGCCTACAAGACTTGCTACATTTACAGAGCACGAAGAATCTATGAAAGAATTAGAGAACGAATAGGAAGAGAGATGAGGCCTCCTTACTCATTGTCACAAATTCTATATCTCATTACAAAATGTAGCATTACACTTAGACTTGGAGATAAATAGTTAATGTGATAAGAAATACTAATTCGACCGAGCTAATTTTTAAGTAGTTACTTATTCATGTAAAAGTAATCAATTTAATTTCTATCAAACAATATAGGTACTCTTAGTAAAATTTGTGTTTGAAAGCATGTTCGAAATTGAAAACTAGACAAGTGTTCCCTCCACAATATCGCATTACGGCGCCTCTATGACGCTGCTCACGCGCGCACGACGCGCGCTGCGCGGGCGCGGGGGAACCAAAACCTGATTTTCGGTTCAATCTGACCTTGTACAGACGCGTATTACATCATAATATTTATAATGCCTTATTTTTACTCTCAAGCATTCTAATTTCAAGTTTACTGTGTCACAATAGAGTCGAAATTCAACTTTGTTATTAAGTAGGTAGTTGTGATGTTATGTGAATAATTTAACGCTCTAACGCATAAGTACTCGTCTGAGATTGCTACCTACTAGTCAGGTTTTTCCGCATACAGCTTTCCGTGTATTATTTTATATATTATTGTTACTTTTATTTATGATAGCAACACAATTTGATCTATTACGTTAGAGGTTCATTAGTTAGTTATTTACCGGCTCCTGTATCTCACACAGACCCTTCTTGCGATTGGTTTTACCGTAGATGCAAACACACGAGGGTTTGAGGGCCCCACCAAGCTGGAGTGACTGTTGTCTGGTCTCTCAACCCTAAGTACCAAGCATAAGCCAGACCCTCGTCCATTAATCAATAGGGGTACTGGATAGCAAGTGAGGTTGTTTAAAATATTGTTGGTATCCCCATACCTACATCAAAAAACTAGTAACTATACAAATTAATGCATTTTCAATGGAGGTCATCTGATAAAGATCTAAAGTTACCGACATAGCTTGCACGTACCAAGCACGCTGAAGTCGGCAGAACGCCATAAATGCCGTATACCCCACATTCTCCCAAGGGGAGGACCGGGGAAATAGGTGAATTTGCCCACTAAGAAGAATAAATCACACAGAAGTGGTAATGGTCTGACTACATCTGCCGAAGGACCTATGCAATGGTCCTTGGCGCAAACGAGTCCTAGAGTGGAGAGCGCGAATTGGCAGAAGATAGGACGCCCTGAAATAGATGTTGCTACAGATTGGAATTGAAGGCGGGAGTACCGGGTGCTATAGCGCTAACTGGGAGAGATATGTATGTCCAACAGCAGACCGAATTAATTGGCTTACTGAACACCAATTCTCCAAACAAAAAGATGATCAAACTTTGTGCTGTCAGTGGGAAGACCAAAAGCTATTCCTGCTTTGTCTTCTACACTGACAGCACAGAAACTCTCTGTGTTTACAGGGATGGCAGCACGAGTGTGACTCACCTGGTGTTGCACACGTCCATAGGCCAAGGCAACCACTTACCATTAGGTAGGCCGTGTGCGACTCTGCCACCTTAGTTGTATTGAATTAGTTGTATACTAAATTTTGACAGTATATCTTACGTTATAAGGATTAGTGTTTTGCCATCAATGAGATTTGTTTTCAAATTCCGTTAAATCAATAATATTTTCCTTATTGAAAAACCCATGACCGCAGATGATTATGGACAAACAAAAGCGCAAACTAATACTGAGACAAGAGATTTCCAAAGCATAGTAGATAAAGAAGTCAATACTCTGGTACCTGTAGGTCCATAATGGGCTAGTGTTCATTATTTTTATTTTCGTAAACTGTACCTTTTACAATAATATGACTTTGATATTTCAATTTCTCGAACGCTCCATACAAAATCGCAGCACGCTGTGACGTCACAGCGATGCATAATAATTGATATGAAATTGAATAAGGAATCTAAAATGTTTAATTTTTTTCTTATTTCGATTGTTTATATTTTAGGAATAATGTGTTTTGCGGTCCCCAAAATCATGTACTTGCTGAGGACAACACCAACCTGGCTCTGCTCGGAGGCGGTCGCTTCCTTCGACGGCACTCTGAGACAGACTACGGCGTCGATTCTTAATGTCTCACTCGACGAACAGCAGTGGCTCCAGGCCTCCCTGCCAATAAGACACGGTGGACTTGAACTGCGGCGCGTGGCGGACGTTGGCCTGCCGGCCTTTCTAGCGTCAGCTCACGGGGTGGCAAACTTGGTCACTATCATGCTCTCCTCAATCAAAAGGCGATCGAGTAGATGTATCTCACGTGTGCGAGGCGATGTCGGCATGGTCGGTCCTCAATCCGGACAAACAATGTCCGGTAACTCCACACGTGCAAAGAGCATGAGATGAGGTTGGTGCTGATAGGATGGTGAAGGATATGCTGGATGGTCCCCCGGGCGTCGATTTGGCGAGGCTCAGGGCTACGTCGCAGCCTGAATCGGGGGCATGGTTGCATGCTGCCGATCCTGTAAACACACAGAGAGTTTCTGTGCTATCAGCGTAGAAGGCAAAGCAGGAATAGCCTTTGGTCTTCCAATGACAGCACAAGAACACTCCAGTGAGCTATGGCTACCCTACTCGGCGCCGGGAACACAACTATCCACGTCTGTCAATAGATATATTGACCTTCTGCTTTTATCGTTATCATTATCTGAGCGTTATGTCCCAATTGCATCGGAGGCCAGCATCGAAGTCCAGGGTTTACTTCTTTTGAGTATTTAATAAAGGCATAGAACATGTCAGTATATTCATAAAATTTTTAATTCCTTTTGTTTAGATTTGACAGGAAATATTATTATTCATTATAACAAAAGAATCTATTTAAATATCACAAAAGTAATTTAACAATAAAATTACAAAATAAAACAAAACATAAATTTAACATTTAGATGTAGTTGTTCCGTTATATTTTATTAAAAGTTATTGTTAATTTTGTTCAATTTATTAATAAATTATTGTTTATTTAAGTTTGAAGATGGTATTAAGATAATTTAAAAAAAAATCTAAGTAATAAGATCACACCTGTATACCCGGAGGGTTAGGCAGAGGTGAATTAACACCCACATTTCACCAATCTTTACTCGGTCCCACGTAATAGAGGGTGAGCCTATTGCCGTATTCCGGCACTATTGTTGACTCAAGCCATGCTCTGAGGATGAGTCTGGGCTGTACACATCTGTCTGATGTTAAAGTTAATCCGCCCTATCCCTTAGTCGCCTTGTACGACACCACATATATTATTAATATATTAATATTAATAAGATTATAAAGTTTATTAGTTGTTTTGGGTGTATGGGACTGCCTCAAGGCATAAGGCCTATAACAAAAACACTTTTTTTTCTTACTTGCGGGAAATCCCCCCTTAAAGGTCAAATTAAACCAAATCATAAATAGGAGATAATAGGACAGCGGACTCGGGCTTCAATGTGCAAGAGCCTCTTCCGCTTTATTCTGAGAGGAGCTGGTCTGTTTCTGAACGTTTGAAGACCATAAAATATAAAGTTAGTTTATATATTATTGTGTAACATAATACCACCTCCGTGGCGTAGCAGTAAAGCGTTCAAATGCTTCTTTGGAGGTTGGAGGTCACGGGTTTGATTCCCGCTCCGTAAATAATTCTAATTGCATTGGTCTTTGTTATTCTACGTATAACTGTGTGTATTCACAAATGTATCTACAATCCGCATTCTAGAACATATTACACAAATTAGGTCTAGATAGCATTGTGTAGAATGTTCTAGAAAATTTATATCACATGTATAACAAAAATACATCTAAAGGCGAGATGTAAGTCATTCATTTATCAAATGAAGTATTATAAGTACTGAATATTCATATCAAGATAAATAAATCTTACAATGACTAGTTTTGAATTTTATAACGTATATTAATTGCAATAAAACTACCAATTTGCATAGGAAACAACCGAAACTCGTTTCAACCAATTATGATTTTTATTTTGATAATATTTTTACGGATTCTTATATAAAATATTATTTTTCGATACTTCCTATTTTGTAAGCAAAGCAAAGTTACCAACATAGCTCGCAGAATAAGCAAGCTATGGCAATGGGCTGGCCACGTCTGTCGAAGTACCGATGGCCGTTGAAGCAGACGAGTCCTAGAGTGGAGACCGCGAGAAGGCAAACGAAGGGTAGGACGCCCCCTAGCCAGATAGACCGATGACCTGAAAAAGGTGGCTGGGACGGACTGGATGCGGAAGGCGGAGGATCGTACGAATTGGTACACATTGGGAGAGGCCTATGTCTAGCAGTGGACTGCAATGGGCTAATTGATTGATTGATTGGTTTTGAGTACTTTTACTAGATATAGTGTCTCTCCCGCACCACCAGCGGGATTGGCAGCTATGAGATAGCATTTAAAGAAGGTTATTGTTATGTCGGACTCTAACCTTCTCAAGACTCATATACTGGGCTGCAAGGTACCCAATAAGGCATTACCCTCATACCCTTGGATTAGGCAATAACTACAACATAACCACAGTATATACTTCCTTGTAGAGCATAATTCGTTGTAGCCAATTATTTTACGTACTTAATAAAATTTGTAAGTAAATTGCGTATTATGTTCGTAAAAAATTCCCACAGTTGTTTGAAGAAGACTTGTGGTAAATAAGCTTGGAAAACATTCGTTTTGGGTATTTAGAAAACTAATTAATGTATTTTTTCACACACACACACACACACACACACACACACACACACACACACACACACACACACACACACACACACACACACACACACTCACTCACACACACACACACACACACACACACACACACTCACACACACACACTCACACACACAAACACACACACACACACACACACACACACACACACACACACACACACACACACACATACACTTTCCTATTTATAATATTAGTAAACCTGACGTCAAAACATCAAAACCTAATTCGATTACAATATTTCAATAAAAAAATGCCACCACGTTACGCGAAACAAAACTTTTTGCTCGCATTTGATAAAAAAAAGGAAAACTTTCATTATCACACATGAGTCTAACTTACTATAAACAGTATGAAACATAATAAAAACTCGTTCATTGTTCGAACTTGTGCCGCCATATTGTTTCTTCTGTCAAAAAAACCGCCAAAAAACGTTGTTTTTCAACAAAAAACGGTTAGATAATGGTTTTTATTAGTTTTTTATCGTAAAATCACTGGGTCACTGGTATTTTAAGGTGTCCTTACATGTTTTGCGGTCATATTTTTATTTAAATGAAGCTGATGTGACTCATATAACGGTTAATTGCATTATTTATTGAGTTATAAAGAAATAAATGTCTACTAAACATATTTTTTGGTATATTTCGCGCGTGCTTGATTATAAAATCCTTTTTTTCATGAGAATTGTTTTTTTGTTGTTTGTGTTTTTGTTTTATGTTATGAATAGATACATGAGATACACTATAGATAAGGTACATTTTAAATTTAACAGTAGCTAGATTCATGTGAATCCCCACATTAATCATGTTTTTTTTTACTCTAATTATAATCAAGGATATACGGCTAGTCCGATAGTAAGTGTTTACCTTAGCCTATGGACGCTGGATACAGTAAAGATATCACTAACACAAAGTACTGTTATTTATTCAGTGCTCACACGTTGAGATACCTGTAAGAGAAGAATAGAGGAGAATGGAACAAATCTATAAAGGGAGATACCCCACAAACAGTTTTGGGTCACCTCGGTACCTTGTAGGAGGTAGACACGACCGTATTTCTGTCCAATTGAGCAGTCCGACTGAGGGAGTACCTCCGCCCTACGGAACACCGCGGCCATGATAACCTCGTGTTGTGTTCCAGGCGGTGAGTAGGGTAGCCAGAGCTCACTGGAGAGTTTTTGTACTGTCAGTGGGAAGACCAAAGGCTATTCCTGCATTGTCTTCTACACCGACGGCACAGAAACTCTCTGTGTTTAGAAGGTCGGCAGCAGGAGTGTAACTGCTCCTGGTGTTGCACACATCCATAGGCCACGGTAACCACTTACCATCAGGCGCATATATAGTACATTTTGTGACGTGTTTAGGATCAAAATATATGCCGACAACTAACAATATATCTAATTTAGAGTTTCTCACGTCACTTTTACACAAGAGCTGTACGTGAAGTGATTGAAATCAAGTAACATAAAAATTTCAATCGGGAAGATGGTTTTAAATTATCTGCAGCATGGAATCCATGATAAAAAACATGCAACCTCGCTTTTCTGCGCAGTCGTATAGACACCGGACAGTTTGCTTACAGAATAGGGACACTGTGAGTGTGGTATGTGACGAATTGTTACTTACCTTGCAATATGTTAACCTAATCGATTACCATATAGCTACGAGCCTTTCATAGATTATATTAAATTCCCGGCAGAGTAGAATTTGGGCCACCCCTTCGCTTCCGATGTGGTGTCGTACAAGGCGACTAAGGGATAGGGCTCATTAACTTTAACATCAGACAGATATGTACAGCCCAGACTCAGCCTCAGATGCAGGGCTCGAGTCAACAATAGTGCCCGGAATACGGCAATAGGCTCACCCCCTATTACGGGGAACCGAATACAGATTGGTGAAATGTGGGTGTTAATTCACCTCTGCCTAAAATAAAGGCGTGATTATAATTTTTTTTATTTTTATAAATAGGACACGTCAATTTGACTTTACCTCGCCTGATGGTAAGCTGAAGGTAAAGTCTCAAGAAAGAGGGCCACCATTATATACACGTGCCATGTTAACAATGGTGGCACTCAGCTTGACGGCCTCATCAGATGCTTTTTCACGCCCCGCTTAAAGGACCCGGGACTGTAGGAAGTGGGAAACACGTGAGCTAGCAAGGAACTCCAGGTCTTAATGATGCGACAAACGAAAGAGTCACCGAACCGCTTGGTTCTTGAAGGAATGTTCTGCACCGTATAGGGGTGACATCTAAGTCCTGCACGTGTCGTCCTGTATAGGAAGGGGGAGGGTGGGACTAATTGGAATAGCTCTTCAGAACATTCACCATGGTAGAGACGGTAAAAAACTGCCAAGGAAGCAACATCTCTACGCATCTGCAGAGACTCGAGGGTACTCGTGACGTGATTTCCGATAATGCGGACCGCACGTCGCTGCAACCTGTCGAGAGCATCTAATAAGTACTTTGCGGATCCATCCCAGAGATGTGAGCAGTACTCCACGTAGGAACGAATTTGTGTCTTGTAAAGAAGACACCGTTGCTCCGGCGTGAAAAACCGTCTCACTCTGTTCAGGACTCCGAGTTTACGCGAGGCTGCTTTGATGATACTCTCGATGTAGTTTTTGTTGTTCAGTTTGCAGCGAACATCCATACCGAGGATATTGAGGTTGTCCTGCAGAGGCAGTGGCATGCTCTGAAGAGTGAGAAGGGGAAGGAAAGAAGATACCTTTGCTGTAAACGCACATGCCTGCGTCTTCTTGGCATTGAACTCGACCAAGTTCTCAGAGCCCCATTGGGAAATGTGATTCAGGATCCGGTCAAGCTCAGTGACAAGAAGCTGCCTTTTTTCCGCGATATGCGTCTGCTTATCCGCAGGACGGCCATGATAACTCCCGTGTAGGGTGCTATCATCCGCATAGCAATGAATGCTGCTGGTCGACAGCATGTCATTGATATGCAGAAGAAAGAGAGTTGGCGATAGGACAGATCCCTGCGGTACGCCGGCATTTACCTGCAAGAACTCCGAGGCTCGTCCATCACAAAGGACGCGAATACGCATATATGTGTGTATCACCGTGCTTCTTATTGGTATTTTGGTGAATCTATATAGTATCACTACATAGTATAAAACAAACTCGCTTTCTCTGTCCCGATATCCCTTTGTATGCTTAAATCTTTAAAACTACGCAACGGATTTTGATGCGGTTTTTTTCAATAGATAGAGTGATTCTAGAGGAAGGTTTATATGTATAATACATATTTAATATAGTAGAGGGTGCAGCGGAAACGGGATCTGACGCCACGCGGGCGGAAAAATATTGGCGGTACGAAGTTCGCCGGGTCAGCTAGTACAAAATATAGATTATAATATAGTTATTCAAGAAGCTTATCGTATACAACGAAAGATTTTGTAAAAAAACTAATATGTCAAACTCAAACCCAGAGTGACTAAATGGTTTCAAACAAAAAATTCAAAGGTGTTAGATTATTAAACTTAATAGATGGAGCACGTTTTTGTATGGCTTATTTACTTGTATGAAAGACAATCACGTTGCAAATCATCATCAACCTTAAATACCCTGGTGAATAGCCTTGCAAATAATAATACTACATCCCGCGATTATGTCCGCTTGAAATACTAATCCTGCACCCACAGGATATTCCAGACTATAATTTACTGTTCCGATTTTTTTTGATACAACTTAGGTGGCAGATAAGCACACGACCCACCTGATGAAAAAGTGGTTACCGTGGCCTATAGATGTGTGCAACACCAGGGGAGTCACACTCGTGCTGTCGACCGTGTAAACACAGAGAGTTCTTCTACTCATATTAGTGTTAATCCCAGTCATATCCCACGCTTTCAGCTACGAGCTCTGGGGTCTGCTTTACCAGTCTAACTGCAGATTTGGTATAACTTCAATATTTTCCATGAAGCGACTGCCATCTGACCTCCACAATCCAAAGGCGTTATCGAGGCATTGCAGTTAGACCAGTTGTTGGACTTCGACTGCCATAGATGTTCGTATAGCAACCGAGACCGACGGCTTAACGTGCTCACCGAGGCACGGTTAAACCAATGCAAATACCCATTTTCATGCAAACAAACATTTGCACTGAGCGGGGATTGAACCCGCGCCTCCTGCCGCTTACTGCTTCACTATACCGCCACGCCACATAGGGTGTCTGTTCTGATCCTGCTAATATTATAAACGCGAAAGTTTGTAAATATGGATGGAAGTTTGTTACTCTTTCACGTAAAAACTACTGAATGGATTTTAATGAAACTTTTACTATAATATAGCTTATACATGAGAATAACACATAGGATACAATTTATAAAGATATTGTGTGAATTGTCGCTATAACCGTCATCCACGCGGGCGGACCCGCGGGCACGAGATAGTACAATGCTAATTCAAGCTATACCTAATCTATCTCTGTGGCCAACTTCATTCAGATTAATATAGCCATTCCGGCGTGATTGACTAAACAAACTTTCATACAGAATTTCGCGCGAAAATAATACTTACTATGAAGGTAAAGAAGAAGTCCTAATCACAGTTGTAACTGTAAGTGTTCCCTCAACTGAAAAAGATAATGCTCTGAATGAGCACCAAACCCGCGACACCTCTCTTGGTAGACGAACGTCCACACCAAACTGGTCGTTAAAATTATTAGCCAGTAGCGATCGAATGTCACATAAACGACACATAATGATTATTATCAACTAATTTTAATAAAATTATTTTTATGTTTTTTAAATGCCATCATAAAAACCCACGACTTGATCGTTTTTATTTAGTAGGCAGAGATGTACTGTTTTCTAGTCTTACACCTGTGGCGAAGGCTAGATCACACAGTCGTGATTCAATTCCCGTTTGGTGCAAATATTTGCATGTGGTTTTTTTAATATCAGAATTTATGAAATACTTTACATCCCTCATTTTACCCCTTAGGAGTGGACTCATCAAAAATCATAGAGTATATTATATAATACTAGCTGACCCGGCGAACTTCGTACCGCTAATATTTTTCCGCCCGCGTGGCGTTAGATCCCGTTCCCGCTGCACCCTCTACTATATTAAACATGTATTATACATATAAACCTTCCTCTTGAATCACTCTATCTATTAAAAGTAACCGCATCAAAATCCGATGCGTAGTTTTAAAGATTTAAGCATACAAAGGGATATCGGGACAGAGAAAGCGATTTTGTTTTATACTATGTAGTGATAGTAGATATAGAGAGAATATTTATGGGTATTTATGGGTCCAACCACGATCTGTAGGGCCCGACATCACCTTAAAAGGTGTTTTTTCGAGTTTGGTAGGTCAGACAGCAGTCGCTCGCGTAAAGTCAAATCAAGATAGAGTAGAAGAGCATATGGAACTGGGCCTTGGAAGCTACTAAGACCATCGATGTTATGATGATAGATAGTTAAAATTTGAATGTTAAAATATCTCTGTCTACCCCTTCTAAGCTGATCTCATTTGGCTCTACATTAGTACCAACGCAAGTACGAATATGATTCGATGTTTTTGTCGGTCTAATCAAAGTGATTGACGTGTAGGCATTAGACGCAGTACAACGTGCTCCTATAGCTTTGTAGGTGTACCATGTTTACTGTAGAATGTGGGATATTTTTTTTATTTTTTTTATCCGCGTGAAATTTTGATCCGGTTCCCGCTGCCCATGGGAACCGATTCTCATGGTAAAAAGTAGCCTAAATGTTATTCCAGACTATAGTCTAAGAGCACAATCATTCTATATCCGATATCGGTGTCGGACGCCGATAGCCGACTTCCAACAGCCCATGCGCTGTTTTCAAATATATCCGATAAAAACGGCCCGATACGGCCATTTACTCAAAAGCACAGACTACTTAGGGATACTTGGGTTGGAAAATAAAAAGAAAAATTATTGATATGACATAATATCGAGGCTTTTGTTATATTCGTGACCAGCGCCATCTATTAACGCAAAAAGACACGTAACTAAGAAAATCTCATTAAGGTCGAAAATTGCATGCAGTCGCTGTTTTAGTCTTTTTGTGATCCGATATCGGGCACACACAGAGGTGTCGGCTCCGATAACCGATATCGGGCTCGATATTGTCCGCAATATGAAAGACAGATACATTTGACCTCCTCCGATATCGGATATCCGGTATCGGGTATCGGATAGTGTGAAAACGCTTTTCAGACATTAGTGCGTGATTGAGTAGCAAACAACCAAATGGATTAAAATTAGAGATGTGTTTTCAAATATAAAATGGAGAAAGGGGGTAGTGGGAATTTAAAGAGAAGCAAATAGAAACTGAAATACCACCAGAATTGTCACTATGATACAAGATAGGCATTAATAAATTGATATCGATTTTTAATAGAACACTTAACTATTACTTCACCTCGCCTGATGTAAAGCTAAAGGCAAAGTCCTCAGCTTGAAGGCCTCTTCAGATGCTTTTTCACAGTCCACTTAAAGGACCCGGGAGTGTAGAAGTAATATATAATAAGGGGTTCACAGTGTTCACACCTGTAGGTCTCATATCAAAAAGTTATTGACTTAACTGATGGTCACCCTGTAAACACGTTTTTGACTAAGACAGGGTCGGAATTGACCTCTGGATCCGCCAAATATAATACTAAATATTACTCTTGAACATCAAGTATCTGTCATCATCACCGCGGCTGACAGCTGACACTCACACCAAGACGTAAGCGTAACTGTGTAACATTAGTTAATTTTCATTCAAACATTGTCGATTATTAATCTACATCCATTATTATTAATTATTATTATTAAAAAATGTGAAAGTAACTCTATCTATCTGAGTTTCTATCTGTCTGCTCTTCTGTCGGTTACGCTTTCTCGCTTTGAACATTTAACCAGTTTTTTTGAGAAAAGATTTAGGCTATATTTGGTCGCAATAAACGACATCCACGCTGGAGGAGCCACTGGTAATAGCTAGTGTAAGGTATATTTATTGCAGATTTTACTTGTTGATAAATATTTATTCTTTCCCATCCAGAGCAATATGTGGAGCAATATGTGCACTCCCGAATCTTGTTAAGTTTCTTTGTACTATCATAAAGACATACTGCACTCGACGACGACTTTGTCTCACTATTTCCCTGTAGGTACGTCATACGAGGTCACAAAGTGTTGCTCTCTCCAATGGTCTCGTTAGTGCTAAAAAATTACTGGCTATTTGATAATAACTGCCATTGATGTTCGTATTGCGATTGGGAAATAAACATAGTCATACCTAAATCGAATCAGTGACACAGTGTCAAATACTCAACCACTACACCAAACTAAATGGGTTCATCTTTGTTTATGTAATTCTGTGAGGACATACGCTGATATCCTGTGTGTTAAACCGACATAGCGCTAGACTGCAAAATCAAAGGTCGCGAAAAGAATTCGATCCCGCTCAGTGTAAAGTCTTGTTTACATAAATATCTTTACATTAATTTAGGTACATGTTTCTAAATACGATATTGTGAATATTTTACAAAAAATAATGCATTTAAGTAGAACTCAAGCATACTCTACTAAGCTATATTTACGTAAAGTCGAGATAGCACTGTGTAGAATGTGTAAAATACCAAGACTATCAAACTTATACATTGTCACAATCGAAACATAAAAACATAAGCGAATCTAACCAGCAAATTTTATGTTCAAACCGTTAAAATTACGATTCGGTGTGATAGAAACATATTCTACTAACATACCTACAATGCTATACAATTTAAGCCGTAGCATTTAAATCATAAGAGTCATAATTCAGGATTCTTTGAATGACATCATCGTATAAAATATACATCAATTATATAACACATGGTATGTTCAATGCTTTTCATGTACATCCGTATTTTATATAGATATATAATACTAACTAACTAGTACACGATGATGAGGAGTGAGCTATATATATATATATTTGAAAACTTTATGTGGTATTTGAAGATCAATGCTTTTCTTAACGGCTTTCCCGTTACACGATTATCATCGTATTCGATTATTTTGTATCCAATAGTTAACCTTCACCCCATGATGAGTGCTCATTTGACGGCAATTAGTTCGTCCCCTATTACATGGGACTGAAAATCTTTCATTCAAATCTAAATGTGGGTGTAAATACACCTTTTTTTTTACGTGCGGGAAATCCCCACGGATACCCACCCCTCCGGAGCCGGAGGGGTAGGTTATGTCGGACTCGAACCGACTAAACCGCACGCCATCTCTGGGTCGTAGTGCTAGGCCGAAGGTGGTGTTGTCATGCGACATATCCCTCGCACCCCGGCTGACCCAGGGCCATCCCTCTCGGTCTGGCCCTCCTCGGGTAGGGGGGGGCCACGCGGTCCCCGACTCAACACCGGTGTGGGGAGGCGCGCATCGTCCTACGATGCGCGCCGCCGCCGTGGCCTGCTTCTGCTAGGGTGTCGGGCGGCTCCACCCGTCACCCTCAGGCCCGCGCTCATGGGGGGCGGAGGTCAGTTCTGCCTACCCTTTTGGGGATTTACAGATGCAAGTAAATGTATATTGTATGAGGGTTTTCTTCTTTCGAAAATCCTTCATTTTAATCCGCCAGTTGCAGTACTGTCCAACCTGCTCCTTTTTTTTGAAAATCTTTTCAAAATCTTGTGTCAACATTGAGTATGACTAGCATGTTGATTACTAAAACTAAAAGCAGTAAGTACGTTATCATTTTTCATGCTACATATTCAAATCGATTGCAATAAAAAATACCACGATCTTTGCCTTACAGGGGCAATGCTTTGACCACCAAGGTACCAGGCCTCGCCCTAACCAATTCAAATTTCTCCTGTTATATCTGTCTTTGAGCCGACAGTGGAGTGTGTCTACTGGTATTCTTACTAACTATCGGAACCAATGAATTTTCTATTTAAATCGAGTACGTTATCATGCTAAAAAAATAAGATACTTAATCGCCAACTTGTCTGCAATACGGTATTGCAGACAAGTTGGCGATAAAGTACCAGGTTACGGCGAGGTTTGGTAGCTTAGTGGTCAAACCATTGCCCCTGTCAGGCGAAGATCGCGGGTTGAAACCCCGCCTAGACCGATAAATTTTTTTCTATTTAAATCGATGATGACGTATTCCTTCTTCTTGAAGAGCACTAGAAGGTTACTGCACTACATTCCTTCTCCATTTTCAAGGGCAAATTATATGGGTACACAATAGGGAGAGAGAGAGGCTTAGAGAGTAGAGCAATAGAGGGTAGGCTTTTCTCTTAGCGTTAGGTGTCAGACAGCAGTCAATCCCATAAAAACCAAGACGAACCAATCAATCCATACTAATATTATAAATGTGAATGTAACGCCTAAACCACTGGACCGATTTTGATGAAATTTGGTATAGTGGTAGATTAGACCTTGAGAAAGGACATAGGCTATGTTTAGTCGCGATAACCGACATCCACGCGGGCTGAGCCGCGGGCAACAGCTAGTAACGTAATATAAGAGTGGACATTGAATTCAAAAGTGAAAGCTTTTCATGCAATCGGGATTTGGGCTCGGAGGGCTCGAATTATAATGACTTTTTCTCCTTCATGTTAGCGTTAATCCCAGTCGCATCGGAAGCTATAAATTTGGAGTCCGGGGTCCGCTTTTAACAGTCTAACTACGGATTTGGCTAAACTTCGCCATTTTCTGTGATGCGACTGCCACCTGACCTCGACAACCCAAAGGCGATTAGACCAGTTGTTGGACTATTGAGGGATCCAACTACGAGTAAATTTTTTTAAAAAAAGAAAGCTAAATTGCTTGTGCTAGGAGTGGGTTCACGTAGTGTAATGGCCAGAATTCGAACCCGGGATCTCTCGATTTTAAGGCCGACTCCTTAACCACTAAGCTACCGGCGCTAACAAAAAAAAACCCCACTGATGCCAAAAAGATCGAAACCAGCTTTGAGGCAGGCGGTACCGCCTGCTATAAAGATTGTTTCGATCTTTTCGGCATCAATCGGATTTTTGTTTTTAATAATTTATTTAATACTTTTTAATTACGACTTAAATATTTTTGTAATCGTTTTCTAATTGCCTTCATTTTGATACCCCAATCGATAAATTTGAGTTTTTTTTTCTTCTCTCATACATTTTGGCGTCAAAAACCCATCATATAGCTTGTGTTCATATTTTATGTACCTCATATTATGTCTCTAACCTTTCATTAGAGACATAAATCATTAAAAACCGTACAGTGGTTTAGAAGATATGAGGTAATAAATAATATTACAAACATACAAGATACGCACGAAAAACATAACCCTTTCTGGCAGTCGGGTAAAAACGTGCATAAAGCTTTGAAAATAAGTAAAATAATTCCACACGCACTTTAAAAAACTCAGTACACACTCACAGTTAAAAAATTATTGATATATTATCACTTAGTAACAAATTTATTACTTTTCGAGTAGTATTTAACCTTGATTTTTTATGCCTTTACATCGAATCTAAATTAACGTGTCAGACTATCCGAATCTGTACATTGAAATTATTATAAATTGATTTTATCTAACATAGTTATTAGAAAAGATTGGTAGGGTCGAATTTATTGTAAGTAGTATAAGTTCCGTGTGTTTAATTTTTGAGAATTATCCTTTCTTCTAAACTTGAATCTACATCATCGTCAATCAATTAGCCCACTGCAGTCCACTACTGGACATAGGCATCTCCCAATATACGCCATTTCGTCCAATCCTCCGCCTTCCGCATTCAGTCTGTCCTAAACACCTTTTTCAGATCATAAGTCCATCTGGTTAGGTGGCATCCCACCTTCCGTCTGCCTTTTCGTGGTCACAACCAGACCGATGAAAATAGACATATGAATATTTGCACTGAGCGAGAATCGAACCAGTACCTCTGAGCAGCAGTCGCGTTCTCTACCACCACGCCACAGAGGCCGAAGGAACTCTAATCCGAGTAATAAATTATATTTGCGCGAATAACCGGTCCAAACACACTGGAACATTTAATTAACTGTAATTAATTTATCATTTGCGCGAACTTGGACACAGAAGAAGGTGAACTTAACACTTAAATAACGATTTTGTGTTTTTTTTTGTGTACCTACACACGTAAGTAAATTCTAAAAGAGTTAGGTAAAGATGGGATTAACCGTCCCCTAGAAGGATCGGTCCTCAGACCGAGAGGAATGGCCCTGGGTCAGCCGGGGTGCGAGGGATATGTCGCGAGACAACCTCACCTTTGACCTAGCACATCGACCCACAGACGGCGTGCGGTTTAGTCGGTTCGAGTCCGGAGGGATCAGGATTAAGAGCGTTTTCACACTATCCGATATCCGATAAATATTTCCGTTTTAAAATTCCCATCCATCAATGTAGGTAGGGACTGGGTCTGTTGCTTAAGTGAAATAAAAAAAAAAATGCTTCAGTGAGGATCTTCACATACGCGGTTCGTATATGAAAAATAAATAATATTTCCATATCTCGACAGTTATTTAATCTCACGTAATAGAACAATAAGATATATTCGAAAAACCTTTTTAAAAACAATCTTTTTTTTTTTTCTTGCATTGTCATCCGAACTGAACGTGCATACCAAATTTCAGCTCAATCGGTTGAGGGCAAGTGCCTTAAAATTGAGTTGTAAGATTCCACCCGAACAAACATACATTGCAAGTTAAATAAAAGCTTGTAAAAATCTATCGACTACAAGCTCCTGAAAATAAGAATATCTCAACACAAAATCAAACTTTGTCAAACCCTGGCATTGAGCTTAAATGAATTACCGCTGCGCTTAGACATAACTAAGTCTTAATAGTTATACGAATTTGTTTAGACGTAATTCTCGAAATCAAAAATATTTTGGAGAAAAAAAAAATGGATACCAATTTTTCACTCAAATATTTTCTTCTCCCTAAACTTTACCAGTAACTTTTAATTTGAAATCCTTTATGGTTGTCAAGGGATACTTAATTGGAGCACCATTTTAAATCTCCAATCAACTGAAGTACTTTCAGAACAAACAAATTACTTATACAGTAGTTTTTTGTCAGAATGCCTAAAAACTCGTCTAGTGTAAGAGGCACTTGTGTATAAAGGGTTCCGTACTACAGATTAAGATATAACATGATATTTGTTTTTGTTGTACAGTGGTAAATACCTAGTTAATACACACTGCCCTTATTTCAGCTGTAGGTATAGGGTTGGATTTCACCAATGAATAGGTACAGTCGACAAAGGAGATAAGATCGCACTTCACTACATATCACTACATAGTATAAACCAAAGTCGCTTTCTCTGTTCCTATATCCCTTTGTATGCTTAAATCTTTAAAACTACGCAACGGATTTTAAAGTGTTTTTTTTTTTAAAGATAGAGGGTTTCAAGAGGAAGGTTTATATGCATAATACATGTTTAATATAGTGGCGGGTGCAGCGGGAACGGGATCTGACGCCACGCGGGCGGAAAAATATTGGCGGTACGAAGTTCACCGGGTGAGCTAGTTTTGATATAAAGTTGTATGTAAAACTGCTACCGTATTTCCTTTGTCGACTGTTCGTGACGCGCCACGGTGCGTGGGAAATACCTCATGGGCCACCTTACTTCCTTACATTCTGACGATCCGAGACCACATACTATTTAAGATGGTTTGAGTCTGACGTCACCAGCCTCACCATCCGGCGGGAGGAGGAATATTATTTGTAGAAATTCCTGCACTACAAACAGTATCGCGAGACGCGTTTAATTCTATTTAACTGCATTAATAAATTTTGTTTAATGAATTTCATTGAGTAGAATTGGAAAACCCAGTGTAAGTAACCAGATTTCACACTGGTGGAATTCTGTATGACTATTATGGTTAGATAGATGCAGCTCACTGATAGTGAGGTCTTAGTAATATGGTCCTTTTGGCGGCCATTTGGTTTGGTTGGGTGTGGAACTCCAAAAACTGAATAGACTGCGTTGTTTGAAAAGTGAGCACGTGCATTTATTTTGTGCTTAGAATTACAACTCCCAAAATTTTTGGTACCTACGTTGATATTGTATAGTATAGTTGTAATGTAACTTTTAGTGCTTAGGCATATAATTTCTTCTTTATGGCATACTACATCACAAGACGTCTATGTAGATGAAAATTTCTGGTACCCAGGTAGTTTAGTAATGCTAGGTGAAATGCAGGTACATCGGGTTGGCTTCAAGTCCCGTCTTGGACGTTAACAGATTTGTGAATATGTTCAATATAAATTCCTCTTGAGGATGAGAGGTCACACCATAATTGCTTCCATAAACCCCAAAACTAAGCAAGTGATGGAATAGAGGACTATGGAAAAGGAACCCCAAGCTCCTAAATACAATCTTTATTTCTTCTTTTTAATAAGACGGAGGTGGCAGGTAAGCACACAGTCTACCTGATGGAAAGTGGTTACCGAAGCCTATGGACGTTTTTGATACCAGCCCCTCTAGACAGGTGGCAGTTCGTTGGTTGGTGGAATAGAAAGAAGAATGTATGGGATTTGACGTATTTCACAGCCGTTGACACATGTCATAAACGTCAAATCCCATACATTCACCATTCTATTCCATCAAATGCCGAACAACGAATTGCGACTTGTCTAGAGGGGCAGGCGTCACAGTCGCTCTGTTGACTTTTCCGATGCAACTAGAACTAAAGATATGATAATTAATAAACTTATCCTTGATGCAATGACATTTTCGCGCCCAATAACAAAAACTACTCGATTTTTTGTGAGATACCCACAAACAGAGCAGATAATAGCTGGCCTTCGTCGTCATGGATGGTCGTGCTTGTTATCTAGAACAGTGCAGTCAAGGCGAAGTGTTTCTTTTCCTATGAATTTGGTAACGCCACGTGAATGACCTTTGAACGAAAAAATATGGATAAGCAATGTCAGCAGCCATAGAATTCAGTATAGGCTAGATGATGACCTCTATCTATATTAGTAGGCAGGTAACAAATCCGAAATATTAATTTTTTGGAACTGTCAGACAGATCCCCATCATTGCACTCCAAATCTGGGGTCCGCTTTCTGGCTTTTACTTCTCCACTTCGCGAGGTCTGGGACATCCATGGTGGTGGGACTATTGGAACGTATGTAAACCTCTATGACCTCAAACCAGCACTTCATGCGTCTACCTACGACAGTATTCAGAGACTTTATTACCCATGGTGGACTGGCAGGTTTTACAAAACGAGACCGATGATTTCTTCATCCTAGCGTTAATTCCAGTCGCATCTGAAGCTTACAACTTAGCGTCTGGGGTCCACTTTTAACAGTCTATCTGCAGATCAGGCTGAACATCGACATTTTCCGTGAAGCGACTGCCACTTGACCTCCACAATCCAAAGGCGGTATCGAAGCATTGCAGTTAGACCAGTTGTTGGATTTTTGAGGGCTCCATCTACCCGTAACGACTGCCATAGATGTTCGTATGGAAACCGGGACCGACGGCTTAAGGTGCTCTCCGAGGCATGACCAGACCAATGCACATACCCATATTCATGCATACTAATATTTGCATTGAGCGGGGATCGAACTCGTATCTCCTGCGTAGCGACCGCGTTCACCACGGAGGCTGTCGTAACCGATGACTATCATTACCGTAATACCTGTTATCTTTCATAATTAGTTAGAATTTTGCTTACAAAAAACTAACTTGGGAGTCAGTTTATTTTTCACACATGTTATGAAGAGTACTTATAGAAGCCAATAGCCACCTTCGATGATTTATACCATCTAAAAAATTTGATGGACAGCTTACATTACATTATCTATCCTACAGTAAATCTATGTTCAAAAGTGTATTACGGGTCGTAGAATATTTTTGGATCACATTTAATCATCATCATCACCTTAGGTAGGTACTCTTGTAAATTAAATTCCAATCTTACTTTTGAACAGAGTGTCGGCTGCCTGACTGACAAGTGCACACAACATTTTGATATGATAGACTCGAGTTATGAAAGATAAAAGTATATTTTTTACAACGATAATAGGCAAATAAGAATTGTGGGTAGTGCGTCGAGATGTTCTAGGTTCGAATTTCAAGTGACAATAAACAGAGTTCGTTTGTACGTTTTACTAAATCTTGGGCGAATATGGTACGTAATGCATTTATAAAGGACACGTCAATTTGACTTCATCTCGCCTGATGGAAAGGATCTCAGGATTCAAGTCCGAATTGCGAGAGCGAGAGAGTTTTCTAATTGATCACTTATTTTGATTTCTTTTAGGTTTGATAAAATCCATTAAAACTGGAAAGGTGATGTCTATGTCTATACGAATGTGAAAAACTCATTTAAAAATTACGTTAGCTTTACTTCCAATAGCTAATCCGTACTTGTATCAAAATTGATCTTATAAAATCTAATAATGAAACCACATTCTAAGGGAATAAAGTTTTATTTCATATCATTCTAGCAATAGTCCCGGTGGCATCTAAGGCTTCGAAGGTCCCGCTAATTGATTTGGTTTGATTAATTAGACAGAACGAATTCTGACAGATAGAATCTAGACTAGGCATCCAGAATGAGATGATGAGGCCTCATTTAACAGGAAATCACACGATGAAAAGTATGTTGTGCCCAAATATAGGCAGTATATCAATCAGAAGTGATTAAAACCTATACGTGATATTATTATATATTATTATATTTTGAATCTATACGTGATAGATGATCAGGGGATGATTTGCAAATAACTCGCCTAATTAATGATCCAATATTTGAAACATAAAACTCGTTTTCCAATCGCAGTTTTGGAATTTAGAGCGACGTTGATTGAATTTATGTATGTACACATATTCACATCTATGTATCCCTGAAGGGGTAGGCAGACGTGTATTGAAACCACATTTCGCTAGCTATGATATTATGAAGTTCCACATTTTTTAATACCACTGAGGTGGCAGACAGGCACACGGCCCACCTGATGGAAAGTGGTTACCGTGTCATATGGACGTGTGCAACACCAGGGGAGTCACACTCGTGCTGCCGACCCTGTAATTACAGAGAGTTTGTGTGCCGTCAGTGAGGAATAGCATTTGGTCTTCCCACTGACAGCACAAAACCTCTCTAGTGAACTCTGGCTACGCTTCTCATCGCCGGGAACACAACACGAGATTATTATGGCCGCGGTATTCTGTAGGGCGGAGGTACTTCCACAGTCGGACTGCTCAATTGGACTGGAATACCGTCGTGTCCTACCTCCTATATGATTGTGCGAGCCTATTGCTATCAAGAGGCTACTTTTACATGGCTGTATGTATGTTTATTATCGGATGGAGGTAATATTATGTATTACGATGTCTCACATAAAAGCCCAGGAATCGCTCCCCTGCACCATCTTTAAATAAAAAAAAAAAAACAATCTCTAAGTGTTTTTTTTTATTTATTTTTTATTTCACTTCATGCACAACGTACAATGGCAGACTTAATGCCGTAGGCATTCTGTACCAGTCAACCTAGGGTAGTGCAGAGCTATAACGAGGTAGGCACAAAAGAAGTATACTGTTAAATGTTCCAAAATTAAAAAAAAAATCATTCCATGCATATTAAATACACATACACATATTTAAGTACAATACATAAACATATACATATATATAAACATACATACAACATAAATATATATTATATCAATAAGAGATTACATATTAATCTTGAGATGACTGCTATCTCTTTGAGAAGCCAAAGCCGATCTCTTGACTTGAACATATCCCGGGTCGTGCTCATCCTGATCTCGGGAGGCAGTGCGTTCCATAGAAGGATTATATACTGAACAAAGAAAGAGGAGCATAAGATTTATAGGAGCGATTAAAATTTCAAAGTAATCTACCTACTAAGACATAATATCTGCACCAGTGTCCGTCAATCAGCAAGTACACTGGCTTGCAGATTAGGTTGGCTCCGAAGACCTTGATAGGTACCCTATACATCACCTCCGGAAATATACAAACGGAATCTACTTCCTATATAGGCGTAAATATGCAAAATATATATATATATATATATATATATATTATGTAAAATTGTGTCATAACTTTATGATACTTTTGATTTCTAACCCGTATTCATGTCTAGTTTTGCATAATAATAAATAAAATAAAATTAACATAAATCTTTATATATTACACCTAATAATTTGACTGTTTTTGTGAGAAACAAAACCAAATTAACTTGACCCTTTCTTTTGTTATAAGTCTTTATATGATGAGTAGTAACTAAAATGGTTATTTACAATAATATCACATCTAGATACACCTAATGTAATAAAAAATTTAATAAATCAAATATTGCTTGGTCTAGTGGCATAAATTTGCTTTTATTTTTAGATATGATTTTAAACAGTAAATAAATATTAAGTCATCTAACCGCCAAACCAGCACTTCTTGGGACTACCCACAACACTATATCACCCACAACAATATATCAGGAACGTAGAATGGTTTTATGCAGTGTTCACCTGAATGTCACACATGACGATATTTTCAGGATAAATAGATACTTATGAGAGATAAGAAATGAATTTATTTCTCCATTTTTATTTCTGTACTTGGAAATGGCATCGTAGGAATGGCATTTTCATGACATTTTTAACAATATTATTACATGCTAGTCTTAACAGTTATGAGTTGCATTCGAAAGTTTCTGCCACATATTTCAGGAATTTTCTAAAAAGTTGCGATGCGTGCCTCAATTCCATGGAACTGTCTCTCTTGCCAAGCCTGGTGCAGGCGATATTGATAGAAAGTTGCTACCCATGCCGCAATAGTAGCCTCTCCAGCTAAGGCAACCCTACTGCATTTTGCCTGTGATGTCATGAGAAGGTGAGGTGAAGGACAGGTACTGCTTATACGGGAGTTCCTCACGCGATCCCTACGCATGATTTCAAACATCCATAGTAGCATTATTCATCTCCGCAGCACGTAGCTTCTCATGCCATGCTTCACAACTATAAAAAAGGAAAGGCCCAATGATTGTTTTATAAACCTATTCTTTTAACGTATTTGGCATTTTCAGGGCCATAATTGACACCAGGCACGTCACGACACCTCAAGCCACTTCATGCATCTTGACAGACGTTGCTGCAATGCATGCTGGATGAAGTAATCTATGTCACCAGTCATGAACAATTTGAAATGTTAATAGGATTCCATGCGAAAGAAGTAGCAGACCACACCTAATATTATAAAAAATAAAAACTACTTTCCATTCGTTCATCACCATCCGTACTTATTTTCAGTCATAGCTGTTTTAAAACGTTCCATGTTGCTACTCATGACTGCTCTTCTAATTGGATTTTTAATCAATTTTGAATTTAAAAAAATTCGTTCGATTTTTTTTTCTGTTAAATATAGGTAGTCTGATATGTAGGTCTCGTATGAGTACAGCGATCTGTCATTAGCTGTTTGAATGGAGCGAACGATCTCTGAACTTGGTATATTAAACGTTTTAGTTCAAGATTGGATTTAGATAACGTATTGGGTTCCGTGGTCACAGAGTACTAACATTTTGAGTAGTTTTTCACACGCGTTTAATAGCTTTAGTCCGGTGTAATCACCCCGGTCCTAGATCACGTCACCAAGATGTAATGTCCTGGTCACGCGGGACCAAATTGTACCGTGATCCTGCGTCACAGCACCAATACGTAATAAAGCGGTGGTCATACCCGCGGCATTTCACCACAGTAAATAAATCGTCTATATTGTTAATTCTACTTTGGCCAATGATCGTATAATGGTCAGAGGAGACCCTAGATGAGCCCGCATATCCCGGATCCTATAGAGTTCTAGGAATGCTGGTATTTATATAATGAAACATTACTATACAATTACTTAATTCTACCCCCACTTACTTTAACTGATTTATGTTAAGGTACAACAATTTCTCAATGAATGAGTCTCTCACAAATAATTTTCTCACAAGCAACCTACAACCGTACTAGATCCTAACACTGCCCTAATTACTACTACTGTGGCAAACAACCCGAATAACTTTATTGATCTAACCTTTTACATTGTCGACTTAGTGTTGCAAGCCTAACACTGCCCTAGTCACTACTACTGTGGCAAACAACCCGAATAACTTTATTGATCTAACCTTTTACATTGTCGACTTAGTGTTGCAAGCCTAACACTGCCCTAATCACTACTACTGTGGCAAACAACCCGAATAACTTTATTGATCTAACCTTTTACATTGTCGACTTAGTGTTGCAAGCCTAACACTGCCCTAATTACTACTACTGTGGCAAACAACCCGAACAACTTTTGCTCCCCATAGGCATATACTTTGAATTTGTTAGTTTTTGTTTCCCCGTTGACACAGGCTCCACCAATCGCCGTGTGCAGTGGGATACTACCAACTTTAAATATCCCCCCTCTATCCTTTTGTAAGCACGTAGCCCCAAATGGAACTTACGCGCCTTTAGAGAGTAGGATAGCTGACTCGTATTTTCCCTCCCCCAATATCTGAATCCAGACAAATGTATACGTCTAATTAGACTTGAATTAGAAAGGCGTTGCCAATTAATTCTAATTCGAAATAAGATTATTTCTTTCACAATATTGTCAAAACATAGTATGACTAGTACAGATTCAATGAATAGTTTCATGTCGTAGCGCGGTCTGATGACCAATCCATCAAATGAGATTCTGTGTCCAAAATAGGATCTTTAACATGTCAGAACTGACTCATACTTGTCACGTGCATAAACGAGATCGATATAGTGTCCCTGGTGTAGAAGACAGCCATATCTAGGGTCAATTGCCCAAATCAATTAAGGTTCGATACAAGTTCCAAATTAGGAAAGCGCTCTGCTAAGGTGAGCTAGATGTACCTCGCCAAAATGATTCCTCGGCTACGACGCTCCGAGTAATAAGTATTATTTATAGCATAGTATTTTATTCAAAGTCAATTGGTAGATCAGTCAACCAAACTTCTCATTTCGGAATAATTTCCATTACGAATTTGATTAATTATGATGTGGGTGGATTTAAAATATGTTATGCCACCAATCCAAGTTTCATTGAGACCATACTAAGTCAGTTGCTAGGCAAGTAGAACGTTAGCAACGCGGTCCAACGACGGCTCGCTTATAGGTCTAATCCGAATACAACGAACGCCTACTAAAATATACAACACGATAGCTCGTATACAATTTACTCAAATCACGATTTCACCACGGCATTAACGCACGAAAAACCTTAACTAAATCAATCACAAGCATCACCAAGGAATGATATGTTACATCACCAAGCAAAGGCCCGATTAGCTCAGAACCGTTACAATACTAGTCCTTACTAATACACTTCCTAACCTATTCCCATTGTGTGAGTGCCTACTCTACCCCCAACTTAGAACTTCTGTTCAACCAAAACTAGGTGTAACGTCACCTTATTTACATTTAAACGTGTGGTGTGTTGTGAGCCTATCATGTATTGATGGTATTCCATCAACACTCCTGCTCTGCTATGGGTGCAAGCTAGTTAGGCTTGACTGGCCTATCCTCATAACTGTGTGCTTGCTCCAGTCCACGAGCCGAAGCTCAGGGATGTGAACTGAAACCCTAACGAGATAATAGTTAGTGTATATATAAATAGATATATAAGACTGAACTGCGAGCTCTGTAAGTTCTGATCCAGGCCCAATTGGACGGTTCCACTTCGACGGTACCTACCCATCACAGAACAAACAGTCACCCACATTCAGGAAGCTTTTCCGATCCCGTTTCCACAGGTAAAATCGGAATGCCGCCCGCTTCAAAGGTTACCGGCCCCTAGCTATTCAGATAAATATGGAGTTGTTGCCACCGTTAGGTATCCCTCCATAACCAGGCACATCGCCATGGGTTTCCTACGGGAGAACTAGCTAAAACACCGCAGTGCTACCCTCAACTACTAACATAACAAAAGATGATAAAACGACAGCAATGACTTTACGAATGCACTGCCAGACTCAACAGCACAAGACAGTAATAATACGCATACATTTACACGTACTATCCCTGCCCAATGTAAGGTGTCTTCATTTTCGTAAAGGCCCTAAGTCCTGCTCCGATCGCGACCCATCCCAATATTCGACGCGAGAACTAGCCTACCCCACGCCCTAGTCGTAACAAATCTTAATCGCGCACCCTTGTACGTATCACGCCCAACCACACACAAAATCAAGATTTACAATTAATTTCAACAATTTCAACATAATAAAGATGATAAAACGACCGTAAGGACTTTACGAATGCACTGCCAGACTCAACAGCACAAGACAGTAATAATACGCATACATTTACACGTACTATCCCTGCCCAATGTAAGGTGTCTTCATTTTCGCAAAGGCCCCAGGTCCTGCTCCGATCGCGACCCATCCCAATATTCGACGCGAGAACTACCCCACACCCCAAGGTTTACAATAAATTTCGACAATTTATAATTTTTACAGAATTATAAAACTCTCGGCGGTACATTGGAAAAACTCTAAACTGTTCGCGTTAAACAAAGATAGCTAGTAATTCGTTTATTACACAACACCGGCAACAATTTCATATAATTCACAAAAGGAATTTAACACTATTTCTTTACAACGATAGAAATATATAACTTACAAAGACAGTCCGCCGAGCCGTACCCCTTTTAGCTATCTGGATCGAATGAATGACGAAAAAAAGTGTTCCGCGCCTCCAGAAAACCCATCTTTTAAAGGCGAGGTCTCCCTTCTCTAAACTAACCTCGCCGTTTCTAGAACTACACATCATCCTTCATCCAATCGTGAGCTATTTCCGGCAAGCCGCCTCAGCGAATTTGCTCCTTTTTTATAAAAACTCCTTAATTCATATGATTGGAATAAGAATAATCCAAGATAATGTCTAACTAATTTTCCAGTTAATTATTCGTATACTAATATTTAGAATTCGCGACTAGTGCAATATCACAGAACATGCAGCCAATAGAGATTCCTGGTTACATCAACCGCAGGATCAGTAGCAGTTGATGTTAAATCTTATTTCAATTTTTTTTTACGGATAATCTTACGTTATTTCGCTACCAATAAGACAAACATGGAATTTAATTTATTTACAATAAAGGAAATGGCTCAATCGCAGCGCCATCTAACAACCCTCTTAAATACCACACCCATTTTTTTGAATTTTGAATTTTAGCTCCATCTACCCATCTAATTGTGAACTACTTCCACTTAACGACTGCAGTCCGTTACATCCCGACCCCCGAATCTTTATGAAGGTACATTCTTTTTTTTTTTTTTATGACCGGAATAAAGATTCTACTAATTTTAATACAGAACAATAAAAGACAACCTGATTTAAACCTCACACGGGCTGCAAATCGAGGTGAAGATACTTCTTTACCCACAGGCCCCCTTTTTTTTTGTATATTTCCCGCTTAGCTAGAATCCAGTCATCCCACACATTAAGTGTCTGTGTAGTTTAACCATATCAAGACAAACCACTTCTCAGTCCCGATACCAAGCTTGATAGTAGTCCCGCAACACAAACTATCTCCTCGAACCAGGACATGACAGTCTAAAGCAAGGAAAGCCTGGTTGTGAGGCAAGCTCAGTCCTAGCGACTCAGAGTAAAAGTTTGTGGAGCGAACCTATCTTACGTTCTTCCACAACCAATTACCCCATCCCCCAATATTAAAGTCACCCCTTAACAGCCGTCAAACATAGTAGGTGCAAACGGTCCACCCCACTTGGCTCGAAACCCAAAAGCATTTGCCCCGAAAATGGCGCATGTACAGTGTAGCTCGTTATAACCTAACTGTATAGTTGAGGAAGTGTGAAGGTACCTTAACGGTATGCTTAGACCTCGGATTCATCAATCTCGAGCCCGTCTATTATCCTAACTCTTAGCAATCCTTCATAATTCCGATTGAGGTGCATGCAGAATGACTAGACTATAACCAAGCCTCGCGATTCTACTCCCCATAGTGCTGGTTGGGAAGGCCCTTCACACTGAATTTAAACAAGTACTCATTCAACATACAACCTTTCCATGACCATTCCTTAACGTGAATATTCCTTTCGCTCTAACATAACCAACTTCCATGGTCATTCAGACTACCAACCAATCAGCACCCGATACAAACGCATGGTTATTGTTTCGTAATTTCAGGAATGCTCCAGCTTTTGCAAGGAAAAGCGGATTTCAGTATCCCCCTCTATTGCACACCACGCGTGGCAAATTGATAAATTTTGATTAAGTCTTAAAGTCGAACTATAACGAACCTTACTACAATTTTTTCCTTTTGTAATATTTAATTAAATTTTTTTTTTTTTTTGGTAAAGCCACCCTGCTCCCCACCATCTGACGGGATGAGAATATATTTCGTTAACAATTTAGGGTGAAAGTGACTAATGTGAAACTAAGTGAAAATTACTATGATCAACTCATTCACATGATGGACTACTGCTCATACTATCAGATGGGCTTCACCCTATCCACCAAATTTATTGATCACATTTTTTTTTTTTTTTATATATATATATCCTCAGAACAGATCTAAATTATTAATTGAATATAATTTTAAATCAATCCTACTTACTAGTTCTACTTAACTAACTACATTACTTAAATCTACAAATTCTTACATACTAAGCAAAGTAATTGCAAAATCTAATCAACAATTCAAGCTTAAGTTCACGAACCTTCTCTTCTCTTCCCGATCCAGCCCCAGCCTACTGCGTATAATATCTAGACAGATGTATAGTATTGAACTTCCCCCGAACCTCATTAGTTTGGGGGTCTAACAAAATGTACACATTTTGGTAAGGATTTCCCGCCACTACGTATGGACCTTCATACAACGCCTCAAACTTCTTGGTTACCTTTAATTTCGCGCTAGATTTATTTAACTTCCTAATTTTTACTAAATCGCCGACCTGATATTCAATCAACCGATATCTACCATTAAACTTCGCCTTCCGTTTTTCCCCAGCCTCTTGTAGATTCTTACGCGCTATCTCCCTGACTTTCTGTACGTCTAGCTCTCCATTACTCCTACCTATAATCTCGTCAAACGACAACCTCGTCGAAGTTCCGTACATTATCTCACAAGGGGTAAATCCTGTGCTTTCATGATAAGTGTTATTATATAGCTCCTCCAACTTGGGAAGAGTCTTTACCCATCCTTTGTGATTCGTGCTATTATATGTCCTAAACAAACGCCCTAACTCCCTGTTGACTCGCTCTACTGTATTTGGTCGTGGGTTCCTAACCGTAGTGTATACCACTCTAACCCCCAACGTTTCCATGCCCTCTTTCCACACTCGACTAGTGAACTGGGTCCCATTATCCGACATTATCGCCTTCGGCTTTATTATGTCGAAGAACCTCTTTGCCTTATTAAACACTGCCACCGCCGTTGCCTTCTTAAGCTCAAAAAATTTGACAAACTTACTAAACGAATCCTGTAGAACGAGTATATAATTCATTCCAAATTTACCCGTAGGGAGAGGCCCGTATATATCTACCATCACTAAATCGCCAATATCTCTTGTAATTATTGAACAGCATGGGCCTACTTTGTTTGAATTAGAATGCTTTGTTAACTGACATACGTCACAAGTCCTCACTAAACGTTTCACACTCTTAGTTAATCCTTTCCAATAAAACCGATCCCTTATATACTTTATCACCTTGTAACCTCCCTGATGACCCATTTCGAGATGTACTTGCCTAACTAATCCTTCCCTAAGGACATTTGGTAAGAAAATGACTTGTCCCCTTTCACCCCCCTTATCTATATACAAAACGTCATTAATCAATCTACACCTACTCGCCAAACCCGCTAACTCTCCTCTTGTGCTGGCCGTACTTATCTGATTAATTAACCTACTTATCTCTACATCAGCCCTTTGTAATTCAGGTAGTAGTTTTAATTGGTTCAGTAATTCTTTATTTCGTTGCGCTTCCATATATAGGATGCTCGGTGACCTAACCTTTTCTTCCTGCAAAAGTTCCCCTTTAGGAGGATAGCGCGACAATACGTCCGCGACCACATTATCTCTCCCTTTAATATGTTGTATTTCATACTGAAAATTCTCTAAATAGTTAATCCACCGAGTTACCTTAGCGTTATATAACCTCCACGTCTTGACAAATGCCAAAGCCTTATGATCCGTCCTAATAACTACCCTAGCTCCCCTCAAATACGTTTCGAATTTCTCTAAACAACAGATTACTGAATAGAACTCCTGTTCAGTCACTGTCCAATTTAATTGAGCCCCCCTTAATGCCTTACTATAAAACCCCAGCACCCTCTGCTGATCATCATCGCCTACCTGATATAAAACCCCTGCTAATCCCACCTTAGAACAATCCGTTTGCAAATAGAAAGGTTTAGTAAAATCCGGATGATGCAATTGGATAGTTTCTAAGAACAAAGCTTTAATTTGTTCGAACGCCCTTTGTTCGAGTTGACCCCAACCCCAGCCTTTACCCTTCTTCAACAAATTATATAATGGTTGCGCTTGAATATTAAAGTTAGGTATAAACTTCCTATAAAAATTACATAACCCCAAAAATGCCCTCACATGCTTTATCCTTCTAGGTATCGGAAACTCTTGTATAGCTTTAACCTTATCTGGGTCAGTGTGTAATCCCTGAGTAGAGATGATGTAACCCAACATCCTCACTTCCTTACAACAAAACTCACATTTCTTTAAATTACACGTTAAACCTGCCTTTTGCAATTTACCTAAGACTATGTCCAAATGTTCCAAATGTTGTGTGAATGACCCTGTCGTTATTATCGCTAGGTCATCTAAATAATTAACACAAAATTCCCTGACCTCATGTCCTAATATTATATCCATGGCCCTACTAAAACTTCCCACGGACGTTTTCAACCCTTGGGGCAACACATTATAAACGTAGGACTTCCCATTGAAGGTGAACCCCGTATATTTTTTACTATTCTGCGTAATAGGTATTTGGAAATAAGCATTATTCAAATCTACTACACTTATATAGTTAGCCCCATGGAAGGAATTCATGACATCAATCTGTAGTGGTGGTTTCTCCGTTTCTGCCACCATATATTTATTTATCTCTCTAGCGTCTAATAACACTCTAATCGAATCATCTCGCTTAATCGTAAAAGTCAATGGACTACAATAAGGAGTTGCAGATCGACTAACTATCCCCAAATCTTCCATTTCCCTTAGCTTTTCTTCTACTCTCCCCCTATAAGCATATGGCACCGGATAATTTTTCTTAACAATAGGTACATCTGAACACATCACGATCTCGTGCTGATAGCAGTTCGCTCTCCCTAAACGCGAAGTGAACACACCCTTATATTTATGTAACAATTTTAGCAAGCTATTCCTCTGTTCTGTCTCTATAGCAACTCCGGTCTCTAGACTTGTCCAGACTAGATCATTAAACTCGCTACAACTATCCATGGCTGATATTAATTCCTCACTCTCCCTTAGGTCGGATCCCTTTACTAGCTCTAAAAACGGTATTACCTCTCTTTGCCCTGCCTGATCCAGAACTAAACCTCTATCTATTTTTCCCGTGTTGATAGTTACTTCATTCCCCTTTAACCAATCAAATCCTAAAATCAACGAATTAACTAGGCCTGGAACTACTACAAACCCCATATTTTGTACACACTCTCCTAGCTTTAAAGGCAATAGAACTATTTTCTTAATCTCTCCGCTCCTATGACCCACAGCTGTCTTAATTTTAAAGGGTCTAATCGGCATCCACGGTATTTCGCGACTCCTATCCGACCTCAGTACATCCCAGAATTCCTCTGAGATGCTGGTTATATCACAACCAGTATCCACTAATCCTATAACCTCATGATCAAAAATATGCACTATTACTTCTGAACTAAAGGTTCCCTCATCGCGTTCTGTAGACCTTTCATCAAATACCGCCTCTATCGACACAGGATCGCCTTGTCTCAAAAGTTTCTGTTCAATATTTAATTTAATCACATCAACTATTTGTTTATCGATAAAGAGACTCTTTGGTTCTACTGTTCCAAAACCCAATCCCTCACGTATACCACGAGTAGTCATCTTCGCCACTAGCGGCGCCCTAATACCGTTTCCTACCTTACCTAAAGCTAGCCCTGGATTCCAACCCATTTTGATCATCATATCTAACGCTGCGCTCCCTGTGACTGAGGCTAGATCGGGAACAGAACTTCCAGCCTCTACTAGTTTAAACCTGCGGGTGACGCTAACGCCGATGTATCACTCTGCACTACCGTTGCCACCTGCTCACCAGACGGTCGAGTTTTGCTTGGCTTAGGCCAACTGCGATAGTCCTGACGAGAATCCTTAGCCCTTTTCTCCGGTATCCTCTTCTCGCCGCCAGAGGTTGGAGTTGATACAGCCTCTTGCCGAGCTATATCGTCCATCCCTCTCAAAAACTCCGCTGTTTCAATGATGTTATTCAGCTTGGACGTATACCATCCCTGTTGCACATACTTCGGAAACTGCCTAATTATGTCCCCAATCAGTTGTTTCTCGGAAAACTTATAAGTTAGCATCTGAGCCTTCCCGGTCAATCTTAGGAAATGGCCTAACATAGTAGGCGACTCCGCTTTATTCCAAACTCCATGCACTATAGACCGGCGTAATTCGTTCTGTTCGCTTTCTCCCCAGAAGGTAGCCAAAAAGTCCGCCTTGAAGTCTTGCAATACGCTCCAACGACATTTGTAAACTCTTGCCCATTCTCTGGCTTCACCCACTAGACATTCTTGTATCAAGTCTAATTGATTGCCGTCCCGACCGACCTTTCCCAAATATGTTGTTAGGTCTTCCAAAAACGTCACCGGATGCACATCGACTTTGTCTCCGAACTTGGGCTTCTCGAACGTTACATTTCTCACATGGTAGTTTATGTTTCTAGGTAACTCCGAGTTGACACACTCTACGGTGAACGAGGGTTCCCCATTTTCCCTTAATCTAGGAGAGTCTGTATGTAGTTGTTGATTCAATTCCGGATTAGCCTGTTCCCTAACCACAGACAACGCTTCTGTGGGCACTGACCCCCATTCGCGACTACTTCCGCTTCTGTCTGCTGGGGAAGCTCTTCTCTCACTCATCTCAGCCCTTAACGTCTCCAATTTCGCAGCTAAATCTTCTATAGTACGATTCAACTTCCTATACCGAAGGTTTGCTAAAGAAGTGTTCACATTCACACTTCTCCCCTCCGGTCTCCTTCTAGCTTCAATTGTCCGTCTCACACGCCTAGATGTGGTAGGTACAGGTTCATTGGGCGTCGTAGTTTGCCTTACAGGACTAGTCGTCCCTTGCTCACTTGTCCTGTTTTCCCCATAACGGGCAGGCGCCCGCCTTTTCCTGCTCGGCTTATCCATACTATATTTATCACTGATCGAACACTCAAAGAACACTACACGTAACGATTCGTCAATACAATCACTATAAACTCCCTTTTAACTTATAAATTTGAACACCACTTTCAGCTAAGACTCACGGCTCATAACCGGAACTATATATACACGATAAGTTAACAAATAATACATTATAGCGTTAACTGTTGGTTGGGATGCCTCACTGTCATACAATGTTGCACTCCAACGATATGTGTAGGTATTTCAATTCAATAAATGTTTCTCCCGAGTTCGACCTACTCAAGTCTATAAGATACTTAATATCGACCCCCCAACAATTCGACTGATAACATCCTAACCCAGACTTTACGACCCCCCATTGTTTATTATTCTCACCATTTTTCATTTTACACTAAATTCACCCCAGCATAATTTCCTAGAGACCCTTACCTATAATACAGCAACAAATTGTACGGTATGCAACATACCGTACTCCTACCCTCAACTAACCCACAACAAACAAACACAATGCCAACGACCGATGGTCAGAATATAGTGTCTATCCCGAACACTGCAACGAAATTGTCCCAGACTCTGATCTCAGGTCTCGGCTCCAAATCGTACTGGCGCCTGACCTTCCAACCTATCCCCGGGCAGACAAAATGTTACCATCCTGGTTACCGACACCAAATTGTGGTGTCGTCCTGGCCACCAGGCATTAACTTGTAGTGTGTAGTCTTGGTCCACGTCATCAAATTTTAACGTGTAATCCTGGCTTACGGCCCCAAATTGTAATCACCCCGGTCCTAGATCACGTCACCAAGATGTAATGTCCTGGTCACGCGGGACCAAATTGTACCGTGATCCTGCGTCACAGCACCAATACGTAATAAAGCGGTGGTCATACCCGCGGCATTTCACCACAGTAAATAAATCGTCTATATTGTTAATTCTACTTTGGCCAATGATCGTATAATGGTCAGAGGAGACCCTAGATGAGCCCGCATATCCCGGATCCTATAGAGTTCTAGGAATGCTGGTATTTATATAATGAAACATTACTATACAATTACTTAATTCTACCCCCACTTACTTTAACTGATTTATGTTAAGGTACAACAATTTCTCAATGAATGAGTCTCTCACAAATAATTTTCTCACAAGCAACCTACAACCGTACTAGATCCTAACACTGCCCTAATTACTACTACTGTGGCAAACAACCCGAATAACTTTATTGATCTAACCTTTTACATTGTCGACTTAGTGTTGCAAGCCTAACACTGCCCTAGTCACTACTACTGTGGCAAACAACCCGAATAACTTTATTGATCTAACCTTTTACATTGTCGACTTAGTGTTGCAAGCCTAACACTGCCCTAATCACTACTACTGTGGCAAACAACCCGAATAACTTTATTGATCTAACCTTTTACATTGTCGACTTAGTGTTGCAAGCCTAACACTGCCCTAATTACTACTACTGTGGCAAACAACCCGAACAACTTTTGCTCCCCATAGGCATATACTTTGAATTTGTTAGTTTTTGTTTCCCCGTTGACACAGGCTCCACCAATCGCCGTGTGCAGTGGGATACTACCAACTTTAAATATCCCCCCTCTATCCTTTTGTAAGCACGTAGCCCCAAATGGAACTTACGCGCCTTTAGAGAGTAGGATAGCTGACTCGTATTTTCCCTCCCCCAATATCTGAATCCAGACAAATGTATACGTCTAATTAGACTTGAATTAGAAAGGCGTTGCCAATTAATTCTAATTCGAAATAAGATTATTTCTTTCACAATATTGTCAAAACATAGTATGACTAGTACAGATTCAATGAATAGTTTCATGTCGTAGCGCGGTCTGATGACCAATCCATCAAATGAGATTCTGTGTCCAAAATAGGATCTTTAACATGTCAGAACTGACTCATACTTGTCACGTGCATAAACGAGATCGATATAGTGTCCCTGGTGTAGAAGACAGCCATATCTAGGGTCAATTGCCCAAATCAATTAAGGTTCGATACAAGTTCCAAATTAGGAAAGCGCTCTGCTAAGGTGAGCTAGATGTACCTCGCCAAAATGATTCCTCGGCTACGACGCTCCGAGTAATAAGTATTATTTATAGCATAGTATTTTATTCAAAGTCAATTGGTAGATCAGTCAACCAAACTTCTCATTTCGGAATAATTTCCATTACGAATTTGATTAATTATGATGTGGGTGGATTTAAAATATGTTATGCCACCAATCCAAGTTTCATTGAGACCATACTAAGTCAGTTGCTAGGCAAGTAGAACGTTAGCAACGCGGTCCAACGACGGCTCGCTTATAGGTCTAATCCGAATACAACGAACGCCTACTAAAATATACAACACGATAGCTCGTATACAATTTACTCAAATCACGATTTCACCACGGCATTAACGCACGAAAAACCTTAACTAAATCAATCACAAGCATCACCAAGGAATGATATGTTACATCACCAAGCAAAGGCCCGATTAGCTCAGAACCGTTACAATACTAGTCCTTACTAATACACTTCCTAACCTATTCCCATTGTGTGAGTGCCTACTCTACCCCCAACTTAGAACTTCTGTTCAACCAAAACTAGGTGTAACGTCACCTTATTTACATTTAAACGTGTGGTGTGTTGTGAGCCTATCATGTATTGATGGTATTCCATCAACACTCCTGCTCTGCTATGGGTGCAAGCTAGTTAGGCTTGACTGGCCTATCCTCATAACTGTGTGCTTGCTCCAGTCCACGAGCCGAAGCTCAGGGATGTGAACTGAAACCCTAACGAGATAATAGTTAGTGTATATATAAATAGATATATAAGACTGAACTGCGAGCTCTGTAAGTTCTGATCCAGGCCCAATTGGACGGTTCCACTTCGACGGTACCTACCCATCACAGAACAAACAGTCACCCACATTCAGGAAGCTTTTCCGATCCCGTTTCCACAGGTAAAATCGGAATGCCGCCCGCTTCAAAGGTTACCGGCCCCTAGCTATTCAGATAAATATGGAGTTGTTGCCACCGTTAGGTATCCCTCCATAACCAGGCACATCGCCATGGGTTTCCTACGGGAGAACTAGCTAAAACACCGCAGTGCTACCCTCAACTACTAACATAACAAAAGATGATAAAACGACAGCAATGACTTTACGAATGCACTGCCAGACTCAACAGCACAAGACAGTAATAATACGCATACATTTACACGTACTATCCCTGCCCAATGTAAGGTGTCTTCATTTTCGTAAAGGCCCTAAGTCCTGCTCCGATCGCGACCCATCCCAATATTCGACGCGAGAACTAGCCTACCCCACGCCCTAGTCGTAACAAATCTTAATCGCGCACCCTTGTACGTATCACGCCCAACCACACACAAAATCAAGATTTACAATTAATTTCAACAATTTCAACATAATAAAGATGATAAAACGACCGTAAGGACTTTACGAATGCACTGCCAGACTCAACAGCACAAGACAGTAATAATACGCATACATTTACACGTACTATCCCTGCCCAATGTAAGGTGTCTTCATTTTCGCAAAGGCCCCAGGTCCTGCTCCGATCGCGACCCATCCCAATATTCGACGCGAGAACTACCCCACACCCCAAGGTTTACAATAAATTTCGACAATTTATAATTTTTACAGAATTATAAAACTCTCGGCGGTACATTGGAAAAACTCTAAACTGTTCGCGTTAAACAAAGATAGCTAGTAATTCGTTTATTACACAACACCGGCAACAATTTCATATAATTCACAAAAGGAATTTAACACTATTTCTTTACAACGATAGAAATATATAACTTACAAAGACAGTCCGCCGAGCCGTACCCCTTTTAGCTATCTGGATCGAATGAATGACGAAAAAAAGTGTTCCGCGCCTCCAGAAAACCCATCTTTTAAAGGCGAGGTCTCCCTTCTCTAAACTAACCTCGCCGTTTCTAGAACTACACATCATCCTTCATCCAATCGTGAGCTATTTCCGGCAAGCCGCCTCAGCGAATTTGCTCCTTTTTTATAAAAACTCCTTAATTCATATGATTGGAATAAGAATAATCCAAGATAATGTCTAACTAATTTTCCAGTTAATTATTCGTATACTAATATTTAGAATTCGCGACTAGTGCAATATCACAGAACATGCAGCCAATAGAGATTCCTGGTTACATCAACCGCAGGATCAGTAGCAGTTGATGTTAAATCTTATTTCAATTTTTTTTTACGGATAATCTTACGTTATTTCGCTACCAATAAGACAAACATGGAATTTAATTTATTTACAATAAAGGAAATGGCTCAATCGCAGCGCCATCTAACAACCCTCTTAAATACCACACCCATTTTTTTGAATTTTGAATTTTAGCTCCATCTACCCATCTAATTGTGAACTACTTCCACTTAACGACTGCAGTCCGTTACACCGGTTTGGATGATGAAGCCTTATCAAAATCTTCGGAGGCTAAGTCCACCTCACTTTCTAGTTGGTGTACCAACTAAGCAACGGGCAGGCCTTTCTCTGGTGGTGAGGAGATCTTTCTTGGAAAAGCGGACAAACCAATCAAAAACAGAAATCGTACCTCAGTCTCCAAGGTGTAAATTTTGGATGCAACTGAAAAATCACTCAGAATGATTAACCGTAAAATACAAACCAAAGTCGAAATGAGGAGTAAAAGACACACCAGGGCTCTAAAGTGCAAGTTTTGGATACAACCGGTTTTGGAGCTCGGATGAAGAGTCCATTAATGGACAGGCACCGTTGTACCTGAGCCTCCAACTTCAATATCCAGCTCTCCTGGCACCATAGACATGAGATACGTGCCTTCCTTCTATAATTATTATAGTTTTGATACTTTTGACTCTTCATGTAATTACTAAATATAAGAAATATCGGAAAATTTAGAACTTTTGACACTGTTGCAAGCGCCATGATCACAATTCCTCCATGATCATGGCGCTTGCAATGGTACATGTTAATACTTCGATATCTCTTATACTAACGTGATTGACCATGATAGTTCAAAAAGGTCTACATCTAATATTCATTAACATGTTTTTATGAATTTCTGCCTATGTGTTTCTTGATATCAGTATGACTTGCAGATTTTTTGTTTTTCACTTTGCAGTAATACATTTATCTTTTTGATTTTTTTCCTATTTCCTACAATCCCAAGTACTTTGCGCGGGAGATGAAAAAGCATCTTAAAAAAGCTTGAATAACCATTTCATCTTATCTATTTGCCTATTTGTGATCTCTGGCACTTAATTACCTTTAAAAGGAACAGAAGCAGAGCTTTTTCATACAAATATACCTATGCCCTTTTTTGGTTCTGTATAATCTTGTTTTTATCAAGATCTGCTGTAAATATGTCCCAGATATTTCTTCTCTTTTTGGAAAATATGATCCTCTAAGTTTTGACATAAACTGGCGCATTTTTACCACTACGTTTCGAGGTCACCTGACAAATTTGACATCACCAGGCATCTAGAAATATTTTTTGATTTGTCTTCACATAGTAGATAACTGTGTTAATAACAAATGGACACACTAACCGTAACATACTAACTGTAGATCTCAAAAATGATGACATGTACTATAGAACTAGAGTGACTATGTTTAAGTCGTTATTATTTTTATATACATTAGTAATAAATATACATTAGTTAATATATTATACATTAGTGCGATGCGATTTGCGATAAGTCTGCAGATTATGACGAATACCTATTCGTATACGAGCTGATGCCCGCTTCTCTACCCGCATGAAATTTGAACCCGTTACCATAACCCACGGAAGCCAAATTACAGCCAGATTTAACTAAACTGGTAGTTTTTTTTTACGTGCGGGAAATCCCCACAGATACACCCCCCCCCCCCCTTCGGACCGAATGGGGAGGTTATGTCGGACTCGAACCGACTAAACCGCATGCCGTCTGTGGGTCGATGGGCTAGGCCGAAGGTGAAGTGGTCTCGTGACATATCCCTCGCACCTCGGCTGACCCAGGGCCATTCCTCTCGGTCTGGCCCTCCTCGGGAGGGGGGACCACGCGATCCCCGACTAAGCGTATTGCCTTCTACCGTGGGTGTCGTACAACATAACGAAGGTATCGGAAAGTTCTTTTTTTATCTGAGAGTGAACGGAAAATTAATAGATATAATTGGTTTTTTAAAGAATATTAGCAACCGAAATTATTAATATTCTCTCTGACCCCTCCAATGAAGCAATAAAAAATTTGCAGGCGGTACACATTAATTTTGATCGGGTTTGAGATTTGAACATGGGTACCGCCTGCTATAAAGCTTGTTTCGATCTTTTCAGCATCAGTCGGATTTTTAACTTTTATTAAGTTATTTTATTTTATACTTTTTAGTTATGAAATATATGTTTTTGTAGTCGTCTTTTAATTTCCTTCATTTTGATACCCTACTCGATAAATTTGGGTGATTTTTTTTTTTACCAAAATTCTCCATTTTTTTACATTTTGATATACCCAGTGCCACTCTCAGAGTGAATACGAATCTAACGGCCCCTCTCAAGCTAAAATCCATTGAGCCTTACATATATACTCTCAAAAAAAACATAACCCTCCTCCTGGCGCAGTCAAGTATAAAGGTATTTTAAGAAGGTGCCAGACATATCCACACTATTCTTTACCCTCACCAATAGATAAAATACAAGTGACAAGTCGGCTAGACAAGTGTTGTGCACATGTCGCAATCGGCAGAACCAAGATATTGTGTTAAATAATTGTAAAATAGGGCCACCCCATTTCTTCCTGTGGGTGTCGTTAAAGGCGGCTAAGGGATAGGGCTATTCTCTATCCGACAGTACAGCCCGGTTGACGGTTATAGGCTCCCTATTACGTGGGATCATATATATGTATATAGATAGTTAGCAATGTGGGCGTTAAGACACTTCTGCTTACCGCTTCAGTGATATGTATGTTTCTGTTGTCGGCCGTTTGAGATATCTGCGTGTGCGCAGCTTTGGTACCACGCCCACCGCTGGGCAACAGCCATCGGCGATTGTTTCGTCAAGGCTCGAGTAATTTTCCATCATTAAAGTGGTACTTAGTTCCTATAACTATAAATTGATATGTGTGTGTACATGAGAATATTGTAGTTTTAGTATTAAATGTTTCGTGCATTGTGTTCCGAACCGAACCATGTACCATCTCTGTGGCGTGATACCCGCTCAGTGCAAAATATTTTTTGTATGCAAGAATATGTATATTTGTATTGGTCTGGGTGTTTCTAAGTATATTATTCTAGGTTTATTCGCATTCTAGATTCTATAACACAAGGTAGTTAAACTATGTTTACCATAGGTCTAGTTAACATTGTGTGAAATGTTGTGTTTTTATTTATTTATTATTACTTACATACTCGAAGTAGACACTGGTATCTGCTCGCGGCGATGGTCCGCTGCGTGGATGCGTGGGCGGCCAGCGCCTCCTTCTGCGAGCAGCCCCTCTAGACAAGTGGCAATTCGCTAGCAGGCGTTTGATGGAATAGAATGACGAATGTATGGGATTTGACGTATTTGACATGCGTTAACGACTGTCATTTACGTCAAATCCCATACATTAGTCATTCTATTCCACCAGACGCCAGCTAGGGAATTGCTACTTGTCTAGAGGGGCTGGTCATGCTCGTAAAGGAGGCAGCGGAGCGAGCGCGGCGCAGCGAGCGAGAAAGACTCGGTGACATCGCTGGCCGCGTTCGAAGCGAACGATGCCCCCCCCCCCCCCCGCCCCCCATACCAGGTGCGAGTCGGGGACTGCGTGGTCCCCCCTCCCGAGGAGGGCCAGACCGAGAGGAATGGCCCTGAGTCAGCCGGGGTGCGAGGGATATGTCACGAGACAACCTCACCTGCGGCCTAGCACATCGACCCACAGACGGCGTGCGGTTTAGTCGGTTCGAGCCCCGCTTCGGCTCCGCACGTAAAAAAAAAACACGGGTATATTAACTCTTGCATATTCTCAGAAGTAAATCAGTACTAATATTATAAATGGGAAAGTGTGTGTGTGTGTTTGTTTGTCCGTCTTTCACGCCTAAACCACTGAATCGATTTTGATGAAAATTGGCATATAGATTAGACGTTGAGTTGTCCAATTTTGATCTCATTCACGCAATATTTATTATTTCAGACTAATCTATATCTGTACCAAATTTCTGATGGTTCTGTTCAACCTTTAGAGCATCATTGAATAAAAAAACACTCAAACATCTTCATAAATTTTCTTATTTATAAATTTCTTATAATCTTAGTAGGAAGTAAGAGAGAAACATTCAAATCAGTCATAAAGTTATAACATAATCATGGATACAACCATTTACACTGACCGGGAATCAAACCCGTTTCCTCCAACTTAGCAGCCGAACACTCTACCGCTACATCTCTGACACATACAGACATATACAGTGAGTATGTATCACGCCTGTAATTCCTCGAAGGAGTAGGTAAAAGTGTATTACCTCCCACATTTCGCCAATTATTATTTTCAATCCTACGTATTAGAAGGTAAAAGGTCCTTTAAGCGGGGCGTGAAAAAGTATCTGATGAGGCCGTCAAGCTGAGTGCCACCATTGTTAACATGGGACGTGTATATAATGGTGGCCCTCTTTCCTGAGACTTTGCCTTCAGCTTACCGTCAGGCGAGTTGAAGTAATATCTAAATAGTCTGACATCATCGGTTTACAAAACCGGCCAAGCTCGAGTGTGTACTTACCCAGGTCTATGATAATATATTCATGCCTCAGCCAAATTGGTTCCGGCAGCGTAGGAGAGGTACTCAAAAGGTCACTCAGTTATGTATGATCAATGTGTATTATTTATGTATTGGCATTTGAAATTTGAATATTGATCAAGTCTTGTACTTAGGTAAAGGACAAGTAGTTCATTTATATGATATTACCTGTTGCTAGTGACTTTGTAAATAAGAATATAAAGATATCCAGTTTTCCAATATCTAATTAATAATATTTTAATAGCTTTTGCCCGTGGCTCCGCCCGCGTAGGTGTTGGTTATCTCTATAATATTTGTTATCGTTATAAATTGTAGCCTTTGTGTTATTCTGATGTATAAGCTATATTATTGTGAACTTTCATTAAAATCCATTCAGTAGTTTTTACGTGAAAGAGTAACTAACATCCATACATACATATAATATTAGTAGGATACTAGCGAACGAACTCACTAATATTCCCACTAACCCCTCCAACTAAGCTAAATTACTTGTACTAGGAGTGGGTTCACGTCGGTAGTGTTATAGCCAGGATTCCAACTGTCCTCTTGATCGTAATTCTGACTCCTTCCTTAACAACTTAGCTATCGAAGTTTTTTTTATTTTTTTATAAGGCTGCAATGTCGTTTACAATCTTCAGTTGCTAAATGGTTAAGAAGTCGGTCCCGAGTTCGAATTCTGGCCATTACACTACCGACGTGCACTCCTATCACAAACTATTTAGTTCAGCTCGAGATGTTAGAAATAATGTACAGTAGACAAAAGAGATACAGTCGCACTTTTTCATGTAAAGTTGTATGTTAAGGTGCAACCGTATCTCCTTTATCGACTGTACATACATACGCTCACGCCTATTTCTCTCCGGGGTAGGCACCCGCCGTTTAACTCTATCCTTACATACTTCACGAGCTTCCTCTACTGTCATTAATTCTTTCATGCAAGCCCGCCGGTTTCGAGAACTACTGTTAAGTACTAAAGGTTTGTATAAAAAAAAAGTTAGTGTCAGCCATTTAGTTTGTCGAGCAAAACTTTCATCGCTCTATCGCTCGTCGAAGAAATCAATAAGATAAGAATCAAAGAATCTATTTCGTTTATTCAGTTTAGGCACATAAAGAGCACATATATGAAGGTCAAAAGTTTTTACACAATACAAAATATAAGATAATCTTATCTTATATTTTACACTTATAACTTTCTTCTTCATCCTAGCGTTATTGCCAGTCACATCCGTAGCTTTCGACTAGGAGTCTGGGGTCCGCTTTTACCAGCTAACTGCGAATTTTACTGAACTTCGACATTTTTCGTGAAGTGACTGCCACCTGAACTCCACAACCCAAAGGCGACATCGAAGCTTTGCAGTTAGATCAATTGTTAGATTTTTGAGGACTCCTACTACCCGTAACGACTGCCATAGAATTTCGTATGGCAACCGGGACCGACGGCTTAACGTGCTCTCCAAATTTCCCATATTCATGTATATTCTAAGCTCCTGCGTATCGGCTAAGTTCACTACCGCTTCACCACGGAGGCTGTCATAAGATAAGATAACTTTATTGACAAATCAAACATTTTTACACACATACACATGTAACCGCAATAGCCATCAAGACTAGCACTTCCCATTCCCGTGCTGGTAAAGTAACTGTGTTGCATGCACGTATCATCGAGCAGAGTTGCTATCGCATATTACTAATATCGTATAGTCATGCTATATTGTGTATATTTGTTAATTACGACCATGACAGTGAGTCCCTAGCATGATCAGTCAGTAGAAGACAGATGAATTTATTGCTGTCTTCACTGGCAATGGAAGACAAAACCTCTATTACCCACCCGTGACCTCACCGAAATCTACATAAGGCATTCGAATAGAAAACCTGCCCTAACCTGCACCCAAAAGTGCTCCAATTTGATTTATAAAAGACTTCGCTCGTCATAGTTACAACAAACAGTGACTTAAGCAAAAACTCGTTCAAAAAATCTTTCCCACCGGATCTCAAAAGCCGTATCGCCGTATTCTCCCCTCGGATTGAAAAAAAAAACTCTCAACACCTGTTGTGAACTTGCGAGTTGCGCCCACGCATCCGTTGCTAAGCGACAACGCCATATTGGAAATGGCTGCCTGCCATCTGTCAAAATTTACATTTGGCATTAATTAACAACAAGTTAACTATTCTGATTATATAATTACCGATACAATGACTAATATAAGTAAATTATTAGGTTGAATAGATATTAAAATGTATGAAACTTGAAGATATTTTGCATGTAATGCATTACGTCGCTCATCATCCATCGTATACACGGCCTAGGAACTAAATATATTTATGCATACAGCGTTATTTATGCAGACGCAGCCTCCATCACTCGCCAATAGCTGCAGAGATAAGTACCTACGACGCGGACAACTCGTAGTTGTTAGAGCAGTCGGGGCTGGTGCGCAATGGCGAGTACACGTGTGACTTAACTTGCCCGAACACTAAATCACTATTAACTTCAAAGATTCGCTCCGTTATGACTTGTCAAAGCTTCGTTCCTACCAAAGTCACGGCACGCGAACGTGTGTTTGACTAGGTTCGGCTGTACTCTCATCGCCGCTGCCATTTTGGCGTGCTTAATTTTATAACTTTCTTTTATCATTAAGACTATAAAGACTTAATACCGAAATTATTATATTATAAATCGCCTGTTACACGTTTTAAGCATTCTTAAAAAACAAGAACAAGTACGGACTATATTGTATGTTCGTAACAAAGGGAGATACAGACGTGATTTCATAAATTATTAAAACGGCGGAATTCTTCAGGACCAAAGGAGTGCAACTTCTGTACGTAGTACTATTTCTTGTTCTGTGGTAGAGGTGCATACATATTTCTTTTGTCTAGTGTACATACATACTTACTAACCGCCTGTATTATTATTAACTGTATATCACCCAATAATGTAATATTTATGATTTGGTGTATTTGCGATAACCTTTACGCCACTTGGTATACATAAAAATAAATTAAGACCATACGGTGACCCATCTATGTATAAATACCTACCCAAGTTACCCATGGAAACAGGTGTTACGCGAATTATGTCAGTCGGTCAATGAGAAGCCAAGGAAATTTCGCATTGTCGCCAACTGGTATAAGATTAGATTTCAGGTGGACTGGATTTTTTTAAACCGTGGTGGGGATCAGATGCACCCATTTGTCTTGGTATTTGTGCGTTTGGCTGTAGTATTAAGGACTATAGATACAGTTTCCGCTCAGTGTAAATTTATTTATGTATTTAACTTCATGCACACAGCATTGGCGGATATTTATCTGATTATCTTCATCTGCCTCTCTTTTGTCATATTCTTAAAATTGTCTTTCTGTCATAATTCTTACAAGTGTCTTACATGTGACGTGTGTTCTGATCGTCTAGTGATGATCCTCTATGATGAGACTATGCCTTCAGCTTACCATTAAGCAAGGTGAAGTGATATCGACATGTCTTATATCAAAAAAAGACGGGTTGCACTCCGGGAGTGCCGGCAGAAGTGAAAACTTTTTCTTTCTTTGTTTCCTCGTTATAATACAGAGAAAAAGATAAAAAGAACATACCATACCTATAATATAGCGCCAATCATAGAACCTATTACTAATTTTCTACTAATTTTCTGTCAGAAGAAATTAATAAATTACAAACAGAAAAAATAATCACAAAAAGTAATAAATTTCAAAAAGAAAAATAATCACAGAAAGTGTCAGAAGCCCAGGTTCGATCCAGGTACTATCTGAAACCATAAGTACTTACAGTCGAAGCGCTCACGTTAAGCTACGGTGCTTCTTATCATATTTCGCAAAATATACAGTCTATAGCTAATGTTGTATGACGTCAGTCGCCGGTTATGGTTCAAATGTCAAGCGATCCTGACGCGAGTTTAACACTTTTTACCCATCCAACGCCGCTAAAGAAGTTTTCACTTCAAAAAAAAACTTGTCGATGCGCCTTCAATATTACTTATTGTAATATTAGCGATTAGTTACATAGTGATTGAAAAGGAAAAGGGCATTAAAAATTATTTTACTAGAATACAAATTATTAAAAACTTTCTGTCCTGTAAGAACCAAGCACCAAGTTACCAAGCCAAGCACCACAAGTCCGTAAAATACTTAGCATTTTAATCATCGTCACTAACCTAACCCAACGATTGGTACAAAAAATTAGAACAAAAAAGTACTATAAAATTCAAAAGCGTGCCAAGAAAAAGTACAGTTCAACATTTGCAAAAACATTTATTCATTGTGTAGCATTTTTTCCAATATCTTTTTGCTCCTGTTTAAAAAAAAAGAGGATTCTCGTATACCCCGTGAAACCCGTTAGGAGTTTTTGTTATTCCTCTTTTTATAGTGCATTCGAGTCTGATTGCATAACGTTGGGTCAGACTTTTTTACGCATATGTAGTATACGGTATTCTAATTGACCGCCATTGACTTCAGTATTGGGTGTACGACTGTATGCTGCAGGTTCGATTCCTTTTTAGTGTTTGTTATCATTATATTGTAATATACCATGGAAGCACATTTTTGTTAAGAGTTGAAACGTAAGAATTGTTTTCTAGTTAGATTAATTGCAATTTAGTTACTTTAATTTAATCACCTTAGTTAGATGAGATGAAAGATTAATTAATTAGCTGACTATACCGGCTAGGGTAAGAGCAAAGATGTATAAATAAAAGTTAGATTACAATATATAATAACTATAATCTTCTTCTTCCGCTCCTAGTAATGTCGGATCGCCATATCCGACATTACTCTCCGGGGCACTGGTTTTACATCATCACTGTACGGTCGCCATTACGATCGTATCGAAATGTTGGTAGACCGCACACGGCCAGAGACAAACCAATCGTACTGATAGAACGGCAGATTTCAAATGTAGCTAGAATATAATTTTAAATTGATAGTAATCGACTAAATGTGTAATTAATATTTCAACCTTCAATAAGACGGTTTGCATCGTTACAGAGTTTAAATAAAAGATTAATCATAATCATAATAGCTCGCGTTCTTTACAATTTTGAGTTCGTGCTTTGCCCCTTCTCCCTCTTCTGTTTTAGTTTCTTTTTCGTGGGTACTGAACGGAAACACTCAAAACTCCTGACTGTCAAAGTTTGAGCCTCGTGACTTAAGCCATAGTTCATAAATCAGCAGGTGTATTGGCTTGCAGGTGATGGTGCATTAGGCCTTAAGTCTTGGTTGAACTCCGCATGGTAACCATGCTAATAATGATCCTTTTGCCCTTATAAGCTTATAGTTTATATGACGACATCCACTGGATATTCACTAGATAGAATAGTCTTTGAAAGTCTTTGAACGCATGTAACATCTGTGGTATTGCAAGCGTTCAGAGACTTACGTATTGCCACCTACTAAAAATAAAGTAAATCGAACAGTGAGAGGTGCAACTTTCCATGCGAGAACATGGGTGAAAACCCATGTGAAATGTTGAATACCCCACATTTTAGCAATTAAGTCCCTTCGATTTGTCATAAATACTTGACTTGTCATACCTTAAGTACTTCTCAACACACCTTTTGCAATTTTAGTCATTAAATCCTTTAAATTTAAAGTTACATCCCTGAAAACAGTGTCGTAAGCTTTCTATAGAACACCATTATATTTTCTGTAGATGCATCTGAATACCCTCTTTAGATAAATAAATGACTAAAACATTTTTAAACGAACATTCTCCTAGATTCTTAATTTACAACATGTGCGCGTCATCTAAACTTTAAAAATTTCGCTTTAGCCGAAAACAAGTCGCCACATTGCGTTAGAGTGATAAATCTGTCCCTTTATTAGTTTATGTGTGTGTAATGCTTTACTTGTGTGTGTGTTTCATGTCGGTGTTAATGCGTGCACGCAGCGTTCTTGCATTGTTGCCTGTTCTACCCCTGTTGGATTGAAGTGTTTTGATCATTTTTGCGCTAAGTCTATTTAACTTTTATTTGCTTAGTCTAATTTGTTCAGAACCTAAGAAAGATCTTAGTAGTGCAAAACTTCTTTAATGATTAATTGTTCACTTTTGATTTTAAACATGGTCAAAAGCGGCCCTTGAACTACGAGGGGAATGCCTTGAATGCGATCGGAATTAACGCCAAGAGGGCAATGATTGTAGCTTGTGAGAATGACTTTGTATGTCCGACTATCATCAAAAATAGTATCACTTACATACATAAATACAATCACGCCTTCAGGCAGAGTTAGACAGAGGTGTATTAACACCCACATTTCGCCAATCTGTATTCGGTCCCACGCAATAGGAGGTGAGCCTATTGCCGTATTCCGGGCACTATTGTTGACTCGAGCCATGCATCTGAGGCTGAGTCTGGGCTGTACATATCTGTCTGATGTTAAAGTTAATCAGACCTATCCCTTGGGCGCCTTGTACGATACCACATGGGAAGACAAGGGGTGGCCCAAATTCTATTCTGCCAGGAACCACGCGGCAATCACTTAGTAGAAAGATAAACCATGCCAACACGATTAGTCGTTTTCCAAAAACCTGCCGTTATTGAGCCTGTTACATTTCATTAATAATCGAAAATTGTTGAGGACCGAGGATACTATCTGCGGGACTCCAAATTTTAACATCACAATTGGTAATTCTAAGAACATGTGTACTGATAAAAGTATCAAAACCATTTAATCGCACTACAGGGTGAGAATTGTAGGCGGATAGCTAGAGAGGGTGGCTCGCATAATGCAACCTTTTTTTTCTACCATCCGAATCTTTTTTCTACCTGCAAACCCAAAGTTTCTACCTGACATGCGCCGACGCAGAATTCGAAGCGATGCTGAGTGTAAATGAAAAAATTCGTATTACGTTCGTGAAAGGGGGCTTTTTGCTATATTTTTTACTGAATTTCACTTGCTTGAAGAGTAAGGTGATAGTTCTTATAATGTTTATATTTTTTCGAAATGTTTTGGGTGAGAAATCAACTTTTTCTGATAATACGATTAACATACAACAGAAAAACGTGGAACAAAAACACATTAATTGCTTGTTTGACGTCTTTTTAGTGTAATAAGCGTAAAGATTTACATAATAATTAGAAAAATATACTTCCATTCACTTATTCTACCTACTATTTACCTACTACGGTACAATTTTGTTTTTTAAATCTTACCGTAGAATGAATTTAGTTTACAGCCCATGACAAAGTGCCCACTTGACGGTAAAATGCTCACGTCTTTTCACATGGGACCGAAAATAATAGTTAATAATGTGGCTGTATACATTTCTCCTTACCCCTATGGATGCTTACAGGCGTGAATTATATGTATAGTATGTGTATACGTCGGGCATTCTACGGAACGACGAGTAGGAGCCAGCGAGCCCTAGTACAACTTAGGTGGCAAGCACACGGCCGACCTGGAAAGTGGTTACCCTGGTCTATGCACGTGTGCAATACCAGGGGCGTCACACTCGCGCTGCCGGCCCTGAAAAAAACATTCTAATGTCGTTCTTGAAGAACCCCCTATTGTAGTTGCTTGGGAAAACCACAGCAGGGAGTTCATTCCACAGATTGAGCTTGCGTCGGATGAAGTTCCTTTCATATCGCACGGTTCGCACCATTTCTGGTCGCAATGTGTGAGGATGAATTCCCTGTCTATGGTGAGCGTTACAATACTATATCCTTAGATGAACTTTATTTTCCCCCTTAGTAGCATAGCCGGTTCCTGGCAGAGTAGAATTTGGGCCAGCCCATCATCACAAGGCGACTGAATAGGGCGGTTTAACATCAGACAGATATGTACAGCCCAGACTCAGCCTCAGATGCATGGCTCGAGACAACAATAGTGCCCGGAATACGGCAATAGGCTCACCTCCTATTACGTTATACCGAATATACCTACTGATTAGTGAAATGTAGGTGTTAATTCACCTCTGCCTATCCCTCGGGTGATAAACACGGGATAACATGTATATGTCGCCGCCAACTAGTTTAATCAGTAGTTCAATTAACTGCCTAGGCTGTTTACTAAACGCCATTCAATTAACAGTCTGAATGATGTTCAGCCGTAACGTTTATTACAAAATTTAGTAACCTGGCTGGCTAATGCTTAGGCCATTCGTAAGATGGGGCACTACCCGGAAATAAGACAGAAAAATACATACATATAAATATATACACACACCTGTAAATCCCCGAGGAGGTATGCAGAGGCATTCACAGAAAATTAGTGATAGGTTTAAAGTTACCCAATCCGATTTAGAGAGGTTAGGTTAGAAGGTCTAATGCGGGGTCTAATCCCGCATTGGCCTTCGTGGTTATTTTTTTTATAACCATGCAGAAATAAGTCATTATTCTAGCTGTTTGATTAACTGCCTAGGCAAGTAATTAAACGTCATCGATCCAAGCTACTTGCCAAGCCGTTTAATCAAATGGCTGAACACCATCCAGACCGCTAATTGAACGGCGCCGTTCAGTAAAGAGCCTAGGCGGTTATTTAAACCGCTGATTAAGCTACTTGGCGGCGACATAAACATACATTATGTAGTAGCATAAATACTTACTAAGATATACTTATAAAATAAAAATCAGTAGCTTAAAACACCATCCATCGATTGAACGTATAATTCGACAACTGGTTTTTTATACACATAAAGCGCAGGTTATATCATTGTATAACAAGTTGAATTTGTTGTATAATACTCGTTTCCATTGTCAAGTACTCGACGGCACACATTCGTGTACTATGACACGGTTCACGAATTGTGGAGCGCGGACGCGAGGCCTTCAGAATAATAAATGAGATGTACGATCTTATGCATTATAACTAGATTTTAAAGTAACAAAATTAGAGCAAATATCTTGATGATAGTAATTATTAGTATTAGATTAAAAGTTTATTACTATTATTTGAAAACTTTTAAAATGGCTTCTCAACCCTAGTTACAAGGTGGAAGTAAAGTAAAAAAAAAGACGGTTTGCACTCTGGGAGTGCCGGCAGAAGTGAAAACATTTTCTTTGTTTCTTTCTTCGTTATATACCCATAATATAGCGCTAATCATAGAACCTATCACTTATTTTCTGCTAATTTTCTGTCAGAAGAAATTAATAAATTATAAAAGAAAAAATAATCACAAAAAATAATAAATTACAAAAAGAAAAAATTATCATAAAAAGTAATAAATTACAAAAAGAAAAAATTATCACCAAAAGTAATAAATTATAATAAGAAAAAACAATCACAAAAAATCCCTGAAGGCCAGGTGGTTTGAACCCGATACTATCTGAAACTATAAGGACTTACAGTCGACGTGCTTACCGTTTAAGCTACGACGATATCTATTGTAACTTGCAAAATAGATAGTCTGTACCTAATCTTGTATGACGTCAGTCATCGGTTACGGTTCAAAGGTCAACTAATCCTGACGCTTCCTTAACATTTTACACCCATTCACACCGCTAAAGAAGTTTTCACTTCAAAAATATCAACATGCTTGACGGAATTTTGTCAACGATCATCCGCATCGCTACATAATCATGATATTGTATGAAAATAAATATATTTAAAAAATATCTATTGGACCGCATGCTTAAATAAATAAAGATTTTTTTTTAACAGCGCGACCTCGTAGTTCCAGTGCTACTTCGTGGACTGATTTATACAAAGTTGGCGAAATGTGGATGTTAAAACACCCCGTCAGGAATTTACAAGAGTGAATATAATATATATACCAGTCTAACTGCAGAATATCGAAGTTAAGACAAGTCCGCAATTTGACTGGTAAAAGCGGACCCCAGACTCTAAATTGAAAGCTTCTGGTGCGACTGGGATTAAAGCTAGTATGAAGAAGAAGAACATTATGTATGTAAGTACGAAATGGCGCACATTGGCAGAGGCCTATGTCCAGCAGTGGACTGCAGTGGGCTAATGGAATGATAGATTGATTGAAGTGCGGCGATACTTATTCATATATACGGACATTCCACTCTGTTCTATGTCTAATAAATTCCCCAATTCGCGTACCTCGTTACACCAATCAACACACACACATACATCAACAAATTAGTTTTCGTGGTTCATACAAAAGTCACGGTCACCGCTCAATAGTTAGTACATACAACTAGGTGTTTATATCTATGCTATTTGCTTGATGCGCGGGAGTTACTAAGCAACTTTTTTAATAGGCACTTAGTAAAATTGAGCTAAGATTTAGTACCTTAAATGCCTTCTACCCCGTCCTCGAGGCTCTTCTTACCTTAAAATAGTATGATTTAACTAAGGAGGTAGGACACGACGGTATTCCCGTCCAATTGAGCAGTCCGACTGGTGAAGTACCTCCACCCTAGAGAATACCGCGGCCATAATAACCTTATGTTGAGTTCCTGGCGGTGAATATGGTAGCCAGAGCTCACTGGAGAGTTTTTGTGTTGTCAGTGGGAAGACCAAATGCTATTCGTGCTTTGTCTTCTACACTGACGGCACAGAAACTTTCTGTGTTTATAGGGTCGGCAGCACGAGTGTGACTCCCCTGGTGTCACTGCGACCCGAGCGTGGACTCGGGGCTGCACACGCTAACCGAGTGTCCGGCGTTCGAAACGCCGAGGCGGGAGCTTGTGACGGCCCTGGGAGTGAGAGTGCTCACGCTCTCCACCCTGCTCGTGGCGATGGTCCGCTGCGCGGATGCGTGAGCGGCCAGCGCCTCCTTCTGCGAGCAGGTCATGCTCGTGAAGGAGACAGCAGAGCGGGCGCAGCGCAGCAAGCGAGAGAGACTCGCGGACATCGCTGCCTGCGTTCGAAGGCGGCTCAGGCGTCGAAGGGCGCAGACCGTCCTCCGCCCCCCATGAGCGCGGGCCTGAGGGTGACGGGTGGAGCCGCTCGTCACCCTAGCAGAAGCAGGCCACGGCGGCGGCGCACGCATCGTAGGACAATGCACCCTCCCCCCCCATACCGGGGGCGAGTCGGGGATCGCGTGGTCCCCCCTCCCCAGGAGGGCCAGACCGAGAGGATGGCCCTGGGTCAGCCGGGGTGCGAGGGATATGTCGCGAGACAACCTCACCTTCGGCCTAACACATCGACCCACAGACGGCGTGCGGTTTAGTCGGTTCGAGTCTGACATAATCTCCCCCTCCAGCTCCGGAGGGGGGGTATCCGTGGGGATTTCCCGCACGTTCCCCTGGTGTTGCACACGCCCATAAGCCACGGTAAACACAGGACAGTAAGTCAGACAAGGTAATCCTACAAGGGTTTCGTTTATTCCTTTTCAGGGTTCTGTACCCTGGAAATTAGCAATGAGCGAGTATTGAACCCACGACCTTTGAATTACCAATCAAACCTTTAACCGCTACGCCACATAGATGACTAGTTAATATAATATTTAAAGTAAAATGACACTTAAGATAAGCAACAATGCTTTGAAACTTCATATCCTTGACTTGAATGACCTGAGAATCGAATTCACGGTCGTTAGCTTACGGTCCATTAGACCGACAAGGACTGTTAATAATTATATTTCACTGTTTGTATGTCTCAGTGTCTTTTGATGACTAAAATATAATGGCTAGTTTATATTTAATATTAAACTTATTTTTGACTTGCTGCTGCCCGCGGCTCCAGCAGCGTGGATGACGGTTATCGCGACCAGGCATAGCCTATGTCCTTTCTTAATATCTATTTTATCATTATACCAAATTTCATTAAAATCGGTTCAGTGGTTTAGGCGTAAAAGCGCAACATACAGACAAACAGAGTTACTTTCGCATTTATGCTAAAAAAGTATGAATGGGTTATATAATTTATAACAGGCAATAAGATTTTTCCATATCAAATTAATAAAAATATATATTTACTAAAACAAACTAAACTTGGCTGTGTGGTTCCCGGCATAGAATAGGACCACTCCATCTCTTCTCGTGGATGTCGTAAGAGGCGACTAAGGGAACTCTTTAGTGATGCATCCTTATATATAATACCGCGCTCGCCAACCCGTTTTCCAAGCGAGGCGAGTATGGCAAGAAACCTCCCAACTAACGGACAAAAAAAGACCATGCCCCTAGTCCCCGGCAGCCCCGCTATTCCTGGCTCCGGTAGCGGTCATGGTAACGGCGGGGCAGGGGGTGCGAAGAATCCCCGGCAGTGTAGCAAAAAATTCTGGAATGGCGACCGCGTACGGGCAAACGTTGTACAGGACGCCCAACGGCCAGGTGGAAGGACGACCTCATCAAGATCGCCGGGAAGCGCTGGATGCGGGCTGCTTTAGATCGGTCGTTCTGGAAGACTATAGGAGAGACCTATGTTCAGTAATGGACTATGTATGGCTGATATGATGATGATGATGACTTACAATGTTTACAAGAAGAAGAGAAGTAATAAAAGTAGGGGTTAAAAAATTAGGCGTCGAAGATTTCCTCCCTATCGACTTCGACTCGTAACGTGCCCATAAGGTTTTGCCCCGTTGGATAGCAAGGTATTATACAGGGTGTATTTTTGAAACGGGGCAGTAAGGGCAAGTACCTTAACCGTTGCAGTTACAGCAAAACGTTCTTAGAAGACCTTCCCTAACTTTTTGACATATTTTGAACTGCATTCACAGATTTTGTAAAAAACTTACAGTTGGCAAAAAAAAATGCAAAAAGTCCAAAAATTTTTTTTTATGCCAATCGATTCTATTTCATGTGGGGATCAAAAAACCATTTTAGCTTTCAGTACTAGGAAAGACAGAAATCGCCAAAAACGTTTCCCATACATTTCGGCAACAGAAACAAATTTCTACGATGGTCTAACTTTTCGTTATGGCCAGGAAGTGGGTAGAATTGACTGTAAAGTAAATAAAAAGAATTTTTACCCTCAAATTTCGAATTTGATTCGAAAATCTGTGTGTTATTCTTAATTTCAGCTGAGAAACTTCGTATGAGTTATTAATTAAGGATTTTCGCTAAAATGTCTTCTAATCGTGAAAAAATTGACTTATTAGAAGCGTATTTTGTCAATAATCGAAATGCGGGAGCTGCATTAGTGTGGTACCGCATTAAGTATCCGTTGCGGCATGTGCCAATAAGAAAGGTTATTACAAATCTTTTGAAAAACCTGGAATTGCAGGGTTCTTTCAAAAGAAAGCGGCAGCCTCGTGTGGACATGGACACGGAGATTGCAGTTCTAACTTATGTCGAAGCATATCCAGAGGTATCGTCCAGGCAAGTCGCCCTTGAAGTAGGTGTATTCCACTCCCTTGTGATAAAGATATGGAAGAAATACGGCTACAAGTGCTATCGATATGGGCGCATAGTTCAAGTGTTACATCCGGGTGATGATGTTCGAAGGCTTACTTTTTGCAGATGGCTAAGAGGAAAAATAAGCAGAGATCATGAATTTTTAAATTACATACTGTGGTCAGACGAAACGAATTTTTCCAATAACGGTATGTACAACAGAAAAAATCACCACTATTGGTCCAAAGAAAATCCACTAAGAGTTACGGCAAGTCATAATCAGGTTCGCTTCTTATTCAACTGTTGGTGTGGTATAATGTCCAATCGAGTCATAATGGTGGAATTTTATGAAGGGAAACTGAATTCTGCCATGTATAATGAAGTCATTTTACACCATCTTGAAAACGAGATGGACGAATGGCCCCTGTCGGAATTGCGAAAAGTTCATTTTCAACAAGATGGTGCTCCGCCACATAACAGTCACCTTTCACGTTCCAATTTGAGCCGCCTATTCGGTACACAGTGGATAGGTACACATGGTCCAACACAGTGGCCACCTCGTAGCCCCGATCTAACACCACTTGTTTTTTTTTATGGGGCTTCGTGAAAAACGAGGTGTATAAGACGACGTACGCCAGTGTTCAAGAGCTCAAGGATGCATTAATGACCATTTTACGTAATATTCATCCCAGAACATTATTAGCCGCCATTCGTTCAGTGCAAAAAAGGATAGACTTATGTATTCGTGAAAATGGAAATCATTTTGAGCAATTTATTTCATAAACCAATTTCTTAAATGTTTAAATGATTTTTTTTATTTAAAAAAGTTCAAAATTTTACCTGACCTATGAGTTTCGAGTTGATTTATCATATTTCCGTACGAAATGTATGGGAAAGGTCTTTGGCGATTTCTGTCTTTTCTAGTACTGAAAGCTAAAATGGTCCCATAGAGTTTTTTGATCCCCACATGAAATAGAATCGATTGGCATAAAAAAAAATTGAACTTTTTGCATTTTTTTTGCTAACTGTAAGTTTTTTACAAAATCTGTGAATGCAGTTCAAAATGTCCCAAAAAGTTAGGGAAGGTCTTTTAAGAACGTTTTGCTGTAACTGCAACGGTTAAGGTACTTGCCCTTACTGCCCCGTTTCAAAAATACACCCTGTATAACTGCTTAACTGTGAAGAAATTTCAACGGTCCAAAAATTTAGTACATTTGTATAAATTGTGCGACACAACCCTTTTTATATTTCACACAAACTGAATTTATTAGTGAGCGAATCGCTACCTCTACAAAAATACTGTAGTAGACACTATTGAACTAAAATATTATAATACTCCAGTTTGATTCATAGTTGTACAAACAAAAGTAAACTTTATTCTTCTAATTAAAAGAAAAAATCGTGTTCGCTGGTATCCCCCGCGAAAAAATGACCAAATGGGTCGAAAGTAAAGTACAATGTAACGAATGTTACATTCTGGCAACGAAGCGTTTACTCTTTTGTTACTTAAATCGATTATTCTCAAAACCGATTTAAGACACTTCAACCCTAGCCTACAACTGTCATAATGCACCTATTAAATTATTTCAACTATAACCCTGTTATGATGTTAGTGTTTAGATTTATATGTTTATCCACATTCTAGAACCCAAATCACTGTATAATACGTACATGCATATACTCACGCCTGTAAATCACCGAAAGGATAAGCAGAGGTGTATTAACACCCACATTTCACCAGCTACGATCTTTGGTCCCACGTTATAGGGCGCGAGTCCATTGCCGTATTGCGGGCACTTAGTCATGCTGGCTGTATGCTTACGGTCGGATGTAGAAGAGCTATTTTCTTTTTACGTGCGGGCAATCCCCACTGTAACTCCCTCTATGAAGCCGGAGGGGGAGGTTATGTCGGACTCGAACCGACTAAACCGCACGCCGTTTGTGGGTCGTAGTGCTAGACCGAAGGTGAGGTTGTCGTGCGACATATCTCTCACACCCCGGCTGACCCAGGGTCATCCCTCTCGGTCTGGCCCTCCTCGGGAAGGGGACCACGCGGTTCCTGACTCGCCCCCGGTATAGGGAGCAAAGTACAGCCTTATTCCTTAATCACCTTCTAGGACACCCACAGGAGCAGAGATGGAGTGGCTATATTATCCTCCACCGGAAACCAACACATCTCAGAAAATAGCCTCTGCATATTATTTGTATATTATATTATCTCTAATGAGGCATTATTATTTATATTGTATAGTGTTTATGTCCCTAAGTATCACTCCTTTACAAATTACAAGTAAGCTTGCTAAACCTGGTTGACCTTGAAGTGTCCATGCTTATTGAAATGCCGTCGTTTTTACGATATAAAGCCGGGTTCAGACGATGTAACACGTAATGTAATCTATCGTGTAATGAAACATGAATCCTGTGTGTAGACGGCACCATGAGCGTTACACATGTATAGCTTGACTCATATCACATTTAATTGAAGTTTGTAAGAACAAAGATTATTTCGTGAACTAGGACATGTTATGCAAGCCTTGCAGACGACTAAACGTATAATAAATCCGTGTATGCTTTGATTATGGACTAGCGCTGACATATGACTAGCCTATGTCAAACAATACATACGCTCGCTCAAGCGTACTGTTAAATTGTGTCTATACCTGACCAACAAATCGGAAAACAATCGCGGTCATTTTTCTTGTGTGCGTAAGGAAAGTGGTGGGGTGTGTTATTCAGGCACTGACCTGTAATAGTACTCGCTGGACTGGTCATCGGTACCCATATATTATGTCCAATTGAAAATCGTCATATTGGTGCTGAAAGTTGCGGCACGCAATAGTCAGTGTACTTGTAATGATGGACAACAATTGTCTTGGTATCAATAATGTAATATAAACGATGGGTCTTTTGTATCAAATGAACAATATGGCCATTTTAGATATTGTTATGGTAAACGCATAAATAAAAGCATTGAACGATGTTCATTTGCAAACTTATTAGTTCTCAGTACACTCACGGTGGTGCTTCGAATCGACACAAAAGTAAGCTGTCATTTTCTATGGAATAGGCATTCCAGCCAGTTATAGAGGTCAGTGCATTTGGGCGTCGTTCGCCGTAATCCTTCGGCTGTCGGTCTTTAGCGCAAGCACAAAGGAGCACAGACACGAACAAGATTCGAGTTGAATCCGTGAGCCGACAACTCTGCTCAAGTAATATTACACGAGGTATTACGTTACGCGTTACACTCGTCAGAACCCAGCTTTACATGCGCAAGCTCAAATTAATTTTCATGTTCATTACATTTTAAGTATGTAATCAAATTTATTTGGCTTACATAAATGGGATAATGAAGACTAAACCACCTGATTCTTACAAATTAATGTGATTCACATGGGTTGTTAGAATTATAACTGTAGTAATAGTTTACAATAATGATATCGACGTTTGAAATCCGAAATGTAATAACGACTTCGATAGTTAAATTGCTGTAATGTTATTGGTATTATTTTGAATTTAGAAGCTTTTATTGTGAAATGAAGATGTCACTTAAGACATTTTGAACTTTGGCGTTGATTTTATAGAAGATCTATTGCGAAAGTATTTTTCATACATACATATTTATATTCACGGCTGTTAATCCCTGAAGGGGTAGGTAGAGGTGAATTAACACCAAAATTTCTCTAACTATGATTTATAGGCCCACGTGTGAGTGCGCGAGCCTATAGCCGCAAATTGGGATCTTTGTCATGAGCTCAATGCTGCTTGTTTATGTCTTTGAAGTCTTATGTCGATATGAAAATATTATAAACTTTACATGTGTCATTGAAAAGTGCCAGAGAACCCCCCAAACTGGTGAATTTTCTGCTCTCTGCTTGTTTGATGCCTATTTGCGTGTGGACCCCCTTTGGACTTCACTTCATCAATCGGAGCTATCGTTAAGGTAGATAGGTATGTTGTACTAGAACCGACTAAAACCGCATGGTGTTACATCACATCTGATGAATCTGGTGTACCCTGGAAATGATATCCCTGAGACTCCGACCTCGGCCAGATACATTGGCGCCCTGATCTAAATCGCTCCCTTTCGTCTATTGACGACACGTGTGGACACATGACTGCCTACCTTCTATTTCAGCTAGGGTGATGAATAGTCCCAACCGTAAGTGTCTGCTTGTTTGCTACCTTAGTATTTATACCATAATTTATTGTATTTCAAAAGACATCAAACGATTTTATACTTAAATTCATCTATTGAATGCACGCCACCTGAATTTGACAAAGAACCATTTCTTTTGTGTAAAAAATAAGTAGATATTTTTTACGAAAAAAAAAACGGTCCCACGATATGTAATGCAGTTTTTTTTTTATTGACATGCCATGTCTTTTTGCGATTTTATCGTTTTTGATTAAGCATTGTTCTGGAAAAAAATAGGTTTGGCACACTTTGGCTGTATTTTTTTTTTCATGTCTGATGGCAGAAGTGTAAATATGAAAAGATTCTAAGGTCTTATAATATGGCTTGGTGGTTTTATGGTATATAATTTTGTGGTATATAAAATGAGATTCAAGACTGAGTATCGTGCACAAAATCCCCACGTAGCCGGAGGGGGAGGTTATGTCGGACTCGAACCAACTAAAACGCACACCTTCTGTTTGTTATTTTCTTTTTATTCTACATCAAAATCAAAAATGCCCAGAAATTTTGTACATGAAACGTAACAATGAACAGCATTATCGCAAAGAATAATCTCTTTCAGGCAATCTGTGAATAGAGTAGAAGGTTCAACATGTTTCGTATGTTTTGGGCTCCTTTTCTCCTTCTTCCCAAGTTCTTAAGATAATATTGTATTTGCCTCTCTCCAAGTTGTAAAAATGACACCTATATAGTAACTGCTTATCATCAAAGGGACCTTGGTCTTTATTTTTATTATTCAAGAGTAAAGAAAAGAATTAGTCGTTACTAAATTTTGCAGTATAGCCTCACAAGAATACAAATTCTCAAAATTAATGAGTTCTACAGATGCCACACAGCAATGTCCACTTAAAGTCACCAAAAGCAGTGAATGTGCATAAATTTTTATCTTTATACATCTGTTGTCCATCCATCCCTTTGTAAAGTTTCGAAATCCTTAAAACTATACTTCACGGCGGAGCACACAAATACCAATAAATTCCAAACTAAGGGAAACGCACGTTTTCTAAGCCGTAGCAAAATTCCACCAAACTAATGATTAAAAATATACAAATTGCACGCCAAACACAACCTTAATAACAAGTAATAGAAATGAGAATAGCATATCTAATTATGATGCAGTAAGTCATTAAGTCTTAGGGGATGCTATTCAAGATGTTGCAGATGATATCCCGAATACCAATGACTTATATCCAGAGTTTATCAATCCAAAAAGTACTCTCTAACGTTTTAATAAGGTTGAAGTTACAATACTTGATTTAGTGGATGTATGTTGAGAATAATGGGGATGTTGGTAGCAGGTAAAGAAATTTGAACATTCTGAGGGATGATAGAAAAAATAAGGGTCGTATTTAAGATACAAAAGATGGTGTTGGCGTCAAGCGGCGCAATGGATGGTCTGCGGATGCTGTTTTAGATTCGTGCCAAGATTTCGAATATTATGTAGAATACAGTTAATTGAATATAACCGTTTGTTGAGATCCAAGATAAGAACACTAAACTACCAAATTTAGATCCTTTCCGAACTATAAGATCTATAAAATATGTTCGAACGAATTTTTAAACTGTCAATGTCCTAAAAATGCGTGCCACTCATCTTATTATAAAAAACTTTGTCAAGTTGTTATTTGCACTTGCGCTAAGATTAACAGTAATAGGCATACAATCACTTGACCATCATACAAAACTAAAAGGTTGGTATAATTTTAGCTTTAGTTACTTCTAAGAAGTTCACAACAATAATACATTTACTTTGGTCGAAGGGATTAGTTGAGTTTGGATTATCAAATTTTCAAGCTTAATACTGGGATTTAAGGTAGAACTGATTTAGGATGTAAGTTAAGGACTCAATGCTTTTTCACTAATTTTGTAACAAACAATAATTTTAAAATGGTTCTGAGTATGTATATCCGCGTTCTAGATCCCACAACACAACCTTGTTAAGCTATGATTACATTGTGTCTAGCTCTAGATATAGCTGTATAGAACGACGTTGAATATTTATTTATTTATAAGACTGATTAGTTATATCACTTAAACATCAAAAATCTTCCATTAAAATTAGCTACATTATCTTTAATTCCAACATTAACTTCATTAGTATGTATCACGCTGTTCTTAATATTTCCTCTATTAAAGTCTGTTTATATTGCAAAAGCTTCATACGAAAGGATTTCAACTACCAAACCTATTCAATCAATCTCTATATGTATGTGTTAGGAAGCCAATAAAAAATCTTTTATATCAGTATTCTTCAACGACATCTGCATAAAATAAACTACTTTGAATAAACATTAGAAAAACTGTCTATAAGAGCACATTGCCACAATAAAACCTCAATCTTGTACAAAAACTATGACAATCTCATTATGAACTTTATTCTCAAGACAATAAACACGAGGTTACGATCTTATTTTTTGTGGTGATTTTGAAAAAAGTCAAGGCGCCCATCTTCCGACAGGAAGAGGAACTTATTTGATTATATTAAACATTAGAATCGAAACAAAAAACCTAAACCAGGTGCATATAGAAAATATTGTTTTTTACTAACCTAAGTCTATTGTTTGTTTTTAATATCGGTTGCCACCCTTTCGCTTAGTTTTTTCAGCGAGTTTTTCATACAGTAGCCAAAAAGACCGTCTTTTAATTTTTAAAGTACAAATAGAAAGCAAAAGTTTCACTTTTTAAAGTAAAAACTAAAAAATCGGTTTCCTTTTTTAAGTTTTTAATAGTTATTGTCTATAACAATAAAAGTTGGTAGTTGCATCACATGTTTTGTTTTTTCATAACAAAGGATTCTTTTGTCGGCGCCTTCTACCTTTAATTTTATTATAGGTGTCGTTAACACATTTATAATATTTTCTGAAGTAAGACGTAAGCGTAATACAAGTAAAAGTGTGTAAAAGACAATACAATAGTAACCCATTAAAATAAGGTGGGAAACAAATGAGATGAATCGGCAAAAGATAAGGAATAGAAAATGTATCGATAGGCGTATGGACTTGAGGCACAAGCCAACTTTGCTTGCAAGCCGGAACACCCATAGATTGACGAACAAGACTCAGGTGCACGCTCTTCTCTAAGAGTTGAGAAGTTCGACAGCAATCAGTTTCACAAAAGTAAGAACAAACCAATAAAAGATGTGGACGTCAAGACGATACTCGATTTATTCGGCTACCCCCAGTCCAACCCTAAGAGGAGAACCTTTCCGAGATCCAGGTCCATCAATCAATAGCTGTACCGGTTGTTGATGACTTGGATTCTGAAGATATTGGTACCCCCGAGCGAGGACGTCTCGTATTATCGTCTAATGTTTCCTACGAAACGTCTCAAGATCCATAATTAGATATATATTATGATTTTATTAAACAAAATTAAAACAATATTCTATACCACCGGATGAATCTGATACTTAATCTTAAACGGTCATTAATATACAAAAAATAGCGCGAAAAATGATAACTGTGTCGCAGTTTTTTGTATCTTTAGTAACTATTTTGTGACATTTGCATTTTTTTTGTTGACTGAAGTTACAGTTTCATCGTTATTAATACGTGTCTTCCTTCCTTTTTTTTGTAGAATCAAAGGAGCAAACGAACATATGACGCAAATAATGGTAGGAGGTTACTATGGTCTTAAACTCCCATGATGTTAGGGAAGTCGTGTATTGCTGCTTAATGGAAGAAAGGAACAGAGAAGAATTGGAAAAAAGATTAGAAAAGAGATATTAAGTGGAAAGAAAGGAAGTTACTGTATGTATGACATATAACAGAATTGCGCTAAATGAATATTTCTCTAATATTCATATCGCCGTATTCACACAACACTTATCCATTTTTTATTCTACCGCACACCTCATCTCATTACCGTTCCTTTCAATAATTTTCAAACATTTTATTAATAGTACTGACTTCATTCCTACAAAGTAATGAAGATACATTAAAAAATCGATATTAGTCTCAGAACCCGTCTCGAATCCGGTTCCAAACATTCGCGTGATGAATGACAGGCCAGTTGCACGAACAACCCCGCCTACTACGTCATCTGTTAGATCTCCTACTTCCTCGATATCACCGCAATGCATAACATCCACTGCTGTTATTGCTACAGCAATAATCTATTCATCAAGAACATACTAAGCAATGGATTACATTGTTTTGTTGTCAGTTGATTTAGTTTTGAGTAATGTGATCATTATAGTGATGAGCTATAGATTGAGTAGATCAAAATGGCGGGTCCCAAAAATACAGGTTCGATGATGTAGGAACGTGTAAGAAATTAGCTGCATACGTGTTGGTAGTTCATGTTTCTGTATTGGCCCATCTATAGTCTAAACTTTTGAGATTTTCTCCAAAAAAATTATAAGTATCCTATTTTTTTTGAAAAGTTTAACACTAATAAAATTTTCTTTCATCATCAATGATATTCTAAAGAGTATCAATAGGTTTACGATCTGGTTCAACGTTCTCTTTAAAGATTTAAAAATAAAAGACTACTAGTAGCATTGACCATATATTACTAATTCTGACCCCTCCATTAAAACTAAATTATCATTTTGCAGCTATTTAACTAATGGCTATACGAAACTCAAAAGCTCTAAGCATCTAATAGTAGGTACCTTTCTAAATCACTTCATATTTCAAACTCAAAGAGGGTTACTAGATTTTGAAGATGTTAATCATCTTCTTGGCCGGAAATCGTATTCAAACATCAACCATTTGACATCACAAAAAATTGGCAATCATAATTATCACGTCAAAATGCAATTTGCATGTTGAAGATACAAAAAAAAAGAAATCAAAAAATTTCAAATGAACTTATTTAAATTTATAACACAATTTAAATTAAAATAAATGAATACAATGTGAGATACAAACACTTGTCGAACACCTGAAAACGGTTGGATTGTATGGAAAAAAAAAGTTGTCTCAAGATTCTATCGACTTCCTTCCTCACCCTAAACAGGTGATTTCAGAATCAAAATAAATAAAAACTCTATTCATAATTGAAACCCTTGCTCTGATAAAAAAAGTACACAATGCATATGCAATAAGGTAATCTTAAAAATTCAAGGACAAAACAATAAAAGTAGTGAATGAGTTAACTTGAGACGAAAGTAAAAGTGAAATTTATTATGTCAAATAAAAATATTGAAATAATAAAAATATTTTCGGAACGGTTTAAAAATGGACGTATTTAATAAAAAAAAAGGTCGACGTTTGACTTTTTAAACATAAAATTAACATTCAGGGTTAATTTTATTATAATAAATTGTTATTGAAGAAAAAAGCCGCGGTAGCCTAGTGGTATGGGTAATGGACTTCTGAGACGAGGTCTCGGGTTCGATCCCAGGTTTTACCATGGCACACACTAATGACTTTTCGATGCTTTTCTAAGCTAAATGTGTATTTATCGCAGGTTTATAAGTGCCCGGTTAACGGCAATAGGCTCGCCAGCTATTACATTGTGACCTAAACATAAACTGGCGAAATGTGGGTGCTAGTACCTCTGCCTACCCCTTCGGGGATATAGGCGTGAACTTATGTTATGTGTTATGTTATTAATTGATTGCAATTTAATTTTATTTTCAATTTTAGCTCCTTGTGTTTCCAAATGTTTGACTCACTTAAAGTATTTATTATTTCATATTCATTTCAATGTTCCAAAATTGTGACGTCAACATTTTAATGATCTGCCTCGGTGCTCTACTTAAAAATCGAAAGTGTTTTAGACAAATGAAAAGCTTTACGACAGTGTAATTAAGTTGTATAGTTATAAAACAATAAAACTTTGGAAGCTTGTCCATTTTGTTGTTCTGAAAAGTTTAAAAAGCGGTCAAAAATCTATTGGAAGCCAAAGGCGGAAGTATTGTCCGAAAATGCTTTATAACTTTCATCTCTTGTTCAATTGTGTAGATGTATTGTTTCACCTATTGAAGTTTTATTGTTGCTAATATAAATAAACCCTTTAGGTGGATTATCTGTTTGAAGCTTTAACATTGGATGAATATTATCTTAATGCGGATATCTTGTTCAAAGACCTTGGCGAAACAAACTTCAAAGAAAATAATGTCTCATATTCCAGGTACTTCAAAAACAATGTTAAATTCACAAAGGCATCCCAGCCTCAAGGTCCATTTACCACCTTTATTTCTTTTTTTTTGCGAAAATTCCCTCGGATAATTCTCGCTAAATGCCTCTAATACCACCTCACTATGATCCACCAGGGGGCGCAGAACCCTGCAGTATGTAGGTAGGTGTACATCCTTCATCATATACCAATCTATGCCGTGGTCTCATTTAATTCTCAGTAACATTATTAAATCAAGTAGTGGTCTCTGCTTATCTTCATGGGAAAGAGACGTGATTATATCTTAATATATATAAATCTCGTGTCACAATGTTTGTCCTCAATGGACTCCTAAACCACTTAACCGATTATAATAAAATTCGCACACCATGTGCAGTTCGATCCAACTTGAGAGATAGGATAGTTTAAATCTCAAATTATAGTCCGATTCGCGATAACCGACATCCACGCGGGCGGAGCCGCGGGCGACAGCTAGTGTATTTATAAAGTAAGGTTAACCTGTGAACAAAAACATTTGAATATGAATAATTGCTTGCTTATTTTGTTTACATCTTCATTTCATATGCAGTTACAACTTACACAGTATGCTTAATGCATTCAAATTAATCAAAATGATTTATATTGATATTTTAATTAAAAAATGACTAATTTATTTTCCTGGATCCAGTGGCATATTTGCATGTAATCGTGTGGTTTTGTTGTAATTCGAGGATCAAAAGTAGGTTTTTATTATACCTCTGAGGTGGCGGCAGACAAGCACACGGTCCACCTGGTGGAAAGTGGTTCCCGTGACCTATGGACGTGTGCAACACCAGGGGAGTCACACTCGTGCTGCCGACCCTGTAAACACAGATATTTTCTGTGCCATCAGTGCAGAACACAAAGCAGGAATAGCCTTTGGTCTTACCACTGGCAGCACAAAAACTCCAGTGAGCTCTGGCTACCCTACTCACCGCCGTGAACACAACACGAGGTTATTATGGCCGCGTAATTCTGTAGGGCGGAGGTACTTCCCTAGTCGGACTGCTCAATTAGACGGAAATAACGTCGTGTCCTACCTCCTAGAAAGGTTTCTCAGCAAGATATTCAACGACCCTAACAAGATCTTCGGGACTTGGGTCTCCGATCTCATCTGCTAACCAATTTACGACGAGCACAGGCTTTTCTCACAGAGTTGGAGGTTCAGACGGCAGTGGCTTCAGTGAAAACAAAAGACAAGCCAAATTGAAAGGGAAATATGTAAATGATTGGACCTGGAGCTTTGAGGCGAAAGAAATATTTGTACCTAGTGCGTTTCTAGTATACCACTATAAAATGATTTTGTACATACAGTCAAACTTCTTTCACAGTGGAGTAGGCAGATATATACGTATTTCGGAACTTGTGCATATTATATTTGTGTAACTCAATTCATCCATCAACATCTGCTCTTAGATTTTTACTTGATATGGAATTTGTATGGGTATAATAATATATGTATGCATATTTGCATATGAATGGGAAGATACCCCTGTGGATGGACATTTCTACAGGGTGCGATTGCTTGGACATTGATTATTATTTTTTAATTACAAAATTAAAAGTTCTATTAAAATTAAATAAAATAATATACATAATAAAAATAATCAGCTAAGTCATATTTATTAAAATTATTTAGAAAAATTACAAAAATGTGTCATATAGTCATAGCTATTAGTTTCGAGAAAATTTTAAAAAAGAACTCGTCATAAAACCATTTTATGGAGAAAAAATTCAAAAAAAAAATAACGTGTTGTAAAAATAAAATAAGAAAAAAGGAATCGAGAGCAAAATACTGCAACAGGTCGTTTACCCATAGTGACAATAAGTTTACCTGTGTTTATGACATAACTATTAAATCGTACCTATTTGTGCAAGTACTACAATGCTTTAATTACTCTTCCTAAGACTTTCATTACTTTAGACTAGTTCTCCAAGTTCATTAAGAGCTGTAACAGTGTTTACACGGCCACTGTTTTCAATTTTAAATTCTTTCTTTCTCCAAGTTGAGTAATCGATTCCTGCCGGATTCAGTACTGCATACAATTAACCACCCTCATTTACGTCTGGTCAATGACAGCCTGTTTTAATCAATAACTTCTTTTTCGCGCGCGGCGTCCTTGGTTTTTTCCCCGGCGCGACTTTTTCTGCGCGTATTTTGTTTATTATGTGTCAATCGGCCCGCGGTTTTTTCATTACGAACCACGCGTCTAACACTCCTTACCTCGTTTTCATCAAATCCGCAAAAAGCTCAGCAAAAAAGGCAAAAGCTCGTCCAAAAAATTGTCTACCGAACAGTTTCTCGTATCGCCGGTCTTGTAGCCATTTTAATTATTATTTAATACCAAGGGACGAGCACGTGGCGACGCGCGCTATCTCTGTCCTACCACGGAGGTTGTATTGCGCCCGCCGCATGGCATCTCTGTCGCACCGTGCCCACTTACACACATAAAAATCGTGAATAATAAAAAAATGTGTACACATTTTTTTCGCTTAACCACCGCTTCTATGTGTGCGTACGGCCTCACGCCGTTAGAGCGAGACGCTATTAAGCAACAGAAGAGTGTAGACTAATCCCCACTCCGATTTTTTAAGCTCCGTTGTCGATGTTAGCGTCTGTGTGATTTTTTTCATTTTTATGTGTTAGTGTACCCCTCGCGCGGTGTAGTTCACTTTTTCTACTATAGATCTGAATTTCAGTCTCGTTTTTGCCGCGTCGGTCTAAAGGCGGACGAGCGAGCGTTTTGTATTGCATTTTTGTGATGCGAGTAGCCGGTGGTGGCTCGTAGTACTTATCTGAGAAACATTGCGTCTGGAGAGGCCGGCTTTTTGTACACACCACATGTCGTCTTGAGAAGTCCTCACACTCGCGCTACTGCAGGCCGGTGCACGCGCGAATTGCCTAGTGCGAGAGGGACGGAAAGCTCCATCACGTGTGGATTAACCATAACTATAATAATTTATATAGCACACTAAAATATTGAGCACAAAAAATCTGGTAATTTGGATCCTAGTAACGACGCCCGGCATTCATAATTTTACCGCAGGGTCAAGAGCACGGCTCGGCTTTTTTTTTCTATCGCCGGTATTTTTTAAATGTTTATTTGCAAGGAGCACGTGGATTTTTTGAGAATTTTTGGCGATAAAGCCTTGGACTGTTGCCTTTCGGACGTGTTGTGACATTAGTGTTACCTGTATGATGTGATATATTTTTAGTGACATTTAAGATAGGAACAAACTGTGATTTAATATTTAATATGGTGATATAGTTGGTGATTAATTTTTTTTTGGATAGCGACAGGTAATTTTTTAATTTGTTTTTTTTTTTTATGGAAGCAGGTTTGCTTTTAGTCAAGTGGGTAGGGGTGTTATCTCTTTTTGAGGGAAGGAGGTTTTTACGTAAGATCCCTCCCGGCTGAGGTGTATGCTGTAATTGTGAGTCGGGCGGTCGTCTGTCAAAGTTGACCTTGAATAATGCCCGGACTATAAATACGGAAATATTTTTGGACACTCTACCGTGACGTTATTTTCAAATTAACATGATTTGTGATCTGTTGCTTGTTGCTGTTTCTTTGTTTGAAAACATAGTTTGTCAATATAATTTACACTTACAAATTTATAAACAAAAGCTAACTTGCTTCCATTTCTATTATTTTTATAATGTGAATTCGAAGTTCAAAATGTTGTTATTGTCATTAAAATAAATGTAAAAAAAAAATTAAGACATTATTGAAACATTTTTTTATTCTTTCTATAAATAAATTTAAATATTCAGTGAATACCAACTTTATGCATTTATGAAACTGCAACCACTTCGTATTTTTTCAAAAAATAAGTAATGTCCAATGATGCATTTAATTTAAATTAAACTGTGGTAGCACATTTTACTCAATTCATTTCATTAACGAAAGTCTGGAAACTTAGTTTAAATCTAGTTAAATCGTTTTGTAGCTGAGCAAAAATTTAAACATTTTCATTAAAATTGACGTTACAGAAATCAACCTATATACATCTATAATTCCGCAATACGCACAATGGCTCAACACAGTAATGATTTTGTACACAATTTATTTATTAGAAACGGTTTATCCTAGAAAATCATTTTTTTGTTATACAACCTTGTATCTCACGGTTCAGTGGCTACAAAATCTCCACTAAACCCCGTCTCGCAAACGTACGTTTTAAGAGATAATTACTAAAAAAAACTTGATAGTTTTTACTGAATGAAAAAAATGTACATAATGTGATATGATAAGGTATAGAACTTTTGAACTGCACATAAGTTTTTATTATTTACATCGACTAAATAACGAAGCAATACGTGAGATCATTAGCATATCGGTAGCAAATTATACCACAAATGAAGCTTTTCTATCAATAATATCCATAAAGTTTATAACTTAGCTTCATTTGATTGATATTTAAACAAATTTAAAGGCACTTGATATAGAATACGAACAACATAACGAAATAGATGTAGAACAAAAACCTAATTACTCGCTTCGAACCACTTCCCGGGCCCAAACTAGTAATACAAATCTTGAGACCGATCAAGCGCGAGGCCTTCTATAATCTATATACATCATCAAGTGCCTCAGACTGTACAGGAACGAACATACTAAAAAGAACCTCTTTGTGTGTACATAGAAGTTACTTTTGCGTGAAAGCTGTTGAGCATAACCGCAAGCTTCGTTGTTTCATTTTCTATACCTGCAATTACTGCTTTGACAGCCGTGTGTGCTGGTATCTGCGGGTACAGACGATGACATAATAAAATAATGATAATAGATGAATAAAATATATAAATAATTATAAAATATCCTTAAATATTAATTTCTTATCTTAGGTCTTCACTTCAAAATAGATAAAGATATATCATCAAATTATTTTACTAAAAATTCAAATATGTGTACATGATCGTAGGCAAATAAATAAGAGCTTGAAAATGTTTCAACATCAAACAAAAAATTACTCTTCGGAGATAAAAATCATCATTAAGCGAGCGCACATGTTATAAGCACGTCTGTACAATGTGATTATCGAAGCCTTATTCGTTGCGGCATGTGGGCTAGGGGCTAGATCATTGACACAACCTACGCGTCAACTCGTCACCTGCTAGCGAAAAAAACTAGCGTCATTTTTTACAACAAATCTATAATAAACATTATTTGTATAAAGAACTTGGTTCAAAAAATTTGTTTAGAAAAATTATTGCTGAACTTAGACATATTCAACATTTTGAACTTCAATCAAAAATACAAAAGTTACAGGCAAACTATTATTTTTTACAGCCCAATGAAAACGGAGGATCTCGGAATAATTCCATGACACTAATATCAAAAGAAAATTAAGACACGTATTTTTTAAAGTGCCAAAAACACGAGACGGTTTATACAAATTAGATAGCATAAAATTATAGTAGCCAAGATGATGGAAGGTAGGACAATTGATTATAGGCCAGATGGTGGCGGCTTAGATTATCACAATTCGCCACTAATGGCAGAAATACCAGTAGACAATTATTCTCACATACATAGAAGTATAGAGCATTTAAGATCAATAGGTGTACCTCCGCCTCTAGATCATCACAGGCATTTAGCCACGAATCTAGCTGATTTGCGGAGGTATGAACATCCGGATGAAATGCCGGAGATAAAACCGTCCGTGCTAAGACTATCAGAATTCAAAAGTGGTTTACAAGACATGAGAATACAGAATGATCAAGAGAACGATGTACAGAGACAGCTAACACCTCAAGATGATGGACCCAAAGGATACAGTGCACCATCTACGCCGCTTTCTGAAAATGGAGGACACTCTATCCAGGAGGAAAAGGTCAGGATCTTTATAAGTTTTGAACTTTCAAAAACCTATTTGTAATTAAAAATTTATATACGTATTCTTGTTTACTCCATTAAGAATTCTTTCTGAGCCATTAAATCTGCAATTTGAACTGACAGAAGCCAACCAATTGCAAACACCTTGAATATTTCGGAAGTCTTCAAATGCTTGACGTCAGTTGATTCGAAGCATTGTTCGTTCATTACTTCATCACGATGCAAGATTTCCGCGTCCGAAGCCATTAATCCCTAAGATGATACCCATTATAATCTTTTGTTAATGTAAATAGACTATTAGATATATTCTAAAATTCGTGATTCTTCTGCAATTATTTTATTTACGTTGTTCGATGGCATAAGATAATTGATTGAATAATTGTGTATTAGTTATTCTGTCATATTTAATTCTTTGATCGAAGAACGTCTATTTTGACCCTGTCAAGTTATAACAGCCCAATCACCATAAGATATTTATAGTATATTTTAAACGCAAGCGTTTGTGATTTAAACCTTCACCTAGTATCAAGATTTTTGAAGATTTGACATATTTTATAAAGTTTAGTTTCAATTTAGCAGGTCATTGTATTATAAAAAATATGCTTACAGAGGACTCTTGCTCTTATCCTTCTTCTAAAATTCATCTCAAACGATCACGAATCTTAAATTTTGTTGTTATTGTCTTCATGATGATCTCTGTGAATTAATACAAAAAGGAATTTTTTGAACTTTAAGTGAATGTTGGTACTCGAATCACTGCGAAATATAAGTACCTACTCAAACGATGGCCAGGCACTGTCGCTATGTGATACTTACTTCAAAAATATTGTTTATTTAGTTATTTTTATCATTTCCTTGTTTAATGTTTCATCAACACATTTAAACTGACCTCTGACTGACTGATAGTCAAATAACTTTTATTATATAATTTATTGTAGGAAATATTCAGTTCCTGAAAAAGCAATTTTAAGTTAGTTTTTAAAATGAAAAATACTTCGACACGTGTATGATACATTAGTCATACATTTCGTGCCTACATTATATACAACTCGTGGAAACTATATTTTAGCAAGGTCAATGCAAATTTTATTAGATACTCATTACTTAGTTCTATTATATTATGTATAAAAAGCTTACATATTAATACATTTTCAGTTTTATGCATCTAAGTTTACTCTAATTCCGAAGTATATTTTAGTTCTAAGAGATTTGCCTTGCTTCTTTACATAAGTCTATCTTTATCTAAATTCTTATCTTGAACAACAAAACAATCAATTTGTAATGACTAGTAATCATTACGAAACATAAAAGCTTCACTGCCTATTATAAAATATGTTATTATTAATTCCAAATATCATTATTATTAATTAATCTGACGGAAAAATCGTAACTTTAATATAATAATTACATAATAGACCTTTTTGTGAACTTTTTTGCTTTTATATATTTACTTCCTATTAGCATTAAAATTGAAATTCGCCAAATGAAAACCGTGCATCATCAGCACGGATGTGCCTTGTCTATTGCCAAGGTCAGCGTAAAGGCTGTTATACACCTTGCGTATATACACATAGGTACATATTATTTAATAATGCAATTACTTAAATAGCCAAGCGCGCTCGGCTTAATGAATTCGTTATTACGTTTTCCGGGACGATATTAATCTTTGATATCGTTTTTTTATGTTTGATGAGCATGCTTAAGTCTTGTAAGAATTTTTCATTGCAATTGTTATTCTACATCGGCAATTCTAATAAGTTTTTCAAAGTCATCCTGCGCTGTTAATCTTATAAGATATCTTTAAATCCTATTTGATCTTGTTTATACATTCTACTTACATCATATTATATTTAATGTAAGTTATGCTACTCACGAAAGCATTTCCAGATTAACTACTGACCGATATATACGTAACAAAAACAACATCAAGCTCTTTAAAAAATCAATTACTTGCACGTGTTTTAAGTTTAACATTATGATAAGAGCTGACCCGGTAGATATGTGGACAAGGACGTTGATAACAGACCCTCTGGGTATGAATATGTTAGTGAAGTAAAGTTGTACTGCTCTCATAATTATATTAAATGGTTCTGCAAATGTATATCTACATGTTTACAAAGCAAAGCATTTTATGATCATTTTGTAAATTTAGAATTTACGAACTGCGCTTAATAATCTGTGATTTTTTTATTTTGTTTAAATTATAAATGTAATGATTTTAAATTTCTAAACATTTTAAAGCTTGAAATCAAATAGTGTCGGTTTATAGCACTTTAAATTTTAACATATTTCATTACCAGTAACAATTGATATTTTTTTGCTATAAGATACCTCAAATATGATGAGATGAAACATTCATGCAGTTTTGGTTAACATAACAAATATTACAATAAAAACGATGTCGCAAATCGTATAGCATTAGCACTGTTTCCTATCAAGTTTGTTCAGGTTATCTACAAGATATCGTGGGACAAAAATTGAATTTTTCAAGGTTTTAAATATATCATGCGTAGCATAAATGTTTTCGTATTTCATTCATCACAATAAAACACATACTTTCCACCGGAGGCAGAAACCACACCTTATTAATTATTAAAATCTTGGTTAACACCTTTCGCCTTTTCAAAATTTATATTTGCACGCCAGCTATGAGTACTGAATAGTCTATCCTTAGAACACTCTAGGTCTGATTGATACCTATACTTCCGGTTCGCCAACTCAGCTTTGCCCCATAAATCTAGTTCGTTCATCGTTTGTGAACATGTCAGAAGCATTTTAGCAATGTTTTCACTATTTTAGTCACCACATCGTCTGCGATACCACAGTATCCTTTATTCATGCTCTTCCTCATTTGGTCATGCAGAGAAAAACACTTTGTATTTTAAAAATAACTCTAGATACATTATAAAATTTTCCTTGATATGTGTCAAGTTTCGTCCAAATGATTACAAAATTTTGAATAAATCAATGTCAACATTATTTCTGCAAATTTATACTCAATGTCACGAAAAAAGTGTCGCATTTTTATTTATGTATTCTTCAGGATTACACTGTTTACTGCCGATGTCTGACCCCGAATCAGTTTTTTTGGTCAAAATTTGAATCACAATTTTTGATTCAACCTTCAAAGGTGACTTATTACCACAAATATTAATTCAGCACTGAGTTTAAAATTACCTACTTTACCTGCTAAAATTTCGTTATAGGAATCTGTTGAAATTCTGAAACTTGAAGGTAATATTTGATACAATTTCCAGTTATCATTTTAACGGTACATTTTTTAAATATGTTATTATTATGTACAAAAATGTCAACGTCTGACTGTGACTCTTTTTTTAAGTATACTCAAACAACGATATTCGGGCACATTCTTAGTGCATTTATTTACGACCAAATCAAGCTTTTATTTATATTATTTATGCAATGTTGGTATATTATTTGCATTATAATTTTGGTTACAAAAATCTTGTAAAACAACTTCTAGACTTAATTGAATAGTTTAGTTACCTACCTATGTCATCATTTCATATAACCTGGGAGATGTTATTGTCACATCAAATACCTACCTACTGTTTTTGGTTATTAATAATTATATTAAGGTGCATTGGGGTAATTCCGAAAACGGGTATATTCCGAAAGATAAAAAAATCTAGTAATCGCGGCGATATTTTTCTACTACTAAAATTTGTCTAGACGGCCAATTTATTATTCTCGCCGCACCAGTCATTTGTTCGTTGCTAGTGTTGCTATTACGTGCGTCGCGATAAATTTTCTGGAGCAAGAAGTTTTCGCGCCAATTCTAGTGATTCGTAATAACCCCAACTTCATTATCTTGGAATTCTGGTAAGTTATTTAAATAGTTGATTGTTTTTATAATAGACTATCGGCTTTTACGTGTTTGTAATTGGGACTCTACGTCTTAATCCTTTAAAAAAATGTAAAACGGAAATACCCCAATGGGTTTATTACGACATAAAATAGTTTCGCAATAGCCCCACATCGTTTTTTCATAGTAATGGACAGTGATTCTCAATCAATGTAAAACTTTTTACTTTTCAAATAATTAATTTAAGTTAGTAGGTAAGTCAAATGTTAAGCACTTAGAGTATACATAAAACTTTTATGTATACTCTAAGGTTAAGTACGATCGCTTATCTGCTTATTACTTGTCTGATTGTAAATGAGCTAAAATTTGTCATAAATATAGCTGGTTTTATACATGAAAACATAAAATTATTTAAAACTAGCGTTCTCATGCAGTATCAGCTGCAGTGTACCCCCAACACCCTGAACCCTTCTCTTAATAGGGAATATGCATGATTTAAAAAGAGTATGTTTTTTTTTACACTATTAAAAAAGTACATGCATATTCATATTTGGCCTTGTTGCATAGTTAATCCGTTTTATGCTGAGCATGTACATACCATTACCTGTTCCTACTTGGACTAATTATACATACTTATACCTACCACTCTTAAAAACAATAATATATTTTGCAGGGTTATCATGCCCCGGACTTACATAAGAACAAATTAAAACATATACTCTTAGCTCTAGCTATTGAAAAGGTAAAAAATGAAGAGCTTAAAGTTATCACGGTGATTTATAATTTTATAAGGTTGATAATTTTATAACATTTAATTCTTTAAAAAAATATTGTTACTTAATAATAAAAGACTAATTTTGTATTTTAATTTTACATTTCTCCACTTATAATGTTCCAACTTTCGACTTGTCTACATTTCGCTCCAGCCCATAACCTGTTTCGCTCATTTATAAGTATATTTTTCATGCTAAATACTTTACGAAAATGTTGAGAACCGTTGTAGTTTCTTGGGGTTATTACGAAATATAAAGTCACAAGAATCGAGAATAGACAAACTACCTACATAGTGGCCGTTCTTTTGATGATGGGGTAATAACGATCGAAAAAGCAATGTAAACCTTCTTTCAAACTGCAATAAAACTGAATTTAAAATGATTTCGCAATTACCCCAAGGTATTTCGTAATTACCCTTGTTTCAGCAATTTTTGAACACATGTTTCTAATGCGATATTTTAAATTCTTATTTATATATTCAAGTATTTAATATATAATTATCGTAAGTGTGTTCATAACGTATTGGTTGATGTAAAAATAACGGCAGTAAATGCAAAACTAATTAGAGTATTAATTCGAACAGCAGATCTTCAGTCATCTCATAGAAATTTCAGTCGGAAATACCCCAATGCACCTTATCAATATGTATTTTAAAAGTTACTTAGTCATTTATTAAAAAGTTCTCGAAATAATAGCAAAAAAAATTTTCTTAGGAAATATTTTTATAGTTTCCTGAGGACCGACTCCCACTTAATCTATTAGGCATGCCAAAATATGAAACTAACTAAAAGTTCTTTAATTACCTATCTGTAGTACATTTTTTGTTTTCCTTTATCAAATTATATCCAAACAATTTACCAAGCTACCTCAACTTCCCGAATTGAACAAAAATATATTTTGCACGTCGAATCGAATAATCTATTCTGCACGTCTAATATCGATTACAAAAAACCCGATCTCGTTTTCCCGCGCCGTCCGAGCTCCGAATCCGCTTCAAGGCCGCATACCAAGTCCAAACCGTTCGTACTCCATTGTCAATGTCGCCGGCGAGCGTGGATGACGGATGTGTTCGACTGACGTTAGGAATTAAATAAGCAAAGTTTACTTATGTAATCTAACTACCTACTATTAATTTAAAAAACAAAAACGAAAAAAATTATACATTCATAATATTCTCGCCTGTAAATCGCCAAAGGGATATTAACATCCATGTTTCGCCAACTATGGTTTTCGGTCTCACGTAATAGGGGGCGAGCCTATTGCCGTTTCGCGGGCAAAATATTACTGTCTAGCAGCAATTTTCTAAATTAAAATAATGCTTGGTAAATTATTGTCAAAGTTTTATTAAATCTAATTAATCTAAAAAGTTATATTACCAATATTTATAATTATATTACTTAATTAATTAAAGCATTTTGTTCCGGTTGATTTTAAGGAATGATTAAGAAACGGAAATTATTTAGCATTAAACATTCAGGAAATTCGTTAGTATATTTTGATCTTTGCATAGTAATAACTTTGTCAGCTAGCAGGGTCAAAGTCAACTGTTTTTTTTCTCTCTCTTTAAGTGTAAATACAACTCAATCAGGGTTTATTTTCTTTGAAATCGAGGTTCAAGTAGAACTCGCTACTATTTTAAAAGTACAACATGACCAATGTAAAATATTATTTAACAGTTGCGTACTTACATTGTAATTAAGTACAAACAACTTTACATTTGTGGTCATTGACTTGAATAGGCAGATAATTAATTCAGCTGTCATAGTCATTGACAGATTTTTTATAAGTAATATTTAAATTTAAATAACGTCTGAAATTATTTAGACATTTGTTTAAATTAGTTAATAGTTTCGATATATTCGATAGCCACGTTTAATTTTCATCAAGTTTTTTTTTAATATAAAACTTATAGGACCTATACTAGCACTTTTAAGCCGCTTACCTATACTATATTATAAAGCTTAAAGAAAATATGCTCATGGATATACAACCAATCACTCATCATTCAATAGGTATATAAAACCTAAGAAATAAATATCTCTAACGTACTTGAGTCGAGGCCCGAGGCAACGAACTTTTAACTTTAAATACCCAATATATCTTTGTCAAATCGGAACCACCTATAAAAAAACTACTAGGTTCAAAAGAAGACCTAGCTAACCTTATCAAGGCATATTTAAAAGTTACGTGGATTGAAATTAACTTAAAACAATGAGAACCCTTACTAATACGTCCCGTAATCGTTTTTAATATATTATTTGCAGTAGGTATATATCGATATAAGTCCCCAAAATAGTGCTAAAAGCTTAGCAAGTTTATTTAATGAAATAAGTCAAAATAAAAAAAAATAACCGTCATGCTAATTAATGTCTTCTTAATTTGTTCAAATGTCATGTAAACATAACTTTAAATAAATATTTTTCATAATAATTATAAAACTTAACAGGATTATTATTTTTATTATAACCGTGGGTGACTTTTTTATCAACGTAAATTAGTATAACATCAAATTGTTCATATATCTTGCGTTTTAAATTAATTATACGCTTGATTCTTACACATACATCCCAAAGTTAAGACTCACGTTTGTTTCACACGTGACCATCAACATTGAAATATGATTAATTATAATTTTACATTTTAATATTTCAAGATACCTAAATCCCCGACGTTAAATAATTTGCAATCTTTAAAATTTACATAAAATAATTACATACAATTAATTAGACGTAATAATCTAGATTATTACTTTACCTTATAATAATAGTTTAAAATATTCTTAATAGTGAATAACCAGAAGTACAGACATCAGTAACTAAATTGGTTATATTTTATTTTTATGTATCAAATATAATATATCTTTTTTACTGATATAATGTACTTCAAAATAACTACGCTTCCTAAAAATGTTCAAATTGACTAACTTCGTTGTACTCAAACGTCTTGATCCAAACCGATTCTCAGAACAAATTACCAAAATTATTTACAAAAATGTTTTAAATTTTGCGCTCCTAGGAACCGTATTTCAAGGATATAAAGTTCACATTGGTTTAAAAATTGTTTGTATGAATGCATAAATAAGTTTGTTGGTTTATAATTTTGATTGACACTAGCCATTACGGTTGAGTAGGTATTGCGTCATACATAACGACGTATGAGATAAAATGTATTTATTTCAATCCATTGGAGTCTCTATAATCATTAATTTAAAGTAACCTTTCGCTTAAAGGGGCGAAATAGTTATTTACAAAGAACTTTGAACATTATGCATCGCAAGAAAAGCCATATTTTTAAAGAAAATTCGCTATTCATTGTTAATAGTTCGAATCATCCCAATGTGTCCTTTAAACATAGAATAACTATCTTTAGATCTTCAATAGTTCTAATGACTCTTAAAATAATTATGAAAATAATATTAAATCTTACAAGGCAAACGCTTACACATAACATTTTCTTTTAAAATATTCATTCATTTTAATAGTTACATTCTCTTTAAACTTAGTAGGTACAAACAATTTATAGAAACAACAAGTGACGGAACCTCACCAGGGAAGAGATTTATTCCTACCATTTTCATACTTTTGATGAAAGGATACAGTCTCCAAAAACTGCTACCTATCAAGCGGATGCAATGGGGTTCTTCAAGAAGGGTATTAGAAGGTATCTCTGTAGATACCTTCTAATACCCTTCTTGAAGAACCCCATTGCATCCGCTTGATAGGTGTGTGGTCGGTAGCACGATTGTGATGCCCCTGGTGTTGCAAACGTCCATAGGCCACGGTAACCACTTCCCATCAGGTGGGCCGTGTGCTTGTCTACCACCTAAGTGGCATAAAAAAAATAGTTACAAATTCTACTTATTCATTTTTTTCCTATAAGTATAAAGAATTATATTATATTATGAGGAATATAAGGAAAACTAGCGTATATCGATAGTTTTACCAGTTTTACTGTGAATGACGTCCAAATATTCGTTGTCTAACCAAATTACACTAATCTTAGTTCGTAGTCACGCGATTCGTCTATCTTTATCTCGTGTTATAATTTGGCCCGGAGGCTATGTTCAGCATTCTTCATGGTTAGTGTTTACACATTTTGTATTACTTTGGATATTTTTGGTTTTTTTTTTTAAATACATATGGATATTTTTATGACATTTTTAAGTGAGTACTTCTTTATGAGTGACTTTTTCACAGGTTATATGTTTCTAGTTTTCAATGAAAAATGGAATTGATCGATCATAATATGCAGATCTTCTACAGGAATGACAACTGTATCACTTTGACTATACATATAAATTCGGAAAAGAGTGATAGGGGACCGGAGATAAAATTTTAACTCCGCTCATAAAACAAGGTTAAAATACAAAGTTTTCTTTACTTGCAACTAATTATATTAAAAATAAATAATTTATCATTATCCAACGTCAATTCTGTACATAGAATGTAAATCAACACTATGTTTAAAGTAAAAATAGAAAGTAACCATTCATCAATCCTTGTGGTACCCCAAAACTACAAACGCTTCATTGAAATCAAAATTTTATTAATTATTAGAAATTTGTATTACTGTTATTAATAACAAAATAATCACCAAAAATATTAAATCATAGTCACCCTACTTCTTGTTCTTGACTTCACTCGTTAAGTTACTTATAATAAGCACATGCTTAAATACATTACTTCCTTCTAACAAACAGTATATTGCAATAACTACTTTATATACATAACTATAAGATTCATTTCTGTTATTCCCAAGTTCAAATTTAAACTCCCCATAGTTCGTCATTAGGTTGACTGACATACGGACGATTATTTTGTATGATTTGTTCGACGAATAAAATATAAGACTATAATTTGGAGGCAATAGGATTCTTTAAAACATTTGAATAAATTTTTAATTTGTAAATTGACAGAACAAGGTGTGGACAATCGGTTAAAGTATTGCGAATCGAACAATTACGTTGTAATAAGTTTTACAGAATAATTTAATCGTTATAATCAAAATGTTCATATTTAGATACCTGCTGGCATACAAATTGTTAGTAAATTTCGTTAACTAAATCAATATACTCGTCACCCTCCTGGCAGCTTTCCAGATGCATTAGTCTTACATTTTGGAGCTGAGGGCCGGTTATACATTGATTAATTTGTTAGGTTTTATAAAAACAACTGCCGCTGATCTCCCATCTCCAAGTGAGAAGTATACGCCAGAACCTTGTTTTTCAATGAGCTGGTGTGCCGAACTGCAGCCAAAGTTTGATGAACCCCATATGCCCTCAAACATAAACAATCTTAGGATAAAGAAGGGAAGGTAATAAATTTACCCCGCAGACAGTCTAGTATACATACCTAGAAGTCATTGCATTAGGCCATCTTCTTGTTTTGTGTCGACGGCTTGTCGTTCGTCAAATTTTATTTACCCAGTGAGCTGCCACTTTGATTACCATAATGTTCGTACTTTAAGGAACTTAGTAGGCACAAACAACTTATAGAAACAACAAGTGACGGAACCTCACCAGGGAAGAGATTTATTCCTACCATTTTCATACTTTTGGTGAAAGGATACAGTCTCTAAAAACCGCTACCTATCAAGCGGATGCAATTACAGAGTATATAAAAAGAAATAATACTGCAATATCATCGGATTAATCTTAAGATGCCAATTAGCTTTGAAAAGGTTCAATATCTGTTTATTTAAGAAGTCATCAACATTCCTACAATGTGTATTTTAGGCTGATAGCTTATTTTTTTACCCGACTACGGCAAAGCCAAAGGAGGGTTATAAAAGCTTGACATACTAAACGTACATCAATCTTAAAAACTTGGTGGTATTTGGTCAGTTACGTTTTGTTATTTCACCTCAATATGAGTTTAGCCCAAGTAATCTGTGGTGTCAACTGTAAAGGCGCAAATAATAGCCATATTTTATTAAATTTATCCATAATTTGTGCATAACCGGTGGTATGTTTGATATCTAATATATAAAATTCTCGTGTCACAATGTTCGTTCCCATACTCCGCTGAAACTACTGGACCTATTTTCATGAAATTTTGTGTGCATATCGGATAGGTCTCAGAATCGGCTAAGTACTATCTATTTTTTATATCCCGATCCGCGAAAACCGACATCCACGCGGGTGCAGGCTTAGGTAGGCAATTTGATATTAAAGTTTTTCTTGGAATTCAATTACAGTCTACTGCATCACTGCTGGATATAGAGGTCTTCCAATCGGCGTCACTGCAACCAATCCTCTGCCTTCCGCATCCAGTATATCCCAACTATCTTGCTGGAGGGCGTCCCACTTATCTTTATCCGACTGGCGGTTCTCCATTCTAGTACACGTTAACGCCAAGTCTATCGGTATTTCAGCAGTCGTAGTCGACCGTTAATATTTTCTACTTATCTATATATTTATTAGATACTTTTTAAACACCGCTCTTCTTACCCCTAAGCTGGGTAATTTATCGAGTAGTATATAAAAGTTTTTCGTCAAACCTACCTCTCTAGACAAGTGGTAATTCACTAGCTGGCGTTTGGTGGAATAGAATGACGAATATATGGGATTTGACGTATATGACAGTCGTTAACGCATGTCAAATACGTCAATTCCAATACAATCATCATTCTATTCCATCAAATGCTGGTTAGCGAATTGCCACTTGTCTAGAGGGGCTAAAGAACATACTTTAAGTTTTAAAACAACTTATAAATTAATGTGGCAACTACTACCATTACACATTTAAACGGAGACAAACCTGTAATTTTATTATCCGCTATGAATATCGTATATTAATTATACGACAACCTATTTCCTTTATCAACATGTAAATATTCTCAATTACACATTGAATTCCGGAGTAGACAAGTTCAAGTACCTACAATACACACGGGTAAATATTTGCAGCAACGGTCTTGCGGGCTTGCGTCACGTAGCAATTATTATTTACTAACGTTACTATCAATCAATCTATAAACTTTTTTTCAACCTATTACAGTCTACTGCTGGACATAGGCCTCTCCTAATGGGCGCCATTGCTCTCGATGCTTCAACCCCCGCATTCCGACTGCTTGTCCCCTTTTTCAGGTTGTCAGGCCACCTAGCTACGCATCCCACCTTCTGTTTACCTTCTCGCGGTGTCCACTCTAATACTCGTTTGCTCCAACGGCCATTGGTCCTTCGACAGATGTGGCTAGCCCACTGCCACTTTAGCTGGCTCAATCTGTGAGGTATGTCGGTAATTTTAGGTCTTGGTCGGATGACCTCGTTTCGAATTCTATCCTTCAAAGAGTCTCTGAGCATACGTTACTAAAGACAGCATAATTATAGTGATAACTATACGAGTACAATGAGTTTGTAAGGTTTGTTTGTTATTCCACGAATATTAGTTTAGTATTGTCATGTTTAGGTTACTACGGACAGGTTTAGGTGCCGCTTGGTCGTGGCAGGGTTGAATTTGGGCCTGGGCCCACCCCATCTCTTCCCATGCGGTGTTGTACAAGGCGACTAACAGATAGGACTGTTTAACATCAAATAGATACATACAGCCCAGACTCAGCCTCTGATGCATGACTCGAGTCAACAATAGTGCCTGGAATACGGCAATACGCTTACCCTTATTACGTGGATTGAATTAATTTTTTGAAAATTTTCAGTCTCGTGAAAGTTCTCGCGTCAGAATCACTTGACCTTTGAAACGTAACCGACGACTGGCGTCATACAACATTAGCTACAGATTGTTTGTTTTGTTAGGTACGGTAGAAAGCTTCGTAGCTCAGTGGTGCGTTAACACTTCGACTGTAAGTCCTTATGGTTTCAGATAGTAGCGGGTTGGAACCTGGGCTTCTGACACTTTTTGTGATTAAGTCTTCTTTTTGTAATTTATTACTTTTTGTGATTATTTTTTTCTTTGTGTAATTCATTAATTTTTTCGGACAGAAAATTAGTGATAGGTTATATGATTGGCGTAATATTATAGGAATGGTATGGTATGGTATGTTCTTTTTATCTTTTTCTCTGTATATAACGAAGAAGGAAAAAAAGAAAAAGTTTTCACTTTTGCCGCCACTTCCGGAGTGCAATTCGTCTTTTTTTTTGGCTAAATGTAGATGTTAATTCACTTCTGCCAACAAAATATGTATGTAATAAGCTCTCACAAATTATGAAGACGACTACACACAGGCATAAACCAGACGTTACAGAAATAAAAATCCATTATTTATATGGTATTTTGTACAACAACCGAAATAAGGAATACTTTAAAATATGCTAAGAATCATCTAATTGAGATTCATTCATCCGATGACCATTATAAAAATCATACATAGGAAAATTTACATCAAGTATTTTTTACGGTATCGAAAGTGCCAAAAGAATGAATGTGAGACGTTGAGAATACTTACAATTGGTTACAAATTTTCTTTCTAAAAGTCAAAATATTTTACAAAAGCGATATCATATTTATCATCTCATCATCATTTGAATGGTCTGTCAATCAGAATTATTTATTGCGTTGAAGTAACAAATTTTGTTTATAAATGTATGTGAAGTCAATAGATAATAAACTTTGTATCAGGTTCTAGATGAACCGGATACATACAGCAACTCTATGAAGTATGAGAGCGCCACTCATAACGAACGTATAGAGAGTCAATATATTATAATATTGCATTTCTAAAATCGTGATCCGATATAGGAATACGAAACCAATCGCATACCTATGTTTGTTCTCTGCCCACACTGCATTAGCCCACTGCAGTCCACTCCTGGACATAGGTCTCTCCCAATATGCGCCATTTCGTACGATCCTTTGCTTCCGCATCCAGTCCGTCCCAGCCACCTTTTTCGGGTGATTAGTCCCTATATCAAATCACAATATATGTAAATAAATAAATAAATATTCCACAACATTGCACACAACGCTATCTAGACCCATGGTTAGCAAAGCTTAACTAGCTTTTGTTATGGAATCTAGAATGCGGATAAACTTACTTAGATACATTTTTCTTCTTTTGTAAATACAAACATATTATACATAGAAACTCCCAGACGAATGCAAATATACATATTCATGCATACAAATATTTGCACTGAGCGGGGATCGAACCCGCGCCTCCTGCGTAGCGGCCGCGTTCACCACCGCCACTCCACGGAGGTTGTCTATAGGACTTCTTGGAATACTTTCGGTAGGCTTCCTCTAGTATTTTAAGCGTTTAGGGCATACAGGGCTCTCACAACATTCTTGAGTCCTAAGCCAACCTGACGAAGTCGGTGCATCTGCCAAACAATGATCACACTGTCGGAATTTTTGTTAAATATTGCGGTTTACGAGATACGTAGTTACCATGATAGAATTCTGTTGCTTATACATACATATATACATACATATAATCACGCCTTTATCCCCGGAAGCAGAGGTAAATTAACACCCTCATTTCACCAATCATTATATTTGGTTTCATGTAATAGGGGATGAGCCTACTATTATTAACTCGAACCCTGCATCTCAGGCTGAGTCTGCAACAGCACTATCCGTCAGTCGCTTTGTACGACACCGCATGGGAAGAGACGGAGTGGCCCAAATTCGAACGATCGAAACCTAAACCTAACATTCCGTCTGTCATCACAATAAGTATCCAATCACAGCACATAATATCATAAAACTTCAATAATTCATTTTACGCCATTGACGTCAAATAACTGTCATCTTGTAAAGCTCGGGGTCGTGCCTTTTGTCCGCCCGCGTGTTTCCATCCACGCTAATTGGCAACATTTGTAGTGAGTTTTTCAAACTTCTGAATACATTGAAGTGAGTATTTGTACACAATATTATACATAATAATATATGTATAATCACGCCGGTATATCTGTAAAGAAATAGACAGAGGTTAATACAAAAAATTGTAAAACAAGCAGCAGATATTTTGACCCCAAACAGGTCACAAAATGTACTCTTTATGCACAGTACGCGTTTTTTGAAAATCTTTTGAGAATAGCACGGGTTTCTATGGCGGCGGAAGAGCTCAACAATCATAGATTATAATAAAACTATAAAATATACATTGGTAAATTCAAGACTGTAAATCCCCGAAGGGATAGGCATAGGTGCATTAACAATCGCATTTTACCAACTAATGATTCCAGTTCCATGTTATAAGAGGCGTATCTATTGCTGTGAAGCAGTCACTTGTCATTTACTGTCGGCTGGAGAACATCTACCTATCCCTTAGTTGCCTTCTAAATATTCTAAGTCGCTCAATATTGGTCTCATTCATAAGCTCAAGGTTGCGCAACGAGCTATGGAAAGAGTTATGTTAGGAGTTTCACTGCGTGATAGAATCCGTAATCAGGAAATCCGTAGAAGAACCAAGGTTACCGACATAGCTCTTAGAGTAAGCAGGTTGAAGTGGTAGTGGGCAGGCCATATAGCTCGCAGAACCGATAACCGCTGGGGAGTAAAGGTTCTCGAATGGTGACCGCGAACTGGTAAACGAAGTATAGGACGGCCCCCCACTCGATGGACCGATGACATTAAATCGGTCACAGGAAGTCGGTGGATGGTGAAGGCTCAAGATCGGTCATCATGGCAGTCTTTGGGGGAGGCCTATGTCCAGCAGTAGACGTCTATTGGCTGATGGATAGATATTCTAATTGAACGGCACCCAACACTAATATTAAATCTTTAGCAAAAACAGTTCTGTTACCACGGTATTGCTATTATTAGTTCAGAGTTACTATTATCTTATCTGTGGCCAGTGATACGATCTGTGGCCAGGTGAATCCTGTTTGGAATTTTAATCGCAGATTTAAATAAACTAAGTTTATAATTTAGATTGAGAATTAGATAGCCTAGACTTTGTTTAGCTATAGTTAGTGCGACCGTTGGGCATTTAGTCCTGAGTTCGACTCTCGGGTTAAGCAAACGTTTTTTTCAGTCAATATATTATACCTTAGGTTTTGGGCCGTCGTTAAAAAAATGTGAAGTGTCCAGTTGATGGCCGTACCATCAAACGAGTACTTGTACCAAAATGGTAGTTGCTATTGAGGATTTCTTACTAGAAAATTTTAAAAACATTTGATCTCACTTGAGCATCGAATCCGGAACCTCAATCAAAGCGCTCGTAATTTTTGCGACCACAGCGACACCAAACCAATTTTTTTTTCGCTAATAGTCATCAGATGAAAGTCAATAGTGTACTATTGCTCATACCAGGAATCAAAACTCATTATCCTTAAAACCTCAATCCCAGTTGCATTCAAAGTTTCCTTTGGAATCCAGAACCCACTATTCTACTCTTCTTCAAGTTTCACATCACTATTACGGGAGCTACTACCGTCCATCCTCCTATCTTTGAGAAGTAAGCCTTCATCAGCGCCTCGTATTTCAGCAGCAGCTGACGCATATAGGGCCCCAGTAATGGGGCCCCATAAGCAATTCATCTATCGTAGTCCACTGCTGGACATAGGCCTCTCCCAATGTTGAGAGGCTATATTTTATAGACAGTAGGACACGACGGTATTTCCGTCCAATCGAGCAGTCCGACTGGGGAAGTACCTCCGCCCCACAGAATACCGCGGCCATAATAACTTCGTGTCGTGTTCCCGGGTGTAGCGTAGGGTAGCCAGAGCTCACTGGAGACTTTTTGTGCTGTCTATTCCTGCTTTGTCTTCTACACGGACGGCACAGAAACTCTGTGTTTACAGGGTCGGCAGTACGAGTGTGACTTCCCTAGTGTTGCACACTTCCATAGGCCATTGTAACCACTTTCCATCAGGTGGGACCGTGCGCTTGTCTGCCACCTCGGTTATATAAAAAAACCCCATCGAATGAAAGTGGTTCTGTAAACCTGCTATTGTAATCAAACTACTTCACCTGAGCCTCGTCCGTCAATCAGCATAAAAGGCCCAATAATGGGCCCCATATACCTACTAGGAATCCCACCATCACATCTCTATGGGGGCCCATAAAACTACTAGTTATCGAACCACAAATACTAAGTACCACAATACACGTAAATTGAAACACGGATATGCGTCTTGTCATATCCACAAGTTGCCGAAAGCGTTGCGGTGACGTCACCGTGACCTTGTCGCCGCTCAATGCCAGCAGAAATTAGGCGCGCGCGCAGGTGGCGGGCGCATCCACGCTATTCTTGTAAGTGTTGCCATGTGTGAATGTTTAGTTTATGTGGGTAATTTTTAGAAGGAATGTTGTTTATTTTTTTTATTAGAACTTTGGATTACTTCAGTTTAACTTAGAGGACTCTGCTATGCTGGATTCTTTATACGTATCTTGGTGTTTTTGTGATGCACTAGACCTATCGTACCTTAAGCAGATTCTACAAGATAATCTGTATGAATCGTCGGTATGCAGAACTGCCGAATCAATGCTTCATTATATTAGAATATGGTATAAATATTTTGGCAAGTCTAGAAGCTAAAATTGCACTGGGGCGAAATCAGGTCTCATACGTTTTAAATTAAAGATAACTCTGGCAAAACCATCTCCACCAGCTATTATGTTAGTGGACCTACCTTTTTCTGAGAGCTGGCAACACTTGCTTTACGTCAATGAGCGATGTTAATTCTCGACTGACCCAGACTGGTTGCGCAATTGTTTTAGTTACATACTATTATATACATTATCTATATTTATATAAGTGTTGATTTCGGTTACGTGGTACCTACCAGATACAATAACTGGGAGATCCCATCCCTTCCTGCCCTTCTAGACAAGCCGTATTGCTATTTTTAGTAAAAAATATATTGATCTGTTAAAACGTCAAAATACGTGTCATATTTTTTTTTAATTATATTTATAATTAGCTTTTGCCTGCGACTCCGCCCGCAAGGATGTCGATAACCGACCAAATATAGCCTATGTCCTTTCTCAAGATCGAATCTATCTCTATACCAAATTTTATCAAAATCGGTTCAGTGGTTTAGCCGTAAAAGGCAGACAAACACAGACAAAAAAATTATAATATTAGTATGGATTCTTCATCATTTTATTCTACTAGAAATAAATAAATTGCCACATGTCTAGGGTTGGTGGTGGGCCTTTTCGGGTCGATCCAAGCCAGTCTGAACTAGAAACTGGTCATCGCTGTAAAAAAATCATTTATTCTTAATGTACCTTTAATTTCAACCTGCTGATTGATGAACGGAACTCTGGCGAAGGTTTTTTTCTAAGGGATGGGGGTCAGATGATAGTTGTTTTTATAAAATTCAAAATAAACTTATCATGAAGGAGTAGAAAGAGTGGATTCGGGACTCCAAAATTCAAGTAGATGATGATTATGATGAAGTACTTGTATAAAAAAGCTAAAATAAATTGAATTCCAGTTTATAACAGTCACAGGGATAGGGCTGTTCTGGAGAACAGCCGATAGTAAACATATTGTTCATAGCTAAGTGCGTTAATGGCAATAGGCTCACCCCAGAACTCACTAGAGAGTTTTTCAATGTTCGGGATGCGATCGGAAGTGGGGTTAGAATCAAGAGAGTTTGTTGAGAAATACAAATTTGTTTATTGTTCGATCTACACTAGAAATTACACTGTATACTTGTTAAGTTTATAAATTAAATGTTAAATTAAATTAAATGTAAATTATGAGATGTTAATGTTAGGATGTCACTGTTCAAATGTTATTGATGGGAATGTTAGAGGAATGCACCCGGTCGCGACGGTAACCGAAAGTACACTTTCGTGCTGTCAGAGGAAAGACGTAAGGCCTAGTCCTGCTTTATCTTCTACACTGGCGGCACAGAAACTTTCTGTTCTAACAGGGTCGGCAGTGCGAGTGTGATGCCTGGTGTTGCACACGTCCATAGGCCATGGTAACCACTTTCCATCAGGTGGGCTGTGTGCTTGTCTGTTGTATATTAAAAAAAATCTTTTTAAATTACCATCGTATTTTGGGATCTTTTCATCATTATCCCAGCGCCAATCCTTATGATATAAACAATCTTCAATAGAAACGCTTGAATCAGACCGTTGTTGTACTCATACATTTCCATGCATACAAAAAGCGGGTCAAGTGCGAGTCACGAACCCCTATTCCGTGAGACCTAAAATCATAGTTAGCGAAATGTGAGTGTTAATATATCTCTGCCTACCCCTTTGGGGATTTACAGGCGTGAGTATATTTATGTAAGTATGTAGAACTGTCAAACATAAGTTAAGTATAATAGTCATCTTAACCACTGATGCATATACGACCTTTTGATAACACACTACCGCATTGCAACAAAACTATCAATTTCGGCACAGTAATATAGTCATGTGACATTTAAGTGTCATTTCGACGGCAAAAGAATAATAAAGTAAACGTACATATTTCACGAAGCTACAACCAAACAAACATTTACATTGAGCATAAATCGAAATTGACCTCAGGACTTCAGTTGTAGTATTCGAAGCGTTTATTAGGATAATCGCGTCGGTAGCTTAGTCGTTAAGGAGTCGGCCTTACAATCGAGAGGTCCCGGGTTCGAATCCTGGCCATTACACTACTGGCGTGAGCCCACTCCAAGCAAATTTCGGTTGCTAATATTCTTTAAAAAAAAACCTTGCGGCTACTATGACGACACTTGATATTTTCCATGACTCGTTTGGTGCTTTCAGGAGAATGGTATCAAGATCGCTTTTGTACCTATAATTTGCCAACTTTCCTTGTATACTTATTAAATTTCAAATCTCATTTTAATATCCTATTGTGTATCTTATCTTATCTTATCTCATCTCATCTCATCTCATCTCATCTCATCTCATCTCATCTCATCTCATCTCATCTCATCTCATCTCATCTCATCTCATCTCATCTCATCTCATCTCATCTCATCTCATCTCATCACATCTCATCACATCTCATCACATTTCATGTCATGTCATGTCATCTCATCTCATCTCATCTCCTATTATCTCATCTCATCTTATCCTATCTTAAACTGTACATACCTTTAATTATAAATAAATAAAAAATAAAAATTCCACAACATTTCACACAACGTATCTAGACCCATAGTAAGCATAGCTTAACTAGATTGTGTTATGGAATCTAGAATGCGGATAAACTTACTTAGATACTTTTTTTGTAAATACATGCATATTATAGGTACTTAGAAACACCCAGACCAATGCAAATATACATATTCATGCATACAAATATTTGCACTGAGCGGGGATCGAACCCGCGCCACCGTGTCATTTGTTGTACACACGATAATAATGATATATGTACATGTTTACTGTTGGTGTGTCTATCAATAAATAAATAAATAAATTCTGGAAAGTTTTTTTTGGACTTGTTTCTTGACTACCTACTTTACTTGTATTTTATTTCTTATCTAAATAGTATTAGTTGTGTAGTAATCAATCTTGTCACTACCACCGAATTTAAATTGCCAAATTACAACTTTTTAACACAAGTTGCTCAAATTTTTCAAGACTTCAACACCGCTGCTCAAGTTAACGTTAATAAATCAAAATAGTTTTCGTTAACCCTAAAATGATTAATCTGCGGCCCTTAAAATGGCAACTGCAGGCAAAATTTGCGTAGAGGTCTTAAATTGCCAGTCATCATTCAAGGGTGAAGTTGACCGCGAACCGTTGAAAAGTTACGAATTAGGGATTTTAAAGGTCTTACTAATATTAATATCAAAATAAAAGATATCAGATTTTTGAAATATTAATTTAGCATTTTGCCTGCCTAAAGATGATTACATACTTATAAATGAAATAAAAACTTCTTTGCCCAACATGGGATTCAAACCAAGATATCATTCACAACATCCATACTCACTGACACTAAGCAATCGATCATTGTCATCATTTTAACCTAATTTCTGGTTCCAACCTATGTTTTCACCTCATAGTCCCAGGTTCGCTTGTGATTTGACTTCAACAGTTTTTATAAGAGCGACTGCCGCTTGAACTCTTAACCCCGGAAAAAAGCCTGCAGAGCCTCATCTGTCAAAGAACACTTATACCGGCTTGAGGGTCAGGTTGGCTTGGTTGCGTAGGTCTTAGAGTGGCTTGATATAAATATGAAAATCGCCCCTTTAAGGTCCAAATGTCCATAGGGTTCATCAGAGGTCATTAGTAGTTATAATAAATCTATCGTGTACGGGAGATAAGCAGAACCACTAGCACCCCTAATCTATGGTCCTCTATTATCTATGCTAATTACTTGGGGGTATATAATTTATCCGTTTGTACGACCTCTTAAGGTTTTCCATGGATTTATGCTTGAGTTGTCTTGGTTTGAAACCGAAAGGGTTTTCTTAGTAAAAGGTACGATTCCCCGGATATGCCAAATACTGTTGAGGTTTTCTACTAGAAAAATTTTAGTAACTCAGTGCGGTAACCAATAGACAGTTCTGATTTTTAGGAGCTAAAAATATGATATAAATTGCAGGTGCGCGAACTAATGCACTGCGCATTAATACCTAAAATTGTACGAAGGACATAAGTTGCCTCCATTTTAAATTTCATCTAAATCCGTCCAGACGGTTCAATTTGACCATAAAGAAGTATAAACGTACTCAATAAATTTTCTGAAGAAGAAATACCGATTTCTTAAAATAACGATCACAAGTTGCACTTACAAGGTTTCTAAAACAGACGTTCGCAAAAAAAGTACAAAAATTGGTTGATCAAAAGTAAATGAAACTTGGTCGGTCAGACCACCCCAGCAGCGACAGGGTTGAGCAATTACATGGGAGAATACACAATGTCTACATACTTCGTTAACACAAAAACGCGGCAAATGTTAGACTAGGCTTAACACCTGACGTTGCCTGTTTCATGGACTAAACTGTTTATAATTTCTTGATTGAAATTTTAATGCAATCAGTATGTTAACTTTTGTAAATTATCAGGACGGGATTTGAACCCGTTCTAGACGGAATATTCTGGTAATAATGCTATTGGGTGTAGCCTCACCAAGATATTGACGGACACGGTTCTGATCCTGGTCATGGAGTAGAGAATAGTACTGTACAATAGATTATAGTCCCCGTGCAAGCTTTTCTTTAGCGTTAAGGGGTCTCCCTTAAAAGTTTAAATTACCCCATGCTTGAACATTTAGGATTTGACCAGAATAATAAATAGTGAACGAATCTTAAAAAATAGTTAAATTATAATAAGATAAGATTTTTTTTACTAACAATTCATGGATCTTTGTCTGAAATAAAGATTAATAATATTATTATTTATTAATTTTAATCAAAAATAACGATCAAATAATGAGTAGAATATATAACTTACCCTTTCCGATAGCGGCTAAACAAAGATCTCCTTGCAGAGCCTCTACAAGTAATCAGTACGTAATAATTTGAGCTCCTCAGAGCATTTTCTTATTCAATATAAATCACCTTATTTCTACATGAGCAATCCTTGGGCATTAATTATACTTCGATGACGTCAGCAGTTCTAGTGGCTGGTCACGCCATAAAATGTCTGCGATAGTACCCTAGACAGACCACGTGGTATCAAGCGAACAGCAACTGTCATCGAATGTAATAACGTCTAAATTGCCTTGCTACGCTTTAATGATTTTGATATACTTGCGACCATTATTAGGTGCACACTTTGTGTATAGAATATTTTGAAGTGTTTTGTACTTTAGGCTATCGATGTACTTATTTAAAATTAAATAATTAATAAATTAATTTATACTAGCTGTTGTCCACAGCTTCACCCGCAACCTAAGGCAACCTATTCCTGGAATAGAAAATAGTGGTTATTCCGGTTTGCAATGTATCCAAATTTCAGCGGAATATGTTCAGCTCTTGGAACAAATATCTTCAACCTTCACATTTTTTATATTAGTAGGAATTAGGATATGAAAATATCCCAGTTGCCTTCAAAACTTGCTATTTGGAGCCTTGGGTCTGCTCAATTGGCTTATTAAGGCTTTTACGGGATCTTCGGCCGTCTAACCTTCCAACCTCGCGGAGAAAGCCTTTGTCAAACCTAGTCAGTTAATCAGCTATGTAATAGCTTGTAAGTCAATTTAATTATCCACACAAATTACAAGTCAAACCTTTAATTAACTACCATTTCTCCTTTCATTACTCTTTTTAATAAGTAACCACATTTTTTTGCACTACATTGTATAAGCGTACACCTTTTGTTATCAACTACAATGTACACATTTCCTCAATTTATTGACAAATGTTTTATTTTAAAATATACAGTAGTTACGTGACAATAATGTCCATTTTCGGTTGAATGACTCAACCCACATGTTACAACTGTTGCAAGACATGTGTCGTCTCGTCTTTGTTTATATTGCCAAAGGACCGGTTACCATAATCAACGATTTTTGCGATATATTTGCATATGTTTAAGTTTCTAGAACTCTTAATTAAAAATATACTAAGATAGATTACATCCTTTCTTAGAAATGGGTCAATTTAATGAAAGTTATCTTTTAATGATTGCATGTCAGGTAATGTAATTTAAATCGGTTAAATTTAACATCCAGGATGGAACTCGGTTTCATTGAATTACTGAAAAATAACTTTTCTAATGAAATATAATCAATCCCGATTTTTTAGGTGTTGTTTTTATTATTTACACTATAGCATGTAGGTGATTTAAAATAAAGTTTACACATCCGATATTTCAATGAATAAAATTCACTAAACTTTCGACAAAATCAAACAAACAAAATAATTCACTACCAAACTTCACAGCATCTCCGGATTGACTAATCAGGTGACAATGTTACAGCTTAAATATAAAAAATTCGGACCAAAAATGGCGTCCATAGAAAATATTAGATTTATATAAATAATTTTCGAATTAAGAACTCTGTTTAAATTAAGAACACCCAAAAATACAGGCCGGTGATAAATCGTGTCACCTTGACAACATACTGCTAATGAAAATAGAAGCAAATATTTAGTAGTAGAAGTATTTGAAATTGGAATGCTTATTGTATGCAAATTACTTTTTTTGTTATATCATTTACTTACTACCTTAATTTTATTATTACTTTTATTTATTATTTTTTAATGTCCTTGAGGAATGTCTATTTTGTTTCTTCCTACTTAAGGTGTTTGCATACTGGGGATATATTTACACTTAGAAATACACTTTCATTTTGATTTCATTCATTTTAAAAACGCCTGAGTAGGACAAAGAAAGATAGTCATGTCACTGTTTTGTGTGACGTCATGTATTTCATGTTCAAATCGAACTAAACGATCTTATTGAGTAAAATGTGATAAGTATGAGAACCAAGTTTAACTTGACAACAATTATTTTAATGGTGAAATCCAATTAGAGATTTTGCATACATAGGAATCTCACCAGGAAACCGACATCCCAATACATGCCAACACATCCATCTGCCTCGTTCACCCCAATAAACAAAACTTTTATACTCTTAAACCAACTTACTTACTGATAAAATCCGATACAGGATGTGCAATTCGGTGCCATAAGAGGGATGTATATGACCTGTCCCACGACCCAACAGGTGCTGTTATACCACCCCCATAATACAATCTAAAAACAACCTTATTTCCACTAAACATAAAGTTCAAAATATTTTTTTGTGATATTACAACCTTAGCTGGAATATTTGTTGGATTTTAAAATGTATGTCAGAGGGGATAAAGTTCAATTTGAGTGTGTGGTGTACTTTTTTTGATACCCCATGGGAACAAAATTTTACGCATCTAAGGGAATTCTTCTAAAATCTTTTTTTTTTTACAATATGTTTCCGTCAATAGTTTTGTGCAATGTGATGCATTAGGATTTTGAATATCTTTTCAATGTATAAATTTATTGGCTTGGAATAGTGTGGGAAAGATATGGTGAGTGCTGCAGTTGAATTCATTGTCTTCTTGAAGAATGGGAATAATATGTCAATGTCTATAATCATTTACTTAGGAATTGTACTTTTGGAGCTCGAGGCTACCCTATGTATTAATATTTTGCTTTAAGTACCGCTACTTGAAGCAAATAATTCTTGCTTCTTTTTAGTAACTGAATGTCGAAAACTTGACCGGCGGCACAGAATAATTAATAGTACTAACGTAGGCTGCCGGCGGTGGGTAGGGTAGCTATAGCTCACTGGAGAGTATTTGTGCCTTCTTTATCTACTGCACTGATGGCACAAAAACTTTGTGCGTACAGGGTCGGCAGCACAAGTGTGATTACCCTGGTGTTGCACATATCCATAGGCCACGGTCACACTTTCCATCAGGTGGAACGTGTGCTTTTCTGCCAACCCTGCCTCTTTTTCATTTAGTTATTCTATAAACGGAATAGCATTATCGAGGTTATCAAGTTAGCAACCACCATTCTAAGATCCATAGTATCTGGAATGGTGGTTCAAATCTTCTGGACTTTTTACCATCAAGCGGGGTGCAGTTAGTCTAATATAAAAAGCTTGCTATATGTAGCTTCTATAATTCTTTATCGGTACACACTTCGAGCATTCAAGCTCATCGGTTTCGTCTATATCTCTGCATTCTAGATCCCATTTTAAAGCTATGATAGATTACTTTTCGTCTAGATGACACTATACCTATTAACAACCTACAATTTTTATTTTGAACATAACTTTTGAATAAAGTCCACCTAAATAAACGCAGACAAACTGCAATCCCTATCAGTAGCACCTCAAAACATTTACCCCATTTAAAATTTAAATCAATACATTATAACGTCAGATTTAAATGCATTACCCCAAACATGCCTTGCACAAATTGCAAGGCCCACCGTATAATCCCTGTAACGGTCATCTTTAGGACAATGTCCTCTCCCCTTATGTTATACGAACCCCATAGATTCTATAGAATATGTATCTCATACATCAATGGAATAATGACATGGTAACCCAGTTTTTATGTTAATATCTTATGGGGGAAAGAGTATTGTTATATTTCGAAGTATTTTCTTTCATAAGTTTAATTAGGTTATTTTGGACTTGGAAATATCAATTAATTAAGAGTTTGTGTTCGCATAGCGGGATAGCTAGGGTTGCCAGAAATAAGGTTTTTTTTCTAATATGTCAGATTTCTAAATGAGATTCTAAATTCTGTAAAAATTCCGGTTGGACTACGGAAATATTACAAGTTTGTTTATTTGTTACGATCATGTAAAAACGATTGACCAGATTTAAATGAAGTTTGGCACATAGCTAATGAGTCAGCTCGATTAACACAATTATTTCAGCTCTGTAAATGTTTTTATTATTCTCGGTTTCAACTTTTACTAAGTTTTTGGTTTTTTTAATTCATGCTAAGGGGCCGTCCATTAACCGCGTGATCGTTTTTTAACATTTTTTAAACCCTCCTCCTCCTTGGTCATACGTGGTGAGGTAAAATATCACACGTAATACCTTACTACACCCCCGCTGCCCTCTTGTGATATTTCGTGATTTTTTGTCAAACTCCTCCTCCCCCCTTTCAAGCCTCACGTGATTAATGGATGGCCCCTAAGAAGAGAGAAGCATGGTACATATTTTTAAGTTACCGAGTAAATACCGAAACATGTTCCTGTAGCGTTTGTAGCGTGGGTGAGAGGTTCCTATGACCTGGATCCTGTCAGGTGGTGATCCTGGAAGGGGGTGAAAACAGGGGGTAAAACAGTGATGTTTTTGCCCCTGTTTTCGCCCCCTGCGGCGTCGGAGGGGAAAGATATGTCAGACTCAAGCCGACTAAACCGCCCGCCGTCTGTGGGTAAGCACCCCAATGGCTCGCATAGTGCATGATACACTATATTGATTTTAATTTTTTTTACACCGTTATACCTATTGAAAATTTACACCCTTCGCCACTGGTGAGACCCACTCAAAATACCCGTTCTACAGTATCCCCGAGTCTCAAGCCTTTTATTAATAACATCGACGGTCTAGAACAGTGTTTCCCAAACATTGTTCTGCCATGGCCCGGTAACTTTCACACTGCACCTTCGTGCCCCACTGAACACTTTTTAACCCAAGCTAGTTCCATTAATAATACACATATATTAATAGTAGAAATGTTATCACCTATTTAGTCACTAAATTTTATTGCGAAGTATGGAACTGTTGCTATTTTTTTACTAAAGAATCCAAGTTTGCGGAAAATGACAAAAGTTTTATCTTAAGGTCTGGTTCCACTTCAAGTCGGCTTCTATATTTATTTTCAAGTTAAACTAGTGTTGAAAACCCAGCTTCATTTAAATTAATATACGATGCGTCGATCGATAGTAGGTATTATTTAAAAAATATGCGGGCATGGTGCGACACGGTATTTTATTTTAGTGGCCCGGTACCGGGTTGCGACCCGGCAAATGGGAAACCCTGGTCTAAAAGATAAACACACTAAGTGAAAATCTTTGCACTTAGCATATTCAGCTTCTTAATCATCAACATAAGGTTCATAATGAAGGTAATCCTATGTTGGTGTACAATAAAGAGTTCTCTATCTATTTATCTATAATGAATTGTAAAAATTTCACTTGGTATGTTTGTCGTCTATACCATCGATATAATGATTACTTATTGTATCGTAATCAGCAGTTTTCGTCAACTCTATAACAACTTTTGCAATGACAATGAATAACTTAGTACTACAGTAATAAAGTTAATTTTTGCATAAATTATATCCCTCACCTGTCAGCAAGAAATTTATTTCAAGGCGATGTAGGTCTTATGGTCAATGTTTTAGGGGTTGTTTTCAGGTTTGAGACACTAAAGAGAAATCTTGGTCACCTGCTCAGTTACATCATGTTTTACACCATTCATGTGTATACGCATAGAATTAGGAAGTGTATAGATCTGTCAATAATATATACACGTATTCACGACTACCAATCCCCGAAGGGGTAGGCAGAGGTGTACCCTTGCCCGAATACATCAATATTTAAAATTGATTGTAAATTCATTTATTGGTTCCTAGAGTTCGTAAGAGTATCGGTACATAGCTCCACCATCGCCTCAAAGATCGATATATAAAGGGAAAATTTGAATGGATTCAGTTTGGTAGCTTAGTGGTCAAAGCATTCTCCCTGTAAAAGAAGGATCGCGGGTTCGAATCCTATCTGATTTGATTAAAAAAAAATCCTATCTTAATCGATATATAAGATGGAACTAAATTAACTCTCGGAATTTTAACGGGTTCTCACTGGAGAGTTTTTGTGCTGTCAGTGGGAAGACCAAAGGCTATTCCTGCTTTGTCTTCTACACTAACGGCACAGTAACTCTCTGTTTACAGGCTCAGCAGCACGAGTGTGACTTCCCTGGTGTTGTACACGTCCATAGGCCACGGTAACCACTTTCTATCAGGTGGACCGTGTGCTTGTCTGCCACCTCAGTGGTATAAAAAAATACCGAAGATCTTAGAGGACATATTTAGATACCTCCTCTTTGGATCCTGGACATGGAATATGTGACTCCCATATAACGACCATTAAAAAAATTCCCTATAGCATTTTTATCACTCTATGGCTACCAAGCAAACCGCCCACATTTACTGACAATAACTTCAGGATGCCAAAACTGGTATTACGCTAGAACAGGACAGTAATACCGCGGCTCCTAAGGGTGAGAGAGAGGGCGAATTTCCTGCGCTCACGCAGAGTATTTTTTGTATGCAATTCTATGTATTGTAGATAATAATAGTGCATATTTTATAGTTCTGTCAGCTCTGTTTGTGCAAACGTGCGGAACCGATTTGATGGCGATTGAGAATTGACTGGAATGATATTGGATGCTGAGTACTTTTAACTTAAAATGGTACTCGTGTAGGGTTATCAAATATCATTGTTTAATATCTAAGAAAATCAAGTTGTTAATCAGCTAGCGTGCCGAGTTGCAGGTGACATTAGCTTGGACTCATCCATCCAACTTCGATGTTAAGGCCCATTTTGCAGAACTTTTCCTGAATTTCGATTTTCATTGGCGAATTTGAATAATTTGAAAGATTGTCAATTACAATTTGTTCTTAGTATTAAGTATTATTCTGGAATAGAGGCCTTAGTAAATGAAATAATACCTCTTTAGTTGAATTAGCCTGTTCGTGCCAGAAAATACATGGTGCTGTCAAAACTTCTATAATTTTTGTTGTTGTTGTTTTCTCGCTGTTAACAGTATTAAGCAGCAATCATCAACACGCAACTGACACCTCTTTGGAATAATTTTAGATAGGTCGTTTAAATAATTGTGAATAATTTTAGTCACTATTATAAATGCAATGTGCCTTATAGATTATTGGTCTATCACGCAAAAACGGCTAAAATGGTGCGTGGATCTAAATGAAATCTAGTATAGAAATAGATTATAATCTTGATAAAATCCACACACACAGCCGCGGTAGCCTATTGATATGGGTAATGGACTGCTGAGACGAGGTCTCGGGTTCGATCCCAGGTTTTCCATGGCACACACCAATGACTCTTCGATGCTTTTCGAAGTTATGTGTGTATTTATCGCAGTTTTATAAGTGCCCAGTTAATGTCAATAGGCTCGCCACCTATTACATTGGGACCAAAACATAAACCGGCGAAATGTGGGTGCTAGCACCTCTGCCTACCCCTTCGGGGATAAAGACGTGAGTTTATGTTATGTAAAATCTATCCGTGTGGTGACAGAGCAAGCATACAAGTATCACCACCCATCTCATAGGAAGGGCAACGTGAGAGCCGACAAGCTGAAGAATAGAAGGAGAAGAAGAGAAGGAAACCTCGAAATAAAACCCTGTACCAACCCGTCTGGCCAGCGTGGAAACTGTAGGCTAAAATCTCCCTACATTGGTAGAGGCTTATGTCCAGCTGTGGACTGCATTATGCTGATTGATTGACAATCTAGAATAGCACACATATGCTCTTTATCCTGGGAATAGGTTTTTGTTGAATGCTTGATTTGACTAATCTTAGAAAATAAAATTCCTTTAAATTTTTTTTTACTGACTAAATTGCACGCTCTTCTTTGTAAAACTTATTATAGATTATACAGATAACCTTATATGGTGGTAAATCAATATCATTATCTTAAAACCACTATAAAAATGAGTGATACTAAACAACGGGGAATTTTCTGAGAATAAAATATACTTACAAACGAATTGCATCCCTATGGCATAGGTTTAAGACTGTTTTTTCTGTATGCATTTTTAATTCCTTTGCAATATTTAATAGTTGCTTTTATTATAGAAATATAGACCTTATTTATTCACTTTTAGAATAATATATATTATGTTCTAAATACAAATTTTTTATTGACAAGTATAAAAATGATTGTACGTTATAAATGACGTTAAAGATCAAAATCCTATGATTTAACCATAAAACACTTAAGACGTTTAGGAATGAAACGTATTACTTGCTCCCGCGCATCTCACGGCGGGCGGAAATCTTAATGGGTCCTGGAACCCGAACTAACGATGGGATCCATCGATCTGAGTTTACAGAGTTGCCTACTTTTAGACCTGGCCTAAAAAAATCCATCAAAAATACCAACAATTATTATAGAAAATTGATAAAATCATTTTTTTATGATATTATCCATTTTCTTAAAGAGGAGAAAGGAAGAAGGGAAATTGTCTCACCAACTATCATATCACTAGATTAGAAGTGAGCAAAGTATGACTATATTAGTGACGTTCAGAGTGCAGATGGGTGAAAATAATAGCTATTACAGACCATTATTATTATAGTGATACATCCACTACCAATATTAACAGAATGTGTCAAACACATAAAAATATGAAGTGTTAATTTTTTAAATGTATGTCAAATACAACGATTATGGTAAAATTAACAGCTTTTGAAGTAAAAAAAACTAATAACTCTTTAACTAATTAATGTGCCATTTACATAATTTTATTGGTTTTGTTAATATATGAGCCGGCGATTTTCAATATTCCGTTGCTTTTTCTAATCATTTACGTTTGTTTCCGTTCAAATATACGTATATAGTTTACAGTAACTTACACTGTTTTTATTGAAAGTCTCGTTCAGTATTTATTTTGCCATACATGTTCTTTTGTTAATCTATTATAACTTACATTTATTTAACGCTCTAATTTGTTTCTTGGCTTTCTCTATCACAGTGCACTCTTTATTACACTTCTAATTTGTCAATGGCCGAATTAAGTCCATACGTCATTCAACAATTCAAATTCTTCGTCTAATTTAATTTAACCTTTATTTTTCTCAAGAAAGGTCTATTATTCCAAAGTCTACAAGTCATTACGTCCATATTTGCACAGAGCACGCAGACGCCTAACGTAAAGCGAACATCAACATCACACGAATTTGCACGATGCACATTATAAAGCATTCGATCAGGAGCTGGAACTAATTCTGATACTCCTTGATATTGAGATAGGGATCGCATTTTTGAATTGAGATTGAGATTAACCTTACATTGTACAGAATGTGTGTGTGAGATTATAAATATAGAATAACTACTTGCTAGTAATATTTCAGAATCGTAGTATAAAAGTTGACAGTGATGGATGAATCACTCGATAATCATTCCCATACTCGTGGATACCTTTTGGTCGAAATTGAACCATAATCGTCATTGAAATTCATCAATTATTATGAATACTTTGTGATTTATATTTTGTCACCTAAATGAATACAGATTTGGAATTTTATGATCAGTTGCATTGCAGGTAGAGGTCTGATAAATTATTATTAGAACAAATTAAATAATATAGGTTGATTTGATACCAACTCACAACGACATCGCTATTTTTGTAAATTATGATAAAATTCCACTAATGGATGAAGCAAAACCAATTGTTTGACGAGTCGTGTACCATTTTTTTTAGGTCACCCAAAATAATCTTACTAGCCAGAAAGGCCTCACATTATTATTACCGATAATTATAGTCTTCTATGCAATTGTTTTCTAGTCACTTTATGCTCTGACTGACTTTGATTGACTAGTAAAGTAAGATGCTTATTATTTTTCCAATCATACACAGCACCAAACTTGTACTCATTTTTGTCCACTAATAACAATGTACACCGTCAGAATAGTTTTATTAATCGTAGCCCGCGATAATAGAAAATTCCAATTTCTTGCTCAAAATCGTACAATAGCTTATCGCGTGACATTTATTTTAGGGATCGAAGCACGACACGCTTCCAAATTATACGTTTTTAAAAATTTCTACACTTAAATCCGCGCAGTTCAATGCCAATATTAAACGGATTTCTTATAATTCACGATTTCGAACTTTTTATATCGATCGGGTGACAAAAGATACAAAAAATCAGACCCACAAAAACTTGCTGTTTGCTTGAACCTTATTCGTAGGAGTTAAGGTTTGTTTTAACTTGTACGCATGGGTGTACCGAAGGGTTCTTATCTGGGTCTTGGTCACTGCCTTCTATAGTTTGGGAAAACGGTTTTTTGATTCGTTTCTATGATTTTCGTGGCACGCGCTTACCTCCCGCCAAGATTAATTTAAATATTATCTTGTTCAGAAAACATTTTATTACTATTAGACACAGTTAGTGTCAATTTTAAAACAAGGATTGAATTTTTTTTTATAATTTCAGTTTGATATTGCGTATCTATTTCACCTATAATATGTACTTAAATCGTTTTGAATTAGGTAGATCTTTAAGATATAGGCAGTAGCTGAAAGTTTTGTTATCAACTATTTTCACGTTTAATGCCCGGTGACGTATGACCAGTGGTGTGAAAGTTCATTTCTTCATCATTAATTTTAATGGAAAATACCGCGAGGAGGTCAGCAAAAGTGTTCTCTATAACTTGTTGTGAAGTCTGTCGAGATGTCTACATTGAGACTGATGGATTGATTGGTTGATTAATAAATCGCGTATTGATTAAAGAACCTGCTTCTAAGTATATCTTCTTGCTTTACTGCAATATTGACACATTCTTCTGAATTATGTTTCTGGTTCTGGTTCTTTTCTCATCTAATAGTATACTTCAGTCTATGTTTTAACTTAATGAGTAGTTATTAAGGCTTCCTAATTTTATTTATTCTGCACATGTCAGTTACTTTCAAAATGAACTGTGACCAGACATACTAATAATTTGACAATTTCTAAATATACATTAATAGTTTACGTTGCCTGCATTTGAACTTACGCCACAGTTTCAATGTTTCGAATACTTAAATTTTTCTACACAATATCAATCTACTCTCTGACGGTGTTTAGTAACATTGCCGGTTGATTTCTCGCTATTTACCTAGATTACTTGCTTTTTTTCAACGGTTGCGCCAATATTTAACGCATGGCCGCTACTGACATTGGCTTAGAATCAAGTTTTTACCGCCAAAATCACGAGCGCCAGGGCCGTCTGCGAAAAACCTCGATTTTCAATAGTGACAATTTTTCATGACATAACTAGTTAGATGCTTTAGTAAAATCAACTATTTAAATATTTACACGTTTTTTATTGACTTTGTTAAGTATAAAAATAATTATAAGTCTATCAATATAAGCTTTCACTGTGTTTGGGAAAAAAGATTTGCGTAAAGCGTCAAATAATACAATTAACTTCCAAAAAGATTAAATTAACATTTAATCAGGCGGACCCCTTCTTTTTCCTGTATCTCTTATTAAACCAAATCATATTTTGATGGGTTTTCTTTAAATTTTAAAGTTATTGATGTCTTTCAGTAATCTGAAGGTACAAAAACTTGACATTTTCTTGAATTTTTTATTGTTGTCAAGATATCTATGAATTACAAATTAACGTTTTGAACTTCAACTAAATCATCAATATTAGTTACATAAATAATTGATTACCACTAATCCAACTGAACACTACCAATCGATTAATTAATACGCATTACAATAAAACAATTGACAACGGCATCAAAGGTATAAACGAAAAATTTAATTGAATAATTAATATAATTGAATTTGGACGGATAAGTAGTTAATGAAGTTATCTGTACCATTGAAACTTAATCAATTCGGAAACCGACAATTGTGAATCTTTTCCTTATTCGGGTTTTTATTACTTCCTAGTTACTTCTTGTTTACTATTCGTTCTAGCAAAATTGTATACTCATTTAACTGCACTAAATGCTTACCTTAATTTATTGGAGGTATTATACAACAGGTGATAGATATCTTAATACAACTGTCCGTCCTGCGACCAAGGACAACGATTCATTAGAATTGGGTGGTAAATGGACATCTGAACTGATTTGTCGCGTAGACGAAGTTAATCAAAACTGTATTTTGAGCCAAATTTACTTCTAAATAACGATGAAGTGGTGAATAATTAATCTACATCTATATGGATGATATTTTCTTATGCGTTTCAACGGTCACCTTGCTGGTCAACGTTCAGTAGACCAAAATATTTTACTAACGGGTGCGATTTATGACGGTGATAGCAAGAATTTTTGTGGGCGAGAGTATCTGATTCAGTCGTAGTTTTGTTATGACGAAAATCGTGTTTTAGTTATTAGTTTAAAAGTTCTCAAAATCAGAAGAAACATTGAAGAAGCAAGCAAAAGTGAAATTTTTGGTTTATTTCCTCATATTACCATTTTTACAGGTTAATAATAATGATATAGTAGACTACATTGATGAAAATACATTCACAACACATACTATACATGTGAAAATAACATACAAATAAATGTACATAATATTTGTAAATATATAAATAAAATGCTAACTTTATCGAGAATATAAAAGTAGACATGATACGACCACTAAAAAACTAATTTCCTCAAAATAACGAAATTACATAACAAAGGAATTTTATTAGAGATTTTTTCATATAAACCAAAAGTATTATTTTAATACTTCTTCAAGGTTGGCTTAAGTTGTAAAGGAACTTAAGTTAGCGTGAGTTCGGTCTTAACAATTAATCTGCCTCATGTCACTCATATGTCGTTTTGTGGACATGGATTTGCAAGATACGGTAATATTCTGTGACGGACATTGGGATTTTCTTTGGAGTATTTAGAGAAATTGTTTAGATTTCTATTTCATACTAGCTCAAGAGATCAACCCGAATGGAGTTGCGTTAAGATTGCCGATTTTTTCAATTTTTCACGTATTTTTTTTTGCAGTTTTTATTCATTACGTAAGAATCTTCTACAAAGTATTGAATTACTTAAAAACACAAGGAAATCCATTAATCCAAAAGCTAATTATGGCGTTGCTCGAAGAAAACCTAGATTCTTTTATATTCAAATATATAAATAGATATAGAGATATATTCTCAGTCCTCCATATTCTAGTTCTAACGAATACCGGCACGCTTTGCATATTCTTATCAAATTAATTGAATTTACAGTTTTTGCTTGTGTTGTGTCATTCTTATCATTTAATCAAATCCTGAAGAGGCAGCTACTCTGTTATCTTGGTTTTAGCAAGTATAATATTTAGAGATCTTAAAATAATTCAATTAAGTTACATTTGGAGGAGTTCACAATTTAATTTATAATACATATTACCGTGTACTCGATATAAAAAGAATAATACCAGTTTAACAACGTTGTGTCTATTTCGTGTGATGAAGATGAAGAGAATGAGAAAGACTTTTTTCTGTTTGACAATCTAGCATAGCTGTATTAAAAAAGACTAATCTAACGAGAAAGGGAAACAGAGTCTTAGTATAGTTCTTACCTTATTAAATTTGAGCTAAAAATATAGTAGCCTAAATAATGGCCTAAACTCTGCATACGCTTTCTAGAATAGATATAAGAACAATAAAACATAAAACTTATAAATAACATTAAAAGTCCCCTAGAACAGAAGATTGCCATTTACATAATACCTTCTACGCAATTTTTCAGTAAAAAAACTTGACAACCGTCATTTTGAAAGGCTAAGCTTTCGCGAAAATTAATCTGGGTTAGCAAAAACTACACCTTATTAGGGGAAGTACGCCCTTAAAACCACCCCTGGCCGTTATACCCACAGATAAACAGTAGAATGTATGCTAGCAATTAATAATAATTTTAGGGCGACAAAAACTTGTGGTCGAGCCTTTTTGTTGTCGCCTGTGGTAGTCGCCCTGAGCTTTTTGTTAGATTAAGCTTTAAGAAATTTAATTCTAATTTTTTAGATGATTTGATTAAACCTTTCTCCCTAGAGATATGAGATGACGTAAAGTATAATAAAGGAGTTCTGCGATAACAGATATTTTAAAAAATACAACCGAATTGAGAACATCCTCCGGTTTTGAAGTTTATTTTAAAGAAAGGACATGTCAAGAGTTCTCGAAACCAGGGAGCATGTATGAAAACAATTATGAAAGTAGAAGAAGCGAAACATGTGTGCCAGGATCATAGCAGGTGAAAAACTGTAGTCTCTAACTACCCTACTGGAAAAAAGGCCTGACTGTATGTATGTATATTAATCACGCAGGTGCTAATGTTTCACATTAGTATTCATTGAATGCTAATGATGTACTAGATGTTATACAGACATGACTTCGTAACATAAATAAAGAAAAGTTGGATATTGAATACTTAATCCGTCATTTCACAATGACTTCATTGTATGATATTATTGAATTTGATGATGCATAAATTATAATTCTGAAATTTGATTTGAATTATTTTGATTTCAAATTATGCACACACCTAGTTATTTGGATGCTGGTTATGAAGATAATTAGTGGTCCTGTTACTAAAGTATAATTTGTTACAGTTACCGAAAGTTCAAATTTCAGTATTTCTAGAATTTCTAGATTTGTCATTGGCTTTTGAATTACCTATTTAGTAACAACTACTACTATTAACTATTTACTAGATTTTATCATATTACCCACGAAACCTTAAAAAATGCTGCCTTTTTTATTTATTTTAAATGTCTCCACAGCATCAGTAACAGATGACCGGTGTTTATCAACCCTTCAACCTTTACCCTTGCCCAAACCTAATCTTGTCTTGATTTTAATGGGGTAATATGACAGCTGTCACGGTTTACTTTAAAACCTACCTGCTTTCGGACAGATGATATATCTTCGTACAATGGTATCAGATGGTGTTCAAAATCCTTGGCTGCAAACAGCATCACATCATCTACATAAATGTTATCGAAAATTCGGGAACAACAACTGTGTGATTTGAACTCTTAGACATAATTGGAACTAATTTATATAAATAGCCCTTGAGATGATGCCTGATTAAACAGGCTTCTTTGCCGTGGGACCAAAAACAAAGGTTGAAGAAACGTAGGTGTTATTTCACCTGCGCATAAAGCCTATACTTGAAGGGGTTAATCAAACTATAACCGAAATATTATATAAAAATCTACATCTTATTTTGTCATCAATATCATGTTCATTTTCTCTCCAGTCAGCTAATGAGTGCTCATAGAGGGTCAGAGCACACCAATGCTCCAAAATACAATTCACTTTAGTTTAATATTGGTATTAACCAATATCGACATAAAGTGTTTAGTATCTTGGAGCATCGGCTTAATCAATTTCCGGTATAGTATATGTTATTATTCCAATAGATGCATAAAACCTATGGATATTTTCAACAATTTTTGTTTAACCTTTCTAACCTAACATTAATTCTAATTAAGATAATAAATTCCGTGCCACGGTTCGGCAGTTTCATTGTTTCCTAGCTGCAATAAATACGCTTTTTCATATAATTAGCAGTAATTATTTATAAAGTCCATGTCTAAAATGACATGCACTTAGGTGTTAATTTTAACTACAACTCATAGATAACGTAATTCGTTTTATATTTTCCGCTTCCGAAACAAAATATAATGTTACAAATGTTTCAGATGTAAAAGATGTGTTAGAATAAAATGTCAAAAAGAAATAGCTATTATGAAACAATGTGCACTGTATGTTAATTTAGTTTAATTAAAAAAAAACAAATTTAATTTAATGTGTGATTGATATGATTTCGTATATAATCTCGCGTTTTCCCTCCACTTTGAATATACAGAGACATATATACTCAGACTTCCCCTATCGGGCATACAATCCCATCGATTTCTTTCGTTTTCTATAACCTTTTTCAACCTGGCTTCGAACACAATCCTATAGAAACCGACAAGAAAATAACAAGGAAGCATAGAAATAATAAAATTTGGTGAAAAATGATTGCATATAGTAACATAGTATGTCTAGTGGAACCAGACTTCAAGGTCAACATGAGTGATACCGGTTTAATTTTAACATAACCACTTTGGAAGCAAAATTTTCTAGGTAATAAAGCATATTTTGTTGAATTTTGATTACTTCATAGCGAAACTGACGTTCCTAAGAGCGTTTTCACACTGTTCGATATCCAATATCGGAGGAATATCGGATGTATCTCTCTTTCACATTCTCCGACCCGATATCGGTCATCGGAGCCAACACCGCTGTTTTGGCCTGATATCGGATCACAAAGACACTAAAACAGCGACATTGACATTTTCTTAGTTACGTGTCGATTAGTTACGATAAGGTCGTAAATTACTTGCACTTTTTTTTTCGTTTTGCATCCACAGCATCCCTAGCATAGGGATGCTAGGGATGCTGTGGATTAATCCATTTTCGGTATAGTATATGTTATTATTCCAATAGATGTGTAAAACCTATGGATATTTTCAACAGTTAGGGAACTAGTCTGTGCTTTCAAGCAAATGGCCGTATCCGGCCGATTCTATCGAATAAATGTGGAAATAGCACGAGGTGCTATCGGATGTCGACTATCGGCGTCCGACACCGATATCAGATATCGATTAAATGGGAAAACACTCTAAGAGTAGTAGCTGTGTGATGTAAGATGAAAAGAATTTAAACTCCTAAAGAGCCATGAACTTTACAGTAATAAGGCGTATTATAAGTGAATATATTTAAAAAAACATTAAAAAAATTAACTGAAGGTACATCCAAAGTAGCAATAACTACTACAAGTAAATTTTTTAATAAATAACACTGCCACTGATACACTGTTGCAATTTGTTCGACTAACGTCTACTTGGCGTATATTGGTAGTTAGTGGTCAGCATTGAGCAGTCAACCAGATAGTGTCAGTTTCTTCGTGCATAGATCAAAGGATCTTGGCGCGCACACCGCAGACACTGTTCAAGTGTTCATACTTTGGAGTTTTATTCAAATCGTAGTTAATAAATTGCCGCAGCTACAAGAGTTTTCACGTACATTTTTAACAAATCTCCAATTTAGAAAGACCTATTCAAATTCTTTGTTTTATATATAGCTACTTTTGCACTGTCGACATCTAATATGTACCTTTGCCGGAAAAAAATCTCAGAGGAAACATTGTGCTGTCTGCAATTAGATACTGCTGTCGGTATTTCTTTTTTGGAACGTAAGATGTCTAGATTTTTTTCTTATTATTCGATTACAACGTATAAAACGTCAGGCTTTGACAATTTTCTAGCAATTGAATTGTCAATTTAGTTGTTGTCATTGCATTCTACTTAATTATTTAACTTCTTAATGGTTTGTCAACTGAATAATAAGAAAGTCTGGATATCATTTCATGACTGTAGTCGTTTCTACGTCTTAGAGTTATTATAATTACATAAAAGACAATGAATTCGTTAATATCTAAATAGTATACTAGTATAGGTACTCCCATTTTTAATTAATTTATCTTTTATAATATCACATCTATGATTGAGTTTGGAAATTAAAAAATACTAAATGCCTATGCTTACGGTTCCCTCGGCTAGCCGGGACCAACAAATTTTGAACCTTCCTAATTTAACACAGATTCCTTGGCAGCGGTCCTTCACGGAGACCCATTAAAAGTCATCCACCACCTCGAATCTACTAGTTCACAACATTAAGTAGTGCTCCAAACTTTAATTATGTTCCATCTGTGACCAATTGCGTTCGTGTCTCGCACTTCTTGCCAGTCATGCAACGTGCTACCGAACGAATCCGGCCAGTAGAATCAAAATCAAGAACACCAACACAAAAAGCAACTCTATCTAAATCTTGTTTGAATCTAAACTAGTCTGCAACCTTTATTTTATCAAATACATTCCCTAACGTCCATTGTTAAACTCCACCACCATCAGCATCATCTCAAGATAATATAATTTCAACTCTATCTGTATTGTGTTTAAGATTATTATTATTTAAAAAGGATTTATAGCGCCCGAAGGAACGTGGCTAGCAGTCTCATTGTTATTTGAAAACGATTCTAAGAGATGACGTGTCAGTTTTAAGTTAGAAACTAATTTGGGATATCACAAAGAGTGAATCAATGATGTACCGAAACACTTTAGTGTGCGAGAAGTGCCGCTGAAAGTACTGGTATTGTTGGCACGTGTATACAAATAGTTATTTAAAATTCAGTTCCTATTTGATAGTTGGTTCGTTATTATGTTTCCAAAGACAGCTAACGTTTACCACTTCAATTTCATGCTATTTATAACCAAAAGACACCTAAACTAAACTTGTATTGCGTACGAAATTTAGTGTAATTGCAACATGTAATAGGTGTTAGGTCTACAAGTAAGATCAGAAGAACCGGTAAACCCTTCTCTGAATTAGTCAGTCGGCGGTCTCTGTTGTAAATTCAAAGCAATGCGAAAAAGTAAAAGACAAAAGTCAAGTCTTTCCAAGTGCAAGTTTTAGATGTAACTGAAATTGGTGCTTGGATAAAGTATGAAGGACAACATCATTATTTTTAATCGCATAATATTTCAACCAATCCATCTAACTAGTCTTTGGACTAATCTCGTATTATGAAGAGGTGTTATTAGAAGCTTAATCAAAAATTCTAATCGCCCAGACATCTATAAGGAAGCCGAAACGACTGCTATGCGTGGCAAACGCCGTGAAGCCAACATCCTGCCTTTATTAAGAGTTGGGCAAATAAAAAAAGACGAGAATCATTTGTTCCGGTAGCCCACGGATGTCGTTCAAGGGCGAAATTCACTTTTCGATGAATTTAACGATGTTTACAACTGTTGAAATTATGTCTTTGAGATTATGGCCATAAGTTATTAAATGTTTATAATTATCAGATTCTTGAAACGTAACAAAGACTACATAATAGATGGTTATCTAAAAAATTGTCACTGTGCTTTTAAAAAAAATAATTTACTAATTATTTTGACATTTTAACATTATCTGTTTTCATTATTTCACTAGTTGTATTCTTGGGCAGGGACAGCCCACTATCCGCTTCTGTCCTTGCACACTACCAGCGTTCTCCACTGTTATTATATCTTTAGTGTTAAGTACGAGTATTAAACAAAAGAAACGAAAATGAGCCGAAAATTTTCTCTCTGTCTGTTTATGATGAAGGTTTCAAAGTGTTGCCCCCTTTTGTTGATTGAAAGACTTCTTGAGTTTTAGCTATTTATTTGCATTGTTATTTAATATGTGATTATAGAAATATTTAGTATCCTTTAATATAATTATAATTTGTATAAATATTTCCGTTTTCAAATTTGACTGATGATAAAATTGCAAAGTATATTATGCCTCCTTTATGTAATATTTTACTTCCTAGTTCAAAGTTATTAACGTAGTTTTTCTGTTTATTCCAGGTTTTCGGCTCAAAAGCTGATCTACAACTACACACCCAGATTCATCTTCGTGAAGCGAAGCCCTACCGCTGTACGCAGTGTCCAAAGGCCTTCGCTAACTCATCATACCTGGCGCAGCACTCCCGCATCCACTTAGGCATCAAGCCTTATCGGTGCGAGATCTGCCAAAGAAAATTCACCCAGCTTTCACATCTCCAACAGCATATTCGTACCCATACCGGTGACAAACCATACCGTTGCACCCAAATCGGATGTACCAAAGCCTTCTCCCAGCTCTCAAACCTCCAAAGCCACAGTCGGTGCCACCAAACCGACAAGCCGTTCAAATGCAACTCCTGCTATAAGTGCTTTACTCACGAGAAAGACTTACTCGAACACATCCCTAAGCACAAGGAATCCAAGCACCTCAAGACTCACATATGCCAGTACTGTGGCAAGAGCTATACGCAAGAGACGTATTTAAGTAAGCACATGAACAAACATGCTGAAAGAGCCGACAAGCGGCCACCAATTTCAGCGCTTGGACTAAGTGGTCTGAATAGGTCTTTGGGAGCGGCGGCGCCTACGGCGGCTCCATTTGGTGACCACCCGTACTGGCCAAAGGTCAGTCCTGATTCAGCGGCACATATGTCTGATGAGGGTGGCTACCACCAGCAGAGAGAAAGCGATGATCATCATGAACAGCAGCTGCAGCAACAGCGGGCCCTGTTTGCGCAACATGAAAGCCAAGATGACCGTATCCAGCCTCCTGTTTCATCAGCGGCAAATTCCGCGTTTACACCTATCAACTCGATGGCTCCTCATCTCAACGGACTGACGCACCATAGTGCTCTCCCAACGCGGCCGTATCTTTACGACCCATTGCATTTCCAGCAAGGTAAACAGCAGCCAAACTCCTTCCCTAACCAGCTGATATCGTTGCACCAAATCAGGAACTACGCCCATCAACCCTCGGCACTATTGCCCGCGGAACACATTCTGCCTCACGCGTTATCGCACAAGGATAAGCAGTAACTAACCGTAGGTACTTACACTCGCTATAGTATGTACTTATGATGGTATTACTAGTTATATAATTAACGAAATATTAAAAATATTTAGAATCTCGCTCTCGAAGACACTGGTATTACGGTTTTAAACTTAGAGAAACAAATTCATGTTTTTAGAAATAAAATTGTATGGATACTATGAATTTTGTGAGTAGAAACCAAAATTTTATAAATGTGATTCCGGAGTTGTTTTCGAATTAACGGATTATTGAATAGTTTTGTTTTATGTTTTCATACATTTTTACCCAGTTGATCCGGGGGTTTGATCGTCAATTAATGTTCTAGTATTTTAGAATGCTGAACGGACTTTGAGAAAAAAGACTAGACAAGTGAAAATCACGATTCGTATTGAATTCTTTTATAAGATGTGATATGGCTTTAGATATTAATAGATATTTTATGGGTACTATTATGTTGGAATTTTTTATGCTTGTGATGCTTTATTTAGTTTTTTGCTCAACTTTTTTCAGCACCTATTTTCGATTCTCGATCAAACATTCGTAACAACTCGGAATCTGATTCAATCAAGACATAAAAGAAAACTAATTATTAATTCGAGCATGAACTCATGTTTATTAACTTTTATATTTAATATTATTTGTACGATTCGAAGCATAATGTCTCATCAATGCATAATTTGAACCCAGTGATAATACATTTTGCTGGATTTACATAATTTTACCTGTTGTATTTTGTATATTTGAATTGAACTAAGCGCCTTCGCTCACACGATTCTTTTAGCATAACACGATTTTATCGGATTTTAATTATTTGCATTACATTTTATCGAGTACATGGATGATAGATTCAACTAGTTTACAAATATATGATGCATTGTTAAATCGTACGATAGCACTATCGGATGATGTTCTCCTGACCATAACCTTCGCTGTTCCAAGTGGAAGTTCTTGAACAGACTTCAGACAGCCCAAGCAACGAAAACCTGTCTGGGTGGGGTTTCTTAGATGAGACGGCCTGGGGTGTCAATTTTGACTGTGACCCACCTACTAACCTTTGCTGGTTGCCCATACACAATATACACTACACATGTACACCAGAGGAACTCATGAGCGCTTATGAGAACGCAATTAAAAAAAAATTAAGGTGGCAGCATTCTCGATTATTAAGTTTAACCAACATGGCAGAAGATGAGTAGCGATCGAATCTACGAACATAATCAATGCAGTTACAAAATTGCCAAAAGTATAGTGTGTGCACAGACGTCTCAGTTTTTGTAACTTTCCTTTATTGTTATTGTAATTCATTTACATTTTCGAGTGAGACTGTATTGGAATCGACATATTGTAATTTATTCTCAATGTAAAATGATCCCATTGAATCCAAAGTTCCTGACTAAACAAGTATTTGATTTTTTATACCTTTTACTTGAACATATTTGGATGTCTTGGTCTTATTTTCACATTTCAGTGGCATTTTATTATATTCATTAAGAATAATAGATCTCTTAAAACATCACATTTTGCACTCAGTTCCTACTTAGCTCATATTATTATGTATTTGTTTAGCTTTATCTATCGTACAACTATCATTTTTAGTATTCTTATTTTTAAAATTTTAGAAAATGTATTCTTCCTCTTATATTGTTTTGTTGGATCGAACAAAAATGTTAATTTAATTATTATTAAGCCATCGCGGGTCGAATATATTTTCTAATAATCGCAAGTGTATAGTAACATTTATGAGTGGCCAAAATTGCTTTTTTACGTCTCATAAAGAAAGGTGCACTTTTGTAAATATTTTGTAAATACTGAACAATTTTTTGGAACAAAATTACATGGACACATATTGGAGTAATAATTTTTTTGTTTACTTTACAATCTAAAAGTGCTTGTGCTCAATTATATTAGCCTTAAGGAATCAGGGGTAGCAGGCGTGATCGGAATTGTATAGTATTCCCGTTTTCCGTACTTAAAGAACCTTTCGTACATTATTTTTTAGACTAGTTTCAAGTATACGAACAAAGGAAGTTGTTGATTTCTTTTGATTTAAACGAATCAGCGTTAGTAGTTAAAATTAATAAAAATTGTGATAGGAGATGGATTGGGAAAGAGTGACTATTTTTGGAGGAATGTCTATTTTCCTTCTAAATTAATTTGCTATTGATTTTTTTAGTTATAAAAATGTTAGGTTGTGGTTATTTGTTAGGGGTCCGCGGGGCAGGATGGCCGTCTGTCTGTCACAAATTAGCCAAATCTTTATTTTCTTGTACAAATATGTTTTTTTCTTTAATGTTAAATAACGGCAATAAGAATTTCTTCCGTACATGTTATTAAATAAGCACTATTGTATATTTACTATTATCATGACAATGAGCCGAGATTTGTATCATTTTTTTTCTCTTTGGATTTAAGGAAAGTAAAAATCGCCAATATCTCTCTATTTTAAGTAGAAATGTGATATTGTAATTTGATTTTTTAAGTTAAGTGTAAACTTATTATTATGAATACAATATTTTTGTAAGTATTTTTTTTTTCGTTTACATTAGTTTTCGCTTTATCTAGCGTCCTCGTTTTAAGAGTATAGATGAAAATGAACGAAAATCATTTTTTGTTACTTAAAATTGATTAAAAATTAATTACAACTATGCCAAGAATTATATTTACGTCTTTTATTTGTGTTACACATCCCTTTTTACCCGACTGCAAAGGATTGTTTATATTTTTATACAAATGATTTCAAGTGTTTGTTTTTGATGGTTTTATTAGCCTCCTCAATGTAACAAATAACCTTATGATTTGAACCTATAATCCGAGTATACAAGAAGTTGAAGTCAAGAGGTTCACCTAATGCTAAAACCACTGCCAGCAGAATATACATATTTTCCATTCTACCAAGGTAACATAAAATACACAAATGCAAAATAATGAGTCTAGCAAGTATCTCTAAACGTCCACAACACTGCCTACCACTCTAAGAAGATATGATGATCAGATTCTCCAACAGAAAATCAAATCTAAATAAGCAGTGTGGCAAGTTTCTGTATTAGTACTTTCGCCAACCATTAATTTTGCTCGAAATATTATATAGGGCGCTGGGGAGTACTCCACATCACAAGCAAACTACCGCTGATATCGAAAACACTGAGTTGTTTTAGTTATTTCTACTCCAAAATACGGCCAATTCCCAGTAGTACTACGGTCCAGTCGTACCAGTAGTACTACTGGGTATGTTCATCCCATTAGACCTACTTTAAAAACTACTTTGTCCTAGACTCGTGTTCTCGATGAGTTGCTACTAAAAAATAAAGGAAATGTTGATGATAATAGAGCTCGGTTCAAAGGAAAAAATAATAGGTCGAGGCGGGACAGCAATGCTTTGACTAATTCGCCCTATCCAAATTTATTTTATATTTAGTATGAAAAAATGCTTAAAAATTTAATTGAGCTGTTAATATACTAGGTTGTATTAGCGTGTACTAGACAGGGATATAAACCACCAGGGTATGGGGGTAATACCTAATTAAATTACCTTACAACTCAGTATTTGCGACCCACGATAACGAGAGGCATTGATAACCCAAGGATAAGCAAACTCAGCAGTACTGCATTTTACTGTACCTCATTTTTGGTAAGTAGTAAGTACTAATAATAATAAAAATAACTAAAAAAGATTCGTCTAATCTTCTTGTTCTACTGATAAGTATTTGAAACATCAGTAAGTATCAACGATTTCGGGTTCGATTCCCGTATCGAATCCAGTGTTATTGGTTTTTGTGTTGCGAAATCAATTTCTCTGTAAAAACATGGATTCTAAAAATAGTGTCCAGTTGACAACAAAAGCCCTTACAATATCACACACCCAGACAAGGATTAAAGACAGAGAACTGAATCTGGGGTTTCATAAATTTCTGCTTACACACCATCTTAATGTGCATGCAGTTTGAACGTAACACCAATCACAGAAAAGTTATGAGGAAATCGTTTATTCTGATTTGAACATGAAATGCGTAAGAATAAAAATTATGTGGAAAGGTAATCCCAGTCGCATCCGAATTTTTCAACTTGGAGTCTGGAGTTTGCTTTACCAGTGAAACTACGGATTTGGCTAAACTTTGATATTTTTCGTGAAGTGACTGCCACCTGACCTACACAATTTAAAGGCGATATCGAATCATTGCCGTTAGACTAGTTGTTGGATTTTTGAGGGCTCCAACTACCCGTAACGACTGCCGTAGATGTACGTATGGCAACTGAGAACGACGGCTTAACGTGCTCTTCGAAGCACAACCAGACCGATCTAAATACCCATATTCATGTATACATATATTTGAACTGAGCGGGAATCGAACCCGCATAGCGGCCGCGTTCACTACCGCTACGCCACGGAGGTTAACTATAGAAGTGAACAGCCACAAGGGGAGGGGAAGACACAAGAGGAGTAGATGCACTGTGTAAAAGATGGAGTGAATATTGAGGAGACGATTTTTTTTGTAACCAGAGATGAACGGAAAGAGCTCATATGTTGCGCCTACCCTAGATAAATATAGAATAAGGTCAGGAAGATGTCGGTTATCACGACTAAACATAGCCTATGTCCTTTCTCAAGGTCTAATCTACCTCTATACCAAAGTTCATCAAAAACTGTTCTAAAAATCTAAAATACGATGAAAATTAATGGGTATCGATTTTTTCATCGTCAGTCAGGTTTTTTATTTTTAATAATTTAAAATCGATTCAGTGGTTTAGACGTGAAAGACGGACACACACATTCCCATTTATAATATTACTATGGACTATGGATCACCGCGTAGTAGAAAAAGAAGCCCTCTTTAAACTTTGCCTATATTCTGGTTTTAAAGTAAATAACGACAAATGCAGGTGATCTTATAAACTCACTGAACGTGTGCATACAGTTTAAAAATATTTTAATTATATTTGCACTTGTACTATCATTTCAATCAATCTAAATGGTTGACAGGTGGTGGTGGTTGAAAGTATATTATTTAATGGTGAAGGTTCCTCCTTGCCATCAAATAATATACTTTAGTCTATGTTCTTACAAGACGGTCCGGTTTTGCGGTGTACCGGTGCTAACAACGGTACAGTGGAAATGACTTCATTGTGTCCCATACAAAACTGGAGACTGGATAGGATTTTTAGAGTCTCGGACGCCTTTTTGAGATTATCGCCGATGAGCTATAATCTCACACTAAGTATTGAAGGAACTGTTTAAGTATACAAAGGGTGGATTTCAGCAAAGAAAAAAGTATAATTGTGATTAATTACGACCGAGCAACCGAACGATCCAACCTAACTTAACTGAGTTGTATGCTGCTTGTTATAGATTGGCTGATAAAAATACTTTTACGGGAGCTACTGCCGTCTGATCCCTCAAACACGTAAAAAAAAAATCCACATTAAAACAGTGCATATTGCATGGCGACGCAATCAAATAAAAAAGGAATAAAATAAAACAGCTTCTAAAACTTTCCTCTTTTTATTTAGTTAACAGTCGCAAAATACATTATAAGTAATAATTAAACACTTAAAATAGGTATTTACAATTACGGGTTCATTCTACCTACGTAGGCAAAATCCATACACAAACCATACAATAATTAAAAAGCTGATACAAGATACTTATAGAAAAGGCAAAGGCACCATACACAATACGAACCGAAAGTAGAAAATTTTAAAAGAAAATAATCTACCCGAAGTTAGTTTCCAAAAATTGTGTGAATTTAGAAGAAAACTCCTCTATCATAATATACTTTTAATGAAAAAAGATGAAGAGGAATTAGAAGAACATATTAAAAAGAAAATAAATAAATTCGCAACAACCGTTGGAGTGAATAGTGTGCCTTCGCCAAACTTACAAATTAAAGGGAATATTTTTAAGTTAATACTTTATATGTATTGTCATTTAGTCGCCCTACACACTAAACGAGAATCATATAAAATTAGCTTGAAAAACAGCACAAATGACAATAAGAATTCTGGATGTATCTAAATCATTGATGACTCACAATCAATGACTTTCATACATAGAGAAAATATTCAGTCGACAATTGTATACTAAAATATCTAAGGAATTATTGGAAAACGTATAAAAAATCAGTCTGACACGAAAAAAAAGAACACAAAAAATTAAATTCTAAAACAAGTAGACAATAATAATTTTTATTAACATTGTAGTTTTAAAGAAATGCCTTTTAGTTCTTAATAAGCAAAAAAGATTTATACTAACAACATAGACAAAAATGGTAATCTAATACAATAACCTTAAGATATTTTAATATACAACTCTATAACACTGATCGTCGATGTATATTGTATTTTATTTTCGATTTACGTATATCTATATATTTTGTTAGAAACCCTGAAAAATAAAATATAATAGGAAGACAATTTGATACATTACTTACGAAGGAACAAGAAAAACACTAAACAGATAATGAAAAGGTTTTTATAAACGGATAGGTATATCTTAGAGATCAATTGCAGAAGATGGATTCAAAAACCTTTTCTTTATCATAGATATAATTTATTATAACTAAGCCTGCCGATATAAGTAAAAATATTTAAAACATACTTAGATATAACTAGGAAATAGCAACTAAAAATTGATATTTCGTACATTGTAAACCTGTCTTTATTTATTCCAGTCTAGGATTGATTTTTGAAGTCTTTACGAATCCAGTACGCGTTTTAGATCCTAATCAATATCTAAATATGTTTTAAACTAAAATAAAATCGAAAATTAATAACATTTACGCATACAGAAATTATTAATCTCAAAAAATTGTCTAGAAAAAACTTTGGAAACTTTTTTTGGAACATTATACATTTTTCGATAAAAAAAATTGATTTATGGTTATGACTAGTCACTATCAAAACATACTGAAATTTGATAATTTAGGTCTAGATACTGCATGCGTTGTTTTTAATTTAGACCTCTACCTTGTAGGGAGATCCGGGGATGTGTTCATCCCCCCACTTGACGATAACGATGTAATCTCCCCTATCCCTGACGACGTACCAGCATTCATAGTTGTTCTTACCTTTGTGTTTCAGTTGGACCTCATCGCAAGGACCTTTGGGTCCGTAAATGCCGACGTAGAGAATGTTGTTGCCTGGAAGAATGAGGTCCAATCAAATAGTGTAGGTTTTAACCATTAAAATTATTTCTGTTCCTCCAGAATCACAAGGCAAAAGGTTGCCAAAAAGGGTGAAATTTGAGAAACACGCAACCAGTCAGTGTTACTCATTTGGGTGTACCTGGATGGGAATACACAAAATCAGATCATTTCCAAGAATATGGAAGTAATAACAATTCTATAAATTAGTCCAAGGATCGAAGAGAAAAGGCGCACATTGGAAAAGGCCTATGTTCAGCAGTTAGATTTAAAGTTTATATAATCATTTCCTACAATACTAATTATTACATTAAATGGATGTTCGGAAGTTTGTTATTCAATCACGCTCTATCGGCTGAAAGGATCTGGTTGAAGAGAGAATTTATTACAGGTGGCACAATTATAAATTACAGTCTGGAATAACAAAGATGCTTCTTTTAATCCCGGGAATACCTTCCCATAGGTTGCTGGAGCGGGAACAATTAAAAATATTAAAAGCCAACTCACCAGCATCTCCACAGTGCACCGTGAACTGATTGTGCTTATTCAAATACGCCTTCTTCAGGCCCATGCCTTTGCTGGTGACTTTAGTAGCATCAGACTTGAAGGTTGGCAATACAGGTCCAAGCTTCTGCGCAGACTTGGCTACCTTCTGAACGGTTTCAACTGTTACAGATGACGTTTCTTGAGCTCCAACTTCAGCTAGATTTGCGCCTGAAAACATGGAAATCGGAATTTTTAAAGAGTTCACTTGCAAAGGTCTTATAATATATGGAAATGTAACTCAACTAAATGTAAAGTAAAGAGGAATAATAGGAAAATCAATTAGAAGAAAGAAAACATACATTTTGGATTATATTGTATCATCCATAGTGATCCGCTAATATCCAAAGAAGAAGAAAGATTCTATTTCATTTTTGCGGATCTTGACATCAAATATTCGTACTGGGCATACATTTTTAACAAACCGGCAGTAGTTACCATTACTAGAATTCCTTTTTTTACAAGAAATATCTCCTTTCCTTCCACCTTACCTACTCTCTCTCTCTCTCTCTCTCTTATTAAACCCTAAAGTCAATTCAAATTGGACTCACCGATAGCCTCAATCTTGAACGGTGAGCCGACGATGTGAGCCCCGTTGTACTTGATGCTCAGGTAGTAGAAGCCAGGAGCGAGAGGCGTATAACGCACCTGAGTAGACACGTCAAAGGGTTAACAGAATAAACTTTGTAATACACGCAATACTTTCACGATATCGGTCAGTCCTACACTGGATTAAAAAATCGGTCGAATCCGATCGCGCCGGAAGCCCAATATGTAATGGTTAGATTTGTAATTAATAATATCTCCAAAGGTACATATCACTCAAGCTTTTTTTTGTACTACTTATGGAGTCTGATTGTGGTGGTTACTATAACCTAAATATAAGGACGCGTGCAATAACATATGGCATTTCTCGTGCTGCCGACCCTGTATAATAATATTTTTTAATTTTTAAACTTTATGCACAGTTGGAAATCCTTGGGGGAGGCCTTTGTCCAGCAGTGGACGTCTTTCGGCTGAAATGATGATGATGCACAGTTAATTGAACAAAGGAGGACTTAATGCCAAAGGCATTATCTTTCAATCTACCTTAGAGTAAGATGCATTGAGGTAGGTACAGACAGAAGAATGAACTTTACTATAAGGATAATGGCCTAATTTTTCCAACTTTGCAGTTTTTTTCGACAATCCAAGACAATAAAATAATTTTAATAAAATCTATCTGTCTATACACTAACAACTCTAAGCTCCGTATATATATATATATATTTGCATCCCGGAGTTGATATTACGTCCTACATGGCGGTTTTTACCGATGATGTTGCGTCCGACTGACTTTTTGCATCCTGTATACGGACGCAAGATTGACCATCTCTCAAATTCAGCCAGAAATAGTGTTAAGGCTCGTACAATGGCTGGGTGAAATATTGGCATGGACGTTGTTTTTTCACCGGAGTGCTTTTCGGCGTATTTCTTAGTTCCGCTGTTTGGCGCGCGAATTTTGGAGGTCGCTCCTGTGCGCCGTATATCAGTGGCGTTATATTCGATATTTTGTTTACGTATAACACGCCGATAATGTGGCTCCTGTATATAATAAAAGTTTTTATCAATTCTAATGTGCGATTTAATTGCGTCACACAAAACGACATCGTCCCAGAGGAGACGCGGGGGTGACAGAGGTGAGGGGGCGGAGTTCGCACGCGACTTGCAAGCGGCATGTTTTTGTTAATATTTTTTGCCGGCCAGCGCGGACGTTATAACGCTTGTGGTATAAATATCGATACCGGAAATTTCAATTGTCGTAAAGGACCGTTGCAATTAAGCAAATAAACCAAACTTAATAATTGACGAAAATGAGTGTCCGTAACGACCCATAAAATTTTAACTCAAGTACTTTATAGCCACGAAAAATGGGTTGTGATAAAATTAGATATGTAGTAAAGAACTAATCCTGATCATCAATGGGTCGTACGAGTTAATTAAATCGGAGACTAAGGGGGTACAAGGAACAAAAGAACCTAAAGATTTAGTTATAAAATGGAAAACTAAGTGAAATAAAAGGGAATTTTAATATTTCGTATTTTTTTATTAAAAAATTCAGGCATAAATTTTACAAAAATGTTAGGAACTCAAAATTAAAAAAAAAATGTTTTCTTTTTTCATTCAAATGGCAAACCATTGTTGAAATGCTGAAAAACAACCGAATGTTTGGAATAATCGGCCAATAAACTATTCTAATAACAAGTTTTCTTAAATAATTATGTCAGTCATGAACTAAATAAAGGTAAAATATCCAACATTTACCAAACTTCGCCCACTAGAATTCAAAATTCAAACAAATGACACTATAAAGCAGTGTTTCCTAAACATTGTTCTGCCATGGCCCGGTAATTTCCACACTGCCCCTTCGTGCCCCACTGAATACTTTTAAGCCAAGCTGGTTCCATTAATAATACTACAAAATTGTATAGGTTACATACAATATTTTGGGATCACCTATTTAGTAACTAATTCCCATCTTTAAAAATAAGGGTGACGTGTAACACCCCGACAACTATCGGGGAATAAAGCTCATGTCACACAGTATGGTAAGTTTGGGAGAAAGTGATAGAGAAGCGTCTACGAGAGGCAAAAGCGTGGTTACCCATAACCAGTTCGGGCTTAAGCATGGCCACGGGACCACAGATGCCATTTTTCCTCTTCGCCAACTGTGTGAAAACTCATGGTGTTTGTGAATTTCGAGAAAGCATATGACCGGGTACCCAGAACGGTTTTATGGTAGGCCTTGAAAGAGAAAGCGGAAGTACATAGAGTAGATCTGTGCGATGTACTGACGATCAAGAACCTATGCACGATCCGCTGCCGGCAAAGCCGACGAGTTCAATGTGACGATAGGCTTGCGTCAGGGCTCGGCGCGAAGCTCCTATCTCTTCCTGTTGATAATGGATGCCTTGACATCGGAGATACAAGAGGAGAGCTCCTGATGTATGCTGTTTGCTGATGATCACCTCGCCCCGAGCGATCGCATGCTCCGCCAGGGCTCTTACGCGCAGTAGAACCAAGACTGAATGTTCTGTGATTTCGGCGATCTCTCCAGTTTTACACCCATGGTATTAGATAGTGCACCAATACCAGTCTGCTCCAATTTCCGCTACTTCGGCTCCCTTATCCAGGCGGTTGAGGAAACGGATCGAGCAGTGAAGCACAGAATAGATGCAGGGTGGATGAAATGGCGGCAGGTCAGAGTCACAATATGTGATCCCCAATTTCCCCTCAAGTTTAAGGGGAAACTCTATAAGTTCATGTTCAGACCTGCCATAATGTATGGATCGACATGTTTTTCCTTGAAAGCGACGAATGAAAGACAACTGCATGTGGCGGAAATCCGAATGTTAAATTTGGATGTGTGGTTTGATAGTGGCACCAGTGAAAAAAAATTGAGAACCAAGCGACTGTCGTGGTATGAAAATATTATGAGAAGGGAGTAAAGTCATGTTGTAAGGAAGGTTCAAAGTATGAAGAGTTATGTAAGGAGGGGTATCTAAGAAGTTATCATGGACATCCTGCGGATAAGCAGTTGGATTTCGCGGAATAAGGCAGCTTCTTTTCACTGAGCTTGACCGGATTCTGAACCACGTTTCCCAATGGGGCTCTGAGAACTTGGTAGAGTTCAATGCTAAGAAGACGAAATGTGCGTTTACAGCAAAGATATCTCCTTTCCTTCCCCTTCCCACTCTTCAGAACACGCCACTGCCATTGCAGGACAACCTAAGTATCCTCGGTATGGATGTTCGCTGTAAACTAAATAACAAAAACTACATCGAGAGTATCATCAAAACAGCCTCGCGTAAACTCGGAGTCCTGAACAGAGTGAGACGGTTTTTCACGCCGGAGCAACGGTGTCTTCTATACAAGACACAAATTCGTTCCTGCGTGGAATACTGCTCGCATTAGATGCTCTCGACAGGTTGCAGCGACGTGCGGTCCGCATTATCGGAAATCCTGAGGTCACGAGTACCCTCGAGCCTTTGCAGCTGCGTCCCTCCCGAACCAGGGACGCGCTCTGCGTACACCGGTGACATCAGTGTAGGGGATATAATATTCCATGCCCAGACTGATCTCACCGGCCACAGCAGTTGCGGCCTCAGATGGGTTCTTACTCTCAAAGCAGCGTTCAACCCACGGGACGGACGCAAAATAATCACGCAGTCCATCCCAGTCCAGACGCCGCTTCCCCTGCGCGGGTCGTGGGGGCGCTATAATGGGCACCTCGGAATGGACTAGACAATGGTCGGATTCACCTAAAGCGGCGCTCACCGAAACACTGTACTGGTCCGGGTGACTCGTCAGCAGGAGGTCTAGCAGAGAGGGCTCATGGTCCGACCTTTTTGGTATCCTAGTGACCTCGTGTACCAATTGGGTCAGGCCATGCGTCAGAGCAAATGCATGGGCGGCTCTTCCCGCGTGGGTTGTTTTGGCGGAGCCCAACCAGATCTCGTGGTGGGCGTTGAAATCCCCCAAAGACACCAGTTCAGCGTTCGGAAACCGCTCCTGCGCATCATCTGCCGCCTGACTGAGGTATTCAAAGAGTCGAGTTGTCTCGGTATCTCCTGTATGGGAGCGGTAAAGGCACACATAGATCTGACTCGTAGAGCCATGGTCTATGTGTACCCAAAGGGTGGAAAAGGACGGGTCCTCTAGGCAGCGCAAACGGCGATAACAAATATCCGCCCTGAAATACACACACAACCCGGCTTTTGCGCGAAAGTCATCAGGGCGGCGTATTTGTGTCTCCGTAAGAAACAGCATTGCAGGTTTCGCCCTCTCCAGGTGTTGGTGGACGGCGTTGAGGTTTGTATGGAGCCCACAGATGTTCGTGGACTTCCACCTCAAATAGCGAGCCCGAGGGAGAGTTTCTTGCCGCTGTGTAGACCAATCTGCTGTTGTTGTGCGCTGCCATGAGGATGAAGAGGGAAGGCGTGACAAAAAGAGGCGATTGTTGCCGCAGCACCGCGTGACAAAGCGTGGGATATTGGTTTGGTGAGAGCCGACGCGCCGAACGGAAGGGCCCCCGTACCCCCCCGAGTATGGTCGCCGGGCTCCCTCGTCCGGTCACCAACCAGCACGACGAGCCATATCGGGATTATGCGCGACCTGGTGGGGCAGCCTCTCAGGGTGGTTAGTCCCGGTTGGGCCCCTGTACTATGCCGCGGGCGGCCAGCGGCACCACCGTTTCTACAGGTCTCCCTGTTCAGCGCGTCGCCCCGCGCCATTCCCCACTAGACTACGCCAAGACCCACCGGTCCCACTTGTGCAGCGACCTTCATCCTCCCTGCCCGGCTATGAACTTGCTGACCCCTGAACGCAATCCAACCGAGATTGGATTACTATGGAGGGTTTTTCGCAAAAGTGCACGGTGGTACTCACCCGGTCGAAATTTGTGACAAATTTGTGCCATCAAATTATTATTATTATTTTTATTATTTATATAATTATTCATAATTATTATTATTTTATTTTAATCGACTTCATGAAAAGAGATGATTTTCTATTCATAATACATACATACATATCGTCACTCCTGTCCCCCATTGGGGTAGACAGGGACCACGTCCCGCAATAAATTTATTGGGATCTATTATATTAGGTACCTATGTATGTATAGATATAAGGTTTGGAGGAAGCAACAAACTTAATAGTTTATGGCGTAAATTCAAAAATAATATACGGTACCGATATAATTTCAAATTTAGTAAGGAGTCATTTAATTAGTAGAATGCATGGAATTAATATAGTACAATATACGGTATCAATATATCCATACATTTAGATGGATGTATGAAAAACGATTAAATGCATGGAACGAATACAAAAATATACAATGTGTCACATGATTTCCATCGAGAACGGATGCAAAAAACCAGCGAGAATTATTTCAAAATGAATATCTAATTTTCGTACCGAAACAAAATTTCTCGTCGACAGTAGAATTCACATGACAGCAATGCAGCTATATTCGCACGAATAACAATTAAAAAGTCATTGGAAATGGTAGACGCCGCTGGGTTCGACTTTGAAAAGACGCAACAAGTCTTCAGCGATTTAAATATATATATATATATATATATATATATATATATATATATCGCACACAAGCTCCAGTAGCTTTAGCGATACATTAAGTAAGATTGATTTGATTGTATGTATTCTGATAATTAAAAAAAAAAAAAAAAAATCGAAAGTCACTCAGCTGAGTCTCAATTTATCTGGGAAAAGAAAGTATACACATTGACAAATTTGACAGGTTGTCTGGCAGATTGTCTATTCATTTTTTCCCGGCAGAGTAGAATTTAGGCCACCCCTTCTCTTCCCATGTGGTGTCGTACAAGGCGACTAAGGGATAGGGCTAACTTTAACATCAGACAGATAAGTACAGCCCAGACTCAGCTTCAGATGCATGGCTCGAGTCAACGATAGTGCCCGGAATACGGCAATAGGCTCACCCCCTATTTCGTGGGACCGAATACAGATTGGTGAAATGTGGGTGTTAGGTAATTCACCTCTGCCTAACCCTCCCGGCATAAAGGCGTGATTATATGTATGTATGTATGTATAAAACAAGATTCAGCTGAGTGACATAATAGAATATAGGCCTAAAACTACTGCATCAATTTAGTGTCACCATTCAAGCCTTAACGACTTACCTTGTATCCATCGTCGACATCTGTACAATCCATGGCGACCCTGGAAGGTCCGTCCATGGTGACAGCTAGTAAGCCCACTCCTGCGTTGCAGGTGTTAATGATGAGATCGGTCTTCACACCTACGGACAAAAAAGGACATTAATACTAGACAATGCCCGCGGGTCCACCCACGTGGATGTCGATTATCGCTCCTTCTAGACATATTTCACTCAACCGATTGTAATGAAACTTACGTAAGATTTTAGGGCTTTCAGGACCCTGAAGTCCCGACTGTCATCTAGAATACAATCTGTTCTTAGAAAGAGTTATTCAGTATAGTTCAGGAATACGGGTCTAAGTCAGGCCAAGATGGAAAGAGAGAGAAATAATCAGAAAAAATCTAAGCATATTTCTTATTGAACTGCTATGATAAGGCTGAAATATATTATTAAAAGCTTACCAGTCTTAACGGTGCCCAGACCAGGTCCTTGGGCGTGAACAGCCGCAGGATCCGCGTCATCCTTGCCGACCTGTGGAAATATAAATCATGCTGAAAATCAATCATATCTTGATAATTATACCCTTGCAAATAAGCCTGCTGTATGGGAAGCGATGCTTGTAGCCTACAAACTGGGGGTATTCGCTGCTATTATTATATATATGCTAAATATTATTGTTTGATGAACAACTATCTCGCTACCGGATGGATGTCAGGGTATAGACAAGGTGTAAAGGTCCAAAACAAGATGAGATTCAAGTTAGGATTCGAAATATCTTTAATATGATGATGAACATGATGATGATATGTTAATGTTTATGATGATGATCTATTACGCGCAGCACCCGCATTCAACAGGTAACAAATTACCGCGTGAACCAATGCCAAAATTTAGGCGTTTGAACACGGAAGAAAGGAACGAATATAGAAATGCCTCCACATTCTTTCTTCTTCTTTTCTTTTCATTCTCTTTGCACTCTCTTTTCCTTATAATTTATAGGCCACGGTAATCACCCGATGGACAGTGGGCTTATATTCTAAGTTATCAGCCCCTCTAGACAAGTGGCAATTCGCTAAACGGCGTTTGATGGAATAGTATGACGAATGTATGGGATTTGACGTATTTGACATGCGTTAACGACTGTCATATACGAATATCAAATCGCATGCATTCGTCATCCTTTTTTACCAAACGCCAGCTAGCGAATTGCCACTTTTCTAGAGGGGCTGAAAAGAAGAATTCGTTTGTCAATTCAATCATACCTTGATCCTCAGCGGAGAAGCCGGAATGTGAACTCCATTAAACTTGACATTGATGTTGTGGACTCCGTTCTCTTTCGGCATGAACCTGATGCTGTACTGGTCACCGTCGATGTTCTGGATGAAACAGTCGTCGCTCTGGCCTGAAGGTGAAGTTACCTGGTGAAGAGGGTTGCTTGTGAATTAGGCGGGCATTGACAATGTACATAATGGCTATAAGGCTAGATATAATATATTGGCATATAGATATTAGGGGTCAGCAAGTGCATAGCCGAGCAGGAGTGATTGTGGTCCCAGCACTAGGGGGACCGGTGGGTGTCACGCGGTGCTGCGACGGCAATGCTCTTTTGATGAGGCCGTCAAGCTGAGTGCCACCATTGTTAACATGGTATTTGTATGTAATGGTGACCCTCTTTCTTGAGACTTTGCCTTCAACTTACCATCAGGCAAGGTGAAGTCAAATTGACGTGTCCTACATTTAAAAAAGGGGAAAACGCGTTACGTGTGGTCAGTAATGTGGAATTTGATGTCGCCAATTGATTGTGGAGGTCATATGGCAGTCGCTTCACGGAATATATCGAAGTTCAGCGGCACCATAGTTGGACTGCAAAGTCGGCCCCAAAAGAGTTGAGAAAAGGGCTCAAAGAATGATACTAATATGGATGTTTACACACGGAGTCACGCAGAATATTCCTACACAAATAAATTAAAAAAAAAAGTAGGTACCTACATCAAAATTCTTTCACACTACTTAGAAACACAGTGGGCAAAATTACCCTACCCTATATTAATTTTTATGGCACAACTTGGTCCGATATTCATCACTCCGCTCATGTTGGCACACTGTTATGAAATATTAACGGGTCAAGAATTATTGGCGCAACAGTCACGTGCCACCAGTCCGTTTTATTACATTTTTTTGGCCACACCGGCGCGGGGTGTCCCTCCGGCACACTGTGCGAATATATTGTTTTAGTTCTGCGGTGACAAATAGGAGTTTTATTTTGAATTTATTATGATGAACCTACGCTTTAACTACGGCTAAATAATGCGAGTTAACTTTACTAGTATTGTTCCAGTGTTTGTAGGCATCAGCAACTTCCACCCTCAGTTTCACAGTCATTGTATTAGATTATAAGGTATTCATTATTTTATTATAATTAAATGTTAAGGGTTATGATTTGAGATAGGCATATCTTGATCGATTTTAAGGGTTTTATAGGCAAATCCCAAAGAATATATAACAATATTTTAATTTAAAATTATTGAAATCTCTCATTAAAGTTGAAAAACAGTCACTGAAACTTTATACACATAAAAATAGAGGATCATATAACTTTTTTCTTTATATTTCGATTCTTAAGCTTGCGATAACTTTCTTATGCCGTCATAATTTATATGATAACAGATTTGAATTATCTTTACATACAAATCTGCACAAACTCATGCCATTTACCATCTCCTTTGCATTTTATTCTCCAAATAAATCACACCACTTAAAATGAACATCACACCGCACCCCTGAAAATCTGACCAAAAAATGTGTTCCCTAAGCGTGAAATAAAAGCAGGCATGATACGGGCCATCGATCATGAAATCTCGTATGCCGGACATAGCATGTTCTCACAATAAATCAAACCAGCCCCTCTGCCCACTGTGCATCTAGTTTATTAGTTATATTGTTCGCTTCTTGGCGTGAATGTTGAATTTTATAAGAATTTTTTATATTGAAAAAATCTGTATTTTGGATATTCTGTATTTGAGAGCAGATAATCCATATTAATATTAGTAGCCCGGATACTAGGTTACATAACTTACCCTGCCATCCAAGCTACCCTTAGCGCCATTAAGCCTAATGTAGAACTGCGTTGGTTTGTCTACTTGCGCTGAGTCTGGGAACTGCGCTACCTCCAGGAGGTAGGCGTCACCCACTGGCTGGGAGATGTACACCTTGAATGGAGAATCTGGGATGTGTTGCTCGTTGAACTTGAGACCGATGCGGTATTCACCTGCAGAAGATAATATTGGATGTATATGTGAAGAAAAAGTTTGATAGTCCGACATTTCGGCTACTTTTCAGCATATGTATACTACTAGAGCAGAAGACCTATATCTAATACAAATCTGTTTAAAATGGAGCATCGTTCAAATGTCAATTTCCCAAATGTCAAAAACTATGCTCTCGTAATACAATTTTCACAGAAATTGTGATCGTTTTTGACATTTGGGCGATTGGGATGAGATTGAGACTGGGTTTTAAACAGAATTATATTACGAGAATCGAGTTGTTTAGATCAAAAATTTATGTCACGATTCCTGGATGAAGTGGCAATACATTTTGAATTTGGCATTAATTGTTACAGGGCAGTTGTCATAATAACCATAAATAAACCTTATCTACAAAATCATTTCAACATCTATATACAAATAAAAATCAAGCAAAACATTACCGGAAACGTCTTACACGTCACAAACGAACGACAAAAAATCGGAAGCTCCAATTACAGTCCAAATCGTTTCTAACTACCACCCAACAAGGCCGACAAATGTACTAATAAATTTGCAAACGGTTAAAAAACCCGATGAAACATACAAAAACAGGGTTGATATTGTTATAAAAGAGTAAAAGAAAGAGTTGACGTCACTCTGTATAACAGGCTAACGATGCAACCAATAACTCTTCCAGCAACACAGATATTTAAATTTTCTACGAGCGTTTTAGGGTACCATGAAGGAAGGCTGGTTTTTGTTGAACATTTTGTGGATGTTGAAGGCCCTAAAGATATTCGGGGTTCGGAGTCATGCTAAACTTCATATGCAAGCACCTGCTGATTGACAGACGAGAATCGAATTAATCTAGTCGGTCCCGTAAAAGTTAAAGAAACCAAATCAGAAGGAATCACTACATAGTATAAAACAAAGTCGCTTTCTCTGTCCCTATATCCCTTTGTACGCTTAAATCTTTAAAACTACGCAACGGATTTTGATGCGGTTTTTTTTAATAGATAGAGTGATTCAAGAGGAAGGTTTATATGTATAATACATGTTTAATATAGAAGAGGGTGCAGCGGGAACGAGATCTGACGCCACGCGGGTGGTAAAATATTGGCGGTACGAAGTTCGCCGGGTCAGCTAGTAGTATATATATCACTGGTCTCAATGATCGGGTGTCGGGTGCAACCTGGATTAACAAGGATAAGCATATGATGATGATTATTATATTAATTCTAGATTTATTATAATATTAAAGGAAATTCATCTATTTTGAATTTTGGAATTCTTAAATTATATTCGTTTTTATACATAATATTTTTGTAAAAGGTAGACAGCGATTTTTCTCTTCATTTTTCCCTCTTTCACTTCACTTTTGTGGTGATCGTAATCTTGGACTTTTTCTGTTTCTATTCATTCTCGCAGATTGCGGGTGCGCTTGACCTTCCCTCATAAATGTCCACGAGCATAAATATTTTGCCTATTCATAATCACCAGATATATGAACATTTGATTCATTAATTTTTTTTTCCATCCGTCCTACTCATTCAAACTAGATGAATATACCTTTCTATATATTTCTCAATCGACGCTACGCGTGACCAGAAGGCTGTTTATTATCTTGCACAAAGTATAAGCATGGCCATTCAACGTGGCAATGCTGCCAGCCTTCTAGGAACGTTACCGATTGGTGATGATGCGGAAGAATTTCACGACGTATTACTCGTATGTATGTAAATATTTCAGTTATTTAGTTTAGCTTGTTTTAGCTTCTATTTTTTAATTTAATTTAGTATCATTTATATTTCCAGTTATGTATTTATATAAACATTTTTTTTAAATCTTACTTCCTTACTATAAATGGCAAGTATGAGAGTGATTTACTAAAAAAAAACAGTTTCAACTGAGAGAACCATCTCTTCAACATTCTCTTCACAATTGACCATTTTTTCAATATGAAAGGGTTCTCCGCGGTGGCCATATAGCTGCAACAGATTTATTTACATCCCAAACGGACTTTTTTCGATGAGGTTTTTACTGATTGGTAGAAAAAATATTCGTAGACCTTTTCGGAATCAGTCCTTTTGTTTCAAAATTAGTTGGTGGTGGGTGGCACCAGTATCAGTTAAATATAGTTAAGATGCTTAAGTTTAAAGAAGCCTACTTTATAACAATAAAAGTAGGTGAAGCCTCCAGCATCTTCCTAGATGACAGTGATGTTGTTAGAAAAGTTCAAAGTATGTATGTAATGTAATGAAATGTATGTAAAAGTAATTATCATATATTATGACCTAAGATTTTTTAAAGCGAATTGTGTAAATGATTGCGTTACTATGTAGCGAGTAAAAGCGTAATTAAAAAGATGACACCTAAAAGGAAGGCATAGAAGAAAATGAGACGCCTCTATTTTGTGGCCAGCTTAATCCGGATTCATGACTATTCATGGCTATTCCTCATTTTTATACCAAAAGATGTACAACTCAGGTAAAAGGCTTCTACAATAAACTACTGTATACAGGCCAAGCTTGACTAATGTGAGACATGAAAAAATGAGTCCCCATTTACTAGTTGGGAGCAAATACAGAAATTGGCAGAACAAGTGTAATTTAAACCAAAAGTAAATTTATTAACATGATTCATATCTAAATTCTCATAACAAACAATTGTTTGCCATTTAAAAAAGACTTCAATTGTTCTACTGGAGTTAGTCGTAACTAGAAGTTAACTGCAGTTCAGTTAACTGTGCAACCACCCTCACTGTAACAAATAATGACGTATGCTATGCAAAATAATGGTATTGACATGTTACGGGTTCAATGCCCGGCCCGTTTCCTCCTGTTTCTTATTAAGAAGTTTTTGCTCGAGCAAAAACTGAATTTTGGTTTTTGTCCTAAAACAGCTCGCAGGTGGTTACAACTGACTCTTAATTTTGAAAAGAAAAAAGTATTATACACGGCATTTAGTATTTGCATAGGAATAAGCGGAGTTGAAAACACTTTTTTATGCAACATAGATGCTAGACAAGCACAGGGTCCACCTGGTTTTCCCCTATTTTACTATGATATTTTAGACCCCACGTAGTCGAAGGCATGCATATTGCAGTCAAATGACCATTATTGCATGGTTGTTTTAGAAACTTATATAGGACTTCTTTCTATCCTACAGTAATAAAATTACAGTACTTACAGAATTTACAGTAATACATTAAGTTTATTTCTGTAGGATAGAAGACAGTCCCTATCCTTATAAGAAAATTTCTTATTTTTTATTTATTTATTCATCAACAATTCACATTGTGTTTGAACATACATTATTCTATACTAAAGATATCAATTTAAAATATTAAAAAAAGAATGATGTTAAAACCAATACGTCGATAAAAAAATGAATTCAAAGTTTTTCGTACAATTAATCATTTCAAATCTATTAAAAATAATAATAAATCAATCAAGAACTATAAAAATGTTAAAATCTAATTCAATGAACTCGGAACTCTCAAATATAAAATCATGGTTGCGTTCAAGAATTTAGTCCATTTTCTCTTTTTTCTTTGGCCTACGCGACTGCCATCTGACCTCCCTAATCAGTTGGCGATATTGAGGTTCTATAGCTAGACTACATGGACTTTTGAGGACTTCAACTAACCGTAACGACTACTATAGGTGTTCGTAACCGGAACCGACGGCTTAAATTTCTCGATTTCAAAGATAACCTTAGCTATAATAAATTATCAAATTGATTTAAATATAAGAAATTTGAATCAGTCTAACCGGGGCTTGAACCCCCCAGGGCCAACTCGTTGACCGCTAAGCTACTAGACCTAGCCCTAACCAATAGGCTACTTGACTCATACTTAATTTCATACATCGAATGAGTTTTCCTTTAGTACTTGACTTAGGAAAAAGTAAAAAAGCGATATCGTGAAATAAAAGTACTTACTATTAATTTGAAAAACACATTTTTATTTGTTTTTATTCAACGGGTGAGAACACTGTCGTCCATTTTATGACGTCATTAATATACGAAAACAACGAAACGTCAATTGTCATAATTATCATGGAGATGTGTGATCATTTGTACCAAAAGTTGAAGTTGAAATTGATCATTTGTACGAGTAAAACGGATTGTGATTTTGTGAAAACATCTTCCGTAAGTGGAAAAAGGTGATTGGTTTTTCGAGTTACTGAAAAAATCAATGATGGACATCGGATTTGTAAAAGCAGAAAGCACAAATTTGCCGAGAATTAACTCGGTTATTATTGGTATTAATTTTTTTGCCACGAATCCTGATTTCTGCTCAACCGAGCTAAGAAACGTCAAGACTGCTTTGTAAGTACATTGCATTTTATTAATATACTCATGGAAATAAAACAAAAGTTCCCTTATTAATTTTTCAATTAATAAGTAATACTGAAGTAAAGGCTCATATCATGATAACATAACCTTCAAATAATTATAACTATATGATATTTATTCCGTCGGGTAATTGAATCCACAACTTTCCTGGGGTCCTAACGGATGTGTTTATACATTCTCGAACAATACAAAAACGATAATTTTTATATTTTTCGTATAAACTTTGAGTATCCATATTTCACGTTCTGTTAATTGGGCACATATTGTTGTTTACATGTATTTCTGACATCACAGCACAGATAATTTAGCGAACAACATGGCGGACAGCGTTTTCTCCCGTTTTTGAAAATCATATCTTTTAAATAAAGTTTTCAATATTTTTAGGCTTAAAAATAAAATTTCATATTTTTTTTTGTGTAATGGAATAATAATTAAACGTTTAGGACAGAAAAAAAAGTAGCCAAGCCAAGTCAAGTAGCCTATTCAAATTTCTCCTTCTATATCTGTCTTTGAGGCGACAGTGGAGTGTCTACCGATATTCTTACTAAACTATTTGGTAAACAGATAGATTAGTAGAGTTTGGAAATACCTATTTGTGCTATATTTGGTCATGATAACCGATATCCGAGTAGTATAAACCCCTTATCTAAAGTGCTAGTAACCATAACCCCATCAATTGCAACCCACATGCATAACTACCAAACAGTTAGACACATATAACAAGACACGTCAGCTGCATCTCCTTAAATACCATTTAGGCAGACATATTTGTGTTGCTAATAGTTGATTAACAAATTGCATTCATAATCAGCTACCGCTGTTTTATCGTTAAAAGATAGCTCATTAACATAACTTATTAATGCGAATTGCTGTGAGCCAAATATTGCAAGGGTCCTTATGTGATCAATTCCAGTTTCTTCCAGTACCTTCATTATACCATCCTGTAAAAAGTTTTAAACCCCGGGTCATCACTATTGACTAAAACATTTTTGGTTTCATTTTTTTTATAAAGCTATATAAGAATTGCAACTATCTACGTTCGGTTTCATAATATTTTCCGTAAACGTATTGTCTTGTAAAAAAAGAGAATTTTGTTTATTTAAAGCAACATCTAATCTTCACCGTGTCTCCTACGAATGAATTTTATTTCATTTCATTTCAAAGAAAAACCCTTGAAATTTAATTCAGTTTAGAAACAGCATAATACCAACTGCTATAATGACTTATTCGACCTTTCCAATGAAATCAATCTCAACACATAACTTTCAATAGCTATAAAAGAATAATGTATGCCGCCAAAAAATAACCAATCAGAGAATAACTATCACCGAAAACTAAAACCTACAAAAGGAGAAATTTCTAATACACTTATGAGCTATCTGAAGGCAAAAAAGGCACCGCTTCTTTGTCGGAGCACATCGCCATTTTTTTGCCACAGAGAAGACAATAGAATAAATAAAGGGACAAATTCAGAAGGCGACATTCTTGGCCGTTGGTGTGTAGAAGCCATTTTAATTGACCGAGCCCATGGATATAATCGCCAAGGAAAAAAAGTAAAACGTTAAAACGAATACGCTATGATGGAATGTCACTTTTGATTTCTCGGGACAAGTTTTTGGCAGGGCCATAGTTATACGGCTTCACGGTGATGTAAGTGCGTGTAATAATGACTTAGATATTGTGTCATTGTCTTTTAATATCTTTATGTGAGTGGTTTTTAATAAATTAAGTATTATTAAAAAAGTATTATTAAGTATTAATTATTCTGTTCAATACAGATGTCTACGAAGGATTTCTATGTAGTCGTACTAGGCATTTTAGTTGTTTGGATTAGGCTTTCTTTCCAATTCTCCATGTACATCTGATAGTATCTGTTTGGGATCGTTGCCCTTTGATTTGTTGTAGAGTAGGTCTCAGGGATTACTCCTGCGCCTTCTTGAGCCCACTGCATAAAAGGTAACAACACTACCTCTTCTGTTCCATGGAGGCGGCTCGGCACGCTATGTCGAAGGACACTGTGTGGTACCCTGGTATCATGAAACGACGGTATTTTATCATTATTGAGCAGTCCGGCAAGGGAAGTACCTCCGCCCTACAGAATACAGCAGCCATAATAACCTCGTGTTGTGTTTCCGATGGTGAGTAGGGTAGCTAGAGCTCACTGAAGAGTTTTCGTGCTGTCAGTGGGAAAACCAAAGGCTATTCCTGCGTTGTCTTCTATACTGACAACACAGAAACTTTCTATATTTACAGGATCGGCAGCAACACCAGGGTACACCCGCTGGTGTTGCACATGTCCATACGCCACTGTAACCACTTTCCATCAGGTGGACCGTGTGCTTGTCTACCATCTCAATGTTATAAAAAAAACCATCCTGCTTGTAACAGTACGGCCAGCAGATTAGAATTATAAATGTTACTCTAACCAAATACCGGATAAATGTCTGTTTAGATAAGTAATTAATTGTACATACATTGAAAGTTTGTCGTACAATTATAGTTGTGGGTAGTTGGAGCCCTAAAATGTCGAAAAACTTTTCGAAATGCCAAATTTCGATATCACTAATCAGTTATGGAGGTCATATGGTATTCGCTTCACGGAAACTATTGAAGATCAGCCAAACACGCAGTTAGACTGGAAAAAGCTTTGCATGTGACTGGGATTAACTCTAGGATGAGGAAAAAGAAGTTGTAGAAATTATGTTGGATTCTCCCGTTTTTTTATGTTACGTAGGCATATATTAGTATCCATAAGTATGTATCCTTGTATACCTACTTTTGGTTTTAAACTATAGCATTCAAACTGTTTAATTTATTTAAAAAGTCCGATGACCAAAAATTTTTATTCTTTATGAATTGCGAAATTTTGCCATAATGGCGATTATAGTTAATTCTGTTTATAAAATAGCCCCAAAAAGTCTGAGGAAGCGCATCAACAATATCTCCTACTGGTCAAGATTCATTTATATTTTTTTTTCTATTATAATATAATAGAATATTTATACAATCGCCATCCCACTAGGTTCCATGCGGGGAGTTTAAAAAAACATTAAGATCGATTTTAAAAATGCAACTTTTTGAATATCGAATTCAACTCGAAGACAATAAACCTGCTGCTTTTGCCGATGAATGCGAATATATTATGTTTTACTTTCACAGATTACAAATATAGCAATAAGTTAATATGTGCCAATGTTAAATTATTCATTTATACATCGTAGTGATTTGCGGATAATTCAAAAATAAAAAGGATCTATAATTTGAGTTTGAAATTTTACGACACACTACGAAACAATATACAATAAGATCTATTTTAAAGATGATTTGATCTATTTTTCGCTTTTTTTATGGCGCTGCAATCGTGTTAATGGATTTCTTTACGAATTTATTCCCGGACGAAGCCCAGCCCCACTAGACAAGTGGCAATTCGTTGCACGGCGTTTGATGGAATAGAATGACGAATGTATGGGATTTGACGTATTTGACATGCGTTAACGATTGTCATAAACGTCAAATCCCATATATTCGTCATTCTATTCCACCAAACGCCAACTAGCGAATTGCCACTTGTCTAGAGGGGCAGGTCCTTGGCAGCTAGTTTTTATATATTAACCACAGTACCTAACAATGTATTAAGTAGATATATACGTATTCTGCAAGGGCCCATAGGAACCACTAAAAATATTAAGGCTGTTATTTTTTATCCCTAAAGTGCAAATACTAATTAATAGGTACATGGCTTTACAATACCATTATCACGAACCTCATATATTACCAATTTTTATCGAAATCAATGCACAATTCGTGCTAAACCACTTCACATATTTTATACTCTGCATCTTAACAAACAAACATCGCAAAAAAAAAAGAAAAGAAAATGCTTAAAAACTAAAGAATGTCCAAAGAGTTAAGAGTTTCATTAGCAAAAACGTTGTCGTAAATCGGTAGGATAATGCGCCCAAAACGCGGCAAGCATTGAACGTTCGAAAAACGAATGCGCCCTCTGAGGTCAGTAAAACATGTCATAAAAAAGTAAACGGTCAAGTACGAGTTTGGGATAAGCAAAGAGTTCAGTGGGTGTTTTTTTAATATATCTACTTTGTTGTAATAGTTTATGTTGTATTCATAGATATGTAGTTACAATTTCAATTTTTTCTGTTTGCAACAATATAAATAAGCCCTAAGCCGGTCCTCTACTGATTAATGGGCGAATCGCTGGTGCGAGCTTTCCTCTCGATATTGGTCTACTTGCTCCTTCTTCTCCTTTTGATTTGGCTTTTTCAGCTTTTATGGGGGTGACTCACGCGACTACCGTCTGATCTCTCAGACTCGAAAAATAAACCTGCGCCAGAGCCTTGTCCATCAATCAGCAAATATACATAGAGGATTGCAGGTGAGCTTTTAATGGGCCGCAAATCCTCTAAGACAATTTTTTTCTTCTTCTTCTTTCGTGTCAATGATTCCCTCTTTGGCACTACGTTAAATTATTCGAGACTGGAATCCTGCCATTGCGACCGCGCTGTCAGTGGCTTTATTTAGATCGTCCCTGGTGCAGGAGGTAGGACAATAGGGGACATGAAACCAAGTGCACCATGGACTGCACGGATCCTCCGCAATTACATACGGTTTAGCCCGTGTCTCGCATGCCTCACCTGCATAGATATTGTTTTGACCGGCCAACTAGTGTACACACAACTCATATTCAATTTATCTATTTCGAACCACAAAATACTAACCTTACCAAGATTTCTTGAGTCCTTTTCATTAAAACAAATAGTCCGTGAACTATAAGAAACAAAACCATTTTACACAAAAAAACTCTGACAAGCTACGGACTAGGCCGTATACTTTGTCTTCCTGACCACGGAACTCTAAAAAGCGAACTGTCAAATACTCTTACGATAAATTTTGCCGCGCACGGTCGCCATTGGTCAGTCGTGTGTAGGCGTGGTTTATTGAAATACACTAGTTTATTTACGATGTTTTTAAATGTATTTCGTATGGAGGGAGTTAAAATTCATTCAAAAAATTGTTAAAAAGTGATGTTTGAAAAATGTTGGGGTATAGTGTAATCGTTTTTGTAAAGATTTCATTCATTGATGTGTGTGTGTGAACAATATACCTAGGTAAGTTTTGTCAGTAATTTAATACCTTTATAATTAAATAGCCATTCGCATAAATAATGGAGTTGAAATGAAACACTCACTGTTCGGTATACAATCAGTAGTCTAAGCTACGTAGGCGTGTTTGCCATTTAGATGGATGATCGCTTACTGCATTTTTTTAATCTGAGTACATCCATGCTTCTGAGGTAACATTAAAAGTTGGGCCCGGCTGTCCATAGTTGTATATGGCCGATCTGACTTCTCTGTCAGTGGTTGGCCTCTAGATAACCACAACACAAGGAGGTCAGACAGCAGTCGCCTCCACTAAAGCTGAAAAATTACCCTACATCATATTTAAACGGACTTCTATGGACTATTCTTTGAATAGCTTACCGACAGGCAGAATGCAGTCAATGAGACGACCTAAGCATAAAAAAACATTCAAGACTTCAAATATCTCATACCTGCTTAAATGTGAATAAAAAAAAAACTTACCCGGCTCCTCGACCGTGTAAGAAACGTCACAGGATCCGTCCTTCCTGTCCTTGAAGTCAATCTCTCCCTTGCTGGGTCCTTCAAGAGATATCGCGAGCTGGCCAGCACCAGCTTCCCTGGTCCATACATTGAACTCGTTCACCCTTCCGGATTCACCCCGCTCCAAGCCTGGGCCTCCGGCCTTCACTAAGTGGGCCCCAGAGTCTTTCAGAGGGCCTACTGTGAACTGGAAGGGAGATCCTGGGAAAATAAAAAATGGAGTCAGATATTTTTTTTTGTAAAGGAGAAAGAATGGTCGTATTTGGCTCGTGGATATGATACGAAAATTTTAGTTATTAGATAATATAGGATAAGCTAGGCAGAGGTGAATTAACACCCATATTTCACCAATCCTTGTATTCGGTACCACGTATTAGGGGATGAGCCTATTGTTGACTCCAGTCTTATATCTGAGGCCGAGTTATTTATAAGGTTTCAATTATAAATAGGTAACTTTAAAAGAATGCAAAATTAGATTAACTAAAATAAGATAACGCGCCAGTATAGGTACTGCAAGGTTGAGCGATGATGGCCAGTCAGTTTTAGGATAGGTGTCCATTTTTAACACATTGACATCCATCGGTGCCTCGGAGAGTACATTAAGCCGTCGGTTCCAGTTGCCATACAAACATCTATGGCAGTGATTCTAGCTAGTTGAAGTCCTAAAAAGTTCAACGACTGGTGTAACCGCAGAACTTTGATATCGACGGTAAATTGTGGAGGTCATATGGCAGTCCTTTAACAAAAAATATCCTAGTTACGCTGTTTCATTGTTAGACTGACTGCCACTCGACTGCAACCCGACCCCAAATAAGTCTAGAAAAGACTATGAGAATGAGGAAAACATTGACCCAATCCCCCCATATTGAAGGATGTGTCTCACCTGGGATATGAATCTCCCTATACTTGACAGACACGGTGTGTACCCCCAACTCTTTGGGTACAAAGTGGACAGAGTACAGTCCATCTTCTACTTCCTGAATCTCCGCGTCTTCGGAAACTCCGCCAGGACTTGTGACTGTGGCGGCTAGGTCGAAGGAAGTGATACCTAAGAAAAGAGAAGGTGATTAGAGTACTAGGTGGTTAAAGTTGATTGTTATAAGTACCCCACACTTTTAATTTCTACAATAACTCATTGGAATTATATTATTTTCAACGAATTTTCTCGCGATTTATTTAATATTATTTTATTCTTAACACTTAAAGGCTCCCACTCATTATCAGTTTACCGTACGACTGCCGGACGATATAAATCTTTCAGTTAATTACTATAACCCACACACTCGCAGTTTCGTTAACGATTTTGGACTGACGACTAATACAATAAAATAGTGTGAAATCGCCGAACGGTTCCGTACAGTCCTAGGCCTTCAGGGCGAATGAGCACACACCGGCAGGCCATCGTACGGCGGGAAACTCACACCTGCTAGTGTATTGTCGCAAAACTGACAACAGGAAATTGCCGGCAGGCCAAAATCGCTTAAGTGTATGAGCGCTATCGTCTTAGGCCTGCAGGCCGCTGGACAGATCAAAAACTGCAGGCGGACTGTTATTGAGTAAACTTAAGCCAGACATTTCGGTTGCTTTTCAGCGGTCAGGTTGCACTTAGGCCATAAAATAATATCAAATAAATCACTATTTAAACTGTTAAGGATAGTTTCATTTTAATAAATTAATGTGTTTTCAAGTAATCACACAGTTGTGTATTAGGCTTTCAAATAGCCTTGTAGTATTCTGCGTGACACTGCGCATAAAGCCGTAGGATATAACTAGTATTATCCACGTGAAATTTAAAATGCTATTCAAATTGATTTAGATTGGAAAATCGATTTAAATAGAAAAAATTAAATCGGTCTATTGGTTCTTTCATCGTCTGAAGCAAAAAGAACCAATAGACCGATTTAATTTTTTCTATGATGATAATCTGTTCTAAATCGAGATTCAGACTGAGCATCGTTCTGGATTGGATTACGAGATCAGACTTAAGTAATACATTGAAACCCCTTCATGCCTTGGTGAGCACATTAAGGCCCGTTTTCCAGAACGATGCTCAGTCTGAATCTCGATTTAGAACAGATTATCATCATAGAAAAAATTAAATCGGTCTATTGGTTCTTTTTGCTTTACAGTGGCAATGCTATGACCACTAAGCTAGCAGACCTCGCCCTAACCAACTCAATTTTCGCCTTCTATATCTGTCTTTGAGGGGACAATGCAGTCTACCGATATTCTTACGAACTATCGAAACTAATGAATGATTTTTCAATAATTATTAAACAGCGCTTTTTGACTACTCCATCCATACAATTGGGTACTTTCCTGTAGTTAAAATAAATTATATAGCTGGACTTATTAAATTAATAATGGTAAAAGAGTGTAAACAGTTGCGTCGGTTCTTATTTTTTCGTTCTTATTTATTTTTAATCATCCATCCAACGTTTAATAGTATATGATTTGACTATTAAATATTATGACGTCACAAATATAGTTTTCATACAATTTTCCTTATAAATTACCGTTTTGACGTTTAGAAAAAAGTAACTAATTTGACTGGTCAGTCAAATACCCAATTTGAATTAAATTTTTAGGCAGCAAAAATAATGCATAAAAATTTAATTTAAATAGATTGGAAAATTTAGATTGGAAATGCTCAAAACGGGACTTGAAGCCGCAATCAACCCCTAACTGGGAGAGTGCTCTGACCACTGAACTACATGAAACACTTCTAATCTAAATCTATTTGAATCCACCTGAGAATAAAAAGTTCTTCCCTTCTTCTTTTCACCTTCCAGAAGACCTCTCTCTAGGACTAGGAACTGTACCAATAGCAAGGTGCACTCACCAGGCATCTTGAAGGTGAGCTTGCAGTTGGTGCCCACCTCGGTGAGCGGCGCAGGATCCCTCTGGCGCTGGATCTTCTCTCGCTGTCTGTTGCTGCCCTCACCAGTCACCTGAAGGTAAATGTATGAAACATAAATCAGTGTGAATGCTTTATTTCAAAATTATTTGCTAGCTTTCCGCCAGCGGCTGATCCCACGCGGATGACTGTTAACGCGCCTTTTACTCATATCTCCGGTTCTACTAAATCGATCGTGAACAAATAAAAAAAAACCATCTAAATCTATTCTGTAGTTCTTGCGTCCATCGCGGACAAACAGACAAGAATTCCAGAAAGTGTTCAGCATACCCAAGTATTTTTTAAATATCTCCAATATACTATCATATTCTGTCCTCCGTGGTACTGACACTTCCATTTTACCATAAATTACACTGGCCTGCAAATGTAAGTATCACACTTTTCAAATGTAATTTTTTTTCTTAACTATAGAAAGTAGAGATTTAAGATTAAAAACGTGTTGTTGCAAATTATATAGGTTTTAATTCTTAGAAACTAGTAAAGTATACATTAGTAGCATTTTTAACTTAAAAAAGATAAAACAGTGAAACTGGACATTTTAGCTAAGTGTAAAAAAAATCAACTAAAATGTATTACATGTTATTTAATTTTTAATAACTGGCATTGCCCCCCCAAGCTCTGATTACAGCTTCGAGTCGGTTTGGCATACTGAACACTAGGTTTCGGAGCCGATGATGGGGAATATTCTCTCATTTTTTACCAGGGCCGGCTTTACTGCTCTGAGAGTAGTAGGTGGTGGTCTGCGACTTCTAACTAGCCTCCCAAGCTCATCCCAGGCGTGATTAATCGGGTTGAGATCAGGAATTCTTAATGGCCAAGCCATCACGCTGATACCGACCTCCTGAATATACTCTTGTACGATATGAGCCGTGTGTGGCCGAGCATTATCATGCATCAGCAACGATCCATCACCCATATTTGCAAAATACGGCCCTGAATACTCATTGAGAATCTCTTGGGCATTATTGGGGATTATAAAGCTTTTATGTACAAAATTGAATTCTCTTTGGAGTCCTTTTTATTTCGAAAGTATATCTTGTGAACTTAAATCGTTATCCCAATTTTAAAAGTGTGATACTTACTTGCAGGCCAGTGTAGTAAAGATTCAGGGGGTTTTTCCAAGAAGGATATAGTAATCCCATTATACTTTTTAATTACAATACTAGGCAGATCAGACTTAGGTAATACATTGAGGGGGTCTCAATACCTTGGTGAGCACATTAAGGCCCGTTTTCCAGAACGATGCTCAGTCTGAATCTCGATTTAGAACAGATTATCATTTAAAATCTGTCAATGAAAATTGATATTCAGGACTGAGTATTCGTTCTTGAATGCGGGCCTAATATGCACATTACGTTATTTGGAGGCCTAAAATCCAATAACTAATAACAGAATTTCGATATTGCCTATGGCTTGTGGAAGTCGTCGATATAAAAAAATAAGGGTTCCGTTTTTTGCCATTTGTCTACGAAACCCTAAAAACGAATTTCAAAGTTCAACCGCTACGTAGTTAGGCTGAAACTTGACCCTAACTATGTACGGAATAGCCCCAGGTATATATTTATATATCCAATTATGGTATAGTCAGTACTGTAGTTAGTGTGATAACCAGAAGTGGGATAGTCAGAAGTGGGATGGATAATTTTTCTCACCTTAACGGTAAATGGGGAGCCTTCAACGTGATGATCAGCGAACTTGAGGTTCACGATGTAGTACCCGGGCTCCGTGGGCTTGTAGCTGATGGCGAGGACGCCGTCCTTGCTGTCTGCGCACTGGATTTCGGCTTTACTGGGACCTAGGGACGGAAGGTGGATATTAATAGGAGCTAATAGATGTGTACAGTCAGCATCAGATTGAACTTCTTGACGAACAAAGTACTCAAAATGATCTTTATGTCTTGGTTTCCCCCCACTTTCTGTTGACTGATTGTTATAATATTTGGTACACACCTTTAGTTCGGACAATAATACAATTTGAATCAATAAAACAGTTTGATTTTCCTTTTACTACTTTGGTATTAATTTGACCCTTTGTAGTCCAGATCACTGACCGTACAACCATGCAGTTCCCAGGTTCGATGGGTAGCTCAACCAAGGATGGAGTTCGCTTAATTTAGATGTTAGGTAGTATTCTGCATTTTCTGCAGTTTCGTAAAGTACCAATAACTTCATCCAATATTACCATGGTATACACTCAACAACGAACTAAGCGTTGGCACAGAATTTTCTCTCGGGTTTATAGGTCGAATGGCAGCCGGTCACATACAAACGACGCAAATATTGATAACTTATGGAAAATAACTAACCCATTATGGTGAATAGAAAGAAATAACGTAAAAATCAAGGATCAGTCTTCTTTATTGAAGGTTATGAAATGATAATTTACCTTCGATGGAGAGTGAGAGACCGCCGTAACCAGCGTTCCTGGTGTCGACGCTGAAAGTGTTCTCGCTGTGAGTCTTGCCTTCCTTCAGAGCTGTGCCAGAGACCTGGGGACAGGAGACTCGGTGAGAATTATCTGAATAATAAAACGTTAAGACTGTACTGTTCTATTTGACACCTGAAATACTAAATCATTATGATTTTGAATAATGGACATAACTGTAACAATTATGAACTATTACAGATATCAAGATGTTAACCATATAGACGTCGACCAATTAGAATGATAGTAGAAGGTAGATCAATATTATACCGGGTGTAAGGGGAATGCTCCCGGAGCCGAGCGTACCCTTTACACCCGGTACTTAGTCGTAAAACTTTTTCACCACTAACCACCGGTAGGTACTCCAGTTCCTCCGTGGCCACGGGGCTTACAACAGTGCCGAAATATCGGAAACTCCAACAATACATGGCAAATATCCCGATGTATCAAAACAGTATAATGTGAGAACATAATAGTTTAAATATAATGGACATCAACTCGTTAAAATGTATAATTTGGATGGATTATTTCAGTTCCTATGTGATCATGGCGATTGCAACGGCGCCGAAATATTGAAAACTCCAAACATTACTATGGTAAATATCAGACACTTAAAACTACACGTGGTAAATGTCCCGTTAATCCTTTTTTCATATAGAAATCCCCATAATAATCCCGCTTCTATTTATTCCCACTTTCTATTACAGTAACGAGTCCTAGAATGGAGATTGCGAAAAGGCACACGAAAGGTGAGACGCCTTTTAGCCAGATGTACTGACGACTGGAACAAGGTGGCTGGAACAAACTAGATGCGGAAGGTGGAGAATCGGCAAAAATGGCGCACATTGGGAGAGGCCTATGTCCAGCAGTGGACTGCAATAAGCTAATTCATTGATTGATTGAACATTCAAAAGTATTTTCTCAAACCCCTCACCTTCACTTTCTTGGAGTCTCCAACCTCCTGCGCCAAAACAGTGATGTTGAAGGGCGAGTTCTGTATGTGCACACCCATCTTCTTCACCGACACGATGTGCTGGCCTGCCTCTCGGGGGGTGAAGCTGATGCCGATGTTACCGGACGGGAGGCGTTTGAGGAAGCAGGGTTCTTCAAGGCCGGAAGGTGCCTGGGGAGGAAAAAATAATTTAAATCTACTTCAAGAAGGGCATTAGACGGTTCTAACAGAAATTCCAACGGATTCCCCCCCCCCCCACCCCCCAGCTACTGTCAGCCGGGTAGTTATGTCGGACTCCAACCGACTTCAACTGTGAGGTCTGGTGAGGTGGCATCTAGCATGTAACTTGAGCCCCGGTCCAGTATGATGCTCGCAGTGTTGCGATATCGAAGCATTGTAGTTAGACCAGTTGTTGGATTTTTTTTAGGGCTCCAACTACTCGTAACGACTGCTATAGATGTTCGTATTGCAACTGGAACCGACGGTTTAACGCGCTCTCTGAGGCACTACCAGACCAATGCAAATACCTATATTCACTCGCTCGTTATTACGTCAGATCAAAATCAGTTGACGAAATATGAATCCTCCAATACCCTTTAAACCTAATAAGACTATATAGGCAGATTGACCGTTTATCACAGATTATCTATGCAATCTATCCTCAGTTATCAAGATTCGAAACTCTAGAATATAGGCCTAAACATAGTATAGATAAATAGTAGCCTAAGACTAACTCTATGGTTGTAAACTCACCTGGATGGAGGCGTTCAAAGAGCGGAGGTCATTATCGTTGACCTTGCCTGGTAGCGTGACCTCGCTGCAGCTGCCCACTGAGATCTGGTTCCTCTTGCGACCTTCACCTGTCACCTGAAAAGTAGATCGAATTTTAGTTTCTTTCAATTTCCTTCCATAACACTTCACTTTCCTTCAATAACTGGAGAAGTTCTGTCGGTGGGAAGGCCAAAGGCTATTCCTACTTTGTGTTTTACACTGACGGCACAGAAACCCTCCGTCTTTACAGGGTCTTTACAGGGCAGCACGAGTGTGACTCCCCTGGTGTTGAAAACGTCCATAGGCCACGGTAACCACTTTCTATCAAGTGTGGTGTCTTTTGCTTGTCTGCCATCTCATTTGTATATAAAAAACCCCATGATTTCAATTCAATTAGAAAGAAGAAAACAATAAAATGGAACATATCGGTCAGTTTATGGGATTGACAGACATTGACAACTGTCATCAACGTCAAAATACTTGTCAGTCCCATACATTTTTCTATTCGAAAATATAGGCCAAAGAATTGCTGCTTGTCTAGAGGGCCAGGGGCCCAATTCAATAAAGCTATGCTTTCAAAACGCATGATTTTAATTCAATTAGAAAGTCTTTTTTTAAAAGACTTAGGTATTCTGTATGAATTGATCTACAATTTTATAAGCATACAGTGTTTGAGCACAGCACTGCGACAATTGTCCAGTGACGTCACCTAATCTGACCAATGACAACATCTATCAAGGCACCGCTATGCTCGACGCGGTATGCTTAGAGAATCACACAGCCGTTAAAATAAAAGATACGTTTCGTGAGGTTATTAAACTTTCAGGATCAAACAGTTTAATTCAATTTCAATAAAAATTGAAATTTCTAGTTTTATAAGTATTTGTAAGTCTTGATATTATACGTATTACCTCAGTTGCATTGAATTTTTATTCTTCTTTGGTACCTGAGAGCCAATTTTCGTATTACAATTTGTTATAAATTCAGTTTCAATCTAATCTGAACTTTTCAAAAGTCAAAACTGAAGTTTTTATGTTAGGTACTTATATTTTTATTCTATGTTCTTATTCTGTGTTTGTATGTTCCTGAACGTTTATAAAAAAGAAGTCACGGCAACAGGAGCAACATTCCATGCGGTGAAAGCCGGGGGCATCAGCTAGTAAAGTTTCGAAAGGTTGGAGAAACATACCTTAGCTGTGTATGGTGAACCCTTGATATGTTTATCCCCGAACCGAACCGAGACCTTGTACTCGCCGGGCGCGGTGGGCAGGTACGATACGGACACTGTTCCATCCTTGTTGTCATGGCATGTAATCTGGAAGGAATTTACAGAAATAATGATAAATTTATAGAACATGGTGTTTTTGTTTAGAACACGTCAAGACGGCGACGTTCCATCTTTACCCCACTAGTTGGTAAGAAGTTCAACGGTACAATTGCAAAACCTGTTAATCGACATAAATCAAATTTTAATGTTATTTAATTAAAAAAATATTAAAAAGACGATAAACTTCTTGTTTTCGGTTGCGGAGGTCAGATGGCCGTGGCAGTAATTTCATGGAAAATGGAAATTGTCATACATGTATACATATAATAACGCCTTTATCCCCGGAGAGCTAGGCAGAGGTGACCTAACACCCACACTGTCAACAATCTGTATTCGGTCCCACGTAATAGGGGGGTGAGCCTATTGCTGTTATGCGGGTACTATTGTTGACTCGAGCCATGCATCTGAGGCTGAGTCTGGGCTGTACATATCTGTCTGATGTTAAAGTTAATCAGCCCTATACCTTAGTCGCCTTGTACGGCACCACATGGGAATAGAAGTGGTGGCCTAAATTCTACTCTGCCGGGAACCACGCGGTTGTCTTCATGGAAAATTCAGCCAAACGCGCATTTAGGACTTCAATTTGAACGCTTCGGATGCGACTGGGATTAACGCTAGGATGAAGGGCCATAGCTGATACCTACTTATTAGGTTACATATTGCTACTTTTTTTTTAAATGATAAGATTTTTTGTCTCACTCTATTTCTAATCTTTAAACACAGACATAGATTTTTTAATGTAAACGGTGACACAAATATGAATATGTGCATTGGCCTGGGTGTCTCTCTACATATGTATGTTATATATGACTGTACCAAATTTACCTTTCTAAATATTTTTATCCGCATTTAGCAGAAGCTAGTTAAGCAATGCCTACTTTGGGTTTAGATAGCTTTATGTAGAATGTCTTACAATATTTGATTTTAAATTAAATTGAATTTCTAAAAACTAAAAAGTCGTTCAAAATAGGAAAAAAATTGAATCGGTTTAGGCGGGGTTTGAATCCGCGATCTTTACCTTACAGGGTCAATGCTTTGACCACTAAGCCACAAAACCTCGCCCTCACCAATTCTCCTTCTATATCTGTGTCTTTGAGGCGACAGTGGAGAACTATCGGAACCAATGAATGAATTTTCAATAAATTTTGAAGTGAAAACTTCTTTAGCGGCGTTGGATGGGTATAAAATGTTAAGGAAGCGTCAGGATTAGTTGACCTTTGAACCGTAACCGACGACTGACGTCATACAAGATTGGTACAGACTATCTATTTTGCAATTTACAATAGATAGTGTCGTAGCTTAAACGGTAAGCATTTCGACTGTAAGTCCTTATAGTTTCAGATAGTGTCGGGTTCAAACCACCTGGCCTTCAGGGATTTTTTGTGATTGTTTTTCTTATTATAATTTATTACTTTTGGTGATTATTTTTTATTTTTGTAATTTATTACTTTTTATGATTATTTTTTCTTTCTGTAATTTATTATTTTTTGTGATTATTTTTTCTTTTCATAATTTATTAATTTCTTCTGACAGAAAATTAGCAGAAAATAAGTGATAGGTTCTATGATTAGCGCTATATTATAGGTATGGTATGGTATGTTCTTTTTTATCTTTTTCTATGTATAAAACGAAGAAAGAAAAAAAGAAAATGTTTTCACTTCTGCCGGCACTCCCAGAGTGCAACCCGTCTTTTTTTTTAAATATTAATTTTTGACTACTTCGCCCAATTTTTTTATTGTCTAGTTTGAAATTATCTTATAAACCAACCCAATGTCAAAAAGAAATCTGTAAAACCCACCTCAGCTTTGCTGGGACCTTCGACAGCCATGGACAGTCCACCAGAACCAGCTCCCTTAGTACTGATGGTGAACAGGCTGGGCTCTCCGCTGACTCCGTTCACGAGGCCAGGCCCGTATGCTGTCACGTACCCTGAAGAGACGGAGTCCACATGGAACTTGTAGGGAGAGCCTGGAAAAATAGGAAATCCTGTTAGTTAACTGTGGTAAATCTTGGAAATAATTCCCTATCAGAGATTCAATTAAAATAGTAGAACAGAAAATAGAGAGAGTACACTGATGGTACAGAAACTCTCTGTTGTAAGTGGCAATTCGTTGGTCGACGTTTGATTGAATAGAATGACGAATATACGGGATTTGACGTTTCTGACAGTCGTTAACTCATGTCAAATGTGTCAAATCCCATACATTCGTCATTCTATTCCATCAAACGCCGGCCACCGAATTACCACTTGTCTAGAGGGGAGGGTCGGCAGCGCGAGTATGACGCCCCTCGTGTTGCACACGTTCATAGGCCACGGTAACCACTTTCCATCAGCTGGGCTGTGTGCTTATCTGCCACGTAAGTGGTTAAAAATACTTCTTGTAAGTCCCTAACAGCTAGTTTGGACCTCATCTATAAACATAGTGATCATAGTCAGTATCAGCATTATCATCCTTGCACTGGTCGCAGTCCTATTTGAGGCCAGTGTCCGCTTTCTCCAGTCTGACTGCGTCGCAGTTGACCTTCGATATTTGCCATGAAGCACAATATACAGGGTGTATTTTTGAAACGGGGCAGTAAGGGCAAGTACCTTAACCGTTGCAGTTACAGCAAAACGTTCCTAGAAGACCTTCCCTAACTTTTTGACATATTTTGAACTGTATTCACAGATTTTGTAAAAAACTTACAGTTGGCAAAAAAAAATGCAAAAAGTCCAAAATTTTTTTTTTATGCCAATCGATTCTATTTCATGTGGGGATCAAAAAACTCTATGAGACCATTTTAGCTTTCAGTACTAGGAAAGACAGAAATCGCCAAAAACGTTTCCCATACATTTCGGCAACAGAAACAAATTTCTACGATGGTCTAACTTTTTGTTATGGCCAGGAAGTGGGTAGAATTGACTGTAAAGTAAATAAAAAGAATTTTTACCATCAAATTTCGAATTTGATTCGAAAATCTGTGTGTTATTCTTAGTTTCAGCTGAGAAACTTCGTATGAGTTATTAATTAAGGATTTTCGCTAAAATGTCTTCTAATCGTGAAAAAATTGACTTATTAGAAGCGTATTTTGTCAATAATCGAAATGCGGGAGCTGCATTAGTGTGGTACCGCAATAAGTATCCGTTGCGGCATGTGCCAACAAGAAAGGTTATTACAAATCTTTTGAAAAACCTGGAATTGCAGGGTTCTTTCAAAAGAAAGCGGCAGCCTCGTGTGGACATGGACACGGAGATTGCGGTTCTAACTTATGTCAAAGCATATCCAGAGGTATCGTCCAGGCAAGTCGCCCTTGAAGTAGGTGTATCCCACTCCCTTGTGATAAAGATATGGAAGAAATACGGCTACAAGTGCTATCGATATGGGCGCATAGTTCAAGTGTTACATCCGGGTGATGATGTTCGAAGGCTTACTTTTTGCAGATGGCTAAGAGGAAAAATAAGCAGAGATCATGAATTTTTAAATTACATACTGTGGTCAGACGAAACGAATTTTTCCAATAACGGTATGTACAACAGAAAAAATCACCACTATTGGTCCAAAGAAAATCCACTAAGAGTTACGGCAAGTCATAATCAGGTTCGCTTCTCATTCAACTGTTGGTGTGGTATAATGTCCAATCGAGTCATAATGGTGGAATTTTATGAAGGGAAACTGAATTCTGCCATGTATAATGAAGTCATTTTACACCATCTTGAAAACGAGATGGACGAATGGCCCCTGTCGGAATTGCGAAAAGTTCATTTTCAACAAGATGGTGCTCCGCCACATAACAGTCACCTTTCACGTTCCAATTTGAGCCGCCTATTCGGTACACAGTGGATAGGTACACATGGTCCAACACAGTGGCCACCCCGTAGCCCCGATCTAACACCACTTGATTTTTTTTTATGGGGCTTCGTGAAAAACGAGGTGTATAAGACGACGTACGCCAGTGTTCAAGAGCTCAAGGATGCATTAATGACCATTTTACGTAATATTCATCCCAGAACATTATTAGCCGCCATTCGTTCAGTGCAAAAAAGGATAGACTTATGTATTCGTGAAAATGGAAATCATTTTGAGCAATTTATTTCATAAACCAATTTCTTAAATGTTTAAATGATTTTTTTTATTTAAAAAAGTTCAAAATTTTACCTGACCTATGAGTTTCGAGTTGATTTATCATATTTCCGTACGAAATGTATGGGAAAGGTCTTTGGCGATTTCTGTCTTTTCTAGTACTGAAAGCTAAAATGGTCCCATGGAGTTTTTTGATCCCCACAAGAAATAGAATCGATTGGCATAAAAAAAAATTGAACTTTTTGCATTTTTTTTGCTAACTTTAAGTTTTTTACAAAATCTGGGAATGCAGTTCAAAATGTCCCAAAAAGTTAGGGAAGGTCTTTTAAGAACGTTTTGCTGTAACTGCAACGGTTAAGGTACTTGCCCTTACTGCCCCGTTTCAAAAATACACCCTGTATATCTATTTTCACATGTCATTGTTTTACATTGAAACAGAAGAATAACCTTTTAAAATAAGGTCGTACGGGTGCTTTTTTTTATTTTTGCGGTTGTATGGCCTGCCCTTCAGTACTATAAAAAACACAGAAATATATATTAGGATAGAACGGCAATGTGAGCGGGAAAAGCGTGACCACTTTTTGGTCAATTCCTGTCCTATGAGACCGGAACTTCCGAACACTTACTCGGTACTGTTAAGACTAGCTTATAATAACATTGTTAAAAATACCGTGAACATGCCATATTGTGCTACTTCTAAGAGTAGAATAAAAATGGATAAGCGCGACATGTAGGTGAACACTGCGTGTGGCCGTTATATCCTAATATATTTATGTGCTAGAAACCATTCTATACCTTGTACGTGTTCACCGTTGTACTTGACGTATAGTTCGTGGATGCCTTCCTCTCTGGGCTCGTACTTGATGCTGACAGTACCATCCCTATTGTCTTCTATGACAGGGGTGTCCACTTGGCCGCTCGGCATTTTGACTTCCGCTAGAATCGAATAAATATTATCGATTAGGAAAATGTTATCATACATAAAAATACTGTAGTAATAATACTATGTTGACTAATGACTTCTATATTCACCTAGCCATAGACACAGCTTACCTTTTTGTAATATCAGGACGCTACATATAAAATTACCGAAATTTTCTTACAGATTCATAAGTTCGTTATTCTTTTAATTTAATATCTATTTCCATTATTTATACTTTGTTTGAAAGATGGTTTCAACATTTTGCAACTCTGTATTAAATTTTGTTTTTACTGACCGCTTAGTAAATTAAATTCGATCTTCAAAAACAGTAGTGATGATAAATTTCGTATTACATTTTTACAGCTGTCACTTTTCAAAAATGTAATAAAAGATGTTGTTAGCTAAATGTTGTCTCATTCATTCCTAAAAAAACTGCAAATTGGGTTTCCTCCAATTTCTTCAATAAAACGGCAATTTCATATGCAACGACCTATTATCATATACTTAAGTATAACAAATTATCAGGGGTCTACCATGCATAAAAGATACAAAACTTCGGACTCGCACATAGATAGGTAGATAGATACATTTTATTACATACCAAACATAAGGATACAAGACAGAGGACAGTACATGGTAGGGAGTTGTACAGACAACCAGTATATGGACTATATTGCTAGAACCAGAAATTACTGACGTAGCATTCAACCACGTTAGACTGAATACATTTTAGTTTTCTTACGGTTGTGCCAAACCGAAGTATCGCGTACTATCTTCAGATCGGATTTAAGGAACCTTTTGCCCTAAACTTTTATACGCGGATGTTTCATGATAGCCCACAAGTTGTGATCTTAAATCGTAATATTTTTTCTGGTATGAGTCTGGATTCCCCCCGTTCTCGATTCCCCCGGTTTTTTAGTTTAAAACAGCGCTAAAAAACGCTATTTAAAAAACCGAAATCCAGGAACTGGATCCGAGAACAGGGACAATCCCTGTTCTCGATCCAGTTTCCGAATTTGGTCAAGACAAGACTATAGACCCGTATTTTTTATACTATACAGCCAGCCTAATAGTCTAAATTGGAATTCACATGTAAATTTAACTATTGATACACCTCTTAAGTAATTTGCAGACGTGATTTATATCTATAATATTAAAGATATTATTGTCACACAACCGTCAACACATACGTAGGAAAAATTCAAGAATCCATCACGAATTTATGTGTTGTTGACGCCCTCGTTTATACAGCGGATATTAAAATATATTGGAGCATAAACAAGGGTCTTAAATCAGGCCTTGGAGCGAGGTTTCTGCGTCAACTAGTAGTTATAGATCACTTTTAATCTATGGACATGCGATCATTACATTAATCGAAACTAATATTATAAAATATCAAAGTTTTTTATTAGTAACTAAATTTATAAGCGATTATCGACTTTAAACGCTTGTACTATATACATTGACTGCTCCGATGGCACGCGAGCCGTGGCGCGGAACAAGGTAAAGAAACAGAAAGAAAGAGCATTTCGTAGAGGTAGGACACGACGGTATTTCCGTCCAATTGAGCAGAACCGCGGGCAAAATACCCTCGTGCTATGTTCCTGACAGTAGTTAGGGTAGCCAGAGCTCACTGGAGAGATTTTGTACTGTCAGAGGGAAGACCAAAGGCTATTCCTGCTCTGTCTTCTACACTGACGGCACAGTAACTCTCTGTGTTTACAGGGTCGACAGCACGAGTGTGACTCCCCTGGGGTTGTACACGTCCGTAGGCCACGGTAATCACTTTCCATTACGTGGACCGTGTGCTAGTTTGCCATCTCAGCGTCTCGGTCTCATACTCTTCTTTACAACCCCGACCTTCCCCCGCCACGCTGCGCACACCATGGGAGTTTTACAGCGTTCGCAGTCAGTCTATACGATGATGTAGGCCATCGGGGAGCCAACCACCAACGGCGTCAAGACGTGAAAAATCCAAGACCGAGGATTCACCAAGGCATTGCCTTGGTCTAACAGAGGTTAAAAAGTAGAACATGCAAATGCAAAGGTTGGCAACCAAGGCATGTGACTCTGTGATAAATAGCACAGAATGCAACATACTGCTTAGAAGTCAGGGGTTGACAATCATAAGTAATATTTACATCCATATTTACACCATATGAAAAATTCGCAAAAGAGTTTTACGTGTGGTGTAAGTGTCAATGTTTGCCTGAGTCGCGGTTATTCTCTAACATACAAATAGCGAAAACAAAGCTTACCCATACACGTATTAATCATAGCTAAAGAAAATGTCAACCATGAGAATCGAACTCAAGACACTTGGCGACAGGACTTAGTTGACACAATTTAAATTATAACTTTCAAAATCATAACTAAAATACAAACCTTTTCTCGTATCAATATAGTATATAGTCACAAAATTCAACGGCGTAAACTTATATCCGAAACCAGTCTTGTTGAAACTGATCTGGTGGGCTTCACTAAACACTATCGGTACTTCTTCCTTATCTATCTCTGACACTGAGAAGTACTTTAGAGTACTGTCTAAGTACAATGTAGACAGCTCCTGCCAAACCACCTCCTTCTCGTTGAAACCAACGATTGAGTTCCAGAGTCCACTGACGAACGCCATTTATAAGGTGAAAATGAGTCGGTGCTTCTAACAAAAGGGAAATTTAAGTTCGTGTGTTGTATTAATGTCTTTTATGTGACATTTTGCTTCTGTGTTCATTTAGAGTCCGATTTTTGTGGTACTGTTGTGTTGGTGCTCATGCTTGGTGTTTGCTTCAATTTGAATATATTAATTATTGTTGATTACACAAATTTGTTTCAGTATTTAATCTTCAGTTAAGTCTTAATTTAATTAATTAACGAGATATACCAAAAAAAATATTCAATGTAAAACTAATTTAGTTAACTTTAGCACGTAAATTTGTTTTTTTTTTTATTATATTGGTCCTAACATGCGATTGGTTTCAGTTAAAACCATAAGCCATTGTTATAAGAGAAGCTTGACGTGTGCCTTTCCACTGTTAGGCTACTTGCTTTTTATACTCTCTCAGAGGTTGTAAATAAGTATTTAGTGTTAGTGTAATTAATGCCTTAATTACATACACTCTAAAGTGTCACATTACACGCACCGACTTAAAAATAAAGAAAATTTAGGTATTGCTTTGCTACGTTAATTCTCAAAAAAATTAAAATATTTTAGCAAGCAGTTGACTGTGTTGATGAGTCAAGTTAAACTCTAATCTGATTCGTCATATGAACGTAGGTAGAAATATTTCAGACTGAGATTCGTACTGGCATAAAAATTTAGAACGTCAAAACATTGCTGAAGGTATTTAAATATAAAAAAGATACCATTAACCAGAATACATTTAAATTTTGAAATTATACAACAGATGGATTCTGTTGTATAATTTTATTTATAAAGATACAAAGTTATTCCAATTGACTCCGCGGAAATATGTGTCATATCTTTCAATTCCATAAGTTTACGAGTAGTTTTATTATAGTAGGTAATCACATATGTTTATACAACACGTTTAAACGTCACTCCGAAAACTATTTTTGAATTACTTACTTTTTATCGTAACCTTAAAAAAACTAACTCAGTAAAAACTAAAAATCCATTCATCAATTGGTAAAAGTTGTGTCTAACCTATTTTTTGCTGTCGTACGGCTATTTTAATATATATTATAATTTATTTCCGGACTCAGAAATCTCTTTGATGTGGCGAAAACTGGCGTCCGCGACGCCTCATTTGTAAAAGACCTAATTTATCTTAATATTTGACAAACATGAAAATGATATTCACTTAAAACATATTATCGACTTGTTCTACAAAACATTAATTTATATCACGTGGTAACTGATCTTACGTATCGCAAAAAATATTATCATTATCACACACTATTTATTTTATAATTTTGACATTGTAACGTATCATAAAAATAGTTGGCAACCCCTAACGTGTTTTAAATAAAAAAATCACGGACGTTTTGCGTCATCAAGAAATGTTTATGACCTCTGGCCGCTGACAATTTCATCGTCAGTCACATGTCGTCAACCGTTCAGGTTGATTATTTTTTTATAAATGGCTAATAAAATTATTTATTTAATAGCCCTAACATGCGTTATAAATACAAGGGCCGTTATTAATACGTTTTTGAATATAAATGTTAGCACATAGTTTTTAACGATATTGTGTCGTTTTTCTATATTATCAGTTAATAAATAACACATCCTATACTTTTCAGATAAATATTTCTATCAAATATGGGTAATCTTAGAATAGTAAAATTTTCAAATTCACGTAAATGTTAAATTTTGGATAAGCAACCACGTGGAACTACATAGCTTAGTTTGTCAGAGCATTCACCCTGTAACGGACGGATCAGGGGTTCAAGCCTCGCACAGGATGTCCACTTTTCCGATCTAAATCTATAAGAATTCTATAAGCGTTTCTTCGTCTTCGGCATTTGTATCGCCCCTAGAACGTTAGTAACGCAGACCAAAAGAATAATATATACTAAACGTTACGTTTTAGTTTTAGTTAAACTTTGGTTTTTGGTTATGGTTTTTTATGGTTCTTGTCACGAGGCATACACCATCGTAAGTCCCTCGTGACCAAGACTGCTGAAATGCAATCGTCAGACTCGTTGTAAAATATAAAATTAACACCAAATGAATCGAATAAATCGAAATAATATAATTTAATTTCAAAATAAGTATCCTCTTTTAATTTCGACAAATTTCAAAGCCATGAAGCCATTTAAGTTTCCAATCTGAAAATTCAACAGGGATTCGCTGAATTAATTATTAAAACGTTATTTCATATTGCCATTAGCAACCCGGAAGACGCAAGCAACTTCATAAGCACAAATTTATCAAATGCGCCGTACGTAAAGCTCAAAATAGATTGTTTGACGTCCGTATTTATGACATTTCATAACACATCAATATGCAATTTTGCAGGCTCGTTTTTCCTTCTCGCCGTTTACAATATTAAAAATATATGTCTTGGTTTATTCAGTTTGCTCAATAGATATAAAATGTTGTGTCTTAATATGATAATGGTTTGTAATTTGTTGTTACTTGGGAGAGATTTTAGTAGAATAAAGATGTCAATTTCTTTATGAAAACTCCATAAAAACATATGACCAGTGGCCAGGATACCTACCACAACCCTGGTAGACTTGGTGCCATCTATATAAATGACAACTTACGTGCCTACCACAGCGACTGTCTTTATTAGGGAAATTATCTATACATCTATCTCTATCATCTAGAGTCTGTTTGTAATATTGAAATGACCGTTTTTTACTACATATAATACGGTATGTACACCAAAATAACGTTTTTTTACAATTTTTGTCGGTCTGTCTGTTTTCCGGCTAATCTCTCAAATAGCTGGACTGATTTTGACGGGACTTCTATTGGAGGAGGAGGAGTAACTTAGGCTACTTTTATTTTAGAAAATTTAATGCTCAATAGCGTTGACTCAACACTAAGAGATAACCGACATCCACGCGGGCGGAGCCGCAGGCAACAGCTAGTATATTATAAAATAAATAGGCTTATTTTTTTTTTCAATCTTCGCGCTGAATTAATGACTAGTTTTAATTTTAATGTTTTAATTTCCATCAAAAAGACCACAAGGCTTCTGTCAATTCGTTTCACTATTTCTCATAGTACGTATCTGAGTTGGTCATCGACGCTCACTGGAAATATTCGCCCTGGCCCTCGCTTCTGCTAAAGCCAAATCAATTGTCATATCAATAAATGGCATTAAATTGTAGACTTCAAAACTATAACCCTAAAGTCCAAAATTAAATGAACAGTGTCACATTTCACTTTTTCATTCGCTTTACAAAAAGCCATTTAAAATTAGACTTTAATTCGATGACTTTAAAGTTTAAAATTAAATGGGTAATTATTGCAGTGTCTGTGGTATGACAATGGTTTTACTTTAGTAAAATCGAGGCCCTGTACGTGAATTCTTACGCGTCACATACATGACAGTATACCTGCATAGGCCGACCTCCGCCCCCCATGAGCGCGGGCCTGAGGGTGACGAGTGGAGCCGCTCGTCACCCTAGCAGAAGCAGGCCACGGCGGCGGCGCGCATCGTAGGACGATGCGCGCCCCCCCCCCCATACCGGGGGCGAGTCGGGGACCGCGTGGTCCCCCCTCCCGAGGAGGGCCAGACCGAGAGGAATGGCCCTGGGTCAGCCGGGGTGCGAGGGATATGTCAAAAGACAACCTCACCTCCGGCCTAGCACATCGACCCACAGACGGCGTGCGGTTTAGTCGGTTCGAGTCCGACATAACCCCTTCGTCCATGTTGGTAACTAGATTTACCTAACCAGTTACGAGGGAAGTAACCTACCCCTCCGGCTCCGGAGGGGTGGGTATCCGTGGGGATTTCCCGCACGTAAAAAAAAAAAAAAAAAAAAAAGTATACCTGCATAGGTAGTAAGAAAATAATAATTAATGATAAAAAAATGTAGCACTCCGGGTTTGCCGATAGAATTGAAAACAGTAGGTATGTATAAAGTATTTACTTCATAAAAAAAAACGGCTAAAAGCCTAAAAGTTTTCACCTAAAAAGTTTCAAAGAGGTGTGAGTTGTCACAATTTGTCAAATAGGTACTACTGGCCGTATATAACCGTTCGCGAACGTTTGTAACGTTCGCGTAACATATTTACCAGCTTACCCCTCAAGACAGGCGTGCCTAAAGAAGAAGTAAGATCTTGAGAATGTTCCAATGTCATAAAAAGTGCAGTATATATGTCGCTGCGAACTAGCTTAATCAGCCTTAAAATTAACTGCCTAGGCAGTTAACTAAACGGCGTCATTTATTAACGGGCTGAATGATTTTCAAGCATCTCTTTAATTACATTATTTAATAACCTGGCTGGCTAATGCTTAGGCCAATCGTAAGATGGGGCACTACCTCGAAATAATATAAAAAATTACATACACACATATACTTACACCTGTAAATCCCCGATGGGATAGACAGAGGTGTATTCATAGAAAATTAGTGATAGGTTTATTGTGATAGTTGCGCAATCCAACTTGGTTAGGTTAGGTTAGAAGGCTTCGTGGTTATTTCTTTTTATAACCATGCAGAAGTAATTCATTTTTCTAACTGTTTAATTAAATGGCTAGGCAAGTAGTTAAACGTCATCGATCCAAGCCATTCTCCTAGCCGTTTAATTAAATGGCTGAACACCATTCAGGCCGTTAATTGAATGTAGCCGTTTAGTTAACTGCCTAGGCAGTTAATTGAACGCCTCATTAAGCTTGTTGGCGGCGACATATATAACGATACTGTGGTCCCTTAATTATATCAGCTCACCTGTGCTACTTAAGTGTAGGAGTCAACTCACGTCTTTTCCCTGCGATTCTACGTGCAATATTAATTTGCACTGAAACTAGGTTAATAGGGTGATGTAATAACAGTCCAATGGACGTCCTACAGCCGGTATGAGACAGATAAATATAAGTCTCTAGCTGATGCCCGTGGCTCGATGTCGATACACCTTAAGACATAGATCTTAAAGTTAAAATGTGCTTTGTACGTGCAGTTTACGTTTCTTAAGTGCCTTTTAAGGATGCTACGGCGGGGGACGAGCTCAAATTCACCAAGCATACAATCCGCATGCTAGGGTCTCGTTTGCCTCGCAACTTAGATAAAAAATAAATAAATATATCCGGTTCTACTCAACCAGCGGTGTTTCCGTCCAATTGAGTAGTCAGACTGGGGAAGTACCCCCACCCTACAGAATAGCGCGAAAACCTCATGTGTGAGTAGGGTAGCCAGAGCTCACTGTAGTATTTTTGTGCTATCAGTGGGAAGACCAAAGATTATTCCTGCTTTGTCTTCTACACTGACGGCACAGAAACTCTTTGTGTTTACAGGGTCGGCAGCACGAATGTGACCCCTGGTGTTGTACATGTCCATAGGCCATGGTAACCACTTTCCATCAGGTGGACCATGTACTAGTCTGCTACCTCATTTGTATAAAAAAATATTGAAATCTAAGATATGATAAATTTTAAGTGTGATCAAGACCTTTCTAACCAAAAAACTGCATGAAATCCCTTTTTTTGGGTCCGTCGCAAATAAACAGACAAGAATTCAAAATCGTTCATTTAAACATAACCTAAGTGTTTATTTTAAATATCTCCAATGGACGGCACAATTAATTTTCAATTTTATAATAGTCAAGTCGTGACCCCGGGTGGCAAAAGTAAGTTTTCCAAAATCTTATCGCGAAAAATCCTAAAAGAACAAAAATTATGAATTTTAAAATAGCACCTATACAGATGATGTCTTTCGCCGTATCCGGCAATTTAATATTTCACGCACGTATTAAATAAATAATATCGTTATAATAAATATACAATGACTTAAGAAATTCATAGTTTGAAGATGTACCTAATGCTGAAATATTTCATGAACTTTAATAGGTAACTGGGTGGTCGAATCTCTACCGTCTCACGACAAAAGTCCACACGGTTCACTTCCCCGGTTACGTACAATCAGCAGTAGACATAAGTTATAGCTCTACACCACCTAGTGGTTGACTGGTGAAGAATGCCTTTGGTATTAATTCCGCCATTGTACGTTATATATGAAGTTAATTAAATAAATAAATAAGTATACCTTTACGTACCACTTTATATGAAAAAGTGTACTTAAACTTACTTGTACTACACGTACTTAGAGGTACAGTATATGAATCAATCAATTAGCCCACTGCAGTCCACTGCTGGACATAGGCCTCTCCCAGTGTGCGCAATTTCTTACGATCCTCCGCCTTCCGCATCCAGTCTGTCCCAGCCACCGCTTTCAGGTCATCAATCCATCTGGCCAAGGGGCGTCCTACCCTTCGTTTACAGTATATGAATATGCTTAATCAATACTTCAAATCCTTATTAGTGGTTGAGTGGTTCTAAGTGCAATTGATATGGTAGGTAGTTCGTTTTCTTAAGATTTTCTCAGCTGTAGCCCAGTCTCAGGTAAATGTCCTGATAACGGTAATACGTTGAAAATATAAGGTATCAAAATCGGGGTACATTTTATCCCCCGGACTTTGCCAGCTATTTAGACATTTTACAATCCTAAGTAATTTCTAATACACATTATATATAAACTCCATTTTAATATGCGTGATCGGAAAATGAACTTGGAATTTAGACGCACATTTCAATCGATATTGCTATAGAATATGTTAATATTATTTAATCTCTGATTTTAATTATCTATTTTGACAGTCAAAAATTCAGTTCGGCCATGCCATCTGAGTAAACTTTACACTAAATTTAAAAACAAAACTATGCCATCGGTAAATAAAGTATGTACCAGATATCTGTATTACCAATAATAATGTCTTCTGCGTTTTAATGTTTTTTCTATAAACATTATCGTATAATCAGGCAAGCTTCCAATATATTAAAGTTATTATTAATACAGATCCGTCAGTTGTGGAAAATGTTGTTGATCAATGGCCGAATTTATTTGAAATTAGAATTAAAAATATATAGGGCACGTTATATTTCATAATATCGGAACGCTGATAAAACATCGGCTAGTAAACAGAAAATAATTATTTTGTTTTGATTGTACTGTAATATCATACAAGCCTTTGAGGAAAAGCCTCGTAGGGGACACGGGTTCGATTCCCGCTAAGTTTTTTTTATACCACTTAGGTGGCAGACAAGCACACAACCCACCTGATGGAAAGTGGTTACCGTGGCCTATGGAGGTGTGCAACACCAGAGGCGTCATACTCGCGCTGTCGACTCTTTTTTTTATCGTGCCGGAAATCCCCACCCACCGAAGCCGGAGGGGGAGGCTATGTTGGACTCGAACCGACTAAACCGCATGCCGTCTGTGGGTCGCAGTGCAAGGCCGAGGGTGAGGTAGCTATAGAGCATATCTGACCCAGGGCCATCTCTCTTGATCTGGCCCTCTTCGGGTGGGGGGACCACGGGGTTCTCAACTCGCTCCCGTGCTCGGTGATCATCTGTTTCAGCCACCCCCCTATGATGGACCTTACAGCCGCTATTACAGCGTGCCCTGCGCGTAGTTGCTCAAGTCGCCGCTCCCACTCAGCCACCATGTTTCTGTGGAGCCGGGATTTCTCGGCCCAAATTTCTTCAGGCTCGGGATCGTATCCCCGCTCTCGCGCCACCTTTCGGGACCGATATACCTAGCGCCGAAAGGGTTCTCACGTCCAGGATCCATGGTGGCGTTCCGGCAAGGAGATTTGTCGCTTCGAAGGATATCGTGCGGTACACCCTGATGAGCCTGTAGGAGATCTTCGGCTGCGGGAGATGCAGCAGGCACGTTTACCTTTCCCTGAAAGTGTCCACCCATACGGGGCATCCGGATAGGGCCATGGACCGCACGATAACCGCATAGAGGCTCCTGCAGGAGTCCTCCGAGCCCCTCAGGTTGGGCAGCAGCCACGTCAGAGCGCCAGCCGTGCCCACTAATCTGGGGCGCAGATTTAGAAAATGTGAATGTGAATGAAGTCCAACCGGCCATCGAGTACGAGCCTCAGATATCTCTTCTGGCGCTTGATGCCGATGGCAGTGTCTCCCACTATGAGGTTGCATCCCCTAGGTGGCCTACGCCGAGATCCATAAAAGAACATGGCCTCGAATTTGTGCAGAGCCATCTCTATACCCAGCCGCCGGATCCATTCCACGACTTGAGCAACCGCAGTCGTGGCCTTCAGGGTCGTTACGCGGCGAGTAGCTCGACTCACCGTCACTAGCGTGTCGTCCGCACAGCAAGTGACGGCGGCACCCTCCGCAAGCTCACCGCGGAGCAGTCAGTCGTTTCCGATGTTCCACAGGAGCGGCCCTAAGACCGATCCCAGCGGAACATCGTACGACATCTCACGCCGACCGAAGCCGGTCGAACTTGACCCTGTTAGAACAGAGAGTTTCTGTGCCGTCAGTGTAGAAGATAGACCAGGACAAGCCTTAGGTCTTCCACTAGCAGCATAAAACCTCTCCAGTGAGTTCTGGCTCCCCTACTCACCGCCGGGAACACAACACGAGATTATTATGGCCACGGTATTCTGTAGGGCGGAGGTACTTCCCAAGTCCGACTGCTCATTTAACAGAAATACCGTCGTGTCGTACCTCCTATCAAGTGCAAAAAAGTTGTGCCCATGAATATTTTAATACACCTCTGCATACCCCTTCAGTGATTTACAGACGTGAGTATATGTATATGTATGAAGAAGAATTAACGGTACTCGAACCCGGATGTAAACAGGTATTAGAAGAGAATTTAAGTTGTGAAAGATTAGTCAAGTTTGCATTAAATTCAAGTACAAAACCCCTTCTAACGCGTCCCGAGGAGGGCCAGACCGAGAGGGATGGCCCTGGGTCAGCCGGGGTGCGAGGGATATGTCACGAGACAACCTCACCTTCGGCCTAGCACATCTACCCACAGACGGCGTGCGGTTTAGTCGGTTCGAGTCCGACATAACCTCCCCCTTCGGCTCCGAAGGGGGGGGGGGATCCGTGGGGATTTCCCGCACGTAAAAAAAAACCTCCTTCTAACGCGTTTAAAGAATTGTAAGTACGTTCCGGAATGTAATGTTAGATATCGGTGCAGTGACTCACCTCGTTATATTCAGTTTGAAAAACATAAAAATATTCACTTAGGATCATCGCTGAAAGATATGTATCTTACTGAGTATTTTATATGGTAAACGCTTTGTTGTTTGCAATGATAAAGTATTGGTTCAGTAGCTTCATGAAAATATTTTTAAAGATGGAATTTTGCTTTAATTTGTTTACCTATCGCAGTTTACTGCTGGGCATAGGGCTCTCCTAATGTTGGGAGGCTTTGGCGTACAGTTTCCACGCTGGCCACCACCACTAGACAAGTGGCGATTCGCTAGCCGGCGTTTGGTGGAATAGAATGACGAATGTACCTATAGGATTTGACGTAAATGACAGTCGTTAACGCGTGACAAATACGTCAAATCCTATACATTCGTCATTCTATTCCATAAAACGCCTGCTAGTGAATTGCCACTTGTCTAGAGGGGCAGACAAGTTGATACATGGTTTTATTTCGAGTGTTCCTTCTCTCACAGTGATATTGTCTGCGTATTTTTCCGTTAGTCTCCACTAACGACACCCTTAGAGCGTTTTCACACTCATCATATCGGTATCGGACGCTGGTAGCCGACATCTGGTGCTGTTTTCACATTTATCCGATAAAATCGGCCCGATACGGCCATTTGCTCGAAAGCACAGACTAATTAGAGATGCTAGGGATGAAAACAAGAGTAAATAGTGCAAGCAATTTTCGACCTTATTGACATGACATGCTATCGAGATTTTTTTCTTATATTCGTAAACGCGAAAAGACACGTAACTAAGAAAAGTTCAAAAGTCTTTTTGTGATCCGATATCGGGGCAACACAGTGGTATTGGCTCCTTTAACCGATATCGGGCTGGACAATGTGAAAGATAGACACTTATCTCATACATTTGACTTCCTCTGATATCGGATGTCGGGGGACTTTTATTGGCGGGTAGCTGATGTAATAAGGAGTAACTTAGGCTACTTTTATTTTAGAAAAATAGCGTTGATTTAACACTAAGCGATAACCGACATATACGCGGGCGGGGTCGCGGGCATCAGCTAGTTCAGAATAAAAATCGTGTCCTGGGTGAAGTGGGAATGAATTCTAAATTTTGTTTTTTTTTTGGAACGGGACGCAGAAACTAGATAAAGAACTAGAGAACACAAATGAGCTAATGAATTTTTACACCTATATGTAGGTAATAGCAACAGCGCACTAGCATAGCGATATAGATATAGTAATCTATTATGATGGCGCGGGTTCGATCCCCACTCAGTACAAATATTTGGGAATGACGGTAATAATGTGGATTAGGGTATAAAAGAGGCATCGTTAAAAAGCACGGAATTACTCCGCAGGTATCAATAGCCCCGTAGCTACCAATAGCTAGTTAGATAGCTGCTAATATTTGTATGCATGAATAATGGTATTTGCATTGGTCAGGTCGTGCCTCGGAGAGCATGTTAAGCCGTCGCCGCGTACCATACAAACATCTATTGTAGTCGTTAAGGGTAGTTGGAGCCCTAGAAAGTCCAACAACTAGTCTGACTGCAATGCTTCTATATTACCTATGGGTTGTGGAGGTCAGGTGGCAGTCGTTTTACGAAAAATATCGAAGTTAAGCCAAATCCGCAGTTAGACTGGTAAAGTGGACCCCAAACTCCAAGTTGAAAGCTTCGGATGCGACTGGGATTAACGCTAGGATGAAAAAGAACGTCGAATGCCGGTCTTTTATGGTACCAATTTTTGAAGTGAAAACTTCTTTAGCGGCGTTGGATGGGTGTAAAATGTTAAGGAAGCGTCAGGGTTAGTTGACCTTTGAACCGTAACCGACGACTGACGTCATACAAGATTGGTACAGACTATCTATTTTGCAATTTACAATAGATAGCGTCGTAGCTTAAACGGTAAGCACATCGACTGTAAGTCCTTATAGTTTCAGATAGTATCGGGTTCAAACCACCTGGCCTTCAGGGATTTTTTGTGATTGTTTTTTCTAATTATAATTTATTACTTTTGGTGATTATTTTTTCTTTTTGTAATTTATTACTTTTTATGATAATTTTTTTTCTGTAATTTATTATTTTTTGTGATTATTTTTTCTTTTCATAATTTATTAATTTCTTCTGACAGAAAATTTGCAGAAAATAAGTGATAGGTTCTATGATTAACGCTATATTATAGGTATGGTATGGTATGTTCTTTTTTATCTTTTTCTATGTATATAACGAAGAAAGAAACAAAGAAAATGTTTTCACTTCTGCCGGCACTCCCAGAGTGCAACCCGTCTTTTTTTTTGTACCGTAGGTATAACTCTATTTAAACTAGATAAATTCGCACTCTCGCTTCGTAATATTGTTAAAAAAATGATTAAAAATGTGGTCCTTGTGGAACTTACTGTACCGTGGGAAAAAAATATACCGAAGGACCACACACTAAAGAAAAATAAATACTATGATATCACAAACAAATTATTAAAAAACGATTACGTGGTTAATTTGTATGCGGTAGAAGTGGGAGCGAGAGGTATACCAGCAAAATCTCTCTATAATCTACTTAAAGATCTAGGCCTATCGAGAGCTACAAACAATAAGCTCATTACTAGGACGAATGTCTAAAGCGGCACTATAGTAGGTTCGTATCAAATTTGGTTAGGCAGGGAGGGGAACTTGGGTAGTGAAGGTGGGTGTTGATGTACATCAACAAAAGGGGCCCCTTCTAAACCTACACTTGGCTCGCAAGTCCCAGGCACTGTCCCGAGTTTACAACTCAGCAACGCGATGGACCCGGCACCGATTGCTAAGAATATCGTCTCATACTTGCATTTAACCTTCAAAGAAACTATACATCCAATAGATCTCACATGACTTACAAAATATATCAAAAACCTTATGTTCGTAGCGAAATTCAAAGACAGTATTTTTTACTTTTTGTATATTACCACAACCCATTTAGTGTGACAAAACGATACAGAATAAAAAAGTGTTCAACACCGGAAAATATTAATTATATCTGTCAATGATTTAAATTTGTAATATTTTTTCGCAACTCATAGATTGCGGTTAGCTGTCTAGTTGCGCGCGAAAAAGTAAAGTTACAAACAATTTGACAGCGAATAATTTTTTAATAAATGAGGCGTTTTCGTTTAGAAACTTTGTATAACGGTTTGATTATGATTTATTTGAATTTCAAAATGTTCTTTTGTGATTTTTATAGATCAGAATTTCAAATATACGTGGATGATAATGTACCTATGTATTTGCAAAAGGTAAAAATTACTGTCGTTAGAAATATATCCTTGTTCAGCAGGATGTATACTCGTAGATAAATATATTTCTCCGTCAACGAATACAGGACTTTATAAGCGTAAATTAATATATATGATATACAAGTATTTGCATTGCGAGAAAAATGCCGCAATGGAGTTTGTGCTGCTTCTTCTCCACTAGCACCGAGGAAGCGGTGGTCAGTTTAAGTATGTACAATTGACGTCAATTAGATATACCCAATAGTATTCTTCTTCATCCTTCATCCTAGCGTTAATCCCAGTCGCATCTGTAGCTATCAACTTGGAGTCTGTGGTCCGCGTTTACCAGTCCAACTGCGGATTTGGCTAAACTTCGACATTTTCCGTAAAGTGACTGCCATCTGATCTCCACAACCCAAAGGCGGAATCCAAGCATTGCAGTTAGACCAGTTGTCGGACTTTAGAGGGCTCCAACTACCCATAACGACTGCCTTAGATGTTTGTATGGCAACCGGAACCGACGGCTTAACGTGCTTTCCGAGGCACGACCAAACCAATGCAAATAACCATATTCATGCAAACAAATATTTACAATATATAGTATAGGTAATATGCGTAAATTATATCCAGATTTAGCAAGCTAAGTTTATTCATTTCATTTGACACTAAAGTTCAGTTTAACTGCACATCATAAATGTTGACACTTTGCAAGTGCTACAATCTACTGTCTCTAATTTATAGTGTTGTTCTCACTGATGTGACGTGTTTAAGACGATGTTACCGGCAGTGGACTCCATATAAATGGAGTTCATACATAAATACTTATTAATAAATTCTGAAATAGGTACCTTAAAAGGTAACTGAGAATAGTAGGCCTTTAGTAAAGCAGTTTGCTATTTAATATTGTGCTTATCAAAACGAATCGTAATGAAAAAGCCTTCATTTTACTTAGAAATAGAAGGAGCCACAACCTTGGGGCCGAAACTAAACCTATCTGAGAAACTGCTTATAATGTTGATTGATGGCACTTGGTGGAACTTCCTACACATCTTCAATGAAAATACTTGTACTATTCCACGTTATTTATTATTATCCTGACCGGTTTCGGCTTATCAACCTTTGATAATAATAAATAATGTGGAATAGTACAAGTGTTTTCATTGAAGATCTATCTAAGAAAATTTAAACTTAATAGTAATCATTATCACAGATAACTCAGTCATTATCACAGATAACTCAGTCATTATTGAACTTATTGTTTTCATGATGTTGCAACACTACTCCTCATCCTAGCGTTAATCCCAGTCGCACCTGAAGCTTTCAACTTGGAGTCTGGGCTCCACTTTTACCAGTTTAACTGCAGATTTGGCTGAACTTCGACATTTTCCGTGAAGCGAGTGCCATCTGACCTCCACAACCCGAAGGCGATATCGAAATATTGCAGTTAGACCATTTGCTGGATTTTTGAGGGCTCCAACTACCCGTAACGACTGCCATAGATGTTCATATGGCAACCGGGACCGACGGCTTAATGTGCTCTCCGAGGCACGACCAGACCATTGCGTATACCGATCTCAACAATATATTTCACAAATACTAAACCTCTATTATTCGTAACAAAACCCATTATTTTACATAAAATCGTGACAAAAACCACAACAATACGAGTATAGAAACATTAATCACAAAAAACACTAAAATATTCAATTTTTATTGGTCTACATGTCACAACGAGCTTCTTAACATATTTCGTATGATTGTTAAACACTATTAATGACCTGTGTAGATGTTTTTGTCGTAATACAATGATCTGTTCAATCTGTTTTATGCCTACATCTATTTGAAATTGGATTGTTTAAATTTTTTTCATCTACTTATCGTAAGTCGTAAAGATGCTATATGTGAAAACGGCGGTAAAAATAAAAATCTTAGTATGTATGGCCGTTTCGTGGTAATCTAATTTCGTTTTACATTTGTTACCAGCCCCTCTAGACAAGTGGCAATTCGCTAACCGGCGTTTGATGGAATAGAATGACGAATGTAGGGGATTTGACGTATTTGACATGCGTTAACGACTGTCATATACGTCAAATCCCATATATTCGTCATTCTATTCCACCAAATGCCAGCTAGCGAATTGCCACTTGTCTAGAGGGACAGGCATGTATTGATTCGTTTTGAGTAAGCTGTGGAAAAATGGAAGGAAGATAAGGTTTCATGGCATTTTGAAAACCTCTGCGCCGTGACAGTGGAGCTTTCGATTCCCGCTATACACAAGGATATGTGGGACGTTACGTGGACATTACAATATACGTGAACTCCCCCAAACTAATGCAAATAGCATTAGTTTGGGGGAGTCCACGTATAATGTATTTACAAAACGAAGCTGGTTTTAGTTACAGACTGTATGTTGGGACTAAACTTGTTTGAAGATTTTAGCAAACGTAAATCACCTGAGCGTTCATAAAATCTTCACTCAAGTTTAGTTCTTCAATTAAATGTTTAGAATGAAACCCAAGTCGAGATTCATGACAGAGCATCCTTCTAAAATGTGGGTTTAAAGCTAAGGTTTCTGACGGCTTGAATGCAAACGAAGATTTAAATTCTTTCAAACAATATATCACTTCCAAAACCTAAAATTAAAAAGAAACAAATTCCAATCTCATTTTAAACAGCAAGTACAACTAATCTCACCTCTAAATCCTAACAAATTACACTACGAATTAAATTTCATCAGAGGACTACTTGGTAAATTAACTCCGGTGTCTATTAAAATAATATTGCCATTTAGTATACACGACAGATTCATAATTAGACGTCAGTTTCGCATCTATTAATGTCAGAAATTAAAGTTGTCATATTTGAAAATTTCTGTTCAACACGCACATTCAAATGTGCTTGCCGAAATGACAGGCGGTATAGGAAGGACTAGCAATAGTGTCCCTTGCTTTGTGGGCGGGTATAATAACATTTCTGCATTAAAATGTAAGCTAATCGTCATAAATAATATTAGGATGACATGTGTTTATAATTATATATTTAAAACATGTTCGATGCCGAGGTCGTGTTGCTAGTTATGAATTCAAGATATTTATTTGCGTCAACCTTTAGATTCCTGTGTAAACATGTGACATGAGCTGGTTTATAAGATTTTTTTTCGGGAGCTTTACGATAGAACATTGGTTGTTAATAAAATAGACCATCCAAACGGCCTTCACGGTAGAAAAGCACTATTTCGGAATGTCATTTACCACTGCACTAAAACCACTAATAGCAGTGGTGGTTCCACGACGGTTTAAGCAATAGCCCATTAGGGTAACACTTTCACTGTCAATAATACGAGTAATAATAAATCAGCTAATAACTGGATAGGAGAAAACAAAGTCGCTTTCTCTGTCCCTATATCCCTTTGTATGCTTAAATCTTTAAAACTACGCAACGGATTTTGATGCGGTTTTTTTTTAGTAGATAGAGTATTTCAAGAGAAAGGTTCACATGTTTAATATAGTAGAGGGTACAGCGTGAACGGTATCTGACGCCACGCGAGCGGAAAAATTATGGTGGTACGAAGTTCGACGGGTCAGCTAATAAAGTATAAAATCTATTGTTTACTTACTGTGAAGAAAGGAAATGGTCTATAGTGTTTGCAAGAGTTATCACTTGCGCTACATGTAGGTTAGAATACAGACAAGAAATATAATTAGGACCAATATCTTTGTCAATGAATGATCTATATCAATTTTCTTGTTCTCTACAGTCATCCCAGATGTTATTCATTTTCAAAGACAACAGCGAATGAAGCATACCTAAAGTAAATGATAAGTGACCCAGTAATACTTCTCGTCATCCAATGCAACCCATCTAACCAAAAAAAAGGAACATTGTCTTAATTTTGACGCTCCCCGATCACTATTGACGCTTTACTCATTAAAATATATCTCAATGAAAATCGATTGTGTTTGTTCACACTGCGCTAGAAGTCGGGACGCCAAAAGTCCCATTCCCATTTCCGTACTACGCTGAATTATAGAAAATCTCTTAGATCAAAGTTTCGCGCGATTGCTGTTCGTATCTAGGGCAGTGCAGTAACGTTTATGATATTGGTGTACTAGGCTATCACCGTCACTCTTCAAGCCACGGTAACCGCTACGCTGCTAATATACTTAATATTCGCTAATTACATCTTATACAGGATTTTTTTGATGTATTTATTTCGAATCAAAGGGTTTTTTTTTATTAATATTAAAATAAATTTAACTTAATAAACTGGAATATATTTTATATTTTATTCATTTATTTAACTATGTACATCTTATGTGTTAAACAATTGACACAAAATTCTGTTGTTTGTAAAGTCTCCGATACAATTACGGTATACATAACATTCATGATAGTGTCACTATAGTTTTAATTAATTAAAATACCTATGTTTTTTTTTAATGGCCATGAAATTTTAAAGTATTTAGTACTCATACAAGATTCTCCATTTGAATTTTAATACTCAAAAAATATACAGAAAGGGACATGAACTCGTGAGAGTGCCATTCTTTATAATAGTCGTAATACTCCGACCAACTGAGCTGTCTAGAACCGTCCTAGTTTACTCAAATCCTCGATTACATATGACTCAGGGCCTTAGTTGGGCCAGACGGTGAGACCATTACAACATACAGGAAAGAGGATTTTTTGGGGCTACGAAAAACGTCAATGAAAATGAGCACCCAATTTTGATGCGTCTGCGGTTTGGGTACTCTCTGAATACTGACAAAATCTACTTGAACATATTGCTACATAGTTCCGTAATAAAATTAAAATACATTTAAACTCGATAAAAAGAAATTGAAAGGAATATCAACATAAAATGATCATCCTGTGCGTAAATGTTACATCTGCCGTATAATATTATTTTGCGTAAGCGCATTCGCCCAGGGTGATTTTAATTCTGGAAACTGGAGCAAATTTCTAACACACACACATACATATACTTCAAACGATGCAGACTATACTATCTCATACACCTATCATATACCTATCTAATACACACACACATACATGCTTGCTAGGTTTTTCTTTGAGTAGATTGGTATAGGCTCCAACTACCGGTAAGGTCTGCCATAGGTGTTTGTTGACAGACGAGATTTATAGCTTAACACGCCTTCCGAGGCACGCAGGGGTATAAATGTGTGATCAATGATCACCCATCCAAAGGCTGATAGATAGTATTATCTAACTTGACTAAGTATCACCGCTTAAGCAAGAGCCCTACTTTATTAGGAATATTTTTTTTATCTTAATTGGAAGTCTTACAACACGTCTCAATAACAATATTACTTATAATAACGCAAAAATATTGAAAAGAACTTGTTTCTGGAGTAGTTTATCGTTATTAGTAACTTATCAGCACATTACGAAATATAACTTAAGCACACACGAAACCTTTGCAATGATCAAATAGACAAAATAAAAGAAATTAACAACTTTCAAACAAACTAATCTAAACCACACGGCTTTAGATGAATCCGCTCTCCATCTCGTCGCATTGAACTACGCACAAGTTTATAATATATAAAACATACAAAAATAATTTATATAAAAAGCCAGCGTAATGTTGCAATGGCGATATATTAGCCGAGCACCGGGCAGAAATAATCAGGGACATAGATCGCAGGCGTGTGTCAACGGCAAGCCAAGAATCTCGCCTCAAAATTACACATCCGCTCGATATGTTATATATTATAATAAATTACGTGTAACAACATCGTGACGTCATGACATAAATTTGTGAGCACGAAGATGACGACTGAATGCTTGACACTAAATAGAAAAGTATCCCGGAAGCGCTGGATGCGGGCTGCTTTACATCGGTCATTTTGGAAGTCTATGGGAGAGGCCTATGTTCAGCAGTGGACTGTGTATGGCTGATATGATGATGATGATGATGATGAAATAGAAAAGGGTGATGATGGAGAAAGAATACAAGTATCACCACCCCATCTCATCCGAAGGGTGTCGTAAGAGGTGACTAATGTAAGTATACGCAGACGATATCGCTGCGAGAGCAGTAACATATAGAAATCGTGTACTAACCCGTCTGGCTGGCGTGAAAGTAGGCTAAAGCCTCGCAACAATGGGATTGCTATTGAATTTTTTTTTTATGTAGGACACTTCAATTTAACTTCACCTCGCCTGATGGTAAGCTGATGGCAAAGTCTCAGGGTCACCATTACATACACGTACCATGTTAAAAATGGTGGCACTCAGCTTGACGGCCTCATCAGATGCTTTTTCACGCCACGCTTAAAGGACCCGGGACTGTAGGAAGAAGGTAACACGTGAGCTGAATATTGTTAGGCTAACTGATTGATTGAACTAGAAAAGCCTGGATGCTTAAACATGTTAAACCTTCGGACTTCATGTCAACGGAACTGATGGAATCAATGAATACCAAATGAATGATATACGAACAAGAAACAGGTGAATGGGTGGGCTAGCAGGAGTCGACCTCGCGATTCATACCTACACTGGTCCAATTCAATTTCAATTCAATTCATTTATTGGCTTGGTGAAGTATTCAAAAAGGGGGTCAGTAGCAATCCAAACCGACGTGGTCGTATGATAGGTTTACTTACAATAGAGGAAGCTCGTGCAATGTGTGGAGACATTAGTAGATAGCGAACTATTGCCTTTGCCTACCCCTTTCCTGTACCTCTGCCCTACAGAATACCGCGGCCATAATTACCTCGTGTTGGTCCCGGCGGTGAGTAGGCCAGGGCTCACAGTAGAGCTTTTGTGCTATAAGTGGGTAGCTATTTCTGCTTTGTCTTCTACACTGACGGCACAGAAACTCTCTGTTCTAACAGGGTCGGCAGCACGAGTTAGACTCCCCTGGTGCACACATCCATAGGCCAGGGTAACCACTTTCCATCAGGTGGGCCATGTGCTGGTCTGCCACCTAAGAGGTATGAAAAAAAGTCTCGTCCGTTCTTTGCACACAAGTGCACTGACTAGTAGGAGGGGTGGATTAGGGTCTCTAGAATGGCCCCTACATCTCAGGGTGACTGAGTCTGCCACGTTGCTCTTGAATTAAATTTGCACAATATCCAGATGTATACGAATTTTGTTAAAGGACCAAAGTAATATAAAAATAGACACAAAGTTATTGTGGCAAAGTAAGTCCCGGGTTCAACTCCTGGCCAACATTTTTAACACAAGTAATTTAGCTTAACTGGAGGGATTAGTACCTAACCTTAATAAAAATTGACAATTGTTTTTGAATATTTCTAATTATTTATGACCTTAATAAATTAACATGTTATATGATGGGTTTGTTGATGAGTCCATAAAGCATCATTATCGTCACTGTTTGACGCTAATTCATCATCATTATCTAGATGATGAGACTCCATCCCACCTGATGATAAACTGAGTCGCAATCTAAACGATAGTAATCAACATTTTACATCTCATTTCATTCGTTAATTTTCATTGATGAAATCCAGCCAAAGACGTTCAATACTACGTTGATCTAGTGCATCGATTTTATACTTTTTAAGAAGGTAATCGATTAGTTAACAGATTTATAATACGTACACCTTAGGAGAACTCTGTCTCTGCCTAAGACTGTGTTCCTCGAAAGCCTGATAGCTTGGGAGTCTTCAAGTCCTAGTAGGTTCCTTCTAGGCATGCTGCTTCATCTTAGACCACATCATCTTACTTATTATAAGATGTGATTGGGGTTGAACGTAACCCTGATAAGCTATAGAAAGTCATAATCATCATAGATCCTTTTACACACACTAAGCATACTTTAGGCGTAAGAAAATACAAAATTTGTTGATCCAAAATATCAGGAAGAGGAAGTCAGTTTAGAGCATGGAGAAGTAAATGATTCTGTCACTTTTAAGAGCTAAAATTGAGTCAGTATTAGAATAGAATATGAACCACTAAACTGACAAGAAACTGACATAATTGATAAGATTTATATCTTCAACCATTCTAACATACATCCCAATGGTCTTCATTGGCAGCCGACCGCATTTGAACAGACCATTTCATATTCAGTGCACATTTCACTGTAATTTTAACCTCAAACTATGGTAGAGTTACAAGCATATATCTTGATCCCAAGTCGCCAGAGAAACAAGACCCTGGCGCATGTGGATTGACTTATTATAATCCTTCGCTGTCGCAGCATCTTCTGCTATCCCCAAAAGACACCCAAAAAACGTGTACCTACTGCGCATAAAGAGTAAGTTACGGTAGTCATGTAATTGGGGTCAAGATATTTGTCGGTAATCTATTGAATGTAGAAAAGTAAATGTAAGACGTTTCATTGCCAAAACTACTTTTTTTAATACATATAGGACACTTCAATTTAATTTCACCTCGCCTGATGGTAAGCTGAAGGCAAAGTCTTAAGGTCACCATTACATACACGCACCATGTTAACAATGATGGCACTCAGCTTGACGGCCTCATTAAAAGAGGACGCGTGACACCCACTGGTCCCACTAGTGCTGCGACCACAATCCCCCCTGCCCGGCTATGCACTTGCTGACCCCTGAACGCAATTCAACCGAGATTGGATTACTATGGAGGGTTTTTCGCAATAGTGCAATGGTACCCACCCGGTCAAAATTTGTGACAAATTTATGCCATCAAAATTCCACTACCAGTTACCCTTTTGGGATGAAATTAATGAAGACGTTGTTACAATAAGTGAAATAGATTATATAGTTCTTTATATCAACATTAGGCTCGCGTTTGACCACTGTCTCACCTGTTAGTAAATGACGACGTGGTCGAAGTTGGAGCACACTTGCGAAATTAACCTGTTCTCTCTAGATGTGAACCTTGAACCGTTGACTCAGGTAGGTTAAGGAAAAGCGGACCGCGGACTCCCAGGTCTGGGAAGATCTGGGACTATATCGAGACTAACGCAAAGACAGAAAGCTAATTCATGTATTGCTTAAATTGACGATGTAACTTTCAGTGGCGCGTCACCTTTTTTTTGGTAATTTAAGGGTCTTGGAAGGATATCACTATGCAACTCCAGTGTTTACTCCACTAAGTGCAGTGAAATAGGTTAATAAAATACAACCTTGAATTGGTAACGATGTGACGAAACTATAAGGTCATTGTAGTTTTTGGTAACGGTGTGTCATTTTTTTAAATATGGATTCTAATAGTGATTTATGTAATTCTGCTTTTTGGAAATAATATTAAGAAACTTATAAATTATTAAATGATATAAAGTAACAAAGGAGCTAGAACTGTTACACAATCTTACCGAACTAACAATGATCTAAATACGAAAGGAAATGAAAATTCATATAATTTCATACAACAGAAAAAAATATTTCACTAATGATTTTAAATATCCCGGATTCAGAATTCAAGTTAATCTTTCTTTTGTCAAGGTAAGATTGTTAAAATAAACTGCCAACTTAAAAATATGAGTTTAATTAAGTTTCATGAGAACGTACCGAAATGAAACACCATTATTGCAGCCTTGCTCCCGAAGGACGAAGTGTGAACACCAGAATTCTGAGACAAATTGAATCGCTAGCTACTAGTATTACCTAACGTCAACTAAAAATAATATCCACACAGAAATTTGGCTCAACTATCTTATAAGAAAAAACATAATAAATTCTAAATTATGTACTATAAAATGACCACAACTGCTGGAAATAACTGTGGAATGAGTATAACGCTGAGTGCTCTGGGATTTTTTTACTCACGCAACACTTTCGTTTGGGAATATTATAGAAGGCGTCTTCAGCGGGCCATTTCTTTAAATTAGGAATTCGCAGTTTGAATTCTTAGGGATTTGCGCCTAGATTTTTCTTTTTTATAGGTTTTATATCAGTAAAATTAGTATTTTGAGGGGTACTATATACTCGTATTATTAATATTAGGTTAATAAGTTTTTAATATCATAATTTAAAACTTTTTACATATTATTCTAAATTCAAATTCTGTCATACTTTTAGAATATTTCACACTTACACAATGTCTCACTACTTGGCACGTGATATTTTTTTTATATTTTTAACCATTTTTTATATAGATCATATGCATAATTAACAAAAATTAACATTATTAATAAATCAAATACGATTCATTTGAATCGCCCATTTGTCACCGTAGCACCGAAAAGCGTAGCACTCTCGTAGCACGCTCGCACCAACACACCGCTCACAATATCGGCAAATTATTATTTTGTGAATAATTATTAATAATTTAAAACTGTATAGTGTAGTGTAATAGAACTTTGAAATATCGTACTGGCGTCATTCTAACACCAACCGTTAGGAATTACCAGCACTAGAATCACTTCACTTCACACTAAATGTATGTTCTCCAGAGTGACCGCTCAGGGGGACGCGTATCGGCAGACTAGACCGTGGACGCTCACAGAGCAGAAAATTACGTATTTATATTAAACTTACTAATTATGTACATTTACCGAGATATTTTTGTGACGATAAATCGAATTATAATCATCATGTTTTGACGTTATATCAGGGCTTTGTCCTACACTTTCTTTATTTAAAAAAAAAAACCTTTTTTTGTTAACCGTTATGTCCACGTCTGATAATAAAGAACCGCTGCAAAGAGTTAAAAAAGATATCATATAAATTTTTGTGAACGACCTGTATCTCAAGATATTTGTTAAAAAAAAGCATGATTATCTTTTTAAATTTGGAACATGAAATAACTGAAATGTAAACATGAATAGAGATAATTTATTGTTATATTTATAACGGCTGTTTCTAAAAATAAAATGTATTATTATGTTAAAATAGATTCAGACTCATAGATTGAGGGGATCTTCCTATAGTCATTATTTTTGTCAGAAGTGGAATATAGATTGAATAGCATATGTTTTCACAGAGAATGATTTATATGTTGTAATAATAGATAGACGCAAATATGTTCAGATTGATTGAAGTTACCCTAGTTTTTTAGTTAAGTATTTCATAAAGTTTTAATTATTAAAATTACATTATAGACCAACGTAGTACAATATGGCCACTCTATCTCTTCCCGTGGCTGTAGTAGAAGGTGTCCTAGGGCTGTTCTGCATCCGACAGCAAACATACGGCCCAGGACAAAGTGCCCTAATGGCGATAATAGGCTCGCTCCCTATTATGTGGAATCGAAAATCATAGTTCTCAACATGTGACTGTTAACACACATCTGCCTACCCCTTCGCGGATTTACAAGGGAGCCAACCTCACCTGCGACCTGATAAACCTACTGCTAGACAGATGAGCCGCACGCTATTCTCTCCAGGTTGGGAGGTCAAACGGCAGTCGGTGGAGGAAGCACACCCTTCAGCAGAAGTAGAACAATTAAGATTTTATTTGATACTAGCTTTTCCCGCGGCTACGCCTGCGTGGATGTCGGTTATCGCTTTAATATCGCTTATCGTCTTAAATTGCAACCTATGCTTTATTCCGATGTATAAGCTATGTTATTGTGAAGTTTCTTTGAAAACCATTCAGTACATCCATTCATCCATCCATAAATACTTAGAAACTTTCGCGATTTAATGGGTGTAATAATGCCTAAATTTTATTATGATTAATTTGAACCAGCTAAAATTATTGAGTAAAACATGAAGACTGAGCTCAGATATTTTAACGCTAATGTAACTAGAGCCCAACAATATTATTGTACGTACCTAAGTTGCACTAGAAAGTCAGCGCTGTGTTTCACAACAGTTTTATAGTCCACTTACGCAAATTACGCAAATATTAGCAAAAGATCTGAGCTTTTCAACAAATAAATGTCATTTCAACACGCTCCTGTTTTATGATTTTGTTACTATTAGCACAATTTATATAGCGCTTTTATGCTTTGTGTCTACCAAGGAGCATCCTATAGCTATTAAAAGTATTTTTAATTGTACTTGAAGATTGGTTTCTGAAAAAATATAAACTTTATCTAACTTGCCTTAGAGCTTTACCTGACTATCAGTTAATATTGAAATGTATGGTATCTAACTCGTTCGGCGACAGCTTGGCAACCATTTATCTATCTGCTTGGAGTAGCCGGCGACGTCACTATAGCGTCCTAGTGAGGCAGATCTCTTATAGTAGTAGTATAATCTTAAAAGTCAAATCAATGTGACTTTTAACTGTCGTAGTGGTCCATTGAAGGTTGGTCCATCTGTAGGAGGTAGGACTCGACGGTATTTCCCTCCAATTGAGCAGTCCGACTGTGGAAGTTCCTCCGCCCTACAGAATGCCGCGGTCATAATAACCTCGTGTTGTGTTCCCAGCGGTGAGTAGAGCAACCAGAGCTCACTGAAGAATTTTTGTGCTGTCAGTGGGAAGACCTAAGGCTTGTCCTGCTTTATCTTCTACACTGACGGTACAGAAACGCTCTGTTCTAACAGGGTCGGCAGCGCGAGTGTGACGCCCCGGGTGTTACACACGTCTATGGGCAACGGTAACCACTTTCCATCAGGTGGGCCGTGTGCTTGTCCACCACCTGAGTGGTATAAAAAAAGGTTTAAAGTACAAGGGTCAGAAAATGCAATTTTATTTTTTAGATGATATGAGGTAAAAAGATAAAATTGTGGGGCAACCCTTTTTAACGTGTGGAAACCCCCACGGGCTTCACCCCATCGGTGCCGACGATAGGGTGGGCGTGTCGGAATCGGACCGACTAAAACCACACGGTATCCTTCCCAAGTGTCCATTGCCGGGCACCCCGGGTAAGCCGTCGAAAGGATAACCCCAGGGTTGCCGGCGGACATTGGCCGCTCGGGTTATATCCCGCGTCGGTGAGTTGGCAAGCGTGTGTAGGACACACACGACACGCCTCCGCCACGGCTTGCTTCTGTAAGGACGGCGAGTCGGCCAACTACCGTCCTCAGGCCCCGATCATGGAGGTCGGTAGTCCTGGCACCCGAGCCCGTTAAGTATCTGGCACATCCGGTAGAAGAGGTCACCGTGGTGTCTCTCCAACCACTCCTTCATGATCGGTCTCGCCGCCGCAATGGTGGATTCCCCCCACCTTGGACGCTCAAATCGCACCCGCCAAGTCTCCATGAGTTCCCGGTGGAGCTGGGACCGCTAAGCCCTGATTTCTCGGGGCTCCGGCCTATGGCCCCGCTCCAGTGCCTCCTTGCGCCACTGATACAGCAACGCAAAGGCTCTCGCTTCCAGGTCCCATGGAGGGGTCCCGGCTCGGAGACATGCCACCTCGACAGAGATCGTGCGATATCCCCTGATCACTCTGACGGCCATCGCTTTTAATGGGCTGTTTAATACAGCCACGTTGCGGGCCGCTAGAATCTCCGCCCATACGGAAGCCTCGTACAGTTAGCCAGTTAGCCTCCCCAGGTACAGTCTCCTAGTGGGGGCGTTGTGTCCCTTAACGTTGGGCATTAGCCGCGATAGCGCGGCCGCAGCCCCCCTCAGTTTTGGGACCAGACTTCGGAGATGAGGTCCGAAGTCCCATCGGCCATCGAGTGCCCAAGGTACATCATCGTGGGCTCGATGCCAATGTTGATGTGCCCGCAGGTGGCCCCCTCCGAGGCCCGTGAATACACATAGCCTCGGATTTGTGGAGAGCCACCTCGAGTCCCAGCCGCCGTATTCGATATACGACTTGAGCAGCCCCTGCCGTGGCCTTTAGTGCCGCGCTTTGGTACGTTGCTCCCCTGGAGCAACCCTTATCCCGTGACCGGCATCTTGTAAAAAGGGGTGCGCATGGTATAAACGTTATACCCATCTGGCAAACTATTCGTTGAACAGAAAATTAATAAAGTAAAATTTGTTGAAAATGAAATTATCAACAACTTTGTAATAATGCCTAGATCGCTTTCAAATTTTGTACATAACTTGCAACCGTATTTGGTGTAGTACATAATATATATTTAGCAATTCATTTTTTTTAATAGATCTAAATTAAATTTTATTTTTTTCTTCATTATTATGTTAAAGTAAAATAGAATTTCTTTCACTAGCATATTTCAGCACAAACATAACATAATATACCATAGGATATTTACAGCTTATCACGATGCTAAAAGTCAATTATTTCATTAAATAAACCAATGTGACACTATATTTTCGAATTTTTAACACATTAATAAGACGATGTTGCCAAAAAGCTATTATTTCGTACACTTTATTGGTTCAGTAATCTAAGTGACGTCTCAACAACGATTATTATATTTTTACTACCTGTTTCTATGAGGCAAAGGAATTTGGTGTTCAGCCGCTTGTGTGAGTCATCGAGTGTGACTTTTGGCGCGCTGGAGTCCAGCGTACTTTTTAAAACTGATTGCAAGTAAGTAAACTGTTATGAAATAAAATTTTAATAAAAATAATTTGAACATATATTAATGACGTAAACAAAAAACTTATAAATAAAGTATTAGATTTTCATTAGGGAGAACTTCAACTTCTTCTTCAAAATGGCATCTGCAGCAATCGCCGCAATTTTGCCAATGACAAGTAAAATGTATTATAAAATGTGCAGGTACCAGAGCCACGTTAGCCACGCCAGTAAATTTATTTTCGTGTGTCCGCCCCCACGAGATTCAGGTGGACGATCAGGACGTGCGGTTAGATTTTAGGGGGCAACATTACGGAGAATTATCAATAGAATTTTCTCTAAGGAAGTGAAACTCCCTGGAAACATGCCCGATAATCGGCGATAGAATTAAAATATAATGATGAAATAATATTACTTTTAGACGAATGCTCCGGCGAGTTACAGACAATGGAAATTAATAAAAAAAGTTACGCAGTTTTCATACGAGATTACATAAAATCTCCAGTTTGATACTCAGTTCAATACCTGATTTCTATAATAATTATTTCATTGAGACCAAAAATACAGGTGGTGAAATGTGCATCTATAATAGCATTCAACCTATCCCTTCAAAGATATACAGTCGTAAGTATGAATAACAATACCAATACAGAGCATGTTTGTACAAACATTCTTCGAATAAATCCAGGGATATTATAGAAATAACCACCTGAAATGTTTCCACACACAATACACAAACTCTTTAACTTCAACAACACATTAATTACAAAACAAAAGCGAACAATAAAATCACTCTTACTAAATAAGCTCGAAATGTTTGCAAAAGTCGAGCCAATATTCTCAAAGAGGATCGCCATACTTTCAACGTTGATATTATACCATAAATAAAACAATGACAAGAGGACGGGAGTTCGAAAACCTTTTACATTTAATATATTAATAGTTTCTTCTTCTTAATTAATATAGTCACGACTGTAACTCCCTGAAGGGGTATACAGAGGTGTACCTACTAACATCCACATTACATCAACTATGATTTTTAATCCCACTTAATAGAGGGTGAGCCTATTGTCGGCTGTATGGTCAATTGTCAGATGGATATATCCTGCGATGATGATGGTATAGCACCATCATATTTGGGTCCCAAACTAGGAGAAGCGACAGGCGCGGGTTCGATCCCCTCTCAGTGCAAATATTTGTATGCATGAATATGGGTATTTGCATTGGTCTGGTCGTGCCTCGGAAAGGACGTTAAGCCATCGGTCCCGGTTGTCATACAAATATCTATGGCATACGTTACGGGTAGTTGGAGCCCTCAAATATCCAACAACTGGTCTAGCTGCAATGCTTCGATATCGCTTCACAGAAAATATCGAAGTTTAGCCAAATCCGCAGTTAGACTGGTAAAAATCGGACCCCAGACTCCAAGTGGAAAAGCTTCGGATGCGACTGGTATTAACACAAGGATGAAGAAGAAACTAGGAGGAGCAAAACCAACCTAACCTACAAGTAGGTCACAATTTTTTTTATATATATTTATAGGACACGTCAATTTGACTTTACCTCGCCTGACTGTAAGCTAAAGGCAAAGTCTCAGTCGAGAGGGTCAACATTACATACACGTACCATATTAACAATGGTGGCACTCAGCTTGACGGCCTCATCAAAAGAGGATTGTCGTCTGCGCACCGCGTGACACCCACCGGTCCCACTCGTGCGGCGTCCACAATCCCCCTGCCGGCTATGCACGTGCTGACCCCTGAACGCAATGCAACTGAAATTTGATTACTACGGAGGGTTTTTCGCCCACGCTTTTTCCCCGCCGGTACCATACCGGCCGAAATTTGTGAAAAAATTGTGCCATCAAATTACTACCACCAGTGAATAATGTAAGGAGTTCTGACGTTGGCTTCCATCTCGGGGTCGGGAGGTCAAATGGCAGTCGCTTCAGCAAAGGTCACGGTAAGTCAAATCAAGAGAAAGGGTCACCTCTTTAGCCATACCGAGAGTTTGCAAAGTCACCAGTGTCACCGTCTTACTAACTGTGGGCCGTACCGGGATGATGATGAATAATGATGACGTAAATAAACATATTAGGATAGAACGGCCATAGCAGTGTTCACCTGCATGTCGCGCGTGGCGACTTTTTCACTGTAAATAAATACTTACGAGAGACAACTGAATACTTTTATTTTTCAAATGCATTTCTCCATTTTTATTCTACAGCTGGAAATAACACAATATGGGATACTCGCGGTATAATTAACGCTGTTATTACTAGCTAGCCTTAACAGTACTGAGTAGGCGTTAGAAATTTCCTATCTCATAGGACAGGAATTGACCAAAAAGTTGCCACACGTTTCCCGCTCACATGGCAGTTCTATCCTTATATATTTCTGTGATTTGTAGTTCACCATAGCCGTTTTTCTATGGTACCATTATCACCCGAAAGTCAATACCGGTTCCATCTAAACCTTATACTCTGGAGCCTGTAGTCTGCTCTCCTACTTATCCATATTCTTGTTTATTTTGACGAATGCGACTGTTATCTGACTTCCTAACCCCAAAAAGAAAGCCTGCACTAGAGCCTCGTCCCTCAATCATGTATCAGCATGCAGGTGAATTTCACTTTTCCCAATATTCCGATGACACAGGACTAAGGAGATAAGTACACGCCTTTACATGTGAAGGTGTATGTAAAGGTTGTATACTTATCTCCTTAGACGTGAGTACCGACGGTAAAAGAGACAAGTATACACAGAACGTATGTATAGGTTGCATACTTATCTCCCTAGCCGTGTATACAGACAGTAAAAGAGACAAGTATACATAGAACGTATGTATAGGTTGTATATTAACTGCCTAGCCGCGTGTACAGGCAGTAATAGAGACAAGTATACACCGAACTTATATATAGGTTGTATACTTATCTCCCTAGCCGCGTGTACAGACGGTAAAAGAGACAAGTATATACAGAACGTATGTGTATAGGTTGTATACTTATCTCCCTAGCCATGTGTACAGACGGTAAAAGAGACAAGTATATACATAACGTATGTGTATAGGTTGTATACTTATCTCCATAGCGGTGTGTACAGATAGTAAAAGAGACAAGTATACACCGAACTTATGTATAGGTTGTATACTTATCTCTCTAGCCGCGTGTACAGACGGTAAAAGAGATAAGTATATACATAACGTATGTGTATAGATTGTATACTTATCTCCCTAGCGGTGTGTACAGATAGTAAAAGAGACAAGTATACACCGAACTTATGTATACGTTGTATAATGATCTCCCTAGCCGCGTGTACAAACGGTAAAAGAGACAAGTATATACAGAACGTATGTGTATAGGTTGTATACTTAGATAAGTCCCTAGCCGTGTGTACCGACGGTAAAAGAGACAAGTATACACAGAACGTATGTATAGGTTATACACTTATCTCCTTGACCGTGTGTACCAGCACAAAAATATAACTGATTCCCATGAACATAAGCTAAATATGTAACTGCATATCAATAATGCGGAGATTAAAAAACGTTATTTAAATTGCAAAAGGTGGTTCAGATATACTGAATGTGGAACCTACCTCAATCCATTTTGTCATACACCATATGATCAATTGGAGAGCCGGCAGGAATCGGGTTATAACCTTCGCCACTGAGCTCGGAAGCAATGACGCACGTTGGGAAGCCCAAGCCTATGTCCAGCAGTGGACAACGATAAGCTTATTGGTTGGTTAATTGACGAATAGCAATATTTCCAAAACGGGACACTACATTAAAGTGGTAGTTGGTTAAACTCCAATCATCTTCGAACCGAGCGTTGGTAGCTTAATGGTTAATGAGTCGGCCTTAAGATCGAGAGGTCCCGGGTTCGAATCCTGGCCATTACACTACCGACGTGAATCCACTCGTAACACAAGCAATTTAGACTGTTTATACTGGAGATTGATGGCACTTGGTGGAATCTACTACACATATTGAATAATTATTCAATACAAGCAGTTTAGCTTAGTTGGAGGGGTTAGAGGGTTTTGGTGGTATACTTCGAGAGGGGGCTCCTTTATTAAATAAAACTTCTAGTTTAACATGATTATTTCTGAAGTTTACTTTTACCCATTCATACACATAATTATTTTTCCCTTTAGTACACAAACATTTATCTCAAAACATTATTAAACAAATAGAATAATTACATCTCAATATCAAAACATGACTAGACTTTCAAAACCTCAACTCATCAACTGACTGAAAAACTCTTCAAATGTTTTTTGTTCCTAATGTATTCAAATTTCAAAACAATCTCTTCATAAATATAGACCACAGACAAAACATCAAAAAGTATTTAAACTTTCACCACACATATTTCCAACATCCCCTCTAAGTTTAAATTACAAACATCTTCTTAAAACCCATCTTAAGACCCATATACTACTACCATTAATAATATATATATTGTTACGAGCGTGGGGATCGGTTTAAATAGAAAATGCGAGGACAACCGTTGAAGGCAGGCTTTATTCAGCTTCACTTCAATTACAGCAAAGCGCGTAGAAATTCGAAAACTCTTCCTTACACAACACACAGTCACTTGTATAATCGCACTGTATAGCTTCACACACTTTATCGCTTTGTTCGCTTCGAATACTAGTCTTAGACTAACTGGAGCGGAGGCTGTTAGCTCGCCTTTTATATCGGGCGCGGCCGAGTAGCGAAAGATCGAGATAAGACAGGTACGTTCTGAAAAAGACAGGAACATTCTGGGAGGTTCTATTAGGTCTTGTGTCTCTTTCTATTCATTCCATTCGTTCTAGAACAGTGACGTCAAGGCATGCTGTCTCTTTCTAGCCTGACGTCTCGTTCTATTCATTCCATTCCTTCTAGAACAGTGACGTCAAGGCCTGCAGTCTCTTTCTATAGTGCCGTCTCGCTCACTCCGATGGAAATCTGGCCATATATTGAAGTGGCCAAGCGCCGGGCGTAGCACTACCCCCTTCTTAGACATGCTCGTCCCGAGCATTATTAGATCCGTAGTATCTCGCCAGTCGGTCAACATGTACAACCTTCAAGGGGCTTCGCTGGTTGCGTTGTATCCGGTATGTAACGTCATTGATCCTGGTGACAACTTTATACGGCCCTTCCCAGGTTGGAGACAACTTCGGAGATTTGCCTTTGCGACGCATCGGATTGTGTAGCCATACCAACGAGCCTTCGTCGAACCCGGCTTGATGAGAGTTGCGGTCGTATCGGGTTTTCATTCTGTCGCTTGCCTGGAGCCCAGATTCACGGACGTGGGTGTGAACGTCATTTAGTCTATCGCGCAATGCACTAGCATATTCCGTGATTTCTTGCGGTGAATCTGGAGGACGTCCAGTCAGTAGATCAGCCGGTAGTCTCAGTTCTCTGCCAAAGTTTGCACACGCAGGCGTCACCGTTGTGTTTTCATGTATCGCTGTTCTATAAGACAACAAGAACAAAGGAATATGACTATCCCAGTCCTTCTGGTGGCTCTCAACAACCTTAGCCAAATGCCTTTCCAAGGTTTGGTTAAATCTTTCAACCATTCCGTCAGACTGCGGATGATATGGGGTGGTCCTGGTTTTATGAATACCCATTATCCTACAGGTTTCTTGAAATACCTGTGATTCAAAATTCCTTCCCTGGTCACTGTGTATTTCCAGAGGAACTCCATATCGGCAAAACACTTCCGTGACTAGTCTTTCCGCGACTGTAGTTGCTTCCTGGTTAGGTATGGCAAAAGCCTCCGGCCATTTAGTAAAGTAGTCCATTACTACTAGGATGTATTTGTTTCCAGACTCCGATGCAGGAAATGGCCCTGCAACATCTAATGCAATCCTTTCCCAAGGCGCTCCAACATTGTATAGCTTCAATGCTCCCCTGCTCCTTGTATGCGGCCCTTTTACCGATGCGCAGCATGTACATTTCCTACACCAATCTTCAACATCCTCACGGCAATGGATCCAATAGAATCGTTGACGAATCTTCATCAACGTCTTCTTCACACCAAGATGGCCGCCTGAAGTTCCGTCATGCAATGATCTCAAAACCTCATTAATTTTAATCTTTGGGACAACCAACTGCAGATGTGAGTCTTTCCCGTTTGCAGACTCCCATTTTCTACACAGGACTCCATTGTGTATCACGAGGCTTTCCCATTGTGCCCAGTAGCTCTTCGTAGCTGCACTCATTTGGGAGACATCACTCCATTTCGGCTTAGGTGTTCCTGTCCTTATCCAATCGAGAATAGGCTTGATGTCTCGATCCTCTTGCTGTGCTTGCTGCATGGCTCCGCTACTCCATTCATCGCTGACAGTAACAGTCCTAATCGTTCTAACCGCCACACTGTCCTTAGCTTCTTGCCTGCCACAATGGTTACGTTCCACCGGACAAGGTCTTCGAGAGAGCGCATCTACATTTCCATGCGCTTTCCCACTCCGATGCTCCCGTATTCCTGGCTTTTCAATCTGTCGCGCCGCTTGTTCTTGGCCATTACCATATTGAGTCCGTTTCGGGCAGCTAGGCCGAATATGTCCTTGTTCTTTGCAGAAATAACACCTGGGGGCGAATTTCCGACGGTACACACGTTGCTCATTTGTTGAGATCTCACGCAATCTATGTGGTCGAGGGTCATGTCGTACAGCTTCCACTTCAAGGGCGTGAGCAACAGCATCTTTAAGGGTTGCATGGTGACCCAGGCGGACGGCAGCTCTCACCTCCAAGTCTCTAATTCCGTCAATAAAAGCTTGCACCAAAATGCTGTCAACAAATGACGAAGAAGCTCCTTGGTAAGCTTTTCTCACCAGCTTTTCTATTTCCAATGCCCACTGCTGCAGAGACTCATTAAGACGCTGGTTTCTGTCCTTCAATTGGGCACGGTAGACATGTTCCAAGTGACTATCACCGTAACGTGATTCCAACGCTTCAAGAAGGCGGTCGTAAGTCACTTCACCTCCAAGCGCCTCTAAAACACTGAGTGCTTGGTCTCGTAACCCCAATGTTAATGCTGTTTTTGCTTGCTCCTTATCCCAACCGTTCGCCTTTGCCACAGACTCGAACTGCAGTTTGTATGCAGTCCACGAGGAGGTCCCATCAAATGGCGGTACTTTGAACTTCCCGACAGCCTGTGCAGATGGAATGGTTACAGAGCCAGCTGTTCTGCAAGCTATTTTCGTCTCCAATTTTTTTACGTTTTGAGCCACAGACTGCAACCGTTCCTCATAACTCTCAAATTTCTCGTCGATGCTTCCTAATTTTTCGTCGTGGCTTTCTATTTTTACGTCGTGGCAGTCGAGCTTGTCTTGCACTGAATGAATTTCTCTTTGCCATTCTGCTTTAGACTCTTTCAAGAAGGCAAATAGATCTTCTTGTTGTTCCCGGAGCTGAACCTTTAGTTGTAAGGCCTGCTCCTCCTGTTGACGGGCCTGGTTCTCCTGTTGTTGCTGGAGCTGTGTCTTCAATTGCAGAGTCTGCTCTTCCTGGCGACGGGCCTGCTCCTCCTGTTGACGCTGGAGCTGTGCCTTCAATTGCAGAGTCTGCTCTTCCTGGCGACGGGCCTGCTCTTTCAATAAGGTCATAATCGCGCTCAGGTTAATTTCCGATGATGATCTTGAAGCACCCGACGACGTACTCGGAGTACCCGCAGCCTCTTCCGCGGCCTGGCTTCGGGTTTTAACTCCCTCCCTGTCGTCTCTCGGCGTTATCGGCATTTTCTATCCCACTTCTGACACCAGTTGTTACGAGCGTGGGGATCGGTTTAAATAGAAAATGCGAGGACAACCGTTGAAGGCAGGCTTTATTCAGCTTCACTTCAATTACAGCAAAGCGCGTAGAAATTCGAAAACTCTTCCTTACACAACACACAGTCACTTGTATAATCGCACTGTATAGCTTCACACACTTTATCGCTTTGTTCGCTTCGAATACTAGTCTTAGACTAACTGGAGCGGAGGCTGTTAGCTCGCCTTTTATATCGGGCGCGGCCGAGTAGCGAAAGATCGAGATAAGACAGGTACGTTCTGAAAAAGACAGGAACATTCTGGGAGGTTCTATTAGGTCTTGTGTCTCTTTCTATTCATTCCATTCGTTCTAGAACAGTGACGTCAAGGCATGCTGTCTCTTTCTAGCCTGACGTCTCGTTCTATTCATTCCATTCCTTCTAGAACAGTGACGTCAAGGCCTGCAGTCTCTTTCTATAGTGCCGTCTCGCTCACTCCGATGGAAATCTGGCCATATATTGAAGTGGCCAAGCGCCGGGCGTAGCAATATTTAACCTCAACCTATCCTTCAACAAAACAAAACAATTTAAAATTAATTAGCCAACATTCATAATATTATAAAAACTTACAACTAAATTTCAAATTAATGACCTAAACAACCTTAACACTACTTATTCTATCACAGAGTTCACAGAAATGTCACTGGTCACTCACAATACTCTTTCTTAATCTTAAAAACTTCGTTCGGTCTAATCCTTTCGTTAAAATATCCGCAATATTAGCATTGGTTGGACAATAGAAAATTTCTATCTGATTCTGTTCTATTTTCTCTTCAATGAAATGAAATTTAACATCTATGTGTTTACTCCTTCGATTCAAAATTCCATTCTTAATTAAAACAATTGCTGATTGATTGTCAATATATAGTTCCGTCTTAGGAACTTTTCCTGTAAGCTCTTTATATAGACTCTGTACAAACAATAAGTCCTTAATACACTCTGCAGCAGAAATATATTCAGCCTCTGTACTGGAAAGAGCTGTGACAGACTGCTTACGTGAACACCAATGAATGGGTCCACCGGCAGAAAAGACTATAAAACCAGTCGTGCTCTTCCTAGTGTCAGGGTCACCTGCAAAATCTGCATCACAATAGGCTCTTAAAGTTGTATCATTACCTCGAACATACATAATACCAGAACTAATTGAACCCCTAATATATCTAAAAATATTTTTAATATTCGCAAAATCATTTAAATTCGGACACTCTTGATGTCTGCTACAATATCCTACATGAAACGATAAATCTAATCTTGTTTTATTCACTAAGTACAACAAAGATCCAATTAACTGCCTATACCGATGCACATCACTACTATCAACTTGGTGGTATACTTCGAGAGGGGGCTCCTTTATTAAATAAAACTTCTAGTTTAACATGATTATTTCTGAAGTTTACTTTTACCCATTCATACACATAATTATTTTTCCCTTTAGTACACAAACATTTATCTCAAAACATTATTAAACAAATAGAATAATTACATCTCAATATCAAAACATGACTAGACTTTCAAAACCTCAACTCATCAACTGACTGAAAAACTCTTCAAATGTTTTTTGTTCCTAATGTATTCAAATTTCAAAACAATCTCTTCATAAATATAGACCACAGACAAAACATCAAAAAGTATTTAACAACTATGGTTGCTAATATTCTTTTTAAAATAAAAATAAAAACTGACTAACCGGCCTAAGGTTAATGAACGCCCACAATGAACATTTAAAAACGTTCGGAAATTGTTCAAGCACTCAATTATGTTGCGTATTAATGTGCAGTCCAGAAATATAGTCGGTACCAAATTATTAATTGCTGTTTACAGTATGTGTCGTATTTGGGACCAGTCCAAAAGGAGGCATGCCTTGACATATTTGAGCATACTGTGTATTTGAATTAATTAGTGGTAATTGAGCTTTACGTAAGACGTTTCATTTTAATAGTTTCTAACACTTTAGCTACTCTTTAATATACATTAACGTATGCTAGAAGCCAGGTGCACTCACTGTTCGATACATGATCAGTGGATTGGTGATTGGATGGGTGAACGTTAGTTGTATTTCATCAGATCGCTTTAGTACTTCGGAGGGCACATTAAACGTCGATCTCGGCTGTTAAGCCGTTAGCTCAAGACAGAGGCCTATATAGGCGACCTGATCAACTCTATGAGTAGTTGGCCACTAACCACAAATAAAGCTGGGAGGTCAAATGGCAGTCGCTCCCAATATAGATGAAAAAACCAAATCAAATAATATTTAATCGGGTTCCGGTTGCATTTGAAGCTGGGACTACCCGCACCGATCGGTACCGGACCGCCTGTACCGGTAACCTGCTTCTCTATGCAACTGATGGTGATCTACTAGCCTATGCTTACGGCTTCATCCGTGTGGTGACGCATGCCGTAAAGGAACCAAATTTTGTTATAGTTACCTTACTAGTTGTTACCAACTGGGCCGGGCAATTCTGATCCCATTACCGCAACCTTCCATTATTAAAAAAATAATAAACATTTACCTCGCTGGTGCAGTCGGGTAATAAAAACTAACAATAAAATCACGTTTCTTGAACACTAAACTAATTGCTTCGAAATATTAAGTGTTGATACTTTACAAGCTCCTGTCTTTCGTTAAGCCAGGTTTAAATGTGTCATCGGGTTATAACTAGGGACAGGGAGTTGGCAGAACGATTAATGAATCATCTTCGGGATGATTCTTCGGTAATATTTAATATCTACCTTCCACGGCCGCTTATGACGGGTAACCTTCTGATCCAATTGCGATTAAACAAACATAAGATTGTAATTCTGCCCTTCCAAACAAAAAAGTCTCATCAAAATTCCGTTCAGTAATTTTTATAGCCCTCGCGGACAATTAGACAAACATTCCAAAATATATATCTTAGATTACAAAAATATATATCTTATATTATCGTTAATATAACATAACCCCAGTATTCTTTTAAAATCTCCGATATACAAACAAGACACTGTAAGCTACGTTGCTGTAGGATAAGGTGTTAGATTAAGAATATTGCAAAAATAAATAAGTTCAGGTTTAGTTATAAGGAAAATTGTATAGTACCTAAGCAAATATAGTGTAGCTGTAGATAAACCACGTGAATGACCACGAGGTAGACGAGAAATTACCACGTGCAAAGATCTTTCGACTCCACTCCCGGGGCGCACTATTGTTCCAGAAATTGGTTATAAAAGCGACCGCCTCTTTCTGCATTCGCAGCTCGTAGCGTTTAGACCGAATGCCTCGCCTCGTATTTATAACAATCCATGTAATTGAAGAACCGAGTTGTTTCACTTTCAGCGTTCTATCCAAGACAGCGTCACACACCGGCCACTAACAATACAGTCTACTTCAACACCTAAATATTTTCTATCAGCGACCAGACAAACGCCTGTTAGGGTTCAAGAATTGGGCCCAAATAACCACTTTACAATTTTTTAATAGTAAATATAACCTAGTGACCGAATTGGGTCGCAGGTTGAGGGAAAAACCAGTGACTCTCGCTCCACCTCGTACTTGGGGCAAAGGTTGGCCGTTGCTATCCAGCAGGGTAATGCCGCTAGCATCATGGGCACCTTTGCCCCTGGTACGGTGAGGGGCGGGTTAATAGATTAATTTTGACAATGTATTTACATTTAGCCTTTAAGATGACATTTAATACGTAATTGGACTATGTAATTTTGACTCTGTAATCTTTAATCATGAATAAAATATGTTCACGGTTCATAGTATATATATACTATGTAGTAAATATACCTATTGATTCTGTCAGGGCAATCGACTGATGAAAGACCACATTAATATTGCATCATTTATAATCATCCTATCAATACAATTTGCTTACGTACTACGCAGTGTCATGGGACTTTTTATAACACTTGGGTGGCAGACAAGCACACGGTCCACCTGATGGAGTGATTACCATTGCCCATGGACGTGTGCAACACCCTTTCTTGAAAAACCCATATTGCAGTTTCTTGGAAAAACCTCAGCAGGGAGTTCATTCCACAACTTCCTTTCATACTGCATTGGGTGCATCGTTTCCAGTCGCAATTTGTGAAGATTGGGAGCAGCGAGATGATAGATAAGTGTACCTAGTTGGTTGAGGTCCATACACTCAAAAAAAACTAGCACATAAGCCAACAATAATTTTATATCGCCTCTTCGCAAAAGGATGAATATTTAAATATACAAAATCATTACATGTTAAAAGTGTTCAAGCTCTAGGCAAGCGTTTCCCATTTGCCGAATCGCGACCCGGTACCGGGCCAGCAAAATAAAATACCGGGTTGCACCATTCCCGACCTTTTTAAAAAGAATAATACCTAGTATCGATCGCATTTCTACTATTAATAAATGTGTATTATTAATAGAAGCAACTTGGGTTAAAAAGTATTCAGTAGGTCACGAAGGGGTAGTGTGAAAATTACCGGGCCATGGCAGAACAATGTTCAGGAAACACTGCTCTAGGCGAGAAAGAAGCATAGTAATAAAGGGAAAAAATTAAAAGTAAGTAAGTAAGATATATGTATAAGCTTTATACATGTCCATGACTCTTTCTCGCCCGGAACACTTATAGCACGACGGCGGCGCTTGTATTCTACTTAGCCTGCAATCCAATTACTTGTATAAAATATTTCTGACAGCGCATTCCTTACAGACCGAAATACACTTACGCGTAATAAAAACAGCATAATTTAGTGTAATACTCATATAAAAATAAAATTATATGCCATCAGATATGACATTTTCTGATCTTGAGTGTAAGAAATTATTCCATACATTATTCGATACCCTTACAAGATATTTCTCAACTAATTTGGGGTCGGTTCTTTAGTCTAACTAAAAGTGGCCAATCTTCGATATTTACCGTGAAGCGACTGCCATGTGACTTCAACATCCTACTGTTTTAAATTTTTAATTCTTCAACTACCCGTAACGACTGCCATAGATGTTCCTATGGCAACCGGTACCGACGGCTTAACATGCTGTTCTAAGCACGGGCACTTTTTACATGTTAAAAATTTAAATTCCACCTTTAATACCTACCTACTTTTGATATCAATATCTTTCTACGTAAGCATAGCCCGCTTTTTGCTGGTCATATGTATGACATGAGTGTGGCCTGTGGTGTGGCCCTAGAATAGCACCACCCCATCTCCTCCCGTGGGTGTCGTAAGAGGCGACTAAGGGATTCAAATACCGGAGTATGGGCAGCAGCATCTTTCCGCGTACTAGCCACCAAACTGCGATCGCCAACCCGCCTGCCAAGCGTGGCGATTACGGCATAACCCCCCATGATGAACGAACCCAACAAACGGCCCCTAGTCCCCGGCGGCCCCGCTATTCCTGGCTATGGTAGCGGCCATGGTAACGGCGGGGCAAGGGGTGCGAAGAATCCCCGGCAGATGCCAGGCTACCAACCCCGACGACCTTTGGCCCTGGCAACGTACAACACGCTCACACTGCGAACCGACGAGAAGCTCGCTGAACTCGAGGAAGAATTGAGCAGGTTACGGTGGGATATCGTAGGATTGTGTGAAGTCCGGAGAGAGGGGCAGGACACCATGATCCCCAAATCCGGTAACCTGCTCTATTTCCGGGAGGGCGACATACTGTCCCAGGGTGGTGTCGGGTTTATCGTCCACAGGTCCCTTGTCAACAACGTGGTCCAGATCGAGAGTGTTTCGACGAGGGTAGCGTACCTTATACTCAGAATCACCAAACGGTATTCGCTGAAGGTCATACAGGTACACGCACCGACCTCGAAACACCCCGACGACAAGGTGGAGACTATGTATGAGGATATCTCTAAAGCCATGCATAGCTCTCGAACACACTATACCGTTGTGATGGGGGACTTTAACGCGAAACTGGGCAAACGAAGCGACAACGAGCTGAGAGTGGGGCAATTTGGATATGGAAAGAGGAATGCACGTGGCCATCTGCTGGCCGGCTTCATGGAGAAGGAGGGCCTTTTTATGATGAACTCCTTCTTCAGAAAGCCGGAACAGCGTAAGTGGACATGGCTACCTAACGGTGTCACAAAAAATGAGATTGATTTCATCTTGTCGACGAAGAGGCACATATTCAATGATGTCTCCGTGATCAATTCAGTAAAAACAGGAAGCGATCACCGGATGGTAAGAGGCACATTGAATCTTAGAACAAAGCTCGAAAGATGTCGACTGATTAAGTCTACGCTCCGACCAGCACCTATCCAGTTCCAGAACCCTGAGCACTTTCAGCTCGAGTTGCAGAATCGCTTCGAATGCCTGGGAGATTGCGAAAATGTGGATGATTACAATGACAGATTTGTGAAAATTGTCCAAACGACTGGGTCTAAGATGTTCAAAGCACGTCGTTCAAAAGGAACCAAAAAGATTTCGGACCTCACCAACAAACTCATGGAACAAAGACGAAATTTGGTTCTGCAGTCCTCTGAAGATGCTACTCAGTATCGGCGTTTAAACAGACAGATCTCCAAGTCCTTGACTCGCGACCTACGCCAATTTAATACGACTCGTATTAAGGAGGCGATTGAGAGCAACAAAGGCTCAAAGGTTTTCGCAAGGGATCTGTCTGTTGGTCAAAGCCAACTGAATAAGCTGAAGGCGGAGGATGGCAGAATTATTTCGTCAAAGCCGGAGCTGTTGGAAGAGGTCGAGAAGTTCTACGGACAATTATACACGAGTGTACGGCAATCTGTTAATAATCTGGCCAAAGACCCAAGAGCCAGATTGACCCGACACTATACCGAGGATATCCCGGACGTCAGCCTGTACGAGATTAGAATGACTCTCAAACAGCTAAAGAACAATAAGGCACCGGGTGATGATGGGATCACGGCTGAGCTTCTAAAAGCTGGTGGAACACCGATACTTAAAGCTCTTCAGAAGCTATTTGATTCCGTCATACTCGAGGGACGAACGCCTAAGGCATGGCACAGAAGTGTGGTGGTACTCTTCTTCAAAAAAGGTGATAAAACCTTGTTGAAGAATTATAGACCCATCTCGCTTCTGAGCCATGTCTACAAGTTGTTTTCGAGAGTCATTACGAATCGTCTCGCTCGCAGGTTCGACGACTTCCAGCCTCCCGAACAAGCCGGTTTCCGAAAAGGCTTTAGCACCATAGACCACATACATACGCTGCGACAGATTATACAGAAGACTGAGGAGTATAATCAGCCACTCTGCTTGGCGTTTGTGGACTATGAGAAAGCCTTCGATTCGATCGAGACCTAGGCCGTGCTACAGTCTCTCCAACGGTGCCAAATTGACTATCGATATATCGAAGCGCTGAAGTGTTTGTACGAAAACGCCACCATGTCAGTCGGCCTCCAGGATCAAAGCTCAAAACCTATCCAGTTGCAGCGAGGGGTGAGACAGGGAGACGTTATATCTCCGAAACTGTTCACCGCCGGCCTGGAAGATGTTTTCAAGCTCCTGGACTGGAGAAGACTCGGCATCAATATCAACGGCGAGTACATCACTCACCTTCGATTCGCTGACGATATCGTAGTCATGGCTGAGACCTTGGAAGACCTAGGCACAATGCTCGAAGACCTCAGTAGAGCCTCCCAACAAGTGGGCCTCAAAATGAACATGGACAAGACGAAAATTATGTCAAATGTCCATGTCGCACCCACTTCTTCTTTAAAGGTTGGAGACTCTACACTCGAAGTTGTCGACGAATATGTTTACCTGGGACAGACAGTCCAGTTAGGCAGGTCCAACTTTGAGAAAGAGGTCAATCGTCGAATCCAACTCGGCTGGGCAGCGTTCGGGAAGCTTCGTAATATCTTCTCGTCCAAAATACCGCAGTGTCTCAAGACTAAAGTCTACGATCAGTGTGTGTTGCCAGCGATGACCTACGGAACTGAGACTTGGTCCCTTACTATGGGCCTCATAAGAAGGCTCAAGGTCACCCAAAGGGCGATGGAGCGTTCTATGCTCGGAGTTTCCCTGCGTGATCGAATCAGAAATGAGGAGATCCGCAGGAGAACCAAAGTAACCGACATAGCACACAGAATCGCCAAACTTAAGTGGCAGTGGGCGGGGCACATAGCTCGTAGAACAGATGGCCGTTGGGGCAAGAGAGTTCTCGAGTGGCGACCACGCGCCGGAAGACGCAGTGTAGGCAGGCCTCCCACACGGTGGACCGACGACCTGGTGAAGGTCGCGGGAAGGGCATGGATGCGGAAGGCGCAGGACCGGTCACTGTGGAAATCCTTGGGGGAGGCCTTTGTCCAGCAGTGGACGTCTTTCGGCTGAAATGATGAATGATGATGATGAGTGTTACAAAGAGAACTGCTATGCTTACAGAGAAACAGTTGCGCTCAGTTGATAATAAATTTATTTCTTTACCCCTTAAAATCCAACCACACGTCCTGATCGTCCACCTGAATGCCTTGGTGAGCGGACACACGGAAACATTTTACTGGCGTGGCTAACGTGGCTTTGGTACACTTGAGATTGGCGTCTCGCCATTAACTGGTTTTATTATACATTTTACTTGACATTGGCAAAATTACGACGATTTGCTGCAGAGGCCATTTTGAAGAAGTTAAAGTTGAAATTGACAAATTGTTTAATAAGTTTTGGATTCAAATCGTTGATCAAGAAGTTATTATTCCCGATATAATATATGAATTTATTCCAATCTTAGATAGGTATATGCAGATATCAACCTGAAATATGAATATAACGTAAGGCGTTCCGCAGACGGTCGTAAAAGCGATGGGTGAGCGAATATTACGATTCTGTTGAGTGATTCTTTGAAGAATGACAAGTGTGACGTTTACGCCGCAATATGTAATTGTTTTAGTGTGTATATTGCCTTTGCGTCAATGTTTGAGGAATTTTAAAAGGTTATATTTTTATTCTTTGAGATATTTTTGGGTCATTTGTGTTTCCGTAACGTGTGTAGGTTATGAATGTTTATATTTTGGATTGCATTTAAGCATGCATGGTTGACCGTATTATCTAGGTAAAAAGTTCAGGACAGTAGATAATTACCTATTTAATAGAGAGGTTAATAATAGATTCCGGGGGCAAGATGGCGACACCGTGGTTCTCACACCCCACAGAGCCAACTCGAACCCCCGCATATGACCCTGAGTCAGCCGGGATGCGACTTATCTATAGATCACAGACAGCGTGCGGTTTTAGTCGTACCTTAATTTATCTAGGGAAAGATTGTATACACATATTGACACACTTGACAGACTGTATTGGCAGAATGCCTATACAGTTTTTTATTAGATAGATCGCGTTTCAGCTGACTGAAATTCTAGAAAATGGGCTTTAATCCACGAAATAATTGAGTACATTGTGACATTATACCGTTTATATCATATCCTGGGTACTTCCTTCATCCTAGCGTTAATCCCAGTCGCACCCGAAACTATCAACTTGGAGTCTGGGTACCGGTTTTACCAGTCCAACTGCGGATTTGGCTAAACATTGAGGTTTTCAGTAAAGCGCTGACCTCCACAACTCAAAGGCGATATCGAAGCATTGCAGCTAGAACTTCTGGGTACTTCTTCCCCAGAATATGATGAAGACTGGGGCAATATACCCCCAAAACTTAAATGAAAATTATTTTTTATCCAAATTAGTCAGAGTATTTTTCAAATGTAGGTGTTATAACCACGGTTATAACGGAAGGTGGGACGGCCCCTAGCCAAATGGGCTGACGACCTGCAAAACATCGCTGGAACAGACTGGATGCGAAAGACCGAGGATTAGGAGTAATAGCGCATTGGGAGATGCCTACCGCACTTTGAGAGGCCAACATTGTGTAACATCCTTCACACTGTGTTTTATGCAAATAAAGACTTCTATTCTTCTTCTATTCTATTCTATGTCCAGCAGTGGACTGCTATAGGTTAATTGATGGATGCACTCGTCGCCGCCCGGACCTGCGCCACTGAAGATGTCGACCGCAGTGATCGACGAAAAAGAAAGTCTGGAATACAAGTTTCATATGGACCATGGCTAAAAAGCCCGGCAGCAGTATGTTCTACATGCAACGCCAGCTGTGAAAGCCTAAATACTTAGATTGATGGTGAACGATAAACGATGTATATTCTGTGAGATCTATTCCGCCTAGTTACCACTTACATTGGTTTTATATAGATACTTATAATATCGTCGGAAATAAGAAATTACACCTGATTTATTATGTAGGCTAGTTACCGACAGCCACCCACCTAGCCATGCTTTATTCATATCTCGTGAATATATTATAAATCGTTTGGTAATAAATCTGTAAGCACTGTGATTCTTCAAAGAAAATTCTGTCGTACGTATGTCGTATGTAATAATGTATCGCTTATTTAGATAAAGCGAATGCTGAAAAGCAATTCGTATAGAAAAAATATTTGATTCAATTTTTGTATTTCAAAACTAGTGAACATATTATAAATAATAAAAATTTGAGCGTGGCGATTAGTTCTTTGGCTTCATTTGATTTATCATCAGTGGTTTCGTTTCATCTTTTGTGGTTTATTACAGTGAATTCGATAGAACCTGCATTATGATGTCCAGGGTATGCTCTTTTACAAGTGAATTAGGCACATCAACAGATTATGATTACATTTCCAACTTAAATAACAGGTTTTGTGGACTTATATATGGTACATAACCCAATTATAGATATGCACAGCTTTACACAGCGTACCTGCATGGCACTATATAAGAAAATTGAAAAACAATATAATAGGGGTTAAAGTATGAAATTGCCGTTTCATTGTAATAGGTACTTCGAATTGACATAGAACCTTCATGGTTTGAGATTTTTGAGTGAAACTTTTTCCACATGGTACCTATGTAGTTCTTCATTTAAAAATGTGCAACATTCGATTATCGACTTTCAGTTGTTTTTTTTTATTCAGCTTAGACAAGAAAGATGGATACTTCGAAAATTCGAGTGATTTTTGAATACGCGTTCCGACGCGGAACTAACGCGGCAGAAACAGCTCGCAATATCAATGTTGCGTTTGGAGAGGGGACTGCTAATGAACGCACCGTGCGATTTTGGTTTAAACGCTTTCGTGATGGAAACTTTGATTTGAAGAACGAACCACGAGGATGGCCGTCCACACAGGTGAATAACAATGAATTGAAAGACATGGTGGAAGCCGATCCGAGCCAAACTACCCAGGAATTAGCTGCATGGTTTAACGTTACCTTACCAACAATATTGACTCATTTGCGTCAAATCAATAAAATAAAAAAATGTGAAAAATGGGTACCTCATGATTTGACTGATCTGCAGAAAGAAATGCGTGTTGAAACTTGTGTTGCCTTGTTGAATCGATACAGAAATGAAGGAATATTGGATCGAATTGTGACATGTGATGAAAAGTGGATTCTTTACGATAACCGTAAGCGAAAAATGCAATGGCTGACCCCAGGTGAAACGCCACAACAGTGTCCTAAAGCAAAGCTTATCAATAAAAAGGTAATGGTAACTGTTTGGTGGTCTCAGCATGGTGTTATTCACTATAGCTTTCTACGATCTGGTCAAGCAATAACGGCAGATGTCTACTGTGCCGAACTCCGAACAATGATAGCAAAACTAGCAGTGAAACAGCCCCGACTCATGAATCGATCTTCACCATTATTGCTCCATGATAACGCGAGACCTCATACAGCACGAGAAACCGTTTTAACTCTACATGAACTGCAATTAGAAACTATCCGTCACCCTCCGTATTCGCCAGACCTTGCTCCAACAGACTACCATTTTTTTCGTGATTTGGACAATTTTCTATGTGATAAAAAGTTTTTTTCTCAGGAGGCAGTACAAAATGCTTTCACACAGTTTGTCGAATCTAGATCACCAGAGTTCAATCGCAAAGGCATAAATGACCTTCCTACTAGATGGCAGCAATGTATAGATAATAATGGTAATTATTTTGATTAAATAAATACGTTAAATTAAAAAAAAAACCAATTTCAATTTGTCAGTACAAATCGGCAATTTCATACTTTAACCCCTAATATTAATGAATTTTAAATTAAGCTAATTTTAGATTATTACCCGCTTACACGCTTTTACGTGAGAAAAGCCGTTTGATCCCCAATCTTCATCTTCCTGGATGAATCTCCTAAAAGAAATGTCTATGCCCGACTCTAGTCCACCCATAAGCTGGTGATAGTGGCTTATGAGCCAGGTATTTTAGAAAATCATACAATATTATGAAAGTCTGTGAGATATTTGAATGTTTAGATGTCTGTTTTTCATTCACTCTATAACTGCTTAACTGATTTCGCTGGAATTTGGTGCAGGTATAGATTAAATTCGTTAATAATATGTGATAATGAGCAAATATATGGGTTTCATGGACCGAATCAAAATTTCACGCAGGCGAAGCGACGGGCAACAGAGAGTCTTAATTAAATTAAGGTATATTTTAAGTCGCTATTTCAGAGCTTATTGGCAACCGCGTAAGGGCAAACGTGATGTAGGACTCCCAACAGCCAGGTGGAAGGACGACCTCATCAAGGTCGCCGGGAAGCGCTGGATGCGGGCTGCTTTAGATCGGTCGTTCTGGAAGTCTATAGGAGAGGCCTATGTTCAGCAGTGGACTGTGTGTGGCTGATATGATGATGATGATGATATTTTAAGTAATGCCATTACTCTACTGCCACTATGAACAATTTACTTTCTACAGGGTTCTATCGTAAATCGAGGGGAAGTGTACCCTACCTACATTTGCCACCTCCCCACTAACGTGGCCCTAGTCATATGATATTCCCAATCTTGGCACGCTATGCAATGAGTCACTCAAATCAAGAATATCAACCTGTCTGTGTATCACCGTGCTCCAACAGCAGTTTCTCTAGTAGATTTGAATGGAAAGAAGAAAGAAAGAAAGAAAATGCGTTTATTTATTCTAACTGCAGCACACAAAACAGATCACATTACAAAATACCTATTGATGACAAAAAAAAAACATATTGAATAGTGTTACTTGTAATACATACATTTTTTAATATAATATGATGTTTGAAGTACCAACAAGTAAGTACTCAAGTTACTAAGTACAGTCATTTCATTACAAAAAACCATCCTTATACTACTTCCATTTACATTTCGTTAATCAGATTTTTAATTAGTAGCACAGAATAATTAATAGTACTAACGTATGTTAGTAGGCTGACAGATTTCTTTTTTATACTCTTTAGTATTAGTTACTGAAATTAACTAGTATTTCTGTTAATCCCTCCATCAATGCTATTCGAACCTACGTCTTCTCGATAATAAGGCCAACTCCTTAACTACTAAGGTAACGACGCCTGTGTGTTTAAAAATAGATAGTAAATTTCGTTTTCTCATTTATTGACAGGTAAACAGTCCCTGGGCTCGCCGTGATTGCGGCGGTAAGACCCATCATGGGGGAGTGGCTAGAGAGGCCAAACGGGAGCCTCTCGTACCGTCAGACGCAGATTATCACCGGGCACGGTAGCTTCGGGCGGTATCTGCATCTGATGGGTATAGTATAGAGCCAACGCCCGAGTGCCATCGGGGCTGCACACGCTCACCGAGTGTCCGGCGTTCGAGACGCCGAGGCGGGAGCTTGTGCAGGCCCTGGGGGTGAGAGTGCTCACGCTCTCCACCCTGCTCGCGGCGATAGTCCGATGCGCGGGTGCGTGGGCGGCCAGCGCCTCATTCTGCGAGCAGGTCATGCTCGCGAAGGAGAGTGCAGAGCGAGCGCGGCGCGATGAGCGAGAAAGACTCGCTGACATCGCTGCACACGCGCTCGAAGGCGGCTCGGGCGTCGGAGGGCGCAGACATACCTCCGCCCCCCATGAGCGCTGGGTCAGCGGGGGTGCGAGGGATATGTCGCATGACAACCTGACCTTCGGCCTAGCCCTGCGACCCAGAGACGGCGTGCGTGCGGTTTAGTCGGTTCGAGTCCGACATAACCTACCCCTCCGGCTCCGGAGGGGGGGGGGGGATCTGTGGGGATTTCCCGCACGTAAAAAAAAAAGCATACAGTCCCTACAACACGATTCTTGCTCTGCAAAGGAAAGCCGTGGTAGAGATGTTTAAAAATTTTAACTCTTCGCCACTCTGCTGGCATATTATTTTTGCACATATACAAGTAAGAGTTTGTGTAAGATTTACAAATTGATTCCTGGGTCTGATAATACATTTGTAAATCTATTTGTTTAAATAGGACGCGTCAATTTGACTTAACCTCGCCTATCTCAGGAAGTCTAATTTTCTTTAAAATGCCCTACACTCGTGCTTGATGATTCTAGACTTTTCATGTTCTTTCCTAGAACCATCCATACTAATATTATAAATCGGAAAGTGTGGGTAAGTGTGTGTGTGTGTGTGTGTGTGTGTGTGTGTGTGTGTGTGTGTGTGTGTGTCTGTTTGTGCGTCTTTCACGGTTAAAACACTGAACCGATTTTATAGGGGTAGGTATTTTATTATCACAAATTAAAATAATTGATTAATATTTTTTTTTATGCCACTTAGGTGGCAGACAAGCACACGGCCCACCTGATGGGAAGTGGTTACCGTGGCCTATGGACGTTTGCAACACCAGCGGCATCACAATCGCGCTACCGACCCTGTAGATACCTTCTAATAGCCTTCTTGAAGAACCCCATATTGTAGTCGCTTGGAAAAACCACGGCAGGAAGTTCATTCCACAACCTGAGCGTGCGTGGGATGAAGTTCCTTTGAAAACTCACGGTGCGCACCATTATATCATTTAATAAATTATTAAATTGGAATTGTGAAAAGTGTGATTGTATGTAAATTATTATAAGGTATTTTTTTGTTGACATAATGAATGATATATGTATCTAACATATATGGGTTTTGTCATACCTGAAATAAATGTTTCTTTTTTATAAGACTTTGAGAAAAGACATAGGCTATGTTATTAGTCACACTAGTGTGATAGAATTATATAAGTATGACCAGGTAACAGGTATTATACCTTTGACACACTAGTGTGATGGACACGAGTCTGGAATGGTTTGGTCGCGATAACCGACACCCACGAGGGCAGAGCCACGGGCAAAAGCTAGTAAATAATGAACTGTAGTAATGAAACAGTAATTATTATCTGTTCGTGGCTTTATTTGTGCATCTTTCTATATTCAAGTTAGCATAGTAAATGCTTCAAAATTTCATTTAATTATTTGGGCGGGGTATTTGCATTGGTCTGATCGTGCCTCGGAGAGCACGTTAAGCCGTCGGTCCCGGTTGTCAAACAAATATTTATGGCAGTCGTTACGGGTAGTTGGATCCCTCAAAAATCCAACAACTGGTCTAGCTGCAATGCTTCGATATCACCTTTGGGTTATGGAGGTCAGATGGCAGTCGCTTCACGGAAAAAATCGAAGTTTAGCCAAATCTGTAGTTACACTGGTAAAAGGGGGACCTCAGACTCCAAGTTGAAAAGTTTTCGGATGCCACTGGGATTAACGCTAGGATGAAGAAGATGGTTATATTTATAAACTATAAGATTATACCGTAAATCCTATTTTCTTCGTAACATTTAGAGGTACCTAATCGCGAACACACAGTTATTTCCAAGGAACATAAATAACATGATAGAACAGAACTGTAGTTAAATGTTATATAACAAAGTTGTGCACGATGCCAATTCATTAATATGCGAATATATTTGGAGCTTAGAATATACGGAATCTAGGCAATCTTGTAGAGGGTGCGGTGCCACTGCGAGCGAGAACGCACTCTCTTATAATAAGGCGGAAGCAGCGATTGCAATAAGTGCCACCGTCACGATGTTAACTAATATTTACTTTTAGGCTTCTCTGTTGAAAATTATAAAAATATGGCGTCATTGTTTTTTGTGTAATAGGTTTCTAAAAATGTCGAATTCGTACTTTCCCCCTTTGTGCAGTAAAGCAAAACCATTAGTATATATTAAGTTATGAGCACAACTAACAACTCTGTTGTTGCTAGCATACCTTGGTCACGGAAACCGCTAATAGGTAAGCTGTGTGCTTGTTTATTTTCTTACTCGGTTTTAAACGTCGAAAAAGAAATGGATTAAATCATTTTGCATTTTTTTTTAATAACTGTTACGGGCTTTAGTATACAAACCACATCAGTACCTCTCTCTGAATAGGTATAAACTATAAATATAATTATAATTAACAACTATGACTTGGCATAGTGATCTAGCACAAAGTGCACCAACATCACTCCGCTCCCCGCTATCACAAGAACCTCAACTCTATAATTATAATATTTAATAAAATAAAACGTCACCTAAACTTTGGCAATGTTACAGAATGTAGAAAAAAAGTGTAATTTTTTTAATACGTCCCGCCCGTGAGTCACAAGGCGCCTACGGATATATTTTTAGGTATCTATAAAATTTAAATAACTGTAATCGACTCGTTAGAAAGTTCTTTTTAAGGGTACAGTTCATATTCTTGTGGGTTTTCTTTTAAAACAAGTACGTTGGTAACTGGGAGTTGAATTGTTTCCGTTCTGGAAGTGGCTGGTTCTCCCCGTACTTGGCAAGGGGGTCCCTTGGACATGAAATTATCTTCAGTTCCCAACAGAGCCCGTGAGGGGACAGATACCGTTGGGAACAAATTTTCCCCAACTAAAAAGAAACCCTTCGACAAGTCTCGCCCGTCAACTGTCAGGTGAAAGGCAACACTGCAGGTAAAAAGGAATTGAAACTCAGGAGAAATAGAAATTAGACAGTCTTTCGACAATTTAGAGCAATACCTATTATATAAAAGCGGCTAAGACCCCAAAAATATCGATGGGGTTTCATTTACCCAAAATACTATAAAAGACTTAAAAGACTATAATTTTCATCTACAATTATTATATATCTTATCTTTCTCATACGCGTAATAACACAAATTTCATTCAAGACCGACCCATTTTAAAAATGTATATTTTAATGTTGTAATGTAGAACAGCGCCGGAAATCCAACCATTTGGCTGTTTCCACTGATTACCAGTGCTAAATATGAATTGTTATAAAAAAGCTGCATTTGAGAGTGGCTTTCTTTTTAAGTATTCATTTAGATTTTTATCTGTGACAGGCAACACTTTATCATAATTTTTGATTTCACAATCTATTTTCGAGGAAAACTACTTTGACACAGCTAAAAATGAGAAGATTATTCAAACGACTTTTGATATAATTTGGGTGGCAGAAAAGCACATGGCCCATCTGATAGGAAGTCCTACTGTGGCCTATTAGTCGTTTATAACACCAGGGGCGTCATAATCGTGCTGTAAATCTTAGTAAAATTTACTAAAGAACTTCCCAAAGTACCCCATATTAGACCAACTGAACATAATTGAACTGGATTCATTCACTCGAAGATCATTTCACTCCAAGGCCAGTAGTCCAGAATTACGCTCAGTGACATTAGAACCTTCATCTAGTTCTCAAATCTAGTTACTTATAATTCGAGATTCAGGTCTAAGTGTCGTTTTACAATACGGACCTAAGTATTTTAAACCATTTCACATCATGAAGGTAAGTCATCACGGAAATGTATTGGATCAGGAGCCCCGCTCACAAGCTCTGCCTTGACTATACAGTTAACCTGACTCTGCTATAATGGCATCATGCCACTCGAGGAGTCCCAGGGAAAATTAAATTATCTTAGAACCTGTAAAAAAATATCAGAAGTTATCTAGAGGGTGGAAAAGCAAAAAATCTAGGCAGTTATTCACACTCATGCAACAAAATCATTCTCAAACTAATCTTACTGCTACGATTACGATCGAAACAGTTTCCCTTCAACACCCGCGAATATCTAGACTGAAATATAGAAAAACTAAAATAGATTCACCATTTTTAAGTTGTTAATGTTTATTTGCACAGGAAGTCGCGTCTTAATTACCCGTGACGTCTAGAAATGCCACTGTCCAGGGTTGTCACACACGTTGAAAGTATAGCTCGAAATTCAATAAGTATAATTAGTATAATTATATTATATTATCTGTGGTATAATTGGTTTTACTCTTCCATGCAGGTATTCTAGACAAACTGCTAAGTACGAAAATTGCTTATATAATGGTTCCTGGATGAGACGGGAATGAATTTTGAATTTAGAACGGGTAGCAGAATCTGTAGCATCTGATGAGGCAATCAGACTGAGGGCCACCATTACCACATCGTTGGTGTCTGTAATGGTGACCCTCTTTCCTGAGACGTTTCAACCCCGTTTCAGGCGAGACGCCCAAACCGCCGTGTAACCACCCAACTCCGACAATGAAGGTATGTACCAGAATCTCGACCACCAATCAGAAGGTGTACTTATCGGCTTTTTTTAAGCGTGCAAACTAGTGCAAGGTAGTCACCCCCCTCCCGCCGGAGCCAGAGGGGAAGGTTATATCGGACTCGAACCGACTAGTACGCACGCCGTCTATGAGTCGCAGTGCAACGCCACTTGTACATATCGGCTTGCAGGTGGGGTTGGATTGGATCCCAAATTCTACAATAAAGTTTCCATTTTCTATAAGCACTTGTGAGTTTTGATTGCTCTCTATTCTCGTTTCTTGTCGCATTGTAGGTATGATGTGGATTTTGAGTCAATTAAGTCCATCCCTAGCAAGATAGTTAAGGGTATATTAAAACTTAAAATATGTTAAACTAACTTTTAAAATCTCGCGTTCCATGATATATGCTAAGAGAACGGGAATTAACGCGATCATGGTATAGGTACTTACATACCTTTGATTGCCAGGCATTTCGACCAGGTTACACCAGCCGTGGTCACAGGCTGACTATGTTTCCTCAAAGGGACCTCTTTGAGAAAACATAGTCGCGAGTATATTCACTGTACACTAAGGCATTAAGTTATATAATAACTCTGGTTGTGGCACCTATGTGACAACCCTATTTGCGAAGTGACGGTTGATATGAATTACACATTTTATTGCTCATTATAGGTTCAAGTTATTTTTTCTGGACTAAAATATTTAATGGACTAATATTTGTTGTATGTTTTACGCATTTAATGTGTGTTCCAGGATCGTAATAAGTGGAAAAATATGTGCTCTGTCTACCCCAACAGGAAAGAGGTGAGACGGATGTACCTATGTTATAAAATGTGATCATTAGCCAGGTCTTTATTAATTACTTAACCTGGAATTCATTGTTGTTATGGGTGGTATATGCAAAAAGGGTTATGTTTTTCGCGCGTATCTTGTATGTATGTACGTAATATAATTTTTTTACCACATATCTTCGGAACCACCGTACGGACTTTAATGATTCATGTCTCAAATTAAAGGTATTTATTGCCCAAGTGTTCTTGGGTACATAAAATATAAACAAAACCTATATGTTGGGTTTCTGACACCAAAATGTCACTCAAATTTATCGAGTGGCGTATCAAAATGAAGGCAATTAGAAGACGATTACAAAAATATATATGTCATAACTAAAAAGTATCAAATAAAATAAATGATTAAACATAAAAAACCCGACTGATGTTAAGAAGATTGAAATAGGCTTTATAGCAGGCGGTACCCATTTGCAAATCTCAGACCAGATGAAAATTAATGTGTACCACCTGCTATTAAGCTCGTTTAGATCTGATAAGCATCAGTCGGGTTTTTTATTTTTAATAATTTGTTGTTTTTGAAAATAATAAAGTGGGTTGGACCTTGGAGTATATACAAAGGTAAGTTCATATTATACATAGAAACACTCACACCAATGCGAATAGACATATTTATGCATACAAAATATTTGCAATGAGTGAAAATCCTGCGACCTTTCAACTTCTTCAAAATGGCCTCTGAAGTAATCGCAGTAATTTTACCAATCTCAAGTAAAATGTATTATAAAATTATTAATGGCGAGACGCCAATGTCAAGTGTACCAGAGCCACGTTAGCCACGCCAGTAAATTTGTTTCCGTGAGTCCGCCCCCCACGAGATTCAGTTGGACAATCAGGACGTGTGGTTGGATTTTAGGGGGCCTGCGATCTCTCACTCCACAGTCGAAGATAGCAGACTTTATAGGAAGTTGATGGATTGACATGAAATATTGACAAGTCGTGGAATTAGCATTGTCTTTTTTTTATGCTACTGAGGTGGCAGACAAGCACACGGTCCATCTGATGGAAAGTGGTTACCGTGGCTTATGGACGTGTGCAACACCAGAGGAGTCGCACTCGTGCTGCCGACGTCAGTGTAGAAGATAAAGCAGCAATAGCCTTTGGTCTTCCTACTCACCGCCGGGAACACAACACGTGGTTATTATAGCCGCGGTATTCTGTAGGGCGGACGTACTTCCCCAGTCGGACTGCTCAATTGGAAGGAAATACAGTTGTGTCCTACCTCCTGTCTTCACGTTAGCCCCGGTCGTATCGAACATGAAGAAACAAACCGACAGGAACAAATTATATTAAAGTATAAATAGATACTTTACACTATTTTATTATATCAATGCTCGTATCAAGCATTAGACAGCTGTTCTCGTTAAATATATAACGTTTACGTCAAACTTATCGTAAATTTACAAAACATTCCAGGGAACGTTATTTTTTAATGTCAAATTATTTTTGGCGAAGGGACGCCATCTGGAACCAAGCTGGAAAATGTGAGTGTTTTGTTTCATAATATTAGAGTAATTTACAAGTAATCAGTACCTAAGTAGGTATAATCTACATTTTGACTAGCAAGTGTAGTAGTGTGTCCTACACGACGGTATTTCCGTCCAATTGAGTAGTCCGACTGGGGGAGTACCTCCGCCCTACAGAATACCACGGCCATAATAATCTCGTGTTGTGTTCCCGGCGGTGAGTAGAGTAGCCAGAGCTCGCTGGAGAGTGTTATAATGTGAGTGGGAAGACCAAAGGCTAGTTCTGCTTTATCTTCTACACTGACGGCACAGGAACTCTCTATTCTAACAGGTTCGGCAGCGCGAGTGTGACGCCCCTGGTGTTGCAAACGTCCATAGGACACGGAAACCACTTTCCATCAGGTGGACCGTGTGCTTGTCTGCCACCTCAGTGGTATAATAAGAAATAGGCTCTCAAAATGTTCTTAATAAAAATAAAATTTGAGTCAAGTCAAGCTGTTATATTGAATTAAATTATATTATGATCCGAACTAAAGGTTTTTTTTTATATCGGACACGTCAATTTGACTTTACCTTGCCTGATGGTAAGCTGAAGGCAAAGTTTTAGGTGAGAGGGCCACCATTATACACACGTGCCATGTTAACAATGGTGGCACTCAGCTTGACGGCCTCATCAGATGCTTTTTCACGCCCCACTTAAAGGAGCCGGGACTGTAGGGAAGGGGGAAACACGTGAGCTGGCAAGGAATTCCAAGTATTTTACCAAAAAATATCAAAGCAATAAATCAACGGGAAAGGGGGAAAGGGTAAGGTATTGAGATCATTAGCAATTCTTTGATCTCGCCTTTGAGTTGTGTAGGTCAGATAGCAGTCGCTTCACGGAAAATATTGAAGTTAAGCCAAATCCGCAGTTAGACTGGTAAAAAGCGGACCCCAGACACCAAGTTGAAAAGAGCTTCGGATGCGACTGGTATTAACGCTAGAATGAAGAAAACTTTTTCTCGTTCTAATGCTGACTATTGACTGCTTATGAATGTGTTGCTTAATTAAGTATTTTGATTTATATAAAACAGATGTTCTGAAATAAATGGTATAAAATCACATATGTATTGGTACTTAAAATTGTGTGAAGTATGTGAGGATAGAGTCAAATGGCGGGCTGTTATCTTTGCCTACGACGGAGGGAGACAGGCGTGAGCGTATGTTTATATTGTTCCGTTGTATAAAAAATAGGCACATTATAAGGAAAATTTTACAGGTAATCATAAACCTCAAACCATTTTTGTCACAGCGCCATCTGGCGGTAAGTAGTTGTACAAACACAAATGCAACGTTCAATTCCTTACAGTTCAAGAACGTGTGGACTAAAATCAAAAGATGGCGCTGTTCAACATTAAAGTTTAAAACTTCGGGTATTATAATAATAAAATGCAATACATTAATAATTCAGGATCAACAACTAAGGTATAGAATAAAAAATACAATAATGCAGGCTGCATACCAATACAAAATGGAGAAAAATCACAATATAGATGTATATGTACATACAAAAAGGTGAATAGAATTTATAATTTTCATTCTCAATGAGGGCAGGTTCAAACGGGAGAAATCTATGGGACACACAACCATACCCATTATGTGACGTCTTATCCAGCCTAGTCGAAAGCCTGGTTGTTGAAATTCTGAAAGTTATGAATCACTTTAAGTCCAAAAATATTAAGGCCAAGCAAATAAGTTTATTAGAATATATAATATGTGGTACCTACTCAAAACTCTAACCGTGTGACACATCTACCTACCTATATTTGGTTACAACTATATCTAACTCGTCAGCTTGAGCAAAGTCAGAGATAAGTTGCTTCCTTATAATTAAAAATTACAATTTAAATTAATTCGCTATACCTAGGTGAAATTTTCAGTTTCATTTCCTTTGTAAAAGTTTCTTGAACCATTTAAAGCATATCAATCAGAATTATTCATAATAACAATAATAACAATAACAGTCGCCACGAACACACAGATGGGGTACAAACTCAGAGCAGGGTACAAAGTTCTAATTTTAGCTAGCAGCGATGGCAACATACTGCAATCAAGTTAAGTATAACCGCATGCGCACCGCTTACTTGTGTCTGTCTCATAAATCTGGTAAAACTAATTGTAGAACATTTTTAAAATTTTCGTTCATGGAACTTCGAACTTAATTGACACAATTTTTTTTAATGATTTCTTTATTTATTCGGTAATCTGTCCAAAAAGTTTAACATAAATAATATTTAACAGAAATTTTTGTAGATTATGCATTCATTTAGCATCCTGGGTATATTTCTGATGTCCCCAGTTTAATTTCGGGGCCAATTTAGGGCCCGCCTCATGAAACCTGCACCTCTGAATGATCCGCAATGTAGAAGATTATTTTGTGAGATCGTAAGTTAATCAGAAACTTAAGCGAAATAACAGCCAATAGACAATAGACTGAGGAAAATAAGAGAGTTGTAGTTTATAGTGTTCTCTTTCGCCTTTTCTAAATTCTGAAAGCCAATACATACCACCTCAATATGTAGACGATACGAACGATGACATAACACTCTAAAGTCCTCTATTTATAGAATTAGCGATAGTTAATATCTTTGTCGTGATAAATACAAAAAATTGTTGTTTGTTCATAAATGGCTCTCGAAATCAAATGACGCCAATAAATTTTCATAATTTTGAATACGTACCTTCTAAAAACTGTCTGGTGGGTAATCGTAGCGATACTTTGAGGGACGACGCGTATGCTGAGTCTATGTACCACTGTGGATCGCGCCGATCACCGAGTCTACTGGAACTGCCTCTGAAATTGACAAAAGTAAGGTTTTAGTACTAGCCTACATAACAGCATCTCTTACATTAGTAGCCTTCTATCTAATATTCATTCTCACAGCAATTTCCTTATTGCATTCGAGGTTTACACTTTGAAGCCTAAGGTCCACCCATTGCTTTTGATTGGTTTGATCTAATAACTATTCACCTTATATTCAAGGACTTATGAAAGGATTTGGTATTTGTGCTAAACCTAATAGTCTATTTCTTGAAGATCATTGCAACTAAAACTGATGTCTAAGTATGTAGGATGTATATAGTATGATTGTAGTGAGTGGTCCAACTGGGGAAGTGCCTCCGCTCTACAGAATACCGCGGCCATTATAACCTCGTATTGTGTTCCCGGCGGTGAGTAGGGTAGCCAGAGCTCACTGGAGAGTTTTTGTGTTGTCATTGGGAAAACCTAAGGCTTGTCCTGCTTTATCATCTGTGCCGTCAGTGCACAGAAACTCTATTCTGACAGGGTTGAACATGTACATGTCCATAGGTAACCACTTTCCATCAGGTGGGCCGTGCACTTGTCTGCCACCTAAGTGGTATAAAAAAATGTAGTACGTGGGTATAAATATTTTCAGGATTTTTAAGATCTTTTGATATGTGAACGGATTCCGTTACAATTAATTGTATATCGTGTCTTCGGTGTAGTAGTTGTTAATGGAGGAGAGATTCATAAACTTTTTTTTTTCATTCAAATAATGAGGGGCATGCTTTACTACTATCATTATTGTTGGCTGTAACTAGGCTACATAACTTATCTCAAGAGTGGATTTATGTAATAATTAGTGCACTATATGGCGATTGCACCCGCAACATCACGAACCTAATACGTTTTAGGTAGTTTTATTATGCTAGTGATATTTATTTCACCTCTGCCTAATCCTCCGGGGATAAAGGCGTGATTATATATATGTATGTATGTTTATTTGTCATTTTTTACATTTGCTTATTTGACAAAATCTCCAATTTTATTATATATCGTAGGACAAAGCAGATGTGTTTTCTGTTGCTCGTAATCAAACGGGCCCTTTATTTCTGGTTTTGTGATTATCACCGTGATCCTTGCGTTAGTCCCAGTCGCATCCGAGACCTGATTTGTAACTACAATGTTAAATTAAATCAATTAAATACACACACCGGCAGAATTAGCGGATCACAAAATTATGGCCTGGGAAGGGATATGTTCAGGAGCTCGCACGGAGTTAGTGGTAGTCGACGGCGGAAATCTGACTACTGATTGGTATATCAGGGAGATTATAGAGGAACATGTTGTGCAATTTGCCCCATTTATTGGTAACGACTTTATTTTATTCAGAGTAATGATCGGGCTCACAGTGCTCGCTCAGTACAAGCATACCTAAACCATGTTGGTGTTACGGTGATGGAGTGGCCGATTGAACACGTTTGGGACTTGGTAAAGAGGAGTGTCAAATCAAGAATGCCACCTCCTAACAATCTGGGCGAGCTGCGAAACACATTAGTTGAAGAATGGCAGAGGTTGCCCCAAGAAATCATTGACAACATCATTCGCAGCATGCCCAGACGGTTGGAAAGGTCAGGTCACGAGGGGGAATCACTCGTTATTAAGCATGTTATTTTTGTTTCATGTTTAATTATTATTTGTTTAAAAATAAAGCTAACTATTTTATACTCTGTTTTTTTTTGCTGGTGTGTATATTTCTTCTTCTATATTGTATTATTTACTTAATACAATTTTTGCTCCTGTTTATAAGCGACACGAGGCTATTCGGAATTAAAAATTTAGTACCAGACGTAAAGAGTATTGCTATCAAATCTGGCACAGGTAATGTGGAAGTATGATCTCGGTCGTTAATTGAGGAAGATATTTCGAACATGTATAAAATAAAACTTTGTTTACTAACTGTCTAGTCTAACGACGGCCTTGTCTGGAGTAAACCCAATGAACCAAGGCGAAAATTATGCGGAAGTTTTTATAACTAACAAATTAAAATTAAAGCAAAACTTATACTTTTGAGTACTAAATTTGAATGAAAAAATTAAAAATTACACGTTTAAATAACATTGCTCATTCATAAAATAAATATCGTATTATTAGAATCCGAATCAAAATAATCGAAACGAAATTATATTCGCTACATCTATTTCAAGTAGACCAATAAATTATAGACAAAAAAAGCTCGATAACACACAATGTGAGGTTATAATGAATCAAAACATTGATAACAACGCCTTTTAAAATAGTAAGAGCAAATTTGTGATCAAAGCTAGTGATAGTAATTACCCCGAGTCCATTTCGATGGTCATCTATTACACTACGGGTTTATTAAACGTAAAATAAAATTCGCGACACGATATTCAAAATAAAAACTACATGTTTCCACAGTATGTCAAACTGGATACTATTTTCGTACATCCCCAAGTTCACGCTGGATTGACGCAAACAAATGCCGCGGTTCGCCACTAACGTCGCTTTTCGCGGGAAACTTTTTAGGATCAAAATGGTTCGAGTCTGTGTAGACTTGTTCGTAGTTTGAGATCATACTACTAGGTGGCGTTAATTATTGATCGTATGTTAGTTTAGCTATTCGACAATAGATAGCGCTTGCATACCTATTCTTAACAATGTATCATTTTATTGATGAAAAGCTAACTTGGGGATCGATAAAATAATAAAAGTATAAAATATGAATTGATATATTAGAGTATTCGTATCATTTGTCAATATAGGTACCATAATAACTTGAATAGAGCAACTGACGATGTCATAAAAGGGGTTATTGAGAGGCAATCTAAACCGACAAGCTAAAAGTTTAAGTCGACACCTGCAAGGAATATCATTGTAACTCATTTTTAGTAACTTTTCAGTAGAGCGCGTCAAAGTTTTAAAAAAATCTCTTAGGTTTCGGTTAAGTCTTAATGCCAACCAAGCTTGAAAATTTGAAGCAAGGAGGGAATACCCATACTTCCATATTATTATATTCTAATTAATATGTATATTAATGGACTTTTTGTGAGTTACAACGATTTACCACAACATATAAAGTATAAAATTACATTGTAACTCAGACTTACAATCGCAAAAAGTATGGTAGTAGCGATATCATAAACTGAAAAAATTGTATGTCTGAGATACAATTAATAAAATGTATTTTTCAGCATTTTGGAATTAACATACAAATAAAAAAGTAGTTAAATAAATTTAATCAGTCTTTATTATTTATTGTTATAGCATTGCCTGCATAAATAAATTAGTTAAACTAGCGATATAAAATACAGTATACACAACGAACATAAAATAAAAAACATCTTAAGAAACATAAAACAAACATAAGTTCTAAACAATAAAGATTATTAATTATTAAAGAATCACAATTTTAAGTCAGTCTTTGTAAATATTAATCTATATTTATTAATTGAAATCAGACTCATTATTATTTTGCTGAGTTGCATGAACATGATGTGGTAAATTTATGTAATAATCATGGTAGATTGCTGGAATAGCATTGCTTTTGCACAAGCTCATTAAATCTTTATACTTGGCTATTATAAGCCTTCGAAATGTTGCTAGGTAACTCTTTTTCATTGTTTTGAGGTTCCCTGGCGGTGCGACGAGTAACAGACCGAACTGCCCTATGTTGAGCTATATCTATAGTCATTTCATTATCACTCAGAGAATCATATTGAAATTTAATCATATTTGGTAAGCCACTGATAAAACGGATTTGCATAATTTTGCTCCACGAAACTTTTACATAATTAACATCATATTCCCAGTTATTATAGCATGGCAAAAGCTGTTTAAAATCGAATATCGTGTCTTGATTTACTTCTTTGACTACATAAGGATCACCAGTAGATTTCGCACATCTAAATAATTCTTTTTTCTCCGCTCAATAAGCGCATGTATTGCATCGCCCTCTGACTGTGAATGTCCAACTTCGAAGAAGTGGTGATTTATGCTTATATTAAATATAGTGCTAGCATATGCATACATTGCAAATACTGTTTAATTTTTATTCTGACCGCCGCAGCTATCAGAATAAAAATCAAACTCCTTATATCCCTCCTGCACCTTGGTTTTAATAAAGTCGAATACAAAACTACTTATTTCATTCGATCCTTTGCGTCCTATCGTCTCATCCCACAAGTAACAATACCCTTTATGTTTACCCATATCATACATCGTGAAGTTATAGCAAGCAAGTTTTCTTTTGTAATAAAAAACAGACACTTCTGACTGTGGAGTGTTTAAAATTTTCTGTAAATCGTAACAAACTGCTACAACAGAGTCAGAGGACTCGGCTCGGCGTTTGTCACCATCTTTTAAAGCCCTAACCACATTTTTATTGGCAACATGTAAGGCATTTTTATATAAGTCACACCGCGGGCATTGATCTTTTTTAGGTTTATTAAAATCTATATTGAATTCTTTATGAAATATCTCCTTCTACTGTCTCGATGTCGCTACTACCTGATCAGAATATTTTTCATTCATCCATTCTAAATAAAGCTTGTAAAGTAATGGATAGTTAAGTTGTTCATCTAAATATTTTTTAGACGGCCTGTTTCTGACATAGTGTGAGTCTACTAATGGCATTTGTAAAATATGGTCTCGATTGGTGTTTATCATCGTAAGTCGATGTGCCTAAGGATAATAACTGTAGACTAGCAAATTATTGAGGAGAAAATAATTGTAACTTATGTTGTTACAATCTTTAGCCTGAATTTTTATTCAGTATGCAAGAATGAAATAATTGTATTTAAGGTTACAATGAATGCGTATTTATTAAGTGATACTTATTTCCGAAAACAAAATGGTATCTTAAATTACAATGTTATATTTCTAATGGCACGCATAAACAATGATGATGATGGTGTGTAACTAAACATACCATTTTATGAAATGCAGTTGACTCGTGACTTACAATGTTTTTACACTTATTAAAATCTGTACGCAAAGGAATACAGACACAGGAGTGAGTGCAAAAAAATCTGCATTTTTTGTATAGCTAGAATATGATTGTAACTCAAAACTGCCAAAAAGTGAGTTACGATGTTATTCCTTGCAGGTGTCGAAGTAATTACAGCAGAAGAAGCTCTCGCAGTGTATGTACATAGCAGTAATACCTGTTACAAAGTTTATTGATACTAGCCAGCCCCTCTAGAGAAGTGGCAGTTCGTTTGCCGGCGTTTGATGGAATACAATGACTAATTTATGGCATTTAACTTGATTTTAAACTTTAGAACCATTCTTAACATACCAAAACCTAAAGAACCGAAAGTGTGAATTGTCATTAGGTACATTCTTTTTCATGCGAAAATCCCCACGCATTTCCCCCGCGCCCGCCAGCGTGACGGATCGATTGTGTCGGAGTCTAATCCACTAAATCCGCACGCCGACTCAGGTCTCAGACGTGTAAGTTGGCCCATGAGGCATTTCCCTCACAATCTAGCTGACATAGAGTCATTTCCTGGTTTTTCTAACCGACTAAAATATGGGGTTGGGCATTCGAAGTTTGTTATAAGGTTGACAGCGCGAGTGTGATACCTCTGATGATAGGCCACTGTAACTACTTACTTCCCATCAGGTGGACCGTGTGCTTATCTGCCACCTAAGTGGTAAGTATAAAAAAACCGGTTACTAGATGGCCCACTCGGTTATGTGACCATGGTTTCTCTAGGCCAACAACTGGTCTACATTGCATGCTTTGATATCACTTCTGGGTTGTGGAGGTCATATGGCAGTGGCTTCACGGAAAATATCGAAGTTCAGCTAAATCCGCAGTTAGACTGGTAAAGCAGATTCTAAGTTGAAAGCTTGGGATGCGACTGGGATTAACGCTACGAGGAAAAATAATGAATGAAAAATAATAATGATACACAAGCTCTTAAATTTCATTTTACGAAAGCGTCTACATCTGCTATATCCATGGGATTGGTAACTAAAAATATGTTAACAATTTAATTGTGAGACGATTTCGAACAGCTGTGAAAGCGATAACTCCGCCAATGCGAGCAAACGTTGTATAATCGTATTGTTTATTTGATTAAACTATCTCGAAAACTCGCGAATAAATGTTCTGTTTTTATCTAACATATACCTACATGTTACTCCAGTCGAGATAGAAATCCGAGGGTAGGTACAATAATTCACACCCAGGTGAAAGTTGGATCTTAGGGAAAAATATTCAATTTTTTATAGATATCATTATTTGTGAATTTAAAAAAGGCCACAGTTAGCAATACTGCTAAAAATGAGTATGTCTATGGATTTCCAGTAGATTTCAATAGTTGAATTCGTAACCCGAGGAGGGCCAGACCGAGAGGGATAGCCCTGGGTCAGCCGGGGTGCGAGAGACATGTCGCATGACAACCTCACCTTATAGATATCATTATTTGTGAATTTAAAAAAGGCCACAGTTAGCAATACTGCTAAAAATGAGTATGTCTATGGATTTCCAGTAGATTTCAATAGTTGAATTCGTAACCCGAGGAGGGCCAGACCGAGAGGGATAGCCCTGGGTCAGCCGGGGTGCGAGAGACATGTCGCATGACAACCTCACCTTCGGCCTAGCACTACGACCCAGAGACGGCGTGTGCGGTTTAGTCGGTTCGAGTACGACATAACCTCCCCCTCCGGCTCCGGAGGTGTGGGGTACCAGTGAGGATTACCCACACGTAAAAAAAAAGTTGAATACGTAAATTATGACTCATATGAGCAGAATCATAACAATTCATTCACGGGGAACCAAACGGCATACGTCATAAAATTTTCAAATCGATTGTAATTACTTCTCATTCAGAGTACTTTACTGTTCTAACTCGAGAATAGATGTAATTGGGTATTTTCATTTTTTTAAATAAATTATCTAGCTAAACTTATTAAATTAAGAATAGTGAAAGAGTGAAAACAGTTGCGTCCAGTTCTTATTTTATGGTTCATATTTATTTTTAATCATTCACCCAACCTTTAATAGTAAATTATTTGACTATTAAATATTATGACGTCACAAATATTTTTTAATACCATTTTCCTTATAACCTTCCGTTTTGACGTTTAATAAAAAGTAACTAATTTGACTAGTCAGTCAATTACCCAATTGTCCTGCTGACAACTATTCGTTTAAGCTTTTTATATAACACACAGCGTAGCGCGGTTATACTGCCATACGATATGCAATATATTGAGTCAGACAAGTGGCAATCAGGTAACAGGTATGCAAGAGTGAGACATTCAATCTTGGATTATTTTACATACCAACAAAATAATCTGTTCACGCCTATAACCGAGAGCCTCCGTGACGTAGCGGTAATGTATGCGTGAATATGGGTATTTGCATTAGTCTGGTCGTACCTCGGAGAGTATGCTTCCGGTCCCAGTTGCCATATGAACATCTATGGCAGTTGTTACGAGTAGTTGGAGGCCTCAAAAATCCAACAACTGCTCTAACTGTAATGCTTCTTCGCCTTTGGACTGTGGAGGTCATATGGCAGTCGCTTCACGGAAAATATTGAAGTTCAGCCAAATCTGCAGTTACTATGCGTTTCAAATAAGTTGATAACTGTCATAATGACATTTTGATACGTGTCGATAACTTCATTGTGTAACGTAAGAAATACATCTTTATACTTCACTGTTGCTTCACTGTTGTTAATATATTTCCAATTAAATATTTATGATGATTGTTGAACCATATTCCCTTTTCAAGATAGATAAGGATAGGGTAGGATAAGTACATACACATTAAGTAAAAATTAAATTATCGGTTCTTTTTATATTTATTTATTTTTAATCGGGCGGTAATTATGAATTTTTGAATAATTATAATTACTAAAAAATTTGATAAGTGCTTAATGAAAAGAATTTAATAATTAGGTCGTTGTTACCATACACGTATGAACCTGTCCGAAATGGAAATTTTGTTTATAGCTGTACATTTTTCATGAATACGGAATGAAGTTGCCGCGGTCGCGATTATCTTCTCATTTGAAACGCATAGTAGACTGGTAAAGTGACCCCAGACTCTAAGCTGAAAAATTCAGATGCGCCTGGAATTAACGCTAAGAGAAAGAAGATTTTTGGCAGAAGATTTTCGGCCCCACATAATAGAGAGGAAGCCTATTACCGTCATGCGGGTACTTTGTCATGGGCCCTTAGTCGCCTTCTACGGCACAAGAGGGTGGCCCTATTCTAACCCACCGTGAACTATTTATACTCGTGTAGAATATACTGCTGCCGGGCTGTTTGGCCGTGGTCGATGTGAAACTTGCGTTCCAGACGTTTCGTCGATCACTGCGGTCGACATCTTCAGTGGCGGAGGGCCGGGCGACGACAACTTCGGAGACCTTGCCTCGCCGGCGGCTGACGTGCGACTGATGCGAGGCCTTGAATCACGGCCGTATTTATAGGCACGGTCGGAGCGGGGAATCGACTCACTCGATTCTGATTGGTCGAGCGCTGTGGCGCGAACGTACTCGATCCTGATTGGTTGTTTGCACTGTGATACCGAGTGGCTCTCAGTGCTGGGTACCAATCTTTTTGGAGCTGAAGCCTGAAGATTTATATTTATACTCGAATCAAATTTTTATATAACACTAGCTTTTGCCCGCGGCTCCGCCCACGTGGATGTTGGTTATCGGGACTATACAGAGTCCATATCCTTTCTCAAGATCTAATTATTTACTTATTTATTTATTAACATAGTACATGGTAATACCTTAAGAATTAGGTACATCGTCCCACGAAACTGCTCCAAACAGTTTGTCTGCGGGATCGTGAGTTTATAACTAGATGTTTATATCTAATGTTTGTAGGTTTAATTTTACATGGAGTTGTAGGTTATTCTTCGTGTACAAAAGTAATCTCCACTAGGCAAAACATACAAGTACCCACCATTTAACAGACAGTCACGTAATCTACCCCTATGCCAAATTTCATCAAAATCGCTTCAATGATTTAGGTGTGAAAGCGTAACATACAGACAGACAGACAGAGTTACTTTCGCATTTATAATATTAGTATAGATTAATGGGAGTAGGCACATGAATACATATATCTAGGGGCGCAACAAACTTGGTAAAATGATCTCTTGGCTTTTGGCAAACCGAAATATTTCCGTACGGATTTCAAGAGTGAACATTTAACTTTCAACTTTTTTTCAAATAGATTCGTTGTATAAAAATACGCAACGAAATAAATAAACAGTGCCCTGAAGCACTCCCACGATGCAATTATAAGCAATCGTGACATGGGTCACGACCTAGAGAAAGTGGGATGGATCTATTAAGGGTGTGTATCGCACTGTCATTCTCCCTTTGTAGCACATCGTGGTAGCACAGTCTATTGACTCATACTCACTCGTTCTACTGGAGGTGGTAGGCTCACCGTAAAAAACAGCGGAATCTTAAACAATCATATTACTGTTTAATTCGTGCATACCGCATATAACCATCCATGTACAGATTGCATTACAAATGCATTCAGACAGAGAGACAAGTTAATCTATGAAGGTAGGCAATGTTTATGTGACACTGCGCTAATATCAATTATTGTCTTGTATAGTATTTGCTACTAAATGTTAAGTGCGGACACACTTGCCAAACAATAATGTCTTTATTAGTTATTAGCTGTCGCCCGCGGCTCCGCCCATGTGTAATTGTGAGATGGGTGCATTCTATGCATAAAAAGTAGTGTAGCTATGTGTTATTCTATATCTTTTCAGCCAGATTCTTTGAACCGTTAAAACGTGATTGAATATCAATTATCCAAAATATGTGAAAGTTTATTACAAATTTATAATGCAGCGTTTTTCGAGTTCGTGAAGCATACAAATCTATGTTTTTAAATCTGTACAATATAGAATATTAATTTTGCAATGTATATAGTTCATAACACAGTTTATAGGCTAAGAGCCGTGGATGGTCGACCATCACCCATCGGATAACCAGATGAGACATATTTTTATAATAAATATTCATCAACAAACATGCGTATATGTATTACATCTTAACCGATAGTTTTGAAAACACAGAATAAGCTAGGCTTGCTTACTTATTAATTTTAGTGGCTCCGGGCAAGCACATGTGAACTGGTATGCCAATATACTACACCGATCTGATAACCAATCCAAATTGATTTCATAACTAAGAGAACTTAATTACATAACCAATTGAATAGGTTTGCCTACAATATACCGTTCATGAAATCTCTGACCAATGTTGAACATAGTTGATGAAAAAGTAGTATTTGATAAAAAATTATTAAAACTAAAAAACCCGACTGTTGCTGAAAAGATCGAAACAAGCTTTATAGGTACCCATTTGCAAATTTGAAATCCGATGAAAATTAATGGGTACCGCCTGCTATTAGGCTTGTTTCGATTTATTTCATTTCAAACTTTTCAGTTATGAACATATTTTTTGTAATCGTCTTTTAATTTCTTTCATTTTGATAAATTAGAGTGAATTTTTTTACAAACATCCGCCATTTTGTTTTTTTATTTTATTTTGATATATTCAATGTCACTCTCACAGTAAATACGATTCTAACGACACCTCTTCAAATCCATTGTGCCGTTCAGGCTGCAGGGCGTGGCAAACCATAATACATACATACATGAATACAAACTCTAGAAAAAAACACTACAAACATACATACAAAACTTTCTGCGGCAGTCGGGTGAAAAATATATCTCCACTGGTTATCAGATGAGTGAAGGTCAATCTTACACTCTCCTCAACTATTATTAGTTTCAAATCAATAAACATGAATTTACGACGCATTGTTCTAACATGACGGCCTAAAGATCCTGTAACCGACAGCTTCTAAGATTAGATTTTATGTGAATTGTCCGGAAATTGCGGGCAATGTTTCAATATTTTGCAAAAACTCAATATCGATCTTATCATACATTATAAAGATACATACATACATACATATAATCACGCCTTTATCCCCGGAGGGTTAGGCAGAGGTGAATTAATACCCACATTTCACCAATCTGTATTCGGTCCCACGTAATAGGGGGTGAGCCTATTGCCGTATTCCGGGCACTATTGTTGACTCGGGCCATGCATCTGAGGCTGAGTCTGGACTGTACATATCTGTCTGATGTTAAGTTAATCAGCCCTATCACTTAGTCGCCTTGTACGACACCACATGGGAAGAGAAGGGGTAGTCCAAATTCTACTCTAACGGGAACCACGCGGCTTTAAAGATCATCATTGGTAAACATCTTCTACAACTGCATTACTTTGTTTTTTTTTTAGTTTTACGGTAGCAATTTGCTGTCTGACTTCATGACCCGGAGCGGAAAACAAAAACCTGGAATGCCCGCTTGCTGGGTAAAAAGCTCGTTCCATAAGTTGTTGGGTATAACTCTCTCTCTCTTTGCCTACATCTTTGAGGATTTATAGAGGTTTTTTTTAACGTGCGGGTATCCCCACGCGTACCACCCCCGCCGGAGCTGGAGGGGGAGGTTATGTCGGACTCGAACCGCTTAAACCGCACGCCGTCTGTGGGTCGCAGTGCAAGGCCGAAGATGAGGTAATTTTAGAGCATATCCCTCGCATTCCGGCTGACCCAGGGCCATCTCTCTCGATCTGGCCCTCTTTGGGTGGGGGACCGTGGGGTTCCCAACTCTTCCCCAATATACTGGAGGTGAAAGGTGGCTCCACCTGTCACCCTCGGGCCCGTACTCATAAGGGGACAGAGGTCATTCATCGGAATTTATAGAGTGAGCATATTAGTATTAATAGCAGTAGAGCGTTCGATTGCTGCACTGGAGTTCTCGGGTTCGATTCACGCTCAGTGCCAATATTTGTATGAATGTATATGTCTGGGCGTTTACATGCATAATTTTGTATGTATTCATGTACCTATACAAAGAGTGTCTTAGTATATTTATTCGCAAACTCGACCCCATTTTAAAAGCTATGCTAATTTAAGTCTAGATAACACCGTGTAGTTTGACCCGAAATTTATTTATACATAATCCTTTTATATTTACGATCCGTTGTTGATCTAAAATATACGAAACCCGACACTGCGCGCGCGCCACTAAAATAACTGGATCCAACAAAATAGTTTGATAAAAATAAATGTTCGAATTATGATCCAGTTGATCACTTGCTCAACCATGAAAGATTTTAATGAATGAATGAAGTTACGAAAGGAAATAAGGATTGAGTAAGAGCAGATTTATGACAAGGAAATGGATTATGAGATAGTTTAGTAGGTGTATATTTTCCGTCATATATTTTAGGCCCAAAATTCACGACACAGGGAACCATAATATAAAGATCAGTGTTCAACTGAATTTCAATAAAGGTACAGACATAAAAACAAAGGCATTCAATGTCGTAAAGAGCGCATTAACTATGGGAGTGGATGGCTATAAGGGAAGATGAAGACATAAAAGAAAGTGAAAATGATATGGTTAAGAAGGGACTAAATGTTGAGATGGCTGCAAATGAATGGAAGCAACACACATGTTGCGCCGACCCCAAATAAACTTGGGATACTCTCTGTCAGGATGATGATTCAAAATGAGCTCTTGACGGGTAGCATGCCCTTTTTATTGGTGTCTGTCTGCGCCATTATTGTTAATATATTTACACAACTCATTTTTTTATTACGATTTAAAATATAACGCTCACACGCATCCTGTCACTAAACGCACCATATACATGTGGCAACACTGTTCCCTTTTTCCGTTGTCCTGCATTCCGCAGTACCCAATCGAAGCCGCCAACGTACGCAACGGAAATTCGCTATTTATCACTATAAGCAACCAAATATTTTTTTACGCGATATAGACATTAAATCCAACCCCTTGAAAAAAAAGGATATTACAAAGTAAACGAATACCTCAATGATAAAAATGCATGGTCATCCTAATCTTTTTGCTTGCTCGCACAATATAAATCTATTTAAAAAAAAGAAAACATTGTTTTAAAAAAGAAGCTATAATATTGTTCACTGAGTTTCTTGCTGGTCTCTTCTCAGTAGAACCAACTTACCGAACCAGCGAAAGAATCATTTTCAAATGATTTATTTACTTAATTTAATATTATATTAGTAACTAGTATTTTGCGCAGTGCGCGAGCTGCAAGCAGCTCGCGAGTGCTATGTGTAGCGCTCTATTTTGTTTATTTCTTCAACACTTTATTGGGTATAAATTCAAAGAAAGAGATGTTTAGGATTTTGCTTATTAGTCTCGTTTGAATAAACGGGTAAAAATGGGGGATATTTTAAATATTGGAAAATAGTAAACGCACATAATTATTGTGTTTATAATGTAATGCAGGTTGTGGTACATATTTAATATCTGAATCTATTTATACCTGTGTCTCAGTTAGAAGGGTTAATACTAATGTTAGCAAAATTTCTGGGCTAATGAGATGCGATTTTGTATACCACTCCATCAAAGATGATTAAGAAACAACAGACAGACAATCTCATTCGAAAATTGGTCCGGCGGGAAAAGCTCAAAATCTGTATTATCTGAAGATGGCGCCACTGGTAGGTACGTGGGCAAAATAGCCCGAAACATTTTATTGGAAATCGATAAAATTGTGCGATTTCTTAAACAATCAAATTTAAAAATATGTTTTTCAAGCTATTGCATAGATTTTATCGCTGGTCATACACGTAAACGGCCAGAATAGAAAGAGTTTTCTTTCAAAATACTTCGCGATTGCAACTGAGAGTTGATGTATGCTTAGATCTTTAAAACTACTATAACTTTAATAGATAGAGTGATTTAAGAGGAACGTTTCATTTCATGTTTATAATAAGTGTGCAATAGCTTTATACCGCGGCAGTACCTGAGTGCCACACGTATTTTTAAAACGTTTGAACCGTAACCGACGACAGACGTCATACAACATTAGCAAGGGATTGTTTATTTTGTAAGGTACGTTATGAAGCTTCGTAGTTTAGCCGTAAGCGCTTCGACTGTAAGTCCTTATGGTTTCAGATAGTACCGGTTTCGAACCTGGGCTTCTGACACTTTATGTGATTATTTTTTCTTTTTGTAATTTATTACATTTTGTGATTATTTTTTCTTTTTGTAATTTATTACTTTTTGTGATTATTTTTTCTTTTTTACGAACTAAAAGGTGCCTACCTACTACCTATTGCCGTATATTTTTTGTGGGTATGAGATTGCGTGTCTTTTGTTTTTTCATCGTCTTTGGGGTATACGTCTACGCAAATTTCTACGCACATTACGGGAGTGGTTAATTAAGCAAAGCTTTTCAGATTTCCTGAAGAGCAGTTCTTGCCGTTTCGGTGCGCATTGATTGAAAAGCATTGTTTCACATGTAATTGATAATTTATTTGCCTTTGAAATATTTAGTTCATTAAGATTGTACTATTGCTTGCTATGATAATCTAATCCTGTTGACTGTTCCTTACATTTATGACATATTCTGTAATTTTTAACATTTCGATTTTGACTTATTTTAACTTTTGACATGTTTACTTTAATTTTCATGTTTATTTAATATCTTAGGCTCAATATGTAAGTTTGACATTTTGATTTTGACTCGTTTTAACTTTTGACATGTTTGCCTTAATTTTTCACATTGTTGCCTGCGGAAATTTCTGTGAGACATGCTGTACACCATTATATGTTAACATCTTTATACCTGACCATGTTTCGTGCAATAAATGAATTTACTTACTTACTTACTTACTTACTATGTAAGGGGAACGCTCCCGAAGCCGAAACCCTGAAATTGAGAAAAAAAAAACTGTTCCATACAAAAAGTTCGTCGACTCCCGATAAAATGTATGGGACAGCTGATTTTTTTTCTTGATTTCAGGGTTGGTCCCACAGTTAAAGTTGTTCATAATGATGAGTATAATGACCCCCTTTGGCTTCGGGACCGTTCCCCTTACACCCGTATAGCCAGGCGTTATCTCTTGTTCGACTTATTATTATTCTATCACAGTTAAGTATGCTTTACAAGTTTTTGAGTAACACAATCGATAGTTATAAAAATAATGTTGCTGGCGTAGTACAAATTCCCTACATGGGAACCACTAAATAACGTGGTTAGGTGAGTAAATCAGGTTGTTTGCTATAATTTTAACTTTCTTTCCACCCTTCAGACGCTCAAAAGTAGAGATTGATCCGCTATCTTAAATTTTTTCCTTTTTTTTTCAAAAATTCAAAATCAGAACCCCCGATTTGGAAAATGACACCCATGTCGCCATGACATTAAAGATGGCGGAGTAAAATCCACCATGTTGGCCACCATCTTGAATTTCTTGACATTTCGGATTTTTCCCATACTCAGATCACCGATGTCTACACTTTTCCCGTATATCATCTATGCCCCCCGTTACAATTCTGTCCGTGATTGAGTCAGTGGCAAATGCATCCGCCATCTTGAATTTCGAACCAACTGTGAAACTATAAAAATACAACAGGATACTGGCAACAATACTGTATAATAATTTTTTTGTTATTACAATTTTCATAAAACAAACTATCTTTTGAAAGTCGGCTCTACCCAAAAATACAAAGCTGGACTATTTCCTGGTGCTGCCAATTAGAAGAGATAAAAATAGTCAAATGTCATTAAAGAGGATCCAAATTTATCTTACCATATGAAATTTGATTTAAATATATCGTTAATTCCATGTGTCAGGTTTTTCGGGAAAACTCGTAAATTTCCCGAAAAATGGGTAAATGTTTCAATCTGGCGACACATCTTAAAGACCCACACGACTGACCCATACAACTCAAAATACTCCGGTGTTGCCAACTGCCTCAAATTTAATTTTCATTGAAATTTCATCGTTTTACATAATGACTCCCCGAGCGTCCGCCATCTTGTTTTTATTTATGACATATTTTTTTCTAAATACTCAAGGATACAGGCAATACTACAAAATATAAAATGAATCGAAATTGCAACATTCATAAAACAAACTTTTTTTTTGCAGTAGGGTCTGAAAATTGCTAAATTTCAAATAAAAAAATCGAACCGCCATCTTGGATTTTTCAACGTTATTTTTCAAAAATTCAAAATCAGAAACCTCGATTTACTCAAAAATGACACCCATGTTGCCATGTCATCAAAGATGGCAGAGAAACGACCACCATGTTGGCCGCCATCTTGAATTTTTTGACATTTCGGATTTTTCCCATAGTCACATCAGCTCTCTCTACATTTTTCCCATACATCATCCATATCCCCCATTACTCCTTCTAGGAGAACAATTGTGTCAGTGAGTGAGTGGTAATCGAGCTATATATAATATAATAATTTCTTGACATGACTGTAAAATTTTGACGTTCATATATGCTCTTTATGTGCCTGGACTGAATAAACGAAATTGATTCTTTGATTCTTTGATTCTTGAAGTGTCTGTGACCCATTTTATGGTAATAAGTGTTCTGCAGTCGCTACTCAAAGCTGAAGGTGACCGGCTTCCCATACAAGGTACGTACTGGCGTCTCCAGTGTCTTTTGAGGACTGCACGGGGTACTGCAGTGGAGGACGAGCTCAACTTCACCAATCAAAGATTACATCAAAACGATCCGCGTGTGCCAGAACCTAGTTTCTCGTGATTTGGGCCAAGATATATGGCGGGAGGTTTACAGGATGTTTTCAATATTAGCCATATGTTTTCGCGGTTGGTGACTAATTCTTGTTCTGTAGATTGAGACAGTAAATTATATTTGTATGTGATAAAGTTGGCGTTTTTTAGAACATGCTTGTGGGGAGATACCAGATGAAATCTTGAGAAATTTAATTCAGGATATGTCAGTGACGATTCAAGAGTATATTTCAAAGACAGGAAGATATACTCAAAAAAAGTATCAAGCACGGCAGGTAGTTATTTTGCATTTTACATTGATTTTCTTCTGTGTGAATAAAGCTATGTACTGTGCCAACTGCCAAGGTACTATATAATGTATTCAGATGGAATGTACGTAATGAAAGTAGATACATAAATGGAAATTCACGTTTTCTATATGAGTTCATGATATGGCGTCTATATGGAGTAAAAAATAAAAAAACAAGATCCTTATTTATGGCAAACGTAAAAATTGTGCACAAAAGCATTATTTTGTAGTAACCTAAGTTAATGGCCCAAACCGAGAAGGATGGCCCCGGATCAGCCGGGGTGCCGGGGATATGTCGTTGACAACCTCACCGTCGGCCTAGCACAACGGCCCACAGACGGTTCGAGTCCGACATAGCCTCCCCTCCGGCTTCGCAGGGGGGACAGACAGAGGGGATTGCCCGCAAGGAAAAAAACTTTACTATATTGAATTAAATTTTTGAATCATTTACTATGCTAACTTTTCAAATCGATTAAGATAGAAATAAGTGAATGCTCAGGTGGGACTCGAACCCACGCTCTTTCCCTTACAGGGGGAATGCTCTATACTACCGTCTTAGGGCGACTGTGGGAGCCATTTACCGACATTCATACGAAATATCGGAAACAATGAATGATGTTGCGCCCTAAGACAGTGATACAGAAAAAAAATTTGTGACTCTTATTATATTTTTACCACATAGCTGATGCCTGTGACTTCACATTCACGTCTGGAATACTGGTCCCGCTACCGTAACCCATGGGGTGTTATTCCAGGAATAAAAGGTATCCTATGTATAAAATCCGACTAATCTACCCCTGTACCAAACTTCAGCCAGATCAGTACAGCCGTTAGAGCTTGATCGAATAACAAACACCGATACATGTTCACATACATTTATAATATGTATTAGCACAGTACAACAAGTCTTGCGATATATCGTTAGACTGTGACATCAGTAGGAAGTAGGCTTATCATGCCGAAATGTCAGTAGAAGACAAAACGAACACATTTCATACTTATAAATCATTACACGGTATTTGCGTACGCGCATCTATCGCGACCGTCTGAAAGTAATGGCGCTGAAATGATGTAGTGGGCGATTAACTGATTTATAGTTTTATTTCAATTGCTTTTATGGGTAGGTGCTTGTTAAATGCCTGTAGGGTTCGTCGCTTGAGATAAATGAAGCTTCAAGAAACAAGTGACGATTGAGCAGTCCGACTGGGGAAGTACCTCCACTCTATAGAATACCGCGAACGTAATAACCTCGTGTTGTGTTCCCAGCGGTGAGTATGGTAGCCAGAGCACACTGAAGAGTTTTTGTGTTGTCAGTGGAAAGACCAAAGGCTTGTCCTGCTTTATCTTCTACACTGACGGCACAAAAACTCTCAGTTCTAACTAGGTCGGCAGCACGAGTGTGACTCCCCTGGTGTTGCACACGTGCATAAGCGCGTGCCACCTAAGTGGTACAAAAAAAAGTAAGCACTTCGGTGGTTAAGCAGACGGACTTTCGATCGAGAGGTGCCGGTTTGAATCCTTAATACTACTGACAAAAATGAACCCAATTTATAACCAAACTGCTTCTCCAGGGGGGATAATAGTAATTTCGGTTAGATACCTACTCATCATCATTATGGTGACGTATTTTTCTGATTGCATCTGAAGCCGAAGTAAACTCGAAGCTCAAGGTCCCCCTGCCGGATCTTCCTCATCTATTTTACACGGATTTTCTTTTGGCATTAATTTCAATTAGGTAAATACTAAGATAATATTTCTAATAGAGAAAGTTTATCGTTTTGTCGTTCTTTTGTTATCCTTCTGTTTTTGTGAATGGCTTCTAAAGCAGAATCATTGCAATTTTACCAATATAGAGATGTATTTTTCCGGAAGACAAGCAATATACATAATTGGTGTCACACACCCAAAATGTAAGTTACATTCCTGATTCAAAACTGATGTGCTAAATGAAGAGTTGACCACTAATGTAAAATATATAATAATGTTGCAAAATTAAATGCAAAAATTTCCATTAAAACGTCTTTTTTTTAGTCTCCATAGATTAAGTTTCACTCAAATATCAATAAATACCTATTTGTTGGCCACCAGATATACGAAATTTGATTCTGAAAAATACAACTTTTAGTAATCAATTTCGATTCCGAAACGTATAGCTACAAATTATAAAGCGACACTGATGCAAACTTATTTAGAAAACTTATCAAAAACTCAACAGAACTGACATCTTGGCTAATTGCCGGACGTGTCTTAACCAATTTAGCAAGAAAAAAAAATAAAGACAGCCTCCTTGGCGCGGGCGTAGCGATAGTGAACGCGGGCGCAAATATTTGTTTGCGTGAATATGGGTATTTGCATTGGTCTGGTCGTGCCTCCGAGAGCAGGTTAGCCAAATCCGCATTTAGTCTGGTTAAAGCGAGCCCTAGACTCCTAGTTGAAACGTTTCGGATGCGACTCGGATTAACGAGGAGAAAAAAAAAAGATTCATAACACATTCCTGGCATTCTGTAGAAGTATCCTTATCTTTATGAAGCAAGCTTTGTCTAGCATCTGTAAGTATACTATGACATATTCCTGAAGTCAGTACCGAAATTCTGGTTAAATTAATAACATATTAAAGAAATAATTTAAAAAATAAAAACACGACTACCTATCATAAAACAAACAAAAATTAGCTCTAGATAAGCTTAATTTCTTCTGTTAGGAGTGGGTACCAACAGTAAATGCTGGTGTAAATGATAATAATAATAATAATAATAAGCCTTTATTTATTTCACAGCAATAAAGTTACATTATTAATCTAAACAAACTTTTTTTTTTTATTTTTTTTTTTTATTGTTGAATATGTTTTTTATTACTGGGAATCCCTTCTCGGGTGAAGGCCTCCTCCATTCCCCTCCAAGCTTCGCGGTCTCTTCCCTTCCGTATCCACTCAGGTCCTGCAACCTTGATAATGTCGTCAGTCCATCGTTGGATAGGCCGACCAACATTCCTTTTTCCATCTGGCCCTTTCCACTTTGTTGATTTCACAGTCCATCTTTCGTCATTTAGTCGCGCGACGTGTCCTGCCCATTGCCATTTCATTTTTAAGGCGTGTTTCAGTGCATCAGTTATCTTCGTTCTACTTCTTATTATTTCACTTCTGACTTTATTTATTTTCTTTATTTTTAAGATGCTCCTTTCCATTCCTCTCTGGCAAGTTGTTATTCTATTTCTGATTTTGTTTGTGTATACCCACGTTTGGCAACCGTATGTTAAGCATGGTAGCAGACAGGTGTCCATAACTATTTTTTTCATATTAATATTGTAGTCTCCCTTAAGTATTTCTTTATGTGCCCAGAATTTCTTCCATGTTGTATTTACACGTCTTTCTACTTCTTCTACGTTATGGAGCTTGTTGAATGAGACTTTTTTTCCTAAGTAAACATAGCTATTTACATATTCTATCTGTCTACCACTCACTTGGATCGATATTTCGCGACTATTAGTAACTATTTTTGTCTTATCAGTGTTTAGTTCCAATCCAACTTTAAAGCTTTCCTGGGAGAGTGTAATTATCATTTGTTGTAGCTGTATGGCGCTTTCTGAGAATATGACGATGTCGTCAGCGAACCGTAAATGGTTTAAGTATCTATTACCAATTCTAATACCTTTTCCTGTCCAATTAATTTTTTTGAATACTGACTCTAACACTGCAATAAATAATTTTGGTGTAAATGATACCTGCTCGTAAACGATAACAATTAGCCCACTGCAGTCCACTGCTGGACATAGGCCTTTCCCAATGTGCGCCATTGCGTACGATCCTCCGCCTTCCGCATCCAGTCCGCCCCAACGACCTTGTTCAGGTCATCGGTCCATCTGGCTAGGGTCCATCCTACCCTTCGTTTGCCTTCTCGTGGTCGCCAATCCACTAACTTTGATACGTTACTCTAATTCTAAAACCATTGAAAATATAACACTCCTTTTCTTGGTAGTTTATGTTTACAAGTTAACTTTCAACTACACTGCAAAAAAATCACTGACGTTGTGCAAAAATTCAAATACTTCTATGTTGTATAGTCAATTCTTCAACGTGAAACCATCTATCAAGCAGCTGTCAGTGATAGATACATGAAACATCAATAAGTCTAAAGTGTTCTATTTCTGAGCACCGTGTAAAAATTCAACAACATTACCAACTGCGATCCACGGTTTCTTCCAATGTACTGGGTTCAATTATACTAGATCGCATCGCCCGCCCACCTGCATCATTCAAATCTTTTTTTTACGTCGTTCGTTTATTTATTTTTTATATAGGACACGTTATGCTGAAGGCAAAGTCTCAGGAAAGAGGGTCACCATTTCATACACGTACCATGTTAATAATGGTGGCACTCAGCTTGATTGCCTCATCAGGTGCTATTTCACGCCCCACTCAAAGGACCTAGGACTACAGCCGGGACTGTAGGAAGAAGAAAACATGTGAGCTGGCAGGAAGTACCGGGTCTTAATGGTGCGACATAGAAAAGAGTTGATCCTTGAAGGAATATAACTTCTGACTGATCTGTTGGATAATACAGGAGTGACTGTCGTTTTACCTCCCAAACCTGTGAGGTAAACCTGCTTATTTAGCAGGTACATAGACTAACAAGTTAGGTTGGCGGGCCCCGAAAGAGAAAAATAGAGCAATATAGAACTTTTTTTACGCATGCATATTCCCCACGGATATCCGGAGCCGGAGAGGGAGGTTATGTCGGACTTGAATCGACTAAAACACACGTCGTTTGTGGGTCGCAGCGCAAGGCCGAAAGTGAGGTAGCTGGTGTATATCCCAGGCACTAAATTGAACTTTCAACATCGTAACATTATGATATAAACTATAATCTTCCCAAAGAACTGGACTATCAAAATACTATTAAACATTTAAAATTCCACTCTTAGTTCCAGATATTAGCACGCAGTAGTACAAACAAACGAACTCCATATCCATATACTCACGCCTATAAATCCCGGAAGGGGTAGGCAGAGGTATATTAACACCCACATTTCGCCAACTATGTTTTTCCGTAAAATTTTGAAGCATTTACTATGCTCACTTTTCAAATCGATCGAAGTAGGAAAAAGTGAATCGCTTAGGCGGGACTCGAATCCGCGATCTTTCCCTTCCAGGGGGAATGCTCTGACCACTGAGCCACCGAGCTACGCCTGAAGCTATCCAAATTCTCCTATACTACCGTCTTTAGGGCGACGGTGGGAGCCATCTACAGACGCTCATACGAACTATCAGAAACAATTAATGATGTTGCAATCATTTTTAAACATTGTTTTTCGATGAATCCGCCCAAATAATTAAATGAAATTTTGAAGCATTTCCTATGCTAACTTAACTTAAGGGAAAGATCGCGGGTTCGAGTCCCGCCTGAGCGATTCACTTTTTCCTATCTTAATATGATTTTCCATCCCAAGTAAAAGGGGGCGAGCCTATTGCCGTCAAGCCGGCACTTAGTCATGGCCTGTGTTTTCACCGTCGGATGGAGAAGTAACTAACACGGCCGAACAAACTCAAATTGTGACTCTCTTAAAAAAATATTGAACATGTGATTTCCAGCTGATTCCGTACACAATATCAATTTATATATAGATGTTATATCAGGCTACCGACCTGTCCGCCATTCTCTTTCAATTTGACTCCCGTTGACAGCAGTTGGCACTTGGCCCAGTTTTAAGGTGGCTGACAATCGGTGCATCATTATTTTAGCGATTTAATCGAGCTTAACGAGAACAATGTAATTAATTGATGATCTTTTAGTATTCGTTTGTATTGATAATAATCTAGATTAGTGAGATGAATCCTCAGCTGGGGCGAGACTCATAAATATTCCACAACAATAATTAATATTCCACAACGTTTCACACAACGCTATCTAGATCCATGGTAAGCATAGCATAGCTTAACTAGCTTGTGTTATGGAATCTAGAATGCAGATAAACATACTTAGATACTTTGTTTTTCGTAAATATATACATAATATACTTAGAAACACCCAGACCAACGCAAATATACATATTCATGCATACAAATATTTGCACTGAGTGGGGATCGAACCCGTGACTCCTGCGTATCGACCGCGTTCACTACCACCACGCCACAGAGGCTGGTAAACTCATACTTTCTGTATTGTGCTCATACACTACTTATTACTGTTTATTGGCGGCTTTTTAAGCAAACAGTGTTCTACTGCTACGCACGATGAGCGGGTTCTATTCTCGCTCAGTGCCGAGTTTTAATATACTAGTTTTTGACCGCGGCTCCGGCTGCGTGGATGTCGGTTATCGCGACCAAACATAGCCTATCTCAAGGTCTAATCTACCCCTATACCAAATTTCATCAAAATTGGTTCTGTGGTTTAGCCGTGAAAGACGGACAAACAAACACACACTTTCCCAGTTATAATATTAATATGGATAATGTATATTTTCTCTGGTTTTTTTTTGTATTAAAAAAAAGAATCTTAAGAAAATGTATCAATGTTTATCTACATTCAAGATTCCATGATAATAAAATGTGTAGAATGTTGTTATAATAGTATGTTAAAAATAACCTTTTTTGTGCAGAAATCCCCATGAAAACCCACCGCTGACTATGGGGGTTATTTCGAACTCGAACCGACTAAAACCGCACGCCGTATCGGGACTTCAGGTGCCAGGGTATAAGATTACCCATAGGCATTTCCCTCGCACCCCACCCCCCACAAAATAAATACAATAAGCAATATAAAATTTTGTGTCCGTCTACAATAAGACACAATATTTGATACCCTTAATGGGTGTATAAGGGTCACGCAAGGTGAAACGTATTTACCTACTTCTATTGATACCAAGTATCAAATCGTCAATAGCATCATTGTGGTTTGACATAATGGTAGAGGAGACGTGGGAGATCGACTTACACACTATAATAACCAAATGAGACATATTTTTTTATCAAACATTTTTCAATAACAAACATTCCTATTTCAACTTGCCTATCGAAAAGTATTTATGTCATTTTTTTTAGTTTTAGCTTGGTTTTTTTGGCAAACAAGCCTATACAATTGGTTTTGTAATTTAGCTATATTTCTTATGATATCAATTTGCAATGGTTATAAGATCGGTGCACTTACTTCTTCACAAGTGCTTGCCAGGAGCCATGAATAGAAAAAGTAGGCAACATTAAAGCCTATTCTACATACATACATACATACATATAATCACGCCTTTATCCCCGGAGGGTTAGGCAGAGGTGAATTAACACCCACATTTCACCAATCTGTATTCGGTCCTACGTAATAGGGGGTGAGCCTATTGCCGTATTCCAGGCACTATTGTTGACTCGAGCCATGCATCTGAGGCTGAGTCTGGGCTGTACATATCTGTCTGATGTTGAAGTTAATCAGCCCTATCCCTTAGTCGCCTTGTACGACACCACATGGGAAGAGACGGGGTGGCCCAAATTCTACTCTGCCGGGAACCACGCGGCTATTCTATGTATTCTATGTGTTATAAACTATTAGTTGAGAGGAAATTCATTCGGTTATCAAAGGAATAAATAGTCATAAACACGTTTCGATAGGCATGTTAACAGAGGAATGTTTGTTAATGAATAACATTTGAAAAAAAAAAAACCCATATGGTTATTATCAAACGGGGGAAGGTCGATATTCCGCGGCTCTTAGTCTATAATAATCGTCTTTACATCGGATAAAATATCGGTGAACGAGACACCGGCAATGACGTCACGTGTTTAGGCGGTGTGGTTTCCGGTCACAAGGATACATCTTCAATAAAATATTTATTGACAGTTTCATGTAGAAAACAAATCTGGAAGAAAGAGATAGATAGAGTTGTTACCAGAGCGTTTTCTCACTCGTGGAAACCTAGTAAAGAGGATGCTGTTTTCCTAAATTTGTTTTCATGAGTAATATCAGACCTACTGATATCCTATCCTTTTCTTATACCCTCTAAGGTGGCAGACAAGCACACGCCCACCTGAAGGAAAGTGGTTACCGTGGCCTATAGACGTGTGCAACACCAGGGGAGTCAACCCTCGTGCTGCGACCATGTTAGAGCTGAAAGTTTCTGTGCCGTCAGTGAAGAACACAAAGTAGGAATAGCCGTTAGTCTTGCCACTGACAGCACACCCAACGCGAGCCGCGCTGGGTGTTGGGGCGATTGAATCGGGAGGACCTCCTGGAGGCCGCCATCGTACAGGCCTGGGCCATTGCGCCGGACAGGCCTGTCGACATAGACGATGAAGCGGCGTGGTTCCGGGAGGCCATGACACGTGTCTGCGATGCGAGTATGCCTAGAGCTGCAGCCTATAATCCGAGGCGTCGGGTCTACTGGTGGAATGCGGAGATCGCGAGGCTGCGTCAAGCCTGCGTGATCACGCACCGCCGGTGGGCCCGATTCCGTAGGAGGCGTACTCGTCCCGCAGACTCGGAGCCCCGATTGGCGGAGCTACATGAGGGATACAGGGAGGCCCGGAATGCCCTCCGAGCGGAGATCAAGCGGTCAAAAGCCGCTTGCTACCGGGAGCTTCTGGAGACGCTGGAGCGGGACCCATGGGGGCGGCCTTACCTTATGGTAAGAGAAAAGCTGCGCCCCCGGGCCCCTCCGCTGACACAGGTGCTCGAGCCGGCTCTGCTCGGAGGAGTGGTGGAATCCCTGTTCCCGGCGCGAGCGGAACATGTTCCGCCGCAGATGGCTCCGCCGCCTCGGTCGCCTTCGGCGCCCAGTGTGGTGATTGACGACGACGTGCCCGAGGTCACTTGGGTGGAACTAGAGCTGGCGGTGCGAAGGCTTAGGGCCAAGAAAAGCACCGCCCCGGGACCCGACGGCATTCCAGGCCGCGCGTGGGTCCTAGCTCTAGGGGAGGACGGCCTCGAACCCCGACTGAGAGGGTTCCTCGGCGCATGTTTGGAGCGGGGCCAGTTTCCGAAGATGTGGAGGACGGGGAAACTGGTCCTCATCCGCAAGCAGGGACGCCCGGCGGACGAGCCGTCCGGGTACCGGCCCATAGTGCTGCTCGACGAGGTGGGCAAACTCTTCGAAAGAGTTATTGCCAAGTGCCTCGTCGAGCATCTCTCTAGAGTGAGGCCGGACCTGGCGAACACCCAGTTTGGGTTCCGCCGGTGGCGTTCCACTGTGGATGCCATCATGCGCGTGAGGACTCTGGCGGGGGATGCGGTTGCCCGGGGCGAGGTGATGTTGGCGGTGTCCTTGGACATCTCCAACGCATTCAACACCTTGCCCTGGAGTTGCATCAGGGAGGCACTCGTGTACCACGATGTGCCTCTCTACCTCCGCCGCATAGTCGGGGCGTACCTGACGGAGAGAGCCGTCATCTACCCAAGTTCGACGGGAGTCGGTAGGCGTGAGATGTCGTGCGGTGTTCCACAGGGGTCGGTCCTGGGGCCGCTCCTGTGGAACATCGGTTACGACTGGGTGCTTCGCGGTGACTTCGCGTACGGGGCCACCGTCACGTGTTACGCGGATGACACGCTAGTGACGGTGAGCGGGGCTACGCACCGCGAAGCGACCCTGAGGGCCACGATCGCGGTTGCTCAGGTCGTCGACAGGATCCTAGAGCCTGGGCCACGACAAGTCCGAGGCCATGTTCTTTCATGGCCCTCGGCGCAGGCCAGGCCCGGGAGCCAGCCTAACAGTGGGAGGTACTCCCATCGACATCAAGCCCCGGTTGAAATACCTGGGGCTCGTGCTTGATGGTCGATGGGACTTCGGACAGCATTTCCGAAGTCTGCGCCCCAAGTTGGTGCTCACGGCGAATGCCTTGGGCCGGTTGTTGCCCAACTTGAAGGGCCCAGAGTCCTCCTGCAGGAGACTCTACGCGGGTGTCGTGCGGTCCATGGCCCTATACGGATGCCCCGTGTGGGCGGACACCCTGGAGGCCAGATTCCTGCCTCTGCTCCGTACGGCGCAGAGCACGATGGCCTCCAGGGCCATCAGGGGATACCGCACGATATCCTTCGAAGCAGCGAGTCTCCTGGCCGGATCGCCACCGTGGATCCTGGAAGCGAGGGCCCTTTCGGCACTATATCAGTTCCGAAAGGAGGCGCGGGAGCGGGGATTCGATCCCGAGCCCGAGGATATTCGGGCCGAGAAATCCCGGCTCCACCAGGTCATGGTGGCCGAGTGGGAGCGACGACTTGGGCAACCACGCGCAGGGCACGCCGTCATTGCGGCGGTAAGGCCCATCATGAGGGAGTGGCTAGAGAGGCCACACGGTAGCCTCTCATACAGTCAGACGCAGATTATCACCGGGCACGGTAGCTTTGGGCGGTATCTGCATCTGATGGGTATAGAGCCAACGCACGAGTGCCATCACTGCGACGCGAGCGTGGACTCGGGGCTGCACACGCTCACCGAGTGCCCGGCGTTTGAGACGCCGAGGCGGGAGCTTGTGGCGGCCCTGGGGGTGAGAGTGCTCACGCTCTCCACCCTGCTCGCGGCGATGGTCCGCTGCGCGGATGCGTGGGCGGCCAGCGCCTCCTTCTGCGAGCAGGTCATGCTCGCGAAGGAGACAGCAGAGCGGGCGCGGCGCGATGAGCGAGAAAGGCTCGCTGACATCGCTGCACGCGCCCGAAGGCGGCTCGGGCGTCGGAGGGCGCAGACTGACCTCCGCCCCCCATGAGCGCGGGCCTGAGGGTGACGGGTGGAGCCGCCCGTCACCCTAGCAGAAGCAGGCCACGGCGGCGGCGCGCATCGTAGGGCGATGCACGTCCCCCCACACCGGGGTTGAGTCGGGGACCGCGTGGTCCCCACCTCCCGAGGAGGGCCAGACCGAGAGGGATGGCCCTGGGTCAGCCGGGGTGCGAGGGATATGTCGCATGACAACCTCACCTTCGGCCTAGCACTACGACCCAGAGACGGCGTGCGGTTTAGTCGGTTCGAGTCCAACATAACCTACCCCTCCGCCTCCGGAGGGGTGGGTATCCGTGGGGATTTCCCGCACGTAAAAAAAAAAAAAAGCCACTGACAGCACAAAAACTCTCCAGTGAGCTCTGGCTACCCTACTCACCGCCGGGAACATAACGCGAGGTTATTATAGCCGCGGTATTCTGTAGGGCGGAGATACTTCCCCAGACAGACTGCTTAATTGGACGGAAATACCGTTGTGTCCTATCCCCTACAGAATCCTACTTAATATAAATCATTAATGTGTAAATTTGTGACAATGTTTGGATGCTAATTATTCAGTCTTGCTCTAAGGGCTGAAACGATAGCTGAAAACGGATAGATTATAGTTTAGAATAACACATAGGACAGTTTTAAACCCATCAATAGGTGCCTAGGATGTCGGAACGGGATAAGAATTGTACACGGGCGTAGTATCGTGGGCAATGGCTAGTATATACTTTTATTAATTTATTACTCAGCTACTTAATTACCAGCTGTTACCCGTGGCTACACCCACGTGGATTTGTATCCTGTTCCTGCAACTCATGGGAACCTATTACATATGATAACACGTTGTACCCAATAGGCAAGAAGTATGATCGTATCACATCGTATGTAGCAACCAACTAGCTTAATCAGCAATTGAATTAACTGCCTAGGCTAACAGCCTAGGCAGTTAATTCAATTGCTACTAAACGGCGCCGTTCAATGAACGGCATGAATGATGGTGCAGTTTGGTAAACGGCCTAGGCAGTTAATTGAACGGCTGGAAAAGCTAGTTTGTATGTAAAACCCATAAATAATAAATGTAAACATTCTACACAAAGCTATCTAATGTAGACGCATAGTTTTTTTTTTGCGTGCGGGATATCCCCACGGTTACCCCCCCCCCCTCCGGAGCCGAAGGGGGAGGTTATGTCGGACTCGAACCGACTAAACCGCACGCCGTCTGTGGGTCGATGTGCTAGGCCGAAGGTGAGGTTGTCTCGTAACATATCCCTCGCACCCCGGCTGACCCAGGGCCATTCCTTTCGGTCTGGCCCTCCTCGGGAGGGGGGACCACGCGGTCCCCGACTCGCCCCCGGTATGGGGGTCCTATGGCATCGTCCTGCGATGCGCGCTGCCGCCGTGGCCTGCTTCTGCTAGGGTGACGAGTCAAGACGCATACTATGTATTGTTTCACTATCTTATGTTATGGAATCTAGAATACGGTTAAACATTTTTTTGCAAATACAAATATATTCGTCATATATTCAAATATTATGTATTATGATATTTTAAAACGCAATATTGTCCAATTTTTAATATTAAATCGTTAGGTAGATAATATTTTTCACAACTCATAAAAATATTAATCCAGTCACTTATTTCATTTATTATTCTTTCACACAGACAAAATCGCGAACACTCATTTACACTTTTCTTATAAAATTAAAACGTCGGCAGTAAATTTTAAAACAGTTAATGTAACAGTTTTATAACCATCATGCCCGTCATTTTGTTTACAGTTGCTGTATTAATGTGCAGTTTTAATCACCTGTCTTATTTATACTAACAGTCAGCATCAGTGCTTCGAGCATGAGTTAATATTCGAATTCGTAACGGAAACGTATCCAGAAGCATTATATTGAAGCATTCATAATCCAAAAGAAATGTATAAAGGCGGTTTGTGGCGTGAGTCCTCTTACATCATGTAAACCTCTGTTTAGGAGACTGAAGGTGCTGACATTGACGTGTATGTATATATACCTACTAGGCTGGATGTTTCGTCAGAGATCATGGCTCATTATTTTAAAAAAATTAGTGACGAAGTTAAATCTAAACTAAAATGCAGAGATCCATCCAGATTGATTCTTCCTAACCGAAAAACAGCGCTGTGTCATAAAAATTGCCACGTTATGACTATAAAAATTTACAACAATCTACCTAAATATATAAGGGAGTTACCTACACGACAGTTTAAGTCAACGCTGTATGGGTGGCTCATTGACAAGTGTTTTTATAGTGTGAATGAGTTTTTTGAAAGATGATAAAATTAATATAAATCTTTAACTAAACAATCAACGTCCTTATCTTGCAATTACAAGATAGAATTTAGTAGGTACTTATATATAGTAATTGATTAATAATTTCATTGTAGACTTAATATTATGTGTTTAGGTTAATGTAAAATTTTGCATGCCGGGCATCATTCCAGCGGAGTATGTGGAACAAACTACTGATTTATACCAACACACTAAATGTAGTACCATACTTCAAGCAAATAAATCCCATTTCATTTCAGAAAATGGAGCAATACGATTGGCCGCCTGCCTACTGTGAACCAATCACAATGCTCCATTCTTTTGATACGTTTATGTTACGAATTGACGAACAAAGTACATATTAAAAATGATCCTAATACCTTGTTTGCCCCTTCCCGTTGGATGCTTGTTCTGATATTTGGTACACACCTTTAGTTCCGACAATAATACATTTTAAATCAATAAAACAGTCTGATTTGCTCTTAAAACCTTAGTTTTAAGATTGTTTTGAGACTGTGTAGTCCAGATTATTTTGACGCTGACTGTACCTACCTAATTAATATGCATTCCTTTGTGAAATCGATATGTATAAATTGATTATTGTATATCATTACTAGCTTTTGCCCGCGGCTCCCCCCTCGTGGATGCCGGTTATCGCTATAATATCGGTGATCGTTATAAATTGTAGCCTATGTGAATAAGCTATATTATTGTAAAGTTTCATTGAAATCCATACAGTACTTTTTACATGAAAAGTTACAAATATCCATCCATCTCTCCATAGTTGGGTCTCAGTTGCACTCGGTACGCAAAAAAAAGACGGGTTGCACTCCGGGAGTGCCGGCAGAAGTGAAAACTTTTTCTTTCTTTATCTCTTCGTTATATACAGAGAAAAAGATAAAAAAGAACACAAAAACACAGTAACCTACCATACCTATAATATAGCGCCAATCATAGAACCTATCACTAATTTTCTGTCTGAAGAAATTAATGTATTACAAAAAGAAAATATAACCACAAAAAGTGTCGGAAGCTCAGGTTCGAACCCGGTACTATCTGATACCATAAGGACTTACAGACGAAGCGCTTACCGCTAAGCCACGAAGCTTCTTAACAAACCTTACAAAATAAACAATCTGTAGCTGTTGTAATGTTGTATGACGTCAGTCGTCGGTTACGGTTCAAAGGTCAAGTAATCCTGACGAGAGACTTTATCCATCCAACGCCGCTAAAGAAATTTTCACTTCAACAAGATAGACGAATGAATGAAAATTGACACGTTTATTTTTAATATTTGTAGCCGAAAATACTAATTTTCCCTCTAACCCCTAACACTAACCTAAATTGCTTGTAAGTATAAGGAGTGGGTCCACGTCAGTAGCGTAACGTTACCAGACCGACCTCTAAACTACTGAGCTACCGTCCTTTCCTTGAGTCCCGGGTCCTTTAAGCGGGGCGTGAAAAAGCATCAGCTCCTCTAGACAAGTGGCAATTCGCTAGCTGGCGTTTGGTGGAATAGAATGACAAATATATGGGATTTGACGTATATGACAGTCGTTAACGCATGTCAAATACGTCAAATCCCATACATTAGTCATTCTATTCCATCGAACGCCGGTTAGCGAATTGCCACTTGTCTAGAGGAGCTGATGAGACCGACAAGCTGAGTGCCACCATTGTTAACATGGTACGTGTATGTAATGGGGGCCCTCTTTCCTGAGACTTTGCCTTCAGCTTACTATCAGGCGAGGTGAAGTCAAATTGACGTTTCCTTTTTATATAAAAACAAAGCCGACGCGTTGTATCGAAATAGCATGTCTATTTGTTATAATTATCTATATGATAGCTTTCGTAGTACCACAGAATAGATAATAGTACTACCTCGGGTTCTGGGGTCTGCTTTTTCTAGACTAACTGCGGCTTCGACATAACTTCGATATTTTCCGTGTAGCGACTGCCACCTGTCCTCCACAACCCATTGGGGATATCGGAGTGTTGCAGTAAGTTCAGTTGGTAGTAAACATTTTTTATGTTACTACTTCACTTCACCTGATGGTAAGCTGAAGACAACCGTACAGCTAGGTCTAGAAGTACGACATAGAAATCATTGCATACCTACGGTATTCAATCACAATGATTATACAGCATTCCTATATTAAAACATTATGTTCCGTAACGAATTGCGCTATAAATCGCGGAACAAATGCCCGGCGTTAATGTTGGAACAATGTAATTAGAAGCTTTAATGTTTGTGGATAATTAAAGTGTGCCCACCTATTCTCTGTTTGCTTACGGTTCTATTCATAGATTTTGTTCATCAAGTTATGAGTGAATACACTCGGCGTTTACTTGACTAAAAGATTTTTAACCAACTTCATAAAAAGGAGGAACTTCTCAAACATCAGAATATATTTTTGAAGAAAAAAGAAATATGAGTGTAAAATAATATTGTAGGACATTCTATTTAGCTTTATTTATATCCAAATTCATTATAACTTACAAACTGGCAAACTTCGTATCGCCAATATTATTCCGCCCGCGTGGCGTCAGATCCCGTTCCCGCTGCACCCTCTACTATATTAAACATGTATTATACATATAAACGTTCCTCTTCAATCACTCTATTTATGAAAAAAACCGCATCAAAATCCGTTGCGTATATAGGGACAGAGAAAGCGACTTTGATTTATATAATGGACTCTAGAATGTAAATAAATATCCTACTAATATTATTTAAACGCGAATGTTTGTAAGTATGGATGGATGAATAATAATAATAATAATAAATAAATCATTTATTGACCAAAAGTACTTAAATCTAGTTACATGTACGCTGACTACCAAACTAGATCTTCACAGATCTGTGCTGGGGCAGTCAGGTTCCCAAAACCTTCGTGGTTGTTTAACAATGAAACAATATTTAACTTAATTATATCTTACAGTAGGTATGTAATTTATTTTGTGTATCTGTGTGGTGAATTAGCTCGTGTCTGTGTGTACCTACGTAAATAAGTGTCACCTAGTTAAATTACAGTATGGGTTTCATGAAATTTTCTATTGTTGAGTATGAGTGTGTTTGTTACTCTTTCACGTAAAAACTAATTAATGGATTTTAATGAAACTTTACAATAATACCTATAGCTAAATACATCAGAATAACACATAGGCTACAATTTATAACGCTAACAGATATTAAGCGATAACCGACATCCACGCGGGCGGAGCCGCGGGCAAATCCAGTACTTACATATTTTTATGTAAATATGTACCAACATACTTTTATAAAGTGCAACAAAATGAACTCTCCGAACTTTGTCTGATTACTTGGTATCGGGAAACATGTGTAGATAAAAAATAAATAGATATTTTACATAAAAACATCTAGATTAATACAAATATAAATACTTATTCATACATACTCTCCATTCGACAGTATATAAACATAAAGCCTATAACAAACTGCCCCCTTGAAGGCAATAAATTCTCCCCCTATCATGTGGTACCGAAAATCATAATAGACAAAATGTAAGTGTCAATACACCTCTGCCTACCCTCAAGGGAAGTTACAGGCGCAGATTATATGTATGTATGTATATTTGCATTGAGCAGGAATCGAACCAATACTCTCAAACTTAGTAACATACCTACGCACAACCGTTATTCCGCAGATCTTATCAACCAGGAAATAATATTAACAAACAGGCTTTTCCGTATCTCAAAAGACCTTGAGACTGCCTTGACACCGAGGCCTCGTGCAAGCGTCCTTATACAAGGACAGTCCCGGAAAGGCCGAATCCTTGAGTTCCAATGTCGCGGCCTTGTCCGAAGGTCTTCTCAACAACCTTGTTCAAAGGGCATCGGGAAGGTTTCCTTTGGAGGCCGTGTTCGGGATCAATATTGTGATACGTCATGCCTCAACTTGTAAGATCGTTCTGTAGGTGTGGCCTTATTCGAGGTTTTGTGACGCAATTGAGTAAGGTCAGTGTTTGGTTTTTTGTGACGTATTTGGAATAGGAAGTTATTGATTCATATAGGTTGCGTATTGTTGGGTTAGATATTTTTTTATTAGTGATTTAATTCAGTCAATGATTTGTATTAAAACTAACTATTACCCGCAGTTCTGCTCGCGTAAATGTCGCTTATCGCGATTAAATATAGCTTATGTACTTTCCTAAGGTCTAATCTACCTATATACCTCACAAAATCTGTTTAGGCGTGAAAGCGTAAAAGACAGTCAGTGTTACTTTCGCATGTATGGATTAGGTACATAGCGCAGTGGTTAATGAGTCAGGATCGGCCTTACAATCGAGAGGTCTAAGATTCGAATCCTGGCAATTGCACTAACGGCGTGAACTACTACCACAAGTAATTTAGCTTAGCTGGAGGGATTATTGAGACTATTAGTTATTTCGGTTATGAGTTAAGTGATCTTCAAAAATCCATGCACTAATAAAATATAAATGGGGAAAGTGTATATGTGTGTCTGTTTCTCCGTCTGTCACGGCTAAACCATAGAACCTATTTTGATGAAATTTGCTATAGGAGTAGATTAGACCTTGAAAAAGGACATAAGTTATGTTTGGGCGTGATAACCGACATCCACGCGGATGGAGCCGCGGCCAATAGCTAGTAATTTATATTTCAGTTTTAGACTATGTTTTAATAAACACCGGAACAGATGGGATAGTCATTATTCTATATGAATGTATGTCAATAAATTCACCATTATATGATGTCATGGATATAATCTTTTATGAGCAGCTAACGTAGTGTAAATACTTATGCAATAAATTCTAAAGTTATAAAATAAACACCATATTGTATTAACAGCTGCTTGAATGTATAGTTTATCGTTAAAAAAGCAATATTTTTAGACCAACATAGAAGATATTATTATTACTTTTTCAGACGACCTCTTTGGCGTGGCGGTAGAGCATCTGACGTCAGAGGTCGCGGGTTTGATTCTCGATCATTACAAATATTTGTATGTCAGGCTCTTAGATTATTAATATGTCTAGATAGAGCATCGCGCTGCAAAAGAACAAAAAGAAATGTGACGAGTTTTCCATAATAGTGTGCGTGACAGCTTCGTCTTACACTCGCGTCATGTCAGTTTGCGTTTAAGTGTGCGTGTACAAATTTATACCGGTTGCTAAAAACTACCTCAAAAATAGGGAAAACGTTATGTATTAGTTAATAATATTAATACAACATTAACAACATGTTTCGTTCGTCGAACTATCGTAATATTAATTATAGAGTTTGTGAGGAATATTTTTTTCATTATTATATATTGTATTATTTTAATTGTAAATCAACGCCTTTTATCATGTCTGCACATTTTTACCACATAAACCGTCATTTTCAAAATCACAAACCGTCATTTTGCACTGCTTTGAGTGTTTCTATGTGCTACTTCTCTCTAAACTTAAGAGATGCGCCCTTGTCGGTGGAATTATCGCACTCTTCTCTCTCCTTTGCCTATGACCTCCTGGTAATACGACTTGTATCTTTTCCTTTATCTGTGCTATAAACTTTCCTCTTGGTCTACCTCTTCCTCTCTAACCTTTTACCTTCACTTCTATGAATTTTTCTTCAGTTTTCGATTATTTTTAATACAGACCTTCTTTCTTGTACCTTGTTGAGTACTTTTACGTTTATCATTATTTCCATCCAGCTTACCCGCTCCATCTTTCTCCAGCACCACATTTCAAATGCCTCTATCCTGTCTCTGTCCCCCTGTGTCATAATCCACGTCTCAGATCCATATATTGCAATGCTTCAAATATAAGTTTTAATAAATCATTTCCTAATTAATAAAGAGATGTTGAATTTCTGCTTTCGGGCTGTTTGGCCGTGGTCCTCACTCGTCGCCGCCCAGACCTGCGCCACTGAAGATGACGACCGCAGTGATCGACGAAACGTCTGTAACACAAGTTACAAATGGACCACGGCCAAACATCCCAGAAGCAGTATATTTTACATGCAACGCCGGCCGTGAAAGCTTAAATAAAGTATTTTTTTTTATATAGGACACGTCAATTTGACTTTACCTTGCCTGATGGTAAGCTAAAGGCAAAGTCTCAGGAGAGAGGGCCACCATTATGCACACGTGCCATGACGGCCTCATCAGATGCTTTTTCACGCCCCGCTTAAAGGACCCGGGACTGTAGGAAGAGGGAAACACGTGAGCTGGCAAGGAATTCCAGGTCTTAATTGTGCGACAAAGGAAAGAGTCACCGAACCGCTTGGTTCTTGAAGGAATGTTCTGCACCGTATGCGGGTGACATCTAAGTCCTGCACGTGTCGTCCTGTATAGGAAAGGAGAGGGTGGGACTAATTGGAATAGCTCTTCAGAACATTCACCATGGTAGAGACGGTAAAATACTGCCAAGGAAGCAACATCTCTACGCAACTGCAAAGGCTCGAGGGTACTCGTGACCTCAGGATTTCCGATAATGCGGACCGCACGTCGCTGCAACCTGTCGAGAGCATCTAATAAGTACTTTGCGGATCCATCCCAGAGATGCGAGCAGTATTTCACGCAGGAACGAATTTGTGTCTTAATCTAGAAGACACCGTTGCTCCGGCATGAAAAACCGTCTCACTCTGTTCAGGACTCCGAGTTTACGCGAGGCTGTTTTGATGATACTCTCGATGTAGTTTTTGTTATTTAGTTTACAGCGAACATCCATACCGAGGATATTGAGGTTATCCTGCAGTGGCAGTGGCGTGCTCTGAAGAGTGGGAAGGGGAAGCAAAGAAGATACCTTTGCTGTAAACGCACATGCCTGCGTCTTCTTGGCATTGAACTCGACCAAGTTCTCAGAGCCCCGTTGGGAAATGTGGTTCAGGATCCGGTCAAGCTCAGTGACAAGAAGCTGCCTTTTTTCCGCGATATGCGTCTGCTTATCCGCAGGACGTCCATGATAACTCCCGTGTAGGGTGCTATCATCCGCATAGCAATGAATGCTGCCGGTCGACAGCATGTCATTGATATGCAGAAGAAAGAGAGTTGGCGATAGGACAGATCCCTGCGGTACGCCGGCATTTACCTGCAAGAACCCCGAAGCTCGTCCATCACAAAGGACGCGAATACGGCGCCCTTGAAGCCGGCAACCTAGTCGCACAGTCTAGGAGGCAGATCAAAGGCTGGTAGCTTGGAAAGAAGCGATTTGTGCCAAACTCTATCGAAAGCTTTGGCGATGTCAAGACTAATTGCCAATGACTCGCCGTGCTTGTCCATAGCCTCACCCCAAGTATGGTTAACATACGCCAGAAGATCACCCGCTGACCGTTTCGGCCTGAAGCCATATTGCCGGTCATTAATTAGGGAGTGATCTTCAAGGTGACGCATGAGCTGTTTGTTAATAATGTGCTCGAACACCTTGCACAGCACTGAGGTGACGGCTATGGGTCGATAGTTGTTTGGGTCTGAGCGATCCCCCTTCTTCTTCTTCTTATAATAATGAGACGTTATTGGTCTTAAATAAATGCTTCTTGATATTGAACCCTTGCTTAGCCATTGCAATTCTCGTCACTATAGCCGGTGTGCATCTTGAACTACTATCAATGATACTGCCGAGATACCTAAAACTATCCAATTGCGTTGTTATTATTTAATACAATAGGCCTACGTTTTCTTGGGTGTTTCAAGAAGACATAGGCTTATTGAATTAAACTCATAATTCATTTATTACTGTACAATGGCACCACATTCTCCTTAGGAGACAGTGGTTTGCTGGTAGTAATATACATATAGTACAAGTATTATATCCAAGGATTGCTGTATTTGTACTTGGTGACTCTGTGTCACGAGTGCCGTCATCTTCCTTGCAGTCTGAAAGTAGCTGATCACATCAGATTCGCTACTTTTTACTTATGGTAAAAAATTGTATCAATACGAAATTTGTTAAGGTATTTAACTAAAGTTAAACAATTTTGATGTGTCTTTTGACACAAACATATCTACTATATAAAAATAAGTCGGGTTTTCCTTCCTGACGCTATAACTCCGGAACGCACGAACCGATTTCCACGGTTTTGCATTCGTTGGAAAGGTCTCGGGCTCCGTGAGGTTTATAGCAAAGAAAATTCAGGGAAAATTTTCAACAGAAAAGCGGGAGAGCGATAAGCAACAGCTAGTGTTTAATAAAAACGCTAAGTGTGGTTTGTCAAGAATTTAACGAAGCTAAGCTTTTGTGAAGTTTTTATTGAATTGTGAAACTCCTTTGCGTATAAAGGAATTCCCTCTACCGGGAGCCGTAACAGTAAAACCTGGGGCCATTGTCAAAGGATCCTACTATTATAAACGCGCAAGTTAGTAAGTATGGGTGAATGAATGGAAGTTTGTTACTATTTCACTTTAAAACTACTGAATGGATTTTAATGAAACTTTACAATAATATAGCTTATACATCAGAATAACACATAGGCTACAATTTATAACGATAACCGATATTATTAGCGATAACCGACAACCACGCGGGTGGAGCCGCGGGCAAAATCTAGTACGTAATATTAGTTTCTTGTTGCTCAAAATTAACGCATAAAATTCTACCACATTATAATAATAAATATTCTACATGGCGCTACCTAGACCAAAAGTAAGTTTAGCATAACTAGCTTGTGTTATAGGCTCTAAATGTAATTTATTGGGTGCTTAAATTATTTAAATTTTTTATACCACTTAGTTGACAGACAAGCACACGGCCCACCTTTTGAGAAGTGGCCTAAGGACGTATGCAACTCCAAGGGCATTCACAATCGACACCAGGGCATCACAACAGGAAGTAATGAAAAAGTGTCTAGAATATAATTTATATGTCGTCCTTTTTTACTGTTATATTCGAACCAAACCGAAAATATACATTACGAAAGAAAAAGATTCATCCTTACTTTTCAAAAATACACAACTCGACTTACCCACTTTTATCACTTTAACACACTTAACAACACTAACTTTATTTAAACAAAGTTTTGCGCACTAAAAGCTGTGTAAGTTTAAATTTGCGCTGCGATAGCACAAGACGTCCTGTTGCCCACAATACATTACAGTATGTAGGAAAACTAGCCAACTATAAATAAATTCGTGTTGTACGATGGAAATACTAAACCGAACGGATTATAGTTTGTGGATGAATGTTATGGGAACTATCATCATCAACACCACCATCATATCAGCCGCACACAGTCCACTGCTGAACATAGGCCTCTTCTATAAACTTCCAGAACGACCGATCTAAAGCAGCCCGCATCCAGCGCTTTCCAACGACCTTGATGAGGTCGTCCTTCCACCTGGCCGTTGGGCGTCCTACATCACGTTGGCCCGTACGCGGTCGCCATTCCAAATATTTTTTTTGCTCCATCGGCCATCTGTACGACGCGCTATGTGTCCCGCCCACTGCCACTTCAACGAGCTAATCCGCTGGGCTACGTCGGTTACTTTTGTTCTCCTACGGATATCATCATTTCTGACACGATTACGTAGGGAAATACCGGGCATAGCCCTCTCCATAGCTCGTTGAACGACTTTGAGGGTATTACTATGGGGATTATAGGATATCGCTTTTCAGCCCCACAGCCTCTGTCGTGGGGGTAGCAAACTGACACAGAAGGCGCTTTTATTCCCGCTCAGTGCAAAAATTTGTATGCATATGGGAATTTGTATTGATTTGGTCGTGCCTCAGAGAGCATATTAAGCCGTCGATTCCGGTTGCCATACGAGCATCTATGGTAGTCGTTACGGGTAGCCCTCAAAAGTCCGACTATAAGTCTAACTACAGAATATCGATGTCGCCAATAATTTGTTGTGTAGTTAATAATCGAATTCGTAACGTAAACGTATCCAGAAAATGGAGCAATACGATTGGCCGCCTGCCTACTGTGAACCAATCGCAATGCTCCATTCTTTGCATACGTTTACAGTTACGCATTCGAATGTATCGTATTAATCGTACTCGAGGCACTGACCTCCACTCCATAACCAATTAATGGCGATATCGAAATTCTGTAGTTAGACTGTACTCGGCGCAGGTGACAATCGCTTCATCAAAAATATCGAAATAGAGCCGTTTCACAGTTAGACTGGAAAACCAACCCCATTTGATTTGAGAAAAGGTTCAGAGAATGATGATTTTTATGTATGAATATGTATATTAGTATTGGCCTACTTTGTAGGTACTAATTATGGAAAGTGTATCTGTCTATTTGTCCATCTTTAACAGCTAAACCACTGAACCGATTTTGATGTAATTTGGTATAGGGGTAGAATAGACCTTGACATAGGCTATGTTTGGTCGCGATTACCGACATTGCAAAGCACTAGCTTTATTTATAAAAAAGCCCAATGCAAATATTCATGTTTATACATTCAAATATTAGTAAATCGAACTCGCATCACCTGCGAAGTAGTCAAACGCTATAACACCTTCATTCGCATTCCGAATTCTACGCCACAGAAGCCTCCACCACGAAAAACTAAAATGGCGGTCTACTCTTGAAGTAAGTAATTTATCCGACGATTGTTTAAAACAAAGAATGAGCTCATCTCTTGAAATCTAAAGCAAATTAACGTTTCATGTGCGTTTAATTTACATTAATAAGACATTTATCTGTCTTCGTAGCTGCTTAGCGCTAGTGATTTAAGTTTCAGTATAACAGTCCTAGCAACAATTATTATTACGAAACATCTTCACAAATATTGTTTTAGTCTTGTTCTACTCTGATACTAGCAAATTGCTGAACTTCGCGAGGGCTATTCTACTAGCGATCCGTCCCGGCTTCGCACTAGGGTGGTAAAAACGTTCCCGTGGAAATCCAATATAGCCTGTTACTCAGGGTGAATGTAACTTTCCAATGGTGAAAGAATTTTTGAAATTGGCACAGTAGTTTTTGAATTTATTCATTACAAACAAACAAATCTTTTCTCTTTAAAATAGTTGTGTAGATTATCGCACTTCGCTCGCCATAAGTAGGGAATTCATCTTCACACACTGGGGCTGAAAACAGTACGCACCATGCGGTATGATAGGAACTTCATCCCACGCACGATCAAGCTGTGGAACGAACTCCCTGCTGTGGTTTTCCCAAGCGATCACAATATGAGGTTTTCAAGAAGGGCATTAGAAGCTTCTTTCAGGGTCGACAGCACGAGTGTAACGCCCCTGGTGTTGCATACGTCCATAGGCCACGGTAACTACTTTCCATCAGATGGGCCGTGTGCTTGGTTGCCACCTAAGTGTCAAAAAAAACTTATTTTGATTGTGTCCCCATCTAGCACCCGGGCATGGGAAGGTGCGTAATATACAGCCTCCGCAACTTGTTTCTACCTTCTGCTAGGGTAACATGGCTCCACCAGTCACCCCTAGTAAGGTTAACTAATTGGCTGTATAACAGATGGCGTTAGTAGTACAATTACATTCTATATACAAAATTATTGTGTTCTTTTTTTAATGGGTATAATTTTGTTTTTAGTTTTTGATAAATAACACACCTACCTATTCTTCATTCGGTTAGGAACATAAACAATCTTGATGTATCTTTTTATTATGTTTTATTCTGTATCTTTTTTTGTTTTGTTTAGAAACTCATTTTACGGCTTAACAATCGAAATTGATCCACCATTTAGTTGGTTACCCTATTTATTTGTTTAATATATATTTGCTTCAATATTGTTTACGTTCAGTTAATTACGTAACAGAATGAAGTATAGATGGATATGAAGTTAAATTACTATGTTAAAACACAAATCCATTTGACAGTTTTTCAGCGAAAATCGAACCCGCTTCCTCTGACGTAGCAATCGAATGCGCACCGCTACGCGCCGTAGGTCGTCAAACAGAGGTTGACGACACCTCCGACACTCTCACTAAACCTTAGGAACTACATAAAATAGTATAGAGTAGAAAAAAAAATACTTTTTTGTTATGTTATTACCTTGGTACAATAGCCGTGTTGACAAAGAAAGATTACCTACAAGTATCACTATCCCATCTTTTCCGAAGGGTGTCGAAAGAGGCGACTAACGGTAAAAACACAGACGATATCACTGCTAGAGAAGGAACATTCGAAATAAAACCCTGTACCAACCCGTCTGGCCAGCGTGGAAACAGTACGCCAAAGCCTGCCAACGTTGGGAAAGGCCTAGGCCCAGCAGTGAACTGCAACAGGCTAATTGAATAGCTACTATGTATATTTGGCTACTAAACTACTAAATACCAAGTAAATAAATTAGATTTAATGCGGTCAATGTTCTCTTGAAATAGCGTGTAGTTACTTACAGTGTAATACGTTACAATTTTCTAAGAATTACTAGCTAACCCGGCGAGCTTCGTACCGCCAATATTTTTCCGCCTGCGTGGCGTCAGATCCCATTCCCACTGCACTCTACTATATTAAACATGTATTGTATTATACATATAAACCTTCCTCTTGAATCACTCTATCTATTTAAAAAAAACTGCATCAAAATCCGTTGCGTAGTTATAAAGATTTAAGCATACAAAGGGAAATAGGGACAGCGAAAGCGACTTTGTTTTATACTATGTAGTGATATTATATTGTGTAGTTTTATTCATATTATTGTAGAATTTGGGTACCAACCACTAGTACCCAAGACAGTCCAACATGACCGGTGGTCGGTAGGGGTTATCTTGAAGATTTTTTTCACAATAAAGAAAACTACCTACCGAAACCAGCACGTATGCATTTTTGTTTTTAATTAAACGTATAGTAGCAACCGAATTTTTCAAAATTACTAATATTTCCTCTAACCCTTCCAACTAAGCTAAATTGCTTGTGCTAGGAGTGGGTTCTCGTCGGTAGTATAATGGCCACGATTCAACCCCGGGGGCCTCTTGATCGTAATGATTTAATGTTTTTTGATTTTTCAAGATTTAATATCAATACAGAAAGCACGTAAAGTGTGTTAGAACGTAACAGTCTCGGCCTATCTTGAGTTCCTGAGTTCCATGGTATGGTAGGCCTCACAAGAATATATTAGGATAGAGCGGCCTTGGGAGCGGGAATAGCGTGGTAAGACGGTAGTATAGGAGAATTTGGATAGCTTCAGGTGTGGCTCGGTGCCTCAGTGGTCAGAGCATTCCCCTGTAAGGGAAAGATCGTGGGTTCGAGTCCCATCTGAGCATTCACTTTTTCCTATCTTAATCGATTTGAAAAGTTAGCATAGTAAATGCTTCAAAATTTCATTCAAGCGTGGTAATATACAATAATACCTGTCCTATGAAACCAAAACTTTCAAACGGTTACTCGGTACCTACTGTTAAGACTAGCTTGTAATAAAATCGTTAAAAATACCCTCAATATGCCATATTGTGCTATTTCCAACTGTGTGTAAAGGTAGGTATTTCTTATCTCTCGTGAGTATTTATTTACAGTGAAAAAGTCGCCATGCGTCATGCAGGTGAACACTGCGTGTGGCCGTTATATCCTATTATATTTCTGTGGTAGACCTACAGATTTGACAAGCACCAAGTATTGGTGTAGTTCACTTAGAGCACCCAGCCGAATAGCACCTGAGCGAATAGCACCTAGCCATGTCCATGAACAGCACCTATCAAAATTTTTGGCAGGTGATATTCGTGGACACTAATTGGCTGAATATTATACATATATGCTGAATATATAATTGGCAAGACTGAGGCTGCCTGTGACCACGGCCGGTGTAACCTGGTTGAAACGTCAGGCAATCAAAGGTATGTAAGTACCTATACCATGATCGCGTTAATTCCTGTTTTCTTAAATATATATCATGGAACGCGAGAGTTTAAAAGTCACCAAGTATTATGTCTAGTCAAATTAGTTACTTTTTACTTAACTTCGAAACGGTAAGTTATAAAGAAAGAATGGGGTTGTTCCGCCTTCATACCACGAGAACTTATACCATTCTTAAATCATACCAAATGCTTATTCCTTATTCATACCGTTCTTAATTCATAACAATATTATCGCTTCAACAATTTTTCATTGTCAAATAATTAAATATTTATGAGTCGGATGGACGAACAAAAACAAATTCAAACGAACAAACTTTACCACTCTTTTACCATTTTTAATATAATGAGTTCAGTTAAATAATTTATTTCAACTACAGGAAAATAACCAATTCAGAGGCGCTAATTTGCGAAAATTACCTTGTTTCTAAACCATCGGGTACATCATTCTAACGAGCTGTGAAAACACCCCTTCCTTTGAAGTTACGCTTCACAATATTGAGGTTAAACTTAACTACATAACCACACAATTACGGCGCTTAAAGGGTAGACAGTTACTGTTACCTTCAGCCCTAAATGTTTGATGCTCTGTGTTTTTTTTAATCAAAGGTGCAATACCAGGGGAGCCTCACTCGTACTGCTACCCTGTAAGCACCTTCTAATGCTGCTCTTGAAGAACCCCATATTGTAGTTGGATAAAAAAAAATCACAACAGGGAGTTCATTCCACCATTTGAGCTTGTTTTTTTTAATGTTTGACCCATCTCTTTTAAGCGAGGCGTGAAAAAGCATCTGATGAGGCCGTCAAGCTGAGTGCCACCATCGTTAACATGGTACGTGTATGAAATGGTGACCCTCTTTCCTGAGACTTGGCCTTCAGCTTACCGTCAGGCGAGGTGAAATCAAAATGACGTGTCCTATATAAAACAAAACAAAAAACTGTATGACTTCACTTTCGCCCGAAGGTAAGGTAAAGGTGACATCTGAAGAGAAAGGGCAGCATTAATGGATACTATTAAGTACTACAATGCCTTTAATAACTGGGTGAAGTCGTCAGAGGTATTTTCACGTCTCGCTTAAAGAACCCAGAATTTTAGGAAGAAGGAACTGGAACTGCCGCCCCTTGCCAAATATTTGTGGAGATTCCATAAACTTAATATATAATAAGGCAATGGATACTCCGAAAGGAGGCGCGGGAGCGGGGATTCGATCCGGAGCCCGAAAATATTCGGGCCGAGAAATCCCGGCTCCACCGAGACATCCACGCGGAGGGCACGCCGTGAATGCGGAGGTTGACCCATCAAGCTAGAGAGGCCACACGGTAGCCTCTCGTACGGTCAGACGTGGATCATCACCGGACACGGTAGCTTCGGGTGGTATCTGCATCTGATGGGTATAGAGCCAACGCCCGAGTGCCACAACTGCGACGCGAGCGTGGACTCGGGGCTGCACACGCTCACCGAGTGCCCGGCGTTTGAGGCGCTGAGGCGGGAGCTTGTGGCGGCCCTGGGGGTGAGAGTGCTTAGTCCGGCTTCGGAGGGGTGGGTATCCGTGGGGATTTCCACGTAAAAAAAAGGTAAAGGATACTGATGTATAGAAATATAAAATGTGAATTATTACAATCTGTCGCAAGAGGTGTTGGTAACGCGAGATGCCGCGAGTTCAATGCTTTTACCAATCTCTTAAAATTTTCTAAGATAAATAGCCAACACGCCAAAGAAGGTTTTACTTCAATAATAAATTTCAGTAGGTACCTTCTTAATAAACCTTCGCCTTAACATAAGTGAGAACAATTAGGGGCAAATTAAAGAGTAGACACATTTGCCACTTTTTCAACGAGAATTTTAAACGATATGCTATCCTGTTCAGAATTCTACTGACCGTCAACTCGCCAATATTGAAATGGATTTGGACTTCGAGAAACTTTTTAAAATCTCAACCACAGCATTAACTATAAATCAGTCACATCCACGTATAAAAAAGGGCATAAAATGGTTAATACAATCCATTTTCATGTATAGCTTCTTTATTTTAGTTTTTTGCGTAATCCTGTACAACATAATTTACCATGATTTAAAACAGAAAAACTTTTCCCAAATTTGCAAAAATGGCGTCTTGTCCGTGGTATATTTTGTCATTACTTTTCAATATGGTGTCTTATTATATCACCAGAAAAAATTGCTGAAATTGATGAGTTGCATGAATGACGATTACAAAACACTCTCAAATCTAAACTCTGACGAACAAATGATTATTAAAAATTATATTAACAAGGGTAACTTTGTTTGCAAACAATGGTTGGTTATATCACTCCTTGGCCCCAACTTATTTGTTATCAAAAATATATATTTAATGACTTACTATTACTGCAAAAACGAATTCAAATTGTTACCTTTGCACGAATTGATTTACCCTGCAATTGTTGAAGAAAATAAACACAACATTTCGGTGTATTTGTTGACTTACATCTTGGTACTGTACTATGGGTATTATGCTTCAGTTATGTATACAGCATACGTGCCTTTGGGACCAATTATGATGTTGCATGTCTGCGGTCAGTTAGAAATTGTGAAGACAAGGATAAATCGTCTCTCTACAGAAGTAAATAATGATAACATTGAAAAGATGTTGAAGAATATTATAAAACAGCTGCAACATATTTACAGGTATTTATTTAATTTCGGTACTCGTACATATTCATTGAATATTTCAGTGGCTAGTTCATCATCATCATCATATCAGCCACACATAGTCCACTGCTAAACATAGGCCTCTTCTGTAGACTTACAGCACGACCGATCTAAAGCATCCCGCATCCAGCGGTTCCCGGCGACCTTGATGAGGTCGTCCTTCCACCTTGCCGTACCTTTCTACTTGGGTTAACTGATCCTGGTAGGCAATTCCAGCTTTGAAGACGAGGTAAATCGGCGAATCCGTCTCGGCTGGGCAGCGTTTGGGAAGTTATGAGATGTCTTCTCGTACGACATACCTCATTGCCTAAAGACGAAAGTCTTTAATGAATGTGCGTTAGCAGTGATGACTTACGGATCTAAAACGTGGTCCCTCACTATAGGTCTCTTAAAAAGCTTAAAGTCGCTCAACGAGCTATGGAGACGGCTATGCTCGGTATTTCCCTACGTGATCGTGACAGAAATGATAATGTAGAATATACTGCTTCCGGGCTGGTTGGCCGTGGTCCATGTGAAACTTGCGTTCCAGACGTTTCGTCGATCACTGCGGTCGACATCTTCAGTGGCGCAGGGCCGGGCGACGACAACTTCGGAGACCTTGCCACGCCGGCGGCTGACGTGCGAGTGGCGCGATGGCTTGAGTCACGGCTGTATTTATAGGCACGGTCGGAGCGGGGAATCGACTCACTTGATTCTGATTGGCCAAGCGCTGTGGCGCGGACGTTCTCGATCCTGATTGGTTGTTTGCACTGTGATACCGAGTGGCTCTCAGTGCTGGGTACCAATCTTTTTGGAGCTGAAATCCCTCGTTTTTTCGGTTAAAGTTGTTGGGATGCTTGAATATTTATATGCTTGAATATAATATCCGTAGGAGAACAAAAGTAACCGACGTAGCCCAGCAGATTAACTCGTTGAAGTGGCAGTGGGCAGGACACATAGCGCGCAGATCAGATGGCCGATGGAGCAAAACACTTCTGGAATGGCGACCGCGTACGGGCAAACGTAGTGTAGGACGCCCAACGGCCAGGTGGCTACTAAACTCGTTTAAATCCATTAGCCGATGATCTAGTGAAACTTATACACAAAGCAGACTATGAATCCTCACATTACATCATCATCAAGTTATCGTTGATCCCGGTTACATACGGGGCCTTCTCTTCAGAACCTAGGGTCCGGTTTCTCCAACTTCTTCTTAATTAAGCCTATATGAGTTTTGTACTTTACTAGAACCGACTGCCATCTGACCTTCCAGCCTGGAGAGACATCTGCGTCGAAGACTCGATCGTTCGGTGAAGTTAGCTTGGCCTCGCAGGTATAGGACCTCATGTATCACTCCTCTCTGACTGCTGATTCTTCTTAACGAAATGTGGTGTAAGTGCTAATATAAGTATTGGTTGCTTACAGTTTTGTTTATGACATCATCGATGTGTTCATGATCGCATATGAAATGGTAATGAAAGTCACGTCGATACTCCTACCAATAACAGCATACGAAGTTGTGGAGGTAAGAATAGTAGTTTATGAAACTGTTGCATAATAAGGTTAAATACGAGTGTTGGCCCCTGAGGCGGCATTGAGACCCGAGCCGTTAGGTGAGGGTCTTAAGAGAACCGCGGACGGTAATAATCAATACACACGTGTATCATACTATGTTCTTCAACACTCTTGTGAATAAAATAATACCAAAGTGGACATTTACCCTTGCCGTTTACAGGTAGTAAACTTTCCATAAAGTTAAGAGCTTCACATGAATTACATAATATGGCGGACGTTGTACAACATAAATCAATTTGACTTCTTCTTCCTTCCATTACAGGCGCTGAACCGCGGTGAATTTAGTTTGGAATTCATTACGTTCATTTTCGGGGGCATCCTTATCAGCGCTGCACCGTGTTACTACAGCCAGCTGCTTATAGACAAGGTGAGATCGTTCGTCATAGTTTACTTATCAATATCTAATAGCATGAAAATAACTGTAGGACCTTTGCACACGACGTTTTTTCTTTGCGATCACGAAAGCTAGATTGAAGTTACGTTGTTACTTTTGCAAACGATCCTTGCATTTGGTAACACGTTGAAAACGTGCAGAGAACGCGCTACTCTAAAACGTGCGTCCTAGTTACCGTTATCAAGGCGAAATAAACAACTCTCTGAATGGTATAATCCAGTGGCTAATTAGGAACAATTTGTAGTCTTGTGCCTAATCGGACGTCTTTCGGTACGCACCGTACTAGTACAATTCGTACGACGTACTAGTACACCTTATTAGTGCTATTAGTACTTTAGTACACCTAATCATAAGCGTATACCAATTAGATTTTCCTTCATACATTCAACAGGTACTCTGGACTCAGGACTGTCACTCTAGAAATTCGTGATGAATTTATGCAAAATGAAGTTATAACCTTAGTTTTGAATTTTGATCAATGTAAATATCGTAAATTCACAATATGCATTACGTATTACTATTTTCGATTTCTCGTATTGAATTATAAATGTGATAGGTATATAGGAAAAATTGCGTTAAGATATTCCTAATACTTCCTTATAGCTAATATCTATTTACAGAATTTAAGGTAATTAAATAGATATTTTTAGTAGAATATTATCTTATTAAAAACGATTTTCAATAGTATGTGATTACTCGACACATTCAGCACGTCGCTAAAAGGGCTATCGCTGTCGCATTCTATCGTATTTACTCACTCGTACACGCCGCGCGCCGCTCGTAACGCTATCGCATGCTATCGCACTACCAAACAGCAAACTAACCAATAGACGTCCGACTGTCCGAATAGTACTAAATGTCCGATTAACAGCTGTGGTTGAGTAACGTTGCTTTTAGTACAGTGCTAAGTTACGTTACCTAATAGTACATCGGACGCGTACTACCCATCACTAACAATTTGCAAATTAATTTGAGTAAAACAAAAATTATACAGTTCAATCAAAAAACTAATACCCCTAAAATTTGTATACAATATGGAAGTGCAACTATAGCCGACACTGATAATGCTAAGTTTCTAGGCCTATATATCGTTAGTCAACTGACATGGAAATTACACATAGAAACCCTCTGTAAAAAGCTAAGACAATATGCATATGCTTTGTATCAGCTATCAAAAACAGCGAACCGCTTCACGGTCTTGACTGCCTATAACGCATACGTGGCTAGCAATATAAGATATGGCATTATTTTTTGGGGCAATTCCACGGACCGAGATGACGTTTTCTTGGCACAGAAAAGATGTGTGCGAGCATTTTGTAAGCTCCGTCCGGCAGATAGCTGTAGGCCATATTTTTTAGAACTAAATTTACTGACATTCCCCTGTATGTACATCTACGAAGTAGCAGTATTTGTGAAAAACAACTTTATTTATTATGAGACGCTTCAATCTAAACGGCACACTGGTATTATCTGTATACCGAGACACAAAACTGCATTGTGTGCTAAAAGTATTATTGTCATGGGTCCAAAGATTTATAACGGTGTACCGGGATCTATAAGGAGCGAAAAGCAAATAATTACATTTAAGAAATGCCTGTATAAATTCTTAGTTCAAAAGTGTTATTACTCCGTTATGGACTTTCTTAATGACAAATGTAAGTGACATATAGAAAGCGTGAAAATCGTTTGACTCGATCATAAAACTTGGATGGCAATTTAATTATACCCACATTCAAATTTAATTATGAATATTTTAAAAATCTATTGACATCTGCTAAATTGTACTTATTTTATATTATTATTTGTGTTTATTTTGCTAATCTATATTAAAATTTTATTGACCTAGGTACTGACATTGAAAATTTACTGAATAATTTGATTGACCTAATGAATTGACTAAGATAGAATCCATCGACATGTTGTTATATTGTGCGTAATTGTTATTGTATGATTATGTTATAATTAATAATAAATATTTCACTGTAACCAATTAATAATAAATTTCATATCTTTAAAAATTTAAATTTTATAGTTAGAATACTGCATGGAACTGTTAGGCTATATGGCTGCCTTAATTATATTTGCATGCCGCTTTGGCGGTCGAGTATGGTGACACAACTAATTATAACGACATCATGTAAACCCATATTCCGCAAAATAAATGATTTGATTTGATTTGATTAGGTGCATAAGAAAACGTGATGTGCAAAGGCTCTCATATTTATATAATTACTAGCCGTTGTCCATGGCTTCGCCCGCGTGGATTTTGATTTCCTTGTTACAAGTTTTATCGAGACCCATTCAGCCGTTAGGGCATGATTAAATAACAAACATCACCCGGACCATTTTGAATGAAATTTTAAAGGATTTTGAATGCTAAATGTTCAAATCGATTAAAATTGGAAAGATATTGAACCAACCCAAATTTCTCCTTTATACTCTCTTTCTTTTAGGCGACAGTGTAGGCGTCTACCTATATTCTATATTCTCACGAATTATCGTAAACAATGAGTCCCCCCCCCCCCCCCTCCCCAGTAATCCCCAAGAACTTTCTATCCCTGGAATAGGCCTCATGGGTTGCTGGAGCACGATCAGAATACCAAACAGAATTCAGCTGGTTTTTTTTTATACCCCTTAGATGACAGACAAGCACACGGCTTACCTGATGGAAAAAAGTTACCGTGACCTATGATCGTGTGCAGCACGAGTGTAACTCCCCTGTCACACTCGTGCTGCCAACCCTGTAAACGCGAGTTTCTGTGCCGTCAGTGTAGAAGACAAAGCAGGAATAGCCTTTGGTCTTCCCACTGACAGCACAAACATTCTCCAGTGAGCTCTGGCTACCCTAGTCATCGCCAGGAGCACGGGTTTCATACAAGTACGATATAGGGCTGTTTGATGAAGTTATTAATGATTTGCTAGTATATTAGTGTCTGCTTTATGTTCACTGGAAGACGAACAGCCAAGGATGTGTATATTTATCTTGATAGAAGAAACATCCTGTACACTTGGAATAGTTAGAATTTCATACATGCAAAGCCAACCTCACCGGTAGCTGGTATTCTTAAACCAGGCTCTGACTGAGATTATCCTCTGGAATTTTGTCAAACGACAGACACTCCCGTAAAAAACAGAATCAACCAAATTTTTGAAGCAATAGGAGAACAAATCTCAGACCTGAAACTGCAAGCTCGCTCGCTCTTGGATAAAGGACTGTATATCTATCTAAAGGAGTAAGCGAAGCCCGGAAAACGAGGTAAAGGCCTAGGAGGTGACCGGTACTAACACAAAGATGATGATGAGTGTATATACCGGGTGTAATGGTAACGCTCCCGAAGGCGAAGGCCCGTGGTAGTACTCCGGGTATACTACATATTGTCATAATTTTTTTTTTGATTTCATCATCATTATCATGAATCTCTATAGTAAGCTTAATGAAACCACAATTTGATTTTAACCAATTTTTTTTCACCAGGTCGGAAGATAATTTATGCCAATATTTAGTGTACCCAGAGTACTACCACGGCCTTTCGGCTGCGGGAGCGTTCCCCTAACATCCGATATAAGAAATAGAAAGCTTGACCAAATCGCAACATTTTTAAAATAAATCTAACTAAGAATAGCAGTCCGAATTCCGCTAATACATGTTAGACAGTAAATCAACATAACGCTTAACGAAGCGATAAATGGCTAATGTCATTCGCATTTTGTATGTCTGAAATTATTGTGAATAACAAACGTAATGCTCTCAGCTATTATCTAATGAATAACTGTTAATTTTTCACAGAATTCTTTCTGTATTACTTTAAAGACGGTGACTTTTTTAACTGGTGGTAAAAAATTAGATAGCACAATTTTGTCATGGGTACCGCCGTGCACAATTGTGAAATACCCTTCATAGTTATCCAATCTCGATTGGATTGCGTTCAGGTTCAGGGGTCAGCAAGTACATAGCCGGGCAAGGGGATTGTGGTCGCAGCACTAGTGGGACCGGTGGGTGTCACGCGGTGCTGCGACGACAATGCTCTTTTAATAAGGCCGTCAAGCTGAGTGCCACCATCGTTAACATGGAACGTGTATGTAATGGTGACCCTCTTTCCTGAGACTTTGCCTTTAGCTTTACCATCGGGCTAGGTGAAGTCAAATTGACGTGTCCTATACATAAATAAATAACCGGCTTCTAAAAAGAAGGAGGTTCTTAATTCGGATGTTTATAGCTATTTTTTTTTTCTATTTTACCTGATTGTTACTATTCAGCGATATACAAATAACTGATGGACTAAAGAATAAAGGGCGGCTACAAGAAAGAAAATTATTTTTATTGCGGATCAACCATACACATATAAAGGTTAAAAAAGAACGATTAAATTTACAACAAATTGCAATACTTAATAGACTTATGCCCAGTTCACATTATTCCAGTAGTATTCCAGTCCAGCGAGCGAATCGAGTGCTGGAATGCTACTGGAATAATGTGAACCATCACTGGAATGTGCCCATGCCAATGAGTAATTTCACTCCAGTGCAGTGGATTTGTCAAACGCTTTAAAAACACGGGAATACTATGAACACTAGAATGGACTGGATTGATTCGCTGGATTACTGGACTGGAATAATGTGAACCGGGCATTATGGATACTGGAATCAACAAAAGAATATCAGTAGCAAGAAGCTTACCCATATATAACTACCCAGGTGGCGAACGTTTGTAGGTATGAATTGAATAACATTCAATGGAAATGGCATGGCCAAACAGATCAGTCGCAATTCCTCGTATTTCTCGCACGATTTTTTATGCCTATAATAGCCTAATAAAACGCTATTTTAAATCGAAAAGTCTTTCGGGTGTAAAGTTGCGATTAATGCCTTGATAACATGTACTGAGTGAAGTGGCAAAACAGTGCTTTCGGCCGAGTGCGATGTACATGCAAAATACTCGGCCCTATGTTCACACGTGCATAAGTCGAGTGCACTGTCTCGCCACTCCGCTCGGAGCGTGTTAGGCATAACCTAAATATCACCATATAAACTGTTGATCTAACTTTTTTTTTAAGAAATCTGGGACTATTATCACTGCTATTCCTCTGATGAGATGTCGGTTTAGCGTACGCTCGAATCACGCTCGCTGGATACGCTCAAGGTAATGACCTTGCCCGGTCTGGAGAAGCATTCCTAGTGTGCCGTCCATCCATGATTAGTACAAGATACTCTACTATTCACATCTTTCTGGAATAGCAGGATTGAAAAAGAAGGAGGGGGATTAGAGAGACAGACAGACACTGTAAATATCGAGTGTGAATAGAACCCTGGATTCTAACTTAACGCCCCAAGAAACGACAATGAAGGCCTGAACAAGAAGAAACAACAGGAGAAGAAAAGGACATAAAATCGATTTAGTTTGGAAAACTCAATGCTCAGACGGGTTGTGAACCCGCAACCAACCACATAGCTGTATTACTTAAGTACACCTCTCTTTGAAGTTGCATTTCATAATGTTTGGCTTAATATAAATCAAATGTACATTTCGCGTTGCTTAAATGACAGACTACAATATTTCTCATTAAAAAACCACCTGCAGTTTCACGCGGCTTCGGCTTATTATGCGTCCTGTGTTTATTCTTGCATATACTGGTTACGAAATAGGAATACAACATCCTCGATCACAACTGGTTACGATCGAGGATGAAGAAGACATAGATCGACACTGGTTACGAAACACTGAATGCCTAAAATATATTTTACTTAAATGACCAATTGCACTTAGCATTAACTAGATTTTGTTTTCAATTTTAGGGCGAAGACATCCGCATTGCCCTATACTCATCCGGCTGGGAGTTGTACTACGACCGGCGCACGCGCACGACTATACAAATCCTGCTGGTGTACGCGCTCCGCCCTATCGCTATACAAACTGTATTTGGTACACTTTGTTTAGAAGCACTGACTGATGTAAGACCACAACTTAAGATACTAGGTGTATGGTGCCCTAAAAGTGGGCAAAGTTTTATAATTAAAATACTTTGCCCACCCGTTGGGCACTAACTCCCTCAATTCATAAAGTATGTTTTCGTTTAAATGTAATCAATAACAGATCTTTAACGTCCCGCCAATTTTATTTCGTCCAGGTATTTGTACAACTGTTATTAGGACGAAGCACAGACGGGCCGCTAATTCGACAGTGTCATCATGCAGATACACAGCAATATCTTCTTATTCATGTTTCAGCTTTTCCAGCAGTCTTATGCAATTTTCAACTTCATGAACACCATGTGGAAGTAACGTAGTGACTAACATTTGAAGACAAATATAAACTTAGCGTACAAAAAAATATTTGGGCCTCCATTGTAAAATTGTTGGTAAATTTGCCTCCAGTGCGGTTTGACGCAATTTGCGGTTTGAATTCCTATATTAAAGATCCTATTTATATGTTGTTTGTTTAGAATTGTAGAAACTTGCGTTTAGAATCAATTGCTTGCTTAAACTGCTTATCATAAGTTCAATGTCTTTTATTTCTCGTTCGCTCCTATTCCTATTAATTCAGAGAAATCCTGCTTTTTCAACATCGTCGCAATCGAATATATAGAGAGTCGCTTTGCAGATATATAGACACGAATATATATTTATGTAAAAAATTGGTACTAGGATATTGCCATTAAATAAGTCTCCATTAATAACCTTCCTACTCTGACTTCAAACAAATATTTCCCAATAATGTTTATTGACTTTGCCCATAAAATTATTTCTCGATAATTTTTATTAATTTGCCCAAAAAAATTTCATCAGACCACGTTTCAGTATTTGATGACTCCTACGTAGTAGCAGGTCATGCTCGTGAAGGAGACAGCAGAGCGGTCGCGGCGCAGCGAGCGAGAGTGACTCGCGGACATCGCTGCACGCGTTCGAAGGCGGCTCGGGCGTCGGAGGGCGCAGACCGACCTCCGCCCCCCATGAGCGCGGGCCTGAGGGTGATGGGTGGAGCCGCTCGTCACCCTAGCAGAAGCAGGCCACGGGGTCGTCCTACGATGCGCCAGCCGGGGTGCGAGGAATATGTCGCAAGACAACCTCACCTTCGGCCTAGCACATCGACCCACAGACGGCTTGCGGTTTAGTTGGTTCGAGTCCGACATAACCTCCCCCTCCAGCTCCGGATGGGGAGGGGGGAGGGTATCTGTGGGGATTTCCCGCACGTAAAAAAAATCCTACGTAGTTATTCACTATCTAGTGACGTTCTCCACAGCGCTGGCCTCCAAGTCCTCCATAGACGTAGGTATTCAATTGTGTGATTCAACTAAAAAATATTCATAGATTTTAAGGAAGTGTTTAAAATAACAATCAAAGCGTTAAACTTCAATCGTACGCACCCATTTATTAAAAGGGACAAAATATGGTTCTTACAGTCCTTGCTAACATATTGCTCTTACAGTTTACTATTTTTCCTCATAATATAAAATTTAATTTTCTATAATTTGAGAACAAATAACTTGTCTCTGACCTGTAAAAATAGCATCTTGACTGGCATATTCATTATGGTCAGTATGCAATATTCGGTGTTAATATTTCATCAAAAAGCCCTCCAGAGTTTGATAATATACGTCAAAAAAGATTACGATATGGTAAAAAACTTGCCACTTGACGAACAAAAAATTGTTGAAAAATACGCAAATGATGGGATGTTTGTTTGCAAGTTATGGTATTTCCTTGCAATTACTGGCTTCGTCGCATTTCCCGCTAAACATACATTTTTAGTAGTTTATCATTCTTACACAAGTGAATTCAGATTGATACCCCCTGAATTCTATTACCCAGGAATTCTAGGAGATAATAAAGACAATATCAGCGTTTCTGTCTTCGGTCCACAGTACAGAAGAATTAACTAGGAAAATCCTTGCACCTACACTAGTTAATTCTGAAGTATTGTGTAAGACTGAAGCAGTGAACGCTTGGAAAATTGCTTGTCCAAACACTGATCTCCCAAGGAACCTTTTCTCACAGCGTCAGTGGGACGGGCCGCTCTGTAACTTATTAAGACAATATTTATTAAATACTTGCACTAATGCTGCTGAGCGTGCCCGCTTACTGGCAGTTGGAGTGTGGGAATCGGGTCTTTGGTTACAAGCTCTTCCGTCATCTAACGTAGGGACTATGTTAGATGACATTACTTTCCGCATCGCGACGTGCCTCCGCCTAGGTGCGCCGTGTGTCTCTCTGCATCAATGCCGTTGTGGAGAAGCAGTTGACCGACTCGGACACCATGGCCTGTCGTGCTGCAGGAGCGCTGGGCGAATTCCACGACACGCCAGCCTCAACGACATAATCCGCCGTGCTCTTGTCACCGCTGGTGTGCCTGCTGTGCTTGAACCAAACGGTTTGGCGCGCGACGATGGCAAGAGACCGGATGGTATGTCATTAATGCCTTGGAAAATGGGTAGGACTCTGGTGTGGGACGCAACATGCGTTGACACCATTGCCCCTACCCATATACCTGGCACGGCTGGTTGTGTCGGTGCTGCTGCAGCTTCTGCAGAGGCTCTTAAGCGGCGCAAATACTCCAATCTCATTGGAGATTATGAATTTGTGCCGTTTGGAGTCGAAACGTTTGGGCCTTGGGGTCCGAGCGCCCGCAATCTCTTCAGGGAGATTGCGAAGCGTATGGTCGACGTTTCTCGTGACCAGAAGGCTGGCCTCTTTTTAGGTCAGAGATTAAGCATTGCCATACAACGTGGCAATGCTGCCAGTCTTCTGGGAACGCTACCACAAGAGGCATGCGATGCGGATGAATTCCACGACGCATTTTAACTTTTAGTTTTAGTTTTTATTTTTTATTTAGTATTATGTATATATAGTAACTTTATTAATTTAATTTAATTTGTATATAATAGGTTTGATTTTGTAAACATAGAAATAATTATCCTCAAATAAAAATAAATATTGTAAGATATCTATGTATATTTCTTGATTTATATCTACTTACTTTTAAGTAGTTTCTATGCTGCCGTAATGTATGTAGAGTACGTACCTCTAGGGCCAATTATGATATTGCATGCAAGCGGTCAGTTGGAAATAGTGAAAACAAGGATAGATAATCTCTTTACGCGCAATGAGCCAAACGAGGAGACCATTAAGAAAAAGTTTGAGTGTATTGTTAAACAGCTGCAGTACGTTCACAGGTAATTATTGTTTCCTACTAATTTGGAAGTTTTTGTCTCTTTCACGAAATATCTACTGAACTTTAGCACGTATAAATTATATTCTGGGATAGGATATTACTATAGGCTTGCTCTTTTAATCTCGGAAATATCTTATCTTGACTCTAGACGGAAGCTGTCTGATCTGATGGAAGTCTAGATGGAGTTACTTTGGTACATTGACAAGTAGGTACTATGGCAATTAAACAAAAAAAGTTAATAAATTAAATTTAATGCGGTCAATGTTCTCTTGAAATAGCTTGTAGTTACTTACAGTGTAATACGTTACAATTTTCTAAGAATTACTAGCTGACCCGGCGAGCTTCGTACCGCCAATATTTTTCCGCCCGCGTGGTGTCAGATCCCATTCCCACTGCACCCTCTACTATATTAAACATGTATTATACATATAAACCTTCCTCTTGAATCACTCTATCTATTTAAAAAAAAAACCGCGTCAAAATCCGTAGCGTAGTTTTAAAGATTTTTAAGCCTACTAAGGGATATGGGATAAAGAAAGCGACTTTGTTTTATACTATGTAGTGATATTATATTATCTGTAGAATTTAGGTACCAACCACTAGTACCCAAGACAGTCCAACATGACCGGTGGTCGGTAGGATTATCCGTGAAGAATTTTTTCACGATAAAGAAAACTACCTACCGAAACCATAAATAAAAATTGCATACATTTTTTTGTTTTTTTTTTATTTATTTTGTTGTTTAGTTAAAAGTATAGTAGCAACCGAAATTATCGAAATTACTAATATTCCCTCTAACCCCTCCAACTAAGCTAAATTGCTTGTGCTGGGAATGGGTTCACGTCGGTAGTGTAATGGCCAGGATCCGACCCCGGGAACTCTCGATCGTAATGATTTAATGTTTTTAGATTTTTGATGATTTAATGACAATACAGAAAGCACGTAAAGTGTGTTAGAGCGGAACAGTCTCTGCCTATCTTGGAGGGAAAAAAGCGTGAATATATGTACCTACGAGTTCCATGGTATGGTAGGCCTCACAAGAATATATTAGGATAGAACGGCCATGGGAGCGGGAATAGCGTGGTAACTTTTTGGTCAATACCTGTCCTATGAAACCGTTACTCGGTACTGTTAAGACTAGCTTGTAATAAAATCGTTAAAAATACCGTAAATATGCCATATTGTGCTATTTCCAACTGTGTGTAAAGGTAGGTATTTCTTATCTCTCGTGAGTATTTATTTACAGTGAAAAAGTCGCCATGCCTCATGCAGGTGAACACTGCGTGTGGCCGTTATATCCTATTATATTTCTATGGTAGATCTACAGCCAAGTATTATGTCTTTTTTTTTTTTTTTTTTTTTTACGTGCGGGAAATCCCCACGGATACCCGCCCCTCCGGAGCCGGAGGGGTGGGTTATGTCGGACTCGAACCGACTAAACCGCACGCCGTCTGTGGGTCGTGGTGCTAGGCCGAAGGTGAGGTTGTCTTGCGACATATCCCTCGCACCCCGGCTGACCCAGGGCCATCCCTTTCGGTCTTAAAATGTTACTTTTCACTTCTCATGCTCTTAAAATGTTACTTTAGTCCCTGCATATTGGGACTAAAGTTCCTTATTAATCTCTAGGGACTAAAGTAATTATTTTTTAATTTACTTTGATAACTCCTAAACAGCCAATCACGGTGTTTGTGAATGGGAGGATTGTCACCTTTTTAGTGATTGTGTATAGAAATAACCTCAAAATGACATTTGAAAACATCAAAAATTCCCATTTAATTTCGTGAACCACGATTAATGATATTAATTTAATTAATTATTATGTAAGTATTAAGGATAAGTTCATTTTATTATCCATTTCCAGTTAGTTTTAAATTATTTTTCACGTTTGAATCTGTTGGCTAAATAACCAATTACTTGCACCAATTAATTGTGCAACTTAGAAACTTTGTTATTATAAATAAATAAAAATAAATAAATATTCCACAACATTTCACACAACGCTATCTAGATCCATGGTAAGCATAGCTTTACTACCTTGTATTAGGGAATCTAGAATACGGATAAACATACTTAGATATTTTTTTTGTAAAACATATTATACATAGAAACACCCAGACCAATACAAATACCCATATCCATGCATACAAATATTTGCACTGAGCGGGGATCGAACCCGCGCCTCCTGCGTAGCGACCGCGTTCACTACCGCCACGCCATGGAGGCTTTACCCCGTTATCGATATGATAAATTAATACATTTAGGTTGAAAAAGATATTTGCCTATTTCTTAATTATTTTTTTTTAATATTATAATTATGTATAAAACATCGCTTTTTTTCCTCGCATTCAAAGTTAAAAGTAGAGTGTTTAACGTGGGACTAAACAACCACTAATGACACTCGAACTATTAGCCACCCTCGCTTCGGTCGGGTGGCTAAAACATCTTGTGTCATTATGGCTTGTTTTAGTCCCTTGTTGAAGAATCTACTAAAAAAAATGGGATTGTTTCGTCATATTGTGTCCTCCATGTTCTGCCTTCATACCACGAGAACTTATACCATTCTTAAATCATACCAAATGCGTATTCCTTATTCATACCGTTCTTAATTCATAACAATATTATCGATTCATCCAATATCCATCCGTCACAATTTTCAATTGTCATATAATTAAATATTTATGAGTCGGATGGACGATCAAAAATAAATACAAACGAACAAACTTTACCACTCTTCTACCATTTTTAATATAATGAGTTCAGTTAAATAATTTATTTCAACTACGGGAAAATAACCAATTCAGAGGCACTAATTTGCGAAAATTACCTTGTTTCTAAACCATCGGGTACATCATTCTAACGAGCTGTGAAAACACCCCTTCCTTTGAAGTTACGCTTCACAATATTGAGGTTAAACTTAACTACATAACCACACAATTATGGCGCTTAAAGGGTAGATAGTTACTGTTACCTTCAGCCCTAAATGTGTGATGCTCTGTGTTTTTTTTTACTCCAAGGTGCAATACCAGGGGAGCATCACTCGTACTGCTACCCTGTAAGCACCTTCTAATACTGCTTTTGAAGTTGGATAAAAAACCACATTCCACCGTTTGAGCTTGTTTTTTTAATGTTTGACCCATCTCCTTTAAGCGAGGCGTGAAAAAGCATCTGATGAGGCCGTCAAGCTGAGAGCCACCATTGTTAACATGGTACGTGACCCTCTCTCCTGAGACTTGGCCTTCAGCTTACTTTCAGGCGAGGTGAAGTCAAAATGACGTGTCCTATATAAAACAAAACAAAAACTGTATGACTTCACTTTCGCCCGAAGGTAAGGTAAAAGTGAGATCTGCCCCTCTAGACAAGTGGCAATTCGCTAGCTGGCGTTCGGTGGAATAGAATGAAGAATATATGGGATTTGACGTATATGACAGTCGTTAACGCATGTCAAATACGTCAAATCGCATACATTTGTCATTCTATTCCATCAAACGCCGGTTAGCGAATTGCCACTTGTCTAGAGAGGCTGAAGAGAAAGGGCAGCATTAATGGATACTATTAAGTACTACAATGCCTTTAATAACTGGGTGAAGTCGTCAGAGGCATTTTCACGTCTCGCTTAAAGAACCCAGAATTTTAGGAAGAAGGAACTGGAACTGCCGCCCCTTGCCAAATATTTGTGGAGATTCCATAAACTTAATTTATAATAAGATAATGGATACTCCGAAAGGAGGCGCGGGAGCGGGGATTCGATCCCGAGCCCGAGGATATTCGGGCCGAGAAATCCCGGCTCCACCGGGACATCCACGCGGAGGGCACGCCGTCATTGCGGCGGTAAGACCCATCATGGGGGAGTGACTAGAGAGGCCACACGGTAGCCTCTCGTACCGTCAGACGCAGATCATTACCGGACACGGTAGCTTCGGGCGGTATCTGCATCTGATGGGTATAGAGCCAACGCCCGAGTTGCCATCACTGCGACGCGACCGTGGACTTGGGGCTGCACACGTTCACCGAGTGCCCGGCGTTTGAGGCGCTGAGGCGGGAGCTTGTGGCGGCCCTGGGGGTGAGAGTGCTTAGTCCGGCTTCGGAGGGGTGGGTATCCGTGGGGATTTCCCGCACGTAAAAAAAAAGGTAAAGGCTACTGATGTATAGAAATGTAAAATGTGAATTATAACAATCTGTCGCAAGAGGTGTTGGTAACGCGAGATGCCGCTAGTTCAATGCTTTTACCAATCTCTTAAAATGTTCTAAGAAAAATAGCCAACACGCCAAAGAAGGTTTTACTTCAATAATAAATCTCAGTAGGTACCTTCTTAATAAACCTTCGCCTTAACATAAGTGTGAACAATTAGGGGCAAATTAAAGAGTAGACACATTTACCAATTTTAAACGATATACTATCCTTTTCAGAATGCTACTGACCGTCAACTCGCCAATATTGAAATGGATTTGGACTTCGAGAAGCTTTTCCAAATCTCAACCACAGCATTAACCATAAATCAGTCACATCCACGTATAAAAAAGGGCATAAAATGGTTAATACAATTCATTTTCATGTATAGCTTCTTTATTTTAGTTTTTTGCCTAATCCTGTACAACGTAATCTACCATGATTTAAAACAAAATAACTTTTCCCAAATTTGCAAAAATGGCGTCTTGTCCGCGGTATATTTTGTCATTACTTTTCAATATGGTGTCTTAATATATCACCAGAAAAAATTGCTGAAATTGATGAGTTGCATGAATGACGATTACAAAACAATCCCAAATCTAAACTCTGACGAACAAATGATTATTAAAAATTATATTAACAAGGGTAACTTTGTTTGCAAACAATGGTTGGTTATATCAATCCTTGGCCCCAACTTATTTGTTATCAAAAATATATATTTAATGACTTACTATTACTGCAAAAACGAATTCAAATTGTTACCTTTACACGAATTGATTTACCCTGCAATTGTTGAAGAAAATAAACACAACATCTTGGTGTATTTGTCGACTTATATCTTGCTACTGTACTATGGGTATTATGCTTCAGTTATGTATACAGCATACGTACCTTTGGGACCAATTATGATGTTGCATGTCTGCGGTCAGTTAGAAATTGTGAAGACAAGGGTAAATCGTCTCTCTACAGAGGTAAATAATGATAACATTGAAAAGATGTTGAAGAATATTATAAAACAGCTGCAACATATTTACAGGTATTTATTTAATTTCGGTACTCGTACATATTCATTGAATATTTCAGTGGCTAGTTCATCATCATCATCATATCAGCCACACATAGTCCACTGCTAAACATAGGCCTCTTCTGTAGACTTACAGCACGACCGATCTAAAGCATCCCGCATCCAGCGCTTCCCGGCGATCTTGATGATGACGTCCTTCCACCTGGCCGTACCTTTCTACTTGGGTCAACTGATCCTGGTAGGCAATTCCAGCTTTGAAGACGAGGTAAATCGAGGAATCCGAGTCGGCTGGGCAGCGTTCGGGAAGCTACGAGATGTCTTCTCGTACGACATACCTCATTGCCTAAAGACAAAAGTCTTTAATCAATGTGTGTTAGCAGTGATGACCAATGGATCTGAAACGTGGTCCCTCACTATAGGTCTCTTAAAAAGCTTAAAGTCGCTCAATATTCGGTATTTCCCTACGTGATTGTGACATAAATGATGATATCCGTAGGAGAACAAAAGTAACCGACGTAGCCCAGCGGATTAACTCGTTGAAGTGGCAGTGGGCGGGCGCAGATCAGATGGCCGATGGAGCAAAACAGTTCTGGAATGGCGACCGCGTACGAGCAAACGCAGTGTAGGACGCCCAACGGCCAGGAGGCTACTTAACTCGTTTAAATCCATTAGCCGATGATCCAGTGAAACTTATACACAAAGCAGACTATGAATCCTCACATTTCATCATCATCAAGTTATCGTTGATTCCGGTTACATACGGGGCCTTCTCTTCAGAACCTGGGGTCCGGTTTCTCCACCTTCTTCTTTTAGTTAAGCCTATATGAGTTTTGTACTTTACTAGAACCGACTGCGATCTGACCTTCCAGCCTGGAGAGACATCTGCGTCGGAGACTCGATCGTCCGTTATTACTGAATAACGGACGATCGAGTCTGTGTATGGGCTAGCAGGTGAAGTTAGCTTGGCCTCGCAGGTATAGGACCTCATGTATCACTCCTCCCTGACTGCTGATTCTTCTTAACGAATATGTGGTGTAAGTTCTAATATAAATATTGGTTGCTTACAGTTTTGTTGATGACATCATCGATGTGTTCATGATCGCATATGAAATGGTAATGAAAGTCACGTCGATAGTCCTACCAATAACAGCATACGAAGTTGTGGAGGTAAGAATAGTAGTTTATGAAACTGTTGCATAATAAGGGTTCTTAAAATACGAGTGTTGGCCCCTGAGGCGGCATTGAGACCCGAGCCGTTAGGTGAGAGTCTTAAGAGAACCGCGGACGGTAATAATCAATACACACGTGTATCATACTATGTTCTTCAACACTCTTGTGAATAAAATTATACCAAAGTGGACATTTACCCTTGCCGTTTACAGGTAGTAAACTTTCCATAAAGTTAAGAGCTTCACATGAATTACATAATATGGCGGACGTTGTACAACATAAATCAATTTGACTTCTTCTTCCTTCCATTACAGGCGCTGAACCGCGGTGAATTTAGTTTGGAATTCATTACGTTCATTTTCGGGGGCATCCTTATCAGCGCTGCACCGTGTTACTACAGCCAGCTGCTTATAGACAAGGTGAGATCGTTCGTCATAGTTTACTTATCAATATCTAATAGCATGAAAATAACTGTAGGACCTTTGCACACGACGTTTTTTCTTTGCGATCACGAAAGCTAGATTGAAGTTACGTTGTTACTTTTGCAAACGATCCTTGCATTTGGTAACACGTTGAAAACGTGCAGAGAACGCGCTACTCTAAAACGTGCGTCCTAGGTGCATAAGAAAACATGATGTGCAAAGGCTCTTATATTTATATAATTACTAGCCGTTGTCCATGGCTTCGCCCGCGTGGATTTTGATTTCCTTGTTACAAGTTTTATCGAGACCCATTCAGCCGTTAGGGCATGATTAAATAACAAACATTACCCGGACCATTTTGAATGAAATTTTAAAGGATTTTGAATGCTAAATGTTGAAATCGATTAAAATTGGAAAGATATTGAACCAACCCAAATTTCTCCTTTATACTCTCTTTCTTTTAGGCGACAGTGTAGGTGTCTACCTATATTCTATATTCTCACGAATTATCGTAAACAATGAGTCCCCCCCCCCCCTCCCCAATAATCCCCAAGAACTTTCTATCCCTGGAATAGGCCTCATGGGTTACTGGAGCACGATCAGAATACCAAACAGAATTCAGCTGGTTTTTTTTTATACCCCTTAGATGACAGACAAGCACACGGCTTACCTGATGGAAAAAAGTTACCGTGACCTATGATCGTGTGCAGCACGAGTGTAACTCCCCTGTCACACTCGTGCTGCCAACCCTGTAAACGCGAGTTTCTGTGCCGTCAGTGTAGAAGACAAAGCAGGAATAGCCTTTGGTCTTCCCACTGACAGCACAAACATTCTCCAGTGAGCTCTGGCTACCCTAGTCATCGCCAGGAGCACGGGTTTCATACAAGTACGATATAGGGCTGTTTGATGAAGTTATTAATGATTTGCTAGTATATTAGTGTCTGCTTTATGTTCACTGGAAGACGAACAGCCAAGGATGTGTATATTTATCTTGATAGAAGAAACATCCTGTACACTTGGAATAGTTAGAATTTCATACATGCAAAGCCAACCTCACCGGTAGCTGGTATTCTTAAACCAGGCTCTGACTGAGATTATCCTCTGGAATTTTGTCAAACGACAGACACTCCCGTAAAAAACAGAATCAACCAAATTTTTGAAGCAATAGGAGAACAAATCTCAGACCTGAAACTGCAAGCTCGCTCGCTCTTGGATAAAGGACTGTATATCTATCTAAAGGAGTAAGCGAAGCCCGGAAAACGAGGTAAAGGCCTAGGAGGTGACCGGTACTAACACAAAGATGATGATGAGTGTATATACCGGGTGTAATGGTAACGCTCCCGAAGGCGAAGGCCCGTGGTAGTACTCCGGGTATACTACATATTGTCATAATTTTTTTTTTTGATTTCATCATCATTATCATGAATCTCTATAGTAAGCTTAATGAAACCACAATTTGATTTTAACCAATTTTTTTTCACCAGGTCGGAAGATAATTTATGCCAATATTTAGTGTACCCAGAGTACTACCACGGCCTTTCGGCTGCGGGAGCGTTCCCCTAACATCCGATATAAGAAATAGAAAGCTTGACCAAATCGCAACATTTTTAAAATAAATCTAACTAAGAATAGCAGTCCGAATTCCGCTAATACATGTTAGACAGTAAATCAACATAACGCTTAACGAAGCGATAAATGGCTAATGTCATTCGCATTTTGTATGTCTGAAATTATTGTGAATAATAAACGTAATGCTCTCAGCTATTATCTAATGAATAACTGTTAATTTTTCACAGAATTCTTTCTGTATTACTTTAAAGACGGTGACTTTTTTAACTGGTGGTAAAAAATTAGATAGCACAATTTTGTCATGGGTACCGCCGTGCACAATTGTGAAATACCCTTCATAGTTATCCAATCTCGATTGGATTGCGTTCAGGTTCAGGGGTCAGCAAGTACATAGCCGGGCAAGGGGATTGTGGTCGCAGCACTAGTGGGACCGATGGGTGTCACGCGGTGCTGCGACGACAATGCTCTTTTAATAAGGCCGTCAAGCTGAGTGCCACCATCGTTAACATGGAACGTGTATGTAATGGTGACCCTCTTTCCTGAGACTTTGCCTTTAGCTTTACCATCGGGCTAGGTGAAGTCAAATTGACGTGTCCTATACATAAATAAATAACCGGCTTCTAAAAAGAAGGAGGTTCTTAATTCGGATGTTTATAGCTATTTTTTTTTTCTATTTTACCTGATTGTTACTATTCAGCGATATACAAATAACTGATGGACTAAAGAATAAAGGGCGGCTACAAGAAAGAAAATTATTTTTATTGCGGATCAACCATACACATATAAAGGTTAAAAAAGAACGATTAAATTTACAACAAATTGCAATACTTAATAGACTTATGCCCAGTTCACATTATTCCAGTAGTATTCCAGTCCAGCGAGCGAATCGAGTGCTGGAATGCTACTGGAATAATGTGAACCATCACTGGAATGTGCCCATGCCAATGAGTAATTTCACTCCAGTGCAGTGGATTTGTCAAACGCTTTAAAAACACGGGAATACTATGAACACTAGAATGGACTGGATTGATTCGCTGGATTACTGGACTGGAATAATGTGAACCGGGCATTATGGATACTGGAATCAACAAAAGAATATCAGTAGCAAGAAGCTTACCCATATATAACTACCCAGGTGGCGAACGTTTGTAGGTATGAATTGAATAACATTCAATGGAAATGGCATGGCCAAACAGATCAGTCGCAATTCCTCGTATTTCTCGCACGATTTTTTATGCCTATAATAGCCTAATAAAACGCTATTTTAAATCGAAAAGTCTTTCGGGTGTAAAGTTGCGATTAATGCCTTGATAACATGTACTGAGTGAAGTGGCAAAACAGTGCTTTCGGCCGAGTGCGATGTACATGCAAAATACTCGGCCCTATGTTCACACGTGCATAAGTCGAGTGCACTGTCTCGCCACTCCGCTCGGAGCGTGTTAGGCATAACCTAAATATCACCATATAACCTGTTGATCTAACTTTTTTTTAAGAAATCTGGGACTATTATCACTGCTATTCCTCTGATGAGATGTCGGTTTAGCGTACGCTCGAATCACGCTCGCTGGATACGCTCGAGGTAATGACCTTGCCCGGTCTGGAGAAGCATTCCTAGTGTGCCGTCCATCCATGATTAGTACAAGATACTCTACTATTCACATCTTTCTGGAATAGCAGGATTGAAAAAGAAGGAGGGGGATTAGAGAGACAGACAGACACTGTAAATATCGAGTGTGAATAGAACCCTGGATTCTAACTTAACGCCCCAAGAAACGACAATGAAGGCCTGAACAAGAAGAAACAACAGGAGAAGAAAAGGACATAAAATCGATTTAGTTTGGAAAACTCAATGCTCAGACGGGTTGTGAACCCGCAACCAACCACATAGCTGTATTACTTAAGTACACCTCTCTTTGAAGTTGCATTTCATAATGTTTGGCTTAATATAAATCAAATGTACATTTCGCGTTGCTTAAATGACAGACTACAATATTTCTCATTAAAAAACCACCTGCAGTTTCACGCGGCTTCGGCTTATTATGCGTCCTGTGTTTATTCTTGCATATACTGGTTACGAAATAGGAATACAACATCCTCGATCACAACTGGTTACGATCGAGGATGAAGAAGACATAGATCGACACTGGTTACGAAACACTGAATGCCTAAAATATATTTTACTTAAATGACCAATTGCACTTAGCATTAACTAGATTTTGTTTTCAATTTTAGGGCGAAGACATCCGCATTGCCCTATACTCATCCGGCTGGGAGTTGTACTACGACCGGCGCACGCGCACGACTATACAAATCCTGCTGGTGTACGCGCTCCGCCCTATCGCTATACAAACTGTATTTGGTACACTTTGTTTAGAAGCACTGACTGATGTAAGACCACAACTTAAGATACTAGGTGTATGGTGCCCTAAAAGTGGGCAAAGTTTTATAATTAAAATACTTTGCCCACCCGTTGGGCACTAACTCCCTCAATTCATAAAGTATGTTTTCGTTTAAATGTAATCAATAACAGATCTTTAACGTCCCGCCAATTTTATTTCGTCCAGGTATTTGTACAACTGTTATTAGGACGAAGCACAGACGGGCCGCTAATTCGACAGTGTCATCATGCAGATACACAGCAATATCTTCTTATTCATGTTTCAGCTTTTCCAGCAGTCTTATGCAATTTTCAACTTCATGAACACCATGTGGAAGTAACGTAGTGACTAACATTTGAAGACAAATATAAACTTAGCGTACAAAAAAATATTTGGGCCACCATTGTAAAATTGTTGGTAAATTTGCCTCCAGTGCGGTTTGACGCAATTTGCGGTTTGAATTCCTATATTAAAGATCCTATTTATATGTTGTTTGTTTAGAATTGTAGAAACTTGCGTTTAGAATCAATTGCTTGCTTAAACTGCTTATCATAAGTTCAATGTCTTTTATTTCTCGTTCGCTCCTATTCCTATTAATTCAGAGAAATCCTGCTTTTTCAACATCGTCGCAATCGAATATATAGAGAGTCGCTTTGCAGATATATAGACACGAATATATATTTATGTAAAAAATTGGTACTAGGATATTGCCATTAAATAAGTCTCCATTAATAACCTTCCTACTCTGACTTCAAACAAATATTTCCCAATAATGTTTATTGACTTTGCCCATAAAATTATTTCTCGATAATTTTTATTAATTTGCCCAAAAAAATTTCATCAGACCACGTTTCAGTATTTGATGACTCCTACGTAGTAGCAGGTCATGCTCGTGAAGGAGACAGCAGAGCGGTCGCGGCGCAGCGAGCGAGAGTGACTCGCGGACATCGCTGCACGCGTTCGAAGGCGGCTCGGGCGTCGGAGGGCGCAGACCGACCTCCGCCCCCCATGAGCGCGGGCCTGAGGGTGATGGGTGGAGCCGCTCGTCACCCTAGCAGAAGCAGGCCACGGGGTCGTCCTACGATGCGCCAGCCGGGGTGCGAGGAATATGTCGCAAGACAACCTCACCTTCGGCCTAGCACATCGACCCACAGACGGCTTGCGGTTTAGTTGGTTCGAGTCCGACATAACCTCCCCCTCCAGCTCCGGATGGGGAGGGGGGAGGGTATCTGTGGGGATTTCCCGCACGTAAAAAAAATCCTACGTAGTTATTCACTATCTAGTGACGTTCTCCACAGCGCTGGCCTCCAAGTCCTCCATAGACGTAGGTATTCAATTGTGTGATTCAACTAAAAAATATTCATAGATTTTAAGGAAGTGTTTAAAATAACAATCAAAGCGTTAAACTTCAATCGTACGCACCCATTTATTAAAAGGGACAAAATATGGTTCTTACAGTCCTTGCTAACATATTGCTCTTACAGTTTACTATTTTTCCTCATAATATAAAATTTAATTTTCTATAATTTGAGAACAAATAACTTGTCTCTGACCTGTAAAAATAGCATCTTGACTGGCATATTCATTATGGTCAGTATGCAATATTCGGTGTTAATATTTCATCAAAAAGCCCTCCAGAGTTTGATAATATACGTCAAAAAAGATTACGATATGGTAAAAAACTTGCCACTTGACGAACAAAAAATTGTTGAAAAATACGCAAATGATGGGATGTTTGTTTGCAAGTTATGGTATTTCCTTGCAATTACTGGCTTCGTCGCATTTCCCGCTAAACATACATTTTTAGTAGTTTATCATTCTTACACAAGTGAATTCAGATTGATACCCCCTGAATTCTATTACCCAGGAATTCTAGGAGATAATAAAGACAATATCAGCGTTTCTGTCTTCGGTCCACAGTACAGAAGAATTAACTAGGAAAATCCTTGCACCTACACTAGTTAATTCTGAAGTATTGTGTCAGACTGAAGCAGTGAACGCTTGGAAAATTGCTTGTCCAAACACTGATCTCCCAAGGAACCTTTTCTCACAGCGTCAGTGGGACGGGCCGCTCTGTAACTTATTAAGACAATATTTATTAAATACTTGCACTAATGCTGCTGAGCGTGCCCGCTTACTGGCAGTTGGAGTGTGGGAATCGGGTCTTTGGTTACAAGCTCTTCCGTCATCTAACGTAGGGACTATGTTAGATGACATTACTTTCCGCATCGCGACGTGCCTCCGCCTAGGTGCGCCGTGTGTCTCTCTGCATCAATGCCGTTGTGGAGAAGCAGTTGACCGACTCGGACACCATGGCCTGTCGTGCTGCAGGAGCGCTGGGCGAATTCCACGACACGCCAGCCTCAACGACATAATCCGCCGTGCTCTTGTCACCGCTGGTGTGCCTGCTGTGCTTGAACCAAACGGTTTGGCGCGCGACGATGGCAAGAGACCGGATGGTATGTCATTAATGCCTTGGAAAATGGGTAGGACTCTGGTGTGGGACGCAACATGCGTTGACACCATTGCCCCTACCCATATACCTGGCACGGCTGGTTGTGTCGGTGCTGCTGCAGCTTCTGCAGAGGCTCTTAAGCGGCGCAAATACTCCAATCTCATTGGAGATTATGAATTTGTGCCGTTTGGAGTCGAAACGTTTGGGCCTTGGGGTCCGAGCGCCCGCAATCTCTTCAGGGAGATTGCGAAGCGTATGGTCGACGTTTCTCGTGACCAGAAGGCTGGCCTCTTTTTAGGTCAGAGATTAAGCATTGCCATACAACGTGGCAATGCTGCCAGTCTTCTGGGAACGCTACCACAAGAGGCATGCGATGCGGATGAATTCCACGACGCATTTTAACTTTTAGTTTTAGTTTTTATTTTTTATTTAGTATTATGTATATATAGTAACTTTATTAATTTAATTTAATTTGTATATAATAGGTTTGATTTTGTAAACATAGAAATAATTATCCTCAAATAAAAATAAATATTGTAAGATATCTATGTATATTTCTTGATTTATATCTACTTACTTTTAAGTAGTTTCTATGCTGCCGTAATGTATGTAGAGTACGTACCTCTAGGGCCAATTATGATATTGCATGCAAGCGGTCAGTTGGAAATAGTGAAAACAAGGATAGATAATCTCTTTACGCGCAATGAGCCAAACGAGGAGACCATTAAGAAAAAGTTTGAGTGTATTGTTAAACAGCTGCAGTACGTTCACAGGTAATTATTGTTTCCTACTAATTTGGAAGTTTTTGTCTCTTTCACGAAATATCTACTGAACTTTAGCACGTATAAATTATATTCTGGGATAGGATATTACTATAGGCTTGCTCTTTTAATCTCGGAAATATCTTATCTTGACTCTAGACGGAAGCTGTCTGATCTGATGGAAGTCTAGATGGAGTTACTTTGGTACATTGACAAGTAGGTACTATGGCAATTAAACAAAAAAAGTTAATAAATTAAATTTAATGCGGTCAATGTTCTCTTGAAATAGCTTGTAGTTACTTACAGTGTAATACGTTACAATTTTCTAAGAATTACTAGCTGACCCGGCGAGCTTCGTACCGCCAATATTTTTCCGCCCGCGTGGTGTCAGATCCCATTCCCACTGCACCCTCTACTATATTAAACATGTATTATACATATAAACCTTCCTCTTGAATCACTCTATCTATTTAAAAAAAAAACCGCGTCAAAATCCGTAGCGTAGTTTTAAAGATTTTTAAGCCTACTAAGGGATATGGGATAAAGAAAGCGACTTTGTTTTATACTATGTAGTGATATTATATTATCTGTAGAATTTAGGTACCAACCACTAGTACCCAAGACAGTCCAACATGACCGGTGGTCGGTAGGATTATCCGTGAAGAATTTTTTCACGATAAAGAAAACTACCTACCGAAACCATAAATAAAAATTGCATACATTTTTTTGTTTTTTTTTTATTTATTTTGTTGTTTAGTTAAAAGTATAGTAGCAACCGAAATTATCGAAATTACTAATATTCCCTCTAACCCCTCCAACTAAGCTAAATTGCTTGTGCTGGGAATGGGTTCACGTCGGTAGTGTAATGGCCAGGATCCGACCCCGGGAACTCTCGATCGTAATGATTTAATGTTTTTAGATTTTTGATGATTTAATGACAATACAGAAAGCACGTAAAGTGTGTTAGAGCGGAACAGTCTCTGCCTATCTTGGAGGGAAAAAAGCGTGAATATATGTACCTACGAGTTCCATGGTATGGTAGGCCTCACAAGAATATATTAGGATAGAACGGCCATGGGAGCGGGAATAGCGTGGTAACTTTTTGGTCAATACCTGTCCTATGAAACCGTTACTCGGTACTGTTAAGACTAGCTTGTAATAAAATCGTTAAAAATACCGTAAATATGCCATATTGTGCTATTTCCAACTGTGTGTAAAGGTAGGTATTTCTTATCTCTCGTGAGTATTTATTTACAGTGAAAAAGTCGCCATGCCTCATGCAGGTGAACACTGCGTGTGGCCGTTATATCCTATTATATTTCTATGGTAGATCTACAGCCAAGTATTATGTCTTTTTTTTTTTTTTTTTTTTTTTACGTGCGGGAAATCCCCACGGATACCCGCCCCTCCGGAGCCGGAGGGGTGGGTTATGTCGGACTCGAACCGACTAAACCGCACGCCGTCTGTGGGTCGTGGTGCTAGGCCGAAGGTGAGGTTGTCTTGCGACATATCCCTCGCACCCCGGCTGACCCAGGGCCATCCCTTTCGGTCTTAAAATGTTACTTTTCACTTCTCATGCTCTTAAAATGTTACTTTAGTCCCTGCATATTGGGACTAAAGTTCCTTATTAATCTCTAGGGACTAAAGTAATTATTTTTTAATTTACTTTGATAACTCCTAAACAGCCAATCACGGTGTTTGTGAATGGGAGGATTGTCACCTTTTTAGTGATTGTGTATAGAAATAACCTCAAAATGACATTTGAAAACATCAAAAATTCCCATTTAATTTCGTGAACCACGATTAATGATATTAATTTAATTAATTATTATGTAAGTATTAAGGATAAGTTCATTTTATTATCCATTTCCAGTTAGTTTTAAATTATTTTTCACGTTTGAATCTGTTGGCTAAATAACCAATTACTTGCACCAATTAATTGTGCAACTTAGAAACTTTGTTATTATAAATAAATAAAAATAAATAAATATTCCACAACATTTCACACAACGCTATCTAGATCCATGGTAAGCATAGCTTTACTACCTTGTATTAGGGAATCTAGAATACGGATAAACATACTTAGATATTTTTTTTGTAAAACATATTATACATAGAAACACCCAGACCAATACAAATACCCATATCCATGCATACAAATATTTGCACTGAGCGGGGATCGAACCCGCGCCTCCTGCGTAGCGACCGCGTTCACTACCGCCACGCCATGGAGGCTTTACCCCGTTATCGATATGATAAATTAATACATTTAGGTTGAAAAAGATATTTGCCTATTTCTTAATTATTTTTTTTTAATATTATAATTATGTATAAAACATCGCTTTTTTTCCTCGCATTCAAAGTTAAAAGTAGAGTGTTTAACGTGGGACTAAACAACCACTAATGACACTCGAACTATTAGCCACCCTCGCTTCGGTCGGGTGGCTAAAACATCTTGTGTCATTATGGCTTGTTTTAGTCCCTTGTTGAAGAATCTACTAAAAAAAATGGGATTGTTTCGTCATATTGTGTCCTCCATGTTCTGCCTTCATACCACGAGAACTTATACCATTCTTAAATCATACCAAATGCGTATTCCTTATTCATACCGTTCTTAATTCATAACAATATTATCGATTCATCCAATATCCATCCGTCACAATTTTCAATTGTCATATAATTAAATATTTATGAGTCGGATGGACGATCAAAAATAAATACAAACGAACAAACTTTACCACTCTTCTACCATTTTTAATATAATGAGTTCAGTTAAATAATTTATTTCAACTACGGGAAAATAACCAATTCAGAGGCACTAATTTGCGAAAATTACCTTGTTTCTAAACCATCGGGTACATCATTCTAACGAGCTGTGAAAACACCCCTTCCTTTGAAGTTACGCTTCACAATATTGAGGTTAAACTTAACTACATAACCACACAATTATGGCGCTTAAAGGGTAGATAGTTACTGTTACCTTCAGCCCTAAATGTGTGATGCTCTGTGTTTTTTTTTACTCCAAGGTGCAATACCAGGGGAGCATCACTCGTACTGCTACCCTGTAAGCACCTTCTAATACTGCTTTTGAAGTTGGATAAAAAACCACATTCCACCGTTTGAGCTTGTTTTTTTAATGTTTGACCCATCTCCTTTAAGCGAGGCGTGAAAAAGCATCTGATGAGGCCGTCAAGCTGAGAGCCACCATTGTTAACATGGTACGTGACCCTCTCTCCTGAGACTTGGCCTTCAGCTTACTTTCAGGCGAGGTGAAGTCAAAATGACGTGTCCTATATAAAACAAAACAAAAACTGTATGACTTCACTTTCGCCCGAAGGTAAGGTAAAAGTGAGATCTGCCCCTCTAGACAAGTGGCAATTCGCTAGCTGGCGTTCGGTGGAATAGAATGAAGAATATATGGGATTTGACGTATATGACAGTCGTTAACGCATGTCAAATACGTCAAATCGCATACATTTGTCATTCTATTCCATCAAACGCCGGTTAGCGAATTGCCACTTGTCTAGAGAGGCTGAAGAGAAAGGGCAGCATTAATGGATACTATTAAGTACTACAATGCCTTTAATAACTGGGTGAAGTCGTCAGAGGCATTTTCACGTCTCGCTTAAAGAACCCAGAATTTTAGGAAGAAGGAACTGGAACTGCCGCCCCTTGCCAAATATTTGTGGAGATTCCATAAACTTAATTTATAATAAGATAATGGATACTCCGAAAGGAGGCGCGGGAGCGGGGATTCGATCCCGAGCCCGAGGATATTCGGGCCGAGAAATCCCGGCTCCACCGGGACATCCACGCGGAGGGCACGCCGTCATTGCGGCGGTAAGACCCATCATGGGGGAGTGACTAGAGAGGCCACACGGTAGCCTCTCGTACCGTCAGACGCAGATCATTACCGGACACGGTAGCTTCGGGCGGTATCTGCATCTGATGGGTATAGAGCCAACGCCCGAGTTGCCATCACTGCGACGCGACCGTGGACTTGGGGCTGCACACGTTCACCGAGTGCCCGGCGTTTGAGGCGCTGAGGCGGGAGCTTGTGGCGGCCCTGGGGGTGAGAGTGCTTAGTCCGGCTTCGGAGGGGTGGGTATCCGTGGGGATTTCCCGCACGTAAAAAAAAAGGTAAAGGCTACTGATGTATAGAAATGTAAAATGTGAATTATAACAATCTGTCGCAAGAGGTGTTGGTAACGCGAGATGCCGCTAGTTCAATGCTTTTACCAATCTCTTAAAATGTTCTAAGAAAAATAGCCAACACGCCAAAGAAGGTTTTACTTCAATAATAAATCTCAGTAGGTACCTTCTTAATAAACCTTCGCCTTAACATAAGTGTGAACAATTAGGGGCAAATTAAAGAGTAGACACATTTACCACTTTTTCAACGAGAATTTTAAACGATATGCTATCCTTTTCAGAATTCTACTGACCGTCAACTCGCCAATATTGAAATGGATTTGGACTTCGAGAAGCTTTTCCAAATCTCAACCACAGCATTAACCATAAATCAGTCACATCCACGTATAAAAAAGGGCATAAAATGGTTAATACAATTCATTTTCATGTATAGCTTCTTTATTTTAGTTTTTTGCCTAATCCTGTACAACGTAATCTACCATGATTTAAAACAAAATAACTTTTCCCAAATTTGCAAAAATGGCGTCTTGTCCGCGGTATATTTTGTCATTACTTTTCAATATGGTGTCTTAATATATCACCAGAAAAAATTGCTGAAATTGATGAGTTGCATGAATGACGATTACAAAACAATCCCAAATCTAAACTCTGACGAACAAATGATTATTAAAAATTATATTAACAAGGGTAACTTTGTTTGCAAACAATGGTTGGTTATATCAATCCTTGGCCCCAACTTATTTGTTATCAAAAATATATATTTAATGACTTACTATTACTGCAAAAACGAATTCAAATTGTTACCTTTACACGAATTGATTTACCCTGCAATTGTTGAAGAAAATAAACACAACATCTTGGTGTATTTGTCGACTTATATCTTGCTACTGTACTATGGGTATTATGCTTCAGTTATGTATACAGCATACGTACCTTTGGGACCAATTATGATGTTGCATGTCTGCGGTCAGTTAGAAATTGTGAAGACAAGGGTAAATCGTCTCTCTACAGAGGTAAATAATGATAACATTGAAAAGATGTTGAAGAATATTATAAAACAGCTGCAACATATTTACAGGTATTTATTTAATTTCGGTACTCGTACATATTCATTGAATATTTCAGTGGCTAGTTCATCATCATCATCATATCAGCCACACATAGTCCACTGCTAAACATAGGCCTCTTCTGTAGACTTACAGCACGACCGATCTAAAGCATCCCGCATCCAGCGCTTCCCGGCGATCTTGATGATGACGTCCTTCCACCTGGCCGTACCTTTCTACTTGGGTCAACTGATCCTGGTAGGCAATTCCAGCTTTGAAGACGAGGTAAATCGAGGAATCCGAGTCGGCTGGGCAGCGTTCGGGAAGCTACGAGATGTCTTCTCGTACGACATATCTCATTGCCTAAAGACAAAAGTCTTTAATCAATGTGTGTTAGCAGTGATGACCAATGGATCTGAAACGTGGTCCCTCACTATAGGTCTCTTAAAAAGCTTAAAGTCGCTCAATATTCGGTATTTCCCTACGTGATTGTGACATAAATGATGATATCCGTAGGAGAACAAAAGTAACCGACGTAGCCCAGCGGATTAACTCGTTGAAGTGGCAGTGGGCGGGCGCAGATCAGATGGCCGATGGAGCAAAACAGTTCTGGAATGGCGACCGCGTACGAGCAAACGCAGTGTAGGACGCCCAACGGCCAGGAGGCTACTTAACTCGTTTAAATCCATTAGCCGATGATCCAGTGAAACTTATACACAAAGCAGACTATGAATCCTCACATTTCATCATCATCAAGTTATCGTTGATTCCGGTTACATACGGGGCCTTCTCTTCAGAACCTGGGGTCCGGTTTCTCCACCTTCTTCTTTTGGTTAAGCCTATATGAGTTTTGTACTTTACTAGAACCGACTGCGATCTGACCTTCCAGCCTGGAGAGACATCTGCGTCGGAGACTCGATCGTCCGTTATTACTGAATAACGGACGATCGAGTCTGTGTATGGGCTAGCAGGTGAAGTTAGCTTGGCCTCGCAGGTATAGGACCTCATGTATCACTCCTCCCTGACTGCTGATTCTTCTTAACGAATATGTGGTGTAAGTTCTAATATAAATATTGGTTGCTTACAGTTTTGTTGATGACATCATCGATGTGTTCATGATCGCATATGAAATGGTAATGAAAGTCACGTCGATAGTCCTACCAATAACAGCATACGAAGTTGTGGAGGTAAGAATAGTAGTTTATGAAACTGTTGCATAATAAGGGTTCTTAAAATACGAGTGTTGGCCCCTGAGGCGGCATTGAGACCCGAGCCGTTAGGTGAGAGTCTTAAGAGAACCGCGGACGGTAATAATCAATACACACGTGTATCATACTATGTTCTTCAACACTCTTGTGAATAAAATAATACCAAAGTGGACATTTACCCTTGCCGTTTACAGGTAGTAAACTTTCCATAAAGTTAAGAGCTTCACATGAATTACATAATATGGCGGACGTTGTACAACATAAATCAATTTGACTTCTTCTTCCTTCCATTACAGGCGCTGAACCGCGGTGAATTTAGTTTGGAATTCATTACGTTCATTTTCGGGGGCATCCTTATCAGCGCTGCACCGTGTTACTACAGCCAGCTGCTTATAGACAAGGTGAGATCGTTCGTCATAGTTTACTTATCAATATCTAATAGCATGAAAATAACTGTAGGACCTTTGCACACGACGTTTTTTCTTTGCGATCACGAAAGCTAGATTGAAGTTACGTTGTTACTTTTGCAAACGATCCTTGCATTTGGTAACACGTTGAAAACGTGCAGAGAACGCGCTACTCTAAAACGTGCGTCCTAGGTGCATAAGAAAACGTGATGTGCAAAGGCTCTTATATTTATATAATTACTAGCCGTTGTCCATGGCTTCGCCCGCGTGGATTTTGATTTCCTTGTTACAAGTTTTATCGAGACCCATTCAGCCGTTAGGGCATGATTAAATAACAAACATCACCCGGACCATTTTGAATGAAATTTTAAAGGATTTTGAATGCTAAATGTTCAAATCGATTAAAATTGGAAAGATATTGAACCAACCCAAATTTCTCCTTTATACTCTCTTTCTTTTAGGCGACAGTGTAGGCGTCTACCTATATTCTATATTCTCACGAATTATCGTAAACAATGAGTCCCCCCCCCCCTCCCCAGTAATCCCCAAGAACTTTCTATCCCTGGAATAGGCCTCATGGGTTGCTGGAGCACGATCAGAATACCAAACAGAATTCAGCTGGTTTTTTTTTATACCCCTTAGATGACAGACAAGCACACGGCTTACCTGATGGAAAAAAGTTACCGTGACCTATGATCGTGTGCAGCACGAGTGTAACTCCCCTGTCACACTCGTGCTGCCAACCCTGTAAACGCGAGTTTCTGTGCCGTCAGTGTAGAAGACAAAGCAGGAATAGCCTTTGGTCTTCCCACTGACAGCACAAACATTCTCCAGTGAGCTCTGGCTACCCTAGTCATCGCCAGGAGCACGGGTTTCATACAAGTACGATATAGGGCTGTTTGATGAAGTTATTAATGATTTGCTAGTATATTAGTGTCTGCTTTATGTTCACTGGAAGACGAACAGCCAAGGATGTGTATATTTATCTTGATAGAAGAAACATCCTGTACACTTGGAATAGTTAGAATTTCATACATGCAAAGCCAACCTCACCGGTAGCTGGTATTCTTAAACCAGGCTCTGACTGAGATTATCCTCTGGAATTTTGTCAAACGACAGACACTCCCGTAAAAAACAGAATCAACCAAATTTTTGAAGCAATAGGAGAACAAATCTCAGACCTGAAACTGCAAGCTCGCTCGCTCTTGGATAAAGGACTGTATATCTATCTAAAGGAGTAAGCGAAGCCCGGAAAACGAGGTAAAGGCCTAGGAGGTGACCGGTACTAACACAAAGATGATGATGAGTGTATATACCGGGTGTAATGGTAACGCTCCCGAAGGCGAAGGCCCGTGGTAGTACTCCGGGTATACTACATATTGTCATAATTTTTTTTTTTGATTTCATCATCATTATCATGAATCTCTATAGTAAGCTTAATGAAACCACAATTTGATTTTAACCAATTTTTTTTCACCAGGTCGGAAGAAAAATTATGCCAATATTTAGTGTACCCAGAGTACTACCACGGCCTTTCGGCTGCGGGAGCGTTCCCCTAACATCCGATATAAGAAATAGAAAGCTTGACCAAATCGCAACATTTTTAAAATAAATCTAACTAAGAATAGCAGTCCGAATTCCGCTAATACATGTTAGACAGTAAATCAACATAACGCTTAACGAAGCGATAAATGGCTAATGTCATTCGCATTTTGTATGTCTGAAATTATTGTGAATAACAAACGTAATGCTCTCAGCTATTATCTTATGAATAACTGTTAATTTTTCACAGAATTCTTTCTGTATTACTTTAAAGACGGTGACTTTTTTAACTGGTGGTAAAAAATTAGATAGCACAATTTTGTCATGGGTACCGCCGTGCACAATTGTGAAATACCCTCCATAGTTATCCAATCTCGATTGGATTGCGTTCAGGTTCAGGGGTCAGCAAGTACATAGCCGGGCAAGGGGATTGTGGTCGCAGCACTAGTGGGACCGATGGGTGTCACGCGGTGCTGCGACGACAATGCTCTTTTAATAAGGCCGTCAAGCTGAGTGCCACCATCGTTAACATGGAACGTGTATGTAATGGTGACCCTCTTTCCTGAGACTTTGCCTTTAGCTTTACCATCGGGCTAGGTGAAGTCAAATTGACGTGTCCTATACATAAATAAATAACCGGCGGTAACCTATTGAAATATCGAATTTCTGTTACCCGAATCTTAAAAACGAAAACGGTTGGTAGAACTTTTAAAAGACAGATGTAATGAATGACAACTTTCTGTAATTCCATTTTTCATTTCCCAGATGAATCGATTTCCAGGTGCACTAAAACCAAATTTTCAAATAGTATTTTTTTGTTTCCCATATTGTCATAATCCAGATTCTCAGAATATTTTTTTTTGTTTCCCATCGTACCATTTTCCAAATAAACTATTACCAAATTTTCATAATCTTTTTATTTGGTTCCCATACAATCGTGTTCCAGCTAAACTATATACAGGTTCACTAAATTTGTACGATTCATTTATTAGGTACAGTAAGTAATTTAGAAATTTACTTTAATTTAGAAATTTCTTTTAAATATTTAATTTTACCTAAATTTTGTGGTTCACCTAGTATCATTTTTTCTATATCAGATTCTATTATAATCGCTTAATTCTTCGAAATTAATTATCGTTAACACCCCGACTCAGTGTAATCCGACTCGGATAGGTTAGGTTAGAAGACTAAGGCGGGAGCGAAGCGAAGCGGAGCTCCCGCCTTAGTCTTCGTGGTTATTTTTTTTTAAACCACCCAGAAGTAGGAGCCTCGCGGAGTGGGGCTCCGTCGAGCTTAGTTAGTAGACGCCATATGAGGTTTAGTTTTAGGTTTAAAAATCTGGATATTGTTTGTCTGAATATCAATTAACTACATTTCAAAAATTTGTGTTTTAAATATTCGGGTTTCGTGTAAATGGATTACGGTCATCTGGATTTTGTGTATTTAGATTTCGTGTGTCTGGAACTCGTTCACCTGGATTATAAAACGTCGTACAAATGAATAAATGGGCAAATGAAATTCGGAGTTGCGATTATATGGCAAATAAAACTTCGGAATTTGAAAAAACGGGATTATGAAAAAATGGCCAAACGTTTTCGGGATTATGATATTCGGAATATTAAAATTCGGGATTAAGATAGGTAACCATAACCGGCTTCTAAAAAGAAGGAGGTTCTTAATTCGGATGTTTATAACTATTTTTCTTTCTATTTTACCTGATTGTTACCATTCAGCGATATACAATTAACTGATGGACTAAAGAATAAAGGACGGCTATAAGAAAGAAAATTGTTTTTATTGCGGATCAACCATACACATATAAAGGTTAAAAAAAACGATAAAAATAAACAAAAAATTGCAATACTTAATAGACTTATGCCCAGTTCACATTATTCCAGTAGCATTCCAGTCCAGCGAGCGAATCCAGTGCTGGAATGCTACTGGAATAATGTGAACCATCACTGGAATGTGCCCATGCCAATGAGTGATTCCGCTCCAGTGCAGTGGATTTGTCAAACGCGTTAAAAACACGGGAATACTATGAACACTAGAATGGACTGGATTGATTCGCTGGATTACTGGACTGAAATAATGTGAACCGGGCATTATGGATACTGGAATCAATAAAAGAATATCAGTAGCGAGAAGCATACCCATATATAACTACCCAGGTGGCGAACGTTTGAAGGTATGAATTGAATAACATTCAATGGAAATGGCATGGCCAAACAGATCAGTCGCAATTCCTCCCATTCTCGCACGATTTTTTATGCCTATAATAGCCTAATAAAACGCTATTTTAAATCGAAAAGTCTTTCGGGTGTAAAGTTGCGATTAATGCCTTGATAACATGTACTGAGTGAAGTGGCAAAACAGTGCTTTCGGCCGAGTGCGATGTACGTGCAAAATACTCGGCCCTGTGTTCACACGTGCATAAGTCGAGTGCACTGTCTCGCCACGCCGTTCGGAGCGTGTTAGGCATAACCTAAATATCACCATATAACCTGTTGATCTAACTTTTTTTTAAGAAATCTGGGACTATTATCACTGCTATTCCTCTGATGAGATGTCGGTTTAGCGTACGCTCGAATCACGCTCGCTGGATACGCTCGAGGTAATGACCTTGCTCGGTCTGGAGAAGCATTCCTAGTGTGCCGTCCATCCATGATTAGTACAAGATACTCTACTATTCACATCTTTCTGGAATAGCAGGATTGAAAAAGAAGGAGGGGGATTAGAGAGACAGACAGACACTGTAAATATAGAGCGTGAATAGAACCTGGGATTCTAACTTAACGCCCCAAGAAACGACAATGAAGGCCTGAACAAGAAGAAACAACAGGAGAAGAAAAGGACATAAAATCGATTTAGTTTGGAAAACTCAATGCTCAGACGGGTTGTGAACCCGCAACTAACCACATAGCTGTATTACTTAAGTACACCTCTCTTTGAAGTTGCATTTCATAATGTTTGGCTTAGTATAAATCAAATGTACATTTCGCGTTGCTTAAATGACAGACTACAATATTTCTCATTAAAAAACCACCTGCAGTTTCACGCGGCTTCGGCTTATTATACGTCCTGTGTTTATTCTTGCATATACTGGTTACGAAATAGGAATACAACATCCTCGATCACAACTGGTTACGATCGAGGATGAAGAAGACATAGATCGACACTGGTTACGAAACACTGAATGCCTAAAATATATTTTACTTAAATGACCAATGGCACTTAGCATTAACTAGATTTTGTTTTCAATTTTAGGGCGAAGACATCCGCATTGCCCTATACTCATCCGGCTGGGAGTTGTACTACGACCGGCGCACGCGCACGACTATACAAATCCTGCTGGTGTACGCGCTCCGCCCTATCGCTATACAAACTGTATTTGGTACACTTTGTTTAGAAGCACTGACTGATGTAAGGCCACAACTTAAGATACTAGGTGTATGGTGCCCTAAAAGTGGGCAAAGTTTTATAATTAAAATACTTTGCCCACCCGTTGGGCACTAACTCCCTCAATTCATAAAGTATGTTTTCGTTTAAATGTAATCAATAACAGATCTTTAACGTCCAGCCAATTTTATTTCGTCCAAGTATTTGTACAACTGTTATTAGGACGAAGCACAGACGGGCCGCTAATTCTACAGTGTCATCATGATCAGATACACAACAATATCCTCTTATTCATGTTTCAGCTTTTCCAGCAGTCTTATGCAATTTTCAACTTCATGAACACCATGTGGAAGTAACGTAGCCATGTGTAACTAACATTTGAAGACAAATATATATAAACTTAGCGTACAAAAAATAATAGGGGTTAAAGTATGAAATTGCCGTTTCATTGTAATAGGTACTTCGAATTGACATAGAACCTTCATGGTTTGAGATTTTTGAGTGAAACTTTTTCCACATGGTACCTATGTAGTTCTTCATTTAAAAATGTGCAACATTCGATTATCGACTTTCAGTTGTTTTTTTTATTCAGCTTAGATAAGAAAGATGGATACTTCGAAAATTCGAGTGATTTTTGAATACGAGTTCCGACGCGGAGCTAACGCGGCAGATACAGCTCGCAATATCAATGTTGCGTTTGGAGAGGGGACTGCTAATGAACGCACCGTGCGATTTTGGTTTAAACGCTTTCGTGATGGAAACTTTGATTTGAAGAACGAACCACGAGGAAGGCCGTCCACACAGGTGAATAACAATGAATTGAAAGACACGGTGGAAGCCGATCCGAGCCAAACTACCCAGGAATTAGCTGCATGGTTTAACGTTACCTTACCAACAATATTGACTCATTTGCGTCAAATCAATAAAATAAAAAAATGTGAAAAATGGGTACCTCATGATTTGACTGATCTGCAGAAAGAAATGCGTGTTGAAACTTGTGTTGCCTTGTTGAATCGATACAGAAATGAAGGAATATTGGATCGAATTGTGACAGGTGAAACGCCACAACAGTGTCCTAAAGCAAAGCTTACCAATAAAAAGGTAATGGTAACTGTTTGGTGGTCTCAGCATGGTGTTATTCACTATAGCTTTCTACGATCTGGTCAAGCAATAACGGCAGATGTCTACTGTGCCGAACTCCGAACAATGATAGCAAAACTAGCAGTGAAACAGCCCCGACTCATGAATCGATCTTCACCATTATTGCTCCATGATAACGCGAGACCTCATACAGCACGAGAAACCGTTTTAACTCTATTCGTATTTGCCAGACCTTGCTCCAACAGACTACCATTTTTTTCGTGATTTGGACAATTTTCTATGTGATAAAAAGTTTTCTTCTCAGGAGGCAGTACAAAATGCTTTCACACAGTTTGTCGAATCTAGATCACCAGAGTTCTATCGCAAAGGCATAAATGACCTTCCTACTAGATGGCAGCAATGTATACATAATAATGGTAATTATTTTGATTAAATAAATACGTTAAATTAAAAAAAAAAAACGAATTTCAATTTGTCAGTACAAATCGGCAATTTCATACTTTAACCCCTAATATTTGGGCCACCAGTGTACAATTGTTGGTAAATTTGCCTCCAGTGTACCATCATATTGATGCATATTGACGTGTCCTATATTAAAAATCCTCTTTATATGTTGTTCGTTTAGAATTGTAGAAACTTGCGTTTAGAATCAAATTGCTTGCTTAAACTGCTTATCATAAGTTCAATGTCTTTTATTTCTCGTTCGCTCCTATTCCTATTAATTCAGATAAATCCTGCTTTTTTAACATCGTCGCAATCGACTAAATAGAGAGTCGCTTTGCAGATATATATGGACACGAATATATATTTATGTAAAAAATTAGTACTAGAATATTGCCATTAAATAAGTCTCCATTAATAACCTTCCTACTCTGACTTGAAACAAATATTTCCCAATAATGTTTATTGACTTTGCCCATAAAATTATTTCTCGATAATTTTAATTAATTTGCCCAAAAAATTTCCGTCGACCACGTTTCAGTATTTGATGACTACGTAGTAGCAGGTCATGCTCGTGAAGGAGACAGCAGAGCGGTCGCGGCGCAGCGAGCGAGAGTGACTCGCGGACATCGCTGCCCGCGTTCGAAGGCGGCTCGGGCGTCGGAGGGCGCAGACCGACCTCCGCCCCCCATGAGCGCGGGCCTGAGGGTGATGGGTGGAGCCGCTCGTCACCCTAGCAGAAGCAGGCCACGGGGTCGTCCTACGATGCGCCAGCCGGGGTGCGAGGAATATGTCGCAAAACAACCTCACCTTCGGCCTAGCACATCGACCCACAGACGGCTTGCGGTTTAGTTGGTTCGAGTCCGACATAACCTCCCCCTCCTGCTCCTGGTGGGGAGGGGGGGGGGGTATCTGAGGGGATTTCCCGCACATAAAAAAAAAATCCTACGTAGTTATTCACTATCTAGTGACGTTCTCCACAGCACTGGCCACCGAGTCCTCCATAGACGTAGGTATTCAATTGTGTGATTCAACTAAAAAATATTCATAGGCGAATGAAAAAAATACACAAAAAATACGGACAATAAAAATTGAACCCTGACGATATTGATAAAATTGTGCCTTAACAATACCGGATCCATTATGCTAATACAACAAATAATAGTGTTGACGATATGAGCTACACTTTGGAAAACTCAATGCTCAGACGGGTTGTGAAGCTGCAATCAACCACATAGCTGCTGAGTCACATCTTGAACGAATTTGTTCTATACCACCATCTTGACACGACGGTGGGAGCCGGACCGATAATCATCAACCTAGGAACTATTGGACATACATCAGGACATCTATATATCTTCTATCTTCTTCTATCTCCTTCTATCTCATTAAAATTTATCTTCCATCTTCATCTATCTTCTTCTGTCTTTTTATGTCTTTTTCTATCTCCTTCTATCTACGATCTAATTCTGTCTGCCTCTATCTCCTTCTGTCTTCTATCTATGTATCTTAACGAACAAACAATTTCAATACTACTGAAAATTGCAAATGTTTGTCGTAATGGGTGCAAAAACTACTAAACGGATTTTGATGCAATGTTTTTGTTAGAAAGGTCTTAGTCGTACTTAAAATTTTACGTTTGTTTGAATAGAATAGAGCCGCGGGCGAAAGGCTAGTAAAACACAAACAAAGAAATATTGATTTTCATATGAAATAACGTTATAATATCCTAGCATTGATTTATATAAATCAGAACAGAATATATATTACTTAAGTACACCTCTCTTTGAAGTTGCATTTCATAATGTTTGGCTTAGTATAAATCAAATGTACATTTCGCGTTGCTTAAATGACAGACTACAATATTTCTCATTAAAAAACCACCTGCAGTTTCACGCGGCTTCGGGTTATTCCTACTCTGACTTGACACAAATATTTCCCAATAATGTTTATTGACTTTGCCCATAAAATTATTTCTCGATAATTTTAATTAATTTGCCCAAAAAATTTTCGTCAGACCACGTTTCAGTATTTGATGACTCCTACGCAGTAGCAGGTCATGCTTATGAAGGAGACAGCAGAGCGGTCGCCGCGTTCGAAGGCGGCTCGGGCGTCGGAGGGCGCAGACCGACCTCCGCCCCCCATGAGCGCGGGCCTGAGGGTGATGGGTGGAGCCGCTCGTCACCCTAGCAGAAGCAGGCCAGGGGGTCGTCCTACGATGCGCCAGCCGGGGTGCGAGGAATATGTCGCAAGACAACCTCACCTTCGGCCTAGCACATCGACCCACAGACGGCTTGCGGTTTAGTTGGTTCGAGTCCGAAATAACCTCCCCCTCCAGCTCCGGTTTCATCTGTGGGGATTTCCCGCACGTAAAAAAAAATCCTACGTAGTTATTCACTATCTAGTGACGTTCTCCACAGCGTTGGCCTCCAAGTCCTCCATAGACGTAGGTATTCAATTGTGTGATTCAACTAAAAAATATTCATAGGCGAATGAAAAAAATACAGACAATAAAAGTTAAACCCTGACGATATTGATAAAATTGTGCCTTAACAATACCGGATCCATTATGCTAATACAACAAATAATAGTGTTGACGATATGAGCTACACGTTAGTGCAAAATATTGATTTTGATTTCACAATTCGACTAACAGCCAACCGATTAACATGACAATGGATTTAGATTTTGAGGAAGTGTTTAAAATAACAATCAAAGCGTTAAACTTCAATCGTACGCACCCATTTATTAAAAGGGACAAAATATGGTTCTTACAGTCCTTGCTAATATATTGCTCTTACAGTTTACTATTTTTCCTCATAATATACAATTTAATTTTCTATAATTTGAGAACAAATAACTTGTCTCTGACCTGTAAAAATAGCATCTTGACTGGCATATTCATTATGGTCAGTATGCAATATTCGGTGTTAATATTTCATCAAAAAGCCCTCCAGAGTTTGATAATATAGGTACGTCAAAAAAGATTACGATATGGTAAAAAACTTGCCACTTGACGAACAAAAAATTGTTGAAAAATACGCAAATGATGGGATGTTTGTTTGCAAGTTATGGTATTTCCTTGCAATTACTGGCTTCGTTGCATTTCCCGCTAAACATACATTTTTAGTTGTTTATCATTCTTACACAAGTGAATTCAGATTGATACCCCCTTACGAATTCTATTACCCAGGAATTCTAGGAGATAATAAAGACAATATCTATGTATATTTCTTGATTTATATCTACTTACTCTTAAGTAGTTTCTATGCTGCCGTAATGTATGTAGCGTACGTACCTCTAGGACCAATTATGATATTGCATGCAAGCGGTCAGTTGGAAATAGTGAAAACAAGGATAGATAATCTCTTCAATGAGCCAAACGAGGAGACCATTAAGAAAAAGTTGGAGTGTATTGTTAAACAGCTGCAGTACGTTCACAGGTAATTGTATCCTACTAATAAATTTAGAAGTTTTTGTCTCTTTCACGAAATATCTTCATATTACTATAGGCTTGCTCTTTTAATCTCGGAAATATGTTATCTTGACTCTAGACGGAAGCTGTCTAATCTGATGGAAGTCTAGATGGAGTTACTTTGGTACATTGACAAGTAGGTACTATGACAATTTACATACTAGCAATGACCTGCTTATCCTTAGGATACAGATTCTCACGGATGGGGATTCCCTAATGATGGTGATTCTCGTTTAATGACATCTTATTTGATGAAAAAATAGCTTTAAGGCATTCACTAAGGACGGAGTTATAATAAAGAAATATACATTGGATTCTTTGTATACTGTGTATTATTATTATATTTATACGGTATGTCGGTATCTTTATCAACTCCGACACGTACTATGGAGCACACACAGTCAGAAATTGATTTAAATACCCTCCAGTCAACCGATGTACCATTTACGAATTTAAATGTGTACAAAAGGATCCGTACTAGACAGCCTAACTCACCTAATTTGGAACAGCACCTTAGCTCAGATATAAAGGACATACTATTGACCTGGAAAAACGAATTTCAAACCAAAATAGATGAGATGCAAAACAGTCAGAACCTTCTTATTACAAAGCTTATGACGGAAATCAGATAATTAAGGATCCAAAATTGCAAAATTCAGAAAGCAAATGACGATTTGGTACAATCCATGACGTTATTAACAAACAGTATGAGGATATTAAAAACAGCCTGGAAAGCTTACACAAAGACCGCAGTGAACAGAATAGGTGCATTGAGAATATTGAGAGACAGATATAGGATCTGCAGCTCAAAACAAGGTCATCTAATATCGAAATTAGAAATGTGCCTCAGTCTGAAAAGGAAACTTCCGCGGATTTAATAACTACAGCGTGTAAAATTGGACAGGGTATCGGGATTTCAATCTCCTCCTCTGATTTAAGGGATATTTTACGGCTTCCTGTTAAACCAAATACCTCGCGCCCGATCGTAGCAGAGTTTCAAACGGTGTATATGAAATTAAACACGTTATCTGCTGAACGAGACTTTAATAAAGATAAAAGAATTAGCGGAGAAGCTAAATACGGAAGTGATTAAAATCACCGGTATACGTGTTGCTATTTACGTGTCTGATAACCTGCCGATTAGATCTAAAAAGTTGTTCTATCAGGCACGGAACTTTGCAAAACAACATAATTTCAAATACTGTTGGACTCTGAATGGTAACATGTTCTTACGTAAAAAAGATGGAGAGAAACAACTACATGTTTCGTCCGAAAAGACGCTATTGGAATTACGCAAGAACATATGACTAATTTTTTTAAATATTATGTACTCCTCAAACAGTGCTGAAATCTTTATAATATCACTAGCTTACAAGTACTTTTTTACCCGACTGCTTGGGAAGGGCTATGTTGTAATAATGAATTAGAGCTAGATCACCCATATCGGTCATAAAATATGTGTAATCCGGAAGACTGCCTGACTCATCTCTCCAATTACAACCGCGCTCTTAAAATTATTCGTAAAAATATTTGCAGCGTCACTAAAAACTTCGACCAATTTTGACATCGAAAGTTATATTTGACATTATTGTATTGACTGAGTGTTGGCTTAGTAAAGCTCACACCATCCCTACTCTTGATGGTTATGCAGCATACACGACACGTACATTAATGAACCAAAGCGATGGTATAATAATATACACTAATAAACAACTTGCGTGTGCAATAAGTGAACCTCATTTTAAAGGTGCCAGCTGCTTAGTCTGTCAAATTGAAAACAATGTGGGAATTGTGGCAGTTTACCGGTCACCTTCACTTAAAGCCACTGAACATTATGAAAACTTCATGGAGAGTCTAAACAGTGTATTTGATGGTTTGACAACACAACACTCAATTCTTATAGGTGATATGAACATCAATAAACGTCCAAATAGTACTGACCCCATATATGAGGAATATTTACCGTATAATGCATCTCATGGCTTCTTCTCTACTCACACTTTCCCTACTAGAAAAAGTCTGAGATGTGTGGATCATACATTCGTTAAAACAAATCTCCCTTCTACGACGTTAGTAATAGAATCCAAGATTACTGACCATACTCCGATAGCCATGTTTCTCGACCAATCCAAACCTATTCAGAACAAGAGTCAATGTTATGAAAAAGCTTACATCCACTACATCAATGGAAAAACTGAAATGATAAATACTGATCTCTCTGACATAATAAAAATGGATGTTTTAAATTCAGCCACCAATAAACTTATCTTCACAGTGTCAAACATTATAACCTCAAATACAAAAGTCACCACGGTCTCTAAAAGATATAGAACCTTAAAACTATGGATGACACCTGGTGTGGTTCGATGTATTAGGCACCGCGATAGACTGCACATACGAGTCAGGCCATCATCGGAAAATATAACGCTCAAAATTACCTATACACGGTATCGGAACTACTGCAATCATCATCTACGTGAGCTGAAACTGGCATACAACAAAAACCTTATAAACGAAGCAGGTAGCAATCCATAGGCCCTCTGGAAAGCCATAAAAACTGTCACTGATACCCACAAAAGTAAAGATTGTCCTACTGAACTGCAACTTCTTCTCTTCAATCGGGAACAATTTGGCAGAACGCATTAGTAATAAAGACGGCAGCTCCTCTTCTTCTATCGAAAATGCGCACTAAAGGGTCTCTTCGATGGTGTTACTTGAAGTAGATGAAGCTGAGGTAGAAACGGTAATCTTACAACTGCGACAGGATTGCGCCTTAGGGTGGGACGGTATATCATCTAACTTCCTGAAACTCTCCAGGAAGCCGCTGATTCCGCCCATAACACATATCTGTAACCTTTCCATTCGTACTGGTGTTTTCCCTGATGCTTTAAAAAAGCACTCATCCATCCAGTCTATATCGACCAATTTCAATACTAACTGCGTTATTAAAAATCCTTGAAAAGATTCTAAATAACGCACTTAAAAATATATTGACAAGTTTGATAAAATAGCAAAAAATCAATATGGTTTTCGAACAGATCTTTCCACTGAGGATGCAGTCGTTGACCTAACTCGTACTGTTATTAGGAATATTGACGACAATAACAGATGTTTATGCATATTCCTAGATCTCTCCAAAGCATTTGACACGGTCTCTGTCCCAATCTTGCTGAACAAGATGGAAAAACTTGGCATACGAGGTGCCGCCAACAGTTTATTCAAAGATCACCTCACAAACAGAAGGCAAGCAGTAAAAATAGGTAAACAGACGAGTGATGAAGTGGAGATAACACACGATGTTCCACAGGGAAGTATTCTTGGCCCTACACTCTTCCAGCTGTACGTTAATGACCTCTGCACAATATCCCTCCCATATACCGATATATTTACTTACGCTGATGATACTGCAATCATCATAACTGGTCAATAGTGGAAGAGAGAGCTGAATACTCCCTAAAATAAATAATGACCTGGCTTTCTGACAATTTTCTGACCCTAAATTTGGACAAGACTTTATATATTCCCTTTACGATATCAAAAATCAATATAATCCTAATCATGATTTTACTATAAGGGCTGTACTGTACTTCAAGTATTGACTGTAGCTGTAAAGAATTAACTAAAGTGACTAGCACAAAATACCTTGGAGTACATATAGATAGTAGACTCAACTGGGATGATCAGGTTGCGGCAGTAAAAGCTAGAACCAGGAAATTATTTCAAATTTTCAGGACCTTAAGTAAAGCGACCACACTAGCTCCCCTAAAAATGGTAGGTATATTATATATATTATATATATAGTATATATAATCAATCATACAGTACTGTACCTGTGTGGGAAGGGTTCGCAAAAACGCAGTTGCTTGCGCTAGAAAGGGCATAGAGCGATATACCACAGCTCAGCTTTATGAGGATAACCAGTTCATGACAGTGAGACAGCTATTTGTCTTCAGATCTATCCTGAGAGTGCACCGAAGTGCACGTCTCCCGGATCGTAATAAACGCAGCAGGCAACTCGCTTGTCCTATTTTGAGATATAGAATTTCTTTTGCCATAAATCAATTTCAGAGTTTAGGCTGCAAAATCTACAATAATTTAAATAAAACACTAAATATAGTGCAAATGAATAAAAACAAAGTTAAAAAGACAGTGACTTCTTAACTGCTCCAGCTGGACATGAAGGCACTGAAACTCTGTTAAAATTCATAGAATAGGTATACTATAAACACACACACACACACGCACGCGCGCGCGCGCACACACGAATACGTACTCGTTTTTATGTGCAAGTTGTGTTAAGTTAAATACAATTTAAATGAGTGGTAATACTCGTGATATTATGCTATTAGAAAGGAGATAAATATTTTTTAAATCTTACTTGTAAAGTACAAAGTATGGCACATATTTCAGAATTTAGTGCCACTGTATTTGATAGGCACCGATAGAGCACTGTCTCCCAACACACAGGCTCAAGCCTAGTTTGGGAGCCAGTTACAGTACCTGTTGTGATAATATAAATTTTCGCTTTAGCACATTACTGAGACAATAATTTTTTTTATTTTTTATTTATAGTTTCGTGAATCTCATCATGGACGTGTTCAAACTCGAGTATGACATGACTTTAAAAGCTACTACTTTGATTTTACCTGTTACGGTATACCAAGTAATAGAGGTAAGCAATATTCTACAATGTTATAAATGACTCTTTCAATGACGAATTCAATTTATTTCATACTTGCAATTGCTCTACGGTAACGACAATTATCGAAATGGTAGAAAGACTCTTCCTAAGCATGAAAATTTTAAAAATCATTCAAGGTTAGGTAAGGCTTTAAAAATGTTCTGGCCGTTTTATAGAGATACTTTTTTACATTTACCTGCGATATGCAAAAAGTTATGAATCAATTTGAATAAAACCTTAGGAAAACTTTAAGGAACACAAAACTTATGGTCTGGGGAGGGATATGTTATGGAGCTCGCACGGAGTTAGTGGTAGTCGACGACGGAAATTTGACGGCTGAACGGTATATCAGGTAGATTTTAGAGGAACATGTTGTGCCATTTGATCCATTTATTGGTAACGACTTCATCTTAATGCAGGATAATGCTCGGGCTCACAGTGCTCGCTCAGTACAGGCATACCTAAACCATGTTGGTGTTACGGTGATGGAGTGGCCAGTACGGTCCCCGGATATGAAACCGATTGAACACGTTTGGGACTTGCTAAAGAGGAGTGTCAAATCAAGAATGCCACCTGCTAACAATCTGGGCGAGCTGCGAGACACATTAGTTGAAGAATGGATTTATAATAAAACTTCTGAAGCGAATATCACCTACTAAAAGTCATTGATGTGTTTTAAAGAATACACATTTTTGTTATCAAACATTTTTTTACAGCTTCCATTTTTCTTATTAAGCGAAAATAAGTTAATTTTAATACTAAAACCTTTTTAAAAACAATCTTTTTTTTTTTTTTTTTTTTTCTTGCATTGTCATCCGAACTGAACGTGCATACCAAATTTCAGCTCAATCGGTTGAGGGCAAGTGCCTTAAAATTGAGTTGTAAGATTCCACCCGAACAAACATACATTGCAAGTTAAATAAAAGCTTGTAAAAAGACTTTTTGGCACGTTTTGGGCATTTTTTTTTCACTCTATTACTGACTATGAATTTCGCGTAAACTTCAGAAAATACCATGTCGGCCACTCTTTTGTCGTGCTGATTCCTACAAATAGCATAAAGAAATCACTATTTACAATTTATTTTATTAAATCAATGGTGGGGTATCTCGTTGCTCAGTCTATAAGGGTCCTTGAAGTTGACAGTATCGCAGATTTGTTATTTTTCAGGCATTGAAACAGGGTGAATTCAGTTTAGACTTCGTCGCTTTCATCTTCGTCAGCATCCTCCTCAGCACCTCGTCGTGTTACTACAGCCAGGTGCTCATGGACAAAGTGAGATTACTTCAACATATTTTACTAGTTAAGGCACGGCGGATTTCTCCTCTCAACTTTCGAGAGGAAATTGTCATTTTAAGCATATTATATTTATTTTTTTTGGTCCATAGTAGGCAGGCGGCCAATCACAATGCTTCGTTCTCTTGATACGTTTACGTTACGAATTCGAATATTATTCGTGCTCAGGGCACTGGTGTGTCTATTAAAGTTGACTTGGGTTCCGAAGGAGTTGGCCGATCCCGTTATACCCGCAAAAAGAAAGAAAGTTGGCCTTTTGTTCCAAAAAATACGATAAATATCTAAAAAAATTATGTTTGTAATTTATTATTATATTATGTTTTATGTTTAAGTTTTTTTTCAAGGGTGAAGAAGTTCGCATCGCCCTATACTCGTGCGGTTGGGAGCTGCGCTACGACCGGAGCACGCGTATCACCTTACTAATCCTGTTGCAGTACGCAGTACGCCCTATCGCTGTTCGAACTTTATTTAGGACACTTTGTTTAGAAGCATTGACGGATGTGAGTATAAAATGTGTTCAGATGTACAAAAGTCCATAAATTTCACAGTAAGGATCATTTCTAAACAGGCAGGACAATGTTTGAGCACTTTTCAAGTGGTCAATAAATATCTACCCTTATTCCATTGAGACAAAGCTTGAAATAGTATGCAACAACGCACTACAGTCTCATCATACGACTGCATACATTTTCGGCCTTGTTTAATGAAATAAGGTTACTTTAAAAGTGCTCAAGCATTCTTCCGCCTGGTCTGAATTTCCATAAAAGCTTCGAATAGACGAAGACGCTATTTTGTAATCTATTATATATATTATTTTTAATTTATTATTGTTACAGCTTTTCCAGCAGTCTTATACCATTTTCAACTTTCTGAACACCATGTGGTAGTAACTTAGATGGTAGGTAAACGTTTATAAAACTGTTGCGTCAGAGAATACGAGTGTGAGTAAAATACGACCTGTAGGCGAGTTATTTTATCACACGAGTGTTTTGTCTAATCTCAATAAATGATAAATATAATATACTTAAAATAACAATTTTTGAATGCAAATGACAAATTTTAAAATGAGCATCATTAATTTTGTCTTTAATTTTTCAATGTTAACAATTCATTATGAGAGTGTAAATAAAAGTATTTTAAAAAATCTACACGAACTACATTTAGGACACTTTGTTTAAAAGCATTAACTAATGTCAATGTCAAATAATAAATAACTCTACTATGAATTAAAACTGAAAAGTATTCACTAGCGACAAGCTCACTTATAGCGTCTGCCATAATGTGCATGTTTAGGCTGAGATTCAGAGACGAGTCTAAGCTTGAACTTACGCTTCCATCTGTCAAAATCAACGGCTTACCCTTAAATTTGTTTTCAGAGACGTTCGGAACACGACTTAAACTTAGCGTAAACTAAGATAAGCCAAGTAGTCGATTTCGACTACTTATGACGGAACTAGCGCCACCAAGTGGGCTAAGGTGTAATTAATATCGACAATAGTTATCTGTGATTAAAAAGTTGTCAAGTCTGAATAAACTTCATCATTTAATCGCGCGCGTGCTATTATTTTCTCTTTTACATTGTTAAATTACGTATTAGCATCATAAAATGGCCATAGAGAAGAGAGTGTAAACTTAGCCAAGACCGGCGTAAGTTTGACAGGGACTGTGACTTTGAATACGAATTTTGAAGATGCGCTTAGCCACGACTTGGCTTAGACCGGCTTCACCCGTCTTATGTTCATGTCTCTGAATCTCAGCCTTAAACTTATAGTAGAGTAACAGTTGTACGGAATTCCGTCAATTTCAACAAAAGTTACACTTCAAAAAAAGTGTAATTTGTAATGTTCATTAAAACGACACTTGGACTCTTGAATTTGAAATAAATAAGTTAATTTCTTAAGACATAACCTATTTATATAGTAATACTATGATGTTTTTAATTAAAGAAATGCAAAGAAATATAATTTTGGTTTTATTATGCCTATATAAAACTGTGGTTCCCGGCATAGAATAGGACCACTCCATCTCTTCTCGTAGATGTCGTAAGAGGCGACTAAGGGAACGCCAAAGAATCCTTTGTGATACATTCATTTAACACTGCGCTCGCCAACCCGTTTGCCAAGCGTGGCGAGGATGGCAAAACCCTCAATATGGATAACCAGAAAAAGACCAGGCTCTTGGTCCCCGGCAGCCCCGCTATTCCTGAGTCCGGTAGCGGTCATGGTAACGGCGTGGCAGGGGGTGCGAAGAATCATCGACAGAGATCCGGCTACCACCAAAAACGGAAACTGGCCCTGGTAACACACAACGTTAGCAAGATGAGGACTGACGAGAAGCTGCTCGAGGTAGAAGAGGAAATGAGTAGGTTGCACTGGAACATTGTTGGGTTGTCCTAAGTGCGAAGAGCAGGGGAAGGCACGACGACCCTTAAGTCCGGCCATCTACCCTACCACCGGGAGGGTGACAGAAAGTCACTGCATGGTGTCGAGTTCCTCGTCCAAAGGTCCCTTATTAACAACGTCATATCCATCGAGAGTATCTCGAGTCGGGTGGTATACCTGCTACTCAGAGTATCCAAAAGATACTCGTTGAAGGTCATCCAGGTGTACCAAGTCATACGATGAAGAGGTTGAGGAAGTGTATGAGGACATAAGTATTTCACTGTTGTTATGGGGGACTTCAACGCGAAGCGACAGGAAGTTGAGGGTGGGGCCTTTTGGATAAGGGCAGCGGAATGACCGGGGCCACATGCTAGTGGACATTATGGAGAAAGAGGACTTTATCTCTTCGCGATAAACTCTTTCTTCAAAAAGCTACCACAGAGAAAGTGGACCTGGCTAAGCCCCGCTAATGTGGCGTATGAGATCGAATACATCTTGACGACGAAGAGGCAAATATTCAATGATGTCTCTGTGATCAGCCGTGTGAAAACCGGTAGCGATCACCGTATCATAAGAGGCACATTGAATATTAACCCTCGATAAGAAAGGTCGCATCTGATGAAATCTACACTCAGAGCGTTATATGTCTATGTCCAGGACTCCGAGAGCTTTCAACTTGAACTATCCAGTCGCTTTGATTGTCTACAGGATCAAGTCTTAGTGGAAGAGGTAAATAACGTGTTGGTAGAAGCTTTCCAAACGGTGGAATCTCAATTCTTTAGGTCTCGCCCTAAACAAACCCGTAAAAGATCTGGACCCAGACCCTTGATCTCATGGTCAAACGTCGATCTATGCCACTACAGACCTCCGACGATGCCAAGGCATATAGGCAGCTCAACGGACGCATACAGAAATCCTTTACGACATGACATTCGCTCCTATAATACCGAAAATATTAAGGAGATGATAGAGCGAAACAAGGGCTCCAAAGTGTTTGCAAGGAATGCGTCCGTTTGACAAAGCCGGTTAACGAAACTGAAGACGGAGGATGGCAGCATGGCAACGACAACGGCAGAGGTACTAAAGGAGGTCGAAAGGTCTTATGGGCAGCTATATACATCTGTAACGCAGCCCGTTGGCATGGCTAAAGATCCAAGTGCCAAGCTTACCTGACATTATACCGGAGACATCAGAGTTTTTAAATGGGGGCAGATCGCAGGTACTGTAGGTCCTACGGTCTCAGAATCCTATTATTTCTGTACTGGAAGGATATAACTCTTATCTAACTTTAATCACGCATAATCAGAACGATGGAGTGGTGGTGTATATTAAGACAACATTAACTCATGTAACGGTCACAGAACCCGTTTTGCAGGACTCAAGCTGTCTTTTGGTTACAGTGGGTACGGATTTAGTTATTTTTGGCGTGTATAGACCTTTTGCTTTCAGGGATCCCACAAGATTCATCCAATCACTGGACAGCCTTCTGCGTGGGGTTAGGGCGTATAGTAACATAGTTCTCGTGGGTGACATTAACATTGATATTGCTGATGGTAAATTGGATCAATACTCGATTGACTACATGGATGTCCTGGCCCAACATGGACTTTTCTTAGGTCATACTTTTCTGACTCACGATCGCCTGACATGCCTTGACCACTTGAATTTGAAGTCTCAACTACCTGTTCGGATACTAGTGGTTGAGTCGACCGTCACTGACCACTTTGCGATTGTTGGTGCGCTGTCTTTCAAAAAGAAAAAATCTATTTCTCGAGCCTCTGTAACAAAAATTGACGAGGACGAACTGACTAATGATTTGCTGGGTATAAACTTTGACTCTGTCTACGCGGCCGATGACCCTAATCTCGCTTTGACACGTCTGTATGACCCTATCCTTTCCGTTATTTCTACTAACAGCAAAACCATAAAATTACCGCGCAGGAAGAGACCTATCAAACCCTGGATTACCCCCGGGTTGCTGAGGTGTATGCGTCACAGAGACAATCTATACAAAAAAATGAGGAAAGAACCACGAAATGAAATAATAGAGCTCTCTTATAAGCGCTATCGTAATTTTTGCGTTAACTTGCTACGTAAATCTAGAACTGCATTTGAAAAGCTCGAATTTCAGAAAGCTGGTAGCAATTGCAAACAAGTATGGAGGGTTATTCAGTCAGTCACTAGTACCGCTAAAGCGAAGTCCCCGGCTGATAGACTTCTGAGCGTCCAGGATGATAAGCAATTGTGTGTTGAGGGGGTAAATTCCTATTTTTCTCGCATTGGCAGGCAACTAGTAGAGGAAATACACCATAGTAATTTTCCTAGGATATACCGTGCGACCAATCATTTATGCCCCAGCGATAACTCATTTGTTCTGTTCGGCACTGATGCATCGGAAGTCGAGCGTGTACTCATATCATTAAGGAACGGCAGTGCTTCGGGCTGGGACGGAATCTCAGCTGGGTTCTTGAAAAAGCACAGGAAAATCATCGTACCACCTCTTACATACATAATGTAACTTGTGCCTGAACACGGGAATATTTCCCACAGCTTTTAAAAGAGCCATTGTTCATCCTATCTTCAAATCGGGTGATCGTAGCCGTGTTGAAAACTACATACCAATATCAGTTCTGCCCGCAACGTCTTAGATACTTGAGAAAATTATTAATTTCAGGCTTGTCCAGTACTTGGAGTCTCGTAAACTTCTATCTGTGAACCAGTACGGATTTAGGAGGAACTGCTCCACCATCGATGCTGTGCACCACTTAGTGGGTCACATAGTTAAGAAACTAGACGATAAGCAGAAATGTGTAGCACTTTTCCTGGACCTTGCGAAAGCATTCGACACGGTCTCGATTCCCATTTTGCTATCTAAGCTTGAATCATTGGGTGTGAGGGGGAATCAGCTATCTTTGTTCCAGAGTTATCTTACTGGTAGATCCCAGTATGTTAAGATTGGTCCTTATGCAAGCTCTGAAACATCCATTGAGTATGGCGTTCCCCAGGGAAGTGTTGTTGGTCCAAGCCTGTTTTTAGTATATGTAAACGACCTATGCAATCTTGGACTTGACAATGGACAAATATTTTCTTATGCAGATGACACAGCACTGGTGTTCTCTTCCGATACCCTGACTAGGACATACGGCTTGGCTCAAAGTGGATTAAATGCCGTTACCCAATGGCTTAGGGAAACCCTACTAACTTTAAACGTGACTAAAACCAAGGTTATTCATTTTACAATTCGCAACTTTGACATACCCTCAGATAACTCGTTACAAATCACTGTTTTACCAATTGACAGCCAGCTCTCAGCTGGTGCCCACTGCATCATTGAGAGAGTTTCAACCATCAAATATTTAGGGATTGTACTTGACCAAAACTTAACCTTCAAACCACATGTTGACTACTTGACGGGTCAGATGCGCAAACTTATATATATCTTTCGGCAATTACGTTACGGGCAAACGTAGTGTAGGATCAACGGCCAGGTGAAAGGACGACCTAGATCAAGGTCGCCGGGAAGCGCTGGATGCGGGCTGCTTTAGATCGGTCGTTCTGGAAGTCCATAGGAAAGGCCTATGTTCAGCAGTGGACTGTGTATGGCTGATAATATATGATGATGATATAAAACTAACAAACCGTCCTGGCTTGGCGACTTTTGGAAAATCCAATGTAGCCCATGTTACTTACGAAGAATCTTTCGGTCAAGTAGTTTCTGAGCCTATTCATTATATATAATTTTAAATATAATTGAAGTTTTACAGCATTTTTTACAAGATTTTGAATATGACCAAGAACTGTATAACAAAACAAAATTGCATCAAAATCTGTTAAGTAGTTTTTGCACCCATCACGAACAAATATTTTCAATCTTCAATTTAAATATAATTGAAGATTGAATATATATATATATATATATATATATATATATATATATATATATATATATATATATATATATATATATATATATATATATATATTGAAAACGTTTGTTCGTGATGGGTGCAAAAGCTACTTAACAGATTTTGATGCAATTTTGTTTTGTTATACAGTTCTTGGTCATATTCAAAATCTTACATTTGTTTTAATACAATCGGTTGTATACAATACGCGGGCAAAGCCGCGGACGGAAGGCTAGTAGAATAAAAAGAAAGAAATATTGAATTTTGCATGAAATAACGTTATCATATGGTAGCATTGATTTATAGAAATCAAAACACTTTCAAATAGAATGTGATTACTTAAGTATACCGCTCTTTGAAGTTGCATTTCATAATGTTTGGCTCAGTATAGATCAAAATGTACATTTCGCTTTGTTTAAATGACAGACTACAATGTTACAAGTTAAAAAACGACCTGCTGTTTCACGCGGCTTCGGCCTATTTTACGTCCTGTGTATATTCTTGCATACTGGTTTCAAAAAAGGAAAAATAAATCCTCGATCACAAATTATGTCGATCGATGTCTTCTTCGTCCTCGTACGTAACGAGGACGAAGAAGACATCGATCGACACTGGTTACGAAACACTGATTACAACGGCGATCGAAGTAAGATGTACCTACCTATAGCATAATTTTGCTGAAATGCCCAATTGAACTTAACATTAATTTGACTTGGTTTGCAATTTTAGGGCGAACACGTCCGCATCGCCCCATACTCATCCTGCTGGGAGTTGTACTACGACCGGCGCATGCGCATGACTATACAAAACCTACTTGTGTACGCGCTCCGCCCTATCGCTATACAAACTGTATTTGGTACACTTTTTTCACAACAGTTTACCATCTGGCATTTTGACATGTGCTTTATAAAAATTCTCTTTATTATGTTGTTTGTTAAGATTATAGAGAGATAAGTTCTATGTATTTTATTTATCCTTCGTTCTTATTTCTATTAATTCAGAAATAAAACTGCTTTTTAAACATCTCCACAATCGAGAAACAAGAAAGTCACTTTTCCGATATACAGATATACACGAAAATATATTTATGTACATAATGAGTACTAGAAAACTGCCAGTAAATAAGTCTCCATTATCCACAATAACCTAGGAAGGTTAAAACAAAAATTTCCCAATAATGTTTAATGACTTTGCCCATTAAATTATTTCTCTATAATTTTAATTCATTTGCCCAAAAAAATTTCGTCAGAGCACGTTTCAAAATTTGATGACTCCTACGTAATTATTCACTATCGAGTGACATTCTCCATAGCGCTGACCACAGCCAACCAAGGCCTCCATATACGTAGGTATTAAATTGTGTGATTCATCTAAAAAATATTCATAGGCGAATGAAAACAATACACAAAAAATACGGACAATAAAAGTTGAACCCTGACGATATTGATAAAATTGTGCCTTAACAATACATTCATTATGCTAATACAACAAATAATAGTGTTGACGATATGAGCTACACGTTAGTGCAAAATATTGATTTTGATTTCACAATTCGACTAACAGCCAACCGATTAACATGACAATGGATTTAGATTTTGAGGAAGTGTTTAAAATAACAACCAAAGCGTTAAACTTGAATCGTACGCACCCATTTATTAAAAGGGATAAAATATGGTTCTTACAGTCCTTGCTAACATATTGCTCTTACAGTTTAATATTTTTCCTCATAATATACAATTTAATTTTCTATAATTTCAAAACAAATAACTTATCTCTGACCTGTAAAAATAGCATCTTAACTGCCATATTCCTTATAGTCAGTATGGAATATTCTGTGTTAATATTTCATCAAGAAGCCCTCCAGAGTTTGATAAAATACATCAAAAAAGATTACGATATGGTAAAAAACTTGCCACTTGACGAACAAAAAATTGTTGAAAAATACGCAAATGATGGGATGTTTGTTTGCAAGTTATGGTATTTCCTTGCAGTTACTGGCTACTTCGCGTTTCCCGCTAAACATATATTTGTAATGGTTTATCATTCTTACACAAGTGAATTCAGATTGATACCCCCTTACGAATTCTATTACCCAGGATTTCTAGGAGATAATGAAGACAATATCTGTGTATATTTCTTAATTTATATTTTCTTACTTTTATGTAGTTTCTATGCTTCCGTAATGTATGTAGCATACGTACCTCTAGGACCAATTATGATATTGCATGCAAGCGGTCAGTTGGAAATAGTGAAAACAATGATAGATAATCTCTTTGCGCGCAATGAGCCCAACGAGGAGATCATTAAGAAAAAGTTGGAGTGTATTGTTAAACACCTGCAGTACGTTCACAGGTAATTGTATCCTACTAATAAATTTAGAAGTTTTTGTCTCTTTCACGAAATATCTTCATATTACTATAGGCTTGCTCTTTTAATCTCGGAAATAAGTTATCTTAGCTCTAGATGGAAGCTGTCTGATCTGATGGAAGTCTAGATGGAAGTACTATAGATACAATGGGGGTGTGTAACGGTTGTGTAACGGCTTGATATAACCTTTGTAGTTCATGGAATGCTGACATAATTTATATTCTTTACACGATAATTTAACTGGAAAATAAATAAAATAAATATATAATAACAAAAAATCTAACGTTCACTTGACCTTATTTCAGTGTTAATACTTGTGATCGCTATAGATCAATTGAGATAATGAATAGTTGATATAATTTCATTTTGTCTAATTTCTTAAGATATAATGAACATTTCCTTTAATGCACATTTGACATAATATTAATTCAGAATATTATTCATTTACTATAATACTCATAATCTCTAAGTAACATTTTATATAATTTAGAAAATCTGATACAATTTTATCCCGACTTAGAACAATCCGACTTGGATGGGTTAGGTTAGATCTTCTTCGTGGTTTTTTTTTATAAACCATCCAGACGTAGGAACCCCGCGAAGCGGGGCTCCGTCGAGCTATAGGTCAAAAGAATTTTATATAAAAAGAATATTATACGTATTAAAATAGTAGGTACATTGTTACCCTACGGGTGAAAGTATAAGTCTTTAACCCGAGGTAAACACTGTGCTTTTCATTACGAATACAAGGAAAGTAAAAATAGAAACATGAATTAGCTAAAGAAAAAATGAGTAAATTTTATTCTACATATATCTATTATCAACTTTGGTGAGATAATTTTATTTAAAGTTTATGGTAAAATTAGAAGAATTAGTTATAGTTAGTGAAAGTTATTCAAAAAATATATATTCTTTAATCAATACTTAACTTTATTTTATTTCAATTTTACATCGCGCTGTAATTGAGTGGCTGTATAGAAAGTTGTTACTTGTTTGGTACATTAAAAATGTGAAAAAATATTTTTTTTTTAATAATTTGACAGCTGTCAGTTGAAAGCGATTCTGGCTAGGGATGAAAAGTATTACTTTCATCCCGCTCCTCAGGCAACTTCAGACCTACTTTCAGAGTATGAGTAATGAAAATTATATAAAATGAACCATATACTAAATGTTATTATATTATTGGAATATTAGATGATATAAAACATTAGGTCATATAAATTTAGGTTACTTGACAAGCATATAAAAATTATATTATAATGAACGTTATTTCAAGTGAAATTAGAGCATTTCTTATTATACCAAACATTACACACCCTTAAAATGGTGAGTTACTTTAGTACATTGACAAGTAGGTACTATGACAATTTACATACTAGCAATGACCTGCTTATCCTTATGATACAGATTCTCACGGATGGGGATTCCCTAATGATGGTGATTCTCGTTTAATGACATCTTATTTATGCTTTTTTTTTAGTTTCGTGAATCTCATCATGGACGTGTTTAAACTCGAATATGACATCACTTTAAAAGCTACTACTTTGGTTCTACCCGTTACGGTATACCAAGGAATAGAGGTAAGCAACATTCTACAATGATATAAATTACTAATTCAATGACGATTTCAATTTATTTAATACTAGCAATTGCTCTACGATAGCGAAAATTACCAGAATGGTAGATAGACTCTTCCCAAGCATGAAAATTTAAAAAGTCATTCTATGTTAGGTTAGGCTATAAAAATGTTCTGGCCGTTTTATTCAGATACTTTTTTTATACAACTGAGGTGGCAGACAAGCACACGGCCCACCTAATAGAAAGTGGTTACCGTGACCAATGGAATGGACGTGTGCAACACCAGGGGAGTCACACTCGTGCTGTCGACCCTGTAAACACCTTTTTTACATTTGCCTGCGATATGCGAAAAGTTATGAATCATCACAGTATTGAATAACTTTAAGGACCAAAAAAGCTACATTTTTAAATTCTTTATAATAATAGGTTTTCGCAATTTATAATAGAACTTCTGAACCGATTATCGCCTTTTAAAACTCAAGTTAATTAATTAATATTAAATAATGCTGGCACTTGTACTTTTCCACACTTTATTTTATTTTTATTTTTAACCATTATGTATTCAGTAAACCTTTGATAAAGCTGCGAGTTGAAACCGGTCAGGTTAAAAATAAAAATAAAATAAAGTGTGGAAAAGTACAAGTGCCAGCATTTTTCAATATGTGTAGCAGATTCCACCAAGTGCCATCAATCTCCAGTATAAACAGTTTAATTAATTAAACTTTAAAGAATACACATTTTTGTTATCAAACATTTTTTAAATAACCAATTTTCTTATTAAGCGAAAAAAACACCTTTAGCTCGTTTTGGGAATTTTTTTCACTCTCTTACTGACTATAAATTTTCCTTCAAAGTTGACCACTTTGTAACGGATTCTATTTCTCTAGGATTATTTCAATGATTGAGATTCGCGAAAACTTCAGACAATATTATGTTGGCCATGTTAATACCTACCTACAATTAGCATAAAGAAATCGTAATTCACAATTTTATTTTATTAAATCATTGGTGCGATACCTCGTTGGTGAGTCTATAAGGGTTCTTGAAGTTGACAGTAGATCGCAGATTTTTAATTTTTCAGGCATTGAAACAAGGTGAATTCAGTTTAGAATTCGTCGCTTTCATTTTCGGCAGCATCCTAATCAGCACCTCACCGTGTTACTACAGCCAGGTGCTCATGGACAAAGTGAGATTACTTCAACATACTTTACTAGTTAAGGCAGGGTGGATGCTGGTGGATGGTGGTGAAGTTGACTTGGGTTCCGAAGAAGTTAGCAGGTCCCCATTACACTCCCAAAAAGAAAGAGAGCCGTCTTGTTCCAATAAATAAGATAAATGTCTAAAAAATGTATGTTTTTAATTTATTATTATATTATGTTTTATGTTTAAGTTTTTTTTCAAGGGTGAAGAAGTTCGCATCGCCCTATACTCGTGCGGTTGGGAGCTGCGCTACGACCGGAGCACGCGTATCACCTTACTAATCCTGTTGCAGTACGCAGTACGCCCTATCGCTGTTCGAACTTTATTTAGGACACTTTGTTTAGAAGCAATGACGGATGTGAGTATAAAACTTGTTCAGATGTACTAAATTCTATCAATTTCACAGTAAGGGTCATTTCTAATCAGCAGAACAATGTTTGAGCACTTTTCAAGTGGTCATTCAATCTCATAAGGGTAGATCCCTTATTCCATTAAGACAAAGCTTAAAATAGTTTGCAACAATACATTTTCGGCCTTGTATAATGAATTAAGGTTGATTTAACACTTAAAAAGTACTTAAGCATTTTTCCACCTGATCTGAATTGTCCTATAAGCCGCGTTAAGACGAAGACGCTATTTTACAATCAATTATTTAAATTTATTATTGTTTCAGCTTTTCCAGCAGTCTTATACCATTTTCAACTTTCTGAACACCATGTGGTAGTAACTTAGAAGGTAGGTATATAGTAGTTTATAAAACTGTTGCGTAACAAGAGTTCAGAGAATACGAGTCGGCGTTCGACCAGTAGGCGGTTTTTATTTTATAATATCACACAGAACCGGACCATGACGCTAATTATAATATCTTTTGTTTCAGCTTTTTCACCAGTCTTATACAATTTTCAATTTTATGAACACCATGTGGGAGTAATTTAGTAGGTAAACATATTTTAAATGATAATTTATTAGAAATTACAAAAATGCCGACGTTATGACAATTTACTCAATATATTTATAATTATTTGTTTATAATTGAGACCATCATCGTTTCATCGTTCATTTCATTACTTAGGATGCAAATAATTGAGTGTAAATCGAGGCGTATTTTTGCTTCGGTAAATTGCATCTTCCTAAATATACGCCTACTCTGTTAGATTTATAGATGACTAGCTTTTGCCCGCGAGTCTGCCCGCGTAGATGTCAGTTATCGCGACCAATCATAGCCTATGTCCTTTCTCAAGGTCTAATCTACCCTTACACCCGTCAAAATCGGTTCGGTGGTTTAGGCGTGAAAGACAAACACACAAACTTTCCCGATCATAATATTAGTATGTATTTTAAACAATGTATAAACAACCTAATTATAATTTTTAAAAATTACACATCTTTTTTCTGGATCACTAAATATTACACAAAACAAAACATTACTCGATATTACACAAAGTCTAATAAAATTAATGTGTTTAAAAAAGTGTAATTTGTAAGGTTCATTAAAAACCACACTTGCACTCTTGTATTTGTAATAAGTTAATGTCATATTCTGTCCTCCGTGGTTAATGTCTTAAGACATTATATATATACTAGAACTTATTTATACTATTAATGTTGTTAATTAAATGAATGCAATTAAGTATATTTTTAGTTTTATTATGCCTATATTAAACTAGCAACCAACCTAGTTTAGGGTTCCGTACGAAACCTGTTTTGTACGGCACCCTACACTTTTTAAAAATCCAATATAGCAGCCAGCCAGTAGTTTCTGAGCTTACTTGAGCAAACAAATTTACAAATCTATCCTCTTTATAATATTATTTTAATGAGGAGTAAATGAAAGTTACCTGAAAGTTTAAGAAGCTACACATACCATATATACACACAAAGGTCTGAAAAGCGTTCTGTAGTGTCATAGAACAGGTATAATTAGAAACAATCACCACTTAAAATAAAAAATTGACATTGTACAACAGTCCATACAATCTGTACCTTCAAACATTTTCTCGACAATTTTGTTTCTCAATACTTTGAATAACTCTGCCCACAAAATTGGTTCTCGATAATTTTAATATCTTCGTCACACGAAGATCACATTTCAGTATTTGATAGCTCCCACGTACTCATTCACGAGCTACTATCGAGGGAGATTCTCCACAGTGCTGGCAGCCAGCCAAATCGTGCTTAGACGTAGCTATTAAATTCTGTGATTCAACTAAAAAATATTCATATCCCAAGAGCGGATGACAAAATTAAACGATTAAGAGTAACACGTGAAGAATTGCAATTTTTTATTGTAGTCATGTTGGATTTTGTTACGTTGGCTTTTAGTATCGACAGTAGTTTTTGAAATAGAACAAAAGGAATTTCTTCTCTACTCCGGAACCCTCAATAGCCTTCAAGTTATGTCGCCTTTACCGGGCCTCGGTAGGAGACGAAGACACAAGTATTGCTAGTCTTGAACTCGGAAAGGCTGCCATATGTGTATCTGAAGACCATAAGAACCCGGGGACCGAGGTTAATGCTTCAGACTTAGTCTTTCATGAAGTAATTATATTTTCCTAGAAATATTAGTTTATTAACCGACTTCTGAACAAGGAGGAGATTCTCAATTCGAATGTTTATTTTTTTAATGTGTGTATGCGCATAGCTCTGTCATCTGTAGACAGGTTTATCTGATGATGGGTTTCAGAGTCAGACCACTGGACTCTTCAATAAATAATATGGTAATCGTATTTTATTGCAATATCTAAGCTATTGAACATCATAACATCACACTGTAATCCTTAGAATATTCAGAGTTAGCACTGACTTCAACAAAAGTCCTACGCACATTTTCATATTTTCAGTCATATTTGCTATTTAGATATTCATAACAGCTAATATTCATTTGAAAATAGTAAAACGTTAAATAAAATTCAAAAAGAAACATAAATTTTGCTTCAATTTATCATGTAAACATAATGAAAGTTCATTAAGACTGTGCCTATATTATATTTATATGAAACGCTATTGCGGTAATTTTGATTTGATGTATGTAACAAAACCAAATAGACTGGTGCGTATTTCATAGAGGCATGGCGGCACAGGCAACAGAGAAGAAAAGAAGAAAAAAGAGAAGATGAGACGTTAGCCCCTCTAAACAAGTGGCAATTCGTTAGCCAGCGTTCGGTGGAATAGAATGACGAATGTATGGGATTTGACATATTTAACAGTCTTTAACGCATGTCATTAACGTCAAATCCGATACATTCAATTCTACCAAAAGCCGGCCAACGAATTGCCACTTGTCTAGAGGGGCTAAAGTCTCATCTTCTTGATATTTTCTAAAGTTTACGCGAATGTTCATTGAAACATAACCACTTTTTAACAAATTCTATCGCGATTTAATTGTTATTATTTATTTTCAGACCGATATTTCGGACATATTTCAGCAGGCTGTCTAAATCAATCAATTAAAAATTCTTGTCTTTTTTCTACTTTTCTGCTCTATTGTCTGCTCGTTTGGGTGCCCTCCAGTGAGGTCACCCAGTCTGTCCAATGCTGTCGCAGCGCTGTTTGCTTAGAGAATTATACAGCTGGACTTCAAACAAATTGATTGCGTAGGTTGACCTTTATCGAGCTACCTATACACATTCACCCCCGCCTAATAAATCTATTCGTCAATATCGTTGCTAGTTTAGTCTGTAATAACGTTGTGAGTTAGTTCACCTGAACACAATTTACCTTCGATTGTTAATGCTATAATTTGCTTGATAACAAGGTAGTTTTTTCTACAATGATCAAAGACTTGCTACCGTAAAAATGATAAAGAAAATATTGGATAATTTTCAATTATTTGGATCTGCTTATAAGGTCGTCAACACAGTGTTGCTTCGGCGATCATTGTTCCCATAGTTGTGTCGCTTATTTATATCAGGCCATGGATTGATTGCTTAGAGCCTCGACTAACACCTTGAGAGGCTCTCGATGGACAGCTGGATTAAGTGCCTCATGCAGAAGGCAATTTTCCTCGACACGGAAAGCATGGCATCATTACTGGATTACTTTCGTGTCCCTTAGCACTATTTAAAAAAAATGCGAGAACCATGTCCGAAGACACTTACTAATACAAATAAAGACTTGCACGGAACGGGAATCCAACTCGTAGTCTCACACGTAGCACTTAAACGCTCTGCTGCTACGCCATGGTTACGTCACTGAAGTTACCTATCTCAAGCCTATCCCTCTGCCTACCCTCTTGTGGATTTAGTCGTGTATATATGTATGTAAGGCAGGTCTGCATCAACAAATAAACCTAATTTTACCACACCTCCACTTTCTAACCGCCTGAAAATAGCCGCGGTCCCCACAAATGTGTCGCGAGCTTTTATCTCTAGGTGAATCAACGGAGTCAACTAGTTTAATAACAGTGATAAACTCAGCTTTGCTAGAACGATACAGTTGAGAGTAGGGTTGCCACCTATCTTCATTAAAATATTCTTAATTCTTAATTTTTTATTGCACACAGTACAGAGATCATATATAAAACATTTCAAGGAATATGTACAAAAGCGAGAGAGAGAATAGCTGAACCAGATGCTGGGCGGACTAGCTTCAGCCTCGCGACGTATCGGTCTTGGCATGAATTTGGATAAAACCAAAGTCATGATCAATGGCCACATTGATCCGATACCGGGCGTCGTACATGGTCACCCTCTCGAAATCGTTTCTGAGTACACTTACCTCGGGCAGATTCTGCAGTTAGGTAAAAACAATTTCGAGAGGGAGGCCAAGAGGAGGATCCAGCTGGGCTGGGCAGCGTTTGGGAAACTACGCCGAGTCTTCTTGTCATCCATACCGCAATGCTTGAAAACGAAAGTTTTCAATCAGTGCGTTCTACCCGTCATGACCTACGGAGCCGAGACATGGACACTCACAGCAGGGTTGGTCCATCAGTTCAAAGTCGCTCAGCGAGCTATGGAGAGAGCTATGCTCGGAGTTTCTCTGAAGGATAGAATCCGCAAAGAATACATCCGACAGAGAACCAAAGTTATGGACATAGCTCAAAGAATCAGCAAGCTGAAATGGCAGTGGGCTAGCCACATCTCGCGAAGAACCGACAACCGTTGGGGTAAACGTATTCTTGAGTGGAGACCGCGACTCGGCAAGCACAGTGTAGGACGCCCTCCGACCAGGTGGGATGACGATCTAAGAAAGACTGCAGGCAGATGCTGGATGCGGCAAGCTGAAGACAGGGCGCTATGGCGCTCATTGGGGGAGGGCTATGTCCAGCAGTGGACTAATATAGCCTGATGATGAATGTTAATTTGTTTAATGTTTAATCATTTTACCAAGTTTACCACCAAGGCACTGATGAAGAAGAAACGGCGCAACAAATTCCACTGCAGTATTACCTATTTATATAAAATGTCTATTTACAATAGGTACTTTATAGCTAAATGTGTACAAATGCACATTTTTCTCGTGTCTGAATAAAAATAGGCCTATAAAAACTTTATATTAAAGGATTAAACTAAATTTAAATATAGTAAAAAGAAGTAACGTATATAATACAATACCACGGCGTAATTATAGGATTTTACGAGGGGCCTGCACCATGCTAAAGCCAGTAAGTGTTACAACCCTAATCAGAGGCTTCTGGCAGAATGCCAAACGATGCCCTTAACGTTAGAAAATACACCAAAGTACCTACTGTGTGAATTCTTTGTCATTTTATAATTCAACATCTTAGTTTTGCGTACATAAACATGTCGACGAAACTGAAGAATAATCCTGTTGAAAGATTGGATACGTTTGGCTGTAACAAAAACATTCCAACTGTAATACTTGGCCGCATACATAAATATACTCATGCCTTTCTCTAACAGTCTCTGCGATATATTTATATAGTAACCTTCCGTAAAAATATCTATTAATATTATGTTGATGGCTTCTATGTATATGCTTGTAGACAAAATGTTTAAAAAAGTGCCACGGTTCCGGGATATGTTGAGCATTTATTAAATTTCGATTTTGGAATTTGATACTGATCTCAAAAGCTTACTTTATCGAAGGGCTATATTGCCCATATAATAATCATAAATACAAACATAAAAAAGCACTCATTGATATAGTTTTGTCTTTGATCGAAACAAAATTAGTTTTATGTCCCTCCTGTGACTTGATGTAAACAAATATTACGTCTAATAGTTCCAATGCTGTGACGTTAGATTATTTACGGCGTGTTGTATTAAAACAGGGCTTTGATGTGACAGATCATATTTAAGCAGTTTAATGTTTGAAGCACACTGTTTATAGATACTTCGTAACGATGTATGGCATTGTTATACCCCAGTACTGACACTTATCATAATAAACAGGACAATAGAAATAACGCCTAGAGTGTCATCAAAATAACCTTACGGAAACACAGTGTCGTGAAAGCTTCAATATCTAAACAAATACTGTATTTTGTTGTTGCAACATTTGGTCTCTTTTTATACCACTAGGTGGCAGACTAACACACGGCCCACCTGATGGATAGTGGTAACCGTGGTCCATGGACGTGTCCAATACCGTCACGCTCGCGCTGCCGATCCAATAAACAACTTTTAATGCCCTTCTTGAGGTATCTCATATTACAGTAGCTTGGAAAACCAATTGGTGAATAGTTTATGCCAAAGTTAGGTAAATAAGCAAGCTGAGGTGATAGTGGGCTGGCCGTCACATTTCCCATTGAAGCGAACGAGTCTAGAGTGGAGATCATGGGAAGACAAATGGAAGGTAGGACACCGTCCAGCTATTTACGGGGTGGAAGATTGTAACCATACCTGAAGAGGAAGTACTCTAAATACTGGAAATAGCGAATTTAACTCAAAGGAAACATTTATTTATTCTTTTTAAGAAACAAAACCACATGCGCAAAAAACCTTTTTTTGAAAACTCGCTTGCCATAGCATCCCTGTATTTCTATGGCATCAATCGATAGTGACAATCATAAGGATCAAATCTGTCTACATGGTAAATATAATGAAAGTAAGTTAAGTAATGGAAGTTCATCCCACGCACGCTCAGGTTGTGGAATGAACTTCCTGCCGTGGTTTTCCCAAGCGACTACAATATGGGGTTCTTCAAGAAGGGTATTAGAAGGTATCTACAGGGTCGGTAGCACGATTGTGATGCCCCTGGTGTTGCAAACGTCCATAGGCCACGGTAACCACTTCCCATCAGGTGGGCCGTGTGCTTGTCTGCCACCTAAGGGGAATTTAAAAAAAAGTTCAAAATCTTCCACCCTGTATCCTGGCGACCAGAAAAACGTGCTTGGAATTAACTGGATGGCGGAGGATCACTATCTTGGTTCATGGTATATCTGTTTACTATGAAACCAATTTCATAATTTCCATCAACGCTTGTAAACTTCCTCTGTTCTAATAATATTTTAATCGGGAAACATATGTCGCAAGAGCCGACCCACGAAACTGGGCTACTCCCGCTATACACAAGTATCTAAGAATATCTTTTGATCAAATGATACACAGTAGCATTACGCAACTTAACAATACACGTTTGCCTGTACAGATTATAAAATACCTAGCAGCGACGTTTTTAGAATATTCGGCATTTTTATCATCAGTTTGACACTTGGTGGCGGAAAAACCCACGGCATACTTAATGGTTACCGTGGCCTATGGACGTGTCCAACACCAGGCCCCCAATTCTGCTAATTTTATGACATAACAAAATAACTGTGATGCCGCTGACATTGCAATAAATGTCATTAAATTTTCGACTTTATTGCAGGGATTTAAAGTCCAAAATGAAAAGAGAAAGAGTTTATAACATTTTTCATTCACTCTATAAGATTGTCATTTAATTTTAGACTTTAAATGGTACAACAGTAATGTCTAAAGTTAAATGGCATTGGTTTCAGTGTCTGTGGTACCGCAGTGGTTTTGCTATGATAAAAATAATAGTAGAATCAGGGCCCAGGAGTATCACTTTCATGCTGCCGAGGTTCTTACAGACATGATGCCCTTCTTGAAGAACCCCACATTGTTGTAGTTTAAAAAAAATCACAGCAAGGAATTCAATCCACAGCTTAAGCGTGCGCGAAATGAAGTTCCTCTTCATATCTGAATTTGTGCACCATTTTCGGTCGCAACATGTGAGAATGAATTTAATGCCTGTGACAAGCGGTGCGATGAATATTGTAACCATGGGTATCATGTGATATTTGTGTGAGGCATGTCATAATAGAAACCTCAAACTTGGATATAGAGGGCTACTGCTAGGCTGGTATACTTTAGTTACTTCCATAGCTTGATGTCCTATGGAATACTACTTAGGAGAAATGCAGCAGATTTAGAAACTATATTTATTTTGCAGAAGGCAATTCGTGCCATTTATTTTTTAGGCAGAAGATACTCCCTCAGGGAACGATTTAAGGATATTGATATTTCAACTGTAGCTTCTCAATATATATTTGAAAACTTAATGTATGACAGGAAAAATATATCTCATTTCACAAAAGTAAGAGACATAAGAGACAAAAATCTGCGTAATAAACATTAACTGCTACTTCCATGTTATCGGCTTAGCAGAGTTAGCGATTATTTTAAGGGGGAAGGTATACGCTTTTATAATAAATTGCCTGAATCGATCCTTAGTAGGCCTGTAAAAATGTATACCATCTTATGTAAAAAAGCATGCTTTGGGACAGATGACTATCTTAAAGAGAAAAATGTCTGGTTTGAGCATGGTGCAGGCACCTCCTGAAATTTTATAGTTATGGCATAATACTGTACTAGGAACGTGACCTTTTTGCCATATTTCAACTTAGGTTCCTTATTTTACAATAAAGCTTTTTAAATACTTTTGTTCATTCAAATACGAGACAAATGTAGATTCGTCCACATTTAACCTTAAGGATATAAATATTGAAAGTTGACGTCTTTAAACTGCCGGATTGGAGTTTGTTGCGCCGCTTCTTCTCCACCAGCGCCGTGGAAGCGGTTTTAAACTTAGATTAAGTAGAATCATTATTGACGTCAATAAGAAACTACAATGTTGTTCTAGATTAAATAAAATTATTTGACCTTGAGTTAGACTTGACTTCACCAAAATCCTTGAGATCCAAATCAACTTCACCGGCTAGTGGTCCACCTGCTTAATAACAAGCACTACCGCAGATATTACTCTCAGACGTCAGTCGGTAAAGTCAACACACCATTAAAAGGTGCACAATCCTCTAGCGCATGCAGCATCGAGGACAGCACTGCGACAGCCCTAATAGACATTCTCATTGGTCGATCTCCAGTGTCGTCACCCAGTGCGACCAATGCGAATCTCTGTCAAGGATGTCACAGTGCTGTGCTATATGTTGTTTACTTAGAGAATCGCACAGCAGGTTCCGAAGTGCTAACTTTGGACGTAACTGGGACTTCGCAGTAATGATGATGACGTCAACATAAACCACACCTGCAAGCCGGCACCCCTGAAGCTCTAACAAAGGTTTTCGTCTCGAAATTGAGAAGTTGGCTTCAACACTAAAGGACGTTTTTAGAGGGATCACGTAAACCCTGGTCCTAAAATATCAAAATTACCATTAGAGGAGAGTCACTCGTATGTCTGGAAATTCTAGCTGGTAACACTTTAAGCTTACTCAGTAATATTATGTAGCTACATACTAATAACACTTACAGAAGTAATAGTTATAACACCGGAAACAAGCATAAATGCATCGCAAATAACGAAATTTCCCCGAAATTCATCATTGTAACCACAGATTACCCAAATAGTTGGAAAATAGCCGTTACGTTGGAATGCAAGAAAGGTTGCCAACCTTTAAAATTTATTTATCTTACATTGTATGTGTAGTTGTGAACACTTGGTGTATATTAATATAGCAGGCGAGAAAGTCCAGGTTATTGATGGGTGTTTCAGCCGTGAATCACGTATTGTGACGTATATTAATACCCTCGGAGGCTACCATGGAACGTATATCCAAAGTTGCTGACCGAAGTTTCGAGTAGTACCATGACACGTATTTATATCGCAATCAGTCCCAAAGACGGTACGTTCGATCTTAAAATTTCGAGAGCTAGTTACGATTTTTTGGGAATATGCTTGAGGCAAACTGAAAACTTGTCACACACTTCTCCTATTATACCCTAACACGATGGTACAGATCTAGCTGGTGGGTAAGGGGACTAAATCAACCAATAATGTTTTTTAAATTATGAAAAAACATCCAGAAAATCGGTTTGAGCAATATGCAATTGTTATAATGTTGTAGTTTAATGCTTAAAGAATATTCAAAAAAAATTGTTGATGTTAAACCAGTCCGTGTAAGCCCCGTTTACCCTGACACAGGCACTGGAACCCTCGTAGAGTGATTTCAATACCCGTATCAAGTTTCTGCTCACCCCATACACAGACAATGTCGACCACAATTCATTCCTCATTACCCTATCATAGGCCTTTTCCAAGTCCACGAAGGCGCAATAGACCTTTTGGCTTTTAGCCAAGAATTTTTCGGCTATGCTCCGTAAGGAAAAGACCTGATCCATGCATCCCATTCACCTCCTGAATCCCGTTTGTACATCCCATAAATTATATATACGACTGTAAAATACGACACATCCCATAAATTCGTCATTTAATCTACCAAACGCCGGACAACGAAGAGCCCTTGTATATAGGGGCTGCTACAAAGGATGTAATGGTACGCAGACGCTACGTCTTTTGGTTAATGTTTCGCACGGGCTCGAATTTTCGGATGTACGGTGTCATGGTAGCACCCCAAGATCACTTCGTGTAAGTGATTCGCTTTATAGAAAGATATTGAAGAATAAACATGTTAAGATTGACTTTTGTTTATTGAAATAAGCATTAGCGTGATCATACTATACCTAGCATAGCACCTTTTATCCCTACCTTTACGTATATCTATCGATATGTGCATACTCAGTGTGAATTTTCGATGGAATACACTTCTAATTTAACTGACGTCTATGGGTATGGGTCCACCCAACTGGAGTACGGACCCGGTCCCAGAAATTAACAGGAATTTATTTCCAGGAGGAAATATCATCATCACTACATAGTATAAAACTAAGAAAGGTTTATATGTATAATAATACCGAAAAATAATAATACATGTTTAATATAGTAGAGGGTGCAGTGAGAACGGGATCTGACACCATGCGGGCGGAAAAATATTACAATAAACATAATAATACCTATGTCCTATATCCCAGTCCTACTCTTGTGTGTGAAAGTTCAAGCAAATCGTGGTAACAAATAAACAAACATGTGACAGTCACGCTCATAGAAGCCAAAATAATCCTTATCCATATAATGTACAGGATGAGTAGGAGATCTCGGTATAAGTGCCAGGTTTCAATGTAAAAGTAACTATGTGTTATTAAAGCCAGATCTGTCAGCCGTTTGAACGTTTTTAAGTGACAAACATCCAGAAAACTTCACAAACTTTCATATTTAGTTATACCTACTAATTTTAGTGGGATGTAAGAGGTGAGAGCGGTATCTTTTAAATGGAATGTGTCAAGATGCTTTGGCCGTCAACTATGCCTTTGAGAATCTTGACATTTCAACAAGGTTACACTGGCCGTGGTCACATACAAACTGGCTCAGAGATGTCTCTTGATTGCCAATGCACCACTTGGCAATAATACTAGACACCTGTACCACTTTCTCTGTACCATAATTATGTGGCGGTTTCCCTAGACGAGGTTTTTTTTTAATTAAAAATTTGATAGAAAGAAATAAGAATCATTTATTCTCTGGGCCTTTTCTCAACTCACTTAGCTTTCTAGTCTAACTGTGATGTAGTAGAACTTCGATATTTTTCGTGAAACGACTGCCATTTGACCTCCACAACGAATTGTTCATAATAACTGCCATAGATGTTCGTATTGCAACGTGGCCTCCGAGGTACGGAAACACTCAGACCAATGCAAACAGACTAAGGCCTCTAGAATGTCACTTAGCTGAATCGCGATTTATCCGAGGAAAAATTGTATAGACAATCTGCCCAATCTGCCAGACAAATTTGTCAATGTGTATACAATCTTTTCCCAGATAAATCGAAGTTCAGCTGAGTGGCAATCTAGAATACGGGCATTATTCATGCTTATATTATACTTTAAAAATACCGGGGACCTCGTGGTCCCCCCTCCCGAGGAGGGCCAGACCGAGAGGAATGGCCCTGGGTCAGCCGGGGTGCGAGGGATATGTCACGAGACAACATCACCTTTTCGGCCTAGCATATCGACCCACAGACGGTGTGCGGTTTAGTCGGTTCGAGTCCGACATAACCTCGCCCTTCGGCTCCGAAGGGGGAGGTATCCGTAACTGTCAGCTACCTGGCAGGATCAGACCGAGAATATACCTGTGTCATCAAAAAATCTTGCTAATTTGCGCGATTCTGCTATTATTTTTATCATACCAAAACCACTGCCTTACCACAGACACTGTAACAAACGCCATTTAACTTTAGACTTTACTCTAATACCATTAAAGTCTAAAATTCAATGACAATCTTGTAGAGTGAATGAAAAATGTTTTAAACTCTCTCTTTTCATTTTAGACCTTAAAAGTTCGGAGGTCTAAAATTTAATGACATACAATGTCAGCGGTATGACAGTGGTGTTGTTATGTCATAAAATTAGCAGAATCGGGGCCTGTTGTGCAATTCTCTACGCATACGGCGTCGAGCGTAGCACTGCGGCTGACCTTGATAAAAAACTGTCATTGGTCGATCTACAGTGACGGCACCAAGTCTGACCAATGACAAGCTCTGTCAAGGTTGGTCACAGCGTTGTGCTCGACGCTATATGTTTATAGAGAACTAGCTGTTGCCCGCGGCTCCGCCCGCGTGGATGTCGGTTATCGCTAAGTGTTGATCCGACGCTATTGATCTTTAAATTCGCCTCTCTACTCAACTTTGTCCCTGACTATGTACTCACCTCTGTTCTCGACTTTCTACTCGCCTCTATATTCGACTCTCTACTCGACTTTCTACTCGCCTCTATACTTGAATTTATACTCGACTCTCTACTGACTTCTCTGTTCCCCTCTTTACTCGACTTTGTACCCTTCTCTATACTCGCCTTTCCATTGGCCTCTCTACTTGCCCATCCATTCGATTCTCTTTTCGCCTCTCTACTTGACTCTCCCCACTCGCCTATCTACTCGCACCTCTACTCAACTCTCTATTCGATCTCTACTCGCCACTATATTCATCTTTCCAGTCGCCTCCCTATTCGCCTCTCTACTCAACCCTTTACTGCATTCTATTTGATTCTATACTCGCCTCTCCACTGACTCTAGTCGCATATCTACTCGCCCCCGTAGTCGACTCTACTCGACTTTCGATCTTTACACGCCTATCCACTCGTCCCTATAACAATCTCTACTCGCCTCACCACAGTCACCACTCGCTTCTATATTTGGTTCGCTACTCGACTATGTCCGTTCCGAAGCTCTAATTCACCTTTGTACTAAATTTCATGAGGACATCTTAAAAGAAATTCTTACTTTTTTTATATAGGACACTTCAATTTGACTTTACCTCGCCTGATGGTAAGCTGAAGGCAAAGTCTCAGTAAAGAGGGCCACCATTATATCCACGTGCCATGTTAGCAATGGTGGTACTCAGCTTGACGGCCTCATTAGATGCTTTTTCACGCCCCGCTTAAAGGACCCGGGACTGTAGGAAGAGGGAAACACGTGAGCTGGCAAGGAATTCCAGGTCCTAATGGTGCGACAAAGAAAAGAGTCACCTTGTTCTATTTATGCCATATTCACCCTTTTTGTGCCATTGAAAAATTAGAAACTTTAATCCCATAGCCCTATTCCCCTCCCTCTCTCCCCCTTCTATCCCATTTTTCGCGATAAGGAGTAGCCTATGTACATTTCCAAGCTGTAATCCATCTCTATACCAATTTCATCTAGATATCTTCAAATTGTCAAAATTACATACCCTAGCCCTATTCCACCCATCCAAAATGGACATCAGCTCCCTTTTTCGCAATAAAAGGTAGCTTATGTCCATTTTCGAGCTCTAATCCATCTCTGTACCAAATTTCACCAGGATATCTTCAGAAATGACAAACTTTCATCCCAAAGCCCTAGTCGCCCCCCTTCAACCCCACCTTTTCGCGATAAAAAGTAGCCTATGACCGTTCCCAAGCTCTGAACTATCTCTGTACCAAATTTCATCAGAAAATCTTCAATAATGACAAACTTCCATACCAAGGCCTTAGTCCGCCCCTCTCTACCCCCCCCCCCCCCCCTTTTCGCGATATAAGGTAGCCTATATCCGTTTCCAGGCTCTAAACTATCTCTGTATCAAATTTCATCAGAAAATCTTCAAAAATGACTAACTTTCATCCCAAGGCCCTAGTCTCCCCCCTTCTACCCCCCTTTTCGCGATAAAAGGTAGCCTATGTCCGTTCCCAAGCTCTAATCTACCTCTGTACCAAATTTCATTAAGATATCATCAGAAATGACAAACTTTCATAAAAACTTTCATCCCCTATTTCCCCCCCTTAAACCCCCTTTCTCGTGATAAAAGGTAGCCTATGTCCGTTCTCAAGCTCTAATATACCTCTGTACCAAATTTCATCAAGATCGGTTCAGTGGCTTAGGCGTGAAAGCGTAACATACAGACAGACAGACAGACAGACAGACAGACAGACAGACAGACAGACAGAGTTACTTTCGCATTTATAATATTAGTATGGATTGCACTGCAGGTTCAGTTAGGGTGACTCGTAGCGATTTTCTCTTTCCATGGCTCGGAGAGCACGTCAAGCCGACTTCGACTTCCGAGTCATTATATAGGGGAAATGGGTGAAATGGCCCACATAGAAAAGTTTATGACTCGTACGGTCAACAGCGTCACTTGCAAGCAGTAGTAGTAACAATCTTTTACCCTCAGACCCTCACTCGTGATGTACAGAAACTGTTAAACGCTCTCCGACACCCAGTGCGCCAAATGGCTGACACCTGTTTTCACTTTGTTTAAATACAAGGAAGTCATCCATCGTATTCTAGCACGCCAGGATTGATTTATAAATGGCAGATTTATAACCGTCGGTATGAGAGAACATTGTTGCAGCAATAGTGATAGAAATATATAAATTAGAGATATAACTGATGTCGCGATGCTAAAAACATATTAATGCATTCATATATCCATACCTTTCGAACTCTGGGGTAGAGGGAAACAAGTCTTGCAACTTACGTAAGTTCTAGTCGTCTCTGACCAGCCTTGCACATTGTGGAATAGAAGATGGGCACATGTTTTAGTGTTTATCTCAAACAACGACTGTCATAAACAGTACCCCTAGCACTAACACCTATAGTAAACGTATGGTAATCGTATTGAGAGAACGAAGCAATGCGACTGGCCGCCTGCCTACTGTGAACCTGTGTGTGTGTGTGTGTGTGTGTGTGTGTGTGTGTGTGTGTGTGTGTGTGTGTCAATCACAAAAGCCAATCGCAATGCTCCATTCTCTCAATACGTGTACGATACGATTACGATAGTTGTTCGTGCTAGGGGTACGGTTCATGACATCTGCCAACATATGTCAATACCATATATTGATCAATCCTAACTTATTCTACAAACGAATTATCACTTGCCTAGAGGTACAGGGCTTCAGTAATGTATTCCTGATAACAATTCAAACAGAAATAAATAAATCTTTAGTACTACGTATTTATGGTCTATCAAAATAAACCCTCCGGACCATCTAACCACCATGAACTTAACCTACCTACGTTTTCTTTGGGTTATTAAAAATCTTCTGTATTGCTCATAGGTGCTATCATTTTCCATTAGTTGAAAACCCAAAGAAATTCCTTCATATGAGTCTTGATTGAGCCACCATTATAGATACTTATTCACGTCTCGTTTATAGAAAAGGACTAAAGACTTGTGAAGAACTTGTAGTTTTGTATTGTTCATTTACTCACTTTATTTTAATTATTTTGATAGATTTAATGTGATTTACCATTTTCTGAAACAAACTGTCGTACATATTGACCTCTGCCGAAAGAATTAATGAATTTAAAAGGACGTGACACGTTCGTGTTAAAGCGACAAGAAGGAAAATTATGAGACACTAGCTTTTGCCAGCGGCTCCACCCGCATGGATGTCGGTTATCGTTACAATATCGGTTATCGTTATAAATTGTAGCCTATGTGTTATTCTGATGTATAAGATGTATTATTGTAAAGTTTCATTAAAATCCATTCAGTAGTTTATACGTGAAAGAGAAACAAACATCCGTCCATCAATCCAAACTTACAAACATGCCAAGAGGTAGAACACGACGGTATTTCCGTCCAATTGCGCAGTCCGACTGTGGAAGAACCTCCACCCTACAGAATACCGCGATCATAATAACCTCGTTTTGTGTTCCCGGCGGTGAGTAGAGTAGCCAGAGCATACTGGAGAGTTTTTGTGCTGTCAGTGGAAAACAAGGCTTGTCCTGTTTTATCTTCTAGACTGACGGCACAGAAACTCTCTGTTCTAACAGAGTCGGCAGCGCGAGTGTGACGCTCCTGGTATTGCACACGTCCATAGGCCACAGTAACCACTTTCCACGAGATGCTTATCAGCCACCTAAGTGGTTAAAAAAAATTTTCGCGTTTATAATTTTTTAATTTATTTTAATTTGTTTAATTTAATTTTGTTTAATTTAATTATTTTTTATGATATATTTGGTTTTATGTTATTGACTTTGTTCTGATTTTACCTGATGGATTTAGATTTAATTTAATTTGATTGAATTTGACATTATTTTGATTAATTTTATTTCATTTGATTGAATTTGTATTGATTTTGTTTAATTTAATTTAATTTGATTTTATGTAATTTACTAACCATAGATGTAAAAAGAATTATAACTAACAAATTGGGCCCTGTTGCCATTAATAAAATGAATTTATTATTATTATATTTATAATATAAGTAGGATTTAGCCTATTTGTTCAGAATTTGTTTATTATTATAGTTTTCTACACTAGTTGGCCGTGTTGGTTCCCGGATAAGGATAGGACAACTCCAGCTCTTTCTGTAGGTATCGTAAAAAGCATCTAAGGGATAGGGCTGTTTCCCATCCGACAGTTAACATACAGCCCAAGACAAAGTGCCTGCTTAACGGTTATAGGCTCGCCCCCTATTACGTGAGCCGAAACGTGGATGTTAATACACCTCTGCTTATCCTTTAGGGGATTTAAAGGCTTGAATATACGTATGTACTAATAGCCCTTATGTACCAGAACTCGCTACACTTTCAAGCTTTCTTTACAATATTTACCGATATTTACCACCTCAAGGAGGTGAGCTGATTAAATCCGCATGGTATTTCTTCGCGTCCAATAAGTAAATTCTGAAACTCAATACACAGCCATCTTGGGTGGGCGGATATATCAATACGAGAACATCAATTTTGCTTGCATGTCATATGGTGTACCATTTGTAAGGCTACCTGTCCACAAAACAACGTATTGTCAGGATTCAGACTAGATCTAAAACTCGCTTGTGAAACCGCCAAATACCAATGGGGATGCTGACGCAAAACTAATTGTAGATGGCAGCAGCATATGACCAAACAACAATAACCATCTGGGCCCCGATTCCAAAACCACCGTCACACCGCTGAAATTGCACAAAATGTTGCAAAATGTTAGACTTTAGAGCTGAGTTTTAAATGTAAAAAGAGTTTATAACATTTTTAATTGAAAGATTGTCATTTAATTTTAAGCTTTAATGATATGCCAGTAAAGTCTAAAGTTACATGGCATTCTTTACAGTGTCTATGGTGCCACAGTGGTTTTGTTGGCCCTGTTATGTGACAATAACAAACTTATAGCTGTCAGATTTGAAGAGACAAACAATGAAATCTACGTAGATGACAGCTAACATTGGCCATTACGAGGCGCCCTCTGTAGGGATAAAAGCGCAGGCAGCATCTCCATTTGCTCACACTCGTTTCGTCCACAACGCGGCAACGTTAACACTATGTTATTATTTTATTCTGAGCGTCAGGATAAGTAATTTTAAATTCAGGCTTAAATGTAATTCACGAATAGTGCCGCGACCGCGAAGTGTAGTGTTGCCGGACGATCGTGGCGGAGTCCGGCAACGCTCAGTTGTGGCCAAGGCTTGTAAGTGCTTTTCTCAAACAATGCGCGGAAATTAAAACTAAAAAGTATCTAGGCAGAACTTTTTAGTTACCTACTTTTCAAAATCAATGACGAACAACGAACAACAGTAATTTTTCACGCGGCAAAAAGTTCATGTTCATTTGTTTTTTATTTATCTTAATAAACAGCTTTCTATTTGCAAGCCAGTTCTGTATTTAAATAATGCCTGACAAGTTACCTCCTTGGTTGCCATGGTTTGGAGTAATAGGGAGTAAAAGATGGTTCCATTTTTAAATTACACGACAGATATCAGTTTACATACCTAGTAATTTATTTGGCCGCTAAAACACGACAGATATGGATTTTCGTACAACTTTTCCCGTCCGCTGCTCGCACGTAGGTACAGCAATTTCGATTTATCTCGAAGGAGGTTGTCAAAATAATGTTCAAATTTCCAAGCATGTTTGAGAAAAAATAATGTATCTCAACTTCACATAAGCCGACCTGTCCTAAAAAACAAAGTAGTTAGCTATTGTCGCGGTTACCTAGTGACTTTATTTTCGTAGCTAAATGTATCTCAAGCCCACGTGACGTCACGACCACGATCATCAACTAATCCTACCATAAAACACACTATAAATAACATACACCCGGCATTAATTAACCACACGCATGAAAATCTCCGATCCGATCAAAATAGAACAGATTTTTTATCACAAATATAATATTTCATTCATGCTCTTACTTACAAGAGACATTAATGAGAACGAAATGAGAAAATAATGAAATTCCGTCTAGATTTTTCTGTTCTAAGTAGCTGAGATTTTATGAAAGAGATAATTATGTAGATTATATAATTTTCAGATAAACTTTAGGCAGCTGTGATGATCAGCGTGTTCGTCAACGATCATGGAGGCGAAAACCAAGCGAAGCACGAAAAGAAATCCTGTTCAAAATACTTGAACGAAAATAATATCCACATATAAGATATAGATAAAGACATACATATGTAGCTATGCCGACAATGTTAAATTTTGATAAAAAACTAAGATCTGGTGTTGCAAAGAAGAAAATAACATGAGGTTTATGATCAGACGGAAAAAATGAAAAGAATACATACATACAAATAATCACGCCTTTATACCCGGAGGGTTAGGCAGAGGTGAATTAACACCCACATTTCACCAATCTGTATTCGGTCCCACGTAATAGGGGGTGAGCCTATTGCCGTATTCCGGGCACTGTTGTTGACTCGAGCCATGCATCTGAAGCTGAGTCTGGGCTTTACATATCGGTCTGATGTTGAAGTTAATCAGCCCTATCCCTTAGTCGCCTTGTACGACACCACATGGGAAGAGAAGGGGTGGCCCAAATTCTACTCTGCCGGGAACCACGCGGCTAAAAAAGAATAAACGATCGATATCTGATTCGAGATTATCAATGTGGCGCACTTTCTTACGTCTTATCGTACGTGAGTCGTATTTCCGTACTTTAGGTCTACTTTAGTTCACGCTTTAAGTCATCATGATTTTGCCCTTCGAAATTCAGTATTACAGTCTGTGTTCATTGTGGATAAAAATATAATCTAGGATTTCTTGGAGAGCGTGTGCATAATTTGCAAAAGCTCTGAACGAATTAATAAGACCCATCGAAGAAATGATAGAAATTATCTTTCAGACGAGCAAAGAAACATTCTTATTGTCAATGTAGAGGAACCCAGGAAAATTTTGAACTCTCGCGTTCCATGACATAAATAAGAAAACGGGAATTAACGCGATCATGGTATAGGTACTTACATAACTTTGATTGCCTGACGTTTCGACCAGGTTACACCGACCGTGGTCACAGGTTGACTGGCTCAGCGGTGGACGCCCGCCGTCTTCGAATCCGTGAGGTAGTAAGTAGGTTCTTCATCTACCCGCACATTTTCATTATTTTCTTTTCGCCATGTACCGTCACATACCACACTCACAGTGTCCCTATTCTGTAAGCAAACTGTCCGGTGTCTATCCGACTGCGCAGAAAAGCGAGGTTGCATGTTTTTCAGCCTGTGACCACGGCCGGTGTAACCTGGTCGAAACGTCAGGCAATCAAAGGTATGTAAGTAACTATAACATGATCGCGTTAATTTCCGTTTTCTTATTTATAAACCCAGCAAATGTTCGTCAACTTCAGCGTTTAAATTGCTTATCATTTTTACCCACAAAATACATTAAACACAGGAAGTCGATAGGCCGTTACACTTGAGTAGTCATATGAACTGTTTTCTAAAGAAAAAATTTCACGAACGTTCTGCTTTGTCACATTTTCATATTTCCTAAAGTTCTCCAATTCTTAACTAGCTGGCAACGTTATTAGTGAATGTCAAGCTATCACAATTTACAAAACGTTCTATTATTTATTCAATTCACCGTGACTTTAAAGGATTTTACTGAAATGCTTACTGAAATAACAGTTTTTTGCAAATAATTAAGGTAATATTGGTAGAAATAGAATAATTGTAAAGTGAGTTTTTAATATATATAAAGATAGAGAAATAGAATACTTCTAGAGGTAAAATTAGTTATGCTTGTGGAGGAAAGTAAACTCTGACCTCCTCCGAGGTAAGATGCATAATCATCGTTGCCCAGCGATGATGGTTCTTTTTCATCCAACCACACCAGCTGCCACTTAAAAGTTTGAATAAGACCCGAAGATCTCATACAGCCTGGCACCTTCCACCCTACAAACAACTTATAAATGTCAACTGCGCCTAGGTAACTTAATCTACTGATCTTTCAACAGTGAGCGCTTCTAGCCAAAAGATTCACCTAGGTAAAACAAAACTTACAAATAAAAAAAAGACGGGTTGCACTCTGGGAGTGCCGGCTGAAGTGAAAACATTTTCTTTTTTCTTTCTTCGTTATATACATAGATAAAAAAGAACATACCATACCATACCTATAATATAGCGCTAATCATAGAACCTATCACTTATTATCTGCTAATTTTCTGTCAGAAGAAATTAATAAATTATGAAAAGAAAAAATAATCACAAAAAATAATAAATTACAGAAAGAAAAAATAATCATAAAAAGTAATAAATTACAAAAAGAAAAAATAATCACCAAAATTAATAAATTATATTAAGAAAAAACAATCACAAAAAATCCCTGAAGGCCAGGTGGTTTGAACCCGATACTATCTGAAACTATAAGGACTTACAGTCGAAGTGCTTACCGTTTAAGCTACGACGCTATCTATTGTAAATTGCAAAATAGATAGTCTGTACCAATCTTGTATGACGTCAGTCGTCGGTTACGGTTCAAAGGTCAACTAATCCTGACGCTTCCTTAACATTTTACACCCATCCAACGCCGCTAAAGAAATTTTCACTTCAAAAAACTTGCATTTCCGTAGCTTTAGTAGGTATTTTTAGTCCCCTGTGGTTAGGGTGCAAGCATTTTGCCGTCAGTCGGGCAAGTTTCCAGACCAGTGCTGCTATTGATAATAAATAGTTTGTATACCCATTTGTATGAATTGCTACAATATTGAACTCTACAGCTGCTTAATTAACAGCTTAATTGTTAGTTTCTTTCAACATTACTCTGTTGTTTATGTAATTTAGTGGCGATCTAATAAACTAATTGTAAACAGATATTTTTAAAGACTTCATTTATTATCGCTGTTTTGATTGGAATATTCACTTTGGGGCTGCACACGCTCACCGAGTGTCCGGCCTTTGTGACGCCGAGACGGGAGCTTGTTGCGTCCCTGGGGGTAAAAGTGCTCACGCTCTCCACCCTGCTCGCGGCGATGGTCCGCTGCGCGTATGCGTGGGCGGTCAGCGTCTCCTTCTGCCAGCAGGTCATGTTCGTGAATGAGACAGCCTAGCGGGCGCAGCGCGATGAGCGAGACAGACTCGAGGACATCGCTGCCCGCGTTCGTAGGCGGCTCGGGCGTCGGAGGGCGCAGACCGACTGTGCCTTTAATTCAAATCTTTGCTGTGCAATTGTCTAAGCGTACATCGTCATTGGTTCAACTGGGTGACATCATTGGAGATCGACCAATGACAATCTGTATTAAGGCTGTCACAGCGGTTTGCTCGACGCTGTGTGCTTAGAGAATTGCCTAGCTAATAATAAAGCTAGAGTGATACAATAGAATCCTAGAGTGGAGACCGCGAGAAGACAGGCGGAAGGTAAGACGCCGTCTAGCCAGATGGATTGACGACCTGAAAAAGGTGGCTGGGACAGACTGGATGCGGAAGGCGGAGGATCGTACGAAATGGCGCGCATTAGAAGAGGCCTAGCAGCAGTGGACTGCAGTGGGCTGCTTGATTGATTGATACAATAGAATATCCAGGACATATCCAAGTAGCTCGGTTCGTTAGAGAATTCTCTTTTAAAGGGACCGATCGTGTGTGTGGACTTCTAAATGTACTGAAGTGACAAGTTTGCATTTCGCTAACGTATCAAAGGTTTCTCTATTAATATAAATGAAGTCGAGTGTTGGTATAAATTATTACTGTTTGTACAGGCGTCGCCTCCAAGATTTATGCATGATTCTGAGAACTTATTACAGGGAAGCTATTGCCCGCGAGTACGTCCGCGTTAAGTTCAGAATAGGTCAAGATATATATTATATTTTTCATATCACTTGCTCATAACTTGGCTCTAATCTCATCGAAATTAGGCACATAATGATACCTATCATCAAACTGTGGTTTTTTTATTGTTATTAAATCACGAGTGGGACAATGTCTTTTTTTTTAATTTTATCGGTTGAGTAGTATTATTTTTAAAACAAAATTAGATTCAAAAAGAGGTGTTAAATAGAGTAAATAAATGAATACAATCTATTGCTTTTTCATCTTTTAAGTGTAGAATAAACAAAACTTTTACTCAAATATAACCTTTAATTTTCTCTTTGTTTAAAACTTGAAGTACAATAACCATTTTGTACACTGGCTATACAAAAAAATAAGAAACATTATTCATGTAGTTTGTGGCCAGTGTTTTTTCTTTATTATTCCCGCCTGTCCGCCGATCCCAAAGTGTTTAGCAATTCCTTTTTACTAGTGAAATTATAGTTATTTATTCATTAAAATGTCGACAAGTACTAGTTATGAAGAAAACGATTTATATACCTGTACCTAGTACACCGCCCGATATATACACATATACTGTACAACGTCCGATAATGTTATTGAATGTTTACTATCGGAAAACTGCAAGGGTAAATATCTATTTTAGAATTATATTATTCACAAGTGAAATGAAAAACGTCGTATAATACATATGTGTATTGTTGATTACCGTCTTCGGCTATCTTTAGACCCTCGCCTGCGGCTCAGGTCTCGATATCGCCTCAGCGGTAATCACCAACTTTACACACTTGTACCATAATCTACTATTCTTATACAGTGTCAGTCTTTTTTCATGCAGTAATGCTCTCGGATAACCGCCTTCGCCTTGGGTCTTCAGATACCGGAGTGCAAGATTGCCTAGAGCATAGTACTTACCCTGACTGACCCTGGGCCAACTGTGTTTTCAGGATCGACTCCCCTGGTGTTGCACATGTGCATAGGCCACGGTAACCTCTTTCCATCAGGTGGACCTTGTGCTTGCCTGCCACCAACTGTGGTTTTCTGTTGGCCCCCTTAGAATTAAAAAGCACGGTTCCGGTGAGTGTTACCTATTGTCTGGCCAAGCCATGAGTTTAGGTACTTGTGGCTTAGAGCTCTTCTAATTACGTAAATAATTGATTATTATCGAGCTAAGAATAAGCTGTACCGTATTTAAGGAGCTACTAAGATCAGCACACCTTCTTACTTGCTGATTTACGGACGCTTCTCTGCAGCAGATTTTACTCGCCCCGTCAATAAGTTAAATCAATGACGGAAAGGAAGGGAATTATGAAAGCAAGCTTAAAATGATTTGCCGAACTGGTTACGCTACCAGAAAAAAAAGGTTCTAGTGGCCGAACTCAATATTGTCTTCCTCCTGTATATCACGATAAATCATTTTAAGCACATATTTATTTTAAGTACATAGTTGGCTGTTTTTCCTCGCGTCCAAACTATTTCGCCAAACCTATTTGGCAGTGAGAAATTGTTGTTTCTTTACTACTACTTTAGTACTACTTGAACATAATAGTACTTAAATAATAATTGATTGTGACAACCAACATGTAGTCTTGTCGTATGGCTAGTTACAAGCGTTCCGTATTTATTAAAATGCTATCAGTACACATCCCGATTTAAACTTTATGTAATAGTAAAGGAAAACCTTACTTATAGTCTTTTACGTACGTATTTACTTACTGTATCGCTGTTGGTTTTCTTGGAAATAAATGAATGGAAATTTAGATTTTTACTATAATTGATATTTTCCGTATTTAACATGAAAGAAATAATAATTAAACATGAAGCAACAGTTTGTCCTGTTAATAGGTAAGAAATTATTTCTATGTTTACAAAATTAAACCTATTATATACAAATTAAATTAAATTAATAAAGTTACTATATATACATAATACTAAATAAAAAATAAAAACTAAAACTAAAAGTTAAAATGCGTCGTGGAATTCATCCGCATCGCATGCCTCTTGTGGTAGCGTTCCCAGAAGACTGGCAGCATTGCCACGTTGTATGGCAATGCTTAATCTCTGACCTAAAAAGAGGCCAGCCTTCTGGTCACGAGAAGCGTCGACCATACGCTTCGCAATCTCCCTGAAGAGATTGCGGGCGCTCGGACCCCAAGGCCCAAACGTTTCGACTCCAAACGGCACAAATTCATAATCTCCAATGAGATTGGAGTATTTGCGCCGCTTAAGAGCCTCTGCAGAAGCTGCAGCAGCACCGGCACAACCAGCCGTGCCAGGTATATGGGTAGGGGCAATGGTGTCAACGCATGTTGCGTCCCACACCAGAGTCCTACCCATTTTCCAAGGCATTAATGACATACCATCTGGTCTCTTGCCATCGTCGCGCGCCAAACCGTTTGGTTCAAGCACAGCAGGCACACCAGCGGTGACAAGAGCACGGCGGATTATGTCGTTGAGGCTGGCGTGCCGTGGAATTCGCCCAGCGCTCCTGCAGCACGACAGGCCATGGTGTCCGAGTCGGTCAACTGCTTCTCCACAACGGCATTGATGCGGAGAGACACACGGCGCACCTAGGCGGAGGCACGTCGCGATGCGCAAAGTAATGTCATCTAACATAGTCCCTACGTTAGATAACGGAAGAGCTTGTAACCAAAGACCCGATTCCCACACTCCAACTGCCAGTAAGCGGGCACGCTCAGCAGCATTAGTGCAAGTATTTAATAAATTTTGTCTTAATAAGTTACAGAGCGGCCCGTCCCACTGACGCTGTGAGAAAAGGTTCCTTGGGAGATCAGTGTTTGGACAAGCAATTTTCCAAGCGTTCACTGCTTCAGTCTTACACAATACTTCAGAATTAACTAGTGTAGGTGCAAGGATTTTCCTAGTTAATTCTTCTGTACTGTGGACCGAAGACAGAAACGCTGGTAAGCTGACATCCGAAATTTTGCGAATACCGAGCCCACCCAAGCGAATCGGTAGAGACGCTTGTAGTGACGCACGATCATTCAAGGCCACATTTAAAATTTTAGTGAGTGTAATTTCTATAATTTTGTCCATTTTTTCCAAAATTGTTAAATGTTTCCAAAAGGGTGTAGACCTGAGAGCATGGGTGAATTTCGGAACGAAAAGACAATACCGGATAATAGTGAAAGCCGAATGGATATTAATTTTGAGTAGGCGGTCCGAAATGATATTAAAATTTTGAATTTTTTCCTCTATAAATGAGGTGTAGGCTTCTTCTAAGATTGGGGACCCGAGGAGACGTAGAGACTCTTTTTCTATAATTTTGATATTAGGAGCCAAAGAATTAAATTTAGAAATAGTAATTTTTTTGTCCGAAGCATCATTTAAAAATATCTCGCATTTGCTATCATTTAGATCTGTTTAGTCTGACTAAACTGTCAATTATTTCATATCTTTTCAACAAATTTCCACACCCTTTCATGTCTTTCTTACGATGCGCGCCGCCGCCGTGGCCTGCTTCTGCTAGGGTGACGAGCGGCTCCACCTATCACCACCAGGCCCGCGCTCATGGGGGTCGGAGGTCGGGTTGCGCCCTCCGAAGCCCGAGCCTCCTTCGAACGCGGCCAGCGATGTCCGCGAGTCTTTTTCGCTCGCTGCGCCGCGCCCGCTCTGCTGTCTCCTTCACGAGCATGACCTGCTCGCAGAAGGAGGCGCTGGCCGCCCACGCATCCACGCAGCGGACCATGGCCGCGAGCAGGGTGGAGAGCGTGAGCACTCTCACCCCCAGGGCCGTCACAAGCTCCCGCCTCGGCGCTTCAAACGCCGGAACCTCGGTGAGCGTGTGCAGCCCCGAGTCCACGCTCGCGTCACAGTGATGGCACTCGGGCGTTGGCTCCATGCCCATCAGATGCAGGTACCGCCCGAAGTTATCGTGTCCGGTAATGTCCTGCGTCTGACGGTACGAGAGGCCACTGTGTGGCCTCTCTAGCCACTCCCCCATGATGGGTCTTACCGCCGCAATCACGGCGTGCCCTGCGCGTGGTTGCTCAAGTCGTAGCTCCCACTCGGTCACCATGGCCCTGTGGAGCCGGGATTTCTCGGCCCGAATTTCTTCGGGCTCGGGATCGAATCCCCGCTCCCGCGCCTCCTTTCGAAACCGATAGAGTGCCGAAAGGGTCCTCGCTTCCACGGTGGCGATCCGGCCAGGAGACTCGCCGCTTCAAAGGATATCGTGCGGTACCCCCTGATGGTCCTGGAGGCCGTCGTCCTCTGCGCCGCGTGGAGCAGAGGCAGGAATCTGGCCCCCAGGGTGTCCGCCCATACGGGGCACCCGTACAGGGCCATGGACCGCACGACACCCGCGTAGAGTCTCCTGCAGGAGTCCTCTGGGCCCCTCAAGTTGGGCAACAGCCTGCCCAAGGCATTCACCGTTGTCACCAACTTGGGGCACAGACTTCGGAAATGTTCTCCGAAGTCCCATCGACCGTCAAGCACCGACCCCAGGTATTTCAACCGGGGCTTGATGTCGATGGGAGTGCCTCCCACTGTAAGGCTGGCTCCCGGGTCTGGCCTGCGCCGAGGGCATTTAATTCCTCGTATTCAAAACAAGCAGATCCCGGTTTCCAAAGTATACACTTTGGATTCAATCAAGATTGAAGTTCATGTTGACGATAAACAGCACAGAACAGATAAACAGCTTGTAATAATACCTACTAAATCATTGTAGTGAGGGTTCAATTATTGAACTGTATATATAAGTACTTAGTATGTATGGTCTTTGTACTTCTGTTTTCTTTTAGCTATGTATGTTCTCTGCATTGTACTCCTGTTCTTTTTACCCTTTTAATGCTGCTTCTCCTTTATCCACCAAAGGTTTTCTGGTAGAAAACTCAATACTGTTAAGCTCGCCTTTGTACATCAAAATGTATTTATGTTTGTTACTTGACTATGTTATGTGCGTGTACAAAAAACCAATAATAACACAAGCAAGATTGAACGCAAGATAGATCTGCGAGATTATAGTGCTTCGTGGTGTATTTAATCTCAATACACCACGAAGCACTAATTTCTCGCAAATGTATCTTTTCACTAGTTTGCAAACAAACACGAGGATAAACCGACGCACTTTGCTATCATTAACCACTACACACACTTAGCTTACAAGCACTTGACCCCGAAACACTAAACCATTTTACACAAAAACATAAAAATATATTATACTAGCCGACTCGCCTCGGCTTATTTTTGTAGCAGTCTATTATTCCTGATTTATTTTAATTTTCAAATATGTATTGGAATCTGCTGGATTTGTTGCCTCCGCTCCGTCAAGGAGTAGCGCAATGATTAGCCCATAACCTTCCTTAATAAAGGGGCTATTCAACACAAAAATATTTTTTCAATTTGATTCGAACCAGTAGTGCCTGAGATCAGCGCTTTCAACCAACCAAACGAACCAACTCTACAGCTTTATAATATTAAATTAGTATAAATGAAAAAGGACTACAAATCCGCTAAACAACAAAGATTTATTATTACGACGCAATTTATTTAAAATCCATTTTATTTTACCAAGAACTGCGTTCTTGTGAGATGCAAAATGGCTACTAAAAGTTATCCTTGTCCTATATACCGGCTAATTAATTAAGGAACCAGACAGAACGACATAAATAACGGTTGTACACAAATATTATGAACACAGTATTGTAGGAGTTTCTCTTGTAACTATAGCTTATTTTGTAGAAAATCTTGGGTCGGGAAAAAATTGGTAGAGAGCAGACATAGTCCAGGGTCAGCCGGAGGGAAAAGGGAATGCTTTATGGGCCACCTTACACACCGGTAACCCCGGCATTTGAGACCCAAGACAGTGTGTGGCTTTAGTCCGTTCGAGTCCGACATAACCACCAAAGCAAGGAGGTATCCGTGTGAATTTCCGCAATCGAAGATGGAACATGGTTATAATTGCTTATAATAATTATGATAAGCAACTCATATAATTTCAGTTATTTCCTGTAGCCATTAGTACTCAATCGATATGTTGATTGACTGAAAGAACTAGTATCAGCTGATGGTATAACTTCAAGAATAGCTCATGGTGATTAATAATAGGACTAAATCGCTGTCCTAGGCAAGTATAAAATAAATGAAAAGTTTTATTCAAGCTTTTAGGTGACAAAGGGCTACCCAAGCATTTCTGAAGGAAAATTCAGAAAGTTATGAAGAATACGCAACATTTTGTATGTGTATAACACTCTACAACCACCTGCCAGAGTACTTAAAAGAATTAGGGGTTCTCGATTCCGTAGGACGTTGTTTAGAATGTTAAACGAAAAGGGTTACTATGCAGTGACAGAGTATCTGAACGATAAAATTATGATTTGTGAAAAAGACATACCGAAGAAAATTTAATCCCTAATTTAATTCAAACTGAATTGTTATTTAATTTAATTTACTAATTTATACATTCTAATTTATGTTTATTTAATTACGCACGGACATTTTCATTATAATTAATTCATAATATCAATACAATTTACTAATTTTGTGACACATTAACTTTTTTTTTTGACTAAGACTGGACAATGTCCGATTGTTTAATGTTATCGAATGTAATAAATATTTCTGCGCCTCACGGCAGAATGTGCTGTACCAAAAAATATTACAACACCCATAATGTAACCATGTTCTACAGAAATAAAATTTGATTTGATTTGATTTGAAACGAGAACCTTCATAGTACTTGCCTGTGCGCTTGTATTTAAGCTAATAGTTGTAATTGATTAAGATAGGAATAGTGCTTCAAAATTTCATTTAAACAAAGAGTTCTAAGTATTGCACAAAGGCTATGAAAACTTCCATGTGCAAAAAAGATCCTGAATGACGCTTAAGGTATTTACTGCAAGTGTTAATTGGCCTCTTGAAAGCGATGTGTAAAATAGAAAGTACTTTCTTGCCTTTATTTTAGGGTACTTTATTCCGTAACGAAGACTACGTGCCTCAGTATCTACGCACTCTCCAGTATTAAAATTGCATTAAATTTGGATTATGAAGGGATCACTTTATTTACTGAATGTTACCTATTTTCCCATTTTCGCAAAATTTCGGTTTGAGTTCATATCCGTCAATGCTTACCTATAGTCATAGGTGATAGCTTTAGTTTAATAAGTTAAGTCCTATTTCTACATTATCTAATAGTTTAAAATATAATCAATCAATCAATCAATTAGCCCTCTGCAGTGAACTGCTGGGCATAGGCTCCCAATGCGCGCCATTTCGTACGATCCTCCGCCTTCCAAATAGGATAAATTGAACATCACGTTAGAATGCTTAAGAGTAAAAAACTGTGATAATATAGGTACCGTATTCGATAAAAAAAGGTATCTATGGTCGAGACAAAAGTCAAGGGAGATACATTCAATATAACGATTTCACGCAAATCTTAAAATAGAAGGGCTTCAGTAACCGATTACATCACATCGTGACATTCTCGATTCAACCAGTTTAATTTTACTTATAATTTATACGAAAAGTAGCGTTTATGCCAAGCCCAATTTAATGTCTTTCTGTACAATAATTAGTCTACAGAATGCACTTGGACAATTTGGCACGCGTGTCCGATGTTTAATAAGCTCCTGAACTATTTTGTAACTTACGATCACTATAGAAATGTTTCTATGTATATTGCTAGACAACTATGTAAGATTTTATATACATAACATAGTCATTTGTGCCGCTGTTTAAAGAGTTAAAAGGGTGTAAGTATTTACCATATTCTCAATGACCAAGTGATAAATCGGGCATTATGATAAATACGAGAGTTGAAATAATCAGACTTAGGTTTATGGTTACTCAACCACGGTTCATATATCGATGGGTGGCTATAAAAAAAATAAAACCACGTAGGCTATATCTATCCATGTCGAGGCGCTCAGTTTCCATTTTTCATATTTATCATAATGCCACAAACATAGTAAATATCCCGTTGACTATTATAACAGCTAGAGAACTAGTTTAGAACTAAAATTGTATCACAGTTTGTGGTGTGTATCACAGTTTGTGGTGGGGTAAGCGATTTTGTATAAATTACGAGTCAATTGCGAGCGTGTGCAATAATGTTGTGTCTATATAGATGACAGCTAAGCATATTCAAAATTAGATATATGAATCAACAACATTTACGGTTCTAAAATATTTCTTAGTAAAGGTACATAGGACACTTTGAAGAAACTTATTAACATAATCCTTAACACTACCTTACCTTACAAGCCTCGTATAATCTAAATAAAATAAATCACTCACGAAACACTTTAATAAAAGTATCTAAACCACAGAATAATAATAGGTGGTTTAACAAATTCCATAACACTTACTTCCGGGGGGAGGGAAACTCGAAAACGCGCAAGATGGCGTCGATTCAAAAGCGCGGGAAAAGCGCACGCTGGAGAGATAACGGCGGGGATATCACCAAAAAGTTCTGTATAATTATTAACTAGTTTATGAGTCCGATGTTGGAATTTTTATCGCGTAGTCTGCGCCCGGCCAGCGAACATACGTGACTAAGACCGTTTCACATGAGTTTAATATAAAATTTAGGTGGCACCGGTGAAATTCTGGGCGGGTATGTATTTTGGATCGTGCCTTAGTAACGTTGCATGAAAATAATAATTGTACATTTGTACATGAGCTGGGAGCAAAGAGCGCGAAAAGCGGTGGACCTTGACATAACAATGATTCTGAACTGGTAACAGATAATTAAGAAAAAAATTTAACTTGAAAGGTATAGATTCTATTAGTTTTCTTTCATGGTCTCTGGTATCCCATTTCGTCAGTCTTCTGAAGAAGTTTAAGTTCTTGTTGGCTGATATTTAGTCGGAAATTCTTGCTTGTAACACACATACGTAAGATAGACACTCTAAAAAGAAAGGTAAGTAGAATTGTATTAAATATCTACATTTTGTAAATTGATTCCACTTAACAGACGGAAATCCTTTTGCTGTCAACCGAGCAATTAGAGATTAAAGGATCGAAAAATAATATTTAAGAGGAATGGTCGTCAGGGATCGTCGGGATCATAAGTATCGCTTTTAAGTAAGGATTTGGGAAGTTCTGACCAATAGCTCTATGCTGGGTCTTATACCACTACGAACTGGCTGTGGAACTTTTTTTTTTTTTTTTTCTTTTTTTAAGAAAGAATATTAGCAACCGAAATTATCGAAATTACTAATATTCCCTCTAACCCCTCCAACTAAGCTAAATTGCTTGTGCTAGGAGTGGGTTCACGTCGGTAGTGTAATGGCCAGGATTCGAACCCGGGACCATCGTCATCGTCACATCGTCATATCGAGGTACAGCTGGACAACCTCATTGGGAAAAGGCTTAGTGAGTGATGATTTCAGTGATCATCATACTCCCGTAACGAATGCCACAGATGTCCATATAGCAATTGGGCTCTCAAAAGCCCGGATACAAATACAAAGGTAAGTAATAAAGCTCTATAACTTTAACTTATAGTGATATATAGGATACATCAATTTGACTTAACCTCACTAGATGGTAAGCTGAAGTCAAAGTCTCAAAAAAGAGGGTCACCATTACATACACGTACCATGGTTAACAATGGAGGCACTCAGCTTGACGGCCTTATCAAAAGAGGATTGTTGCCACAGCACCATGTGAACGCCCACCGGTCCCACAAATGCTGCGACCACAATCCCCCTGCCAAGCTATGCACTTGCTGACCCCTGAACGCAATTCAACCGAGATTAAATTACTATGTAGTGTTTTTCGCAATCGTGCACGGCGGTATCCCCTCGGCCGAAATTTGTGACAAATTTGCAATTCACGGAAAATATCAAAGCTCAGCTGTATCATAGTTAGACTGGAAAGCTGACCCCAGCTGAGTTGAGAAAAAGGCTCTGAAAGATGAAGCCACCAACAAATACCTAGGTTCAGCTGGTATACCTAGTGTAGGTGGGTATATCTGAGACTCATAAAAGATATAGATCTTACTTTATGATATAATTTTAACGACATTCTCTGGATAACTATATGACATGAAAATCTTTGCAATAAAATTGGATTTTTACTAGTAAAGAAAGCGTATTTATTTTCTTTTAAGTAACTATGATGGTTTTTTTTTCACAAATACAGAATACTAGACTAGAAATACATTTTTGACAAATTAAAAAAAAACCTCGTGGTCGAATAACTCAGACTGAGTACATAGTTAAGTAGTAGGTTTGATTATGGAGTATGAAGCTTCAGGCGCGTATGAGGATCCACCATGATCTTCGACGCACAAACTAAACTCCCGTGCAAGCAATGACTTTATTCTCGTTAGAGGAGTTAGACGGCATACACACTTGGAGAGCGGAGCCTAGGCTCCAAAGTACACACAATAGATGCAACCGGGATTAACGCTCGGATGAAGAATATAATTATTACTTAATTGGGATCAAATTCACGTTTTCCTCTTAATATTTAATATGATTTTTAGCAAAGCTTACTCTTAGTAGTATATTATTACTCAGCAGTGTACAGTCAGCGTCGGACCGATCTTAGCTTCAAAGTCTCAAAATAATCATTATACCAAGGTATTAAGAATAAATCAAACTGTTGTATTGATTTAAATTGTATTATTGTCCGAACCACAGATATTGTAATATAATTCTTATACAGATGCACAATCAGGTATAAAAAATAATTACACTACTAACTTTTAAAAGCAGGTAGGCAACTTTTGTTTGCTGGAATTATAACTAGATGGCGACATTCCTTTAGTAAACTTTTCTAATGTTTACTATTATCTTCTTATGTTATTGGGGTGCGTTCTCTGGAGCTATCGCGGACACTTCGACCCTTTGGATCAACTCCAACCTGGCCCCTACGTTTAAGGAGGGATAGTCCTCTCTATCAAGGTGGCAAGATATTTTCATAGTATCTGTACCCCACCCCATGTCCGAACTAAAAGTAGGTACCAAATATTAGAACAATCAGGCAACAGAAACAGAAAAGTCTTGATCCATACGATTTCTTTCTAAGGCATGAAACTCGCACAATATGTGTTTCATCGTTTCATCGCCCTCCCCGCAGTGTCTGCATTTTGCGTCGTTCATGGTACCAATCTTGCTCAAGGTTTACTTTGTGCAGTAGTGGCCAGTGAATGCTCCCATTATTTTCCGGATTCTGTCCCTGCTGAGATTAATTATTTTATTGCTCAGCCTTCCTAATTCATTACTTATGAATTCCTTCGAATGTGTTAGGCCTTATTTAGTCTGCCATTCTTTAAGCTGCCTATTCTTGGCCTGTTCTGAAATAGCCCTCTTTAGTGTGGCTTCAGGGTGTCCAACACATGGTTCTGGACCTATGGGTATTTTTGCAGATCCTTATCTGGCTAGATGGTCTGCTTTCTCATTCCCTTCTCTCTTCCCTCATGGCCAGGGACCAAGATAAGCCTCAGTTTGTTTGCTCTGCCAACCTTATTTAGGCTTCTTATGCAATTCAGTACTATGTCTGAATTCACCTTTGGAGAGCTTAGCGATTTAAGGGCTGCTTGGCTGTCCTTGAGAATATAAATTTCCTTTTCTTGGGTATTTCTATTTATAATTCCTGAGCGCATTCTATTATATGGTACACCTCCGTTTGGAATACGGAGGCGTATTTGCCTAGACTAACGCTTATGTTGCAGTCTTCTGCGTGTACCCCTGCTTCTGTGCCACCTAGCGTCTTGGAGCCATCGGTGTACCAGATTTGTCTGTTCCAATTTTTACTATTACAAATTAACTTTTCAAAAATAAAACATACAACAAAACATTATTGAATGTGACTGAATAAAACTATAAATATTCTAATCTATAGTAGTATACTAGTAGACTCATTTAAAGAAAAAAAAGGTAAATCGCTTATTTCCCTATTTAGAATCAAGAAAATTATTTCAGAACTTAAACACTTGATGATGTAAGCATTTAAAACTGGTAACGTAATAAAAAAGCGGCATGGTTTAAGTCTGAACCTAGAATCAATATATTGATTTTAGGTTCAGACTTAAACGCTAGATGGCGGCGGTTTTACCTTTTTTTTTCTTTAAATGAGTCTACTAGTGCCATCTATTGATTTTTTGTATTACTAAAGATATTTTCATAGTATCTGTACCCCACCCCATGTCCGAACTAAAAGTAGGTACCAAATATTAGAACAATCAGTCAACAGGAAGTGGGGAACCGGGAAAGCCAAGGCATTTAGATCATTTTGAGTGCTCTGTTCGTCAAGATCGACCTGATGCTGACTATACCTACCTACTAACCATGAGTTAAGGAATGTCAAGTACCTATTTGAACATACGTATGTCACTAAGTATTTACCACAATTGTATATACCTAATACTGAGAAGCCACTGTGTTGCTATGAAATTGCCGTTGTTTGGTTCAACGGTTTTCATATTAACAAAACAAAATAATTATATTGATTAATACGTATATGTGCTGTAAAAAATCATTAAGGTTGTATTTTTTTAAATTTTCACTATACTGAAATTTTAATAGAAAGTGCCTGGGCATTTGTTTTTTAATAAAAACGACATTATACGAAATTATAACAATGATTGCTAACACAACTAATTAGGTGCGTTATCCTGTAATTTTGAGGTTTTCCCTCAATTTCTCCAGGATCCAAGCATCAGATCCGGACTCCTGGTATATGGGACCACTCTGTCAGTATACCCCATCCACCACCGCAAGATTAAAAAATTCCATTCATAACTGGCTTTGATATCGCATAACAAACATACATAAAAAAATTATAACGGTCGAATTGAGAACTAATTTTTGTGAACCGTTATAAGAAGTCGGATTTTGACGTGACAACGTCTTATAAATTGGTTTGCCGGGCGACACTTCAAGAAACTGCGTTACGCTCTGCGTTACGCTCCGCGTTATGCGCTTACAATGAGAGCGAGTGAGAGGCACGCGTCCCGCCTAAGAGCGAGAGAGACAGACATAAAAAGTGAAAGGCACGCGTCCCTTCCACTCGAGCACAGTTAGCCCGCCTAAGAGCGAGAGAGACAGAGCGAGAGAGAGAGTGAGAGAGATAGGCATACACACCGGTTCATCTATTATTTCATCCTTCTTCCTACTATACGAATGAATATTCACATTAAAATTATTTTACCACTCAAAGTCGTTGTCACGTAAAACTTTCGCCTGTATACCGACTTTACAGGCAACCAAATTTTTTTTTTTAATAAATATTTTGTTTTTCTGTGTTTATGATTTTCGCAGCAGAAGCCCCAGCATCTCGAGTTAGGGTGCTTACATAGAGAAGCAGGTTGGCCCGCGCGAGCCCACGCGATCGTATACATACTCTGTTGAAGCGGGACAACTGCTTTTCTGTAACCATAAGCACCCCTACGGTTGATGATGGCTGGAACTGAAACATGTGCAATTTGATTATTTTCACAGAAAAGAAAGCAGATGGTAGACCGTTGTCCGTTGTATTTCGCTAATTGGCTGCCTCAAACTCTCCGTCTTAAAAATTGTCATCCAGTCATCATACCTGGAAAGATTTACGTTTTGACGTTAATTTTGACAATCAAATACCCAATTAGTGGCGTAAGCTCATTAAAAATAAAACTTTTTTTATCGATAAAAGTTGGCAAAGACAGTAAATCCATACTACATGAGTCTGGAACATAATGAGCCAAGAAGAGGGCTAGGGGGATGGCAGCTCACCAGTTTGTACCTATAACGAGGCACGAGGCTTATAGCTTAAGACAACCAAGACAGCAAACAAGCCAAACTTCATAACTCTTTAAAAAACAATACAGAGGGTAGATGAAAGAAATGAAAAAAGAAGTCAAACTCCGATTGCCATACCTACAATCATCTATGGCAGTTGATAATCGTTGCGGCAGTTGCGGCAGTTTTCCGAAAAAGTCCAACATTTTACTTTATGATTAATGCCGAAGCCGTTAGAATCCAATGCGAAAGTTTAAACATCATCGGCATCATCGCGTCGTCATTGTCATTATTTAAAGAATGTCTAGTGACTAATACCAAAACAGTCTCTAAATCATAAAAATAGTTACTTCCTATAATTTGTGTGATAATAAATGATTATTTATTTAATATTTTTATAGTTGCGTGCGAAAGACGCTTACGCTTTGATGATGAATATTCTAAATTTGAATTATTTTATCAGTCTATTAAAAACAAATATACCTACCTCGTTAATGGTATACTTCTATCCTGGCAATGCGTATAGATCCACAAGAGTTCCGCGAATAAACGGGATAATAAAAGGGATACCCAGTTCCCGTTTCAGTAATAAACGTTACTGTGTGCAAAAATTTGACATTTATTAGGTACTTCATGAGCCGGCTGCAGATATTTTCGGCGTTCAAACTAAATGAGCATTTCACGTAAGCGTTAACTTATCAAACGCTAACATTAATTTCGTCGCGACTTGAGTGTTGAAATGTTTTGGTACTCCTACACGATATATATTGAACTGCTTGGCCGGGATTAATTATATTTGAATTTATGTCAAGAATAAAAGGGAATGTGTAGTCTCCACCACTTAGTTGAGTAAGTATTTTTACAAATGAGATGTCAGATATGTACTAAACGAAGAAGTCAAACATATTCAATCATTGAGATATATTGTATGACGCAAATATGTTTAAATATAAAACACTAAGGAGCCATAGAGACCAAAATTTTTGCAACTGGTGGATAATGACCGATATGATGAAAGAAATACCCTGAAGCCGTATACATTTATCATCATTATCCCTTTGCATTCAGAGCTTGCACTTTAGAACCCGGACCTCTCTCTTTCTCTCTCTATTTCCCTTCTATTCTTTATTCCATACACGCATAATAATCGACCCCTATCAGCTTGACTACAAAATCTGTTTATAAGGAATAAAAATAGGCATTCGAAAAAGGCTTTCGACAGAGTTTGGCACAAATCGCTTCCTTCTAAGCTACCAGCCTTTGGTCCGCCTCCTAGACATTAAACTGGGTTGCTACCTTCCTGCAGGGGCGCCTAATCCGCGTCTTATATGATGGACGAGTTTCGAAGTTCTTGCAGGTAAATGCTGGCGTGCCGCAGGGGTCCGTCTTATAACCCACTCTCTTTCTTCTGCATATCAATGACATGCTGTTCATGCCGGTGAACAGCATTTAGGTATTGCTATGCAGACGACAGACAAGGGAGTTATCACGGACATCCTGCGGCCAAGCAGCCTGATATCGCGGACAAAAGTCAGCTTCTAGTCGCTGAGTTTGACCGGATCCTAAACCATGTTTCGAAATGGGGCTCTGTGAACTTGGTCAAGTTCAAAGCCAAGAACACGCAAGCATGAGCGTGTACAACAAAGGTATCTGTTTTCCTACCCTTTCCTACTCTTTGGAGCATGCCACTGCCACTGCAAAGCAATCTCAATATCCCCGGGATGGATGTTCACTGCAAACTGAATAATAAATAATATATCGAGAGTATCATCAAAACAGCCTCGCGTAAACTCAGAGTCCTGAACAAAGTGAGACGTTTATTCACCCTCGAGCCTTTGCAGATGCGTAGAGAAGTTGCTTCCTTGACAGTATTGTACCGTAGTGGTGAAATTTTTAATGAGCTGTTCCAATAAGATGTCACCCGTATACGGTACAGAATATTCCATCAAGAACTAAGCGATTCGGTGGCTCATGAAAATGAAATGAAACGAAATGAAACGAAACGAAACGAAACGAAATGACAGTTTATTTGCCAGAACATTTTAAGTGCAAGCCATACTCTACCAATGTACTCACCGTACAAAAATATGTCTCACAATTAAGATTAAATTATCCGATAGTTAAAATTATAATAAAAATGACAAAAAATGAACTCACGAACAAGATGAAGCAGCGACTGCAAAATTTATGTATTCGTTTTGTTTTTGGTCTACGCAAGTTCGACAACGTTTCGGAATTCCTGAAGCAACTGAAATGGTTACCAATTCGGCGGCGTCGCGATGTCCACACGTTGTCCCTTCTCTTCTCTATCCTTCATAATCCTCATTCTCCTTCATATCTACGTGAGCGCTTTGAGTTCCTTGTGCCCAGGGGTAAACCCTGTCGTACTTCGTCCTCTCTTTTACTTCGAACTCCTTCTCATAGTTCTACTTGCTACGACAATTCGTTCACAGTTTCTGCAGTACGGCTGTGGAATTCTCTTCCCCACTCCATTCGCAATAGTCCTTCTTTAATAATTTTTAAAAAACGAATAAGAGACTACTTTGTCTCTCAACAACAGCAGACATATTACGTATTCACGCGTTTGTAATATATATATTAGATAGTATGTATGTTACATATACATATATGTTAGTATGTAGGTATATATGTTTGTGTGTATGTACATACATACACACATACATATATACGTGTGTATGTAAGCATGTATGTATATCAGTATGTATGTATGTATATGTATGCCTGTTACCTGAGGTATATTATGTCGTATGCCTCTTACATCAAAATCTCCACTTACATGGACTTTGCCTCTCGTATTGCAATTCCTCTGTGGACTCCCGGGTTTGCTGGAAGAAAACTCATTTTTGAGTTAAGCTTGCCTTTGTACATAACATCTCTCTTTTTGTGTAAATGTAATTTATATGTATAATAAAGAATAAATAAAAATTCGTCAATAGTATCAGAACACTTATCGACTAGTAATGTTATCAGTTTTCTTTTAAATGCATTGATCGTATTAATTTCTTTGAGGCTATTTAGTAACTTATTATAAATGATATGGATTGCCACAACATACATTTTTACTAAATACGTACATACCACGGCGGCGACGCGCATCGTAGGACGATGCGCGCCTCCCCACACCGAGGTTGAGTCGGGGACCGCGTGGTAAGGAGAGGGCCAGACTGAAAGGGATGGCCCTGGGTCAGCCGGGGTGCGAGGGATATGTCGCATGACAACCTCACCTTCGGCCTAGCACTACGACCCAGAGACGGCGTGCGGTTTAGTCGGTTCGAGTCCGACATAACTTCCCCCTCCGGCTCCGGAGGGGTGGGTATCCGTGGGGATTTCAAGTACGTAAAAAAAAATACATAGGTACATTCACTCTTTGCTTAGGAATTAAAAGTATATGAAAGTGCCCACTCGCTCTAACTACGGCATCATTATGCTTACAAAATAGATGCAAATGACTGCGTACGAAGACACAAATCTCGAATATGTACAGACTAGGTAGTGGTAGTATAATGTACCTACTTTTTAAAATATTCCTTACAACTCTCTATTTGCTGTAAACCAAATATTGCTTATATACAATTTTTCTGAACTAAGACATAAGACCTGGCAAAGGTCACGTGTTTCCTACTTCCTACAGTCCCGGGTCCTGAAAGAAGCGTAAAAAGGAGGCCGTCAAGATGAGTGCCACAGTTAACATAGTGCGTGTTTGTAATGGTGACTCTCTTGCCTGAGACTTTGCCTACTACTTACCATCAGGCTAGGTGAAGTCAAATTGACGTACTCTACATATAAAAATCCCCTTTTGGAAATAACTTTTATTTTTGATCTTTATGAATGTACTGCCAGCGCCATCTATTGAGGAGTAGTCAACACCTCACCAATATAAATATGCACATTTTTCCATTACTCAATATTTAAAATATTTTTGTAGTATTTTGTTCGGTCTTTTTCCAATTGGTCTAACTTATATTATCCTCAAATAAAAATAAATATCTGAAGTTTAAAATTTAATTCATGCGTAAAAAAATACAAAAAGTGGTATAGAAGTTTATCGATAGCGCACATCTCTATCGCAACTTGTCTTGTTCGTCTGTTGTTGTCTCGTCTTCTAAAGTACTCTGTGGTCTTTACTCGTTACCTGTCTGTCTATGATGTCTATGCTTTGTGAAATGTAATCGGTCAGTGTAAATTGTAAAATAAATTCGTTTATTATTTTTATGAGTGAAAACTGTGATTTACAGTGGCATGTGATTATAAAACAAATAAATGGTATACTTGAGTTAGAAGATTACGTTAAAAGATTTGTGTGTTAGTCGTTATTGTCATAATTAAATGAAGAGTCGAACAACCTCTAATTATGTTCTCACTGTGGCTATAAACAAACATCTGTAGATGTGTGCTTGTACACTTGTTGCACCCACTTTCAAAATGACAGAGATATAAGTTTACCTATTTAATAGAAAGCGAACTTAACATATTCACATGTAATATAATTCATGTAGTCATAATTTACCGTTGCTATTGTCTAGTGAACGTGGGAAATGTGTTTTGGAAGTGATGTCGTCGATGTACGTTACGATGCACCTGCAGAACTTGTATTTGTATTGACTCGAAGTCGAGTGCATCACGTTTCATAAACAAGGTCTTACGGAAAGACAACCAAATCCAGTTATTTGTTACGTGGTAACTATGGCGCAGGTAGAAAAATACATGATACGACAAGTCGATGAGAAATCGGTCCCAAAGTGACTCATACATGGTTACAGACATTACTAAATTGTTTTGTTTTTGTGGAATGCCATAGCGATGAGTAAATTGCGCTTCCAAAGAATGAAAAAAAATTGTATTATCTATAAATTGTTCTACATTTGAAATTAAAAACTATCCTATGTGTTAATTGGCGGGAATAATTTCTGCGTAACGGAGTTTAGTGAGTGAAATTATGTAAAAAGTGTTTTTTTTTTAAGTTGAAGTTGCAATGGCTCAGAGTTCGGTTGATTCAGACAGACTATCCTCAGCCGGTATCTCAACTCATAGTTCTGGCACAGCCGGTACTGTTGGTGGCTCTGTAGTTGGAGTAAGGCCTGGAGATCCAGTCCTAAAAAGAGAGGATGAAGATGAATATACCTTAGGTCCATTGCCTCCTATGTGGGAAAAGGCCTTCACACCTTCAGGAGAAGTGTATTTCATAGAGTAAGTAAAATTACTTGTTTATTTCACAGTATTCGTTATTAGCTTTCAATACAAAAGACTGATAATAGTCTTATTATGTTTTGCAATTCTTTTAATCTCATCTCGATTTAATTCAGTTAAATTAAGGTTCCTCTCTGCATGAATACAGACATTTATACTTATATTATTAGAGTGACGTGGGTTATTGACCTTGCATTCAAATTATGATCGTTTAAATTGTGAAATGTACTTTTTATCTGCCTTTTAAGTTTTCTTACTGACAGAGTAAAAAACTAATTAGTGGTGCTTGCAACAGTGGTAAAATGATAGCAAATATTAAAAGAACAAATTAGAACTACAGATTACCTAGTTTATTACCTTATGACAAGGTAACCAGCGATTAGGTAATCAATCAACCAGTAATAAGACAATGAAACAATCATCTATCATATACTACAATTATCATCATCACAGCATTTTTTCCAGATTGCATCTGAGGCGCTCACCTCAAAACCCACACCACCTACTATGACATGATGCCTATGACATACTACACAGTACTATCTATCAGTGGCGAGGGGTCCCTATAATATGATTTCGGAAAGCCGTGGTAGAGATGCTTACATTTATACATCAAAATTTCCACTGGCTTGCATTTTAAAAAATTTCAACCTTTGCCACTGCTATCTATACCCAAAGCATGTGAATAAGCAGAATTAGATAGATAAATACATAATTATACATAGAAACACCTAGCTCAATGCAAGAGACATATTTTTGCATACAAATATCATGCATATTCATAGAAAATTAAATGTACAATAAAATATTATCCATCTGTCTAGTTAAATATGTAAAAATAATTAAATTATATACAAATTCAAGTAATAAAAAAATTAATTGTCGCTGCTGATAAGCCATGACTTACGTATGAGCACTTATAGCATCAAAATACTACCCCCTACATATTGAAATGTATAGTGGACTGCTTTTTATATCACTGTGTGTGAAATTTTTGCATACATTTTTATTTGTCGTGGTCCTGTTTTGGTTATTATGGGAGAGCTCCGCAGATGTTAATAGGGCTTCATGCTGCATACCTAATGGGACATAGTCAACATTTCCAGTGAATGTCTGTTAGTTGTGTATTGCTATTCCTATAAACCTTTTATATATCTGCTTAAAATACCATTATACTGTGTTTAGTGTTATGCAATGACAATGTCTAAAGATCTACATTGGGAAGAGATTCTTTCTCTCTATTCAGAAATCCCCTCAGACACCTCTGAGACCATTATGTCGGACTAAAAAGTAAAGCCTTCTTGAGGCTCCAAATTTCAGAGTCTGTTATAATGTCTCTGCAGATGCGTAGAGATGTTGCTTTCTTGGCAGTTTTTTACCGTCTCTACCATGGTGAATGTTCTGAAGAGCTATTCCAATTAGTCCCACCCTCCCCCTTCCTATACAGGACGACACGTGCAGGACTTAGATGTCACCCCTATACGGTGCAGAACATTCCTTCAAGAACCAAGCGGTTCGGTGACTCTTTCCTTTGTCGCACCATTAAGACCTGGAATTCCTTGCCAGCTCACGTGTTTCCCTCTTCCTACAGTCCCGGGTCCTTTAAGCGGGGCGTGAAAAAGCATCTGATGAGGCCGTCAAGCTGAGTGCCACCATTGTTAACATGGCACGTGTATATAATGGTGGCCCTCTTTCTTGAGACTTTACCTTCAGCTTACCATCAGGCGAGGTAAAGTCAAATTGACGTGTCCTATTTATAAAAAAAAAAAAAAAACATGGTTATTTGAATGACCTGAATGATTGGTTTAATTTTTATACCCACTAAGTACAGGTTGTGATACATGATTGATTCCTCTAATATGTTGTTACATGAGTTATGGGTATACTTTAAGAATTATGTAGCATGTAGGGTAATCAGCTATGCAACAATGTAAATCTGCTAGGTTAATATCACAATATCTGCAGGTTGCTTCCCGCAGATGTGGTGATGTGATCCCTGGTCTGACTGTCAATAGATCTAAAGTAGGCAAAGCGTAACTAGCTTGCATTTATCAGTGTCTATATTGTAAATCTCATCGTGATCATCTTAGTGGTGATGTCACTGGTGTCTGAGGCTTCCATCTTGGAGTTGTAGGTCTGTTGTCCACCAACATCCATTTTTATTTGAATTGTTTTGGATATTACTGAAGTGGCCTCCCAACGCCTAGGAAAAAACCCGCATCAGAACCTCGTTCCTTGATCGGCAAGTGCACAGGCTGCACCTGTATGCCTTTATACCTGCACTGCCGACAACATTACTACGACTTGGGCTGCGATAATGTTATATGGCCTTTTAACCTTTGACGTTGAAACACTTCCAACCAACTGGACGCAAATAAATTATAGGTATTAGTGATTATAGTGCATGTACCTACGTGGTCCTATGAAATTGCCGATTATATTAATACCGACTATTTTAATATATGCAGTGTGGTGGCGGCAAGTAAAAAGAATCTCACCACCCCCTCTCGTCTCGTGGGTGTCGTAAGAGGCGACTAAGATAAACAATACCAGAGGATGGGCAGCAGCTTTCTTCTGTGGATCGGACATCAACTGCGATCGCCAACCCGCGAGCCAAGCGTGGCGATTATGGCATTACCCCAAAATGATCGAAACAACCAAAATACGACCTCTGGATCCGGTGGGTCCCGCTAGTCCCAGCGATTGTAGTAACTGGGGAAACGGCGGGACCGGGGGAGCTAAGAATCTGCGGGAGGGGAATCCTTTCCACAAACGACCCTTGGCCCTGGCAACATACAACTGTCGAACTCTGTGGAGTGATGAGAGAAAGTTGTGGAACTCGAGGAACAGTTGAGCATGTTGCGCTGGAATATAATCGGATTTTCCGAAGTCCGCCGCGCAGGCGAGGACACGATTATATTTTTAAAATCCGGCAACCTGTTCTCCGGGAGACCAACAGTCCCAGGGTGGTTTTATGGGTTATCGTCCACAAGTCTCTCGTAAACAACGTGATTGCGATCGAGAGTTGGTCGAACAGGGTTACGTGCCTGGTACTCAGAATAAACAAACGTTATGCGCTGAAGGTTATCCAGGTTTACGCACCGACTTCGACGCACCCCGACGATGAGTTGGAGTCTATGTACCAGGATATCGCTAAAGCGGTACATAGCTCCAAGACTCGGTTCACAGTTGTCATGGGAGACTTCAACGCGAAACTAGGCCAACGAAGAGATTCTGAGTTGAGAGTGCGGGATTTTCGAACGGGTAGACGAAATCACCGTGGTCAAATGCTTGCGGATTTTATGAAGAGGGAGGGACTCTACATTATGAACTCTTTCTTCAAAAAGCCGCACCATCGCAAATGGACCTGGATTAGTCCTAACGGTGCTACAAAAACAAGATCGACTTCATCATGTCGACGACAAGGGCTATATTCAATGATGTCTCTGTGATCCACGCGGTTAAGTCCAGTGATCACCGCATTGTAAAAGGCACATTCAATCAATACGAAAGCCGAACGATCGCGACTGGTGAGGTCTATTCTCCGGCCAGCACCTTTATACTCCCAAAACCCCGAGCCCTTTCAACTCGAACTCCAAAATCGATTCGAAAGCCTAGGTGAACGCGTTGCCGTGGAGGAATACTGAAACAGGGTTGTGGAAACTGTACACACGGTTGGGTCCAAGTATTTTATGATCTGCCGTGCAAAGAGAACTAAAAAAAATCTCAGTCCAGACCGCAAAGCTCATGGAACAGAGACGGAATCTGATTCTGCAGTCTCCTGATGACGCTTCTAACTGCAGGCTACGTCTCGCAAGCAGGTTTGACAACTTTCCAACGTCCCGAACAATCCGGTTTCCGAAAAGGCTATAGTACTATGGAATGCATACACACGCTGCGGCAGGTTATACAGAAAACCGAAGAGTATAACCAGCCGCTTTGCTCAGCGTTTGTGGATTATGAGGAAGGCCTTTGATTCAATCGAAACCTGGGCGGTGCTGAGGTCTTTGCAGCGGTGCCAAATTGATTATCGATACATCGAGGTACTGAAGTCATTGAACGAAAACTATGTCCGTCAAGCTCCAGGACCAGAGCTCAAATCTGATACACCTGCAGCGTGGAGTGAGGCAAGGGGTTGTTATCTCCCCGAAATTGTTCACTGCAGCGCTGGAGAATAACTTCAAGCTTCTGGACTGGAGCACCACCTACGGGTTGCCGATGATATAGTGATCATGGCTGAGACCATGGAAGACTTAAGCACGATGCTCAATGACCTCAGCAGAGAGTCCGCTAAAGTGGGACTCAAAATGAACAAGGACAAGACGAAGATAATGTCTAATATATATTCCTTATTCCAGAACAATACTCAGCCCTTAATCACGATTTATAATCAGAACTGAGGACAGATAGTATTCTAGGTGACAATTTTAATGTCATTGTGAGTGTCGATTTACAACTGAGCGTTGTTTGGGAATACCGGCTTGCTTGTATTTCGACCGTTTTGATATTCCATTTTATTGATATCGAGTACCTACCAGTCTCATATAACGCAGTATGACACTTATCGTTATCAACAACGGGTATGCAACGGTACCGCAAGTGAACTCACGGTGCACACCATGCGATACACTTACGGTACGGTACCGTTGGTCTGATCGCTTCCGTTTTGGACATATTGAATTCAATAATAAGCTATAGCGGAAATGAAAGTCGATAACGATAAATTAAAAAATTAATGTAGGTATTTTTAATAGTGTTAAACGTATTCTGATAAAATTGTCAGATGAATTGTTTGACATACACATCTACATTCTATCATCGTACTGCTTGCCATAGGCGGGGAATTCATCCTCACACATTGCGACCGGTAACGGTGCGCACTGTGCGGTATGAGAGGAACTTCATCCCACGCACGCTCGAGCTGTGGAATGGACTCCCTACTGGTGTTTTCTTAAGCGACTACAATATGAGGTTCTCCACGAAGTGTTTCTTCAGGGTAGGCAGCAATCGTGCTGCCTACCGTGAAGAAACACTGCGCCGCTGGTGTTACATGGGCCACGGTAACCGCTTTCCATCAATTGGGTCGTGTCATTGTCTGCCACCTAAGTGCTTTAAAAAAAAGTTTTATCTCAAAATCTCAAACCACGGCAAGTTACATTTCTGACAAATTGTTAAAATAACTTGAACATCGATATCTGATCTGACCCTAAAATTTGAAATTACATCGACAATAATGGCAAAATTTTTGATTTATTAATGACACGATGACAAATAAATACGTATTATTATAAGTACTTATCTTATAATATGATACATTAATTTAATGTACAGTATCATATTTATAGCCAATCTGTGGTTTTGTGGTGTGGACAACCAACACATATCATACAGCCTCAAGCACTGGCCTCAAGAGTTTTATAGTTGCCGTGTAAAGTATTTATACTTGATGTAGTTACATCTTTTTTTTATGTTTGCAGATTGTGGATAGGTTTGAAACCTATTTCCGAGTAAATGAAATAATTCTTAATTATCAAATGTATGTACAAAAAGCTTTTATATTTATTTAAAAACCCAGAATGTGTGTTAACGTACGGTCCTAACGGAATTACCTCAATTTTATGTTCACATTAATGAATGGCCTTCATGCTGTATTACATTGTACTTATTCCTGTTTATACTGGTTCCCGGCAGAGTAGAATTTGGGCCACCCCTTCTCTTCCCGTGTGGTGTCGTACAGGGCGACTAAAGGATAGGGCTAATTAAGTTTAACATCAGACATATTATGTACAGCCTAGACTCAGCCTCAGGCCTCAGATGCATGGCTCGAGTCAACAACAGTGCCCGGAATACATCAATAGGCTTACCCCCTATTACGTAGGACCGAATACAGATTGGGAATAAAGGCGTGATTATATAGGTATTATGTATGTTTTTTTTTAACAAATAACGAAAAATTAATATGTTGCCATGTTTTTTCCCGGTGGAGTAGCATAGGGCCTCCCCATCTCTTCCTGTGGGTGTAGTAGAACGCGACTAAGGAGGGGTGTTCTCCATTCGACCGTAAACATACAGCTCATGACTTCCTGCCCACTTGACGGCAATAGGCTCGCCCCTATTAAAATCATAGTTGGCGAAATCTGGGTGTTAATATACCTCTGCCTACTTTTTTACCATCTCAGTTGAGATAGGCTTTCCAGTCTAAGTGCGAAGTGGCTGAACTTCAAAATTTTCTGTAAAGCGACGTACTTACTGAATAAAACTATCAATTTGAATGCTAAAATACCTATTCAATTAAACTAAATATTCAAAATAGGAAAAATATTGAATCGGTCTAGGCAGGGTTTGAACCCGCGGTCTTTGCCTCACAGGGGCAATGCTGTTATAAGTGGTCAAAGCATTGCATAAAACTATCAAAAAAAAAATGAAAATTGAGTACTTAATTCATTCATTGATTCATTCGTCCAAGCCCGTCTAGACAAGTAGCAATTCGTTGGCCGGCGTTTGGTAGAATAGAATGACAAATGTATGGAATTTGACGTTGTCATATACGTCAAATCCCATACATTTGTCATTCTATTCCATCAAACGATTTGCCACATGTCTATAGGGGCTGGCGTGCTTAAGTAACAAACAATGTAATTACGCATTATGTAATTAAGATCATTAAATATCTATAACAAAACTATTTTGTTCCAGTCACAACGCGGGTACATCCCACTGGCTAGACCCTCGATTGGCCAGGGTCCGCAAGCATTCTCTTGGAGAGTGTGGTGAAGATGAACTGCCTTTTGGTTGGGAGAGGGTAACAGATGAAAAATATGGATCGTACTACGTGGACCACATCAATAGGACAACTCAGTACGAGAATCCTGTATTGGCGGCGAGAAGATTACGAGGTAAGTTGTTATTGCTATTTTATAGCATAAGTAGGTACATATCAAGCCCATATTTCACTACCTATTTTTATGAGTACATGTTATTATAATCTTAGTGCTGGTCTCTGTTGCATCCGAGGGCGTTTACCTAGGAATCCAAGATCTAATTCCCAATTTAGGTTTGCCTGAGGCGATGGGCACACTGCCCCGCATCACACAGCGTAGTGCGGGATTAAGTAGCTCTAAGTATGGAAAACACGTATATATAATGCAACACAGCCTAGGGACTTCGCCTCACTGTGTGTGTTCTACCGCCTATACAATGGTTTGTGCTCAGTTGAATATTGACGTGATGCCCTCAGCTACATTCTATCATCGCACCGCTCGCCATAGACAGCGAAATTCATCCTCACACATTGCGACCAAAAATAATGCGAACCGTGAGGTATGAAAGGTACTTCAACCCACGCACGCTCAAGCTGGCCGTGGTTTTCCCAAGCGACTACAATATGGGGTTCTTCAAGAATGGCATTAGGTTTCTTCAGGGTCGGTAGCGCGAGTGTGACGCCTCTGGTATGGCACGCGTCCATAGGCCACGGTAACCACTTTCCATCAGGTGGGCCGTGTGCTTTTCTGCAAACTAAGTGGTATAAAAAAAATCATACCAGTGCAGTTTTTTTTTGTAAAAACATCCAGTCCCACGCTGTGACTGTGGGAGCGACTTTCGTCTGAGCTTGCCCAAGTCTTGATCGATCGCCAGGTGTACCTATCAACTAGCAGGTGAGGTTGATTAGGGCCCTAAAATTGTAAATAAGGCCCCATAATCTCACCCAATATCAACGCGAGATAGTGTCCCACCATGCTGAGGCTACGGTTTTCTCAATCCTTACACTCGTTCCTTAACTAGTCCTAAATCAGGATCAAGTAAAAAAACAAAAGGTGTTAGCGGGAAGTAACACCGGTGGGACGTTGCGTTGGTGTAGTCCATTTAGAGCACCCAGCCATTTACATTTAATTTAAATATGCATACAAAGTGCATAAACAACTCCTCGTGTCATCTCACACCTGTTCCCACATTTGAAGCGAACATAAAAATTAACCCGACCTATAACTTCCCCAGTAAAGTTATTCAAAGTTATGCCATTTGGAATGAGACCCGTAAGGGTTGCATCGACGATACATACTATAATCGGTTAATGCCAGACAGGTGCGCGTTTGGATTGGACCCAGGCGGATAGATAGGCCATAATATGCATGTCCATTGGCGCAAAACGACACTCACACACTTTTCGGCCGAGTGTAGGAATAGACACCATAACATATTAAAAGAGCGTTTTATTATCGTCATAACATAACTAACTAACAGACGGTATATTTGTGCCTCTACAATATTTTTCACGTAGCATGGGTACGGTGACGTTTGGGATTTGAAGTTACTAGAGATGTAGTCAAGATAAAATCGCATGAAATAAAATCGATTATATATCTTATCGAGATCATTATTAATGAAGAAGAAATCGATTCTATTAACTAATAATTTTGAAGAAAAAAAATAAAACAAAATTGATAACCTATTTAATTATTTATTAAAAATCAAACATGTTCATCATCTTCATCATCATCATCATCATCATCATCGTCATCTGACTCGTCGACGTGAATAATTATTTGGGAATCAATTATGCAGTCTATTCTAATGTCTCGCTCCCAGTCATGTAAGATTAGATTTTTGGTTTTCTCCACTAATTTTTTCCAGTCATCGCCAGTGACATTTTTGCATCCCTCTTTCAATAACCCCATCATTTTTGTGGCTGTAAAAGGCGGAGCTGTATTTTTTCGTGCAGCGTATCCTGAAACAAGATAAAAAAACAAATTGAGTCATAGAATTCAAGTAATAAACATAATCATATTTTTGTCAGTATGTAAATAGACTATGGTTAAACAAGTTACCTTTGATTTGGGCCCAAATTAATTCAATGGCATTGTACTGACAGTGGTACGGTGGAAGCCTCAGGACTTCGTGACCATATTCGTTTGCCATCATATCTAATTTGTATGTCGTTTGGGGCTTGTGCATTTTTACGAGCTTCACTAGCTCCACCTTTAATTTCGTCTCATCGGCTTCCACATTATTGGCTTGGAGCCACTCGATCAACTCGCTCTTCTTATTGGAAGAAGTCGGCGGTTTGTTCAATTGCACGGAGTGATATGGGGCATTGTCCATAATAATTGTGCTGGGTTCTTCTAAATTGCTAAGCATATTTTGAAACCACTCCGTGAATACTTCCGCATTCATATCTTCGTGATATTCTCCCGTCTTTTTCGATTTAAAAGCAAGTAGCCCATTTTCTACAAATCCTTTCGATGTGCCTGCGTGACAAATAATCAATCTCTCCCCTTTTCCTTCTGGCACTTTGGTCGAGGCATGAGGTGTATCGTCAGTCCACATTTTACCGACCGTATGATTGGCATTCAGCCAAGTTTCATCCAGGAAGACGACATTGCTCCAATCGGTAATCACTTTAGCCTTTTTCAAAAAGGTAACCCGCGCAAGTGCTATATCGCCCCTCTCCATGACAATTTTTCTTTTGTTTACTTTTTTGAATTGGAAACCAATGTCCTTCAATACGCGCCACAAGGATGTAGGACTTCCAGTAAACAAATCAGCATCTTTTAAAGACTTGACCAGCTTTAGAAGCGTCGGTAATTCTTTATTCTGATAATAGTTATAAATGTGGCTCCGTATAGCATCGGCCGCGAAACTGTCTACATCTGTTACAGATGCCTTTTTGGTTCGCTTTTTATTAGGGGTGGACAACTTATTTTCTTCTGTATCGTGAGCACCATATTTTTTCGAGTGATTCGAGAAACCGTGTTCCGCCCAATGTCTAACGCATCTGCCACTCGATCCAAAACGTTGGACACAGGCAATAGCGTTCCGCCATTCTCACGTTCCCGCTCAAAGTAATCCCGCAATCGAACTACAAATTCACGGGCTTGACTACCAAGCACAGTCTTTTTCGTTCTTTTTGGCATTTTGCCAAAAAAAAAACAACAAAACAAAAGTCAATAACAAAAAACGGTAACGAAAACAACAAAGCACAACGATAGTCAATAACAAAAACAAGTAACAAAAACACCACGCAAGCTCAAAACAAAGAAAACAGACCGCATACAAGGCAGACGCACTCGTACTGAGTTGATATAACAAGATGGCTGCCAGCTCATGCTTAAGCAGTGTTGCTATATTATAATAAAGCTCCACAAAGACAAAAATGCTTTGTTTAAAGTTTATTATTACATAATTATATTTTATAATCGTATTTTAGTTAAAAATACAACTAACGATTTATGATACTTTATTCGACAATTTATCGATTATAACGATTTTACTATGTCAATCTTTAACGCAACCTGTTCCGATTCACGCATCAAGAATTATGTATTTGGAATGTTTATATTTAAAGTTTAAATAATTACGGAGAAATAAAAATAGTTTTAAGTTAAAAATGCAAAATAAAACAGTTTTCTTTTTATCTTCGTATTAAGTGTTGTTTCCTGTATTCCGCGTTAGGTAAATTGTTTCGAAATGAATCATGCATGAAATGGAATTAGTCAAATGTCACCGTACCCATGCTACGTGAAAAATATTGTAGCATCAAGCAAATCATAAATTGTAAGCATTAAATAAACTTTCAATTTCTATTCGTAATAGAGCGATAAGAAGCGTTCTACATGTAATATAGTAACTGCATTGAATGTTTGTGCAATTGGACCAATGCATTCGATGTTACAAATATTCACATGTAAATAAAGAAATAATGGTGAGAGTTCCATTAAGATCTTCTGGGCCCAAGCATATATCACCTGCTAGCCCAACTGACTGATTAACATACGACTGACGAGGCTCTACCTCAGGTATTCCTTTTGGAGTTGTGGGATCATACGGCAGTCGTTCCCACAAAAACCAAAATAAACTAAATAAAAATAAAAAGCATGACAACAGACCCCAGCCTCAAAAATATAAGCTTTGAATGCTATCAGGACTTACGCTGGATAATGATGACTTAGGGGAGTGTCGAACAAATATTATTGTGGAGCAGAATGTACATAACTTTCTATAAAACAACTCATGCCTGAATTATTACAGTCCAAATGGACCATGGCGGAATAGCGAGTAGTTTGGATGATTTATATACTTCCTGAAGTAGCTAGACTGAAGTGGAACAGCTAAATAATTAATTTATGATTTGTGAGACGTTAATTCAACGTTATATGATTATTATATTATTCATCATCATCACACATCCAATCCAAGCTTATACGTTAGGTATTAACTTATAAATAAATCCGAAAGTAAAGGTCAGTTCCCACTGGAGGTACAGCAGCCGGCAGCAGCCTTTTTGATACAAAATATTGCGAAGCATTTAAAATCTAAGTTTTATAAATACGAAAGTAAGGGTCAGTTCCCACTGGAGGAACAGCAGCCACCAGCAGTCTTTTTGATACAAAATATTGCGAAGCATTTTAAATCTAGGTATTATAAATACGAAATTAAGGGTCAGTTCCCACTGGAGGAACAGCAGCCGGCAGCAGCCTTTTCGATACAAAATATTGCGAAACATTTTAAATCTACCTAGGTATTATAAATACGAAATTAAGGGTCATTTCCCACTGGAGTTTTGAAGCAATATATTACCAAGCATTTTGAATCTTACCTACCAGAGAAAAAGTTTATAGTCATTTGAAGGCAAAAGAGGGGCAGCTCGTACTTTTCATAGGCTGTATATTTACTGTCAGATGAAGCCTGTTAGAACTGGATGGTTTTATGTCTCAGTTCCCATGTACGGGTACCTTCTATCTACGTCACTCAAGGGAAGAAATTGACGGAAGTCCATGTATCCTAGTTAATAACAAATGACCTTGAACTTGAACTGACCGATCAGGCCCGCGTATCATCACCTTTATCTTCTTCATCCGAGCGTCAATTTTAGTTGCATTTAAAGCTTGCAATTTGTAGCCCTCAGTCCCGGGTCCTTTAAGCGTAGCGTGAAATAAAGCGTCTGATGAGGTCGTCTTGCTGAGGACCATAATTATCACATTGTAGGTGGCTAATAGTGATCCTCTTCCCTAGGTCTTTGTCTTCAGCTTATCCATAGACAAGGTGAGATCATATTGACGTGTCCTATACATAAGTATATAAAAAACTCCTTAGTTTATTTTAGTATTCGGATTCGAGCGCTATTAGAGCATTAAACATTCTTGTCCTGTTCGTTCAGTACCTCAGGGCTAAAACAACACTTCTATAACAGATTATTATTTATGGGCCCTCTTTCTCGCATAGATGTAACATTTCAATGCGTACGCGCAGCTGCTTGTCGAGTCTGATACTTTATAATAGCCATATGCGTTATTAAAAATCTATTTATAAGTCGAAGTACTTTTAATTTTTTTTATAACCAAATAGAGATGTGTATAATTTTATTTCAAATATGTAATAGGTATGTAACTTTATGAATTTTATGATTACGTAACTGATAAATATTCTTTCTTCATTGTTTTTAAAATTTTATTCATAGTGATAATAACATAGATTTACTTGTGTAAGCGTGATATAGTATATCTTAGGGTAGGTTCACACTAGGTCCGACAGTTTTATCGTCTACCCAAATAAGATTTAGCTTTTACCGTCAACATTATACCTACTTATCTAGTGGATGTTAGTCTGTCCGGCCGAATGTATGTGAACGCCAATCATTAGGCCAGTTCGCAATGCTTTAAATTCGTACAGTAAGCTGTGGAGATGTTCTTGTTTTTATGTGGCATTTAAATACTCGTAGAAGGCGATTCAATAATAATTATAAACAGCCGAAAGAAATAAGTATGAACAAGCAATACAAAGCTGTAAATTTGTGTCCACCTGACCGTAAAATTCAAGGCAGTTTTATCGATTCACTCTAGTGGGAACAGTGCCATTAGAACATTTATGCTTAATGCTAATGCCCATATGTTACCGATCTCTATCGTGACAACAAAACTGTCGATACGAGCTAGTGTAAACCAATCCTTAGGCATTATTTTACTATGAAACGTGTTGAGAAATAATAGATAAAACATTATAGTACTTATGTTTTAACAAAACATGACTTATAAATTTTATTTCGTAACTAGCTGTTACAAGCTGTTCTGTCCGTGTGAAATACTAATCACGCTCTCGTGACCGAAACGAACTTATTCCCGGGACAAAAAAAAACCTATAAGTGCAGAATTCTTCCAGACTTTACCTGTACCAAGTGATATGATATGTAGCAAAGCAACTTACAATTTAAATAAATTAATAGATGCCGCTGTGTAATATTTCGTATACCTAATACGAAATATTACACAGCGCCATCTAAATCCAAATTAGCCATAGCTTCTAATATGAGTAGGGTAGCCAGAGCTCACTGGAGAGTTTTTGTACTGTCAGTGGAAATACCTAAGGCATGTCCTGCTTTATCTTCTACACTGACGACACAGAAACTCTCTGTTCTAACAGGGTCGGCAGCGCGAGTGTGAGGGCCTTGTGTTGCACACGTCCATAGGCCACTCGCGGTAACCACTTTCCATCGGGTCGGCCATGTGTTTGTCTGTCACCTAAGTGGTATAAAAAAATAAGTTTTAGAATACGAGTACTTATGTTATACTTTTTTACAAACATGCAAACACTCAGAACAATGCAAATAAACAGGATTCAATCAGACAATATGAGCTGAACGGAAATAAAACCTGCGGCCTCTGTATAGTACTCACACGCTCTAGCTGCATGCAGTAATATTTTGGGTATTTTAACAGTTTTGAACAAATATTCCATGTGTTAAAATCTTTGGAGGCAGCCAATGATGCATGTCGAGCGCTAGTTTATTCGATTACTAATGCTCATTTATGAATCATAACAGCTTTAGGCTTTGAGTATTTAACACCAAAGGCTTCAGGGCAAACAATATGTTGTAGAATAAGCTTATATTCATTTCTTTTTACTTTTTTTATACCGCTCGCACTGACGTGGCAGGCAAGCCCTCAGCCCACCTGATGGAAAGTGGTTACCGTGTCCTTTGGACGTGTGCAACACCAGGGGAGTCACAATCGTGCTGCCGAGCCTGTAAACACAGAGACTTTCTGTGTCGTCAGCGTAGAAGACAGCAGAAATTACCCTTTATACTACATACTACTAATGGTTAGAGTTGCTCGCACCTCACCCGAATATAATTAGTTACTGTCGTTTATTTACAAGGCTAAACGCCTTCCAAAATCTCTCTTCACATGAGCAAAGAAAATGTAAGAAAGTAAGGTAAAGCTTACGGACCCTTTTTTGTCGTAAGGAATTCCGCTCGGATACCCCCGCTGCCTGGCCGGCGGAAGCGGTTATATCACACACGAAGTAACTACGCACACCGTTTGCGTGTTAAAATGCCGGAGTGTTAGCTTCTAAACATTCTCCTCGCACGCGGGAAGCATCACCTTCTGCTAGGATGACGCGGCTCCACCTGTAACCCTCAAGCCTGCGGTCTTGGAGCCAAACACAGCCTGTCTTTTCCCATCGGTTTCTAAAGGATGCGTTCAGTGGTTTAAGCATAACATACAGACAGAGTAACTTTCGCATTTATAATATCAGTAGGTACCCACGGATACTAGACGTTAACAATCAGATGCATGTAGAATTTCATGCATACCAATTCCTATTACCATTGTGCTAATTAGCGAATACCGAATGAATCGATAATTGTCATGGTCATTGCAATATTATCCATTCAATGGTTGGTTGTTTTACCGGTTACTTTACTACTTTACGCGTGTTTTAATCTTGTTTAATTAAAAATCAGGGTATTACAGATTTCAAAGTTGTCAGTAGATGCATAAAATGGCTGTAAACAGTTTTCGTGTTGGCACTTCTTAGGGCAAATTTCACAAAATGTAATTACTGGTGATCAATTCATACTAAACGAAATTATCACGTTTTGAGTATACTAAACAATATACATAGTGAAAACGCGGTTGAGTATGGGTTGATCTAAAAATAATTTTCACTTGTAAATTCCGACCATTTTGGTACCAGTCTTTATGGAAAACGCTATTCAATGCTGGTGTCTATAATTTTGTGACTAATTCTATGTGCTTAAAACGAGCGTATCTAAATTAATTATTTATTATTTCAGCTGAAAAAATGGCATCAGAAAACGGGGGTACTAGTCAGTCCAACGGGCCAACACCTACTGGAGAACTCCGAGGAGAGAGGTTCACCGTTACTTTGACTAAAGGCACTCAGGTAAGCATACAGTTATGACTACGTATCGACTTCAGTCCCTGTAACATAGCAGCAAGTCAGCAAGTAATTTCATAGATCTCCAGTAAGAATAACATAGAAGAAATAGGCTACTGAACCATACTGGAGGAGAGATATACTGACGACTAATTTATTTCTGTTTATATTGAACTAGCGATCCGCCTCGACTTCGCACGGGTGGTAAAAACGTTCCCGTGGAAATCCAATATACCCTATGTTACTCAGGTTGAATGTAGGTAGCTTTCCAATGGTGTAAGAATTTTTGAAATCGACGCAGTAGTTTTTGAGTTAATTCATTACAAACATGCAAAAATATAAATCTTTCCTCTTTATTATAATAGTAGTGTGGATAACGGACTTGTATTTTTGAAATCGGCGCAGTAGTTTTTGAGTTAATTCATTACAAACATGCAAAAATATAAATCTTTCCTCTTTATTATAATAGTAGTGTGGATAACGCACTTGTATTTTTTCAAAGTTACACACATTTAACTGTGCAAAAGTACAAGTTCCTTATTTAATACGCGTAGCAAGCACCATCATCTACAGCGTAAACAAATTTCTATATATTTTACCCTTCTTCGAGCCAAGTTCTCTCTTATTTTGCTCTTGCTCGTTACTCTTGAAAAAGATTCATGTCGCACTAAGAAATTTTGTCTCTCTAAACTTAAGAGCTGTGCTCTTGTCGGTGGAGTAATCGCCACTCTTCTCTCTCCTCCGCCAATCCTTTGACCTCCTGGTATGACACAACTTGTATTTTTTCCTTTATCTGTGCCATAAACGTTCCTCTTGGTCTACCTCTTCCTCTCTTTCCTTCTACCTTCCCTTCTATGATATTTTTTAAAAATAAGTCGTGTCTTATCAGATGGCCAATCATCTTTCCTCTTCGGTTCTCAATTTCACTCAATATAGATCTTCTTTCTTGTACCCTGTTTAGTATTCTTTCGTTTGTCATTCTTTCCTTCCAGCTTATCCCCTCCATCCTTTTCCAGCACCAAATCTCGAATGCCTCTATCCTGTCTCTATCCCCCTGGGTCATAATCCACGTCTCAGATCCATAGAGTGCAATGCTCCAAACATAAGTTTTAATAAATCTCTTCCTCATTACCAATGATATATTTTTGGTCTTAACCAAATGCTTCCTGTTATTAAACGCTCGCTTAGCCATTGCGATTCTGGTCACTACATCCGGTGTACATCTTGAGCAAAAGAAATTTTGTATATATATTTATTTACCCTTGAAGAGGTCGTCCTTCCACCTGGCCGGTGGGCGACGTTTGCCAAGGTCGCCGGGAAGCGCTGGATGTGGGCTGCTTTAGACCGGTCGTTCTGGAAGTCTATAGGAGAGGCCTATGTTCAGCAGTGGACTGTGTGTGGCTGATATGATGATGATTTATGTACCCAAAACTGACTGGCTGACGATTAGCTTACAGTAAAATTATTTACAAATTACTTCGCTTTGAAGGATTATTTTTAAAAGCAAGTGCATCTCTTTCTACATACATATTACATACCTTAAGATAACAGCCCACAATCTGCTTCTATCCTTAAGTACTTCATTCTCCATGATTTAACCTATTTATTTTTAATATAATTGGGTAGGTATATTCCTGTAGTTAAAATAAATTATTTAGCTGAACTTATTAAATTAATAATAGTAAAAGAGTGAAAACAGTTGCATCGGTTCTTATTTTTTCGTTTTTATTTCTTTTTAATCGTCCACCCAACCTTTAATAGTAAATGATTTGACTATTAAATATTATAACGTCACAAATATTTTTTTCATACAATTTTCCTTGTAACTTACCGTTTTGACGTTTAGTAAAAAGTAACTAATTTGACTAATCAGTCAAAATAGCCAATTGGTTCTATCAATTAAACCTGCTTTCTGAACACAGATAAGGATCGGTATTCGGAATGCTCCAGCTTCCGCACACATTCCACTTTCTACCTCAACAATTACCGAACTGAGCATGTTGATTTATCGTGATTAGCATCCACCATTCATTGATTCTCACAATTATAGGCTTACGTAGGTGTATCGTTACAGCATAACAACGGTGTCGTGTTGTTGTGTACTTAACTACGGAACAGGTATTTACATACAAGTTTTTATTCGCTTTACCTATTACTAAACATGTATGATAATGTAAACAAATCTTGGGAGTCAAATTTAACCAACTTCTAGTATATATATTCACGACTGTAAGTCCCCGAAGGTATAGGCAGAGGTATATTGACACCATTGTCACTTTCACGTAATATGACCCTATTGCCGTAATCGAAGTGGTCTAACAATGCCGCACATAAGTCCCTATGTTCCGTCGTAACTACTAAACAGCGGCGCCGATTTTAATGAATGATCAATATTAATAATAATCTAATGATTTCCTGAAATTCGTTTTATTGTACAAGGTCACTGAGTATAATACAAGTTAAATAATAATAGATTTATCTATGATTTGAATAAAAATCCGTTTTAATAATTTAGTTGTAAGTTCCACACATTAAATTTATTAAGAAGTGTGTTTTATTTTTGATTTATTCATTCACAAGTCTAAGTGACGTACCTATTATAAATAATTTAAAAAAAATTACTTCATGCCATAGGCGGAAGTACCTACTCTGTGAACATTTTTATAATACCATTCTACATATTTCATTTCATTATTCATAATTTGCATTGTTGTTTTTGTGCAAGTATCACAATATTCAACAATACTTACAATTTTCTAAATTTTACGCAAATATCTGTCATTGAAATAAAAGCACTTTTTAACGGAAAACCGCGAATATGGCTGCTGAAAATTAGCCGAAACGTCGGTCTAAAAAGTAAATAATAACAAATAGATCGCGATATAATTATTATTATTATTATAATTAAATTATTAGTCATGCACTAGCAGCTAAAAGCTGATGCGTGCATTTTTTTTTATGCCACTTAGGTGGTAGACAAGCACGCGGCCCACCTGATGGGAAGTGGTTACCGTGGCCTATGGACGTTTGCAACACCAGGGGCATCACAATCGTGCTACCGACCCTGTAGATACCTTCTAATACCCTTCTTGAAGAACCCCATATTGTAGTCGCTTGGGAAAACCACAACCTGAGCATGCGTGGGATGATTCATTTAAAAAAATCTTTTATTTAGCATTATTTATTCTCCATCGTATTAGAAAAGATCAATTAAACGACAATGATGAAATTAAATTGTCGTCAATAATGCTAATGAAACGGAAAAAAGAAAAAAAATGAAATAAAATTTTTCACCACATCGAAAAAAAAAGTCAATGTATTATGTAGTGGTACCCGGAGTACTACCAGGGGTCTTCGGCTTCGGGAGCGGCCCTCTTACATCCGGTATTAAGTAAATCTAAAGCTAAACTGTATAACACCCTGTAATATAAACTATTAACATAAAAAAATATACGTCCCATAGGTCATGACATGACCACACTGTTATCATCAGATGAAATATAGGTACTCATACACCTTCATTAACCATTGTTACAGGGTCTAGGCTTCACATTAATCGGCGCAGAGGGTATTCCGGAAACGGAAGGCTATCTTCAAATCCGCAGCATAGTGCCACACAGTCCGGCATGGATTGATGGTGAGATTCTTCTTCGGGCTCCACATTACGTTACCTATCTAATTGAAAACTAACAAGCCATAAGCGTTTCTGCGAACCACGCGAAAATGTAGGTCGACTTTGTTTTGACAAATTCATGAGTTTCAACGACATTTAGAACAAGGGCCCAGATAAAATTAGCACCACGTTTTCTAAGCACGTGATGCTAATTCGATTAGGATGGAAAATTAAAAACAGACTGTTTGATCGGTCAAAACAAAACCTATCATCGTTTATCGTGAGGTTAGTAAACATGCAGAATCGCTCGTAGGTGGCAGACAAGCACACGGCTCACCTGATGGTTACCTTGGCCTATGGACGTGTGCAACACCAGGGGAGTCACACTCGTGCTGCCGACCCTGAAAAAACTAGAGTTTCTGTGCGTAGAAGTCAGTCAGTGTAGAAGACAAAGCAGGAACAGCCTTTGATTTTCCCGCTGACAGCACAAAACCTCTCCAGTGACCTCTGGCTACCCCACTCACCGCCGTGAACACAACACGAGGTATATTAACCTTTTTTCGGCAGCGGTTATTTTGTTTTGAATTAGGTTATAAAGTTTTGTAATCCAACTTTTAAAGAAGAAATATAACTGAATCGGGTATCAGAATGATATGAGCTCGCCCAACGCCATAGTACTCTGTACTTATCTCAAAAGACACTTAAGAAACGTTTACTTCGCGTATAAAGCACATTTAATGTCTAAGATATAGTCCTGAAGTATACCATCAGACAGTAAAACATAATTATAATCCGCACATAGTACCTTACTCTAATTTGAATGGTTTTTGTTCCAGGTGCCCTCCGTCCGGGAGACGTGGTGGTGGGCGTGGGCAACCGCGGCGTGCGCGGCCTGTCCCACGCTCACGTGGCGCAAGTGTTCCAGTCTATCACCCCTGGGACTGAGGTCACGCTACATCTAGTTAGAGGTTACTATTGATCTAAACATAATTAAAAAAAATACACTACCTCATACGGAATTCCCGGAAAATGTCAAAGTTTAGCCAAATCCGCAGTTGGACTGGTAAAAGCGGACCCCAGACTCCAAGTTGATAGCTTCGGATGTGACTGGGATTAACGCTAGGATGAAGAAGGACACTGCTTTATACTACTACCATAAAATTCAATTTAGATTACCGCTTTTAGACTTTAGTTTGTACAGTTGACAAAGGAGATACCGTTGCACATACAGCATAAAATCAAAGTGCGAATATATCTCTTTTGTCGACTGTATATCCCTTAGAGAGTCAGAGATCTAATAAAATTGATGATCTCATTTCTCAAACTTTAACTTTAGAACATATATACGGATTTAATTGCAATTTATTTGGTGATCGCGACGTTGCGGATGCTTTTCAGCAGCCATGGTCACTAGGCAGGGGCGATTAGAACTAAATAAGTTATAATAGAATCCTTTAACAATAGTATTATTTCAAAATAACACTAATAAGTATATTTATTAAATTAATCTTTAAATACTGAAAGAGATTAGATTAGATAAATCTTTATTTTACACCAATAATTTACAGTATATATGTTAGGACAATATAAGAAATATGTACAAATGGCGGCCTTATCGCCACAAGCGATCTCTTCCAGGCAACGTGCCACGTGTATTTTACTTTTATTCTGCTGAAAATAATAAAATTTATCTCTAAAACATAAAGGTTTTATAACACGGTACGGTAAAGGTATATTGGATATAAAACAACACTATATTAATCCCTTATCATGTCCCCTCCAGGGTATCCCCTATCGTTCGACTCGGAGGACCCCAACACTCGCGTACTGAGCACGCTGGCGGTGGACGCCACCACGCCGCCCACCTCCGATGCCGTTGCTATGCAGCAACTCACCAGGGCACTACGGACCAGGTAACATGAAATTCTATATCCTAAGGGTCAATCACCACTGAATAAGCAGCAACGCATAGCGGCTTTTTAAGGCAACATTTTACAAATCATTTTGAATTTTATCTAAACGAGAAAAAGATCATAGCCATTTGAAGGCGAAGGAAGACAGCCGCGCGCGCCTGCTCGCAATAATTTCTATAGTCCGATTTTTTAAAGTTCAGATAGTAAATTGACAACTGCAAATTGAATTGTGAAATAATGATACCAGCTTTTAGTGCTCAGTGACGTGCTCGAAACTATCGACAATGTTTATATCCTACATACAAGTGATTTGGCTTTATTATACGTTGAGAAAAAAGTTAAAATTAAAAAGCTTTTTAGTTTCGTACACTGTCCACAAAAGCTAACTATAAAATAACCTACAAAATCTGTACTAAATTTAATTTATCGACAACTTTCGACTTTCGAAAATAGTCATGCACATGACTATTTTTTAATTGCAATAAGCTGGTAACACATGTAATGTCATTTTACTATCCGAAATTACAAAACGAGACTATAGTACAAAAGTTGGGCAGCCGACGGCCGCTGCGAGCTGCTACTTTTTTGAATGGGGGTTAACCCTAATGCTACTTGATATCTACATTACTTTGTGATGGGACAACGGGTAACAAAATTTTACGTGGATTGCCACCACAGGTAATATCCGTATTATGCTGGGTTGCCACGGTGCGAGGTTTTACAGATGCGTACGAGATTTCGTGAACCACTCACCGCTGGAATGAAGCTCGTCCGGAATACTGCAGACATATTTGTCATAGTAAGTTCGGCCGCCTCCGTGAAATCTAGCATCCTGGAAACTCTGCGTTTATTTCTCTGATTGGGTCCACTGAAGTATAAATATACTCTAACGTGGTTGTGTTTCTGTGATTTATCATCACCATCTCAGCGTTGTTACCTACCGGTTGTATCTAAGACTTGAGCAGTCCGACTGGGGAAGTACCTCCGCGCTACAGAATACCGCGGCCATAATAAACTTGTGTTTTGATCCCAGCGATGAGTAGGGTAGCCAGTGCTCACTGTCAGTCGGAAGACCAAATGCTATTCCTCCTTTGTCTTCTATACTGACGGCACAGAAACTCTCTGTGTGTACAGGGTCGGCAGCACGAGTGTGACTCCACTGGTATTGAACACGCGAATATGCCATGGTAACCACTTTCCATCAGGTGGACCGTGTTCTTGACTGTCACCTCAGTGGTATTGAAAAAAGTTACTTCCACCTCGGAGCCGGGGTCTGTATACTTCATGGTTTGGCTTAAACGGCCTTTAAAAGAGGGACTGTCGTCTGAGTTCCCAACCCTGCGAGGAAAGCCAGCCATAGCCTTCCAGCCATAGCCTTCTTCTTCTTCGCGGCCAACACAATCTCACCTACAGTGAGATTGTGTTGGCCGCGAAATTTGTGAGATAGTGCTAGATTCTCGCTTAATCATAGTGTAGACATCTTCCAAGGGCAATTTATTTATCTAGCAGAGTAAGTATTGATTCACAAAAAAATCCTATCTGTTTTTTTTTACCCGTCAGTAATGTTCACATGATCATTTCTAGATTCAACCTAGACTCCCCAAACCACGAGTCGAACCAGGGCCGGGACAAGACTGACGGTGTTCCGATGCCGCCGCACAGCCCGGACCAAAGGCGCATGATGTCCAGGTCGTTTGACCTCGACGAGCTTACAATGGATGACAACAACCAGGAATTACCGAGGTGCCCGTCTTTGGATCATGTGCTGTCGTTAGCTAATGGTAAGATTTTACTTATGTTGGTACCTACCTGTTGACCTTGAGTCTGTGAAACTAGACGTTTGATTGACGCGTCCCCACTCTTAACCACTAATATCTATGAACGCTTGCAATACTAAGGGGCGGTTTATAAAGAAGAGACGTGGCGGGGACGTATGACGGTTTAAGTATCACAATATAAACCCTATGCAGTGTACTATATCGTCGTTTTTCGTCTTAAAGGAGAATTTCGCCCGCGTCTCCTGGCGGCGTCCCGCCAAAAAAACGACGTTATTGTACACAACATAAGGTTTATATTGTGTTACTTAAAAAGTCCGCCACCGGAATACGTCTCCGCCACGTCTTTTCTGTATAAATCGCGCCTAAGATGTTATTTCGTATTTGGGAGAAGTGAATGATAGGAAGAAAACTAGAATGAGGGAAGTGAATAGACGGGATCTCTTGACTTTTAGTTTCTATTTGAATGACCTGAAAAATAATTTGTATCTGGCATTTACCAGTAAGTGTTGGAAACAAAAAGACTTGCAAACTATGTCAGTGAACGTAAATTGAGCTTAATTAAGAGTGCTGGGAAAAGCAAATATCTGATCAAAAATACATTTGTTTACAGAACATACCTCAAGAGCAGATACCAATGCTATGGGTGGAGCGGGGCGCGAGTTTACACTGACCTTACGGCGAGGAAACGCTGGGTTTGGCTTCACTATCGCAGATAGCGTGCATGGACAGAGGGTGAAAAAGGTTCATACTACCTACTTATAGTCTAAGATCCATGCTCGTATGGTAACCGGGACCGACGGCTTAACGTGTTCCCCAAGATACGACCAGCCCAAAGCAAATACCCATATTTCATGCATACACATATTTATACTGAGCGAGGCTCGAACCCGCACATCCGGCATAGCGGCCGCGTTCAGTCCCCATACAACATAATCAGGGTAACCAGTCCCAACAGCACCCGTTTAAACCATCTTGAGTTTTCAACCAGGCAGGTATCCTTGTGACCATCATAGTAGCAAAATAGTAATCTACTCTGACCCTACCTGTTAATAAGGTAAATACATTAATAAAAAATAAACCTTATTCCGTAGGTATTAGATCGCAGTCGCTGTGCGGGTCTCCGTGAAGGTGATCTGCTGCTACAGATTGGAGACCACGATGTTCGTCACGCGCCACACCAACATGTTGTACAAGTGAGTTTATTAACCTCAGCATTAGAGGCCAAAATATATTTACTGACTGTTATTTGAGTTGCTGATAATTCCACACTGTTGCAAGCGTCATGATCACGGAGGAATTAAAGTATTGGCGGTTAACACTACATTGACTGATCGATTTTAAGATTAAATATCGCCTCTTTGCTTCGATAATGTGTTATCTTGAAAACTGCAATTTTACAGGAGACTGATTTTTAACTTACCAAACACAATTGTGACGAAACAAAGAACTTTTTTATTGTAGATCATTAATTTATTATTTAATACAACAAATATAGTATTTGAAAAGTTGTTAAAATCTTGGCTATTTGAAAGTTTAGCAAGAAATTGACTTCAATTTCAAAAAGGGGGAAAATATATCACGTTATTCTTGCAAAAAATTAATAACATAAGTGTTACAACCTAAGTAGTCACGGTGTTGACGATATTACTTTTGTTATGACATTGAGTTATGTACAATACGCGCCACACAACTTTGCGTCTATGAACTTCTTGCGAAAGGCGCAACAATGATGCAATTATAGGTGTCACAGGGGTAACTGCTGCGCAGCGGAAGGGGGCGGGGCGGCACGGGGCCGGCCGAGGCGACGTTTAAATCGTGTATCCCGCTCTGACGTTCGGTAATTTCACCGCTTTCACTCTAACGTACTGTCGTGAACACAATTATTAAAAGTTTTCGTTTATATTGTTATTGACCTAAAAAAGTAATTTTTAGTGTTATGTATTTCAAGTTGCCTCATTAGTAGATAGTCATTATAATTTATCTATATATAAAAAATGGTTAATTACTCCAGGTAAATTATTTAAGTTATTTGCTACATGAATAGATTAAATAATAAATATAATTCAATTAGATGAGAATGATGGTAATGAGGAGGTTTCTAGACTAAATAATTATAGTACCTAGTTACTTAATCTTTAAACAATATTTCACACAAACAGTATGTGGCGTGGCGTGGCGGTAGTGAACGCGGCCGCTACGCAGGAGGCGCGGGTTCGATCCCCGCTCAGTGCAAATATTTGTATATATGAATATGTACATTTGCATTGGTCTGGTTGTTTCTATGTATAATATGTATATATTTACAAAAAAAAAAGTATCTTAGTATGTTTATCCGCATTCTAGGTTCCATAACACAAGCTAGTTAAGCCAAGCTTACCATGGATCTAGATAGCGTTGTGTGAAATGTTGTGGAATATTTATTTATTTATTTATTGCTTAGTACTTTTGTTCGCGACGGTACCTGCGCAACCTTGAGTATGTAGCTAACTTCGTAGGCGCAAAGTTGTGTGGCGCGTATTGTATAGCTCTCTATCTACCCTCTTTCATTTCACGTACGTAAAAACAACAAAACAGATAGTAATGACTCTAATACTAATGATTGTGACCACGAAAGTTTATTAATATTTCCGCCATCTAGCTGAGGTGTAAGGAAAGGGGGGTTGTCACACTGGTCACAAACTTCTTACTGTGTAGACACCAGGCGCTAATTTAATGATCATGATTTCGTTTTATTACTCTGTATAACCCTTTCACAATAGATATATCTCTAAATGTAACAGTAACGCTCTTAGGCACAAAGTATGGCTATTCAGCATCAAGTAGAAGTACTATTGCGAGACACTAAAAATAAAAGAGCTTTCGTAGCTTCTTCTTCATCACAGTCGCATCTGAAGCTTTTCAACTTGGTGTCTGGGGTCTGAAGCTTCTATGTTTACCGTGAAGCGACTGCCATCTGACCTCCACAGCCCAAAGGCAATATCGAAGGCCCCAACTACCCGTAACGACTGCTCCAAAGATATTTGTATGTCAAGCGGGATCGATGGCATACCCAAATTCATGCATACAAATATTTGCACTGAGCGGGAATAGAACCTGCGCCTTCTGCATAGCGGCCGCGTTCACTACCGCTATGCCACGGAAGCTGTCACAAGAGAGCACTCTTATCGACTGTATATTACGTCGACAGTGAACAGCAGCTACTATTATGAATCTTATGATTGCACAGTTGTTAAGCCTGCCCCCACTATGTGTATAGTCTAGTGACAGTGTATATATACTCCCCAGGTGTTAAAAGACTGTCCCGCACTACATGAGACCACGTTGCGAGTGTGGCGTCGCAATAGCAGCAATGCAAGAGCACCGCGTAGCCGTTCTGCCACACGTCTGCAACCCGGTGAGTACAACATACTCAATACATTCATAATATGTATACTTTTTTTATACCACTTATGTGGCAGACAAGCACACGGCCCACTCACTGGCGGGGCTCTATCGCCGTTGGTCGACGCGCGCGCGGGCGAGCGGGTATCTAGGACGTGCCGAAATCCTATCGCGTACCCACACAGAAGGACATTTAGAAAAAAAAAATGTCGCGTTACAAATGGCAATTTTTGCTATATCCGAGGTGTGACAGGTTTTTGACAATTATAAGAATCGGGGACCTGGATAAATGAATTCCATATCACGGTTAAAATAAATGAAAATGTTACAAATATTCTAAAATTTTCAGCTGCATCAAACAACAACCAGTTAATCAGAAGTAAAACACCAACAGCTGAGCAACTGAGATCGCCCAACCTTCACACGCAAGACGCTCTGAGAGATCGACTCAATGGAATGAATTCAGGTCAGTAATCAATCAACCTACTGTCTAAGGCCCGTATTCTAGAATGCCACTCAGGTAAACCTCGATTTACCTATGAAAAGATTGTATACACATTAACAATAAATGACTGAAAAATCATTCATTGGTTTCGATAGTTCGTAAGAATATCGTCAGACGGCTCCACCGTCGCCTCAAAGACGGAAATAAGAAGAAATTTGGATTAGTTCGGGCGTGGTCCGGTAACTCAGTGGTCAGAGCAGTCCCCCTATAAGGGAAAGGTCGCGGGTTTGACTCCCGCCTAGACCGATTCAAAAACATTTCCTATCTAAATTGATTTTAATAAATACATTTTGCTTATTTCTTTCATCCACAGTTGAAGCTACATACGCAGTACCGGAACACAAGAACCGTGAACGCGAAAGCCTCATAGACCGTCGCAGACGAAGCAGCACTCCCGGTGGCCGCTTAACCTTACCCGTTGTCCAACCATGGTCAGAACCACAACCAGACAACCAATGGCAAGAGAGAGAAACATGGGTCGACAATTCTAACATACGAAACTGGGCCGAAAACGCTCAAAAGTGGGATGAAAACGGACAAAAATGGAACGATAACGGACAAAAATGGGATCAGAATGGTCAAAAATGGGACGAAAATGGTCAAAAATGGGACCAAAATAGTCAGAAATGGGATCAGAACGGACAGAAATGGGAAGAGAATGGTCAAAAATGGGACGAGACTAGTCAGAAATGGGTTGAAAATGGCCAGAGATATGATGATGGTACCAACGGTAATAGATGGGGTAATAATGAAAGGTGGGGAAATGGGAACTGGGGAGAGGTGCCAACTCCTACTGTACATGTTGATATGAATGCGGCTTATTGGAGGGGTAACGCCAGTGTAGCGGACAGCAGTGATAATGGAGGTAAGACATGTGTCTTTGCTTTACAGCTGTAAAAAAAAAAATCGAATTCGCATCGTAAAGGTATCTAGAAAATGGAGTGTTGCGATTGGCCGCCTGCCTTCTGTAAACATGTGTGTGTGTAAAGCGCAATGCTCCGTTCTTTCGATACGTTTACGTTACGAATTAGAATATTTTTCATGCTCGGGGAACTGATCTTCATTTGGCAGTAAACAGTCGACAGTACAGTCACGTCCATAGACCTGTTGTAAGCCAAGTGTTTTAATGACAAAATGATAAGTTTACGATGTTATAATAGTAGTTTATGATATTGATGCATAATAAGGGTTCTTATAACAAGAGTGTGTTTTAAAAAAACGAGTCTCAGGCGAGTTTTTTTATAGTATCACACGGGTGTTATAAGACCAAGTTATGTACAGTATCATACACTACTTTATCTACTCTCATACTATAATACATAAACTAATTTATTTTACAAACAAAACCAAACTTTGTTTAATTTAAATATAAAATGTTGGCGCCAAGGCGCAAACATGGATTGCGCATGTGTGTTTCTTTTTTTCTTCCGAATCGGCGGATTCTTTTTTTAAAGTAGAGGTTCAATCTAGATGGAGGTGGTATAGGTGTAGGTTATGATTAAAAGTTATTAAATAATATAGGTGTCCATACAAGACCTGTATCGTAATAAAGCTTTTTTTTGGCCTGTGCGTAATGTTTGTCATAAGAGTTTTGATTTCAATTTTATAATCTTTGATTTATAGTATCAGAGTAGATAAATAGTAGTATCCAATTGAATTGGTATTTCACAGGTTTCCCTGAAGATGGCATGCTACATTCCCCCACAACAGCGGCTATTGGAGGTCTCACAATCCACAGACAATCTCCATCTTCTAATCGAATCAGGCCACATTCACCATCAAATTCAACAGGTACGCTAACATTATTGTTTTCTTACAAAGCGTACCAGTAATCGAAGTGACTAGTATTCGTGCTAACCCCTACAGCTAAAACAAACTTGTGTTAGGGAGTGAGTTCACATCAGCAGTATAACAGTCAAGATTTGAACCTGGAACGGATAAAATCTACATCCAGGTTGGGAGGAACCCACATTTACTTTCAGCTTCATCATCATGTTTTCTATTTCACCAAAGAAATCAATATCATGCGACGTCATATCGTCTACTTCGCGTGAAACCTTTTTTCAGCGATTTCACTGGTCGGAAAGATATTTCTTGGTCGCCATTCTGAGGCTGCAGGGAAAATACTAAGGCCTCTTGATCGTGAGGCCGACTCCTTAACTATTAATTTACTATCCCTAAGCTATCGACACATACCTACTTCTAAACTCCTAGATAACCTTGTCAGTTTTAACCAGGGACCAGTATTAGACACATCATATAGACTGGCGACCACAATTTTTTTAAATTCTCCTCAGCTAAACATCAGCAATCCTTAAATTGTTATTTTTGCAACAATTGAGCAAAATTGTTTTTACTGCGATTGTTGATTTGAATTGAATTTTCGAATTTCGTTTGCACAAGATAGAGAAGAATTCGAATGCACAAGATGCAAATAATTTTGCTCTCGTGTGGCACATATGACTTTTCACTTCAGCAGCGACAACACATAATAAGTATGTGTATGTGTTTTCGATGCTGAACAGGAATAGATAGAAATTACGTTTATATTCATTATTTATCAAAATAATGCTGAACGTTTTTTGCACACTTAGCATCCATCGCCAACTTTCTCAGTAATTACCAACTTTACACATGTATACTATAATGTAGTATTCTCACCTCACCGCACAGGTCGGCTCAGAAGTCATTCTCCGTCGAACACCAGCGCTACAGACCGTCTTCTAGCCAACTCACCGTCCACGCGGCAGAGCCAGTCGCCGTCCAATAACTCGTCTAACAGTAGAATTAAGTCTTCACCACTCAGGTAATACTTTTTTATATTAAACTAGCTGTTGCCCGCGGCTTCGCCCGCGTGGATGTCAGATTTGTTGACGTTAATGATCACTGGCCCGCTCCCTTGAGTAGTAGCGTGATGATATATAGCCTATGTGTTATTCTGATGTATAAGCTATATTATTGTAAAGTTTCATTAAAATCCATTTAGTAGTTTTTACGTGAAAGAGTACCAAACATCCATACTCACGAACTTTCGCATTTATAATATTAGTAGCATACGTACAGTCAGCGTCAAAACGATCTTGACCACAAAGTATCAGAATCAAAATCAAACAAAAGTTCAGGCATAACCCTCAGTTGCTGCCGCAGAACGCCACTATATACCAAGATTGGTTAGAGAGGCGATTGAAATTAAAAAGTATAAAAAATTCAATCGTGAGGAAGGGTTTCAACTGCCGAATGTCTGGTATCCAGTGGTCCGCCTATGCAAAATCCGTGTACCAGCCGAATTAAAATCGCGAGTGGATACTGTGAGTGTAGTGAGTCGTGATCGAGTTTGCAGTTCCAGTGAAACCAGTGGTGGTGATACTGATAATGTAACGCGTCACAAAAGAGTGCGTAAGATGGTAGGCCGATATGTCTGCGCTTAAAACTTTTCTCCGTCAACCGCCAATACTTCAGTTCTTCCGTGATCATGGCGCTTGCAACAGTGCCGAAATATCGGAAACTCAACAAATCATTACATGGTAAATATCCCGAGAACTTTCATAATAGTTTATTTAAATTGTACTGAAATATGGGTACCAGGATAATCAGTCAACAGGAAAGACAAAGTCAAAGATTTTTATTCAATCTAGAACAACATGGTTGTTTCTTAATGACGTCAATAAGAAATTCTACTTAATCTAAGTTTACCACCGCTTCCAAGGCGCTGGTGAAGAAGAAACGACGCCTCAAACTCCACTGCGGAGTTTTTTAATACGAAGGTTTTTAATACGTCAACTTACAATATTTATTCAGAATTCAGAATCTACATGTGTCCCGTGGCTAAATGAACAAAAGTTAAAAAAAAAAGTTTATGATAAAATAATTAAGTTAAAACATAACAAAAAAGTACAGTTTTATGCCGTATCTATAGCATTTTAGAAGTCGCCTACACCATGCTCATGCCAGACGTCTTTTTGTCTTTAAGATGATCGAAGAAAGGGACAATTTTTTTTTTCTTTAAGATGAAGGGGAGGAAACACTGCATTAAGATTATTTTGAATACTTTGGTCGTTAAGATCGATACGTTTCTCTGTACGTTTAAATTATCTAACTTGCTGTGTCCACTTTTTTGTAACCTAACGGGTACATCTAATTTTATCGTATTATGATTTTATCGTTTTATTACAGGTTACGAGAAACATCACCATCCGGACAGTCGCCATCTTGTTTAGAAAACGATGCTCTTGCGCAGCCCAATCAGTTGTACGTCGCGAACTACCCACTGGTTAGTATTACCTAAGTAATTCGAAGTCACTGGCATAATTCATGTTAAAACATACTATTATGAATAATATAACTACATTATTTCGATAATTTTAGGTCTCACTGAGTAGGATTGGAAAGGTAAGCAATAATAAGTGAATAAAACAATTTGATACATGAACAATGTATCATATTGTTATACACGGATATCGTTTCCCCGAGAGTGCGAGGGGCGGTTATGTCGCGCAACTTGGCCTCGGAAAGGCGGCCTTCCAGCCTGCTTCTGTTAAGATGGTAGGCGGTTCCATACCCTTAGAGGTTGAGAATCCCTTACTTAAGTGGACCCCAGGCTTAAATATAACCGAGATTGACACTCGGAGGCAGAGAGCTCAAAACATCGCTACCACAACACTGATACCTCGTACTAAATCTCGCCAAGTAAGTTTTTCAGGTCGATTCAAAACTAACTGAGCCTTATTTATTCCTAGGTATCAGGAGGTGGGCCTAAGGACCCTTCAGCAGATGTAATAGTAAGATTAGCTCGGGGCGCTGCCGGCTTTGGCTTCCGTATAGTCGGCGGTACTGAGGACGGGAGTCGAGTAGCGGTGGGATACGTAGTACCTGGTAAGTTATACAAAGGCATTCTGATGTCTGACGATGTGATTAAATTTATGAATGATTTAGCGGATGGTGTAGCGATCAGTGAGATCAATAAAAACGCGTAATAACACATTACAATTAATTACGAATAATATGTAATTCGTACGTTCATGTCGATTGTAATTTACTTTTGATCCCCAATGAACACTTCTATAGATTGTCTATATTTGGACATTGTTCGGGTACAAGTGCCTGCTATAGAAACTATTCTGATTTTACTTTCGATCCAAACTTTACACGAGCAAACACAAAGAGGAAGTTATTCAAAACCTTGCATTGGCTAGAATTAAATTTGGAGACACTGAGATATAGAGAACTGTGCAAATAACAGAAGCTTACAGTACACTGACGTCACAGTCCACAGTCACTTACACCACCTCTCTGTATTTGCGGTTTGACTAAGTCCGGTGTTGTTGTCAGGTGGTCCGGCGGACGGGTTCCTGCGCGGCGGCGACCTGCTGACGTCAGTGGACGGCATCCCGCTGGCGGGCGCCACGCACTCGCGCGCCGTGGCCTACGTGTGCCAGGCGGCCGCGCGCGGACACGTCACGCTCGGCGTGCGCCACAACCGCGCCGACGTGCAGCCGCACCACGCGCCGCCCCGAGCGTGAGTATACCTCTATCTGTGTGTGGGACCTAATGTGCTGCCTTGTGGCACACCACCTACATTACATCCCGCTGGCGGGCGCCACGCACTCGCGCGCCGTGGCCTACGTGTGCCAGGCGGCCGCGCGCGGACACGTCACGCTCGGCGTGCGCCACAACCGCGCCGACGTGCAGCCGCACCACGCGCCGCCCCGAGCGTGAGTATACCTCTATCTGTGTGTGGGACCTAATGTGCTGCCTTGTGGCACACCACCTACATTACATCCCGCTGGCGGGCGCCACGCACTCGCGCGCCGTGGCCTACGTGTGCCAGGCGGCCGCGCGCGGACACGTCACGCTCGGCGTGCGCCACAACCGCGCCGACGTGCAGCCGCACCACGCGCCGCCCCGAGCGTGAGTATACCTCTATCTGTGTGTGGGACCTAATGTGCTGCCTTGTGGCACACCACCTACATTACATCCCGCTGGCGGGCGCCACGCACTCGCGCGCCGTGGCCTACGTGTGCCAGGCGGCCGCGCGCGGACACGTCACGCTCGGCGTGCGCCACAACCGCGCCGACGTGCAGCCGCACCACGCGCCGCCCCGAGCGTGAGTATACCTCTATCTGTGTGTGGGACCTAATGTGCTGCCTTGTGGCACACCACCTACATTACATCCCGCTGGCGGGCGCCACGCACTCGCGCGCCGTGGCCTACGTGTGCCAGGCGGCCGCGCGCGGACACGTCACGCTCGGCGTGCGCCACAACCGCGCCGACGTGCAGCCGCACCACGCGCCGCCCCGAGCGTGAGTATACCTCTATCTGTGTGTGGGACCTAATGTGCTGCCTTGTGGCACACCACCTACATTACATCCCGCTGGCGGGCGCCACGCACTCGCGCGCCGTGGCCTACGTGTGCCAGGCGGCCGCGCGCGGACACGTCACGCTCGGCGTGCGCCACAACCGCGCCGACGTGCAGCCGCACCACGCGCCGCCCCGAGCGTGAGTATACCTCTATCTGTGTGTGGGACCTAATGTGCTGCCTTGTGGCACACCACCTACATTACATCCCGCTGGCGGGCGCCACGCACTCGCGCGCCGTGGCCTACGTGTGCCAGGCGGCCGCGCGCGGACACGTCACGCTCGGCGTGCGCCACAACCGCGCCGACGTGCAGCCGCACCACGCGCCGCCCCGAGCGTGAGTATACCTCTATCTGTGTGTGGGACCTAATGTGCTGCCTTGTGGCACACCACCTACATTACATCTCGCTGGCGGGCGCCACGCACTCGCGCGCCGTGGCCTACGTGTGCCAGGCGGCCGCGCGCGGACACGTCACGCTCGGCGTGCGCCACAACCGCGCCGACGTGCAGCCGCACCACGCGCCGCCCCGAGCGTGAGTATACCTCTATCTGTGTGTGGGACCTAATGTGCTGCCTTGTGGCACACCACCTACATTACATCCCGCTGGCGGGCGCCACGCACTCGCGCGCCGTGGCCTACGTGTGCCAGGCGGCCGCGCGCGGACACGTCACGCTCGGCGTGCGCCACAACCGCGCCGACGTGCAGCCGCACCACGCGCCGCCCCGAGCGTGAGTATACCTCTATCTGTGTGTGGGACCTAATGTGCTGCCTTGTGGCACACCACCTACATTACATCCCGCTGGCGGGCGCCACGCACTCGCGCGCCGTGGCCTACGTGTGCCAGGCGGCCGCGCGCGGACACGTCACGCTCGGCGTGCGCCACAACCGCGCCGACGTGCAGCCGCACCACGCGTCGCCCCGAGCGTGAGTATACCTCTATCTGTGTGTGGGACCTAATGTGCTGCCTTGTGGCACACCACCTACATTACATCCCGCTGGCGACGTGTGTCTTGGTTCATGAAGTATACAGCAACAGCTATCTATTTGTGGGTAGCGGGTCTTATGAATAACGTTGGTCCCAATATACTGCCTTGCGGTACACCAGGATAAATATATCATTGTTTTGACTTGACTTATGAGATTATTAATTTTAAAGATTCATGAGCATCACCTATATTTCTGTAATATAAATACTTTTATATTTAGTAGAAAAGCTTCTTACGACCCTTGCTAGTTCTTGAACATAAGGGGATCATTAATTACTCAAAAGCTTTCGCCGAATCTTACAATCAAATTTTAATTTAACCTCTATATTATTTTACAAATCTTATTTGATTCACCTGACTTCCATTCCCAACTAACCTGTCCCTTTTTTCTTCTGAGACATTCCCCAATGACAATAAATATTTCTTTGCAGTGCTGACCCCTCAGTTCACCACATACCACCCATGCAATTCAACATACTCCATCCAGCACCTATGTATCCACCAGCCGCGCATGTACCAATGTAAGTGAAATATGTAATAATGTAAGCAATTGTGGCAACATTTTGTAACAGATTTACAAATATCGTTGGATTCTTATTTCATCTCTTCCTCCTTATCATTCTATCCTCGAAGTATGCTATGGCGTAATGCTTTAATATATTAGGCCTACGAATTATTTCTCTACGATTAATAAAAACATGAACGTGGTCACACAATTTATCGGTCTGATTTCTTGCTCAAAAACATAGGTACCTTGGGATTATTGGAAACAATATTGACGGCAACTGTGGCGTAGCAGTAGAAAGGTCGACTGCTGCGTGAATCGATACCGCGCCCACTGCGGCGCGGGTTCCATTGACGCTCAGTGCAAATATTTGTATGCATGAAAATTTCCCACTGATAACACAAAAACTCTCCAGTGAGCTTCGGCTAGCCTACTCTCTACCGAGAACACAACATGAGGTTATTATGGACGCGGTATTCTGTAGGGCGGAGGTACTTCCCCATTTTGACTGCTCAGTTGGACGGAAATACCGTCGTGTCCTACCTCCTATGTTTATTATAGCTCCTTGTTAGTTTACCTTTATTTATTTTGCGTCTAGATAGCGCTGTGTAGAATGTCATAGTATATTTATTTAATATTCAATATATGTAATTATAATTCCAATTTCGTATGTTTCGCAGGTACGGCGTCCAATACGACACGGCGACAGGCGGGTGGGCGTCCGTACCTTATGACGTCACGGTCACGAGGAACGAGGGCGAAGGGTTCGGGTTTGTCGTCATCTCCTCAGCGAACAAAGCCACCAGTACTATAGGTGAGTTTGAATATAGCAACACTACCAAAATAGTAGTATTAGCATACTGAAACAGAGTACTCCTTTCAAGAACGTGTTAGTTTAAGAGTCGTCACTAATAGGTTATTCGACTAGGTCGTCAATTCATCCCAAAATTTCTCAATGTGTACACTGTCTCAGCTTGTTCTGAAAAAAATATGCCTTGCAAAATAAAATATTGCCTAACTAAACTGTAACTATGATTTTTCATTATTTGAAATTCTCAAATAAGTCAAAATATCAACAATGCAAATTCAGTCCAAATTCATAACTTTTAGATTCCTTATTATAGTAGTTTATGATACTGTTGCATAATAAGGGTTCTTATAACACGAGTGTGTTTTAAAAAAACGAGCCGTAGGCGAGTTTTTTTATACTATCACACGAGTGTTATAAGACCAAGTTATGTACAGTGTCATACACTACTTTATCTACTCTCATACTATAATACATAAACTAATTTATTTTACAAACAAAACCAAACTTTGTTTAATTTCAATGTAAAATGTTGGCGCCAAGGCGCAAACATCGATTGCGTGTTTCTTTTCTTTTTTCTTCCGAATCGGCGGATTCTTTTTTAAGTAGAGGTTCAACCTTCTTGGTCCAGATGGAGGTTGTATAGGTGTATCGTTATGATTAAAAAGTTATTTAATGATATAGGTGTCCATACAAGACCTGTATCGTAATAAAACTTTTTTTTTGGCCTGTGCGTAATGTTTGTCATAAGAGTTTTGATTTCATTGTTATAATCTTTGTATTATAGTATCAGAGTAGATAAAATAAATTATTTTACTGAGCTTATTAATTTCAGAATGGTAAAAGAGAAGATGCGTCCATTCTTAGTTCATCGATTTTATTTATTTTTATTCATTCACCCATCCTATAATAGTAAATTATTTGACAAATGAAAGTATGACGTTATAACTTTTTATTTCACGCAAGTTTTCTTACAACTTACCGTTTTTATGTTTAGTAAGAATTATCCAATTTGACTAGGTAGACTTACCTCCCCGTCCCATATCTATATCTACACTAATATTATAGAGGAGAAGGATTTCTAAGTTAGTTTGTAATGAATATGAGTAGGAACTACTGGGCTGATTTCAAAAATTCTTTCACCATTAGAAAGCTATATTTTTCGTGTATTTTCAAGAAGTTTAGGGTTCCGTACGAAATCTTTAATAATGTATTCTAAGGTGTCCAACGCGGGCAGAGCCGCGGTCAACAGCTAGTTTACACTGTAGATAAACTACATCTGTAAATACATGATCAAATAAATAAATGAGATATCGCATAACAATCTTTATTTGCAAGACAATTTGCTCTGAAAGCAAGCCAGTTTTATTCCATTTCTTTTATTCACAGGCCAACTAATCCCCAACTCGCCCGCCGCCCGCTGCGGCTACCTGCACGTGGGAGACACCATTGTGGCCATCAACCACATGCCGATCCGCAACCTGCCCCACCCCGAGGTGGTGGGCCTCATCAAGCACTCGGGCACCACCGTCACCCTCACCGTCCTGCCGCCCGACAGGCAGGACTGACACGCGCCCACAGTACAGGCCGGCGAGCATCGGCTGAGCCTGTCAAGGTTTGATGAGACGCTACATTTTTGAATATTTAAGATAAGGTTAGATCTTTTTGACGATTTTAATCATCATCATCCGGGGCTCAGGATCCGCCTTACAGTTTTAATATGTTTGATAAACTAATGTTAGATTTCACCAATGAAAATAATAGCGTTTAAATTGAACTAGATTAGGTTCTGTTGTGATAAGTAATACAGTTTAGTTTTGAATGAACTCTGTTCTTGCCATTGGTGAAATTAGCCCTATGAGTAATTATTTATAACACATTCACCATGTCACTGAATCGCATTTACAATATATAGAGGAATTGTTATTTGAAATTTTGTACCTGTGTTTATGGCATTCCGCAAAAACTGCTCTAACCCAGCAGTGGCAGCTAATTTTATCAAGCAAGCAGCTAAATATTCTCTAATTATATACAAATCTCTGGTTGTTACTAGAATTATTGCCTATTATCATAATATATAATAACTTTACACTTTAAAAATAGCATCCATTCTTAATTCATCGTTCAAAACGATAGCTAAAGGTGCTTCCTTACTGCACTTGGTAGAAGATTCATACATCCCCGCATCGCTACTTATCCTGTATGACACAACCCGAGAGGGATCATATGTTGTTGAAAAGAACTACTTCCTTCCAAGAAATATCAAGCCATTACCTCAAACTAAAAGAATAACATAAATGAACGCATAGGACTAGCATGTGAAGCCGACTAGTTTTTGTGCTGTTAGTGGGAAGACTGAAGGCTATTCCTGCTTTGTCTTCTACGCTAGCGGCACAGAAACTCTCTGTGTTTACAGGGTCGGCAGCACGAGTGTGACTCCTCAGGTGTTGCACACGTCCATAGACCACGGTAACCACTTTTCATCAGGTGGACCGTGTACTCGTCTGCCACCTCAGTGTTATAAAAAATTATATATGTATAAAAAGTACCATTTCGGTCGCAGTAGTGCGTACACAAAGAGTGCGAACAAAATAGTACTAATGCGTTCCGCCTTTATTATTCTTTTATTCTGATGCCACTCACCAAATGGGTTAACTACATATTACGTAAAGGTACTTCCTTCGCCAAGTGGCTCAAATACGAACGGGAATTGCAATTATGTCGTACTACCGTCAAATGTATTCACTATTCCGTCCTGTTAAAATAAAACTTCCCTTATTTAAAAATGAATACCTTCCGTCACGTCTTCCACGATTCATCAGCTCATGTTGTAATAAAGTATTATGTAAGTATTGTAATTTTTAAAAGAATTAAATTAACCCACATTGATTACAATCTAGGAAATATATCCTAACAGTTCGGCTTATTTGTAAGCTATGTGTAAACTTAAATGTATATGTGGAACAATGAAATATACATATTTCGAGCTGAGTATTTATATATAATATTAGTATCTTGAAGCATAGTATATCCTGAGAATGGCAGATATATTTCCCAAGAGCAATAAATGTACATATATATCCCATGATATACATATAGAATGACTAAATTTACAGTGTATTGCTAGGTTTAACCAATAGTTGCAAAAACACACACTCTGCAATGTTTCGCAAGATATCTTAAGTTACGCCCGTATTTCCGTTCTTATGGAACATATTGATGCTATATTATGAGCAGCTATTTGATAGTGAAAACAATATAGAGCTTGTCGAAGCCTCAATGACGCACCCCACCACTTTCCTTACGCACACAAGCAAATTGACGGCGAAGGTTTTCAGATTTGTTAATCAAGTAGTCAATAATTTGACAGACGCGCAGTCTAACTTCACACAGTATGTTAGCGCTAGTCCATACATTATTATTATTATTTATTTCAATTTGGGGACGCCGGACGGCCGGACGGATGATCCATCCGCGGCTTCTGCGGGCCATTTCATCCATTTCCCCGACCCTCCCCTAAGGGAGAGTTTGGTTCTCCAGCCCTCACGGCGCCCCTTCAAACCTCTTTGTTTCCTTGCAGAAGCTCGCGATCCGTTCCACCTTCAGATTTCGTAGCTCCTCTGTGTCCAGTGTGTCCGTTCCCAGGAGATTCCATCTGATCAGGGAGTACATGGGGCACTCTGCCAGTAGGTGGAGGCTGGTCTCCTCGCTCTCCATGCACTCCGGGCAGATGGGGTCGGTCTTCACACCTATAACTGTTAAGTGTCTGTTAAGTCTGCTGTGTCCTGTTATTATCTCTATGACAAGCCTCATGTCCATACATAGAACGTATTCGGATTTATCACGCGACTAATCAACCGCAAGGTTCGCAAACATATCATAATTCACGAAACAATAGACGTTTTCACACAGATGAAGTGCATGTAGTAGACGTGTCGTTTTAGTTAAGACAAACAAGCAATCCACTGTAAAACTAAGAGTATTCAAAAATAATAAATACGTGATTTAACATCTAGCTAGATTCTAGAGAATTCTATTCTGACATTTAGATAAACTTCAACATTTAGTTGTGGCTTGTGTAGACGTTTCCAAAGAACAAGTTGTTGTATATACATTTCACAATAATTAAAAGTAAACTTTCAGGTACCGATAAGTGATAGAAATGTCATTAGTCATTGTATATTTATAGTACTGTCGGTACCATCCGACTCGTCGTATCTTATGCCCGGATCACACAATTCCAGTTTAGTAATCCAGCGAATCAATGTCTGTTAGCCCTCTGCAGTCCACTGCTGGATATGTCCATCAGTAGACTGCAGTGGGCTAACAGATTGATTGAAGCATAGTATATCCCTAGAACGGCAAATATATTTCCCAGCAGCAATAAATGTACATATAACCCAGGTTAGACAAATTTAAAATCAGACTTAAGTTACAGCGTATTGCCAGGTTTAACTAATAGTTCCTCTCCAAATGTGCGCCATTTCGTACGATCCTCCGCCTTCCTCATCCAGTCCGTCCCAGCCACCTTTTTCAGGTCATCGGTCTATCTGGCTAGGGGGCGTCCTACCCTTCGTTTGCCTTCTCGCGGTCTCCACTCTAGGACTCATCTGCTCCAACGGCCATCGGTCCTTCGACAGACCTAGCCAGCCCATTGCCACTTCAGCTTGCTTACTCTGCGAGCTATGTCGGTAACTTTGGTTCTTTGTCGGATCACCTCGTTTCGAATTCTTCATAGAAACTCCAAGCATAGGTCGCTCCATAGCCCGATGCGCGACTTTTAGTTTATGAACTAGCCCTACCGTCTGTCCACGTTTCGGCCCCGTAAGTCATAACAGGTAGGACGCACTGGTCAAAGACCTTTGTTTTCAGGTAGGGGAGAAGAGAAGACTCGACATTATGCCAGTGTAATAGTAGACCGGCAATACGGTTACTGGACTGGATTACTAACTGGAATGGGCGCATTCCAGTGATGGTTCATATAATTCCAGTAGCAATCCAGCAACTGAATTCACTGTGGGCTAGAATACTACTGAAATAATGTGAATCGGGCATTAATCTTTATTATCTATCTTGCTTGTTCGATTTCATACGTCGTCGGGAACTTACGGATGGAACCAAAATTCAGGCTACGATCGATGTTACTTTAAATTTGGAGAACATTCTCTCTATAGCAGAGCGTATTTCTACATTTTTATCTTTCTAGAGTAGTTAACACCGAAATTGTATACTTTCTGAAGTTAACGCGAATGTCACTCAATGAAAAAAAAAACACTTTTTGAAGGAATCGCTCGCTTTAGCTACTATAAGTAAATATTTTTTTGTGCTGTCAGTTGGAAGGCCAAAGGCTATTCCTGCTTCGTCTTCTACACTGACTGCACAGAAACTCTCTGTGTTTACGGGGCTCGTGTTGAGTGTGTTTCCCCTGGTGTTGGTGCTACGGTAACCACTTTCCATCAGGTGGACCGTGTGCTTGTCTGCCACGTAAGTGGTATAAAAAAAAAAAACAAATAAATCGCGATAGAATCCATTAAAAAGTGGTTCTAAAACAGATTGGTGAAATGTGGGTGTTAATTCACCTCCGGGGATAAAGGTGTGATAATATGTATGTATGTATGTATGAAGCTGTACTTTAATCATTCTACAAAACTGAAGCAAACTGATCATACTATCTCACTCTTCTTCCCGATGCTGTAGGTATATTGTGTGACAACTCAGATGCAAACGGCCGTACCATATTAAGGCTGTATTCACGTGGTTGTAAATGCATGTTCAAAAATTAACATGTTACTGTGTGCCAAGTAGTTACTATTTGTGTACTGTAATGAAGTAATATAGAAAACAAAAGCTTTAATGGAGAATATGCTAATTGTTAAATATAAGAATGGATTATGACGTGTATATTAGAAATATAATTTCAAATGACTTGACAAACGGAATATATATATTAGTCAGATAATTACCCAATGGGAACGAAGTTAAAAGAGGGTTATGTGTTTGATCTTTATGTATTGAGGACCGTCTCAATGTCCTGTTCTACATGTTACTAAACCAACTTTGTTGAATCTTTGCGTAATCCGCGTATAGCGGGGGTATATACAAATTATTAATCTCAATAATTGTGGTCTGATTTTTTATAATTAAAAAGTACTGTTTTAATTTCTTTTCTTGTCTTTATACTTATTGACTAGTACATAGTCTATACATTGATTTTTTACTATGCCATAGGATCGAATCCATAGCATGTGGATTACTTGATGGTACACATTGCATACAGAGCCTCAGATAATCTCACTACCGACCAACGGTAGATAACACGGTATTATTCACCATGGCTGGCGATATTACCATTGTACAAGGAGGTATTGCTAAAACCATGCGATGTTCAATCACGATATATTATAACGTCGGATATTCGGGTAACCTGAGAAATAAATCTCTAAGAGCATTATCTTAAATGTTAAGCATTAGTGAAACAAATTTTTCTTTAAAAAAAAGAGTTGCTCAACACATATTCCACACTTTCTATTAAATAATAGTAAACTATTTAGAAATTTCAAGTTATGTAAATATTAGATTATGATATTTTAATATTTGATATTAATATTAGTATATACTGTATGTAGTAATGTCCATCTACTCTTATCTACTTTAGTACGAGTATTTATTATGCGAAACTATTGCCTGAGATCAGCTCAAATATATTTTCATGCAAAGGCTGCATTCGCCAGTCAGATTGTAGGAAAGATCATGTTATTCATTGTAGTAAAGTTACTTATACCCTGTCCAACGTAAAACTTAATCGTCCACACTTAAATGCATTTACGTCAACTATGTGTTTAAGCATAACACATTTGTGGCTTAGGAATAGAAACCGACAGAAATAGTGTGTTAACTTTCGACAAAATCTAAAATATTAAATCGTATAACCGACTAAAACTAATTCATAAACAAAGTAAAAAATTAAGTTATTCGTTTCACAGGGTATAGTGTGGCATGCATTACCAGTTAAAAACTTCGTGTTATGCTGACTTTACGCATGGGGCAACATAACATAATGTGTGCCTAGTTGCATAGTACAAACACTATTACCGTGATTTTCACAAACAAAATTTGTGGACAATATTGATGCATGTTAAGCCAATATGTACAGTCTGCTTACAGAAATATCCACCAGGCCCCCGATTCGGCTAATTTTATGACATAACAAAACCACTGTCATACCGCTGACATTGCATAAAATGTCAATAAATTTTTGACTTTAATGCTGAGGTTTAAAGTCCAAAATGAATAGAGATAAAGTTCATAACATTTTTCATTCACTCTACGAGATTGTGATTTAATTATAGACTTTGGCACTATTTCGTAAAGTCTAAATTTAAATGGCAGTGGTTACAGAGTCTGTGGTACCCACAGAACAAAAAATAACTATAGCGGAACCAATGTCGCCAAACTCACATATACAACCAGAAAATAAAACGTTGCACTACTAGTAAACAATTGTTTTGGTTGGTCGTATGTCTTTAACACCGAATTAGCCTAAAGTACACTGCAAAACAAAAACACACCTTATTGATTCGCAATTCAATATAAATATATAATTCAATATACGGATTTACAACATTTCGCATCTCAATTAAACGTGCTACGGGTTACGAAAAAGTTCAACGAATTCTCAATAAATGTCAGTTTATTCTAAGAAAGCTAATTAACACTTAAAACTTAAGGATACGGTTGACATTACTTTGAAGGTCGAAATTGTATGCCACACCCACTTCACACTTCCACCGGTTTTTTCTGTTCCGTGGTTACCACCACAGAACAGAAAACACAGTGGTTTTGCCATGAAAAAAAAATTAGCAGAATCAGGGCCCAGTTAGTATACCTACTGAATTTGGACCTGCATCTATCTCTGCAAGTCGTATCTGACCATGTTACCAACCGCTTAAAATTTTAATATGATGTAGTATGCTCGCATAATATTATATTTGATTATAATGAAAAAATCCATACCTTTTAAGTAACGACTTTCTAAAATCACGACCCATGTACCAACTGACTGCACTTTATTTTTTACACAGATCCACTATGGATGGAAATAAAATTACAAATTCATCTAGCAATAATTAAACATACGGGAGGGTGAAGTCAGTGAGACACGAGTCGTGTACCGATTTATGTATAGTGTGAAATATCTTTTCATAATTAATTGATGTTTATATTATTTTAGATACTGGATTTATCAATATGCTTGTGTTTATTTTAAGTGAACAATAGCCCATCTATCTGGTATGATTTTGATGGCTGTCTAGTGGACACTGGAGGATTTCGTTCAGATAGATGCCCAATAGCAGAATCATACTGAGAAAGATAGACCTTACTTAAATAATAAATTGTTAGATAAAATTATAGTTATTGAATTTTTTGTGCACATAATATGTAATAGTTAATCAATTTTATTATCTTTTTAATGTAAACTTTGACTGGTAAAAATATAAAAAAACAAGTTTGTTAATATAGGGTGACTCTAAAAATAGTCATATTATTTATAACGGTTGTATTTAATTTGGACCACCGAGATTCGATAAATCATTATTTTAATTAATTAGATATGTTATAATTATAATTAATTTAGTTTACCGTATATTTTGTATAGTATGAATTAGGGCTGTTACTGTATGAGGGCTTCATGACCAGAAGTTGGTCCAAGGAAAGGTTGCATAAAAGAGCATAATATGGCAAGAAACGGAGTGACAGTAGAAATAACGCCGGACAGGAATGTACGTAGGGAAATGGCATGTTGCGCCGGCCCCATATAATTGGGACAATTGTAGGCGGATAAAATAATGATAAATAATATTGTTATAGTAAAAAATAAATCACTTAGCCAATATTTTTAAATAGTATACTTAGCGTATGTAGTGTTTGGTAAATTTTTGTGAATTGTTAAATAATATGGCCATCTTTTGATGTTGTTAATAGATCAGTAAGCAATATTAATTGGATTTGAAAGATTTACACACAAATTTAAAATCATCCTGTAGTGATTAAATCATCTCATTGATGAATTTAAATATAAGTGGTACCTATTCGATACACAATTACAACCTCTCTAACAAACAAGTCATGAAATTGCTACTGAAACATTTTCTTATGAATTCTGAGAAATTTATTACAGTGTCTCATCATTCCATTTTACCGTGGTTTGAGACATCAATCAGGTTACAAACAACTCCAGAAAGGCTTTTAAAACTATATGTAATGAAATAATTTGTACTTTTGTGGTTATATTTTACCGAGTATTGCTATTTTGATAGTCGTGTATATATTCACAAATGACTACTCGTTTACCTTGTGTAGCAGTTTTCAAATACGCAATTCAAAAAGCAGGGTGCAGCACAGTTAAGATACTGGCCACAACAAAATATATAGAATCAATATTATGTTTGTAGAAAGAGTGTTCAAGAAAATGACCATAGTAAATGCGTCAAAATTTAATTGTAAAAATGACCCACCTTTGTATTCTTAGGTCATAAAATGTAAGGTCTTTCACAGCTAGCTTTTGGGGTGATAGGTTTAAGATTATTGTAAAGAATTATATACTTATTGCTACTGGTCATATGCTTATAGTAGATGTAAATGTTGTGAACCCCGTGTTTGTCAACAAATTAGTAGATGAATGACCTTTTAGGGTCTATCCCCACTGAAAGAGCTGCGTCCGTGTTTGTTTGTTTGTTATAAGTCTTAATGCTTTCGCGGTGGGCGTTGCATCTAGAATATTTTCTTTTATCACACGTTTCGTCGCTCACTGCCGTCGACATCTTCAGTGCAGCAGGTCCGGGCGGCGTCGACTGCGCAGACAGACCTCTCATCTTTGGCGACCTCTGCGACTTTGAATCCCGAGTCACTGGCGTTCCTCGATCCTGATTGGTCTAGAGCTGGGGAACCGACATATTCGATCCTGATTGGTCGTGTGCCAAACAGCCCGGATAAAGTATATTCTACAAATAGTCATTTAAATATGTTTGTAAGATTTTACCTCAATAAGCTGCTGCCGGCCGCTGCTCTTTCAGTGGGGATTGATCCGTTTATATAATAAAAATGTAATGTGCCCTGAATAGTGTAACTAGATAATAAGATTCGCAATAATCAATGTGCCTTTTTGTAAACATTGTCTTGCCTTACCCGATATTGTAAAAAATTAAAAAAAAAGAAGTCTATTTGTATAAAACTATATCCAAAGAGTGCTCCTTTCCGAATGAAATCAGATCTGTAAACCCTTATGTATAACTATATTGTATAAGAGAGATTTACTTAATAAATATTTTTATTAAATTACTCGCTTTTCATTTTCATCATAGAATACGAATGCTTGAGCTATATCGGCCAGACATGGCTCAAGCATTCGTGCAGTGAGTTCGGGCGGGCTCTTAAAGCGAGAAATTAGACCCACGTATAGTCTGCGTCAAAAATTGATAGTCACATCCAGAGTAGCAAGTATAATAAGTATTGTGACAGAGTAGTATTGGCGGCTACTGGATGCATTGTCTTCTTAGAAAATCATCGTAAAAATAGTACCTACATGATATTACTGGCATGTGGCGAGGTGTTCCACTTGCCACTATCAGCTGTCCATACTAGTGGGTTTTAGTATTTATATTATTATATGGCCGCGTGGTTCCCGGCAGAGTAGAATTTGGGCTACCCCATCTCTTCCCATGTGGTGTCGTACTAGGCGACTAATGGATAGGGCTGTTGATCTTTAACATCAAACAGATATGTACAGCCTAGACTCAGCCTCAGATGCATGGCTCGAGTCAACAATAGTGCCCGGAATACGGCAATAGGCTCACCCCCTATTACGTGGGACCGAATACAAATTTGTGAAATGTGGGTGTTAATTCACCTCTGCCTAACCCTCCGGGGATAAAGGCGTGATTATATGTATGTATGTATTAAGAAAAAAAACATAAAAAATCAAAAAATAATTTAAAAAAAATGTGTTTGTTTGCTACCACAGTAATATAAAGATGTATTTAATGTGGACTTTCCGATAATACATCGCTTTTAAGTTATATATCTTCGCAAGTTCACCAACAACGTAATGAAAGCAGTTGATGCATCGCACGTACAAGATATAACTAGCTAAAGCGATTATTACAAACAGGTGTTACTTCTTATTTCTATTTTCAGATTCTAATTTTATCGCGTAGTCTATTTTCTGATACTTTTAGATATTTGTGTCTAGACGTAAGATAATAGTTGAATCAACCACGCTCTCCTAAAAGGGCAGAGAGGGATAGCCGGATGGAGAAATGGATGAAGTGCCTTGTAGACGTTGTGGATGTATCTTCCATCTAGCTTCCGTCGTCTCCTCGTTTGACTTAATAATCTCTTACTCTTGATAATAATAATTTATGACACTAATATGCCTGCCTATCCCTGAGACTCTGATAAAGGCATTTCTTTTCATTTCATAGCTAGTATTGCTAGCATCCATAACTGGTCACTGCAATCGGTCAACCCATCATACAGACGATAAAGGTTCATATGAGCCTAACGCAAGTTTATCACCTCAGATAAACAAGCTCTATTTCACTGCTAGATCTATCTCTTGTATGCTGATTCTACGCCTACAGCTCAGTAGCTGTAGGCATACAAGAGATAGATCTAGTAGGTTTTTATAGCTTAGATTAAATGATTAGATTTTAAGACTGAAATGTTTATCTAATATCACTTTTAAGTTCACCGAATACTTAATAAAAATAATCTTTTTCTTGCACTTGAAACTTTACCCAAAGTTAAATCATAAGTATACAACGTAAAGATTTAATATTAGCAATGCATGCATAGCATATGGCAAATGTTCGCTTCATTAAAATAACTAGTTTTAATAAATTCTATACAACTTTTACCCCAGTCAAGATAAAAATCCGAGAATACAATCATTCTTACCCGCTGAAAATTGGTAGGATTTTTTAAAACACCGTGTCCTCTTCGATTCGATACCTAGATATTATATTAGGATTAATCATAAAAACGGGGTTTTCGTGATTTTCAGCAAAACGGTAAGTTATATCATAAAAACGTGTGATAAAAGTAAAGATCATATTTGGTCAAGTGTAAGTTGGGCTCGTTAAGGGTTCCTAACGAAACTAAATTTAAGCACGTACTTGTGCACCTACTTGGATTGCATAGAATCAGAAGTTTGCTTTTAGGATACTTCCCGTTCAGCTAGAATCGTGAAATTTGGTAAGAAGCAAGACCTTATAAGAACACAAATAAAGAATACCTACCTATCTACGGTAGCAGTACGCTACGGCACGGGTAGCTACATATTTACCTACCTTTATCAAACTCTTCGCTTTAACCGTGCTGTACGACCTTGCTTCTTCCCAAACTTCATGATTTTAGCTCAAGGGGAAGTACCCTAAAATCAAAGTTATAATTTAACTTATCAAAGCAAGTATATTGCCGTTTACGTAGGTAACGCAGGACTGCGCATCAATTAAGTTTCGTACAGAACCCTTAGTGCGCGAGCCCGGCTCAATCTTGATTGAGTTTTAAAGATAATTACATGGTCTTCAACTTTCTCTAAGACAGTACTATGATAAAACTTACCGTTTAGGTACGTTTTGCTGAAAATACCCATGTTTGTGGCCTCTGACACCGAATAAAAAAAATAAATAATAGGAAGGTATCGGTTCGATAAGGACTTTATGTAGTGTTTTGAACAACTGTACTAAATTTAAGACGGGTGCAAATTATTTACAGCTTCACTCATATAATTTGGTTTAGATAGACCGGGCTATTTAGAATTTGACGTTTGGTTGGATTTCTTTATTGGGTAAACACAATAGTGAATTGGCAACACCGCGTAGTGGCGCGCCTTCACGCGAGGTGATTTCGCTCCGCTGTGTGTCATTGGAAATTAAAGTTTATGTGTTATTTCTCGAATTATCTCATTAAATCTGATCCTAATCCTCAAGTGACATTATTGTGATTATATGCCGTTATCTTATGAGTGGCGAAGGAGTACGATAAGGGTAAGTTTTATTGTAAATACTATTGTTTGTCCGTGTCAGACGGTGATACGAAAAAATAATTTCATTCACATGAAGATGTTTTATAAGAATAATATTAAAATATTTGTTGATACATACGTTGTTGGCATTTTGTGACCTTACAGGATTAACCAGAGTATTTATACGCAACTAATTTATTATTATTAAGTATATAATTATTTATGTACGTACTTACACGGCAGTAATTATTTCGTGTTTTTGCTACATAAAAATAAATTACTGTATTACAACTTGTTTAATGTGTGTAAAAATATTGTCGAAACTATACAGACGTTATGACAATTTTAATATTTTCTAATTAGAATCTTATTGGATTACTTCAACTTTGTTTTCAAAGTCATTAACTTACGTCTTATCTGTGTTACAAAATGACATTGCTTTCTCATTATAATCTCACTAATCCTCACTTCATACTTAAATAAAACTGGTTACATACCATAAAAAATATCTAGAATACATAATTCGAACATTACTTTGCAGTGTCTACCTGCATTTTAATTATCATGTTTTTAGGTTAAGTATGTAAGTAAAGTAAGTAAGTTAAACTTAGAAATTAAAAACAACTTTCAAACTGCCAGACAAATGACCGTGAACTTCATTAAAACAGTTTCATTATTTATGAGAACATGATATTCTTGTTTTTATTGTTATAATAATATTAGTAAAATACTAAGCATAGCTTTAAAATTTCATGATTGAACATTTGTGGGTAATTTTTACTTCTTTTTGATTGTACAACTATAATTTTTAAACCACAATCTGATTATAAGTTGTTATAAATATAAAATAGACAGTTTTGTAGACAGTCATATATAAAAGGTCTCATTACCTTCACAGTAATGAACTTAAATATTTTTCTATGTACTTATGTTTATCTGTACTCTAGAACACACATTACAAAATGTGCTTCATTTGGGCCTAGTAAGTGCGGTGTTGTTGTATGTAGTATATATTTAATTGATTTTCTTATTTCTGTACTAGTATTAATTTAATTAATTTTCTTATTTAACGGCCTGAGACATTGGTTAAGTAAAGAAAACTATTTATGAAGTCATCAACATCTCATTCATTAAATCTCCAAATAAATTTATTACTTTTGATTGACATTCGTCATCAATCAATTAATAAGCTGATTGCAGTCCTCTGCTGGGCATAGGCCGCTCCTAATGGGCGCCATTTCTCCTCTCCCAATATGCACCATTTCTACTCACAAACTGTACTTTAATCTAATTTCCAGTCAATATTCATTACAGTATATTGTTACAGTGAGCCTGTAACTTGTTGGGGTTTCCCATAATGTCTGATTATACTTGTTTATTTTTAGTAAGGATAAATCTTTGACTCTATTGCCTAATATAGCTTACATTTACCTCCTCACCAAATAGAGCTAAATTAAATATGGCAATTCTGGTCAATGTATATGGATAAGAATTTGAATTTGATATCTAATTACTATTAATCTTGAAATACTAGAACTAAGAATGTAAATAGCATTATCTCTAATTGAATTATTTGTAAGAATATGGTCAGTATAAAAGTCACATAGTGAATATACTGCCTTAGTACAAATTACTAGGTCTTGTGCATATTCAGTATGTTAAATGAGAGTGGATGGTAAAAAAACTCTCAAATTGACTATTTTCTTATTACCATGTCAAAGATTCTTGCTCACTGGAGAGTTTTTGTGCTGTCAGTGGGAAGACCAAAGGTTTGGCCTGCTTTGTCTTCTATGCTGATGGCACAGACTGTGCACAGTCGACAGCACGAGCGTGACACCCCTGGTGTTGCATACGTCCATAGGCCATGGTAACCGCTTTCCATCAGGTGAGCCGTGTGCTTGTCTGCCACCACAGTAGTATAAAAAAAAACCCAATCTATATTACACATTTTGTAAACTGAAATGACCAGTATTCCCCTTTAATAGCTTGTGCTAAGAAAGAGTGTGTCAAAAGGACTTGAATCCAAGACTAACTATTTGATCACTAAGCTCAAGCTTCATTGAACGTTGAAGCTAATATAAATATTTTTTCATAGAACTGATGTTACATCACTTGTATAAAAACTTAATGTTTGTAATCAAACACCACAAAAACTGGAATCATTGCATAGTTTTTGTATGGTTTTATTGACTTGTCTGGACTGATTTGAGTCATTACTTTTTGTCTGTTTACGTCCTACACAATATTTTAGTAATCTAAATGTCTACAAGGGAGCGGGGTGGGGGAGGGGGGGCACCAAGACCATCGGAATCCAAGCTAATCGTAGCTGCTAACTGATATTCCTGCTGATTATCGGATTTATTACAAGGAGCATTTTATTTGTCAAATAAAAATATGCCTTATTTCTATGGTCATAAAATTTAAATTTCAATGACAATCATTGACGATCATCTGTACCAGTATGATTATCATTTAAATTTATATTTTACGGAAATAGTAATGAGGTATATTCTGTTAAGACATAAAATATCTTTTCCTTGCCTATGCCAAAAATAGGCGCTGCACAGACGATGCAAGGCAGACAAGATTCCTGCGGATGCGCTCTAATTATTCCTCTCATTAAGGCTGCCTAATGAACGAATTGGAGCCCGAGGTGCACTCATTGGTATTTCTGCCCTTCCGAGAGCGATTGCCGTCTAGATCTTCTTACTTACTGACAGCAGAGAACGCCGCGACCAGACGGGTGATCTGCCCTTTGGTGTGGGCCATTTCACTCATATCCCCTATATTTTCTGTGATGGAATTGGCAATCACGGCGTTTCGTCAAAACTACCTGTTTACCTACGATCTGTTCCACCCTCAGGTTGTGGATGTCTTCCAGATCTAGTTCGACTGTTCCCATGATTTCCCATCTTTTCAGCGAGTACATGGGGCATTCGGCCAGCAGAAGGGAAGCCTGCACCAGAACGTCTTCCCTTATTCAGCAGGTGTAAATCTCCAAATCGATACGACAATATAAACATGAAATTCAATTTTTGAGGATGTGGCTTCGGATTATCTACCTGGTTATTTTGAATTCAAATTTGAATTTGTCTGCTATTCCGCAAGCGTCTGCCATCTGAGCACCCAGCTTTGAATAGGAAGTCTGGGCCAGAGCCTCGCCCGTTGTGTAGTAACCAGTTAGTAGAATAGAATTGAACAATCAATGTGTGCGATTGGTGAGGTTATTGGGTTAATGAGGGTCATAAACACAGAAATATATTAAGATAGAATGGTCATCCGCAGTGATCTTGCATTATTCACTGTAAATAAATAGTCAGGAGGGATAAGAAATACCTTTATTTTTCAAATTTATCTCGCCATTTACTATTCCACAGTTGGAAATGGCACAATATGGCATATTCACGGTATTTTCTTCAGACTAGTCGTTTCTCTAGTTGGGTATTATTATGCGATTGTACATTTTTCTTTTGGACATAAGTCGTGCAAATCTTATATACGATGTTATTACAAGCTATTTTTAACAGTACCGAGTACCTAAGCGTTTGAAAGTTCCTGTCTCATAGGACAGGTATTTACCAAAAAGTTGCCACGCTTTTCCCGCTCACATGGCCGTTCTATCCTAAAATATTTCTGTGGTCTTATTATAATAGTAATAAAAATAAAGATTACGCCACTTGTAAATAAATAAATAAATATTCCACAACGCTATCTAGCAAGGCTTAACAGGCTTGTTTTTTTTTTACTTGCGGGAAATCCCCACAAATACCCCCCCCCCTTTCGGAGCCGAAGGGGGAGGTTATGTCGGACTCGAACCGACTAAACCGCACGCCGTCTGTGGGTCGATGTGCTAGGCCGGAGGTGAGGTTGTCTTTTGACATATCCCTCGCACCCCGGCTGACCCAGGGCCATTCCTCTCGGTCTGGCCCTCCTCAGGAGGGGGACCACGCGGTCCCCGACACGCCCCCGGAATGGGGAGGGCGCGCATCGTTCTACGATGCGCGCCGCCGCCGTGGCCTGCTGACGAGTAGCTCCACCCGTCACCCTCAGGCCCGCGCTCATGGGGAGCGGAGGTCGGTTTGCGCCCTCCGACGCCCGAGCTGCCTTCGAACGTGGCCAGCGATGTCCGCGAGTCTTTCTCGTTCGCTGCGCCGCGCCCGCTCTGCTGTCTCCTTCACGAGCATGACCTCGCAGAAGGAGGCGCTGGCCGCCCACGCATCCGCGCAGCGGACCATCACCGCGAGCAGGGTGGAGAGCGTGAGCACTCTCACCCCCAGGGCCGTCACAAGCTCCCGCCTCGGCGTTTCAAACGCCGGACACTCGGTGAGCGTGTGCAGCCCCGAGTCCACGCTCGCGTCGCAGTGATGGCACTCGGGCGTTGGCTCTATGCCCATCACATGCAGGTACCGCCCGAAGTTACCGTGTCCGGTAATGACCTGCGTCTTACGGTACGAGAGGCCACCGTGTGGCTTCTCTAGCCACTCCCCCATGATGGGTCTTACCGCCGCAATCACGGCGTGCCCTGCGCGTGGTTGCTCAAGTCGTAGCTCCCACTCGGTCACCATGGCCCTGTGGAGCCGGGATTTCTCGGCCCGAATTTCTTCGGGCTCGGGATCGAATCCCCGCTCCCGCGCCTTCTTTCGGAACCGATAGAGTGCCGAAAAGGTCCTCGCTTCCAGGATCCACGGTGGCGATCCAGCCAGGAGACTCGCCGCTTCAAAGGATATCGTGCGGTACCCCCTGATGGTCCTGGAGGCCGTCGTCCTCTACGCCGCGTGGAGCAGATGCCATGGACCGCACGACACCCGCGTAGAGTCTCCTGCAGGAGTCCTCTGGGCCTCTCAAGTTGGGCAACAGCCTGCCCAAGGCATTCGCCGTTGTCACCAACTTGGGGCGCAGACTTCGGAAATGTTCCCCGAAGTTCAATCAACCGTCAAGCTCCAGCCCCAGGTATTTCAACCGGGGCTTGATGTCGATGGGACTGCCTCCCACTGTTAGGCTGGCTCCCGGGTCTGGCCTGCGCCGAGGGCCATGAAAGAACATGGCCTCGGACTTGTGAACTAGCTTGTGTTATGAGATCTAGAATGCGGATAAACACATACTTAGATACTTTTTTTTTCTTAATACATACATAGTAGGTATACATAGAAACACCCAGACCAATGTAAATATACAAATTCGTGCATACAAATATTTGCACTGAGCGGGGATCGCACCCGCGCCTCCTGCGTAGCAGCCGCGTTCATTACCGCCACGCCACAAGCTTTAATGCATAGAAGAGCAGATGAAAATTCCCAATTCGATACCACAATAGACATTAAATTCGACTTTGAAGTTGTGGCTACACCTCACCTACCTACCTAGTTATTTAATTAGTACAGCCTTGTAAAAATCATTTATTTTGTTTTAATTCCGTCGTTACAACTGAAGCTAATAAAATCGTGTACATAATCTTATAAATAAACGTTTAGCCGAACGATATTTCACTAAACAATCTGTGCAGTGTACAAACGAATCTCCTCTCCACCCACACAAGGTCTAATTGCTTCTAAAGGAAACATTAATTTTCACACTTGTAAAACAATTAGACAATTAACTTGTTATACTGCTATTTAGTAGAGGTAGAATATTAGGAGTACTTTAGCGGAAATACGCTTGGGTTGGATTTTAGACGATTGGCACTGTAATTAAGGGGACCTAAACTGCGCTGTGATAACGCGCAATGGTAATCCTTTTTTATCTTTAAAGATAACTAGTACCTAATAGAACTCTACCAGCAGACGTGTTTTCTTCTTCCTACAGTCCCGGGTTATTTAATCGGGGCGTGAAAAGGCATCTGTTGAGGTCAAGTTCAACCGCCATTCTAGGGACAGCATATGTAATAGCATCCACTATTCTTTCGACTACACCCTAGCTTACCATCTGGTGGGCTGCACTTAATTTAGCGACCTAAATAATTATGCAAAAAGAAAACTAATAGTTCAGCTAAACTAAATTGTTTTGTGTAAAGAGTAAGTTCACCCAGTTCACCTCGTCTCCTTAGTATTATGACCAGGATTCAAACCCAAGACCTTTCGATCGTACACTAAGTTTTTTCCACCGCATAAGGTAGCGAATACCATTTGAGTTCGGAAAGGCCTTTAGATTGGATTCTACAAATATAAGTTTACACCGTATCATTCATGTTCTATACATGGCAATGAATGATCAGTCTTCAATAATAATTGATCTGATCCGTAATTAATTAAACTTGGATCTCGGAGCGATCCGAGTTTCATTCATTTAAAGGTATTCATGCAAAGATAGCGTATTCTAGGGATCTATCTTATGAAAGATATCTTTTTACAAGCTTTTAGCTCCAACTGCTTCGGTGTCTAATGAAGCCCTTGTAGTTGAATGCGATACATTTGCTGGTTTTGATTAAATTAAAATGCTGTACACGTAATATGTAAAAATGAGAATACAGTGCAGATATGGAATGTTTAGATTAGATGGGGCACTGTCATTCTTACACCTGAGCGTACCTAGTGCGAGGGATATGCTTAAGGCAAACTTACACTCCACATCTGAAGTCCTAAAGCGGCGTGTGGTTTTTGTCAGTTTTAGTGTCAGACTTATAACCTCCCCCGCCGGGCAGCAGGAAGTATCCGATGGCATTTCCACAAGGTCCATTTATTGTTTTGATCCGGTCCCTGAGAGAAAAGCATGCATCATAGCTTCGTTAGTTATACTGGAGTAGATCGGACTCGAAATGTTTAGGTACTGTAGTGTCGGGGGCAATGAACACCACAGTTTCTAAAGTACAGTAAATAATACACTTTTTACTGAAATATTTGTTGTTTATTTAGTAATATAGTATTCCTATACGAGATTTTATGGAATTTACGCGGGGGTTTTTAAATTATCACTTTTATCACATGAGTGAATCGCGAAATCTCATGCACTTTTTCTTCAATCTTTTACTTGAAGAATACTCGATGACGCCTCTGTCAGCCCCCTCGACCAACTGTCTTCACTCGTTTATTTATTTTCCTATCTCTCTGTGCAAATTATTATTTATTTTAATAACCTTGACGTGTAAAGACCTGGCATAACTAAGGAGGTCAGTCAAATAGGACGGACACGACAGTACACCTTCACTCTGAAGTTTTACCAGGGTTTAGGATTTTTTAGTTAGATCTCAGGACAAATCCGGAGATCTGGTAATCTCCGGATTTGTCCTGAGATCTCCGGATTTTTGGACTCTTCTCAGAATTGCAGCCGGATTTTGCAAATCTCAGGATTTTTAGAATAATTCAACTTACATATTGAACAAAAGACTTCTCCCCTCTTTCGTATTCGGAATTTTTCTCTTTTAAAATATCTGTGAATTTACAGCTATACCTTGGTCTAGGACGGTAATTAGACGACGTGCAACGTGTAATCACGACTTTAGCAAAAGCAAAACCTGCAATAAATCTCAGGATTCTTCAATGGAACTCGGGCTCTTTTGCCGGACTTTTTATTTTTCCATCTGGTAATCCTACCTCCCAAGTCCGGAGTCCGTTCCTCCATTTGTTAAACAACTTGAACACCGTCTAACAAGTCAATCTGCCCATAATAGCTCTAAATGGTCGGCGAGCGTACTAATTAATTGGCTCGTTGTGTAGTGTGGTGATGATTTCATGTTGGCCTGATTTCGCCTTGTTTAACAATACGAAATCAGCGGCGTTTGTTTTGTAAATTCGACTGATTTATAGGTATACTCACCGTGAAATGGCATTCCGATTATTGAGATGTAATAACAGTTGTACTTTTATTTATCATTAATAGTCGATGCTCGAGGCTTCGTTCGTGTGAAATTAAGAGCCCGTTCCCGCTTGCCAACATCCCAGCCCCATGGCTGGTACAAGTCTCGGGATCAAAGTATCCTATCTATTAATCCAGACCATAATCAATGCCTGTACCTCAGTAAAATTCGTTGTGGTTTCTCTATTTCACATTTATAATATTAATACAAGATTCAGTTGATAATTTGGGTCCTAATCCCCATTTTAATCAATACCTGTCTAGAATTCTAGTTGTGTAGAGGCCCGACTCCTCATTTTCTGTCAGAAAGCCTCAAAAATACTGAGCCACTGAGCCTACAAGCTAGACTGACCTCGGACTCAAGCCTAAAATATAAACCAATATACCAATAATATGTCACAAAATTAATAGTAACTACAACTGCCTTATTGATCAAAGATAACTACACATACAAAAGTTATAAACACTTGAAACGAACTCTCTGTACTAAAAAATAAAGTGCCATTTAGACCGTCACGGTAGACTACGGTAGTGCCTGTCCAAAATTGAAATGTCTCACAGTTAGCACGCGCCTATTTATGTCACCGCTCATGAGAGCTATTGATCAAAGCTTCTCCGCACAAAATAATAAGATACTTATCGTTATGGGAAACTGTTTGTTATTCTGCGGTATCGTCTAAGTGTGTGTGGCATTTGAATTCTCTTATTACTAGTTACCTTTTCATTTAATATAGTTTCTTTTATACAATTTAGGTGGCAGACATGCACACGGCACGACCCAGCTGATGAAAAGTTGTTACATCGGCCTATGGACTTGTGCAACACCAAGCACACCCTCGTGCTGTGTGTAGAAGAAAAAGCATGACAAGCCTTTGGTCTCAACACTGACAGCACAAAAATTCTCCAGCGAGCTCTGGCTACCCTACTCACCGCCGGGAACACAACACGAGGTTATTATGGCCGCGGTATTCTGTAGGGCGGAGGTATTTCCCCAGTCAGATTGCTCAATGGGACGGAAATACCGTCGTGTCCTACCTTTTATAAAAGTTAAACGACTTATCGACTCATCCCAGCGTTAATTTATGGGTTTCCTATGGATCCGGGACCTGCGTACTCCTACTTATTTAGGTGTGGCTTATACCGCTTTATGGGAGCCACAACTGTCTATCATCCCAACCTCGACAGTATAAACTGTGCCGGAAGCATCTTTCTTCATTCAGCATGTGTACCAATTTACAAGTAAGGTTAACTTGGGCACCAAAGATCTTGTTACGCCTCAAAAATACCCGTTAGGGATGTGTATAATCTTGTTATAATGTGCATATTTGTCTCATGCTAAACCTGTGATTTATTAAGAACTCATGTTCTATAAGACCACGTATTTTCCTAAACAACTTATGATTTAGTAGTAGGATGTAGGTAAGTTATTGCCAGTTCGTGCGAACGACGAAATGTCAGTCTTTCTGTATTGCCAACATTCAAATTTAAGCTGATTATATGGGAAAAGGAAATGGTTTCTCAAACAGCTGCAGCAAGAAATTATTTCCGTCTAGTTATCGTCTACAGCATAGGAATGAGATTATTTCACTCGAATTTATTTACTTCATTCGTAAAATATCTCGACCTCTGCATCGAATAAGACATACATCTGTAATGTCAAGTCTTTTTCAAACAGCTTTATTGAAAATAGAGGGAGCTCGTGAAGTAAGGATAATTTGAAATTGTAGTTTTAATAGTAGAATTTGTACAATAGTCTTCGTCAGAAACAATCGGAACGACAAGGCTATTGTTACCCCACCTCTTTGCAAACAGCTATTTTTGAAGGTGTAGGGCTAATTTACGTACAATACGAGTATTGTACGGTACTTTGCACCTGAAGGAATATCTTTATGTGATAAATTAAGGTAAAAACTACTAAATTATATTTAAAATTCAAAACTACAATTAAAATAAATTAATATCGGCATCGTTACCGACCGGTAACGCTCTCAGAAGGCTGGCAGCATTCCCACATTGGATGGCAATGCTTATCCTCTGTGCAAGATAATAACCAGCCTTTGGTCACGCGTGGCTACGGTCAGCCGCTTTGCCAATTCTTTGTAAAGGAAACGGGCACTTGGTCCTCATGACACCTTCAAAATTCTCTTTATTAGTAAACATTATAAAGTTCAAACAATTTGAAACCTGAGATCTGATTTCCCACATTTTCTCCTTCTGAAGTGGGCTATTTAAGTTTTACTCTCCAGAAACGACTGTTGCCCGACCTCAAGAGAAAGCCTGCGCCCAAGCCTCGTCTTTCAATCAAAAGGGTTTGCAGATAAAGTTACCTTGGTCTTGGTAAGGCCCCAAACACCCGCAAAAACAAAAGGTTTTTGTCAGATACAACCGGAAAGACAAAGCTATTGTTTAGTCAACAACGTCTTTAAAAACAGGTGTTTTAGAAGGTCTTAAGTACCGACTTCCAGTTAAATTCTTTTCCATTGGGGTCAGCAGAGACCACATGCTTCCACTTGCTACGATCTTGGCATGCATATTTCGCTTTTCCTACTATCATAATTGTTTTTATACGTGCTTGCTGGTTGCTCTTGACCTGATCTGTTTCAAGTTCAGTCACGATCTAATCTCAATCTCCCAATTGTCAAAAATGATCACGATCACGATATCAATGTTCGATCTTGAAAATTGTGTTACGTTTTGACATTTGAAAATAATAAATTGCGGGTCTAATAAAGTGACACGGGTGAATAACGGCGAGTTGGCTAGTCATCGAAATAAGACTGAATCGAACCTTAACAGGTTACACATACATCCTCGTCCCATAAATCTTTCATTAACGTTCAGAAACCTTTTCCAATAGCTTTACGCACTTTCGACCACACAAATAGAATGTATTTAAAGTCAATGATCCAAAATTCGTTGTTGAAATAGTTACAGCTAAGTAGATTTTAATAACTGTGGGCGACCTTGTCTCGTATCTGCGCGTGCGCTGGATTTGTTGAGATAACGAACACAAAAATGTATGTAATGTATGTGTCGCAGTCAACTAGCTTAATCAGCAGTTCAATTAACCGCCTAGGCTCTTTACTGGACGGCACCGTTCAATTAGCAACCAGAATAGTGTTAAGCTATTTGATTTATCGGCTAGGCAAATAGCTTGGATCGATAAACTAGAAAAATGACTTATTTCTGCATTGTTATAAAAAATAACCACGAAGGCTTATACTCAATAAAAAAATAAATACCCAACAAAGTGAGATTGCGTAACTTTCTCAATAAACCTCTACCTTCCCCCTCGGGGATTTAAAGGTGTGAGTATATGCATGTATGTATATATGAAATTATCTGTCTTGTTACGGGGTGGTGCCTCATCATTAACCAGCTAGGTTATGAAATGTTGGTCAACTTCGGGCAACTACTGAGTAAGGGCATTCAAACAAAATTAAACAGGTTTCCCGCTTAGAGGAACTCTTCAAGCTTGTTTAACAGGTAACAAACATTACAATAATGAGCTTATATGTTAGTTGCGGAGAATCTTAACACCGCCTTCTAGAAAATGGCCATAAAAATACAACGCCATCTGTGATCCACTCGCGGAACTAAATTACCTTTAATTAGTCGCCACGAATGGCGTTACATGAATATTTGCAATATTTACTTAGCCTATGGACAATGTTGTAAGTTGTAATAAACGTTACGGCTGAATATCATTCAGGCCCTTTATTGAATGGCGCCATTTAGTTAGCAGCCTAGGCGGTTAATTAAACGACATTATATGTATTAATAGGGATTGAACTTTTAAGTTGTGGCTCCTAGGATGCTCAAAATGTTAAGGCAATGTTTTGTATAGATTAGATTAAGCGTGGGTCGTTCGCTTACCGACATGAGCCTAGTCCAAACACGAGCAGTTTAGCTTGGATGAAAAGGCTAATGGGAACACTAGTAATTGCCGTTACTATTTCTCTTGTAAAATGTTATAAATGTATTTCTAACCCCCACGCTAAAACGACGAGGTGTCATTCAAACCTAACTCGCTAATGGATTAGGTTAGGAGTAAGCCCACACAATCGACAACTTATTACAACTTATTTCAGCAATACTTATAACAACTTTTTTTTACCACTGAAGTGGCAAACAAGCACACGGCTCACCCTGATGGAAAGTGGTTACCCTGGCCTATGGACGTGTGCAACACCAGGTGAGTCACACTCGTGCTGCCGAGTCTGTAAACAGCTAATTTCTGTGCCGTCAGCGTAGAAGACAAAGCAGGAAAAGACTGGTCTTCCCACTGACAGCACAAACCTACTTCGGTGAGCTCTGGCTACCCTACTCTCCGCCAGGAACACAACACGAGGTTATTATGGACGCGATATTCTGTAGGGCGGAGGTAGTTCCCCAGTCGGACTGCTCAAGTGGACATTATTGGGACTAACGGCCAAACTTAAAATATCTACGGTTTCTTCATATTATCTCTCACCTTTGTCATTGTCACAGTTCCAAAGGTTTTGTTGAGAAAGTACATCAATCAAAATCTTTTCAGGGAGCCATTTATTTTCCAAAACGCAAGATCATAATGAATGAAAAAATGATAATGAATGCTTATTTTATTCGATGGTCCCAAAAGTGAGAATAGTAAAATAATAGCAAATAAATCAGGATATAATCCATTAAAAAGGTTTCATTTGAAAGTGTGATGTTCACGTAAGCTTCTGAGTACTTGCAATGACTTCAATATGGGTATACTACTTACTAGATACGCAGCTAGAGAACAAAAAATGTGTCAAGGATCGACGGGTAGCGCAGAAATGGGGGACGAGTATGAGACACATACTCTAGGTACTGGGTTAATGAACTTTGACGCCTATTTGGATAGGAATAGCATTACTATTTAACCGACTTCCAAAAAGGAGGAGGTTCTAAATTCGATCGTTTTTTTGTGGTGTCAGAACTACTATGCTGGAATCAATTGAAATGATTATGACCTCTCGGGCTAGGGACAGACTTCTAACAGCAAAGTAAATCTGTAAATTCTGTTATTTTTCTCTAAGTTATTTTATACTTTTCAGATTTTGAAGTCGGTTTTTTAAGCGTAGTTTTTTTTTGAGCATCATCTTGACTGTAAAACGTTACGCTTTGGTTTTTGACAAAGCAAACATGTTGAAATTTTATTTGTTTTTATTTCAATGTATCAGTTCTACAGGTTTTCAATTATTGACTTGTTTTAAGAGTTCATGGTACGAGTTCAGTACTGTACCACCATTTTGATAGAAGAGTCATGTAAGTATATGAGTAATGTGAGTTTATTCCACCGTAAATTTTAAATGCCAGATTTTTAAAGGTCGGATTTAATTGCGTTTACCTTCAATTGAAACGCAAATCTGGTAACGTAGGTTCGGCTTCATCGCAGTTCCAATGATAATTGGATAACATCTATTAAACACGAGTGACCAATAGGTCACCATGAAACATCAGCAGTTGCGGATCCAAGTTTCGGGCAATCGCTTCCATGGAATACATTTGTCCTGAAATCGTATCCAAAGACGGTACGTGATAGATCGGTTCCGCTTAAACACTACCGAAGCAACTTCTTAGTGCTTACATGGTTAAATTGGTCTGTGTGAATGGTCGGAAATTGCTTATGCAGCCTCCTCTAAGTTGGCGGATCATGGAACGGTTTGGAGATATCCTTATCTCCAAACCGTTCCATGATCCGCCAACTTATGGACTCCTGTAGTAGGTTACAGATCAGCCCTACCAAACAGAGGTGTACCGTGAAAATGTAATATTTCCCACGGTAGGTACACACCCAGGTGGACAAGGTGAACCGTTGTAATTATTATTACCACGGTCCACTCAGATGATCCGTGCAGGTGGACGGTGAGTAAATAACCGTTAAGTGTTACGTCCTTACATTTAGTTTAGCAGTTTAGTTACCCGAATTTTCACTATCGCAATTCACTTTAAGTATTTTAGGGTAAAATAAGATATTTTCTAAGAGAAAAATCCAATGACTCGTTCATTGGAGCTAAAAATTGGATGAAGGACGAAGCTTGTCAGGGACATTAAGTTTTTCGACTCAATGTGGGTAACGAGGCGGAATTTTGTCTTCACTTTATTTACGAACTGTCGTTAGTTTGAACATATTTTTTAGATGAAAGCACATTTTTATAGTGAACACAACTTATGAGTATCCGAAGATTCAATAAGTGACGTCGTGTATTGTACCTATTTAAAAAGCAAACTATTTTCTGGGTTTATATTATTAATCCTAGTCTGTATGTGTAACTATGTGTAAACAATAACGTATTGCCGTATTCTAAAAGCTATTCTAAGATTCAGTCTTGATGACGTTATGACTAGAATATTCATATTTTATTTGATAGGTTCACGTCTGACATCTATAAAGTTAACTTTGACATTTGAAACTAGTTTATTACACATTCCACACTTAAATCAATCTTGAATTTTATAAGGATATGCGTATAACACCGTGGAATAACTCCAACGATGTTTTTTAATTATAAATACGGAGGAAAGCATCGAGATAACCGCATCCACTAGGATGCCGGTTATCACATAACTTACACATAACTCACAACTTTCCATAAGACATAATGAAGTGATCTTTGTGAAAGACACCTTCCTTTGGTTCATATTAACCAAGCAAAACCCTACTTTACAAATCGTTGATCTAAGCATTTAGGCTGGCAGCGTCCGTACCCTTCCATATCAGACCATCGCGATGGTCGGAAGGAAACTATGAAAAATGCTACAGGAGCGCTGATATTGACTTGCTAATTGCTATAGTAAATATTAATCTGCTGTGGAATACCAAAGCCATACATTTTTGTATTTTTCTATAGAGAATATTTGCTTTTATGTATTCAGAACTATTTGGCTCAAGTTATTGCTTCCAATGCCAAAAAAGAAAATTCTCTCAGTATTCAAATAGCTTTTGATCCTCAATACCCTTATTGACTATTGAGGTTGAAAAATTCAATACCTATGTAACGTATGTCTTCCGAGGTTTTTCCCAAAAGTTAGAGTCGGCTGTAAATTTGAGCGGTATACCCTTAAAGAGGGTATACAAGTTCAAATATTTGGGACATCTACTGGTCCCTGACCTCAAGGATGATGACGACATTGAACGAGAGCGAAGGGCGCTGTCAGTTAGGGCTAATATGATAGCTCGAAGGTTCGCGCGTTGTTCTATTGATGTTAAAATTACCTTATTTCGTTATTATTGCACCTCGTTCTACACGTGCGGCTTGTGGGCTCATTATACGACGCGGGCTTACAGCGCCCTTCGCGTTCAATATAATAACGCGCTCCGAGTGTTGATGGGGCTGCCCCGGTTCTGTAGTGCATCGGGGATGTTTGCTGAAGCCAGGGTTGATTGCTTCTATGCAACAATCAGGAAGGATCGCACCAAGGATTTGCGTTTCAAATCCTTGGTGCACCGGGTGCGATTCAGCCCCAACAGCGTCCTGAGCATGGTTGCAGGCAGGTTAGACTGCATTTGTATAAATAGGTGCTGCAAGGTCTCCTCTTCAGTGATAACCTTGTAGCAAGTTTGATTGTATTTGGTTCTTAGAGTGGGTGAAAGTTTGAATTATTTATTAACATTATCAAAATTTAAATTCTTTAATAAAATTAAATATTATATTTTATTAATATTCTTTAATATATTTGACTTTGCATATTATTTTATTATTCTAATTTTAATCATTTGACATTGAAATAAACCTAATTCTGATTTTGAATTTGATTTTGGCTTTCGTTCAATTCTGTTTTTAATTTGTCATTGTTTATTAATTAACTATTGTAACTAACATAGCTAAGTAAGAAATTGTTACTAACCCAATGAGCTAATATTGCTTTAATAAAGAAAATTTTATTATCAGTCTAACTTCGAAGCGGGTAAACTTTGATAATATTTTCCGTGAAGCGACTGCCATCTGGTCTGTGTTACTCCAGAAGAGAGTTCAGCTGAGTACTACTTTGCCAGGTATACTTACAAAGTAAATTTAACTTCAATAGATATATTTCTATTGAAGTTCAATTTTGAGCGCTTAGTCATATCGAAGCAAGGCATGTCGTCTTTTACAAATCGATAGTTCAATGACTTATTACCTGGCTAATACATTATAATCATTATGACAACCTTTAATACTGTATTTAATTTAGATTTCTGTCTAAATGGTTATGAATGGAAATTGGAAAATGGAGGCAGGTAAGGCAGTTCAAATTGGTCAATTATTTCGTAAAACTAGTAGTTAAATATAAATAAAGAATTGAAATTAACTAATAAACATGGAATAAGAAATACGTGTGGGTACACACGCCTAACTTCCCCGGGGTATATAAAAGTAATTTTGTTCCTGTCCTTACAGGAACAAAATAAATAACCTGTCACCGATTTCGAGTGCCCTTTTAACTTCGTCCCGCGTTGGATACTCCTTTTTTGTGTACTGGCAAATATGAAATCCGGTCATCTAGTTGGAACAATTTACATGGATCGAATGACGGTCGAAAATTGACGTGCAATCCGCTTTTATGTCATGGACAAAGTATTTTAACAGTATTAAATAACGCAAAGTCAAGACTGGTCTAGAATTAGGATACGCTTAAGTTGCCCTATAAAATGTTGGCAGAAAGCAAAATTCCACCTCTTAAGGGAAAAACAAGTACCTCTTAAAGAAACTAAGTACTTTGTAGTGTCATAATTACAAAGCGTGTAGCAGGATCCAAGTCAGGCAGTGGGGGAGGTTATGTTAGATTGAACTGACTTGAAACGCACGCCGTGTGTGGTCATAGGTTGCCGAAAGTGAGATTGTCTTGGACATACCTCTCGCAGTTCTCGCACCCCCCGGACCTATGTACCAACAAACGAGGTGCTGGCGCATGCTTTCCTTTTGGGGGATCGGATTTGTCAGGTCAAATGACAATCGCTCCGAAGCTCCGAAGAAAGCTCCGAAGTGAAAGCGTCATAAACCGGGATCATACCTAATATGGGTCATAATTTTAGTTTTTAAAAGTTGTTTTGTGTTAATACCACTTCAGTGGCAGACAAGCACACGCACCACCTGATGGGAAGTGGTTACCGTGTCCTATGGACGTATGCAACATCAGGGGCATTATAATCTTGCTGCCGACCCAGTCGAAACCTTCGAATACCCTTCTTGAAGATCCCGATCCCATATTGTAGTCGCTTGGGAAAACCACAGCAGGAACTTGATTCCACAACCTGAGCGTGCGTGGGATGAAGTTTTTCTTTCATGTGCTTATTCTTTAAGGGATAATTCCTGCGTCACAACAGTTTATTCAACGAGCCAGTCAAGGTTGTAATAATGACAAAAGTTTAGGAATATCAATTATAAAGAGCTAACTGTCGGTTCATTGATTAATGGATTTAAACTCCAATTATTTATCATTTAGAATATAACTAAGTCAATAACCTGTTTTCTCCTAAATTGATGAAGAAAGAATACTTTCTTTAAACTAAATTGATATAAGATATTTTTGTATAGTTACGGTGCAAGTGATCGTTCAGTGGCGAGAGGTCCCTTCAACACGATTCCTGCCACTTTGTTCTGGTAAGGGAAGCCGTGGTAGAGATGTTTACATTTATACATGAATATTTCCACCGGCCTTTCTTTTGAAATCTTTCATCTCGTGCTACATATCACGAATGAACTGGTTCAACCGAGAAAGCATAAACCTCTCAATGTCGGCTAAGTAGCTACCGTAGGTTGAATATTGGGAGATTTGTGAGTAGACTTCTGATGCTGCATCTTTCTTTTGAATCATTTTCGCGTTAACAACTCTTTTCTACTCCTACCTATCCCACTAACGGAAGTATTGTGATACACGTACGGTATATATACGTACATGTAACACACGCACTGATATCACATGATCATGTAATAAACACGTAATAAAAACCTCTAAATAAAAAAGAAAAGTAGTCTTCTTATCGTAAAAGAGCGAAATATCGAAACTTTTTTCCTTGAATAACGGTATCCTCATTTTCCCACTGTTATAAACACAGTGTGTCCCAAGGCTATTAAAGTTTTATACAAATTGTTTGTCGGCTACAATCTGTGTAACATTGAGCTATTCCCTGGAACTTTTCGTGTAGAATTTTCTTTTGCAGGGAAATATTCCACAATGATTCTTTATAGATCGTTTAAACTTTACAAATCGTGTCTATCTCTCCGGTTGGAATTTTTGATATTGGTCGTGTATGTATTACATGTTTCTTATATTTCTAAATTTGTTGTAATCTTAAATTATTATATTCAACCGATGGTCAGATTTAGAAACGCTCCAAAAAAAACTGTTTCCAAGACAACTTCTCTCGAGTTCTTTAGCAATGGGAGTGTTTTAGAACTTAACTTTTAAAGTATTAAACATTACAGTACAGTAGTAAACATTCATAAATTAGGCTGATATCGACGATTTTCAAAAGCTTTTCGTACCTTCCATGAGTTGGTTCTATTATTTTCTTTTAAATAAAATCGTAGCTAGCATAGTATTTTTTGGTATTAATTTCACATTGTATATTCTTGTTGTGTAATGTAGCTACATTGTCGTCGAATGGCGCACAAGGAAATTATATAGTACTTCATGAACCAGGTTAAATGGACATTCTTTGTGTGGTTACTGTTTTAAACGAACTCCTTTTTAAAGGAACTGCGAATAATGCTATTCTAGAAATTTACGTTACAATGTTCATTGGAGAATCCTGGTTGCATCTAAAGATCTTTTACCTTGGAACGTGCAGTCTGCTTACCTAATTTCATCACCTTTGAACGACGCTCCACCATTTCACAGTTACAGTGACGTATCATGTCGAAGTATTTAAATCTCTTTTGGTTTTATTTTTCAATTCAATTCAATTCAATTCAATCTTTATTTGCGAACACAGGTACAAATTGTTGGTACATTGGTTTAAAAGTTTGATCATTCCGCATTCCACCAAAAAGGCATGCAAATTTACAATATAAGCTTAAAAATAAAAATACATTTTATAGGAGTAGCTACTGATTAATAACGCAATTAATTTCGGATTTAATAATGTTAAATGGTTTAGTTATGTCAAAATTTTAAATTAAATAGTATTATATATAAGTTTATCTACTCTGATACTATATACTACTATATATACTACAAAGATTATAAAATTGAAATCAAAACTCTAATGACAAACATTACGCACAGGCCAAAAAAAAAGTTTTATTACGATACAGGTCTTGTATGGACACCTATATCATAAAATAACTTTTTAATCATAACGATACACCTATACAATCTCCATCTGGACTGAACCTCAACTTTAAAAAAAAACGGCCAATTCGGAAGAAAAAAAAAAAAGAAACGCGCATGCGCAATCGATGTTTGCGGCCTTGTCTTGGCGTCAACTTTTTTTTTACATTTATATTAAACAAAGTTTGGTTTTGTTTGTAAAATAAATTAGTTTATGTATTATAGTATGAGAGTAGATAAAGTAGTGTATGACACTGTACATAACTTGGTCTTATAACACTCGTGTGATAATATAAAAAAACTCGCCTACGGCTCGTTTTTTTAAAACACACTCGTGTTATAAGAACCCTTATTATGCAACAGTATCATAAACTACTATTAATTAATGGTAATACAATATAGTCACTTTCATTACAATTTGTCATTTAAATATTCGTCAATACTGTAGTACGCTTTCATTACAAGTAAGTGTAATATATTTTTTTTTAAGGCAGTTATATTTTCCACTTCTAAAATATTTCGTGGTAATTTATTGTACAAACGAGGAGCCATGGAAACAATACTTTTATCAAACAGCGCTGACCAATGCTGAGGCATACAAATTTTATGGCAGTTACGAGCCCTGTTGTATGCAGTGTAACGACTCAAATTACCTTTCACAAAAGTTACAACTTCATATTTAATTATATATACAGATAAGGCAGAGTTAGTATCTTTAACTGTATAAAGTGTGGTTTGCATGTGTCTGTCTGTGTGGGGATACCTCTACGGGCTTCACCTTATAGGTTATAGGAGCCAACGGTGGTAGATATGTCGTACTGGAACCAACTAAAACCGCACGCAAAAATAACTTGAATAAAATCTTTATGTACATCTCCAGAGTAATTTGTAAAGATTCGAATTGTACAAGTTTATGAGCGTTTCACAAGCCACGTTTCGACGGCAAAGTTTTGATACAATAGAATTTGTACCTACAGTCCATCAAATCTAAGAGGTACCGTTTGACGTTTCATATTTTTCAAACCGAAACAACTTTGTTCATACGTACATTATTCAGTTTCGATAACCTTTTTCATAAAACCATGAATTTAGAAAGATTTCATTATTGTATCTAAAAATGTACAATTCTTAATATCTAAATGTAATTGAAAACTTTCAAACAAAGCAAAATAACACATATTTACACAGTAAATAATTTCTAATAGTTATATTCTTGACCGCATTACAAAGTTACGTAGTTAGGTCACTGCACGTAGTGTTGCGACTCTTCGGATACACTTGTATGCTAAAAAATCGTTTACATATACGAAAAATCGAATGTATTATTTACAAATTACACTTGACAACCAAACAAATATTTTTTCATGTGAATGGGATTTATCTCACATATTACGATTACATAACTAAATAGTTATGTAATCGTAAAATATGAGATAAAACCCATTCACCAAAAATACGTATTTATAAATCAAATATATTTGCTTCTTTAAAAAGTTGTCGAAAGCGATTTGTCGATTTTTGATTTTCGCGCCCAAATAAGTCGGGGTTTCTCGCGCTAACGCTGTCGAAATAGTAAATGGAGTCAGGGATAGTGTTTTTTACATTTATTTTTGTGTATGATAGTATGGGTTTGCATATTACAGAGAAATAAACAAATTTTTAACAAGCACATCCATTGATTTTACAATTACAATTTTTCTTCTAAGTCTTATTTCTACGTCTAAAACTAATAAAAATAAGGTATGTAGAACCCATTCACAAAAATGTTGTTGCCTGATGTTATAAATTAACGACGTTACTGCGCGACCGCATAATGCACTGAATACACAGATACCGTAAAATAAATTAATTTAATTATTTTTAGGTCAATAGGCAAAATCGCAGGTATCCAAGTCTCTACAATTTTTTTTTTCTGGCAACACTGCCAACTACAAGCGCACGCGGTCCGCTCGGTCGGTTCGGCGTCAGCAGTCTCTCGCCATCTTGGAAGCTGACTGTGCGCGTACTTGCTTTCTCGTTTGTGTTTTACAATTTGTGACTTGGCTATTACTTTTCTGGACTGATCATTCTTTATCCGTTTACCTTGGCAATATTTATACTGGACTCCGAACTAAGCAAGTGTTTATTAATAATGTCGAAAAGAGGACGTACTTTGAACAGCCAGGCTCGTGAATTGGTGGTGAAATTACACGAGTATTTTGAGCGTGAATCTCAAAATGGTGGACTTCTACTGCCAGTTACACAAGTTCGGGATCGCGTCGGTGAAGCTCTCGGTATTGGTAGCCGCACCGTTGGCAAAATATTAAGTGAAAAATATGGGCCTTCGGGGAGTGACAGTAACGTACTTCACACACCGAAAAAACGAAAAAGAAATAAACCTGTGACAGGCATCGATGAATTCGATAGTCATGCTATTAGAAACCATATATACGGGTATTTTACAAGAGGCGAATTTCCAACATTGGCAAAGTTATGTGCAACTTTAAAAGATGCCGGGCTGTATAAGGGAAGCATAGAGTCGTTGAGAACGGTAATAACAGGAATTGGCTTCAGATACAAAAAAGTTGACAAACGAAAAATTGTTATGGAGCGACATGACATAATTATGCAGCGACTAACATTCCTGCGCGAAGTTAAACAAATTATAAACTGGGATAATGTAATATTTTTGGACGAAACTTGGCTAAATTCCAACCATTCTGTGCCGAAAACATGGACTGATGATTCTGAAGCTTCGTGCTCGAAGGTGCCGATAGGAAAAGGTGGACGCCTCATAATATGCCATGCTGGGTCAGCGTCTACAGGCTTCGTGGAAAACTCTTTATTAGCTTTCCAATCCAAAAGCACTAAAGAGTATCATGAAGAAATGGACGCAGTAAGGTTCCGAGAGTGGTTCTTAAATTTATTACAGAATATCCCTCCTAACAGCACAATTATAATGGATAATGCCCCATACCACTCTGTGCAAATTGATAAAGCACCTACGTCAGCCAATAAGAAAGCAGATTTGGTGGCATGGCTGCAAAGAAAAGGAGTGGATGCCGACATGTCACTATTAAAAGCTGAATTATTACAGTTAGTGAAATTGCATAAACCACCAAAACCGACATATGTAATTGACCAATTGGCCGAAGAGCACGGGCACAAAGTCATACGACTTCCTCCGTACCATTGCCAATATAATGCCATTGAACTGATTTGGGCCCAAGTTAAAGGTAATATTTTATAATATTATAATAATAACACGAGTACTTCTAACATTTATAATTTAAACAATGGTTTTCGTCTGCTATCAAATAGTTACATTATTGTTTTACAGGTTATGCAGCAAGACACAACACAAAACCACCCTTCAGTGTCAAGAAAATGGAAGGTTTATTAAAGGAAGCATGTGCCCAAGTTACACAGGAAGATTGGAGTAAAGTAGTACAAAAAACAAAGAAAATAATAATGGACGACTTCGAAAGAGACGTACACTTTGATAATGTAATGGACAATCAACTGGTCATTAATTTAAATGACGATGATGACGAAGACGACGATACTAGTACTAGTAGTGAATAAAAAAATATCCTAAACATTTCTTTTATTTAATTATAACAATTGATTTCTTAAAATTCGGATATTATAGTAATCGATCTCTTAAAGTTCGGATATTATAGTAATCGATTTTTTCATCCCATCCCTATAATTCAATTGTCAGAACTGTCAAACGGTACTTCTTAGATTTGACGGACTGTATGTATATTTTCCCTCCATGTTTCTTGGCCAACTTTTATAAAACGGTTAAAAGCGATGACTTTATAAGCTTTGGATGTATGTAACTTAGTCTAGAACTTGATTGGAGTACTTACAATGTCGGAGTGATTTAAAATTTTGCACACTTATTGCGGAGCGAAATAAGGATAGTAAGTAATTTAAAATCTGTTTTTTTTTTGCTAATATTGAAACGACCTCGGATTTTAAGAAACTGTTTATGATTTTTCGACCAATTGATGACCAATCTTTTTTACTAAGATGTAAGATATTCTGATGATAGGATGACAGTGTATTTGCTTATACCTCCTGTCAATTTCAGCATTAATCTTATACAGAAATGTTACCTTCAACATTGGGAATTTTTCGCAGGTGGCTATCCTGAATATGTATGAAACCGAGGCGAGATTATCCGCAGACAATATTGGCTACTTTGATTGATCGCCAGCCAAAAAGCTTTTACCTTTATATAATACTTCGTTTATTCAGGTCGAATAACAATTTCGCAAATTGTTTTCATTGAATGATTAATATCAAGCTTTTCAATATAACGGTAGTTTTTCCAGTTCGGAGTGAACTGGCCAATTTGTACTTGAAAAAGCAGTGGCTGTAAAAATCTGCATCTAATGACGGTAGTCTTTTCCTTATAGTTTTAATTGGGAATGTTTAATTTCAAGTCACGTAACTCCCGAGAGATATCGTGCTATTAACTTTGGGTAGTTCTGCTATGTAGATTCAAATTGGTTAGTGGCTTAGTTCTTATCTCGAGCGAGATGATGATATGTTTGAATTCTGAATATTATTGTTGTGTAATAAGATAAGACTCGTCTTGTCTATGCGTGCAGGCGCTATAGGAATTTTAGTATGCAAAATGTGTGACCTCCGCGCAGAAGGAGCATTGCACTTGGTGGCAAGATATGGTTGTAATTATTTGGTGTCTCAATTAGATGTAGGAATCCGGTCAAAGTTTTTTTTAAATAATAAAAATTGTCACTTGTCTAAGGGGTTAGAAGTTCTAAAAAAGTATGGTTATAAAAACTTTATGGTTCCTTAATACCTCTAGGCATTCATTCATTCCGTGAATAAACTGTGACTTCCCCGTGACACTCAGCCAAATAGCATAGTATTGCACCGCTTACCATCCCCCTACCTTATTAAACTGCCCTTTTGTATACCCATGAATGTTTATATTAATATTTATCGTCACTTCGTCCCTGTTTACGAACATATTTTATAAATAATTCTGACAATGTGATGATAAAATTTATTTAAGACATAGCCGAGTTCACCCAACGTAAAGATAAAGATCGTTTCCAAAAATAGGTCTCAAGAATTGTCAGTTCTACCGCTGGATAAAAAGTGAAAATAATAGGAATTCCCAAGGAAAAAAGGGGTACCGTGAATTCTCAGGACCGATCGTTACAGCAAGTAGGGATAATGTATGCTTTGGTGTTGCAAGCATTCGAAGTCCACGATTATTGAAATTTGTGTGTTTTTGAGGGCCGACCTGACTTACCTCGGTCCTCGAGGATTAAGGTAAGTCGGAAGAAAGAGAAAACTTCGGGCTCCAAAGAGAAAGCTTCAATAGCAATACAATTGCAATTTAATAGGTGCCCTTCGTCGTTCGTTCTAAGTGCTACTCGCGCAGTTGCTATTCGGATGGGTGCTCTAACTGGACTACACCGTTTATTTTCTAACTTAACATAAAACAAAAATTCATCTTTCTATCTCCGAAGAATTTTCGTTAAATCTCTACGCTTGTGTTAAATACAAAATTATTATTTGAACCCTGAACATCTTAAGCTTTTGTAAATAATCCAATTTCAATTCTAATTACATTTCGTCGCCCTTCCGTCCCGAAAACAGCTAGAGTACTTCCCGTAATGAAATACTTTGTAAACTAGACGAGGCGTGAATAATTGTTTGATGTCATTAAATTTTATCTATTTAGATTAATACCCATTTATTCATGAAAATTGCGACGGAATTTGTGGTTCATTAACGAATGCTCTTAGGGCTCATTGGGAAACAGGTCTTTCAGTAGCTTTTTGAGAGAGGTGTTGTTACTTCTTTATAGTTTATGCACTATTTAAGTGTACTATATTTCAACTTTCGACTTAGTAGTAGTAGTAGGTAAATACGAGTATCCATCATCATAATTTTAGCGTTGAACCGTAGTTGCATTCAAGGCTTTCACCTGCTCCTGGGGTCCGGTAATTTGGCTTATCTTGGATTTTTCTGTCGCCGAAATCCCCAAACTCGAAAGGTAAATCAGCCTGTTCATGTCAGTACCGGCTACCAGGTGAGGTTATTTGTGGATTCCCAGTCCCCAAATCCCCTGGGCTTCACTTGATAGACGTCAGACAATTAATTGCGCGATGTAGCACAATTATTATTGTTTGATCTTTTGACTTCAGACGATTCTCTTAGAAGTCTTTTTGAGAACATTATTTTCTGAGAAGTAGCACTGACTTTATTATCCGTCGTCTGCCTAGCCGACCGCAACAACATGGATACAAGACATACTAATTTACTGGCCTAAGTTAATCATTGTTCTCATTGACTGGTCGTAAAAATGGAGAGGAAACAACAGTGATTGCTTCTGTAGAGATGTTATTTTATATCCAAGTTGAATACCAGGCATGCGCGTATTTGGGGACGTAGGGTATAAAGGAATACAATTTTTTACAACTTTTACCTCTTTCGGCTGTTTGTACTTATTTGAAAATTTATTAGCGGCGGGAAGATTAAGCTATAAAATAGCTGCTCAGGCACAAGCCATTGCTAAAAAAATTGATCCTAATTGCGAGTTATATTACATTCCAAAACGCGAACCAGCTATATTTTATTAGTACAAGTAAGTACCTACATATATTTTTGAATCTCCTAATGCAACTTTCTATTCATTTCGATAAAAGAGACATTATATTCAGTAGGCAAGTCGATGTGAATGCTTATTGTATTTGTAACAACATATAAATCCAACTGTAGGACAAAGGATCTCCGCTCGATATGAGAGGGATTAGTCTAGATTATACAGCGCTGGCTCTATGCATGCCGTCACTGGCGTATGTTGGCAGACTTCATATAGGTACTGTCAGGTAATATTGCTATTTATAGATTCAGCAATTAAGTTCTAGAAACTGCGACAAATTTCGCGACTAAACATTAATAACAAAATACTTATTCATTCATTTATTTTCATTCAGCAATGTATTGTGAATGTGATAGTGTTTAGTTACTTTTACCATTGAATCGCAAAAAGATACAAGATACTGGATTCCTCCTAAGGTTTTCTTCCCCCATAAACTTCAGGCGAATATTTTGACTATTCGCTAAAGTGAATTCACTTGGAATCGTACGATAGGGTGACTTCCCGCCTGAATACCAAAAAAAAAAGAATTTTCGCCAACATTTTAAGAGAACTCTATTCATATTCAAACAGGCGAGTAACTTTTACAGCTTCTAAAGCCACTAACAATACCCTCCGACCCGACATTGAGTGCTCTCGAACAGGTCTTATAGTCCGGGAGCTATTCAATATAGTATTATGACGTGATTATTTTATATAGCTCAAGTTACATAATACCAGAAGATGCTACTTGAAGCAATTTCAGGTATTTAAGTAACTTCTGGATTTGACGGCCAATTGTAATCAAATTTTAGAGAGGTATAACGGGTTTTACGGTTTAACATTTAGAACTGCCGTATCTACTACTGGAAGTATCCTACGCATTACTTATGACTGTATGAAATGAATGAATTAATAATTATGATGTATTATGCCTTTTATTTACTTATCTACCTAATTCATTATTAGAACACATCCAGTCAACAGACCAAACTTGATTACTGGTCTGACCAATCATAAATTATTATTAGAGATTCAACATTCATTCAGTTGTTTTTGTAATTTTGCATTGTAAAAACATGTCACATAACACAACACAACATCAAAATTAAAGCATTCCGCAAGAATTGTTTATCGTATCTAGGAAATAACATCTCCTGATCTATGACACAGAATCGTTACATCTTCAAGTGTATGTTCAGAGTCGGCAAAATAAACACTTTTAGAGACAAGGTTCTTCTACTCATCAATCAGTTACCACGTACAAACAAACATGCATGTCTGTCCGTGGATCCTTTGAGGAGCTTCAGTTGATTTCCGTTCACTGTTGGGTTTGAAGTGATCTTTGTGAAAAGTGCGACAAAGGCTAATCTAAGTGCTAATAGAAATGATTAAAATACTAATTACGTTGCCGAAAATTTTAACTAAAATCGATATTCTTCACACCATTCTACATTATTATAACAAGCACATTTATTTTCGCAATGTATATTTCTACTGGTATTCCCCAAACATCTATTGGTGCTCCAAACATCTTATAAATAAACATTAAGTAGATGGATGGCATGATAAATAAAAACGATTCAATAACCCTGAAAAGAGAATTACACGCTGAAAGGTATCAGGGTATTATCAACAAATCCAGGTCACTGGATGTTTCGCAAACTCAGAAATAACTCTAAAGGCTTTATATTCCTATTTTTACTTACTGTCCCCTACCTGACGGTTGATTAGCCAACGCACCCACTCATGCCTACATATTGATTGGCATTATCTCCATGAGCCAACGATGAATACGGCTAGTTCATGATAAAATTCGTAACCGATGGCCGGCTACGCGTTTGCTTTTTGGATAAAGCCTGAAAACTGAGTGGTTGGGTTTCAAGCCCCCTTAAATGTTCATTTGTGGGTGTGGATTCATCTAGTGCTGTGAAATGTTACCTTCGAAGAACCATATACCATCAAATTTTTATTATATTCTTGTATATTATCGGTATGACTAATTCATATACATATATACTGTAAATCCCCGAATTGGAAGGCCGAAATGTAATTAAGTCCACATTTCGCCAACTATGATTTTCAGAGCTTAATGCTCCCAAGTGGGCACGATATGGTAACAGTCGAATAAAGAACAGGCCTATTCCTTACTCACCCTTTACGACTCCTACGGCTAGAGATGACCCAATACTACTCTATTCAACGATGCACTCGGCCATTCTCTAAAAAGATTTTGTACGAAATTACTAAAGAGTCCATATCTTTTGATATTTATTGTGCCAATAAAACGATTCCCAAATTTCCGAATCGGGCCGCTAATAAGGAGCTACAAGTACCCCTTAAACTGGTAACATTGGTCGTTTCACAACAGGTGGCATGTAACCTTGTTGGAGCAGAACACTTCAAAGTAACATTGTTTAACGATTTCGTTCACTTCATCTCATAAAATACATTCCGGAATATTTTCACTATTTTTTTTAGATTAATGTCCCTATCTCCCTTGTTATGAGTCATCATAATGAGATTTCTCACTTGCCACCCACGGCTTCTAAAATTGGTCTCTGCTTTTTCCTTCTTTGTCCATCCTTTTTCAGTGTTTATCTTATTTCGGTAGTCTTTGGATTATCTCTACCTCTGAAATAACCCTTTGCACGTTGAACTGCCACTTATCAAGTAGAAGTCGCATCTGCCCAAATCGTTAGGTATATTGTCTACTCTGAAAAATATGTAATCACTTTGACTTTTGGTATATTTGATCCAAAGCCCTTGGCTATCAATTACGTACTTCAGGGGGGCAAGAAACCCAACATACTGCAGCCATAAGGTTCAAAATCGCATATCAAAAATTGCAAACTAGTGATACCGTTTCAGATGCTCATAAGTGAAAATCGTAAAGTATGGTACAGCGTGGTTTGTCTGTTCTCTATAGTAATAATCTATTACTTTATAGACTTGAAGCGTATGTGGTATAAACTGGTACTGCACACGTTTTACATAGTATGTGATCTACTGAAGTTGCTCATGAAACTGGTAGAACTTTACTGAAGATATGATTTGTACGAGAGTTTTTGTGGGTAAGTTTAAATATTTCTTTATAGGCTGAGGACCACTGTTTTAGTGCTGTCTATTGTTGGCATTTCGAATGGTGTAGTCCACTTAGAGCACCCAGCCGAATAGCACCTAGCCATGTCCATGAACAGCACCTGGCGTTTATTATTTAAAAAATCTCTTTACAATGTCGGTAAAATGTCCATCCGTAAATTTCACTAAATCAGACTCCTCTTTGTACATTGACCATCAGTTTGGGAGCTATGAGGGTAATTTTTGTCTTAAAAAAACGGCTCATTATAAATTGGATTGATATACCATATAACACGAAACTTAACATTTTATTCAAAATCCATGTATCACATGCTCTAATGAACTAAATTTGACTTTTATCTAGAAACATTATCTATTCATCGCTACAACTATTTAATTTCGAATTCTGTTATCAAGCACCCTTGACATTTAAATGGCTATCGATCCGTCAGATGCAGGTTTTGATATAATTGGAGAATAATACTGCTAATAATTTTGCCGCTAGTGCTATCAGGCTGAGGGCGTAATCAGTCTAAAACTACGTGAAATACGTTTCACGTTGTTTGCCATTGAGTAAATGGGGACTTCACGGGAATCTGTGGTCGGAGTCGAAACCAGCCTAATGTGTTGGCCGGTGCACCTGCTGATCAATGAACGAGGCCCTGTTTGGTCAGGCGGCAGTCGCCCGCGATATTTTTTTTATACCACAGGTGGCAGACAAGCACACGTTCCACCTGATAGAAAGTGGCTACCGTGGCCTATGGACGAGTCCAACACTAAAGGATTCACACTCGTGCTGCTGACCCTGTAAACACAGAGACTTTCTGTGCCTTCAGTGTAGACTACAAAGCAGGAATAGCCTTTGGCCTTCCCACTGACTGCACAAAAACTTTCCAGTGAGTTCTGGCTACACTACTAACCACCGGGAACACAACACAAGGTTATTATGGCCGCGGTATTGTATAGGGTGGAGGTACTTCCCCAGTCGGACTGCTCAATTGGATGCAAATACCGTCGTGTCCTACCTCCTACGCTATAGCCGGGATAAAGACAATCGAGGGCACGAGGGAATCCCGAGCTCCTACCAAAAGTTTGAATACAATCGGGACTGGCGGTGAGCCTTATTAGAGTAAACCAAGCCGGATGAGCATGCCCAAAGAGGAGGCGTGCTCACAGTCTCTACTTCTTACATGAGATGTCTACAACCAGAGACGAAACAAAAAAGCACACATAGCACCGACCCCTAAATAAATATGGGATAAGGGCAGGAAGAAATGATGATGAGGAAAAAGAATGATGAGGGAAAATTTTATTTAAACTGGGACGAATCCCATCTGCATTCCCTTGGCTTCTATAATAGGAATTAAAATTCTCGCTTCTATAAAAGAAAAACCTGCCCCAAGAGAGTCCAAGAGAAAGTTAAACAGTCTTGGAACTCGAATCAAAATTAATCAAAAATCAATCGGCAGTCAATCGGAGGAGTTAGAAATACAATAAACCCATTCGGGAAATTTTACAGCCTGATGGATTACAACGTATTCTTACCCATTAGGGCATTTCTTTTTTTACGTTATAAGGGCTAACGTAAAAAAGAAAGATAAAAGAAAATATGCCCTACCTTGCACTGACAAAATTTATTCATTACTGCCTAAAAAATTTGGCAGTAAATTATTCGAAAGCCTACGGAAACTTTCGCTTAGTTGGTTTTTGAGGCAGTCATTAATAACTCAAAAATAGAATTTCGCTCAAGGTCCAGCACGTTCGCTTGTCGTAATATTTTTGGGTAATAAGCTCTGAATGATGGATTATGCCTAGATTATGTTCTGACGGAGGATCGTACGAAATGGCGCGCATTGGGAGAGGCCTATGTCCAGCAGTGAACTGCAGTGGGCTAATTGATTGATTGATTGATATGTTCTCAAGAGGCTGTCCTTGGGTTTTGGAAATGTATACCACAGAATAGATACCTAGATATTAGATTTTATACTTACCTACATACATTCACGTGTCGTATATATTATACGACACCGTCTACAGCTTTACAATTATACGATTTATTTGCATGATGCAGAATCTTAAAACAGCCAAACTCAGGTTGTGAAGTATTAGAGATGGCAAGAAAATATAAGTTGTGTAGGTAATGAATGACTGTATCAATCTTGCACGTCTTTATTACCAAAAATAAGAGGTTAACAGCCGATGATTTCGCTTGCTACCTGTTGGTCTGCATTCATACAATTCTTAATTACTTGCTCGAGTAATTAATGAATTTTAAAAATACTTACCCAGTCTAGTTTTAGCTCACTATCTTCTCTGCAAGCGGCAATAGCGATTAAGCTATACCTATGGTGTCCCTAAAATATCTTTAGGACCCAGCCAATCTATCTTCCGACCGTACACCTGCTGATTGATGGACAAAATTCTGGTGCAGGCTTTCCTCTGGGGTTGGAAAGGCAAACGGTAGTGGCTTTTTATCAGAGCTATATAAGCCAAACCAATAAGCGGGCCTTAGGCTCCGATGTGAAAGTGTACGCAGTTTGAAACCTCTCCGGGGTTCTCCTCCTCCTTGCCGGGGTTGGACGGGGACATCGTGCTTTTTAAAAGCGTAGATAGCTCAAGGGCAGCCGGGGTACTAGGTAAATGCCTTATTGGGTACGATAATGATGATGATAGTACAAGATGAATCTGTCTCTTTACTTTATTTTATGAAAGAATCCTTATTGAGATATCAACAAAATTAAGGTAACTTGTAACTTCTTGTCTACTTATTGTACGTTGACATGACCTCATTATGCCTACTGAAATGGTACACTCCGACCCCAGATCCAATTTACATCAATCCTTTTTATATTTAAATCCAAAATCGATAATCAAGTAAGTCGCCGGTGTCACACAATGCGAACACGATTGGGTGACAATATTTTCGTAATAAACGTAAAGCTAGGAGTAAGTAATATACGTATAACAAATGACAATTTTGTGTATTAAAACCATGTTTGTGCTCATTCACACTAATGAGACAAATTTAAGAGGATTTTCTCACCAGAACGGGCTACCTTTATTCGTTTGCGGGAAACCCGTGAAAATTATTGCCTTGTGTGTTTTGGATAACACTGCTGAAGCTTTTAAGTCATGTATTTATTACAAATTATATACATTATTCAACAGCAAACTAACTAGAAACTGAAAAGAGATAGATAAATAGATAATTATTTATTGTACACCAACAGATTTACAGTAGGACAAGTTTAGTAGGTAGCATCTATAAAGTTTAATGCACAATGGTGTGTGTATTCTGTTTACCTACCAGGTTCTAAATAGGTTTTCTATTCTTTATCTTTGCTATTTTAGGTCTGGTTTCAAACATCTGCGAAACTGTAAATTCCCGGGAGCATGTCCTATTGCTTATATGACATGTTTCTGCATGTATTGTGTCCGAGATTTGCCTCCGACTTGTTAGATTGACTCACTGCAGCACATTGCGTGAGTGTATCCTGGTTTAGCGCAATGATTTCATCCGTTGCCAGCCATTTGAAGATCAAAGTCGGGAGATTATAGCAGTTTAGTAAACAAGTCTCAAGATCAACCTATGTTTAAATAAACAATGCACAAATGATTATTGAATGAAGTGTTAATTTGAGACAATATGGATACACAATACTAAATTACACTTTTAAAAGATCAGCTATGCTTAGTAAACCTACGATCGTCAAAATGGGCTACAGCTACTTCGGCGATTACAAACTTTCATTGCTTCTACCTAGCTTGCTACATTATAAGTAGTAATCTGTGCTTCTACCTTTATGATTGTTTTTGCACATGCTTCTTACTTAAAAGTAGCTTAATACTATGCCTAAGTATCTCGAGATAAAAGGACTTCTACTGCGTCGGGCTACCCTGGGCTGTCAATGCAAAATATACAATACGAAACTAGTAGAAGCGTTCTAAAAAGCACAAAAAAATACGTTTTCGAGACACTTTCGTGTCAGAAGCTGTATAAACTCTTATTATTATCTTATTATGATAAAAATATCTCATAAGTCCACTAAATTAATCATTCGTTTTAATTTGAATAAATTATGCTGTTCTAGTGAAACATATCTACTCACTTTAATATTGTTCATGCACTTAATCGCTATAGATTGTTTAAACAGACGTCTATCGATCTAGAATCTTCAAGCGATCAAATAGATATTTTCTAAACGTCGCCACATCACGGAACATCCTAATATTATTTTTTTCCTAAAGTTACCACTCGACATCGATGGGAAATAATTCTTCGACACCTGATTTTTTAACCCCGTACTTTTCTACTTTTATCTCTTGTCTTTTTCTTTCCTCAATTTTATTATTTTACTATATAAATTAAATGTCATTTATCACTTCTAGTGCTCAAATATAGGCAACTCTGACTCCTAAAGTCAATAAGATTTACATACTGTGTACAGAGACAGTACAATTTGTTGCGGTCTACCAGGCCTGACGGTACAGTGTCGACGTTGAGCTAACTGAAACCATACGGTAGGTACTCGGTCATGGAAGCCTGCGCAGACAAAGTTGAGAGGCATGGGTATACACGCGGAAGTTAAGAAAAAAAAAGACGGGTTGCACTCTGGGAGTGCCGGCAGAAGTGAAAACATTTTCGTTTTTTCTTTCTTCGTTATATACATAGAAAAAGATAAAAAAGAACATACCATACCATACCTATAATATAGCGCTAATCATAGAACCTATCACTTATTTTCTGCTAATTTTCTGTCAGAAGAAATTAATAAATTATGAAAAGAAAAAATAATCACAAAAAATAATAAATTACAGAAAGAAAAAATAATCATAAAAAGTAATAAATTACAAAAAGAAAAAATAATCACCAAAAGTAATAAATTATAATAAGAAAAAACAATCACAAAAAATGCCTGAAGGCCAGGTGGTTTGAACCCGATACTATCTGAAACTATAATGACTTACAGTCGAAGTGCTTACCGTTTAAGCTACGACGCTATCTGTTGTAAATTGCAAAATAGATAGTCTGTACCAATCTTGTATGACGTCAGTCGTCGGTTACGGTTCAAAGGTCAACTAATCCTGACGCTTCATTAACATTTTACACCCATCCAACGCCGCTAAAGAAGTTTTCACTTCAAAAAAAAGGCTTAGTTTTGTGTCAAAACACATAAAATTTAGGTGCATGACATGGGAAACGTCACAGAATAGATAATAGTACTAGCGTAGTAACGTGTAAACTATGATTCTCACAAAACTTACGGGATACAGCCTAGGTAAAATAAAAGCAAAAGCTGTTACTTTTCACCCCAAATGGGGTTACACGTGATTAACACCGCCCAAATTGAGTCTTGCCAAACGATGCTATCGCGTGCACGGCACCAACTGGTGCCCCCCACCATTGATTGAGGGTAGAAGTTAGTTGTTTTATAACTTTATTTCTGCTGCACGCGCTTGAGGACCCGAGACGATGCTGAAATTCCAGCATACTACTTATAGAGGTCGATATTGTGTAATGAAGTGTTTACAGGGTCGGCAGCAAAAGTGTGACTCCCCTGATGTTGCACACGTCCATAGGTCACGGTAACCACTTTTCATCAGGTGGAGCGTGTGCCTGTCTGCTACCTCAGTGGTATCTTTCCCAATTCGACGTGGCTACGATCTACTATCAAGCTCAAAGTTATTTTTGAAGCAATCTACTATCAGACTAGACGCTTACAGTTGACACGAACAGTTCTGCTGAGCTCTACTTATAATCAAAATACCCACATAAATTTTTTGCATCCGCGTCAAAGAACAAAAGACAAAAAATTACCTCATTTTATCCTAATCCGTTACAAAGGCATTTTTAGATACAAAGGAGACCGTCTCTGAGGTTAATTTTGTTGTTGAAATACAGGATCTGATATCTTTTGTTGTCACTAGCCAGGCTAATCATTTTATCACGGTTCGGTTGTTTCTTCGGAATAAACGTTTTTAAAATCTCGTCTCATCTATAGTAAGATCTGGATTGTTTTTCGAAATTACTTCTAACACTTGAAATTGAATTTACTTATGTAAGGGTGTAGGGCTTTATTTCGCCTTTCATTTGCTTTCTCCTCACTGTAAGTAACTAAACGATTTTTCATACACTAAGTTTTAAACTCGCGTTCCAGGCAATCAAAGTATGTGAGTACCTATACTTCTTACGTTACGTTAATTCTCGTTCTCTTAATTATTGTACAACAAACACATTCGTTCTGTACTTAATAGAAAGGCAATATTTTAGCAAATTTTCATAGTTGCTATATATTTCGACTTTATCTGAACAGATTTTAGAGATTTATGTGTAGTTCGCACAAATTGAAAGAACAAAGTTTTGTAATAGCGGTAATAGTACGTGATAGTGTTATCAGTCCTGTTTATGATAAAAACTTTCGCCAGATATAGTGATTGTACACTACATAGATAACTGAAATAATGCAGGTTTAGTCAACTATTTAGGTATCGTTTAGGATTAACTATGTGCTTTTTAGTTTTTGAAATATTATTTAGGTGGAACTACTATATCGTTATAGCAATGGGGATGCCACCTGCGCTTTTATCCCTACAAAGGGCGCCTCGTAATGTCCAATGTTACCTGTCATCTACGTAGATTTCATAGTTTGTCTCTTCAAATCTGACAGCTATGAGTTTGTTATTGACACAACAGATAGTTATTGTTGTTTGGTCATATGCTGCTGCCATCTACAATCAGTTTTGCATCGGCATCCCTAGTATCGTCTACCTATGATCGCTTCGAACACCAGACTTGACCTTCACGCGTTGTTACTTCTTTAGGATAAAAAGAAGTTAGGGTAGACTCAAAGATCCAAAAAAAGGAAAGAAGTGCATAATGTATCTCCAAGTAATAAATGGCGATCAATGGTCAGACGGCACTCGCTACCGTAAAAGCTAAAATAAGTCAAATAAAGAGAAGAGAGGAAGAGGAAATGGGGCCCTGACCGGAGGAAATGGGCCCCTAACCGGAGGAAATGGGCCCCTGACCGGAGGAAATGGGCTCCTGACCGGAGCAAGGGCCGAGGCTATTACCCGGAGGTAAAAGCCTCTGATGTAAGCGGGATCACTACTAAAATTATGACACACGTCAAGCCAGCAGGTCCTAAATCAAATCACAATATATAAATGTATATTTTCTTTGTTCCAGGTGTTGTTGCATGGTGGGGGTAAGGAGAAGGTGTCAAGATGGGAGACAGTTTCTTGCACCTGGGGGACATTGTCTCCCTACATGCGGAGGGCAGTGTATCAGGTTTCCTGAGTACCTTAGGGTAAGTTCATTTCAGAAACTTCTAGATCGTAGTGTGGACACAGGAAGTTGGCGTAGGCTTTCTGGAACAAGGTGCTGAACCATAATCAATCCGTAATAGTTAATTTATAGCCAAATTAAAATATGACCGAGAATAAATAGAAGCGAGTTATCCCCCGGCTGAAAATGAAAGCTTTTATGCAATGTTCATGTGTGATGAATGGGTAAAATAGTTTATGTGGGCAAGATTTTCGGACCTGTAAACGGCTGTACCTGCTGATCTATAGACCAGGTTAAAGAGCGGGGTTTCCTCGCCGGCTTAATAAGTTAGATTGACTTGGTCCCATAAAACCCAACCAAACTTATAATGTGGTAGAAAAGTGGAGCCCACGCTCCAAAATGTAAATATTGCCACTCGTATGAAGATGATATCTACGGAATGAATTATGTGTTAAGTAAACATCTGCCATACGAAAGCTTCTTCATAATTTGAACAATCACGCGTTGAAATCATTGAAATGCCGAGTATCTAAACTAGTGTTGCTCAAGTTTGCTTAATTTATTATATTTACTTGTAAAATGAATCTAAGTTATGTTATGAGACAGAAGATTACGACGACGGTAACAAATAAAACAGATGTTTTTACACTACCTATATGTATTCGGTAATTGTTTTTAGAATTGAAATAAAACGGATTTTATTGTACAAATACCATAATCAAGATGCATAGGTATAATACACATGTGCAGTGTGCAGTCGATAAAGGAGATACGGTTGCACTTCTTCATATAAAGTTGTATGTAAGCTAAACGTCCACCTACCGGCAACGGAAGCAACTCATAATACGGATCGCAATATTCTTTGTATGGAAAGTCAAACAAGTGCGTCTACTTATAGGTACGCATCGTACGCATCGCACGTATCTGCTGTTACTGACGCAGTTGCTCCCAGAGGCAACTTTTGCGATGCGTGCTGGTGACGTCATTCGAAATGCTCTTCAGATGGACGCACGCCGCACGGATTCCGCCATTTGCATTTTTACAATCCTCCTGTCGAAACACCACAGAAATATATTAGGATAGAACGGCCATACGCAGTATTTTTTTGGTAATACTCATGAGAGATAAGAAATACCTTTATTTTTTAAATTTACTTATCGGTAAATATTCACAATATTTTTAACGATGTTATTACAAGCTAGTCTTAACAGTACCGAGTAAGCGTTCGGAAGTTCCGGTCTCATAGGACAGGAATTGTCTAAAAAGTTGTCAAGTGTTTCCCGCTCTCATGGTCGTTCTATCCTGAAATATTGCTTTGCGATACACGTTGTCTATGCGCGTTTTTGAGTATCACACGTGTGCTCACAACGAAAATCTCGATAAAATGGCGGCGGTAATCCGGTCGCTAGCAGTAGCGGCGAGGAAATGAGATCACTGCCAATCAGGTGGACGCATTGTGAAAAGATTATTATAAGGATTATAGATTAAAGATTAAAAGAAGAAGATAGAAGATATAAAGATTATAATAATATATGTATTAAGGTGCATTTGTATCTTATTTGACGACTTATAAATGGCGGCCTCAGTTCAGTTAGTTTTCTTATATTCATCATGCTGTTTCAGTATCAGTCAATCCTTAATTTAACGTAATGAAAAAGGATGTAATGTCAAGCGCGAAATCTAGTTTTGTAAAACGATTTGTTTAAAATGTGCAACACAAAACTCGGCATATATTGACGCTTATGGCACAATATCTATGGAATCGAAGTCATGAAGTCCAATCCCAAATATTCTTTGGAAAAAAAAAACACGATTGTTTATTCTAATGGTGGGATTTAAACAAGTGAGACACATCGAACACACATGTTGAGACTTATGATTTCGTTGTGATTTTGACCTAAATTCTGATCACTTTGAAGTTGGCTGTACACATTGGCCCAACGGACATAGAATATTTATAGGTATTATAGTCATAAGTATACGCAAATACAGGTTGTTAAATGTTTTGATAAGTTTAGGCAGTAATACAGGGGCCAAATAGCCATCCCATTTCTTTTTTGTGGGCGTATCGTATAAGGCACGCGTGAGGGTTAGAGTTAATCGTGCTGCCGACCCTGTAAACTCAGAGGGTTTCTGTGCCGTCAGTGTAGAAGACGAAGCAGGAATAGCCTTTGGTCTTTCCACTGACAGTACAAAAATTCTCCAGTAAACTCTGGCTACCCTACTCACCGCCGGGAACATAACACGAGGTTATTATGGCTGAGAGATTATTATTCCGTAACATCAGACCCCTATTACGTGGCAAGGAATAAAGAGATTGGTGAAATGTCGGTGTTTATTCATTCAATAATCAATTAGCCCACCACAGTCCACTGCTGGACATAGGCTCCTCCCAACGTGCGTCATTCCGTCCGATCCTTCAGATTGTTTACGGAAGGTGTTACCTACCTAATCTGTCTGAGACAGCAGGCGTGAACGTATGGTATTCACTCGGGCATATTGCCTTTTATTAGCGCAATGTGTAAACCCGGCATAAGATAATATAATATTAATTTTGTTATCAATTAAAATTCTCGAGAGATCCTGTTTCTCAGGGAATTAATCACCCTCGTCCTGCTTTCTGCGGAATTAATTTACTTGGAAGCAAGATGAGCACAATTAATTTCAAATCATCCGAGGAGTTTCATCTGAAGTGACGCTAATGGGGCGAGTGGAAAGGGAACATCCTTGTAGTATGTTGGAATATATACTTAACAGAATAGAGAACGGAATGCTTATGTGGTTCGGACACGTGTAGAGAGGATGAGGACGAAAACAGCTTGAAGAAAAATAACATCAGCTCAAAATATTTATGTTTATTTCAGATCGGAATTTTATACATCACGCTAAAGTAAGTAAACGTGACCATAGGCACGGAATGAATAATTGCCCATGCCTATCAAAAATTATCCATTCCGAGGAGGATGAAATGTAGTACCTACTTACCATCTAAAAAGGAAGTTCATATACCTAAATGTATACGTGTATTTTTTCAGTTTATTTCATTGAATGGACTTTTATGGGAAATTCTCGGAAATATTTCATGATTTCGTACTAAACTGGAAGTTTTATGTTTTAAGCAACATAAACATAACATAACATAAACTCACGCCTATATCCCCGAGCGGTAAGGCAGAGGTGCTAGCACCCACAATTAGCCAGTTTATTTTTAGGTCCCAATGTAATAGGTGGCGAGCCTATTGCCAGTAACCGGGCGCTTATAAACCTGCGATAAATACACACATAACTTCGAAAAGCATCGATAAGTTATTGGCGTGTGCCATGGTAAAATCTGGGATCGAACCCGAGACCTCGTCTCAGCAGTCCATTACCCATACCACTAGGCTACCGCGGTTCAAGAAAGAAAGAAAAATAATACATCTTTACTGGTGAAATTTCGATACCATTTAGAATCTCTGCATTATTTTCGGTTTCATTGACTCCAATTTCTAGTATTTTCACTCATCATTATCCGAACGTCAATCACGACTAGATCCAAAGCTATAGGGGCCCCAGGTTCCTATAATATTTAAAAAATCCTTTACACCTAGGGAACAAAATATTTTTAATGAATGTTATTAATATTAAACACTTTTCACAGGTTGGTAGATGACAGGTGCGTGGTATGCCCCGAAGCGGGCGACCTGACTGATCCGCCCAAAAAGTTCCGGGGTAAGTGCTCTGAATGCTTTAACTTTTGTGTTAGGACGCGGCTACACTTGATAAGACACTAACAATATACTATGTAATTGTTTGCACAGAATATAGACTGTAGATACTATGATAAAAATGATCAGCTCGCGTACCTTACGGTACTGCAATGTAGATGTGTAGACTCGTCCCTCGAGTCTCTTTGATCAATGAAATGAGTAGTTTTGTATCTTCGACTAATTTTTTTAACTATTTCATTTTTCGACCAATGACGATTCGAAGTATATGAACCTGAATAGACTTGCCATGAATAAGCATAAAGTTGAAAATATTACTTATACCTTCCTACTATCTATACTATATCATTAACGCCAAAGTTTGAAAGTTAATTAGATTAAAAGGTCTTGAAATGTGTGAAGATAGAAGTAAATAGGTGGCTGTTGTCTAATTTCTATTTGCCATGCAGCGAGGCAGCAAGAGTAAGTTAACATTAGAAGTTAAATAGGTGGCTGTTGTCTCATTTCTATTTGCCATGCAGAGAGGCATCAAGAGTCAGTTAACATTAGAAGTTAAATAGGTGGATGTTATCTCATTTCTATTTGCCATGCAGGGAGGCAGCAAGAGTCAGTTAACATTAGAAGTTAAATAGGTGGATGTTATCTCATTTCTATTTGCCATGCAGGGAGGCAGCAAGAGTCAGTTAACATTAGAAGTTAAATAGGTGGATGTTATCTCATTTCTATTTGCCATGCAGGGAGGCAGCAAGAGTCAGTTAACATTAGAAGTTAAATAGGTGGATGTTATCTCATTTCTATTTGCCATGCAGGGAGGCAGCAAGAGTCAGTTAACATTAGAAGTTAAATAGGTGGCTGTTGTCTCATTTCTATTTGCCATGCAGGGAGGCATCAAGAGTCAGTTAACATTAGAAGTTAAATAGGTGGCTGTTGTCTCATTTCTATTTGCCATGCAGAGAGGCATCAAGAGTCAGTTAACATTAGAAGTTAAATAGGTGGATGTTATCTCATTTCTATTTGCCATGCAGGGAGGCAGCAAGAGTCAGTTAACATTAGAAGTTAAATAGGTGGATGTTATCTCATATCTATTTGCCATGCAGGGAGGCAGCAAGAGTCAGTTAACATTAGAAGTTAATTAGGTGGCTGTTGTCTCATTTCTATTTGCCATGCAGGGAGGCAGCAAGAGTCAGTTAACATTAGAAGTTAAATAGGTGGCTGTTGTCTCATTTCTATTTGCCATGCAGGGAGGCAGGAGGCAGCAAGAGTCAGTTAACATTGGGCAGAGCAAGATTAATATTGGTCGAGTTCATTCAGTAGCTTACAAACTGTATAAGTACTCTTAAACAAACACTACCTACTTACAGTTTTATAATGTCGTGACTTGTGTACTGTGTTTGTGACGTGACGAGAAAAGACATTATGTAGGTATATTGTGGGCTCTAGGTTTTATATCATTTATACAATTTTACCAACAAAATTATTCCAAGTCATTGTTATATAGCGCGTGTTAGTAGGGGTTGTAATCTGAAGTGTTCTGCGCGGAAATTAAACCGGTTATATGTGTGTAAGGTAGGGCTCTCAAGGGTATTAATGCAGACTTCGTGGAAATTGCGCTAGCTGGCTTAAGATGAGTTTTAATTCCATTTGAATGGTTTATTGCTGAGTGTTTTACGAGTTGTAAAGTATGAAAGAGCAGTTTATCATTTATTTGTTACCCTTTTCATTGGCATTAAAAGTCGTAATACTGAATTAAACATAAGAAATAAAAAAGGAAATACGAATTGGCCAGCCCCAACTCAACTCCCGGACTTCGTAAATATCTAGTTGATATTTACGAAGTCCGGCCAGGTGCATCATAAACAGCACTGTAAGGCACCTAATAGACGGAGTTAAAACCTCAGGCGAGAACCGACTTTGCAATATGGCATTACAACTAGTAGAAAAGTTATTCCATTAGTAGAATCCCGTAGGGAGCCAGTTATGGTATCCAGGTGTAATTTGGCAGTCTGTGGTTATATTTGTCGCTGTACCGCATAAAATTTTTAAAACATATTTTGTGTTCCCACAGATTGTCTGTTCAAAATATGCCCTATGAACCGCTATTCCGCTCAGAAGCAGTTCTGGAATACGGCCAAGCAGTCCGCGAACTCAAACACGGATACCGGGCTACTCAAGAGGTTGCACGTAAGTACGAAACATACTGTCGTTCCTAGAAAGAGCAGCAGTCGACGTTTGTACTAGAAATGACTTTCAAATGACTATGATCTCTTTCTGCTTTAGATAAGACTCACAATGGTTTGTAATATTTTGCCTCAAAATGCCGCTACACGCCGCATCACTGTCAGTGGAGATTGACCTTAAATTTTTTAATTTTACTGGCAGTGTTTGTACATCAGTTATCGAAGGTGAACCTTGCAAAACCAATCCTTTTTCTAACTACGGAGTTGATTTTACAGGTTGGTTCTCATCTGTATATAGGTACCTATTGTTTGAACTGATCTCATGATCGGTTCTAACAATAGCTACATTTTATTGTGAAAACCTTTTTCGACAACTAGATATACCACAAACCGATTGCATGGCAATGAAAATCTGTACACTTGTGGTAAATGTACGTAAAAATGTTTACGTTGAACCACCGATAATCCATACTAATCCATACTAATATTATAAATGCGAAAGTAACTCTGTCTGTCTGTCTGTATGTTACGTTTTCACGCCTAAACCACTGAACCGATTTTGATGAAATTGGTATAGTGGTAGATTAGACCTTGAGAAAGGACATAGGCTATGTTTGGTCGCGATAACCGACATCCACGCGGGCGGAGCCGCGGGCAACAGCTAGTAATATATAAATGCGAAAGTAACTCTGTCAGCCTGTCTGTCTGTGTGTCACGATTTCACGCCTGAACTAGTGAACCGATTTTAATGAAATTTGGTATAGGGGTAGATTAGACCTTGACAAAGAACCTGGACTATGTTTGGTTGCGATAGCGGACATCCACGCAGGCGAAGCCGCGGGCAAAAGCTAGTATAATTTAATTCATGTGTTGAATCTTGGTACTTTTGCTGCGAGAAATCTACTCCGAGAAAGCAATCTAGTGCTGAATGTTACAATATTTGAGTTAAACGACGAAATTGTTTTAGCACTGCAGGGAATTTTTGTTTTCATTCTTCCCAAATTAGAACACAAATTTTGTTTTCCATTGCTGCCACGTAACTTACTACCGTACTACGCACTAGAGACGATATTCAAAACAAAATGTGAGTTCTGTTACTGAAAACAAAATATTTTGCATTCAACTCATTGCTCTTGGAGAGTATTCAGCTGTAATCATCTTCTAAGCATCTTCAATAACATGTTTTTTGGGTATCAGATGTGACATCTATCAACCTTTGATAATGCCGTAAGGCGAAACCGGTCAGGAATTTAAAAAATAATGTGGAATAGAACCTACAAGTTTTCATTGAAGATGTGTAGCAAGTTCCACCAAGTGCCATCAATCAACAGTATAAGCATCTTGCAAGCCTTTTACCAACCCAAGTTGGGGTCGGCTTTTAGTCTAATTGCGACGTGGTTGAACTTCAATATTTTCCGTGAAGCGACTGTCATCTGACCTAACTCGAAGCTGAAAATGATTGGAAATTAATACATCTCATCTAATGATCTCGCCTTTGTGGAAAGTGAGGGGAAAAGAGAAGAGAGAAAAAAAAAAGGTTCAAGGATGTCTATCCCACCAAAATCTTCTGAGCGCAAACGTAGCGCTCCAATGTCGACTTGATCTCGTTTCATATCATTGGTGAAACCCGTCTAAATCACTAAAAATATTAGCGTGAAAATATATAAGCTAATATATATAATAAGATATATATAATAAGATAATAAAATATAATATTAAATTAAGCGTTTCGCACGAGATTTCTCGGCTCGTAAATTTTATTACATTTCAAATCCCTTTTCGCCTTGCGGATGAAAACGCCAAGTCCCTGCTTTTAGCTTTCATGAGGATAACAGTTATCAGTTTATTTCGTAATTATTAAATATTACGTTGTAAAAATTATACGATTTAAGAAAGCTAGCTGTAGCCCGCGGACCCTCCCGCATGCTTAGAATCCTATTTTCGGGATACGTAAGTAGCTTAGGTATTTACATGGTATTCCAGGCTTGGTATTCTTCATCCAAGTGCCCATCTCGGTTGTATCCAACTCACGGGCCCGGAGTCAGGTCTTCTACGCCTCTACCTCTATAATTTGGATTGCCTTCTTGGTTTCTAGAGGAGTTCCTGACCCCAAGAGTACAACCCGGGCCAGAGACTCCTCGGTTAATCTAATATTAGAGTAATTCTGTCTGTATGTCGTTTACATTTTCACCCCTAAACCACTGAACCGATCTTAATGAAATTTGATACAGGGAGCTTGAGAACGGACATAGGCTAAGTTGCTTCCGATAACCAACATCCACGCGGGTGAAACCGCGGGCAATAACTGTTCTATGGTATGGTAATAAATATTTTTACCTATCCATAACAAATATACTTACTCTAAATCTTAATAAGTTAGATTTCACATTTTATTTATTTCGACTGTTAGACAACAGGTTCGCGTCTATAAAGAGATGTGAAAGATCAAAGATTGTTTACTTAAGCTCTGTCCCCAATATTAATGGCTCTTACTGTATCAATATAATTCAAAAAGCCCGTCAATAGATTAATGGGCTCATTTCCTTTGGCATCGATACGAGTGATCAATACTTATATAGTACTAGCTGATGCCTGACCGCCCGCGTGGAATACCTTTTTTAGATATTTCTCTGCATAAGAACCATCCTTGTACTGCAAGGAATATTCTATAAAAGAATTATCGAAATCGGTCCAGCCGTTCAGGCGAGATGGCGTGAACAAGGGAAATAGATTCATTTTTATATAGATGGATAAGTAATTAATTAATCGATTTCGCTTAATTTTGTACTAGCTTACCGTCTGCGGCTCTGCACGCGTGGATCTCGCTTAATACGACCTAACATAGCCTATTTCCTTCTAAAGGTCTAATCTATTTCATTAATCTTGATGCAACATGCGAGCTTGCATGATAAGTACATAGCACAGTAAGCGGTTATCGTCGGAGCGGAGGTGTCACTTTCATCCGTCTGCAAAACGAATAAGAAGAGCAAATTGTAAAAATATAAATTTTAAGACCTAAATTATTTTTGGGTTTTCTCCAAGATCTACAAAGTCCAAGTGAGTCTCATTTGCTAGACGTTATATCTAATGATTAACTTATGAACCCTTTTTGTATGGGATTTAGAGAGTTTGTTCTGAAGCTCAGTTCACGAGGGATTTAATTTTCATTTTAATTTCATTCCATGCCACCTCAGAGGTATTAAAAAATAATAATTCACTTAATGACAGTAGATGAAGGTCGTGAAGTATGTAAGGAAGCAGATAACGGTATTAATGCCTCTACCTTCCCCAGAGAGAGATAGACGTGAGGATAAATATATTCCTGTCATTGCTGAAATCCGCCCTCAGTCGTAATAGTAGATTATGGTACAAGTGTGTAAAGTTGGCTTAAGTTGGTGATTACCGCTGAGGCGATATTGAAGACGATATACACGTGTATTATAACGTCATATTTAAATTCATTTGTGAATAATATAATACAAAAAAAAGGAAAATTACCCTTGCGGCTTTCAGATAGTAAACATTCCATAACGTCAAGGACCTCACCTCAGTCTCATCATATATCGAACTTTGTATTGTATATGTGTATATTGGGCGGTGCACTAGGAACATTAATCGTTTTCTTCATAACTAGTACTTGTAGACATTTTAATTCATAAATAACTATAATTTCTCCAGTAAAAACGAATTGTGAAACTTTTTGGTACTGGCGGTCTGGCTGGAACAATTAATCACTTTTTCTATTTGGAATGAGGTTTTTTCCGTGTACAAAATGGTGAATTTACTTAAAGTTTTAAACAGAGAAAACAAAAGTTGTATTTGAGTAAAAGTTTTGTCTCTTATGCACGTACAAGATGAGATTTTCTATTTATTACGAAGTTGCATGAAATGAACAAGCAATCGGTAGGTATATTAATTTATTTGCCTAACCAAGAAAATGAAAAAAAGTCATTATCCCACTCGTGATTTAACAACAATCTTAAATCCACAGTTTGATAATAGGTATCATTATGTGCCTAATTTTATTGTGGTAAGATTAGAGCCATGTTATGAGCAAATGAATTGAAAAATATAATTCACTTGCGACTCGCTCCCAGAAATTTCAACTGTATTAATTATACATGTGTTCTGAATGTTTCAAATGTCCTAATTCAAACGCGGGAATGCAACATTTAAATCTGTCGAGATTTCTTTCTACACAAATGTGACAACAAAGTGACAATATTAAATCATTCTGTCCCATTATAACAACGGAATTGCCACATCTGTCTTTATACGAACACTTAAGTATTTATGAAAGCAAGAAACTGCACTTTATTTTGAATTTTAAGTTTAAGGTGATAGAGTACAGCTGTCGGTTCAGGAAGTACCTATATTTATCTTTATAAGCGATGTTTATTTATTTAAGAGGTGGTCAGTTATTCTGGATTGAGACTTATTAATTCATAATGAATTCTTAACGTGTTAGTTGTTTCGTAATCACGAATAATGTGACACTATATTTTTTTTTCTTTGGAACAAAATACGAGTTTGTACGATAAGATTGTCGAAGTCCTAGACAACCTCACTGTTGAGCCAGTACAAATGTTATTAGGTGATCCATGGGTACTGGGTACCACATTTTATTTTGTGTATCCGTGGAAAGCCTTTTAGGTGAACCACGCGTACGATACTGTGTTCTAAGGATCCGTGGAGTATCTTTTAGATAAACTTTTAGGGAGACTATTTTCTCTTTGAACAATAACAGACATAAATTGTATTTATACGTATATATATGTGCATGCCTATACGTATGAATTTTTATATATTCTTATGTGTATTTTATGTATGATGGTAATTTATGCATGTATTAGTAATGCCACAGAATAGATATTATGGTAATGCCTCCTCATATTAAGTCCCGGGTTTGCTGGAAGAGAACTCAACTCTAAGTTAAGCTCGCCTTTGTACATAATATTTCACTTATTTTTATAAATGCCTTGTAAGTGTACGATAAAGAATAAAATTAAACTTATTGGGACAGAAATGTTTTTGTGAAATACTTAAATTATCTATGTACTATATTCCACGGGTAGCTATACCCAGTTCCAAACGTATAGTCCCTTGCTGATTTACGGATGAGGCTCTTGCGAAGAGTTTTTTTTATACCACAGGTGGCAGACAAGCACACGGCCCACCTGATGGAAAGAGGTTACCGTGGCCTATGGACGTGTGCAACACCAGGGGAGTCACACTCGTGCTGCCGAACCTGTAAACACAGAGAGTTTCTGTGCCGTTTCTTTCGGGTTTGGGGGTCAAATGGCAATCGCTGCCGTAAAATCGAAAGGAGTGAGATCTACTTCCACGTCCACAAAATTTGCAGCTGGAATGACGCAGCTGATAAATTTGATGGGTGATTCATAAACTCGACACAAGAGAGACACACGCGAGTCCAGTTGGTGACTCTTAAAATTAGTACCTATTCTTATCTGAAAATTAGTACACTTATCTAAAAAATAGTATAGATACTTATCTGTGTACACTAAGATTTCCACCATTGTAATCCTTCTTAAAGTTTAAATAGACAATCGAATCGTAAAACCTACTATTTAGAACGAAATTTATTGGCACACAACAGAATTAGTACCAGTTTTAATCCCATTTTGAGTTTCAATACACATTTAGGAATACAATATTAATTTTCGTAGCGGGACCACTGTAGGAGGTATCATGTTTACCCGAATTGAAGGGTTAATTAAAAGCAGTTTAATTAAAGTCTTCACGCAATATAACGTTCTAGGATTATAAGGGTTCGTGAAGCGTCTCTTCGCGGTAATGTCTATGTTCGTTGTTTGTAAAAAATAATACGTAAATGAAGTAAGTATATTGTGTAGCAGAAATAAAAAAAATGTAGACGTGTCTTAAAGAAATATTATATTATCAGCCTCATAACTAGTTATTACCTTCTTTTAGTTATTTTGTAGCGACATGGGTGTCAACATATTTTTTTTTATAATACCTCCCCCTCCGGAGCCGGAGGGGGAGGTTATGTCGGACTGAAACCGACTAAACCGCACGCCGTCTCTGGGTCGTAGTGCTAGGCCGAAGGTGAGGTTTTCATGGGACATATCCCTCGCACCCCGGCTGACCCAGGATCGCAGGACGATGCGCGCCCTCCCACACCGGGGTTGAGGCGGGGACCGCGTGGTCCCCCCCTCCCGAGGAGGGCCAGACCGAGAGGTATGGCCCTGGGTCAGCCGGGGTGCGAGGGATATGTCGCATGACAACCTCAACTTCGGGGTGCGGGTGTCAACATATCACTGTTAAACCCTATATAGATGGTTTGTGTGGTGTGTACAAAATACAAGGTACCATTGTTTTGCTTTTGGAAATAAAAACTTTAAAAAATCTTGTAATTTCGGTTAATAGTACCACTTATTATATTACAATAGTACTCTTTTAATAGGAATTACTTCGTTTTTTAATAAAAAATTTAAGCATTTTTCGTGCTAAATATTCATATCGAATTAAAAAGGAAAAAAAAAAATCGGTCTAGGCGGGGTTTGAACCCTCGATCTTAGCGGTAGCTTAGTGGTCAAAGCATTGCTTCTGTAAGGCAAGGAATTACTTCAGTCAAGGCACACCACTTTCCTTTAAGCAGGGCGTGAAAAAGCATCTGATGAGGCCGTCAAGCTGAGTGCCAACATTGTTAACATGGCACGTGTTTATAATGGTGGCCCTCTTTCCTGAGACTTTGCCTTCAGCTCATCGTCAGGCGAGGTAAAGTCAAATTGACGTGTCCTATAGATATAAAAAAAAACACTACTAATAAATATGGTGCCCTTTACAGCTACATATTTGTTTGGCCTTCATTTCTATGTTTTAGACTGGTCGAAACGACAGACACATCAGAAACTTTGCCGTGCTTATTTAATTTTAATAATCTCTAATAATATCTTTCTTTCCCACAGCATGCCGCAGAGATAGAAAAGAAACAGAATGAGTTAGAGAACAAGAAGTTGCTAGGGTCCGTCGTTCAGTACGGAAACGTTTTACAATTGCTCCACGTAAAATCAAACAAATACCTCACTGTGAGTATTTCGATTCTCCATTTTTAGAAACACGGGGTGCTTCGATGTAAACAGAATGCTGGGTGCTGGTCTGGTTTTGTTTCTACACACGTCGGTGACAATAACTTTAGGTTGTTTACGGTTCATTCAATTTTTTAGGGGGCTTCACACCAAAGCAGCAAATTAACCTACATTAGGGGACATATTAAAGCAGTTTTTCCTGCGCGCACAGCAAATGCTGCTTTGGAGCCCTACATCTACACAGCTAATGCTTCTTAACATCTCTTATCAAGAAGCATTTGGAAATTTGCTGTGTTTTTGCGACATACTTACTGCCCCCCTTAGCATAAGAATTACCCCCTGTTTCTCATTCGTTTGTCAAGCTCTTGTAGACTTATTATAAACCAGTACTGTATGCTCATTGGCTGAAGTTGTTCAATCGACAGGTAACCAATGAGCATTCAGTATGTGTTATGTCAAGTTGACCATGGTTCGATGAGTTTACTAGATATCAAGGACATATTATGACCTAATTATTTGTGAACAGGTAAATAAAAGACTACCCGCGTTACTGGAAAAGAACGCAATGCGGGTTCACCTTGACGCTAACGGCAATGAAGGCTCCTGGTTCTATGTCATGCCTTTCTACAAGCTGAGATCTACTGGTAAGGCTTTTTTATTAGGTTAATAGCATATTATACTCCATGGAAAGCACAGAAACCTATTCCCAGTGATATTTCGGAAGCATTCTCCTTTAGGCAAAAATCTAGCTTTGTTGCAAGACTTGAAGAGACTTGGAATATATAGGGCTTCACTAAGGCTGAAGACCCTCAGGAGCAAGCAAGCCTCACCTGCAAACCGGTACACCTACTGAATGACGGATGAGGGTCTGGTGCAGACTCTCTCGAGGTTGGAGTATCCCTCCCATAAAAGTCGCATAAGCCAAACAAAGAATAGAAGAAGAAGGATGCAACAGGGAACCACGCTAAAATGATGATGATGATGAAGAATAAACTAAACATCAATGTGTAACCGTATTCTTTTGTGAGCCAATAAATGAATCAATGAATAAAAAGAGAGATGCATAGGACAGTGCTCATTGTCACCATAGAATTTTGAATATTCAAGCTGAGTGTTCTGGTCAGTCTCGTACATATTGTATGATGTATAACAATGCACTCCGCCTTGTAACTCGATATTGTCCGCCATAGTCTAAACAAGACGTAATGTTCTTCCACGGTGTGTGTCTTATTATATACTTACATCGATGCCTATTATATTCGAGAAAAATTCGAGAACAATCTCACCAAAATTAATATTTCTATACAGCAGTTTACTGCTGGACATAGGCCTCTCCCAATGTTGGGACCCTTTAGCCTACTGTTTCAAAGCTGGCCAGGCGGGTTGGTACAGGGTTTTATTTCGAGTGTTCCTTCTCTCGCAGTGGTATCGTCTGCGTATTTTTCCGTTAGTCGCCTCTTACGACACCCTTCGGAGAGGATGGAGTAGTGATACTTGTATACACGGTTTAATATCTAATTTGCCGTTTCCAGGGGACAACGTAGTGGTAGGCGACAAAGTAATATTGAACCCCGCGAACGCCGGCCAGCAAGTTCTACATGTATCCTGTAACCATGAACTGCCTGACAACGCCGGTAGCATGGAGGTAACATAGCTTTATTATCATTATTTATTACTTATTTATTGAAATCTTTATTTATTACATTACCAACGAGTTTTATATGCTTACGTGCTTACATTATCATGTGTTTAAGTTCTGAAATAATTTACATGATTCTAAATCAGCAAATAAGCGTTTTAACATGTTTTGACTGTTTATTTCTTTAAATGGGTCTACTAGTGCCATTTATTCATTTTTGAATATTACTAAAGATATTTTCTTAGTATCGGTACTCCATGATACTAGAGATATGGAATTGGAAGGTATTTCGAAGTATACTATTACAACATAATTCTCTCATATTTTGAATCGAGACTATTAGAATCAGAAAAGATAACTTTCATTTTCAATGTTGCTTTCAGGTGAACGTTGTAAATTCTTCAACGTCATGGAAAGTGACCCTCTTCCTGGAACACAAGGAGAATCGAGAGGAGATTCTCAAGGGTGGCGACGTGGTGAGACTGTTCCACGCGGAACAAGAAAAGTTCCTCACTATGGACGAGTACAAGAAGCGGCAGCACGTGTTCCTCAGAACCACCGGAAGGTCTAGTGCCACCGCTGCAACTAGCAGCAAGGCGCTGTGGGAGATTGAGGTGAAGTAGACAAGAGAATAATAGAGAATTAGACTATATACAAACTATACATAGACGCAGCAAACGTAATTTCAACTCGGCTTAAAAATGGCTAATACTCCGGTTTAGTTGACATATAGATAAATACCGTGACGTGCACACATTGACAGTTTAAGGAGTAATACTCACATCAGGTTATTCACATGAAACGCGTTTTTTATGCGGTTTTTGCAATGAATTCTATTATAAAAGCTGTGTCTATACAGTATATGGCCTAAGAATAGAGAGAAACCTTCTATACTTACCGGCAAACATGTTGAACAAAAGTTGGCGTGGTGGGGGAAGGTCTGTGTGAAGATCTCCACGGATCTGCTGGTCAGCGGGGGTCGCTATGTCGGGCTAAACCGCACGACGTCTTGGATCTCATATCGGAGTGTAAAGGAGCCCAAATCCCCAACACCGTGGCTGACCCTGGGCCATCCATTGCTTTGAAATGGTCGCCTTGTGTGTGCTACGGTATCGCAAGCATTCTCTCTATCGTACAGTCAGCATCAGAAAAATGTTGACTACAAAAGTTCTAAAAATGGTCTGAATACCAAAATTCCAAATAGTTGTAAGTGGATACTTACAAATTAAATATAATTAATAGTCAAACCATCTTAGCATTCAATTGTTCGCTATTATATAAGTTAGTAGTGTGTTTATATTCATATGCGCAAACACGCCGATCAATGGCATCTAATCAAGTATATGCAGGGGCGTAGCTACCGCCGTATTTGCCGTATTAATTATACGGGGCCCCCGGGTCACGGGGGCCCCCAAAGTGTGTAAGGAAAAAGAATAAAAACTTTCTAATTTATTTTATTTTACAAATGACAAAATTCTATAAAGCAATTCCTTTTTTTCCCGCCTTAAGCGTGCGTTTAAAAGTTGGCAACACTCTACATCGTTATGGCGGGCTGCGGGGCTTCCCCGTTTTACTTACTTCAACTCAGCGGGGAATTCCCGGGAATCCTTCATCGATATCGCGATGTACGTGTACGTTGTTGTACTTTTTGCATTGGATGTTAAACCACGGAGTGCAGTGCACTGTTTATTTACGCGCTTTATATAAATGTGCATTACATTGTAATTCAGTACAAACAATATTGTTCTTCTGGTTTAGCAGTATTAGTAGTGATTTGTAAAAGAAATGAGTGAAAGGAAAAGAGATTATCCCAGCGGCGCTGAGAAAAGAAAAATTAAACAGAAAAGGGACGAGGTTATAAAAAAAGTCCCCAAAATTTCTTCATTTTTTCAGAGACAAGATACTGTGAGTGATTTAGATTGGAAAGGTAAGTACTACTCAACCCATTTATTAGGGGCCTGTAGTGATAAACAAGGAAATCTTTTAATTTCGGTCTGTCCATCTGTCCGTCACAAAAAGTTGTCTCCCCCCTCGATTTTCACAATTATACTGTTTTTAGGGTTCCGTGCCTTGATTAAAAAAAAAACAAAATTCTAACTTATCTATAGGATCGATTTGTTTTGTTGTTTGTCTATCAATCCGTATCGTATCGTTAATTGCGTGTTGAGAACTTCAGATGTGCAGACTCGCTTTCGGGTTCTCGTTTTGTATGGCCACTACGCGCTGCGTTTAAATAGCACGCAGGTGTATAGTAATGCACGGACGGGCTGCAGGTGATTTTGTATCTACTAATAGGTACGAGCACAATCCGCGTAGAGTCTGTGTGGGTCTGAACTGAACACTCTCTAACTGTGACCCTTAGTAACGTTATTTATTTATATATAACTCTTTTTAGTTTAGTATCAAAGCATTCGTATTTATTTTTTAACAATTACTCGTTTATTTTTAGATTCTTCTGACGCATGTTCTTCGTCACATATCCATCCGGAAATAGAAAAAAGCCAAGCACATACTTTATCAGATGTCCATCCAGAAATCGAGGAACCCCAAGTCAACGATTCTGATATATCTGCAGATTGTAATATAATTTCATCAGATAGAGGAAATTTTGGTGACAATTTAACTAAATGCGAACGAAAAATAATTTTTAAATTGGGTTCATTTAAACCACAAGGACCATTTCCAAAAGTTTCAGAAAATAACCGACCTTTTTCGGCTTATTATTATTCATATTTCAATCAGGCAGGCATAAAAATTATAAGACCATGGTTATGTTATTCTAACGTTTTAAACAAACCGTACTGTCACTTCTGTTGGTTATTAGCAGATCGTCAAAACAAATCGTACTCCTCTGCTTGGGTTAACGGTGTTTCGGTTAGAAGCAATTTCACACAAACTATTCTTGACCATGAAAAGTCACAGCAGCATATTAGTGCCTCACTCTCTTATAATAATTGGTTGCAAGGAAATACCATCGATACTCTATTGAAAAGTGAAATCGATAGTAAAATTACATTCTGGAGAGATGTACTGCATCATATAATTAATGTTATAATTACTTTAGTATCTTGTAATCTACCTTTGAGGGGGCATGATTCTGATTCTGGCAATTTCATGGCAATTTCACGTCTGCTATCTAACTATGATGCAACTTTAAAATAACTTCTTCTAAAACCGAAAGGTGAAATAAATTATTTAAGCCCTACGATTCAAAACGAAATTATTAGTTTGCTTGGTACCACCGTTAGGAACAATATTATCTCAGAAATTAAAAAAGCTCCATTTCTGACAATAATTCTGGATACAACACAAGACTTGTCAAAAATTGACCAACTATCTGTAGTTTTTCGATATATCTCGGTTACAGAAAATGATGATAATGTGCCTAAAGAAATAAAAATCTGTGAGTCCTTTTTAGGATTTATAGCAGTAACCGATTGCAGTGCTGCAGGTCTGAAAACTGTCATTTTAAATTTGACTAAAGAATATGAAATTGATTTGACTAAATGTAGAGGACAGGGATACGATGGAGCAAATGTTATGTCGGGTGTGTATGGAGGATTACAAACCCTAATAAAAGAGCATGCTCCAAATGCCGATTATGTTCATTGTGCTGCGCACGCTTTAAACTTGGTTTTGAACGATGCTGCGAGACATGTTCGTGAAGTATCGACTTTTTTCGATAATTTAGAAAAAATATATACTTTTTTTGGCAATAGTATAAAACGCTGGGCTATGCTAAGTGACGATTCATCTGAAAAATATTTGATTACCCTTAAAAAGGTATGTCCTACCAGATGGTCTTCTAGGAACGACGCTTTATTAGCAGTAAAGAATTTTTTTTTACTAATCATGAAAACTTTGTACCAACTAAATTTAATTTCAAATAAAAAAGATGAACGTGAAGAATGTAAAAGTATAATTAATATTTTAGAGAGTTTTGATTTCTTAGTGCTCGTTACATTTTTTTTTTTCACTATTTGAAATTATTAATCCTGTTTCTAAAGCTCTATAGCATGAAAATAATGACTTACAGAAATCTAGTATTTTATTAAGTAATCTTTTAAATAGACTGTGCCAATTAAGAAATCAGAATTCATTTAATAGTTTGCTAAATGAATCCAAAGATTTAGCAAAAGAGTGGGGGTAACAACTGTTTTTAAAAACAGTAGGCGAAAGATAACGAAGCGTTTTTTTGATGAGTTATCACAAGATGAGAGAATTTCCGACCCGGAATCCTATTTCAAAGTCAATGTATACTATTGCTGCTTAGATATATTAATTTCTCAAACTAAAGAAAGATTTCAGAGCCTTTGCAACCTGAGTAGTATATTGGAAATATTACAACCGGAGAAACTCCTATCTTCTTCAAGCGAAGAGATATTAAACGCTTCCGAAAAACTGTCTGCTAAATACAGTAAAGACATCTCACTTAATCTTTGTGACCAATTGAAGGCTCTAAAAACATGCTTAAATTCTGAAATTTGAATTATTACTAGTAAAATTCAATAGTCTTGCATCCAGTTTTCCCGAGGTAATCACAGCATGCTTTTTATTCTTGACCCTTCCAGTTACAACTGCAACGGCAGAAAGAAGTTTTTCAAAATTAAAACTAATAAAAAATTACTTAAGAACTTCGATGGGACAAGAACGACTGTCAGACATCTCACTATTGTCCATAGAGGCAGAAACTTTAGAAAAACTAAAATCATCATCTGCCATAAATGATTTAATTAATCAGTTTGCCGAAAAAAAGGCAAGGAGAGTGAATATTTAAAATTCGATTTTTATTTGTAAAATGGGTAAATTATGTGATAAATAAATATTTCTTCTCACAATATTTTTTTTCTTTTGTGAAAAATCTTTACCTCCATATAAGGGCCTCCAAAAAGATTTTTATACGGGGCCCCGACAAGGCAAGCTACGCCACTGAGTATATGGTTAAAGTAATGTTAACATTGTCATTTAAACACACTCTGTTTTTAACACTCTACTAACTTACATAATTTCGGAAAACTCATTACTGCGATGGATTTACTATGTTAGATACTTACAACTGTTTGAATTCTGTAATAACTAATTTTTTTTTGTATCTAGATTATTTTGAGTAATTTGGTTGTCATAATTTTTCTGATGCTGACTGTACATCGGACTGGCTGTTTGATACCTTTATATTATGTAGTATGAGGTATTTTACTCACGCTGGTGTGGAATGAAAAGTTACGTATTGTGTTACGCTCGAGTGTAAAGATTTTTCACCTCGCGCTCTTTTGACTTCCTCGCTAGCGCTCAGAATTCTAATTTTCGAATCATCTTGTATAACAAATAAGTATGAACAAATCGCAGGTGGTCCAACACGACCCGTGCCGCGGCGGCGCCGGCCACTGGAATTCCATTTTCCGCTTCAAACACCTCGCCACCGGTCACTACCTGGCTGCAGAGGCGTGTAATAGACCGCCGTGAGTATATCTATCCCGAACCCTTCGTGCGCGAGTCCACTCGCACTTGGCCGGTTTTATGACATTGTCGGTTCCCGAGCGTTCCCCTTACACCCGGTATGTTATTCTTTCCATCAGTGACCAACCAGTGGAACCAGGCGAGCCAGTGTACCAGTTGGTCTCCGTGCCACATTCTTCGGAGATAGCCACGCTGTTCGAGCTAGATCCGACCACTATGACACATTCCGACGACTCTGTTCCACAGAGCAGCTATGTCAGGTATGTTGCGATCATGGTAAATCGGATACACAATTGCGATAGCAGTATCGTCTGGCATTATTAATTTAGCTGGAAGTATTTATTTTTTAAATGTATAGGAATAATGCACAGGTGAAAGGAATAATGAAGGTGTGAAAAAAAATCTTCAAAGATTTTGCCATCGGAACTGTGTACAAAATCTTTACATCAAAAATTACTATGAAGGCGTATAAACTCACAACTGGGTTCTTTTTTAAATGATTATTATTATTTAAAATATAAACCCGTAAAGTGCATAGAGTTATGAATTTAAAAGAAACCCAAGAAACGAAATGTCTAGCCAAGCAAATAAGTGCGCACTGCGACATTTTTTAGTGATTACAATATGTACGTTTGCATGTATTTTTAATACGTCACTTTCGATTCTAACAAGGCTTCTGCGCGCTAAAGACATGCGTTTCGCGTTACACTAATGTATAATTCAAAAAGTTGCAACTGGCAAAAATCACGAGCATGTACCTACACTACTACAAGCACATTCAACATTTGAATGTGCTTGTAGAATATTTTACATCTACAAGCAACTCACGTCTAACAAAACCATAGGCGCAAAACCCGTAACGGGCAATTGAGTAACCTCAGCCGCTACATAGGCGACAGGTGGCCAAATGTTTTTGGCGCGCTCTTATTATTGCATATAATATGGTTGCATTTAGCCCGCTTATGCCAGACATTACGAGCTATGGTGAGGACAATCTTCAATCTTTTTTTTATACAACTGAGGTGGTAGACATGGACTCGGCCCTATAGATAATGGCCTATGGACGTGTGCAACACCAGGGGGGTGAAACCCGTGCTGCCGACTCTGTAAACACAGAGTTTCTATGCCGTCAGTGTAGAAGACAAAACAGGAATGGCCTTTGGTATTCCCACTGACAACACAAAAACTCTCCAGTGAGCTCTGGCTACCCTACTCACCGCCGGGAAGGTCATTATGGCCGCGGTTTTCTGTGAGGAGGAGTTACTTCCCCAGTTGTCTGCTCAATTGGAAGGAAATACCAGCGTGTCCTCCTTCCTCAACATTACACAACAATCTTATTGCAGTACCAATAAGAACGCGCTGCGGATACTTTACTCGCCCTGCACTGTCGTCTGTAAAGCGCCTTATATAAACAACTTAGACGATAGACGCACTGCACCGCATCATGCAGCGTAGTGCGAGAGTGCGTGATCTTACATCGCTTCTAAGTAACTCTCTTTGTATTGCAAACGCGTACTTGCGTACACTGAAGATGCATACACGCGTAGTTTTTTTTCACAATAAAAGCGCACTTTAGCGCTATTCTGCATGATGCAGGGCAGTGTGCCAACCGTCTTTTTTGCGGTATAACATGAGCATAAATATTAAACCACAGGACCACCCAACTAATTCTAATTAGACAGTAAAAAAAAACACACGAAATTTTTGAATTTTGTAACAATTTCTAGGCTCCAGCACTTATGCACGCACACGTGGGTTCACTCCACATCTATTCCTATTGACAGTGATGAGGAGAAGCCTGTCATGTCGAAGGTAAGAGCACCATTGGTATAACGACTAACTTGGGGTCAGAGAACACTAGATTCAACTGTCACAATATCTTCTCATCTAACATATACAATTTTTTTATAAATTATAACTTTATTTAATAAATTGTTACAAAAATGTCAATCAGCCAGCCAAGCTTTTGTCATTGAAATAACCCGCCTCGGGTCGTGTCTGGTGCAAAGGAGCCCAGCCCAGCCCACACTGGCCGCATTTCCGCGCTGGATTGCAATGGCTAGCCTTTGCACCAGGTACGATCCGGAGCGAGAGTCACCAGATTTTTCAGTTAGTCGTCGGCCTATGTCGGCCACCAGTATCTTTGCCTCCATGCTCCAACTGCCCATGGTCTTCGACTGCGACCGGCACAACGATATATTGCGGCTGGAGAGCTGCGTAATTCACGCGTTTTTTACTGACCGCATCTTCGGCCGCGGCCGCAGGGGAAAGAGCCGTGCGGCCCATGGTAGGGGAGCCCAAGCGGGGATTTCGGGATTTACTAAAGCGCGGCAGATTAATATACAGGGGGATACCTTGTACCCGGTTAAGTACCTCCACAAAACATGAGGTCCATATATAAGGCCGCCCGTGAAGGATACAGGATCAGGTTAGTAAAAAAAAAATGACCATCAGAAATTCTCGAGCGTGTCAGATTAAGGTAGGGTGAGTTAATTACATCCTAAAAAGTGTATATTCCACTAATCTGACAATTTGAGAGTGACGTAAAAAAAGGGGAGGGCAACAAAGTTGTAAAAAAAAAACGTCATCTCGACATTCTCGAGCGTAGCTAAACTTTTTTTTATTTTGAAGGAAATAATTCAAGAATAATGAAAAATGTATAATCTGACGATTTCCGCGAGCCGAAATAACAAAAATTCGTCGATAAAGTTAAATGCGTGCAGCTGCGTGATGTCTACATTTCCTTCTCCGCGTTTCTATTCCTCTCTCACTCTTTCTCTATCTATTACTCTCTCACTCCGTCCCCACTCTGGTTCCTGTTGCCATGACGCCATGATTGTCATGACATTTTAATATTAGTTGTGTGAATTAAAGTTTATAAATATTTAATGAGTGCTATTTATTTGAAATGTGTATTTTGTGGTGAAAGTACCTTACAAAAAACAATTAAATTTACTGTAGAAACATTAAAAAAATGTGTAAATATTTTGGAATATCGTCGGAGCAAGCCGGTTATCCGAAATCTCAAAAAAAATAAGATTTTTTTTTGAAAGTGGTTTTTTTGGAATAAGTTTTAACCGGCTTTATCGATCAATTTCAAAAACTAATCCGCCTTTGAGCTTGAAAAACCACGTCGATCGCCACCAAGCTGGTCAAAAGCGGTTGATTCGTCCGAGAGATATCGTGAACGAAAGAAACCCAAAAAAGTGTTTTTTCGTGATTACTCCGAAATTTGTGGTTCGATCAATTAAAATTGAAAAATTACTTATGAGGATGATAAAACTGCCTCGAATGCCGCCAACCGCGTGAAAATTGCTTGATCCATTCAAAAGTTATTGCGGTTTGAAAATTCCAAAAATAGTGTTCTATGAAACTTCTATCAGACTTTCGAGCTAGGAGAGCTCAAATGCATAGAAATATTATTTCTTTGAACTCAGCGAGCTCAAAATATCACATAAATTATATTTTGAGCTCAAAAATGTCATAAGTACAATTTTAAGCGCCAAGGAATGGAATTAGCGGGAAGTTGCAGGGATGGCCTTTAAGGTGAACCGTTTTTCTAATTTTTTTTTGTCAGATCAGGCGAATCCCTCTAGATAATCGTCAGATTATGAGACAGTACGTTTAGAACATAAAGATGAACCATATATATCTTAATCTGACGCGCTTGAGTATTTCAAAATGGCGAATTTTTTTTGCATATTATGAAAATGGCCGCGAGTTTGCGTCCCATCGAAATCGTCAGATTAGTGAATGAGAGCTTTTTTTTGGTGCACTTAACACTCCCTTAGAAAATCTGACGCGCTCGATATTTTTTTTTTTTTTTTCATTTTCAACCCTTAAATCCAACCACCCGCATCATGCAAACGATCAGATTAACATACGTACATTATTAAAAATACGTAGGGCATTGATGCTATCAATATCTGACGCGCTCGAGGATGTCCATGCAACAGTTTTTTTTTACATATTTAAAAATCGATAGCCGCTTCCCCCACCGATGTAAAGGTATATATCATATAACATTTTTTTCTTCTTATCATCTAAGCTTTGCATCCCAATAGGTCTCTACGACGCTCGAGTAAATCCCCATTTAGCCTCGTGGGCTCCCCTACTACCAGGTGACTCGCGGCCATGGTACTGACACAGGTCGCGTCCCACACCAACACATATACAATTCTCCTATACTGTTACCTCTCGTCCAGACTATGCTCGTCGCATTAGTCACCATGTTGCCGGAAATATTCGCGCGAGTAATACCCTGGTATCCATACACTCGCGTCATCGCGTTGTTCCACGTTACAATATTCGTCTTGCATTGGAGATAGACGTAAATGTATGGACGGACGCTGTAGCATTACCTATGCTTTTTCAAAATAGCGAATTATTTTAATAAATTATTATTTAGTTCAATATGTTTACCATAACAATAGGTTGTACAACCTACAATCTTTTTTATATTCCTAAACGATAAGTGTGGCACATCCCATTTAAAAAAAAATGCTTTAAGTACCTTTCTATACATACAGAAATACGAATCTTTCTTTTATAATATAAGTAGGATTAATATTATTGTATTTGTCCCCTGCAGGTGGGCTGTTCCTTAGTAAAAGAAGACAAGGAAGCGTTTGCATTGATATCCGTGTCGCCGAGCGAGGTTCGAGACCTGGATTTCGCTAACGACGCTTGTAAAGTGCTCTCGGCCTTGTCGGTCAAGCTGCAGCAGGGGAATATTGAACATAACGAGAGGAAGTAAGTTTTATTTTACTTTTTTCGGTAGATTTTGTGAATCCGTGTGGTGATGGGGAAAGAATACAAGTATCACCACCCCATCTCATCCGAAGGGTGTCGTAAGAGACGACTAACGGAAAAATACGCAGACGATATCACTGCGAGAGAAGGAAAACTCGTAATACTAATCTGGCCAGCGTGGAAACAGTACGCCAAAGCATCATTGGGAGAGGCCTATGTCCAGCTGTGAACTGCGATAGGCTAATTGCTGAGCAATTTTCATTAATTTTACATAACATAAACTCACGCCTATATCCCCGAAGGGGTAGGCAGAGGTGCTAGCACCCACATTTCGCCAGTTTATGTTTAGGTCCCAATGTAATAGGTGGCGAGCCTATTGCCATTAACCGGGCACTTTAAACCTGCGATAAATACGCACATAACTTCGAAAAGCATCGAAAAGGCATTGGTGTGCGCCATAGTGAAACCTAGGATAGAACCCGAGACCTCGTCTCAGCAGTCCATTACCCATACCACTAGGCTACCGCGGCTTTTTTTTAATTTAATTTAACTTAATTTTTGTTTGCATAAATCAAATGTTAGAAATTATATTATTATATTATCTGTACTTTAGGTGAACGAATTTTCAGAACATAACTGGGCTTACCCTGAACTTCACCAGGTAAACCCAGGTTTGTCGAATTATATATTTTGGTTACATTGATAAAATAAAATTCTCCAGTATTATTTAAACGAATCAATGTTAAATGATATAAAAGATCGGAAAGACAAAGAAGAAGTTTTAGATAGATATTTAATTTTACGAACTAATAGAGAAATAAGTAAATTACCAATAGCACGAACAACTATCGTAATCGTATCGTAAACGTATTGAGAGAACGGAGCATTCCGATTGGCCGGCTACACATACACACAGGTTTACAGTAGGCAGGCGGCCAATCACAATGCTCCGTTCTCTCAATACGATTACTATAGTTGTTCGTGCTAGGGGTTCTGCCTCGAAGGCGGCTCGGGCGTCGGAGGGCGCAAACTGACCTCCGCCCTCCGTGAGCGCGGGCCTGAGGGTGACGGGTGGAGCCGCCCGTCTCCCTAGCAGAAGCAGGCCACGGCGGCGGCGCGCATCGTAGGACGATGCGCACCTCCCCACACCGGGGTTGAGTCGGGGACGGCGTGGTCCCCCCCTCCCGAGGAGGGCCAGACCGAGAGGGATGGCCCTGGGTCAGCCGGGGTGCGAGGGATATGTCGCATGACAACCTCAACTCCGGCCTAGCACTACGACCCAGAGACGGCGTGCGGTTTAGTCGGTTCGAGTCCGACATAACCTCCCCCTCCGCCTCTGGGTATCCGTGGGGATTCCTCACACGTAAAAAAAGGGGGTTCTGTAAGGGTAGTTTACTTATATCACTACTAGCTTTTGCCCGCGGCTTCGCCCGCGCGGATGTCGGTTATCGAGACCAAACATAGCCTATGTCCTTTCTCAAGGTCTAATCTACCCCTATACCAAAATTAATCAAAATCAGTTCAGTGGTTTAGGCGTGAAAGCGTAACATACAGACAGACAGACAGACAGACAGGTTACTTTCGCATTTATAATATTAGTATGGATTAGTTTGTAAAATGAAGTTTCTATTTAGAACTTCTTCGTCTTTTCCAATCTTTAATATATCATATCACAACTTATCAATTAAAACCGTGTGGTTTTCTTGTTACAGAGCCCTAACATGCCTCCTACAAGACATAGTATATTTTATAGCGGGCTTCGAGAACGAGCCCAACAAATCCGAAGCACTGGAACTTGTGGTGGAGAACCCTAATAGAGACAGACAGAAGCTACTCCGAGAACAGTACATATTGAAGCAATTGTTCAGATTATTACAGGTATTACCACCATCATCTGCGTCAGTTCCGATCGCATCTGGAGCCAAGAAAGACAGTGTTTATTTATTAATCTATACTTATATTATAAACTAGCTGTTGCTCGCGGCTCTGCCCGCATGGAGGTCGGTTATCGCTTAGTGTTGAGTCAACGCTGTTGAGCATACATTTTTTCTAAAATAAAAGTAGCCTAAGTTACACCTTATTACATCAGCTACCTGCCAATAAAAGTCACCAGCAAAATCGGTCCAGCCATTTCAGATTAACCGGAACGAACAGACAGCTGTTTTGACAATTTTTGTCTGTCTATCTATACAGCTAGATAGACAGACAAAAATTGTAAAAAATGTTATTTTGGTGTATGTACCGTATAATATTCATATGAAAGTAGTAAAAAACGGTTATTTCAATATTACAAACATACACTCCAATTTTATTTAAATGTATAGATGGGAAAGTGTATTTGGGTGTCTGTTTGTTTGTCCGTCTTTCACGGCAAACCACTGAATTGATTGATGAATTGATATAGGGGTAGATTAGACCTTGAGATAGGACATTGGCTATGTTTGGTCGCGAAAACCGACATCCACGCGGGCGGAGCCTCGGGCAAAAGCTAGTTAAGTTATAACCCTTCATTATTATGAACTATGTTCTGTAGTTAAATTCTTTTCTACCAAAAGACAGGAGACACTGAGTGAGGAAAGCACAGTAAGCCGCCGGTCCCTGTTGCCATAAAAAATCTATGGCAGTTGTTACCCGACAAGTGGTCTACCTAAACTTCGATTGCGCCTTTTTACGTGCGGGAAATCTCCACGGATACCCCCCCCCCCCCCTCCCCCTTCGGAGCCGAAGGGGGAGGTTATGTCGGACTCGAACCGACTAAACCGCGCTCCGTCTGTGGGTCGATGTGCTAGGCTGGAGGTGAGGTTGTCTTGTGGCATATACCTCGCACCCCGGCTGACCCAGGGCCATTCCTCTCGGTCTGGCCCTCGGGGGGACCACGCGGTCCCCGACTCGCCCCCGGTATTGGGCGCCGTGGCCTGCTTCTGCTAGAGTGACGAGCGGCTCCAACTGTCACTGCGGCTCCATCCATCACTGCGCCAGTGGGTTGTGGTCTTGTGGCGGTCAGTCGACAGTCGCTTCACAGAAATCATCTTAATTCATCCGCTTCACTCTTAAACCAGTATTCTAGAATGCCACTCAGCTGAACCTCGATTTACGCGATTGTATATACATTGACTAATTTGATAGGATGTCTAGACAATTTTATTAATAAGTCGTGATTCAGCTGAGTGATATTCCAGAATATGGGCCTTAGACTGGCAAGACGTCTCCAACTGGGTTGGGAAAACCTAGCTTAGGGTTGATGGGAACAGTGTTTGGGGAATTGTCAGATATTTTGAATGTGAAAAACCTACCTATGTCAAACTTAAGAAAGATTTTTCAAGATTAATGTATACCCAGGGGCCATTCCAAGAAAATGCTGAAGGAGAGCCGTTCCTGAAGATTGAGGAGTTGTACGACCCCCGGTACGCCGCCTACAAGTACATCTTCCGCCTCTGCTACAGGATACTCCGACTCAGCCAACAGGACTATAGGAAAAACCAGGTTTGAGGCTTTTTTATACCACCTAGGTGGCAGACAAAAACGGCCCACCTGATGGGAAGGGGATACTGTGGCCTATGGACGTGTGCAACACCAGGTGAGACACATTCGTGCCGTAAGAGCAAAGAGTTTCTGTGCTATCAGTGCGGGATCATCAAAGTATGTAGGACAGCCTGTGACCACGGCAGTATAACCTGGTCGAAACGACAGGCAAATTAAAGGTATATAAATAACCTATACCAAGATCGAGTTAATTCTCGTTATCTTTATTGTATAAGCCTTCGGTCTTCCCACTGACGAGATAAAAATTCTCTGGCTATCCTACTCACCGCTAGGAACACAATATGAGGTGATTATGGCCGATTTTTTATGCAACTAACGTGACACAAGCACAGGACCCACCTGAATTGAGGTGAATACTGTGGTTTATGGATGTGTGCAATACCAGGGGCATTACGCTTGAGCTGCCAACCATGTAAGAACTTTCTAATGCTGATGAAGAACCTCATATTGTATTAGCTTGGAAAAATTACAGTAGGGAGGTAATTCTACAGATTGAGGGTTCACGGAATGAATTTCTTCTCGTACCTCACTATGTGCCCCGTTACCGGTTGAAACGCGGTTGCAAAGTTTTGCGAGTGAGACATTAAGATCAGCGTAGTCACATCTTATGTAATGGGTTGTGCTTGCTCATATCGTCATTGATTAGGGTAGGAAGATTCTTGTGTACTGTCGACAAAGTAGATACGCTTACACCTATACATACAACTTTATATGAAAAGGTGCGATCGTGTCTCTTTTGTCGACTGTACATACGACATTATCGTATGTCCCACGCACACTAGAGTATACCCCGGGACATATATCTTGGACCAAAAATGTGCCCCATACGCGCAGTATACGTTTCTTGGAGGTCTTTTGAGGATAGAAATGCTCCATTGCTGCATAATGCTATGGCGGTGGACGAGCTCAAATTCTCGCAAGTATAGATTATACAACACAATCCGCATGCGCCAAGGCCCAGTTTGTCTCGCGACTTAGGGCCAAGATATGTGTCCCGAGGTATCATTGTATTGGCTTTGTAAGTGATTATTTTTGCAGGAATACATAGCGAAGCACTTCGGCTTCATGCAGAAGCAAATAGGATATGACATATTGGCCGAGGACACAATCACTGCCCTGCTCCACAACAACAGGAAGCTTCTGGAGAAGCATATTACTGCTTCGGAGATTGAGACCTTCGTCGGTTAGTGCCTTCTTGAATCATTAGTTATTATGTAGTTGATTGAATTTGTTGAAACTTCTTGATGGAAATTCATTTTACTACCTTTATATATATGAAAGAACACACTTTACAAGTTCCACACAATTATATTTACTTTTATCACTGTTTAATATTTAATTTATAATATTACGACATGTTTCGAATAAATCATCGTCAGGTGAACATATTTATTTTTCAAAATGAATGTTATTACTTTAGGTAAGAATCTATTGAGGTGTTCGTGTCTTAATAGGACCCCATCTCAGCTTATATGCTGCTTATCGTGAGAGGTCAGATATATGGCACCTGTGCCATGCTGCATCACATCGATGTCACGCAGTGCACCGACTTTTCGACACTCAAATAAACATATAACACGTAACAATATACACATGTAATTACACTTGACAGAAACTGATAGTGTATCCTCAGTGCCGTGTTTAACACAGTAAGGGATTAGTTATTTGAAAAGAGATAGGTGCACAGATTCAAACTCGTGATACAAAGATAATTCCCTCCATCCTCCCATGGTTATTCCTGCCTCACGGTGTATTGACCGAATCATGGAAGAGTGCCCGATACGGTTTACTATAAAGATTCTCCGTGGGCACAGTTCTTGAATCGCTACAAATTCTTGATCTGTTCCCAGCCGTATTCTCCCTCGACGGGGCTGGCTTTCTACAGTAGGGAACCCCCCTAATGGCGTTGCGAAGGAAATGTGTTATTGGCCAGCTTGATGGCTTTCGAAAACCGATACAACTTGCGGTTTTAGTCGGTTCGAGTCCGGCCTGCTGCGTGAGCGGAGAGGTATCTGTGGGGATTTACTCACTAAAAGAAATTGCGCACAGATAGTCGCCAATCATTTCACAAAAATATGTAGTTCTTTACTCAGACTTTTAACGTTTTGGAAGTACAGAATAAATAATTTTTTTATCATTTTTTTTTTATCATAATAAAGAATATTAGCAACCGAAATTATCGAAATTACTAATATTCCCTCTAACCCCTCCAACTAAGCTAAATTGCTTGTGCTAGGAGTGGATTCACGTCGGTAGTGTAATGGCCAGGATTCGAACCCGCGACCTCTCGATCGTAAGGCCGACTCCTTAACCACTAAGCTACCGGTACTTTGACTTTGGTTTAGAACTAATATTAAATCCGCAATCCGCAGGACTTGTTCGAAAGAACATGAAGAATTGGCAGTCCCGTTTTCTGGACTACCTAAGCGACCTGTGCATCTCCAATAAGAAGGCTATTGCCGTGACGCAGGAGCTCATTTGCAAGAGTGTCCTCTGTGCCAACAACTCGGATATACTTATCGAGACCAGGTATTTCAGCATCAACATCTGCCTGCCTTTGTCATATTTATTTGAGGTCCGAACTAAACTGTCTTGTCCGATGTCATCTCCTCAGTAACACCTTTACATGTACAGTCGACAAAGCAATGGTTGCACCTTTACATACAAATTTATATGAATATAGTGCTACCGGATCTCTTTTGTCGATTGTACATCTTAAATGAATAATGTCCACGATGTCATTTTTTATTGTGCTATGATGCCATTGGGCTTTTTTAGGCTTTTTATATGGCTAAAACAGCTAGATTATTGTGCCTTATTAGTACCTTATCAAATCAAACGGTGTATACTATGTATTATAGGGTTCAATTCCTGGTTAGGAAAATTGATTTTTCAAAAATCCAATGAAGCCATGTTTGATTACATCAAAATCGGTCTCGAGACTCCTTTGAGCACTTTACACGCCTCATAGTTTCTGATTTAGCCATTCACTTGAGAAATTCATCCTCTCTAATGATGACAAGAGTTGATTATAGAATGGTACTGATAATATACTCAAAGATGAAAAAAAAGACTAAGTCCTGTATCGTCATCAACTCCATATTAGTATGATAACCTCTGTGGTGTGCCGGTAGTGACTGCGGCCGCTACGCAGGAGGCGCGGGTTTGATCCCCGCTCCGTGCAAATATTTGTATGCATGAATATGTAATAACCACGAAGACTAAGGCGGGAGCTCCGCTTCGCTCCGCTTCGCTCCGCTCCCGCCTTAGTCTTCTAACCTAACCTATCCGAGTCGGATTGCACTGAGTCGGGGTGTTATCTATGGATTGTTTTTAATTGCAATTGTCCCCCCCCCCCCCCCCCCCCGTGACAACTGAGAAACAAACTTCTCATTTGTCCCCTCTAGTCAACTTTCAAAGGGAACAGTCGGCACAAATTGTCACCCCGATGACAACTGGGAAGACAATTCCTAGCTGTCACCCCAGAGGACAGAGCTAGAGGGGACTACTGGGAATATACCAATATGTATATTTGGATTGGTCTGGGTGTTTCTATTATAATATATAGGTATTAAAAAAATGTATCTAAGTTTGATTATTCGCATTCTAGATTCCATAATACAAGCTAGTTAAGTTATGCTTATCGTGGGTCTAGATAGCGTTGTGTGAAATGTAGCATATTTATTATTTATTTATTTATGCGAATCGGATATATATCCTTTCCAGGTTATAACTTTCGTGCTGGCTTACCCCTTTCACTATCGATGTTGTAGTGGTAGTCGTAGCAGTAGAATAGTAAATACTTCAATATTTAATCATAGGTTGGTCTCTACCAAAATCAGGAATGCCGACGACAGCATCTCCATTGAAGAGGACGTCATCCTCGTGTGGAATAATAAACAGGTGAGATGATTAATGTGTATTACCACAGATAATATAATATAATTCTTATACAGATGCACAATCAGGTAAAAAAATGGTTACACTTATAACTTCCAAAAGAAGGCAAGCAACTTTTCCTTTGCACTAAACGCAAGATTGAATATGGCTGAATAAAACTATAAATATTCTATTCTATATTGATTCTGCCAGACTGCAGTATTGTAAAAGTTACATACTTGTGACCATGCCGCTAGATGGTAGCTGCCTACAATAGCACTATTGTCATGAAATCTTTATTTAATATGTTACCAACGAGTTTTAAATGTTTACATTATATCTTATGTTTAAGTTCTAAAATAATTTACGTGATTCTAAATAGGGAAATAAGCGTTTTAACTTTATTTCATTAATAGAGTCTACTAGTGCCACCTATTGATTTTTGAATATTACTTAAGATATTTTCTTAGTATCAGTACCCCATGATATTACTAACGATGGAATACTTGAACATAATTTATTTACTGATGTAACTTTCACCTTACATTGCTCGAGTTTTATGTTGTTGTCTTCACTATACTACTTAGCTGTCCATTGCTGTCAGTGTAAAGACCAAAAGCTTGTCCTGCTTTGTCTTCTGCACTGACGGCACAGAAACCCTCTTTACTTATAGGTTCGGCAGCACGAGTGTGTCTCCCCGGTATTGCACACGTGCACAGGCCACGGTAACCACTTTCCACCAGGTGGGCCGTGTACTTGTCTGCCACCTAAGTGGTATAGAAAAAAAAAGGTCGCAGACAAGCACATGGCCCACCTGATACAAAGTGGTTAACAAGTATGACGGTCCCCATGTACAGTCAGCATCATTAAAAAGTAGCTAACAAAAGTACTCAAAATAATCCAAAAACCAAAATTCCAATTTTATATCGGTTATTAGAGTACTCAAATAGTTGTAAGTATTCAGAGTGGTCCAACTATCTTAGCAATCGGTCTTCCAGAATTATGTCAGTTAGTAGAGTATTCATATTCATATACACAATCACGCCAGTCGATGGTATCCAGTTAAGTGTAATTTCAAAAAATCTAGACATTGTCATTTAATCGCATTTTGCATCCCTTTCATACTTGTAAAGCCATCCCTTTCACACAATGGCGGGATGATAAGGAATGAGTATATGAGTAAGAGAAAGATACAAAATGTGTCAATTGACAATGTCTTCTGTATTTTTTTATGGTTGACAGTTAATAAGTCATGAACTATTAACTTGCATTAGTGAGAAAAGTATGAATGTCTAGATTTTTTGAAATTTTACTTGTCTGGATACCATCGACCGGCGTGATTGTGTATATGTATATGAATACTCTACTAACTTACATAATTCTGGAAGACCGATCGTTAAGATTGTTGGACCACTCTGGATACTTACAACTATTTGAGTACTCTAATTACCAATATAAAATTGGAATCAAATTGGAATTTTGGTATTTGGATTATTGTGAGTACTTTTGTTAGCTACATTTTAATGATACTGACTGTACAAACCAGGGTAGTCACATAACACTCCTGCTGTCGACTCTGTAGAAACATTTCAATGTCCTTCTTAAATAACCCCATATTGTAGTCGCTTGGAATGACCACTGCTGATCGTACGCGGGAAGAACTCCCAGCCTTTATAATAGTGTTTGTTGTAGCTCTTTATTCTTTTATTGTAATAATAATTTTAAAACATTAACGATAATGTTGTAGCGAACAGCATACCTCTCCGACTTGGCGGAGAAAGCGCGCTTGAACCCTAACAGCGAAGAAGCCGCCATCTTGGAGTACTATCGCCACCAGCTCGATCTGTTCTCTAACATGTGTCTCAACAGACAATACCTCGCGCTCAACAGTCTATCGCCGCAACTACATATCAATTTGATACTGAAGTTAGTAAGAGTGATAATTTTAATTTATCGTCATAGCTCATATCAGCAGGTAGCTTAGTGTTTAAGGAGTCGGCCTTACAATCGCGAGGACCCGGGTTCGAATCCTGGCCATTATACTACCGACGTGAACCCACTCCGAGCACAAGCAATTTAGCTTAGTTAGCTTATTTAGCTTAGAGGGAATATTAGTAATTTCGATAATTTCGGTTGTTTCGGGAAAAAAGTGCTCGAAACTGGGCGAGCTTGCATGAAAGGATCAATATTAGTAGAGGAAGCTCGTGCGGCATGTAAGGATTGTGTCAAATGACGGGCTGCCTACTACGACGGAAATAGGCGTGAACGTATGTATATATATATATGTCATATTGGATTATAGGCTACGTCATTGTAAGGTAGTCTATCATTTTATCCGACTGTGGAGTAACCATCGGTATTAGTTACTCACAACCATATGTTTTGCTGTACGTGCGAAAATCCTCTTGAAATTTCTCCATCGGCCATCCATTTCGGACTCGAACCGACTAAAACTGCACGTGTGAAAGGCAGCCACGCTGACTCTCAGCCATAGTTGGTGGCCGTAGTTCCCTACGAAGGCCCCCTCGAGTGGGAAACCACGCTATTTTGCACTGTTTTTACTTGAGTGACAGACGGAACCTTAGTTTAAGTAAGCAATATTGTATCTCGCGTGGTGTTCCCAGGTGCATGTCTAACGCGCGCCTGTCGTACGAGGTGCGCGCGTCGTTCTGCCGCCTGATGCTGCACCTGCACGCCGACCGCGACCCGCAGGAGCCCGTCACGCCCGTCAAGTACGCGCGCCTCTGGACCGAGGTGTGCGACAGGATACACATACACGAGTGAGTGCCCTCGAGAGCCCGGGACCCCTAGGAACACCTACACCAGAGCCTCTATCAGTCCCTCAATCGGCATGTGTACTGGCTTGCTGTTGAGTTTGGCATGGCCCCGAATGTCTTAGTGAGCCACTAAATAGCTCTCGTGACGTCACCAGTGGTCGTTCAGTAACAGTCAGGGGGTCGTTCCTTATACATATATCACTAAATAACACCTGCCGGATATTTACTACTTGTTTCAAGCCGACTCCCGTTCAAATGCTATATACACTAGCTGGCATGGCACTATCTATGGAGAGGGGCAAACTGGAAGTGGATCAACGATATATTCTATGCCACCATCAGCCAAAAAGGCTGAAAAGCCGAATGAGTTTCTAAGCATGCGTTGCTTTCGCTGATGGCGATCCCTCCTCGGCTAGAGTAAATCGTGAAGAGCGCGGAGGCCGTCACCAACCCATTTCGTCCCACTGTCAGAGCGTATTATAGAATGAATTGTTTTTAAAATAAAACCAGTCTTTAATGGACGGACTTACAGTCAACCCGTGATCATACCTGCTGAAAAGTAGTCGATACGTCGGGATTTAGCCCGACGTATCGACTACTAAGTAATACCAAATAAATTTCTATGGAATTCATTAAAGCGTCGTATTATTTGAATGAGTGATATTCGCGTAACATGTCTTGGGGGATGACATGCGTGCCGATGGTCCCACTACCATGAACGCTCAAGATCTTGTGAAGTGGAGAAGGAAGAACCGCAAGGCGGACTCTGCTTGAGCTCACTTTGACTTCGGTTGAAATCTCGAAAATACGTCTCTATTTGGATGATGATGTTCTTGTAAATTTGAGACAGGGTCATTATTCGTTATTTTTTTCTCGTTTCAGCTACCAATGTGTAAGAGGTGGTCCGGACGCGAACCGGGAGAAGGTGAAAGAACAATTCGCGTCCACGATCCGCTTCGTAGAAGACTACCTCTGTAACGTGGTCACCAAAACCTGGTATTTCAGCGATCACGACCAGAATAAGCTGACATTCGAAGTCGTCAAGTTAGCTCGGGAGCTGATTTATTTCGGGTTTTACAGGTAAGATTATTCGGTAATGATTTTTTTCTTATACATGTCTCATTCGACAACGGATGAGGAAGACCTAAGAGGAGATGGATTGACCGTGTGAAATATGATATGGTTAGAAATGGAGCGAATGTTCAAATGACTGCAAATTAGAGATGAATGGGAAAAGCACACGTGTTGTGCCGACCCCAATTAATTACTACATAGTATAAAACAAAGTCGCTTTCTCTGTCCCTATATCCCTTTGTATGCTTAAATCTTTAAAACTACGCAACAGATTTTGATGCGGGTTTTTTAAATAGATAGTGTTTCAAGAGGAACGTTTATATGTATAATACATGTTTAATATAGTAGAGGGAGCAGCGGGAAAGGGACGGTGACGCCACCTGGGCGGAAAAATTTTGGCGGTACGAAGTTCTCAGGGTTAGCTAGTATAGAATAAGGGTAGAAGGATGATGTCTCATGATAATTAGTCCAAAATTTGGCAGCACTATATATATGCAGTCCTTGACAAAGTGCTCATTTGATTGCAAATCGACAGACTCGCCACTTATTACGTTAGATTGAAAACCGTAGTTAGCAAAATTTAGATGTTAAATATATGTATGTACCCACGCTTTAATTAGACTTTTGCTCGTCTAAATTTGTTGTCAGACTCTATGTAGGGTAGAAAGAAATATTAAATTAAATTAAAAAAAAGTCAGGTAGTAGCTGGGTTAGGTGGAAATGTATTGTCAGTGCTGTTACACAAAATGTTCTCAGCAAAAATTGATATTTTAATCGAATCTAGAACGTCAATAGCATTTACACTCGATACTATTGCACTACCGTGCAAATTATAGTATATAATTATAGCTTATCCAAGTCTATATAATAAACCCACCGACCCTTACACACACAAGCAAATTATTGACGACGAAGTTCATGCGAGGGAAGTAAGACTCGGAATAAAACACTGTACCAACCCGTCCTACAATGCCCTACAGTGGACTTTGACTTTAAGGCCACCATTATATACACGTACCATGCTAATTATGGTGGCACTCAGCTTGACGGCGTCATCAGATGCTATTTTACGCCTCGCTTAAAGGACCCGGGACTGTTCTATTTGATTAATGTAATGATTTAAGTTCATGACACAAGCAATGTTTTTACACAGATGATGTGAATATGTGGGCGGCGTTTCAGTTAGGACAAGCTATGCAATGAACTTTTCATTGCAACGAATAGAAATAGCTAACAACAGCGCACAAGTCATCTTTACAAACTTTACAGGAGACGAAAAAGTTATCGTGTGTTGAGCGGTCAATTCATTTGCGCGCTGTCATTACTTTGCGTATTACGGCTTCTAATTGGCTGAAATGTATATCATATGACCAATGATTAGACGCGAAATGAGCAGTTGTAGCCAATGGCATCAAAATGTGAAAACCGCCAATTTTCTACTTGAGCGGTGTTGTAAGGACGATTGTTTTTTTCTTTCAATAACGTTATAAATTCATTTGTCGACAGCTTTAGTGACTTACTGCGCTTAACGAAGACATTACTCAGCATCTTGGACTGTGTTACGGCTATGGACCTTCTCAATGAAACCAATGCTTTGTCAGGAGAAGTAGAATGTAAGTTTATACATATAAATCTATACTATAACATTATAAGGCCAAAGAGTTTGTTTGTTGGTTTGGTTGAACACGCTAATCTCAGGAGCTACTGGTTCCAATTGAGAAAATCTTTTTTTGTTGAATAGTCCGTTTATCGTTAAAGGTTTTAGGTTCATCACGCAACTACTCAAGGGAGCGGAGCAGTGAACATAAATGTCAGCAAATCCGGCAGATTTAAGAATCAAACGAACTTACCTGGTGAAGTTTGATTCCAATTATGCGAGGGTCTCAACCGAAGACGATTACTTATATTACATGCAGCATTACATGAGATGGTGCTATCTTCATCACACGTTTAGATCTTAAACACTAAAAAAAAATAGAATAATAGGACATATTTTTATTACAATTTCCTATTTCACTACCGCTGGCAACACCGTACGCCCTTGAATCATTATTTCAGAGTAGATTTTTGTGTTATAAAATTGCCTTTTGGCCATTGGGTTGGGAGGGATGGGGAGTAATCGTCTTCGGTTGAGACCCTCGCATAATTGGAATCAAACTTCACCAGGTAAGTTCGTTTGATTCTTAATTATACTTCGGGTCTCAACCGAAGACGATTACTTATATTACATGCAGATGTTTAGAGCATTGCAATATTGCAGAGGAAAAAGAAAAAATAAATAGCAGTTTAGTGTATGAACTATAGAGAAAGGTTTAATTAATCATAAAGAAGTCATACAATGATCAATGTAACATCTATCGTTCCCTTAACAAGCCTTGACATGTTAATTATATAAATGCAATTAATCTTCCACATTATGAACCGAATATAGAATTGACAAAGGTGGTGTCATTCGAGTCTACCACATCTCTTAAATAATACTTAAGAAAGATGTTTGAGCAGTTGCTCCAGCCCGCGGCCTTGCGAACCACCTCCAAACTGACCCCAGATCTGTGCGCGGCAGATGTAGATGCCGAGCGAGTACTGTGAGCACCGAATATGGAAATATCTATTCCGCTGTCTTGCAAAACCTTTTTTACCCAATGTGCCAATGTTTGGGAGCCTACTTTTTTATGAGGTTTGCGTACACCGATAAAAAGATTGCCTTCGGGGTAGTCAATTCGCAAAGATCTAGTTTTGTCTATGTAGGTTTCAATAGCAAATGCTGGACAAATACTGGGGTTTTCGCGAATGTACGGAAGTTTGATAAGTGGTTGGTATGCCCCGGGCCTCGATGTTTTGATTAAATCACTAATTTTGATTACAATCTCATTTTCTTGTATCGATATATTTTTTAACTTTATAAAACTGATGGTCTGCATTCTTTGTGCAGAAGCGATAGCCAATAATGTACAAGTTTTATGTGACAAATCAACTAAAGATATATTATCGTAAGGGCATAAATCGGAAAGGTATTTCAGTACTACGTTTGTATCCCATGTTGAATTGTACTTTGGTTTTGGGGGAGTAAGTCTGTAGACACCTTTAAGGAAGCGGCTGATACAGTCATCTATAGTAACGTTATAGCCTAAAATAACTGAGAGGGCAGACCTATGCGTATTTAAACTACTGTAGCTAGTACCCTCCTCAAATTTTTTTGTTAAAAATGATATAATTTGGGCACTATCCGTCTCGTATAGATCCAAGTTATTATCTTTACAATAAAGCCACCAAGATTTTATCGAACTATTGTACTGTCTTAAGGTTGTATTTGCAAAGGAGGCCATCATTATATGTAATGACGTTCGTGGTACTCCACGCTTGATCAGTGCCTCCCGGATAATTTCGCTGCCACCAGGATAAGCGTCGCGTGAAGTGGGTGGCGGGCTCTGAAAGGAGATTTTAAAAGTGATTCGTGAGGACCAAAGAATACCTTTTCTGATGTAACAAGACTGGACCATAGTGGGTATCATGGTTGAGATGGCCAGTAAGGTACTACTAAAATACCTATCGCTTTATCTAGGATAATTTTTTCTAGCACTTTAGTAATTAGGCAGAAAGGGGGGAAAGCATAAAAGAAAATGTTACGCCAAGAAACAGTAAATGCATCAATAACTTCGGAATACGGATCTAGTTTCCATGAGGCATATCTACTACATTTGTAGTTTTGAGCGCTCGCGAAAAAGTCAAACTCTGGTTTTCCGAAGAATTGACTTATATGTAAAAAAACACAATCTGAGATTTCCCACTCTGTATCTATATTAATCCGCCGAGATTCTCGATCTGCTATTACGTTGTCGCTAGATTTGATATACGATGCGAATATAAATATATTTCTTGCTTCACACCACTGCCAGATCTTTCGAGTAATGTCATTTAAATGTGGGTGCTGAACACCACCCATGCGGTTTATATAACATATGGCAGTGGTGTTATCAATCCTCAACAAAATATTGACATTTTTTAAGCCTTTAGTAAAAATCTTTAAGCCATAAAATGCAGCCGTAAGCTCAAGTGTGTTTATATGTAAGGACAATTCTATCTCTGACCAATTTCCATTTGCACTTTGACCACTGCATGTTGCTCCCCAGCCGGTGTTCGAAGCATCACTAAAAATCTCTAGACAATAATAGTTATTTTTTCTGATAGGTGAAGATGACGATAATATGTTATTGATCCACCATTAAAGATCTTTATTAAGATAAGTTTCTATTTTCATGTGTTTATTGTAATTTTCGGAATAATTTAAGGCTATGAATTTCTCGCGCTCAAGCAATTTTGTGTACATCCAACCGTAACTAACTGCTGGGCATGCGGAGGTCAATAGTCCTATTATTTCAGCAAAATACCTTATAGTGCATTGATTTTTGGACATCAACTCGGTAACTTTATTTCTTATTCGATGTTTCTTTTCATCCGGTAAAGTAATAATCATGCTTGAGGTATTAAATATAAAGCCTAAAAACTTACAAACCCTACTAGGTGACATAACACTTTTATTAATGTTAATTACAAAACCTAACGATTCTAACACTGCGGCTGTAGTTTTAACATTTAACAAACACTCATCATACGAACTACTTATACATAAAAAATCATCGAGGTAATTTACTGATATTAATCCTAAAATGCGTAAGTGTTTTATAACAGGTTTGAGTAATTTTGTGAACACAAATGGTGCAGTGCAAAGGCCGAACGGAAGAACATTGAATTCATATAGCTGAGACTTCCATCGAAACCGTAACATTTTCCGGTCATCGTCACTTATGGAAATTAAAAAATAAGCATCCTTAATGTCTATTGTTGCCATGAAGTAGTTATGATTTAACAATTTTAGTGCAGTACGATAGTCCTCCATCTTAAAATGCTCAATCCTAACAAATTTATTTAATTCTTTTAAATTTAGAATAAACCTATGGGTTCCGTTCGCCTTGGGCACTGTAAATATTGGTGAAATAAATTGTCCTTGGCAAGATGTGCATGATGATATAAATCTCGAACGCATCAAGTCTGATATACATTTGTCAATGATTTGACTTTGTGACTGCGAATTACATGCATTGTTAAGGGGTTCAACTATTTGTATAGGTGCTTCACTGAAAGGAATTTTATATCCCTGAACCCATTGTAAAACAGTATGATCGTCAGTGAACTCGCACCATTTATTATAAAAGTTTGATAAACGGCCAGCAATAGGTACCTGTGTTCATAATATCGCCTCCTCGCCTGATGCCGCGCGCTGTTGGCGTGGCGGCGTCCCCGGGTTGCTTCTAGACGTCGATCCCTCGGCGGTCTGCGTGGTGCGGGGGTCGACCGCGGCTCGACCGCTATACGTGGCGGCGCCCCCCTCGAGTTTAAAGCACCCCGAGGTTGTGTAACGGTCGATGTCCTATACATAGGCCGTTGAGTTTTTAATTTTATTTCTGAACCAGTCTTAGTTATAGCTTTTGACGACTTAATATACTCAGATAAGTCGGAACCGAATAGCTGTTCATCTATGTTTGTGTTTTTGACAGTATCTTTGATATTTTTATTTAAAGTACTTAAAGCCGCATATCGTCGTGATTGAGACTCTTTAAAGTGACTATCGCATATGAGTCTACCGGCATCACTCAAAGATTTTATTATATCCTGTGGCGCCAAGCTTTCTGGTGACAGGGCCCAATTCAAAACACGTCCTATTGCAGCGAGACTACAACCAAGCTGATTTTGTTTACTCTGACTGAAAAAGTCTTTTTTAATGTTTATATCCGAAAGGGCTGCCTTGATTTCTAAATTAAGTTTGGGAGCTCTCATATTTGGACAGTTTTCTGGTGGTAAATAAAATTTTATTAACTCCATCTGTGTGTCTTTGGATAAACCGTTAGCCAAAATATAGGCCCATCTTGAGGCAATATCCTTATGTAATATATCACCATATTTTTTCTGATTGGCGAGGTCTGTGCCAAGTAATTGTAAAATCTCAGGGTCTAATTCAATAACGTCATTTGGATGTGGTGCTTCAACATTTTCGGTGCTGACATCCGGTGGTGCCGACGCCGGTGCGGGTACAGGGGCTGACGCTGGCGTTACTGATAACGTGGATGGTCCCGCGACTGCTTCGTCGTCGCCACCAGCACTTGCGCCAGGTTGAGGGTCATCGTAGACATAGACGACGTCATCAAGAACCTCTTGTTCTGTAGACAATAGATACCAAGACCAAAATCTAAGAGATACCGAAAATGCGTGACTTGCTTAAAATATAGCGAAGTGTAATCTCGACATGATTTACATGGAGTACGTTGCCTCAACACTTAGGTATAGCGGAGTAGATGCCTATATCCTCAACACGATTTACGTGGAGCACAGTTATCCTCAACACTCATAGTGGAGTAGGTACCTATATCCTCAACACGATTTACGTGGAGCAAAGTTATCCTCAACACTCATAGTGGAGTAGGTACCTATATCCTCAACACGATTTACGTGGAGCAAAGTTATCCTCACACTTATAGTGGAGTAGGTACCTATATCCTCAACACGATTTACGTGGAGCAAAGTTAACCTCAACACTCATAGTGGAGTATGGTGCATAGATGGAGTAGGGAACCTCAACACTATTAGGTATTTTAATAGCGGAGAATAAAAGTACAACCCCAATATTATCACGAAATAAAATATCAAAGCGAGATAACATTCTCGTCGACAAGAGTTTTATATTTTATGTAGGTACATTTTACATTATTACTTTGTGAAACATTTCAAATAGCCAATACCTTTTAGAAGTGCGGGTAGGTCGTTAAAATTTCAAACCATATTTTTCTTGCAATTAAACAAAATCATGTATTTTAAATTCAGTTGTTATGTAATACAATATTAAGTTACCTGGTAAGTTCGCATCCTGTTCATATCCGTGGGTATCATAATATCGGTTGTACGAGCTATCACTTTCCACCGACTCCGATTCTGACGAAGTCAGACGCCCTCGTTTTCTTAATTTAGACTCTAATTTTCTCACTTTTCGCAAAATACTATCATAATTACTATCTTTTGACTTTGAACGCTTTCTTTTTCCCATTTTAAATACGCGCAGTGAAACTTCGTGTGAATCCGTTAACACAAAAACACGTAATGATTCAAGGGCGTACGGTGTTGCCAGCGGTAGTGAAATAGGAAATTGTAATAAAAATATGTCCTATTATTCTATTTTTTTTTAGTGTTTAAGATCTAAACGTGTGATGAAGATAGCACCATCTCATGTAATGCATGTAATATAAGTAATCGTCTTCGGTTGAGACCCGAAGTATAATTCCATACATTATTTGTAAACTAAAAAATATGAACTCAAAGGGATGATATGAGGTTTCAAAATATACCACTGGCGAAGCTAGGTCGGTTCAGCTAGTTCTTTTATATGTGTAGACTATACTGCTATGCTACAAAACATATTAATAAATAAATTGAACTTTCATATTTGCTTTACAAGCACCGCAAGAAAAACAGGAATGTGTCAACAAAGGTAACTATTAAGTCATTCATCCTGTGAGTATTCAGTTCGACCAATGCAATATAATAAAGTTAAATTGTTATGTAAAAGAATATGTCCTCTAGAATACGCAAACTATTCTTTGGACTGCATCTCAACTTATTATAAGGTGGGATGCAGTTATCTGACGAACTAAATACAAAATAAAATAGGTCGCAGTGAAAATCACTGTCCCGTGAATGTGAGGAATCGTGTTATTTCTGTTCAAGTCATAATTTTCTCTTGAATTTCAGCTGAAGGTGGTGTGCTGCGCACAATTGGTGATATGGGCGCCGTGATGACGTCAATCACCTTGGGCACAGTCACCAGAAATGTAAGTAGAGATGATTGAAAGTAGACGTTCCTTATTAAATTTTTTATCATTAAGGACAAATTCAAAACTGTTCTTACTTTGTCCTGTTCTAAGGAGCCCTTACGATCTTTAGCTCTAAACTAAACAGTTACATGCAGTATGTATGGTCTGGTTTTAACCGCGTAACTCCAAATCCGTTAGAATTTTGGGATAAATCGTAGCCTACATTACTTCTGAATTGATAGATTTGACAGATTGTCAGTGACAATCTGCTAATGGAAATTGAGTTTCGGGTCTAAAATATTTCTCACATACTCAAATATAATTCTGGCTCCGGCCTTGTACTGCAACCTACCCACGGCGTGCGGTTTAGTCGGTTCGAGTCCGACATAAACTCCCCCTCCGGCTCCGTCGCGGTTTATTCGTGGGGTATTCCCGTACATTAAAAAAAAATGTGTAAGTCCTGGAATACGGGCTTACTTCCACAGCCGTTTGTAAAGCACTATAGGCGATGCTTCTGCGACGACGATCCCACTGCAATGGTTTAATATCGCCATTGGGTTGTGGAGTCATTCCATGGCAGTCACTTCACGGAAAATATCTATGTTCAGCTAAATCCGCAGTCGAACTGGTAAAGCGGATTCCAGACTCCGAGGTAAAAGCTTCGGATGTTTCGGATTGGCTGGGATTAAAGCTAGGATGAAGAAGAAGATTAAATTAAACCAATCACTGGTGCAGGGGCTCGCGTCATTCGTTGATCAGTCGGATTATTATTATTTAGTTGGTCCGTATAGCGGTGAAGTAATATTGACGTGTCCTATATACAAAAAATATAAAAAAAATATGACATCTCCCCACAGACAGGCGGCGGGCAGAGTTCATCGACGGGCGGCGGCCCCAACAGCGGCCTGCAGCGCTCCGCGTCCGCGCTCGTGCTGGCGCGGGAGCACCCGCTCGTCATGGACACCAAGCTCAAGATCATCGAGATACTGCAAGTGGGTATAGAGCGCCCGGGGGCGGACCTAACTGCAGCTTCATAATATTAATATAGTACACATCTCTCATAATGATACGTTAGCGTATTGCTCATAACACAAAAACTACCCAACCAATTTTCATCGGGTTTCTTTTAAATGAAAGCTTAGGGTCCAAAGGGGTGCAGAAAAATAGGACATCAAAAACAAACAGGCGGGGCCGCGGGAAAAAGCTAGTAGCGTAGATTGCAACAAGACATAGGTACATGAAGAACTATTAAAACTGTCCACCACGCAGTTTTTTACAAACTAGTAAGTTTAAACAATCGCTTATCGCGCTGGCTCACGCTGGCTAACCTGCGTGTCTATGTAAGCACCCGTAGTCTACCCTGCGTACAGCCAGTATACCTAAATATTACTTTGGTCCAGAGTACCCTCACCAAAGTTTTCATGGTACACCCAAGGTAGTAAAAGGACAAAGCTTTCTTCCAGACGTACCATCGCTCCCATAAAAGACAAGGTATGACAGTTAGTGGAGTAGGATAGCCTACCCTGATCAACCAGGATTAAACCTGGGATGGTAATAATTACATCGATTTAGATTTATAACTATTTTAATTCGCATTCTAAAATCCAAACATTATTTCCCCACAGTTTATCTTAGATGTACGACTCGACTACCGTATCAGTTGTCTGCTCTCTATCTTCAAGAAGGAGTTTGAACAGGCGAGCGACCGGACCTCCGAGACAATAGGCCGCGCCGACGTCGAGGCCATAGGCCTCCAGGCAGAGGGGATATTCAGCTGCCGGTGAGTGCTACTTCACGACTTAGCATAACTCGTAGCTATTGTAGGCAAGATATGTCTAATCCAAAGATTACCAACTTATGAATTGTAGCCATTTTAAACAGAATGATGTACAGGGTCATCAAAGAAAATATCACTAAAAGAAATTGCTCGAAGAAATTTTATAAATGTCTAATATTTTGAGTTGAGCTTGATATCACATCAGAAAATAGTAGGTAGAGATGACACGTTGTTGATTGTACAATTGAATCATTCTATCATCAATCATCACATTTCAATAAATTATTTATTTGCATAATATGGTTACATGGGTTATACTTTAAATCTAGTACAGTATTATTGTACTCTATGTTTGTATTGTTTCTATAGTGTTACATTGTATGAAGCTCATCTTTACGCATACTGCACCTTTCATTTGTATACTTATCAAGTTATCATATTGTATATAAGTAGATTATTTATTCATATTTTATGACTGTATAAATATACAAACCGTATTGTAGATATTATTCAAAAAAATATTTGTAGAACACTATTTTAGTGAGCTGTTTTCATCTCGAATGCGAAAAACATAGGTCATATTTTTATACTTTTTAAAATACCTCTAAATAAATACATTATGTACCTATTTTCTATGTTAAATATACAAAATGGTATAAAAGTATCTGGATTTATTTAATTACAAATATATTGAACGTAAATACGATTTATTTTTAGAATAACAATTCATAATCCAGTCACTATAAGTAGCATATGTTTGTGTTTATGTAGACTGTAAGCACACAGTTCCATTCTGTCTATTAGGCTGTTCCTTTTTGCATAAAAATGGATAATTAAGAAGTAGTCTCTCTAGTATCGCAGTATGAATATTTACACACAGTGACTAACGCATGTAACGGTGAAGGGACGTTTAATATTTTATTCATTACACATACATGTATTTGTACTTATTTTTATTATAAAGAAATAATATTGTATGAAAGTCAGAAACTGCCTAAGGGCTTACCGACATAAAGAGTTTGTATTCCGGGTGAGCAAGAGAGATGAAACTATATGATAGGGTTACTTACTCACCTGAAACAAGAACGCATACCAGACTAGCTTAGTGGTCAAAGCATTGCCCCTGTAAGGCAAAGATCGCGAGTTCAAATCCCGCCTAGACCGATTCAATTTTTTCTATTTAAATCAATATTTTGGTTTATTTTATGGTTCTTTATTCAGTAAGATATTATCATTTCGCATATGGTTATGGATCAATTCCTTGCATATTACTGGTCGTACCTTTGCGTAACGCTTAATTCATTTCATAAACTCATCGAATCAAAACCCCATTGACATCAAAATAAGAAATGGTACAGTACAATTCTTATACAAACCTAGAATCACTCCTGGTTGTTGATTTGACGCGTCGGTAAGAAGAGTGAGAGTTCGACTAAAATTACTTGCTTTCTCTGTATCGCACATTGGCCTGACAGTTTTATAGAGTAGTTAAAACGTTTATAAAACTTGAAAACGCTATATTGGTACCTTTAAAGGTTTGATAGCATGATATCAAGCTTTGACAAAAGTTATGCGATTAGAAACGTGCTACAAAATCGAAGTAAGCTGCTCTTAGCTGAACTCATTTCTTGCAGAGGAATAACATGCTCATGTTATTTATTCTGGCACGACAATCTGTCTCTTGTGGATTGCATGCCTGCACCACTGCTGAATTACTACGTGTTTGACCCACATGTGTATTTCACAGATATTTTTCTAACCTGAGGTGTACGTATCTGTTTATCAATTCACAGCATCATGGTGATTTACTATAAATGAAAGGCTCATGAACAAAAGTACCTTGTGAAATGACCAGGGTAATTTTGCTTACGAGTTTATAGTATATTAACTTATCTTTCCTCAAAATTTAAGAATGTTTTCAATAAAAAATGTTAAGGATTGACAAAGCAATATATTTTATTTTAAAAAAGTGATTTATATAAAATGATATGCCTAAATTATGTGTATAAAAAAATGTATGTGTAATGAATAAATGTAATCTCTATTAATGTTGTAATCTTCTAGGTCTGGGATGTATTGTAATGTAACTACTAATGTAATATATTTTTCAGAGCGATTCAAACTGTGCCTGACGGGTGTCTACCAAAAAATGTAGATTTGTTAGTAAGACAAAGTATACTGCATGGAATGCTAACAGCATGGGATTTGGAACTAACTTGCTTGAACCTGCGGTTTTTGGTTTTAATCCTATGAATGCCTATTGAAATAAGATTTTAAAACTTGAAAACACTTTTATGGTCATTTACCTATAATTAGTGCCAATTGGGACCTTATCTTAAGAGCAATAGACTGAAAATTTTCCCACCACCATGATTCACATGAACGTTGTACTACGACGAGCAATTTCCCTGTGTTTCAGTTATTTGTGTCATTTCTTTGGGCTGCAACAGAGAATATTGAATATTGACATCCAAAAGATAGAATTACTTTGCACTATTTTGAGTAATAAATAAATTGAAATTGAATATCTAGCAATTTTAAATGAAGGTTTTACTGGGTTTTACATAATAATCAGACGAAGAAAACTTCTGATCCCTAAAAAACTATATATCCACTGTCTACTGCATGCATAACATTCAAAGGGATAAAACACTGAATAAGAATGTGGGATACTAACTAAGCAAAGCTGCACGTGACAACTAACCTAACCCTGAGCTTGCATAAACTTTCAAATTGTCTAAATGTAAAATTGATTGAAAATGCATAATTTGGTCAAAAAAATATTTTATCAACATTAAAAAAGAAGGGAACGTAAGTTTTGACTAGATTAAAATACATTTATGAATGTAAGAATCAATGTGTGTAAAGTATGATAACTACTAATTAGCTTTGGTGTTGGTTTTTTTGGCGCTATTCTGGCCATGGTTGAGTTTGCAATATGGAGCTATATTGATATGGACATATTGAGAGGTACCTTATGATTGTGATTTAGATTTTTTGAACCTAAATTCTAAGGAACGACGAAACTTTCAAAACGAATGTTGTATAACCAAGACATACTTCTTTTTTCATTATTAGTAGATATTTAAATGCTCTACTTAATATCATTGGAACACCTGTTTTCAAACACGGAATATATATGTAACGAAAAACTATACTTTTGTGAAATTGTCTATAGTTATACAATGTTTAGCAAATAATGCTTCAGTTTTGTGATCCCCGTTTTTTTCACAAGTTTTTGGAGTTGCCATACTGTCTAACATAATCTCCTAATTTTGGAAATTTCATTAAAAAAAAAAATCATTATTGAGCTTTTACCGTGATTCAGACAGTGAAAATAAACCCTTATACTGTAAGTATCAAATAAAGAAGGAGGGATTTGGTTTTATATATATTATTGAATTTAAAAGAAAAGAATGAGACTTTTTCGGTTAATAAAAATTCAAATAAAATTAATGAATTAAATATTACTATTATTCATTCTATTTCTCCGTAATGTTTCTAGAACTTAAATAAAAAATCTCATATCTCCCGTATATCTTGCATACATATTGAATTAATTCTGTCAGAAATGATGGAAAATATACTTTTGCTTGCTATGTCAAAGATATCTAGGCATTGCTATAGCGGCTCGTACACGAATACCAATTTAAGACGCCGGTACACTTACACTAGGGTAGATGTCAATACGCCCAGGGCTTTCGGAACTTCCTCAAATGGTGGTTTTTTGGTGCTCAATTCATACTAAATGTATCTTTCGGCATAATGTGTTCAATCAGGGTCACTTTTATCGTTACATTACGCTATTGATTAATTCTGAACTCCAAGGAATTTTCACTGGTGATATACAATTTTACACAAAAGCTAAATATTTACACAAGGGCATATAAAAAAAAAAATTGTGAAACCAAGTCCCGTTAAACTATCGAACGATATGTATTTTTATCCTTTTCTCTTACTTTTTATAATTTTACTGTCGTCATGTGATTCTTTACTTGACTTATTTATTTGATTTTATGTTTTATGATTAACACTAAATAAATCGCGATAGAATCCATTAGAAAAGATGTTATTTTAATGGGTAATATTCGTTAGTTTTATAACACTCTCCGGGATATTTACCATGTTTTTTTTGTTTTGTATAATGCAAATATTGCTGGAGAAAACCCAAAAACATGGTTAATATCCCTGTGAGTGAACTACTAATGTAAATGACCATGTCAAGCTCAAATTGTACAGTGTAATGCAGAGTCACTGGAAACAGTAAATACTTGCCAGTGGACACTGCAATCTGCATAAACCATGTTCCTTAGTCTTATAAAGTGGTATAAATCCAGGGACGGCTTAGACCTGGACGAGTGCGGAGGCCGCATGGTCCTACGAGTGCTGCTGCAGCTGTGCTCGCAGGGCGCGTCCGCGGCCCTGGTGTCGGGGGCTCTCGCGCTCCTGTTCCGGCACTTCAGCCAGAGACAAGAGGTGTTGGCTGCCTTTAAGCAGGTACGACTACTGTGTTGTGCAGCCTTTCATTTTATTTGTTAGTTGGGCGTGTGAAAATGTTAGAAGCTTTTACTAAGGTAAGAAGCGAGCACACAATCTGTCGGATAGTTATTAGTACGGTATGTAGCATTTTCATCTATATTTAGTGAGAGAGTGATACGTTTCTGATCGAATCCTCATCATCACAGCGTCACTGTCTGCCGGCCTCCTTCCTTTTATCTGCCTATTCCGTCGCTGTATATATACAATTTTGTAATCATCAACGTACTGCAGTCTACTGCTGGACATAAGCACCACTCCCAATGTGTGCCTTAGCAACCAATCCTCCGCCTTGGAAATTCAGCCTATCCGAGCCACATTTTCAGATCACCCGTCTATCTGCTGGGGGCGTTCCACTTGTTACAGACTTGTTTACTCCTTCAGCTATTGGTCCTAAAATATTTATTTTATTATCCATGCAATAAAAATTAACACAAAAAATTACAGCAGCAACACTAGCGTCCACAATTCAAACAAGTCTTTTTTTTTTCTGCCGATCCAGGTTCAACTGCTGGTATCCGACGCCGACGTGGAATCCTACAAACAGATCAAAGCGGATTTAGACTTGTTGAGGCAGAGTGTTGAGAAGAGTGAGCTGTGGGTTTTCAACAAGGGACGTGCTGTTCTCATGGACGAACATATGGGTGAGATTATAGCCTTTTGACTAAGACGTGTATTAATTTCAGCTTCTTACTGATCGACATACTTTGTAAATAGTGCCCGTGAGTTTTTATTGCTAGATTATGTTTTTACAGGCTTTACCTACCTGCATTTGTTGCCTTGCGAATCTCGGTGTTAATATAAATGTAATAATCGCTTCCAGCGACGAGGCCGCCAATTGTACATTAAACTGTATGATACATGCTATCTACTTGTCCTATTTTAAATTTATTGGTGTACAATAAAGAATTATCTATCTATCTAATCTTGTGTTGCTTTGTAAGTTACATGTATAAAGATTGATTTGAATTGATGACTAGTTTGAAGGTCCTAGTATTATAATACCTAATTTCGAAAATATATCAAAGATATATGATTCCAAAGGTGCACATGCAAGCAGCAGATACGCGTAATTCATTGCGGCTTCTCAATGGTCCCCTTTATTTGTATTGAAGATTATTAAGTAATGTATGAGCTGTATCTGCTGTATGCGTCTCATCATCATCTACAATTTGACGTTCATCATCAACCTGACTGGCATTTTAGGATCGCATGTGATGCCAGTCATTTCCCGCCACTTAATCCACGCGTCGACAATACGTACCTTGACGTCGTAGTCGATGTATCTGCTGCATGCGTCTGTAGTTCCGGTCCGCTTCAGAATCATACCTTAATTCCATAATTCTTCAGGTTGGCAATAAACTAGCCTTAGATCATGACCGGATGATGATCGTGATATTAAGAGCCTTAGATCATACAAACATACATATACTCACGCCCGGTAAATCCCTGAAAGACACCCATGTTTTGCCAACTATGATTTTCGGTCCCACGTAATTGGGGGCGAGCCCATAGCCGTTTGGCGGGCACTTTATATTTATTTTTTTTTATTTTTTTTTTACCATACGATTCCTGTTAGGATTTATTATCTTTCTTAATCAAAACTGATTAAGAAAATTAGAATAGAATAGAATAAAACTTTATTTGTACACCATTTATATAACATTTTAGAATGAAATATGATTTATCATCTATACTTGTTGTACAAAGGGCGGCCTTATCGCCATAATAGGCAATATCTTCCAGGCAACCTTTGGATGGACTTGAGTGTAACAACATGGTGTGATTGGAAATGACAGAAAATGATACATGATTATTATTATACAACATATGTACAAATAATTAGCCTAATGTTTACTGTCTGTAGAACAGTCCTATCCCTTCGCCTATTACGACATCTACGAAGAGCTGTGATGGTCGTATTCCTCTCCATCGGGAACCAACACGGCGATAAGCCTTAGAATATGTTAATTATTGTGACGTTTTGCTTGTGCAGTGCTGAGCGGAGGCACGGTGGGTCCGTCGGGCGCGGTGCTCGAGCGCAACGCGTCCATGGACAATGTTCTAGACACGTCTAGAACGGCTAAATACGACTACAACGAGTATAGGAAGATTAAACAAGTAAGTGATTTTGTTTATCTCTGTAAACCTTTAAATTATCTGTGCTAAATTTTATCAAGTAACGTTCAGCCGTTTTTGCATAAAAGAGTAACAAACATCCATCCAAAATTTCTGAATTTATATTATAGAAAAGACCGACTGCGAGCGCTCTACCGCTCCCATGTTACATACGGTGTGGTGGGGACAATGAAAAACAAAATCAATAAAAATGACAAGAGTGAGTGAGATGCCGCTGCTAGCGCTCAAAGCGGTATCTCCCTCGCTCCCAGCTAATGCTGTTTCTTTCTACTTTGCCGCATCTCCCGCTAACCCGCACTTACCATGGGAGCGGCAAAGTGCTCGCGGTTGGTCTATAGCAGTATGAAATGCAATTTATTCTAGTTAATCACAGATATCACGGACGGACGGGCTCCCATTTTCGGTTGATCATTCCTATCATTGATTTTTTGATTGGATGGAAATACAAAAAAAACAGTGCACAGTGTACAATAGTAGTAGTGCATATGCGCACACTTCCCCCACTACGCCGACTTGTTCAAGACGTTTGCCGGTACCTATACTAAAATGAAATTATGGTAGTATTACACACAAACGTTATGTTACAGATATTGCAGCGTATGATAAAGTATTGCACGCACGGTAACAGCGGCACGGGCGACAGCGGCCGGCCTCGGCGTCACGAGCAGAGGCTCCTAAGGAACATCGGGGTGCACAACATCGTGCTGGACTTGCTCCAGGTGCGTCTTGCAGAGAGAGAAGGCAGACTAGAAATAAAACCCTGTACCAACCCGTCTGCCCAGTTTTTTTAAACAGTACGCCAATGCCTCTAAACATTGGGAGAGGCCCATGTTCAGCAGTGGATTTCAATGAGCTAATTGATTGTTTGATATTTAATAAACTCGAATATCACTCATTGAAATAAATAAACGGTTGTTTGATTGTACAGGTCCCTCACGACGAAGACGACGCTGGCATGGACGAACTGCTGGCGTTAGCGCATGAGTTTCTCCAGCACTTCTGCCACGGCAACCAGCAGAACCAGGCCATTCTGCACAAGCACCTGGATCTGTTCCTTAACGTTGGAGTGAGTACGCATTTGCTTTAATTGTAGATATGATTGTCATCATCTTCATGGAGAAGTATTTTGCTGATACCTTAGAGCCCGCCTTCCAGCTCTTCCTACTGCACTTTAAAGATATAAATTATAATATTACACATTATCAATGGCTATAAAGAGAAATTAAGAAATCGGTTGACGACAACGGGAAGAAAAAAGACAGTCTTTCCAATATAAACTGGCACAGTTTACACTGGAAAAGCTGTATCTGGATTTACTGGTAGGTATTTTTTTATTTTATACCACTGAGGTGGCAAACAAGCACACGGCCCACCTGACGGAAAGTCTTTAAAAGAATATTAGCAACCAAAATTACTGATGTTCCCTCTAACCCCTCCAACTAAGCTAAATTGCTTGCGCTAGGAGTGGGTTCACGTCGGTAGTGTAATGGCCAGGACTCGAACCTGGGACCTCTCGATCGTAAGGCTGACTCCTTAACCACTAAGCTACCGACGCTTCAAGTGGCTAACCGTGGCCTATGGACGTGTGCAACTTCAGGGGAGCCACACTCGCGCTGCTGACCCTGTAAACAGAGAGTTTCTGTGCCGTCAGCGTAGAAGACAAAGCAGGAATATCCTTTGGTCTTCCCACTGACAGCATATAAATTTTCCAGTAAGCTCTGGCTCCCCTACTCACCGCCAGGAACAGAACACGAGGTGTAGTCTCGTAGTGTCTCGGGACGCCTCGCTGCCCGTCCTTTACTTACAATGACTATCACCTGTTTCTCCCGTATATAAGATTCAAATGGTTTGTCATATTTTACCTCAAAAGGTCTCAAATGGTCGCCACTCTTTCAATGGAATAGACTATTAAAATTTCCTAAGCAATGACGTATTGTTAATAGACACCGCAAGCTGGAACATGACTGAAAAAATTAGAGTGCAAACAACGTATATAATTTTACAATATATCATTGCTCCAAACAGATCCGTGAAGCCCAAACCGTGTGCGCGATATACCGCGACAACGCCGCCCTCTGTAGCCACGAGGGTAACGAGAAGGTGGTCGCCCACTTCGTCCACTGCATCGAGTCCCGCGGCCGCAAGCCGGAGTACCTGCACTTTCTGCAGACGATAGTGCACGCGGATACGCAGTATATACGACGGAGCCAAGACTTGGTCATGCAGGAGGTTAGTGTCATTAACTGGTTTTCTTACATACATATATACATATAATCACGCCTTTATCCCCGGGGGGTTAGGCAGAGGTGAATTAACACCCACATTTCACCAATCTGTATTCGGTTCCACGTAATAGCCTATTGCCGTATTCCGGGCACTACTGTTGACTCGAGCCATACATCTGAGGCTGAGTTTGGGCTGTACATATCTGTCTGATGTTAAAGTTAATCAGCCCTATCCCTTAGTCGCCTTGTACGACACCACATGGGAAGGATTATTTTCGCTAAAACACGCGTTTTCGACTTGTAATGGGGTAGTCAAATCAATTACTTTTTATTAAATATCAACATACCTGTCCGTGGAAACTTGTATGAAATGCTCAACTATGAACGTCACAGATTTTCGTGTTATCGTTAGTGATTGATTTAATAATAAATAATAGTAAAAAAAATAATTCCTTCATTCATTGAACTATGTAAAATAATTTATTTTGACTACAGGAATCTACTTTGTTACAAAATATATAGCTCTATCATCCCCGCGCTTTATTACATCTCGTGATGTGTGTGATATTACCAAGTTAAATAAATATAATATGGCTTAGTATGGCTTTTCTTGTACTTCTAATAATATTAGGAAAGCAATACAATTTACCCACACCTCTCTCGAAGAATACAAGATGTGAGTTTTATTTTTTCAAAAGTTTTCATAAACCAGTAACACAATTTACTGTTTCAGTTTACTGTCAAGAATAATTATTTCGATCACCAGTTATTATAAAGTAAAAATTTTCGAGTAATCTATGGAATAGAAAACTGAAAATTCGTTGCTTCATGTATTTTTTGTCGTCGGGCGCATCACATCTTACAATTAAAGTGATTGTATATTCGTCAGATGGTGAACACGGGCGAAGACGTACTAATATTCTACAACGACAAAGTGTCCTTTAACTACTTTATACAAATGATGCGACTGTACAGAAACACCAACGACATGCCGGAACCTTTGAGGTAACTTAAACTACTCTAAGCCCTGCTATCTATATTTTACTTCCAAGTACATTGTTAAGCCGTGTATTCTATTGTTGCACAACGTTGCACAACAATGACGCGCAACACCCTGGAACAATGTTTGTCCACGCATGAGCAATCGTCGAACGGACAAGCCTCGCGTTGTGATGCACGTCAACTAAATGAGCCTGTACCATGACTCCTTAAAACAGGTCAATATAATTGAACTACTGTCATACTACCAAATACAAATGTATCTTTGTAATCCTATAAATTTATATGGGATTACACAGTTATTTATGCGTTTAGTAAAACGACAGTCGGTCGATTTTTGACCTGTTTTAAGACTGCATGGTAAGCCTGGTGGTTGAGCAACACATTTTGCGCATCAAATGTTACCTAGTATTTGGTGTTATGGTGCATATTGGGATTGCGCCGACCCCAGCCTATCAAGCAGTAGACTGCGTAAGCCAAAACACGCAACATATTTGTCTGACGTGTTGTATCGTGATACTCTCTGTCTCTATCGTTCTGTTAGCTTCTGATAACACAAGCCGTCACAATACACTGCATCAGACAAATAAGAACGCAACTATATAACATGAACGAAACCATGATCTTTCTAATGCCTAAAAACGACACGATACATCAGACAAATTTAAATGCGGCTTGATTGAGTGTGCATTGATAATTTTATTTTCAACAGATATCATATACAACTAGTCAAACTTCTAACATGTTGTACGATGGGCAAAAACGTCTACACGGAAATCAAGTGTCATTCTCTATTGCCATTAGACGACATTGTGTCCATGATCACGCATCCAGATTGCATTCCGGAGGTAAGATCTTGTTTCATAACTTTCTCTTCATCCGAGCGTCAATCCTGCTGTGAATTTCTCTAAGCTTTCAGTATCGGGTGCAACGCTGCGCGCGATCTTGATAGGGATTAAAAGAAAGATAGGAAGGTAGGGATTGTCATAATTTGGACTGGGTTGTTTTGGAGATTGACTAATGACAATCTCTATCAAGAGAATTGCATTAGTGCCCCTCTAGACAAGTGGCAATTCGTTGGCCGACGTTTGATGGAATATCATGAAGAATATATTGGATGTGACATATAAGTGTGAGTTTTCACGCTCGCCAACTTACTCACGGCAATGGAGCGCTGCGCGGTTGCGTGGGCGGTCGGCGCCTTTTTCTGCGAGCAGGTTATGCTCGTGAAGGTGAGGCATCTCGAGCGTCAGAGGTTGATGAATGACCTCCATCCCCCATGAGCGCGAGCCTGAGGATGACGGATGTAACTACCTGTCACCCTAGCAGGGGCAAGCTGCCACCCATACCGGGGACCAGATCGAGAGACATAACTCTGGGTCGGCCGGGGTGTGAGGGATATGTCGAAGACAATCTCAGCTTTGGCCTAGCACAACGACCCACAGACGGCGTGCGTTTTAATCGGTTCGAGCCCGACATAACCTCCCCCTTTGGTTCTAGTTTATTCGTGGGAATTTTGCGCACAATATAAAAAGGGATTAAACGTATATGACAGTCGATGATTGATTCTCATCAAACGTCGGCCAACGAATTGCCACTTATCTAGAGTGTTCTGGTCTCATCTTATCCGAGTCGTGCATGGAGTCCACTGACCGAGCACAATTCCGGAAATTCGATCTGCAGTGACGTTACCCAGCGTCACTGGAGACCAAATAAATCTCGATACAATCAGTAACAAGTGATTCTATTTCAATAAGTGATATTCATGTAATTTTCAGACAGTATCACTTATTTTTGTACTTATCCTTCCCAGGTTAAAGAAGCGTATGTAGGGTTCCTGAACCACTGCTATATCGACACGGAGGTGGAGATGAAGGAGATTTACTCCAGCAACTACATGTGGGACCTGTTCGAGCGCTCCTTCCTCCAGGACATGCAAGCCATCATGCACAGTGATATATCCTCGGCACCAGGTGAGGATCATACCTTCCCAGGTTGAAGAAGTAAGTAGGGTTCCTGAACCACTGCATATTCTCGCCACCAGGTAGGATCACTCCTGGGGGTGACAGGGGGAACCGCCTGTCACCCTAGCAGAATCAGGTCGAGACCGCCTCCCCCCTTTTCTGGATAAACATGGGATCGCCATAGTCCTTTTTTTTATAATTTTAATTTATGTATGGATACCTATTTGCGTTATAATTGTTCTAGCTGACTGTGGGTTTTATTAACACGCATCTATTTTTAAAAACTAGATGGTAATGTTATCGTATGTTTCCCCCAGGTCCATCAGGGTCGGCCTCCCCCGCGTCGCCGTCCCGCAAGTCGGCGCAGCTGGGCACGCAGAAGGCGTGGGTCAACTACGTCACGGACGTGCTCATGCACACGATCTGTACCTTCTTTAATTCACCCTTCAGCGACCAGAGTACCACCGTGCAGGTAAGCTTGAGGTTTCTACAGGCTAAAGTTTGATTGCAATGAGACCAGAAATAGTCTGTTGATTGGTCTCACTACCATGGACGTCTAAGATCGGACGTCTGGAGGAGGACGAGTGGACTCTGAGTTCTGAGATCAACTTGAACTATGACACAATCAGGAAAATACGTCTCCATGATGATGAGGATAACTGGTCGCCGGTTCAAATTCCGTCCTGGAGGTTTTCAGGGTTTTGAATTTATCCAATTTTAATTCATGGGAAAAATTTGTGTACTAATTGTTTCAAAATATCATTATATATAATTTATTAGATTATATCATGACCAGTCGACATCGATGGAGAAGAATTCTTCGACGCCTTAACTCTTTGGCCTCCTTTATATTGTCTATTTTGTTATATTCTTGTAAATATTTAGTTATTAAATACTTATTAATCTACAATTTATTGCTGCTTGGATTATTTTTCTGCAATCCGATTTGACGTAAACGTAAGTAATATACATATTTAGTAGGTAGCTTATGCTCACGTGATATGCAAATCCCATTACCGTGACCTACAGGAACTTATTCCTGCTATAAACCAAAACCTATGCTAAGCTCAGTTTCATCCGTTCTGACGTTATTATATAATAAGCATCCATCCGTCCAAACTTTCACATTAATAATATTAATAAACTGTTCTTAATACGCACCTTCTCCCTACAGACTCGACAGTCTATCTTCGTGAAGTTACTCCAAACTACATTCAGCATCTACCAGTGTCCCTGGCTGACCCCGCCTCAGAAGCTTAACGTTGAAAAGTGTATCAGGACTCTTAGTGAAGTTGGTAAGTTTTGGGATAACATATAGGCTCTGCCCGCGTGGATGTTGGTTATCGCGAACAAACATAGCCTATCTCCTTTCTCAAGGTCTAATGTACCCTATACCAAATTGAATTGAAATCGGTTCCGTGGTTTAGGTGTGAGAGACGGACAAACAGACACACATACACTTTCCTGTTTATAATATTAGTATGGATTCCGTTAGATACTTAACTGAACTTAAACTATCTTGATGTGTATTTTTAATATAAAACATATTAAAAACTCAGTTCAAATATATTTTTCTATTTAGAAATTTATTTTAAATGACTAAAGACCTAAATTGAACTACTAGTTAGCCAGTTAGCTAGCCTAGCTTATTTGTTTAATATGTGTTTTTACAAGATATCGCTTTTACAACTTGTACGGTCGGAAAAAATAAAAATCTTTTAGAGTCTGAAGGTAAAACTGTGGCCGATGAAAGTATTGGCACCTACGGATGGGTCAACAAATAACCTGTCAATACCTCGATTATATTACAAGGCAGATGAGGCGTCTTTAGCTGCTGTGCACCGATTATCGATGAAAGGAGGTGGCCTTAGCAACTGTGCCCTATGATTCTCGATGACGCCACTGCTAGTCTGACGTCATCAAGCCTGAATCTCCAACCATGATAGGAAAGCATGCGCCAGTGTCTCGTACAATAATTGGGTATTTGACTGACTAGTCATATTAGTTACTTTTTGTTAAATGTCAAAACGGTAAGTTATAAGGAAAATTGTATGAAAATTTTATTTGTGGCGTCATAATATTTAATAGTCAAATAATTTGCTATTAAAGGTTGGGTGAATGGTTAAAAATAAATAAGAACGATAAAATAAGACACGACGCAACTGTTTTCACTCTTTTACTATTCTTAATTTAATAAGTTCAGCTAAATAATTTATTTTAACTACAGAAATATACCCAATTACGAGGTGTACCTACCGGAGTGCGCGTGAGGTTGGTCTAGCCCCGAAGATCGGTGTGGGACTCTGTACATATAGAGAGAGAGAAAACCGGTGTCGTGTCGGGGAACTTGGAACTTCCGATAACATGTCAGAATACTGTATCAATTAGGGGACCATTCATCATTTTTTAGCGCATATAGTTAAAGGGTTAACAAACACGATTTATTTTTTACTTTTGAAGGTATTTTACGTGTCGGACTTTTTTTAAATATTTTTTTAACGTTTTAAATATCTACCTTTTAGCTAAATCAAGAAGCATAGCCATTCCATTGGAATTAGAGGCCAAGATCCATGCGGTATTCGAGAAAGCAGCAGTCCTCTCTCGACAGACCAGCAAGTGGCTGCAAGCGTCGAAGACGTCCAAATTGGAGAAGATGGCTTCACAGGTAATTTATTTTTTATGCAATATCTACTATGATGTAGTATAAAATCATATCTGGGTATAAAAAAGCTTCTCGAAATGTCTGTCTAGGAACTTCAAAAAATATGTCATGCCATATTACTAATATAGTAGTTACTGTTGAATATAATTACACTAGTAAATAGCTGAGCTTTGTGATCTAACGAAAACAAAATTGTTAATGTTCATTTTTTAATGGTGAACACATCTAGATATGAAGCTAAATTACTACATTAAAGCACAAATCTATAGGAGTGATAGTTTTTCAATATACTGTACCATAAAAATGCTCAGGTTGTCTGACAGTGTTTGTTGGGGTTCACTTCGCTCGCCCCGATAAACTAATTGATATTTTGCAAACCTATTCAAAGACAACAAATGAATATATGTCGCAGCCCACTAACTAAATTAGCCGTTGAATTAATTGCCTAAGGCTTTTCACTGAACGGCGCCGTACAATTAGCGGCTTAAATAGTGTTCAGCCATTTCATGAAACGGCTAGGCAAATAGCTTAAATCGATGACTTTTAAATGCTTGCCTAGTCATTTAATCAAACAGCTATAAAAATGACTTAATTCTGCATGGTGAAAAAAACCTATTCAATTCGGATTGCGTAACTTTCTGAATTAACCTATCCCTAATTTTCTGTGAATACATCTTTGCCTACCTCCTCAGGGATTTACAGGTGTAAGAATATGTATGTATGTATGTAATTTTCTGTCTTATTTCGGAGTAGTGCCCATCTTACAAATGGTCTAAGCATTAGCTAGCCAGGTGTAATAAACGTTACGGCTGAATATCATTCAGGCCGTTCATTGAATGGCGCCGTTTCGTTAACAGCCTAGGCAGTTAATTGAACGGCTGATTTAGTTAGTTGGCGGCGATATATACATGCTATACTTATTCAGTCCAACCTTCTTTAACTAAAATACTTGTAATCATGATAACATCATTAATTATTATTTGCGGACAAGCGTTATGCTTGTCGGCCATCTAATCTAATCTCAAGGGGTCAGAGATTTCTTTTACTTACTGACATATCTCTTATTTTATTTCTAACGACTTCAAAAAGGACGAGGACTTTATCGAGGAAGATCTCGATGAGGTTCTCGATGATTCTGTATGTATTGTTTTTCTATTAATTTTACACGTGTATGCTATTGTTTGAAAGCATTATACTTATTTATATGAATTAAAATTGGCATCTTTATGTTATTGAAGCATTTTTCACGCTTAAAATATTCTTGCTTCATGCTCACTTGTTGTATTTTATTTATTTTGTAAACGATCTTTTCCATTGAAGCGGAGATGAGCAAAGCCTAGATGAGATGTTCCTAAATTTATCAATATTATAGATAGTCAGTACCTTAGCGGTTAGTCAGCCTTCCGACCGGGCGGTCACGCTGTCACGGCGAACATTGACCTATACGCTACCGACATGAACCCTCTCCTAAAATTAGAAATTTAGTTTAGCTAGAGGGTTAATAGGAGTACTAGTAGTTTCTGTTACTAGTTCTTTAAAAAAATACAAGCAAATCTCCTCTCCGCTCCACTCATCTCCGTATGAATGGAAACGCAGTCTAAGAACTTCTGAAATACTTACGCCTTTACTAATTGACAAATGTTTTCTCTTTTAAAGTAGACCCCTTGTAAAGCGAGTCTCACTATTTGCCCAAATGCTGTAGGTGATAGTCATATTTTTCCCAGTACGAAATTGAGGCTTAACCTAAGGAGTGATATTCTCTCTATTAATATTGGCTTCTAGTAGCATTATGCTGGCATTTGTCTGGATTGTGGAAGACCTTTGATCAACTTTATTTCACCAATTCCCTCTGCCCATAGAATAGGATCAAAGAATATCTTATGCAACGGCATTCCCCTGCGACATTGCTAGTAAGATTAGTTTAGCATCCAGTTTAGTGCTAAGGCAGGGTAGCAGTTGTTTTTAGCATTTTTGAACACATTTATCATCAAATTGCACCAAATAAAAATCATATTCATAAAGTAGGCTGTACCGTCTAGGCACGTGTCAAAACAGAAACACTATTCATAATTTTTGTGTAAAAACAAAAACACGATTCATAAATTAGCGTCAAAGATGGTTTACACTTAGACGCCATTATCAAATAATATCCAAGTTTATATTGAAAAATAGAGCATTAAAACATCTAGAGATACTAAAATAATCTCTAATTGAAACATAAAGACTGCTTGGCACCAAGTCCTAAGAACAGTTAGTGGAAACAAGCTTAATTAATATTGCACTATTTTAGTAATTATCAGGATTTTGCCTGCTTGACCTGGCAACACCGCTTTCTCTAGTATAGATGTTATATGCAACTGCACACTCACTGTATGGTGAAAGATTTAGGAGAGTGCCCGAGGGTGAACAAATAAATTATGCTCACCAACTAACCAGTTGAAATAAAACCACATTTTAACGCGATTTATTTGTTACTAGCTTTTGCCCGCGGCTCCGCCCGCCTGGATGTCGGTTATCGTGACCAAATATAGCCTATGTCCTTTCTCAAGGTCTAATCTACACCTATACCAAATTTTATCAAAATCTGTTCAGTGGTTTAGGCGTGAAAGCGTAACATATACAGACAGACAGACAGAGTTACTTTCGCATTTATAATATTAGTATGGATTATTTACTTTTAGACAAACGTTTCGACACAGTGAGCTCATTCTGCGTAAATAGTAACACCAACAATTCAGTATGATTCGGGTACTTTGAGATAACTTACACTTCAAGCTATATGACAACTACCATACTTAGTTAAACCGCGAACATGGCTGCTGCCGAAACGTCGGTCTAAAGTAAATAATAATAAATAAATCGTAATAGAATCCGTTTAAAAATGGTTTTATTTCAATGAGTGACATTCGCGTAAACTATTGAAAACATCATGACTACATACATGTTCAATTTTGGCTTTTAGTCTTCAAAATAATTTTCTAAAGTGGAGAATATTTATAAACTTAATTTTTAAAGAAATCGTTTTAAAAAGACATCAATATTGTTTATGTTATGGAGTAGGTATAGTTGTCTTTTTTGACTAAGTCTCTCGCTCATAATGAACTAGTAAGCTACGATTACGTCCAAGTTAATCGACACCAATTATCTCAATGTTATATTATTTTCTAAATGGATATTTATCTATTTGTTTGCCTTGTGGCGATGTGCTTTTATTCTTGAAATGTTTAAGCTAAATGTGTAATAAATGTTCTATCGTCAAAGCTGCTGAATGGACTGTTTTATGTGTTATAATGAGACTCAATATTAGAAATAAACATGTGAATGAGCCGTTAAGATTCATGATAATCTGTTTCAGAGTTTAAAAACATGAAAATGAACCTACGTTATGATACTCTTAGGCGTGTATTCCAGAATAATACTCGGTCCTGAATCTCGATTGTCAACTAGATCTGAGGACAGATTGTATTCTAGATAATAGTTCCAGTGTCATTGAGAGTCGATTCGCAACTGCATGTTGTTGTGGAATACGGGCTTTAGAGTGTAATAATTTTTATGGTTCAGTTAAATTGGATTCTTTTATATGTAGAACACGTTAATTTGTCTTCACCTCGCCTGATGGTAAGCTGAAGGCAAAGTCTCAGGAAAGTGGGTCACCATTACATACACATACCATTTTAACAATAGTGGTACTCGGCTTGACGGCCTCATCTAAAGAGGATTATCACAGCACCGCGTGACACCCACCAGCCCCACCAGTGTTGCGACTTGATTATTGAGGTCTACATCATGGAAAATATTCCTATTAAAAATAAATCGCCCATGACGACTACACTATTAAATTACAATGAATAAAATATAGAAATAATGATAATATCTAACCCTCCTCTCAATAAAGTATTCTACCAATCGGTATTTATTTAAATATATATATATATATATATATACAGATGACTGCATAGTCAGAACCCTGTATTTTGCTAGTAGGTACAGGTATTGCTCATTCCATATATGTTGCACGTAAATCGCGATATATAACAGGTCCTGGCGCGCGTAGATTCTTTTGTAATATCTTTGGTGAATTTGAGCTCGTCCAGGGCCGTAGCACCACGTGCTACCCTCAAAATACATCCAAAAAAAGTGCACTACGCACATTTTAGATCCAAAATATATTGAACGAGCAATAACCTTACGAAGCACGCTTTGATCGGCGGAGTTGTCTAATGAAAGAACGGTATTGGCCTCCATCGGCTAGGTTACATTATATAACATGTAAAATCGTTGAATTTTGGCTTTGAATGTGCACTATACTGTGTTAATAAATCGGTGGTCATAAGCAAATGTTTCTGTAACAGGCAAATTTCCAAAACGACAGATCAGTAATGGAAGGGCTCCAGGAAATAGTGGCCTTATTGGAGGAGCAGTTGAGGCCATTGTTGCAAGCTGAACAGTCGCTTCTCGTGGATATATTGTACAAACCACACCTGCTATTCACTAGTCCAGGGGAGATTAGTCAGTCGGATACGAGCGGTATATTTATATCTCGGTGAGTATTGTCTATGATAGATATAAAATTTCAAATTTTTGAAGTGAAAACTTGTTAAGCGGCGTTGGATGGGTAAAATGTTAAAGTCGCGACAGGATCACTTGACCTTTGAACCGTAACCGACAACTGACGTCATACAACATTAGCTACAGATTGTTTATTTTGTTAAGTACGCTAAGAAGCTTCGTAGCTTAGCGCGAGGCGCTTCGACTGTAAGTCCTTATGGTTTCAGATAGTACCAGGTTCGAACCTGGGCTTCTGACACTTTCTGTGATTATTTGTTCTTTTTGTAATTTATTAATTTCTTCTGACAGAAAATTAGTGATAGGTTCTATGATTGGCGCTACATTATAGGTATGGTATGGTTTGGTATGTTCTTTTTATATTTTTTCTGTATATAACGAAGAAAGAATGAAAAAGTTTTCACTTCTGCCGGAACTCCCGGAGTGCAACCCGTCATTTATTTCACTACTAGTTGGTCAACAAACACACCGCCTACCTGTGCCCCGAGCACGAAAAACCATTGTAATCGTAACTAAAACGTATCGAGAGAACGGAGCATTGCGATTGGCAGGCTTCACACACACACACACACACACACAGATTCACACTAGGCAGGCTTACGATTAACACGTTTACGTTACGATTACGGGTACCGGGAGAAGGCAGAAACACACACATTTAAAAAATCTGAACCTAAACTGTCTCTTTCTCTCTCTCTCTCGTTAGATAAATCATTATTCAATAATGTTATAATATTTATAATATAATAATGTTAAAAATTTTACAGGTTAATCCGTCACACTGAGAAACTTCTAGAAGAAAAAGAAGAGAAGCTCTGCGTCAAAGTACTGCGCACGCTCCGTGAGATGATGGCCGTGGACCCGGAGTATGGCGAAAAGGTAATAGGGAAAAATCGAGAGTTCGAATTCCGCCGATTCGATTAAATTTTATTGTTTTTTTTTTTTGATACATTTGATTGCTCACCGCTGTATATAAGAATTTAATCTCACAGAAATAGTATAAACAGCGTTTTATTTATAGGGCAACCAACTTCGCAACAAGTTACTCTCCCAATATTTCGTAAACCGCAAGTCGGAGCCGAAGATCCAACCGCCTCAGCCTTCAGTCACTGTTACTCACGGGCCTGGTGGTAAGTCATGATCTGTTTATTTTACTCTAGCTACCAGTATAAGAATAGTTGTTTAGTCGAGTGATGAGTTTTAGCAAAGGTTGAGAATAGATAATAGTAATTTCATAACTGATACAACACTTTCATACAAGAGCGATTATAACTCTTATAACAATAACAGCTGCAAGCAAAAATATACCTTCCACCCTTGGTCCAAGAGTCATCTAGCCAACGCGTTACCACGCTCGACGTGCGGTATTTGTCGCGCAAATTCGAACGAGTAATAAGGCCCTGGCTAAACTTCTTACTCTACTAAATATCAATAGAATGATCTATACACTGGGCGCCATCTTGTGTAAAACTTAAGACAAAATGGCGGATGTATTAACGTCAGAAGTAAACTTTAATTCAGTAATCTCTCTGTTCTGCCTGTACAGGCAAGGATTAGACAGTTTATAAATATCGCGATCCTGTATCCTGATCCGGTGTTACTATAGGTACGGATAGCGTTTGAGCATCAGTATATATTGAGAGGATCGCAATTATTGACTGTCTATTCCTAAAACGTGACGAAATTTCAATTCCATATAGAGCACTTCAGCAATCATAAGATAAAGTGTGTTGGTAGAGGTAAAACAAAAATTATTTAAACATTTTTGCTCATAAAGTCGATAATAGTTTGCACAAAACTAGCGGTAGCAGTGAGCACAAAAAAAGGTACAAGTTTAGGTTTAGAAAGGGAATGAACCTTTGTAATGCTTAAAGCTCGTTTTTTTAAGCTTGAATTATGAGGCTAAGAATATTTTCTTTGATTTTTATTCTTGTATTTGGCGATCTTGGAGTTCTGTTTGAGACTGAACTGAACTCGCCATAGATGCCAAATAACCTTGGATTTTAGTAGATTCGTTTGAGATAACTACCTACTTCACAGTAAAGCAAAGAAACATTCATTCATAATCATAATTTTATAGTTATTTACAATTACAGGTACTAAAATTATGGTATTATATTGGATTTAAAATGTAATCATTCCGTCTTCTACCGAATAAGAATATAATTTTTCTATTTCTTCACATCAATAGTGATGACTATCACAATAGAAATACTAAAATTAACAGGCGTATTGTTTTATGTACTTCATCTTAATTATTCGAAAATATCGCCGCAATTTCTCCAATATCAAGTTAAGTACTTATACATAAGTCTTTTAACTGCTCAACAACAGAGTAACCGCGCCATTGGTTCATTCCCTTTTTAACAGCTCTGCCCCTCTTGACAAGTAGCAATTCGCTAGCAGCCCCTCTAGACAAGTGACGTGACGTGATAGAATGACGAATGTATGGGATTTGACGTATTTGACATGCGTTAACGACTGTCATATACGTCAAATCCCATATATTCGTCATTCTATTCCACCAAACGCCAGCTAGCGAATTGACACTTGTCTAGAGGGGCAGGCGTTTGATGGAATAGAATGACGAATGTACAGGATTTGACGTATTTGGCATGCGTTAATGACTGTCATATACGTCAAATCCCATACATTCGTCATTTCAACAAACGCCGGCCAATGAATTGCCACTTGTCTAAAGGGGCTGAAACTCATTATAAGACAATTGACGGTCTTCTAATAGATTTAGTGAAATCTACATAGACTAATAAAGATGCTTTTGTTATAGAATATAACACATAAAAGTGAGGGTTATTGTAGTTTTTGTCATTTTATTACCAGTCAATCATGAACAGTGTATGCCAGGGAATTTTTTCCCCTGTACAGTGTACAGTCATACAGAAAAAAAATCCCTGGCGCTAGTCCTAGGTCATGCCTACTATTCATGAATCAATCAATTGGGAGTACCCAAGTAAGCTCAGTTAAATAAATGAGCTTATTAAATAAAACTAGCTGTAAAAGTTCCGTCTGCTCTTATTTTATAGTTTTTTCTTATTTTTATTCATGGATACACAAACCTATAACAGTAAATTATTTGAAAATGAAAAGTATGATGTCATACTTTTTTATTTCATCAAGTTTTCTTAAAAGTTACTTGACGTTTTGTAAAACTGCAAAAAGTAACCAATTTGACTAGACAGGCCACTTCTGGAATGAATATTATGTTGCCAACCTAAAATTAAATTCTACCAATTTAGTAGAAAATACCCTATCCATTCTACATAACTTGTAACAAAAGCATCTTTACAATTACACATATCGTTAGTGTAGAATGTTTTCTTTATTTCACTCACCGCATGCGATGCAGAATGCCATCCGCAACAGCCGAAGAGAGGTGGGTCCATGCCACTATGGTACCGTGGTACTTTGGTATCAGAATGTTGTGTCACCATGGTACTTTTAAGTACACGTTAGTGTTTGTATTGCACTGTGTTTCCTCACTGTGTTTGGTGAAATATAGGACTTGTTTTATTTTGATCGATGAACCAGACATGATTCATCGATCAAAATTGCACGGTTCAGATTATTCCAGTGCTGGAATGCTACCGGATGTGAAACATTACTGGAAAGTGCCCTTTCCAGTGAATGATTCCAGTCCAGTGGATTGGTCAACCGTTTTAAAACACTAATGTGAACACTACAATGCAGTTCAGTACTGGATAGGATAGGTTTGCTGGATAATTGGACTGGAATAATGTAAATCGGGCAAAAGTATATATTTCACCATACACAACCCGTTAAACAAAAAATATTGTTTATCCCAAAAGCAATAAGCTAAAACAGTTGTTTGCATGCTGCAAGTTGGCTTTGGCCACAGTTTCGACCCACCTAATCACCTTATTTACTGCTTTTTGCTATCCCATACCTACCACTAAGTAACCCTGCACATGCAAATCTATGTTAAACTTCGAAAAGGCACACGAAAACTCAAACCGCTGTAGTTGATTTTATTTTGTCTTTGAATCAATATTACGTCCGGGCATCCACGGTGCGAGGTTTCACGGGCGCGGACGCGTGTACGGACGCATGTATGACAAACGCGTCTGATGCGCAGACCGTGAAATCGCTAACGCGTTCGTCAAATCGCACGCACGTTCGTGAAATGGCACACACGTTCGTGAAATCGCGCACGCGTTCGTAAAATCGTGCACGCGTTCGTTAAGTCGCAGGCCGCGGAAAGGCGGTTTTGGATTGCGATGACTTTTTACTAATCAGACTGATATTAATTTGCCGAAGACGTATCAATCCTCGTTTAAATTTTGTTTGCTAGCTTCAGTTGTTCACTTTAACTACCGTTTCCAAATGAACAGATTACTTGTTCAAAAAAAAATAACAATAAAACCCAACCTTTCCCTTAGGCAATTATAAATGTGTTGTTATTTTATACCCCTGAAGTAAAACCATCGAGACGTGATAAATAGTTGTAAACTCACTCGACCGAGTCTTTACTTAGTGACTTATTATTTGTCTGCTATTTATTCTGGTACAAATCCTCATAAATGGTTAGAACAAATAATGTAGGAAAGTTTTGGGGGTGAGGTGGCAATGGGAAAGGGACACAGAGCCTAGATATTTGCCACTTACCACCTATTGTAGGTTTTAATCTCAGATAGTAAAATGACATTACCTGTGTTGCCGGTTTTTTGCAATAAAAAATAGTCATGGGCCGCCGGTCCAAATTGGTCAATAAATTAAATTTAGTACATAATTTTGTAGGTTATCCTATAAAGTTTATAAATACTAATTTTAACATACATACATACTTATAATCATGCCTTTGTCCCCGGAGGATCAGGCAGAGGTGAAATGACACCCAAATTTAATCAATTAGTGTATTCGGTCATACGTAATAGGGGGTTATCCTATTGTTGTATTGCGGGCGCTATTATTGAATCAAGCCATGCATCTGGACTCAGTCTTGGCTGTATATATCTGTATAAAACTTTTTTATTTTAACGTTTTTCTTAAAATATAATTAGGCCAAACCACTTGTATTCAGGCAACAAACATTATCGATAGTTTCGGGCACGTCACTAAACACTAGAAGCTGGTATCATTATTTCACAATTTGACATTTGCAGCTGTCAATTTATAATCTGAGATTAAAAAACGGACTAATGTAAATGGGCATAGCGCGCCTTTTTAATTTTATCTGTATTACAGCTACAAAAAGTAACACATTATTACTGATCATGTAGAGGTTTCCAGTATAGCAATTTTCCATACGACTCATATGAGAGTGAAAGATAGATGCCCTCTCTCGAAAGGACATTGTGTTTACATAATTTATCACGCTTCGATGACCGTCCATTACTTGAAAGAACCCCGGCTTTATAACTGCATGTTCAAACCAACATTGCCGTTAAAATAAATATTAATATACAGCTAAAGTGTTACTCCGCACCGGGCAAACGTTGGCAACAGTGCAGGCTCACCTGGACAAGGAAGGCGCTTCGGATCTGGTGGTAGATCTTGTGATCAAGAGTACCAACCGACAGGCTATCTTCTTGGAGGCGATACAACTTGGTAAGACAGCCAAATCAGTTTTTCTTTTCTCTCTAAAAATTTAAAAAAGAAACTAATCGAGTGGTTACCCACCACGCATACACCTAAGTAAAACATCTAATGGTACTTTAAATTTTCAGGTATTGCTCTCCTGGAGGGTGGCAACCCTATAATTCAACACAGCATATACACCAAACTACAAAATGGAGAAATATCGCAAGCTTTCCTAAAGGTAAATGTTTCGTAATATTATATCATCATCATCCATCTTAAGTTCTGAATTAATAGCGTAAATATATGAATCAAGGTTTTTTTACTGACGTGTACACATAAAAAAAGGTTCCACTTCAGGGAAGCTTATGCCAGTCTATAGCTAATATAGTCTATATCTCATTAGTTAATCGCGTAGGTTAGGTATACCTTGGGACACGTATCTTGTACCTAGGTAGCGAGACAAACGAGGTCCTGACACGCGCGGATTGTTTTGTAATAATCTATGCTTAGTGTATTTGAGCTCGTCGACCGCCGGCCGTAGAACCCGTGGTATCCTCAAGACACCCAAGAAACGTGTACTGACTGTGTAAATAGAGCACAGTTTTGAGCACATTTTGGGTTCAAGATATATGTCCGGAGGTATATACTGGTTATCGGGTGGCATAACGATACCAACCTCCGTGGCGTGGCGGTAGTGAACGCGGCCGCTACGCAGGAGGCGCGGGTTCGATTCCCGCTCAGTGCAAATATTTGTATGCATGAATATGGGTTCTTGCATTGGCCCGGGTGTTTCTATGTATAATATGTATGCATTTACAAAAAAAATGTATCTAAGTATGTTTATCCGCATTCTAGATTTTACACAAGCTAGTTAAGCTATGCTTACCATGGATCTAGATAGCATTGTGTTAAATGTTGTGGAATATATTTTATATTTAAATGCAATATTTCATATTCTAACTCGTTTATTTACACAGAACTTGAATATTTTGTATCAGGTCTTTTACGACAAGATGTGTGAAGCCCAGCAAGAAATCCGCTCGTTGGCCGCCAGCAGTACCACTGAGGCGGGGTCTGACAAGCAACGCTCCAGCTACTCAGAAAAACCGCTGAAAAGCGTTCTTGACAGTAAGCCATGACATTCTTCATCATTTTCATCATAACCCCGATTGTATTCAAAGTTCACTCTATGGAGCCTGGAGTAAGATCTCCGACTCTTGATTTGGTTTTTGTAGTGGCGACAGCCATCTGACTCGACACAACCCAGAGAGAATGAAGTTAGGTGAACTCCTGAAGATGAGTCCACAGGATCATAATAATTATCGTCATGGATCTTTTGCGCATAATCTCTAGGGTTACCAACCAAGACCCTTCCCCCCACCGGACCGGCGGAGATGGTTATGTCAGATTCGAACTGACTAAAACTCAGGCAGTCTGTGGGTTGTAGGTTGCCGGAGATGGGATTGCCGGACACATCTCTCGCATCCCAACCGACCCAGGTCCATCTCTTTCTAGCTAATCCTCTTCAGGTCATAACGGGTTTGACAACCGGCCACTATACTATCGATATGAACACAATCCTCACTTGGCGGTGAATCCTTTTGCGTCCGAGGTTTTCTTTAATTAGACTTTTGTGGGAGTGACAGCCGTCCAACCATCCAAACTTGAATGGAAGTCAGCGCCAGAACCTCATCCTCAACCAGTAGGTTGCAGGTGAGGTTCACTTAGCTCTGTAAGTCTTTGTGAAACCCCATACACCCACATATTTTTTATACATCTTAGGTGACAGACAAGCACACGGCCCACCTGATGGTAAGTGGTTACCGTGGCCTATGGACGTGTGCAACACCAGGGGCGTCACACTCCCGCTGCCGACCCTGTAAACACAGAGAGTTTCTGTGCTGTGAGTGTAGAAGACAAAACATCTAATCTCATTTTCTGAACCTTTTCTCAATTCCGGGTTGGCTTTCCAGTCGAATTGTGATGCAGACGAACTTCGATATTTTCCATGTAACGACTACCTAAAACCTCTAAAACTGATATCGAAGTTCTGTAGTTAGATTAGTCGATCTTATGAGGACTTCAACTACCCGTAACGACTGCCATCGATGTTCGTATAACAACACAGACGAACGTGCTTTCTGAAGCACAAGCAGACCAATGCAAATAGACATATTCATGAACACAAATATTTACACTGAAGGGAATCTAACACCCCCTACGTAGTAGTCCAGTTCAGTACCACCACGCCTTAGAGGTTACACCCAAAGTATAAGATAATTGTATGTATAATCCGGAAGGCGGAGGATCGGACAAAATGGCGCACATTGGAAGAGGCCTATGTCCAGTAGTGGACTGCAGTGGGACTGATTGATGTATAATCCGTGTGGTGACGGAGTAATAATACAAGTATCACCACCACATCTCATCCGAAGTGTGTCGTGAGAGGCGACTACCGGAGATTACGCAGACGATATCACTGCGAGAGAAAGAATACTCGAAATGAAACCCTGTATCAACCCGCCTGGCCAGCATTGGGAGAGGCCTATGTCCAGCAGTAGACGGTGACGTTGAACCGCGATTATAGCCACTTTTCAGCAGCCATAATCGCGGTTTTTTTTAATATATATTTCGCTCTTCAATTGACTGAACTCCGCTAGATTTTAAAGCTAAGCTGCAGTCCAGAAGATATAGACCACCATTTCCGATCCCGGTCCGAGGGGTATATGTAGTAATTGTCATTTATAATACTGGCACGCTATGATGGCCGTTTTGACATATTAACTACTAGCTGACCCGGCGAACCTCGTACCGCCAATATTTTTCCGCCCGCGTGGCGTCTGATCCCGTTCCTGCTGCACCCTCTACTATATAAAACATGTATTATACATATAAACCTTCCTCTTGAATCACTCTGTCCATTAAAAAACCGCATCAAAATCCTTTGCGTAGTTTTAAATCCGTAAGCTTAATACAAAGGGATATAGGGACAGAGAAAGCGAATTTGTTTTATACTATGTAGTGAAGTTAAGATATTGACTAAGTAAAACAGAGTCATCTGTAGTTGAGTTGATAAGGTAGTAGATAAGATGGTACTTAACGGCCGTGTAAAAAAGAGAGAGAGCAAGCAAGGTCTGCCAAGTTCTCTAGTATTTAACGGCCATCATACCGTGCCGGTAGTGTAGTTTAAAGTATAAGTCATCTCAAAGTTTCGAATTATGATAAGTTATCGGTGTTGGCACTACGATGTTTGTTTGTTCCCCAGGCTTCCGCCCCAAGACTCCCCCGCTGGAGGTGGGCGAGGAGATGGAGGAGGAGATTGTGAACGCGTGCAACGCGGTCGTCAGCGCCTGCTCTGAAGTACACACCTTGCCGCCTTGTACGTACACCATACACTACTTATTCGATTTATGTTCATTTATCATCTTCATTGTCATCATCTGTTAAAATCGTGGATGCTGAGGTGTAGTAAAATAAAACATGGATTGGAGAAAACACGTTTACTTTCCGTATATAGCCTCAAGAATGACAGAAAAATCTAAACACACAAAAAATTCCTTTAACAAAGTTCCGAGCGTTCACTCTGTATTGACTTTTTGCCAAAACGTAAGGCGCTTCGACATCGTCATTGTCATCGTCATGAAGATGTTTTATGTTTGGTACATCAATTTGATTGCACTTTGCCTAAGGGTCAGTTCAGATCTGACGGGAAAATGCTCGAGCACTTTTTAAGTATTTTTATGCCCACCTGTTGGAAAGTGGTTACCGTATCCTGTGGACATGTGCCCACTAGGGACATCACATTCGTGCTGCCGACCCTGGCTTCAATTTGAGATATTGTTTTTAGCTGTCCCACGATTTAAAGTGTTTGATCTAAATCTATAAGAAAAGTTAGGATACCAATTGCTACAAAATCTTAAATTACCTGCTTTCGTGACTCTTTTACAATTTAAGTTGGTTTCTGCATACATTTTTAAAATTACTGATGTCTTACCCTGACACCTTGAAGCCAGAAACTCCTTTGATTCAATCTATCGATATTGCAAGTCAAGTCAATTAGCCTATCCGAGTCAACTGCTTGCCACATGCCTCTCGTAATATGCATCTCAGCTCCCAATCCCCCGCCTTACGCAAACAGTCTATGTCAGCTACAATTTTCAGCTTTTATCGATATGTAATGAAATGATATTAACGCTTACGATGTTCACAGTTCATATTTAGTGATATAAATATAATTCTACGATATACTACAAACAAAGTAAGGATATCTTAACTAGTGTGAAAAATAGGGTTTGGAATTGGGTTTGTTGAAAACATAAATGAGTAGTTCAAGGTTCGAAACGGCGAAGAAATTGTGTCATCCTGATGAAAAATAGTTCAGCAATGATATACCTGCTTCTCTAGACAAGTGGCAATTCGTTGACATGGGATTTGACGTATATGACAGTCGTAAACGCATGTCATAAACGTCAAATCCCATACATTTGTCATTCTATTCCTTCAAACGCCGGCCAAGGAATTGCCACTTGTCAGGCTGAACAATGTACAGTCGCCATCAGTATTAGCTTTACACCTTCCAGGTTACCAACCTAGGATGGTTGGTAACTTGTAAGGTGTAGGTTTAAAAGGTGTAAGGTTTAAAACTTTAAATAAATAATAATAAAAAAAATGTTGTCTGAAGATTACACAAGTAATTTCACGTAATATATTTGTTTATTAAAGTGTAGTGTAGTTAAGTGTTCAGCCACTTCTGAGGGCGACTGTATTAGACGGTGGTAGTTGTAAAACTTTGTGTTACCTATGAATCAATGCAGGATGGGGATGGGGGATCAAAACCCAAAATTTAATAAAGATAAAAATAATACATAATACAAAGAAACACCTATTTTTACAATTATACCTACCTATACATTATATTTTATAGTAGTGCTATTCTCTAACATACAAATCCGATGTCATATAGAATTTTGTAATTTTGTGCGTCTTATTATTATCTCGAATTATTAATGTATCATGGTAATGGTTTCGAACCTTTTTCACACGGCAAACCTGTCTCACCCTTTGTATATTATGGAATAGTACTACTATTTCGTAATGCTGCAGCTAGATCTGTGAGAAATCACGCACAAGTACAGTCAGCGTCAAAAGTAGGTGATGAATGTATAGATTTCACAGTAAAATCCATAATTTGAAATTTTAAAGCATTTTGCATGCTAAAACTCTTTCCTATCTTAATCAGATAAAAGTTCATAATCTAAAATTCCTTATCATATTTTAATTCATTTAAAAATAGTATAATTGAGTCCACTAAGTAGTTAAACATCATTTTTTACTAAGAAATATATATTTTTCTGTCTTAAAATTATTTTTAATCTTAAATGATTACCTTGTGATGCTGACTATACGTTGTATGGGGTATTTGATATTGTAAGATATATTTATGTGTATTAAGGTGCCTCTGTACCTAAATTTCGACAGGTACACATATATCTCAAAGAAATTTAAATAATATACGTACATTTCTTTTCGAAATTTGTGCACCATTTAACTGTGTGCTTACCACGACGCGATTCAGTTTTGTTCTTCGGTTAGGAAGGAAAGAGATGGAGCTATATAAGGCTGTATAGCTCGATCTCCCTCCCTACCTATCTGGTGCCCAAAACTGAATCACTTTTACGCGTCGTGGTAAGCTCGCTGTCCATGCATGAATGCATTGAACGCATGTGTCCATTCAAAGGTTGTCTGGAAGGAATCGCGCCTAGCGACAAGACCGCTGCCAATTGTACTACCACATCAGTGTATAAACTCAATTTTTGTGGTGGTAAATATTAATTATGGCGTACAAAAGAGTATTGTAGTCACAGACTAAAAGAATAATATAAGCAGAACAAATAGAACTAGCGTGCGAAATCGTGTAAAGTAATACTAAAGTAGTACCATTGCACTCGCACTCTCTGTGTGCGCGCACGAGTGCAAGCGAGATAGTACTAACTTAGTATTACTTTATACGGCTTCACAAGCGAGTTCTATGCGTTATTCCGTCTATGTTATTCCTTTAATCTAAGATTGTAGTGTATTGAATGGGATGGGTTTTATATAGTTACTAATAGAACGCTACTCTTAATCCATAGACATTAAACTGAAGGCATTTTTCAAAAAACCAACCTACCCAGGTTCAACAGTTCTGGAAGAAATCATGGCGGAAAAGAAAGAGACCAACAACTCGGACGTGTTACCTCCGAAAGTGGCCATCATGAAACCGATACTGCGGTTCCTGCAGTTGCTTTGTGAGAACCACAACCCTGATCTTCAGGTGAGTTGCTCACACACACATCACGTCTGGGGAAGACGGGTTATTACGTCCACGATTCGCCAGTCACCCCGTTAACCCCACCTATTGCCGTTTCCGGGGACTGAGTACATTTTTTTTATAACACTTAGGTGCCAGACAAGCTCACGGCCCACCTGAAGGAAAGTGGTTACCGTGGTCTACGGACGTGTGCAACACCAGGGGCGTCACACTCGCGCTACCGACCCGATAAGAACCTTCTAATGCCCTTCTGGAAGAACTCATTTTTTTTTTTTATACATTTTTCACAACATTTCACACAACGCTATCTAGACCCAAATACATACATATTATACATAGAAACACTCAGACCAATTCAAATATACATATTCATGCATACAAATATTTGCACTGAGCGGGGATCGAACCCGCGCCTCCTGCGTAGCGGCCGCGTTCACTACCGCCACGCCACGGAGGCTGTCAAATTGTAGTCGCTTGGGAAAACCACGGCAGTATATTCATTCCACAGTTTAAGCGAGTGGAGATCAAGTTACTGTGATACCTGACTGTGTGTACTGTTTCAACTTGTGAAGATGGATTGCCTGCCTGTGGCGAGTGTGGTAGAATTTAGCTGCGGGCATCATGTCGAACAATTCATATGAACACACACCATTGTACAGACAGTAAAACACGCACAGAGGTGCAAAGTCCATCATGAGGCTGAGCGGTTCTACACCGCCTCTGAGTATTCGCCAGAGCCTCGTCCGTTTGTTAGTAGGTGCTCCGCGTGCAGGTGAGGATGTGTTGGGCCCTAGAGATGTTGGTAGGCCCCTTAGAACCCTTAGTTACACACTAGCTGTATTTTTGGGACATAGCCTACATGCTATTTCAGACTGTAGCTTACCTTTGCTCCAAATTTTATTCAGAGTCATGTATTTGCGCGAATAAATCGCAAACATATTCACATCCACCCACAAAAAATTACATTTTAAATCCGAGGTTCGCTCTCCTATTATCGTATCTCGATTCGTCTTATCATGCGCGAGAGCGACTACTGTATTACCTCGAGAGCATAGCTTCAGCCAAAACCACGTCCGTTTACTTAGGCGCGCTTTATACAGAAGAGACGGGGCGGGGACGTATGACGGTTTAAATATAAACCTTATGTAGTGTACAATAACGTCGTTTTTGTCTTAGAGGATAAATGCGCCCGCTCCTCCAGGCTACGTCCCGACACTTAAATGACGACGTAATTCAAAAACGTTACGTTACACTTTAAACGTTATTTTACACTCCATAAGGTTTACATTGTCTGACTTAAATTTTCCGCCACCGGAATACGTCCCCGCCATGTCTCTTCTGTATAAACCGTGCCTTAGGTTGGCTTGGGCCTCGAACACTTTGGTGGAGCCGCATATATCCCAATTAAGCATTGTTATTATTAACCATAGATACGACCGGGAGCAAAGCGAAGCTAATGATTATTGTAGTATAAAATTACTATATTTTCAATATAATTCTTTTTTGTTACAGAATCTCCTCCGCAACCAAAACAACAAATCGAACTACAACTTGGTGTCTCAAACCCTAATGTTCCTGGACTGCATCTGTGGGTCCACCACGGGTGGCCTAGGGCTCCTGGGGCTATACATCAACGAGGGGAACGTGGCGCTCATCAACCAGACCTTGGAGACACTCACCGAGTATTGCCAAGGTATGGTATAAACTTAAAACCTACAGTTAAGGGCAAGGTTACCGTTGTCTAAAGACACTACACGAAATGTTAGGTGGAATATATCAAAGATTTTTTTCTTCAGGCTTATATTTGTAAATTCACGAAAGAAAAAGAGAGCATCTGAAACTGATTGCAATCACATATAATTAGAAGCCACTAGTTTTATGGGTGCTTATTAGAAAATCAAAACTTTTTCGAGCAAATTTCAAAAGAACAATAAACGAAATAACAACATTTTAATGAGCAAATGTTTTATTTAGAAAAAAATTAAAATTCCAATGTATGTGACATCAAATGAACGACTAATCAAAAGTTGCTAGATGTAATCATAAATCATAAATGTAATTTTAGAATATCAAATCTATTATCATATTGCTATAAAAATGGATTTATTCTGCATGGTCATAAAAAAATAACCACGAAGCCTTCTAACCTAACCTATCCAAGTCGGATTGTACAGCTTTTTATAAAGACAAATATTAGAAATCCATTTGATAATTAATAATTTATCCAGTAATCCATTTTGAACTTTAAACGATTTGGTCAATAAATAATTTAAACATTGAAATTCCAGTCTTTGGTCTTTTGATCAAATGACCATCGTCATTTTAAACTGTGTTGATTTGTACGTTGTTCTTTTGAAATTTGCTCGAGAAAGTTTTGATTTTCTAATATGCAACCGCACTATATGGTTTTCAACATTGTAATTAGCAATGACCCCACGTGACACAGGCTCAACATTATTCGCAACTGGTGTAATAAAACAGTATCTAAAAAATCTCTGACAAAATATAATAAAAAAATAGAGTGAAAAGCGTTGAAGAGAATGCCCAGGGCACGCTGAGGATGTCACCGGAATTAACACTAAAATGAAAAAAAAAATCTGTCAAAACAAACTAAATTTTAATTCTAGACTGACCTACGTATTGAATCATAAAGTCCTCTCGACTTTTATCTAAGAATTGTTTTACTATATCAATCACCATGTGAATGTCGAGGCTATCCAGCACGGACACACTGAGAAGACTAAAAAAAAATCTAAACCTTTTGAGTTGGCTTAGGAAAGTCAGTGTAACGAAGTGCAGTAAGTGCCACGCTTAAAGAACACAAGATCAAAGTGTCTTTCGAATATAGAGACTATAAGAAAAGTGTTAATGGACACATTCTTAACTTCCAAGTGTTAGCAAGTTAAGTTAAATTTAAATTACTTATTAGTCTCAAGGTCTAGATTGTAATTGTATAAGTAACCGTTTAATAACGAGTTCATTTTTTTTTAAATTATATCAATCAATCAAGCTACTAGCCTATTGCAATCTACTGTTGTACATAGGCCGCTCCCAATATGCGCCATTACTTCATAACCAAATATTACTTCCCAGGGCCCTGCCATGAGAACCAGAACTGTATAGCTACCCACGAAAGCAACGGACTAGACATAATAACAGCTTTAATACTGAACGACATCAACCCGCTCGGCAAGACACGGATGGACTTAGTTCTAGAACTAAAGAACAATGCCTCTAAACTTTTACTTGCCATTATGGAATCCAGGAACGATTCCGAGAACAATGCTGAGAGGATTCTGTATAACATGAATCCTAAACAGCTGGTGAGTTTTCACTTTCAAGAGCATCGCATTTTTAGCATGTAAAGCCAGCTAGCAAGCAGCCAGCAAGCTATCTAGAGTGTCCACTAGGCAACAGATACGCGTCATGTTGCAACGTTGCACAATAAAATATATTCTATAATAAATAAGTAATATGTATTCCACAACATTCCACACATCGCTATCTAGACCCATGGTAAGCATACCTTAACCAGTTTGTGTTATGGAATCTAGAATGCGAATAAACATACATAGATACTTTTTTTTTCTAAATACTTACATATATACATAGAAATACCCAGACCAATGCAAATATATATATCCATCCATACAAATATTTGCACTGAGCGGGAATCGAGCCCGCACCTGCTGCGTAGCAGTCGAACGTTCTCACAGAGGCCGTCTATAACAAAGACGTGCAACAACGCGGGATAACGTTGTTCATCATCTCCAACAAACAGCCGCAGGTGTTGTGTAATGTTGCCGGACGTTGCATGTTGAGCAAAACGTGTTGCTCCTCATAATATATTTTGCCTAGTGGATACGAGGCTTTAATGATTCCATACCCGCGACCTACTGAAAAGTATCGTTTGGCCCAGATTATAATCTATCCTCTTAGCTGAATGGATCTGACTGCAATTTATTTCAGTTGTTGATTTGCATGTTAAATATTGCTTTATATCTATATTTGAGGCGACAGTGGAGCGTTTACGATATTCTTACAAACTATGGTAACGAATGAATGATTTTCTAGAATTTTTAAACATTTTGAATGAAATTTTAAAGCATTTTGCATACTAAATATTCAAACCGATTAGAATAGGAAGAATTAAATCGGTCTAGGCGAGGCGGAGTAGTCAAAAATCAATGTTGAAAAATGATTGAAAAATTTCCGATAGTTCGTAAGAATATCGGTAGACGCTCCCACTGTCGCCTTAAAGATATAAAGGAGCAATTTGGATTGGTTCGGACGAGGTCTGGTAGATTAGTGGTCGCGTAATGCTTGGACCAACAAAGATCGCGGGTTCAAACCCCGTTTAAACCGATGAAATTTTTCTAATTTTAATTGTTTTGTCATCCACTTGTACTTCACTATTTTTGTTATATCATGTATGACCGAACTTTTGACTTACATAATTATTAAGTCCATTTATACTAACCCCAATGTAAGTAATTTTAAGCCGACTTAATCATATGATGTAAGTACTAGGCTTATAAAATAAATAAGATAAAAAAAAAAATGTTTTGTCATCGATTTAATTTTTGGAAACATGTTCTTTCTATATTATATTTACAACAACAAAACGTAAGTCCTTCGTAGGATGCGTGAGAGCTCCCAAAGCATCCTGAGCGCATTAACTGATAATTGGGAAGGTCCGGTGCTGGGACACTGGGTACGAGCGCATGTACTGCGACGTGGGCAGTGTCACAGCGCTGTGGCTATACCTGCTTATATTTACTCTTCTTTTTTTGGTATTTATGTATACTTACTAACAATATGATAAGATTTATTGTTCAACGCTAACGACTCTTGTTTCACACACTTTACTAATGTTTGCAGGTTGATGTTGCTTGCTCGGCATTTCGTCAGGAGCATGGGCTGGACTCTGACTCAGACAGTGAAGATGACCTCATTGTCCAGTCCAGTGTATCTCCTAAAGAGGTATGATATATAAGTAGAAATGTTAATCCTCAACTTTCAGCACAATCATAAATAAATAAATCTTCAGGCGAGGTGAAGTCAAATTGACGTGTCGTTAATCACGTATATTCCGTGTTTATATTTTCCCAGTAAAAATTCTAGCTCATTCCATGTACGGGAACTCATTCTGATATGTATTTGAAACATATTTTCATAAAATTTTAAATAAATATCATCATCAGGTGGGGCACAACATCTACATCCTATGTCACCAGCTTGCCGCCCACAACAAAGAGTTGGCTACACTGGTCCGCGCCTCGCCTGAGGGGCCCAACGCCGAAGCTCTGCGGTACTACCGTACTCACACTGCACAAATCGAGGTTAGTATTGAATACACTGACTAGGTAGAGGTTGGTATACCGTACTCATACCGCACAAATCGAGGTCACTGGCGAGTACACGGAGTAGATAGAGGTCGGTATACCGTACTCATACCGCACAAATCGAGGTTAGTATCGAGTACACTGAGTAGATAGAGGTCGGTATACTCATTATACGCAGCAAGGGTTCAGTATACCGTACTCATTATACGCAGATATACTCATTGTACACAGATAGGGGTCAGTATACCGTACTAATTGTACTCAGATAGCGGTCAGTAGACCGTTCTCATTGTACACAGATAGGGGTCAGTAGACCGTAATCATTGTACGGAGATAGGGGTCCAAATATCGTACTCATTGTACTCAGATAGCGGTCAGTAGACCGTTCTCATTGTACACAGATAGGGGTCAGTAGACCGTACTCATTGTACAGAGATAGGGGTCAGTAGACCATACTCATTGTACATAGTTAGGGTCAGTAGACCGCACTCATGGTACATAGATAGGGTTCAGTAAACAGTACTTTTGCACACAGATAAGGGTCAGTTGACCGTACTCATTGTACACAGATAGAAGTCAGTAGACGGCACTCATTGTACACATTGTACACATATGTTGGGTGCGATGCGGAGGTTTTCTTCAATAAAACGACTTTCTTGAAGTTAAGCTTTAACGTTTTATTTTAATGCCGTGAATGAGACGTGTGCAAAGACGAAAGGATTTTTGAAAAGCATACTTTGGGTGTCTTTTTTATAATCAATGCCTATTTGGTTAAGACATCGCGTAGCGAGAAAAGGTGCACTAGCTGTGCCGTATGTGACAGTACACAGGTTATATTTTTTCACCGGATCAGTAGTGCTATCCCGCCATAAAACTTGTTGTAAGTGCCTATCAGATGGGTGAACGTATATACACCTATACATTTTCTCGATATCAGCAGATAATACATACCTGTGTTGTCGAAACCGTAAAAGGATAGATATAAGATCGTCCTGCACTGTAGGCCCAACCATCTGGACATCGTTAAAAGATACCCCTGAAGACGTAACACAACTAGCGTTAAAAACTACCCTTAGTTTGGTAGTTGTACTGCTTTCGCGCAGCACCCCGTGGTGTGGGATGAAATATCCACTGGGCCTGCCACAGCTCACTTTATTTTCGGTCATATGTCCTAATGCCTCGTACTCAGACATAAAGTCATGATATAACTTACTGAGGTCAGGCTTAGACTTCAGTCTACGTTCCAGAGAATATAAGCACTGAGAAGCTCTTTGGAAAGATTGGCCTAAGACCGACGGACTTTGCTTTAACGGAATACGAACACAAAAATGACCGCTCTCTAAACGTGTCGTGTTTTTCATAAAATGCTCCTCACATGCTTTCTCTTCGAGAGAATAGCAAGGTGATTGTCCGGCTCGAAGGACCAATATGTTGGGTGCGATGCGGAGGTTTTCTTCAATAAAACGACTTTCTTGAAGTTAAGCTTTAACGTTTTATTTTAATGCCGTGAATGAGACGTGTGCAAAGACGAAAGGATTTTTGAAAAGTGTCTGTACAATGACGGTAACAGAGAGTAATACAAAAAACTAAACTTAATGCTAATTAAGTATATTGCGCGTGGATTTGCTCACACTATTTGTGTAGGCGCTGAAACATGCCCCCGGACGTTGGAAGCAACAGATGCGCTTTCAACCACACGAAGAATCAACGGGCAGCGGGCAAATCCTATTGAAAGCTCTTCTTATTATTCCAGCGGACGTTTGAATATCTGCCACACGTACAATGCCATCCGATCCTGGATGAACAGCAATGACTCTGCCCAATCTCCACTTGAGAGGAGGAAGATGGTCCTCCTTTATGACTACTAAGGTGCCCAGCTTCAACTCGTCTGTATTGGTTTGCCACTTACTCCTTTGTTGAAGCTCCGACACGTACTCCTTGCTACAGCCCTCCCAAAAATGCTGGCGGAGCTGCTCGATTCTTTCATACCGAGACAAGGAAGTAGCAGAATGGTCTTGCAAGTCTCGCTGCGGAAGTGACGTCAACGGCCGCCCAACAAGAAAATGGCCGGGAGTTAATGACGTAAAATCTGCTGAATCGGAGGACAGTGGTGTCAATGGGCGTGAGTTCAGGATCGCTTCAACTTGGACTAACGTGGTGTTAAGCTCTTCGAACGCAAGATGACTATTACATATATCTTACTCATTATACGTAGCTAGGGTCTTTATGCTGAGCTACCATTATCCAGATAAGCTCGTTATAACGACAAACACTACCCAGATTTAGGTCGGTATATCGTATTCACACCGCACAGATTGAGTACAACTGTCTTTTAAAAATAACAGCGTTATATTTCCTCAACAGATAGTTCGCACTGACCGGAGTATGGAACAGATAGTGTTCCCTATCCCGGAGATTTGCGAATATCTACCTCCGGACAGTAAGCACAGAGTCTTGCAGAGCGCCGAGCGCGACGACCAAGGTAGCAAGGTGGCCGACTTCTTCTCAAAACTCGACAATCTCTTCCATGAGATGAAGTGGCAAAAGAAGTTACGAGGTAAGCATGTTAAACACTCGTCTCGTCTATAGTTTGACTATATACTGTATAGACCTTGGACTATATACAAACTCTATAGACGCCGCAAGTAGTATTTTTTTACGCCGCGATTAAGTGGCAATTACTGTGTCTATGAAGTATGTAAATAGTCTGGCTTAGCATCTATACGCATATTGTAAAGCTAAAGAGTTTGTTTTTTGTTTGTTTGGTTGGACCTGTTTTTTGTTTGTTTGGTTGAACTTGTTTTTTGTTTGTTTGGTTGGACCCGCTAATCCCAGAAACTACTGGTTCAAAATAAAAATAAAAGATTTTTGTGTTGAGTAGTCCGTTTAAGAAGACTATAGACTATATATCATCAAGCTACTACTCAAGGGTAATAAGGAACAGTGATAATAAATGTAAAAAAAATCAGCACATAACATACATTATTTACAAAATTAACAAAGCTTAAAGACGAGAGATGTGTCTAAGTATCTCAGTTGGTCAAAGCATCATCCCCCCTGTAAGGAACTGAGTTCTACAGGCTAGACTAGACTTTTCAGATTAGAATCGCGCGTTTGACGAAAAAATAAATACACGTGATACCTTACTATACCCTCCCTGCCCCCTTGTGATATTTCGTGATTTTTGTCAAAGGCTCGCGCTTTTCTAGCCTCACATGATTAATTAATGGCCCCCATCTAAAAATACATTACAGTATACCGACATAAATGGAATGTATGTGAAAGTTTACCGACACTAAGTTCTATACTATGAGTGTGTCCTTACTTCTCTAGCTAAACTACACTGTAACTATACAATTGCCTATTTGCAGCGCACCCCGGTCTACTGAAGGACATTGACTTCTCTAAGGGAGGGTATGCCACAGTCACCACGCTTGCCCACAGGATGTACCATAGCAGTAAGTTGACAGGACTGCACATGTGATGTTGTGGTGTGGCCCCTCCCTTGGATGATTCCCTGTCTTGTGCCACACACAACCCTTTATATAATTATGTATATAATAACCCATAATAATATGTTGTTTCTTATAAATATGTTTATAACACTTGATATTTTTAAAATTGTGATTTAAATTACTTTTTAAATTATATTAATAATACTGTATTCTATTGATACCTGATATACCACATTTTGATAATTTTTTTTTATATATTACCTAATCTGAAAGATGTTAACTATTGACTGATCGCGACTGCTGCTGTACCGCGCCTTAGGTAATCCAATTGAAAGGAGTCGAAAGCGAGCGACATACCGGCGTGAGCGTTGGCGGTGAACTGACCAAATCTGACGTCGCGTCGATACCCCCCCCTCCCCGGTCACATACCCATGGCGCGGTACAGCGGTTAAGGTCAAACTATATCCAATCAGTTATTTATTAAAAATCGATTTAATTGCTGTACGGTGAATGTTATGTATGAAGTGTAATAATTATCATGAATAAATAAGTTACAAGTTATTTTCTATGGCTCTGGTATTAGGGCACAATTTACCTGCCAGTATAGTCGCATTTCGGTGAATTTTCGATAGCGGCATCGTTGTGCTAGGTGCCGCTTTACCACTACAGTCGTGGCGATGATCAAATTACTGATCTTACTATAATTAATATACAAAAAATGCGATACTCTTTTAACATTGCTGCTACTAGTTACCGCTTAGTACCTGTGCTTATTTATTGCCTATATGAAAAATGTTAATTAGCATTGTGTAACTCGGCTTTTTGTCGAATATAAAATTAATGATTATTGTCACGAAATGTATTTGTGATTTGCATCTGTACTTGTTTTTACCAACACAAAGGGTAAAACCATCTTTTGCTGGTTGACAATTCAAAATTCTGGCGATCATGAGATCGGTGACCTATAGAGTTTACATAGGGGTTTATCTGATTACTTCCTTCGAACAGTCCGGATCGGATAACGGTATATTTTTCGATACATCGGTTACAGGATACTTTCAAATGGTTTATTTTCTTTATTCAATATTTCTATCATATTTCTTGACATATAAAAGTGAATTTGTTCAACATTTATATGTGCTATTTACATGCCTTAACTGAATAAACGAAATTCATACTTGATTTATTTTATGATCCCGTCACGGAACGCCCACCCTAGGGTCCAAAGCCTAACCTCAGTGCGGGATATCAACAGTACTTAAACCCTTGAGCAGTACCTTTTTAAAGGTGAATTTAGACCAAACGAACATAGATCTAGAACAAGAGTATTCTTTCCTTAAGTCTTTTAATTTTTTAGTAAAGACGATACCTCGTTTTGAGCGTTTTTGTATTAGATGAGGATTGCGTCGTCATTTAGTGGCGGAACGTCTCCTGGAGGCGCGGAAGCAATTCTCCTCTAAGGCAAAAACGACGTTATTGTACACTATATAGGGTCTATATTGTGTTACTTAAACCGTCATACGTCCCCGCCACGTCTCTTCTGTGTAAACCCCGCCTTAGAATATTCCATGGAAACTATCCGAGCTAAGAAAGAACAACGAAATTCTGTCTCTGTTTACGTAATAGAATTTGACGGAAAGGGGATAGATTGAGCTTTTACTCGTCTAATGTAAATTGGCCTTGAGGGGAATACTCTGACCTTTTGAGCTACTTTGAGAAAATAAAAATACAACAGTAATGCCTTGATCACACGCACCGAGTGTGGTGGTAAAACAGTGCACTCGACCGCGTGCTCGCTTGGTACGTATGAACATAGTGCCGAGTACTTTACACGTTTTGAGCACTCGGCCACTTTCTCGGCACTCCACTTGGTGCGTGTGATCTAGGCGTAAGTTGCGTAGTGTGTAGTTATAGTGTGATAGATAAGGTATGTTTGTTCGCAGGACAATGGCTTCTGTCCGCCGTGTCTTCGTACATGACAGTGTGGAGCAACATACTATTCAACTTCGCTGTTCTAATTAATATTATTGTGGCTTTTTTCTATCCCTTCCAAAAAGAAAATCCAAGTAAGTATTGAATCTTTGATATTTTGACTTATATCATATTTGTTTCAAGTTTTCAGTTCAATGTTTCTACGCGGATTTACAGACGTGAGTATAATGTTGATGACTTTATATTACAGTTATATTCCACCAATCTGGGATAAAGTCGATATCCCGTCAACGTTTCATGGGCCTACCAGGCACTCGCTTCATAGCTGGAAAATAAAATTTATTAAAGCTAGTGGCGACATATTATAAAGTACTTAAAAGAACCCACTACGATTTGGATAAACATTCGGATAGTTTAGGTTAGAAGGTTAAGGCGGGACCGTAGAGGACTTTCGTGGCTCTTCCTTACGGATGGTAAGAAGTAGATATTGGCACACGTACAGCGCCGACGGACGCAGATGACATCTGCGCTGATTTCGTTTGGCTGTCAATGTCTCCTATTTCAGATAACACACTTTCCACAATGATCGTACGCATTCGTTCTAGCCCGGATCTATGCGAGGCGTTCGGTGGGAATCGTATACCTCGTATCTTGGTCTCAAGTCGTGAGAAAAACGAGGTCCTGGCGCGCACGTATCGTTAATAATCTGGTATTATTAATGATTTGGATTTGAGCTTCCTCGCCATCGTAACACAGGTTCCCTCTCTAAAGACATCCAAAAAACGGATACTACGCGTATAGAACACATTTTAAACACGTTTTGGTTCCAAGATATGAGCCCGCTATGGTGTAATAACCGCTGGTGCGTATTTTATCCGTGCAGAGCTGGGCGAGCACCTCTCGCTGGTGGTATGGATCGTGTCCGCAGTGGCGGGCGCCCTCGTGACGTGGCTCCCTCGGGGCGGCGGCGCACGCGCGCTGCTAGCCTCCATGGCCGTGCGCCTCATGTACTCCGCCGGGCCCGAGCCCACGCTCTGGGCGCTCGGCATGCTCACGGTCAGTACTTACACACACACACACACACGCACGCGCACGCACGCACGCCCGCACGCACGCACGCACGCAAGCGCGCGCGCGCCTTCACGTTCATATGTGCTCTTTATATGAAAATCAAATAGTGATTGATTGAAATTGATTCTTTCATTGATTCAGACCTACACACACCCTCATACCCTTATACACACCGATATCAACTGAAGATGCTAATCACTAGCGTATTCAGTTACATGCTAATCACTAGCTACTTCAGTTAATCTTCAGCTAGATCAATAAGAACGAAATGAAAAAATAATAAATAACAATAAACTATTTGTTTTTTTTTTTACTTTAACACATAATATACATTATGTACACAAAAAAATTTAAAAATAAAGTTTCTAATTTTTTTACCAACAGATAGTGGTCAAAGGTATACACTTAGTGAGCATTATGGGAAACCAGGGCACATTATCGAAGTCACCTCGGAAGGTACTCGTAGATCCCGAGTTGCTCTACCACAGTGCATATCTCGTGATCTGTTTCCTCGGCATTTGCTGTCATCCGTTCTTCTTCTCTATTCTGGTGAGTTGTAGATAGATATTATTTATTGTACACCAATAGATTTACAGTAGAACAAGACGAAATTATATATCTTAGACTACATTTTATGTACAGTCGACAAAATCGATAGTATCCCAACTTTACATACAACTTTATATGTAAAGGTGAGATACTATCGATTTTGTCGACTGTACAATACTCATTGTACAGTCTATATCGCTGGAAGGCAGGCAACCAAACCAATGAACAGTAATGTGACAAAATAAAAGATATGGTATAGTTATCATATAGACTATATGAAAGGTTGTATACTTTGTCTATAAACTGATTGTGAAATTTACGATATAAAATTGTATATATTTAAATTAATTATTTTATGTGTCCACTACTGGACATAGCCCTCCCCCAATGAGCGCCATAGCGCCCTGTCTTCAGCTTGCCGCTATGGCGCTCATTGGGGAAGGGCTATGTCCAGCAGTGAACTAATATAGCCTGATGATGATGATGATAATGATGATTTTATGTGTACTAAAGAAACTGTATGTACAAAAAAATTGGAAAACTGAATTATTATTGAAATTATTTTTTCTATCGGTCTGTCTGTCTGCCTATGAATGTAGTTTCTACCTCAAAACTGTTCAAAGATCTTAAAACCCTCCTCAGTTTACCTTCGTAATTTTATTTCAAAATAGTATTATTTTTAAACTATCGCGGTGTAAACGTATAATATTTATAATGATTCGGGACGAGCACACCTCTTGATGGTCGCAGGCCAGTCAAATCGTGACCACAAGTGCTGCAAAGTGGCAGTTCAGTTCCGAACTAGTACAAAAACTTCAAAATAGTATTAAAAGCAATCATAGAAAGGTCCTTTTTCCCCTGCCCCCAGCTTCTTGACATAGTGTACCGCGAGGAGACTCTCTTGAACGTGATGCGATCAGTGACACGCAACGGGCGGTCCATCCTTCTGACGGCAGTCCTGGCGCTGGTACTGGTCTATATGTTTTCCATCGTAGGCTACATGTTCTTCCGAGACCACTTCTTAGTTGCCGTGGACAGGTTAGACGGTGAGTACAATGACAATCACCCATAATATGAATATGTTTTTAAATAGATTTAAATCGAAAAGGGTCAACATTCAAAACGTGACGTTTTTTAAGCTTGTATAGTGGGATGTAACCCACAAAACTTAATGATATCAAAATAAGGTGACATTGAATATTTTTCGACTGAATAATGATGAAGTTTGATATAAATAATAATGTAATTCATATAAATTGATAATATTGACGTATAATTAGTGAATGGCTATAATATCTTTATACTTAGTTTTTGCGCCATTTTTGATAGCCGCCATGTGCCTGCATAACGTATTCTATGAATAATACGTCATTGGGGTGATGATATATTTTCGTTTGTCGTCGGGCAGACGACGACGATCCCCGTTTCAAGCCCGACGAGTGCGGCGGGCCGGGCTCCAAGTACCTGAAGGGCTCGGAGCAGTGCACGCGAGCGCAGCGCTTCGTGTCCGTGGGCGGCGAGCTGCGCGAGAGGAGCTGCGACTCGCTCATCATGTGTATCGTCACCACGCTTAACCAGGGCCTGCGGAACGGCGGTGGAATCGGCGACATCCTTAGGGCCCCGGCTAGCTTCGTAAGTATCCCTACGTCCTTATTGGCTCGGCTAGCATCGTCAGTATCCCTACATCCTCAAAGCCCTAGCTAGCTTCGTAAGTATTCCAACATCCTCAGTGCCCTGGCTAACTTCGTAAGTTTCCCCACATCCTCAGGGCCCTAGCGAGCTTCGTAAGTATCCCTACATCTACAGGGTCCCGGCTACCTACGTCAGTATTCCGACATCCTCAGGTTCACGGCTAGCTTCGTAAGTATCCCCACGTCCTCAGGGTTCCTACATTCTCAGGGTCCTGGCTAGCTTCGAAAGTATTCCTACATCCTTAGGGCCCCGGTTAGCTTCGTAATTATCCCTACGTCCTTAAGGCCTCGGCTAGCATCGTCAGTATCCTTACATCCTCAGGGCCCTAGCTAGCTTCGTAAGTATTGCTACATCCTCAGGGTCCTAGCTAGCTTTGTAAGTAACCCTACATTCTCAAGGTCACGGCTACCTACGTCAGTAGCCCTACATCCTCAAGGTATCGGCTAGCTTCGTAAGTATTGCTACATCCTCAAGGTCCTAGCTAGCTTCGTAAGTATCCCCTCATCCTCAGGACCCTAGCGAACTTCGTAAGTATCCCTACATCCTCAGGGTCCCGACTAGCTTCATGAGTATCATTATATCCTCAGGGTCCCGGTTAGCTTCGTAAGTATCCCTATATCCTCAGAGCCCCAGCAAGCTTTCAGAGTATCCCTACATCCTCTAGGTCCCGGCTAGCTTCGAAGTATCCCTGCATCCTCGGGACCCCAGCTAGCTTCGTGACTATCCTAAGATCTTCAAGGTCCCGGGTTCGTAAGCTTAGACTATATATATATACTCTATACCTGGACGCAGCAAGTGTCATTTCAAAGCGGCGTAATAAATGACGACTACTTCGTTTCGTTAGTTGACATATACATATATTTCATGACATGCGCACATTGGCAGTTTAAAGAACATATTTGACATTAACTTACTCATACTCGTACAAAAAAGTCTATACAGTCTATACAATATATTATTATGATCTAAGTGTAAATATTTTCGTGTGTGCACAGGAACCTCTGTTCGTTGCTCGAGTAGTATACGACTTGCTGTTCTTCTTCGTGGTCATCATCATCGTCCTTAATCTTATCTTCGGCGTTATCATCGACACCTTCGCTGATCTGCGCAGTGAGAAACAGCAGAAGGAACTAATATTGAAGAACACATGTTTTATCTGTGGTATGTACAGTCCGCTAGTGTTACCACAGAAATATATTAGGCACACGTGGCAACTTGGCAACTTTTTAGACAATTCTTACAGGAACTTTCTAATGTTTACTGCTTGTATGTGTTATTTCCAGCTAAAGAATGAAAATAGAGAAGTATATTAGAAAAATAAAGGCATTTCTTGTCTTTCGTGAGCATTTATTCACAGTGAAAAAGTATAAACGTATTAAATTTACGTATTACCAAGTGAAAAAGCATTATTCATTCGATTACCGCTACGAGTGTTCCCAGATATACATTACCTCTTCTCAAAAAAAAATATCCCCTTTAACGTTTACGTTTTGAAATATATATTTTTTGAAAATATTTTTTTGTATGTCCCCTAGGGTTGAACAGGTCGGCCTTTGACAACAAGACAGTGTCTTTCGAGGAGCACATAAAGAGCGAACATAACATGTGGCACTACCTCTATTTCATGGTGTTGGTGCGGGTCAAGGACCCCACCGAGTTCACCGGCCCGGAGAGCTATGTGCACTCTATGATTAAGGTATGTCTACATTTTATAGTTTTAGGAAAACTTGCAGCTAAAAAGTAATAATAAACGGGTAAACACACTGTATATGATTCGATAGTGTCGCTTGACGTAGAGTCGAGGAAATTGTACCGCCTTTTAAATGATACCACCTCCAGATTTCGCATTAAATTACTTTCTTTTTCTACACTGGCAACACCAAACTTCGCTTTAGTGTCGCCTCCAACTACCCACTATTTTAAGATGACATCTAACGAGAATAGGGAATATGCATGTGATTCAAATACCGCATTTTTTACATGTGGTCTTTTCTTTTAGATTAACATACTTACATATTAATATTTTTTAAATTTAATTACGATTTGATTAAGAAAATAATTGCCAAACAGTGCATAAGTTGAGAGGAAAATTCAAATGAGTTAAAACGTAACACTTTTGGTACACAGTTCCGACCAATGGCCTTCCGAATCAGAGTGTACTTCATTCGTCATATCCCATAATAAAAAATATCAGTTTATGTCGTCTGGTGTCTATTTGTCCGGAATAATTGTCCAGTTGCATTATTAAATTAAATTAAAACACAAAATATGAATATTATACAATCCAAAATACTTTTGCAACTATTCACGCAATCATGTAGTTGTAAGCTGTCATGTGTATTTGCCGTCACGACAAGCGCGCCAACATGGCGGTCGTTTGAAAAACTGATATCAGCCTACTATTTCAAATCTTTTTAAAAAACCAAATGTCTGTTTGGCGCTGTTTCTTTTTTTAATATTTATATAATGATGTAAATAATCATTTAAAAATATAAAAACCAAACTTGCATATTCCCTATTGGGTATAGGAGCGAAATAAAACAGTTTTCAGTGGAATTTGATATTAATTTTCATACTGGTTTCTAAGGTGATATAATTTAACTAAAACTACACAGTCTACGTTATATAACTACAAATTTAAACTAGATTTTTGTGCATTTTCGTGGTGTGACTAGGCTTTTAAGTTATGTCGTTGCATTTGTTTAATTAAAAATATACCTGGGGCCCGTTTCATAAAACTACAATTTACAAATTACAAGTACAATTCGATGTACACTGCGTAGTTAATTGGCCATATATTATAAAACCTATTTATATGACCAATTACCTACGCAATGTACTTCGAATTGTACTTGTAATTTGTAAATTGTAGTTTCATGAAATTTTATGGTCCGTTAAATCGTACCAACCATAGTTACGCCGACTATTTTTATACAATACAACAAAACAACTAAATCTCGATTCGTCTGAGAAAAAATTGTATAGACAATCTGCCAGACAACCTGTCAAATTAAGGACACTATCAAATCATGTATACAGGTGTGCTTTTTTTATTCAAATTTAGTAAGGTCGACAGCACAAAAGCTCTCCAGTGAGCTCTAGCTCTGGCTGGGAATACAACACAATGTTATTATGGCCGGTATTCTGTAGGGCGGAGGCACAGTCAGACTGCTCAATTGGGACGGGTATATCGTCGTCACCATCTGACCTCCGAGAGAGATTGGCGATATCGAGGCATTGCTGTCTGTGTACTGCTTTCTAACTATAGCTTTCTCCGCTCCCCAGTCAAGCAATTTAGATTGGTTCCCGCGCCTCCGCGCGTTATCGCTGGTGGGCGGCGGCGAGGGCGAGGCGGGCGAGCTGGAGTACCGCGCCTTACAGTCACAGCTGGATCGCGCGCAGATCGCTGTCAACACCCTCACCGATCTGCTCACCGAGCTCAGGGATCAGGTGCGTCACTACAGGAATCTGTCATTACGCGAATGTGCCGTTAGGTGAATTAGTCATTGCGTGTATCTGTCATTTCGCGAATCTATCATTATGGGAATCATTACAACAGGTAAATATAAATACGCAAATCCGTCACTACGAAAATCTGTTATTATGTTTACGCGAATGCGTCATTATGGGGATCATTACAACAGTCAAATAGTCATAAAAGTTCATCCATAATAATAGACAAAAAAAATAAATTCAAGGTATAAAGTAAGCGCTTTTTCGTTAAATATAACTTTTATTCACCCCGGCCCTGCTAATTCTACACTAATCTAAAATAACAAAAATCGGATTATATTTCACAGATGACAGAACAAAGGAAGCAAAAACAACGTATCGGCTTATTGAACTCTACCTCTGCGTACTTGCAGAATTTGCAAATGAACTTGCCACCGTGAACAACACGCCTGTGACGTCACCACGGCGCTTAGCATGTAAGCAAATATGAACATTGTGTTAGTTAGCAATACAGAGGATTTTACCTCGTGCAAACAAACCCACGCTCATCCATGTAATTTTTATTCAAAAATGATTTTTGTTGTGTATTAATACGACTTAAGTTAAATAATGTTAACGGTAATTAATCTGTCATTACGCGAATATCTCATTACGCGAATGTGGCATTATGGGAATTTAAAAGTTATTGCGACTTAAGTTAAGTTTCATAATGATGTTATTTATTTGTTATTGCAACTGTTGAATATTGCGTGTGTTTTCGATATGTACATCTACGTCACTTATAAATGGTATATCGCTGTACCAAAATAAAAATATAATAATTTATTCGTATAGATACGGGAATAGAGAGACATAGAGACCAATGGTTAGGATAATTTCAGTAGTATTACAAATTACTACTACTAGTAATGTGAGTCATGTTTTACTAGTATTTTAATAGCAAAGAAGTAGGTTCACGTCAGTTTATTATTAAATTTGAACCTATAGCCCTTCGAATTATACCTTACGCATTACTTAGTCATTCCGCGTAATGTTCTTAGATCGATTTCTGTTTCAAATCAATGATTAGAATTTTAAATTGTTATGGAACATGGGTAAACCGTTACACAGAAAACTCGAATGAACAACAAGGCAGAAAACATCTAAAGGTATAAAATATCTATGCATTATACATACTACTAAAAAAGTTGAAGTATAGCTTTATAAAAAGTTTGAGCTCCTTTAAAAACTCTATTACTATGGATAAAGCTTTGAAAGATGTTAAAAAATAATAAATACAAAAATAATTGGGTACTTAAAATTTTGTAGTCTATCTAATACTGGTTTCTGTCTCTCGAAGTCTTTATTTCCAACGACATGATGTTATTAAAAAAATACTACACGGCTTGAGCAAAAACGACGTGATTTTATGAACATTGCTTTTTGAAAAACGTATTAAAGTAATTAAAGAAATGCTATTTTCAATTAAAGCTAAAGTTAATTTGTATCACAAGCAATACAATGTAAAGCTACATACACATAGCAGCTATCTATAAACTAACCATAGCAACTAAAACTGTATAGAAAAAAATTAAGCAATATTTAAAATACAAACTTGTATACTACACTGTTTTAACTCTATAGAAGTCTATTCTTCTACAATTGCTCATGCCGTGTCAAATTAATAATACGTAAATAGTATTAAATGACGCCGAAATGTACTAAATCGGATATATTATAGCTGTAGATATCGTTACATATCTCATTTGATATTTGAGTAGACATTAGGTTAGCTAATCACTTGATCGATGCCCTTAAGCAGGAAATTATGAATAATTAATGAAATTGTTGACGCTTGTACGAAATGGGTGTACTTAGGAGCTATTAACGTTATTGTCCAACCAGGCATAACCTTGAGGGGCTGTTCGTGATTGGGTAAAAGCTTAGATACTTAAACTTGGACACTATCAAACTTAAATATTTTATGAATAGAATTTGAAAAGGTTAAGTTTATTGCTTTGTTTCTTTACATAAGTTTGCACTTACGAGGTATTGTGATCGATACTCGAATCTGAAAAGATTTTCTCTGAGTAACCTATCGGTAGCAGCATCGAGTCAACAAATATAACTCGGTAGCTCCCTATAATATACTAAACTAGGCTCATAAAAAAGGAAGTCGGTACTTGTTATTATTATTAATTTATTTACTAACAAAGAACATTACAATTTTTAATGCTCTAGAAATGTAGCAAAAAGCAGAAAGGTTTATCCGTATAGTAGGAATAGTATTTATCACGTGTATATTTTTTATGTCAAAACCTTGGGAATCAAAAATAAGCTCCTCTATGCAGACATAAGTGTTCTAACAGCGTCAACAATTTCAATGCAAGGGGCTTGTTATATAAATTTTTAAGTCATAACTATATATGACTTAGATTCGTAATCGAAATCTAAAATCACATACTGAATTTATGAGACTCGCATCTGAAAAGGACGATGTGTATAAAGGACATTATTATATAAAGGACGACCTTTACGAAGGACAAAACAAAATGTAGTCTTTTTTTAAGTTTTAGCGAGTTTGATTAAGGTTCTTCGGTCACACTTATGGCCTTTACTCAGAGTTCGTCCTGTTTAATAAAAATCAATGTTTAATCTTGTATATGAAAATTATATTTCTACTTGTTATGAAGTTTAAAACAAATCTAGTTTTGTTCGTAGTTCGACTATTAGGGGGAGATTATATAATTTAATTTATAAAAGTTACAGGAATTAACAGGATCATGGTGTAGGTATACTTTAGAATAGCTTGATGTTTTGAACAGATTACACAGGATGTGGTCACTGGCTAATTGACCATGACCATGATTGTATTAATTCTGGTAACAAATAAGTCAATATGACCAAATAACATGAAGTTTTTGTCAATCGAAAGTTTAATATTTTATATAAATTTTATATCTTCACTAATCTATTTTACTGTTATTTACATTATTTTATTATTTTTTATATACTTACTAATATATATTTTCCAGTTTTATTTTCTGTACTATTCTACTACATTTAATATTATACCAGTGTTCATAAGTGATCTTACAAAATCCTACCTTAGTTTTGAAGTCTATTTTGTATGCAATATTATTGCCTAAACTGGTTTTCTAAAATGAGGCTATTAAGTTTGCCGATTGTACATTTTCAAAAGGCTTTCTAGTGTCCCCGTTGGGACCACGATTGTGGTTTTGTGGGATTTCAATCTCATCACTGTGGTGATATTAGTATTTTTTTACTTTTTAAATATCTTTATCAATTTTCAACTTAGATCTGACATATTTCTCTTACGAGTATAACTCAAAATCTCTATGAATCTTCCCGTCTCTTAGTTCAGTACTTAACAACAATATTATTTTATTATTTATTTCAATGGTTTTATTCTCTATGCTATTTATTTTAAATAATTATGCTGTGAGAAGCCAATGAGAATATTTTATGCAGATTGAAAATCTAAAAAACAACCTAAATTTTGTACAAAATCATCTCCAAACAGCAAATATGAACTTTAAATACTGAGTTCAAATTCATACGCTCTATAACATCACTAATTTTGTAGCTAACTTGTCAGTCACTATCCTCAACCCCCCCCTCCCCTCCTTCCCCTCCTCCTAGCCCTAAATCGTGCAATACATAATAGCTCAAACATCTAGTTAGTTAAAAATATAATTAGTGAATTATATGAATCGTTTTTATGATCTGAATTGTCTATTTCGTGTTGACGTGTGTTCGATAAATTTGTTGTAATTATAGTTATAACTATGGTGATAGTGTTTGTTACTTATGTTTGTATATTGACGGTCTGTTCGCGAAGTCACGTCGAAGTCAGTCTCCACAAAGTCAACTTTTTAAAATGATAATTTGTGCCTGTGTACTTTAAAATAGGTATTTTGTTAAGTATCCATGAAAACAGTGTTTTATCCGTGTTATGCGAACAGATGAATGAGAAATTCCTCCCTTGTAATTATTTCAAGATTTAAAAAGTACAAGAAATATAATGTACACGTATAATTAACTAGTGAATCAAAAACAGCAATGGACTCTAGGAACTAGTATTACAGACATACATAATGTTAATGAATTCTTATTGTTAAACAAAGATGTGTTTTAATTGTGTTGGTTGAAGTAGATTTTAGAAACTGTATTAACTGAGGTACATTGAAAATTTATAAGGAAACATACCAATAAATGAATACGCCTCAATAATAAAACCGTTAATATATCTAAAGAACATTCTTTAATCTTGTAGACGCAAAAAATCAATACCTTAAAACGCATACCTCGTATATTACGTCTACGTCGAATGTGGTTACAAAACCCCGTAACTGCAGTCCAATACAGTTACGTGGTTTTGTAACAATATTCGACTTCGTAGAACATCACGAGCTTTATCGAAGTGTGTTAATCCGTGACTTCGCGACTGAAGCGTAACCGTCTACCAACTTAGTCTTTTAGTCAGTAGACGGTAAAAAGTCGTTATAGATATAAAATTTCATATGTTTTTTTAATTTGTCTACATCTATTCGAAGTATCGTACTTATTTGTTAGTTAACCATTCAAATGGATATAGGTATACATATTTATTTCTCGCGGTCTGTCTGTCTACATTATTGCAATTAAAGATAATTAACTAAATTATCTAATAAACATCAGAATTGTTAATACTTATAAGTCTACCACACGTTCACTCTTCTCCACACTTTTGCATGTCCCATCCATTTTGTACAAGAAACACTGTGCGTGTGATTGATAAAGATGACACAGCGTTCCGTGTATAAACCCGCCTGAGCAAGTAAAACTGTGATAAAACTTGTACATGTGGTAGGCCTATTATTTTTTAACAGCTTTTTTCAACAATGTAGTCATGATATTAAGAAATATGTAACCTTACATACATATATTGTATGGATATCATATCAGTTCTGTTAATGGTATTTAAGAACAAAGGTTGTAGTCATATTGGTCGTGAGATTTGTGCCTATTGGTTGGACTATCGTTACCTTCAAGTGTGTACATGCTAATGTAAGTATCAGTGACGAAGGGTGAAATTTCACTCAGGTCGCATCCATTGGAAAGCCGGCAAGAATTGAGTTAAGGGTAGTACCTCTAGAACCTATGTGCGATAAATTTTGATGACATTAAAATCTAAAATATTAAGCTTAGTCTTTACAGCCACAAGAGTATAGATGTATTCTGCATATTATTTTTTTTTATAACGTGGTGAGATAGTGCCGTTTTTTTTTTCAGAGATATCGTATCAATAACGGTTTAAAATATGCACTTAAACTTCTATAAATTCTTTAATCAGATAATAAAAATACCTTATCAAGTTTGATCGTGGAATTATTTTCTTTCCAAGTTGAATAGAGTTTAACACTATCCATCTAGTTATACTGTTAATATTGCAACTGTGGTTTTGCGCTGCTGTGCAATGGGTATGCCGACGCAAAACTAATTATTGTAAATGGCACCAGCATATGACCAAACAACAATAACCATCTGTTCTGTGACAATAACAAACTCATAGCTGTCAGATGAGTTTTATGGTTGGTCACCATTACGGCATGCCATCAAATTCCAGATAAGAAAATGGTCGGCGTATATTAATTACGATGAACAATTTACTTTGTTATTTTTAAGGTTTTTTTTTACCAATACGCCGTGCCATAGGTTTGTGATTTTATATAAATATATGACACAATAATATTTTAGGCATAGTGTATGTATATAAGTAATTCTGTAGTACTCATAGTCCCCTGAGTATCCCCTAGTGGAATAAATTAACATTAAAATACTTTTGTTCTAAGCAGTACTACTACAGAACAGAATAGTATATTGTGCCACAGGGAACAATCCTCACCCGCGTGTTTGCATTCATACACGCGGGACGGAATGTAGTAGATACTTTCGTCCCGTGTCACACATACTACTTTTTCTTCTACCTAGGCCGAAAGTTAAATTTTGTCTCTGTGAAGCGAAGGACAGAAAGTGTTACTTGCGTCCCACTTCACAGTAACAAAAATTGAATTTTTGGCCTAGGTAGGAGAAAAAGTATATTTATCTAACTGTCCTATCTAGCTGTGGCCCATGGCTCTGCCTATGCCTGGAATAGTATACTTCATTTATACCTAGTTTTGTTTGAGTAAAGAATAAATTCTCTTCATAGAAATTTTAACACCCTGTTGAACTCACTTAGGGGTTGATTTCTGATAATTAGTAAGCCTTATGTACCATCATTACAAATTTAATCAAAATCTGTAGTAGTTACAGAGATATTTCATAAGAAAAATCTTTTCACACGCTTCCATTTATAATATTAGTAGAGTGGTTTTTAATACTGAATGCCAAAAAGTAGAAACCTTCGGACGATTCCTAAAAAAATAATACGAGTTTTTGGCCATAGCAATAATGGCGTACGATATTGCCGCGGCATAATCCTATATGTAGGGTAGTTATTTTTATTGAGTCTATCTATGTACTTGAAAGTTTCTATTCACAAACTAACCAAATAATAATTTAACTAGTATTCCTCTTTGTCAAAGTTTTCAGTTTTATTATAATATGCCGCTGTGATTGGACCCTAATACTAACAAAAAATTATTCAGACCAGGTACTTTGGTGTTCTGAGAATTAATAAAACACTATTAATTAAAGATTACTTAAATTTGTTACTAAAATTATGTATTCGAAAGATAATAATCGTGAAGATGAGATTTCATTTTTAAATTTCTTTTAACTATTACGGAAAATATTAAATATATTTAAATATTTACAACAAATCATGTCAAGATTTTATTCAAAATACTAGTACTCGTTACTAGCTACATATTCGTCCTACTTACTACTTACTAGGTATACAACCGCAAAAATATAGTAGTGATATTTGACAAATCATCTAGTTCCATTTCATAGTATATCTATCTAACTGTAATGGCCAAACTCTAAAGCCGCCCGCTGCCTTGTACGGACGCCTGTTTCGTACAAATACTATAGTGACAATTTCGTGCATAATTTGCACGGACAGATTGAGCCGCATAAGGCAGTGTAATAAAATTTCTCACACAATGATTATATTTTGAAATCTACAACGTTTATATAAAATACATTCATCGCCAAACAATACATTCCTGATGTATTTTTTATATTATTTATTGTATATTCTATTGAGATCTGTATTTTTGAATCTTTGAATAAGGCAGGTAACAGAAGTTTAACTCGGTAATATTTTAATGTAGAATTAGTTTGAAAGGTATGGTTACATTGGTTATTGCAGAAGGCCCATTTCTACCAACATTTAGTTGGTCCGAATGTTAGGGTATTTCTTACAACGCCATTATCTTACTAGTTTTTATTATATAAGTAGTCCTTAAACTTAACAAAGAACAAAAGTTATTCATAGTTATGTCACGGTAAACGTGATAAATTGGTAACTATTCAAAATTACCAATAATTATTAGTTGAAATTAATTGATTATTATGAATAATTTTCCAATTTTTCACTTTTACCGTGACAGTTATACTTCTGCATTTCGTCAGCTCAGTTTGTTTTTTATTTTATTTAAGAAAGATGTAGTTTATAGCATTGTTTATAGATACGTGTACTAACGTTTATAAGTACCTTGTGTTGATCGACTTGGCTCGATGTGATGATCGCAATAACGTGTATTTTGTTTTTATGAAAAATAAAGTTATGGCACAAAGTTTTTTGGAATTATTTTTTATATTACATCTAATTGTAAAAATTAAATCTCTCTTCCAATTAAGCGCAACCTTGATAACATCTGAAGTTTGCATAAGGCTGGACTATAAGCTACTATTTCAAAAATGTAGTTTATTGCTACCCTCTCCTTTCCTACACAGGACAACACGAGCAGGGCTTACTTGTCACCCGTATTCAGTGCAGAATATTCCTTTAAGAACCAAGCAGCTCGGAGACTCTTTTCTTAGTCGCACCATTAAGACCTGGAATTCCTTGCAAGCTCACGTGTTTCCTTCTTCCTACAGTTCAGGGTCCTTTAAGCGTGGCGTAAAAAGGCATCTAATGAGGCCGTCAAGCTGATTGTTAACATGGTATGTGTAGGTAATGGTGACCCCGAGACTTTTGCCTTAAGCTTACCATTAGGCGAGGTGAAGTCAAAATGACGCGCCAACATGGCGTTCGTTTGAAAAGCTGATATTAACCTACTATTTTAAAACTTTTTTAAAAACCAAATGTCCGGTTGGCACTGTATCTTTTTTTAATATTTATATAATGATGTAAATAATCCGTATCAGTAGTTCGGTAATTTAGTTCGGAGTCGGACAGCTGAGACTTTTTCGTGTCAGTAGTTCGGCGATTAAAAACTACCGTACTACTGAGCTTTTTAATCATTTAAAAATATAAAAACAAAACATGCATATTCCCTATTGATTGATTGATCGCAATATTATGTAATGAGACACAACATGAGGTGCGCTTTTAGTCGGTTCGAGTCCGTGTCCCACATAACCGCCCCTACTGACTGCATGGAAAAAGGTTGGTAATAATATATATAATTAACTAATAATAAACATTGGTAATTTAATATTTTATTAGCAGTTATTTACTTATTCTCACGTATAAACAACTGGCATGAATTGCTTTTTCAAGTATTTTAACCCTCTATAAATCAGATAAAAGTTGAACATTACATTTTGTTTAGCTACACACACTCCACTTCATTGAAATATAGGAACACGTGTAAACTTTTAAAAGAGAATTTACGACCCAAGGTTTCATAAAAAGCGAACTTTTGAGAATTTTATCTAAGTGTGAGAAGCTTTGTGGACAACAAATGGGAAACAAAAGGGTCGATGGGTGGGGATTGGAAACCAGGGACTGTAGGGAGGTCGGGAGAAAAAGAATCTACTATAGATTCTTTGAATGGTAGGCAGATACGTTAGTGCGTGTGATGTGTGCATAGTGATACGGTGATAGTATTTCTTGAGACGTGGTAAGATATTTTGATACATAATATTTATTATTATAATCATTTTTTTATACTACTGAGGTGGCAGTCAAGTACACGGCCCACCTGATGGAAAGTGGTTACCGTGGCCTATAGACGTGCAACACCAGGGGAGTCACACTCATGCCGCCGACACAGTTTCTGTGCCGTAAGCGTAGAAGACAAAGCATGACATGCCTTTGATCTTCCCACTGACAGCATAAAAACTCTCCAGTGAGCTCTGGCTGCTCTACTCACCACCGGAAACACAACTCGAGGTTATTATGACCACGGTATTCTGGTGGACAGAGGTACTTCTAGAAATACCGTCGTGTCCTACATCCTCTATAGTCTTCTATCTTTATAGTATAGATAGTCAAAGTAGGTACGTACCTACAGGTACACACAGCATCAGAAAGATCTTAATGAACGAAGTGCTCGAAATGATCTTAATACCTTGTTTTTCCTTTCTTACTGTTGACGGATTGTTTTGATATTTTGTACACAATATTAGCTTGGACAATAATACAATTGAAATCAATAAAACAGGCCCCCAATTCTGCTAATTTTATGACATAACAAAACCACTGTCATACCGCTGACATTGCATAAAATGTCATAAAATTTTAGACATTATGGTTAAGCTTTAAAGTCCAAAATGAAAAGACAAAGAGTCTATAACATTTTGCATTCATTCTACATGGTGGTCATTTAATTTTAGACTTTAACTTTATCAAAATAAAGTCTAAATTTAAATGGCATTGGCCAATAGCAGAATCAGGGTCCAGTTTAATGTGCACTTATTACCTAGGTTGCTTGAAGGCTTGAAACTTTAGTCAAAATATTTCTGACGCTGACTGTACCTACAATTGTACATTTGTGAATTAGCCATATCTTTATGGATCCAATCGGGTAGTTGTGGATTTGAGAATACATATATGTGATTCTTAGGCTTTATGAAAACTTAATAAGAATATGCATCAATTAAATTATTGATCCTGTGAAAAATAACAAAAATATTAATTGACTTAAAAAACACATTCGTTGAACAATCATTTTACTGTAATGAAGCTTATTACCTGAAAGTTACTAGTATTGAATTACAAAGGGTAAGCTTAACGAGTTCTACGTGAATCCCCGAAATTTCTAATAAGATTGCCACTTCGGAATCTGTAATCATTAACTTAGTTTTTTTGTTGAATGTTGCCAGCGCAGAGTTATGACTACGACAAGAAATGTCAATTGATGTAAATAAAAGTGAAAAATAAATTGATAATATATCCGCATTCCTATTTTAATTAGAAACTATTTAGAAGTATATTTTAGTCAGTTCAATTCCGATATAGCTGCTTTGGAGGCCCATTAATCAATTTAGTAAGAGCCAATCTTATTAATATTTAAGTTAAATAGCATTACCTACACACTTTACACATGTTAATTCTTTAACTAAATATTTAGTAAACATTTTTCTTATTTGTATGGAAGGTAGATTCATCCTTCTCGGAAACCTTGTATGGCAAATAATATTATTAAACTACCTGCCTACTAAGTTATAATTACAATAATAGTTACATACTCTGCTTTCTGCGAACTCTGTTCTATAGCGTGATTCTAATATAGGTACTAAGTTATCGCGTCTCGTGTATCAAATTTCAAGTAAATACAGACTGAAGATGGTTCCTTATACTGTGTCAAAACTATAACCAACCTGTACGGTATTGAGTGTTGCTGTTCTATATTTATTTTTTAAGTAAATGCCATACAGTTTTAACCGTGGTTCATTAAAAATGTTAATGTTGTTATGGTAATGTTAATGTTTTAGTTAATTAAACGGCACGACGGCGACGGCTACTCCGGTAGTTAGTGAGTGATTGTGAATTGTTAATCATGGGTGGCTGTTGGTCGGTGAGTGCATCTTTGTTGATACCCCTAGACGGCCTAGACCGTTACGCTTTTAACAATAACTTGAGATGATAACCTAAAGCACGGAATAAATAGTAAAACTAGCGTACCTAAAGGAAACATGAAATTTCGAAGAGTGCGTCTTTTGGTAGTGTCATCTGTATGAAAGCTGCAAAAAGTAGCACTTTATTGATGGTTAATTATGGCTATTTGATTAATTATATAGACTGTTAGTTATTTTCATATAGCCAGACTTGTAGCATAAGTAGGTATTCCGGTTGTAAGGGGAACGTTGAACCTTTTGGTGAGCCCAATTGGGTACTTTCCTGTAGTTAAAATAAATTATTTAGCTGAACTTATTAAATTAAGAATAGGAAAAAAAATTAAAACAGTTGCATCGATTCTTATTTTATCGTTCTTATTTATTTTTAATCATCCACTCAACCATTAATAGTGAATGATTTGACTATTAAAAATTATGACGTCACTAATATTTTTTCTATACAATTTTCCTTATATCTTGCCGTTTTGACTTTGACGTTTGGTAAAAGTAACAAATTTGACTAGTGCGTCAAATACCCAATTATTTCGAATAAAAACATTACTACAAAAAAGCACGCACTTGGCGCCACTTTTGTTTTTTTTTTCTGTAGTGATGTTTTTTTTTATGAAATTATCGTTTCATTGCGATTTTCTAATACAATGGAGAATAAATAATACTAAGTAATTAAACGGAAAAATGGTTTAATTTTTTTTTTACAAAATCGAAAAAATAATGCCAATATGTAGTGTATCCGGAGTATTACCACGGGCTTTCGACTTCGGTAGCGTTCCCCTTACAGCCAGTATAGAAGTCATTAGATTGAAGACTACTTCTCATATTGATTTAAATCTCCTGCACTAGCGTCTTAGTGTGACGCTGGAGCTATCTATCTAATTTACCTATATTCTTACCGGATATACCGAAACCAAGACATATAGAAGTACCTGTATGAGAATTTTAAAAATACAAGACGTGTCCTAGTAGCTCGTTTGATCAGAGCATTTCTCCTGTGAGACACTGGTCGCGGGTTCAAATCCCGTGACGTTCTCCGATTTAAGTAAATCTATAGGAAAGTTAGCATAGTTTTAAAATTATTTAAATTAAAGAAATTCTTGTGCTATACCAGGGGTGGAGGAGTGAGGCGGAAATCGAACGCGCTAGAAATTCACGTCGTACAGAGAACCACACGATTTTTGTCAATAACGTTTTTAGTTACCGTACCAGAGGGGGCAGACGTATCCCGCAACGTAGTAATTATGTAAGTACGACTGTCTATTACTACAAGTCACAATAGGGACTAAAATAATTACGAAACTTTGTTAATTTAGCCAACAAAATGAAGTTCACCGGAGAAAATATTGCAGTCTAGTTCAACTTAGCTCAATTTCCAAGATTAAAACGAGCTATTCTTGATTATCAATCACTATCGCTTTTTGGAAATTTTGTTTGTTTGTTCGCGATGTACGCAAAAATTACTGATCGAGTTTTAATGCAGTTGTTTTTGTTAGAGGTCTTGATCATACTTAAAATTTTACCGATTAGGATAGGAAAAAGAGAAACGACTTAGGCGCGACTTCTCTTTTTCCTATCCTAATCGATTTGAATAGTAAGCATTGTAATTGTATTAGTTGTATTATTAAGTGTAAGTAGTAAGAGCCAGACACATGAAAATTATAAATAACCAACTAATAAATTGGACATACTTATTTGCCCTTAGTAAATTGAATTATTGTATTAAAGGACTCACAATCCTGCTACGGCGAATACAACTGTCCCTGCGGCCGCTTTTGGACTAGCACTCTGTCGTGGGCGAACAATTATCAAGTCTGTAAGCGCTGTCGCAAACACGTCTACCCAAGGAATCAGGTAATGAAATTACAAACATAATACATTGTCGCTCCAGGGTAGGTAGGTGGTCCGGACCCTTCACGCGTCACCCTGGCCAATGGCGACAGGAGCGCCTTTCTCCCTCGCAGCGGCCCTGTAGAAGGCTGCTCGGAGATTACACATCGTCCCTTAGCTAACAACACCGCTCAAGTCGAAAATTGGCGGTTTTTACATTTTAATGCCATTGGATGAAGCTGCGCATTGCGCGTCGAACCATTGATCTCATGAAATAGATTTCAGCCAATCAGAAGCCGTAAATCAAAAAATAGTGACAGCGCTCAAGTCGGTTTAGCGTCGCAACACCGCACAAGTCGTTAGTCTGTCATCTTTTGATACCTTAATCCCTAACATTTTCACAAACAACACCGCCTAAATCTAATAAAATATCAGTCAACACCGTACAAGTCATAAAATAAAAGTTAAAATAAAGTAAATCGTCAAAATAAGTATAATTAATTATTTCTTAACCGCTAACTAGAGTATGTATAAAAAAGCAATAGAAAAAAACACAGATTTTTAAAATATAGTTTTTTTCGTCTCCTGTAAAGTTGGTAAAAATGACTTAAGCGGTGTTGTAAGCTAAGGGACGACATGTGTTCCTCGGGCTAGTCCACACGAACCGCTCTTGTCCTTCACATTTGTATGAGCCTGCTACCAACAAAACTCAATAGCCTGGATTCGGAAGTTGGAACACTGATTTAAGTTATGAGATGTTGATTCCCGGTCAGGGTTACCAGATCTCCGGTTTTGTCCTGAGATCTCCGGATTTTTAGACTCATCTAAGGATTGCGGCCGGATTTTGAAAATCTCATGAAATCTCAGGATTGTTTAGAATAATACAACTATAGGTACCTTGAACGTAATTGAAAAATAACTGTTACGTATTGAACATAAGACTTCGGTACGTACTCTCCCCTCTTTCGTATTCGGATGTTTTTCTTTTAAAATATCTGTGAATGTACAGCTCTACTCTGGTCTAGGACGGTAATTAAACGAAGTGCAACGCGCTAACAGTATTTGATAAAAATGATAATAGGTAATCACGACTTTTGAAAAAAGAAGTAAGTCCTCAATTTCTGAACCTGTAATAAATCTCATGATTTTTTAATGGACCTCAGGCTTTTTCGCCGGACTTTTGATTTTTCCATCTGGTAACCCTATTCCCGGTAGGGTAGAATAGGGCCAGACCATCTTTTTCCGTGAGTACGGTATAGAGCTGTTGCCATCGGATAGTAAACTTACAGCCCATGACAATATGCCTATTTGATGGCAATAGGCTCACGCTCATTTAATGGCACCTGAAATCAAAATGTGGGTGTTAATATACCCCTGCCCGGAATTTACAGGCCTCAATATATATGCATGCATGTGAACCGCTGAATCATAAAATCAGTATAGTCCACAAAATTTTTTTTTTCTTTCTAGAGGGCAGTGCGTCAGACGGACATCAAACGTGGGGACGGCAAGTCTGCAGAACATTCCCGGGAACTGTGCCAGAGGTGCAAAGAACTTGGCCGTTATTGCGGCTCTAGTAACCAGAACCAGAAGTCTACCTATGATAGGATTTATTTACAGTCGTTGAAATATTGAGAACTTATTGAATTATGAATAAAAGCCCTCTTTTTACCAATAGAATAGGTATCAAAACATCAAATGATTTTAGGAAATGATCTTAAGCCTCCACAGTAATCATTATCATTTAAGCATTGTTCCCGCCAGGCGCATACGAGGCTTTCATCTCGGAACCTATGCCTCCTTCAGATTTAGTCTAAAAAGAGGAAGATTTTATATTTAGTGTTAGATAAGTATGGTATGACCTACCGGTTTCGCATGTTTAAATTCACTATCATTCGGCATTTTTTTAAGGATTTAATTATTTTTTAATATACCTAGTACTAGTACTATAATAGTACCTACTGCCATTTCTTACCTATTTTAAATAAGTTTAAGTTGATTTGTAAGTACAAACTGATTGCACATAATATATCTTGCCCTATGCATTGATTAATTCTAATTTGAAATTGTGACACATTTTGGAATAACCTGATCCCAAGTTTTGTGTGCTTAAGTTTTAGTAGGCTTTTGTAAGCTCGCAAAACTTCGAAAGAAACTAGTGAATAAGATAAGGCAACACATAAACCATAATTACCTAGCTAACTCATAGTTTATAATAAAGTTATATTGTATTACAATTTACCTAAATAAATAAATAATTTAATTCAGCATTTCCCAATATTCCCAATGTATTTTTATTTCGATCGAATTTGCAGAACGTTGATACCTATCTATCGTATATTTTCCCTAGCATCGTTGACAAATACCTACTTTAATGAGACAAACACCTACCAATACAAAACATAATCTGAAGTCTTGGATGCTCTGCCTATTAAAAATACTGTCTACTTACTAGTCTAATTTAAGAGTCTATGTACCAGATTGGGACCAAAATCTTTAAGGCGCAGCGCGCACACCGCTGGAAGCGTGGCGGAGCGCATTTAAAGATAACAATTTAATATAAACTAATATAAAGAAGTCACACAAGCAACAGACAATAAGTACTCTAAAAGAGATTGTAGATTAATCGAAGGGTGTAAATACTAATTATATTAGTTACACTAAATTACATCTCACTTCGTTCATCTAGTTATTTAAATATTTAGTAAGTAAATTACCTCAGTTGTACATTCTATCCGTTCACATGCCGATTTAAACTGTATGTGATAGTAAAGGAAAACCTGTTAATAAACACATGAATGCGCGCATAAGCGCGCGCACCAAGTACTCTCCGCCGCGCTTCGCTGCGCTGCCATAGGCCTATCCTATGGCCCAGCCCAGACCGCTGGAATCCCACCCAGGTAAGTACAGTCTTCACCCATTCTTGTTTACCGAATGTAATACAAATTTTAGGGAACACAATGTGTTCCTGAATACATACCAATAGGGTTGCCTAAAAAAAAATGAATTAATTAAAATTTTGATACGTGATTATGTTTTTCTAATTTCACTGACATAAAAATGAACCTTCAATAATTGAAAAGGAAGTAACACATTTTATTCCCTAAAATATATTTTTCATTCGGTAAACAGATTGGTGAAGATCGATCTTACTTCGGATCTCAGACCAATAGTTGACGATACTACACTACACGTCACACTTCGGGGATGTACAAGCATGACTATGTGTGTTAAGATGGTACTTATTGATGTCAACATTGTGTCACTGGCATACTGAAGGACTGATAACGCCAGACTGAAGTGGCGTCTACTGGAGGTACACATAGAATCCTTTTCGAATACTGCTGCTAACTATATAATTAAACATCTTCTCTTATACATTATTTATAAATAATCTTCACATTGCAGCCTTACATATACAGCCAACTTAAAACAACAAAAAATTGGTAATGGTGGCAGGTGGCGTAGCGGTAGTGCCGGTAGTATAGTCGAAGACTACGCAATGCGTGCAGGTTCGATTCCCGCTCAGTGGAAATATTTGCATTCAAAAATATGTCCATTTGCATTTGTCTGGGTGGAAACCCGCCTCGGTGCCTTAGAGAACATCTTCAGCCGTTGTTAGACCCGATTGTCATACAAAAGCATTGTCCTTACGGGTAGTTGGAGCCCTAAAAATTCAACTCGTCTAACTACAGAGCTTTGACATCGCCATTTAGGTGTGGAGGTCAGATGGCAGTTACTTCACAGGAACTATCCAATTCAGCCACATCACAGTTGACTGGCTGACCACAACTGACTCAAAGAATGAACTACCCTGTATCAAGCACAGCGCGCGCGGCGGCGGGACTGCGATAATGTATATGATTTGGAACTATTCCCACAATCAGTTCCAGGTACAATAATTTTCACAACTTATTGAAAAATCCGATAAGGTACTTTATCATGTTTGATAAGACTGTACAATATCTAGGACATTCTGTGTGAGACCTACAGACAAACATGTTGTGGTTTACTGTAATATTATTTGCAATTACGAATTGTAAGTTATCTTTTTGACAACCTTTTATTGTTTTAGATGTGTGAGGTAATTGTGTGGTCCTGTGTTAGTGGGTTATTCCCTGATTAATGTGGTGTGAAGTGTGTATGTGTGCGTCTGTGTGTGTGATAGGTAGGTAAACATCAGATAAATATAAAACAAAAACAATTAACCTAGTTGAGGTGAAAAAATAAGTCTGATTAAAGTTTAAGGAAATTCCCGATAAAAAATAAATTAAAATCATATATTTTTACAAAAATCTACTAAAACTAGGAATGTGAAATCGCTTCATTGATTTTGTAGTTATTTTTACGCGATTGTGTGTAGAGTGAGTTCAAATTTGACTCTCAGTTCAGGTAGTGCTATTTATTTACCTAGCAAGTTAATTAAATAGAAATAAGCATTAACTTAATAGAAAACATCCGATTTTAGAATCGGTGGGTAGTAAATCAAGTATCCAATCATTACACATCACCTGTAAGTAGGATTGTCGACGAGCATCAACGCCCGTCTTTGCAATGAGTCTCTGAAGATAGTGGTGTTGCACATGTCTATTGGTCACGGCAACCACGTTCCATCAGACGGACCGTATGCTTGTCTACCACCTAACTGATGTCAAAAAATACTTAATATGTTTTATTTCTATATTGACTTTTACTGCCTCTTGAGTCTTTAAGTAACCCTTCTTCCATACGATTTAAAAAAATGGTAGGTATCATAAATTTACTGATATTCCATACTTACTGCTAAATCCCACTTTGCTGGGATCAAGTTAGCAGTGGGTTCACATCAACAGGGGTTCAAAGTCGAAGTCAAAGATTTTTATCCAATCTAGAAGAACATGGTTGTTTCTTAATGACGTCAATAATAATTCTACTTAACCTAAGTTTACCACCGCTTCCAAGGCGCTGGTGGAGAAGAAACGGCGCAACAAACTCCACTGCGGCGTTCAACTCAACTTTGAAAAAAATATGTTTGTATACAATTTGATTAAGTATTGTATCGTAGAAGGCTCGTCGCTGTAGAGGTCAGAGGGCAGTTCACATATCTACATACCTACATGGATTATGCTCACCCTTAGTTCCATCCGGGGTAGGCAAAGTCAGCCCGCGCCATCTGCACCTATCCTAATATGCATCACATCACAAGCTTCTCTATAGTTACTGTCTTTCATCCAAGCCCGCTTGGTTTTGAGTGCTTCTGATCTATCCTAAGTTGGACCCGGCTGGCCTACCCATTCTTCAACTGTGCCTTACTTTTCTTGAAGCTATAAGGCACATTGTTCGTGAAATATATCAGCCGTTTCGCAATCAAACTGAAAACTGACACAAAATTTAGTTGACAAACAAACGGACGTCGATTACGTATGGCCAAAAATATATTTTTTCTTTGTGAATGAAATTTAAAGCATAATTATTGCATGCTAAATATTCAGATTGATTCAAATAGTGGAAAAGTTTGAGAAAGTTTCGCTTCCAAAACAGATTATAGAAGGAGAATTTTTTAACTCCGCCTATAGACCGATTCAAAGTTTTCCTATTTTAATCACTTTATTTTTTCGATACGATTTCGACCGAATTGTGTAAAAATTATGCTGACATAGATTGTATTCGGTTTAAAAGTAAATTGGTACGCTAAAATCATATAAGTAGGAACGTGGGATAATCTTTACTAACGATGTGACTAATGTAACTTATATAACTTTATGTTAGTGTTAAATATACGATCCGATAACAATATCTCAATTACTGAACACATTGATTAGATATGGATTCGTTTAGTTTCTATATACCTAATGACATGCTATTACGACATTTGATAATGGTAAAGGTGGTTTCAGACAGGGTTTAAAAGGTTTAGCTGAACTGAACTGAAAATAGGAGGAACTACGGTTAGCACTGGTTGTCTTGTAGCTAAATAAAAGACAATTTAACACGATTTGACAATATTGAAGAGAAAGTGGCGACCTCCTTTAGTTCACTTAATTGTTGGTTCTACCAGAAACATTTCAATGAAATGAGAAATAATTAACCGGCTTCAAAAAGAAGGGAAGTTCTCAATTTGTCGGAATCTTTTTTGAACTTTTTAAATATTTTTTATTAATCTCTGAATAGTTTTTTTTAGACTACCCAATAACACAGCTAGGAAATTTGATCACAACGGCTATAAACGTAGGTACCTATGTGTAGGATGCTAGAAGACCAATGAGTACCTACAGAAAACTTACCGACCTAATGTCTTTATTGAATTTTCTTCAACCGTGTCACCGATTGCTCGTAAAGCAAGTGCAAGTAAATATTTAATTTATAATTACGATGATATACCTAGTATTTGCACTTACATTTTATGAGGTAGACAAAGAATAGGAATACACTTGATACACAAAAGCCGTTGAAAGAGTCGTTGCCTCAGCCGCCGTCTGTTTCCCCTAACGAGTGTCTGGCACGGGACGAGGCCCAATGGTTTTGCCCAAATACGGTGAAATTACTTATCGTATCATAACGAAGAATTTCAGTTTCTACACTCTTGATACAGTACCTACGGAGGCTATACACTTATATTTATTGTTGAGGTCTTATCTAACGTTTGTGACCGATAAATAAATGGTTAGATAAATATTTCGATGACATTCAAATGTGATGAGTAACACCCTTTTGAGAGATCTATTATTTTGGAAAAAATACCTGTGTAAGTAGTATGCATGCCGTGACTAGGCTAGGCTCGGCTAACAGCAGCGTCGCGTGGCGGAGAGGGAGAGCGTCAACAATTGATCGGCGGGTCTAAAAACGCTACATTTAGTATTGTTTTTTTTTTTTGAAATGTAATTTACAGTTGAATTCTTGAGTGAGACATGTTTGTATGTATTTCTGGTTGTGTCTCAGAGAGCACGTTAGGTATAAGCCGTCGGTCTTGACTCCTGCGCCTCTAGACAAGTGGCAATTCGTTGGCCGGCGGCGTTTGATTGTACAGAATGACGAATGTATGGGATTTGACGTATTTGACAGTCATTAACTCATGACGTAAACGTCAAATCTCATACATTCGTCAATCTATTCGCCGGCCAACAAATTGCCACTTGTCTAGAGCGGCTAGTTGTCATAGGAACGCCTAAAACAGCCGTTAAGCAAAAACTCTGCGTAGGACGAGGTTTATATTCTAAATAATCTCACCACGGCATTGGTCAGTCGATAGAAACATAATTCTTATGTTAAGTAAGTATATAACTTACTCACCGCTCCGCCCGCGTGCATGTCGGTTATCGCGACCAAACATAACCTATGCCAGTTTTTCGTAATCAGTAACCCTAAAAACCCTAACCCAAAAATTTCGAATACACCATCTTTGATCGCCAAATTAGCGATGCTAAAAACCCTGAAAATGATACCCATATCCAATTTGTAAAAAAATTTCGAGTCCACCTCTTTGGGCGCTAAACGAATGATCGTAATCGAAATTATGAAAACTTTTAACAAACAAAACGAGTCAGTACAAAATATAATAAAATAAAAAATTTGATCACAAATTAGACAGCCTTGAATCCTTAGTACCGAGTAAAATGTATGGCTACTCGGTACGGTACCCCTTCTCCCGCCATTCCGCTCACCCCGCACGATTGCTCTGTCTAGACTGTGATATAAGTAAGTATTAGTATGAATAAGGAAATAACTGAAATGATTATATCTAATCAGTTGGATACTGATTAGATATAATTACAAGTAAAATAGGTAGGTACTTATTCAATATTTTGTTTATGGTTCAATGCCTTGACTCGTATATTTTACAGCCAATAAAGTTTCGATTATAGAATGATTATGTACATTCCTACTGATATTATTATACTTAGCTAAGTATAACTTTTTTTTTTGTTAAGTCATGAATGATGCTGCCGAAACCTTAGTGTATGGCAATGGGTAGGTAAAAGGTTTGAGATCTCAAATATGGTCTCCTTACTAGAATGTTGTTCTCATTATAAGTCAAAGTAAAGTAATATTTGAATAAACCTACCCACCCTTCCTATATGGTCTAAGATCCCTCCTAACAACGACCTTCACTTATCTGTTTACCGAATGAAAAATATATTATAGCAAATGTAAATTGTTTCTGAACACATACCAATAGGGTTGCCTAAAAAATCTGGTCATAAAATTAAGTGTGTTAAATTATTAAACCCGTTTTTTTCTAAGTTCACTGACTTGCCTAAATCAAAAGTTCTCCCGCATTTAGCCTTCGTGGTTATTTTATTATAATCATGCAAAAATAAGTAATTTCCTTAACTGTTTGATAAAATGGTTAGGCAAGTAATTAAATTTCATCGATCCAAGCTACTTACCTAGACTTTTAAACAAATGGCTGAACACCATTCATGCCGCTAATTGAACGGCGCCATTCAGTAAAGAGCCTAGGCAGTTAATTGAACGCTTCGACATAAATATATTAACCATGATATAGACGTAAGAGTTTGTTAAGACTAGATATAGCTGCTTCTCAACGGGTTGTGAGATGCTGATCTCTTCAGAATTCCAAGTGAATAGGACCTAGTATATTATACTTAATCAATAATTTGTTCAGGTGTGGCTCGTGAAATAGCAAGTGATGTGACAGAACCAGATGTATACAACATCAACGCGGTGAAGCTCACGGTGCAACCGTCGGGAACCGAATCGCGTATCATTGGCGGCTCGCCCGCGGATATTAGGAATTATCCTTACGCTGTACAGGTATGCTATATATGCATATTTTTGTGCGAAAGTCCCCGTCGTCGACCATCAGGGACAACTGGACAAGGGGCTTATATCGTATCTAATCAGTCCGACTAAAGCCGGGCGTACGGTAACCCAATAAACCATTTCCTTGCACCCCGGTGGCTTGCACATCTGCGGGTTTAAAATTGTTACGTATCAAAATATACTGAAATTCAAAATCCTGAATGTATGAAATACAATAGTGCGATATAACAAAGTTCAATAGCCGTCGTAGTTATTTATTTTTGTAACCATCCAAACAAAACCACCAGGTTTCAGGATTATGAACTTAGGGATTTTGTACTCCGAAATTTTGTACTTCAGTAGGTAAGTATTTTAATGTTCGGTGTTTTGAAAATTGGGTCAAACTGTTGTAAAATACGAGTATGTATAAAAGAAAGAAAAGTTGATCACCTTTGAGAAGTTTATTTTTATACTTAAACTTAGCTAATTTATTTTTGTCAAAAATAAATTATCAAGACATCGGAGGAAAACTAGGTATTCAAATTTAACAAATATTTTTTTTGATTACACCAAGTAGGCCAGTAATCGGGTTATATACACAAACGCACATGCGGGATTTTGAATTTCGATCTTTCGTACACCGGTATTATGAAATTTTGCATTATTATGATTTCGGATTTGGATTTTGATATGTAACCGCGTCACGCCGACCGAGACGCGCCGCCGGGGTTGAAGGGGTGACTGCCGGCTTTCCACTGAAACTAAATACTAACCTTTACGTGGGACAGGAAAACATATATTTGGTGAAATCTCTTGTCTCTCTTATACATCCTTTAACCATTCAGGGATTCGCAGACGTAAATATATGTACGTATATTGCAGGTCCTCCACAATTCACGGCTAGCATGCGGCGGTTCGATATTGACGGTAAGGCATGTACTCTCTGCAGCCCATTGCTTCGTGGACACCGCGTGAGTATGTCCATATGTTTGTAGAATAGAATATAATACATGGATCAATTTATGGGACTGACATACGTTGCCGACTGTCATAAATAATCGCATAATCTAAAAGCCCCTATACAAGCTGGCCGCGCGTCGCGTCGCGTAGCTGGCCGAGTGGTGAAGCCAAGCGCCAACGTGTGTGTAGGGCTCATTTCTAGCACTTGTCTGTCTTGTCTCCGCTCGCCGTCGCTCGGGATCACTTGCTTCTCTTCGGAGCGGTGTCGGTTTTTGTGCACAAATCAAAGGCGCTCGTCTGCGCTCGGCCAATAACGCCCACAAGTTGGTTTATCCGCCATCACACGGTGGACATTTATCGCTAACAGACGTGTTGCACCTATTTGCCGACGCTCGCCGACGCTCGCGTTTGCCTACACTCGACCAGCTAGTATAGGCGCTTTAATACATTCATCATTTATGATTCTACTAGCTTTAGCCCTCGGCTCCGGCCGTGTGGATATCGGTTATCGCTATAATATCGGTTATCATTATAAATTGTAGCCTATGTGTTATTCTGATGTATTAGCTATATTATTGTTAAGTTTCATTAAAATCCATTCTGTAGTTTTACGTGGGAGAGTAACGAACATGCATCCATTCATACTTACAAAATGACCGTGTTTATGATAATAGTTTATTAGCGTAGTATAGTAGCGTAGATTACGATCGAGAGGTTCCGGGTTCGAATGCTGATTATTACGCTACTGATTGAAACATACTCCTAAGTCTCCTAACACAAACAATTCAGCAGACCACCAGTCAATTCGGTTACTATTATTCTTTACGTAAAAAAATGGCATCATCAGTTTGTCAGTGTTCAGCATTTTCTGAGGGCGACCCTTTTTTTAATACTACTGAGGTGACAGACAAGCACAAGGCCCACCTGATGAAAAGTGGTTAGCATGGCCTATGGACGTGTGCAATACCAGGAGAGTCACACTTGTGCCGTCAGTGTAGAAGACAAAACAAAAATAGCCTCTGATCTTCCCACTGACAGCACAAAAACTCTCCAGTGAGTTCTGGCTACCCTAAATAACTAAATAGTGAAACAAACGCTCGTTTTTGCTTCAATTTCTATATAGCTAATTAATAAATTAATTGGTTACAGTTCTGGTGTACCTATAGCCGCCAGGTTCTACTCCATTCGCGCTGGGACCGCAACTCTAAATCAAGGTGAGATTTTGTTACAGTCCAGCGTCAGATCGATCTTGACTAGGTAGGTACGGCCGCAGCCTGCAGTTTACGGGGCTGGGACCAAATCGATAGCAGATATTGGAGTCGCCTATGCACGCGGGCAGCGCGTTTTGCGAGTCTGTCTCGCTCCCGCCTCCGCTGATCATTTTGAGGATTTAATTTGATGATAGTACCTACATAGTTTAGGACTAACATCTTCATTGCATTATCTCGCAACTAAAGCATTTCTTAATTTTTTGGAGTTCAAAAACTTTAGGCGCGTTACGTAGAAAGTTTTCATAGATTTTTTTTGGATGGTAATCATGAAACTCCCATCATCCCACGTCACGCTGACGTCACAGCTACCCTAACCTACCTTCTTACCGATCAGTAGGGCTAAATATAAATAATATCACAGTTTGCCTCAGCTGGATTGATGATGAAGTTGTGCAATAAGACTTAACCCTATTTTTTATATTTCAGGGGGTTCAGTGGTGGCAGTAACAAGAGTGGCTCTCCATGAGCAATACGTTCACGCGATACACGACAATGACATAGCAGTACTTCAGCTCAATTCCAGACTGAGTCTTGGTTCAGGTATACAGCGAGCCTCTATACCTGCGCAAGGTGACGTCGTGCCTGATAACAGCACGGTTGTGGTTATTGGCTGGGGATCCACCAGTGTAAGTTATCTTTATTTGCCCATTTCTGCATAGCAACAGATAGCAATACTTTAGGTTGAGAGTGCTAAGATCTCTCCCTAAAATATTATAGCACATTGGTTAGCACCACATTCTGCTGTTTATACCAGAGCATGGTAACAGAATAAAATGCCCAAGAGACACAAGACTCTGCGAATAATATTTCAAAACTTCCTACACTGGTAGCATAGAATTATAACGCAATTATAATGCGTTATAAGATTGTTTACCTCCGTGGTTACTTATAATAATAAATAAGCAAAAAGTACCTCGACGTTGCCATACAATGAGATTAACCAAATCTAAATCACCAGTATCTAAAGTTGTCGATAAATTAAATTTAGTACAGAGTTTTGTAGGTAATTTTATATTTAGCTTATATGGATAGTGTACGAAACTGTAACTTTTTGCTCAAAATGTATTAAAGCCAAACCAATTGTATCTGGCTACAAACATTGTCGATAGTTTCGAGCACGTCACGAAGCACTAAAAGCTGGTATCATTATTTCACAATTTGAAATTTGCAGTTGTCAATTTACTATCTGAATTAAAAAAACGGACTATACCTCCCGCACACGTAACAGTTGTCAAGGGGGGAAATCTACATTTTAGGATCGATGGGATCATTCTGGAATGGTGCCTTGCCTTATCGTCTGAACCCTGATTCTGTTAATTTTCAAGCACTGTGATGTGTATTACTAGTGACCTTGCAAAAATGTTTACTATTAAATTAAACAGACCAAAATTAAATGAAAAAGAGTTCATAACATGTTTTTCTACAATATGACTTTTAATTTTAGACTTTAACAGCAAAGCAGTAAAGTCTAAAATGAAATGGCATTTTTTGCAGTGTTTCTGCTTTTACTACGACAATTAGCAGATATGCTGGGCTTTCCACGGCGACTATAATATGGGGTTCTTCGAGAAAAGTATTAGAATGTTCTTCAGGGTCGGCAGCGTGAGTGTAAAGGCGCACACTCAGTTTACCGGACGATGGCCGGACGATATAAATTGCCGGTTCTTCAGCTCAGTTAATGGCAATAACCCACATACCTACTCACAGTTTCACTAACGATTTTGGACTGACATCCTAGGCTAGGCCGTCAGGGCCAACGAGCACACACCGTCAGGCGGGAGGGAAACTATCAAATCACAACTCCTAGTGTGTAGTTGTAAAACTGAAATAGGGAATTGCCGGCAGGCCAAAATCACTTTAATATGTGACTTCTATCGGATTAGGACTGCAGGCCGCCGCACCACCACTTACATCTGGTGGCCGTAGCATAAAAAAAGCATCAGCAATCGGGGTCTTGGACTTTCTGTGCCCTAGCTTTATGCCATCCAGGTCAATTGAAAGACAGAATATAAAAAAAGGACATCTAATAATAATTTTATTTGTATATCCAGACTAGCGGAACCGTAATATCGCCGGTGCTCAACCAGGTGGGCATCAGGGTCGTGAACCGGGGTGTCTGCGCGACCAACTACGCTGTGCTGGCACAGATCTATCAAGAATATCTACCCATTACCGTCAACATGATGTGTGCAGGACTGCTCGGTATTGGAGGTTAGTCAAGTTCAATCTGTTTTTATTAATTACTACTTAGCTGTATCTGATCCGTGTGGTGATAGAGAAAGAAAAAAAGTAGGTTTTTTAAACCACTGAGGTGGCAGACAAGCACACGGCCCACATGATGGAAAGTGGTTACTGACTGTGGCCTATGGATGTGTGCAACACCAGAGGAGTCACACTTGTGTCGCCGACCCTGTAACAGTTTCTGTGCCGTGAGCGTAGAAGACAAAGCAGGAATAGCTTTTTGTCTCCCACTGACAGCACAAAAACTCTCCAGTGAGCTCTGGTTACCCTACTCACCGCCGCGAACACAACACGAGGTTATTATGGCCGCGGTATTTTGTAGGACGGAGATACTTGCTCAGACGGACTGCTCAATTGGATGGAAATACCGTTGTGTCCTACCTCCTCGCCCACCTAACACAAAAATACACAGAGGACCCTGTACCAACCCGTCTGGCCAGCGTGGAAACAGTAGGCCAGAGCACCAGAGGACCAGCAGTGCGCTGTGACAGGCTTATTAATTGTACCTGCGACATTGTAAGCATTGTTCGAAACTGATAAAACCCCCACTAGACAAGTGGTAGAATCGTTAGTAGAATAGAATAATCAATGTATGATATTTTGACGTACTAACAAATTGCCAGTTGTTTAGGAAGCTGATATAGCTTACTAGTGCAGTCTTAAGCCTAACATGAATTATATTATTTCTTCATTGCATCTCTAAATCTTTAATATGAAAGAAAGAAAGAAAAATCGTGCGAATCAAAAGAAAGATAACCTTACCACCTCTCTAAAAAAGTTGCAATTCGTTGGCCGACTATAGATGGAATAGAAAGTCGAATCTATGGGATTTGACGTTTATGACACGCGTTAACGACTGTCAAATATGTCAGATCCCATACATTCGTCATTCTATTCTGTCAAACGTCGGCCAACGAAGTACCACTTGTCTAGAGGGGTAGAGCAGATCCTAGCTTTAAATTATGATGACGATGAAATAATGGTTGTTGACGTTGTCATGGTGGTTGATCAAAACGAGGATAAATAAATTCAAGAAATTTGAATTCAAATTATATTTGAATGAATATGACATAAACAACATTATCAGGAAAGAAATTATCTCAAAAATACAGGAAATAAAGAATGAATTCTTTACATTTATCGCATATAGTTTTAGATACTAAGTAGATAGATATCTACGTATCGATAGCGGTGACTCACAGTGCCCCACACATATACTAACTATTATAATTAAGTAGGTAACTATGTACTATTATCGAAACATGATAAGATAAGCAAAGCGTATGTACCTAACTAAGTATATTTATATCCTGAAACATTTGACAAAACTGCCGAGATCGCGAGTTCACCATCTTCCTAGCAATTTCTGAGTTGCATCCAAAGTTTTCATTTTGGAGCCCGATGTCTGCTTTTGGTTTTCCGGGGACGACTGCCGTGCCCATGAGGCAATCCTGCGCAAGTGTTTCGTTCATTATTTAGTGGGTGCGGAGCTAGACACGACGGTATTTCCGTCCAATTGAGCAATCCGACTGGGGAAGTACCTCAGAGCAATAAACCAACCGGAGACGCCACTAACACGCATACCCCGCTGCCAAAGGTATGAGACAGCGGGTCAAGTCCGTTATATAAAACTAGTTGCCGCGCTTTCCGCGCCATTTCGACGCACGGCTCACTGAGTTAACTTCTCTTATTAAAATGCCGAGTTGCTGTGTATTTTGGTGTAAAAAGCGATCAGCGACATCAAATAAACAAAAGGATAACATTACCTTTCCCCTGTAAGTATAATTTCGTTCAAATATTATCAATTAATTCATTAAATTATCAAAAAACCAAAAAAAGTATGCTAATCGACAGTGTTACCAATGTATGAACTAGAATGAAATCTGGGGTAATTTTTAAGCTAAGGTTTCTAACCAATTTAATCAATTTTGTATTAAGCTTAATAAGATTTTACACAGTATATTTTTTATACCACTTAGATGGCAGAGAAGCACACGGTCCAACTGATGGAAAGTGGATACCGAGGCCTATAGCATGTTTATAGTTACTGCGTAAAAACCGCGGAGAGCCGAGTTCATAAATAATAATATTGTTGACATTCTAAGTGGAATGCTTGAAGTTTAAATTATCGCTGTAGTTACGTGTTGAAAGCTATATTTACTATATCGAATAAGAACGAAGGGATCGTTGTTTAAAACAATACCTAAGTCATATCTTCAATTAATATAAAGAAATATTTATTTTTAACTTACTGCAACATGATTTAGTTTTTCAAAACCCTGTAAAGATTACTAACATTCAGTTTATTGGCTGCCCTGTTTGCTGGGATAATTATGTGCACATAAGACGTTAATAATAGGTATGTCAAAATTACATTTGCTGTCATAGCATCATAGCCTTTCAACCAATAGTACCAATGCACACAGATATAATTCAATATGAGAGTATTATTATCTTACATTCGAAAATAAAATATTTCGATATAAAAGCGAAATATTTTGTAGGAAGTTGGCCACACTTTGCCAGAATTAGAGCTGGGACAGCATAATGACCAATATCGATATCAATATTCCAGTACCATATAAACAATTTTAACGTTAATTTTTAGATTCCCAAAAGAACTATTACGTTGTACCGCTTGGGTCCAATTTTGTGGGAACCATGTTTCGTGGGTGCCGAGAAGTACAATTTGCTCACAGCATTTTAAAAGTTCCTGTTTTATAATACAATCAAACAATAAGAGAAAATTGATTCAGGGCGCTGTACCAACGTTGATACTACCCAAGGTACATTTTATTATTGTACTAGGTCCTGATTTTCAGCTTAGTAGTTAACCCTTCTAATATTAGGTATACATATGAAATTGGTTTTATAAAACGATGTAAAAGCTTATTTTTTACAGTTTTTTTATTTAATCAATCAAAGTTTGTACCGCTGTTATCTATGCATCTACATTAATGAGATGTCACTGATAGAGGTCCCTGTGTGCGAATGTGAGTGTGTGCGTATAGTTTAAATTAGTGTTCAACATTTTTGTTGTGTGAGTGCATAGCGACGTGATTTAAAAATGCATTAGTAATTGACAATTAGATTAGTGTGCGTCCCCCGTCCCCCGCTGAAAGTGGCAGACTTTTGTTCGTACAAAATAGCGCGCGAGTCCACTCCGTTTGGTTTATTGCTCTGAGGGAAGTACCTCCGCCCTACAGAATACCGCGGCCATAATAGCCTCGTGTTGTGTTCCCGGCGGTGAGTAGGGTAGCCAGGGTTCACTGAAGAGTTTATGCTGTCAGTGGATAGACCACAGACTATTCCTGTTTTGTCTTCTACACTGACGGCACAGTAACAGGGTCGGCAGCACGAGTCACTTTGTATCTGGTGGGCCGTGTGCTTGTCTGCCACCTCAGTTGTATAAAAAAAGGTGGATTTGGAGTTAGATCCTACACCAAATATGTCCAAGTAAATTATTATTTAATGTATATGTTGGCAACAATTCGATGTCATAAGTGGCAATTTGTTGCGTGGCGTATTGTACAATTAAATTATGAACGTATGAGATTAAGATAAACACGTATTTTGACCTTTATGACAGTTGTTAACGTGTCATTCCCATACATTGATTAATCTATTCTACAAAAGTATTGCCACTTGTCTGTTACTATAAAATAAGATACTCAACCATAACATTGCAGGAGCTGATGCATGTCAAGGGGACTCCGGCGGTCCCCTCATCTACGGCGGGGTGGTGGTAGGAGTTACCTCGTGGGGCTACACGTGTGCTCACCCCACGTACCCGGGCGTGTACGCGCAGGTCTCGAGATATACCACATGGATCAATTCGACGGTAAGACACGACTTATAAATAACCAGCTTTCGCCCGCGGCTCCGCCCGCGGCTCCGCCCGCGTGGATGTCGGAAGGTCTAATGTACACCTATACCAAATTTCATCAAAATCGGTTCAGTGGTTTAGGCGTGAGAGCGTAACATACAGACAGACAGATAGAGTTACTTTCGCATTTATAATAATTAGTATGGATGATTTTTGTGTTAGTTCTTTGAAGAGGTTAATAGGAATTATAATATTATTTCTTAATCTACTAGGCGTGGTTGCTGTTTAGATGTAAGAACCCTTAAGTAGTGCTATCATATTAGCGCTTCTGTGCTTCGGAGGACAAATTGAAAGTCGATTCCGGCTGTCAACAGTCGTAAGGTCAAGACAGAGGCCCATATGGGCGGGCGACCTGAACACTCTAGCCACTAACAACCACCACCCAGGCTGGGTAGTTAGACGGCAGTGCTCCTAGCAGCTAAATTTGATGGCACAAATTTGTCCACAAATTTCGACCGGGTGGGTTTCGTGCACGATTGCGAAAACCCTTCATAGTAATCCAATCTCGGTTAGATTGCGTTCAGAGGTCAGCAAGTGCATAGCCGGGCAGGAGGGATTGTGGTCGCAGCACCAGTGGGACCGGCGAGTGTCACGCGGTGCGCAGACGACAATCCTCTTTTGATGAGGCCGTCAAGCTAAGTGCCACCATTGTTAACATGGTACGTTTATATAATGGTGACTCTCTTTCCTGAGACTTTGCCTTCAGCTTACCATCAGGCGGGGAGAAATATAGCCGAAATACTCAAGCCACATAATATTTAAGCGGACCACAGTGGATGCGGCCGAGACTTATGCAAGGATGACGACGATGGCATAATATTTAAGAAGACATAAATAGGAAACGTGGTCCCTCACTTATAGGTCTCTTAAAAAACTTCAAAGTCGCTCAACGAGCTACTATGGAAAGGGCTATGCTCGGTATTTCCCTACGTGGTCGCGTCAGAAATGATGATATCCGTAGGAGAACAAAAGTAACCGATGTGGCCAACGGGTTAGCTCGTTGAAGTGGCAGTGGGCGGGACACATACTCGTAGCGCGCTGAACAGATGGCCGATGGAGCAAAAAAGTTCTGGAATGGCGACCGCGTACGGGCAAACGTGGTGTAGGGCTCCCAACGGCCACGTGGAGGGACGACCTCATCAAGGTCGCCGGCAAGCGCTGGATGCGGGTTGCTTTAGATAGGTCATTCTGGAAGTCTATGGGAGAGGCCTATGTTCAGCAGTGGACTGCGTATGGCTGATATGATGATGATGATGATGAAATAGAATTAACGGACAAGATTATCGTGTGTAACTTCCTAAACATTTGCGTGTATAATTTTTTCACTATTAAGTATCGTGTATTCGGAAATTCCAACGTACATATCTAATCACAAATATCTATAGATATGTTATCATTCTGTAGAGGTTTAATCCTTAGTGAGAGTAGGTATTCCAATTTTCGTGGTAAAGGGTGAATTATTGTTATAGTATTGCTGACATAATATCTTGACCCCAGTGACGTCACAAAATGTACTCTATTTGCGCAACACGCGTTTTTTGGGTACTTAACTATCTTTTGAGGATTTCGCGGGGTGGTGATCCATACTAATATCATAAAGTGTGTGTGTTTATCTGTTTGTCCGTTATTCACGGCTAAACTCCTGAATCGATTTTGATGAAATTTGGTATAAGACCTTGAGAAAGGACATAGGCTATGTTTGGTCGCGATAACCGGCATCCTCGTGGGCGGAGCCGCGGGCAAAAGCTAGTTCTTAAAATTTAAGAACATACATATACATATTTAATATGTATATGTGTTTAGACCATAAATAAAACGATACCACAATCTAAATGGTGGATTGGTGATGAGATGACGTGGCACATAGAGGACGAAAGATTGTCGGAGCAAATTTATGACGCTAGGGGCGAAGGTGAATTGGTCGAACGAATTACAATCTATGGGCCAATTCTCGTATCAAAAATCTGTTAAAAACTCTCAATCTCCAAAATGTCAAAAAGAATCTTCTCATCACGTAATTTTCAATATCAAATATCGTGATCGTTTTTTACTGTAGCGGACGTAGTGTTGACGCGATGTCAGCACGCACATTCCTTCCATGCGGCGAGGTGAGGCCGCGCTCTGTGAAAGCCAATTCATACGTGTAGCTTGCTACAGTCGGCCACATATAAACTCGCTCCACTTATAGATATTCCTGATTAATATCAAGTGTTCTAGATTAACTAGTTTACAGTTCTATAGTAGGAAAAATAGGGTTGTGATCAGTAATAAACATTTATAGTATACGTAATCTTTTATTGAAGCGCTCCCACATAACAACATAGGCGTAGCCTCCAAATTGACGTATCGGAGATTGATATTAGATCGATACTTCTGAATTTTGGAAACAAAAAGTAAAAGAATTGGCCTGAGATTGATCGATTGACTTTCCCGATTACTATTATTATTGATCAGGATAAAATAAAGGTTGAACGGCATGAAAAGCTTGTGTCCGTCTTCTGGTCTTAATCTATACATCTCCACTAATTTTTAACCAAACCGGTACAGCCGGTCTTAAGTTATAAATAGTGTAACCAACACGACTTTATTTTATTTATGTAGATTCTGGCCATGTCCAGTAGTCCAGTAGTAGACAGCTATATGCGATTGATTTATATTAGGGGTTAAAGTATGAAATTGCCGATTTGTACTTACAAATTGAAATTCGTTTTTTTTTTAAATTTAACGTATTTATTTAATCAAAATAATTACCATTATTATCTATACATTGCTGCCATCTAGTAGGAAGGTCATTTATGCCTTTGCGATAGAACTCTGCTGATCTAGATTCGACAAACTGTGTGAAAGCATTTTGTACTGCCTCCTGAGAAGAAAACTTTTTATCACATAGAAAATTGTCCAAATCACGAAAAAAATGGTAGTCTGTTCAGCAAGGTCTGTCAGCAAGGTCTGGCGAATACGGAGGGTGACGGATAGTTTCTAATTGCAGTTCCTGTAGAGTTAAAACGGTTTCTCGTGCTGTAAGAGGTCTCGCGTTATCATGGAGCAATAATGGTGAAGATCGATTTATGAGTCGGGGCTGTTTCACTGCTAGTTAGCTATCATTGTTCGGAGTTCGGCACAGTAGACATCTGCCGTTATTGCTTGATCAGATCGTAGAAAGCTATAGTGAATAACACCATGCTGAGACCACCAAACAGTTACCATTACCTTTTTATTGGTAAGCTTTGTTTAGGACACTGTTGTGGCGTTTCACCTGGGGTCAGCCATTGCATTTTTCGCTTACGGTTATCGTAAAGAATCCACTTTTCATCACATGTCACAATTCGATCCAATATTCCTTCATTTCTGTATCGATTCAACAAGGCAACACAAGTTTCAACACGCATTTCTTTCTGCAGATCAGTCAAATCATGAGGTACCCATTTTTCACATTTTTTTATTTTATTGATTTGACGCAAATGAGTCAATATTGTTGGTAAGGTAACGTTAAACCATGCAGCTAATTCCTGGGTAGTTTGGCTCGGATCGGCTTCCACCATGTCTTTCAATTCATTGTTATTCACCTGTGTGGACGGCCTTCCTCGTGGTTCGTTCTTCAAATCAAAGTTTCCATCACGAAAGCGTTTAAACCAAAATCGCACGGTGCGTTCATTAGCAGTCCCCTCTCCAAACGCAACATTGATATTGCGAGCTGTTTCTGCCGCGTTAGTTCCGCGTCGGAACTAGTATTAAAAAATCACTCGAATTTTCGAAGTATCCATCTTTCTTGTCTAAGCTGAATAAAAAAAACAACTGAAAGTCGATAATCGAATGTTGCACATTTTTAAATGAAGAACTACATAGGTACCATGTGGAAAAAGTTTCACTCAAAAATCTCAAACCATGAAGGTTCTATGTCAATTCGAAGTACCTATTACAATGAAACGGCAATTTCATACTTTAACCCCTATTATTAATTGAAATTTTCTCGTGGCACCTTATATGAATATGGCGCTCAACGTGGGGCCTATTTTTAAATTATTTTAAAAAGTGTGAATTAACACATTATTTCATTATCATAAAAATAACGAATATTTATTTGCCTACAGGTGAACAGGCTAGGAGGCGGTGCTGCCAGCAGTCGCAGCGGACTTGCAGCGATAGTGTTGCCAGTGATATTTGTAATGCTCAGCGTTTAGTCCAATAAGATTGGTTAATGAGATTAATAAATTGTCTTTCAGATTATTTATTTTAAAAGATATGTTTGCAAGTGCAACACAGTTTAATTAGAAAGAGATATGGTATTATAGAATCGATAAGACAATTTTAATAGTTTGATAGTATTTGCACGAATTTGAAGAACATAAAATGGAAGAGAATGAGTCCCACCCGCTATCAAACTTGTTTAAGTCGTTTCAGCAGCGGTCGGGTTATTTTTTTATTTTTCCGTAATTTATTATATTCTATGTACATAATATATTTTAATCGGTATATTATTTAAATCGATAATAAAATATGTTATCAGCGATAAAAATAGCTAAACACTAACAAATATTCTTTACAGAGAGAATTCGTGTATTTCAAACATGAATTCTCAGATGATAACTTTTCATAAACACTTATGGGGGAATTATATAACGCGATAATAGTATGTCATTAATGTATATCATGTAACTCGATAGTTTAAAACTTACGATAAAATACACGTTTCATTTTATAAAAACTGTCCACGAGACTTTATATATTTCCGACTAGATGCATTCCATAAAATTTGAATTCCTGGAATGTTGAATCCCATAAAGTTAAATTCCGAACATGTTAAATTATAATATGTCGATGCGAGTAATGGTGGTCACCATTTACTAATATGCTTAATTCAATCAATATAATTCATATTAGAGCGGATTCAAAGTGCATCGCTGTAAAATTATGAAAGTCAGGCGATGATTAAAGCAGTGAAATATTTTGATTATCAAATTTATGGCGTTTCGTCATTAATAATTTTGTAATACAATTTTACTTGACATATACTTTATACCTTGAGGTTGGCAGAATCATCGGTATCTACCTGTGTAACTGATGCAAAACGCCATTTGAATAAAATAAGAAGAAGAAGAAGATCATTTCTGCTGCGTAGTAAGTCAGATATCTATGTTTTACAACTTTTTCTTTGAAAAGATGCTTAGAAACATTTTGTAGTAGAGACAGTGATAAATAATAGTCTTAAACAGTGTGTTACTATTTTATGCAACATATTCGAATCAACTATTAATAATAAAGGGTATTTATACAAAACAGTATCTTGTTATTTCTAAGCCCGTGATTTAATGCAGTAAATGTAGTTTCTAGGAGAATGAACCTCGATTTAAGAGTTTCTAGTGCAATGCTTCAAGCATTTTAGTTCATTGGTGTCTTAATCACGGGGAAATCATGGCTGCTGATGGTTATATCCACGAAGGCTAATGCGGGAGCTCCGCCTTAGCCTTCTAACCTAATCTAAGTCCAACTGCGTGGGGTGGGGTATTAATAGGTGGATATAAAAATTATGTCGAGGCGCCCAGTATCCACCCCACGCAGTTGGAGTTAGATAGATTAGGTAAGAAGGCTAAGGCGGAGCTCCCGCATTAGCCTTCGTGGATATAAAATATGCATAATCCGTCAATAATATAAAATTTCCACGCAAAATATTTTATTCTCGGGATTTTGAATTTCGGGATTTAAATACGTAACTAGCTGCAGTACTTAGGTGAACTGTTCATTAATTTCACTTCTAAGACAATAAACAGTCGATGAGTTAATCGTAGGTCAATTAAACGACGGTAAGTTAAACTTCAATGAGTTAAGTTAAACGTCGGCGAGTCAACAGTCGGTGAGTCTACCAATATGTTATTAGTTATTATGAACATATGTGATACAAATACAACCATTGGGTATGTCAACCAGTAGGTGAATCAACCGTAGTTGAGTTAACCGTAGTTGTAATAACTGTCGGCAAATTGATGCTTAACTGCTGCTGAAAAGCGTCCTACTCGGGCTCAGTGCAAATAATAAATAATCAAAGTTTCAATTTTAGCCATTTCACAGATTCATCAAATCACATGAGAATTGTTCATTTTGTAGGGCTAAAATAAAAGAGCCAATATGTAGATATCACATATGAATATTTAATTAACGAGTAGTGATATAATATATGTTACAATAAATATAAGGTACATCAGGTGTGATCGCTACTCTCGTCATAACTGCGCGGGCGCCGGCCGGACTGACACTAGCACCACCTGGCGGTACAGCACTGGAACAAATGCACCACAATTAGACATAATGAATCTTGTAAATTTTACATAAAGTACTTCTATCTAGGATGAAGAAGGCTTCTTTACACGATGTCGTATTAAATTGAAAAATATTGTAGCCCTACAAAGATCTTTGAGGTTCAAGTAGTCACTATTCGGTACGTAGGTGTATTGCGGCTGGTATAGATTTCTTTTCTTTTTTTTCCTCTCGGAATTTGGGTCAGACCGCGACGGAAGCCAAATAAAACAGTAGGATAGCGGTCCTCGGGTTTCAAATTATAAGCTATTGATGCAACCGCCGCTGTATATCCTCTGTATACGAGTGTCCCCTATATGTCCGAGTGTACCCTGTACCCTTAGGTGTGTGTGAATTTCCTCTGTATGTCAAATGTCCCCTGTAAATGCGAGTGTCCCCTGTACTTACAAGTGTCCCCTGCACGTACAAGTGTCCACTGCACGTACAAGTGTCCCCTGCACGTACAAGTGTCCCCTATACGTACTAGTGTCCCCTATACGTACTAGTGTCCCCTGCACGTACAGGGCCTCCTACTAGTGCGACAGTTACCTTTATCGGTGAGATGTTCTGTGAGCAGCACGTCTGCGGCCAGTTCCCTGTCTCTATGTTGGAGCGCCCTCAGCTCCGGCGTGGCTTCGCTCGGGTCCGTTACGATGGAGCCCTCCCGCCAAGGGCCCTTGTCGCCGGACTCTATTAGCTTCCACCGGGATAATTCTTCGGTTACTGATACGGATTCGCCTCCCTGGTGGACAAATGTTACAGTATAAAAAGCTGATAGTTTTACAGGAGGTTATGGATTATAGTTTGACCGTTTTTGTTACTCGAAAATGTCTGTATATTAACGAAAAGGAAGGATATCAACCCATAGCGGCTTAAATTTTAAACTGCAGCCACCGACCGTGCACAGACATAACTATACGGACATATTCGCATGCATAGTGCTGAGGTATGCAAAGCGCTCACTCACATCACTCGTGACCATGAGGGATACGCGAAGGTGACTGGGGCGTCGGAGGTCGGTAACCAACCTCCGTCATCTATGAGCGCGTGCCTGGGGGTTACAAGTGGAGGCCGAGGCAGGCAAGCGTACCTCCCCATAACCGGGACATTGGGGGTTTCACACCCGAGGTGTCATCTTCCTATTTTTTTCATCATCATCAAATCATCAGGGATATGTCAGTGACAATTTCACCTTCGGCAACAAAGAACCTAAGCAGGGGCGGCTGTACCTTAAGTGCGCTCGTGCGCTGAACCACCAATCAAAATGTTGGTACTTAACTTCACTTTTATTTTTAAATTATCATATTAATTTTTACTCATTAAACATACAAAAACATGCAACAAATAAGATTTCCAATATAAGATGAAACAATTTATGCGCTTTTTAAACTATTAAAACCTAATGTTCCCTGTAAAAAACGTTCTCGTGCGCTGTCGCGAGCGCACGAGTAAGGTTAGTACATTTTGTATGAGCTACGAGATAACATGCCCGGCGCGTGAGACAAAAGATAGTTCATAGAAATGTACTGAAAAATATGCCCTTTCTCGAGCGGCGCACGAGCGAACCGAAGTTAGCCGAAGCTTACCGAGAGCACACGATGTTTGACGAAACGTCACGGCATCGCTGTGTATGTGACGCGCGAAACTTTGTCGTTTGGTTAAATTAAGGAATTGTTTTTAATGTGGTTTTTGACGTTTTAATTCTCTTCTACCTATCTATACTGCGTGTACTGTGTGTGGTGAGAGTAAAAATGAGTATAAAGATTGATTATATTAAAGACAATAACAAAAAAATTCAAAACCGACCCAAGGCCCGTTTTAAATTTAAAACAAGAATGCAAGTCGAAAAATAAAACATATACGCGTACTTTTAAAAGTGAAATGTATAATAGTAAGAAATGGTTATATGTGGATGTGAGCGTCTTAATGCATTCTTTTGCTTTCCATGCATTATTGCCAGTCAGCCTGTGACGGCCAGTGTAAATTGGTCGAAACGTGCGGCAAATCAAAGGTATGTTGAACCTATACCATGATCGCGTTAATTCCCGTTAAATTGTTGTTGTATCTATTGCAATTTTTTATGTTAATACAAAGCGCACCACCAGTTCGGTGACCCGCCGGCCGCCACTGAACCTAAGACAGCGCGTTCGAGTACTTTGACTTTGACTTTGACTTTGGAGTATTCGTGGTGATATCCGCATTATGAAAAAGGGCCCAAGTAAGCTAGTTCTGGGTTAGCTCGTGGAGACAGAGGAGACAGAGGAGGTTGGGCCAGGTACCTCGTGGCGGGCCCCCTTGGCGCAGAACTTGGTGTCGCGGAAGGGCGCGAAGGCGGGGTCGGCGGCCAGGCGCAGCGCGCGGTCCAGCACGGCCACGGTGAGCTCGCCCCAGCCGTCCAGCACCAGGTGGCTGGCCTCGCCCTCCGGCAGCTCCTCGCCCAGCGCCGCGCCGCTCTGCTACATCCACACATTCTCTTAACTATACCTTATCATTTATTCATACAAGGAATATTTAAAAAACTCAAAATGATTAAGAAATGGATTTCGTTATTAGTCGCATTCATGATGAGCGAGTAGCTCATGAAGCTGCCGCGCTAGGCAATGCTTCGTCCGAGACGAACGTTGGCGGTTTCTGTCGATGCTGAAAGGTGATTCGGTAAGATTAAAGCGTGCACAGTGGATGGACGTGTTTTGTCTCACTTGTTCGACGAATTAAACCTGAGCATTTGATTTTGGCTCAAGATCAGATCAGAGACCATGGATTGCCAGCGCGGCAGCTTCATGTCAACATTTTAAAGCCTGAGGCTGCCCCGCATAACATAACATATCCAGGGCCACCTCACGATACTGCTGCCGCTACTTGACAATATATAAATATCAGTTCAAGAGAAGTAAGGCAAGGTGAAAGATGCTTAGGTACCTGCGCGGCGGGCCGGTTGGGGTCGATGATGGTGGCCACGACGTCCCCCAGCGCGTCGTGCACCAGGTACGTGTGCGCGCGCGCGTCCGTGATGACGTAGGTCTCGCCCCCCGCGCCGCCGCCCGCCCCCGCGCCCGCGCCCCCGCCCTCCGAGTACATGGAGTTGTTGTCCGCCATCGACACCGAGTCGAGACCCGTCTCCGTGAACGGGTGGGTTTGTGATAGTATGTCTAATTTTTCTTTCCCTACGTAATGGAAAAAAGGATGAGTTTTTAACAGTAACCCTAGCACGAAGACTATCATAAACGTATCGAGAAAACTGAGCATTGTGATTGGCTGCCTGCTTACTATGTGTGTGAAGCCGGTCAATTGCAATGCTTCATTATCTCGATACTTTTACGATATCTTTCGTGCTACAGGTACAGTATGGGTTAAAAATGGTCTAGTGGCCTTTGAAGACAACAGATTTCCTAAAATTCATTGATAAAATTATCATTGCAAAAGTTTGCTCATTTATAAAATGGAAATTCATACGGTCGAATGTTATGTGCAAAAATCAATTAAAACTATACATGTTCAAATTGAACACGTGCAGAGTGCGTACTCACCGTGGTCCGTGGGCATCAGGCGGCACATCTCGTACCCGCGGCAAGGCGCCGCTCGCGACACTCGGAACCGCGTCGACCGCGCCTCCCACTCCGGACCCAATTCTGTGGGACAAGTAAATTTACTCTTAAACTTTAAATATTGCTATGTTAATTTGTCTATCCTTAGTACAAGTATGCAGACTACTTACAAAGATAGAAAACTCTTGAAGGCTACAAACTCCTAAATTATGTTTTATAAATATATTAAAATTTATATAGTAAAGCTTGTAACAATATGTTTGATGTACATTTATACAGAAGAGACGTGGCGAGGACATTTGGCGGACAATTTAAACTACACAATATATAACCTTATGTGGTGTACAATTACGTCAATAACGTGACGCGCGTCTCTCGATGCGATGGCGCGGCACTTTAGTAGCGCGACGTCGCCTGAGGGCGTGGACGCAATTAAGACAAAGACGACGTTATTGCTTAAATCGTACGCCACATCATCCGTCCCCGCAACGTCTCTTCTGAATATATACAGCGCCTAAGAGAGAAAAATATCATAATCATTTGAAGTTGAAGGAGGCGCAGTGCAGCCGCGCGAGCCGCCTCACAATCATTTCTAGTAACAAACTCTGGCAGCGGTTGCTGTTTTTTCAATGGGAATTGACCCTTAAAGTCTAAGATCCCAAGCGGTGCGATTGCACCGCGAGTCTATTGTTTACCTATTGTGTCTATTATTTACTCACTTGACAGGTTAATGGTGTTCTCAAAGATTTACCAAATGGTGAACCAAACAGTTCATAAATAGAAATATGGTCTAATGTCACGTAACATCAATGTCGATGCACCTATGGGCTAGCTCCCACTAACCTGCATAGTTAGCAACCGCGTCGTGCTCCGTCACGGAGTCGAACCCGTCCTTGGGCGGCAGCTGCTTGTAGTTGAGGCTGATCTTGCTGAGCTTGTGGTTGAGCTCGGCCAGCGACACGGCGTGGCGGCTCTTGGGGGCTGCCACGCCTCCGCCGCCGCCGCCGCCTGGGACCTCGCTTACTTCACTCTGTACGTATAAGAAATTATTTTAACATGTGATTCCTTGTTGGCTCCCAGTGGAGGAGTATAGGGCTACCAGATCTCTTCCCGTGGATGTCGTAGAAGGCGACGAAGGTATAGGTATAGAGCTGTTGTCCATTCGACAGTAAGCCAAACGTCCGATTGACGGCAAAAGGCTCGTCCCATATTACGTGAGATCGAAAATTATAGTTGGCGAAATATGGGTGTTAATACACCTCTGCGTACCCCCTCGATGATTTACAGACGAGAATATAAGTATGTTACTGATTACTCACAATCAGCGAGCATTAATGAGCAGTAGAAATAAAAGGTGTGCCAGCACCGTAGTAAGCGGGTTTCTACATACGGATCTCTGCTGTGTGATGTGGTTTTTGCCCGCTCCATCGAGAAAGAGTCATGATTTTATGTTTGTATGTTATAGATTGACAGGTCCAGGTAAAAGGAGTACGCTCAAGAAGTCCTGGATTGACGTCGTGCAGGGTGACATGCGTGCAAATGGTCTCACTAACATGGACGCCTAAGATCGTGCTAAGTGGAGAAGGAAGAGCTAGGAACCTGAGCTCCGAGGGCATCTCGGCCTCGGATGCAATCAGGATAACGTCTAAATGTCGATGATGATGATGTTATAGCTTGATATGTATTAAGGAGAACACGACAGTTATGGTCAACTCAACTTCTTATTACCCAATCCCATGCCTGCCTATGTCCGAATGATTGACATATACAGGCGATAGTGATGATTGAGTCAAGCCGTGCTGTTATAAATTCGCAGAAAGTTTCTCACCTTGGGCATACTGTGCATCGGCGGCCTATGAGTTGGTGATAACGCAGGACTGTATTCTAGGGGTGACTGAGGCGAGACAGGACCCTGGAAGAGATGGAACAGGATACAGTTAAAATATACATATTAGAGCTGTTTTACATAAAATAAAACAGTTGTTATGTACCGAAAGAAAGACAGTGTTTTATTGAAGAAGCTGTCTGTGATTTTTCCCTTATTTTAGTGTGAATATTGTTAAAAGCTTACCTTTTTTAATCTGTCTTTCGATTTTAGTTACCTTCCATCTCCGCAGGGGGCGCTGTTGCTTCTTGCCAAAGACTCATGCGCCCCTCTCTATTCATAGTGTCTTCACGCCAGCAAGGACCTTGCTCTAACACTGTCTTTCTTTCGGTACATAATAACTGTTTTATTTTATGTAAAACAGCTCTATTATGTTCCTTCCAGAAAGACAGTGTTTTATTGAAGACCTGTTTGGTTTCTGCTGGTGATGGTTACTAGAAATCAACGCTATGTGAAAATCATTTAAGTTTTATAAATGAAACAAGATGCCTAAATATAATATTTAATAGTCATGGTAGAATATTTAAACAAAACAACAAGATAATCTGTTATTATAGTTGAACATAAAAGTAACCCTTTTCTTAATTGAAACACACCTGTTTTATAAAATCAGTAAAACTTAATAGTATGTTTAAACAAAGTAATAATTAAAAGATAATTTGCTTTAAATGATCATAAGGCCACTTTTGCTTAATTAAAATACACATGTTTTATCAAATCAACAATAATTGCAAGTAGAACTTAATCAATGAGATCAAAGAGGAAACACAAAACACATTAATAGCTAATAGCTAAACACTAGAAAAATTGGTTCGTAGTAAGTCTTTATTTTCATTTCTTTCCTGTTTGGAAATTTCCTTGCAGTAGAATTTTCTGAAAGTTTTGTCACTCTTCCAGTTTCCTCTACTTAAGATGTCCTCAATAGGTACATTTTCAAGCCAACCTTTGGAAGCTACTGCAGATCTCACACTACCTGGAGCTGCATTAATATGTACTTCTTTAAATATGGATCTAATCCATCCACCAATGAGTGTTCTGGTAGCTGATCTTACCGCACCCTTAACAGAAATAAAAAGACTAGTAACATCAGAATCTGAACGACGAGCTTGAGAAACTTGTATAAGCTGATTGATGTGTTCTAAAGGACATATATGGGCATTTTTGTGTTTTGTCAATGACCACCCAGATTGCCTGTGCTTACTGCTGTCAGTTTTAGAACCGAATTTTGGCCATAATATAATTCTATTTCCTTCTTGCATGAAGTTTCTTGGAGATAAATCTAATAAGGTAAGGTCATGTACTCGCCTGCCTGAAGCTAAAAGTAAAATAATTGCAGTTCTTCTAGAAATGTCAAAAAGAGTATTGTTACACGGCACTGAATCCAACCAGTCAAATATTATTTGGGTATCCCATATAGGAGATTTAATAGACTGTGGCTTGGCTAAAGCAATGGCTTTTAAGATTTGTTGGACAAAAAAGTTTTTTGAAAAGTTTTCTATATTTGTTGCACAATATGTAGAGACTGCAGATTTGTGCAATAGAATTGTATTATAAGCAAATTTATGTTTAAAATGGAGATGTGCTAGAAACCTAGCAACATCTTTACCGTCTGGGATTTTATCATTTATGTTATTGGAGTTGCAAAATGCAACCCATCGTTTTATGGGAGCCCTGTATGTATTGAGAGTGGTCGTCCGCCAACCACTACTCAATAACTCTATCTCCTCTCGACTCCAGTTTTTTATTTGTTCTGCCCACCCCCAATTTTCCAAGCTTGTAGGGATAGACTGTCCACCTGTGGAGGACACTTCCCTGTTGAGAGGTCTACTAAAGTCTTCCGCAGATCCTTTATTGGCAGGGGGTCCAATAGGGCTCTCGATCTGAGATCGACCAGCCAAAAACATTGATCCCACAGCGGGGCTATTAGTATGTATGTTCCCTTGGCATTGTTCAAATGGGCTAGCACCTGAGGTATTAAATTGGGTGGGGGGAACACCCATCCTAGCTGATAGTTCCAGCTTTGACTGAACGCGTCGCAAAAAACTGCTGAACCATCCTTCGAGTCCCACGTCACATATTGAGGGACGACGGCTGAGTCCCTTGAGGCGAAAAGGTCGATGTTGGGTAGGCCCCATACTTCGAATATGGCCTCTGTGGCTTCTGGTAGAAGGTGCCACTCTGGGACAGATCTGCCTCTTGAGAGGCGGTCTGCAATACCGTTTAACCTCCCGGGGAGGTAACATGCCGACAGTGTTATGTTGAACTGCTCTGTTAAATGAAAGAGTTTGCTGGTCAGCCCTAGAAGAGCTAAGGAACGAGTGCCCCCTTCGTTCCTTATGTATGCAATCAGCGTTTGGTTGTCTGACTGAACCAGAATGTGTGCGTTTTGAACATAAGCAATTTTCTGGGATAACGCTGCATACACTGCAAACAGTTCCTTTACATTGGAGTGCCACTTTTGTTGGGTTAGACTCCACTTGCCTGACAACATGAAGTTGTTCAGCTGTGCTCCCCAGCCCGCGTCCGCCGCGTCTGTGGTGAGAAAATGAGTCACTTTTTTCTTGTGTATTACCTGAGCACTGTGGTGCACATTCCTGAGCCACCACTGTAACTCGCGCTTCACTAGGGGTTGCAGAACCTTTTTTTCTCTCGGTCTGCCTTGTTTGAAACCTTTGAGAAAGATTTGCGTCCTGCGACAGTGGAGTCGACCGTTTGGAGTTGTCAGATTTGCAAAATTTAATGTGCCTAGCAACTGTTGTGCTTCTCGGAGACAAGTCATATTTTTCTGTAATATGTTGGTAATTATTTGCTTTATTTTGATTACTTTTTTTAAAGGTAAGGACATCATGTTGGAATTTGTGTTCCAAGTGATTCCCAGATAATCTATCTCCTGAGTTGGCTGGCAAATTGACTTTTGAAAATTCACCTGCCATCCCAACTTTAGTAAAATGTTTATTGTTTGATTGGTTTGAGTTAACAGATTTGATTTGTTTTGATTTGCAAGTAAGAAATCGTCTAAATAAATCAAAACTCTTATGCCTTGCCTCCGAAGAACCTCTGCGATCCAGTTGGTTACTGTTGCAAAGGAATGTGGGGCCGATGACAGACCAAAAGGCAGGGCTGTTAATTGGAGAATGTCTTTTCCGTATATCACTCGCAAGAACCTCCTGTGAGATTCCTTTATGGATAGATGAAAGTATGCCTGGTGTAGGTCTATTTTTGTCATCCAGTCCCCTTGCTGTAAGAATTGAATCACATCCGTTCGGGAAATTAACTGAAAATATCGAGTTGAAATATGTAAATTTAGGCTTTTCAGGTTGAAAATGGGACGGATACCCCCATCTGATTTTTTCACCAAAAACATTTTTGAATGAAAACCTGGAGTAATATTTGTCAGTTTTTCCAAAATTCCTGTCTCTAATAGCATTTTTACTGTGTGGGTCATTTTTGGGGATGTTTTTGTTGCAAATTTCTGTCGTATGTTTTGATAGGGGTACTGAAGTGGTGGCTTGGTTTTGAAAGGTATGTAACCATTGGCTATCAGGTTTAAGATGTGTGGACTGGCCCCCAAGTTTATCCAAGCTTGTATGTGATTCTTTAGACAGCCCCCCCGGAAGCTGTAACTGTGGTTGTCACTGTTCTCTAGTATTTTGGGAGCCATTGCGACGAAAGGGCTGTTTTTTAGGATTAATTTTATTTTTATTTGTCCTATGTTTCTTTTGCTCTGTCTTCCTATTTGATTTAAAACTGTATCTACTATTGTCTTTTTTGGTACTAAAATTTATTAGATTGTTTGAAAGCCTGGGCGTATTAAGCCAGGTCTGTAACCCGCCTAAGGAATCTACTAGTGGTATGAGACCTTCTCGGTCAAATAGGTACTCTGCACTTGGAGGAATATTCTGAAGTGCTGATTTAATGTTTACATTATTTACTTCTTTAAGAATGCGTTCACGTCTTATTTCAATACATTCTGCTCTTTTACCGCATAAGATTTGCATGTGAGTCTCTGTATTTTTAAAAGACGGAGAAGATGGTCCAAATGTAGCTAAGAGTTTATCATAAAGAGTGCTCGGGTTAAGATCTGATTTATTGTTGTAAGCCCAATCTACAATATCTTGTAAACCCATTTTTAGAAGGTCCCGACTTTCTAAAACAATGTTGGACAAGCCTGCCATTAACCGCTCGGTACTGGCCAGGTAGTCTGTCCCTTTATTAAGATGGCATAACTCTTCGTTCAATTTAAGACCAGTAAACCCCGGTGAAGCTAGTGACGACTGTAAATCTTTCTTATATCGAATGCCCTTCCAGGCTGGTGAATTAAATTGTTGGAGAGCTATGATCTCCTTTAGCCTTAAGGGGTTTGCGCTAGGAACGATATTACTTTCGTTAACGTTAGTTTTGATACTACCCAATACTAAGTTTGAACTCGATGGGTAACTAATGAATGAAGAGGAGACGGGGACTGCTGTATTATTATCCGTTTTTTCGTTTCGATTGTTAGTGCACGCACTAATATACTGCGGTATTTGTGACATACAATCGGTAAGATAGCTGACCTGATTGAAAAGAGATTCCATTCGCGGGTCCGAACACGTTCCGACGTGTTTCGACCGCTTGGACCGTTTATTTGGCGGTGGCGAGGCAAAGCCTTCTTCATCTTCCGAAGATGAAGAGCTGCTTTGTGGAACACTAGTGCTTCGCTCTCCATCCGAAGCAGCGACCTGAGCACCCTCGCTCGCTTCAGCCGTATTCATTGGTAGGTATGGTAAAATACCTAAGTACTTACCGCAGTTCTTGAATAGCAAAGCCACGAAGATTACACTTTCGGCACTTCACTACTAATGCACTGTACACATAAATACGGCATAAACGTTATTGTAATATGTAATAACTATGTTCTTCGTTTTTAAACTTATTTTTTGACTCAAGAAAATTTTTAACGACTTCGCGGTAAAAATCACAAAACGCTATGAATAGAGAGGGGCGCATGAGTCTTTGGCAAGAAGCAACAGCGCCCCCTGCGGAGATGGAAGGTAACTAAAATCGAAAGACAGATTAAAAAAGGTAAGCTTTTAACAATATTCACACTAAAATAAGGGAAAAATCACAGACAGCTTCTTCAATAAAACACTGTCTTTCTGGAAGGAACATAACAACACGTTTTAAGATATAATACTATCATTAGAGAAGGATTCTTAGATGGCCGAATCGCCACATTGCTGACATAGCATAAAAAGGACCGCAACAGTGCTTTTCTGTAGTGAAACTATTTCTATAGGTATAGCGCGCCTTTTTGTATTGCCATTAAAGGAGCCATTAGACCACAACCTCGTTGGCGAACTCAGTTCGTGACGGCGAGGCGTCCACACGTTCACCAATACAGTGACCAGTACGTTCGCCACTGTTATCACCAACGTATCGATTGGGCACGTAATCAACATAGGCATAAACCCCCGTTCTACACGTTCGCCAACACATGGCAACGATGGCGAATATGTCCGCCACTGTGGCTTGCGTGTAAAACCGCCCTTTTATATCATATTTTTTTTATAACACTTAGGTGGCAGGCAATCACACGGCCCACCAGATGAAAAGTGTTTACCGTGACCCATGGACGTGTGCATCACTAGAGGAGTTACACTCGTGCTGCCGACCCTGTAATCAGAGTTTCTGTGCCGTCAGTGTAGAAGACAAAGAAGGACAAGCCTTTGGTCTTCCCATTGACAGCATAAAAACTCTCCAGTGACATCTGGCTACCCTACTCACCGCCGGGAACACAACACGAGGGTATTATGTCCGCGGGTTTCATTCTGCACAGTCAGTCTACAGTACACAAAGTCATTGGACTCACTCCGACAGGTATGAAGGGTAAAGTGAGGTGGTAGCTCACCATATACTCGTTGTACGAGTGGCTCTTGTTCGGCGTGCTGGGCTGAGTCGACCCCGTCGAGTTCACGTTGGTTATCCCTGTTCAACATACAAGTGACATTACTATTGCTATTCCGCTCATTAGTCATAGTCATTTCTAGGAAAACTAAATGGCATGTATTAAACTTGTACTACATTTCTTGGGTGTCTTATGAGGATAGTATGGGGTGCTACGGCGGTTGATGAGATCAAATTAGCCAAGAATTGATTATTACAAAACAATCCGCGCGTGCCAGGGTCTCCTATCCAAGATAAATGAATTTGAATTCACCCTCGTTTCATAAATCAGACAGACAAACATAACAATTAATATAAAACCATATGAGATAGTATGCATACCATTCTGATAGTTACCGGCCATGTCGATATCGACAGCCCTTCTCGCGAGCGCGTGATGTACGGCCCGTTGCGCCACTAGCTGTCCCAGGTTCTGTCCCATAATGGCCAGGTTCTGACCGCCCAGTGCCAGATTTTGACTGCCAAGCGCCAGGTTTTGGCTGCCAATGAGATTCTGTCCGGCTAAGCCGAGGTTTTGGGTTGCTAAACCTGAAATAAAATAATTATGTTTAGTAGGTAAAATTGTGAGATAATACTGTAAGTGTGCTATTGTCTAATGACGAACTACATTAGTGTCGAACATGCTGTATTTGTTTTTGATTTTTCAATTAATTTATATGGTATTAGGTACATTTTTATGTAGAACCAAGTAAGAAAGATTTTCAGATAAACCAAAAGTAAGAAATAAAGGTTATCCAGCCACAACACTTGCAGAAAGAAAAAAAAACAGGTTTCAGTTTCAATCTAAAAACACACGAGCCAAAAGTCACGCTTTTTTGTTTGTCGTGCGGGAAATCCCCACGGATACCACCCCCGCGAGAGCCGGAGGGGGAGGTTATGTCGTCCTCACGCCGTCTGTGGGTCGCAGTACAAGGCCGAATGTGAGGTAGCTATAGTGCATATCCCTCACACCCCGTTTGACCCAAGGCCATCTCTCTCGATCTGGCCCCCTTCGGGTGGGGGGGACCATTGGGTCCCTAACTCGTCCCCAGTATAGGGGGGGGGGGAGGAGTGCCGTGGCCTGCTTCTACTGGAGTGACAGGCGGCTCCACCTGTCACCCCCAGGCCCGCCCCATGAGCCATGAGGTCATTCGTCGACCTCCGACGCTCGAGTTGCTTCAGTTGGCGAGCAGCTAAAGTAGGGACAAGATAATAGGTCACTTTTGACATTTCATCAAAATTCAACAACGTAACCTTGTGACGGCGAGCATAATATAAGAACTGCACAATTGCTTAACTTTTTTCAATTACGTTTACATATTTATTGTAATAATGACCGATACGAGTAATTTTACGATTTGCTTTCACTAATAAACCATTCTAAACATAATAAACAATTTCTGATCTAAAGAACTGAACGTCGTTACAATGTTGCGTCAGTCAACCCTTTTTCTTTTTAAACACTAGGGATGTTACTCTAAAAATCCAAAGCTGATAGGATTGTAAGTTGAATCGAATGCAATGATTACTTGTGAAGAAAAATCACCATAAATTTATAACCACGTTGTGATTATAATGAAACCTAATTATACATATTTATTATTCTTTTAACTAACTATAAAAATACAAAAAAAATAACTAAATAGAAAGGTCATTGATAAATAGAAAGGTCATTGATGTTGGGTGCAATTTAGGTGGATGTTGCTGGCAACACCAGTGCCTGTCGATGACGCATGTCATGTCGCCATAACATGATGATGACGCAGTCTTTTGTTGTTGTGCGAAGTGACTGTGCGTTTTTGGTGTGCTCTCTGTTATTTTCTTCTGATCCGGCTTTTTCATTGAACTGATCTTACTGACTACGTTTACCTGGCTATAAATTGGACTCCGATTGCTTAACGATTATTAAACAAGAAAAACATTACAGTCTTACTATGTCGAAACGGGGGAAAACTCTAAACAGTCAATCTCGCGAACTAGTGCTGAAATTGTACAATTATTTTGGACGTGAATCAGTTAACGATGGGCCTCTTTTACCATTGAAACCACCGAGAGAACGCGTTGCCGAAGCATTGGGAATAGGGAAGAAGACAGTAACTCAAATTCTGAAAGAGAAATACGGACCATCAGGCTCAGAAGATAATACTTTACGTACACCGAAAAAACGAAAGAGGGAGAAGAAAATTGTTGACGTTGCTATTTTTGATGCTGCTGCAATTCGCAACCACATTTATGGATATTACTCGAGAAAAGAATATCCTACACGGGAAAAGCTATTGAGTTCGTTAAAAGGCGCAGGCTTATTTTTTGGAGGCAAATCGTCTCTATCAAAGGTTTTGAAATCGATTGGCTTTAGATTTAAAAAATCCGACAAGCGGAAAATCCTGCTAGAACGCTACGATATTATTTTGAAGAGAATAACATTCTTACGTCAGGTAAATAAAATTACGGATTGGGACAATGTCGTGTTTATTGACGAAACATGGTTGAATGCGAACCATACGGTTGCGCGGACATGGACCGATGATACAGCGGCCCCCACCTCAAAAGTTCCATCGGGAAAAGGAGCCCGACTTATTATATGTCACGCGGGATCAGCTTCTCAAGGTTTTATTCCAGACTGCCTCCTCGCATTCGCCTCTAAAACTACAACAGATTACCATGAGGAAATGAACTTTGATGTTTTTAAAAAGTGGTTTGAGAAGCTGCTAGTCAGCTTAGAAAAGCCATCGAAAATTATAATGGATAATGCTCCGTATCATTCTGTACAAGTTGATAAACCACCAACTCAAGCAAATAAAAAGCAAGAAATTGTCTCGTGGCTGGTAAGAAATGGTGTGGAGGCAAGTCCAACTTTATTAAAAGTTGAGTTGTTTAATCTGGTAAAAGCAACTAAGCCGTCCAAGCTCCGCTATGTAATCGATGAACTAGCCCTAGAGCATGGACACGAAGTTATTCGATTGCCTACCATTGCCAGTATAACGCCATCGAGCTTATTTGGGCACAAATAAAGGGTCATGCAGCGCGGAACAATACTGAACCACCCTTCAGTACTGCTAAAATGATGACTCTGCTACAAACTGCATGTGCAGAAGTCACTACAGAAGACTGGCGAAAAGTCGTGGAGAAGACAAAGAAAATAATTTTACAAGATTTTGAACGAGATGTGAGAATAGACAATATTATTGAAAATGAATTAATAATATCTCTGAGTGCTGACAGCAGTGATGAAGATAGCAGTTCCGATAGTTCAAGTGAATAAAAGCAATTTTTTTGTTAAATTACGTAGGTACTTGTCTTATTTTGCTCCTTTAATTTATGAAAGAAAAAATAATAATGGGACAGGGATTCGCATGATCATTTTTAAAATTCACATATGTTTCAAGTCTGTATTGATTCATTCGATTCATTCATTTAATCGATGTTTTTAAGCAGGTCACCTCACTATGAATATAAAACTGACATCTGTCAAAAGTGACCTATTATCTTGTCCCTACTTTAGGGCCGCGAGTCTTCTTCGCTCCCGGTCCCGCTCCCGCCCCGCCGCTCGCAGAAGTTGGCGCTGGCCGACCACGCAGCCAAAAATCATACTTTGGTATTAAATTTTATATATAGTACAAATTCATATACGACTATAGATGCCCAAAAGAATATACAGAGGTTAATTCATAACCGGGACTTTGCTACGAAAAATAAAAACAAAATATCGAACTTACCCAAGTTCTGTCCAAGATTCTGTCCCATCAGATTCTGGTTTAGCGCCAGATTCTGCGCCATGGTCTGATGTTGGAACATCGCCTGGGGAGGCAGCGGCGCCGCCAGCCCCATGATGCCGAACTGATTCATTTGTTGGTTGGCCAACTGGTTCACCGAGGTCTGGAGGGCTTGTTGTTGGGCTGAGGTCGGAGGAAATTGAAAATATTACTGATTAAATCACAGTTGGAGCAGTTTTATTTGCTTTATATGTTAAAATCTGTCTAAGTAGCGGTAGTAAGAGCTGTATATGTGTACAGCTCTTTGAAGCCCTGGGTTAAGCTTTCTTAATCTTTCTTAAATGGCTTTGGCAAACGCGACTGCTGTCTATATATTTAGGCATACAAAAAATTTGATCAATGCCGAGCATTAGAAATTAATGTGCACAACAAAACTTTTTGTATATTCATTGATTTGGTCATGTAATATAATGAGTAATAGTAAGTACAGTTTTACAGCGAGAATAAACAAAGGAGAATGGTAAAGAGAACTAATTGCAAATGTATTAGTAAGCAAGTTGTACTACGAACATCTGAATAAGTAAGTAAAATTGACAAGTTAGCACATGAAAAACTAGTGTAAAGTAAAAATCTGAATATGCAAGATACACATCTGAGTTTGCAAGGTACAGATCTAAATTTTTCAAGGTACAGATCTTAGTTTGCAAGGCACAAATCTGAGTTAGCAAATTACAGATTAGTATTTTGAAGGTGCAGATATGAGTTTCTTCTTCATCTTAGCGTTAATCCCAGTCGCATCCGAAGTTTTCAACTTGGAGTCTGGGGTATAACTGCGGATTTGGCTGAACTTCGATATTTTCGACCACGCGTTCACGACCCAAGGGCGATTTTGAAGCATTGCAGTTAGACCAGTTGTTGGATTTCTTAAGGGGTCCAACTAAACGTAATGACTGCCATAGATGTTGGTATGGCTACCGGAACCGACGGCTTAACGTACTCTCCGAGGCACGATCAGACCAATATATTTATTTGCATTGGCAATAGGCAAATCCAATAGGCAAAAATATTTGCTTTGAGCGGGGATCGAACCCACGCCTCCTGTGTAACTGCCGCGTTCAATTCCGCTACGCCACAGAGGCTGTCAGATTAAAATTCTCAGCTCAGATCTGAGTTTATTGGTAACACATTCGAGTTATAAGGTAAAAATCTGAGTTTACAAGATACAGATCTGAGTTTATAAAAGTACAAATCTATGATTGCAAGGTACACATCTGAGTTTGCAAAGTACAGATCTGAGTTTGCAAAGTACAGATCTGAGTTCGCAAACTCAGATCTGTACCTTGCAATTACAGATTTGTACCTTGCAAATGCAGATTTGTACTTTTACAAACTCAGATCTGTATCTTGTAAACTTAGATTTTTACCTTATAACTCGAATGTGTAGTGTATTAAGACATGAACACTAATATGTGAATACCTGTTTGTAAATTGACAACTAAAACTATTAGATAAAGTTGAAAGTATTTCCCTTCATTCAGTAAAAGAGAGACAGAGAAAGAAACAGGGTGTTACCAATGAAGTCGTTAGCGGTAGCTCGCATCGGTTGGTAGTACTTCTGTTGTTGGTACTGCGGTGGCAGGCGGCCGGCCATCATCGTCGGCGCTGACGTCACAACATCGAAGTTAGTCACACACACATACACACGCGCACACAACGTGCAGACAGGGTAGGTCAGAGGGGAAGATTTCTTTTATTTAATGAGGTCTATGGAAGCGTGCATAACCGTCACTAGCTAAAACGATACAAAATTGTGCGCCTCTCTTTTGGATTGGATATAAATTTTAAAACATATTAACTATGGTCTTCGGCTTCACCCGAAGTTAATGGAACCCTTTCGATTTTTTATTTTGTCTACAAAACATGATATGAATTTTATCTCAATAATTAGGTCGTTCAGAAGTTACTCTATATGTAATAGATTTATTACTACACAAAATTGTATATAATTATATTGATTTGAAAGAAGTATTCTGAAAGATAATACAATTATAGTAATGTTCAGAAGTAGTGGGCGTGTGGAAGGGATCTAATGCCTTCCCCGAAGAAATAAAAGTAATGTTCTACAATTTATATTTACGATAGAACATTAGCTTACTATAATATATGAATGAATCAACCTGTATCATTTCTTTGATAGATCTAGAATATCCTGTACTTTTCAAAAAAAGATACTCAGAATTACAGTCAAATATACCTTAAAATTGGGACTCATAATATGTCAAAAGAGGGAGGCGACCAATTTTCGACTACATGTAATGGTATCTCTGAATAAAACTAAGGTTTGGTCTTATGATTATTTCAAGTAATGAGAACACGAGGAAAGTGCATTGTGCGTGCTGTTATGTACAGTCAACAATAAAAATTGAATTCCACTTAAATATTTATAATTTTATTTTACGATGTATCGATCGATTCCATGTATATGTCGCCGCCAACTGCCTAGGCAGTTAACTAAATGGCGCCATTCAATTAACGGCCTGAATGGCGTTCAGCCATTTAATTAAACGGCTAGGCAAATAGCTTGGATCGATGACGTTTAACTACTCGCCTAGCCATTTAATTAAACAGTTTGAAAAATGAATCTGTTCTAGATGGTTTTAAAAAAAATAATGCGAGCGGAGCGGAGCTTCTAACCTAACCTAACCAAGTCGGATTGCGCAGCTATCACAATAAACCTATCACTAATTTTCTGTGAATACATCTCTGTCTACCCCCTCGAGGATTTACAGGTGTAAGTATATGTATGCATTTATTTCGTTTTCTATCTTATTTCGAGATAGTGCCCCATCTTACGATTGGCCTAAGCATTAGCCAGCCAAGTTACTAAATTATGTAATAAATAAGACGGCTGAATATCATTCAGGCAGTTAATTGAATGGCGGCGTTTAGTTAACAGCCTAGGCTGTTAATTGGACGACTGATTAAGCTAGTTTGCGGCGACATATACATTACATGTATCGATAATAGACTGAGAGCCCGTGAACATCAGAATTTCGTCATTTTATAAAAGCTGAAAGTTTGTCAGCGCATGCTCCCAACACAGGTAAGAATGATGGCCCAGTATGAGGTTTGAGTCAAAGTGGCTTTGGCAGGTAAGCCGTATTAAAGTTTTGAAAAGAGAAAATCTAAGTATTTCATATTATTTTTACGTATTACCTTTAAAGTAATATTAGAAATCGCGTCATTCAGATATAGCTACTTGAAGATGGTGGTAACCCCTTGCCAGACACCCTTCATGTTCATGAAAGTATATGTTATAGTATAAAAGCTCATTTTCATACAAAGTGCCCCAAAATTCAAAGATGAGCTGGCCCAAAGAGTGGACCTGCTCATGATTACTAAAATTGAATGTAAATAAAATTAAAAAAAGTCTTATTAATAATATTTTAATATAAAACGGTATGAAAAAGAATAGTAATTAAAAATATATTATTTTTTACACCGTTAGTACCGTTTATCTGCCAAAGCCACTATGACCCAAACTTCATAATGGGCCATCGTTCTTACCTGTGTTGTAAGCATGTGCTGGCAAACTTTCAGCTTTTATAAAATGACGAAGGTCTGGCGTTCACGGGCTCTTAATCTATAATGATATTCGTGTAATTGACGTACAGAGTAGTTTTATAATGCCCAGAGGAAAAAGTTTATAAAATGATGAAGGTCTGGCGTTCACGGGCTCTTAATCTATAATGATATTCGTATAATTGACGTACAGAGTAGTTTTATAATGCCCAGAGGAAGAGTGATCAATGAAATAACAAATTGCGCATTCGTTGGATTATTACCACCATTGTAAGTTTATTTTATCCCCAAAGAAAGGCACCTTGGGAATAATTTAAATAAACTTTCCAGTCAGGATTAAAAATTTTAAATTTCCCAGTTTATCCGACTATTGCTGAAAACTATTCACAAAGTTGCTAGAAGTGAGAAGTATAGCATCCTCTAGTCTGAGGCAGGAATTCCAAAGAAGTTTAACTCATTCCATCAGATGTACCTAAGCTAATAACTTCACTTTTATCGTTAACTGTACCATGTAGAGCCTATTCACTCTCGCTAATCGAAATAGTCAACGTGATACTATTTTAACACAGGAATCTTATGACAAAAAAGGATAAAGAAAATTTAAAATGTATTTAAAATAGGTTTCAAAACTTACCAGGCTGAGCGTTGTTAAGTATAGTGTTGTGTAAGCCAAGGTCAGGCTGGGGAAACGTTTGCTGGTTGAGTAATCCTAATAGGTTGGGGCCAGATAAGTTTTGTTGTTGGCTGTAACAAATAAACAGAGGTTTTATAAAGGTTTCATTCCAGGTTTTGGGATATGTGTGGCTAATTACTTGAACGGAATACGGGAAAATATAGGCTATAATGATCCTTCAATCTATACGGAGCCGAATAGTAAGAAAAAACAATGAGGCAGGCGATATGGAATCGTGGGGCACATAAATCATTTACTCTTCTGTGTCCGCAAATGCTAGGTAGGTAAAAGTCATGAACAAACGTCAAGAATCACGTAAGTGCACTAACTGGTCAACCAAAAACCAATACACGGACTGATCAACCAACGACATGAGCCCCTAAACCCATATATACTCCATGATTGGTATATTGGCACGCTTCCAGTGTCGCACCCTGCGCGTCCCTCCAAAGTACATGGTTGATCCTATATCTGAAGGGAAAAGCTGAAAATGATCGTCTAACACACCTCTTTAGACTATCGTTAAACTTCAAGAGAATAAAAATCTTCAATTGAGTGACAAAAGTTTCCAAGCGACATCGAATTTGAAAAGAAAGTCATTCTGCGATGTCATTTACAACATTTCATACTAAACTTTGAACCTGGGCTCTTTAATAAATCTAATAGCAATAATGAAAAAGAACTTACTTCATAATATTTTGCTTCAACAACATCCTCTGTATGTTCTCAGCATTCGGCAACGCATCCGTAACCCCGGGAATCGGCGTCAACGTCTGCTGCGTAGATAACCCTAGACTCATAGAACTGGGATCTATCCCACCCCCAACATGACCCAACCCTATATTTAGCAGCTCCCCTCCGACCCCCATAGGAGTGCCAACTTGACTTAACCCTAATAATGGACTATCGGTAGCTATTTGTAATGGGGTTGTGAGATTAGGTTGTAATGTAGTAGCAGTTAATAAATTAGGGTTTATAACATTTTGGACCGGAATCTGTTGTACGTTTTGTATGTTAGTAACTACTGGAGCGGGAGTTGGTGCTACTGGCATGACGACACTAGCGGGAAGCTCTTGTACTAATTCTAGCGGCCTTTCTGGCTGAATTTCTGGCCTTCTTTCTGGCTGGATTTCCGGCCTCCTTTCTGATTGAACTTCTGGCCTATGTTCTACTTGTGGGACTGTAATCTCTGGCCTGTGATCCACCGACGGGGCCTGTGTTGGTGTAGAATACTGGTGAGTAGGAACAAATTCTTGAGGTTGTGTTGTGATGTCTTTATCGAGGCCGTTGACTGTGGGGGTAGGGGGTTCGACCTCAACTAGTTTCTCCTCGGGTACGTTTTCCCCGCGATCCACCACGGGGCTGACTAGAAATCTGGATATTTTCCGCGATGGTTTAAGTTGCTTTTTCTCGCCGTTGTGTGATTCTGAGCTACCGGAACGTTCGGGGACCGTCGATCCGCCGTCGGATTGATTAGAACCTGGAAATTAAATAGATTATTATAAAAATGACGTTAAAGAGTAAGGTGAAGACTAATTTACTACAATTTAATATAAATTCGTCGGCTCAGATTACAGTAGAATATGCTCGGTACGCGTATGTTGGGTCTCTTTTGAGGAAACTGCGGGGTGCGACGGCGGTGGAGTCCCGCCAATCCGCCAATAATCATATCAAACCAATCCAAGTGCGTAAGGCTCCTTCCCTCTGCAGCGTGTCACCGGTCGCCTAAGCTGCCGGTTCAGCTGAGCATTTCACGGCCACCGCAATTTTTTTATAACCTATTGACAGTGATTTCACTATGGCGCGTGCGGCTGGTCACGTTTTTCAGCACAAGCGTCGCTGCGTAGGCCATACAGTACAGATACAGTAAAAAGAAGGGGCCTAGATCTCGTTTCTGTTGCGACTTGGGGTCATCGTTTAACTATGCTGTGCGGCTGCGGCGTGTAGCTGATGCTGACCATACCGTACCTACGGAGGAGGCGGTGCTGATCTTGCGCGCGACGCCCCCGGGCGCTGCGGGCGGCGGCTCGGGCTCGGCCTGCTCCAGCGCCAGGGAGGCCGCGATGTTGTCGTGCGAGGCGGTGGGTGTGGCGGCCTGTAGCTGATGCTGACCATACCGTACCTATGGAGGAGGCGGTGCTGATCTTGCGCGCGACGCCCCCGGGCGCTGCGGGCGGCGGCTCGGGCTCGGCCTGCTCCAGCGCCAGGGAGGCCGCGATGTTGTCGTGCGAGGCGGTGGGTGTGGCGGCCTGTAGCTGATGCTGACCATACCGTACCTATGGAGGAGGCGGTGCTGATCTTGCGCGCGACGCCCCCGGGCGCTGCGGGCGGCGGCTCGGGCTCGGCCTGCTCCAGCGCCAGGGAGGCCGCGATGTTGTCGTGCGAGGCGGTGGGTGTGGCGGCCTGTAGCTGATGCTGACCATACCGTACCTATGGAGGAGGCGGTGCTGATCTTGCGCGCGACGCCCCCGGGCGCTGCGGGCGGCGGCTCGGGCTCGGCCTGCTCCAGCGCCAGGGAGGCCGCGATGTTGTCGTGCGAGGCGGTGGGTGTGGCGGCCTGTAGCTGATGCTGACCATACCGTACCTATGGAGGAGGCGGTGCTGATCTTGCGCGCGACGCCCCCGGGCGCTGCGGGCGGCGGCTCGGGCTCGGCCTGCTCCAGCGCCAGGGAGGCCGCGATGTTGTCGTGCGAGGCGGTGGGTGTGGCGGCCTGTAGCTGATGCTGACCATACCGTACCTATGGAGGAGGCGGTGCTGATCTTGCGCGCGACGCCCCCGGGCGCTGCGGGCGGCGGCTCGGGCTCGGCCTGCTCCAGCGCCAGGGAGGCCGCGATGTTGTCGTGCGAGGCGGTGGGTGTGGCGGCCTGTAGCTGATGCTGACCATACCGTACCTATGGAGGAGGCGGTGCTGATCTTGCGCGCGACGCCCCCGGGCGCTGCGGGCGGCGGCTCGGGCTCGGCCTGCTCCAGCGCCAGGGAGGCCGCGATGTTGTCGTGCGAGGCGGTGGGTGTGGCGGCCTGTAGCTGATGCTGACCATACCGTACCTATGGAGGAGGCGGTGCTGATCTTGCGCGCGACGCCCCCGGGCGCTGCGGGCGGCGGCTCGGGCTCGGCCTGCTCCAGCGCCAGGGAGGCCGCGATGTTGTCGTGCGAGGCGGTGGGTGTGGCGGCCTGTAGCTGATGCTGACCATACCGTACCTATGGAGGAGGCGGTGCTGATCTTGCGCGCGACGCCCCCGGGCGCTGCGGGCGGCGGCTCGGGCTCGGCCTGCTCCAGCGCCAGGGAGGCCGCGATGTTGTCGTGCGAGGCGGTGGGTGTGGCGGCCTGTAGCTGATGCTGACCATACCGTACCTATGGAGGAGGCGGTGCTGATCTTGCGCGCGACGCCCCCGGGCGCTGCGGGCGGCGGCTCGGGCTCGGCCTGCTCCAGCGCCAGGGAGGCCGCGATGTTGTCGTGCGAGGCGGTGGGTGTGGCGGCCTGTAGCTGATGCTGACCATACCGTACCTATGGAGGAGGCGGTGCTGATCTTGCGCGCGACGCCCCCGGGCGCTGCGGGCGGTGGCTCGGGCTCGGCCTGCTCCAGCGCCAGGGAGGCCGCGATGTTGTCGTGCGAGGCGGTGGGTGTGGTGCACTCCGAGTTGTCCTGGTTCGAGTCCGTTAAGTTCTCCTCGCGCTCCGTCGTCTCCGAGTCGTAATCAGTCTGCAGGGAAACAAAAGTTGAATATTATTATGAGTTTCAGGGTTATGTATGGCATAGAGACGGACGTGCGCGAAGCCGTCGGTCCCGGTTGTTGTATGAACATGGCAGTCGTTACGAGCAGTTCGAACCCTAATAAGTCCAATACAATCTAACTGCAGCACTCAGATATTGCCAATGAGTTATGGGGGTCAGATAGCAACGCTTCACGCAAAATATCAAAGTTCAGCTGCGACGCAGATAGACTGGAAAAAGCCTTTCACTCCGAACTCCGATGTGAAAGACGATGGATAAACGCTGTATACTCAAATATTTATCTAATTAGGTACTTTAAAAACTAAGCATATTCATTGCATTATAATAAAACGATCGGGTTACGCGCAACCGCATACAAACCAGTCTTTCTAAAGGTCACTTCAGGCATCCCTACATTATTATGTTTACGAATAGTAGAGGTGCCCCATAACGCATAGTAGTTTTGATAAGGTATCTCTGCGTACCCCTCTGAAAATATCCGACTAACCTTGTCGATGTTGAGCCTGAGCGAGTGGTGCGCAGGGTTGAGCACGGGCGTGACCCCCGGGTTGCTGATCAGCTGGCTCACGATGTCCTTGATCAGTTCTATGAACGTGGCGCTTTGCCACTCCGGGAGGAGGTTGTTGGATACCTGCAGAGTATAATTATACATTAAAATTTTAAAATATTTTTGCCGCATTGGTCTCGGTGGAGTAGCCACCCCTTCTCTTACTGTGGTTGTCGTAGAAGGCGACTAAGGGCTGTTCTCCATTCGACAGTAAACATACAGCCCATGACTAAGTACCCACTTGACGGCTACAGACCCGCCCCCTATTACGTGGGACCGAAAATAGTAAAGTGATAATACACCATCTGCCTTCCCCTTCAGAAATTTACAGGTGTGAGTATATGTATGTTTATGTAATAAAATATTGTGCCTGCCCACCGGGTCTCGGTAGAAAGGGTAGGCCCAAGAAGTCCTGGTTTGACGTCGTGGAGGGTGACATGCGTGCAAATGGTCTCACTACCATGGACGCCCAAGATCATGCGAAGTGGACGAGGAACAGCCGGAAGGCGGACGTACCCTGAGCTCCAGCAGCATCTTGGCTTCGGATGCAACCAGGGTAGCGTCTAAATGCAGATGGTGATGTATCAAAATGTTGTAAAGAGAGAAGCCAGTGACCATGGCTGCTGAAAAGTAGCAGAAACCTCAGACTAAATGGCTAGTACTAAGTAAGCGGGAACGGGCATTCGCTCGCTGCCCACCATTTAATGTGGTAATATCATGGAGAAGGAAATGATAGCGGAGATGTTGCAAGGGAATCGAGTCGCGAGCCTTCCATATGTCAAAACGACTCAATTGGTCTGTGACGTCACCATCCAGTTCTAGTGAAACGTCCTTGCGTTCGGTTGTCATTTTTGGTCAAAAGTTCAAGGATAAAAATAGCTTTAACCTGGTTTAAGAATGAAGTGTACAGTACAAGGATGTACAAAGTGTAAAAATAAACAATTTCAACATTTTAAGGGTATAACATTTCATCAGTAAGTCCACTATATTTAAATTTTAATTTTTCCGAAAAAAATGTCTTAACAGAACCATCTAGCGTAGAGAAGAAATAAGTAACCTAGTCTGGCATGTATACTAGTTGTAATAATAACTCAATTCATTTTATGAAAATGATCACAATAATCTCGCCCGACTTCATTAGCAATTTCAAAAATGTTATATTATTTATTAAATGGAATATTTTGCTAAAATTGAAAATTAAAGTAAAAAAATTTGGGCCATCTCTCGGTATAGGGCCAAATCATTTAGCCCCCTAAATGATTTTGCTACAATCCAAAAGATGGCCTTATTTTTGAAAATTATTTCGTTAAAATAGAGCTGTTTTACATAAAATAAAACAGTTATTATATGCCGAAAGAAAGACAGTATTTAATTGAAGAAGCTGTCTGTGATTTTTAGCATTTTTAGCGTAAATATGGTTCAAATCTTACCTGAATATCTTACTTTCGACTTTTAGTTACGTATTTCAAACTCACCACTGGCAGCAGCACATCTCTATGACATCATAGATTCATAGGGTCTTCTCGCCAGCAAGGACCTTGCTCGAATACTGTCTTTCTTTCGGCATATAATAACTGTTTTATTTTATGTAAAACAGCTCTATTATTTGCCTTCCAGAAAGACAGTATTTAATTGAAGACCTGTTTGGTTTCTGCTGGTGATGGTAACTGTAACGCTATGTGATAATACTTAAAACGGTAGGTATTATTAAGGGTATGAATGAAAAAGGATGCCTTATTATAATTATAACCATAATGGAATGTTTAGACAAAAAAGCCACGAAGATGTAGCATGCTATATCATATATATAACATTAAACTTAATTACCTAAACGAGACTTGATTTTCTCAACTTAAAATCTATGCTATAGGCATGTTTACAAACCAACCTCTGAAGGTCACTGCGGATCGAAACCTACCTGAAGCCGCATCCATGTGTACTGCATCTAGGAATAGACACTAAATTGTGTCCCGGTAGTTGCTCTTACAGCACCTCTGATTGAGATAAAACAACTAGTTACATTAGTATTTGAAACTGCAGAGTTGAGTATATTGTAGCACAAACAGGCGTTCTGGTGTTCTGATATTAGCACCTGAACTGCCTATGCTATCTACCATCAGTTTTAGAATGTATTATATAATAAATTCTGTTCTTTACATATTTTTCTCTTCTTCTGTGAAGATACTGCAAGATGTATCTAGTAAATGAACTTACGCGCTAACCTGCTTGCAGCTAGAAGCATAATAATTGCAACTCTTCTAGAATTCTTAAAAAAGAGCTGTTATATTGTACTGAAACTGGAAATTAAAGTGTGATTTGGGTATCCTATCATTTCCCATGGTATGGGTTACTAAGGGATACGGCTGTTTACCAACCAATAGTAGAAATCAGCCAATGATTCTCCATTTGAGCGCAACAGACTCGCTCCATGTTATATGGAAATGAAAAATGTACATAGTATGGGTGTCAAATAATACATCTCTGCCTCCCCTTTGGAGATCCACATGCATGAATGTATTAACATATGCCATCTAGGGGAGTTAATGGCCTAAGGTTTGACTAAAGCAGTAGCTTTTAGGACTTGTTGAATGAATAAGTCCCTAGAACAATTGTCTACATTTGTAGCACAATATGCTGAGACTGCAGATTCCACTATAAAGAACTGCAGATCTTAATTGTTAAATTAATCGAATTGTAAGCAAAAGGTAAATAAATTTATTTATGTTTAAACCAAGATATCTGGGATACCAAGCACCACCCTGGCCCTATAACATGAAAGAATGTCAGTGAAAATGCAATATATAACCCATAGTTTCAGGGTTACCCTGTATGCGCAGACTATAGATCAAAGTCTATAGAGAAAGAAATGGCCCTTACAACTTGGCATAAAAGTAGGTATTACTTGGTTGATATTTCTATAGACTAACCGCGGTAGTCTAGTGGTATGGGTAATGGACTGCTGAGACGAGGTCTCGGGTTCGATCCCAGGTTTTCCTTGGCACACCCCGATGAATTTTCGATGCTTTTCGAAGTTATGTGTGTATTTATCGCAGGTTTATAAGTGCCCAGTTAATGGCAATAGGCTCGCCACCTATTACATTGGGACCTAAACATAAACCGGCGAAATGTGGGTGCCAGCACCTCTGCCTACCCCTTCGGGGATAAAGGCGTGAGTTTACGTTATGTTATGTTATTTCTATGGATTTCATAACATCCATTGACAGTTTAGACTCATATATATAAAGCATATTTCGAGTCTCTACAGAATATCAACCACGTAAAAGCCAAAGTGTTAAAACATGTATGTATTGAGAGTGGTCGTCCACCAACTACAACTCAATAACTCCCTTTCTTGTTTATTCCAGTACTTTATTTGTTCCCCCCCCCTCTTTAAGCAGGATAACCTCCCAGTCCCTGATGAGGGCCTGTTAGAATCTTCCGCAGATTCTTTATTGGTAAGGGTCCATTCAGGCTGTCAATCTGAGATTGACCAGCCCAGTACTCATCCCACAGTAGGGCTATTTAGAAAGTGTTGTCTCTTGTCATTGTTTAAGGATCTTCCGCAAATCCTTTATTGACAAGACTTAGTGGTAAGCTCTCAATCTGAGATCGACCAGCCTAGAGTACTGTTTAGATGGCCCAGCCACTGAGGTATTAACTGGGTGGAGGAAACGTCAATCTCAACTGATAGTTCCAGTCTGACTTAAAGCTTTGCAAGTCCTCGAGTTCCACATTCTATAGGACAATGGGTGAGTCCCTTGATCTGAAAGGGTTGGGGGTGACATGCCGTCAGTAATGAACTGCTCGATAAATTGGAAAGTTTTCTGGACACCTCTACGGGTTAAGGAGCAAGTGCTCCTTTTTGGTCCAGTTGGATGCTGTCTGACTTGACCAGTAGCACTTTTTGTACATAAGTAAAGCTGCTTAAAATTGCATCATATTGGAGTGCCACTTTTTGTTGGTCTAACTCCATTTGCTTGACAACATAAAGTTGTTCAATAGCATTTCCTAGTCCACGACCATCACGTTTGTAGTGAGTGGTCACCTTTTTGACTGAGTGTCCCTTGTGCGCTGTGGTCCCCACTCCTGAGCTACCACTGTAAATCGCACCGCACTAGGGGATAAAGAGCCCTTTTTACCCTGTTTGAAGCAATTGCATCCTGAGACAATAAAGTTGTACATAGACCTCAGGTTAACTTTAGAGTACCTTGCAACTATAGTAGAGTCAACAGCAAAAGTGGTTAATTAGAAGTTTCATTTATTATTCATTTTTTCTCTTCCTAAAGTAATCACCATTATGAAATACATTAACTTTGTTCTCTAAACATTATACAATTACTTATACATCAACTACATTGATACATTACTAGGTAATTCAATGTAGATTTTGTACATATATTTATTCTTCTTTTGCTGTTGACCTTTGCTTGGAGTCAAGTCATATTTGGTAAAATTTTGATAAATAAAACACTTATCTAAAGTAGACTGGAAATTAATGTTCCAAGTGATTCAAGGTGGATTGATCTTTGGAATTTACCTAATTCACCTATCAGTTTGACTTTCCTAAAATGTGTATATGGTATATTTTAGGTATATTCAAGAACCAAAATATTATTATGGGACCATTAAGATGGCATTAAGGAGATCAAAATAAAAGAATATTGATGATTTATTTAGCAAAAAAGGACCATGGCTGTGACTTGTTTCCAAAGGATTTCCGCAATCCAATTAGTTGTCGTTGCAATGGTGATGATGAGGGGCCCAAAGGGAGGGCTCTTAGATAGGAAATTTCTTTCCTTATAGGTATTTTGCACAGGAGCCTTCTGTGAGATCATTTTTTTGCATAGATGAAGAACTGCCTGGTACAATTCTTGTCATTCAATCTTCCTGTTGTAGGAATTGAACCCCATCTATTTGGGTGATCAACTGTTATGTTAAGTTCAAATTTTATTAAAATTGTGAGCGAGAAGGAGCTGTTTCTCAAAATCTAATTTGATTCCTGTTTGAATTATTTATTCAGGTGCCTATTACTTAAAATACTTGGAGTCGCTAGATTCCTTACGAGTGACACCTGTAAATCTCTTAACTTTCCTGTCTTAGGCATGGTGATCATGCTTGGCAGGTTGCAGTCCAATGTAATTTAAATGTTAAAATCTTGGTCTATTAAGATAACATGCATTTATGGTTACTACCTACTCTTCCTTTCAGATTTAGAGTGTGAACTAGAACTCTCTTTTTTAGTTTTACGGTATAACTTATAATATAATATTTATAGTTAGTCTTGGTTACAACTTATAACTTGTGACATCCTGAAAAATTCTACTGATGGCATAAGGATGTAAGAATCCAGTCACTAGACACTCTAGTCTTCTTCTCTATTAACCTACCAGGCCTTGGAATGTTATAGATTGCTATAACATTTTGTAAGATAGTTTCATGTTAATGCTATGTTAGACAAGCCTGCTATCAACTGATCAGTGCCTGCCATAATCATTACTTTTATTACGGTAACATTTGTTGATCAATCACACATTAAATAGGTGACGAAAGTGGCCAGTAAACTTATATATATGATAGTCTATATATCAAGTGTCTGCCGAGCTAGTATTGTCTGAATGACTTAAATTGCTGGGGAGTTACAATCTTTTTGAATGTTGAGGAGTCAGCCAAGCAACGATTTAAGTTTTATGTATATCAGTAACTAATGAGTGTCTTGGATTTTATTACCAATTCCAACAGGTTAATTCTTTGGTGTAAACCTTATCTTATTGTGAAATTTAAGTCTAAGTTACGTACTTATGTGGGTTCATCTCTCGAACACGTTTCGACGTGATTCGACCGGTTGAACCGCTTATTCGGGGATGGCGAGGTAAAGCTATCCTGATCTTCCGAAGATGAGGAACTGCCTTCGGATTTATAAGTACTTCGTTCTCCCTCCGGAGCAACGATCTGGAGCACTCTCGCTTCCCTCTGCGGTATTCATTTAGTATGGTACAATATCTACTTACCGAAGTTCTCAGCAAAGAAACTTCACTAAAATAATATACCTTGCAATTATTTATGTAGCACTGTACACATACAAACGGTAAAAACAACATAATTACTATGTAATTCACTTTTTAAGAACTTTTTTCTTGACTTGAAAATTTTTACACCTTACGCGGTAAAAATCACAAAACGCTATGAATCTATGATGTCATAGAGATGTGCTGCTGCCAGTGGTGAGTTTGAAATACGTAACTAAAAGTCGAAAGTAAGATATTCAGGTAAGATTTGAACCATATTTACGCTAAAAATGCTAAAAATCACAGACAGCTTCTTCAATTAAATACTGTCTTTCTGGAAGGCAAATAATAGATTATTCTAGAATTCTGTGTAGCGCTTAGTGGCGAATAGTCAAACTATATTACAAAAATGACAAGGTCTGTTTCTGCTCGGTTTCGCTATGACGCACTAGATGGAGACGTGGACGAGGTATGACGTCATGCCCCCCGCGTCTCCCTTCCCACCCGCATTTGGTCACGCGTTTTTCTTAAGAGAAATTTGACTGTGGCATCTCCGCTACTTAATCATATTCTGTCCTCCGTGGGTAATATACACTTTAGTATTATGTTATCTGTGCTTTTGGTTTAAGTACGCACTTAGTATTTCATTTATTAGATCCCTGAAGACAGTGCGTAAAAAACCAAATCATTTGCGATAGAATCCGTTAAAAAGTGTTTTTTTATTTCAAACCGAGAACTCGTTCGGAACAATGCAAAACAAAATCGCGAGTAGAAACAATAAACATCGCGTTTCGTGAACGAATTCGAGCGTGTAGTCAGACCAGAGGTACCAAAAACTGTGAATTGTGATTGGCGCTCGCAACAGTGCCGGAATATCGGAAATTCGAAATAATAAATGGTAAATATCCCGATATTTCTAATTATGTGAGTGACCACAAAAGTTTAAATACCTATGCTGTACAATGTCCTACCATAAAAAGCGAAGTATCCACTGGCAAGTATTTTCCTCAATTTCTTGCAGAGGTCAGTTTTCATTAAATGTAATTAGTCTTTATGAAACAGTCCTCTGCAAGAAATCGAGAAAAATACTTGCCAGTAGACCATTTGCTTCAGATGTACAAAATTCATTCTCAAAAAGACATACATAGTCACTTCCTTAATAACATAACAAAAAATCTACATTTAAAAATAAACTCAACTCACCAAATTGCTTGCAATCTCGTCAGGGTTGACATCGGTGACGTCAAACTTGAAGGTGACGGTCTTGGACTTGGACTCCAACTGGGACTCGAGCTGGCATTCCACCACATTGGCTTCCTCGTTCACGTCGAGCACCGTCAGTTTAGGCAGCTTGTCCTTCTCACGGGAACGTTTCTTTGAGCCGCGAGATTTTTTCTCGCTTATTATCGGAGAAGATATTGCTGTACCCGCTGAAATTGCATTGCAAATTTTATTATATTATCAAAATGAAGGGAAGAGAGAGAGAGAACGAGAAAGAAAACAAGTAGAGTACAAGTTAAGTGAATGAAGGCAGATTGTATAGAGATTTAGGACAGGTTCGCTCTAGAATGAGCCATCCTACAGTAAACATACAGGCAGTCCAGTTGTCAGCAATAGACTCAGTCCCATATTAAAAATAATAATTACGCGAAGTATGGGACATGGGACAAGTGGGTATGTTCGTAACCGAAGACGTATATAAAAATATTTGGAGTTTGTTGAGCCGTTTCTTCTCCACCAGCGCCTTGGAAGCGGTGGTAAACTTAGATTAAGTGGAATTTATTATTGACGTCAATAAAAAACAATCATGTTGTTCTAGATTGAATAAAAGTCTTTGAATAACAATACCTTCTTGTTGTTGGGACTCAGCCTGCTTCTCTTCAACAGAATTAAGCTCGGGATGTCTGCTACCTTCAACATGGTTATTAGGAAACTCGGTCAACGGGGTCAAAAACTGTTCCTTCTGAGCCCCATTAGTCTGGTAGCCATTCTCAACGTGTTCCGACGCAAGATTCAATGGCACTATATCTTGAACAGGGACTACTTTCTGTGTTTGGACTTGTTGCAACGGCGTTGTTTGCTGGATAGGTTGCGAGATCGCTTGTGTCGGAGGCGGTATCGTTTGCACAGGTTGCTGTATAGAAATCTGGGTGGATATGGGTTGTGGAGACGACTGGACAGGTTGTGATAACGATTGAATAGGCTGTGATGCGTTCGCTGGTTGCGGGATAGTTTGAGTAGGTTGAGGTATCGATTGGATGGGTTGCTGTATAGCTTGTGATGGTTGTGGAATAGTTTGAGCTGGTTGCGACATCGAGTGTATTGGTTGAGGGACGGAGTGAACTGACTGAGGGACCGACGGCTGCGGCATGGACTGTACAGGAACGGAATTCATTGGTTGCTGTATAGATTGTGGTACCGCAGTCATCTGCGGAATGTTTTCTTGAGGAACTGACTGTGGGATATTCTGGGGCATCGATCCAGCGACTGACGACGGTATAGAAGGTTCCACTTGGTACTGGACGCTTTGCATCATCTGAACTGGTTGACTTTGAGCTTGCTGGTACATTTGTAATGGATTGGCAGAATAATTCTGCACCGGAGTGCCTTCATGACTAGAAATCTGCCTCTCATTTTGCTGTACGACATTGAAGTTTTGCTGCATTTGCATGTTGTGTGGAAGCGACTGCCCTTGCATGGACGGCAGTTGCCTATAATGGTCATCGGATCGCTGGTTTGCATATTGCATCTGATCTACAGACACCTGCTGTTGTAAGGGAGGTTTCTGTGAGTACTGCTCCGGCATTATGACCTGCTGGTCATGGACGTCAGCTGAACTGATCTGGCTCTGTTCCGACCCTTGACGCATATACATAGGCCTTTGTGATCTAAGGTATCCTTCAACTTTCTGCTGTTGATGTTCCATAAGTTGTTGCTTTTGCGCTAATATCGCCCAATTTTGTGTTATGATATTTTGCTGAGTTTGTAATTGAAATTCTTGCTGAGATAAATATTGCTGTTGTTGCTGGAAATGTCTAAAATGATGTGGTGATAACGTTTGGCCCGGCATTGTTAACTGTTGTTGTGTTAACATTTGTTGTTGGAGCACTAGTTGTTGCTGCGTTAAGACATGTTTTTGCATGTCTAGTTGTTGTTGTGCTTGCGCTACTTGTTGTTGCGCTTGGGCGACTTGTTGTTGCTGGGCTATGAACGTTGGGTCAACAGCAGTGGGCAATATTTGTTGTGTGTACTGTTGGTTTTGTTGGTAGTTCACATTCTGTTGTTGCATCTGCACTCCTATTAGATTTTGCATTTTCTGTTGAAACGCTTGCTGTTGTTCTTGTTCCTGGTTTTGTTGAATTTCAATTGGTTCTGTTTGTTGTTGGCTGACTTGTTGTGTTGGCTGAGGTTGAGCTGGTTGAGACTGAGTTTCTGACTCCGATTCTTTCCTGGCAAGTTTAAAAGGATATTATTGAATTATTATTGACAATTGAAGAAAACTGTAAACCAGTAACCTACAATAATATTGTGCTTTAAAACTAGCTTCACAATTCTTGCCTCCGAGGCACACGAGCCTCGGATTTTGACAGAGAAGTGGAAAAAGCATCATGGGATTGTTCAGATAAAAAACTCTCAGTAGTGGCACGAAATCTGAAAGATTTCGGTATTTGCTAATAAGAATAAATAATAATAAACAATAATACACCCCTGTATCGGCATGGCATATGAAATTTGGACAAAAGCTTTTGCCTACGCTTTCGGGGATAAAAGAAATTGATTCAGTCATAAAAGGTTTTCAAATTGAGAACATAGAGAGAAATAAAACACAACTAAGCGTCGATAGCTTAGTGGTTAAGGAGTCGGGCTTACGAGAGGTCTCGGGTTCGAATCCTGGCCAATTACACTACAGACATGAACCACTTCTAACACAATTAGCAAGCAGTAATTTCAGTTGCTAATATTCCTTAAAAGCTTACCTAGATTGCTGTAACGTGTCAGGCCTTTGTATAATTTGAGCCAGAATGTTCTGTAAATTTTGCAAAGAGGGGTCCAATATCTGGCCAGTAACGAGATTCTGTGGACCAGAGATTATATTCTCCTGAGCAGTCAGATGTTCTTCTAGCTGCTTCTGCTGTATTGCTGCCGCTTGCTGCGCGATTATATTCTGTTGCTGTTGAATAATCTGTTGCTGTAACACCTGGTTCTGATTGTTGATTTCGGCTGAGAGTTGCTGGTTGAGTAGATTTGGTTGGAGTTGTGCTTGAGAAGGAACTTTTTCTAGAAGATTCTGTTGAACCTGGCGATCGATTAGCGTTTGGCCTTGTACTGAATGTTCCAGCATCTGCTGGTTGATGAGATTCTGCTCCATCATCACCTAGAACAGATTTATATTTATAAATATTTATTGAGCTATTTCTACATGTCCATAATACCTAAGTATTTTGTTACCTTCCTCGGACTATACCATGGCCGTAATAGTATCGGTAACAAGCAACAAATTCTTTGTAAAGGTCTACAAAACATCTTTCAACAGCCAGTGTCTTCACTGGATACTACCGTCAAGTGCGTTGACATGCTCAACAAATTCTCTATGAATATAATAATATATTGTTGATATACACAGTATGGTCAAACCTCGAATATACTATGCACCCCTAGCACAGTATGGACGAGGTTTTATAGTTGGATTCGTTCATGCTTTGACTACTAATTCAAATTTCTCCTTCTATATCTGTCTTGGAGGCGAGATATCTAGTAGATCTCAATGGCTGCTATATAGTAACCGTGCAAATTGGCGGTTTAAATTATTACCCATATATCCTATTAAATGTTTAATTTTAATGTTTTGTTTAATATACTATGTATACCAGATTAAGCCTAGCATGACTGATTGATGAAGTAAAGTGTTAAGTCTACAAAACACTGACAGCCTTTCGAATTGAGTGGTTTAGTTACTACTAAAACCTACTTAGTAAGTCTAACCTTCTCTAATCTACTGAGTATACTTGGTCCTAGGTGTGAGTTAACACATGTCTCGGAATATGCTCTTAAGAATCAAAGAGTACATGAAGTGGGGCGTTAACGCAAAAGGTGTCGGTTTCAAATAAAAAAAAAACGACTATCAACACTTTAAAAATATAGTATACCAAGAAATTTGAAAGACCAAGCGTGATCTCCCTCGCTGTTTTCTTAAAAAGAGAATGAGAGAGAAGAAACAACAACGATGCAGTGCATGAAAACAGTAGGCGTAATGAAACTTGAACACAGAACTTTGGACGGATGGATGCATGGAATATGATTGATTGAAAAAAAGCTACAGATAATATCGGACTACAGACTCATTTCTAGAAAGTTTCTATGTTTTAACTTTAAGGTCTAGGATGCCTTGACTTTGGATAACAAACAATTACATTGTGTACCAAGGTATAACAATAGTACTGCCGTTATCAAGGATTCGCATCCGCAATCTTACGCGCGGTTTATACAGAAGAGACGTGGCGGAGACGTATGGCGGAGATGGACTATTTAAGTAACACAATATAAACCTCATGTAGTGTACAATAACGTAGTTTTATCTTAGAGAAGAATTGCGCCCGCGTCTCCAGGCGACGTCCCGCCACTAAAGTGACGCGCCATCGCATCAAGTGGCGCGCGGCACGTCAGTGACGTTATCGTACACAACATAGGGATTATATTGTGTTACTTAAATTGTCCGCCACCGCCATACGTTCCTGCCACTACTCTTCTGTATAAACTGCGCCTTAATTGGTCACTTTAATTGTGTGTCAGTTGCCTTCATTATTTCGTAATGCGGCCATATTATGATAATTGAGACAAGAACCGAAAATTTAAACTGCGCGGTGATATTTTTTCTATATCTTGATAAGTAATAGTAACAATATAAATATGAAAAAAAAAGGTTATGTGACCAATCAACGCTGTACTGTATACCGATAATTCCAAGATCTTTAACACACATTCTAGAGCATATTTCAACATTAGTCTAAATCAACATACAAGAGACAGTAAAATAACACAGAAAAGACATCGAATAAGCTACAGAGTTGGGATAAACCTTCGTGGTGGAATACACCGCAAAGATATCGTCTGCAAAGACAAACACATACGAGTACTTGAGTGTACTTACCGATGTCCTAGAGAGCTAAATGAAAGCACCGAAACCAATCAAATATGTAGTTGCAAAAATTGCTATTTAACCTTTGAATAAACAGTGAAGAGAACGTAAGATGGAGAAATTTAAATATTAGTAATAAGACTGTTTATATGCATATAGTATTGGTGTGTACATAGTTATGGCATGGCAATAGGCCCAGTAGAAGGGGTAGATCTAAGCAATACTGTTTTGATGTTGTAGAGGGTGACATGCCTCCCAATGGTCTGCTCAAGGACGTGCGAAGTGGACAAGTAAAAACCGGAATGCGGACCCTGTACTCCGAGGGGATAGCCTCGAATGCGACAGGGCTGTTGTACATATTTAAATGATAGTCTTAAAGAAAAAAATGAAAAAATGTTGCAGGCACCTCTTAAAATGCTGCAGTAACGGCAAGATGTGTAATGTACTAGGAACGTGACTTTTTTGCAAATATTTAACTTAGGTTAATTATTTTATTATTAAGTTTTTTTTTATATAGGACACATCAATTTGACTTCACCTCGCCTGATGGTAAGCTGAAGGCAAAGTCTCATTCAGACACGAGACAAATGTAGATTCGTCCACATTTAGCCTTATGGAAATATAATCGTTAATTCACGTCTTAAAAAATACCGCAGTGAAGTTTGCTGCGCCGTTTCTTCTCTACCAGCGCCTTGAAAGCGGTGTTAAACTTAGCTTAAGTAGAATTATTATTGACGTCAATAAAAAACTACCATTTTGTTTTAGATTGAATGAAAATCATTGACTTTGATAGTTACCTAGTGACCACCAGCAATTAGTAGAATAAAGAAACAAACAAAATCAGGCAGATGATAATGGCTCATCAAGTAACCACGTTTGATGCGACGTGACAAAACGTCACACAGTTTAAAAATATGTACATATATATACAAGTTGTTCATGCCTGGAAATATATATCGTGCTACATGAAAGTTTAAAAATTCGGTGCCTAACTAGGGTTGCGACGATATAAAGGAAAAGGTATATCAGTATGAATTAGTCATATATATATATTATAAGAATATTCGATATAACGGAGAAGTTCATTGTGTATCATGATGATATTATAACAATTGTATTTGGATTCTCATGTATTTACTTTCGTAAAGTATCAATATTTAACTTTACGTGTTTATAGTCTACTAAATAAATCAATTTGTATACATTCTTGTACCTATTATCAGTCCCTTGACTATATTTTTAAATGGATTTCTAAATCCATTTTATAACACATCGATAATACCTATAAAACTATTCGATACTTTGGTTTCGGATATAAATATCGATATTGTTATATTCCTCCCAATAGTAACACAAAAAACACATCCCCTAGCTAACTAAATATTGCTCAAGGCCTCACCTGCTGCTTCAAATTCTGCTCCAACAGCGATTGCTGCTGAAAGTTCTGCTCTAGAAGCGACTGTTGGTCCACGCCGAGCGAGGGAGAGATCCTCGCCTGCATGAGATTGTGCTGCAGCAGCTTCATCGCTGTTTCCTCGTTGTTCAGCTGCTGGAATTGCTGTTGGAGTAGATGCTGTTGCGCTTGGAGAAGCTGGGATTGGGGGTCGAGTCTGAAAAGAAGATGTTTCCTTCTGATATTTTGTTTTGATTTTGCTTGTGAGTACACTTTTTTGGTATAATGGAGAGTGTTCACTAATTTTGAATTTACTGCTTATTCTGTGTTGACAATAAAAAATACATGAGAAATACTTATTTATTATATCAATTAGTTTTCAAGATATGGTCTTTTAAAGTGGTCGCCCAGCCGGCTCGATAGATTCATCAATTTTCTTTGCCGCTGCTTTACATTTCACTATTAATCTCAGGAACTACTGGTTCGAAGTAAAAATCATTTTGTTTTTTTGGTTCATACAACTTTGGGTGGCAGACAAGCACACGGGCCCACCTGATGGTAAGTGGTTACGGTAGCCTATGGACGTGTGCAACACCAGGGGAGTCACACTCGTGCTAACGATCCTGTAAACGCAGGGAGTTTGTGCTGTCAGTGTAGAAGACAAAGCAGGTCCTTAGGTCCTCCCACTGAAAGCACAAAACCTCTCAGTGAGCTCTGGCTACCCTACTCACCGCCGGGAACACAACACGAGGTTATTATGGCGGCGGTATTCTGTAGGGCGGAGGTACTTCTCCAGTCGGACTACTTAATTAGACGGGAATACCGTCGTGTCTTTCCTCCTACAATTGGTTTTGAATAGTCCTTTTATTGAAGAGGGTTATAAGTTACGTGTTGCAAGTGTCTATTATGCTTGCCACTTCAGTAGTATCTAGAACAATTGATACAATATATCTACTCACTGGACAGCCGCCAGGGGTTGAGGTCCTACACCATTGAGAAGACCAGAGTTCACCTGATCCACAGGTACCTGTTGTTGATTCTGAATCATTTTCATCTGCAATCGAAAAGAAATACATTATGTTACAGCTTAATACTGCCTAGGGCTATTTAAATAATTATTAAACTTTCTAATGCCATTCTTTTCAAAGGCTCTTTGTTCTTTGAAAAGAACGATATTAGAAAGTTTCTACGAGTTCTGCACCTCGAGTGTAACTCCCCTGATGTTGCATAGGTTCATAGGTAACCACTTTCCATCAGGTGTGTTGTGTGCTTGCCTCACTTAAGTGGCATAAAAAAGAACTACATAGGTGCTTGAAATATAAGGAACTAGCTATTACCCGCGGTTCCACCCGCGTTGATTTCTGATCTCGTTTCCACCGGTGATAGCCAATGACACTCACAAATAATGTGGCTTTATATTGGTAAAAGAATTTTCAAAATCGGTTCAGTAGATTCAGAAATTACACCCTACAACGTCACAAACTTTGCCTCCTTACAATAATAAATATAGATAAATTACAAATATGGACATTATTGTCACTAACCTGCCTCAGCTGTTGTTCATAGATCTGCTGCCTGTTCTGTTCAATGATCACCTCCTGGTTGAAGAGCATCTGTGCTTTCTTCTCACTCCTCTCCCTGTTAACAACACGTAAATATTAATTTCATAGTATAAAATAAAGGCAACTAATGGATAGGGTTGTTTGTGTATGTAGAATATACTGCTGCCGGGCTGTTTGGCCGTGGTCCATATGAAACTTGTGTTCCAGACGTTTCGTCGATCACTTCGGTCGACATTACTACAACTCTGCCTACTCCTACGGGTATTTTTCTATACCATGTAACGGATTTTGATAGGTTAGGTGTTCACTGTCATTTAGACTGCTTTTATCAGGTATATATGTATAATAGGCTTTTTTCTTGAATATTTTTTTTTTGAGAATATTGGAACCGAAATTACTAATAATATCTAAGCTAAATTGCTTGTGTTAGGAGTGGGTTCACGTCAGTAGTGTAATGGCCGGGATTCGAACCCGGGATCTCTTGACCGTAAGTAAGGCCGACTTCTAAGCTACCGACGCTTTTTTTTCAGAAAACTGTTCCAGAATATTCGAAATTAATCTAATGGTTGTAGAATTGAAGCATCATCATCATATTGTCTCGTTATTAGAAAAACACACCGTCATTCGATGATCATAAAAGAATGGCCGTGAATCTTTTATTGCCTAGCTCTTTTATTACAGGCGCTACCTATACCTAGTATTGTACTAGGCATTCAATGATGAAATTAACTAGATTAAATTATTTCAATTGTGAAACGATGTGGTAATGTCGCGCAGAACTACTACAACAAGAATTTATAGTACCATTATTGGACGTGTTAAATATCATCATCATCATCATCAGGCTATATTAGTCCACTGCTGGACTTAGCCCTTCCCTAATGAGCGCCATAGCGCCCTGTTTTCAGCTTGCCGCATCCAGCATCTGCAGTCTCTTAGATCGTCATCCCACCTGGTCGGAGGGCGTCCTACACTACGCTTGCCGAGTCGCGGTCTCCACTCAAGAACACGTTTACTCCAACGGTTGTCGGTTCTTCGTAAGATATGGCCAGCCCACTGCCACTTCAGCTTGCTGATTCTTTGAGCTATGTCGATAGCTTTGGTTAGTATACTAGCTTTTGCATGCGACTTCGCCCGCGTGGATGTCAGTTACTGCTAAAATATCGGTTGTTGTTATAAATAATAGCCTATGTGTTATTCTGATGTATGAGCTATATTATTGTAAAGTTTCATTAAAATCCATTCAATAGTTTTTACGTGAAAGAGCACAAATATCCAGACAGCCATCCATCCATTCATACTTACAAACTTTCGAGTTTAGAATATGAATAGGATATAATATATATTTATGTGTTCCTAAAACATATTTATGTTCGTATAACCCGAACGTCGGAAATCCTTCGCCTTTTACTGTTTTCGACGGTAAACACGCAAAATATTAGCATTGAAATTGTTCGTCGTGCAGCTTTGCAAACAGTATTAAATTGTTTACACAAGTGCTGAACATTGCACTGAAATTCTTTTAAAACAACTATATGTGTAGTACTCATCGTCGTTAATCGCGAGGCATAGTCATTTTAAAAATGGACACCAAATGAACCGAAATTGTGATACTTGTTCTATTTTTTTTTTGTTGTAGTATTTCAGCTTAACATGGAGCACTGTTGAGGAAATTAGCAGATCTTTTTTTGTTTAGATGGAAATGAGTTTCGAGGGAAAGATCTAAATGTTTCTTTCCCTCGAAACTCTGTTGTCATTTAATGCGAAAGTGCGGTTCATGATGTTCCGTTAATTCGCACGATACGGTCCCAAGTACAAGCAAAGTAGGTAGGTACAGTTACTCGCGTGACAAATACAATTGAAAACGGTCTGTGTCTAATAAGCGAAATGTCAAATACCTAGGTATTTATTTTTGATCAAATATAACATTTTATCAGTATTCACAATCTAAATTAGAGCATCTGAATTCAGTTGTTGTATCGTCATCCATCGGAGCAATGCCACCAGTCTTTTAGGAACGTTATTAGTCTCTTTTGTGTTTTGGGAACGTTACCAGTCTCAACTCCTTGGCCTCTATTCCTCTATTTTGTTAATTCTTGTAAATATTTAGTTTATACTTTATACTATATTTGCTTTATGTTTAAGTTTTAGTTTAGCATTCATAAATATTAATCGATAAATATATGTACAACTTGCTTAAAAATATGTATAATTAACTATAATGAAAGCCATTATAAAAATATATAGTGTGACAGGTCCATGCCCAAAGGATAAGGGAGTTTGCAGACCAAATAGACCAAAATGCTTAGTGAGAAGCATGATGACAATGCATGATGTTACAAACAGATTGTTACAAAGAAGTGGTACTTTCTGCTCTGTGAGAATACAGTGTAAGGAAGTTGGACCTCGGCCTTCAGCCCTGTGATGATGATGATTATCCGCAGCTAACAGCCGATAGTGCCACTAAAGTTGGAACCCAGAAGCGATCAAGTAGTACACAAGTAACATACCCATATAAGTTTAACAACAAAGGTATTTTAGAAGGTAAATTACTAATATAAACCGTCGCCACTGGTCCGCAAGTCGCCGACATTTAGCACTTTGATATTTTGACAGTTCACTCAACAAAGAACCTTTCTTTCAAACAGCACACGAAGCTAGTCTTCCCCAACATTAATATTGTTATAAAATTACGTTGTAACCTTCACGCAGAGAAATCGGCTCAATCGGATTCAACAGAGTCATGTTGTGAACTGAAACGAGGCACGCGAGGTCACCAGCAAATAAACTTCTTTACTTGGTTACGGTAACCATGGTAATTTAAGGTCTGTGTCAACTAGTGTAGTGTACGAGTTTGACAATACTGATGGACTATGAAGTAGATGAGTATTACAATGTTCGTTGTGATATTGAATGGGAACTTGCATGATACGTTTCAGGCGAGTTGCGACATGATGCTTCATAATGTTGAGTTACAAAAGCGAATTCCAGTAGTCGATTAGGAGTTACATTAAAACCTCAATAGTTAGGTGCTTTCCCAACACGAAAAGACAGCATTGACCCCTCTCATTTAGGAAATATTAAGACCCAGTCGTTGAAACCTACTTCAAAACGAAAAATTCGCGTCATCGGGTTTAAAATTATATAACTTTATAATTTCGATAAAACGGATGAGCGTTTTTTGTTGACTTCCGTTAGCTCATGCGTAATATACTTATAATTTAAATTAATGACTTGATATTACCACATTTTAATACAGTTTATATCTAAATAACGTATGAAAAGAAAATAATACTATACGTCACTGAAAATAGAAGGACATTCAAGATTTAATAAAAAAATAAACTAAGTTATTGTGTTGAATTCCGCAGCACTGTAGTTTAGAATAACTATTGTCTTTGTCTAACACTGACATTCAGATCAGACCACGATTATTTTGTATGCTCTAATATATTAGTCTGGTAGGTGAATTTGCCGAAGTACTTTTCTACTTCATTTTCTTTTGTTCCTATCCCAACACGCAAATTGTTGAAACCTTTGGTTAAATTGTTATTGTACTATGGATCTACTGCTCTAAGAATAAATGAATTATGCTGTTGCAAGCTTTGATAAAAAAAAGGTATATTTTTTCAAATTCACGACCACTCATTGTCAATAATCACCTTTAATAGGGTAGTAAGGTCGACGACAAGTTAGTTAAAGGCACTCTAAGGTGGTCTAGGGCTTATGGTGTACAGACGTAAATAGGTACTTCATTAGATATAGAAGTTAATTAGGTCATTTTCAGAATATACATACACATACATTAACATAGTTTTTCATTTTTCATACTTTAATCTCAAAATGTCAAATTGACAGTAGGCATTCTAACACGTGAGGTCGCAAAATTATCCTGTGAATAGTGGGTGTTTAGTGGTCCTATGCCTTCTTCACCTTAAAACAAAAGACTATAGCATCAAACATCAGCACACGTGTGACACCGGCTATGAAGAGCTATATTCTTAAATAATATTTTAGCAGTTGGAAATGTAGGATTAAATCCCTATAATTATAGGTAAACAAACTGTAATAACATTTTTTGTACTTTGGTAAGGAATTTTGTATATATTTAGGTGCTTATCACGTTAATATTTATAAAGTACGATGTCCAATAGCATTGCATCACTCGTTATCACGGACTTCCGTATTCATAAAAAAAAACAAAGTTGAAAACCTACCTGATAACCATTTAACACATAAAGAAGAACACAACACATTTCAAACACTTCACAATTTAATATACACACCTAAAATACTCAAACATCTGATGAAAGTTTTTGTAAAAAAGCACGCACTTATTTAATAGATTTTTTTTATCGCCGATACCGTCCGCAAAACAATGATAATACTGAATGTGTAAATGCTATGTGGCGAGTTTTTACATGCGCGAATGTTGTACAGTGGCAAACACAAGTGTCTGCTAAGCAAACGCATATTTTTTATTTGCTTTAGATTAAAAACTGGCTGAAGGCGAAAGTGCTTTAACCTACATATTATTCTTTGATTTTAGAGGTTAACGGTCGGAGTGGACTGCTGATAGCAAAACAGGTTCCTGTGATGGTGTTAAAAATGATGAATAGATATGACGAATGGTATTTTTATAATAGACATTAGTGCCTAAGAACTATCGCTAATGTATATGAACAATAAAACTACCTCCTTTTCGAAGTCGGTTAAAAAAACAAATCATTTTCATCGACTTGCAATACATTCGACCGCTACATCGACTTACTTACTTTCATCGACAGACTAACTCAAAAGGTATTATTTTGAAAAAATTGAATCGGTTTAGGCGGAGTTTGCGTTTGCATTCCTTGCAAAGGTCTCGGGTTCAAACCCCGCCTAGACCGATTAAATTTTTGTATTGTATGTAATGTAGGTATTTACAAAAACATGTTTATAGATGTTTATTCACATACTAGAACATATTTTACAAAATAATATAAGTACTAATCAACGATCTGTTATTAAAATGAGGTAGATAATGTTATCTCAAATATTATCGCAATGACAAAAAGCAGCGCGTATAACCATACTTTGCTTTCGGTCGCACTCACTGATTAGTGTATCTCCTGTTGCACTTATGCTTGCGTTGAGTTCCTCGTTTTGAATGATTGTTTTTAAGCGCACCAGTGAAATTCCATACGGATATCCGTCCAACGGAACGATTCTACCGAATTCTTACCGACTAAAACCGCATGCAGACTCGTATCTCAATTAACCAGGATGTAAAGTGACCTAAACAATATTCAGTTCAAACATTTGTATGCAAGAATATGTATATTGTTCTAAGTGTTTTTATGTATAATATGTATGTTTTTACAAAAAACAACAGTATCTAAGCATGTTTACCCGCATTCTAGATTCCATAACACAAGCCAGTTAAGCTATGCTTACCATAGATGGTATGGATAGCGTGAAATGTTGTAGAATATTAGTTTATTATTATTATTTATTTATTCCCTCTCAACCCGGCGCACGTGCTTTACCGACCTATTAGTAATACATATACTCACGCCTGTAAACCCCGAAGGGGTAGGCAGTACGAGGCCACATCTCGCCAAGTACGATTTTCGGCCTCACGTAATAAGGGGGCGAGAACATTTAAGACTTTCATATGTTCTCACCCCTATTACGAAACTAAACGTTATGGCCATTGCATAAATAAATAAAGCGATACGCCTAATCTTTTACCTTGAACAGTGCTATCTTGTAATTGCAAGTAATTGAATATATTTGTCCGATATTGCTTAATATGGTATATCAATAATTATGTTCATGTTTGACCACTATCTCACCTGCTGATAGAGATAATGTGATCAACAATGACTACAAGGAGACTTCAGTCGAGACTTGAAGATTCCTTAGTCATAGCTCTCTGGAAACAGAGCGAGAATTCCACTCTAGCTAAACGCACAACAAACAAGTTGCTAAAGAATTCTGCCCCTCTAAACAAGTGGCAATTCATGGGCTAGCGTTTGAATAGTAGCGAATAGAATGACGAATGTATGGGATTTGACAAATATGACGATCGTTGACACATGTCATAAACGTCAAATCTCATACATTCGTCATTCTTTTCAATTAAACGCCGCGCCGGCCAACGATTTACCACCCGTCTAGAAGGGCTGTACAGTTACCAAAAGATATGTGTAATTTTTTTTCATATAAATTTGTAGGAATAGGTGTAAACATTATATATCATTTGTCGAATATTTCTGAAATTAGGCTTGTAGACCACTTATTTGTTTAGTCGCAAAGTAAAAATAGCTGAAGTAGCTTACCATATGAGTTCATTTTACAATCCGGCCATAATATAAAAGGGAAGCCGTAAGCAAACGTATTACGTATACTTCGCCAATGGTGGACACTGGTCACGCATAATTTATAAATCAATTAAGCAACTTCATTGTTTTTGAAGTCGGTTAAAGTGTAAATCACGATACTCGGTAATGAAATGTCTCAAAAAGACTCCACTATTAGTGATATAAGTAACAATAAATGCATAATTTATTGCATACTTGTACCACTCGATTTATTCTTAAGTTCCTATAAGAGTACACTTTCTGTATGCAAGTACCACTTCTATTGGTAGATTTACATCAATTAAACAATACTAAAACTCTAATTAGAGCTCAGTTTAAATAATAATAGCAAAGTTATTTATCAGTTATGACGAATTTAATGGCAATTTCTTCAAACTCGCGATATAAAAAAGCAGCCTATACCCACTAGAAATTGAATGCAGCGACTGCAAATCTCATTTAAGATATCACCATTTTTACTGCTTCAAAATTAAAGTCATATTCTTGCACGATTATCAAAAAATATGAGTTTGTTATAGTATCCTATCTAATTTAACATAACAGGAAGCCTACCACAATATGGAATTATCACACAATAATTTGTGGTTATCAATATAAAGCGTATTAACCGTTGAAAGGAAGAAAGGCGTAAGCGACTTCAAACATTAAAAAAAAGGAAACGCAAATGACATTGTAAATACTAGATCTAAAAGTAACTTATGTCCCGAAATCAATGCTTTGGATACAACCTGAATCCATCCTCAGATTTAGAACACAGGCAGAGAAAATGTCTATCTGCGGATGGGTCTTCTTGTACAGTCAACAAAGGAGATACGATCGCACTTTTTCATATAAAGTTGTAAGTAAAGGTTCAACCGTATGTCTTTGTCGACTGTACATCTGCGCCAGGACGTTCTGTCGGACTTTTATATCATGCGGTAACGAGTGTCAAATAAGTCAAATTCCATACATTCGTCATCCTATTCTACCAAACGCCAGCCACTTATCTAGAGGGGTGCGGCTGTCTTAGGGGCTAGGTTCTATGCTATAATTTCCCTACTGATATTGAACGGGAGGTCTTAATCTTCCCAGGGGTTTTGTAGGAATATTCAAGAAATATTACGCAGTACGTAGTACTACAAAAATATTATGTGTTCACCAGTACGAATCGCAAATGCATTACATTGCGTCACAGTAATTACTCGCGAGCGATCGTGCAGAACATTATAAGTAACATCTCACACGCCGTCAGCACCTTGAGTGCTCGCGATCACTGCGAGTGCAATCGTACAACCCTTTCGAACTAGGTGGTTAATAAATCTGCTTGACCCTTCGGGTATGAGCTCTTAAGAAAATGCTAAGCTATTGTGGGCCTTCTTGGTAGGCATGAAACATACAATTTTACTCTCGTTTAGTCCATTAACAACTGAGTACCATTCCCGGTTACCATCCAAATAATAAAATGAGGCAATGGGGAACGTGAAAATAATGGCGAGGGAGATCCCCGAATGGCGAGGGAGATTCCCGCTCTCCCTCGCTGGTCGGGATGCAATCCTTCCTAATACTCATGCTATTCCTGCTTTGCCCTTCTATACTGACGGCACAGAAACTCTGTGTTAACAGGGTCGGCAGCACGAATATGACTCCCCTGATGATGCACACGTCCATAGGCCACGGTAACCACTAAAAAGAAGATACGGAATGGATTGCTGCCTGACCCCCCCAAGTCCCAAGAAGAAATCCTGCGCCAGAGCCCCGATCGTTAATCAGCAGGTGGACACAAGCTTGCAGGTGAAATTAATTTGATCCTCGAAATTCCTGTTTAGGTTATTTTTTATTTTTTTTATTTAATGGTCCTCCGAACCTATGAGTCAGTTGGGTATAGTGCGAGAATCTCTTATACCCCAACGGGAACGGTTATTTCGAACTCGAACCGACTAAAGCCACTTTTGCCGGAAGCGAGATTGCCACTGGCGTAACTACTAAACGGCGCTTTACAGAAATGTTTTCCGTGAAACGACTGCCATCTCCACTCCTGCCACAATCCATTGACGATAGTTGTCTGCCGCATAAGTCTCTAAGTCTGTACTTAACCCCAAAGCGAGCCCATTGATATTTCACATAAAAAAACATAATTCAATCGATTCCGAACGGCAATACCAAAGCATGAGCTATACGCATTACGTCGTAGAAATGTATTCATGGAAATACGCTGGAATTTTTGATGTCGCGTGACTGTTCACCGTTTCGTCTTGATGCCGATGTCTCCGAATAATCGCTGGCATTGAAGGCAATTTCACGTTTACTTACAAAAAGAATTATAGGTAGCGTAATTTTAATATCAATAGTTTATTATTAAATAGGTTATGAGTCGTAGAAGGCGCAGGATAGGGCTGTGTTAGATCCGATAGTAAACATTCAACACTCCACGACAAAGTGCACGCTTGAAGGATCGCCTTTTGAATTGCTAAACTCGTAACAATAGGTTCGTTCCCTATTACGTGGGAACGGAAATCATAGTTGGCAAAATGGGGGTATACACCTCTGCCTACTAGAGGCTTGAATGTATATATGTATACGTATGTAAGAAATCTCACCAAGATTTTGACGTCACCTGCTATTAGCCGGTACATAAGCTATGGTGCAAGGTATTTTTGATGAATTCGGGTTCGGGGGATCACACTGCAGTCGCTGACGCAAAAAGGGGGTAAACGAATGAAGAGAAATAATAGCAGAGTGGGTCCTGGGGTCCAAAGTACAAGCTTTGATTGCAATCAGGACTTACGGTGTTTACATAGAGAAATAAGTAGAGTACCTATGTCTACGATCGCACGAGCTCGCACGGACCAATCTGCTTTTCTATGCGGTTTATAAAATTTGAATAGAGAAATAACCCTAGCAAAGAACTAGAACTAACATTCTACATCAACTTTCTAACAATCAAACCTGAACTGAACTCAAAAGACGAGGGGGGACCCCTCGCCTTTCGCCGATAACCCGATTACCAGCGGCTTCTCAAAGGGTCACACTGCAGGACTATCTAGATGGGAGTGAAAGCTTTTCCACCCGCTTTCATTTTGAAGATTTCCACACTTTACCACAATGCCAAAGGAAGAAACACACATACACAAATAACATATATCAACACGGGATAAACTTATAACCCCACCTTTTACACCGGCGATTAAAAATATAAACCGTAACACAGACAAATCGTATTGCATAACTATCACAATTGTCAACACTCATATCATAAAACAAAATATGGTACTAAAATAAACCTCATAACACATCTCTTATTCACAACGAGTCAAAGTTTGGTCGTATATCGCGTGTAACAAACTTGCACACATGCCGACGACTAACCTTTAAAAGTAGGATAGTTTGCATAATGTGAGATCATTATATTCGTCATCTAAGTATTGTTATGGTTACAATATGATCTAGGTTTGATTAAAAATTTTAAAAAATTTAAATTAAAAAAAATTCAATCAGCATTTTAGAGTTGTTTCAGGTAGCATTTGGGGCTTTCACTTCGAAACCCTCACTGGAGGGTTTTTTTTGCTGTCAGTGGGAAGACCAAAGGTTATCCCTGCTTTGTTTTCTACACTGACGGCACAGAAACTCTGTGTTTACGGGGTCGGCAGCACAAGTGTGACACCCCTGGTATTGCACACATCCATAGGCCACGGTAACCACTTTCTATCAGGTGGGCCGTGTGCTTGTCTGTCATCTCAGTTGTAAAAAAAAAACCCTGGATCGCTTACTCTTTCGCCTTCTATCGATTGGGCTTATACTGCGGATACTGCGCGCCCCGACCAGGACAGACATAGGTTAGAAGGGTATTGGCGGAGATGTCATAGACCCGACCTGTAATTTAGAGGTCAGACGGTGGTTGGTTTCCAAAAAATTTTAGAGCGACTTCCATCTGCTCTCCTAACTTGAGAGGAAAACGCCAGAACCTCGTACGTGTCAATTATTAGGTCCGATTCGCATGTCGGGTTGGCTTGTCCCCAGAAGGTTTTAGTGGACTTTTTTTTTACGTGCGGGAAATCCCCAGCGGTTAGGGAGGTTATGTCGGACTTGAACCGACTAAACCGTACGCCGTCTGTAGGTAGTAGTGCTAGGCCGAAGATGAGGTTGTCATACGTCATATCCCTCGCACCCCGGCTGACCCGACTCGCCCCCGGTATGGGGAGGGGTTTTAATGGGACTATACACCAAATGGCGTTTTAGCACTGTGATACGTACTCTCTCTCATACACAGAGATACGTAGAGAAAACCACCTCCTAGGAGAACTATTGTTTTCTAAACTTATTAACTGTAAATAATGATATCTAAACTGAACGCTTGCTGCTCCTTTCGCCGGACTTTCATTCAATGCATTTTATTTGGGGCAGTGATATGGTGCTACTCAGAACTTCGCAAAGAAATATCTCTAATACTGAGAATCAAACCTTTTTTTTTTACAGTGCGGGAAAATCCTTCATGGATGCTATGCCGGACTCTACCGACTAAAAACCCTCACGTACCGCCTAATAGCCTGCGGTTGGTAGCCTCGGGTAAGCCCTCGGAAGGATGTCCCAGGACTACCAACAGACCTGCGGCTGAGGCCTCGCCTAAGGGGTGGTTCGGGTGTTATACCGCGTCTATGGGGGGTGGGGGTTCGGGTCATCCCGCTTCTTAGAGGGGGCGTGTGTGGATCTCTCCCGTCACGCTGCCGTCATGGGCCTGCTTCTGTAAGGACGGTGAGCAGCCCGCTCACCGTCCTCAGGACCCCGGTCATGGAGGCCGATGGTCTTCGGCGAAGACACGTCGGCGGCGCCCAAGCCGCCGACTGCGGAACTCGGGTGGGAGAGTTCTCTCCCGCTCCCGCCCCACCGCCTCTTTCACGAGCATGACTTGCTCGCAGAAGAGAATCAAACCTAGGCACTCACTATTGCTCAGAAAACAAACGCGCTCTTGCAACATACTACTAGCGAGATTTACAATTCATCATTCTCTGAGTTTTTTACCAATTCAGTTGGGGACAGCATTTCAGTCAACTTTACAATTAACTTCAGCGAGATTTAATAACTCTTCTTGGCTGGCTGGGACAGACTGTATGCAGAAGGCGAAGGATCGACAAAAATGGCGCACATTGAGAGAGGCCTATGTCCAGAAGTGGACTGCAGTAGGCTACTAGATTTGATTTGATTGTACGGTACATACTTTTACATAATTATTGATTCGTAAAGCAAAGCGTTCGAAGGACGTTACAATTACAGAACACAAAGGATGTAGACACTTGGATGAAGATTATCGATGTTAGGACTATAAACAATACTGTAAATTAACGATAGGTTATTGTGTTTGAGCAATCGACCGAGGAATTTATCGTTACATATTAAGGTCTGAATAAATATGAACTGATGCGTAGCGATTTTAGTAAATTTTCAATGACTACTGAAAATGAACCTGTTTTTTAATAGAGCAGAAAGGCCAATGACCATTAATTATAAATCAAATTATATATATTATAAAACTAGCAGACCAGTCCCGGTTTCACACATGATCCGTATTAACATACTAATATTCTGTCTATTACGTTTTCACGTCTAAACCACCTAACCGATTTTGATTAAACTTAGTACATAGATAGTTTAGACCTTGGAAAAGAACATAGCTATATTTGATCGCGGTAATCGACCTAATCAATTTAGCTAAAAATAGCTAGTATCTAATGAGGTTCATTTCGGCACGTAGGTTCTTAATTTTTTAACTATTAATATCTATACTGACTTGTTCAAGCTAATAAGCTGCGACTTCAGCAGCTTGAATACGATCATGGCATCCTGCTCCATAATTGGCCACCTCTTGTCAGTCATCACTCTCCATAAAACAATAATAATATTACTAGTGTTCTCCTGTTCATGCTAAAGAGCTGTGCTTTGAGCAGCTTGAACACAATCTTAGCGTCCTCCTTCATGATGAGGCTGGCCTTGGCCATATTGTTAGCCAACTCTCGGCAGTCTCCATTCTCCATTTAACAAAAATAATAAGGGAACTGATGTTCTCCACTGACCTGTTCAGACTGATGAGCTGGGACTTGAGCAGCTTGAACACGATCCTGGCGTCCTCCTCCATGATGAGGCTGGCCTTGGCCATATCGTTGGCCACCTCTTGGCAGTCGTCATTCTCCATGTCGAACTCGAACTGGATAGCTTCGTTCTCCTTGTGGGTGTAGGACCTGGGGGAAATAAGGTATTTATAGGGGTGAATGTTAAACAAAGATATCATTGTTACGTGATAACAGCTGGACAGAACCCCGATTCCGCTAATTGTCAACTATTCTCCTACCATTGATACTGCAAAAAGAGGCATTAAATTTAATCTTTATAGGCATAGGTTTAAAGTCCAAAAATAATTGAAAAAGTGTTTATTACATTTTATCACTTGCTTAACAAGATGCCATTTAATTTTAGACTTTAACAGCATTACAATACAGTCTTAAATTAAATGGCAGTTTTCATAGTCTGTTTTATGACAGTGGTTGAAAATATTAGTAGTATTGTGGATCCAGGGCATATACTTATACTTATGAGATGCAGTTTTTATTTTCATTTTAGCTGTGCCCGTGACTTTGTCCGCGTAGACTTATTTCTAGGTTTTAATTTTTGCAAAATTCCCATCAAAAATAGTTAAGTCACTTTGGTGATTACCCTGAACAAACAGACGAAAAACACATCTCAACTTTTTTATTTGTATAAAGTCTAGATTGAATATCCATTTCATACTTCTTTGGTCTTGTAAATGGCTCAACACTCAACGGCTGAACGAATTGAGTTGAAATTTTGTACAGGAACAGATTCGATTTTAAAAACATATAGGCTATTCTTATTATCCCTAGAATAAGTGCCTATGGGCTGCGGAAACGGGATAAGAGGTCCACTTGAACGGAGCTATCGGCATCATCTACCTACGCATAAATTACATTGGCAATATGGAATGTATGCGTATATCATCATCATCAATTAGCCCACTGCAGTCCACTGCTGGACATATGCTTCTCCCAATGTGCGCCATTTCATCCGATCCTCCGCCTTCCGCATCCAGTCTGTCCCAGCCACCTTTTTCAGATCGTCAGTCCATTACTATGTGTACGTACGGACATTTTTTTATGTGCACGGAATCCCCGTGGATTTTTAATGAGCGCAGAATCCAAAAGTAATTTTTTATACCACTTATGTCGTAAACGGCAGGAGTGGTTGTGTAGGATACGAACTGACTAAAATGCCTGTCTGTGGGTTGTAGGTTCCCGGGGTGAGATTATTTGAGACAAATCTCTCTCTCTCTCTCTCGAACTGGCCCTTTTTGAGTGTACGTATAGACACTTACCTTTTCTTAGGGTCGATGATTTTCAACCGGAACTGTATCTTGGTGATATCGGAAGACGTCACGAGGTCTCGTCCCACGATCTCCAGCCGAAGACCGATGTCCTCGCCGAAGAATTCATGGTTCAATAGATCTTTTACTTTTGGCCTGAGGAGCGAGAAATGGAATGTAATGTTTGATTACCTATGCATCTAAGAATGTTATACGTATTCTAGAATTATTAAGTTTTAGTGAGATATTAATGTTTCGCGTTATATGCATTATATTGTATGATGATTTTTCTATCTAATTTCATTAAGATAAAGTATGTATAAGGATCAGTTTTTCTTTTATGTAAAAACCAAAAACTCAAGACTTAATGGGTATTGGCAGCGCATTCTATCATTATTGTATACAGCATTGGAGTTGTTGAGTTCATGATGGTCTTAAAACTTGCTTGATTTATATTGTTAGTCTCACATGCTGTAAAAAATTGTGATCTACGATGGAATAGTTTGCTTATAAGGAACCTGATTTCCAAGTTATGGCTTTCTAGAAATAGATTCAGGCAGGTAATTCCATTCCTTAGAGGTACGCATAATAAAACAGTTGCAAAACTCATCCAGCACACGACTGATCATGGGAAAACCCATAAAATTTTCTTCCTTATATAAGGACTAGTCGGATGACCCGACTTCGCCTGTGTCATACTTTGAAACCCCGTATCGCCAGTTTAAGCCATGTATGTTCACATTTTATTTATTTGTTGACATGTATGATTCAACAAAAAAAAATTTTTTCAATTTGAACCAGTGGTTCTTGAGATTGGCGCAATCTCAAGTGCCAAACAAACTCTTCAGGTTTATAATATTAGTATCGATTTAATTATGAAAGTATATGATAATCATACCTATCAGCTTTGTTCGGTTTGATACAGGATTCAATGATGTCCCTCACTTCTGGGATCGTCACTTTTTCTAAGCTTTGAGGTTTCACCCCCTATGTACAAAAAAAATAATTCTATAATTAAATTAAGAGGGACTTTATTCTAAATTAAGGAGGGAATCTTGTAGGTAGTAGACCCTATACTTTTCTGTCATGGAAAATATGACTTACACTGTTTAACATTGTTTTTGAGTAATAGTTTTCTGTACGATGAAGGCACACTTCCTAATAGAGTGGGTCTCTGAATTCCTGTTAGTTCACTTCTTTCTAAGTGTTAATAGCACAGGACAGACGCTGTGACCTTAGGGTATTAGGCGTTCAACCTGTGCACGGCTAGCTATCGTGTCTCGAAATATAGTTCTGATTATTACTAGGTGCTGATACTTTGTATCTAAGTATGTCCCTGTTACATTTAGAATGATACAATTTCTTTTTTAAAGAATTTTTGCAACCGAAATTTTCAAAATGACTAATGTTCCTCTAAACCCTCCAACTAAGCTAAATTGTCCTAGGAGTGGGTTCACGTCCGTAGCGTAATGGCCAGAATTCGAACCTCAGACCTCTCGAACGTAAGCCCGACTCTTTAACCACTAAGCTACCGACGCTTTAGTCGGATGTGTTCAGTTTAAAATTTGGCATCAGGTCCTCAATTATGCAGGATGAGATAGCTATCACGGTAACATTGACATAGATTTGCTATAAACTGATATAGGAAAAATCTCTTCTCAGTCTCAGTCTTCACCACACCTTTGCTGTAAGACATTTTCTCGCAGGTAAATCCAATCACAACACTTCCTGGCCCTCGATTCCGCTAAAGCAAACCACTGTCATAACACAGATGCTGTAAAAAATGGCATAAAGTTTTAGACTTTATTAATATAGACTGAGGCTAGGTTGTTGTCTTATTTTAACATTAACAGTGCAATTAAATTATCGGTCAGGTATCAAACAGGTTGCACCATTTGATAACAGTTAAAATTACTTCAAAACTTGACGCTAGCTGTAACCGGCCACGTTCGGCCGGTTATTGTTAATTTTTGTTATAACGTTAAATTCTGTCAAATAATTTAATAAATTGTCATGCCAATTGACTGATATATGAACTGACAGCAAATGACAGATTACGTCTAGTATTACCATATTAAAAAAAAAACAAGGAATTTGAGGTAAATAATGTCTCATTTTACTTGCAACACTTTAACCAAGCTACTAAATACACTAGTGCAACACATTTAGCAGAAACCGTTAGAGTCAATGTAACTGTTAATGTTAAATTTGACGTGAGCCTCTTGCTTTAGCTGGTAGTTTGGTGCAAACAAGCCTTAAAGTGTAAAATTAAATGAATTTCATTGCAGTGTCCGTTTTGCTTTAGCAGAATCGAGGCCCTGTTTGCTCTGTGATGTTATGTCAGTCGCTTAAACCGCCGTAGTGTCGCGCATTCTTCCATATTGCAATCAAATAACAAGCCGAGCAAACATATAGAAGTCTCTGTGTTAGCGTTTCGCACATAGCAACAAGAGCATAGTAGTATATAATATCCGCCTATAAACGGTCACTCAATCACGTGTTCCTGAGCGTCCATAACTGCGCGGCAGAATGCTCGTACGTATAATCTTTTTGAAGTTCAAAGTTAACAAAACCGTTTGCGCTGTATAGACCACGCGATTGCGCGCGCACCTTCTTCCCCTCTCTCTCCCCCAATCGCGCGTTTATGCGTGCGTGCATTCCGCCACGCAATCCTGCATGCTCCTAAGAACGCGCGTCATCTTCACACGCGCGCTGTGCATTCCACCGCGCAATCCTTGACCCTCGTAAGAATGCGTGACGTCTTTACGCGCGCGCTCTTTCAGACGCGAATGCGGTTTTCACTGTGCATGTAAAGGGCGCTAATGACTCACCGAGACGACTTTCTTGTAGATCTGCGCGGGCCCGCTGCACTCGCTGTAGGGGTACTCTCCCGTAGCCATCTCGAGCATGCACATGCCGAAAGCATACACGTCCACAGATTCGTCGTAATGCTCCTCGTACATCTCCGGCGCCATGAACTCTGGGGTGCCTGACGAACCATCAAGGTTATTAGGGTCAATCCCCACGTAAAAGTATAGCGGCCGGCAGCGGCCGCCAGCAGCTTTCCGAATTTTAATGCCGTGAGATGTCGCGTTGCTGTATCAACTACTTAATCTCCTCACTAGTAATTCCAGCCAATGCCCCTATTAATGAAAATTGACCCTTATTATTAACAAAATATCACGAAGCCTGTGACCCTCTATGCAAAGTTGCCGAGGCTCTGGAGTTTGCCTCTCGGGGAGCGGGACGGGAGCCACGTACTGCAGTTGTTCTAAGGGTTTAAGGGACCCGAATTAGTGCCCGGCTGGACAGAAAAGTGTCCCAAATTCAAGTCCGGTCTTACTATCATCTTATTTTGGTCTCAAGAAGCTGACAGTAGATGCAAAAATGCTTCCCCTTTAGCTTACCTACTTTACATCACGTCGTCACTAAAGCCTCGATCGCGAACTCGCGGCAAGTCAAGTCATAGACAATTTATTCTCTCTCTCTTTCTCTCTCATAGGATTGTCGCGCCGCTCGCCGCTGAGTTCGCGACCGAGGCCTTAGTCATTGCAGTACCAACCTATGACGGACTTAGCGAAGCTCCTGTTCTTGAGCGTGGCCAGCCCCAGGTCGCCTATTTTGACGCTGCCTGTCGTGCCCGTGATGAAGATGTTGTCGCATTTCAGATCTCTGTCAACACACATTGTGAATTTGTACTTACTAATCTTCAAAAAGTGGTAATACTATCTCTTTCTAGTAGAAATAAACTCCGGAGGGGGCCCTGTGTCCGCCGAAATTTGTGCGAGAGATATGTCTCAATCAATCTCACCTGACACCTCCGGCAATTTACGACCCTTTACATTTTAGTTGGTTCGAGCTCACCTAACACATGACATAATAACCCCCGCTGGCTTCAGCGGAAGATCCCCAACCGAGGGGATGGGGAAATACCATTCTCACTAAGTGTTAATAACACTGAGCTAAAATCAACAACAAATAATGTCACCAAATCACATGTTAGAATCAATTTTGTCATCCAAAACAATGATGTCATGAGTCATAACTTTCAATTGAAAACAAACCTAAAAATCACTGTCACCTCGCAACACTATGTAATTGGGAAACCAATCGCGTAACAAATTATGTTAAACGTGATATAATAGAAGAGCGTATTATAGCGGTAGCGATTGGCGCTCGGTTGATGATGATGATTCATGCATCATTGTGACACACAACCGATAGTTGCGAAACACATCTTCTTGATTTTATAATTATCATTGCGCTGATATTGTACTTCATTACCTGTGTATAATTGGCGGCGTTCTCGAATGCAAAAAGTTCAGTCCTTTTAATATTTGGCGACACCATGACTTCAGCACTTTCGGGTTGATGCGCTTGAACCGACGCAGATATCTGAAACAATAACAGAATGTTATGCACATGTTCTCCAAGTTATGGTGAATGATGATGATCAACAGGCAACTAATTAGCATATTTGGTGCGCTCGATTGACATGAATTGGGCGAACATTTGAGAAACTGGAGGTGAATATTGTTATGTATGCTCATTGTTGGAACATGGTTGATGATGAACAGGCAACTAATTACTGTTCAGTATTTGGTGTGTTAAGTTAACAGTAGTTTGACAAATATAAGACTGTACGTGTACGCTCATTGTTGGAAGATGATGAATTGACTTGAAAAACGTATTAAAAATAGGTAAATACTGTATGTAGATCCATTGTTGGAAGATGATGATGAACAGGCAACTAATGCGTGTTGTATGTTGACATGAGTTTGACAAATTTACGAGAAACAAGGGGTTAGTTTCTCCATCATAGCGTTTTATGTACGGACAATACAATTTTTACAGGCACATATACGTAAGCTTACATTTCCCCAAAAGATAGGTAAAGATTTAAGCTTTACATAGTACATTTAATTGTATTAATCCAACTCATACATTTATATTGTTAGTGATCTATGCGGATTTTGATTTGGTAATTTTAAATTTTAAGCACATTGCGATACTCTCTAATTGCGGTTTGTGTACTGAGTCATTGAAGTTGGCTTTCACCAATACCTATTTACGCAGTTTCATACTGTGAACTGGACCCCGATTGTTAATTGTCAACCACTGCAAAAAGTACCATTATTTTTTTACTACTTAGGTGGCAAACAAGCACTCGGCTCTCTGATGGAAGGTGGTTACCGTGACCTATAGACGTATGTAACACCAGGGGGATCACACTCGTGCTGCCGACCCTGAATACAGAGTTTCTGTCCACTGACAGCACAACGCGAGGTTATTATGGCCGCGGTATTCTGTAGGGCGGAGGTACTTCCCCAGTTGGACTGCTCAGTTGGACGGTAATACTGTCGTGTCCTACCCTGTCCTGACTTACTTACCAAAATCAAATAAATGTATAAACGCGCTACAAGTAGCCATTTACTTTTAGACCTTACCAACATAACATTTAATCAGGGTCCTGTGCGTAAGTAGGCATTCATGAGACTTAACTACAATTTCTCAATTCAGTAGCCGACTGCTAAATAGGACATCACAACTACGCCATCTGTTTCCAAGGGTATTGTTAAAAGATAGGGCTATTCTGTACCCAACAGTTATTATATAGCCCATGAAGGTGTCCACTGATAAGCATAGTTGGCGAAATGTGGGTGTTCGATACAACTCTGCCTACCCATTCGGGGATATACAGGTATCAGTTTGTAGACTATTATGTTGGTCCCGTGGTATTTTGAGTTTAACGTTGACGTGGAATCTGAGATATCTGAAATAATAATTATAATACAATATGAATAGCCCCCGATTTCTCTACAAAGTTTGTCAAATTTATGGCAATTTAAGAACAAATACATGCCTATTGGTTGATGATGATTGGTGATCAACAGGCAACCAATCAAAGTTTAGCATTCGGTGATTTATTGACACGAGTTTGAAAAACATACGAGAAACGGGGGTATACACTGTACACTTATTGGCTGCCTGATGATCGTTGTTCAACAGGCAACCAATCAGCAGTATTTGGTTTGATCACCCAGTTTAACACACGTACAAGAATCCAGCGGTAAATACGTTGTATATTTTTTAAAGACAGTTGATGATCAACAAATTACTGATGTATGTACTATGAAATAAATTATTTATTAATTTTAAAAAAGGTTAGACTTTGACTTGGGCCCCAAAAGTCGTCAGCTTTTATTACCTGGTAATCACTGTGGCGTAGTGGTAGTAGTTTACTTGCTACGTTGGAGGTCGCGGGTTCGATTCCCACTTAGTGCAAATATTTGTGTGCATGAATATGTCTGTTTACAATGGTATGGGTGTTTCTATGTATAATATACCTATTTATAATGTAGCAAGTATATTCGCATTGTAGAACCTATAACATACGCTTACTTTGGGTTTAGATAATTTTGAATAAAATGTCCTAATTATTTGTTATTCAAGAATGTACATTGTACAGTGTGAGTGCGTAAGTAATAAAATATTTGAACGTAATACTTACGCTTTCAAAGTCCCAGACAACATGAGCTCAGTGATTAGAACTATGTTCTTCTTTTTAGCCACGGTGCCTTCCCAGTAGTTGTAAAATCTCACAATGTTGGGATGCTGCAGCTTCTTTAGCATATCTGCCTCCTCCCGGAATCGAAGTCGCTCAGTTTTGTTCAGTTTTTTCTCCTGCAATTGTTAGAAGGAATTCATTGTAAATGAAAAAAATTAACCAGGCGATGTTTGCGCAAACGCATGAAAGGTGAACTTTATTTCTTTTGATATATTAATGGCTGTGTATTCCAGTAGAAATACGCGTATATTATGTTATATACACAGATTTCAACCTATTTTCAGTTGCATGTTACGAGAAGGTGGGCTAGGCTAGCTATTGAGAATTGTAACAAAAAGAAAGTAATTTGCGTGACAGTAGCGAGTAATACTTGTATGTTGTTTAATTCTTTGCAATCACGTAAATCCCTCATTAACTAGAGCGAGAAATAGAGATGGAGTGTGACCACATAAGAATTTAGTGTGGTCTTACTTCAACCCTTAAACCTAGTTATATAGTCTACTTTCTATAATCAGATAACTTCTACCTACTACTACTTTCTATAATCTACACACAAAGGCTTTTACTTATAAAAAATTACACAGGGTTATGTCAAAAATAAAATAAAAAAATAAAAATTCAACATCACAGGAACAACCTTGTAATTTTTTATTAATACATACATACATATATTCACGCCTTTATCCCCGGAGGGTTAGGCAGAGGTGAATTTACACCCACATTTCACCAATCGGTATTCGGTCCCACGTAATAGCCTATTGCCGTATTCCGGGCACTATTGTTGACTCGAGCCATGCATCTGAGAGTCTGGGCTGTACATATCTGTCTGATGTTAAAGTTAATCAGCCCTATCTCTTAGTCGCCTTGTACGACACCACATGGGAAGAGAAGGGGTGGCCCAAATTCTACTCTGCCGGGAACCTCCATAATAAATAAATATAATAATAAGGGTTTCGAAACTCCAGTAGAAGGTAACTCACGAGTAACTCGCACCAGGCTACAGCGACGCCGGTCTGCGTGTCGAGCCCGTGGTACACCGTCTTGAACGAGCCGCGCCCAACCTCCTTGTCGTACTTGAAGAACCTACGGACATTCAGAACACCGTCAATATTAGCTTCACACGTGTATCATCATGCTAACCATTATCTTAGCTTTGTTTCCGGTTGGCCTCAAGCCTATTTCCTCAGAGACCATTGCCAGACTTTCCAACCCCGAGAGGAAACCTGCACCAGATCCTCATCCCTCAATCATTGGGTACCGTTTGAATTTTGTTTGGACCCGCAGACTACACCGGTGTAGGTGCAAGCCTACACCAAAATCTCTGGCGTTTTATTTTCCTGTTTTTGGTTGAGGAAACAGACAGCAGACGTTTGTTTAATGTACTCTTTATGTGCCTAAACTGAATAAACGACACCAACATGATGGTGATTTATCGATAAACTCATCCCCAGTCCCCTACCGGACACAGGCCTCTCTCAATGTTACGAGGCTTTGGCTCACTGTTTTTTTTTTTATAAAGAATATTAGCAACCGAAATTATCGAAATTACTAATATTTCCTCTAACCCCTCCAACTAAGCTAAATTGCTTGTGCTAGTAGTGGGTTCACGTCGGTAGTGTAATGGCCAGGATTCGAACCCGGGACCTCTCGATCGTAATGCCGACTCCTTAACCACTAAGCTGGCCTGGTGATATCGTCTGCGTATTTTTTGTTAGTCGCATCTTACGACACTCTTCGGATGAGATGGGGGTGGTGATACTTGGTATTCTTTCTCCGTCACCACACGGTCAGTATATAGTTCTAAGTAAATACTGTTGATATACACGCACCTGCCGCACGGCGAGACTCCGATGGGCTCTTCCTCGTCCTCCTTGTCTTGTTTCTCTTTCTCTTTCTGTTCCAGTTTCTCTAGCTCGTATATAGGCCCGTATACTAGACCTGGAACACGATAGAAACTATTTAATAGTCTCTCATCATTTATCTATATCTTCATCCTAACGTTACTCCCAATCTTTGAGATTTTCCGTGAAGCAACTACTATCTCACCTTCATAACGCATTGGCAATAAGAACTTATTTCAGTTAGACCAGTTGTTGGACTATTTAGGGCTCTAACTACCCGTAACGATTGCCACAGGTGTTCGTATAACAACCGGGACCGATGGCATAACTGAAGGTACGGAAACCGGAAACCCCCCTTTGTAGCCCCAATAATATCTCATAACCATGAATCAAGGAGAGAATGAACAGCCGATAAGCGGGCTTGCCCGTCTATCAACTAGGACTAACGAAAGGCTGATTATGATGACTCTGAAATTGGTCTACTTGATCTTGAGTATATGGTGAAACTATTGACTTGATGATTGAATTTACTTACCATTCTGTGGTTCCTGCGGTTGGTCTTCCCCAGACGCATCGGTGTTTGATATTCGCTTCGCCGTTGCAGTCGCTATTTCTATATTTTCCTCCTGGAAAGTCACACAATAAAGTTTTTATTGGTATAATAAATATGTTACACTTTAACTGTATCACTGGATTTTTGGCAAACGTCACACTTTCTTGTACAGTTCAATCGATCTTGTTGAACAAAGTACTCAAAGGGATCCTCATGCCTTGATTCCCCCCTTCCTCTCCACTGATTGTTCTGATATTTGCTGCACATCTTTATTTCAACAATAGTACAATAAAAATCAATAAAACAGTTTGATTTGCTCTTAATATCTTAGTTTTAAGGTCGTTTTGAGGCTTTGTAGTCAAAAAAATTCTGACCTTGACTGTACAGTCACATCATATTTCTTTAACTTCACTTTCTTTTGCTTCATGCAATGAGTGGTGGGTAACACTTGCATGCTAAGGCAAACGGACACAAAGACCTAAGGTGATCCGGATAAATTAGAATGTGTTAAGCTAATTTTGTCGTTGACTTCTGCCAGAAGCCAGTACAGTAATGAGGTTTAGTAAATAATTGTACCTGTACTCGCAAATAAATATTGATTATGATTATAAAAATTGTAGATTGTATGACAAGGGAGCAAAATAGTATTTTTACGGCGAGGGCACTATTTTGAATCACGAGTGAAGCGCAGGAGCAAGGGATTCTAATGTACAATCCTTCCAATTTTTAATACGCAATGTTTTGTATTCATGTTATTTGTTGACTTATTGGTTTTACCATCATCATTCGTAGTTAATTAAAATAATTTGTAATAATTTGTAAAATAAAAAAAAAAAAATTGTAAAATAATTTGTAATATGATACTACAGTCCATCAAATCTAAGAGGTACCGTTTGACGTTTCATATTTTTCAAACCGAAACAACTTTGTTCATACGTACATTATTCAGTTTCGATAACCTTTTTCATAAAACCATGAATTTAGAAAGATTTCATTATTGTATCTAAAAATGTACAATTCTTAATATCTAAATGTAATTGAAAACTTTCAAACAAAGCAAAATAACACATATTTACACAGTAAATAATTTCTAATAGTTATATTCTTGACCGCATTACAAAGTTACGTAGTTAGGTCACTGCACGTAGTGTTGCGACTCTTCGGATACACTTGTATGCAAAAAAATCGTTTACATATACGAAAAATCGAATGTATTATTTACAAATTACACTTGACAACCAAACAAATATTTTTTCATGTGAATGGGATTTATCTCACATATTACGATTACATAACTAAATAGTTATGTAATCGTAAAATATGAGATAAAACCCATTCACCAAAAATACGTATTTATAAATCAAATATATTTGCTTCTTTAAAAAGTTGTCGAAAGCGATTTGTCGATTTTTGATTTTCGCGCCCAAATAAGTCGGGGTTTCTCGCGCTAACGCTGTCGAAATAGTAAATGGAGTCAGGGATAGTGTTTTTTACATTTATTTTTGTGTATGATAGTATGGGTTTGCATATTACAGAGAAATAAACAAATTTTTAACAAGCACATCCATTGATTTTACAATTACAATTTTTTCTTCTAAGTCTTATTTCTACGTCTAAAACTAATAAAAATAAGGTATGTAGAACCCATTCACAAAAATGTTGTTGCCTGATGTTATAAATTAACGACGTTACTGCGCGACCGCATAATGCACTGAATACACAGATACCCTAAAATAAATTAATTTAATTATTTTTAGGTCAATAGGCAAAATCGCAGGTGTCCAAGTCTCTACAATTTTTTTTTTCTGGCAACACTGCCAACTACAAGCGCACGCGGTCCGCTCGGTCGGTTCGGCGTCAGCAGTCTCTCGCCATCTTGGAAGCTGACTGTGCGCGTACTTGCTTTCTCGTTTGTGTTTTACAATTTGTGACTTGGCTATTACTTTTCTGGACTGATCATTCTTTATCCGTTTACCTTGGCAATATTTATACTGGACTCCGAACTAAGCAAGTGTTTATTAATAATGTCGAAAAGATACGTCCTCTTTTTTGAACAGCCAGGCTCGTGAATTGGTGGTGAAATTACACGAGTATTTTGAGCGTGAATCTCAAAATGGTGGACTTCTACTGCCAGTTACACAAGTTCGGGATCGCGTCGGTGAAGCTCTCGGTATTGGTAGCCGCACCGTTGGCAAAATATTAAGTGAAAAATATGGGCCTTCGGGGAGTGACAGTAACGTACTTCACACACCGAAAAAAACGAAAAAGAAATAAACCTGTGACAGGCATCGATGAATTCGATAGTCATGCTATTAGAAACCATATATACGGGTATTTTACAAGAGGCGAATTTCCAACATTGGCAAAGTTATGTGCAACTTTAAAAGATGCCGGGCTGTATAAGGGAAGCATAGAGTCGTTGAGAACGGTAATAACAGGAATTGGCTTCAGATACAAAAAAGTTGACAAACGAAAAATTGTTATGGAGCGACATGACATAATTATGCAGCGACTAACATTCCTGCGCGAAGTTAAACAAATTATAAACTGGGATAATGTAATATTTTTGGACGAAACTTGGCTAAATTCCAACCATTCTGTGCCGAAAACATGGACTGATGATTCTGAAGCTTCGTGCTCGAAGGTGCCGATAGGAAAAGGTGGACGCCTCATAATATGCCATGCTGGGTCAGCGTCTACAGGCTTCGTGGAAAACTCTTTATTAGCTTTCCAATCCAAAAGCACTAAAGAGTATCATGAAGAAATGGACGCAGTAAGGTTCCGAGAGTGGTTCTTAAATTTATTACAGAATATCCCTCCTAACAGCACAATTATAATGGATAATGCCCCATACCACTCTGTGCAAATTGATAAAGCACCTACGTCAGCCAATAAGAAAGCAGATTTGGTGGCATGGCTGCAAAGAAAAGGAGTGGATGCCGACATGTCACTATTAAAAGCTGAATTATTACAGTTAGTGAAATTGCATAAACCACCAAAACCGACATATGTAATTGACCAATTGGCCGAAGAGCACGGGCACAAAGTCATACGACTTCCTCCGTACCATTGCCAATATAATGCCATTGAACTGATTTGGGCCCAAGTTAAAGGTAATATTTTATAATATTATAATAATAACACGAGTACTTCTAACATTTATAATTTAAACAATGGTTTTCGTCTGCTATCAAATAGTTACATTATTGTTTTACAGGTTATGCAGCAAGACACAACACAAAACCACCCTTCAGTGTCAAGAAAATGGAAGGTTTATTAAAGGAAGCATGTGCCCAAGTTACACAGGAAGATTGGAGTAAAGTAGTACAAAAAACAAAGAAAATAATAATGGACGACTTCGAAAGAGACGTACACTTTGAAAATGTAATGGACAATCAACTGGTCATTAATTTAAATGACGATGATGACGAAGACGACGATACTAGTACTAGTAGTGAATAAAAAAATATCCTAAACATTTCTTTTATTTAATTATAACAATTGATTTCTTAAAATTCGGATATTATAGTAATCGATCTCTTAAAGTTCGGATATTATAGTAATCGATTTTTTCATCCCATCCCTATAATTCAATTGTCAGAACTGTCAAACGGTACTTCTTAGATTTGACGGACTGTAGGTATGTATGTTCAAACACAATATAAATTGTTTCTGAAAAAATAAATATACTGAAATACTGGTACATCGCCCGAGGGGAAAATAGTTTACCTACTCCCGAGTCATATAGTCTTCATTTCATCCTCTTTCTATGAGAAAAATATGTTGGTACTGATTACAAGACCAGAGAAGTAATTCGGGCGGTTTTGAGCAACCGAGCCGTGCAGCCAACAGTGCTTCATGCTCCCACTTGTATCGAATGTGATTATATCTTTTGTGGGTTTTACTTTAATTATATTTTAAGCTTCGACCACTTCGACCAAACCTTAACGATTACGGAGGAACAAAGTGATACTTTACAAATAGAAGGGATGAAAAAGGATATTTACCAGATCTTGTTCCGAGATGAACGCGTCGTCCTCGAGCCTGGCCACGAGCTTATTACCGCTGTCATCCAACTCCGGATCACACAACGTGCCCTGGCCCGAACTCCGCCTGTGAAACCCGCCAACTCCTACACCGACCACCGGCTGGCTCGCCTAGAAACAAAAAATAGCACATACATTAAAATTGGATGTAGTAAACCTGAAATAAAGTAAAATATTAGAGAAATACTATGACCCAGAATATGGTGGTTTTGCGTCGTGGAGGATGCCATTCGTGCCAATGGTCTCACTACTATGGATGCCCAAGACCATTCGAAGTGGAGAAGTAAGAGTCGGACCCCGGACTCTTGAGGTGAGAGCCACGGATACGACCGGCACTATCGAAAAGATGAAGGTGATGACGACTGTAGAAATACTCAGAGCTGATTTTATTCACAACAAGAACTTCATTCAGTGCGAACTAAGCTGCGATATTTCATTGAATAATATTCAACTATATTAGTAGGTAGTTGAACTTCAAGGCAATTATTGTCACTGGTGAAATTTAACCTTATTCAGTGATAATAATACTAATTTGTTTATATATAAAAATCTTTCCTGATTACAGTATTGAATAGTCTCCAAAACTACTGGACCGATTTCAAAATTATTTTACCAATAGAAAGCCTTATTACTTGTGAGTAACATACGCTATCATCACGCTACTGTCAAAGCTGTTCCCTTTGGCAGCGTTATTTAGCTTTCGCAGTAATCGCAAATGTCAATAAATCCTGTAGATTCACATACTTTATTTGAGCTTATATATGGGTTAACGGTTTGCAACAGGGGTTCAAACTGTGGTCCGAGGGAAGCTGAGAAGAAAGGTTCAGCTGAAGTTGTGGTGCAGCGTGAACGCGATCAGAATTTCATGCGGACGGAGTCGCAAGCACCAGCTAGTATTAATTTTAAAAAAAAATATTTTCTGGTACACAAGAACCAAAATGTTCGTGAAAAAATGAAGGTGAATTAAGTCGTAAAATAAGGTATATATTGACCGCCAAACAATCTGACCTTGACAATGTACTCTAGCATGTAGAAAGCGTTTTTATATTTCTTTGTTGGTAGTGCGGGGCTCGAGGCGACCATAATTAATAGACCAATCAGGGGCTTAAAGGACTCGTGTTATAGGTTGATAAGTACTTGTATTGGTTTTTTGGTGGTTCGTAAGGTGCATTTGTGCGATCTTGTCAAACCTTTTGTAATAAACTTTAGGTAAGCTTTAAGCCCTAAGACGTCGGAGCTCGCTCAACGACTTCCGTTCACCATGAGCGCAAGCCTGAGGGAGACAGGTGGAACCACCAGTAACCGGACATGGGAGGAGCATCTCAGAATCGGAGATGACCTTGAGACAGCCGGGGTGCGAGGGATAAATTTTTAACCACCTACAGTCATTGCGGAGCATGCGCCGCGAATGGTCTGCGTGGACGTGTGTGTTCACACTGAGCATTAGCGTCATTCGAAATATATCGTTATTTGCCTCAAGCTGAGGCATGCGAGATTAACCTTTCGCGACGCATGCCTCAAGAAGTCTAGATATACACGGTTTTAGGCAATTTTATAGAGTGGCATTAAGAAGTTTTAGTTGCTTCGGGGCCAACATAATAACCGAAAGAAAAAGTGTACATTTATGGCTGTGTGTACTTGGGCAACCATCGTGCTCATACTAATTCTGCATGTTTTGATGCTCATTGCGGAATTTTTATGAGTACTATGGTTACCTGATGTACATACAATGTTTTAATGTTGATTTATTGATGTTTACAATATATAAAACGTACAATACAGACTCTTTGACGCGCACATTTTCCCATACGACATGTATTCATCTTTTATGACCACGTTATTGTCTAAATAATGTCGTTTGACGCATGTGTGAATAACGTAAGTAATACGTATTTACATGTGTTCACGCCTGTAACCCCAAAAGGGTTAGACAGAGATGAATGAAGACTCACATCTTTACAATCGATATTCGGTAATTTTTATTATACCACATGCTTAGGGCCTTATATACCTATACTGTCTGATGTATAACAGTCCTATATGGCTGTCGAACATTCACGGAAAGAAATGAGTTGACTCTGGTTGACCAGACACTACAGTAGCAAAATACATAGAAGAATTGGCTGTCATCTCAAGCGTAAGCCATTATACAATACTGCCCGATCGTCAGTGGTCCTCTAATATGTTTTTTCCTTCCTTACATATTATGTAGTCACGTGTCTTTCTCGTTGGGGTAGGCAGAGATATCATTTTTCCAGTTGCTATTTTCTTCTTCTTATCTCATAATTTGTTTTCATACATGCTTGTCCGTTACCCTAGTTGATCTTTTTCTGGAAATCACATTTTTGTTCCCGATTTATCTCCAACTAAAGGACCAATATTCAGGTACGATCGATACGTAGATACAAAGATAAGTAAAAAAACCTCTTTATAAAACAATAAAGCACTTGAAGTCAAGGCCACGACGGTAAACAGATTTGATAGATGTCCCGTCCCGATAACGGTCTTTGATGATTTTTATCTTATCAAAGTCGATGACTCTGAATTTGTTGAACTTCCTTGTACTGGTAAATAAGTGCATCGATATATCAGTTGAAAATACGCAATAGAATGAAACATAAAAATGTTGTATGAAAGCGGTATTTGAAATATAAGTAAAAATAGCTTATAAGTCTTCAGGCTTTCACGGGCGGCGTTGTATCTACCACGGCAATAATATCGTGCCCCAATACGAGGTCGGAGACCTTGCCTCGTAGTCGCCCAGACCTGCGCCACTGAAGATGTCGACAGCAGTGATCGACGAAACGTCTGGAACGCAAGTTTCACATGGACCACGGCCAAACAGCCCGGAAGCAGTATATTCTACATAAAAATAGCTTAACTATACTTGGGGCACACTATGATGGCCATTTTGACATGTTAATTAAGTTACGATATTGACCGAGTAAAACGGTCTAGTCATCTGCATTTGAGTTGATAAGGTAGAAGGTAAAGAGAGAGCAAGCAAGCTCTGCCATATGTTCTTACAGTCCATCAAATCTAAGAGGTACCGTTTGACGTTTCATATTTTTCAAACCGAAACAACTTTGTTCATACGTACATTATTCAGTTTCGATAACCTTTTTCATAAAACCATGAATTTAGAAAGATTTCATTATTGTATCTAAAAATGTACAATTCTTAATATCTAAATGTAATTGAAAACTTTCAAACAAAGCAAAATAACACATATTTACACAGTAAATAATTTCTAATAGTTATATTCTTGACCGCATTACAAAGTTACGTAGTTAGGTCACTGCACGTAGTGTTGCGACTCTTCGGATACACTTGTATGCAAAAAAATCGTTTACATATACGAAAAATCGAATGTATTATTTACAAATTACACTTGACAACCAAACAAATATTTTTTCATGTGAATGGGATTTATCTCACATATTACGATTACATAACTAAATAGTTATGTAATCGTAAAATATGAGATAAAACCCATTCACCAAAAATACGTATTTATAAATCAAATATATTTGCTTCTTTAAAAAGTTGTCGAAAGCGATTTGTCGATTTTTGATTTTCGCGCCCAAATAAGTCGGGGTTTCTCGCGCTAACGCTGTCGAAATAGTAAATGGAGTCAGGGATAGTGTTTTTTACATTTATTTTTGTGTATGATAGTATGGGTTTGCATATTACAGAGAAATAAACAAATTTTTAACAAGCACATCCATTGATTTTACAATTACAATTTTTTCTTCTAAGTCTTATTTCTACGTCTAAAACTAATAAAAATAAGGTATGTAGAACCCATTCACAAAAATGTTGTTGCCTGATGTTATAAATTAACGACGTTACTGCGCGACCGCATAATGCACTGAATACACAGATACCCTAAAATAAATTAATTTAATTATTTTTAGGTCAATAGGCAAAATCGCAGGTGTCCAAGTCTCTACAATTTTTTTTTTCTGGCAACACTGCCAACTACAAGCGCACGCGGTCCGCTCGGTCGGTTCGGCGTCAGCAGTCTCTCGCCATCTTGGAAGCTGACTGTGCGCGTACTTGCTTTCTCGTTTGTGTTTTACAATTTGTGACTTGGCTATTACTTTTCTGGACTGATCATTCTTTATCCGTTTACCTTGGCAATATTTATACTGGACTCCGAACTAAGCAAGTGTTTATTAATAATGTCGAAAAGAGGACGTACTTTGAACAGCCAGGCTCGTGAATTGGTGGTGAAATTACACGAGTATTTTGAGCGTGAATCTCAAAATGGTGGACTTCTACTGCCAGTTACACAAGTTCGGGATCGCGTCGGTGAAGCTCTCGGTATTGGTAGCCGCACCGTTGGCAAAATATTAAGTGAAAAATATGGGCCTTCGGGGAGTGACAGTAACGTACTTCACACACCGAAAAAACGAAAAAGAAATAAACCTGTGACAGGCATCGATGAATTCGATAGTCATGCTATTAGAAACCATATATACGGGTATTTTACAAGAGGCGAATTTCCAACATTGGCAAAGTTATGTGCAACTTTAAAAGATGCCGGGCTGTATAAGGGAAGCATAGAGTCGTTGAGAACGGTAATAACAGGAATTGGCTTCAGATACAAAAAAGTTGACAAACGAAAAATTGTTATGGAGCGACATGACATAATTATGCAGCGACTAACATTCCTGCGCGAAGTTAAACAAATTATAAACTGGGATAATGTAATATTTTTGGACGAAACTTGGCTAAATTTCAACCATTCTGTGCCGAAAACATGGACTGATGATTCTGAAGCTTCGTGCTCGAAGGTGCCGATAGGAAAAGGTGGACGCCTCATAATATGCCATGCTGGGTCAGCGTCTACAGGTTTCGTGGAAAACTCTTTATTAGCTTTCCAATCCAAAAGCACTAAAGAGTATCATGAAGAAATGGACGCAGTAAGGTTCCGAGAGTGGTTCTTAAATTTATTACAGAATATCCCTCCTAACAGCACAATTATAATGGATAATGCCCCATACCACTCTGTGCAAATTGATAAAGCACCTACGTCAGCCAATAAGAAAGCAGATTTGGTGGCATGGCTGCAAAGAAAAGGAGTGGATGCCGACATGCCACTATTAAAAGCTGAATTATTACAGTTAGTGAAATTGCATAAACCACCAAAACCGACATATGTAATTGACCAATTGGCCGAAGAGCACGGGCACAAAGTCATACGACTTCCTCCGTACCATTGCCAATATAATGCCATTGAACTGATTTGGGCCCAAGTTAAAGGTAATATTTTATAATATTATAATAATAACACGAGTACTTCTAACATTTATAATTTAAACAATGGTTTTCGTCTGCTATCAAATAGTTACATTATTGTTTTACAGGTTATGCAGCAAGACACAACACAAAACCACCCTTCAGTGTCAAGAAAATGGAAGGTTTATTAAAGGAAGCATGTGCCCAAGTTACACAGGAAGATTGGAGTAAAGTAGTACAAAAAACAAAGAAAATAATAATGGACGACTTCGAAAGAGACGTACACTTTGAAAATGTAATGGACAATCAACTGGTCATTAATTTAAATGACGATGATGACGAAGACGACGATACTAGTACTAGTAGTGAATAAAAAAATATCCTAAACATTTCTTTTATTTAATTATAACAATTGATTTCTTAAAATTCGGATATTATAGTAATCGATCTCTTAAAGTTCGGATATTATAGTAATCGATTTTTTCATCCCATCCCTATAATTCAATTGTCAGAACTGTCAAACGGTACTTCTTAGATTTGACGGACTGTAGTACTTACCGGCCCTTCTACCGTGCCGGTGGTGTAGTCTGTATTTAGGGTTATAAAATGCAAATAAAAAATTAAAAATAAGTTTACTTAAATTCGCGACCTCTGAACAACAATTGATGTATGTCGATGTCTATCTCATGTCTCTCATGTCGCATGAAGTGAAAAAATACAATAACACAAAATAAATTATGATGGGTCAGTTACTAGCAGCTTTTTTAGCATGTTCATTTAGAAATAGCAAAATATTTATTTTAACTTATAAAACATAACTTGTACGGCCTGGTGGCCGCAGCAGTCGATCAATACTACTCGTCCATTCTGCCTTTGACATAAATGACAGTCGTTAACGCATGTCATATACGTGAAATCCCATACATTCGTCATTCTATTCCACCAAACGCCAGCTAGCGAATTGCCACTTGTCTAGAGGGGCTGAACACTTCATGAGTATTAGATTAAGATCTCCTTATCAAAGTGATGTATTGTGATGACTTGTTTTCATTTATATTTAAATTAAAAATGTTTTCTCTAAAATGACTAAGTTTACGTTAAAAAGTTTATATATTGTGTAGTATTATTACCCGCATTCTTTATTTCCAAACACAAGCTGGTTAATAAAGCTATGCTTACTATTGGTGTAAATACCGCTGTGTAAAATATTGTAGGTTATTTATTCATCATCATCATCATCACATCAGACACACATAGTCCACTGCTGAACATAGGCCTCTCCTATTCGTAGCCTCTCCTACAGACTTCCAGAACGATCGATCTAAAGCAGCCTGCATCCAGCGCTTCAAGGTTATTTATTATTAAAATAATATTAGTAGTTCCTAATTTGACACAAGCTATTAACCTAATGATTATATTACATACTCACATTTCTATATATCCAAAGACGTATAAAGAAATATATCAAAAACCACATTTCACTAAATTTCCTTTTCACGGTTTAATAAGCGTATAGCTTTCAACTGGGCACTTTTTTACTACACGACCACTGAGAATTTCTCAGTAGATCTAAGAGCACCGCACGACTCGGAAATCTAACCTGGCACATAACACACACCAATCATGCTTGCTACAGCTACGCCACTGAATTGACACTAAATAGATGCAATATTTTGATTCGATGCGAACGGCGATATCTCAAAGATATCTTTCAGATAAATCTTTGCCTAAGCTAAGACAAAGACTCGCAAACTTATTTCGTTTACCGTCTACTTAGAGATTGAAATATAGAAATTTGAAAATTAAAAGTTTAGGGTGTGTTGCGCTGGTGCGTCTGAGGTTGCAGGTTCGATTATTGCTCAGTGCAATTATTTGAATGCATGAATATTCATACAAATTTATATTTCATTGCCCTGGGTGTGTCTAAGTATAATAGGTAAGTATCTACAAAAAAAATGGAAAAGAATGTTTATCCGCAATCCAAGCAATGTGTCCAGCGCCATCTAGATTCTAATTAATGGCCCAGATGGCGCTGTGATACATTTCAGAGTATTTATTTATTCTACCTCATTTTTTTTGTAAATACATATTTACACATAAATAAATAAATAAATCGACATATATTTATGCATGAAAACGCTTGAACAAAATCAACCCGTGACCTCCGTTCTCTTTGTGATAGACAAATATATATGACATGTCTAGAATATAAAAAAGAAAAAACCAATGTTATCGAAAATGAAGTGCAAACCATAAAGCAAAACAGAATTTCCATTACAACGAATAATAACCTCATTATTTATGTTATAGGCCCTACATAATGAGCATATGCATTATGTTCAATAGAAAATGACTATTTAGATAGCAACATTGTATTTAATATAAGGTTTTATGTGCACCATTAAATAGGTCATTTTCCTTCTCTAATATACTGTCGACTGTCAATAACTTTAAAGTTTTATGTCAGGTTTGTGTTAGCATACGAGATTGCATTTTATCTAGCTTGTAGTATATCAAGCTGTTGGAATGCGAAATGGAATGATAAATGGGCCATTTACAAGTCATAAAGAGTTATTGAAAATTTAACATGTTGTAGTTTACTGCTATTTATTATTTAGTAAGTTCATTTATTTCTATAAAGAAAATAGTATCTATCTAGAAAATAGTAATTGACAATTAACTGTCTTAGGCTAGGTTGCACCATCTTACTAAAACATTAACAGTGTAGTTAAAGTAAAAGTACCGGTCAGGTATAAAAAAAGGTTGCACCATTTGACAACAGTTAAAGTGAGTTCAAAACTTGACGCTAACTGTAAGCGGCCGCGGCTGGCCGGTGATTATTAACGTTAAATTCTGTCATACAATACAATTTCGTCATCGATTGTCATCCCAATGACATAAAAGCTGACAGCAAATGACAGCTTAAGTCTAGTATTACCACATTAAAAAAAAACCATAAGGAATTAGAGGTAAATAATGTCTCATTTGACTTGCAACTCTGATAACTTTAACCGCCGTTGAGTATCTGCAAAAGATGCCAATTTTATTTTAGACTTAAACGGCATCACCGTAAAGTCTTAATTTTTTTTTTTTGCGGTGTCTGTGGAATGACATTGGAGGAATTAGCAGAATCGTAGTCCAGCTAGTGTACCTGTGTTTTGCAGGTGACGTTTATTTTGGGCATCAACAATTTTGGTAAGGCCTCATCCGCCTCATACACCCTGGGATCTCACGTTATTGAGAACAATAACGTCATAACCCAGCGTCGTATGAACTCGTGGGCGGCAGGCGCCTCCTTCTGCGAGCAAGTAATGCTCGTGAAGGAGGCAGCAGGGCGGGAGCGGAATCGGGAGCGGGGAAGACTTACGGCCCTACCTGTCCGCCAACTGAGGCACCTCGAGCGTCGAAGGTAGATGAATGACCGTCTCCTATGAGCGCGGGCCTGGGGCTGACAGGTGGAGTCTGTCACCCCAGCAGAAACAGGCCATCCCACCCTATACCAGAGACGAGTTGGGGACCCCGTCAGGCGTGGTTCACTCCGCGCAGTACATCCGTTATATACCTACAACGAAGTAGCCGGCCGAGCGGATTAAAAAATAGTCGAGTGTCACGCGCGCGCTCGTGTGAACGCTTGAGGTGTTTTCTATGCTCGCGCTCGGCTGGGATTTTATAAAAACATTTTTTTTCTCTCTTGATCGTGCCTACTACTAGTACCTACCTTAGAATGGACAAGAAAAGAAAATATGACAGACGTTATTGTGTGGCGTTCGGCTGTTTGAATTCGAATAGAAATATGCCGGATTTATCTTTTTTCTCGCTTCCCAAAGATGCTGTAAGGTAATTTTGCCAAATTAATAAATTTTAAAATTTTATGGTACTTACCTACCTACCCATAACGCAACCTACCACTACTACTGTTCAAAATGCGTAACTAGACTAAAACTACTTATTTTATAGGTAGACCACGAAGTAGGTAGGTACCTAGCCAGCTAGATTTTTGAACTGGGAGGGTTATTGGATCGGACCCATCGGGGTCAACGTACTCCGCTGTCACCCGACTCGACGTATTTTTCTAATTTCGAGTGTCCTTGACGGGCATTGCGCGTTGACTATAGGTAGGTAGGTACCACTGACGATACCTACCCTACGTAATTTCTGCAGTTCCAAGTTCCTGCTTTTTAAACGACTTCAAAAAAGGAGGAGGGTCTCAATTCGATTTTTTAAATTTCTTATGTTTGTCCCTTCATAACGCCGTCATTTATTAGTTCTTACCTACATAATATATGAACCTTCGCGCTCGAAAGCTACCTTATAGCTTATAGGTAATATTTAGTATTCTTTGTTTATAGTCCGAGAGCTGAAGTAATAAATTTAATAGGTATACAAATGAATAGCATAATATTTAATATTATTCACCTGAACATGATAATTAGATACTTTGGCGCACTTCGGCTAGTCTGACGGGTATATACACCGAGAGCTAAGGTTAGGTTTGACAATACATGGTGGCCAGCTCTCCTGGCCAAAAAATTTGGCGCCCCATATTGAGGAGTATTTGAGCCACACCCATGTATGTCCAGTGATTTTTACTAGCTTAGGAGATACGATTTTTGAACTTATACTACTTTTAGCGCACCTAACCTTTCTCGGCGTGGCGATTATCAAACACTTAGATTGTATAGAGACTGGACTATGGCGACTGCAACGGGCACTGTTCCTGTGACGGCGACGAGCGACTACTACGGTGACTGTGCTCCTCAGGGCCCCGTTTACTTCACTCTAACCAATGACCATAAGCACATGTGTGTTTGCTCCGTACTGACTACCATTTGTCTATTTTATTTTAGGCGCCGAGAGTGGCTGATTTTAATAAGACGAGAGGACTTACTAAGCAAAGAAAATTTGAGAGCTAAAAGCTACGAAGTCTGCTCCCATCATTTTGAAGATTCTGCAATCAGGACAATCAAACAACTGAAACCAAATACAGTTCCAACAAAGCTTATAGTATCCGAGAACCGAGTTCCTAACAATAATATAAATTCAAATACGAACTGCTTTCAAAGCGCATTCAATTTAGCTGGCGCAAATCAAAATAATTTACCAACATGATTTTTGGGTGTCGGCTCTCGGACTAGTTTAAGCCGTTTCGTGTTTGCGTCGTACGGCATGTAACTAAACACGTAAATGGTATGTTCAATTTAGCAAATACACTAAAGTGTAGTAGCAAAGAATACTAAATGTAGTAGTATGCTTATCGTCTTATGTTAAAATATGCGGACATTGTAATAAAATACTTTTTTCATCTAATACTAGGTAGGTATGTTTAAAGTTGTCATTTTCACATAAGTAGAAAAATAGTAACAGGTTCATAACTGGACTGGTAATCAAATATTCATTTCTTCACAAGAAGGCAACCCTAACAGGCGTAAGAAGAGATAAGAGGTACGCGATAGAAAGAGACGAAGTAGTAGGTGAATAAAATTATAGGTACCTAATGTTGTGCGAGCTGAATTCCACCGTATTGCGTCGGAGTAAGACTGGAATTAATTAAATCTTCTTGCGCAGTGATCCTTCTGTACGTTAGTACTATTAATTATTCTGTGACCCCGTGATCCCCCACCCGAAGAAGGCCAGATCGAGGGAGATGGGCCTGGGTCAGCCGGGGTGCGAGGGATATGCACTATAGCTACCTCACCTTCGGCCTTGCACTGCGACCCACAGACGGTGTGCGGTTTAGTCGGTTCGTTTTCGAAATAACCTCCCCATCCAGCTCCGGCGGGGATTTCCCGCAAGTTGAAAAAAAAAAGCGTCGTATGAACTAAACGCCGTTCCTATCGAACGAATATTTTCACTGAGCTAAAATCAAACTGCTGCTTGAGACGTATCAGTCAAACATTCTACCGCCACACGTCACAGATCATCATTTTCTACTGATGAATATTGAATCAACCGAATGACATGAAAAAATTATGATTGAGTAGTATTTAGATTACTAAATACTTCTCAATCATAATTTTTTCATGTCATTCGGTTGATTCATGAGTAGAATGTTTGTCTGTTGTCAGCGGTGAAGTTTGCTCAAATACGGATCCCGTTACCGTGACCCAAAGGAATCTGTGCCGAAGAAGCTGGGGTGAGAGAAAACGGTAAGTGGGGACAATAATAATAGCTTATTATATAAGATGACAGTATACTTACAACACTGGTGGTGAGTGAGTTCAGCATATCGAAGGTGTTGCTCTGCTGCGTGTGGATGATTGCGAGCGCGTTGTACGGCCGCGGACCAAGCACTGGAGCCTTCATGACGCCCACTTCGCTACCGACTACGACCTGCAGAGGGAAGTATAGGATATGTAATAAATTCTATCGTTCTTACTATACTTATGGTCTATAGGTTTTTAGCTTCATCTGAGTGCCAATCTCCGTTGATTATTATTTATTTTGGCGCCTGAGGTTCGTTATTCTACCCCTTTTCATAATTTGCGGCTTTCATATTTTTTCAAATAATGGCTTTTACGTGTGGTCGGATGCAAAATTGAAAATGGACGTCGGATTCCCGAGCTGAAAGTCTCGCGAATACTATAACGAAATCATTGGCAAGAGAGAAATGCGCGCTCAAGTTCAAATCTTGTCATCAAATTATAGCCCTAGAAAAGTATATTAGTGTTTGTCTAGGAAAGAAGCCCTTCTAAAACTATGTTGATGAATCCAAAATACACTCCGAAACAAGAGTGTATAGATCTGAACAATTAGGTATGCTCTAATGAGTGCTAACGAAGTAAGCTAACAGTTTTACACTATAATTAAGTACAAGCATGTGAATTAATATATTATGTGTAAAATACTTGCATAAGTGTTTTGTAGTTCGAATATGACATCATAACCGTGGCGAATGAGAGTTCGATTGAACAGGAGACAGACATGCGCAGGTTCAAGCAAGCATTCATTTTTTAAATATTTTAACTAAGATATAAATGGAGGTAATTTGTATATTTAAGAAAAGACTTCGCTGCATAAAAAAGAAATTTTTAATATACTATGTTTATTAGCCTTTTGATACCCATACTGTGTCTAGTTCACCAAAACAACTACTATGAAAATTAAAAAAAAAATTGTCAAGGAAACCGGCCCAACTCGCAATATACGACATCCCCAGTACCTTCTGCATCAAGTTATGTCACGATGTAAGATTTATCAATTATATAATATATATATCCTTTTCAAACATTTCTATATCCTAACTTTGCGGCTACAGCTTACTTTTTCTTAACATTTTCACTAAAAACACGCAACAAAATATATAGAGATTTACATCTCTAGCACATGTTTGATTTTGTTTGGCACTTAGAAGAAAGAATATTTTCTTGAAGGTGCTTGTGTTTAAATGTTTGAAACCATAAAGTATTCTTTCTATAAAATGCCGAACATCATGAAAAAATTGTGAAAAACTATAGAGATATAAATCTCTACAATAGTAAGTTGTGTGTTTTCTTATGAGCTGTAACCGCACCTTTACACAATCTCTCATAAAAGGCTTAAAATTTACCTTAAAAGTCTTTTCTTTCCCGTGCACGGTCTTCTCCTTAGTGGGGATCACTGTAGGCTCGAGGTGGTGTGCCGGCGGCTGAGATATCTGGTGACCGTGACTGTGCAGCCCTGATGTCATCTGGAAATAGAGCAACAAATCACAATATTATCCCTTTTTTCCAGCTGGAAAACATCCTCAGTAGAACCAGTACTACTAATAGTATTAATCAATGGTACAGCTGAGAAAGCGCCAATATTTTCGTCTCATCGCATAATTTCCTATTCTCAAAATGTCCTTTTGTGCATGGATTTCTGCATGGTTATTGAAAAAAACCACGAAGGCTTAATGCGGGAACTAGGCTCCGCTCCGCTTCCCCATTAGCTTTCTAACCTAACCTAACCAAGTCGGATTGCGCAGCTATCACAATATAAAGACTGTTATCCTGTAGTGCACATATTTTGAGAAAGGGACATTATGAGAAAGGACATTTCGAGAAAAGGACATGCGATGAGACCAATATTTTAACTGCGGCGATATCAGTTGTACTACTCGCGCCATCTAGCTATGGCAAACATAATTACTTAGCAAAAAGGGAATTCTGCATCGCGATTACAAAAAAATTTAGCAATTTAGAAACACATTGATTCTTTACCACTACATACGAGGACCCGGGTTCGCGGAAAATGTTATTAGATTTTCCGTAAGCTCAATGCCAGATTGACTGCAATGGTTTCGCAATCTTATACCCCTCTCCAGTAACAAAGGTGAAAATATTCAAAAAGAAAGCCAGAGACTTTCCTCAATCTAGTTTTTCATGCACTATGTACCCATTGGGATGCCGACAGTGCTCAAATTATAGAGACCTCTTGCTAATGCCCCTCTACCTATTCCTTTGAAGATGGTGTATGTGTATAATATAACTATCCTTTAGACTTAAAAAACGAATTTGATAACAAAACATTTTTAAATGTACATAGTGCTCTTGTTATCTGTTAGAAGTTGGTATACATAATGTGGTCGGCACGGGCGATGATAGCCGCCTATTTATAATACATACAAACTTATTTAGTCGCAGTACTAGTAGTTTCCTTCCTGTCTCTCGAGGCGGACGACCACAGCGACAACCTAACAAATCAGGGCAAAGATATGCCTGCAATGCAATTAATTTACATATACATGGTGATTATATTTGTACAAGTATTACTGCTATAGGCATAGTGTCGGTATAATCCATGACCGAGTTTTATACACCAACATCCAAATAAGCCTGGATTTGAACAATGAAAATCCGATCCATAAAACGAAGATTTCATGTTTAACTGAATGAAATTTGGTAACGACCTAAACGTCGCCATAGTTCCTATTGTTGGTGAAATTCAGCCAATTTATAGAAACCAACCAATTACGAGTCGGACTCGCGCACGAAGGGTTCCGTACTATTGTTTTTGAATGGTTGTCATCGCGATAAAGAATATACCATTCGTCAAAATTTCAACTGCTTAACTGTCACGCTTCATGACATACAGCCTGGTGACAGGCACACAGTGTAGTCTTAACAATAGGGTTCCTTGAGTACGGAATCCTAAAAAAGAAATCCCACCATCCGAGCTTGACTAAATTTGTATGAGTCCCAAAGAATTACAACCTAAGCAATAATAAATTATCACCGAAGAAGCTAGTTCCTTTGCAGGTAGATTGGGCCAAAAGCACAGCCTACATGCAAAGGTAGAATTCATAAACCGTCACAAAAGCCTATGCTTTTTTCATTTCATTCCATTTTCAACATGGAAGTCCTTCTCACCTACTCTTTCACTTCACTTCTCATACTGCTATCTGCTATCAGTATGAGGAGGTTATCAATCTCATATCGAGAATGGAAAGAAAAGAAATACTATTTCAAAACCATTCGTAAAAATATATTTCGAATTTTATGTCTATAAAAATGAACAGAACTCGTTGAATGAGGTAAAAAACTTGTAAACTCAAAACATATATTTTTACGAAAGCTCCAGGACTCCCTTCAGTAGCTTTACTTATTTTAGGGAATAGATCCTTTCCCTATGGCTGAATAAATGAGCGGGCCGCCGTAATTACATTATCTTCCTTAATAATATAAATATCTAAAAGCCGGTATGTTTCACGACACCGATTACATATAGCCAATCGATACCTGTAACACTAGACTTTATAGCTGTTTTAACAATCTAATAAAATTAACTAGAAAATAGTAAATAATTGATTAGAAAACAGTTAGTTTGTCTCTTAGCCAATGAGTCGTCAAGATTAAATCAGTTTCAGTGAAATATTATAGTTATTTTAGAAGCGTATAATTTATGCTTGCACCCTATTTAGCTGCTGCTGAAGAGGATACAAGAAGCTATAAATAAGGCTTTACTTCTAAGAGCTATCACGAAATCAAGTTAAGTTAGATGATTCATTGTTCACCCAACGCGCCTAAAAGTTTGCATTTTTAAAATGTTACTATAAATAAAATCCTCATGAAGCCACAATCCAATCTATAGATTGTCACACTACACATAATATTTTCCGTACTGATTCATCCACGCAGAGCATAAACCGAAGTTAAGGGCACAAACTTGAATTCTTTACAATTAATGCCTTTTCTATCCATCCAGTAAGTACAATTTCATTAGGAGTTGAAATAATTGATAAACGGTTGTTTAAAATAGAGTTAAAAAGAGAGAGAGAGAGAGAGAGAGTAGAGAGAGTGAAGTGTTTGAAGAGAAGAAGAATCTGTAATTTTCAAAGTAACTGTTTTTACAATTCTTGATTAGTATTTGAATTAGAGCTAAGGTAGGTATGCAAAACTAATGCAGCTCAGTTGCATTAGTTTTACATTAGGTGATCAATAAAGAATGAACGAAAGGGCGAAAGAAAAGAGAAAGAAAGAAAAAGAGAAAGAAAAAAGAAAGAAAGAAAACGAAAACGGAAGAATTTATTCAGACGAGACATGAAAAAAATATTAGAACTTCTAGAATCAATGAGGATAGGAAAAAGAGAAAAGGAATGCGGAATTTGGAGCACTTAAGGTGGTTGGGCAGAGCATTCCCCCTGTAAGGAATCGGTCGCGGGTTTAAGTCCCGCCTAAGACGTTTCTCTTCGATCCTAGTCGATTTGAATAGTTTGCATACTAATTGTTTAAAAATTTCATTCGAGAACCTAAACAATAATTATTATCATCTCATGCAGAATGATGTATGATTCAGCATACAATTTCTTAAGCCAATTTTGTGACTGTACCTACTGAATCTGTGCATTCATCAATCATCGTCCACCCCATCACTCTCAAATATTCCTTTCACAGCCTTTTCCGTTGTATCCATTACTTCTAAGACTAAAATCAATAAAGTAAATTGAAATACATACCAAATAATCCAAAAAAAAAATCACAACAATATTATCACTTTCAACTTCATCAACTGTATTTCACAACAAAACGTTTGTTTTTCTTTTCACAATACAATAAAAATAATAAGGAAAAATAAAACGAAATAAAAGCCCGCGCACACGAACAGACCATAACAAACAACAGTGAGTGAGTGAGTAATGTAATATCATTCAAACAATAATATACTCGTACGTTCGTCTAGCGGCGATCGGATATGCTTGTGACGGAGTAATCTGCGAGTCTTGAATGGGAAGTTGATAACGCGTCATCACTTATCGTATGCACACTATGATGTAACAACATTCCATCAGTATATAGAATACGTATTAAGTGCGGAAATTTTATTTAGGTTCACTATTGTTTTGAGTTTTTAGGCGAAAGCTACCAAGCCAGCCTCACTTGCAAGCCGGTACGCCTACAGATTGACTGCGCACTCTAGGGTTTGGAAGTAATACGGCAGTCGATGTCATAGAATGGTATAGTCAAACAAAAGGGGAAAGAGTAAGCGTACTCCTTTTTTACTCCTTTTTTATAGTGCGGAAAACACCTAACAGCCAGAAGTGAAAACTTAAGATGCAACCGGGAAAACGCTAGGACTGTTTAACTTAACTAACTTTTTAATTTTTTAATTATAATGCTTTACATTATATGGCTAGACTATTACTAAAGTCAGTTAATTGAGTAAAATGTAGTATAGCAGTTTAGTTCGCCTTAATCGACCCCTACCTTCTTCATGGTCCCCTTAAATTCACTGAAGAAACCCTTCTGGGATAACCGGCGTGACTATTCATTGATAAGATTGAAACGTCTAATTAGAATATCAGTTATGTGCAACTGCGAGCATTCCATCTGTGAGCAGATATCTCCGATAAACTTCGCTTACTGAATCGAACGCTTCGCTCCAACAGCGCCAGTGAGCGTTGACCCTAAACATCTGAATTGACATACTCTCAGGTTCGCAATAAAATTGGCACAGTTTGTGATAAGGTAAAAGCAATACGCTCACGACCGTTCTTAACCCTATCGCACTAGGAAGTAGGTGGTGCAAGTACCTACGTCACGTACACCAATATCACGATAGGACACATCTCTAGTGCAGATTCACCGAAACTAGCAGTCAACTGTTGCTATGCTGATTGTTTTAACTGATATTACTAACGGTCTTATTCATCAAATTCATTAAATTTCGTCAGCCCAATTCTAGGCCACGGCTACAAGAATGTCCGTTGCTCTACTCAGGTCCTCAAATCCCTTCACCACAATGGTTCGAAAAATTTCCGGCGATGATCATTTTCCAACTAACGAACGGTCAAAGCAAACATGCTACTTTTAGTATCGAGGATCTGATTTTGCGACTGTGTCGATATTTTATCTAGCTTTCGACGACTTACTGCGTTAGTTGTATATAATAATATAATATATAATATTTAAAGCAGTATTCGTGATTCATGAGAACGATTCAAAGATTGAACGATGAGGCTCTAGTGCAGGATTTCCTCTATGGATTAAAGATTCAGACGGCAAACGCCCATACAAGCGGATTAAATCATTCTATAGAATGAGACAGAGTGGAAGGATCCCGGGCTCTGACGTAAAAGCTTCGGATGCATCCGAAAATCATATAAGATAATGATGATAATAAGTTTGCTGCAGCGTTGCAACAAATTAGTCCGCTGAACGAAAGGTTCAAACACGCAGCAAAGCAAACTATAGCCGTACTACCGTATTCGCTGTAACTACGGAAGTAATAAAACGTGTTTCATAAAATGTTCTATGTGTAACAAAAAGAAATAAACAAACTCGTCACCCAAAAATCCACTTTGCCTATCCCGTCGCTGACACATTAATTGATAAACACTGAAGCATGCGCGGGCGCACGGATGCACTTTACTACACGTTTAATGGCACGTGCACGTGAAACTAAACTATTAGGTACTTCTTTTTTTTCTACTTTTCATCTCAAAGGTTTCATTATTAGTTAATTTGTAATAAAAATAGTTACGTTACATGAAAGATTCTGATCATGAAAAACTTTTCTTTTGAATTCTTATCTGTTTGTCCGTCGCGATGGAGGCAAATACTACCTACTGGATGGTTCCTTATGCGATTTTTTTTTTGTTTAAAGGTCAGCCTGAAAATTTCAATTCGCCATAACTGACATCCACGTGGGCGTGGCCGCAGGCATCTGTAAATTTAGAATAAACTTACTTAAAAGAAACCTGCACCTCAAAGAATGACTATGAACAAACAATCTCTAAGACAACAGCTTAATATGTTTACAGTAATTAGATTAATCAATGTCTTACGGTTTTTATATTATCTGAACACGAGTAGGTAATATTTAAAACTGTTTATGGCGCCTTAATATCATCAACCTAATAGCTATTATCCAGTTTCGCTCTTTGGACTCCGGGGTCTGTTACAGTTTTTAAATAGACATTGCCTTTTATCCATCTAACCCGGAAAAGAAAGCCTGCATCAAAATATTGTGTTGGTATCTTGCATGAGACAATATGTAAATTTGTCTTGCGTGTAGGATCATAGAGAACTCGAAGGATATTGCCTCATGAGCACTATGAGCCAGAGCATTATTTAAGTTATTACTGCTTTATCCGATAATTTTATTTCGTTTCGCTACAAGGAAACTTAATAACCAAAAAGTAATATATCCTATAAGCAGCCCAGACACATTACCGGCCCTAAAGCGCATTTCCTTAACTTTCCTATTTCGACTAATTGTTTACATAAATCGATTCCGGGAATATAAAAACTGTAAATGAACATTAACAATAAATTACTCGAATATCTGTTCGTACTAATGACGTGTTTACTATGCTCTGACGCATACAGCGACGATAACAGATGCCTACCTGGCTGAAAGTGAATTCAACTAAGATTTTTTTTTGGAACTGTATTTTAATTGAAATCTCGTTGTTGTTCACAGATTACTAAGGGGGAAAGCCCTTCGGAACCATCAGTATACTTTCCCGATCCGTCCACTTCCCTGTAGGTCTAATTTCCCCAAGAAAGGGGAAATGCTTCTGCACATATGTCAGAAGCATTTGCTGGGTAATTGTAGGGAAATTTGCTCTTAGTTTGCTGCTCATGGTCTTAGTCGTCCCAATTATTTAGGTCATTAGACATTTCCTACCCATTTCTTTGGAGCGGACATAGCCCTACGGAATTGTCATTACAAACGTCTCATCTGATTACAAAATTACTCTCATCTCATGTCATACTATGTATTATGTATAGGATCACTGAAAACTCGAAGGATATCGCCTCATGGGCACTATGAGCAGGAGTATTATTTATATTTTATTATAGACTAGTTTGATACTTTTTAAACATCGAACCAGAGGTATCAAACTACCAGTCCTATCTATAATACAGAAAACGTCTACAAAATGGAATCGATCTTAGGATTCACGCCTGGTAGGTACTGTACATTAAGTACTATGTGCAAACTTGTATTCAGATTATTCAGTTTCACAAAGGTAAGCTCTGGGGAGCAATCTCCATATTCGTCAGGCTTTGTAAGCTCATGAGATACTTAAGCGGCTTTGGACAGTCTGTGCTGCACACAGTGTGGCCTGGATTAACTGGATAGGGCGAAAATTAATCTTACGTCAGTGTGCTGTCATGGTGGACCCGTTCACTTCATCTTAGATGACACCTCTGAATAATTAGCCCTCGTGGATGTCGGTTATCGCGAATCGGACTATAATTTGAGATTTAAACTATCCTATCTCTCAAGTTGGATCGAACTGCACATGGTGTGCGAATTTTATTATAATCGGTTAAGTGGTTTAGGAGTCCATTGAGGACAAACATTGTGACACGAGATTTATATATATTAAGATTTAGCCGATGATTTGATTTAGTTTCGCTACAAGGAAACTAAATAACTAAAACGTAGAAACGGATATCCTATAAAAACTTGTCATTTGCTAATAACTCGCATAAAATACAGTTCCAAGACCCAAGAAACAGCCAGCTTGTTCTAAGAAAAACCGTAAATCGTCTATTATCTTGTGTGTCTCGGTACTGGCTATTTGTACACGTTTCCGAGTGTAATAACACAAGTTTGATGTTTTAAGACGTTACGATGTAGTTTCTACACAAGATATTTTTGATCGAACGAAAAAGATATTTGACTCAATGACAAGGGAGTTATGCAAGATGATATGACGGCTATTTATTATGATATATATAAAAATGCTAATGAACAGGTCAGGCCCTCCTTCTTCTAGAAAAAATAATTAGCTATTGTTCGATCACGAACACGTATGATGTTCAATATAATGTAGCACTTAGGTATGGTTTAAAAACTTCGTGGAATATATCGAAATTAGAAGTCATGCATAGGCATGGAAGTAATGTCGCAAGGAAGGCACCAAGCAGAGATAAATCGACAAACCACATACGATACGCTGACTTCAAAAATAGGATGAGGGCAGGAAGGTGATGATTGCCTACATCCTATAATAAAATCCATAATAAAAAAATAATGATTAGCAGGACCTCAAATTCATTGTTGTTTCTGATCTTGAGTAAGATCGTTACAAGAGGATGGTACATCCTTCAACGATTTATATAACTGAGAAGAGGTATCAAAAGCTATCTGAAAGAAACGATTGATAACTTTTTTTTAATGCAGTGGCGTCGTTTTATGGAATGTTTGGCAGATATACCATCTATTAAATGACATGAATTAAATTTAATGTAATTTTAATTAACCACCATTGTTTGCCAAGATTAGAACATAAATATGTTCTACAATATTTTACGGCAAAGAATGCAATAGAAAACTTATTTGAATTTGTTTATAGATATATAATAGACTAGCTGTTGCCGCGGCTCCGCCCGCGTGGTTGTCGGTTATCGCGACCAAACATAGCCTATGTTCTTTCTCAAGGTCTAATCTGCCACTATTCCAAATTTCAGCAAAATCGGTTCGTGGTTTAGGCGTGAAAACGTAACGTACAGACAGACAGACAGACAGACAGACAGACAGACAGACAGAGTTGCTTTCGCATTTATAATATTAGTATGGATTGTCCCTATCGAAATGTTAGCGAGGTTGCTGAAGGAGGAAACGCGGAAGTCAAGTCTTGGACAGCTGTCCGCTTGCCGCGTTCAAATATCCATCACAGCCACAAAAAACAGAATCAGTCGTCTTCGAACCAATGGCAATTTTTAATGGTATTATATGTGTCCAGTCCATAATTTGGCGACTCTGACAACCATATCAGTTCACTCATTCATATGCTCAATTGCGCAGATGTTGGGGCACGGTGGGCACGATAGTAGATTGGTTATCGTTTGCCGTAAATGTTGTGTTCTTATCGAAGTGTGTGGACACAATTTTTACACCGTAAGTAGTCCCTAGTGAACTGTCTCTGAGAAGCTTATTTATTGTTATCAGAAGGAAAGTCCTTAAAGAATTACATGAATACTAATTTATTTGCGTACTGACTCATAATATTAAACGAGATTAGGATAGGTACTTGTGTCAGTATCTCCTTTTGCTGAAAAATATGACTAAAAGACAGTTCTCGTTCATTCGTAGTATATCATTTCAAGTGTTTAAGATTAGTTTTAGTAGGTATTAGATATCCATACTCCATACTAATATAATGCGAAACTAAATCTGTCTATTTGTCTGTCTGTCTGTATGTTACGCTTTCACGCCTAAACCACTGAACCGATTTTGATGAAATTCGGTATAGGGGTAGATTAGACCTTGAGAAAGGACATAGGCTATGTTTGGTCGCGATAACCGACATTGACGCGGGCGGAGCCGCGGGCAAAAGCTAGTGACTAATAATGTAAAATCATGCTCTATTGATTTAGTTTGAAGGTAATTGATATGTAGCGCCATCTGCTAGTGAATAGAGGTACAACTTTCTAGATTATAGAAATATAGAAGATATTGAAATATTGGAAGACATAATGAATAATCTACCGTGTGCAATATGCCACGTCTTGTTAAGTAGACCGTTGGAACTACTACACATATCATCGGCAGCCCAACCAAGAGCGGGTGCGCAGAGTGGAGGAGGAGCCTGACAGCTGATTGAGCAATGTCCAGCAGACTAAGTAACATAATTGTTAAAACAGTTAATACATGATACATAGAAAGAAACATACATAAACTCACGCGTGTAACTCCCTAATAATACATGATAAAGTAGTTAAATTCTCAGAGATGCTGAATAAATTAGGCTTCTGCCCTGCCAGTTTATTTTCCTTAATAAAGTTATGTATGTAATCAGCATCTCACGTCACGTTCATTAGATCAAAGATTTACATATAAATTGTCGTGCGAGTACGTAAACATCATTAGTGCCAAATATAAATAGTTTGCGTATAGATTGCACTCATTAATGTATTTTTATACAATATACAGTTGATTTTACTTAAGCTCTAGATACTGAGTCTAACGGCATCTTGCATTTCAAATTTTGTCGAATTCTAATGGTCTAAAAGTTCGTACAAGCCAGACTAAGTACACCTAGAAAGTAAGAACATTTGGCTAGTATATAATGAACCTTGGATCCAGGTTGGCTTTTGGTAGACAAATAATAGTGATAGAGAGAGCTCACTGGGGAGTTGTTGTGCTGTCAGTGGAAAGACCAAAAGCTATTCCTACTTTGTCTTCTACACTGACGACTCAGAAACTCTGTGTTTACGGGGTCGGCAGCACGAGTGTAACTCCCCTGGTGTTGCACACGTGCATAGGCCACGGTAACCACTTTCCATCAGGTAGGCCGTGAGCTTATAATAAAAATATATATTTCATATTCATAAAACTGTTGGCATTTGGTACTTTGAGTTTTTAACATGGGAGATGTCTTGTGCCCGCACTACCCTAACCTAACGCTACGCGACGATCTGCTGACTATAATATTATGTTTACCGAATCCAGGAATCTAGTTCAATTTGTTAGTGTGTCACAAAAGTCACCAGGTTCAAGTCAGAGGTTGTCATGTCCGCGATGAGGTGGCGTTCGTGGGGATTACCACACGTGGTAAAAGGTAAAGTTATTGTTTTTATTATGATTGATTGTACCACAAAACTACGTGCCTTTATTGTCAGTCATAGACGTTCCCACTCTAATTTTCCGGTGTAGGTATGTAAAAAAAAATGTTAAACAGAATTTTGATATCATCTTGCACACAGTCCATCCACCTTTAAACTCTTAGTTTAAAGGTTTATGTTCAGAATGTCCAATTCCTAAAATATCCAGAGGGTGCAAAACGTCCATAACCCAGAACGTCCATATCCCTCTTTTTTTTATGTGCGGGAAATCCCCACGGATACCCCACCCCTCCGGAGCCGTACCCACATCGGACTCGAACCGACTAAACCGCACTCCGTCTCTGGGTCGTAGTGCTAGGCCGAAGGTGAGGTTGTCATGCGACATATCCCGCGCACCCCGGCTGACCAAGGGCCATCCCTCTCGGTCTGGCCCACCTCAGGAGGGTCGACTCGTCCCCGGTGTGGGGTGGCCTGCTTCTGCTAGGGTGACTGGGCGGCTCCACCCGTCACCCTCAGGCCCACGCTCATGGGGGGCGGTGGTCGGTCGGCGCCCTCTGACGCCCGAGCCGCCTACGAGCGCGTGCAGCGATGTCAGCGAGTCTATCTCGCTCATCGCGCCGCGCCCGCTCTGCTGACTCCTTCACGAGCATGACCTGCTCGCAAAAGGAGGCGCTGGCCGCCGACGCATCCGCGCAGCGGACCATCGCCGCGAGCAGGGTGGAGACCGTAAGCACTCTCACTCCCAGGGCCGCCACAAGCTCCCGCCTCGGCGTCTCAAACGCCGGGCGCTCGGTGAGCGTGTGCAGCCCCGAGTCCACGTTCGCGTCGCAGAACGTCCATATCCCAGTATATCCAAATCCCTGAATGTCCAAATCTCAAGTCTCAAATTGACCAATGCCCAGAATGTCTAATTTCTAGTATGACCATTTTTTTGGTTGAAAAGAGTTCGTGTGTTAATTTTCTTTACACCGTATATAAATAAGAGATTAGCTGAACAAGCAATAATATATAGTTTTAATTAATTATTATCGCTTTACCTGCATTCTGAGCATTTGGACCATCAGGAATTTGGTAATTCTAGGATATGGACAGCTGAGATGTGGATATTTTGGGATTTGGACATTTTGGGATTTGAGATAACTGGAACCAGGGATAAATGAAAAAAGCACATAAGTATATGTATTGCGCCGACTCCAAGGGCCGACTAAGGGTAGGAGGATGACTTTAAATAGATTTTTACAACTACCAGACACAGCGATTTCTTACTTGATACTCATAACAGCATTAACGTACAAAATGGGCCCTCACCCTCAACCTACCGACTTCAGTTAACCCACCTCGCCAGGAGAAACAGGTGTAATTTAATGTGGGTACTGAAATCCGATCTCATCCGGATGATGTGCGGTATCAACTTGTGTCAGCATAAAAAATTTCTTATACATCAACCACCGTTTACGTTCTCGTCCACACAAATTAATTCTCTTATTATTTAAGGAGCGAGCTCCTTTAGGAATAGGGTAAATCGTAAAGACAAGTAGTGATCCATGTGGTGGTGGACAAAAACTACAGGTCACCACCCTATCTCTTCCAAAGGGTGTCTCGTAAGCGGCGACTAACTGAAATATACTTAGGCGATATCACTGCGAGGGAAGGAAGGCCTCCCAACATCAGGAGAGGTCTAAATCCAGCGTTTATATAAAATCGCTTAGCCTCAGATATGGGACCGCACTAATATCTGCGGGATCCATGTCAATCTCAACTGCAAACCGGTAGGTAGGTACCTAACAATTTTCACAATAGACACAAATCAGGGTCCACTAATGTCATTGAATAAGTGAAAACTTAGACTACATAATATAACTAGACTCGTGAACATCATTGAGTGGGCAAGAGTAGTGGAAAAATACCCAAGGCCCCAACAAAAGCTATTCGCCAATTCAAATTAAACTATATAGCCGTGTGGACCAATTTAAAGGAGTTAGATCACAACGATTCCCGTTCGAACATTTCCGCTCTTGACCGGGAATGATAAATGAATGGAAATAATCTACCACTTCTATAGCAGACCGGTACGAATTGACTGGCTCTATCGGGATTATTTTTCACATGTAGCACACGTCAATATAACCTCATTCAGTTTATAGTTTGTTCGTTATTATGCGATATGCTGCCATTAACTTATAGCTCGCACTTGCGAGATAGTTATAGGTAGACCGATAGAGGGCCAACTGCGCTGCAATTGGGTTTCCAGAAAACTTAAAAAAAGTGTAAAAAGAAGTAGTTCAGTTGAAGAAATTTTATTTATTTTTATATGGGAAAAGGGTAGTTAAAAATAGGTGAACTCGTCCTTACGTAATTAATAGCCCCCTATTGAAAATAAGGCTGACGTTCAAGGCGATTGAACATTTTAAGTGTCTATAAAATGTTTACAATTTGTGGAATCAATAACGATTTTGAGATGAGAATGGCTATTGAACATTTATGGGTAAATATAGGCTAAAATTTACGCAAACAATGTACAAACTCGACAAGTGTTTGGACAATCGTAAATAAATTTGTATTGGATGGTAGTGGAGAATGAGCTTGGAACGCGATGTTTGAGAATGGTGCCGAGCTGAGCGGGTAGCGGAGCGTTATGAGACCTAAAGCCAGGGGGATATAATTATATCAAATATGGAATGAAGGTCGGGTTGGGACAATGATATTTTAGTGCAAGTGTAGACTGTAGACAAGACACGGCACGAAAAGTGTTTCCCTATAGTAAGTCACTAAGTAGTATTTTAGTTTTCAAAATAAAATATTAAAAATTGTCACAATTATTTTAAGGCCTCAAAAGAGTTATATACTTATATGTATATCTAGACTATATTCAAGTAAATTATCTCCTTGAAAATTTATCAAATAATCATTTTTGCAATAATATTCAGTCATCTACCAATTTATTTGATTTCGGCGCAAAATATCAGTATCTTCCATACTTTTCTGTCAGATGTCATCTCTTTACTTACTCCTTCTTCCATATCTCACGCAATCTATCTTTCTTTTCCTGGACCTACCTTCGAAATATATATATACCTAGCTTTAATTTAATTGCATACGCGAAAACCTGTCAGACGCTATCATAGGTAAGTCGCGACCGCGATATACGCTCCGCTCATCCAGCAGACCCATCCTTACAATTTTTCGAACATCGCCACGATACGTGAGATCACATGTATTTCTGATACAATACAAAAACTGTCATAATAACGCTTGTATTGACAATCGATATGTTTGCGCCGACGGTTGTCACAATCGGTAATTTATTTCCAAATTGCATTGAAATCGAATTTGTGTTAGGCTTGTTCTTGATAAGCTATTTGCTTACAATACTCAATCAATTCGCGTGTCTACCGTGGATATTTACATGTCTACGATGTGTAGTAGACATATTAATACCAAACCATGGAAAAACGTCTGCATAGTAGTAATATGCCTAGACTAGTACCTAGTGTAGGTATTATAGACAAAGAAAAATATTCTGGGATAGGGCTGTTCTCATCAGCCAGTAAACATACACAACCTACAGCCCATGACTGCCTGTTTACTAAACTAAACGTACCTTGTATAATGGGTTCTAGAAAGCAGACATTTTTGAGGCTGCACCAAGATCTTCGAAGCTTGCAGCCGGTACAACTGCTGATTGACGGACAAGGTTTCCCGGTGCAGACTTTCCTCTGAAGGTCAGAAGGTAACATGGAAGTCATTCCATGAAGAGGAGGGCCCCAAGCTTTCGAGGCTAAAGAAACGCAAACATAATGATGATGACCTTTAAAGTGAACTACAAGTAAAGCCACGGGCAAAAGTGAGTACTTACTCAAATAATTGCCATGTGTGCTGAAGACGTTGTGGCCTATGACGCAAGAAAAAATCGCCACCTAACCATCTAAAATATATGTCCAGCTCTCGAGAGCTCAATTCATATTTGCCTAATGCGCATATCAATATTTCATTGATAGCCAAATATTTCATAACTCTGAACAAATATGTACGTTTCATATTTCAATAAACACAGGTTAATGATATGACAAGTTAAAAAAACACTCAATAAATGGACAAAAAGCGCATCATCTTCCACCCGAGAGCCATCTAAATGACCCTGGGTCCGCCGGGGTTCTAGGGATATGCCAGAGGCAATCTCATTCACCGGCAATAAATGACCCAAGACGTCGTGCGGTTTTAGTCGGTTCCAGTGTGACCTAACCCCACCTCATCAGTGGATGGAGTATGCATATAGCGATAACACAATATACCAGCGCGAGACTTCACTTTCGCGATGCAGGGTTAGTAGTGACGTAGTAGTTTATTGGCATGCATATGTTCACGACTGTAAATCCCCAAAGAGATACGCAGAGGTTAATACACTCACGTTCCTGCAACTATGATTTTTGATCCCACGTAAAAGAGGGCAAGCCCATTGGCGTAGCGGGTGCTTAATGATTGGCTGTCTGTTTATTGCCGAATGAAGAACCGCCCTGTCCTCTAGTCGCCTTCTACGATACCAACGGGAAGAAATCGGAAGCTCTATTCTTCTAAACAAGGTATCAATACATTGTGCTATGCTACTTTAAAATTTACATACATACCAATAGAAATAAAACTCATTATAACATAGTTTTAGGTTCAACAACATCTGCCACAACACTGTTTACTTTTTTATTCACTACACAACATAAACGCAGTTTTTAGAGCCAAGTCATGTTCGAGCTCGTCATGCTTTAACTGATCAAATCTGAGCAGTGGCTGACGACTGACGACCCTGTTCAATTGACCTCACAAAGGTACGCCTACACTTCGCGTAATTGAAACTGCACTGTCGTGTTGCGATTTTTAGGAAGGTATGAGATTTGGATGTCGGATAAGCGATGTTTGAAAAGGATTAAAAATATTTTTTTGTACGTTTTCGGTGAGTCTTTTTAGGGTACGTTAATAGTTACCCAAAGGATAAAACGGAGCTCTGTTACTAAGATTAAAACTGTCTGTTTGTCACCAGGTTTTATCTAGTGAACCTTGATACCCGAAACTAAAAAAAGACAATGGTACGGAACCTTTTGTGCGCGAGTTCGATTCTCTTGTAATCTAATATTGGTGTACAGTAAAGAGTTAGATATCTTTTGGCCGATTTCGTTTTCGTTTTATAGCATACTTATAATAAAACCTTAATTTTTGGATCTTTAAAGCCGATTGAATTGTGTTGTTTGGATTGGACTCTTCGCCAATACCTACACCCTAATTTTCATATCTAAATTAAATACCAATCGTTGAAACATAGGATTAAACTGGTGTTTTATGAGCCAGTTCCTGTCATAGTTTACTAGACGCCAATCTGCAAACTAAAAACCACCATATCCGACGGGAATTAGCTTCACGCTTCAAGTAAAAACACGGGACGCAAGATTCAGATAGCATTCATTTAATAAATCCTTCTTAGAAAATTATAGAAAAAAGCACCAAGCAATACATACAGGAAGAATGGCAGATAGCCACGGCCCACCTCAGTGCCCCGAGCACGAATAATATTCAAATTCTTAACGTAACTTATCGAGAGAACGAAGCATTGTGATTGGCCGCCTGCCTACTGTAAACCAATCGCAATGCTCCGTTCTTTTGATACGTTTACGTTACGAATTGGAATGCTTTTCGTGCTCGGGGCACAGATCCAAGTCTTAAGTTCCGTGACTGACTTGCATCTTACAATATAGTATGGCCGTTAGCATCTAAGTCATCTAGATTTACCTTCATTACGCACATTATAATAGGGCTCTCTAAAAACAATGAGAATGAGCGGACAAGACAACTATGGACAAGATAATTCAGATGATAACGGCAGAACTATAACATGATTTCATATTTTAAAAACTTACCTGTCCATACCGAGACGAAGCTAAATGCACATTCCGATTCTTCAATGAGAAGTCAGGTCTCTTCCCCAGCCCATAGGTGCTTTTGTTTTGTGATATGAATTTCTTTGGTCTATCCAGTCTTTCCGTCGAGCCCGTCTCATCCTCCTCAGCCCTTTTGGACGTAGACGGGATCCCTCTGTACGCCCCCCTCGTCCCTCTTATAGTCTTCTCTGGGGATTTGTCCTGCTTTCTAGTTATCAAGTTGTCTTTCCTCTGCTTGTTACTTCTTAAAGTAACATTATTTGACGTCATGTTCTCCATGGCGAATCAAATTTCGAATCAAACCGTTCCAATATTGGCTATCATGGCTAAATAACGATTATATAGTTGAATAAATAGTATGCAAGCTCCAGCGTTCTTTTTTCAAAATAAATTCATTTTGCGTACAAGAGTATATAGTTATTAAACTAGAAATAATAACGGTTATATTGGATTATACTAAATAATAATAAATAAATTGCTAGTTCCGTCTTTTGATTCTCTCTCTCTAGTGATTGGCATCCTTCGCTTGTGACCGTTCCAGCTGTCTTTACTACTAAGTGAAAAATAATTATTATCTAACAATTACAGTCTTGAGGAAGATTTTGGAAAGTTTTCTGGTTTGATGTATTGATGTTATCTGCAACAAAATAAAGGATATTATTAATAGAAATTATTTTAAAAGATGGTTGAGCTTAACTTAATTTCTGCATGAATGGATTTTTATTTAGGAAAATAAATAAGTAGGGTTCCAAAAAGATTATAACCCAGATCTAAGTCCAAAGAAAGCGCGGCAACAGAATCCTACTAATATTGTAAATGCAAAAGTTTGTGTGGGTGGATGGATGGATGGACGGATGAATGGATGTTTGTTAAGTACTCTTTCACGTAAAAACTACTAAATGGATTTTAATGAAACTTTACAATAATATAGCTTATACATCAGAATAACATTTAGGCTACAATTTATAACGATAACCGATATTATAGCGATAAGACATCCACGCGGTCGGAGACGCGGGTAAAAGCTAAAAAAGTAATGTTGGTTTTTTTCTTGTTGACAAAATGGCTAGATACATATATGGGTCCCGAGGAGAGCCAGACCGACCCGAGGAGGGCCAGACCGAGAGGAATGGCCCTGGGTCAGCCGGGGTGCGAGGAATATGTCAAAAGACAACCTCACCTCCGGCCTATAGCACATCGACCCACAGACGGCGTGCGGTTTAGTCGGTTCGAGTCCGACATAACCTCCCCCTTCGGCTCCGAAGGGGGGGGGGGGGGGGTATTCGTGGGGATTTCCTGCACGTCAAAAAAAAGAAAAAAACATTTATGGGTTTTGTGATACCTGAAATAAATGAATTTTAACTTTAATTTTTAATTTTAATAAACGCGAAAGTAACTCTGTCTGTCACACATCATAATTAATTCAGCCCGCTGAATCAATTATGATGTTTCGTATAGAGATGTAATAGATCTTGGGAAAGGACTATGTTTAGTCGCGAATGAGGAGCCGCGGGCAACAACTAATAAATAAAAAAATATGTTTTATTTTAAATTGTCATAAGGATATAATAAAGGCAACATAAACATAACATAAACTCACGCCTTTATCCCCGAAGGGGTAGGCAGAGGTACTAACACCCACATTTCGCCGGTTTATGTTTAGGTCCCAATGTAATAGGTGGCGAGCCTATTGCCATTAACTGGGCACTTATAAACCTGCGATAAATACACACATAACTTCGAAAAGCATCGAAAAGTCATTGGTGAGTGACATGGAAAACCTGGGATCGAACCCGAGACCTCGTCTCAGCAGTCCATTACCCATACCACTAAGCTACCGCGGCGTTTTTTTTAATAAAGGCAAGACTATCTACAACCCAAAATGTTTTCAGACTAATATCTATTATAAATGGGAAAGTGTATGTGTGTGTCTGTTTGTCCTTCTTTCAAACCGATTTTGATGAAATTTGGTAAAGGGATAGATTAGACCTTGAGAAAGGACATAGGCTATGTTTGGCCGCTATAACCGACATCCATGCGGGTGGAGCCGCGGGCAAAAGCTAGTAAATAAATCTCAAGAGTATGAAAGGCCGTAGTATAAGCAATTTCATCTATGTTAACAACAATCTTTCAAGCAAAGTATCAAAACATTCCAAAATAGATCACTTGTGGTGACGTCACGTATCCGTTATCACATCACCGGTGGAGACAATCAAAAGAAATCAGTGTCACTCGATATTATCAGTTAATTTATTGCGTAACAACTGTGTTTGTTTAAGTCCCTTACACACTAGTGTTAGCGTTTTGCGTGGCGATTTCCCAGCGAGACGCAGCATCAGATGGCGAGAGGATTTAAAAACTTTGTTGTATAGCTGCGTGCTCTCAACGAGCCCTTCTTATTTCGTTTTCTCAAACTAATGAGTAAAATACTGACTAACAGTCTATTCTCATCACAGTCTACATTTGTAATAATGAAAGCCAGTAGCGATTACATACAGTCATTAAATGTCAGGTCGCTCATTGCCTACACAACGTTATCAAAGTTACATAAAAGTAGATATTCATCGTGATAATAAAAAAGTTCAACCGCGTCGCAGTTAGGCTATAAAAAGCCGACCCTGGACTCCGAGGTAAAGGCCTCAAATGCAACCAGGACTGATGTTGATAATATTACGGCGATCTCAAGTAGGACACGACGGTATTTCCGTCCAATAGAGCAGTCCGACTGGGGAAGTACCTCCGCCCTACAGAATACCGCGGTCAAAATAACCTCGTGTTGTGTTCCTGGCGGTAAGTAGGGTAGCCGGAGCTCACTGGAGACATTTTATGCTGTCAGTGGGAAGACCGAAGGCGGTATCCTACTTTATGTTCTACACTGACGGCACAAAAACTCTCTGTTCTAACAGGATCGGCAGCGCTAGTGTGACGCCGCTGGTGTTGCACACGTCCATAGGACACGGTAACTACTTTCCATCAGATAGGCTGTGTACTTGTCTGCTACCTAAGTGGTATAAAAAAAACCATATTGAGTCGATCGCGTGGGATCCATGGTCTCGTTCTGCTGAAGAATCGCCGCTATAAAGCTAGTGTGTTAGAGTCCTTACTAGGCTATACTTAGACAACATGCTGGTCCACGTTTCTATCGAGATGTATATTATACGTATTTTGTTTCGATGCTGTCGAGATAAAAAGAAATAGATTATAGAGACCTTTAGAGTTTGAGTCTCTAAGCAACCATAACGCTCACATCATTGGTCGCGCGTTACGCTTATGAGCGATTACATTTATCGTTTCTGGGTTCAATGATCAGTTCGGGCAAAGCGTTCTTAAATTTACCTTAAGAAAATTCATACAATACCAAACTTCCCAAACTTGTATCAGTGTAGTGGGAACATCTAGACATTTTTTTTGTATAACCACTAGGATTACTCAGAAATAAGTTATATTATTCTTTTATTTATATTTGTATTCAATTGTTTTAAGAGAATAAATTTATTTATATTTGTATTTACATTTACAAAATATGTGAAATAGTTTTTACATACGTGCATCTTAAGATGTAATAAAAGCCGGATTTTTTTATAAATTACGGAGCAATACCTTAATGTGATACCTTTCTAGGACTAATAGTTTTTTTATAAAACTGAGGTGGCAGACAAGCACACGGCCCAACTAATGGAAAGTGGTAACCGTGGCCTATGGACGTGTGCAACACCAGGGGAGTCGGACTAGTGCTGGCGACCCTGTAAACCACTAATCACAGTTTCTGTGCCGTCAGTGTAGAAGACAAAACAGAAATAGTCTTTGATCATCCAACTGACATTGACAGCACAAAACTCTTTAGAGAGCTCTGGCTGCCTTACTCACCGCCGGGAACACAGAACGAATATCCTACAAAAAAGAGCTACCTGGGCCTAGAGGTATGGAACTATGCACCCTATACAAATTATAGTTCCATCGCTCTTTCTCACCCATATAACGAACCACATCAAGATATGCCATCTGAATGTCGAACTTAATTTACCACAATCCTCCATACAGTGTCAATGAACTCCCCTATCACCTACTGACAAGTAACTACGATGCCTAGACAAGATAATCCGCCGCAGCTTAATAGAGGGCCGATAATGACGGGTCCCTTGACGCCAGCCCAGCCGTCGACATTGGACCGGCATGCCTTATCACGTGGAAGGCAATAGAAAGCAAGATATCTGTCACCAAAGACATTTAGAAAAATTAGGCGGACAATACAAACATACATTAACTAATGCTTTTCAATTTTGAGAGGTGCAGTTTGAAATGTGACCTTGTCCTAATATTTTATTATTGAGTATCTTCACTGTATTGTGTTGTGGTGGGGTACTGAAATTCTTTTCGAAAAAGATGGCTCTTTGGAGTGACTTGTGGTAGAGGAAACGAGGTCATAGGGTCGGTCAACCAGTTGGATGAACCGCATCGTCCGCAGTCAACCGCAATACAATTATCTCGTAGTGCCGAACAACGCCTGAAGTGGAGGGATATAACGCCCTGAAAGGAAGCGTTGATGGCAAATTGCAGCCCTGCTCATCAGCAGCCACGATCTAACAACAGACAACTAAGAAAAGTTTTTACTGTGGGGCATTTTGTACTATTATATCTTTGTATTTCTGTAGGTCCAAAAAGGCCATTTTATTGGAATCGTATTAGAATCTGCTTAGTAAATGAATTCTTGTGATTTTGCTCATAATTATCATTGACCATTTTACGTATTTTATTGGAAGCTATTGAGATTTACTGGGATTCCTAGTTACAATTTTTTTGCCGAATCGCGTAATGTGGCCTTTTTTACCCGAATGCCAAAAAGGGTTATCTTTTTCGCGCGTATCTTGTATGTATGTTTGTAATATTCTTTATTACCTCATATCGTCTGAACCTCCATACGGATATCAATGATTCATGTCTCAATTGAAAGGTATTTTTGCCCAGATGTTCTTGGGTACATAAAATATTGACAAAAGCTTTATGTTGGGTTTTTGACTTGAAGCCAAAACGGACATGGTAAAAAAAATAACTCAGAATTATCGCGTGGGGTATCAAAATCAAGGTAATACCCATTTGCAAATGCAAATTAATGGGTACCACCTGCTCTAAAGCTTGTTTCAACCTTTTTAGCATCAGTCGGGTTTTTAGTTCTTAATCATATATTTTTAGACTCCTGATTAACTTTCCCTGGGACTTCCTTAGTGCCTATATTTCAGCCTCATGTCTATACTCGGTTTTTTTTGTTAATTAATACTGTTATACAGGAGTTACAGTACAGTTAACAGTTGGGATGTGACAGCCTCGTAGTATGACATATCATCAAGACGGAGTCCGAATCCAAAAACCTAGTCAAAGCTTGTTCACGCCTGACATAACTTGATGAGCAATCCGCGACGACGCAACGTCATAGCTAAGAAACGTCATTCGATCCTTCAAGACAAATAACGAATGAAATTGTCAACTTTTTAAATTATTCACTTGCACTATTGTAACTGTTACGATTAAATGTCTGATCTGCTTCTAATTCTTTTTTTAATTACAAGGTTTACCTAACCGGGAACAAGTATATTCCCACTCTAAACAAAGCTCATCCATAAAAAAAACAGTCCTCCAAAATTTCGCTCAAAGTTCTCGTCACCATCACGTTTTCTGATACTTTCTATAACTACGTTTCGGAAACGGCTTTATTGCGACTAATTATAGCATGCAAATGTTTACAATTCAAAATCTTTACTACATCTACATAAGATAATTTCTTCAGTACATTATATTTATGAATGAGTGACATCTAACTTTGAATTATCCGTATCCAAGAAATTGTACAAGAACGTCAATTTATTTTTTTGCGAAAGGATGAAGCTTTCGGACCCGGTAGTGAGAGAAGCTTTGCTTCAATAAAAGAAGTTCCTGAATTGTGTAAGAAGAAAATGTCTGGCTGCTTTCTTACCTGTCCTGGAGCGGGACAGGAAATTATTTAGATAGTGTGAGGATAACCAAATCAAAATTGGTGATAAGGGTAGGTCAGAAGCATCCAAAACCAGTAAGGAAGCTTCGTAATGTCTTTAGGGACAGAAGTTATGTTTTTTTATCTATTCGAGAAGTAAAATATTATGTCTGTAAGTATGTTAAGACTAGAGAAATGGGTGAAATAATAATCGACAAATATCGGCGACTATAGATACAGTGTACGGTTGTTATCGTCCCTATTGGAAACAGAAACAAAGAATCTCAAGAGCGCCATCCCCAAGAATAAGTAACACTACAATTCAATGAAATAATTGTTCATTCACCGCAATCGTGAAACATATGCGACTGTTTCATAATAATCTGTTCGGAAACGTAATAAGCCTGACGATCATTCTTTTACTGCATGAAATTAGAATTAACATTATATTAGCGAGACACAATAACAGAAAGGTTATCACAATTCACGCTAATGTCGCCGTACTACCAACTTACGTAAATCATTACTCATTGTAAGACCTAATTTCTTTGATAAAGCTAGCCAATAGCGTTTTAGGCATAGGTCACAGCAAGGGCTTGTACACGTTTGTGCCGCATAGACATAGTGCGGTATGATTCACATAATTGCGAATAGTCTCACGTCCAAGCCATCGCACATGCATATATTACAGCGTATTTAGATTCTTTTGTATCTATTATTGGAGGAAAGGGACGAGAGTATCCTTCGCTTAAGCTAGGTAGTCATACTTAGTGTGACCGCCAAGTATACCGGCTCCGGAGGGGGGCGGTATCTGTGGGGATTTCCCGCACGTAAAAAAAAAAACTAATCATATATGGCTACAATGATGATTAAAAGGTGTCTTGGTAACATCGACAGCAGACAATTCCTTGAGCTAATCAGGTAATTTTTTCTCCTAGTTCGCAAAATTTTAAGGACCAGGAGTTGAGCAGTGATCGTGACTTTATCTCTGCCTTCCACGGAGAGAGAGAAATACGTAAGAATATGTATGTACCCTAAGGGAGACAACACACGAAAACAGCATTTGCCGCACACACAGCTATTTGTCAAGAAAAAAACTTTTTATCAAGATACTTAGGGCAAAAAAAGCTGCGTAAATGTAGAGCACCAAAGCAGCATTAGCGCACACATTGGTGTGTAGCTCCCTTAACAGTTTAGGAAAGAGTTTTTGCTATAAATCTACTACTAATAAGCCCTCATAAAGTATTTTAAATTACGACCACTCATTTACAAACACTGTTATCTATTAGTAACACAATACGTCAGATACCAGTGGCGCCATCTACTATACAAGGAACTAATACCATATTAATTTCACTACATAGACTGATATTTATAGTATCGATGTTTAACCACAAGGATATTTATAAGAATTAAGTAGATATTGTCAACTGACGGCTGTTGTGTTTATTGGATGTTTGAAATACAATTTGCTAGACAAACAATAATTGAAATAGCTAGTCCTAATTCAGATATGTATGACTCACCTATTTGCCTTGCCTACACGAATTTGACTGATAAGTATCCGATTCTTGTGATTCTTGCTTTTGAAAATAAAAAAATAAAATTTTGCAGTCTTTACGGAGTATCTCCGAAACTGCTAGGTCGATTTTGATGATTTTTTTCTACTGTAGATATCTGATGTTATAAGGAGTAACAGAGACGACATTTATTAAAAAAAAATTAATGCTCTTCACAAAAACATTAAAAACCTAGGTCAACGCGGGCGTAGCTGCGGGTACAGCTAGTTAAAAATTAATGTAATTAACCATATACTTGGAAAATCAGAGCAATACAATAATGATATCAGTTTGTTATCATTACAAATTGTTTGATAGATTAATTAAATTAATAAAGCAATATCAGACAGAGGGGATACGTAACACCTCCGGCATACAATTCTGCTTGACAATGAGTCTCAAAGGCAGTCATAACACGAGTAGACAGTGTATTTCAATAGGTAAACATAAAAGATAAAACTAGCGTGAAACGAAATCAATTACAATGGGTTGGGTAATACAAACGCATCATAATCAATTTGGTCAAGTCTAATAAGGGCCCTGTTCCTAAACTATTGAATTATTCAATAGATAACTTATTAAATAATGCTAGTATACACATATTTTATTTTTTATGATTTGAGATTTAATTTTGTGACTCTTGACATCCACCCAAACCTTTTCTGAACACCATTAGGGTTGGTATTTTAAAATTAACTTCAATATACTACGTGAAGCATCTGCCATCTCACTTACAGAACTCACTAGGTTGCAAGATACGTACCAACATAGTGTGGTGAGGCAATAGGGACGGCTAGGCACATATTAGCAGGATGTAGTGTGCTTCTCGATAAAGGCCAATACTCACGCCGCCACGATAAGGTGCTTTTCATCATACGCGAAGCAATGAGTCTGGCAGTAGCTAGAGCCCAAAAAGGATTGACTACTAACAGACGTCATATCAACTTTGTGTCTGAAGGTTCATCCATAAAATCCAGGAACAAACCTTATTCAATCTTAGATACTGCCCCAGATTGGACTCTCCTAATCGACACATATGAAAAGCATTATAAAATTCCGGAGGATGTTGGGGTTTCGTCATCTAGACCGGACATATTTCTATACTCGAAAACGACTAAATATGTGGTCCTTGTGGAACTTACTGTACCGTGGGAAACAAATATACCGAAGGACCACACACTTAAGAAAAATAAATACTACGATCTCACAAACGAATTAATCAAAAACGGTTACGTGGTTAATTTGTATGCAGTAGAAGTGGGAGCTAGAGGTATACCAGCTAAATCTCTCTATAACCTACTTAAAGATCTAGGCCTATCGAGAGCTACAATAAGCTCATTACTAGGACGAATGTCTAAAGCGGCACTAGTAGGTTCGTATCAAATTTGGTTAGGCAGGGAGGGGAACTTGGGTAGTGAAGGTGAGTGTTGATGTACATCAACAAAAGGGGCCCCTTCTAAACCTACACTTGGGTCGCAAGTCCCAGGCACTGTCCCGAGTTCCCAAATCAGCAACGCGATGGACCCGGCACCCGCACGGAGAATCCATGGATTGCTAAGAATATCATCTCTGTCCCTTTAGGATTTCAACTACCCATAACAAATGCCTTAGAGGTTTGTAATGGTAACTGAGACTGATGGCTTGACATGTTCTCTAAGGCACAGACCAGTCTGAGACTGACTTGGGTAGACTTATGCAACTTTATGTCACTATCAATGACTTTATGTTCGAAATATCAGACCGTGACCAGACCCTATTCATTTTGTATGAACTATTATTAAATTTATGCGGTACTTTCATTTAGAGTTAAATAAAGGATTGAAAAATCAGACCCCCCAACTAGCCAGTATTAACGCTAGATAGCGATTAAATCTAAAGAATGTAGGCTTAGTAACAACTCTTCAATATTATCTGCGTAATCTGCCTTGTAGGCTTTCTCGTAAAGCAGTAATAAAATGTTATCTTCTGATTGCAGTTATATGTACATATACAAACACAGGTACAAAGTACAGACAACTGTCTCGATAACAAACTCCAATGATTTGTGTATCAATGTTAATAGATATAACAAAATATATATCAATGAGCCTATGCTACGGTTCAGAGGCTGAATAAAACTGAATCACTTATAGGTAGGCTAGCAGAAAGATAAAACTGGGCTGCTCATGATATCTGATATCTCGTTCTGTTCTATCTCTTTAATGTACTAAATGGTAATTATTAAAGTCTAAGATCCCAAGCGGTGCGATCGCACCGCGAGTCTATTGTTTACCTATTGTGTCTATTATTTACTCACTTGACAGGTTAACCATGTTAAAATTAAATAAATATTATAAATGAGAACAAAGAATAAGCCAAAAAGTTAATAGAGATTAGAAAATTGTTTATCCTTTTTTTCACATTATCTATATAAGAATCAAATCAGATATTAATAAAGTCCTAGCAGTTTAAACATTTAAAAAGAACAGTACAACTCCATAAAAATAAGTTTCTATTTCAAAGTACATCCTACGGTTCTTGCAATTTTCAATTATTATAAAAATTTGCCTTTTGCTTATTTAACCCGAATTTTATATTCAGTTAAAAACTTCATATGTAAGTTCTTTAGCCTTGAACCTCCCATATAATAATCGAGAGAGGTCATCAAACTGAGAATCATAAGTCAAACACAAAACATCACAATACCTGCCAATTTGAATAAATGTTCCACTCTACCAATCAGAATATATATCAATAAAATTCTAATTGATCTGAGACAATACATTCTATTAGGCTACTGTCATATACACCTATATAATATGGTGGACAAGGATAGACACCTAAAAGAATGGAGACCTATATAGATATCACATGGAAACAATGTCAATGGAATCAACTGATACTGACCAACTAACTCTTGATAGAGCAAATACCAAATAGATGTGTCAACAATCTTATTGCAAATGTATGCATCATAATGTTATAAATAAAGTAAATTTTCATATCAAACACAACAAGCAATACAAGCAATGTTATTTACAAGATGAAACACGAACATGCTGTATTGTTTACACTGTAACAATTGCAGTTTGATACTTCAAGACTGATGTTACAAAAGCACGTATGGTTTTCGACAATGGGCACACTCCCGGTATACACTCACTGATTGTCTTTGTGACGCATTTTACTACAAAAAAAGTATGCAAATGACACTGAAATAACAAAACTGTGAGCCGGTATGAAAAAATACATCAGTTGTTGCACGAAAAAGACACTTGAAAATTTTACATACCAGACAGGTTTATACATACATATTACATGTGTAGTATGGACATTTTTATGACCAGTTGCGCTAAAATACGTAGACAGCGGTTGTTCTTATGCAGTAAATGGCGTATAGCTGAATCAAGCTGAATAAATAGAATAAAAAACTGAAATGACAGCACGTCAGGCTCACAAAACTAATTTCTACTTGATAATTTGCATTCTATACCTCGGTATTGGCATCTTCGGGCGGGTGAACGTTTTTAACGACACTGAAACGTTACTTTAGCTAAATTGATATTGGATTCTATAAATACTTACAAATAAAAATCTGGAATCACACCATTGTTTTTTCTTCTGCACAATCAGTAATCGATGTTGCTATACTAGAAAAAAAAATTACCGTGAAAAGTGGGTCATCATCGATCACTAGCATTTCTTCTTTCACTTTCACTTCACTTCAACATGTTGTAGGCAACCATCTTATTTTATATACCGTACCACTATCCCTTTTGCTGAACTAATTTCATCAGCATATAAATAACTCAAGTGATTAAACTATTATTAACGATTAAAGTGTAATTAAAACAAGACTACAGCGAAAGTCTATCGTACGCACCCTATAATTATTTATTGGCAATAACTTGTAATGATTATTGAATCACATTACAAAGTATAATTTGGTTTTGTGTTATAAAATTCCTATATAATTTAATTAGTTTGTGTCTAGCTATAATAGTGCGTGGTTGACTTTCTTGTTCTTTACTGTTAGTGCAAATATTTTTTTAATGTGGTCATACCATTCCAACTGACTTATCCGTGCCATTATAAGCAAAAATATTTTTGAGTCTAAACTTGAAATACAAATAAAGAATAAACTTTATAACCTATTAAAGAATAAATATTTATAGTACTTCATTATTTAAATAACTTTTTAAGGGTTTAAATATTAAATCTAATTCGTGTTGCTGATATTTGCCGCGATTTCGTAGTATTTTGTAGGTGTGTAACGAAACGTTTAGCGTATCGTTCAAAAATAATAATAAAAAGGAAAGCCAAATATAACATGCATATTTCCAATCACACTGATTGTTTTTTCATATCACTTGTATATTTCTGAAATCAATCTAGCTCTTCCAAATCAATGAATCTTTTATAATTTCAATATACCTACATCCTCAATACATTTGGACGTTCTAAAACAATGCTTCAATTTCCGAACTGAAAATTGTGATGTCGATTGTGTACATGGCATATATTCAATTTCTATAGTTTTTTACGTAAATTACGATGTGAATAAGTGAATTAGTGGCAATAAATTAAATAATGGCGTTCGTAAGCGCTGTAACCGGTGATGACTCCACGAAGAAATTCATGGAAGTCCTTCAAAATGATTTCAAGACGTTGAGCTTGGAGACGAAGAAGAAATATCCTCAGATAAGAGAGGTTTTTTTCACATTTCAATGTTATTAGTCATATAAGAAGCTAATTAGTCCTTTATACTACGAATATAGTATGCATTTGCATTTATACAATGTATATTTGATTGCAAAAATCGCACCGATGTTGGACTAAAATATTTCGGCGTCGAAGTCATGTTTGCTGGAAAAGCAATATCAAAGCTATGTTTATTGGTGCTGATTACCTTACAGCGAGTATTAAACGTTATATCTCCTAACTTACCACTAACCTAGATAAAAAAAATGAAAGATAATGTATTACAACTACAATGCAATGACACTCTTAATTATTTGAGTGGGTGGAGTATTGATAAATATTTTCTGATATTATCTTTTAACAGTAATTGTAGTAATATGATAAAAAAAATTACAATAACAACATTAGCATTACTCATTTGTATATATATATATATTATTTTCTTTAAAATGAATAAGATAAAAATGAGTACATACAAATCATGGTTTTTGTCAGTACTTGTCCTAACAATTAGAGTTGATGCAACATGTCATAATCACATGCTGCATGACATACCTACCATATTTTCTTATTAGACCTGAGGACCAAATTATTCATTTATTCTGGTACACCCAGTATCTTTTTCTTGTCTATCTCATTCTCTCTCTGTCTCTCTCTCTCTCGCTTTTGGTATTCTTATTGGTAGTTTTAGTGTATTCGTGTGAAGAAAATAAATTTCACAATAAACAAAAATGAAAATTCATACAAAATCTAGCAGGATACGGATTCGCATATTTTAAATTTTCAATCAAAATCCATTATAATCACAGGATGTTGAAAACTTTGTTATTAAAAATATTTGTTAGTTCAAGATTAGATTGGAATTGAGTTATGACCATATTTTAATTATGAGAAATGACCTTCTGGAATTCAAAGTTAACTACACATCAGCAGGGCTAACATGCGCGCCACGAGATAGCTATCTCGAGGCATTTTGCCGTTTTATGTCGATATGTCGACCGTTGGTAGCATGAAGGGCTAACATGCGCGCCACGAGATAGCTATCTCGAGGCATTTTGCCGTTTTATGTCGATATCGACTGTTGGTAACATGGCAAATTTCATGGCGATCTGTCAGATGTCGCCATAACTCGACTTCGAGAAATCATCTCTACTTAGTGTCTGCAAATTGTAACATACGTGCCCTTATTTACTCGAATTTTGACATTTAAAATGTTTTGTCTCTCGTCTTTCATTTGGTCGACGAGAAGTTATCTCGTGTAAACTTTTCTTGTGCTCGGTTCATTTTGGATCAAAATTTAGTACCTTTGTGCGACTGCAAGCAATTTTCGACCTTAATGACATTTCCTTTGTTACGTGTCTTTTCGCGTTAATTGATGACGCTGATCACGAATATAAGAAAAAAAATTCGATAGCATGTCATGTCAATAAGGTCGAAAATTGTTTGCACTATTTTTTCTCTTTTTTAAATTAAAATGTTTTGTCTCCCGTCTTTCATTTGGTCGACGAGAAGTTATCTCGTGTAAACATTTTTTGTGCTCGGTTCATTTTGGACTAAAACAGCGACTGCAAGCCATTTTCGACCTTAATGACATTTCCTTTGTTACGTGTCTTTTCGCATTAATTGATGACGCTGATCACGAATATGAGAAAAAAATTTCGATAGCATGTCATGTCAATAAGGTCGAAAATTGTTTGCACTATTTTTTCTCTTTTTTTCATACCTAGCATCCCTAACTAGTCTGTGCTTTCGAGCAAATGGCCGTATCGGCCCGATTTTATCGGATAAATGTTTAAAAAATGTGTATGCCATAGACAACAATTGAAAAAGTTTGACGCGACAAAATATGTCGACGTTACTTCGCTCGAGAAGACTCGAGATGATATCTCATCTCGATTCGAGATATTTGACGACGCGCGCATGTTAGCCCTGCAGGTGGCTTAATTAATTTTATTCCAAAGATGTAATAAAATTTTAAAATGAATAATACAATAAAATTGCAGTAATACAATAAATTAAGCATCAGTTTTAATTGATCCATGCAGTTTAAGACTATAAAATCTTCATATAGTTTTTTATCTATTTACCCGGCAAATCTGATAATTAATAGAATAGAACAGTATTATTTTTTTTATACCACTTAGGTGGCAGATAAGCACACAGCCCACCTAATGATAATGATGAAAATTGGTTATTGTGACCTATGGATGTGTGTATTGCCTCTAAACATGGTAATAAAGATCTTACAATTAAAGAGAGTTGTTATAAGTTGCTGTGTGTGGTATTATAGATCCCAAAAGAATAGATAGATACCAGCTTTTTCTCTTTAGATCAACTACTAATATGTTATAACAATTTTATTTCTATTTCAAGGCCTGTGATGAAGCTGTTGAAAAATTGTCTTTGGCTGCCAATAACCCTCAAGCATCCCTATATGGAGTTGTTAACCAAATTCTCTATCCACTGGTGCAAGGATGTGAATCTAAGGACTTGAAGATTATAAAGGTAAGGCTCTTTTTGATTTATAACTTATAACCATATCACTGGGTGACTACTATCTGTCCAATGGGTCTGACAGATAGTGGTTACCATGGTCTAAAAAAGGCTGCAATTTACTACATGCATATGAATATAATAATGGTACATACACCAAAATAACATTTTTTACAATTTTTGTCTGTCTGTCTGTTTGTTCCGGCTAATGTCTGAAATGGCTGGACCGATTTTGACGGGACTTTTATTTACTGATGTAATAAGGAGTAATTTAGGCTACTTTTAGGAAAACGACTACTCAACACTACACTATAACCGACATCCTCGCCGGCAGAGCTGTTGCCAGCAACGGCTAATCATTAATAAATTTGTAGTTAAAAAGTACTCCACTCCATTTCAAAACATATTATTTAAATAAACTAGCTTAACAAACAGACCAACTAGTGGTTCAATGTCAGTTTTTAGTCTCTAAAATGAGTTACTTAACAGAAACAATGAATAAATGTGAGTTTTTAAATATAAAAAATTGAAAGCAGTGGAAGCGTCGGTAACTTAGTGGTTAAGGAGTCGGCCTTACGATCGAGAGGTCCTGGGTTCAAATCCTGGCCACTACACAGAATTACACTACCCACATGAACCCACTCCTAGCACTTTGAGCTTAGTTAGAGGGGTTAGAGGGAATGTTAGTAATTTCGATAATTTAGGTTGCTAATATTTGTTTAAAAAAAAACAGCTACATCAAGATTATTTGTGTTTAGTTAAGTACCTAAGTGACTGCAGGCAGATGCTGGATGCGGTAAGCTGAAGACAGGGCGCTATGGCGCTCATTGGGGGAGGGCTATGTCCAGCAGTGGACTAATATAGCCTGATGATGATGATGAAGTACCTAACCGAATGGAGTATACTTATTATTAACTAGCTGCTAACCAAATTCTGATCTGGTTACCGCAATCTATGGTAACTCTATTCCAGGGTCAAAAGCAGCCTGTTATTCCAGACTAGCCTATTAATATTATAAATGCGAAAGTTTGTAAGTATGGATGGATGTATGAATGTTTGTTTGTTACTCTTTCATGTTAAAACTACTGATTAATCAATTAGCCCACTGCAGTCCACTGCTCGACATAGGCCATCCTCCACCTTCGGCATCCAGTCCGTCCTAGCCACCTTAACGATAACCGATATTATAGCGATAACCGACATCCACGCGGGCGGAGCCGCGGACAAAAGCTTATACTCTTATACTCTTTGAGTGTAGAGCATAAGTACCCACAAGGCACCATTGTTGTGCGCGCCATATTGCGTAACAAAACCCAAAGCAACACGATACATATTGTCTGACCATCAGAGACGAAGGGTGACCTTTATGAAAAGGGAAACCCATTGAAAAAAGCCCTCGAACTAATTTGTCATACAATATGCGACTCAATGGAAAGCCGGCAGGAATCGGGTTATGTGTATCCCTCTTCTGGTCCAGGCACGATCAATCAACAAACCGCGATCATGTTGCCCGTCAACTGGCTACTTGTTGCACAACAATGCCAAACATATCGAGCCACATGTGATGTGGGGATAAAATTCAAACGACACATTTATAATATTAGTAAGAGTTTTATTACATTTGGTTGACCCTGGACACCGAGTCGAAAAGCTTGGATGCAACCAAGAGTGCTGCTGTGATCATACATACATAAGGTCACGCCTTTTTCCCATCGGGGTAGGCAGAGACCACTTCTTTCCACTTGCTACGGTCCTGACACACCTTTTTCGCTTCTCCTACTTTCATAAGTGATTTCATGATAATATTTAATTATTTTAATTTTCAGTTCTGCTTAGGAACAATTCAGCGGCTAATCGCCCAGCAAGGTATAGACGCTAAAGGAGCCAGACATGTAGTGGATTGTCTGTACAATCTGGGACAGGGTGGAGTACTGGAGTTGAAGCTGCTACAAACCGCAGCACTGCTGATGACCACGTCTGATTTGGTCCACGGAGACACTTTAGCTAGGGTAAGTGACGACAGTATACTGCTCTAATCTTATTTTGTTTGAGTCAAGATTATTTTAGGAGTCTGCACTAATGAAATCCTATTACTAAAACTTCGCCAGCCATCTGTTGATGGGCTAACGAGTTTAGACGACTCCTAATCGTAAATGGGTCATTACATAAAAAGTTTTCCCATGTGGTGAATCAAACACACCACGGAATGCGCAATTTTATTTATGTACAGGACATATCAATATAACTTCACCTTGCTTGATGGTAAGCTGAAGGAAAAGGCTCAATAAAAAGGTTCATCTTTACAGACACCAACAATGTTACAATGATGGTCCATTGTGTTTTTTTTTTTCAGTAAATATTAACTAATAGGAATATTACAGCCAGGAAATGAACTAGATACTTATCATTATTATCTGCAAGTTTCTAAGTGATTTCTCGTGTAAACATATCGGTTTAATAGCAGATAATGATCACCAATTATGCACGTCTACGAACAGCAGACTACGTCATGTTTAAGAGTCAAAACTACTCAAGCAACATTGAGATTGCAAACGAAAAGTGTCCCAAATAACATATCTTTTCAAATACTTTAAGGCAATTTTTCTATAAACTGTTGATGTCACTTAGAACCTTTTCAATTTAACTAACGATATCAACTTGTTAAATATTTCAGAGTGAAAATTGAAAGTGGAAAAGTGTGTTGTATTTGTTCGTTGTGTTCTAAATTCAAAAAAAATATTATTGTATACCAAATTTTTTTTTTGTCAATATTGTATAATGTTATACAATACAAAAATTGGGCTTGTAGCAGTAGTAGTGTGGTTTAAGTCCTAGTACGATTTCTTTAGGTGCATTATTTGTATCGAAGCTATTAAAATCAAAGGTTTTCTGCCTCGGAAGCCTGTCGGTCCATACGTAACCCACCAAATATTATCTTCTACTCCTTCCTTTATATAGTTCCTTTGAATAAGCACCTACATAGTTTATATCCTTCGCCATTTGATAATACATTATTAAATACATATTGTGTTCGTCAATAACAGCTGATTGATTCAGATTATCAGTGAAGTGCCCAGATATTATATTATAATTTATTATCAGAAGTGATTACAACATACCAAGATGTTCGATGGATACGGCAGCGATAGGATATGTAGGGTAGGTGTTTATAATTATATTTCTAGAGCGCGATAGTAGAGAATGCGACTGATGTGCTAGAAGTAACGGGTACGATTCCCTGGTTACACTAAATTTTATTGAGATTTTACCTGTAATTTTAGTAAAAGTGTGCAGCTGGTCGCAATAGATGGATGACATCATTATCAACTTAGGTAATGGTCCCGGCTGTAACCGAGGCTTTTAACCCGAAACCTGGGATTCTGCTCTCCAATGTTTAGCGACTGCCGTCTGTTTTACCTACCCGACGAGAACATCTTGCACCTGAGCATTGTCCGTTAATCGATAGCTACAGGGCTTAATATTTGACCCAAGAGTAGTTGAAAAACTAAATCTGGCTATGCTTGTGATACCTGATATCTCTTATAATAATACGTTAGCGTAACGCTCATATAACTCAAAAACTACCAAACCAATTTTCATCGGGTTTTTTTTTAATGAAAGCTTAGGGTCCAAATGGGTGCGGAAAAATAGGACATTAAAAGCAAACGGGCGGAGCCGCGGGAAAAAGCTAGTATACAAGATGGGGATAATCTCTGGAATTATTGAGTCGATTTTGATTTTATTTTTAACTATAGGAAGCCTCAGTCGTGAGTGTCATAGTTTATATTTCATCACGCTATCGGGGTCGTAGCCGCGGGCAACAGTAGCAAAATAAATAACTTAAATAAAAATAAATCCACATGGGAATAGTTGCAATACTCATGTGCATATAATAATGGCCGCTGGCCAACTCTTAGCGTTATCGGTAATCCGTTACTAAAAACATTTACTACATCAATTATTAAAGCGGTATTTTTCAAAGGTTTAACGGACATTAACGTTAATTGTTAACTCGTGATTGAAATTGCATGCGTGATGATCACTTACAAAAATGTTGTTAGTGCTCTGTGGTTAAGCAAGTGAATCCATTAATTGAAATACTGTTACCCGCCCTCTAAGGAGCCGAAAGGGGAGGTTATGTCGGACTCGAACCGACTAAAACGCACGCCATCTTTGGGTCGTAGTAAAAGCCGAAGGTGAGGTTGGCAACGCATATCCTTCGCACCAAAGAGTCCCCAACTCGTCCCCGGTATGGGGAGATGCACAATATTAATCCTGGTCGCAACCGAGGCATTCCTTATCGAGTCCCAGGTCTACATTTCCCAGTCTAACTGCAATCCACCGCGCGCACGTGATATTACCGTAAAGCCACTGTGATCTGATCTTCTCAACCAATAGTCGATATCGAAGTATATAGTATAGTAGAATTAAAAGTTAGACAATTTGTGGGACTTTTTGGGCACCAACTACCCGTGACGACTGCCATAGATGTTCGTATAACAACCGGCACCGATTGCCTAACGTGCCCTCCAGGGACGTGCCTCGGAGAGCTCGTTATGGGTCAATCCTCACTGAAAGAGCTGCGGCTAGAAGTGACTGGCAGCGGCCAGACGACGCACGCGGCACCGCGGGGCTCCCTTTCGCCTTCAAATGACTATGATCTTTCTCTCCTGTATTTAAGATTCAAAATGGTTTGTAACATTTTGTCTCAAACAGCCGCTGCCGGCCGCTGCGCTGGCAGTGGGGATTGGCCCTAAGCCATCGCGTCATTTAGGTATTACGTTTTGTTGCAATGCCGGGATTCTGATCCACGTAGAAGTCAAGTAGTAGCAACGAAATTCTAATTTTAATTTGACAGATTCGATTTATGTGCTCCACAGACAATGGTGATGTGTATGCGCATGGTGTCTCCATCGGAGAGTCGTGACGTCAGCACGAGCCACGCGGCCGCCGCCACGGTGCGACAGCTAGTCGCGCTAGTCTTCGAGAGAGCTCTCGCTGAAGCTGATGGTAAGACTTTCATCTTGGAGAAGAAGAGTGTGGAATTTTACTGATCTATAATCAATTCGGTTTAATTAGGCATTTAAAGTCTAAATCATCTTGTTATTATTATAAAATGATGTATTACATTTTGATAACTTAGTTATGTCTACTAATCCTAAATAAATAAAGATTTAAAAAAAATCTACCTCGGGCAGCCTTTGAAAATCTAGTTGCTAAATACCAGGCCAACTATAGGCCAACAAAACATATGAGGCCAACTATAGGAGAGGTTCATAGATTTTTTCTTTATAGGTGTACTAAAAGTGAACCCAGCTGACATCAGACCGCAGTCTAATACCAAAGCGCCGAAGGACCTCAAACCTTGCGCTGTTGATGCTTACCTAATATTACAGGTAAATACAACTTCATTCTAACATTTGTTAAATGTCTTTGTGTTTGTTGCTATTGAACACTGTTACGGCTTAACAGATTTAAGTGATATTTCAATTAACCTCGAAGACAAAAGTTAAAAAATAATAATCTATTCTGGGTAGACCATTACAACGGCACTTACAAAGAGTGCCGTGTTGGTTCCTGGTAGAGTACAATAGGGCTATTCCAGCTCTTCCTGTGGGTGTAATTAAAGGCGATTAAGGGATAGTTCTGTTTTTCATCCGACAGTAAATATACAGTCCAAGACAACGGCAATAAGCTATTACGTGGGGCCGAAAATCATAGTCAGCGAAATGTGGGTGTTAAATACATCTCTGCTTACCCCTTCGGGATTTACAGGTGTACGTTAATATGTACAAAGCGACAAAAATAATAAAGACTTGTTTATGAAAATGGAACACCAGTTCGAACAGCGGTCCCGACCTGAGAAGACTCCGGCGAGAAACTCAGCGGGCGCGAATTCAGATCTTGGTGGGGCTCCGAAAAGATAGCTTTTATCACTATACACTTGTTTTTTACCTAAGTATAGTAAAAAAAGTCATAAAAAAGTTATAGGATAGCGTCTAAATCAGCTGATACACAGACCACCATATAATCGCCGTTATCTCGCGCTATAAAATAGTATTATATAAAAATAATACAATCTATACACGTGTGTTTATATCGGCAATAGATATTGTCTACCGAATACCTACGTGACTTGAATATTACTATGTGAATAGAAACGTCTAGACGTATATCATTATTTATAACCGACCTCAAAACTGGAGGAGGTTGTCGTAATTTCATATACTGCTTATAGCCATTATAACCTGCGAGTATCACGCGACTTCTCAAACCTTCTCGCAATTATTACTAGTGAACAAATTCTGACCGCTGTCATCTAGAATTAGTGTAGGTACGGGGTTCCGCTTTAGTTGACCACGAAGCACCGTACAGGAATTAGTAGTTGGAGTTGGTTGAGAACGCCGTAGAGAAAGACCGCCGTAGTAAAAGTTATATATTTAGTTAAAATAAAGTTAAAAATTACAAGTCGTTATGTTGGCAGATCTTTCCTTGAGTAGTGTCTGGTGTGACAGTTAGTGACGTTCTGAGTATGAATATAATTTTAGTTAAAATTTTAAAATAAAAAAGTCATCTGCGCTCGCGCTAAAACTAGGTTACAGCGTGGGCAAAAACGTATGTACGATGGCTTGCCCGTACAATTAGTGTGAATTGACTCTGAGGCCTGTATTCTAGAATGCACTCAGCTAAATCTCTAGTTAGCTGCAAAAAGATTGTATACTCATTGACAGAAATTTTTAAATTAAATTTTTCCTCAGATTAATTGCGAATCAGCTGAATGTCTCTTCTAGAATATGGGCCTTCGTGTATAGGCCAATCGTACAACCCCTGCTGATTGGCAGATGAGGCCCTGGTGCAAGCTTTCTTCTTGTTGTTAAACCAAATGGCACTCGCTCTAGTAAAAGCCAATATAAACAAAATTGTAGAAAGGAGTGGGGCTCTGTAGAACCGTAAAACTCAGGCTCCAAGTACAAGCTTTAGTAGTAACCGGGACAGTAGGTGTACCCAGGTGCACACATTGTCGCCGCAAGATGATTGTATTTTTTTATATATATGTATAGGACACGTCATTTTGACTTTACCTTACCTGATGGTAAGCTGAAGGCAAAGTCTCAGGAGAGAGGGCCACCATTATACACACGTGCTATGTAAACAATGGTGGCACTCAGCTTGATGGCCTCATCAGATGCTTTTTCACGCCCCGCTTAAAGGACCCGGGACTGTAGGAAGAGGTAAACACGTGAGCTGGCAAATGTAAAGGAGAATTTCGAATGCTCCAGACGTGGCTCAGTTCTAAGCATTTACCCTGTATGGAACTTGTCGCGGCTTCAAGTCCCACATTTTCCGCAGCATTCATATTTTCCAATCTCAGTCGATCCGCATTGTAAGTGAGGTTCGCTGGGCCCGAATGTGTCGGCAAAGGTTCGGTATACAGCACAAATAATTAAATTTGTTTTTTTTTTTTATTCTTACTAAAGGTGACACCATATGTTTAGTTTAGTTTAGTTTACCTGGGCTGTTCCGCACTTAGCCTCTTGATTGGGCCATTGTGCGTACCATCTTACCTCTCATTCCAACCAACCCAGATCCTCCCAAAAAGCGAGCAGCCTTTTCAGGTTTCCACATGCTTCCCGGAGTGACGCTGATGACTGGAGGAATTTCGCCCGTTGTGCGGCCACGCTCATGCACTCTGTAAGCACATGCCGTGGCGTTTCTTCTGCCCCCATGCATCCTCTGCATAGGGGGCTGTCCGTCACACCTGTTGTAAACAGATGCTTGTTTAGGGGACAGTGACCGGTCAAGATGCCTGTGACCTTGCGGATTTGGTCCCTTTTTAGCCTAATGAGGTTTCGGCTAAACGTTTTTGATGCTACCGGAACTGCATTCTTTGTTTGCCTGCATCCTTCAGTGTTTGTCCATTCTGTTTGATGGATTTCTTCCGTACTCTTTCGTAGCCAAGTTTTGACCTGTGCTTGAGGTATGGGTAGTATTGGTTCCGGTCCATATACTATCGACCCTGATCCTCTCTTGGCCAATTCATCGGCTGCGTCGTTGCCGAGGGAGTTGCTGTGTCCCTTGATCCATTGCAGCGTGACCCTGTTTGTGTTTGCAATGGATTGGAGTGTGTTATGACATTCCAATATGAGGACAGAGGTTATGGTGTTGCTTTGAAGAGCTTGTAGTACGGATGCACTGTCTGAGATAATCTTTATATCTAAATCTCTGACATCTCTGGCGGCAATCGTCTCCGCCGCTCTCGTTATGCCAATACATTCGGCTTGAAATATTGTGCTTAGCTTGTCCAAGGTGGTTGTTATTTTGATATTTAAGTCATTCGAGAAGACGCCTGCTCCGGTACCATATGTGGTTTTGGAGCCGTCTGTGTATATCCTAACTTCTTTGACGCCAGAGCTATCTCTTTTTTCTTCAGAAAGTTGAATATGATACTTCCTTTCGAAGACGTGGTGACATGGTATTCTGTCTATGGGAGCCTCGAGAAGTGGTATCTTCTTTAGGATTCCCTGTAGAATCTTTGAATGCTTTGTTCCAGTATCCCCTTTCCAAAGCCCATTGTTTTTCAGCCTTAAAGCTGCTGCCTTGGCCTCCTCCTGTATGATTAGATGCAGCGGTCTCAGGTTTAGGAGGTGCTCTAGTGCGACTGATGGAGTGGTTCTCATGCATCCAGTGGCCGCTGTACTCGCTAGGCGTTGTAAACTCTGGAGCTTTTCTTTCACAGTGATCAGTTCTGTTCTGGGCCACCATACAACTGATCCATAGGTTAGAGAAGGTCTGATAATTGCCGTATACAGCCAAAGTGTTATCTTTGTGTTAAGACCCCAGTTCTTACCAACGAGTCTTCTGCATTGCCAAAAACTTATACAGGCCTTTTTCATCTTAGCATTTATGTGGCTAGCCCAATTCAACTTATTGTCAAGTATGATGCCCAGATATTTAACTTGAGTTGTTAGAGCTAGTTCTGTATTAAATAGTTTTGGTAGTTGTAGTTCTGGTAACTTCCTTTTGTTGGTGAAAAGGATAAGTTCTGTTTTTTTCGGGTTAACTGATAGTCGGTGTTCTTCGCACCATTCTTCCACCATCTGAAGGGCTGAGCGCATGATTTTGCATAGCATGTTCTCAGCCGTTCCGCTTATCAGTATTGCCAGATCATCCGCGTACCCAATGGTGGTGTATCCTCTCTCGTTTAGTCTCTTTAAGAGGCTGTCTACTACTATGTTCCATAGAAGTGGCGATAGGACGCCTCCCTGGGGGCATCCTTTGACTACCTTTGCTCTTGTGGTAGTACTCATCACTATCTGGACCGCTCTTTTGCTTATTAGCTGAGTGATCCAGTCCCTTATGGTTGGTTTTACCCTACGTCTTCGCAAGGCTTCGTTAATGCTGCTATGTACCGTTTTGTCGAAAGCCCCTTCTATATCTATGAAAGTAGCTAGTGTTGAGGCTTTATTTGTGATAGCCGATTCTATCTTGTGCACTACCATGTGTAGTGCGGACTCTGTTGATCTACCCTTCCTGTATGCATGTTGCTGAGGATGTAGTGGGTTGTCTTTTAGTGTTCCATCCCTTAGGTATCGATCTACTAGTCTCTCCAGCGTTTTGAGGGGGAATGATGTGAGACTAATGGGCCTGAATGATTTGGGATGTGTATAATCCTCCTTACCTGGTTTTGGTAGGAAGATGATTTTTGCCTCTCTCCATACTCTGGGTATGTATTTGAAAGCAATGCAGGCCCTGTAGATTGGAAGTAGATATTTTGCTATCTTTGTCAGTTGCCATTGTAGTAGTGCTGGGAATATTCCATCTAGCCCTGCAGACTTGAAGGGTTTGAAGCTTTTTATGGCCCACTCTATTTTGTCTGCAGTTACTACCTTGTTTGCGGTCTCCCATTCTTGGGTTGTTGGTACACTGTAGTGTTCCGGTGGCCAGTCGATTGAGTCGGTGAATGGTGTGACACCATATATAGTTAACAATATAAAGTCAAATCGATTACTATGCTTCCCTCCAGGATATTATCCAGCTGATAAACGGCGATTCGGCGCACTGGCTCGTGGGAATATCTGACGTGCCGAAGACCTTCGGGCTGGAACTGCTCGACACAGTCCTGACTGACTTCTCACCTATATTCTTTAAGGTAATCTATTGCGGATTAATTAACGATATTAATATGATATGAACAAATGAGTAAGTAGATATTCAGGGTAAATTTTTGTACTGGACGTGAATGGCCAAATCCGAAACTGAGTAAAACGCATAATAGACTCTCAAGCCCGATTCTGATGAAAATTAAGACCTTTATTAAAACCTGCACCATTTTATTTAAAAAATGCATATTCCTAGCTAGGAATAGAAAACGGTTTATTTTGAGAAATCACTGTATTATTACGCCTTCCGATACTAAGAGCTAATAAGAGATGACTTCTGGAAAGTAAATACCACTGCAACTTATCTACACCCAATATTTAATTACACTGTTCGAGAGCTAAAGTATCAAAGAACTCGTCGTTTTTCACTGGTGGTCACTGAGAGTGAATGGTTTTTATCAATGGGCTATTTAGAAGAGAATTTCAAAGGACCAAACTTTACTAAGGGCGGGTTCTCTCATACGATTGGCTAGCGTATCATCGGTACGTCACGTTGACCTTTCGTCAAATTAAAGTTAACACGTGCGTTAAGAGATGCTGAAACAACCAGCGCTTCGTAAATTTTTCTTTGAAAAAAATCTATTCTAAATAGACAATTAAAACAATAAACAATTTTCTCTCAATGACCACTTATCAGTTTAGTGATATTTTTTCTGGTAGCTTAGTGGTTAAAGCATTGCTTCTGTAAGCCAAAGATCGCCGGTTCGATCCCCGCCTACGCCAATTAAATTTTTTCTATTTAAATCGAATTTAGTGGTTAAAAAAATGTTAATCGTAAACACGTTATTTCAGATACCGGAGTTTAGATTCCTGTTGAAGGAGCACGTGTGCGCTCTTATAATAAGGCTGTTCTCACCCAATGTTAAATACAGGTAGGTCAGGATGATAATATAATGTCTATATCTATACACCGAATTCCATGTATACTAGAAGGCGGCTTAGACAAAAAATTGTGTCACGGTTGTGAGGCTGGAGTGAATTTGTAATTTGGAACGGGACACAGAAACCAGTAACCCTATCACGAAAAACTATCGGAAACGTATTGAGAGAACAGAGCCCTGAGCACGAATAATATTCGAATTCGTAACGTAAACGTATGGAGAGAACATTGCTATTGGCTGGCTGCCTACTGTGTACCAATCACAATGCTCCGTTCCTTCGATACGTTCACGTTTCGAATTAGAATTTTTTTCGTGCTCGGGGCACGGAGCATTGCAATAGGGTATTTGACAAATTTTGGAAAACCATTTTAAATCATCCCTTAGCATATAATATGTACACTACATCGATATTTCAAAAAAATCAACGGATTTTAACAAAAAATCGATGTTAAAGTTTAAATTTTCAAAAACGCGCGAAAAACGCTGTCACCTTGTATGGAGCCGATTACGTGACGTCACACATTTTGTATAACCTTAAACCAGTGAAGTCAAAGTAAATAATAAAGTATTTCTTCAAACTTTGTGAATAAAAATGGTGTGTAGTTGCACAATGTACAAATACGTCTATAAATAATCCACAAAAACTGTTTTTTTCTGTTCTGTTCTGTTCTGTCACAAAGCCGTGTTTACTTGCGTGTGACGTAAGCAGTGCTGTGATCGATCACAGAGCGTTTTCGTCACAGATAAAAATTCGAAAAAATATTAGATATTTTTAAGCGAAAAAATATGCTTATTTTAGTTTAATTTATAGTTTTAAATGTCTTTTTACTTTATTATCTGATAGGATGACCATTATTTGTAGTATTTTTTAATGTTGTCAAATAGCGTATTGGCCGCCTGCCTACTGTGAACATGTGTACGTGTGAAACCGGCCAATCGCAACGCTCCGTTCTCTCAATACGCTTACGATACTATTATGATAGTTTTTCGTGCTAGGGGTACAGACGTTATTTAGTTTTGACACCTATCTGTATAGGTATAGTGCCCCTTTTTATATTGGGTGATCTGCATGACCGCAACAAAAAGTAGTGCAGTGCTGGTCAAATAGTGATATTTCGCGATCCCGAATTTGTTGTTCAATAGTCTAGAATAGTGTCAAAAGAAGGATATTAGCAGATTTCTACAGGATCTGCAGCGTGAGTGTGACGTGAGACTCTGGAGCTGCACTCGTCCATAAGGCTGCTCGCCCATGTCCGATAAACGATGATCGACTTTTTGTAGGAGAAAAATAGAACGTACTGCTCGCAACAGTGGAACGCCCACGTCCTACAAAAAGTCGGTCAGAAATAAAATCGGTGTACCCCGACCGATCCGATTATCGGTGAAAAATGGAACGTTCGGGAATGTATGCGTAAACGCACACTACTCACCGACAGTCGGCCGCATGCAAGGAAAAAAAAATTGACGCTATTGACAGCGCTAAGTGTTGCCCAGCTATATTATTTGATGATTGTACACTCCAAAATCATTAATAATTTCACTATACTTAGTATTTATGTGAGATATTTTCTTGCTATGTAACTGATTGATTGGAACCAATACTATCGCAGTTTATTAAACTATCGATAGTATAGGCTATGGCTATCGATACTATTGATATTATCGATAGTATTACACTTAAATAATATGCGCGTCTTCAATAATATCGATACTATCGATAGTATTGATACTATTGGTGCTAATACTATCGATAATATGGATACTATTATTGTAAATAAATAGTATTGCCCTGACTCAGACCATCGATAGTGTTGATACTACTGATTATATCGATAGGATTTCGATACTATTGAAATGACGTCATCTATCGATAGACTATCGATAGTTTAGCGATAGTCGACTATCGATTGGCAACCCTTATAGCCACAGACAAAGTGGTGGACGTGTGCGTTGAGTCGGTTATAAGAATCGAAGCAAAAATCGAACCGTTTATCGGTCCTACAAAAAGTCTGACGTGGGCCGGGCAGCCTAAGCCTCGGTAGCGACTTTCCTTACAAATGGGCCGTGGGCTCTTTTGTCACCTAAGGGGAATATGAAAAAAGTCGGTAAGGTTTATGAACAATAAGATATATTCGAAAAACCTTTTTAAAAACAATCTTTTTTTTTTTCTTGCATTTTCATCCGAACTGAACGTGCATACCAAATTTCAGCTCAATCGGTTGAGGGCAAGTGCCTTAAAATTGAGTTGTAAGATTCCACCCGAACAAACATACATTGCAAGTTAAATAAAAGCTTGTAAAAATAACAAAGTTCGTAGCCGGTCCCCGTCAGTATAACACAAGTAATACGTTCGCCAGGGCGGCGTTCACGGCGCTGCACATCCCGGGCGCCGGCAGCGCCAGCCCGGCCGCCGCCGAGCGCCCGCACTTCCCCGTCACCATGCGCCTGCTGCGCCTCGTGTCCGTCATCGTGCACAAGTACCACAGCATACTGGTAACTATACACCCGCACCACCGCCACCCGACCACCGAGGGCGACCGAGGTACCTCCGTGAGCGTTGGTGGCTCCAATACTCCCCCCCATCTCACCGCACAGATACCCATAACGTGGTATTCCTCATTCCATATATCTGGACTATCTAATATATTAAACTAGCGGCCGCCCGCGACTTTGTACGCGTAAAGTTACATATAAACTATCTTCCCCATTTTAACCCCAAAAGGGGGTTCAATGGGATGAAAAATATCCTGTGTCCGTCTCCTAGTTCTAAGCTTCATCCTCACCAATTTTCAACCAAATGGGTATAGCCGTTCTTGAGTTATAAGTAGTGTAACTAACACTAACTAACACACAACTTTGTTTTATATATATATAGATTCTCGTGTCACAATGTTCGTTCCCATACTCCTAAACGGCTTGACTGACTCTTATGAAATTTTGTGTGTGTCATATCAAGTAGGTCTGAGAATCGGCTACTATCTATTTTTCATACACCGATCCGCGATAACCGATATCCACGCTGGCGGAGCAGTGGGCAACAGCTAGTAATACTATATAACAGGCCCTGGCGCGCGCAGATAGTTTTGTAATAATCTATACTCGGTGGCTTAGTTCATCCACGGCCGGAGTACCGCGTGCTTTTCTCAAAATACATACAAGAAACGTGTACTGCGCGTATAGAGCACATTTTAGGTTCAAGAAAATATGGAACGAGCACTATATCGGTTACAGTCTAACTGTACCTTCGGGGTCCCCCCCTCCCGTGGGGGGCCAGACCGAGAGGGATGACCCTGGGTCAGTCGGGGTGCGAGGGATATGTCGCATAACAACCTCACCTTCGGCCTAGCACTACGACCCAGAGACGGCCTGCGGTTTAGACGGTTCGAGTCCGACATAACCTCCCCCTCCGACTCCGGAAGGGTGGGTATCCGCGGGGATTTCCAGCACGTAAAAAAAAACTGTACCCTGTTTATCTTTTGTTAGTATTTACCTCTATGTATAGCAGTGGCGAAGATTTTTGCAACTATTGTTATGTACCTGCATTTTGGGATAAATCCTAAAAAAAAAATATCGTTTGGCTTTTCTGCTCGGCCCGTTAATCACCTTGCTTAATCCGAAAATCCTTATCTTAGAGTCGGAGGAACATCACATTATGCAAGCAGTGTGTTCACGTCGGTAGTGTAATCGCCAGGGTTTGAACTCGGGACCTTTCGATCGCCGACTCCTTAACCACTAAGCTACCGACGCTTGAACGTATCAGCTAGATTTCAATGAAATAAAACAACTTTTTAACGGATTCTAACGAATTACGAGTTCTGCAGCCAAAGTGTTGAAAAAAACCAAAGTTACTTAAAATTAATTTAATTAAATCAAAAATTACAATATTATAGAGTAATGAAACCTATTCGATGCTACAATTAGGAATAAATATGATTTTAATGAAACACAATACATGACTTCGACTCGCGGCGTCAGCACTCGAAGCTTGAACGGTCGTCATCGGCGCGGTGGCGTAATCGCTGCGTCGGCGATTCCGTCGTCCCTTGGTCGTCTTATGTTTTCGGCGTCAGTGGTCTGCTTTAGGGATCCGTACTTAACAAACGCGATTTATTTGTTATTATTTACTTTTAGGTCGGTCGTTCTAAAAGTCTATAGGAGAGACCTATGGTCAGCAGTGGACTGTGTGTGGCTAATGATGATGATTTACTTTTAGACCGACGTTTTGTTAGTTTTATTTCAATGACTGATATTCGCATAAACTTTAAAAAATATCAGCTAGATTTCAATCAATTTATTCAATAACCAATAGGTATATTGTATCGTTCCTAATAAGAATACTGATTTTTTTCAGATAACGGAATGCGAGATCTTTCTATCGTTGACTATAAAATTCCTGGACCCGGACAAACCGATGTGGCAAAGGGCTCTTGCGTTAGAAGTACTGCACAAAATGACCATCCAGCCGAGTAAGTATATCTACAACTTTTTATTAAGCAAACGACCGTATGATTGGAAACTGCTCTATCTGATATCTGTCTGACACAATATACTGTTATGATTATATTTACCATGTTTGTTAGAGAGATTTAACACTATCGATTGTCAGATGTGTCAAGCGAGTTTTCGAAAATGTTTGAATGCAGTATTGGTTCTTTTTAAAAATAAAGAAATGTTTTCTTTGCGTGAAATACACTATCTCCAGTATTTAGACTACTTTCCCTCCAGGTAAGGTCGAAATCTTCCACTCTGTATACAAAGTGTTATTGTCGCAGAGCATATACAGAGAGAAGGTGTTGTAACTAGATTTCTCTATGAAAGAACACGTGACGTTTTGTGGAGGTGACGTCACGGTAAACTACTCACTTCATTCTGTATCAATGTTACTAGATCGGCCTTACGATCGAGAGGTATCCAGCCATTACACTACCGACGCACAGTGATCAATTATTAGATATTAGGTGGATAATATTCAAATTTGACATTGTGAGGGTATGTAAAACAAATTATCTCTATGCGATTGGGGGTACTTACCTCATATTATTGTTTAATATGAACGGTAGAAGGTAAGTCATTACTGAGATATCAGCTAGTGAATGCAGCGTTCTTGCTAATTGTATCGATTTGTTCAATTTACTTCCTGTTTTCGCGCACGGGTATCTATTTATTGTGACTTAACAGTGCATTATAGCGCATCAATAAATATGGTACACATTAATAAAGGTATGTGCTTCATTTTGTTTAACATTTGGTAGTTGTTAATTGTTACAGTAATTTAGGAAGGAATATTCAAAACATAACTTAAAATTTAACATTTTTTTAAATTTTAAAGCTTGTATCTTACGAGGAACATATTAGAACATAGACATTTTTGCACTAGAAGATAATTGGAAGTCTATAGTATGATATTCAATTAAAAAAAATACCCCAAAGTACCCCTGCCCGAACAAACTTTTCATTTATACAGCAAACGGTGGTACAGTTAGAAATGCCGATTTGTTTAATTATCTCAAAAAACACCCGCCAATTAAACCTGCAGCTAAGAAATCTAAAGATATGTTATTGAGCTATATTTATAAGGTTATTGGAGTGTCAGATTTGACAATACAACAACAAAATGAGTTACGAAATTCAGTACATAGCTTTTGTTTATCAGCTTCCTGAAATTGGATTAAAATCGGCAAAAATGTTTATAAATTTGAAAAAAGAATAAGGATTGGTTGTCTAAATGCGCAAGCGTAGAAGGTTAAAAGACGAAGTATCATCCAGAAGTGAAGAAGAGTTGTGCCTAGCAGATGAAATGAAACTTCATTCAGTCGGAAAACCTTCTACGCTTAGTTTTCTCACCTAAATCCATGAAATCCTTTTTGGGCGTCCTCTACCTACAGACCCAGACGTTGAAGGCTGTTCAATATTATGATCTCCAGATGTTATTGCGCATTTAGACAACCAATCCTCATTTCATTTTCAAATTTGGAAACATCTTTGCCGATTTTAATCCAATTTCAGGAAGCTGATAAACAAAAGCTATGTACTGAATTTCGTAATTCATTTTGTTGTTGTATTATCAAATCTGATACTCCAATAACCTCATAAATATAGCTCAATAACATATCTTTAGATTTCTTAGTTGCAGGTTTAATTGGCGGGTGTTTTTTGAGATAATTAAACAAATCGGCATTTCTAACTGTACCACCGTTTGCTGTATAAATGAAAAGTTTGTTCGGGCAGGGGTACTTTGGGGTATTTTTTTTTAATTGAATATCATACTATAGACTTCCAATTATCTTCTAGTGTAAAAATGTCTATGTTCTAATATGTTCCTCGTAAGATACAGGCTTAAAAATTTAAAAAAATGTTAAATTTTAAGTTAAGTTTTGAATATTCCTTCCTAAATTACTGTAACAATTAACAACTACCAAATGTTAAACAAAATGAAGCACATACCTTTATTAATGTGTACCATATTTATTGATGCGCTATAATGCACTGTTAAGTCACAACAAATAGATACCCGTGCGCGAAAACAGGATGTAAATTGAACAAATCGATACAATTAGCAAGAACACTGCATTCACTAGCTGATATCTCAGTAATGACTTACCTTCTACCGTTCATATTAAACAATAATATGGGGTAAGTACCCCCAATCGCATAGAGATAATTTGTTTTACATACCCTCACAATGTCAAATTTGAATATTATCCACCTAATATCCAATAATTGATCACTGTGCGACGTGGACCCACTTCTAGCACAAGCAATTAAGCTTAGTAGGAGGGTTAAGAGGGAATATTAGTAATTTCGATTGCTAATATCCTTCCAAAAAAAGTGTTAACTATCTCACACTAAATGTAACAGTACTAAGTGTCGCCATCTAGCCTCCAAACGCCAACAGTATTCTGACCAAGGTCACGCCTACTGTGATAAACTCAGGGTATTACCGAGCGCGTGAGGGCTATGCCAGTTGTAAACCTCACCCCCAGCAATTGATGGCCCAAGACGGCGTGAGGTTTTAGTCGGTTCGAGTTCGACATAACCACCTCCACTGGCTCGGACGGGGGGTAAACTTAACGCACTATAAAAAAAGTTACGACCGAGCATTTCAGTGCATTAGATAGCATCCTCTCTGTGCAGCAAATAAAATTGTGCCCGGGTGACGCCCATACTTGCTTACTGACAGCAGACTATAAAGTACTTTACTGACAGCTGTGGGATGAACTTCGTGCCGTGGTATTCTCAAGCAACTACAATATGGGGTTCTTCAAGAAAGGTATTAGAAGATTCTAATAGGGTCGGCAGCGCGACCGCGCTACCCTTTGCGTTGCACACGTCCATAGACCACGGTAACTACTTTCCATCTGGTGGGCCGTGTGCTTTACCTCCTTAGTGGTATAAAAAATTAAGGACCGGTTATAAATGTTACAATTTCATTATGTTTCAATTTCAATTTTCATTTCAATTGCCTAGTGATATATATTTCTTGTTTATCCCTTGCCAACAGATTTGCTAAAAGCATTCTGCGAGTGCTACGACATGAAACCTCACGCGACGAACATCTTTCAAGATATAGTGAACGCTTTAGGAGCCTATGTGCAGAGTTTGTTCGTTGCGTCCAACGTCAATACGCCAGCCGGTAAGTCTAGTTAGGAGATTTTTTGTTTCACGTGCAGTAAATCCCCACGGATAAACTTCCGGTACCAGGTTATGTCGGACTCGAACCGACTACACCGCACGCCGCCAGTGGGTCGTTGTGCTAGACCGAAGGTAAGGTTATTAACGATATATTCCTCGCACCCCGGCCGACCCAGGGCCATCTCTCTCGGTCTGGCCATCCTTGGCAGTGAGGTGTTGTTACTGTACTACTTACCCCGAGGAGAGCAAGACCGAGAGTGATGAGGAAACTTTATTTCTTGGGAAAGGTATAGCAACTTCTGGCTTATATTGTGTCGGTTAGTCAGAGACATATTTCTACTACTTTTAGCATGGTATCGGGATCCTTAACAATACACGATATCGATTTAGATAGGAAAAAGTGAGTGCCAGGCGGGACTTCAACCTGCGACCAGTCTACACCTACGGCATTCGAAACTGGGGACTCCGTGGAGGATCCGGATCTTTTTTTTTTTTTTTTGAAAAAGAATATTAGCATCCGATATTATCGAAATTACTAATATTCCCTCTAACCCCTCCAACTAAGCTAAATTGCTTGTGCTAGGAGTGGGTTCACGTCGGTAGCGTAATGGCCAGGATTCGAACCCGAGACCTCTCGATCGCGAGGCCGACCCCCTAACCACTCCAGGCGTGGTTCAGTAGCTCAGTGGTTAGAGTATTCCCCTTTATGTCCCGTTTGAATATTCACTTTTTCCAATCCAAATCGATTTATTAGTTGGCATAGTAATTTCGTTAAAATAAAATAAATATTTTTTAAAATTATGGTGTGGCGCGGTATCTAAATTTCCCTTCGATAGCAAATATCACGGTGTCATCAGCTACAAGGATACAGGATATGATTTTGGAATGGTTCCAGCACTCACCTGAGATCTTCTTAATGGCCTGAATGGATGCACGCAATTACGCTGGTGAGGGCCCTCCACCAAAATGTTCTCCCGGTAATGCCTGTGCAGGTTTGACGACACTCGCAACACGATATCGCACTATCACCACTTGAAACTGCGGGTTGAGCGGAAAGGAACAGGAATCGACGCTCCTATGTCCTATACATGCGGTAGTTCGACCTCCAACCACAATGGTTATATCGGAAGTAGTCCTCACACAAACGTCACTTTTCACATTCGCGTCGTACGATGACGTATAGTGCTTAGAACCAATCGGCGGACAGGAAATGAAATTGAAGGGAAGCAGATGACAACACCGTCGAACATAAATATCAGTTACTTCTATTTCATACAGATGGCGCTACCATTACTGCCCCCCCTTAAAGGGTCACCTTTGAGAAACACTCATAAGAAAAATAACAAAGAATATAAAAGCTCAATGCTCAAATAACAAAGAATACAAAGCTCAATGCTCATCATACACAATGGACTCCAGCTTAAGCGCCAGAGTCGAGAAGGTAAACTAAATAAAATAAAATAATGCGAGAGCTGAAGTAATTACCCCAGGCCCATCTAATTAAACTAAACTATTATTAAGGTAGATAATTATTACTCTAATAACTATTGGGTAGGCAAAGGACACAAACGAACCACGGGACGAGCATATGTCCCCCTAGCTGTCCGGACAGTTACCACTCGCACAATTCCGTCCCTACCGGGGTGAACCGCATCGACAACCGCCAACGGCCAAGCCAGAGGGGGAGCATTATCATTGATAATTACAACTACAGTTCCAGGCGTAATGGGCACAGAATTCGTGTTCCATTTTTCCCTGGTCTGCAGGTTATGCAAGTACTCAATCCTCCACCTATCCCAAAAGGACTGAACCATTCTATCTAAAAGTGCGTATCTATGAGTCAAGCTGACTTCGGTGGAAGCCGTTCCAGCCGCGGGTAGAGAATATAATGGTACAGTATAAAGAAAATGACTAGGAGTCAAAGCGGTTGGTTCCGACGGGTCGGAACTCAACACAGTAAGTGGACGCGAATTTAATAGACATTCAATCTGTGTGAGTACGGTAATCAACTCCTCGTATGAGAGTAGCTGCTGTCCTATCACCTTGAATAGGTGAGTTTTAATAACCTTAACCATACTCTCCCAACACCCACCAAAGTGTCCGGAGGCTGGGCAATTAAATTTCCATTTAATTCGACTTTCTCTCAACTCATCCTCAAGTCGAGGGCGGAACTCATTGTTCAAAAATGTATACAAGTCGCGTAAGTAAGAATTTGCGCCGACAAAATTGGTTCCATTGTCGGAATGGAGCGATTGCACGGGTCCGCGACGAGACAAAAATCTTTTTAACGCAGCTAAGAAGCTAGGCGTGCTAAGATCAGTCGCGACCTCTATGTGCACGGCACGAGTTGCGAGGCAAGTAAATAAACATATATAAGCCTTTAGACTTGTAACCCCGCGACGACGGATGGGCGTGTAAGCTATGGGACCTGCGTAATCGCACCCCGTGTGAGTAAAAGCTTTAACAACTTGCTTAGCACGACAATCAGGTAAATCAGCCATAAGGGGATAAGTCGACCGCGGACGCATGCGAAAACAAGTGTTACACTTGTGTACTATGCGCCGCACAGTAGAGCGGGCATTCAGAATCCAATAATTTTGTCTTAACAAAGACATGAGCAGTTCAGGTCCTGCTTGCATGTGCCTTTTATGATAATGCTGTATGATCAAATCAATCATGTGATCATTTCGAGGCAAAATTATAGGGTGTCGCTGAGCAAACCCTAAGTCTGAATTGACTAGGCGACCGCCTACTAAGATGAGTCCTTGGTGTAGAAACGGTCTCAATTTATTAAAGGCCGGCGAACACGGCGCTTGATTTTGTAAATTTCTAATTTCTTCAGCAAAGTACTTTTGTTGTAAAATTTTTAGTGATAATATTTCCGCGAATTCCATGTCGCAGGATGTGATTGCAATGGAATCGCGACGTGGCAATAACCTAACAAATCTACAGATGTAGACCACTGCGCGTAGAAATTTACCCCACGAAGAAAATCGCAAAGAAGCAGTATAAATAACAGACTCTTCCGTGGGGTCTGTGATAGCGAGCGAGAGCACCTTCTGTTCAGGTATTTCGATGGGGAGAAGGGATTCACAATTAAGGGGCCATTCCGACGGATTCTCGGATAACCAGGCTGAATTAGTAGCAATATCCGCCCTTGACAAATCCACGGCCCTTTGTAAACATTGGAAAATTGCGTTTCGCCGTGCTTGGATCAGCGTTAGTTGAATGTCAGGAGGAGTATCTACTTCATTAGGCATTGTGCCTAATTACAATGACGCACTGCCTATTGTCAATACACCTCTGCCTACCCCTTCGGGGATTTACAGGCGTGAGTAATGTATGTAGAAAGTTCGACAGTATTCGAACGAACGGAACAACAATGTATACAGGCACTATGAAATTAATAAAATGTATTTTAAGTACCAAACACACGAAACGCAAACCTGGGTAAGCACAATAACAGTAGCAGCGGTATGTCGTAATGACTTCTAGATGCTTCCCCGCAGTAAGTACGGAGAGCGCGATCTGTCTCTCAACTACCCTCAACTTAAAAATTATAGTGGGGCGATTGATAAATTTTACAAAGATATATATTTTTTTTATTTTTATGTATCGTTTGTATTTATGATGAAACGTATTGTTTCTTTTGCCTACTATACCCAAATAGACCTATGATAATAAGGTGCCTAGGTAATCTAGTAGGATTTAGCGGTTGAAGTAATAAATTCAGAATAGCGGGTAAATAAATATAATTTCGCCTTTAGTTTGAAATCCTAAAAGGGCGGGTTTTAACACTTATTAGGGACTACAGGTGACCTAATAAGGGGCGGTAAATGCCAGCAATCCTGGCTGCGAAGGACCACAAATGGTGTGGCGCGGTATCTAAATTTCCCTTCGATAGCAAATATCACGGTGTCATCAGCTACAAGGATACAGGATATGATTTTGGAATGGTTCCAGCACTCACCTGAGATCTTCTTAATGGCCTGAATGGATGCACGCAATTACGCTGGTGAGGGCCCTCCACCAAAATGTTCTCCCGGTAATGCCTGTGCAGGTTTGACGACACTCGCAACACGATATCGCACTATCACCACTTGAAACTGCGGGTTGAGCGGAAAGGAACAGGAATCGACGCTCCTATGTCCTATACATGCGGTAGTTCGACCTCCAACCACAATGGTTATATCGGAAGTAGTCCTCACACAAACGTCACTTTTCACATTCGCGTCGTACGATGACGTATAGTGCTTAGAACCAATCGGCGGACAGGAAATGAAATTGAAGGGAAGCAGATGACAACACCGTCGAACATAAATATCAGTTACTTCTATTTCATACAGATGGCGCTACCAATTAAATTATTAAGCATTGCCCCTGTAAGGTAAAGATCGCGGGTTCAAACCCCGTCTAGACCGATTCAATTTAATCTATTTAAATCGAGTTGAATATTTAGCATGGAAAAATGCTTAAAATTTAATTCAAATTGTATGGGTGGAGTGGTCAAAATCAATGTTTGAAAATGATTGAAAAATCTTCGATTTGTTCCCATAGTTCGTATATCTGAGACACACTCCACTGTCGCCTCAAAGACACACACAAGATATAGAAGGAGAAATTTGAATTGGTTTGGGCGAGGTCTGGTAGTTTAATGGTTTAAGCATGGTCCCTGTAAGGCAAAGATCATGGGTTCAAACCCTGTCTAACCAGATTTAATTATTTCTATTTAAATCGAAATAAAATGTATATATCATTCATTAATATCCTAAAAGTATTGTCTTTACTACAACTATTCAAGGATGCAACAGATCGTGTTGCGACCTAATCTCTCCGTCTACCAAGTCCACATCATGTGGGAATATGCCCTCATTGCTCATCAGCTCCTTGTAAACTACTGAGTAAGTCTCGTTCTCGCCCTGTTCGTAGTCTTCAAACGACAACTCTTCTCGGTCTTTGGCAAGGACGTCGCTTCTCTGCTTCTGAGCTCCGACAGTAGATAGATTCACTCCTTAAACGTGAATAAAAAGTTGTATTCTGGTGGTTAGGTTTAGGTTTAGGTTTAAAGATATTTATTCTCATAATAAGATTTACATCACTTCCATGAGAACAATACTAAATATACATATTACAAATATCAGTTCGTCGTCGCCAAGAGAATTAATGTTAAGTACATAATATTTGAAATATAAAGTAGGTACATGAAATAAAAAGTACGTGCGATACAGACATATACCTATGGGCCACAATCAAACCAAGCAACTCATCCAATGCACAATATCATGATAATCCCATAACTATTTCAAATTCACACTGTTAACAAACAATAAACACCGTTATTCCTATCTATTGCCTACTACACAATGTCGGAAACAATATATTCTGTAAGTTTCTTTTTGAATACGTTAAAAGAGCTAATATTTTTAATATCTGAGGGTATATTATTATAAAGGCGCGCACCGTCAAATGTTATCATACTTCGACCATAGTTAGTTCGTATCTTTGGCGTGACGATGAAGCTACTTCGGCGAGTACAGGGGTACGCAACATTTTGTTTCCGTTTGGGGAATTGCAGATTAGTGTGAACTTTACTGTTTATAGTTTTTCGTATAAAAATACAAACATTGTAATTGTGAAGTTGTTTGATGGTCATTAATTTTGTTTCTTTGTATATTTTTTTTGTTTCTGTTAGGTAGTAGTAGTTAAAGAGCAGTTTTATCATTCTATTTTGCAGTTTTTGTAGCTCAGCTATTCTTATTTTGACGGCTGTTCCCCATACTTCGACAAGGTATAATAGGTGTGGTTTCACAAGTGTGTTGTAGATTGTGAAACGAAGCTTGAGGGGGATACATCGTACTATATTTCGAAGGGACCCGCGCAGTGAAATTAGTTTGCTTTTTATGTGATCGATGTGGATTTTCCAATTTAAATGTGCGTCCAAATGTAGACCAAGATACTTTTCGTTGTTCTTTTCTGTCAAGGGAGTGTCACTGATTTTGAGAGGTATATGCATAGGTAGTGGTTTGTTCTTTGCCCTAAATATTACATAACATGTTTTGCTAATATTTATTGTTAGTAGATTATAACTTAGCCAATCATGGATGGCGTCCAGATCGTGTTGGGCTCTAGAAATTATGTTACTTAGCGAAGGACCAAAATAGAATAAGCAAGTGTCGTCTGCGTATAGAGTAATGTGTCCGTTAAGACCTAATTCGTGCACATTGTTTATGTAGATTAAAAAGAGCAAGGGGCCCAAAATTGAACCTTGTGGAACTCCATATGTTATTGGTTGTGGATCACTTTGAACTTTATTATCAATTTTTACAATTTGTGTTCTTGATGTTAGGTAGGACTCAAACATCCTCAAAGCCTGGCCAGTAATTCCAATCGACATAAGTTTTTTCAGAAGCAGTTTATGGCTTACGGTATCGAAGGCTTTTTTTAAGTCGATGAAAACCTAACACTATATTTTTTTGGTCTATATTATGTTTTATTTTAGTGATAAGATCCAATGTTGCAGTAAGTGTGTTACTTTTCGTTCTATATCCATATTGATGTTCAAAGATGAAATTAATAGACCCCAAATAGTTATCTAATCTTTTGTATATTTTTGGTTGTGCAGGCAAATATCATCATTTTACATTCCGAACCTTAAACAGTCAGCACAAACAGCATTAAAACAAACCAAATGAGCCCAAACTCGGTGTATTTACCTAATTGGAGGACTTACAGGGAATATTAGTAGTTTCGGTTGCTAATATTCTTAAAAAAGACTTATCATTGAAGAGTTCCATTCATTTCATAAGCAAATCAGGTAATCAAATATTGAACTTCGCTAATCTCCGTTCGCATTCTGCGACGGCGTACGGCTCTAAATGAATCCGACACATGCCTTTTATTATTTTTATATCTTGTGCAAAATCCACACGGATAGACCGGAGCCAGCGGGCGTGGCTATGTCAGACTCGAACTGACTAAAACACAGACGGCTTCATCTATCACCCCAGGCCCGCGCTCATAGTGGACGGAGGTCGTTCTGCGACCTCCGACGCCCGAGTCACCTACACTCGTCACGAGCTGTGCGGGCCGAGACTCCTCCGGACCCGCTCCGCCTTCTCCTTCTCGAGCATTACACCCGACGCATGCTAACAAAACTGACTACGAAGTTTCAGATTGATGCCACAATTAGTGGTAAAATTTTACTTCTAAGATTAGATAACAGTATCCAGTTTTTGTTTTAAAAACGTCGGGTAGAAGAGCGAGACGCTGCTCGAATCCAGCAGGCACATGCTGTAAGAATGTTTTTAACGATTCAATTTCGCATGCTCTAAATCTCATGCGTGAGCTTTTGATATTTAAAGTATGGCAATGTTATGCCAAATCAAGAAAACGAATGTCCTTATTCGAAATGAGCTGAGTTCTTCTGAATGAGACTCGACAACCATACGTTCTTACAGCATCAACCTGCTGGTATTGCACAAGCGATGCTAATATAAGACTGTTAAAATTCATCTGAACTCACTTGACGACGTCCCTTTCCCTTTCCTCAAATGCGCAGTATCGTTACTCCTGAAATCGCCTCCCAACATCTGCAGGTACATATCCACAAGTCCCTGGCACTGCTGCATACAGATCTTGTAACTCTTGAAGCGATTGGCGCGAAAGATGTTCGCACAACCGAGTCGCTCTCTGAAAGTATTAAGATGTCAGTAGCGCGAGTCAACCTCATTAGCTATGCAATGGGGTATTTGACAACATTAAAAAAATACTACAAATAATGGTCATCCTATCAGATAAAATCTCAGACAATTAAACTAAACTAAAATAAGCATATTTTTTGAGAATTTCGCTTAAAAATATCTCATATTTTTTCGATTTTTTATCTGTGACGAAAACGCTCTTTGATCGATCACAGCACTGCTGACGTCACACGCAAGTAAACACGGCTTTGTGACAGAACAGAACAGAACAGAAACAAACAGTTTTTGTGTATTATTTATAGACGTATTTGTACATTGTGCAACTACACACCATTTATACACCATTTTATTCACAAAGTTTGAAGAAATACTTTATTATTTACTTTGACTTTGCTTTAAGGTTATACAAATGTGTGACGTCACGTAATCGGCTCCATACAAGGTGACAGCGTCTTTCGCGCGTTTTTGAAAATTTAAACTTTAACATCGATTTTTTGTTAAAATCCGTTGATTTTTTTTTTTGAAATATCGATGTAGTGTGCATATTATATGCTAAGGAATAATTTAAAATGGTTTTCCAAAATTTGTCAAATAACCTAGCGTCGAGCACAGCGCTGGAACAGCCCTGCTAGAGATTGTTATTGGTCGGAAGTGGTAACGTCACTGAAGATTGACCAATGACATTCTCTATCAAAGCTGTTCGTTGGTGTAACTGCTGATTGACGGACGGAACTTTGGCGCAGCCTGTTCTCGAGATTGAAGGCTCAAACGGCAGTAGTTCCTGCAAAAGTCCAGATAAGGCAGGCAATATAGGAGAGGGGACCTCGGATTCTATAGCACATGCTTTGGACGCAACTGGAACGAAACCTGTGATGATGATGAGGACGGATTGAAATATTAAAAATAGTAGTGAAATAAATTAAAAACTTTTGTCGTGATTTTACATTCAGTACTGATTCGAAAATTTATTAAAAGATACACATACATAAACAAGTCACTGAAAGGAGTTACTCCCTTATTAAGTTTGCCGTTTTTGGGGTCAATGACCTTCATTAAACCGACGAACGTGCATGAAGAATGTAATGAGAGTGAATGAAGCGAGAGTAGTATGCCAGGATCGTGGCAAATGGAGATCCGTGATCTCTGCCTACCCCTATGGGAAACAGGCCTGATTTTATGTGTGTATGTATGTATGACCTTTATTCCCAATCGATTTGGCTCAAACTATAAGCAGACTCTTTGTCGCGCCATAAATCGTCATACAACATGTGGAACATCTTTTCTCTATTCGTCTTTAATAAAGAAGCCAATCACTCATATTCCTTAAGCGGGGCGTCCAGGTTGGAACCACCATTCTAGCGGCAGCATCTGGAATGATGGCGACAACTTTTTGGACTGACCTCAGCTAATCATCACGTGGGGTACTGCATATCCTTTTTTTACATGCGGGAAATCTCCACGGATATAACCCCCCCCCTTTCCTCCCACCCACACCGGAGGGGGAGGTTATGTCGGACTCGAACCGACTAAACCGCACACCGTCTGTGGGTCGTTGTGCTAGGGCGAAGGTGATATTGTCGTCGATGACATATCCCTTCCACCCCGGCTGACCCAGAACCATGGCTCTCGGCTTGGCCCTCCTCGGGAAGGGGGACCATGCGGTCCCTGACTCGCCCCCGGTATGGGGAGCCGCCGTGGCTTGCTTCTGTTAGGGTGACAGGTGGCTCCACCCGCCACCCTCAGACCCTCAGGGGGGCAGAGGTGCTCCACAAGGCAAAGTGGAGAGCGTCAGTACTCTCCTCCCAGGGCCGCCGCCAGCTCCCGCCTCGGTATCTCCCACACCGGACACTCGGTGAGCGTGTGCAGCCCCGAGTCCTCGCTCGCGTCACAATGATAGCACTCGGGCGTAGGCTCTATGCCCATCAGATGCAGATACCGCCCGAAATTACCGTGTCTGACGATGATTTCCGTCTAACGGTACGAGAGGCTACCGTGTGGCCTCTCTAGCCACTCCCCCATGATGGGTCTTACCGCCGCAATTAAGGCGTGCACTGCATACTGCATACCCAACTCACGTGCAGTTCAGTTCCTGCAATACGAAGGTCCACACCGGCGCTACGTAGTTCGCGCACACGCCCGGCGAGTAGCGCCGACTGCAGCGCATCTTGAACTGGCGTATCGCTTTCGTGTCCTGTCTGAAGTCATCTGAATCTGGAAATATTATCAGTAAATATTACCTCGGGAATGTGTCCCTAAGTCGCGATCTTGGACCAAGTTTCGAGAAAAACGAGGCCATGTCGCGCGCGGATTGTTTTGTAATATTCTATGCTTTGTGAATTTGAGCTCGTCCACCGCCGGCCGTACCACCGCGTGCTTATCTCAAGCGATACCGAAGAAACGTATACTGCGCTTATAGATATATGTCCTGAGGTATACCAGTAACATTTCTAAAAACGGAACCACTAAACGATTTTACGAAACTCCATCCCTATGGGGGGTAGAACAGGGCTCCAACCCATTTTGTATGAAATCTCATGTTTTTGAAGTAACAGACTTCAAATTTAAAATTTAGGTCTATAGATCGTATGGAGTTGTACTAATAGCGTGACCTTAAAACTCAACCCCCTTTTGGGGTTAAACGCTGGATGGTAGTTTGAACTAGTTTCATAGTATTAAATGTTTATGTTATAAAGTAGCGTTTACCTTCAGCATGTTGAATAGTCACTATATTCCCGCTACTAGTTAATAATATATTATGTAATACAACTAGTGCTAACAAAACTTTATACATCTTATTTAAACTTAGCTGTCATTTGACTGACAGCCTTGGCAAGACCAACTAGATTACGAATATTCATTGAACGATTAAAAAAAAACTAGTCGAATGATTTATACACAAATACCTATACTCACGCTAGTAAATTCCCGAAGGGGTACGCAGAGGTGTATTAACAGCCATATTTCACCAACTATGATTTTCAGTCCCACGTAATAGGGGGCGAGCCTATTGCCGTCTACTGGGTATTTTGTCATGGGCTGTACATATGTTTACAGTCGGATGGAAAGCAGCCCTATCCCTTAGTTGCCTAATACGATACTGTTAATATTAATAAATTAGAATACTATTATTGGCTGACTGTATTGCCAAGATTGCTTGCTGTATTACTAAGCTGTGTGCCTTATTGCACAGAGTATTCTAAATCTGCACATTGACCTTTTTTGTTATACAACTGAGGTGGCAGAAAAGCAAACGGCCACCTGATGGTAAGTGGTTACCATGGCCTATGGACGTGTGCAACACCAGGGGAGTCACACTCGTGCTGCTGACCCAGTACAACAGAGAGTTTCTGTGCCGTCATTATAGAAGACAAAGAAGGAATAGCCTTTGGTCTCCCCACTGTCAGCACAAAACCTCTCCAGTGAGCTCTGGCTAGCCTACTCACTGCCGGGAACACAACACGACGTTATTATTCTTAGAAATTCTCGTCTTAGAAATTGGCATATTTGTAAAAAAAAACCAGAGTTGTTTAAAAAGGCCAGTGAAGATAAGCAGTACATGTCTTGAGATAGCACAAAACTTTTGCTGCCTAGCTGTAAAATTTCTCTTCATCAAAATAATTCACATTATTGCTTGTACATATAATTATTGATTATTGATAATACTGGGTATTCTGACATTACAAATTTATTCTTACATGCATTCTTGACAAAATATTGTAATTTTTTTTATAATGGATATTTTATTTGCATTATTATTTTAATCTTATTACAATTATTCATTATGAAATATGTGACATTTTGAATTCTATTAAATAAATAAATTTAACTTTGCATGCAGAGAATCTGCGAAACATGTCGGACATTATTTGATTTTGTAACACCACTGTAAAATACCGCGTGTTTCGAGCAATAAATGACTTACTTACTTACGGCTGCAGTATTTTGTACGGCGGAGGTACTTCTCCAATCGGACTTCTCAATTGGATGGGAATACTGTCGTGTCCTACCTCCTACATAATTTTGCCCACTTAATTTCATATAAACTAATAGAATTCATTTTTACTTGCAGGTTCATCTGGTATCCCACAGCAGTCGGGGTTCTATTGGAAAGGTGTCTGGCTACCGCTATGCGTCACATTTGAGCCAGGCACGGCTAAATCAGTTTAGTGAGTACATATACTTTTTATATAAGAATTTATATACAAACACACAAACCACCTAATGGTGAACGATTACCGAATGACATTCTTTAACCAACTCACGAATATACAGCGTGAACTTTTCAAGTGGGCGTGAATGACGAAACCATATATAGTATGAGAAATAGCCGTGAGTAATCAAAGGCCCCCTTTGACTATTTACGACCTGATTGTGATGAAAACTAAAACTGCATCAATGGAAGATCCAAATCCAAACAAATAAACTTCACATCGATTAGGGATTGGAAAAGAGGAATCGGCTTAGGCGCGACTTTCTTGCTTGATAGCTCATTGGTCCAAGCATTCCCCCTGAAAGGAACCGGTTGCGAGTTTCAAGTCCCGCCTAAGTCGTTTTCTCTTTTTCCTATCCTAATCAATTTGAATAGTTAGGTTACTAATTGCTTAAAATTTTCATTCTAATAAATTACTGGCTACGGTTCTCCAAAGAGTCCTTGCACTAGGTGAACCTCCTATATATAAAAAGTATTATTGTCTTATTGTAGTATAGAAATGCTGGATCGTTCAGAAGCGCCGTCGATACAAGACGGGTATGGCATCGCAATAGCGTTCGCCTGTCTCATGGAGATAATCAGATCTATAGCCATCAGCATTGAAGGCGCTGAGTACTTCAGGTGAGTTCTTTAATATATAGCTTCTGCCCACTGGACAGGGATGTCATGGCCCACCATGCTCTTTGAGACCCAACCTGCTGATTGACGGGCAAGACTCTGGTGTAGGGTGTCCTCTCAGGGTTGATAGGCATTCGCTTCCTTAAAAGCTTAGATTTCTACGAGGAGTTGGAAAGCAGGCCCATTAAACCGCTTTGCACTCCAAAGTACAAGCTGAGATGCAACTTGCATTGATGCTCAGCTGATGATGATGATGGTAGCTTGTGCCCACCTCTTATAAATATAATGTTTTTTATCTATTCTCATACTGAAATGTAAACATTTAAAACAAAACTTTAATGTTTTACAAGTATCTAAATAAATTTAAAAAAGAAAACATTATGATACAGGTCTTCTATGCGCAACTGTATCGTTATATAACTTTATCTACTCTGATACTATAATACAAAGATTATAAAATTGAAAGCAAAACTCTTATGACAAACATTACGCACAGGCCAAAGAAAAAGTTTCATTACGATACAGGTCTTGTATGGACACCTATATCATTAAATAACTTTTTAATTATAACGATACACCTATACAACCACCATCTGGACCAAGAAGGTTGAACCTCTACTTTAAAAAAAGAAACTGCCGATTCGGAAGAAAAAGAAAAGAAACACGCATGCGCAATCTATGTTTGGCGCCAACATTTTACATTTAAATTAAAAAAGTTTGGTTTTGTATGTAAAATAAATGAGTTTATGTATTATAGTATGAGAGTAGATAATGTAGTGTATGACACTGTACATAACTTGGTCTTATAACACTCGTGTGATACTATAAAAAAACTCGCCTACTGGCTCGTTCTTTTAAAACACACTCGTGTTATAAGAACCCTTATTATGCAACAGTATCATAAACTACTATTTTATTCATCTCGATACCGCTTCAGCTGGACACAAGGAGGTCTCATTGATGCATTTTTTTCTACATAATGCACACACATGTTTGGATGCGCTGCGACGCGCATGCGCGATCAGCGAATGGATTTTGGCGGTTATACTTTTTTCTGTTATATTAATTACTAGTTTTTGCCCGCGGCTCCGCCCGCGTTGATGTCGGTTATCGTTATAAATTGTAGCCTACGTGTTTTTCTGATGTACTATGTGCTATATTATTGTAAAGTTTCAATAGAATTCATTCAATAGTTATTACGTGAAAGAGTAACAAATATCCATCCATACTTACAAACTTTCGCGCTTATAATATCAGTAGGTGTATGAAACTGCACATAATTTGCTCTTAAAACACTCGAGTGATACTATAGAAGAACTCGCCTACGGCTCGTTTTTTTTAACTCACACTCGTATTTTAAAATCTCATATTATGCACCAGTTTCATAAACTACAATTATTTATAAAATATTTTTCCTGGACAAGTGTAAACAAAGTGCGCCCTTTACTTTTAATTCAGATGAAATCTTGACCTTGAAGATTGACAGACAGTAAAAGTGTGTTTATCGTCGCATGTATGTCGTCAAGGACCTTTTTTCTTTGAAAATTTAATGTCGCTTGCACCCTTTTTGCCGTTCACTTATCGATCTATTCAATGCAATGTTTCTTTTTTAATTCTAGACTACAAGAAATGTATGAAGATATACAGAATGACACGGAAGAGAAAGAAGTCAATTCTAACAAGAGTACCAATGGTAAAGGTATGTTCACCATAGTTATTTGATTACATAATATACATTCACGCCTCTTGCTCACTGAGGTTGGCAGTGACCACATGTTTCTACTTGATATACATACCCTGACATACTTCCTTCGGTATTTTTTTTATACCACTCAGATGGCTGACAAGCACTCGTTGTCCGTTGCCTGGAAGAAATCGCTGTTAGCGATAAGGCCGCCCATTGTGCATTATATACCTAAAAAAATTGTTATCGCATAATACTTTTATGGTGTACAATAAAGAATATCTTATCTTATCTTATCTTATCTCGCAGGGCAGGGGTAGTAAGGTATCACATGGATTTATTTTTTCGTCAAACGCGCGGTTTCTAAGTCCAAAAGTCTACTAGAAATTTTCATCATAGTCCTTAATTTCAGAATAAAATAAGATTATACTTTATAATACTTGTATTTAAAGATAATAGTAGGGGTAATAGAAGGGAGTAGTCTTAAACCTCACTACGTATCACCAAGAGTGAGTGGGGGCTTAAAAATGTTAAAAAAGACTACGTGATTAATGGACGACCCCTATGTTTGACACGCCCCGCTAGTACCTTACACATGGCGACGAGGTTGGGTCGGAAGGTGGTGCAGCGGCACTCATACACCTATACAATAGTGTAGCTACCTACCTATGCACTACGCATATAACACAACGGAATTCGTTCATGTACCTGACGGCAATCACTTTTGACCATAAACATCATTCTCTTAGCCTTTTACAAGGCTATTGGGGCTTTTTAGTCTGTTAAGCAGCTGAACTTTGATATTTTTCATGAAGCAACTGATCTGTGCCCCGAGCACGAAAAACAATTCGAATTCGTAATTTAAACTTATCGAAAGAAGAAGCATTGCGATTGGTTCACAGTAGGCAGGCGGCCAATCGCATAGCGCCATTCTTTGGATACGTCTACGTTTCGAATTCAAATATTATTCGTGCTCGGGGGAATGATCTGACCTCTACAACCAATTGTCGATATCGAAGTTCAGTAATAAGACTAGTCGCTTTTAAGGGCTCCAAATACCCGTAACGACTGCCATAAATGTCCGTATGGCAATCCACAATTCCACATTTAAAATCGACTTGAAAACCTAAGTTGTGTTACAGAATTGGAGTCAAAGCCAGATACCGAAGTGACAAATAACTCTCACAATGGCGAAGCTGATCAAAACTCTAATGTGGTGCAGAAAATAGAGGATACCGTTGAAGAGAAGGAGAAAGAAGTTAGGCTGCAGGTTTGTTGTTTATACTTATCTATACTAATTGTACGGGCTATGTACATTATAAAAATGTTTATCTACTCTGATACTATAATACAAAGATTATAAAATTGAAATCAAAACTCTTATGACAAACATTACGCACAGGCCAAAAAAAAAGTTTTATTACGATACAGGTCTTGTATGGACACCTATATCATTAAATAACTTTTTAATCATAACGATACACCTATATAACCTCCATCTGGACCAAGAAGGCTACTTTAAAAAAAGAAACCGCCGAATCGGAAGAAAAAAAAAAGAAACACGCATGCGCAATCGATGTTAGGCGCCAACATTTTACATTTAAATTAAAAAATGTTTGGTTTTGTTTGTAAAATAAATTAGTTTGAAGTATGAGAGTAGATAAAGTAGTGTATGACACTGTACATAACTTGGTCTTATAACACTCGCACTCGTGTTATAAGAACCCTTATTATGCAACAGTATCATAAACTACTATAGCCTAAGCATCTTTCGCGGAAATGGCGCGGTCGGACCGATTGCCATGTAATTAAACAGTTCAACCTTAGATCTTACGGGAATCGGGCGCGTCCAAATCGTAGCTTCGTGGCATAACGTGTATTGCAATTACCTATTATCATTTGTGACCTATGATTACATTTTCTAACTAAAAATTATCTTTTATTTGTCGGGAATCGAACCCTCTACACTAACATTATAAATAGGAAAGATTAAGTTTGTTTGTAATGAATGGGCTCCGAAACTAGTAGGCCTATTTAAAAAATTCTTTCACCATTTTAAAGCTACATTCCTCGTGAGTAATATAAGCTATATTTAATTTTTAAAAAGTTTAGGGTTCCGTACTATATTCACGGAAACATTTTTACCACCCGTACAAAGCTGGTGCAGGTAGCTAGTACGTAATAATTTAATATAATAAGCTAGCCAAAGTGGGAGTGGGCAGGCCGCATCTGCCGAAAGACCATTGGCCGATGCGGTGAAGCAAAGAAGTCCTAGGCTGAGATTCAGAGACATGAACATAAGACGGGCGAAGACCGGTCTAAGCCAAGTCGTGGCTAAGCGCATCTTCAAAATTCGTATTCAGAGACACAGTCCCTGTCAAACTTACGTCGGTCTTAGCTAAGATTACACTCTCTTCTCTACGGCCATTTTTAAAAGCAAAACGTTCATCGGTGAGTTACGGTTTTATGAAACTGTGTAGCCAGGCGTACATAAAAATTAAATCAGGATCGCAATAAATACAAAATTTTAGTTATGTTACAACCTCTGAAAACAATGAAGAAATGTCTTCGATATTTTCCATTTTATGATGCTAATACGTAATTTAACAATGTAAAAGAGAAAATAAAAGCACGCGCGCGATTAAATGATGAAGTTTATTCAGATTTGACAACTTTTTAATCACAGATAACTATTGTCGATATTAATTACACCTTAGCCCACTTGGTGGCGCTAGTTCCGTCTTAAGTAGTCGATATTGACTACTTGGCTTATCTTAGTTTACGCTAAGTTTAAGTCGTGTTCCGAACGTCTCTGAATACAAATTTAAGGGTAAGCCGTTGATTTTGACAGATGGAAGCGTAAGTTCAAGCTTAGACTCGTCTCTGAATCTCAGCCCTAGAGTGGAGACCACAAATCGGCAAACGAAAGATGGAACGGCCCCCAGCCAGGTGGATGGACAACCTGAAAAAGGTGGTTGAAATAGACTGGATGCGGAAGGTGGAGGATCAGATGCTATGGCGAAAATTGGGAGAGACCTATGTCAAACAGTGAACTAAGATAAACTAATTGATTGATTGAGAATACAATATTAAGCAATGGACAAAATGCTCAAGCTATTTTACTATTACAAATTCGATTTTACTAACCATTTTTTTTTTACTGGAAAGCACTACCCTATTCAGTTTGAAGCATCACTAAGATATAATGTCTCATATGCATCATCTCTTATTTCACTTGCAGTTGCTCAAATCGTCGTGGTGCGGCTTAGTGTGGGGTCTGTCAGTGTTAGCTGAAGCGAGTATTGGAGAGTTGGAGAGTATACTGCGAGCTATACAAACCCTTGCCAGAGTTAGCGGGAAGGTATGTATTTGGTCTGTGTTTTCCGGATATCCGGAAACTGTATATCCATTGATTGGTGCAGGTCAAATAGTATATAGGTACTCCATTCCAAAAACAAACAAGTTCTTATGCCTCTTGTAATATAATCTTACTGGAGGTAGAATGGGGACGTCCATAGGAGATAACTGACTATGTACAGTTTTGTCGCTTAATTCCATATCAAAAATATATTTAATAAAACTGTACTATCTGGATATCCGAGTATCCGTACAAACTAAATGTCATTAAGTGTAACCATGCCTATTATCACTAGACGGGCCACTCCAAGGGGCGCGACGCGTGCATATCAGCCCTGTGCCGCTGCGCCCTGCCTGCCCAGTACGTGGTCCCCGCGCTGGGAGCCCTGGGCGCCCTGCCGTGCCCGTGGCGCCGCGAGCCGCCGCCGCCGCCCGACCCGGACTACCGCCACCAGGTCGTGTGGGTGGGGACTCCGCTACCCTCGGCTGAGCTGCCCACGGGTCTGTATTCATCCTTTTTAGTATATTCATAGCAACAATATCTGTTTATCGGCGTTCTAGTGTAAAAGTAAAATTTTGTAATCCAGTCACTATATACCATACACGAGAAAAGAAAAAAAAGAAATGCAGTTGATAAGCCCTCTCGCTATCCAGAATAACACGTGACACTTAAACACACCTGGATTGCGATGTCACCTACATATGGTAGAAATATTGAGAAGAAGGCGGTCGAGAACACGGCAAAGCTTCCGTACTTCCTATAACACGATAAAGACTGAACGGAAACTGGAATGCTCTACCTGCACACAATTTACCTTATCTTTAATATAGAGGGCCGTATTTTCTGGACTTTGCCATAGCTTCTGTACAACCAGCGGGGTGCAGTTAATTGGCCGACTAAATGTATAAAAAAAAATTGAAAATTTAGTTACCTTGGTTTCCTTATTCGAGAGAGCCAGCTGATATATTTTGGGCAATCTTACTAAGAGACGTCTCGCCACGTCTCACGATTTGAAAACACGAGACGATGTGCGGTTAAAGTCAGTACGAGGCCAACATGACGGGAGTTATCTGAGGGGATTACTGCACAAGAAAAACGGTACACACGTAAACACCTTTAAATGTAAACTTGTGTACCCCGACGATCCACAAGATCTGTCTTTACGTACTGACTTTTACACGTATTTCACACAGCTGTTTTTCTCGCCAGGCCAACAACAGTCGTTCGTGATGGTGACGTCTCGCCACGTGACAGCGATGAAGGCCTTACTGTGCGCGGCGCAGAGAGACGGCGACACGATACAACAGGCGTGGTTACCTGTACTCACCACCTTGCAGCATTTAGTGAGTATTTACTGCTTCAATGACATTTTTAAAGCATTTTGCATACTAAATATTCAAATTAATTAAAATAAGAAAAGTTTGGGTGAAATTTTTCAGTCATTTTTCTATCGGTCTAGGCGGGATTTGACACTTCACTCACACTCAAAGACAGATAGACGGAGAAATTTTAATCGGGTCGGGCGAGGTCTAGTTGCTTAGTGATCAGCATTGCCCCTGTTAGTCAAAGATCGCGGGTTGAAACCCCGCCTAGACCGATTTGAACTTTTCTTTTTTTAATCAAAAAATATTTACTGCTTCTAAACCTTTTTTTTTACATCAATTTAACTATCTCCTTTCTTTCTATCTTTCTCTATCTCTCTCTCTCTCTCCGTATTTTATCTACTCATTCAGAAAGCAATCGATAAATTTTCCTTCGCCTGCCTCTCGCTCGCTCACCATTATAATTTTCCTTTATTTTTTCTTCTGTATTTCTCTCCCCCTCTCTTCCTCACTTTCCATCTATGTCACTTTATCAATATTAGACCACATCAAACAGTATTTATCCAATTTATTTTACCCAGGTGTGGATCTTGGGATTGAAGCCGTCCACAGGCGGTAGTATGAAAGCAAGCAGGGCAAGCGCTGACGCTAATGCAGTAATGAGCACCTCAGCTGTCATGGCTGATCTACCAGGTTAGTACAATTTATATACTTAGAGATATCTTTGTTTACTGCAAAAGATACATGTATTTTTGAATGAGGGTAATTGTAAAAAAATCTAGTAAAGTGTATTAATAGTATTCTAGTTAATAATTTGAATGATTAACTTAAAAGTGATATCAGTGTTGATAATTGAAACCCGAGATGGCGTGTGGTTTTCGTCGGTCTGAGTCCGACATAACCATTGCAATACAGAAAGCTTGAACCCCTTTGATACTGAGTTCAAGTGAAGGAACAATCGATTTCACAAACACGAAACATTACTAACGTCTATCCCACTGAATTTCGAAGTTGAAAAGCACGATGAACGTTAGTTCGAAAGTTTAAAAATGCGACTCACGTTAGTACAAAAGTACGTCACATCGATACACGCATTGCCGAATGTTTGTCACAGCGATGTAGTTACCGCAAAAGTGCGCCACATCGATACACATATTGTCGAATGTTCATCACCGCGATGCACGTAAACGCAAAGTACAGCATATCGATACACACATTGTCGAATGTATTGCAGCGCGATACACGTCACTGCGAATATTTTATAAAAGCGACTGCATACTACTTGTCGCTTCACTACTATCCAAAACTCTCACATAACGTTGATTAGCAGAATTATAGTAAAAATATAGCTATGTAAAATAACAAGTAGCATATATTCGCTTTTACTCAATATTCACACTGCAGTACATTCGACAATGTGTGTATCGATATGATGTACTTTCGCGGTAACAATCAATCGAAAAATTGCATGTATCAATTTGGCGCCCATTCGGCTGGGACAGTCATTAATAACAATTCACAGTACGTATATGTTGAAAGAGACTACTCGCTCACTGTTACTATATCGGTGCATGTGTATATAGAACTGTGGTGAATGGTTCAGGTTTCGATATGAATCGTGTTATATTAACTGTATCAGCACAATTTCTTTTAGATCTACAGATTATTAACATAAAAACAATACTCCTTTTTTCGGGCAGTTGTGTAAGAATCTGTCTTTTGTCAATTATAATGGCTATATCTATCTTTTTCGCATTATGCCTTCTTCAACTATTTAGTATATGCTGTATGTAAGGGAAACGCTCCCGAAACCTTATGCCCCTGGTAATACTCCGGGTACTCTACATATTGGCATATTTTTTTTGAATTGGTGGAAAAAAAAACATTTTATAAAATCCGTTTAATTAGCATTATTTATTCTCCATCGTATAAGGAATGCTCAAGGAAACGATAATTTCATAAAAAAAAAACATCACTATAGAAAAAACAAATGGCGCCAACTGCCACCGTGCTTTTTTTGTAGTGTTTTTTTTTTAGGAAATGTGTGGTTACATTGAGTTTTTCTGATTCGATGGAGAATAAATAATGCTAAAGAAACGGAAAAAAAATCACCATATCGGGGAGAATATGTGCCGATATGCAGTGTACCCGGAGTACTACGAAGGGCCTTCGGCTTTAGGAACGTTCCACTTACACCCGGTATATCATACATTTCACGAGTATATACTGCGTGATCACATTATTTACCTACTGTAGGGACAAGATAATAGGTCACTTTTGACATTTCATCAAAATTCTTCAACGTAACCTTGTAACGGCGGGCATAAAATAAGAACTGCACAATTGCTTAACTTTTTTCAATTACGTTTACATATTTATTGCAATATTGACCGATACGAGTAATTTTACGATTTGCTTTCACTAACAAACCATTCTAAACATAATAAACAATTTCTGATCTAAAGAACTGAACGTCGTTACAATGTTGCGTCAGTCAACCCTTTTTCTTTTTAAACACTAGGGATGTTACTCTAAAAATCGAAAGCTGATAGGATTGTAAGTTGAATCGAATGCAATGATTACTTGTGAAGAAAAATCATCATAAATTTATAACCACGTTGTGATTATAATAAAACCTAATTATACATATTTATTATTCTTTTAACTAACTATAAAAATACAAAAAATAACTAAATAGAAAGGTCATTGATGTTGGGTGCAATTTAGGTGGATGTTGCTGGCAACACCAGTGCCTGTCGATGACGCATGTCATGTCGCCATAACATGATGATGACGCAGTCTTTTGTTGTTGTGCGAAGTGACTGTGCGTTTTTGGTGTGCTCTCTGTTATTTTCTTCTGATCCGGCTTTTTCATTGAACTGATCTTACTGACTACGTTTACCTGGCTATAAATTGGACTCCGATTGCTAAACGATTATTAAACAACAAAAACATTACAGTCTTACTATGTCGAAACGGGGGAAAACTCTAAACAGTCAATCTCGCGAACTAGTGCTGAAATTGTACAATTATTTTGGACGTGAATCAGTTAACGATGGGCCTCTTTTACCATTGAAACCACCGAGAGAACGCGTTGCCGAAGCATTGGGAATAGGGAAGAAGACAGTAACTCAAATTCTGAAAGAGAAATACGGACCATCAGGCTCAGAAGATAATACTTTACGTACACCGAAAAAACGAAAGAGGGAGAAGAAAATTGTTGACGTTGATAATTTTGATGCTGCTGCAATTCGCAACCACATTTATGGATATTACTCGAGAAAAGAATATCCTACACGGGAAAAGCTATTGAGTTCGTTAAAAGGCGCAGGCTTATTTTTTGGAGGCAAATCGTCTCTATCAAAGGTTTTGAAATCGATTGGCTTTAGATTTAAAAAATCCGACAAGCGGAAAATCCTGCTAGAACGCTACGATATTATTTTGAAGAGAATAACATTCTTACGTCAGGTAAATAAAATTACGGATTGGGACAATGTCGTGTTTATTGACGAAACATGGTTGAATGCGAACCATACGGTTGCGCGGACATGGACTGATGATACAGCGGCCTCCACCTCAAAAGTTCCATCGGGAAAAGGAGCCCGACTTATTATATGTCACGCGGGATCAGCTTCTCAAGGTTTTATTCCAGACTGCCTCTTCGCATTCGCCTCTAAAACTACAACAGATTACCATGAGGAAATGAACTTTGATGTTTTTAAAAAGTGGTTTGCGAAGCTGCTAGTCAGCTTAGAAAACCCATCGAAAATTATAATGGACAATGCTCCGTATCATTCTGTACAAGTTGATAAACCACCAACTCAAGCAAATAAAAAGCAAGAAATTGTCTCGTGGTAAGAAATGGTGTGGAGGCAAGTTCAACTTTATTAAAAGTTGAGTTGTTAAATCTGGTAAAAGCAACTAAGCCGTCCAAGCTCCGCTATGTAATCGATGAACTAGCCCTAGAGCATGGACACGAAGTTATTCGATTGCCTCCCTACCATTGCCAGTATAACGCCATCGAGCTTATTTGGGCACAAATAAAGGGTCATGCAGCGCGGAACAATACTGAACCACCCTTCAGTACTGCTAAAATGATGACTCTGCTACAAACTGCATGTGCAGAAGTCACTACAGAAGACTGGCGAAAAGTCGTGGAGAAGACAAAGAAAATAATTTTACAAGATTTTGAACGAGATGTGAGAATAGACAATATTATTGAAAATGAATTAATAATATCTCTGAGTGCTGACAGCAGTGATGAAGATATCAGTTCCGATAGTTCAAGTGAATAAAAGCAATTTTTTTGTTAAATTACGTAGGTACTTGTCTTATTTTGCTCCTTTAATTTATGAAAGAAAAAATAATAATGGGACAGGGATTCGCATGATCATTTTTTAAATTCACATATGTTTCAAGTCTGTATCGATTCATTCGATTCATTCATTTAATCGATGTTTTTAAGCAGGTCACCTCACTATGAATATAAAACTGACATCTGTCAAAAGTGACCTATTATCTTGTCCCTACTTTAATATAAAAGATATAATAAGAAAAACACAACCTGAGCAAAAACTCTTTACGATCGATACATCTCAGTTGCAAAAAGTATATTTAAGACGTATATTTAGCAATATACATAGTAGTGGTAGTAATCTGTGAAGTCATTAATCATCAAATTGCAGTAGTTAGAAATCATTATCCTACTCATAGTGTACTGATTGTAGACTTATAGGCTTACTGCATAACAGTCCTCGCCTGCGGGATATAAAGGCGGATGAGGACTCACTTATGCGGCTTAGCTATATTTATCCTTTCATGTAATTATCCTGTACTACCAACAAACAAGATTTATCAGTTCTTTTTGAATAATAATTATCTTTATTTATATTAAAACTACTATTTTTTTTAGTAACTATTTATTATTCTGTTTGATTTTTACTCAATGCATTCAGTAAAAATCGCTAATTATTATTCTCTTTATTAATTAAAAAAACCATATCAATTATATTTTTAAATACCTATATCTTAAATAATATATAAATAAAGTACCCCTATCATCGGGCAGCCATCAGGTACAGGGACCCAGCTACCGGTGGTCAGGGCTCCAAAGAGAGGAACTTCCTCACTATGCGCTTTGTCGAGGAGTACCGCCTTCTATATCATCTTATTATTGGTATTTATACCAATAAATAATTACACCATATTTTCCATACTATTAACTATTCTATAGTATAATACACTAACACTTATTTTTGTACGCGTGCGATGTTCCACAGTGCAGCAAGTGCCCGTTGCTGAGTCACTAGGAGTCATGAGCGGTATACATTTTTCTTCTACGTATACATTTGGAATGGTATGGTGCCCTTACAGTTTTGTCGGGTGATAAGTGTAAAGAGGGTTATGTGTTTTTTGAAAATGGTGGTAGAAACGAATTTAAAGTGAGGTAAAGTAAATCAATACAAGGGCCGTGTGCTTGTCTGTCTAGTGTGGCGACGCGTTTAGGAGACTCAGTTTCGAGCCAACGTATATGTTATCTTAATGTATTTGTACGGAGTTCGTGTGGGTTGACCCTTTTGTTTGGAAAGTCTCCTGGGTAAATTTTGTCAGTGTGAGCTGATTAAAAAAAATGTATTTCGTTTGTCCTTAAATCAATAATAATAAAAAATATAGAAATAAGGCAATTTTACTTATTTCTAGCGCGAGTTATTTGTAAAGCAAAGCAATCGAAACGTTTTGATCGTTGTTAATACACATATACTCACGCCTGAAAATCCCCGAAGGGATAGGTAGAGGTGTATCAACACACACATTTCGCTATTTGATTTTCGGCCCCACGATACCTATTTCAATGTGTAATCTGTTTTGTATAAAACTATAGATAGTCGAGCTTTTGTGTCATAAATAAAAAAGAATTTTGGACACAGACATTTCTCTACTATCGAAAACACGGTTAAATTTCTAATAAATCCTATCCATAATTTCTTTAGTATAATATACAAACATTCCAAATGTATACAACTGATCTAGGGGTTCTTAAGCTTGTACACTGGAGCACTGGGATGGAGCTTGCTGGCCGTTTTTGTGTTTGTTTGTCTCGCGCACAGTTCTAAATAAGACAGTAATTAAATCATAGATATATATATATATATGTAAGCACCTCTTAGAAAACTGGTCTATTATGATATGTCTCATTCTTTAAACCTTTTCCCAATTTTGTTGGATTCTATAAGGATTATGTATTTATTGAAACTCATTAGGCCAATTTTCGTGAGACTTATTTTCACGAATTGTTCACAGCGAACGGTTGGTTATATAATTATATTAAAAATATGACACATAACAGTAAAATATAGTTTTAAATAAAAAAAATATCATAAGGAATAGCAAAATAATTATTTATTTTATTAAAAACTCATTATCATCCTTAAATCTGGTCGCATTCGAGACCTTACCTCGTAGTCCACTTATTGCAAACTATGTTTTAAAAAATAGATTAGATAATTTACGCGAATATTACACATAGAAATAATATTATTTTTAACAGATTTAAACACCATCTATTTTGTGTTTCTGTAAATAGTAAAATCATACGAAATAAATCGTAATCATATCTGTTCAATATAGGCTTTATTTGAAAACAAGATTTAATTACTGTACTTAAAATATAATGCTAATGTTTCGTGACAATTTTTTTGTTTATGTTATTTTAGACTTATTTTACACACACGCTGAGCACAAATAAGCGCTTTCTTTTACATATACATTACTTAGCTTTATAAAGAATTAAACAGGGTGTATTTGAAGTCTGTACCAGCAATTTCAATGTGACCTAGTATAGACAATATACTAGGTTGATACACGGTAGGGGCGTTAATTTAAAACCACTAACTATGCACCATTTCAAGGCTGTAAATCTAAGACCTATGATTTGGTATGGTCCGGTATATTGACGCTCGGATACTCAAGTGAACGATTTTATAAAGCAGTCTTTAGCGTTCATATGCGTCGTCGGACCATCAACTTCAGATCAACCTAAGAACAATGAAAGCAAGCTAGACAGAAAGTTTGGTCACACTACTCAGATGGTAACGACAGTACTAACATGACTAGCAAAGTACTCAAAATGATCTTAATACCTTTCTATTCCTCTCTTCCTGTTCACTGATTGTTTTAATATTTAGTTTACACTCTTAGTTCGGACGATAATACAATTTAAATCATTAGTAGGTATATAGATTAAGAGACCGCGGTAGCCTAGTAGTATGGGTAATGGACTGCTGAAGCGAGGTCTCGGGTTCGATCCCAAGTCTTACCAGGGCACACACCAACTTTTCGATGCTTTTCGAAGTTATGTGTGTATTTATCGCAAGTTTATAAGTGCCCAGTTAATGGCAATAGAACCTCTGCCTACCCCTTCGGGGAATATAGGCGTGAGTTTATGTTCTGTTATGTAGATTAAGAGAACGGGTATTAACGCGATCATGGTATAGGTACTTACATACCTTTGATTGCCTGACGTTTCGACCAGGTTACACCGGCCGTGGTCACATGTTGACTGGCTCAGGCAATCAAAGGTATGTAATTACCTATACCATGATCACGTTAATTCCCGTTGTCCTAATTATTTACCATGAAATGCGAGAGTTTAAATGTTAGGTATATAGATAATTTTGAGTACTTTTTTAGTCGAGATCCATCAGATGCTGAATGCACTATAGACGTAATATTATCATTTAATAAAATGTATTTTTAATAATATTGCAGCGCTATCGGCGATGTTGTCCCGTGTCTTCGAGTCTTCCAAAAACTTAGATGATGTAGCGCTCCATCACTTGATTGACGCGCTGTGCAAGCTGTCCAATGAAGCTATGGAGCTGGCGTATTCGAATAGAGTAAGAATTGCTATGACATATGATTGTGCGGGGGATGCGAAATTTTGATACTAATGCGATGGCCAAAAATTTGCGATATAAATTTGAAAAAAATTGCATATGGCGGCACAATGTGTGAAAACCGTGAATAGACTAAATTATACTAATTAATTTGATTGGCAAGACAAACCGATGGGAATAATTTTGAACTGCCGGGATTATGAACAAATGCAGTTCAGTGAAGGATGTGAATGCACAATACCTGGTGTTTGTTCTGATGAGTGGCGATGATGGCGTCGCGTCTTCTGTTCTGCGGTGCGGATTGCTAATCAGCAGCTATCTAAGTCCATGAGTCCATACACAATCGCGAGATCACACTTAGTTCTCAAGAGATTAGTATGACACTAAATTGAAATGTAATTTTGACGAATTAACACATATAAAATTTAAAGATGCGGAGCGCTGCGATATTACGCCATTGGTTTTCGACTCACACGACGGAAGTGAAGATGTCAAGCAATTAGTCTCGCATATCCGATAGGAAGCGGTGCGGTCGACCTTGCATTGCGATATTGTGCGGGAGTGGGAAAGGGATGGGACGATTGCTTGCCATTCAAATTATTTTTGACGCGTTTATGAAGATTGAAATTAACAACAGATAAAAATCCGCGCAACCATTCCCCCCGGCTTGAAGGGCTACCTTCAAATTCTAGATATCTAAGTATTAAGCAAAAAAACTATAACTAACCTATAACCTAATAATGATGCAACAACGTAATTATCATTGATTAGGTAAGGGGCACAGCCGTATGACCGGACGTAGATACGTTCCAGATACAGTCTTGACGCGAACTATCCGCGTAATTCCATTAGAACCGGGGAAAACCTCTTCAACAATACCCAAAGGCCAGTGGAGAGGTGGACAATTTTCAGTAAGAAGAATAACTACAGTCCCGACTGTAATTGGATTAGTAGGACTATTCCATTTCTGACGTAACTGAATAGTGTGGAGATAGTCCGTCCTCCAGCGCTTCCAAAAACATTGAACTAACTTGTCTAATAGATCGTGACGCGAAACGGTACTCAAGGTTTCATCAACCTCTGCAGCGGGTAAATATTTTAAAGGCGTAAGATTCAAAAAATGTGCTGGAGTCAAAGCTAGTTGCTCCGAAGGATCATTCGAGAGCGTTCTACACAATGGACGAGTATTCATAACAGCTTCTACTTGAGCCAGTACAGTACTAAGCTCTTCAAATGATAGAATTTGATCACCTATAACGCGAAACAAGTGTGTCTTCAAACTCTTTATATTAGCCTCCCAATTCCCTCCAAAGTGACTAGCTGCCGGAACGTTGAGAGACCAATTGATTCTATTTTCAGCTAACATGTTTCCAAATTCAGTCTTATGATATTTGGAACGTAAAAGTTCGTGTAATTCCGATAGCGTGCGTTTTGCACCGACGTAATTAGTACCATTATCCGAATATATTGTCCCTACAGGACCGCGACGAGATAAAAAGCGTTTGAAGGCATTCAAAAAACAAGCAGTGCTTAAATTACTCGCCAACTCAATGTGAACAGCACGAGTAGTCATACACACGAATAAGCATATGTAAGCCTTCGTAGAACGAATGCCACGACCGCGAGATATGGTAACCTTAAGCGGACCCGCATAGTCCGTTCCAGTATGAACGAAAGGTTTAGCGGATTGTACTACACGACAAGATCGGTGATCAGCCATTTCCGGGAAAGTTGGCTTAGGTCGAAGTCTAAAGCAAGGGAGACATTTATGTATCCTATTTCTAATAAGGTTACGTGCAGAGAGTATCCAATATCTCTGACGTAAAAGAGACATTAACAGATCAGGGCCTGCGTGACAATTTACCTTATGATGGTAATCAACTAATAAATTCAAAATGTGATCCTTTCGTGGTAGAACGATTGGATGTTTTGTTTCATAACTTAAATCAGAAACACTCAAACGACCTCCAACTCTTATGAGTCCATCCTTCAAGAATGGTTTAAGTTGTTGTAATGCGCGACTACAAGGCTTACCTGACTGTAAACTAGAAATTTCACTATGAAAATACGAACGTTGAAGCTCACGAAGAGTTAACAATTCTGCAAATTCAAGATCTGATGCACTTATACGACCTCGGGTCGATAAAAGTTTTGAAAATCTACAAATATAAACTACACAACGCAATAATTTGGACCAAGACGACAAACGACTAGCTAAAGAAATAATAACAGAGTCCTCACATGGTGATGAGGTGAGCAACGCGATTTTCTTTTCCTCGGGCAGTTGAGAAACCGTAGAGGGATTAAATGCTTCGATAGGCCACCGAGACGGATCCAAGTGTATCCATGAGGGACCACTGAACCAAAGAGAATGATTTAATATTTGTGATGGTGTAAGACCACGTGACAGACAATCGGCTGGATTGTCAGTACCAGCCACGTGATACAAGTTTTGCGGTGACAAGTCAGATTGTATTTTAGCTACTCTGTTGGCCACAAAGGTGTCCCACCGATGGGGAGACGAATGCACCCAACAAAGTGCTACAGTCGAGTCCGAGAAAGCGAAAATATTACGAATGTTGATTCGATTATTGCAAGCTACAACGACAGTACTAATGAGCTTTGCAAGCACCAACATTGCGCAAAGTTCAAGGCGTGCTAGAGAGACGACCTTACGAGGAGCTACCTTAGATTTTGCACAGATTAAATGCAAGGTGTTTGTATCACCATTTTGGACGTGAAAATAAACAACACCGCCGTAAGCCCTCTCACTAGCATCTGCGAAACCAACAATAGTTACAACACTATTTTCCACTATGCCTACATGGCGTGGAATTTTTATAGAAGCGAGTAAAGGAAGTTCTTCCCTGAAGCGAATCCACGATCGAACAATATCGTCGGGCGGAGTATCATCCCAATCACACTCACACAACCACAACTGCTTGATCAGGAGCTTGGCGTACAATACGACAGGAGCAACAAACCCCATCACGTCCCATATTTTTGCAACGCAAGACAATATGGTGCGCTTTGTGCAAGTCTGAGTGGGTGAACTAATTTTAAGACCAAAGAGGTCTGTGGCGGGTGACCAACACAAACCGAGTACCTTATGCGACGCAGATTCATCAAAATCTTTGACTGATGAAAGACGATGCGACGGCGGAATGGAATCTAGAACTGATTGTGAATTACTTGTCCATTTAACTAGATCGAATTGACCAGACTTCATAAGACCTATCATTTCTGAAGCGGTCGAAATACCTTCATTTTCATTCGATACGGAATACACAAAATCATCCATAAACAAACTTGTGTCTACGATCTCCTTAGCCTTAAGAAAGGATTTTCCCTCATCAGTAGCGAGCTGCTTAATAGTTCGCAATGCGTGAAAAGGACTCGACGTGAGGCCGAAACAAACACGATTAAATTCATAAACCTTAAGAGGTTCTTGCGGTGAAAAACGATATAATATGCGTTGGAACCTGCGATCGCATTCGCGAACGCCAATACTAAGAAACATTTGACGTATGTCAGCGGAAAGTGCGATTGAAAACAAACGAAAGTTGATTATAATATTGAACAAATTTCCTTGAAGGTTCTGACCATTATAAAGAATGTCATTAAGGGAAACATGCGTACTAGTTTTAGCACTACCATCGAGTACCACACGTAATTTAGATGTAACTTTGTCCTCTCTAATAACACCGTGGTGTGGAATAATGTAGGATGGATTATCCCCATTATCCTCTGCATGTGGAGGTGAAGGCGAAATATATCCCTTTTCTAAATACTCCAGTACAACGCCGTCATAGGCCTCCTTTAACTTGGACAACGCCTGCATTTTCCTTTCTAAACAAAGAAAACGACGTTCGGCTGACTGCCGAGAATCACCGAGAGAGTGAGGATCACCCTTGAAAGGAAGTGAAACTATATATCGACCGTCTGTATCACGACAGGTTGTACGGGAATATATTTCCTCACAGAGTTTATCTTCTGGGCTGAGAATAGGCGGAACATTCACTTCCTCAATTTCCCAGAATTTGCGAACGTCAAAATCGAGCGAATCATTTGAACAGCAGCACGAGACTGTATCAAAAGCATCAAAGCGAGCGGGAGCGGCACCAGTTATAACATAACCTAGTACAGTTTCTAAAGCGAGCGGAGAACTATGCGAAGAATGACCTTGAACCTTATGAGGTAAGAGGAGGTGCGGGAAAATCGATGCACCGATCAACAAATCGACTTGACCGGGTACGGAGTATGTATCGTCCGCGAGTGGTAAATTTGAAAATTTCGACATAACTGAAACATCGACCGAAACAGTAGGTAAACGCTCGGTAATTTTATCTACCACCAACGACTCAATATCATAATTAATATTACGATCAAAACGAGAAAAGAATTTTAAGTTTACCGAACCCTGAATAGATTTGGTCGAACCTCCAATCCCTTTCACAGAGGAATAGACAGGTCTGCGATTCACGTTTATACCTAAACGTTGACAACAATTACGAGTTATAAAATTGCTTTGAGAAGCACTATCCAATAAAGCGCGAACACTATGTTCCGTACCACGATAATCAACAACAATAACTCGAGCGGTCGCGAGCAGTACCGTGGTAGGAGGGCGAGCGACAAGTTTGTTGTCTGATAACATACACAGTGTGACGTCATCAGTACGAGCGGGGCGAGCGAGAGAGAGCGGCGCGCTATCGGCGGCGGCGCGGGCGGCGGCCGCGCCAGGGGGAGCGGCGCCGGCGCGGGCGGCGTCCGCGGCGGCAGAACGCTGAGCGACAGGGGGGAGCGACGACGACGGCGATACAGAGCTACTTGTAACAGGGGGTGCAATCCCGGTTGTTACATTATTATTTTCAAAATGTAGCATAGTATGGTGTTTCCTACTACACTTACGACAAACAGAATTTGAGTTGCATGCAGACACACGATGTCTGTTACTTAAACAATTAAGACACAAATTATTTGCCTTTACGAAATCAAAACGTTCACTAGGTGTATAATTATGAAATACGGAACATCTATATAAATAATCATGACGATTATTGCACAAGGAGCACGAAGACGACTGTGAACTGGATGCGGCACCTACGTAAGCGTATGTAGTCGATGACGTAGTAGCGCGCGGCGGAGTATGATGCGATTTCGATGGCGCATCCATTTTACGGTCGTAAGGTTTCTTCGTAACTTCAGGTTTTGTGGACGATGAAGTTCGTTGCAATATTTTAATATGATCACGTACAAATGAAGTTAAATCGTTAAACGATGGAATATCAGAACTACGTGTGTCTAACTCGAAAGAGCGTGCGGTTTCAGAGTCTAGTTTTTTAAGCGCAATATACAAAAAGACAAAGTCAGCGAGGTCATTGACCTTAAGGTTTTTCAAAGCGGCGACAGATGACGAAAATTTATCAAGAAACAATTCTAAATTAGCAGTAGATGCGGACGTTAAATTTTTAAGTTCAAATATTTGATCTAAATACGAAGTGGCTACCAATCGTTTATCTTCGTATTTGGTTTTAAGCAAATCGAAAATTACAGTATAATTTTCGGCGTCGGGTGTAATACCGGCGCATACGGACCGCGCTCTGCCGGTTAACTTACCTAATAAGTAGTATATTTTTTCAGATTCTGAAAGTGAGGTGTTGTTATGTACTGCATTTTTAAAACTAGCAAAAAACAAAGGCCAATTCTTTATATCACCATTAAATTCTGGTATTTCAATCGGGGGCAATTTAGGTCTATTATTTGGCTTGACAGTTTTGAAGTCAACTTGCAACGACTTGGCAGTTCTTTTTACACGACCTAATAAGTCCTCAAACGAAGACAGAGCCTGATAATTTACTGAAAATTCAGGATTAATTTTCAATTCCAATGTATTGATCTGATCCAGCACACTTTCAAAATCCGAACGCAATTTATCGACAGTTTCAATTTCACATAAAAAACTTTCTTTTTGTGAACTATCATTTGCATGGTTACAAATACTTTGCATACGAGAGAATAACATATCCCTTTTAGCGTACAAAAGTTTTAACTCTGTGTTTAATTCTACCCTTTTTGCCATTTTAATTAATAAGAAAAAACAAGAAGTGGGTACAACAACAAATAGTTACGAGCGCGAGCGGCAGAGAACGGAGTAAGTCCGTAGGTAGTGAATAACCTTAGATCGGTTATATTATGTACCTATCTATAGCGGAGCATGAACATATGATTTGCGCGATGCGGATTACAATATCTAAAACGTTACCTACGAACGGTCACGTCTATTTATGTATTGTTTACACAATTTAATATTAAATGTGTATTTAAATTTTAACAATTAACCAAGTTGAACGATAATAAGCTAGTCTAGTTCAAGTAAAACGTGAAGTAAACAAAACGATATAGTAGTGGCCTATTTACCTATGCGGGGCGAAACGAAATAAATAGGTAAATAAGTAAGCGACAGATTTATGTTTACTTACACGTTAGCGATTTTATAAGCGACAAATTATGTATTAAACCAACGTACCTACGATGCAATTTGAACAAATAAAATACGACAATTTAATAAGCGGATGAACGAACGAAAATTAATTACCCAAGTAGGTATGTCGGTAACTAACCTATATTGACTTACCGGTGTGCGAGTGAACTGTTTTTAAATTATATTTCGAATGAGTAATTATTGCGATAACTAATTCAAATCCAGGGAGAAGGACCAATTTAATGATTGTGCGGGGGATGCGAAATTTTGATACTAATGCGATGGCCAAAAATTTGCGATATAAATTTGAAAAAAATTGCATATGGCGGCACAATGTGTGAAAACCGTGAATAGACTAAATTATACTAATTAATTTGATTGGCAAGACAAACCGATGGGAATAATTTTGAACTGCCGGGATTATGAACAAATGCAGTTCAGTGAAGGATGTGAATGCACAATACCTGGTGTTTGTTCTGATGAGTGGCGATGATGGCGTCGCGTCTTCTGTTCTGCGGTGCGGATTGCTAATCAGCAGCTATCTAAGTCCATGAGTCCATACACAATCGCGAGATCACACTTAGTTCTCAAGAGATTAGTATGACACTAAATTGAAATGTAATTTTGACGAATTAACACATATAAAATTTAAAGATGCGGAGCGCTGCGATATTACGCCATTGGTTTTCGACTCACACGACGGAAGTGAAGATGTCAAGCAATTAGTCTCGCATATCCGATAGGAAGCGGTGCGGTCGACCTTGCATTGCGATATTGTGCGGGAGTGGGAAAGGGATGGGACGATTGCTTGCCATTCAAATTATTTTTGACGCGTTTATGAAGATTGAAATTAACAACAGATAAAAATCCGCGCAACCAACATATCTGGTACCGGTAAATGCGCCTGCCATTTTTATGACATTTTTATACAATATTAGTAATACAATAAACAAAATATTTATATAAACCATTGAGGCGTGTCGAAAGAGAAATGAAAACTGTATAAGAAGTAAAATGTTGCTTCTCAAAAAAGTGCCAACAATGGTTTCATCTCAAATAGGAACTACTGGCCGTATCTACATAATTTAAAAAAAAAAGTAAATATATCGTCGTGACGTCAGCGGCAGTGTGACTTGCGTGACGCTAACGATGATGCGACCATGATTTCAGTTCACCCAAAAAGTTTTCTTTGAAAATCCAAAGAGCCAATAGAAGATATCCCTTATATTAAAATAAACAACAGAAAAAGACGTTATTTAAGGATTGTTATAATGCTAATATTAATTATTTATATATTTTAGGAGCCGTCATTATTCGCAGTAGCTAAATTACTAGAAACCGGGCTGGCGAATATGCATAGAATTGAGGTCATGTGGAGACCCATCACCAATCATCTTTTAGAGGTAAGTAATCCGATCCTTACCAACATTAATTTTATATATAACCAGATTGACTATACTTGAGCAGATGCCACTGGTTGACATTAGGTGAGTCATCGTATAAAATTACAGGAGATACATTTTTGTCAGCAAAATTTATATTTATAATCAAAGTAACTTTTGCCCTCAGCTCCGCCCGCGTGGATAAAGGTTACAGCTATAATATCTCCGCGGATTTAAACACAATTTTTATTTTACAAAAGCGGGCTGTGAGAGATATTTATAATTTGGGCCCAAGAGTTTCCCTTCGAGAAAAGTTTAAAGAAATAGACATTCGAACCGTAGTGTCACAATACATTTTCGAGAACCTAATGTATGTAAGGAAAAATATCTCAAAATTTTCAAGAGTTTGTGACAGGCATAATATGAACACAAGATATAAAAACAATCTTGTAGCTTGTGATAGTAGACTCGATAAAATAAGTAATTCTTTCCGGGGCAACTGTATACGCTTTTTCAAATAGCTCCCTAATGAAATTAAAGATTTAGATGATAAACAAGCTTGGAAATTAGCTGTTCGCTCAATTATGCTACTCAAGCAAACTATTGTATTTAGACTCAGTAGACTAAGCAAATGTTTGTAAATAGACCAAAAAAAAATGCCCGCTGAGTTTCTTGCCGGAGTCTTCTCAGGGGGGCCGCATTTCGAACCGGTGGTCCATTTGCTAAACTACTCTAGATTTTTTTTAAACTTTTGTAAGTACCGTTTTAATGGTCTATGCATAATAAATGATTTTTGACTATCGGTTTCCGCTATAAATTGTAGCTCCTATGTGTTATTCTGATGAATAAGCTATATTATTGTAAAGGTTCATTAAAATCCATTCAGTTGCTTTTACTTGAAAGAGTAACATACATACATCCATCCATACAAAATTTCGCGTTTATAATATTAGTAGGATGTTGGTATTCTAAATGGTGGATCTGTCAAATACATCGATAATTGTCCACAGAATACAACACCGCGCGCCTGACACGTTTATATATAGGTCAGGCTAACAAAAAGAGCCGATCTATTCGTATTAGGTTACTTGTGATAACGCACAAAGAAATAGGACAATGATATGCAATATTCGTGTGGTGAGGGAGACTTGTCTCACAACCCCATCTCATCCGAAGGGTAGATAGATAGATAGATAGATAGATAATACGCTTTATTGTACACCATAAAATTTACAGTAGAGACAAGTAGGTAGCATGTATACATTGAATGTGTCGGTCATTGTACACTAAATAAGGTTTATATTGAGTTAATTAAATTGTCCGCCACCGCTATAAGTCCCCGCAACGTCACTTCTATATAAACCACACCAAAGAGGTGACTGACGGAAAAATACACAGATGATATCACTGCAAGAGAAGGACCACTCGAAATAAAACCCTGTACCAACCCGTCTGGCCAGCGTGGCCAACAGTATGCCAAAGCCCCTCAACATTGGGAAAGGGTTATGTCCAGCAGTTGAGTACGTTCCGTCGACAGATTTATTATTTTGCTGATAACCCGTATTTTTTTGTTTGGGGACAAATTAAATCACACCCTAAAATTACATCACAGGTATGTCAACATCCCCACATAAGGATGCGGGAGTGGGGAGTGGAAGCCATCACGTATCTTGTGCAAGCAGCTTTCCAATACCACCACAACAATCCTGTTCTTGTCACTGAGGTAAGTACTTTGTATTATGACAATAGTAGTTACACAGTGTAGACATGTTACATTTGTATTCGACTCGGCAATAAACTATCACTGCCGTACAAGTTGCATTTTTTTCCGTTAATAAATTTTATTTCGTTTCACTTCAAATATTTTGTTTTATTCTGTTATTAGTCATCATCTACCTGCCCTGGTCCCAATTATTTGAGTCCGGCGTAACATATCATTGTCCTCCATAAATTTCTATCAAATGTCATTTCCTCAGTTGCTCACTTCTTTGCCATATCTCCTTTCAAGCAATCCATCTTTATTTTTATATTCCTACTTTGAATCCTCCTTAGAATATTACTTTCATCTCTTCTCATAATATGTCCATATCACGACAGTTGCTCGCTGGTGCCAATTTCAAACTTTCTCTAATAGTCATTCTTTATTCTGTCCATTCTCGTCACACCACACATTCATGTTAGTTGTTATGGCGGTCACAGAAATACATCATATATATATGTGCAAATTTCAACCGTCTGGCTATCACGGTTACTGAGATACATCCTAGTGACAGGCATACAGACGGACAATGAAGTCTTAGTAATAAGGTTTCCCTTTCACCTTTTTTGTTTTTACAAAATTTTCCTCGAACAAGTAACGCCTCAGGTGTTGTATACGACGACACAACAAATTACACTTTGTTCGACCCGGAAATTGAGCCTTCATCCTTCATCCTAGAGTTAATCCCAGTCGCATCCGAAGCCATCAATTTGGAGTCTGGGGTCCGCTTTTACCAGCCCAACTGCGGATTTGGCTAAACTTCGACATTTGCCGTGAAACGACTGCCATCTGACCTCCACAACCCAAAAGCGATATCGGACCATTGCAGTTGGAACAGTGTTGGACTTTTGAGGGCTCCAACTACCCGTAACGACTGCCATGGATGTTTGTTTGGCAACCGGGACCGACGGCTTAACTTGCAGAACTATAGTAATCAACATATTATAATTTTACATTCTTAATCTCCATGATCACATTCGCAGGCCCGAGAACGTCTCCTACTGGAGCCTCTATCCGAGCTGTGCGGCGTGCGCCAGTGCGACGTGCGAGCGAGACAGCTAGAGTGCGCGGCGCGGTTGTTGCACTCGCGCGGGGACCAGCTCGGGGCCGCCTGGCCACTCATGATGGAGATAATCTCCGCGATATCTCCTCATCATAGGTACTTAAATATATATCTCTCTCTCTCTCGCTCTCTTTCTTTCTTTCTCTCTCTCTCTCTCTCTCTCTCTCTCGCTCTCTTTCTTTCTCTCTCTCTCTCTCTCTCTCTCTCTCTCTCTCCCTCCCTCTCTCTCCCTCTCTCTGTTTGTCTGTCTCATACGTTTTTACGCCAATACCACTGACCCGATTATGATCAAATTTGGTACAGAGACTAGAAATAATGACAAGACGTACGCTAAATATGGTGGTCCATCGATAAGAATTTAAGCATGCAAAATGCTTAAAAAAATTCATTAATTGATTTAGTATATTTTAAACTAAAATGTCTTGCCAAGGTCTTCGCGACACATAAGGATATTTTTCTTAAATATAAGTAACTGAAATTATTAGTAACTCGTCCAGCTAAGCTAATTTACAGGTGTTCTTGCCGGTAGTGTAATAGCCAAAAATCGAACCTCTCGATCGTAAAGTTGATTCGTTAACCACTAAGCTACTGACGACCGACCATCTAACAAATCTACATTCATCTCGCCAGCGAACAGCTCATCAGGTCAGCCTTCCAATGCGCTCAAGTGGTGGCAGGAGATCTTTTAGGCTGTGCTGGCCCTAGATGTCTTCGACAGGTCTTGGCTGCAGCCGCTGCATTCGCCACGCAAACCAAGGAGCTAAATATTAGTCTAACTGCAGTGGGACTTATGGTAAGTATTTTATTATCTACTCATACATGCATTTATTTGTATAGATGTAAGTATATGTAATGTAGGTCTAACCTGTTCAAAACTTTGCATAAATATAATCGTGAAACAATATTCACACACCTACAGACATTGTTATTTAGATCATAGCGCTGTGCACGAGCGGTATCGCGGTCATACATACACATATGTGTATGTGAATACATATGTATTCAAAACACTTGCACACTTACACACAAACCCTCAAACGCGCTCACACACACAGATCCTGAGACACACATTGATAAAATAACCCACAGGTACAGACAGTATTGACATTAATTACCAAAAATTGTTTGTGATGATTTTGAAACCAACTGCTTTTCTATCGTCATTTATTTATGAGTTTTCTTTTTTATATTTAGTAGCCAAAACGTCGGGGTAAGTGTAAATAATAAAATAATACCAAAGAAAATCATGATAGAATCCGGTAAAAGTGGTTTTATTTGAATGTGTGATATTCGCGTGGACTTTCGGCATAATCATGTCATAATAAACTACATAACGTTTTTCAATTTTTACCCCTTCTTTTAGTGGAACATATCAGATTACCTATACCACAATCGGGACAAACTAGTAGCCGCCCTGGCGAGCGACACAGCAGTGTGCCCCGAAGTGCCCAATCACGCCGAGTTGCCGCCTCTAGACAAACTGTGGATGTGTCTGTACATCAGATTAAGTGAGTACACCGATTTGATTCTAGATATCCGTTCTGTTATGAATACCAATACCAACAGCTTTTAAAAGACCTTACTTCCGAATCTCGATATTATCATCACATCGCCTTAATTTCGGTTGTTTCCAAAGCTTGTATTTTGGATACCGATGGCCACACTGCTGTTATTTCTCTTGATGTAGCCTATCCTGGCTTCTACTGGTTCCGGCAGCATTCGTACAGCCCATGACAAAGTGACTTCACGATAATAGGCTTGCCCCATATTATATAGGACCGAAAATCAGGGTTGGGTGTTGACTTGCTGTTAAACTGAAATTATACTATTGACACAGTAAACTAATTATATTTAAAAATAAAGGTTAACGACCACACGTCGGACTCCTGTACATGCCTAGGGTTTGGACAGGCGTCAAAATATCGTTTCAATTCGAGAATTTATAGGTGTGAAAATGTATGTATGACCACCGCCTGACCTTCAAGAAGAGACTTCTCTCGGCAACGACAGAGCTTCATCCATTAAGTAGCGGGCGATCAGATTTGCAGGTGAAACCTTCCTCGAAGAAAATATTCTAAAATTTATTGTATTGGATGTGACTTCCAGGTGAGCTATGTACAGAGCCCCGAGCCCCGGTGCGCCGCGCGGCCAGTCAGACGCTATTCAGCTGTATCGGCGCACACGGCACGCTGCTGAGCAAACCCGCGTGGCGAGCATTGCTCGCCGTGCTCTTCCCTATGTTGGATCAGGTATGATGAAAATACCCTTACATTCTACGTCTTCTAATTGATGCAGCCTTGGACTCTTGCCGTAGGTTTCTAAATAAGTATGACTGCCAGAGGGCAAATCAGGGTTTGTCCATATGATGCAAATTTAGATGGGTTTATGCAGCAATTAGAAAAATTATTGAAGTATTTGTTCAACAAGAAGTGCATCATATGTGGAGATTATAACATTGATGTGCTAAAAAAAAGTAAAATATTAACAGAATTCGTCACTTTGTTAAAGTGTTACAATTTTAGGTACCTCATTAACACAATGACTTTTAACAGAAATGACAAATCTTCATGCCTAGATAACTTCTTAACAAATATACCCAACGATTGCGTCACGTCATGCACTGTGGATAGTAACGGTCTATCAGATGGGCACTGTGGATTATTTTGTAACATGATTCTTGAAAGAGTCACAAGTAAAAATAAAAAGACCGAACCTACAATTAGGCGTGAGAAACGAATTTTTAATAAAAAAAAATAGTGCCTTGTTTGAAGCAGCTGTATTAAATACAAGATGGAATGACCTAGGTGTAAATTCTTTTTTATCAACTTTTGGTAAAATTTTCCGAAAATGCTACAGAAAGAGAGTGGTTCAAATAAAGCGCTTTAAAAGATGTACCATAAAGTGGATCACGAAGGGCATTAAAATCTCTAGTAAAATGAAAAGATTTTTATGTATGCACGCCCAAAAAGAAACCAGTGTAATAAATTACAAAAATAACTATACACGAATTTATAGGAGAGTCATCAAACATGCAAAGAGGTTAGCCGTCGAAATACACCTGAATTCGGCCAAAAATATAAGCAAGGAGACGTGGAAATTAGTTAATCAATACACTAATAAGAGAAGAAAACCACTCGACAACAGCATATTTCTAACAATTGACAATAAAAGTATAAACACTCCACAAGAGGTTGCAAATCACTTAGCGGAAAGCTTTGTGTTAACAACACAAGCAGCATATAAAAACAAAGATGAAGCAATAAGATATTTAGAGGATTCAACAGCCAAAGTAGAAAGTACTTTGCAATTTAGCGTTACTAGTCCTGACGAAATCTCAAAGATAGTGAAGCAAATGAGTAACACAATATCATGTGGCTACGATGGCATACCAATCACAATTATTAAAGAGAACATCAGTGCACTTGCATATCCGTTATCACTGTTTTTTAACAAATGTATAAGCGAATCGGTCTTCCCAGATCAATTAAAATTGGCAAAAGTTGTTCCTATACATAAAAAGGGCTCTAAATGTAATCCAAAAAACTACCGACCCATATCCTTACTACCTACCCTATCAAAAATTTTCGAAATGATAATTAAGTCTAGACTCGTCGCTCACCTAAATTTAAAAAATGTTATCAATCGCAGACAATTTGGGTATCAAAAAGGTGTAGGTACTACTGAAGCCATCAATATATTGGTGGACGATATAGTCAGTAAAATGAACGACAATATGAGGGTAGCGGGGCTATTCATTGATTTGAGTTCCGCTTTTGACGCCATTGAACATGATTTGCTTCTTTCAAAATTGGAACATTATGGTGTTCGGGATTCCACTCTGCAATTAATGTCTTCTTACTTAAAAAGCAGAAAAATGTATGTTGAAGTAAAGGAAGTTACAGTTCGTAAAATATAGCTTGATACCTCTGACGTTTGTCAGAATGACATGTAATAGGTATGGGACGTCTTTAGTATTTTATCGATATTTATATAGAATGAATTTATTAAAAAAATACATTTTAACGATATTGAAAGGAAGAAAAAAGGAAATGAAAGATGAATTTGAAGGTATTTAAAAGTTTAATTGTCAAATGGTGTACAGCCGAGATCAACTTCAAAGTCAAATTCTGATTCATCACTGGAGCAGTCCTGTAGATTAATAATTAATTCTTGATCGCATATGTTGTCAAATTGAATATCGCGCTCCCAATCTTTTTGAATCACATTTTTTGTCTTCTCAACTACCTTTTTCCAATCATCAGCATTTACATGTACACAAGCTTCATGTAGTAATGTCAACATTTTGTTTGCTGTGAAAGGCGGTACTACATTATGTCTGGCAGCGTAACCTAGAAAAAAAAGGTATCCGATCAAACAAAAATCCTACTAAATTCTTTGTAAGCTTTTTATGTATGTTTTTTTTAGATTATACGAACCTTTGACTTGAGCCCAGATTAGTTCTATTGCATTGTAATGGCAATGATATGGTGGTAAACGGATGACGGTGTGGCCCATTTCTTTTGCAATTTCGTCTATAATATATCTTGGAGTGGGGGGCTTATGAATGCTTACTAATCTTAGCAATTCTTTCTTGAGCATGCTGTTGTCGGCTTTTACTCCTTTGTTTTGCAGCCAAGTAATAATTTCAATTTTACGATTGCTTGTCGTAGGCGCCTTATCTTTTTGTACTGAATGATACGGAGCGTTGTCCATCAGAATAAAATGTGGTTCACTCAAATTATTTAGAAGAGTTAGAAACCACTCTTTAAATTTTGTAAAATCCATTTCTTCATGGTACTCTGTTGTTTTTACTGATTTAAACGCCAGTAAACAATTGGGCACAAAACCAGACGATGTCCCCGCATGAGTAATTATTAATCTTTGTCCTTTGCCTTCGGGCACCTTGGTGGTAGACTCCGCTTTATCGTCTGTCCACGATCTTGCAACAGTGTGGTTTGCGTTGAGCCATGTTTCATCAAGAAAAACCACTTTATGCCAATCTGTTATATTTTTGACTTTGCGCAAAAAGTCAATTCGGGTCAAAGCAATGTCTGTTCGCTCCATTAAATTTTTTCTTTTATCGCTTTTTTTATGAGCAAAGCCGATTTTTTTCAATATTTTGGACAACGATGGTGGACTTCCTTTAAATAAATCCGCGTCTTTAAGCGAAACGGATATTTTTTTAACGTGGGAAATTCACCACGTGCGTAATACGCATATATATGATTTCGAATTGCGACAGCATCAAAGTCGTCAATTTCGGTGACTGGCGAAACTCTCTTCCTTTTTTTATTAGGAGTCGATAATATTTTACCTCCCTCATCTTCGGCCACCATCTCCTTTGACGATTCTCCATACTTTTCTTTGCTAATTCGAGACACTGTAGCTCGTCCGATACCAAGAGCGTCAGCAACTCTATTGCACACTTGCTCCAATGGTAGTAGCGGTCCGCCATTTTGATTCTCGCGGTCAAAATACTCGCGCGAACGAATCACAAACTCGCGACTTTCGCTATTCAAAACAGTTTTTTTTGTTCTTTTCGGCATTGTGGTGCAAAAAAAACAAATAACTAGAAATAACAACAAAACTTAACAAAGCAACAGTAATAACGACAAAACAATATTAATCACGTAGCGATAGCGTATACCAGGCGTGGGCACTCAAAAAAGATGGCGCCCGCTTGTTCGCTGCATGCGAAAGCAGTAGGTATTGCAAGACTAAAAAAATACGAATTTGTTGTGAAAAAATTATTAGATATACTTAATCATTTATACAATTTATATTAATGAAATTGTCATACATTTATTTTATCGATATTCGCTGGCCAGTCGATTACACATCCCTACAAGGCTGCGAAAAGAGTTTACGAAGTAAGCTAACAAAAAAAATATAAATAATAAAATATAATAAATATTTTAAATTACCTTTGTTTTTACTAGTATCTCCTTGATAACAAGTTCTATTTGAAAAAAGTGTTCTAGATTTCTATACAAATGTCTTATTAATATTTAAAAAATTAAAACTTTTCCAACAACAAATTTATTGTTGCAGTCTTTATAAACGAAGTCTCTAAAGTCACAGGTATCAAGCTATATTTTACGAACTATAATGAAGAAAACTATGAAATTGTCTATAAATCTAACATGATTAATATCAAGCGTGGAGTACCGCAGGGATCAATATTAGGCCCAATATTGTTCATCATAGCAACTAATGACTTGCTTAATTTCATACAAAAAAGACAACCCGAAGTTAAAATGACTGTTTTTGCTGACGATACTAATGTAGTTATAGGAGCAAATACCTTAGAAGACTTGACCACACATATAAATGAAATGTTGGTGACTTTAGATGAATGGTTTTCAGTAAATAACTTAATAATCAATTCTAATAAAACTAATATAATATTATTTAAATCGACATCCAGAAACAATGACATAATAGACATAACATTTAAGAATAACCATATCGAGTCAGTTGACAGTACAACATTTTTAGGTGTAAATATAGATTCGCAGCTAAACTGGAAACAAGAACTAGAATTTCTAGATTCGTCAATTTCATCTGCCTGTTATGCGTTAAGGAGTCTTAGAGATGAAATCGGTATCAAGCAACTCAAAGCAGTGTACTATGCATTGGTGGAATCTAGGCTAAGGTATAGCATTATGTGTTGGGGGAACAGTTTCGAGTATAATGTACAAAGAGCCTTCATCCTACAAAAACGGGCCATTAGAATTATGGTCAGAATATCACAACGTGAATCATGTAAGGATCACTTCAAGGCATTAGGTATCCTAACAGCTCCCAGTCTGTATATATTGAGTATACTCGTATTAAGTAATTTCGCCAAATATATACATGTGTACGAGACAGAAAACGAAAGAAAGATTAGAGTAGGAACACGACGAAAAACTATAAAACAAAAAATTGCACCTAAACTAGACATAGTTAAGCATGGCGCCAGATATCAATCGGTGGAGTTGTTTAACAGGCTACCTGGGCATCTGAGAGACATTGTATACACCACACACGTGTTCAAATCTAAATTAAAAGAATTCTTGTTGGACAAATGTCTTTATAGTATAGCTGATCTTTAGATGATGCTGCTCTAATATGTTGCAGGTACCAAAAGATTTTTATATTTTTCGGACATGGGCATTTGACTATTTTAAATCGATATTACTATTTGCATGACATTTTTAATATTATTCTTATTTTATTTTTATTGCAATGTAACAATTTTGACCATTATATTATTGCATGTATGAGTGTTTTAAAGCTTGTAATTTGTATTGGATAAATATGTATGTTTAAATATTTCAAACACAATGTAAATTGTTTATGAAAATAAATCAATCAATCAATTTACCTCCTCGCGGTCTATACTATGAACATGCAGTATGCAAATTGTTGATTTTTTTCTGACAGAGTGAATAAGTCCTCGTTTCCCAGTCGTTCACTTACTATTTCCAACGATGTGGGCAAATTAAAGATAAGGAGCGTGTATATTTTGACTTATATCCGAATATATATCTTCCAGGTACAAAAGCAGTCCAACATCGCCAGCTCGGAGAAGGTGGACACGGGCGAGCACATACTGATACACCACACCAGAAACACCGCGCAGAAGCAGTGGGCGGAGACACAGGTAGTAAAATTCCTGGGGCCCATCAAGGTCTTAGGGCACTAGCCAACCTCGCCTGCAAGTACCTTGCTGACTGATGGACCTCTTAGGCAGACAATCCTCTCGGGGTGAAAGGTCAAACGGCAATTTTCTTTTCGTAACCGAAATCCTACTTGTAATACACCTACTAATCTATACTAATATTATAAATGTGAAAGTGTGGTTTGTCCGTCTTTCACGCCTAAACCACTGAACCGATTTCGATGAAATTTGGTATTGGGGTAGGTTAGACCTTGAGATAGGACATAAGCTATGCTTGGTCGCGATAACCGACATACACACGGGTGGAGCCGCGGGCAAAAGCTAGTATGATATATGTTATGGTAGGTAGAAATATGTACTATTTATGTAAGTATATCTAATTAATCTATAGTCGCTATCGAACTGTCACCAAACGTTTCCATCATCAAGATGCGCCTACCTCGTACTAGCTCTCATCCAATGGTAGACTGGTAGAGAATGCCTACGGCATTAAATCCGCCAATGAATGTTAAGCATTAAGTGTAAATAAATAAAATTATTGTCTGAAATAATACATAGGCTATCTTCATGTCCCGGGAACAAGGTTCCCATTGGTTGCAGGCATTGGATCAATATTCACGCGGGCTACAGCTAGTGACTAATATTTCCTTTGAACCTTTTCAGATTAGGGTCCAGATAAGTAGTGTAGTAGTCTGGATTTAAATCCGGGACCACTCGATCGTAAGACCAACTCACCACTGAGCTACCGACGCTACCAGTTTTAAAAATTACACATATTGTTAACACAGTTGTACTTTCCACGATATTTATTATTTAGATGAAATTCTATTAAAAATATCATGGAAAATTGCAAGTGTGTTATCAATATGTGTGACAGCAAGTTCCACCAAGTGCCATCAATCAACAGTTTAAATAGTTTTCAATTTACGAAGAAAACCAATTGTCTATCAGGTCTTGACGCTGTCAGGAGTATCCCGTGTGTTCCACTCGCGATTCCAGCTACTCACGACGGTGGGAGACTTCAACAGGTCATGGACAGCATTGCTGGAGTATATCACTGATTTTGCGCTGAGGAGAAGCCACGAGGTGAGTAGTTTTATTCATTTTGGCTGAAGGGCTTTAGGTACACATACATACAAACGCTTGCGGCTTTTTCTCTCCGGGGTAGGCACAGACAACAGCCCGCCATGTGACTCTCTCCTTACAACACTCAATACTCAAAACATTTATTGCGTTTCATAATGTGATACAGATGTCTTGTCAATATTAATGAGTTGCAATTATGGACCCTGTCGGGCACAGCGCAATGTTTGGAGAGACGGAGAATTTTGTGTTGTACACAGAAAATTCTCCCTCTCACCAAACATTAACCGAGTTCTTTTCACTGATTCATGCAAGCCTGCCGGCTTCCGTGTAGATTAGTGCTTGGTATATTAAATTGGTAATTATTGGTAATCTGGTGTAGAAAGCATAATACGGGGTTCAAGCCAATTGCTTACCAATATATGTGCTAATTAATGGATGAAGCTTTTGTATACAACTGAGGTGGCATACAAACACACGGTCCACCTGATGGAAAGTGGTTACCGTGGCCTATGGACGTGTGCAACACCAGGGATGCCACATTCGTGCTGCCGACCCTGTAAACACTGAGAGTGACTGTGCCTTTAGTCTTCCCACTGACAGCACGAAAGCTCAAAAGTGAGCTTTGGCTACCCATCTCACCGCCGGGAATACAACACGAGGTTATTATGGCCGTGGTATTCTTTAGGGCGGAGGTACCTCCCCAGTCGGACTGCTCAATTGGACGGTATACCTTCATGTCCTAACTCCTACATACATACAGGTTCTGAAGCAGGCGTTCCTTACGGTGAGGTCTCAGACAGCAGAAATCCACAATAAGCTAAATTAAGAGAAAAGGCAGGAGAGTGGGTACTGTGCTTGATATATGTTTTTAATAACAATATAATGCATTGAGGACATTTTTAAGAATAGAAACATACGATGGGCTTATGGTTTCACGACATTTATTCCCGTCTCCAGGTATCAGTAGGCGCGCTCAAATCATTCCAAGAAGTGGTGTCGGCGGCGGGGCGCGCCGTCGACGTGCCCGCGCCGCTCATGAGGCGCGTGTGGGCCGCCGCCTGGGCCGCCTGGGCCAGCATCGCCAGCGCCGAGCCGCACCTGCCCGCACGTACGTATGGACCAGGGGAGGGACGTGTCGGGGAGACAACTGCCAGGGGAGGGACACGTCAGCGAATAAAGTCTTCATATCATTATCCTTTGAGCCTTTTCCTAACTTAGGGACTGCTATCTGACCAAAGAACTTATAAATCTGGTGATATACAGGGTGGAAGATTTTAACCTTACCTGGAGGGGAAGTACTCTTAATACTGGAGATAGCGAATTTCGCTTAAAGGAAACATTCCTTTATTTAAAAAACGAAATAAAACGGCTTTCAACTATTTTCGAAAATTCGCTTGCCACACCCGGTAGAGGTTCTTGGGGAGGAATTTTCGATGCCTAAAGTTGAAGTCTCTCCCTCTTTGTTTTTAGCATAGTTTTCTTTTGTAATTTTTTTGAAAAAGCAACCGAAGTTATCGAAATTACTAATATTGCCTCTAACCCCTCCAACTATGCTAAATTGCTTGTGCTAGGAGTGGATTAGTTAGCATAATTATTTATATATTTTATAACCGGTATATATTTATCTGCTGAAATAAATAACGAACATTTATGCTGGTGACAACGAAGTTCTCTGGTCGAAATAAGATATTTTTGCCGTCGGACTTTTTTAGGACTACGTCTACCCGTAACAAATGCCACAGATGTTAATTTTTAGTACCCAAATTGTTTAATTTATTTATTTAAAAATACATAATGCTCCATTATTATTTGACAAAAGAAATACACTCACAAAATCTTTCCAAATCATACTAATATTATAAACGCGAAAATTTGTAAGTATGGATGGACGTTTGTTACTCTTTCACGTAAAATGAATTTTAATTAAACATTACAATAATATAGCATAACCACCAGAATAACACATAGGCTACAATTTATAATGATAACCGATGTTGGAGCCAGACACGCATCTGCCACTCCAAACTTGGCTGCAAGTAACGCAGCACTGCACTTATAGCTATGTGAACTACAGCAAGGTTCACTTACCTGTTGTAATACTTGTAATTGTCACCATCACCTGTGGAATCCCAACCAAGGCGTGTCTGTATTGTGGGGTGTGTATGTGTTTAGTGTTTTACTTGCCCTGGCTGGTTCCCTTACAGCCGATCACGCCGTTGAACCGCTTCGACGGCGTTCACCAACAAATTTCACTATGTACCACACACGTGCTCACCTAAGGCGTAATTATATCCGAAACCCTTCCGTTCACACTCCGCCCCGCGGATTGGTGTTTATTTCCCAAATTCGACAACTGATTACTATACAAATCTCAAAATGTAGTCTCAACAAAATATCTATCCCCCGGATAAGATTTCGTGCCCACGAATTAAAATGAATGAACGAACTGATATAAATGACTATTAGCGACGACGTACTTGTAATTTGTAAATAGTTCATAAGGATAAGTTATAAGTTTTGTAATTAGATTTAAGTGAATAAAAATTCCCAAATGAGTCTCCAATCATTTCCGCTTGGCGGCGCCACCTACGCAGAACGCGCCACGAAGCTTAGCTACTGTAGAACTTTACCGTAACGAGAGCCGTTAGCTATTTTTATAATTTTTAAGGTCTAAACTAATGTTTTTATTGTTAAATTTATGTTATTAAGTAAATATAAGGTATTATCTATAAGATAAAATTGTAAAATATAGAATCCGTGAGGAAAAATAAAATAGGCAATGTAAACAAAGCCGCTGATTGGCTAAAGCAGTTTGTAGGTAGAATCCAAAGGGCTCTGATTGGTCAGAGTACCCTATATAAGCCGGTCATTTTTCCTCCCGAATTCAGTCCGGAACCAGCAGCCCTAGAGAAAAAACCTCTAATAAACAAGAAGAAAGAAATAGCTGTTTCACTGGAAAGACCCTGGAAATTGAAGTACCCTTCTGCAGATCATCATTCATCAAGCCGCAAGCATCTCAGAATCCACGCTCCCAACGGCACCTTCGTCCACCCGCCAGCATCAAGATCTACATACAGTCCACTCACCGCACGACAGAAGCGCCAGCAGTACAAATATTAGGCCACCATATACCTCTTGGCCGTCTATCTTGTTTCTGTCGTCCCCAACATTTTTTGGTCCATCGATAGCCGGATTGGGTCAAGATTTGAAGAATAGAAGATGCCAACCACAAGAGCAGGATCAGAACAATCGAAGACTTCAGAAAAAACCACCTCGTCGGACTGGAGCATGAATACGCCGAGTGAAGCGAGCACCGCCACGACGAGCACCGGTTCATCGACCACGGGTACTACGGGGTCCGCAAGTACAGTAAGCAGAAAAAAGCCAGTTCCGCTGATTCAGAAGCAAGCGAGACTACAATCATTTGATGGGTCAAGATTGGAGTCTGCGCAAGGGGAGCCGACTCGCACGGCGCCTCCGCCCAGCATCATTGAAGAGGAATTTGAAGATTCTGAGGAGCAGAGTACCATCACAGCCAGCCATACAACGTTGCAAGACAGTCAGCGAAGTGTCACTTCACGTCGGGACGAAGCAAGCGCACCGACATCGAAGTATGAAGACAGTCTGCAGCGGCCTCACCCTAAGAAGTCGACCCGCAACACGGACACACCGTCCCGCTCGTCGCATAGGAAGAGAGCAGAAGTGCAAGCGAAGATGGCGTTGGCACTACGGGAGCTCGAGCTAGCCGAGGCGCGATCCAAGGTAGCTCGGGCTAAGCTGGAACTCATCGCCGCAGAATCAGAAGAAGAAGATGCTGGAGAAGAGTCGTACGAAATAACCCAAGTTGAAAAATGGGTCGTCGAGACAGGGGTCGGGCCCACCGAAGAAAGAAAGTCTTCTGAACGTGAAGAAAAGAAGAGCGACATCCAGGAGTTAGCTCAAGCTATTAAAGAGATCGCTCAGAAGTCGCATGAAACAATGTCATCAAAGATGGTTGAACTCCCTCACTTCAACGGTTCCTGTGAAGAATGGTTGGCGTTCAAGAGGACCTTCGAAGACACGGCTGCCTCGTTTTCCAACATACAGAACATGGCACGCTTCAGAAGAGCGATCCAGGGAAGAGCAAAGGAAGCTGTCCAGAGCCTACTGTTCACCGCTGAAGATCCCTACGAAGTACTCAAGGCGCTGGAATCAAGATTTGGAAGACCTGGGGCACTAGCACTGGCGGAATTAGAGAAGATCAAGAGCCTACCTAAAGTCGCTGAAAACCCAAGCGACATCTGTAAGTTTGCAAGCAAAGTCAAGAACGCTGTTCAAACAATCAAAGCCTTGAAGAAGCCGCAGTATCTCAGCTCTCCTGAAACATTGAAAGCTATCATTGAGAAGATGCCTCCAGCTATGAAATTCAGATGGTTCGCCTACCATAGAAGCCGAAGGGAGGAAGACTTACAAGAGCTACTACTCATTGAAGAATTTTTAGAAGTAGAAGCAGACATGTGCGGTGACTTTGCCCCAATTGAAGAGCCTTCAGACCAGAAGAGGGGTACAAGACGCGTGCATACGATTCAAGGAGAGTCTTCACATGAAACTGAACGAGAGAAGTTCAAGAAGAGTTGTCCCATATGTCAAGAAGAGCATTTCCTGATAGAATGCAAGAAGCTGAAAGAAGCAAACATTGATGAAAAATGGGAAATAGTGAAGAAAGCTAGAACGTGTTTCAAGTGTCTACGGTTCCAGCATTCAAGAACCAACTGTAGAGCTCCAAACTGCAAGAAATGTGGAAGATGGCATCACACTATCTTACACTCCGACAAGCCGCCGAAACCATTTGAGAAGAAAGAAGAAGGAAGCTCATCAGAAGGGAAGGTCGCCTCCATCCACAACACCATCAGTGGAGAAAAAGCATACCTGAAGATCGTGCCAGTCGACATCTACGGGCCGAAAGGGCAAGCTCGGGTGCTGGCGCTGCTGGATGAAGGCTCAACCATCACGCTTCTAGACCAGGCGGTGGCAGAGACGATCGGAGCTGAGGGCAAGACAGAAACGCTAACTATTGAAACAGTCGGTACAAAGATCATCAAGGATTCCCAGAAGATACAACTGAAGATCAAAGGTGCCTTCAGAAGAGACAAGAAGAATATCACCGCAAGAACCATCGACGACCTCAACCTGTCAGAACAAAGAATAAAGAAGGACACTATTACCAGCTGCCAGCATTTAAAGAAGATTGAAGATCAACTTCTCTACACAACCGAGAAACCGAAGATGTTGATAGGTCAAGATAACTGGGGCCTTATCGTCACAAGAAGACTGAAGAAAGGAAAACCATCCGAGCCCGTAGCCTCACTCACTAGTCTAGGGTGGGTGCTACATGGGTGTGAAACGGGTTCCAGCGCTGCGGTACACTTCATCCACTACGGCAGAGCCAAGACAGCAGATGAAGCCATGGAAGACGTCATCCGAGAGCATTTCCAACTAGAATCCCTTGGAATTCAGAACAAGCTGCCAGCGAACGACAGCGACAGAAGAGCCCTGGAAATCCTCGAGAAGACAACGAAACAACTTCCCAGCGGTCAGTTCGAGACAGGCCTACTGTGGAGAAGCGAAGATGAGTCCCTACCTAACAACTACAATCAAGCTCTACGACGCTTGGTGAACGTAGAAAAGAAGTTAGATCGAGACAGCGAGGTCAAGCAGTCCTACGAGAAGCAGATCAAGAACCTCATTGAAAAAGGTTATGCAGAGAAGATTTCAAACGTCGTCAGTGAAGGTAGAACCTTCTACCTACCTCACTTCGCCGTGATACACCCGATCAAGAAGAAACCAAGAATAGTCTTCGATGCAGCCGCCAAGTACGACGGAAAGAGCCTCAACGACGTGCTGCTACCAGGCCCAGACCTACTGCAGTCATTGTTTGGGGTGTTGCTGCGCTTCAGAGAAGGTCCAGTGGCAATCATGGCTGACATTCAAGACATGTTTCTTCGTATCAAGATTAGAGAAGAGGATCGGGACAGCCTACGGTTCCTGTGGCGAGGTGAGAAGAGGACAGGCAAGCCAGAAGAATATCGCATGACGTCAGTCATCTTTGGAGCAGCGTCATCACCGGCGACGGCGATATACGTCATGAACAAGAACGCAGAAGACTTCAAAGAGACTCGACCCGAAGCAGTGAAAGCCATCAGCCGAAATCATTACATGGACGACTATCTCCAGAGCTTCGAGTCGACCCAAGAAGCAAGGAAGATAGCCGAGCAAGTTAAAGAAATCCATGCAAGAGCAAGTTTTCATCTCAAGGGCTGGGCCAGTAACTACGCGACTGCGTTGCCTGACATAGAAGAAGCAAATAAAGAAGATTCACTGCCACTCGCGAAAGAAGAGAAGACTCTCGGTCTAAGATGGCTGGTTAAAGAAGACGCATTAGCCTTCAACATTGGGCTACGCAACACGCCAGAAGAGCTGCTGAATGGGCAACGGACTCCGACCAAGAGAGAAGTCACGAGCGCCGTTATGTCTACATTCGACCCATTGGGATTCGCCGCGCCAGTATTAATACAAGGGAAGAAATTGATTCAAGAAATCTGGCGTACTAAGACGGACTGGGACGAAGCTATAAGTGAAAAACAAGAAGCAGCCTGGCGAAGATACCTAGAAGATGTATCAACATTATCAAGTTTGAAGATCCCGAGGTGCATCTCACCGTGCAGTCGAAGCGGACAGCTGCATACATTTACCGATGCAAGCGAAGAAGCCTATGCAGCAGTCGTCTATTGGAGGACAACCGAGCCCAGTGGACGAGTCCACGTCTCTATGATCGCCGGCAGAGCCAGAGCCGCGCCCACGAAGCCAGTGTCTATCCCAAGGCTTGAATTACAAGCGGCCTTGCTTGGTAGTAGGATGGCGGCGTCGATCAAAGAAGAGATGGAGCTCGAAGCATCAAAGACAGTATACTGGACCGACTCCAGCACTGTACTACAATGGATCAACTCAGAACCTAGAAAATTCAAGACGTTCGTGGCAAACCGACTGGCAGAAATAGAAGAGAAAACGAAACCTGAAGAATGGAGATGGGTGCCTACTAAGCAAAACCCGGCAGATGACGCCACAAGGGGTGTCCCAGCCGAGTTCGACAGCAACGCCAGGTGGTTCCAGGGGCCGTCATTTCTCCGCCAGCCAGAAGAAGAGTGGCCACATCGAGACTTCAAGCAAGGAGGTGCGCTGCTAGAAGAAAAGAATCAACTGAAAGCGATGGCAACGAAAGCAACAGACAAGACTCTACTGGACCTGGAACGTTTCTCAAGCTGGGAGCGATTGCTGCGCACTACTGCGAGAGTCATCGCCTTCGTCAGCCGCCTGAGAACCCGCAAGGCAACCACCGTCGCCGCCCGAGAGAAGGACGAGCCCTGGAAGCCACAAAAGAAGACCCAGCCCGGTAAGCTACAAATCTCCGCCAGCGCAGACAAGCGGCTATACGTACCTCTACACGAAGAACACTTGAAGAAGGCTGAAAAGTTATTATTGAAGATGAGTCAAGCCGACAGCTTCTCGGCTGACTTAAGAAAATTGAAGGATAAGAAACCATTAGAAAATGCAAGTCGAATAAAGAAGATTGACGTCTACATGGGTGAAGACGACATCATCAAATTAAGAAGTAGAACGAACAAGTTTCAAGATGAAGGCGAAAGAAAAATGAATCCTGTTGTGCTAGATGGAAGGCACAAAATCACACGCCTCCTCATCGAGCATTACCACAAGAAGTTCCTACATGCAAACAACGCGACGGTCATGAACGAAATCCGTCAAAAGTATTGGGTCCTCGGCTTAAGAACAACACTGAAAGCTATATCTCACGGCTGTCAGTGGTGCAAGACAAGGAAAGGTACGCCGGGGATACCACCAGCGGGAGACTTACCAAGAGAACGTCTTCAGCATCACCAGTTCCCGTTCACCAACGCCGCTGTGGATTACTTCGGGCCAATGCACGTCACCGTGGGGAGAAGAAGAGAGAAGCGTTGGGGGGCACTGTTCACTTGCCTCACCACCAGAGCTGTACATCTGGAGTTAGTGCCATCCCTAAGCACTAGCTCTATGATTATGGCACTCCGACGGATGGCAGCAAGAAGAGGAACCCCGAAGACAATCTTCAGCGACAACGGTACGAACTTCGTCGGGGCGAACAAAGAGCTGCAGCAAGCCGCACAAGAGAGAGGGATCACCTGGAAGTTCATCCCTCCTGGTTGTCCGAACATGGGAGGCGCCTGGGAGAGACTCGTAAGATCAGTCAAAACAGCGTTAGCAGCGGTCCTCGAAGAGAAGTCACCGCCAGAAGAAGTGCTTCACACGCTCCTAACCGAGGTGGAGCACACCGTCAATTCAAGGCCCCTCACCCCCGTCAGCATGAACCCCACTGAAGAGGAAAGTTTGACCCCCAACCACTTCTTGTTGGGTAGGTCATGCGGCATGTCAGCACCCGGCGAGTTCAACGACACCGAGTTGATAGGAAGACCCAGCTGGAAAACTACGCAAAGGCTAGCGGACCACTTCTGGAAGAGATGGATCAAAGAGTACTTACCCCTCTTGATGCCTAGAAAGATAGAGGGTAAGGAAACTAACGATCCGAAGATAGGCGACATCGTGCTCATAGTCGACGCGACGCTGCCGAGAAATTCGTGGCCCCGAGGCGAGGTCATCAAGGTGTATCCAGGACCAGACGGAAGAACTAGGATATTGGACGTGCGGACTTCGGGTGGAGTACTCCGACGGCCGACACGTCGAGTCATCACGCTGGTACCTGCCACATCGTCGCTGCCCGAGGATGCAGTGCCACGCACCGTGGGGGAGAATATTAGCGACGACGTACTTGTAATTTGTAAATAGTTCATAAGGATAAGTTATAAGTTTTGTAATTAGATTTAAGTGAATAAAAATTCCCAAATGAGTCTCCAATCATTTCCGCTTGGCGGCGCCACCTACGCAGAACGCGCCACGAAGCTTAGCTACTGTAGAACTTTACCGTAACGAGAGCCGTTAGCTATTTTTATAATTTTTAAGGTCTAAACTAATGTTTTTATTGTTAAATTTATGTTATTAAGTAAATATAAGGTATTATCTATAAGATAAAATTGTAAAATATAGAATCCGTGAGGAAAAATAAAATAGGCAATGTAAACAAAGCCGCTGATTGGCTAAAGCAGTTTGTAGGTAGAATCCAAAGGGCTCTGATTGGTCAGAGTACCCTATATAAGCCGGTCATTTTTCCTCCCGAATTCAGTCCGGAACCAGCAGCCCTAGAGAAAAAACCTCTAATAAACAAGAAGAAAGAAATAGCTGTTTCACTGGAAAGACCCTGGAAATTGAAGTACCCTTCTGCAGATCATCATTCATCAAGCCGCAAGCATCTCAGAATCCACGCTCCCAACGGCACCTTCGTCCACCCGCCAGCATCAAGATCTACATACAGTCCACTCACCGCACGACAGAAGCGCCAGCAGTACAAATATTAGGCCACCATATACCTCTTGGCCGTCTATCTTGTTTCTGTCGTCCCCAACAATGACACTTCAACTGTCATCGAAACTTATGACTAATGACATGGAACTCTAATCTTTTAAGATCAACTAACTGATATTATAGTGATAACCGATATCCACGCAGGCGGAGCCACTGGCAGAAGCTAGTGAGGTTAAAATAAGGCAGGTATTCAGAAGACGGTGGTTGATGCAATAAAATAATGTTTAAATACTTTAGGTTATTACTTATTATATAGGGGAAAATTTTGTTTTCATATATGTTACAGCGTCTGAAGACGGCAAGCCAGTCGAAGTGTACGCTCCATCGTTGAACTTCCTCACCACGCTGGTACAGATCTTCCCGCTCATCTTCCAGCATATACGGCCTACGTAAGTGTCTTTCTATATTTAAAAAAAAGACATGAATATGGAATTAGTTCATAATATTATCGTATGTCCTTGATGCTAAAAAGTACCAAAGTATTAATTGAATTTTAAAAACTTACTGGTATTTCACACACATTAATTCTTAATCTTCGATACGGATAAATGCACCATTGAAAAACAGCAACATTGTAGGAGGTAGGACACGACGGTATTTCCATCCAATTGAGCAGTCCGACTGGGGAAGAACCTCCGCCGTATAGAATACCGCGGCCATAATAACCTCGTGTTGTGTTCCCGGCGGTGAGTAGGGTAGCCAGAGGTCACTGGACAGTTTTTGTGCGGTCAGTGGGAAGATCAAAGGCTATATCTGCTTTGTCTTCTACACTGACAGCACAGAAACTCTCTGTGCTTACAGGGTCGGCAGCACGAGTATGTCTCCCCTTGTGTTGCACACGTCCATAGGCCACGGTAAACACTTTCCATCTGGTGGACCGCGTGCTAGTAGACCACCTCTGTGTAATAAAAAAAAAACTCTCTTTCACGGTACACTGTAACTGCTGTTACGGTCTCTTTGTTGTTAATGCACAAGATGCGTGTTAAACCAATCTCAGGCGCACTGTCTGGCTTCATTGATAGATCACTCATTATTGGTTCGTCCGTACAGTGCGTGCACATGCACGGTGTTTTCAACATAATAATGTTCAAGAAGTTTGCCGGTACTCACGTCCCCTGCCCTGCCCCAGGTTCCAGGCGTCCGACGTGAGCAGCCTGGGCGCGTGCCTGGCGCACGTGGTGAGCACGGAGCCGTCGGCCGCCGCCTCGGCGCTGGACTCGCTGGCTGCGGCGGCTCCCGTCAGCCTGCACGCGTTACACTGTCTTGAGATTGTGCATAAGGTAAGCGACCCGAGACTGTCTTAACTGCTGAATTAGTCTCACATGTTAGGCTGCCTATCCACCAGTGTTGCCATTGAAGTTGAAATTGAACATCCTAGACTAAACATCAAAAGTCGCTAGAGTCCCACGGATAAACCAGTCCCCCCCCTCCCCCCTCCCGCTCTAGGTGGTTAAGTCGGTTACCATACTCGTTTCTGAGTTGATCGGAATATCATTACGCTACTACTCAAGGGAGTAATGTCAACAAATCCAGAATATTCTTACACATTATTTAAAAATTAAATAATTGCGGGCACAATTACTTATATATTATAAAGGGGTAATACGAAACTTCGAAGTATGCCACGGATGGAGCCAGCGCGGGTCAGCTACTTAATAAGTCAAAAAATCATACCCAGGTACAAATGGAACCGTGTTTATCGGTTTCCGTAATGTATCTGCCCGCACTGTATAAAAATAATATAAAGTTATGTATCGAGTTGACAAAAATATATAGATTATGGCTCTAGAACTGTTTTCAAAAGTCGCCAGTTTTGTCACTAAATAATTTTTATCGTCAAAACTCTTTTTTGGTCGCTAAGACTTGAGCAAAATTCGTCTTTCTCTCAAAGTCGCTAAATTGGCAACACTGCTTTCCACAGGAGATGTGCTACAAAAAAGTAAAAGTTAAGCTGTGAAACTATGTGACAGTTACCATTATGCGATGCTATGTATCCAAGCGGGTAAGATGTGCTATGAAACTTCCTACAAATATTCTAAATATTTAAAATTCGATTCTATTGCCTATCCTTAGCAGACATCTGTAGCATCACAGATAATATACTATAATTCTTATACAGATGCACAATCAGAAACAAAAAATGGATACACTCGTAACTTTCAAAAGCAGACAGGCAGCTTATGTTTGCAGGATGGCATACTTTTCTCATTTTAATTATTAAAAATTAACTTACCAAAAATAAAACAAACATATGGCACGTACACACGGGACGTGATTTCTATCAGGAAATATAATTGTATAAATAATAATTAAACAAATAAGAAGCACGTCCTGCCATAACAACAGAATCGTCAGTCAGCAATAAACCAAAGACGGACGATTCCCCACTCTTGAGTTACTCGTAAATATTAGTATATAAACTGTAGGATTAACAATAATAAATGAATCAATAAACAAGTGAATCCAATTGTGGTATCTCTATACATAGCCCGCAACAAAACACTAAACACATTATTGAATATGATTGAATAAAACTATAAAATATATTCTTATCTATATTGATTCTGCCAGATTCTGCAGTAACTGTAAAAGTAATGCACTATTCCGCTAGATGGCGGCTTCCTAAAATAGCACACTTATCACAAAATCTTTATTTATTCTATGCCACCGAGTTTTATATGCTTACACTATCACACGATAGTGTAAGCATTTTAAGTTCTGTGCCCCGAGCATGAATAACATTCGAATTCGTAACGTAAAAGTATCGAAAGAATAGAGCATTGTGATTGGTTCACAGGAGGCAGGCGGCCAATCGCATTACTCCGTTCTCTGGATACGTTTACATTACAAATTCGCATATCATTCGTGTTCGGGGCACTGAAATAATTTACGTGATTCTAAATAGGGAAATAAGCGTTAAAATTATTTTTTTCTATAAATGCATACTTACTCATTTAGTGTCTAGTGCCATCTATTGATTTTTTAGTATTACTAAAAATATTTTCTATGTTTCGGTACCCCATGGTAGCACACATGTAGCTTTCTATATAGACATCAAAGCTTAGCGGAACCCCTTTTCGCTAATGCTATGCTATGTGGAACAATGAATATGTGAAGCCGTAGATATGTTATCCGCACTCTAAGATTGTCCTGATTTTTATACATATTGTTAGCGCCATTACGGCTTTATGAAAGAAAATAAAATGTGTATCCGTGTCTATTAATAATACGGCAACAGTCAGACACGCTAGTTAAAGACACACTCAGTTATACTCATGCTTAAATACAAACCATCGATGGACACACGTGGCACACAGACATACAGTAGTGCAAATTAAATCTCAACACAATGTGATTTAAAATAATGATAAATATGCTTCCCAGAACGTAGCCTTGCGAACCGGTAATCCATTTGCTCTCTATTCAGTGGCGTAACTATAGGGTGGCAGGGCTGGAAAAATGCCACGGGCCCTCGACCCAAGAGGGCCCCGGCCAAAGAGGCCACGAGCTCAGGAATAACCTAACATTTTTAACAACTTTTGTACCTAAATGCTTTAAAAATTATAATTTTTTTAAACACTTAAAATCAATCAAAGGATGGCATAACTAAAGACCATAAATATAAAAATTTAAACTAATCATTAAAATTTCAACACATTCAAAACAAAAAGATGTCGATTTTCAGAACGCATCCATTGGTTGCTTCATTTTTTGTCGTGGTACATACATTGGTAATGCGGGCGAGCTAGTGACGGTCCGGGAATTCCCTCATTTTGTTAACCAATTAGGCTAGGAGCCAGTGACACTGAAAGTCTTGTCATCGCAGATTTGAAAAACTTATATGTAAATCGATAGTGAACAAATATATGAATAAAATCAACTTGGAACGCGTTAACTTAGTAAGCCAAAAATAGGTTTAAAAAAATTAAGATAAAAAAGCAAAATGGCACTATGGCACAAGACAGGCTACGTAACTTGGCTATTCTGTCTATTGAAAATTCTATGGCTCTATCTTTAAACTTTGATGATGTTATAGATACTTTTGCGGAACAGAAAGCTCGGAGAAAAGAATTTAATTAATAAAAAAATCTTATGAAAATTAATTGTTAGGTATTGAATTATAAAGATTTGTATAAACTTAAGCTTCAGAAAATAAAAGTTATTAGATATTCAACTAAAATGCACACAATATTATTAATAGTTTTGGGTAACCACTTACATCAGTGGTTTATTAAAATTAAATTCTAACGTGACTATTTCTACTAGGACGCTGCGGGCCCCATCCAAAAAAAATGCCACGGGCCTCAGATGGTATAGTTACGCCACTGTCTCTATTCAAAGTTTTTCTTTTCTTTTCCTTAACCTCTAATATCGTTATCAGAATACGAAATACTACCTATTATTCAGTGGTATTGTGCCTAAAAGGCTAAAACGTAACAATACTTCAATTACCTACACAAAAAAATGTAATGAAAAAAAAACAATGCTGGAAATACAAAAGGCCTCGACACTCACTGTCGGTTTGTTTTTATAAAGGCTTTTTCATTGAACGATGCCTAGTCAGGATATGTAATTAACTTTAGACTTTATTCCAACTTGACTTTAAAACCAAAATCGAATAACAAAAAAAAAATAATGTTACTATGTATTTTAACAGACTAGTACTTACAAATATAACTAGATGGCACCTCAGGCAAAATAAGAAGTCGGTGTTAAGAGTCTCCGCAACGGAATGACTACCCCAGCGAATGTTGACGTAATCATACTTACCTGGCATAGGGGATACCGTGATCATGAAGGCGGTTCCCCCAGGGCGAGACCTCTCCATTGCACTGCGGTAGGGTTGACCCCTGCGATTATCCCTAATGTGGATAACTCGGATGCGCAATTTTTGATAGTGGGGACTGCGTACGCGCTGTCCCCCTCGTAATTCTTATAGAACACATTGTACAGATAAGTTGTATGTTATGCTTATGCAAACTGCATAGTTTCTGTAAAAATAAATTGTAGGATTTATTACGCATGTAACAATTGTTTTAGCTTCACTTCACTGTACTGTTTATTCCTAAAATCCCGAATGTTCGTTTGACCGAATGTTTAAAATACCGATACGATAGTACAAAATCCTGAAAATTCTATTTATGGGTGGTTTTGTTTGGATGGTTTTAAAAAAATCTGATTGCGCGGGGTGGACACTGCGATCCTCGACATGTATACGTATAATATGTTAGAAGGGTATGTGGGCACCTCTGCCATCCGCTTCCAACGTATATCCCTTCATGTTAGTTTACTTATAAATTCGAATTGTAGCTCCCATGAGCTACATGAAAAAATATACCTCTGTTGTAAAAAGTAATTATAAAAATTAAACAAGAACGCCTACCATCGGCAACGTATGCCTCCAATATAGCTGTGCTCCAGCGCATGCCAAAATATAATACTCCGCACAATAGCCAATGTTCCATGGTATATCACCAACAATGAAATTCACAAACAACTAGAGATGAATAGTGTGAAGGAGGAGATCTCAAAGGCAGGTGAACAGTATCAAAGTAGACCCAGAATCCATCCCAACATACTGGCAACAAAGCTGCTTACACCCAGCTATAACAAGCGCCTCAGGAGAAAGGATATTATCTTTTCATTCAAATAAGGAGTTGATGTCTTGACTGGAAGATACACTTTAAAAAATTACAAACACCTACCACCACATCCGCGAAAAGCACCATGCTGATCGCAGATATTGAATAAAACAAAAAAAAATGGAGTTTGTAGGGTCTCATTGGTGCCTCATGCACCAAATACAAATTAAAACATATTTCAATGAATATCCTATCCTCCCTAGGAAGCTCTCCAGCGTCACGAGCTCCTATCATCCCTGTTCCACGCGCTCACGGCCTTAGCAGCGGCGTGTGGAGAGAGGCCGGGTGGCGCGGCGCCTCGCTGCCTGGCTGCGGCCGCTGCGTTGTACCGAGCCGCGCCAGAGGCCGCTGCAGATGTATTGCCACACCTGTTATTGGTATGTATACCTTCGCGATACTCTCCATCACAGGGTATATCATCAACTTCTGAGAGTGACATGCGTCAGATGTCGTCCAATATCGTTAAAAGTGGAGGAGGACGAGCCGGTATGCGTACCCTGAGCTCCAAGAGCACCTTAGCCTCTGATGCAATCGGGAACATAAGTCTCCATGAAGATGATGAGGACAGTGTATGTCTCTTTAATCTTCTATGACACAAAATGTTTTCTATACGCGCTGGACACGTTGAGGATAGCACGGTAATCGTAGATTGTACCAAAACACTCCGCGCACGCCAGGGCCTCGTTTTTCTTGCGAATTAGGTCCAAGATATGTGTCGCGAGGTAGACACGCTCACGGTATTCTCCACGATGAAACCACAGCTTTGATCTGTCGAATGAGGGGTCTATTTTTTATATGATAGCTTTGCCCGCGGCTTTGCCCGCGTGGATGTCGGTTATCGCGACCAAACATAGCCTATGTCCTTTCCCAAGGTCTAATCTACCCCTATACCAAATTTCATCAAAATCGGTTCAGTGGTTTAGCCGTGAAAGACGGACAAACTGACACACACATACACTTACCCATTTAAAATATTAATATGGATTCAGTTACTAGTATCTCTCCTCACGCCTACAGTTAAGCTAAATTGAATTAAGGCAAGATTCGGAACCGTGACTGTGTTTATGAGCTGCGAGTCAGAGGCAAATTATCAAATAAATAAAAATAAAAATAAAAAAAATATTGTAATAATTCGCAGGCATTACATTCAGCTGTACAGAAGTACGGGCAGGACAAGCGACGTAGGACCACGGAACAAAACGAAGAAACCGCACAGATCTCATCTTTATTACTACAGGTATTAAGTTAACTCCCATAAGTAAATCGAAATACTACTGAGCACGTTTTCCTTTTTTTTAAACCATTTAGGAGGCAGACAAGCTCACGGCCCACCTGATATGGCCTATGGACGTGTGCAACACCATCGGCGTTACACTCGCGCTGCTGACCCTGTTAGAACAGAGAATTTCTGTGCCGTCAGTGTAGAAGAGTCTCCAGTGAGCTCATGCTACCCTACTCACCGCCGGGAGCACGACACGAGGTTATTATGGCCGCGGTATTCTGTAGGGCGGAGGTACTTCCTTAGTCGGACTGCTCACAGAAATACCGTCGTGTCCTACCTCCTAGATCAAATTTTCTTCCTAGATAAACTTCTCACGTTTTTAAAGATTGTTGATTTCTGTCGATTAAATTTCTGTAGAGGAGAAAAGTCGTTCTTCTTCTTCTTCATCCCAGTCGCATCCGAAGCTTTTTCAACTTGGAGACAGGGGTCCGCTTTTTACCAGTCTAACTGCGGATTTGGCTAAACTTCGATATTTTCCGTGAAGCGACTGCCATCGGAACTCCACAACCCAAAGGCGATATCGAAGCATTGCAGTTAGACCAGTTGTTGGATTTTTGGGGGCTCCAACTACCCGTAACGACTGCCATAAATGTTTGTATGACAACCGGGACCGACGACCAATGCAAATACCTATATTCATGCATACAAATATTTGCACTGAGCGGGTATCAAGGAGAAAAGTCGTTATTGGTGCATTATTTTAATATTACCATTGTTATTGGTTGCAGGTATTAGGCACCGGCCTACCCTTAGCGCGAGAGCAGCCTGAAGTGTACAAAGAGTTTTGGGAGACGCTACCGAAAGTATTAGAGACATTTTTGTTTGAACCACCGTAAGTATGTTTGTGTATCCTAGAGTTTGTAGGGTTATAGATACCTTTGGACTCTAACCAACTTCTTCACCTGCTAGTCAGTGCTTTTGTTAAATAGCAAATAAGGCTCTGACCCAGTCTTTCTTCGTGAGGTTGGCAGGTCAGGCGGTAGTCACTCTCGTAAAGTCAACATATCAATAAAGAAAATAAACGGACTGTAAGCTAAGCAACATATCACAGAATTATCATTGTATTGCGTTATAAGCCTGTACCTACATATGAAGGCATGAGGATGCGGCGAGCGTGGGGTAGGCTCGTAGTGTCGGTACGCGCGCCACTAACGATCGAGTTTGCCGCGCGAAACTGTATGAAAAAGACTTTTTTCATTTTACTTGCTCATAATGTGGCTCTAATCTCACCAAAATTAGGCACATAATGATACCTATTATCAAACTCTGGTTTTTGATTGTTATTAAATCACGAGTGGGATAATGACTTTTTTTAATTTTACTAACGCTGCATTGTTCTTAAAAAAAAATTAGATATACCTACCTATTGCTTGTTCATTTCATGCAACTTCGTATTTAAATAGAAAATTTCATCTTATACGTGTATAATAAACAAAACTTTTACTCAAATATTATTTTTTTCTCTCTGTTTAAAACATTAAGTAAATTCACCATTTTTACACATAGAAAAACAAAACGACGGCTCGGGTCTCAATATCGCCTCAGCGGTACGGTAATCACCAACTTTACACATTTGTACCATAATCTACTATTATACATGCTCGCCAGTTGTCATAGACATATCCAATTGTACTGAAAATTGCCATCGGCTCGACGGAGAAGAACAATTTAAAAGCCCATCTCACTTAAGAACCGTAGCACAATCCATACTTTCATACTAATATCATAGTATAACGAGTCATACAGTATGTCATCGCCATTGATGTTTGCGGAAATGCCGACATTTGTGGTTTGGTCAGCGTTGTCACATTAATTTGTACATTTAATTTAATTTCTGCAATATTTATTTAACCCCTATTTACTATGTTTGTACTCTCAAGGCACATCAACTCACGCTAATATAAATAACTAGCTGACGCCCGCGGTTCCGATCGCATGGATGTCGGCTTTGGGTCTCCGGTTCTACTTCATCAATTATGATCAAACAAACGTAATATTTTGAATGTAAATTTGAATTTCAATGTTGAAAGTCAGACGACACTCACTCTCGTAAAAGTCAAGAAATTTATGATGATAAATAATTTTTAAAGTAGTACCTATATAAAATGTATAAACATAACTATATTACAATTTTAGAACAATACTAGCTGATACCGTTCTTCCGGTTCCACTCAATCAATTGCAAGTCTAACCAAATTGTGTAAATTTGTGTATTTTCAAATAATGGCGCTAAATGGATGATATATACAAATATATCATCCATTTAGCGCCATTATTTGAAAATATAAACGAAATCAGCAACCCCAAACAGCCTGAAAACGATACCCATATCAATATTAGTAAAAAAAAAAATCGAGTCCACCATCTTCGATCGCTAAATGGATGATGTATTCGTAATCAGCAACCCTAAAACCCCTGAAAAAGATACCCATATCAATTTTAGTGAAAATTTCAAGTCGGCCGTCTTGGATCGCTAAATGGATGATATATTCGTTATCAATAACCCCAAAAGCCCCGAAAACGATACCCCTATCGATTTAGTGAAAATTTCGAGTCGACCATGTTGGATTGCTAAATGGTTGATATATTCGTGATCAGCGTCCCCAAAAACCGTGAAAACGGTACTCATATCGATTTTAGTGAAAATTTCAAGTTCGCCATCTTGGATCGCTAAATGGACAATATATTCGTTATAAGCAACCCCGAAAACCGTGAAAACGATATCCATATCAATTTTAGTGAAAGTTTCAAGTCCGTATTTTGGATTGCTAAATGGATGAGAGATGGCGCTGATGGAGACAGATGGCGCTGCCGTCACGTACACATCAGCTCTGTTATAAAATATTATTTAAAATAAAATTAACGACCAAATATCATTGAAACTATCGTGAAAGTGTATAATAAGAAGAAAACATCAAGTGAAATTGTTATCCAAACATAAACCATAATAAAAGTGACAAAAAAACTATAAGAAAAGTGTGTGATTAACTGTACCGCTGAAATCAGTTTGATCGACTGTGTCTATTCTATAAACATACTACATAATCATAATAAACCGTCATAACACTCAGTGTGCAAAATAATTGGATTTTAAGAAACAACAATGCATTTCAAGGAGTAAATTATAGCAACTTTCAGTGTTGTGCGGTCTCCTTAGAAAAAATTCTTAACATTTTTGCACAATGACTCACAGAAACGACAGTACCTAGTTTCAAAAATAGCATCCTTCAAAACAAGCCTTCTATTTCAAGTTCACGTTGTAATGCTAAGGTGGCGGAGTCGTGAGACACTTCGACTGCTGCGCAACGTCCCTGCGTTCGATCCTGAGTCTCTCAAGCACTTTTTGAAATTTTATATACATATTATTCTATGTAAACGTGGTATAAGGTGACAAAAATAAGACAGCAGTGCTCGCTATTGTGGAAAAATAACAAGCTAAATATAACAACATAATAAGTTATATCTGCACCATGAATCCAAACGGCATTGATAATAACGTTACTGTTCGACAACATATAACACGGGTGTTGTCGAGCAACTCGCTGTATGATGACGCTTCACAGGATGGTATTGAATTTGATAAAAATCTAAGTTCCACAAGTATGGATGAAAGTTCTACACGATCAACTATTTTATCAGAAGAGATTGAAAAACTAAAAATAGCATTGAAAGAAAAGGAAAACATGCTAGCTAGCGCGCATGCTTTAATTGATAAGCTCTCACTCGAAAATTATCATCTTCGAAATGAAATAGCGGATATATCAGCTACTAAGGAGACTACAGAGAGCAACACTAAAAATAATAAAAATACGACAAATATAACACGGAATATAACACATAATTCCATATCATCTGAGATAATGAATAACAATAGTTCAGCAACAGCAAATACCCCAAAAAAGGATATCATCTATAATGATCGGACCTTACGAAAGTCAAGGATTTGTCTTCTAAGTAGTGAAGCCTCAACTAGGATGTATAAAATAATGGAAACCTCAAATTATCTGAGGAAGTATAACATTTTTCATTTTCGGAAACCAAATGCTGCACTGGAATGCATACTGGACAAAATTGAGGACAAAATACGTGACTTTACAAAAGCTGATTACTGTATCATTAATATAGGTGAAGAAAATTTCAAGGTAACGCAAAACTATATAGATCTTGTTAAGTCTATTAGAAAAAAACTCATCGATCTGAACCATACTAACTTTATTATATGCCTACCAACCTATAAATTTAACTGTAATAATATCATGTATAACAGTAGAGTAGATTCTTTCAATGGCCTACTTTACATGGACAATGATACACACAAATACGCTTATCTTCTAGACTCAAATCGCAATCTCTCATGTGACTATAGTATGTTTGACTGGCGCACTGGACGTCTAAATTATAATGGGATGAGGCGCATTATTCTGGATTTACAAGACCTTGTATTGGATCTGACCAAATTAAATGTAACCGATATGACGCAATCTGTACAGAACAATTCGCAGTTTTTTCTCTAACACTCTGAGTATCCTCCACCAAAATGTAGCTGGACTTATAAATAAGTCAGACAGATTTCTTGTGAAATTAGACGAACTTCATAGTATTGGTACAACGATTGATGTCATTTGTGTGACAGAACATTTTATAGAAAGGGGACATGAAAACCTATTGCATATACCAAATTTTTGTCCAGCGGCTTTCTTTTGTAGAACTAATAAAAAACGAGGAGGTGCATGTATTCTTGTGAGAGCAGGAATTCAATACAAAGAACTACCTGACGTAGCCAAGCTCTCAATCTCAGGAATTTTCGAATGTTGTTGTGTCGAAATAGTTTCTCATCAAATTCTAATTGTCTGCATTTATAGAAATCCTTCAAGACACTTTACAACATTTTATGAACAATTAGAAAAAGTTATGAAAGGGATTGGTCCCTATTCAAAAAAGAAGGTAGTTTTATGTGGCGATTTCAATATTAACGTCTTAGATAGGAATAAAGAAACACTTGAATTTGAAAATTTTCTACTTGGTTATAATCTTACCTTAGCAATATATCAACCAACTAGGCTTCAAAGCATGAGATGTATCGATAACTTTGCACATAACTACAACAAAGACTGCCAGGCAAATGTTGTAGATCTTGTTCTATCCGATCACACATCGCAAATACTGACAGTTCCTATTAATAAAACGTGTAAGTTAAAATTTTGGAAGACGAAAGTAAGGGATATCTCTAACGACAACCTAAAAAAATTTAAAAACTATTTGCAATCTTTTTCTTTTACAGAAGTTTATGAGTCAAATGATGCAAATCAAGCCTATGACAGTTTTATGAACGATTTTACTCTGCTTTACAAATTATGCTTTCCTCAAAAAATCATCACTATAAAAACTAATAAAAAATGTAAATGGATATCCCGAGGAATAAAAAAATGCAGTCAAAAACAACGTCAACTACTATGGGCATACAGGAAAAATCCAAGTATAGAGAACAAGATTACTTTTAAAAATTACAGTGCACTATATAGGAAAATAATTAGACTAACACAGAAAGCTCAAAATAATCATTTTATAAACACAGCACACAATAAATCCAAAGCTACTTGGCAAGTAATTAATAAATCAAAGTTCTGCCTGCCTACAGAAACGATTACCTTAATAAATAATAATAATAATACATCAATAACTAAACCTCAAGACATTGCTAATGAATTTAATAACTACTTTATCGATGAAATAGAAAATAAATGTGACAATAATCCAAATATTAATTTTGAAAATTTGACATTACACTCATTCTTTATGCTGCCCATATTGGAAGATGACATAATAAAAGTAACATGTCAACTCAAAAACACAAACACTGTGGGTTTTGATGGCGTGCTGACGAGAGTAATTAAGTATGTAGTGGAGGTAATAGCTCCGCTGCTAGCACACATCTTTAATTTAAGCGTTATAAATGGAGTCTTCCCTGAAAGTCTAAAACGAGTGATTATAAAACCCATTCATAAAAAAGAAGACAAAACTAGCTTAAAAAACTATAGACCTATAGCGAAAATTCCAATCTTTTCAAAAATTTTCGAAAAATTAATCTATCACTCTATTACTAACTACTTTAATAAGTATGATTTGTTCTGTCACGAACAAAAGGGTTTCCGAAAAAATATGACCATTAATATGGCAATTTTTGATTTCTTATCGCAGATCATGGATCCTGTTGATAAACGAATACCAGTCTGTGCCATTTTCACAGATATGACCAAAGCTTTTGACTATGTTGACCATAAAATCTTATTGAATAAAGCACAGGGTTATGGAATCAGAGGTAATATTCTGAGACTCTTGGAATCCTACTTGACTAACCGAATACAATACACAGAAATATCTACAATAAGTCCAAAAAATAATCTAGAAACCATACACCTTTCAGAACCAAGAGTGATCAAATATGGTGTGCCACAAGGCAGTGTTTTAGGACCTTTACTATTTCTAATATATATTAATGACCTTCCAAAAGCTACTAATAATAATAACATGGTGCTCTTTGCCGATGACAGCACAGCAGTAATAAAATGTAATGATCCCAATGAATACCAAAACGAAATAAATAATTCATTATCTAATATTATCACTTGGCTCAATAATAATAATCTTATAATAAATCTAAAAAAGACTACAGTAATGCATTTCCACCAAAGGAGTAGTATTCCAGATATAGAGGTTAAATATAATGATTTTAAAATAGAGGAAACTACGAAAGCTAAATTCTTAGGCATAATAATTGATAGCCAACTTAATTGGAAGCCACATGTGGATAATTTATGCAAGAGATTGAGTCAGGCTTCATATGCACTCTTCCAACTCTCAAAAAAAGTGAATCAAGAATCACTCTTAATGGCATATCATGGGTTAGTGGCATCCATCATAAGATATGGCATCATATTCTGGGGACAATCAAGCGACCGGGAAACTGTCTTTAAAATGCAAAAAAGATGTATCAGGTCCATGTGGGGTTTGAGAATGACTGATAGTTGTGTGCCTTACTTCAAAGAGTATAAATTACTTACTTTAACAGGATTGTATATAATGGAAACAGCTATGTTTGTAAAAATCAATCCTAAACATTTTCAACGAGTATCAGATGTTAGAAAGGGTCCAATACGCCGACAATATGTTGAAAAGCTCTGTAATGTAAAGTGTAAAACAGCCCTTATGGCAAAAAGTATATTTGGTACAGCGCCAAAAATATTTAATAAACTTCCAAGAGATATGAAATCTATGCCTGTATCTAAATTTAAAAAATCCCTACAATCTTTGTTAATTGACAAATGCTATTATACGCTTGACGAATTCTTAGATGATACTTCAATATAATGTAAGTCTGTGACATTTTAATTCTAAACTATGACATTGTGATTATGATTGTTTAATGTGACATTGTGGCTAAGTAGCTTTTAAATCAATTTGTATGCCCAAGTGGCAAAACATAGTGAACCTACTATTTATAATATATAAGATCTTTGTATACCTATGTTTTACAAATAAAACATTTGATTTGATTTGATTTGATTTGATTTGATGATATATTCGTGATTAACAACTCCGAAAACCCTGAAAATGAAACCCATATTAATTTTAGTGAAAATTTCAAGTCGGCCGTCTTGGATCGCTAAATGGATGATATATTCGTTAGCAGCAACCCTAAAAACCTTGAAAACGATACCCATATCGATTTGAGTGACAATTTCGAGCACGCCAACTTTGATCGTTAAATGAATAATAGTAATCGAAATTACGGAAACAATTTAAACTAACAAAACGAGTGAAAATACAATTAAATAAAAACGTGACTACAAATTAGACAGCCCTGAATCCTTAGTACCGAGAAAGATGTATTGCTACTCGGTACGGTACCCCTTCTCCCGCCATTCCGCTCACCCCGCACGATTGCTCTGTCTAGCCGGCTTCGTGAACAGACTGTATTAATCGTTAGACTGTGCTAATATTATAACTGCGGAAGTAACTCTGTCTGTCTATCTGTATGTTACGCTTTCACGCCTAAAGCACTTAATCGATTTTAATGAAATTTGCAGTAGTTTAGAATCACCAGTATTTTTTATTAGACATTGAGAAAGGACAAAGGCAATGTTTGATCGCGATAGCTGACATCTACACGGGCGGAGCCGCGGGCAAATGCTAGTTTTAGTTGTAAATAGCTTGTCTAGTAAACATGTGCCTGATAAGTAATGTGGGCCAGGGCGGGCGGCGGGCGCCTGGCGCGCCAGCTGGTGGTGGCGCTCCGCGAGCAGGCGCTGCGTGCCCAGCCGCGCCTGCCCGCGCGCCTGCTGCGGCCGCTGCTGGCGCTGGTGCGCGCCGGCTCGCTGCACACGCAGCCGCCGCACCCCATCCGTAAGCACGAGCATTCATGTTCATACACACATACCGAGTGCAAGGGGAACGCTCCCGAAGCCGAAGGCCCCTGGTACTACTCCGAGTACACTACATATTAGCATATATTTTTTTCGATTTGATGTTTTTTTTTTTTTCATTTTTTCGCATTATTCATTCTCCATCGTATTACTAAAGCTCAATGAAACGGCAATTTCATAAAAAAACACATCTCTGTAAAATAGCACTCGCTTGGCGCCATTTGTTTTTTTTCTGTAGTGATGCTTTTTTTATGAAATTGTCGTTTCCTTGACCTTACCTAAAACGATGAAGAACAAATATTGCTAAATTAAGAGATTTAGTTTTAAAAAAAAACCATGAAAAAAAATTTTTTTTTTCACCATGTCGGAATAAAAATTGTACCAATATGGAGTGTTCCCAAAGTACTATCAGGGGCCTTCGGCTTCGGGAGCGTTCCTCTTACACCCGGTATACAGGGTTACTGGTAACTCGACGTATTCCTGTCAGTGGGTGTTAGAGAACCCAAAATACTACAATTTTAACCCCCCCAAATGTATGGCCGAAAATCAATAGTTTTTGAAATAATTGACTTTTGAGATTTTTCCGTATTACCCGAGAATTAAGTCTTCAAGTTCAAATTTTACAAAAAAAAAAGCTTAGCTGGTGGGAATCATTCTAGTTTATTTTTGAAGCTAATAAATTTACTAACCTAAAATAGTAATAAAAACTAAAAAACTTTTTAAATAAAAAAATAGTAGACCATTGTATAAAAAAGTTAAAATATATTTTCACCTTGCTCTACAGTAATTTTTATTTATCCCAAAAATTTTGCGTCGGCATATTGGGCCATCCGTTTATTATGTTACTTAAGTTCAGAAGTATCAAATGACTGTTTGTTGTGTTGTAGTATTGTTTAGTTATAATTTTTATCTACTCTGATACTATAATACAAAGATTATAAAATTGAAATCAAAACTCTTATGACAAACATTACGCACAGGCCAAAAAAGAAGTTTTATTACGATACAGGTCTTGTATGGACACCTATATCATAAAATAACTTTTTAATCATAACGATACACCTATACAATCTCCATCTGGACTGAACCTCTACTTTAAAAAAAAAAACGGCCAATTCGGAAGAAAAAAAAAAAGAAACGCGCATGCGCAATCGATGTTTGCGGCCTTGGCTTGGCGTCAACTTTTTTTTTTACATTTATATTAAACAAAGTTTGGTTTTGTTTGTAAAATAAATTAGTTTATGTATAATATATAGTATGAGAGTAGATAAAGTAGTGTATGACACTGTACATAACTTGGTCTTATAACACTCGTGTGATAATATAAAAAAACTCGCCTACGGCTCGTTTTTTTAAAACACACTCGTGTTATAAGAACCCTTATTATGCAACAGTATCATAAACTACTATAACCCGCGTAAGTATGTTTTATTATAATCTGACTCGTTCATATCCCTCACGACTCAACTGACTCAGGGCTATCGAGAAGACCCCCTTGGGTGTGAAACACCACAGTAATCCCCATCTTGACCCCATCTTGAGGGGGGGCGCGCGCCATCTCAACTTGCTTCTGCTAGGTAACAGGCAGCTCTACCCGTCATCTTCAGGCACGCGCTCCTAGCGAACGGAGGTCTTTAAGCGACCTCCAAACGCCCGAGTCACCTTCGCGTAACCTAACCCTAAACTCATTTCATATTCGTATAGAAACTATCGTGAGCCATTTTTCAATAAGATAAATTTATTATGGCTACACTCACGTAAATCGTCTGGATACGCCCGACTAGTTTCGGACCCGACCGAAGCCCTTATTCATGAGCAGAGCATCCTGGCGCGGCGACAGGATGCTCTGCTCATGAATAGCCGTAATAAATTTATCTCATTTCATATTTCTATTATAACAGAAAATGAACAAGAATTAAAGGAGAGGGAAGAGTTCGCACGAACGTGCTTCGAGACTCTTCTACAGTTCTCCATGCTAGAAGATATGGACTCCTTCACGGGAGTGGACGGTGAGTTACAATATAAGTGTAAATCAAGCTCACATATATTCACGTTGTATATCCCCGAAGGAGTAGGCAGAGATGTATTAACACCTACATTTCACCAACTATAATTTTAGATAAAGCGAGCCTATTCCAATCGATAAATATCAGAAAAAGTGAATGCTCAAACGAGACTTGAACCCGCGACCACTGAGCTACCGAGCCAGGCATAGAGTATTTCAAATTCTCCTATACAACCATCTTGGGGCGACAGTGGGAACCATCTACCGTCCTATAAAACCACACTTGTTATACCTGAATTCTGTGAATAAATAAATGAATATGAATATGAATCCTACGAACTATTGCCTATTGCCATTAAGCGGGCACTCTGCCCTGGACTGCATGTTTAATATCGCATGAAAATCAGCAGTCCTTAATCGCCTCTACGACACCCACGAGAAGAGATGAGCCCTATTCTACTCCGCCGGAAACCAATCCAAGCCAGACCACAGCAATTCATCTTTCACTGCTAGTAAACAAAAGCTTATATAATAATGATTCATACTAAGAATATAATTATTTTTTTCAGATGACACAGACCCCTTAGCAATCGTGGCTCTATTGGATAGGTTTCAAGAGGTGATATCGAAATACACGCAAGACGATGACAACCCCGAACCATTACCTAGGTGAGTTGTTAGTATATTCAAACCCAATATTGTAGTGATATAACCCTATCACCCAGAATTTAGTACTTTCTAAGGTGATTTTCCACCAGAGTGACGAGACGAGGCGAGGCGAGGAGAGAATTGAAATTTGTATGGCAAATTTTCAATCCTCTCCCAGCGTATCTTTGGTGGAAACAGTGTGGATTGACGAGAATATGCGAGGTGTGAATTGAAATATTTGTTTGTGCAAAAATGAACCGTATTGGTTCCAATATAGAGTATAAATCACCTTCAGGGTGATTTTCCACCAGAGTGGCTAGGCGAGGTGAGGCGAGAAGAGAATTGAAATTTGTATAACAAATTTCAATTCTCTTTTCTATATAGAGTATTAATCACCTTCAGGGTGATTTTCCACCAGAGTGGCTAGGCGAGGCGAGGCGAGAAGAGAATTGTAATTTGTATAACAATCTTTTAATCCTCTCGCGATGGCAATTTTTAGTGGAAAAGGGTCAGTGCGATTTCAATTCTCTTCTTGCCTCGTCTCGTCTCGCCCCTCTGGTGGAAAATCACCTTTAGGCGCGGTTTATACAGAAGAGACGTGGTGCGGACGTTTGGCGGTAGCGGACAATTAAGTAACACAATATAAACCTTATGTAGTGGACTATAAGGTTAATAACGCGGTGTGCACCACTCGATGCGATGGCTCGTCTCTTTAGTGGCGGGACGTCGCCTGGAGGCGCGGTCGCAATTCTCCTCTAAGACAAAGACGACGTTATTGTTATTGTTATTGCACACTACGTAATAAAATAATAGTAGTTTATGATACTGTTGCATAATAAGGGTTCTTATAGTATCACACGAGTGTTATAAGACCAAGTTATGTACAGTGTCATATACTACTTTATCTACTCTCATACTATAATACATAAACTAATTTATTTTACAAACAAAATTTTAATGTAAAATGTTCTCGCCAAGGCGCAAACATCGATTGCGCACGCGTGTTTCTTTTTTTTTCATCGTTATGATTAAAAGTTATTTAATGATATAGATGTCCATATAAGACCTGTATCGTAATAAAACTTTTTTTTTGGCCTGTGCGTAATGTTCGTCATTAGAGTTTTGATTTCAATTTTATAATCTGTGTATTATAGTATCAGAGTAGATAAAATAAAATAAAAAATTGTGTTACTTAAATTGTCCGCCACGTTATACGTCCCCGCCACGTCTCTTCAGTATAAACCGCGCCTAAGACACTTCGTAAATGCTTTGCCTTCTTCTTCTTCATCCTAGCAGTTATCCCAGTCGCATCCGAAGCTTTCAACTTGGAGTTTGGGGTCCGCTTTACCAGTCCAACTGCGGATTTGGCTGAACTTCGAAATTTTCCGTGAAGCGAGTGCCATCTGACCTCCACAACCTAAAAGCGATATCGAAGCATTGCAGTTAAACCAGTTTGTTGGACATTTTAGGGCTCCAACTACTAAGTAATGACTGATAAGCTTTACCTTTTTTTGTAACTTTGAAATCAAACATCACATTGAAAGTCGACTTTTGAATTTTACGTATGAACTTGAAACTTCATCGATGATGGTTAACAGTATTGAGAGTTCCACAGTCAACCTCCCACTTGTATCAACCATTGAGATGTTTATTATGCAACTCTTTAAAGACTCCTCTAAAAAAATTAAACTCGTGCGATTTATTTTAAGGAGTCCAGTACGTTACTTAATCAGGAGATGGGTATTGGAACTCTTCAACCCTGATACAGAAAAAATTGAGTGTCGTAGAACAGTGAGAAACAGCCAAACGAAATTCGAATAATGAGAATAATATTTCATTAAAGGAAACTAAACAGATCAAAGAGAATTCATTTTGGTACAAAATCGGGAAATAAGGCCTGCGATCTAACAATACTTTAAATATTGAGAATGTTATTTGCTTATTGAATTCTATATTTTTTTGATCAGGCATCAACTATCCGAGATCTCCTTCGTCTTGAAAGCCGTAGCGACGCTCACAGAATCAATGAAGAAAGCACCTCCAGGGAAAGTTGATGCTGTTGCTTGGCAGAAACTCATAGGTACGTTATGTTTGCACTTACTTGCATGCTAATTGAAAAATAACAAATTGAAAATAACATCGCATTCAATAAAATCTTCAACAAAAATGTTTACAGTTTCGTCTATTGTGCATAACATTTTATTGCAGTAATGGGTTACATTGCATAGGAGAAGTTCATGTGTCCAAGATACAGAAATTTGTCAAAATAGAACTGCCATGCGAGCGGGAACCGCGTGGTAACTTTTTAGTAAATTCCTGTCCTATGAGACAGGAACTTTCGACCGCTTACTCGGCACTGTTAAGACTAGCTTGTAATAACATTGTTAGAAATACCATGAGTACGCCATATTATGCTATTTCCAACTGTAGAAGTAATTTTGATAAATAAAGGGGTATTTCTTATCTGTTGTGAGTATTTATTTACAGTGAAACCGTCGCCACGCGCGACGTGCAGGTGAACACTGTGTATGGCCATTCTATCCTTATATATTCCTGTGGTCCAAGACTTTGTAGTTACAGTGACCAAAGGATTCCTCCTGTAAGGGACTGACTGGTCGCGGGTTCAAATCCCGTCTTGAACATTCATTTTTTACAATCTAAATCGGTCAGAATAGTTAGCGTACACATAAAATATATACATACAATATACATTTCAAATTTCAAATGCCGTAATTATGAATAGGTAACCTTCTGAGCTTATCTCAGAATTCAGAGCCGTAACAGTATTCTCTATATAGCAAGAAGACGCATCTCAAAGGTTGCCTAAAAAGATAGCTTGTAGCGATAAGGCCGCCATTTGTACATTTTTCATAATTTTGTCTATACATGTACTATAAATTTGTTGGTGTACAATAAAGATTTATCTTAGCTTATCAATACAAGTGCTGGTAAATAATGATAAAAACGTTGTAAGCAGGTCTATACCCCCTGCTAGTGGTGGTGGCAGGAAGCGCTCGCGCCTGCGGATGCGCAGCGGCGCTTCGGGAAGCGCTTCTGCAGTTCGGAGCGCTGCTGGCGGCGCCGCTATAGCGCCGAGTGTTGTACACCATACACATCTAGAGCACACGGCTCTAGCGCCATACGTGAGTACAGTGATACCCCCTGGATGAGACCTTGCTTGGACAACCTGAAAGTCCTTATATAGACTACGGACAAATGTTGGCCAATGTTTTTTTTATACCACTGAGGTGGCAGACAAGCTCACGGCCCCCCTGATGGAAAGTGGTTACCGTGGCCTATGAACGCGTGTAATACCAGGGGAGTCACACTCATGCTGCCGACCATGTAAACACAGATAGTTTCTGTGCCGTCAGTGTAGAAGACAAAGCAGAAATAGCCTTTGGTCTTCCCACTGACAGCACAAAAACTCTCCAGTGAGCTCTGGCTACCCTACTCTCCGCCTGGAATACAACACGACGTTATCATGGCCTCGGTATTCTGATGGGCGGAGGTACTTCCCCAGTCGGACTGCTCAATCGGACGGAAAGTTAAGAAAAACCGGATTAGGTGAGATTTCTCAGACGTGGTGGACCCACGTTGTGAATGTGGAGCTACACCGCAGACTGTGTCACCTGTTGGTGTGCTACTTGTTAAAATATGTGTAACACCGGAGTAGTATATGATTGCCTTTGAGAACGCTTTCGAGGTGGCTGCAGACTGGGCAAACAATATATGATACAGTATGCCGTCGACTCGAGAGAAGAGTATTTCGGCCTCTTTGGTGGAAAGCGCGGGGCGAGACCGCGGCAGAAGCGAGCTAATCAAGTAATCATAGATTATGAACTATTCACTCGCGGTTTTTTTGCGTTTTTATGACCTGGTCGCTGGACCTTTAAGTCACATCTTCATTTATATATAATACTAGCTGTCGCCCGCAGCTCCGCCCGCGTGGATGTCGGTTATCGCGAATCGGACTATAATTTGAGATTTAAACTATCCTATCTCTCAAGTTCGATCGAACTGCACATGGTGTGCGAATTTTATTATAAACGGTTAAGTGGTTTAGGAGTCCATTGAGGACAAACATTGTGACACGAGATTTATATATATTAAGATCTTCAATTGTTGATGATGATGATGATAATGGGTTGATGATGTTAATGATGACGATGATGATGGTGATGATGATGATAATGATGACGATCAATGAGATGTTTGTGCCTCAGTTAAGTTGTGGGCCTTTACTTGAAGCTCCCTAGGTAGATTTGGATCGAACACGAGAACTCACAACACTTCACTGTAATATGCCACTTTGGTACACTTGTATGAGTTGTCCAAGACGTTATGTCTAAAAACCCATCATTTTTATACATAAAACTCGAATTCACACCAATTTCGGAAAATAAAATGATACTACGCTGCAAAAATTTCCCGCATTTATTCAATCATTCGTGTCATTGGTTGATCATGTTGATAGTGATGCGCACCATGTTGCGCCATAACGTTACTAATGCACGATGTTGGTAATGCATAACGTTACTTAAGTAAAACGTTGATAAGAAAAAACGCGCAGAAAGCGTAGTTGTAGTGTGTACAATAAAGTTCTGCAGATCACGTAGCGCTTCATCTGACAACGTTGCGCAACGATGCTGTACTTGTTGGGCTTCACGTCAAATCAAAGTACCGTTACTTAGCCCGCCTCCTTTCTATATATACTCTGAGGCGTTTATACAACCGAAAAACAATCCGAAATAACTTTATGAAATTAAATTAAACTTCGTTTATTTTCAGATCCGAAATTTCAGATTTATGTCTCATGGTAGTCGCCCTGAACAGAACAAGCTTAGTGTGTTTATAAAGAACATATTCACCATACCAATTTTTTTTCAGTGACGTCATACCTCGTGTAAGTTTCGTGGGACGTGAACAAGATGGCGCCACCGTTACACGTTAACCCGTAGACACGAAATAAAACGAACTAATATATTTATAATTGTATTAATAGACTTGTTAATAAGTTTATTATTATTTAGTTGAATATTTTATAGATAGAAATTATTTTGTTTCGAAATGTTACATGTTTTTTATACTATTCTATTGTGGTAAGCTACGGCCTGAGAGTGCAGTATCTGGCTATTGATTTGACACGTCAAGAAAAAGGGTGAAAGGACAGCAAGATCGACTTGCTAGGGTTTTGTAATGGACATGTTTATAACTTAGTATGTTTTAGAGGAGCTAAAACCGAATTATAGTTTCAATATTTTATAAACAAACCATATTATAGTTTCAATATGTAATAAACAGAAACGGTTTTAACCACTCTATCTATACATGTATCGAACTGTCAATCCGATAATATGAGAGAGACAAAGTTCTAAAAAACCGAAGGAAGTCGATCTTAACCGAACTAACTCTTTTTAAACGTTACAAAATGAAAAATTGTAACTGGGTATTGTAGTATAAATGTCTATGTACACCGGTTACAGTGGAAAGTTACAGACACTTTGATTGGATTAAAGGTGCAATTAAACTTCATAGGGCAGTAAAATTAATCGTCGTTAGCTAAAATCTGTGAACTAAAGCCTGGAGTCTTCCATTTTGATGTGTACTTCCAGCACACATCAAGATTGTTTACCTTTATTTAAGTATCAAACGGAGTATAGAATAATCGAGTCACGATAACAAAATGCAAACCAAATCGATTGAACAGTCTTACATTATGGCGTGTGAGAGAAAAGGATACATGCACATATCGCTCACTGTCGTAAAGTTTGTTTAAATCATTTATCATGTCGCGTTAATATTATTAAATAAACTATCATTCTTGTTAACAACTCAAAAAAAAAAGTTAGAAATGAGTAAAATGTACTTTGTGAGAATCGATGACCCCTGAACCAAACAAACGTTTATTTATAATGTTTTAAATTATAATTTGTATATATCGAAATGTATTGTTTAATTTCACATTAATTACAAAGCAGTATTTTTCTTTACAGCTCTTAATAATAATTTTAAAAAGTAAGCCCAAAATTAAGTTGTATATAGAAATATATATATCGCCTCTTTGCTTCGATAATGTGTTATCTTGAAAACTGCAATTTTACAGGAGACTGATTTTTAACTTACAAAACACAATTGTGACGAAACAAAGAACTTTTTTACTGTAGATCATTAATTTATTATTTAATACAACAAATATAGTATTTGAAAAGTTGTTAAAATCTTGGCTATTTGAAAGCTTAGCAAGAAATTGACTTCAATTTCAAAAAGGGGGAAAATATATCACGTTATTCTTGCAAAAAATTAATAACATAAGTGTTACAACCTAAGTAGTCACGGTGTTGATGATATTACTTTTGTTATGACACTGAGTTATGTCATAAAAAAACATTGAAGAAATAAAAACTATTGGATTTGAGAATCAATTTTTATTGAAAAAAAGAGGAACCGATACCTCACTTATTGTAATTTATATTATGACAAAACCAACTTAATACCTGCTACAAAAATAATCACAATTTGTATCGCTTACTAACTGAGATTACAGAGTCCACGTCATAATTTCGAAATAATCTGGCCGACCGTCAAAATTCTGAACGCTCATTTCGCCGATGATGAATTCAACGAATGGTTGTATGGTCGACTGTTAAAACTCCGAATGGTCATTCCGCCGATAATCAGTTCTACTAATTATTGTATGATCGACTGTTAAAACTTCGAATGCACATTACGCATTTTTTTTTACAACTATGCAGAAATAAATATTTTTTCTAACTGTTGCTCGGGTCGGGTAGTAGATGCAGCGTACTATTGGTTTACTGACGACGATTTAGTTTACTGACGATGTAGCATACCATCGTTTTAGTGTACTAACGATGTAGTGTACCAACGATTTGGCGTACTGTCGATGTAGCGTACCATCGATTTGGGGTACTGTCGATACATTAGCCTGTCGATGGAATTTTCGATACAGCGATCATCGATATAGTGACTGTTGATATTATGAACTAGACCCATTGAACTGTGCCACATCAGCGTAACGCTGCACTGTGTCTCTACACTGTGATTAAACGGATTTCTTCATCACAACATAATACCACAAATAATGATAAAGTTCATCATCGGCGTAATAAGCTTTCGAAGTTTTAACAGTCGACCATACAATCATTCGTAAAACTGATCATCGGCGAAATTACCATTCGGAGTTTTAACAGTCGACCATACAACCATTCGTTGAATTAATTATCGGCGAAATGAGCGTTCGGAATTTTGACGGTCGGCCAGATTATTTCGAAATTATGACGTGGAGCCGAGATCACATTTTACTAGACAAGTTAAAGCATCTTTAGCTTAAATCTGCTTGATGACGATGAGGAGTCAGTCGACGAACTACTGCTACTACTAGTTGAATCACAACGATGGCAATTAGATTTTTTTTGTATAAATAGGACACGTCTTTTTGACTTTACCTCGCCTGATGGTAAGCTGAAGGTAAAGTCTCAAGAACAGTTGTCTCAGTTTTTTTTTCTGCTACAGTATCTACAACTTCATTTACGTCTATTACATCCTCTATATTTGCATCCTCCACGCTTAGCATTGTGTAATTTTCTAAAACAAAAGACGTTCTGTTGCTTTAAATCTTTAAAATATTTTAGTACCTTCTTTGATTTATAATGTACCTTTTTTAACCTACTATGCACGCCTGATAACGTGTTCGAGAATAATAGCGTGTAATAATCACTTGAATAACTACTATAGTAGGCGTGATAGCGTAACAAACTAACTAACGAACTCGCAGACGTAATTAATTAGTTTTATTATGAGGCATAGATTAGGATTTGTACGAATCAAACATTATTACTAAAATATTATTATCACTTAGTACCCATATTTCTGTGCATTATTTAAATAGTAGATAGAACTAGTATTTAAGTCAGACGCGCGTTGGTATCTCGCACAGCGAAGTAGGTATACTAAGATTTATGGTTATACCTACACACAAATACGTAGTTACCTACACTTGTGTTTATTTCAGGAGTATTTGCATGTTCCATTGTCATTGCCAGTTTAACTAGTTTTTTACTTCTAGGTTCCATCTGAAAAATTAAGTACCAATGGCTATTAGTTTTAGCATTAACAAAGTACTATTTGGAAATAATTCCAAGAAAACAAATTTATTTTTGTTCTAAAACGAGACATAAACAATTATCTATAGCTTAAATTTTATATGAGAAAAAGTTTTATTACCTACAATGTTACATCGTAAGTTAAGACAAAGCAAAACTAACAGCCTTTCGGCAGCAGTGTGACATAAACGTAATATAACAATCGACCTTCCGTATTATTTTTCAATATCAATGTGTCAAAGTTACATATCACATTATTAAATTAAAAATCGTATTTAAAATGAACCTTACCTTTGCAATTAAAACGCGATATGGTCAATAAGTCACGTTTTTGCAGAAATTCTTTAACACCTTCCGCTGCAAGCGCGCGGTGGCTACTATTATGTTGCGTTGTCGCATCAAACCTCTCCGCAGTAAGAGACAACGTGATATTGTGATCTATCACAGTGGCGCTGTCTTTTTCACCCACAGATTAGCTATTTCGCGCGTAAAAAATACCACGTTTTGTGAGAAAATAAAATCGGATACGGCGGTTTTAATTATCAAACAATAAAAAAAACGATTTTTCGGATATGTCACGTTATTGAAGCAAAGAGGCGATATACAAATTTCATAATGCAATAGCAGTCTTCCACTTAACATTTTATGAGATCTATATATATCTTTAATAGTCATTTTATTGTCTCTGTAGAAAGTTCGACTACTTCGCATAAGCTACCTGCTACGACCTACTACCGGGTCAAGCAAAACTATTACAATTATGAATATTCGCTTTGTTTGATAACAATCGAGCATTTCCTATTACACATAACAGTAAACACATTTGGAAATATGTTACGCTAACACAACTCTGCCTACCCCTTTGGAAAGTTTGCATACACGCCTATACAATAAAAAGTAATTATTTGAAGCTTGTACTATTAAAAATAAACATGTTTAGGGCCAATTTTAGATAATAGAATCGTCATAGCTGTGTGCATTACGCATCGACTGTATTTTCAAGCAACTGATTGAATGTCAGCTATTTGTTTTATTTTTCAAGATATGAATATAAGCAGCTAACTAAAGCATTAATAAAATAATGCAATTAGATGTAAAATAAGATAAATTCGACAAATAAAGATAGTTCCACTGTGAGACTAAGAATATGGCTTCTTAGTCTCACAGTGGAACTATCTTTATTTGTCGAATTTACGACGTGACGTTGTAGAGAAGTTTTTGTAATGTTTGTTTACTAGGCTTAACATGTCGGCCTTCCCTTCTTGTAAGCTGGAATGCTAAGCCTGTTAAATAATTAATTCACTGAATTGTTACCGAATGATTGGATAAATAAATAGTTATAATAACAACTAGTTTTTGTTTGCTTTAATAACGTTGTGATTTTAATTCAGAACGGAATCCTAAATTGACTAATCCCGCCTACATTCCCATTACTGTAACTCCGTACGCACTAATTCACTACGCTTGATCCTGGAGATCAAGCGCCACCGTAGGCAATCACTAGCTCGACGAAGCAAACTGGCTTGGGCACCATAACCACGGCAGCTACAATACAATGGCTAAGCTAGCCATGCTTTTAGTGCACAGTTAGAGTATGCATTCCATAGCATATACGAAAAAAATATTACGCAGTATTGGGTGAATCAAATGTAACGTAACGGAGTTATAACGTTTTAGGCATATCATTAATAATTTAATTTGATACTTACCACAAATAAATATTTCACAACATTTCACACAACGCCATCTAGATATATCATAGCTTAACTAGCTTGTGTTATGTAATCTACAATGCGGATAAACATACTTAGATACATTTTTTTTTTTTGCAAATACATTTATAGCATACATAGAAACACCCAGAGCAATGCAAATATATATATTCATGCATACAAATATTTGCACTGAGCGGGGATCGAACCTGCACCTCCTGCGTAGCAGCCGCGATCACTACCACCACGCCACAGAGGCTGACTAAGGTACATAAGTAACAGAACAGACCCCAGACTCCAAGTTCGCATCTGTTTTGGATGCCAGCTTAAAGAAAAACTGCTGTAATATCTAATGATGACATAAAATAAATCACGATAGAATAAGTTAAAATTGGTTTCATTTTATTTTTTCGACCACTTTCATAAATAAATTGGGACTGTAACTTGCGAGTTTTATTAAAATATTCGCTACTCGTTCTCGAATCTCGCTACATCCCCGTCTTCTCCCATCTGCTTATCCAGAAATGGAGCCCATTTCGGGACTTATTCCATGCTCCTCTGCAGTTGCATGAACACCGCACGATAGTCAGTAACTTCGTTTTTAATACTTGATCTATAGTAGGTACCGAGCACCACGTTTGCCCTATTTCAGTCAAATATGTCGCTAGTTGTATCAGCAGGCGATATCGTGGTTGACCTAAATTGCTCTACGTGGTACCTATTGTGCCTGTGTGCAAAAAATTTATGTTTGCAAGATGCAATTGCATAATAAAACGTAACTATATAACCCTACTGAATTTCGCTGAGCAAAACGTTGCGCAGTGCATTTCAAGTCTCTATTCAGCGTCAGAAATATTTCCACACTCCCGCATCGAATTCTGATCTCGCTCCCGTAACCTCTGGGAATCTATTTCTGGAATAAAAAGTAGGTACCCTATGTGTTACTCCAGAGTCTGATTCCTGCCTTATAGCAATTAGTCGCCTTCCACAACCCCACGGGAAGAGATTGGTGACTCAATTCTACTTCACCGGGAACCAATCGGATCTAAATGCTAAATGATGACGTTCTGTCGCAGGTTTTCCTTTCGGGGTTGGTTTCTTCCCGGGAACCAGAAAGTCTATCCGGTGACAGAGCCTCGCCCGCCTATACTCCGCACGCCGAATGATGATCCCTATGACGTTTCAACTGACAGTTGTATTAGTTATGCGAAACAATTTCGATAAAATACTGTGTTTTCACGCAAATGTCATGTCATTCAGCCAGGTCATACAACATAATAAGCAATATTTATTTATTTTGAAAAAAAGACTACGCGCATTGATGGACATAAAACACTAGATAAAAAAGTAACAGCCTTATTATATTTTATTTTACTATACTTTAATTTTTATTCAAATTGCATAATTTAAAGAATTTAAAATTCTTTTTGAATTGAATTTTAAAGAATTCATAATTAGCTGGCAATTATGGATTACATGGAAAAGTATTTAAAAGGAGGCCATAGACCTACCGTATTTTTTTAATTCAGTCATGTCATGTCTTGTCAGTCTGTTTTGTCTTCTTGTCACACCGCATCACATCGCGTCATACGAGTGCTCTAACGCCTTGTTATGCGCCACGTCTTTCTTTGTTAGCTTGCTTGTTGTTTCTTTGTTACACGGCAATGGTGTGGAAACTGACAGTCAGATGTTAAAAAAAGAGTTGGTTAGACTGTTGAACTTTCACAAACAACAGACGCACCCATCATATTTTTTGGATGAATTGGCCAAATCAAATGGACACACGGTAATTCGGTTACCGCCCTATCACTGCCAATATAATGCAATCGAGTTGATATGGGCGCAGATCAAAGGTATCTATATTTTTTATTTATTTAATATTATGTATATGCATATATTTCTAAAAATAATTACTAAATATACAAATATTTTCAGGTCATGCAGCTAGGCATAACACAACTCCGCCATTCACGGCAAATAAAATGATGGTTTTATTGGAAGAAGCTTGCGCTCAAGTGACAGCTGACGATTGGCGAAAAGTGGTCGAAAGAACGAAGAAAATTTGCTTACAACACTGGAATCGAGATGTACAATACGACAATATCATTGATCAACCGTTAATAATAAACGTCACGGATAGCTGCAGTTCAGACTCAGATTTTGAAGATCCGATTGACCCTGTATCAGATTCAGATTGATATAATTAAAATACAAACATTTGTTATTTGTTTTATATTTCCAACAAATTATCGATATTTTGTTTATCGATTTGTCCCTTCTTAGTCGATAACAGCTTGACGACGTAACTTTTGCAGCACGTACCATGTACATTTGCATTGAGTTTTTTTCTTTTATTTCCGAACATTACGTAATAATTTCTTAATATTCATTTTTATAATTTACAATTGTACACAATCATGATTTTTTCGTCTTTTTAATGGACCTCTAAAGGATTTGATGTGATAGGACGTCAGTACAATGTTAAGCGCTAACGAACTGTCATAGGATCATCATTCAGCGTGCGGATTATAATAACTGATGCATCATAACATGATTATTGTCTACCGCTATCGTTTATCAAAAAAAGAAAAACGGTTGAAAGGTAGAGTATTATGTTATCTGTGAAAGGTAGGTACTATGTGCCCATCTATACGGCTCAAGGTCAGTCCGAGTGCTAGGGAATACCTTATTTGTAAAGTCTAGCAGGTAGGTTGCAGCAGTCAGCGCACGGCATAGGGATCGCAGTCTGGGCTTCAGAATTAAAATGCACTTTGACGATGAGCAAACGTTTTTATCCGGTTGATTGATAGCATGGAGAATAGGTGACAGTGTTACTAGTTTATTAACTTAATAATTAGCCATAAAGTCAAATTAAAGGGATACCATAACTAAAATATTATTTCTAACATTATTGACCAGCATTCAGTTGTATACTTACTTAGTAACTGAAACCGTATACAGTCTCGGTTATACAGATGCAGGTGATAACCGACACTAGTACCTAGGTACCTATTATTTTTTCTGTGACGAGACGGTATACGGTTTTAGTTACCAAGTACAAGTACCTATCTTTTCAACCGACAGGTATTTTGCTTATTTACTAGCTGAACGAACTCAAATTCTTTTAATAAACTTATATACATAAACATAATTATTACTTTCGCCTTGGTACACTGAGGGATATTGAACTAGTAAAGTGAGTAAACTATAATAAAAACAAGCGCTCAGCCGTCAGCCGCTGGTGTCTGCACAGTTAAAATTAACCGTTTTGGGTCGTCGAACTCTCACGCGCTCGATATAGATCACTGCCAGATTGTTTTGCTTCCTTCTGTCCTTTCAGGAAGACGGAAAGCTAGAAATTCGAGGTAGATGTGACTGTACTCCCCACTTAGTGCTTATGGCACCACCTTACATGAGAATGTGAGGATAAGGTTGACTTTTAAAATACTTCCTGAAACGTTCCTTTTCATGACTACAAATTGAACAATGTATGAACATTTATTTGTAATATATAAAAGCTCTTATAGAGCAAAGACAACTGCCCTATATCATCTCCAAGATTTGATTTTTACGGGATCGAATGTTTTTTTTAATATACAACTGAGGTGGTAGATAAGCACACGGTCCACCTGATGGTAAGTGGTTACCGTGGCCAATGGACATGTGCAACACCAGGGGAGTCGCCCTCGTGCTGCAGACCCTGTAAACACAGGGCCTGATTAACCCTTAGGCTAATTAGGCTGCAGCCTAGGGCGCGAGGATCGAGGGGGCGCGCTGAAATCGTGTCTTCTTATGCACTAATCTTCCATCATTGCATCTACCCTACGTATTTCAACTAGACCGAACAAAACACTAAAACTAAATGCGCTTGAGAGTTCCTAATTTAAACAATAAATTTTAAAAATTTAAAAGGCGTGCGCAGCACAAACACTGACTTGTTACTTGGATCGGTCGGTGGTAGAGCGAGTGGGTGAGCTGGCAACTGAGTGCCTAGTGCGAGTTTTGTTCGAGCGGAAATTTTAACTTCATTTTGTATGGGAAATTCGGAATTTAAACAATGCAGTCTAGTTGTACCATGTTGAAATTTTTACACTACTTTTAGACCTTCCGTAACACACCTGGCGGGGGCGCGTCCTCATATTTAGCCTCCGGCCGTCAGAACTCTTGATCAGTCGCTGTGTAAACACAGAGAGAGTTTCTATCTGCCCCAACCTCGAAAAGAAAGCCTGACCCAGAGCCGTTCCGCAAACCAGCAAACCTAAAGACAGGTACGGTGAGTTTTAAGAGACCCCTTAAACTCGCTATGTCTTTAGTATGGAATTAACATATTGGCACCTGCAATTGCGTAATGAAATAAGTTCCACAAACAAGTCGGTAAATATCTACCCGTATTTGGTAAGTTGAAGTAGGTCAAACCGACGACTAAATCGTCAAAAGTGATAAGTCTTGAGCTCATTCTCATTAGTCGGTCAATCTATATTTAAACATTTTATATTTAATTGAAACAATATCATTGTAAACAATTAGCCCGAGATTTTAAGCACGCTGCACACATTGGGCTGGTATGTCAAGCTTAAGTGTCTTAATCGAATCATAATTGGCGCTTTGATGTACCTAATGAATATGGGAGTGAGAACTCTTGTGTGTTTTTACTCGACTACCAAGAAGGGTTATGTTTTTCGCGCGTGTCAAATTTTAGAGGCCAAAGTGTATTTTATCAAAAAATATTTTCACTCAAACTTGTCGAGTAGGTTATCAAAATGAAGTAAATTGGGGTTTTCTTATTTTTAATCATTAATTTTTATAGACTCCATATGGTAGCTCTGGCTTTCACCAGTAAAAATCCGTTCCACTGAAGTGCGTTGGTAACACATTTCAGCTCGCCATAAGTCGGATGATAGCATAGGGGAATATTCCAAGTGTCCAAGACGTGTGGTCCATGTAGCCCAGTGGTCAGAGCATTCTCCCTGTAAGGGACTGGTCCCGAGTTCACGTCCCGTCTTTGATGTTCTTTTTCAATCTAAATCGATAAAAAACGGTATTTTGAAAGTTTTTTTATACCACTGAGGTGGCAGACATGCAAACGGTCCACCTGATGGAAAGTGGTTACCGTGGCCTATGGACGTGTGCAACACCAGTGGAGTCATAAACGTGCTACCGACCCTGTACACATAAAGTTTCTGTGCTGTCAGTGTAGAAGACGAAGCAGGAATAGTCTTTGGTCTTCCCACGGCTACACAGCACAAAAATTCTCCAGTAAGAACCGATGAAATCACCGTAAGGTTCAAAAAGGACGCTAAGATCTTTTTGATAAGAACATGAAAAACTAACATTATTTGAATGGTCATTCAGTGTCAGCTACGAAGACGTCAAATAGATTCCCATATATTGGCTCAGCACTTCGCCTAGCCGTCTTTTTAAATGCGAATAAGGTAACTACCTATAGCGCCAAGGCCCATATACGGCCCCGGCCGTAGTCAAGTCAACATGAATAACATTTTCCTGCAAACATGACCGAATACGGCACATCGGGCCGTGATGTCACCACACCTACATGCATAAACAAGAGCTTATAGTATAGTTCTTGGGCCTATTACGTACTTATCTCTCAATTCCAGCCGAGTAGGTTACGTCAGAATTCAACTGCCGTCTGTAGGTATATTTACTTCGTTATACAGTTAACTAAATACGTGAAGGTTGTTTTTTTTTTTAAATAATATTCTATAGCATTTATAGATCACAATTAATTAAACGTGTAGGATGTAGGACACGACGGTATTTCCGTCCAATTGAGCAGTCCGACTAAGGAAGTACTTCCGTTCTACAGAGTACCGCGACCATAATAACCTCGTGCTGTGTTACCGGCGGCGGCGGCGGTGAGGAGAGTAGCCAGAGCTCACTAGAGAGATTTTGTGCTGTCAGTAGGAAGACCAAAGGCTATTCCTGGTTTATCTTTTACGCTGGAAACTCTGTGTTTACAGGGTTGGCCGCACGAGTGTGACTCGGTGTTGCACACGTCCATAGGCCACAGTAATCACTTTCCATCAGATGGGGCGGGTACCAACCTCAATAGTTAAAAAAAAATTAAAGTTCTTTATTTAAATGATATTTTCTAAAGTTTACGCGAATATCACTTATTGAAATAAAACCACTTTTTTACGGATTCTATCGCAAATTATTTGTTATTATTTACTTTTCTTCTTTCTTTTTATTTGTTATTTACTTTTTTCTTTATTTAAATTTTTGATTAAGATGCACACCGCGTACGTATCTCCATTATATTTGACTTCCACAACGGACATATGCGATTTCTATGGAACTGTTGAAACGAACATTTATCTGATCTTCCAATCCCGAAATGAAAGCCTGCGCCAGATGGTCTATCAATAAAGAGCTGTATGTACCAGTTTTCAGTCTTAAGCACGAGGATCTTGATGAAGTCACAAGCCCCATTTCAACACCGCTGCGCCTGTGTGGTCGTAAGGGTGACAGGTGGCCGTACCTGTCACCCTTCGTTAACCAGGGTGATCTTATCATACTTTTCAAGTCAATGAATAACCTAGGTATATTGCTAGCGTAGGCGTAGCCGCGTAGGTGTCAAATTGAGAAAGGAAGGACATCCTATGATAGGTAGATAAATGACAGAGGTCTTACTAAGTATGTATGTAGGTACCTATGCGTTCTTTCAATCATAATACTGTAACAGGTTGTAGGTTTCTAGGTTCCAGGACAAAAATAGGGATTGCATACGTCCATAGCCCCCGGTAAACACTTTCCATCAGGGCGGCCGTGTGCTTGTCTGCCGCCTAAGTGGGATATTAAAAAACGTTGAGTAAGCATAAGCAGATATACCAGCTGCAGTCCAATTAACCTTCTGTGACTTTATATCTGTTTATCGACTGCTGTTTAGGCAATTAATGGTATCTATAAGTATTATATAAATATGAATCCCTGAATGTGTTGCTAAGCGCAAATCTCTAGAACAGCTGAACCGAGTTCGCCAATATTTTTTTTTAGAATATTTCTTGCAATACTAGGATGGTTGTTACGTCGAGATTTTTTTTTTAAAAATGCCTGAAAAACTCTAATAATAGCACTTTTATATACTCCCATACCAACGTTGTTTTTTGGAGTCATCAAAAAAAAAACAAATGTTTAAAAATGATTGCAACATCATTCATTGTTTCCGATATTTCATATGAATGTCGGTAGATGCCTCCCACCGTCGCCCTAAGACGGTAGTATAGGAGAATTTGGATAGCTTCAGGTGTGGCCCGGTGGCTCAGTGGTCAGAGCATTCTCCTGTAAGGGAAAGATCGTGGGTTCGAGTCCCACCTGGGCATTCACTTTTTCCTATCTTAATCGATTTAATACAATTTCATAAAGTTCAAGTGTTATTATTCGTAGGGGTAAACGGACCTATAACAATTGAGTTATGTCAGTTCGAAAAAAAAATTCATAATTAAGACAGGACAACGTCTGTTGGGTCAGCTAGTTATGAATAAAATTAATCAATTATATAGGTAATAAATTCTGCTACCGATCCGATTCTTAAAGAAACCAGTTATTATTTATTTTCTTGTTATTCTTTTTCGACCTTGTAGGACTGAACCGACCTCATTGAGAAGATGAGTACCTACCTAGTTACCTAGGTACCTTCTTAGTTCTTATACCTACACATATTAATTGTTTGTAACCATTTTGATTAAGTACCTAAATAGTAGAAATAGAAATGATAAAATGTATATTTCCAACTATGTACAATACGCGCCTCACAACACACAACTATGCGCCCTACGAAGTTAGCTACATACTCAAGGTTGCGCAGGTACCGTCGCGAACAAAAGTACTAAGTAATAAAATACATCTTATATACTGTTTGCGTGAATTATCGGTTAAAGATTAAGTAGGTACTATAATTGTTTAGTCTAGAAACCTCCTCATTACCGTAGTCATTCTTATCTAATTGAATTATGTTTAATATTTAATCTATTCATGTAGCATGTAGCCGCCCCGCCCCCTTCCGCTGCGCAACATTGACCCCTGTAACACCTATAATTGCATCATTGCTGCGCCTTTCGCGCGAAGTTGATAGACGCAAAGTTGTGTGGCGCGTATCGTACCTGTTTGAGAAGGTAGGTACAGTCACCCTGATAAGTTAATTACCAGAATGTCACTAAATAATTTTCTAACGAAAGAAAAGTGAAAGGCTTCATAATTACATTTATAGCTCAGTTGGTCTGAGTTTTCTACCCTTATCGCGGGTTCAAGTCCCGTCTTGAATCGTGACTTCTCCGAATTAAACCTATTGTACAATCAGCATCAAATCGATCTTGATGAACAAAGTACTGAAAATCATCTTACTGCCTTGATTTCCTCATGTTGACTGATTCTTTTGATATTTGTTAGATTTAGTTTGGACAACAGGTAATACAATTTAAATTAATAAAACCGTTTGATTAGCTCCTAAAACCTTTCATAATTTTGATACTTTTTGTCAAGATATTTTTGACGCTGACTGTACTTACTTGGTCCTTTACACCACAGATAATATAATAAAATTCTAATGTTATACTATTCATCGATGCCAAGCATGCCACAACAATTACATTTTTTTTATACACTCTTATTCAGTGTTAGGTGTCAGTCAGTCTTATCTCTTATCGTTCATGAATTTAACCTCCTTATCGTTCGGGGGTATAAAGAGATGCCTTATCTTACGTGATATATATAAGGTAACTGCTTTTAAATGCACATTCATTGGCTGTATCAAAATATTTTTAGTCTTGTTACTATATCTTAGAGCTGCGCCTGCAACGTCATCTGCGTGGACGAAGTCATAATCCGAGTTTTATTTATATGGCATAGAGAAAAGAAACTTCCATTTTATTTATTTGTGTAGATTCAGATTTAGTGTGCGTTACCCCAGTAAAATGTTGTGCTTGAAATAATTAAAACTTGTTGAAAGTATCTAAGATTGAAATCTGTATTAATCATTTATTTTTGACGCTGACTGTATCTATAAGGCTACCTACCTAATGGGAAAGTATAAACTACTCTTCTCAAACTGCCATATGATGTGACTCACAATACGTTCGCGCGGCCGGGTAACGCATTAACATTTCCGTGTTCAATAGGAGGCTTTAGTCGCATAATGCCCAATTCGCAAAATGCCTACCGTGTCTCAAAAGGACTAATTCGCGAAAGGACAAATTCTCAAAAGGACTAATTAGCAAAATGCCTAATTCTCAAAAGACAAACACTTGATTATTTTAGATTGCGCAATCCGACTTGGTTAGGTTAGGTTAGAAGGCTAATGCGGGAGCAGAGCGGAGTAGCTCCCGCATTAAGCCTTCGTGGTTAATTTTTTTTTAACCATGCAGATATAAGTCATTTTTGTACCGAAAAATTTTAGTTCTTTTGAGAATTAGCCCTTTTGAGAATTTGTCTTTTCGCGAATTAGTCCTTTTGAGACACGGTAGGCATTTTGCGAATTGGGCATTATGCGACCTAGAAACGCGCACGGGTTGGTTACACTTATAACTTTTCCAAATTCGTATTCAGCATAAGGCACGCGTCCTCCAATCGTGTAACTGTGCACTGTTGCCTCCTATTAAACACGAAAACGTAAATACGCGGCCGATTCGGATCACGGCAACCGGCACCGGTATGCTAGTGTAGGAAGACCCAGGGCCGTCTTAACCGGGGGTTCAAGGGTGCGGCCGCACCCGGGCGCGTAGCCCGAGGGGGCGCAGGCCGAGCTCTAAACATTTCGATATTTCCTAATTTAACCTTTAACTCATAAGTACAATATTAACGCCACTCCCATGTTTCGTACACTTCCGTCAATTAAACCCCTACATGCATAAAAATATAGGCATCAACCAATATTAAAATTTACCATTGTACCTATTATTGTCACTTTTGCCTTTCGGCAGGCCTCCTTCACTCCATATACTTGCGCGCTATAATTACCTACCGCCCGGCCGAGCGGCCTCGGGCCGTTTGCGGACCAAAATTCAGTGCAGTTTTCGCAAGCGAAGCGCACGCACGCTGTTTAATTTTAATCGCTCCGTTCGTTCGTTCGCGTACCTACGATGCCATCTGGTGCCTTATGTGCTGTAGATGGGTGCAAATCATGTAAAAGAAGGGATAAATACCTAACATTTTTCCATGTACCTGTCAATTTAATTTAATAAGCGAGAATTTAGAAAGGGCAAATCGAAATAATTTACCAACATCATTTTTGGGTGTCGGCTCTCGGATTAGTTTAAGCCGTTTCGTGTTTGCGTCGTACGGCATTCCAGATTTGATACGCATGTAACTAAACACCTAAATGATAATGTTCAATTTAGCAAATACACTAAAGTGTAGTAGCAAAGAATACTAAATGTAGTAGTATGCTTATCTTCTTATGTTAAAATATGCGGACATTGTAATAAAATACTTTTTTCATCTAAATAAAAAATGTCAACTTTCAAACATACCTACCTAGTAGGTGTGTTTGAAAGTTGTAATTTTTCACATAAGTAGAAAAATAGTAATAGGTACATAACTGGTCTGTTAATCAAATATTCAGATCTTCACAAGAAGGCAACCCTAACAGCGTAAGAAGAGATAAGAGGTACGCGATAGAAGGAGACGCAAGTTGTAGTTGAATAAAATTATAGGTACTTAATGTTGTGCAAGCTGAATTCCACCGTATTGCGTCGAAGCAAGACTGGAATTAATTTCAATCTTCTTGCGCAGTGATTCTTCTGTACGTTAGTACTATTAATTATTCTGTGCTTTCGGCAAGTGTCATCCCGCTCACGATATGAAATGTAAAATAGCTCTTATTAGGATACTCATGAAAATTAAATTAATTTAACACGCACGCGCCAATATCTCCATTCAAAGAGGCCCTTTGACCTAGCCGCCTGGCGTCCGCACTTTAAGCAAAATGGCCTCTATAATTAGGACATTAGGGTGTATATTGTAATGTAAGTTCGCGATGCGGATCTGAGTGTCGGTACTGATTGATGTCATTAGACGACCTATGACAATTTAATCTTATTGCATGAAAATTAAAGTTTGATTTTGTTTAATGCTGTGAAACGTTAAAGAAATATTAAATCCATTTCTTTTCCTTAATTTTTGAATTATTATTTTTTCATCATACCTATTTGCGATAGCCGCCGAGTGAGCACTAAAAATTCTAGCAGTTTAGACTGTGATTGATTCTAGCAAGTGGAAATTCAGTTAGGCCTATACCATATCGATTTAATTGATTGTGTTGTGTTTTCGTAAAAAAATAATGTGCAAATGGATGGAGTTTTTTCAGTGCGTAGCTACTTAAATCATAAACAACGAAAATTAATACTGTCAAGGTAAGTAAATTTTATTTTTACAGAGTTACCTATTTTTGTTACGGTTACAATTACTTACAATCATTGAGATATAACTCCTGTTACATTAGAACATAGTTACAATACTGATATACCTACCTACTAATTAATTAATAAAAAATAAACTTACATACCTAATTGATGCCATATCGTGGTATTTGTAATCATTAATCATAATCACACACAATAAGTACGAGTGAGTTTATAATTTATGATAACTACTTTACTTGGGCTTGATATTGGTCATTTAAATTTTATTACATAAATATATTTATAAATAATAATTTATACCTATAACATATAACATTTTATTTAAGTAAGTTTACTTTCATATAATTTCATTGAAGTGAGTGAAATATTTATATGCTAAATGATCTATTTGATTGCAGATGACCAATTTAGGGGATGGTAAAAAGAAACCCAAAATAGATAGTGCCCAAAATAGAAAAAGGAAACGCACTTAAAATAAAACATTGTATTAGTAGACCAGGGTAGAAGCCTTTAAAAATAATAAAAAGTGAAAAAAATAATAGTAGGATGAAACCCATTAGAAAAGGAGGGGAATATTATAAAAATGAAAGGAAAAATAAATTACGGGCGATCTGAGGTCGGGAAGGGGATGGGGGTGAGTTTTAAGGGTAAAAAACGGTTTTTCTCGATTTCCGGCAAAACTAAAAGTCCTATGAAAAAAAACCAAATGGCAAAGTTGTAGGTAATAAAAAGATCTAAAACTTTTGTATTAACACGTTTTTCACATAACCTCAAAATTTATGTGAAAAGTTCAAAAAACCAAGATTTTGGTTTTTTATTTTTATCTTTTTCAAATAAATTTCTTTTTTCATGAAATTTGGTGAAAACTTACCTTTTTATGTCCCAAATACGCTGTAATTTATTTGATTAGAAATATTTATCTTTGCGCCTTATTTTGAATTAATATCGAAAAAGCACCCTAATTTTCAATCGAAAATTCACCCGTCAAAATATCAGCTTTCATCAAAAAGTTGGTATGTTTTCTGTTCGTGGAGATCTCTACTTTCCGATGGTGAAAGAAAAAAAATATGTTAAAATAGTAAATCTTCTCAGAAAATGCCAAAAATCGAAAAAGACTCGAATAAGAAATTTCTTTTTTAATTTAGTTACACAAACAAATTTAGTTACTCCCATGAAAAAAACAATTCAAAGTACATAAAAATATATTAAAAATCTATAAAAATATATAAATGTATTTAAAATATATATCGTAAATATATTTTTAATAACTAACTTTTGGCTGATTTTCATATCTATTTTATACATTTCAAATATATTTCAGATATATTCAAAATATATTTTTTGATATTTATAGCTATGTTTTTTATGTCTTATATGATATATTTTGAATGTATCTAAAATATATTTAAAATATATGAAATATACATGAAAATCGGCCTAAAGTTAGCTATTCAAAATATAATAATAATAATAATAATAATAATATTGTCTTTATTATACACCAAGTACATAATATCATAAAAACAAAACAATTTGGTAGGTACGTACAATTGGCGGCCTTATCGCTCTGCGGCAATCTCTTCGAGGCAACCATAGGATGGAGAGAAAAATAAGAGAATATATTTTAGGGTAGTTTGGTGTACATAGATATTATATCATTATATAGTCAAAAGATAAGAAAAAAAAACAGATAAACACAATAGTTACCCAAGCATAGGTATATATAAATAAATCAAACATACATACTACATAAATAAATAAAACATATATACTATAAACACAAAAAAAGGTACTAAGCTTTTACCAGGAAATTCAGTTAATCCACTGAGAGAATGGCTAGGTAATGTTCCTTGACTCGTTTTTTGAATATAGGCAAGGACTGAGCACGCCTAATAGCCACTGGCAGAGCATTCCACAACCGAGCCGCTTGAACCGAAAAGGATTTGTCGGCAAAGTTGGTGGAATGATTTGGCATTTTTAATCTCAGATTCTCCGATGATCTTAAAACCCTAGAGTGCGTGTCGTGGAGGAACTCAAAACGTTGTTTGAGGTACGAGGGAGTTAAGGGATTAAATAATATATTGTATAACAATGAAAGAATATGAGCATTCCGGCGAAGGCGTATAGGCAACCACTTGAGTTTTTTTCGAGATTCAGAAACATGATCATATTTGCGTAGACCAAATATGAATCTTATACAAAGATTTTGGAGTCTCTCAAGCTTGTTAAGTTGGTCTTCAGTGAGATCGAGATAGCTGGCATCTGCATAGTCAAGGATTGGGAAAAGAAGAGTTTGTGCAAGCGCAGTCTTAGTGGCAGTGGGCAAGAAATTTTGGAGCCTGCGCAGGGACCCCGCCGCGGCAAAAATTTTGGGCCTCAATTCCTGGACCTGTGGACCCCACGATAAGTGATTGTCCATCACTATCCCCAAGTTTTTAACCTGGTCACTATATGGAACATTTACTCCATTACAAGTCACGCGGGGAAGGAGTGACCAATCTACTTTCTCCATCATCCGAGAGCTACCGACAACAATGACCTGTGTCTTGCATGGATTAACCTCAAGCCCGTGCGAAGCACTCCAGTTGCATATTGATCCAAGGTCAGTGTTAATAGTGTTAACAGCTTCCTTCAATTGATCCGCTGGAGCCCGACAATATATCTGAAGATCATCTGCATAAAGGTGGTAGGAAGAAGCTAGGTCGTTGGTGATTGAGTTTATAAAAACTGAGAAGAGTAAGGGAGACAGAACGCCGCCCTGTGGTACACCAGCAGTCGTTGTACACCAAGAGGAAAAAGTATCCTTGATACAAACACGCTGTCGGCGACCAAACAGGTAACTACGAAACCAGTCAACCACAGTTGGAGATATGTTAAGGGAGCTCAATATGCCAATTAGAACGTCGAAATCAACGGTATTAAAGGCATTACTGAAGTCCAACAGCGTTAACACTGTCAGCTCGCCTTCCTCCATACCCGATCTGATGTCTTCCGTAATATGTACCAATGTAGTAGTAGTACTGTGACCAGAACGAAATCCAGACTGAAGAGGGTTCATTAATGAGTTCTTAGAAAGGAATGTAGTAAGTTGGGTGTGAACAAGTCGTTCGAGTACCTTAGAGAGGAAGGGCAAAATAGAAATGGGTCGATACTCTGAGAAAGAGGAAGGATTTTTTTTTTTAGGAATAGGGATTATTTGAGCATCCTTCCAAGCCATAGGAAATACGTTACTGGTCACAGAGAAATTCATGATATGGCAGATGACGGGTAGAATTTCGTCTATGATAGGGTGGATCATATTACGGCTGACACAGTCGCTTCCCACCGCATTAGACGCAATTGACATTATGCTCTTCTTGACATCACAAGCCGAGAATTGACTAAAGAAGAATGGTGAGCAGTTGGGAGTCGAGACAGTTGAAAGATGATGTAATGTATTTTGTTTTGTCATTCTATCAAATTTTGACGAAACTGAGAAGTATTGATTCATTGAATCTAGATTTACTTTGTTAGGGACCGAGTCTTCATTAGATTTGCCAACTCCCAATGTTCTTAAAAATTTCCAAACTTTTGCTGGATCTCCGTTTTCCACAGAATCATGAATATATCGGCGTTGAGCATTCCTACACACCCTATTGCAGTGATTTCTAATGGCTATATATTTATCCCGATTTATATTCGTAGGACACCTCTTATATTTCGACTTGGCTGTCGCTTTTTTAGATATGAGAGATTTAATTTCAGTTGTTAGCCAAGGCGACGGGAGGTGTTTCACCCTTATCCTACGAACTGGAGCATGTATATCAAATAGTTGTATTAAATTGGACGTAAACAGCCGTACTTTCTCATCAATACACCCGGAATTATGAAGTGGACCCCAATCGATGCCATCGGCATCCCTGCGCAGATTGTCAAGGTTCATGCCTCTAAAATTGCGTTGCAGTAAAATTTTAGGTTTGAGTTTAGGTGGGCGGAGTTGATAGGATAGGAATAACAAGTCATGGTAGGAAAACTGATCAGCAGCATACTTACCATGCCTAGCTACATGATTAAGAGAGGAAACTATGATTAGATCAAGAAGAGAAGGAGCAAAGTGAGGAGCATGATGCGTTGTTCCGGAAGGAAGAATAGACAGATTGCAGGATTGAACAATAGACTGAAGTGTAGAGGTACGAGAGTCGTTTTTAATTTGGCAGGTGTTGAAATCACCCATGACTATAGTTTGACTGTACGCAGGCACAAACGTTTCTAAGAGTAGTTCGAATGAAGAAAAGTAGTTTATGTTAGAAGAAGGAAGGTTTATTATATTTAGATTATTAATTATTATTATTATTAATTATTTAGATTTTTAATATATTTTTTATGTATATTGAATTTTTTTTTTCATGGGTGTAACTAAATTTGTTTGTGCAAAACACAGGAGATTATTATTTTTTAATCTTGTACTAAAATATCGTTCAATTTTAATCTTTAGGTTATGTTACGTTAAGCATACTATTTTTTAAAGAAAATATTACTATTTTTATGTTTGAGTTAATTTAAACAGATAAAAATAGAGATAGTATTTACCTTCCTATACAGATTCGAACAGTTTTCTTTTTTTTTAAGTAAACTTGTAACATGTAATCTTACGTTTTTCGAGTAATTAAAGTGTAAATTTTAATAAATAGCTGAAAATTGTATATAATAATTAAAAAGAAATTTCGAATTCGAGTCTTTTTCGATTTTTGGCATTTTCTGAGAAGATTTACTATTGTAACATTTTTTTTTCTTTCACCATCGGAAAGTATAGATTTCAACGAACAGAAAACATACCAACTTTTTGATGAAAGCTGATATTTTGACGGGTGAATTTTCAATTGAAAATTAGGGTGCTTTTTTCGATATTAATTCAAAATAAGGCGCAAAAATAAATATTTCTAATCAAATAAATTACAGCGTATTTGGGACATAAAAAGGTAAGTTTTCACCAAATTTCATGAAAAAAGAAATTTATTTGAAACAGATAAAAATAAAAAACCAAAATCTTGGTTTTTTGAACTTTTCACATAAATTTTGAGGTTATCTGAAAAAAGTGTTAATCCAAAGGTTTTAGATCTTTTTATTACCCACAACTTTGCCATTTGACTTTTTTCCATAGGACTTTTAGTTTTGCCGGAAATCGAGAAAAACCGTTTTTTACCCTTAAAACTTACCCCCCATCCCCTTCCCGACCTCAGATCGCCCGTAATTTATTTTTCCTTTCATTTTTATAATATTCCCCTCCTTTTCTAATAGGTTTCATCCTACTATTATTTTTTTTTTGTTATAAAAATTATCGACATTGGTCTATAGAGATCTTTTTGCAGATAGATTACAGATCTTAGAGAAAAATAAATGAAACATCAAAAATTTATTGCGTTTTTTTTGCTGACCTTGAGGGGGCGCAGTCTGAGTTTCGCACCCTGGCGCTATATAGCCTTAAGACGGCCCTGGGAAGACCAAGCTTATGGACTCAAGCATGTGTGCGTTCGCGCAGCGGAATGTTGTTGAATTTAAAGATTTTAATTAGGTATGCAGATATTTAGTGTATGACGTCGTGTAATTGTGTATGGTAAAAAAAAAATTGTGCATGCAGCCATTGTGGAGAAATTCGCTAAAAACTGATTCCGCTGGGCGAACGTTGTCCTGGCGGAACTTTTTTCTAATCCATGGACTTAGAAGAAAAGAAATGTGTCCAAAAATTAGTGTGTAATTGTGTATGTATGAATAAAATTAGTGCATGCATAAACTTCGGAGAAATTCAAGTTTCCGCTACGCGAACGTTTGGCCATTAGCTAGTTTTCATATAAAGCTCTTATATAGAGAGCTGTAGATTTTTACATAGGTTGTTTTGAATTTGTTTAAAAAACAGATTTAGAAGAAATCGTAGGGTTTAAAAGATAAAAATATAAACGTGAAATACGCTCATTAGGTCTTAGTTCGTGAAGTAGCCACTTTGGGGTCTAGATTTTCACGTTTATACAAACCTTGTAAGTGTCTGCAACACGTTGCCAAGTATCAATGATGGTTCGTTAGTAATTAATGAGTTATAGGACAATTTACCATGAGTAGACCACTGTTTGCAAAGCAGTCAAATATCAAGACGTTCTAAAGTAATTGCATAGTAAAATGTGTTCCAATAATTAGTGTATTAATTCAACTACTCACATGCAAAATTTAATCTCATTAAATTCAGTAATTAAAGAGAAACAATTAAAATACTGACAAAGCATCGAAAACCTATAACCCTAACGCACACCTCAAGCATAGGTACTAAGTTGCCTTGACAACAAAACATGCAGTCACGAAACGACGTAACATCGCATCTTGTGTTGAAGTCGAGCTGCGCTGCGCTACACTGCACCTAAGCTGCCGCGGATCTTCTGCATCGAAACGCCATAGAATAATGGCTCTCGATCGACAAAGATCCGCGATAGAATTTATCGTCAAGTGTACATAGTACAAAAGGTTTAAAATTAGGGTTAATTTCACACTAGCGCATAGTCTAAACTAAATTTTCTACAAAGTTAACCCACCAATCTGCGAGATAAACGAGCAGTAGGTAACAAATCGAGAAAATAAATTAATTATACTTTATATTGTCACTTAGACGACTTATGTTTCGACTTTGCGCTGGTATGAACCGACCCTTAGTCATTTTGTATGTTATTGTGGAATGTCGATAAAAGGAATCAAACAACAAAAGTTCAACATAATTTCTTTTTTATTTTCATTTCACCGGAATGTAACGGTGCGAGTGCGGTGCGTTGGCTTAATATTCCTCAGCTCCCTCACCCTCTCCCTCGGCGGAATCCATGCCAACCTCTTCGTAATCCTTCTCCAGAGCGGCCAAGTCCTCACGAGCCTCGGAGAACTCTCCCTCCTCCATACCCTCACCGACGTACCAGTGCACGAACGCGCGCTTGGCGTACATAAGATCGAACTTGTGGTCCAGACGAGCCCAGGCCTCAGCGATGGCAGTAGTATTGGACAACATGCACACGGCACGTTGTACTTTAGCCAAGTCACCACCAGGCACCACGGTAGGCGGCTGGTAGTTGATGCCCACCTTGAAACCGGTAGGACACCAGTCTACAAACTGAATGGTCCTCTTGGTCTTGATAGTAGCGATGGCCGCGTTGACGTCTTTTGGCACGACATCACCACGGTACAACATGCAGCAGGCCATGTATTTGCCGTGGCGAGGATCGCACTTCACCATCTGGTTCGCGGGCTCGAAGCAAGCGTTGGTGATCTCGGCCACAGAAAGCTGCTCGTGGTAAGCTTTCTCGGCGGAAATGACGGGCGCGTAGGTGACAAGAGGGAAATGGATACGTGGGTATGGTACCAAGTTGGTCTGGAACTCGGTGAGATCGACGTTGAGGGCGCCGTCGAAACGCAGGGAGGCTGTGATGGAGGACACAATCTGGCCGATGAGACGGTTCAAGTTGGTGTACGTTGGGCGTTCAATATCCAAGTTACGGCGGCAGATGTCATAGATAGCTTCATTGTCAACCATGAATGCGCAGTCTGAGTGTTCCAGGGTCGTGTGGGTGGTCAGGATAGAGTTGTATGGCTCTACGACAGCGGTGGACACTTGAGGTGCAGGGTAGATGGCGAACTCCAGCTTGGACTTCTTTCCGTAGTCCACGGAGAGTCGCTCCATCAATAGAGAGGTGAAACCTGAGCCGGTACCTCCACCGAATGAGTGGAAGATGAGGAAGCCTTGGAGACCGGTGCACTGGTCGGCGAGTTTGCGGATGCGGTCAAGTACTAAGTCTACGATTTCCTTGCCAATGGTGTAGTGGCCACGGGCATAGTTGTTGGCCGCGTCTTCTTTACCAGTGATAAGTTGTTCTGGATGAAACAACTGCCTGTATGTACCGGTACGTACCTCATCTGTTGAAAAAAGAAAGATACGGTTAAAATTAACCTTTTATTATACAGCACTAAAGCAGCAGGCAAGAGTTTGTCTCACCTGATGGAATGTTGTTACCATATACCAAACATTTGTGCTGCTGGCCCTACTATGTGGTGCTTCCAAGAGCTTATTGAATTTGTGAATTGGTATTAGTCCCAATTAGTTTCTTTAAACTTTCATTTCATAGAGTAGGTTATAATATGAACAAACGGACTAGTCCTATGCATTCCATCTATGTTATTTTTTAGCTGAGTAAATTGAGATTGAATTGAAATTCTCAGCAAGTGTGACATTCATTCCATATTCTATATGAAATTTTGGGTACATAAATCAGGTGTGTTACTGACCTACTACTGTAGGTTCCAAGTCGACGAACACAGCCCTGGGGACGTGTTTGCCTGCACCGGTCTCACTGAAGAAGGTGTTGAAGGAGTCGTCGCCACCGCCCACGGTCTTGTCTGTGGGCATCTGGCCATCGGGCTGGATGCCATGCTCAAGGCAGTATAGCTCCCAGCAAGCATTACCGATCTGGACTCCAGCTTGGCCAACGTGTACTGAGATGCACTCACGCTGTTGAGAAAAGAGAAAAACATGAAACTAAAGATTCTAATTTAAAAAAATATCATTTAATTTTGTATGCTGTTAACCTTCTTGAACTTTTTAGAATAAAATTAATAAGTATTTAAAAAAAAAAACAGCGTACAAACGAACAAAAATATCCTATTGGAATTGAATTGAAAAGTTTACAATAGGCTGTAAGAACGTTAGTAGGTATAATTTCTTATTTGTAACAATTGGTTTTGATTGATAGGTACGCCATGAGAGAAAGGAGAAAGCGTCGCAAATCGCAAGTACCTACCGGCCGGTATTGTGAAGATAGTTTGTGAAAGTAGGTAAGTTTGTCGCGCGCAGATATCGCGATCCGTACCCAAGAATGACTTTCCGACAATCCTACCTCCTACCGTAATGACATCGAAATTTTTTCGGAATTAATAGTTTTATTTAACCAAGTGATAGTTCAATTGATTTAGGTGACTAATCAAAGTAATAACAAGGTCAAGAATGTTCTCCGAAAACATGTGATACATACAGCAAGACAAATCGCAATGAGATCATCGACCACGTCATCTACAGATATCAAAATTCAGTCGAAAAATACGAAAAACAGGAAAATAGAAGTAGGTAACGATTATGTATAATTCAATCAATTTATGGTTAATTTAAACATAATATATGCACAGCGTCAGGGCGTGGCATTAAAACCGGCGAGGTAACCTTAATCGAGGTCACGTTAAAATTAACAAATATGTTCAAACACAATGTAAAAATTGTTCATGAATAAATAATACTGAATACTGAATACTGTTTAAATTCTCATTTCGAATAAGAAAAATGTAGATAAAATATCTAGTATTTAGAAAAAAAAACGAATTCTTAAATTGAAAACATATTTCAGTCAAATTCAAAGGCCGTAAAAATGTAGGGAAAACGGTTCATGCTATGGCAGTTAGAATTTAGTCGGTTAGCATCCGACAAAATGGTGGCGTGGCCACCCGGCACTTGTTCTCCGAAATACGCGATTTAACAGCGCTTTGGACAACTAGAGTTTAATTAATTAACGGGATAGATGGAATAAGAAAGTGTACTCACCATTTTGTATAGAGTTTTGTGTAACTAACTGTAGTAATAATTTAATAAAATAAATTCAGTCGTCGTTCAGCGCGACCGGTTAAGAGGCTTGCCAAACGAATTTGAATGAGCAAAATTCCGTTGACGCCGCTTTTATAGTGCCGGCTTCGTGGGGGAACGACGCTTCGCTGTGGACATCCTGATTGGTGGACTCAACTGCCGCATAGGCGGACCAGCCAATAAGGCCAGACGGGCATTGTATCACCATTGCGGGAATATGTGGGCTGGTGAATCACTCAACTTAATTCAACTTTAGTGATGTAAAGCATCTTATCGATCAAGAAAAAGCTTAAAAGTATAACGCCCCGATACAATTTTAGCCCTTTACCCGTATACTTACCAATTGAACTAGATTTCTCTATCTGATAGAGCTATTCAGTTATTAGTTATTGTATCAGCTTTAGTAGTTTACTGCTAAGTTCAGTAAGATGATGTGTAAGAGATACTTAAGTTTCGATACAAGAGGCTATGTATATCGGGACATTGGTACATTATGGTAAAAGTGTATAAAAAAAATGATTACCGCTGAGGCGCTATTGAAAACCGAGCCGTTAGGTGAGGGTCTAAGAGAGCCGAGGATGGTAATCATCACTACACACTTGTATCATACGATGTTTTTCAACAGTCTACTCTAATACTAAAATAGATATTTACATTTATCCTTCCAATTTTCATGTAGTAAACTTTCTATAACATTAAGGGCTTCACATCAATCACACCACATATCGGACGTTGTACAACATAAATCATTTTCTTCATAACTATTTCTTGTAGACATTTTAATTATTAAATAACTATAATTTCTTTCATTTAAAAGTGAAAAATAGTTATGTTTTCTTTTCGCAATAGCGGGTTTTTTTCCAATGCACGAGCAGGTCGATCGGCCATAGAATACGTCGCAGAATAAATGGGAAATTTAAAGTTTTTAAAGGGAAAACAAAAGTGATTAGTTAATTGAGTGAATTTTTTGTTTATTAAACATATACAAGTTGAAATTATCTATTTATATACGAAGTTGCATGAAATGAGCAAGTAATAGGTAGATAGTAGTAGTATTTGTACTATTGAACACGACCTTTTTTGTATTGAAACTTTTAAGAAAAAGCAACTTCACCAATAAAACTGAAATTATAGCCACTATATGAGCAGCTGTGTTGAAAAATATCTTAATACAATACATAAACACGTTTGTCAGTGACCGATTCCTTCAGTCGATGAAAGTTAGAATAGAAATATTGTCACGAAGTTTTTTTCTGACTTTCATAAATTTGTTTTCAGTTTCTGTATCTTTTCCTGGGACAAAATATCGTTGTTGAGCAACATTGACAATGAAGTTCAAAACAGAAAATTAATATGACAGATAGGTCCAAGAAAAAATGGATGAAATACAAGGTAAGGCGAGGAAGGAGATACTTCTAACTGAAATGTGCATTTATTACTGAATGTAAATGAATAGGGAGTAAATGTCTCCTCTTTTACAGCAGAAGGAAATAATTATTTAAAAAAACAGAAGAATCACTCCAGAATGTGCACAAGAAATCCTCTTTGGTTCAGAAGTACTCCAATATACCTACATACACCAAAACCAAACTATAAAGTTGATACAAGACGTAAAAACAAATGGTTGAGGGGGTGAAATGCCAGTCGCTTCACGGAAAATATAAAAGGCACTTTACAGTTGCGCTAGAAAGCCAACCGACCCCTAATGAATTGAGAAAAAGGCCAGAGAATGATGATGAACGTTGAAACAAATTACCAGCTTAATTCTTCTGAGTTACAGTTATAGAATACACGTCCGTATTAAAATGCTAACATGTATTCATATTGAACTTATAATTATGTATCGTATTATTATGTCCTTTTTGATAACATTTTATGTATTTTAGTTGTTAAATATAACACGTCTAGGTCAATAATACAATAAAACGAAATTAATTCTTAAAAAACTAATGAAATAACATTAATATACTCGGAATACTTGGAATTCAAAATTTCTACCATAATAATTTCAAAATATAATATTATCAATTCTATCTGTCGATAAAAGTCGATGAGTTATGCCCATCCCTCAAAAATCGTTATTTTCGTGTTGCTGAGCAATAGCAATGTGTGGGGTCAGTGATAGCACACCATGAAATTTATTATCTATGTGTGCGAGCACAGTCTGGATACTTTTTCAAGTATTATTCAAATTAAGGCAAGATTTTTTAATAAAATGCATTATATTTCAAAAAAAAATCGTTGTACGAGTTTAGATTGCAATAGTTTAAGGCTGGATTGTATGCTTTTCGGCAATAATTTCATAGTGCCGTTGATACCCTACACACACATACGCAATTTGTGTTTCATGTTCATATATGGCTGTCGCATAGTGCGTTATTCAAACTTTTTTCTATATTTAGCCGGTAAAAGTGAACGATCAATACTATGGGTGGCTCACTTTGTAAGTTCCTATGTTTCATAACTTATTTACCTAAGGTTAGGTCTTCCTTTATTGATTTTTAGAATAGGCTGCTTTCAACTTTATGCTTTTGGAGCTTTACTATGAAGGTAGGTATATATCTAAGTAGATAGTACCTACTATTTTGATTTCTTCTTACTTATTATAAGTAGTATCCTACTTATTGTACCTATATTGTAAATTTTGTACCCTGTTCGGTTTCTTGACATCAACCCCAATTATTTTTTTTTCTCATCTGACTCACTTTGGGGCTTGGGGATGCTTTGGGTTCGTGGTGAGATGGCTGATATTGTAGGAAAACGACTTTACGACTTTACGACTTATTATTTATTTTATGAGACACACACACTTGAGTTACATGTTAAGGAATGAATGTCGGGCGCCGGTACTGTCCGAGGACGAGGGCGCTGTCATAGACAATCATAGACAACATATTTATTTTAATAGACAAATATACAACATGCCCTTTTTTCTTTAAGAAAAAGAAATGACAATTTATTTCTTTTTTGACAATTGACATTGACACTGGCTTTGACATATGACATATGAATATAAACAAAAAGATAACCTTACTTTTCTAAACAAAGTCACGTTAAACAATTAACATTAAATTATTTAAAATTACTGTGATAAAAACATATATTGAAGTGTTTTCGTGCAATTAATACAATTAGAGTCTACATTTCAACATATTATCAAATTGAATTACATTCTATTAGATTACTTACAAATTATTGTCATGTCAATATTTAGTTTTGTAAAAGTGTCAATTGTGTACATTATTACAGAAATTATAAATCCAGTCTTTCTATTTTCTTAAGCAATCTACCTCTAGAGCTATATTTTATTTCAGCTGTTGCATCGTCACTAAAAGTTAATACTGTGTTACTATTGCGACTTTGTGACGGTAAAATATTACTACTTGAGCTTGCTTGAGGTAAAGTACTTGTTTCAATTGTTTCAATAGGACTTGTAAGTATGTTTTCTAAATTATCTAAATTATCAGAGGACGACAATGATATAGGAATTGGATTCTCGCTTTCATATTCACTGTAGTCATGTAAACTTTCAGGTGAAACAATGGTATCATCCATATTTACAAATTCGGGTGACTTACATACATTTTGGGACTGACTTGACTTAGGACTCTTTTGTTTTTCTGTGTGACAAGAATAGTTTGATTCAAGCGACATAAATGAATCTGAGTCATTGCTAGACTCTTGACTTTGACTTTGATACTTTGAGTTTGTATCAGGACTTGACTCACATATTTGAGTATAGAAGAATGTACAATTATCATCCTCCTCTTCTACAAAATAAGACTTTTTATTTGACTTATTATGTTTTTGATTAGATTGACTTGAACTTAATGACTGACTTGGACTTATCGACTGACTAGAAAAAGTTTCCTTAAAGTGAACTTTTTTATCACTCTCTTGTAAGACATTATTTTGACTTGAATTTTGACTATTTGACTTATATTTCAATCGAATATGTTGGCTATTTCTACGGTAAGTAGTATTATTACAATCCTTGACAATAAATGATCTAGGATATTTTGTTTTTGATACAATAATTCCTTCAGTCCAAATTATATCTTTAGGATTTTTCTTAAAATAAATTTTGTCATTTATGCGAAATTCAGTATAACTTTTACAATTTTTATCATAATAAAATTTTGATTTTTGTAAACTAGTTTGTTTCTTTTGATAATGTTCAGAATGCTTAACAATCTTAGGTCGCAAGTTTTTAATTTGACTAGGCAATTTAGATCTTAAAGTTCTAGACATTAACAACTGTGCAGGCGAACTTAAATTATTCCTAGGTGTATTCCTATAGTGTAATAATCCTATGTATGGATCAGTACCAGAATAATCACTTTTTCTGAAAATATTTTTTACTATTTTCACAGAGACCTCAGCTAAGCCGTTAGACCTTGGAAAATGCGGACTAGAGACAATTTGTTCAATGTCCCATTCATACAAAAATTTTTGAAAATCAATGGAGTTGTATGGTGGACCTCCATCTGAAACTAACTGCATGGGAATGCCGTGACGTGCGAAGATAGACTTTAAATGTGTTATGACATTAAATGATCGACTATCTTTATTTAAATTGGCAATTTCGATGTAATTAGAATAGTAATCTACTACAAGTAAATATTTTTTACCTTTATATTCAAACAAGTCGGTAGCCAATTTTTGCCATGGATACAATGGTATTTCATGGGATAACATAGGTTGTTTTGTTTTATTTGCAGAATAAATAGCACATGACTCACACTGTCTAACTTTATTTTCTATATCCTGATTAATATTAGGCCAATAAACTACTCCTCTTGCCAAGTTTTTTGTCTTTTCAATACCTTGATGACTTTCATGTAGTATATTCAGAATTTCTGATCTCATAGACTGTGGAATAATAACTGAACTATTTTTGAAAATAATATCATTTATGACATGGATTTCCTCTTTGATATTCCAGTATGGTAATAACAAAGTATCACAATGTTGTTTGCAATTAGGCCATCCATTTTTATAGTATTCAATTAATTTCTGTGAAACTAAATCCTGTTTAGTATGAGACAAAATTTTTTCAAGTTTTTCTGGAGAAATGGCTAAATTAGAGGTCAAAAAATTCACATGAATATTAATATTTGAGTCTAAATCTTCTAAAGAAACTAATTCTTGGTTAAAATTATTATCATTTATTGGGGCACGTGACAAAGTATCTGAAATATACATTTCTGAACCTTTTGTGTATGTAACAATTAGGTCGTAGGCTTGCAACGTTATCATCATACGTTGTAATCTAGCTGGCACTTCGGATAAAGGTTTTTTGAATAAAGTAACCAATGGTTGGTGGTCTGTTTCAACCTGAATAGGTTTGCCATATAAATATTGGTGGAACTTTTTACATCCAAAGACTATTGCATACAATTCTTTTTCTATCTGTGCATAATTTATTTGACTTTTATTCAATGACTTGGAAGCATATGCTATGGGGTTTTTTCCATGCAAAATTACTGCACCTACTGCATTCTTAGAAGAATCGACTGACAACCTAATTGGTTTTTTAATATCATAGTGGACTAAAACAGGCGACTGACATAATACTGATTTTAATTTTTTAAATTGTTTTTCATGTTGGTCTAACCATTGCCATTTATTAAATTTTTTGAGAAGTTCTCTTAGAAGAGAGGTTTCTTCTGCAAGATTTGGAATATAGGAACCTAAATAGTTAATCATTCCTAAGAATCTTTGAAGCTCTTTGACATTAGTAGGACTTGACATTTTTGAAATTGCTTCAACCTTCGACTGATCAGGCGAAACACCTTCCTTATTAAAAATATGACCTACATAGCAAATTTCTGACATACCAAATTGACATTTTGATTTGTTGAACTTCAAATTGACTTTAGAGGCACGCTCAAATAAAGATTCTAACCTTTGATTGTGTTCCACGACAGTAGACCCAAAGACCAAAATATCATCTACAAAGATAATTACACCAGGCAAATCTCCAAACAATTGATTCATAGTCCTATGAAAAATTTCACCAGATGAGCTAATTCCGTAGGGTAATCGCAAAAATCTGTATCTTCCGTAAGGTGTATTGAAGGTACAGAGATCACTACTATCTTCATCCAAACAAATAGTCCAATAGCCTGAACTAGCATCTAACTTTGAGAAAATTGATGCACCCGCAACTTTAGATCTTAAATCATCAAATGTTGGATACGGGTAGTAAGGACGTCTAATAGCTGTATTTAAATTTCTAGGATCAAGACATATCCTTAATTTACCATTTTGTTTTTCTACCAAGACTATTGAGTTAACCCATTTAGTTGGTTTAACAACTTTTTCTATGACTTGTAATTTTTCCATACTCTCTAATTCCTCTTTAAGACGTTTTTCTAAAGAATATGGTATTCTACGTACCGGGCAAATTTTAGGAGGTACATTGCTATCAATGTCTAGATGAGCTTTATATGGTAAACAACCAAGACCCTCGAATGTTTTAGCATATTTAGAAACAATTTGTTGCACTGATTTGTTCTGAATTCCATAGATTCTTTTTACAATTCCAAGTTTTTCACATGAATTCCATCCTATAATTGTTTTACAGTCACATTCAACCACAACAAAGTACAATTTTGTTTTTATACCATTTTCAAATTCACAATCAATTTTACATGTACCTACATTTGGCACTAATTGTCCTGAAAAGGTGAATAGCTTATTATTTGTTCTAAAAATATTAATTTTACAATAAGAACAAGACATAATTTTATTCAATGTGTTCTTACTAATAACATTTGTATCAGCACCTGTATCAATTTGACATTCAAGTTTATAATCATTACAGTAAACATTTATCAACCAATCTTTATTATTATAATTAGAATTTTGAATAGAATTTATTATAAACTGATTAGAAAATACCTGTGGTTCTGCGTCATTGCATGAAATATTGCTCACTTTATGATTGTTACTTTTTCCTGGCTGCCTGAAAAAACAAAATTTTGCAAAATGTCCTTGTTTTTTGCATATTGAGCAAATTTTTTCCATTGCTGGGCATTTGTGTCTGTGTACTTGACCACATCGAGTACAGTTTCTATTCTGTGACTTATTTCTGTTGTTGGATAAACACAACTGATCTCTTGTTCTACTATTATTTCGAGAATGACTATTATTTCTATTCTTTGAATTATTTCTTTGTCGTGACTTTGATCTACCCCTATAATTTTGATTTTGAGTGATTCCTTGTATAACCTCATTTTTATGTTCATGATTTAGCATTTTAGATCTTTCTTGTGATAATTCTAAGCTTTTGGATATTTTTGTTGCCGACTCTATAGTCAAATTTTCTTCTTGTAGTAGCCTTTCCTTTATATGAGTGTTTTTAATACCGATTACAAACATGTCTTTTATCAATGATTCTTTTAGATCTCCAAATTCACAAGATCCACTTAAATTATTTAAAATCGTTAGATATTCATCCGTAGATTCATCACTTTTCTGGTAGCGTGTAAAAAAATTATATCTCTCTACCGTCAAATTAGAGTGTGGACTAAATTTTTCTTCAAATTTCTTCAGAATTGCCTCGAATTTGGTTTTAGTTCTGTCCAAATTGAAGCTATTAAAAATCTCTATGCCATCATCACCAATCGCATTTAGGAAAATCGCAGTCTTTTTCTTTTTCAAAACGTAATTTCCATTTTTTCCATTTACTAGATGGATCCTCAGTATTTTGAATCGTTAACGGTTTGAGTTGGACAAGAATTCCTTTGTCTGACATGACGACTATGACTTGTATTTTTTATTTTTTGAAATTCTTACTTTTGACTTACCCGCGATTATTTTTAGTTCCAACAAGCAACGTTTATGACACCACTTCTTATATTACTTTAGACACCACTTTTGACACCATGCTTTGGGTTCGTGGTGAGATGGCTGATATTGTAGGAAAACGACTTTACGACTTTACGACTTATTATTTATTTTATGAGACACACACACTTGAGTTACATGTTAAGGAATGAATGTCGGGCGCCGGTACTGTCCGAGGACGAGGGCGCTGTCATAGACAATCATAGACAACATATTTATTTTAATAGACAAATATACAACAGGGGACTGCTCCCTTACTGCTTTCCAAAATTTAGTTTTGTTTGCTTTTGCAAGAGCAACTGCCATGTGATCCGCCCTTTTCTTTTTCGTGCGGAAATCCCTACGTATATCACCCCCAATAGCCAGTGGGAACGGTTATGTACGACAAAACCCGATTAAAAGTGCACACTATCTCGGATCTCAATTGCAGTGGCGAAGCGTGCAAATTTTAAAAAGGGAAGTTGGTGGTTTTTCTTTTTACCTCGATCTAGTTTGTCACGCACGATGAATCGTACATTCATTGGTAAGCCGGCGGGAATCGAGTTAAAGGGACCCCTCGCCACAGGTAGGTCAGATGACAATTTAATTACAAGCGAAAAAGGGTTTATGCTTTTCACGCGTATCTTTTATGTATGTTTGTACGTATGTTTGTAATATTCTTTATTACCTCATACCTCCTGAACCACCGTATGGATTTCAATGATACATGACTCAAAAGACAGTTATTTATTGCCCAAGTTTTTTTGAGAAGTATAAAGAATATGTACAATAGCTATATGTTGGTATGGTGGCGCCAGAATGTATGTGGTAAAAAAAATCACTTAAATTTATCGAGTGGGGTATCAAAATGAGGGAAATTAGAAGATGATTACAAAAATATATTATATCATAGCCAAAAAATATAAATAAAATAAATTATTAAAATCTCAAACCAGATGAAAATTAATGGATACCCCCTGCTATAAAGCTTGTTTCGATCCTTTCAGCATCAGTCGGGTTTTTTATAATAATTTATTTTAATAATTACTTGCCTACATAGTACTTACTTACACATAAATTCTTAGTTCAAAGTTAGATTTGTTTGGTTGATAATGGTACCTGCCTACCATCAAAATGTTGAGAGTCGCTGGTCTCAAAATCAAGGAAAATATTCCTATTTCCCATGAATAAAATAAGTGCTACTTTAATATGTATTATTCAGTCACTTATCCTGTTTTAATTGTTTAATAGAATTTAGGTCAATGTAAAATTAGTGGTTTATAACGAATTTATTCGAATAACGCCATCTGTACTTGATTCTAGGAAGTTGTTAAACGCCAAACATTTCTAACGGCTTCTCAACTATGCTGCCATCTATCTGTGAATTGCTAAAGCAATAGTTACGACATTCTTTTTGGTTTTAAACATGAACTATGGCAGAACCAGCAGAATAAAGAAAAACATTATTCTGTGAAACACTAAACACTCTTCTATATAATAAATTTCAATGGCATTTTAGTGTTACGAATAATAAAAGCATTGTATAACACTTTTGGCACATAAGTCGTAACTCATGAAACCGGACAAACAACTACTGTGTTGTGCGTTGAAGAGAAAAATCTATAGAGGTGTCGAAGCTTGCACTGAGTCTAGAGCACTGGTCTCGAGTGGCTAGGTACTGGTTGGGGTTATTTATTATAACTTGTAAGAATTCAGCATACTGTTCTGTTGGTAATTATTTTGACTATGATCCATCATCAAACGAGCGTCAATTCCAGTTGCATCCAAAGCTTGCATTTTGTTAGCCCGGGGTTCGATCTCTCACTTTCTCTTTTGTGTATCATTGCTTTTACGAGAGCGGCTGCCATATGACCTGGCATCTTGCTATGATTCCATCTATAGTTATTAGCACAGATAATATAGTGTGCCCCCGTGCCTGTGACAGCCTCCGTGGCGTAGAGGTAGTGAACGCGGCCGCTACGCAGGAGGCGTGGGTTCGATCTCCGCTCAGTGCAAATATTTGTATGCATAAATATGAGTATTTGCATTGGTCTGGTCGTGCCTCGGAGAGCACGTTCGTTAAGCCGTCGGTCCCGGTTGTCATACAAACATCTATGGCAGTCGTTACGGGTAGCTGGAGTCCTCAAAAATCCAACAACTGGTCTAGCTGCAATGCTTCGATATCGCCTTTGGGTTGTGGAGTTCCGATGGCAGTCGCTTCACGGAAAATATCGAAGTTTAGCCAAATCCGCAGTTAGACTGGTAAAACGCGGACCCCAGACTCTAAGTTGAAAAGCTTCGGATGCGACTGGGATTAACGCTAGGATGAAGAAGATATCTAAAATATAGTGTGCCCCGAACTAAATTGAGTAGCGATAAATGTTGAATTCTACCGAGTTAGGTACATAATTAGTTTTTTCTTTTTCAGTCCTCTACAAGAGACTAAAAGATTGACAACGTAAGTAGGTAAGTAGTTACGAGAATGAAGGGCTAAATTGAGATAACATTATTTTATTTGAGCTCGAAGGCACGTGACTCATACACGTGATAAATAAGGGTACAAGGTACATAATATTGTACTAAAATCAAAATACAATTTTCCAAGAACATATATCACTGTGAAGCTAGCAACGCATTGCATTGCAAGACTTCATTTCATTACTATTTCCGTTCTCCGTTCAACTTTTCCCGCGCGCTGAACAAGTGCGCGCGCAACTTCATTCCGCGCGCGATCGTATTCACGCGCAGGTTATTACGAACTGTCGAAAAAATACGAAACAAAATATTATAATCGTAAAATAATTGCCGTTGTTTAGTGTGATAATAATGTTATAATAGTTATCTGTGTTTATATTGTGTACAGTGCCCGTGTTGTGACAGTGTAAATTAAAAAGAAAAATAAGGTGAGTAATATTTAAATTGCGCGTTTTTTTACCTTGTAATACGTGCATATTGGTATTTTTGCCGAATAAGTATTTTAATACAGGTGGTCGATATGTCTTCGAGATTACCAGTATGGCCTTTTAAGGATGTGAAATAGCCGTTATCTCAACAAATATGGTTAGGTGGGTCCTAAGTCGTCTAAGTAGGATCTAAGTTACTCGCCCTCGGCTAACTTTCAACTAGTTTCATGGTAGGTATTGTGGCGTATCGATTTAAGATAACTTTCTATTGAAAACTGCCTATTGTGTAGCTATAGCTACTTGCGAGTAATATGCCCATTAATTTTTATGTTACGTAGATTCTGGCGTGCGATATCGGTACCTACATATTTCACTTGTTTAAATAATAACACAGGCATAGAATAATTGAATGGCAAAGTGTTGAATGGATCAGCACTTTATCTCCAATAGGTACAATATTTATTGTACCTACCTACCTAGTTAGTGTATAGGCGAAACCACAACAGAACTTCATCAAACCCAACCACTAACCGCAACTATTTTCTTTCATACCTAAAACAAAAAAAAATACCTAAGACTAAAAAGTTTAATAATGAATGAAATGAGATTGGATCTCAATGAAAAGAAACTATTTGATAGAGATCCAAAGCTTGCTAAAAAAAAACTCTATTTTCCCCTTTCTCCTCTTTGGAGAGCGATACCCACGGAGGACAGAATATGACATTTCCTTCTCCATGGCAATACCTCCTAAGATAGAGTTTCTGCATTAGAATGATTAGAAAATAATAAAAAAGTTTCAAGAACGACGCGCGACGGAAGGGGCTCCTATGGTTCCTACATAAAACTCTATTATTGGGGGTTTTCTTTTTTACGTGCGGGAAATCTCCACGGATACCCACCCCCTTAGGAGCCGAAGGGGGAGGTTATGTCGGACTCGAACCGACTAAACCGCACGCCGTCTGTGGGTCGATGTGCTAGGCCGAAGGTGAGGTTGTCTCGTGACATATGCCATGCACCCCGGTTGACCCAGGGCCATTCCTCTCGGTCTGGCCCTCCTTCTATTATTGGGGGTCTCGCTAACAAAAGAGGGAAAGGACAAAATTATTTTGTCTGTTTCATTCTTTGTTTAGTCTTTATTACATAATTAGCAATACTCACTCTCTCTCTAGATTCTAGAAGAGAACTTAAACTTTAGGTCCTACCACACTAACTACATTAAATTTCTAGTAGGTATTAAGAGTCGGCCAGAATTCGAACCCGGGACCCAATGATATCTTCTTTTTCATTAAATATCATCGCCGGGACCTCTCTCACTAGTAAGGCCGACTTGAATGAATGTCTTCCTTTAATGAACGCCCTAGGCGTCTAATTAACTATCAGACTTAACGGGGGGCTACTATGAAACATCTGAAGCATCTAGCCTGCATGGAACTCGAACGAATGACGTGCTTTTCGGCATGTACCTACATAATATAAAGGGTTTAAACCAGTTTAAACCAAGTGGCACGTACTTCGGATCCGATTACATACAGGATAAATGTGTTCCGTAGAACCGAGATGGCCCGAAACTTCAATACGCAACTGCGATTCCTGCGAATAATTTCATGGTAAGCTTCCAGATGGCTGTGATTTCGTATCGCTCCCACATCGACAGCTGTTTGAAGAATGTGGGAAGAATCTTTGGCGACTTGAGGTCATATTTACATTCACACCTACATACTTTATGTAATAAACAGGTTGTAAATTGAAATATGTAAGCGTTTATAATCTGTATGTCACTGGCGGCCATGATCTCAAGGACAAGAGCATGGAATACTGGTTTTTGGAAATAAGAGGTATCTTGTGGTGTTAATATGGCAATGTCATAATAATTTACATAAAATACTAAAGATTTACTAAAGAATTTATATATTTTTATAGCATAACTAGTTATGAGTTAGGTGACTCCGACGACTAGTATTCAACGAAATACTGATATCGTTTTTGTGACCTACAAGAACCTTTTTTGATTCCTGGGATGAAATGAAAAGCCTATATGCTTTTCCAAGCTATAATCTATCTGTGCCACATCTTAATATATTATAACGACTTGATCGCAGTTATTTTCACTGGCGAAATCTGACTTTAGTTACTACTTACTACGCTTACAGCTGATTCTACATTAGGTAAGCAATGATAAGTGATAAGGCAGTTGTTTTAATCTCAAGAGTTCAAGGCGGGAGTAGTAGTTGTTATCTTATCTGTGGCAGTAGGTTTATTGCGAGATTCTTTTTTTAAAGGTACGGCTACAGCTCAATTTTTTACAACATTTTCACTAAAACACGCAGGAAAACATGTAGAGATTCTATTATGGCTTATCACGAAATTTTTTATGATATTTGGCACTTTAGAGAAAGAATACTTTCTCTAAGGCGCTTTGTGTTAAATACTTGGCACCTTATAGAAAGTATTCTTTCTCTAAAGTGCCAAAAATCATAAAAAAATGTTGCGAAAAATATGAGCTGTACCTTCAATGAAAATAAATGTTCTTTTGGTGAAAATGTATATGTTTTACCTATCATAATATTTTGTTGTCTACCTACGTGACTTAAGTCAAGTAATTAAATAATTATTAATAATTATGTGCTCAAGAGCTACGCATTATTTTTCTTTGAAATTTCCTTCACTTAAGTCTGTTTATCCCTGTTGATGAATTATAAAATGACCATGGATTCCTGAACGAATCATCACGCTTCGAATTCGAAATTTAAAACTAACCACAAACAATAACCTCCCGCTCATAATTCCAGGATTTTAAGAGCCTTGTTCTCATTTACACAATCTTGCTCACTGTTCACTAGCTATTTTAGTGTATTACAGTGCCAATGAGAACGTATTGAAAACCGCTGGCATGCGTCAGCGATGTAAGATCATCGACGAATTGTTTATTTATGCAATTTTGTTTCTTATTTTTGAGTTTTAGTCATATTATTTGCGGTTGGGCAACCTTCGCTTGTTGATTTAAACCGCAGATGATAGCCTTGTGACTGTTATGTATGAGTAAGACAAGTCATTACCTTTAGTAGTTACCTACTTATTCTTTGCAATTCATTCATGTTTACATCGGATTGTTGGGAAATAAGTTTCAAACATAGGCATTATTGCGTTATAAGTATATGGGCATCATCACAACTTGGAAGCCTGAGGGCCACTCTCCTACTCTTTATCTTAATTTGACTCATACTGGCTTTTGTGGGAGCGACTATCGTCTGCTGCCCAATCCGTGAAGAATGGTTGCAACAGTGTTGGTAAATGAGGTACCTACTTGGGCCCTGAAGATCTGAGTAGGACTCCCATCCCATACACCCTTAATATAAAACCTACACGCTGTTGTTGCAAAGGGTATTGCAAACTTACTGTTTTCGCATAATTTCCGCGGGTGAGTAATCCAGAGCTTACTGGAGAGTTTTTGTGCTGTCAATAAGAAGACCAAAGGCTATTTCTGCTTTGTGTTCTACGCTGACGGCACAGAAACTCTATATTTACAGGGTCCGCAACACGAGTGTGACTCCTCTGGTGTTGTCCGTAGGCCACGTTAACCACTTTCCATCAGGTAGGCCTTGTGCAACTCTGCCACCTCATTGGTTTAAAAAAGAAAAATTCTTAAACATTTCACAGTTTTACTCAATGAATTTCATTGAGTAAGACCGAAAACTCAAATTCGTTTTAAACAGATTTTTAATGTTGAAATCCAGCTGAAATGAATTGGTGCCGGTCTCAACAGATAACCTCCTAGGTATTCTCACTATTCTAGACTAAACCGATATACAATGGATTCCAGTTCGTAAAGTAAATTTTAAGTACTTGCTACAAATAGATTTCGCCGGACGTCACTACGAACGACCGGCAATAAACTTGGAGTAACTGCTTCATACTAGTTATCATCCTTTCCAACTTCTACTGATTTTTTTCAGCACAATAATGAATGACATTAACGTCATACCTGCATACAAATACTTACACCTTCCATCCTTTAGGTTAAGCAGGGAGAACTGCCCGCTACCAGCTACCAGACTGCCAGAGCTTTCTCATCTACATCATAAATTTTTTGGGATGCCGACCCCGTGTTACCTGCCCATTTAAACTAGCCTTACATACCTACATCATGTCTCTTAGTACTCAATCGTTCTATGTACAACCTAAACAACATTTTCAAGTATCGTAACAACATTGATCAGGCTATCCTGTAACATCTCAGTATAGTAGAACTTCCTTTGTCTCTTTCCATTATTTGGGGGCAACTTCCCTCGTATTATCACCAGGGTTGCTAAATTGAACCTGTAAGTAGATTAGAAAACGCCATTTTAGAGGGGATTTAAGTAAGCTCGTTCCTGATGCACTCACTGGAAATCGGCACAAATTAGTCTGCAGTTCAGCCCAATTAACACCATTGTACTTCCAATACGTGCTAAACGGCACCTCACAAAGCTGAAGCGAGTGCCCTCAATATCAACAATTAACTGAACTTTTCTCTTCAACACGCTAAAAGCGCATTTGTCGAAACACTTGCTTGATTAGTTTCATTACACTTGACCATTTGCCATAGACCTAACCATTAAAACGGAACCAATTAAGTTTGTCACTCAATCACGCCAAAACTGTTGAAAGGATTAGATTAAATATTGTATAAATAGAGCACTGTCGCAAAAATAAGGATACTATAGGAATAGTCTCATTCACGGGAATGAATTTATGGGAAAGCTTTATTATTATATTAGATTCAAATTAGACTTTGCTGAGTAGTTGAGTAGGCAATGATTCCATATTTAATTATGCTTAGGAATTCACTATTGTTATATGTGGCTTAGGTAAACTTTGATTAGGATGATTTCTTAATCAAATCATCATTCTTAACCACTTAAACAAATAAAATTTTAACATGCGTTAAATCCCATAAATTCGTCATTTTATTCCATCGGCCAACGAATTGCCACTTCTTGTCTAGAGGGGCAAATTGGATAATACTCAGGCTTTCATACGTAATTATTCTAGATTTGAATGATTCCAAATTTAATTATGCTTAAACTTCGATGAGTATAATGATTCCAGATCGAATTATGCTTAGACTTTGATTTAGTATTATGTTATCTGTGACTTTGATGAGCAACGATTCCAAATTTAATTGTGCTTAAAGATAATTAATGATTTCAAATTTAATTGTGCTTATACTTTGATGAGAACCCAATGATTCTAGAATTCTAGTTTGATAAGTAATTAACTAATCGTTCCAGAGTAAATCAACTTAAAACTTTGTTGAGTAACTATTTCCAATTTAATCATCCTAAGACTATGTCGTATAACGTATACTGGGTCAACCATCAACAATATACCGCACAAAATCTGAGTATTTGCACCGATCCGAGTGTAAACATTGCGATGCCGATGACATCAGCTAACCGGGCCGCTAATATTAAATCTTGGCATACTTCCCACCACCGCCATCAACTCGGATCATGGTGTTCGAGGCATTAACTCAAATCATTCTTGTATTCTACTTTGATATAAATAAACAACGGGGACCGGTTTTGAAGAATTCGCTCAGTCGCGGACGTCGAGGTCCCGAGATTGCAACAACCAAAACTGACATATTTTAATTTAGCAAGTCTAACATAACGCTCATAAGAGGCTCAGTGTTGGCACAGTTAGATTTTGAAGACCTCCAAGACCTATTTCAGGCACTTTTTGGGGTACAGAACCTTTTTTTATAATACCATTTAGGTGGCAGACAGGCACACGGCCTACCTGATGGAAAGTGGTTACCGTGGCCTATGGACGTGGGCAACACCAGGGGCGTCACACTCGCGCTGCCGACCCTGTTAGAATAGAGAGTTTCTGTGCCGTCAGTGTAGAAGATAAAGCAGGACATGCCTTAGGTCTTCCTACTGACAGCCCAAAAACTCTCCAGTGAGCTCTGGCTACCTTACTCACCGCCGGGAACACAACACGAGGTTATTATGACCGCGGTATTCTGTAGGGCGGAGGTACTTCCCCAGACGGACTGCTCAATTGGACGGAAATACCGTCGTGTCCAACCTCATACAAGGAATGATTTCGAAACCGAACTCTTAAAACAACTGCGTACGCATGCAGCACATTTATTACTATTAATACATTACTTGCTAAACTTCGATACGTGTAAAAGGGACCACTGAGAAGCCGCAATGAATTCTGCGTATCTGCTGCGTGCGTTTGCAGTTGTCGTATGCGGTCACCTTCAGAATCAAACTTTGGTAGATAAGGCATTATTGGTCCATTGCTCACAGTGATGGTGCGGAGCGTGAGTATCTGGATTGCCGCTGTCTCCTTCTGCGAGGAAGTAAGTTAAAAGTGGGTCCGTAAGAGATTCAGGACTCTCCCGTCTAGGATAGCAGAAGCAGGTGGAGGCGGCGGCGTTGCGATACGTACCTCCCCTTATCCGGGACAAGATGGGGGCACCGAGGGCCCTGGGTCAGCCCGGGTGCGAGATATAAGCCAGTGGCAATCTTATTTCCGGCAACTAATAACCCAAGACGGCGTGCGGTTTTAGTAAGTTCGAGTCCGACATAACCACCTCCGCTAGCCCCAGCTTAGGTGCAGGGGATACCCCCTGGTGATTTCCGCACTTTAAAAATAAAGAGTGTATTGCTCCATCTGTCCTTTTGAACCGAACATAGGAAGGAACACTTGGGGGTGTAAACCTTTTTTATTTTTTTATACACAGGGCACGTCAATTTAACTTCACCTCGCCTGATGGTAAGCTGAAGGCAAAGTCTCAGGAAAGAGTCACCATTACATACACGTACTTCCCGTGCTAACAATGGTGGCGCTCAGCTTGACGGCCTCATCAAAAGACCCACAATCTCCCCTGCCCGGCTATGCACTTGTGTGTAGTGTAGTGCTTTTCCTCTTGAGGTAAAAACCCTGAAAAGTGCCTGACACTTGAAGCTTAATACCGCAAAGACCTTCAAGATTATAAGAACTGAGAATCAATGCTAATTTCTGTTTCTTTGTTTTCCTATAAACAACATCCACCTCTCAAGGGAACGAGTGATGCTGCCTCTCTGCTTACGTCATCAACAGATGTCTTGAATATGACACATAGTTCTTAGAACGTGAGGGCTATTAAAGTTGGTGGTTAAAAGAATCATAATACTGATTGGTCCAATGACGCATTGGTTGCGGGTGCGGGTGTTGAGTATTAAGTCTTGGATTCTATTCTGGGGCAAACTGTTATTTGCGTTTTGTACATTTTTTCAGGGTTCGTACCGAAAACGGGACAGCAGGATATAATGTGCGACAAAAATATAGTTGAGAAAAGCGTAGGTACTGCATCTATGTGTACTCCTTCGACGGTATGTTTGCATGAGTTCATGAGTATAAAATGATTATCCCCGTTGGCCACCACATAGGTGGCCACCACTGGTGGACATTGGGAAATTTTATCACTTTTTATCCCAATGGCCACCACTGGTGGACACTGGGAAATTTTGTTACATTATGTCCTCAAGGCCACCACCAAGCACAAATAACACAACTAGGTATGTATGATAGAAAATCAACATTTATTAAATATTTCCTTACAATAAAGTAGAAAAATAAAGTGTACCTAATAATCTGGACTTTAGGGCACCCCGACTCGGATAGGTTAGGTTAGGCTAATGCGGCTAATGCGCAGGGATTGAAAACCGGTACCAATTTCGGTTCTGGTTCTTCATTTAGGTTCTTATAAAGGTTCCTCTTTTCGGTACGGTTCCGGTTCCGGTATCGGTTCCGGTTTGGGTTCCGATGTACCGGTTCTAAATACCGGTTCCTAGAAACTTTAAATCGGATGATGTTATACCGGTTCCTTGTCATCCGTTTTAAAGGTTCCTTACGGGAGAGGGGATGTGTGTTCGGAGCAGGGATTAAATAACCGAAATTTATTGATGTTCGTGCCTCGGCCGAGCCTGACAAAGCAAATTGTTTTGCCATTTTGCCGCCATTAATGTTTCCGCGTCTACTTTGTTTGTTAACATAATCATAAAGTGTGTTGGAACTTTACAACTACATAGATTGTCCCCAAGATGGATAATAAAAGTAAGTACAAATATGCGTTTACGTGAAGTTTTACTTCATTCGTTTGGTCTAAAGTATGCTTTTTTATTTTTGTAATATATACAAATCAAAATGACTTGTGCAGTGCTTGTCTAGATCTTTGATTTAAACCGGCGAGGCGCACCGTTCACAGCACTGTTTTTTTTTTCCGCTGGGAAAAATGCTTTACGCATTCCCTGCTGTCGGGGGACGAGAGGGATATGTGGGACTCCCCGGGAACAGGTTCCCGGTATACCCACTAAACGACCCAGCGGCACTCCCGCCTCGCCTTTCTTGGAGGGGGTCTGGGAAACCGGCGGAGCCTTTACGTCCAGTCCCCCTCCGGTGATTGCCCGCCTAATTGCGGCGGGCCCTTTACGCCCCTCCCGAGCGCGGGGAGGGGCTCGAGGATGGCCGTGAGTGCCCAGTCATCCTCGTACGGCGGGGTGATGCCTGTCACCCGCTGCTCATCACCGGGGGCTGGGAGGGCGGCCGCGTGCCCGCCCTCTCCTGCCCCTCCTTCGTCGGCGGAGTTGCGGCGCGAGAGGATTGCCCTCGCGCGCGCGCTCCGCCGCCTCCTTCTGTGAAATAACGTCTTCACAGAAGGAGGCGACCGCTGCCCACGCCTCCTCGCTCCCCAGCATGGCCTTTACCAAGCTGGGGAGCGAAAGGTTCGGTCCGACCACCGCGACAAGACCGCGGCGCCGCCCAGACCACGACGCGCACACCTCTAGGGTGTGCTGCGCCGTGTCCTCCGCCGCGCCACAGTCATGGCACAACGGGCTCCCCTCTCTCCCGATCCGGTGCAGGTATGAGCCGAAACAGCCGTGTCCGGACAGCACCTGCACCAGCCGGAAAGAGAGGAAACCTCGTGGTCGCTCGAGCCAGTCCTTCAGGACAGGCCCGAGCGCGTCCAACGTCCGGCGGCCGAAATTTGCGGCGGCGAGGTCCACCGTCCAGTGACGAACGATGGCATCCCTAGCCTCCCGCCGAACGGCCTCCCTCTCCTCAGCACCGTGCCGTAACACGACGTCATGCCATTTCACGTTGGCGGCACCGCGCCGTGGTGATGTGTCCAAGCCCTTAGTTAGCTCAGTGTTTTTTAAATGATGGGTTGCGACCCCCCTGTAGGGGCACGACATAATAAAGTATCAACTACCAATTTCTGCTATTATGATTTATTTCAGAACCAGCCATCATGGGTCAGAATAAGCGCCATCATTCGCCAGATATTTTTGTAAATTCGAAATGACCACAGTCTCCCTCTGTTCTCCACCCTTAGGTTGAAAAACACATGGAGAGAGAAAAACATCGACCTGAATATTTCTACTGTATGGCTATCCAATGAGAAGAAAATGATCAAAGAAATGACATTTTTAGCTTACTTATAAAAGAAGAGATGAAAAATATAAAACCTTGTATGAGAACCCGTGTGTACTCAAGAATATTAGTATTCCTACATTCCTTGGAAGGGAAACACTCTAAGTATTTTCCTTTAACTGGTTCTGAAGAGATGGGTTAAAAATAGGGACCCACATGTTAAACATAATGCTAAGTATTTAATTAAATGGTTGACTGATAATAAATAACAATACAAATATGATAATCATGTTTTATTTTCTCCGACCATGAAGTACTTATGAAGTCCGAGTCGCATGTAAGTCTTATAACGTTTAGCAAGGTCCGAGACACAATACAAATAAGCCTAAAATCCTCTAGTCTAGTCTCCAATACAATACAATGAAAAAAATGAAAAAATAGTCTCCAATACAATACAATGAAAAAAAAAATAGTCTCTAATACTCTACAAACTCTAAACTCCCCCAAGAAGAGAGAGTTCGCCAAGAGTCCTCTAGAGTTCTACAGCGGGCCAAGCCACCGAGGAGCAATATCACAGAGAAAGAACGGAAAGCCTTAAAGTACCTAAGAGCTAATAAGGATATTGTTATCCTGAAAGCTGACAAGGATAATGCCACAGCGGTTCTTAACAACCAAGGATTATGAGACCAAGATCAAAGATCTTCTCGACCCAGCTACCTACAAGGAGATTCTAAAGTATCCAACGGCAAGAATCTTGAGACAGGTAAACAACCTGATCAAGGGTTCGTCTATTCCAGAAGAAACGCAAAGCTTCATCAAGAAGTCTGAAGCTCTTCCACCTAGTTTTATGGGTTACCAAAGATCCATAAGCCTTCAGTACCGCTCCGGCCCATCGTGAGTAGGTACTATCGGCTCACCCACTCATCCAGTCTCGAAGTATCTCACCGGACTGCTTCAACAACATGTCGGATCATCCTCGTCATACATCAAAGACTCTCGCCACTTCGTGGAGAAACTCAAGAATCTAAAACTACATCCGGACGATCGTCTAGTCAGCTTCGACATCGTCTCTCTGTTCACGAAAGTTCCGGTCAGGGAAGCAATGTCGCGTATCCGACCACTCTTCTCCAAGGACATCGCAGATCTGTTCGAGTTCGTGTTGACGACTTCCTACTTCCAGTGGAACAGCACGTTCTATGAGCAAGTGGACGGTTTAGCCATGGGAAACCCCATCAGTCCGGTAGTCGCGAACTTTTACATGGAATCGTTTGAAGAAGATGCTCTGGAAAGAGCTCCCAAGAAGCCTAAGGTCTGGTTCCGCTACGTGGACGATACCTTTGTGGTTTGGACTCATGGAGACTCGGAGCTGACTAAGTTCCTGAATCACCTAAACAGCATCCATCCTAACATCCAATTCACCCTGGAAGTTGAGAAGCACGGGGAGCTACCATTGCTAGATGTCCTAGTAACCAAAAAAGAAGATGGCAGTCTTGGTCACCGAGTCTATAGAAAGCCGACACACACAGACCGTTACCTACACAAGGACTCCAACCACCATCCCAGACAAAAAATGTCAGTTATCAAGACACTGGTCCACCGAGCTAAGACCATCTGTGAACCTCAACACCTACAAAACAAGTTACGCCACTTGGACTCGGCCTTCCAAATTAATGGATTCTCTGCACATGAAATACGGAGAGCTCTTCACCCAAAGAAAGCTTCGCAAACAAACCAGGATGAGGAAAAACCTGCTCCGATAGTGAAGGCTTTCTTGCCATACATTCGTGGCATTACGGATCGTATCGGAAGACTGCTAGAAGCTTATAACATCAAGCCGATCTTCAAGCCCACGACGCAGTAATTAAAGTAACGTCTTCTTCTTAAAATAGATTAATATACTAATATTTTTTACCTATTACACTAACATATTACAACTAATGAACACACAAAATAAGCCAATCAAATAGGTACGTAATACCTACGTGATTTTAAAATGATAATTTTATCAATGCGAAAACGAGCGAATGGCGCGCGCGGTGGTAACAGAAGATCCAGCAAACACCAATACAAATGTGATTTATTCCCACAAACTCCCCTCTCCTCACGCTCCGCCGCGCGCTGCATCGCGCCGGTCACCCGACCGCACCTCAAAAAACAAGTTTAGACTCACTTTGCCTAAGAACCGGTAAAATAAAGGTTCTTAAAGGTTCCAATTTAGGTTCTGGTTCCTGTTCCGGTGTAGGTACCGGAACCCCAAAATACCGGTATTTTACCGGTATTTTGGAACCGTTTTCAATCCCTGCTAATGCGGGAGCGGAGCGTAGCGAAGCTCCCGCATTAGGCCTTCGTGGTTATTTTTTTATAAACCACCCAGAAGTAGGAGCCCTGCGTAGCGGGGCTCCGTCGACCAAGATGTATACAGGTGTGGACTGGAATTATTTTGCCTTTCAACATACGAAACGTAAGATTGGTTTGAACGTAGGTAAGTATTTAAGAAGTAGGTACCTACCTACCCCAAATGCAAACTCATATTAGGATCAGTTGCAGAATGTGCACCATAAAATGTAATAAAACTTTATTCCCGCTGACCACCACTGGTGGCCATTGGGATAAAAAGTGATAAAATTTCCCAATGTCCACCAGTGGTGGCCAACTATATGGTGGCCAACGGGAATAATCCGTATAAAAGAATATACAGGAGTTGTGTGAATGTGTGTTAGTTTCAATCTATACCTAACTCTGCTCTAGGACATTATTTTATACCCATTAAAACCTTCCCACAAGAAAAATATGTAGTCAAATGTAACAAAAACCACATCCAAATCGGATGAGTAGTTTTACAACACGAACATACATTTACTTAAGCGTCAATCAGAGAACCGACTTTTTAATAATTCCATTAAAAAGATTAGTTATGGCTCAATCCGATCGTGATCGAATGTCGAATTCGAACGACATCGGCAGACAGAAAGTGTGTTTAAGTGCTAATAAAGCGAGAAATTAAGACAAAGTGATAAAATATTCCGGACTCTCGTCTCCAAAAGTATATTCATCGAAATATTAACGCATACTTGCGACTGTCGTCTTGTTAACTTACAATAGAAAGTTGTGTGTAGAACTGCCTCTGTGGCGTCGCGGTAATGAACGCAGCCGCTACGTAGGAGGGGCGGGTTCGATTCCCGCTCAGTGCTAATATTTGTATGGGTATTTGCATTGGTCTGACCGTGCCTCGGAGAGCAGGTTAGGCCGTCGGTGTCGGTTGCCATACGAACATCTATTATATAGGAGTCGTGACGGATAGTTGGAGTCCTAAAAAATCCAACAACTGGTCTAACTGCAATGCTTCGATATCATGTTAAGGTTGTGGAAGTCAAATGGCAGTTGCTTCACAGAAAATATCGAGGCTTTTTTTACGTGCAGGAAATCCCTACGGATACCCTTTCGGAGCCGAAGGGTTATGTCGGACTCGAACCGACTAAACCGCACGCCGTCTATGGGTCGATGTGCTAGGCCGAAGGTCTGGCCCTCCTCGGGAGGGCCATTCCTCTCGGTCTGGCGCCCCCGGTATGGGGGGGCGCGCATTGTCCTACGATTCGCGCCGCCGCCGCCGCCGTGGCCTGCTTCTGCTAGGGTGACGAGCGGCTCCACCCGTCACCCTCAGGCCCGCGTTGTTGGGGGGCAGAGGTCAAGAAAATATCGAGGCTTAGCCAAACCCGCAGTTAGGCTGGTAAAGCGGATCCTAGACTCTAAGGTAAAAGCATCGAATGCGACTGGATTAACGCTAGGATGAAGAAGGAGAAAGTTGTTTGTGTAATGTGCGAAATATTGCACTATGCTACATTAATGGTACAATCAATATACATATACTGCCACGCCTCTTTCACAATGGGATAGGCATAAACCAAATTACATGTAAGCTTCCTGAATACATTTGTGGTGTTCTGAACGCACCCGATTAGGTGTTCCGAACGCACCCTAAAACTAGTGGCAACACCGACAACTACTCTCTCTCTCGCGTCGACTCCCGCGCTAACAACATTGTTCTCTGCCGCTCGTTCTTAGGTACCTATCTTGTAGTCAGTTTGTGATCCCTAACATAGATCGTACCTAATTATATTGTAAAATATATATACATTGTATTGTGGCCTAATAAACATTCGTGTAAGATACTAGAGCATTATTTACTGCGAAGCAATCCTTCGGGTGGAGGCCCCGAACAAATAACCTCCAAACACTTTTCGCTGCTTCACTTTTAAGTTCCAATTTCCAGAATTTGATTCTATTGCCGCTAACTGAATACGTTTTCATGGCCGAGTCTCCCTTTGTCCTCAAGCACCTCGTCTGATATGGCTGGCCTTTGCTTAATCTAAAATATATATTTAATAAAATCCAGTACCTACCTAGACCGGGCTGCAAACTACGCATAGCCTGTAATATGAGTTCTAAAATGTGAATAAGAATACTTAGGTACATCACAGATAATATAATATAATTCTCTTACATACAGAAATATTAATATCAATCCAAACACATTCGTGTATCGAACTCGCGACCCCTGACATAGTAGTTGAACGCTTTACCGACCGCAGCGCCTATAAGTCATTTTACCCGTAGCTATAAATAATGTTGGCTTGTGAATAGCCCCCTTAATCGTCTCATCCAACACTACAGCCTTTGTCTGTACAGCTTTAGTATTATGTTATCTGTGGTCCAGCTACGAAGTTATCTAGAAAAGGCGAGCAGCTGCGTTATTATAAAAAAACATATTATTATTCATATTGAAAGAATGCTGACTGCTGATAGGTGGGTCCCCTTGCTCTACCCTCGAGGTCAGGCCAATCGTTCTTATAGATACACTAGCTGTTGCCCGCTGCTCCGCCCGCGTGGATGTCGGTTATCGCTTAGTGCTGAGTCAACGCTATTTTTGTAAAATAAAAGTACCCTAAGTTACTCCGTATTACATCAGCTACCTGCCAATAAAAGTCCCGTCATCATCGGTCCAGCCATTTCAGAGATTAGCTGGAACAAACAAACAGACAGACAAAAATTGTAAAAAATGTTATTTTGGTGTATATTCATGAGCATGTAGTAAAAATTCGGTTATTTCAATATTAAAAACAGACTCCAATTTTATTTATATGTGTAGGTATAGATGTATTGCACAAGCACTAGCTGCGCCCGCGCTTATGTTATTTATTCTTTATAATAAGGCTACTTGTAGACATTAATGTTGCACTAAGATTTTAGAGACCAAATCACCGTTGGAAGCGTCGTCGGTGGCTTAGTGGCTTAAGACGTCGGCCTTACGATTGAGATGTCACGGGTTCAATTCCGGCCATTTCCCTACCGACGTGAACTCGAACTCACTACACAAGCAATTTAGCATTGCTAGAGATTCTAAATAGAATAAAGAATTAAACTTCTTTTTTTAGCATTTATTTAATGTTGACGTTTTTTAAGTGCTGTATTAATGGTCTATAGGATTAAATGTTTTCTTTTTTGGATCCCAGGGTCCATTTTTCGTGATTTCCACAGCCCTCATTACCTCAGAGGTCGGGCTCGGACTGTAGTATGGTCTAAGTCTGCCTTTAAATTAGGCGCGTGAAGAAGCGCTGCTACCAATTTTCATACAATTTTTAGAAGCGCTACTAAGCGCCACAACCGACCGTCTCTCCTATCATGACCCTTGTGGCCACTGCAGCGCTTTTTCACGCGTCTAATTTGAAGGCAGACTAATTTGACACCATTTCAATACCGTAGATATATTTCTGTCTTTGTTATTGAATAATTTCTCGGTAAGTGACTCCATTTGGCTGTTGTCCCAACATAGTTGTTTAATATTAAAACATACGCCAGATGAATCTGCACTGCTTTTGTAGTAAGATGGCTAACAGAAGTTTGATAAGTGTTCAGTAAATATTATGGTGGAATGCATTATTAATGATAACATTTATAATTTGCTAAATGCACGGCATCATAGATGCCTTTTTCTTCCACGGAATCCATATTTTATACATACATACATATAATCACGCCTTTATCCCCGGAGGGTTAGGCAGAGGTGAATTAACACCCACATTTCACCAATCTGTATTCGGTCCCACGTAATAGGGGGTGAGCCTATTGCCGTATTCCGGGAACTATTGTTGACTCGAGCCATGCAACTGAGGCTGAGTCTGGGCTGTACATATCTGTCTGATGTTAAAGTTCATCATCATATTTTAATATCCATATTATTATACCAACAAATTATTTCAGTCAAAATGGTCATTGTAAGTAGTAAACGAACTAATAGACTAAAAAAAAAGTAAATTTTGCCTTTTAAACAATAACGGATTATTAGAATATCCGTTATTGTTTAAAAGGCAAAATTTACCTTTTTAAGGGTGAATATTTTTTTTAAATATATATAGGACGATACTATAAGAGTCTAGGTAGGCATTGCACGGCGTGCGGTTTTAGTCGGTTTGAGTCCGTCTAACTGCCAGAGGCGATTTACGCACGAAAAACAAGCACATACGGACTTCACACAATCGATAAAGTCATCGTATTTGCACTAGAATAACGTTGACGCAATGAATCTAAATAAATTTGAAAGTTAATCACATTTCTACATTCTAATGGCCTTTTAAAACGGCACTTTGATTAATGAGTTTTTAATTAGCACCATGCGATTGATAGTCTTTCTGCCCACCCACGATTCTAATATGGTGAGTAATACTAGTAAGCTGTGTTACACCGTACACGGTGTATTTGTAAAGTACCTACACACTAAGCTCTACGTTCCACTATGCTCCTCCATGTTCCACTATATTCCTCTACGTTCCACTATGCTCCTTTATGTTCCACTATATTCCTCTATGTTCCACTATGCCCACTAACTGTACTCCACGTATCTTGAATATTCTATTTCTCTTTTTTTTATTATTTCTAAGCTACTAAATCCACAGATAATAATAATAGTACATTAAGTTTGCTATCCATAAATCCCCTCACTGAATAAAAAATTACTCTAAAAATTAAACTGAAAAATATATATCCAATAAAAAATTAAACATGTTGAATTAAAATTTAGTCATAGGTAGCGCTCTCACACCGAATGGTAGTTTATTGTATATTTTAAAAGCCATACAGTATGCATTTGAGGAATATAGATGTAGTCTTTGTTGGGGAACTAAAATTTTATAAGGATCTGTTGTTGTCTTTCCTAATATTTTGTCATGTAGCGGAAACATTTGTGGATATTTTTTCACTAATAGGCACCTATCATAGATACATATAAAGGCAAGGAAGTGGTAGAACGTGGTGAACCCTATAGCTAAAAACACAGAAAAAATAAATAGTACCTGCTAAGTACTTACTATAAGTGCTATTATTAGATAGGCCACTATCCGACCTTTCGTAGCGGTGCGAAAACTTTGAACTATTGTCTAAATTCGCATCGCAATTTTTTCCGCGTGCGTTCCAAAAAGGTCATTTGACTAGGTGCTTCGTGGAATATATTTAGCTACTTAGTTGTTAATCTGTATTACGAATGCTTTACCTGTCTGTGCGTGCCATGGTCAGCTCTCACCAAGCAATGAATAAGGCTACAATTTTATTGGCACAAGAATCTGGACCATTGATGGGACAAGGAACATTGTGCTAAGGTAAACATGTACAGTCGACAAAATCGATAGAATCCCACCTTTACATATAACTTTATATGTCAAGGTGGGATAACATCGATTTTGTCGACTACCTTCTGGACGAAATAAAGAAAAGGAAGCTTGGATCGTCTGGTATATAAGCGTCAGATGGTTGACAACGTGGGTTTATGAGGAAAGGCTGAATGGGAATGGGCAGCCTGGTAAGGGTCAACCTAGGTTTACTTAAGTAAATCTGATCGAGTACCTGTATTAAAGAAATACGATCCGGAGCGTGTATGAAAACAGTATTAAAATTGATAAAAATAGGAAAAGTTTGATTCGGTATAGGCAGGGTCTTAGTGGTCAATGCATTGCCCCTGTAACGCAAAGAGCGCGATTCAAACCCTACAAAAATCAAAAATTTAATTCAAACAATATTAAAGTAGAAGCGAAAGTTTTCAGCAGCAAGTAGCACATGAAAACTTGTGGCCTTTATCTGTCTTATTAGAAAAGGTATAACTCTGTATTAGTATACTTTCTGACTCTATTGGCTTTTGGACAATTTGATTAAAATATCCTTCTCAAGTGGTTAAGATTAATATGCGGAATTTATTAGTCTGTGCTGTTGACCAACACACATGTAAAAACTCAAAACATACATTTTTGTTTACTTTTTACCATTGATTTGTGTTGCGAAATGCGCAATGAGTTCTAAATTCAAACGATAGCAAGAACTGACAGTTCGTAAATAAATACTGATTCAAACGTCGAACATGGCGTCCAAAAAAAAAAACAATAAGCCAATTCATGTGTGCTCCCCGTGACGCAAGCCTATAATTAGTGTTACTACTAGTTTATTTCTGTTACCTGTATCGCCGCCAACTGGGCCTGTTCATATCCGTGGTGGGTTCAGGAAATTACGTCATAGGTCTGCTGGCAGTCTAATGCGGAGACAGTTCATTACGTGTATTTATATTTTGAAGTGTAATCCGTTCTGTTTCCAGCTGAAGACTAGATTTCTAGGTATAGGACCTACTACTAAACGTGGTGTACCATAGAGCAAATGGCGAATATCTATGGGATGCAAAGAAAAAAAATGGTTAATGACATTGGCTGTCACCTGTAAAGGCGCCAAAATTCTTATTGACGTATGTCTTTAAAATAACCGTAATTTGTGCAAAACAAGTGACAGTGTTGTTGGAAGTAAATGAATAAGTCATTAGCTTTTAAATAATAGGTCGTTACATATGACATTGCCGAAATTTTCTTACAGATTTATGAGTTCGTTATTCCTGTAAGTTAATACCTAGCTATTTCCATTATTTATACTTTGTTTGAAAGTTGATTTTAAGATTTTACAACTCTGTATTAAATATTGTTTTTATTGGCCGCTTGATAAATTAAATTCGATCTTCAAAAACAGTACTTCCTAAATGCTATCATTTTGATGATAAATTGCGTATTACTTTTTTACAGCTCCCTCATTCATGTACCAAAAAATATAATAAAATTTGAATCCTAAAAAAAAAATGCAAAAATATTTGTACTGCAAATTGGGTTTCCTCCAAATTCTTCAATAAAACGGCAATTTCATATTGTAACGACCTATTATGCTTTTGTACATCGGTCACATTTGATAAGGGCCGAAACTTTTACCGTCAAACTACCACTGAGTCATGGGCTGCATGTTAACTATCGGATCGAGAACAGCCCTATCTCTTTGCCTACTATGACACCCACAGAAAGAGATTGGGGCCTATTCTACTCCATCGGGAACCATCACGGTAATAATGCTTTTGTTATTATGAATTTATTTACACCAATTCGCCTCCGCACTTCTCCAGGAAAAAATGAGGGTTATTTAATTATTGATAACAATGGGAGGGAACCAAAATACCAAAGTTAGTAATTTCCTGTACAAGGTAGACTAGTCTGACGAGTGTGTGGTGACGTCATACATTATTAGCATTGAAAGCATCGTATACTTTAGTTCGTCTGAAGACGCTAATGAAATCAATTTTGAAGGTCAATGCGTCGAGCCAATTCGATTGGCTTGAATTACTCGGAAACTGACTTGCTTTTTTTTAAGTCGATGGGTTTTACAGAATTCATTGTTTAATTATTTCGAAACTATTTTTGGTGGTATTGAGAAGAACAATAACAAATTAAACTTTTAAAACAAAGGTTAAATTGCCTGACCATCAGTATAGATGGCAATCGCTCAGTTGCGTCGTTCTAAGGGATAGGCTTAGGCTTAGGATGGGATTTCACTGGGGCTGACAGTCAACCCAGCCAGTTCAGCAAGCTGCTGACAGTGTGATGACGGGAGGATTCGGGTTGAGTCCTTACTCAACCCGAATCGCCCCGTCATCACACTGTCGTCTTTTGTTGGGTGGGGCTGGAATATTATTACTTAAACCTATGGTCGATTAAACGCTTAAAATTTTACAAAAAGAACACCAAAAATTACCGCCAAGAGCTAAATATTTGACCTATTTCAATATTCAAACTATGATAAGAATTTGTTTTGGCCATGCACTAAATTATTTTTTGCTGGGGCAAGTTGATAACCTTGGATACATGTTCGTTAGTGCCACAGACTAAATTATTTTCTGTCGTGCTGTATATGACTCTTTTAATTAAATGAGTGACGCAACGACCATTTATGTGTTTGTGTTTAATTTTTTAATAGAAATGATGCTTTGTGATAAAGTCGCATTTAAAAATGTAGGTACATGGTCTGTATTTCATGCATGATAGACTAGTTGTCGTTCGCAGCTTCATCCGTGTGGAATTCTGAACGGGTGTACCAATAGTGACCGAAATTCATTTAATCATTTGACGTGTGACCGATAAAACATTAGGCCATTCTACTACTGATCGAATGAACCATTGACCAAAAGAGTTTTTATCGAACAAACATTTGGTATTTTTACTACTGATCGAATGAACGTTTGGGGCTCCTATTTCTTCTTGCGTTAGCACAAGAAACCTAACACGAAGCACATATTACCGATCTTTCTTACATTATCGAAGTACGAACGACCGAAGTTCAGACATTCGGTATTATGAGCTTCGGGATTTTGATATGTTATCCATATAACACTAAGCCAGTACTTCTTTGGTCTTCCCAACCTACTAGGGGCACAGCCGAGGCAGCATTGCCATTCATTTGTGTCGCTCCTGCAGTTTACCCGCGATATCACGGGCATGCCTTTGAGAGCACGTTCAGCCGTCAGTCCCGGTTGCCACATACCAGTAATTAGATCCCTCAACAGTCCGACTAGGCCATTTAGAGGGTAAGGCCAAATAAGCCTCAAAGTAGCTTGGTGTGCTCAACAGATTAAGACAGTATTTCACTCCGGCCCAACCGCCTTCAGCTCTATAAGGCACAGGTTCGCCCTCACATGGAATACTGTTCTCATCTATGGGCAGGGGCATCTCAGTACCAGCTTGCCCCTCTGGACCGTATCCAACGACGAGCGACTCGAATTGTCGACTGCCGTATTTCGGATCGGCTTGACCCCTTGACGCTGCGTAGAGATGTAACTTCGCTCTGCATTTTCTATCGCATATACCTATACAACGGGGAGTGCTCTGAGGAATTGTTCGGATTAATCCCTGCCGCATCTTTCCGCCATTGCCCTACGCGACAAAATTTTCATCCTCACCACTTGGATGGTTGGCAGTCCTCAACCGTGTGTTTCTCTAGAAACTTCCTGCCTCGCACAGCTAAACTGTGGAATGAACTGTCGCCTGCGGTATTTCCGGACCGATACGACCTTCAAACCTTCAAGAAAAGGGCGTACTCCCACATTATGGGCCGGCAACGCACCTTGAACCCTTCTGGTGTTTCAGGTGTCCCTGGGCGGCGGTGATCGCTTACCATCAGGCGATCCGTCTGCTCGTTTGCCTCCTATGTCATAAAAAAAAAACTACACAACTTCGATATCGCCAATTAATTGTTAAGGTTCTTTTTCATTTGTTTTTGGCAAATATCGAAGGCAATCCACATAGTTTAAAAAGTTTAGTTTAAAACGGCTTAGAGAATGACGAATGATCACAGACATGAAGGTTGCTAGAGATGCAGGAGTTCCTTACGCGAATGTCTTAAAACATTAGAGTTAATTAACCTCCATTAAAACAGTGATAAATAAAGCAATGCCAGTGTTTCAGAGCACTTAATTGATGGTGATATCATTCCCATTCCTGCGTACAAACACGCAATAAGATAATAATTGTATAGTTTCTAGGTGTGCACAATTAAATATGCATTAGGGAACTTAATTATGTTGTTACATGAATATTTGTTTATGTCGACCATAGAAATACATTAGGATAGAACGGCTATACGCACCCTGCATGTTGCGCGTGGCCATATTACTATCTTAATAATATTATAATCAGGTACAAAACCAAGTGCTAAAATCAAGCTTCATGTGCAAAAACTGATCGCCATTATGTAGTACATATTATATTATCTGTGGTAGTACTCGAATGTGTAGTTTTAAGGATAAAAACGTTTAGAAAACGACACACACTTTTGTCGACGTTTCTTAGAAACGGGTTTTGTATTTAGTATTCTTTTTGTATACAATAAAGTCATAAAAATGCTAAAACGTATCTATAGAGACCACGTTTTCTAGAATCCGCAATATTTCTTTCAAGGACAGACCAAAAATAAATAAGGTCTTATGTCTTATCTTATGTATCTTGTCTGGTGACATTGTTCATTCCTAAGAGTTTTGTCTGTCAATATCAGTAACATAACATCTTTTCTTAAAACTTAGGAGACAAAGACAATGTTGTAGTTCATTACTCACTCACGTGTTTCCGTCTTCATACAGGGTAATTTAGCTAGGCAGTTTTTTGCCAACGGCCACCATTGATAAGTTGTGACAAAATTTACATTTTGTTCCTAACCGTCGCCAGTGGAGGCCGTTGGGAACAAAATCTCACTGGTTTATGTGTGTATTTGATTGTTTGTCCGTCTTGCACGCCTACACCACTGAACCGATTTTGATGAAATTGGGTATAGGGGTAGATTATACATTGTGAATGTTTGGTCACGATAACCGACATCCGGGCGGAGCCGCGGGCAAAAGCTAGTAAGTAAATTAAATGACTAAATGACTAAAAGTAAATGACTAAATTACTAAAAGAAAGCTTAGTGGTAAGGAGTCGGCCTTGCGATTGAGAGTTCTCGGATTCGAATACCAGCCATTTCACAAATCATAACCGAACCCACTGACTTGTAGCACAATACATGCATGTTAACTTCGTCGGAGGGGAATATTAGTAATTTAGGTTGCTAATATTCTTTCCAAAATAGTTTTAGACTGAGGTAAATTAATTATTTTTTTATTAAGTATTAAAAAAAAAAATGTTGCAATAAAATCAATGCTGTCAATGTCAAGAAATTTAATAGTTAACCTATAAACATCTTAGCGTTAGTCCCAGACTAACAACAATGCTTCGATATTGCCAATAGGTTGTGGAGGTCAGGTGGCAGTCGCTTCACGGAAAATATCGAAGTTTAGCCAAATCCGCAGTTAGACTGAAAAAATCGGACCCTAGACTCAAAGGTGAATGAGGCCCAAAAGATCTTGTTGGGGCCCCATATACCCCGTTTCCAATATCTGCATTATTATTCACGATTGAAATGCTAATTTATTCTGTCGTGGCTGTTTCAATGTCACCAGTGATAAACAGTTGTTTTGTAAGTATTGACAGTTAGCAACTATGTTAGTTGACTCTGACTGTATGAATGAATATTGGTTTAGTTTGTATACGGAAACTACATAAAGTACCTATGTCACTTATGCCACAGATAACATAATACTCTTATGCTAAGAGCGCGTGAACGTCAGACCTTCGTCATTTTATAAAAGCTGAAAGTTTGCCAGCACATGCTCCCAATACAGCAGGCTTATTCGCTAAATTTGACAGCCGAGAGTGACCAACCGTGAAGTGATGATCACCGAGCTCAGTGACTAACTCAACGTTCCGTTATTTTGGTATTCTGTAAACCTTTTCTGTCACGTGATCATTCAGTGATTAACGAAAACCGAGAGTGCTTATCGACTTCGTATTTTCGCAGCCCTATGTATTAACCGACTTATTTTGGTAACCTTGGTTACATGAATAACATAAACGACATATCGATCTTTTTAACTTAATCGGTGTATACGTTGGACATATTCCAATAAATCTGTGTTTATGTTCGCCACTTGAGTTGTCAAAAGTGCAAAGTGGTTATGGGAAACACCACTTACAAAGAAATTGAATTTAATATGCTTCGAGAAAAATAAACACCAACTTTAAACGCTGGGAATTTTTACAAAGAATGTTCTCAAGTGTTTTGTAACTTTAAATTCTTAACAATTGTTGTTCCACGATTCGAACCAAGTTTCTTTCATTGGGTCGTTTTGTTTGTAAGACTTTGAAAGTAAAACTTTGTTTAATTGCAATTGTACTAATAGTAATGTATTTGCTTGGATCTTGATCAATGTTATTGATAGGTAGTATGAAATAGGTATTACTGTGATTTAATAAATAAAATAAAACATATTTTTTTTACTATTTTATTGTATTTCAGAATGCCAGCTAGCAGGCGCGTCTCTGAGAGGCAGCTTGAGTTGTTGGTGGCTTTTGCGGAGGCCAACAAAGACATTGCCTTAGGGCGATGTACCTGGGGCCCTCGGGCAAGTCAAATGGCTCAGCGAGCCTGGGAGACTTTGACTAATAAATTAAATCCAAACTTTTCCATTAATCTGAAAAGTGAAAGAATAGAAGTAAATACAACACTAAGATTTGAATTTAATTTAAATCCAACACAAGTTTTCTATTTAATTAAACTGTACTTACCTACTTGGCCATTTTTTTTCTCTTCCTTCCCGCATAAAAGGAAATTGTATGTACTTCGTAAGGATTTCTGAATGATTGAGGGCATTGGTGACTTCATGTAAGCATCGACGGGATGAGGGTTGGGACATGTTGAATAAATAAGAAGACCCAACACTCTTCATACGATCCTTGGGCATAAAAAGATACAGGAGATAACACCTGAAAATAGCATATGATTTTGTCAACATGAATATTGAATTTTTATATAAAATTATTCAATTCAATAATATATTGCATTCCACTGTAAAGTTTAGTAAGGGATTGCTGCCTAGCTGTATTCGTAGCTGCCTAAAGCATAGGTTGTTATCATATTGTTATTGATATTATTTTGCATTGTAGGTATGTAAAATAAACTCACTTTCAGTTTGTGGGGCACTCCAGTGTTTCGTCGTTGCTGTCTCATGTAAGGGCGAAGTTCCTCGGTCAAAGAATTACATATATACTTCTTTGGACAACCAAAAGTGAGCAACAAATTCTTAGTCTGGCAAATTCATTGCGTCACTTAAAGCTCTTTCCCTTCGCAAAACATTCATTTGCCTTTGTTCTTCAGCGATTCCTAAAAAAAATGCGTGTCACGTGTGACATATCGCTAAATATGAAGTAAGACTTAATCAATAAAATTCCCAATTAGACTTTAACAAGTTTCATAATATGTATACCAAGGAATATTCTATTTCTATTCTAATAATTTAAAATAATAAGTCTAAATCATTTACTTACCTTTTTTCACTTTTTTTAGATTATCTGTCACGACAAAACACAAGCAAAGTATGGGTGATTATCACTTTATCCTAAAAACACTGCTATTGAATAGTGGCTTTCGTTTGTAATTTGACACTTTGAATGATCTTCACTAAATCGTCAAAATGATGTACACCAAACGTAGAGAATACCGAATAACGGAAGTCGATACCCTTCAGTGACTATCGACATAGCTAGAGTGATGATCACTGGCCTTGATAATTTACAGTTGAGCACCGAAGTTACTGAATACGAAAAGAGTAGTTTGACAGTTTAAAGTTGGAAACTCAACTCGGTGATCATCATTTTGAACTGTCATTAAAGTTAGTGAATAAGCCTGCAGGTAAGAAAGATGGCCCATTGTGAAGTTTGGGTCATGTTGGCTTCGATAGATAAACGGTACTAACTGTGTTACAAATAATAGTAAATAAGAAATCTTCTTTTGCTTTTTCTCGAGTAATCATGAGCAGGTGCTCTCTGATCAGCCTTGAATTTTAGGGCACGTTGTATGAAAATCAGCTTTTATACTATAACATATACTTTCATGAACATTAAGGATGTCGGTCAAGGGGTTGCCACCATATTACATAGTCTCTATACGACTGACGCGATTTCTAATACCACTGTGAAGGTAATATACCTAAAAATCACACTTTATTATTTGTCGAAAATACTTAGATTTTCTTTTTTTAAAACTTTAGTAGGTACCGTTTATTTGGGTCTTTAGTCGTTTCGGACCGTGAGCGGTTCGGACCGCGGTGTGAATTGTCCAAGAGCTCTTCTTCAATGAGTCCTTTCGCACCGCGGTTCGAATCGCCCAAGAACTTTTGGTAATGGGTTGATTCGGACCACAGTATAGGGAACATTGTTTCACTTTTTGGATAGGTGAAGTTGGACAGAAAAGACATGCAGTTTTATTGTACATTCTACAGGCACAAAATAACAAAAAATAATTTATCAATTCCATTTGTCATAAGCTCGCTACATAAAATATTGGTGCTATTGCACTGTAATTTTTTTACTGGTAACCTATTGAAATATCGAATTTCTGTTACCCGAATCTTAAAACCCCGAAAACGGTTGGTAGACCTTTTAAAAGACAGATGTAATGAATGACAACTTTCTATAATTCCGTTTTTAATTTCCCAGATGAATCTATTTCCAGGTGCACTAAAACCAAATTTTCAAATAGTATTTTTTTGTTTCCCATATTGTCATAATCCAGATTCTTAGAATATTTTTTTGTTTCCCATCGTACCATTTTCCAAATAAACTATAACCAAATTTTCATAATCTTTTTTTTGGTTCCCATACAATCGTGTTCCAGCTAAACTATATACAGGTATAGTAAAACTCACTAAATTTATACGATTCATTTATTAGGTACAGTAAGTAATTTAGAAATTTACTGTATTTTTTAATTTCACTTAAATTTTCTTTTATTTTTATAAGTTTGTACAGTTTTTCCTCCTTTTGTATATACTTTTTCCTCCTTTTCACTTGTGGTTCACCTAGTATCATTTTTTTAGTAGACGCCATATTAGGTTTAGTTTTAGGTTTAAAAATCTGGATATTGTTTGTCTGAATATCAATTAACTACATTTCAAAAATTTGTGTTTTAAATATTCGGGTCTCGTGTATATGGATTACGGTTATAAAATAATATATATATATATATATATATAATATATATATAAATAATATATAAAATGTCGTACAAATGAATAAATGGGCAAATGAAATTCAGAGTTGCGATTATATGGCAAATAAAACGTTTTTCTTTATTGATTTTTAAATTGATTTCCCTCCATCTTTCAAGTAAACGTTTTAACCTCTGATCGTGAATTTCCTTCTAAGAACCCCATACAATTATGTCGTCAATATAACTCTCTACTCCTTCGAAGTCTTTCAGATGTTGTCATATTTTAGCATGAAACCGTTCAGAAGCACAGGTTACCCCAAAACAAAACCTTAGGAATTGGAATCTGCCGAATGGAGTAGCGAATGTGCACCGGTCTGCACTCTCATCATCCAGCTGTATAGTCCAAAACCCCGCGTTGGCATCCAGCACCGAGAAGTACCGCGCACCGTGCTGGCGGGTGGCTAGCTCCGCTACAGTGGGCAGTTGGAAGTGCGTGCGCTGTACCGCGCGGTTCAATTCACGTGAATCTAAACACACTCGAATACCATTATTCTTTTTTGCAACTAATACTAACGGATGTACCCAACGAGTGGGGTGACTAACCTTCCTGATGTCCCCATTCTGTGCCATGGCATTCAATTCACTTTTTAAACTCTCGCGTAACCCGTGAGGAACTTTGTGAGCACAAATAACAGGTGGAACCGATTTATCGATTACTATATTATGATATTACCCTGGCAGACACCCTAAACCTTTAAATAGATCACTGTAATCTGAAATCTGAATAGATCTAAGACGTTTAACGAGCCCCATAGTCTCACACGATTTAAAGCCCTCTGTGCCAATCAGGTTCACCAACAAACTAGACTGCACACTCGCCGCCTCCTTGTCTACACCTAACGCTTTCACAAACAATTGAAATTGCTGTTTCCACTTTTTCCATACCTCGGCACGGCCACCCGGCCCTCCGGCGCCGTCCAAACCTAATTCCGCGAGTGGTCGGGCGTGCTCCATTGCAATCACAAATATTGCGCATGAAAATGCTAATTATGACAATGTTAAACCGAATACCGCTGTCACCATGTTGCAAATTCAATGGAACCACCAAGCACCGGACCACAACTGACATTTATTCAAAGACAACCTCGTTGCCGTTAGATATAATTATATCACAACATTATGTAAATCCTAATCTGTGATAACATGTTGATCAAACTGTGATTTTAAACCATTACCGTCTTACTATAAAAATATAACTAATATTACACTTGTTTTATCTACACTTGATATGCACTTACCACTTTTCTCATCGTCTGTACAAATAAATCATTAGACATTATTTCTATGAGTTTAAATCAGGATCTACAATATGAGTATTAAGTACTTTCGCTATGTGCTCCGAATCGACCCATTCCAAAAGATACCTTGGGCTATTACCGCTCCAACACTGCGGTGTGAATGGTCCTATTCAGAAATAGTAGGTACTTGGGCGATTCGAACCGCGGTTCGAAAATGCGCGGTCCGAAACGACTAAAGACCCGTTTATTTGCCAAAGCCACGATGACCCAAACTTCATAAAGGGGCCATTGTTCTTACCTGTGTTGGGAGCATGCGCTGAAAAGCTTTCAGCTATTATAAAATGATGGAATTCTGGTGTTCACAGGCTCTCAGTCTATTAGTAGCATCAAAAAATAATTACTGGTTAAGTGAATATGTACATATTACATCTAGTGAGGTAGGCAGCTCACTATATAATACGCATGTACATATTATAAAAAGAAACTTAAATCAGTATTGCTCACTTAAAGTTAAATAGTTATCAATCATCAGTTCACTTGCACTCGCACCTAAACAAAATGAGTTCACTTAATCTTAACACCCATTCAATAGCCATTTTTACGAACCAAATCTCCTTGAAAACACCTATGTAGGTGATAGGAGCGAGATAGGCATATCTACGATCTCATAAGAGGGAGCGAGATGTATGATTTATTTGTTAAGGTGTGAACGCTGGCGGCGCTCGCGCATCCGCTGATCTATTTTAGATGGATTCTTGTTTTATCCCATAGTAACTAAATATGTTTTATGGGTTTCGTATTTCGTTACACGTAATGAGGTTAGATTGAGTTAGGCTATTTTTGTATGAGAGAGAAATAGTATAGCAGACGCTGTTATAACAACTTTTCGCTGGTAGCTTAACGATTGAGAGGTGTCGGGTTCGAATTCTGGTCATTACACGGCCAGCAACGTGAGCCCAGTTCTAGTGGTTAAGTTAAGGAGGACTTCGATCGAGAAGTCACAGGTTTTAATCCTGGCCATTACACTACTGATGATGTGAATCCTATTTATGCTTACGTTAAAGGGAGATAGGTACTTAAGATCAAGAGGTAAGGTTCGAATCTTGGCCATTACAGTACCAATGTGAAACCACTCCTCAAGTCCTAACGCAAGTAATTTAGTATTTACTTAGTTCCCGGCAGAGTAGAATTTGGGCCACCCCTTCTCTTTCCATGTGGTGTCGTACAAGGCGACTAAGGGATAGGGCTGATTAACTTTAACATCAGAAAGATATGTACAGCCCAGACTCAGCCTCAGATGCATGGCTCGAGTCAACAATAGTATCCGGAATACGGCAATAGGCTCACCACCTATTACGTGGGACCGAATACAAATTGGTGAAATTTGGGTGTTAATTCGCTTTTGCCTAACCCTCTAGGGATAAAGGCGTGATTATATGTCTGAACGTACTTAGTTTGAGAGTTAAACAAGAATACTACATTTTGGTATGAATTTATTTCCGTCACTCGCTTGGTGTACCGACTGCAGATAAGTTTTGGGTTTATTTTAAAGTATTATTTGGGCCCGAAGACCTTGGTGGAGCCCTATTAATCCCTTATAGGAATATTATTTAGCTCATTCCTAGACTGTACTTGCATAAAAATGTATCTGATATAATTGCACAACGATTTCTGAGTAAAGCTATTTTCGATAGTATTAACCTTCGATATCCAGAGCGCACATGAAAAATATTTGCACAGCGTATAAAAATGAGAACTGAGCAGTTAAAAATAGAAATATTATGGTGTAAAAATATCGTTTGGATCTCCAAACAGCGTAAGAATGATTAGGGCTGCCGGATCGCCAAACTTAATTGCCGCACACACTAGTCAGTTTGGCTGGACATCTGGGTAAAATGCCAGACACTTTCCAATATTAATTACTAGCTTTAGCCCGCGGCATCATCCGCGTGGATGTCGGTTTTCGCGACCAAACATAACCTATGTCCTTTCTCTGGGTCTAATCTACCCCTATACTAAATTTCATGGAAATCAGTTCACTGGTTTAGGCGTGCAAGGGTAACATACAGACAGACAGAGTTACTTTCGCATTTATAATATATAAGTATGAAAGTACGGATTTTTGGTTGCTTCTTTTGGGGTCTTTAAAAGTTCAAAACATGATCAATATTTTTAAGACATTAAACTACTAACGAAATGAAACTTTTAAAACTATCATCATGTGCATGTCTGTTACACGGTGGTTTTTTTTAAGGTCAAGCATGACAATCCATATAAGACAGTTGGCCTGATCAAGCATTTACAATTTTTTCCCGCTATCCTCCATCCTTCACGGTAAAAAAACAGGTATTATGACAAAAACTGTCATGTACTTACTGCACAAGGATACAGTTCCCGTTAAAAGGTAACCGAAGCCTTCTAGCGACGTTGTGGGCGGGCGACATTCTCCCGCCCACCACCAGCCCGTGTCAGAGGACGCTCGGACTCCATGTTGCGTAACCTCCATGTTGGCTTCACTGGTTTGGTATGCATTTTTATTGAAGAGTAGGCGGTAAGTTACACTGATTTTGTAAGCGTAAATTATTGGTAATAAAGTCAAAGATTTTTCTTTATTATGAGCTTAATTGTACTGTCAACTAAAAAGTACTTACATTTCAACTTATGTTGACTATCAATTTAGTGATACAAGTAATTCAGTTTAGCCGGAGGGATTAGAGGGAATATTAGTAATTTAGGTTGTTAATATTCTTTAAAAAAATCACGCACAAACACTTCTATGTATTTATTACCATAGATAATATAATATATAATTCTGATACAGATGCACAATCAGGAACAAAAAATGGTTACACTCGTAACTTCCAAAAGCAGGCAGACAACTTCTGTTTGCAGAAGTCTTAACTAGATAGCGCCATTGTTTTGGCAAACGTTTCTATTTTTTACTATTAAAAATTAACTTATCAAAAATAAAACATAAGTACACTAAACACAGTATTGAATATGGCTGAATAAAACCATAAATATTCAAATTAATATTGATCTGCCAGATTCTGCAGTAATTGTAAAAGTTACAGACTTAATGCACCATGCCGCTAGATGGCGGTTTCCTAAAATAGCACTATTGTCACGAAATCTTTATTTATAACATTATCAATGAGCTCTATAATGTGTTTAAATTCTAAAATAATTTACGTGATGCTAAATAGGGAAATAAGCTTTTTAACTTTTTTTATTTCTTTAAGTCAGTCTACTAGTGCCATCTATTGATTTTTGAGTATTACTAAATATATTTTCTTAGTATCGGTACCCCAAGCTATTACGTATTACGAACTGTTGCTTGGAGCAGCGTGGATGTCGGTCTATCTCTGTACTAAATAAAGTGTAACAGTCAGATATCCTTATGAGTATGACACGAGACACGACTGCCCAAACATGGTAAAAATGCTCATACGTTGATCAGCAAGTAAAGGTGAGGTTGCCTTATGTTATTTTTGTCTCAAACAACATCAGCTGGCTAACAGTCAGAATGTCTTAACCGACATCAAGTTTCCAAACAGAAAAGTCCTTACATAGTATGGGCCTTTAAATAAAAACCCATAATACGTCTTTCTTTCTTACTTTCTGCCAGTTTGCTAGAGTGCCACCTCAGTACTTGCGTGGGTGTACTCTATAGTATGCAGGGGAAGCGAGCGGCAAGGTCGACGAGCGCTCTCTAATCTGATAGGGTGTATTGAAGAAAAAACCTTTTTAACCGCCTTAAAAAAATCAATCAAACCAAAATAAAATTTTGCAACTAGATTTTGAAGCAGACATAGTCAACCAATTTTGATGAAATTTTGCAAACACTTTCCATTTGAACGGCATTGCAGCTATTCTGATGAAAGAGTAGAAAGGTGACTATAGGTTTCCAAAATATAAGTTCCTTTTGTTGTGACAACCATGACCATTGACTGAGTAACTGTGCGCAAAGAAGTCGAACTACTGGTAGGCTTATAAATAATAATACTGTGCCTAAAATAAATGTACTGAGACGTCCCCCTATATTGAATAGATTAAACTTAATGGATTCTATTTAGCATGTGGAAGCAAGATGACCACCAATTACGATCATAGCTGTGATCATATCTCGGGTGTAGGTGTAGGTGTGGTTACAATCTTCGAGTGTCGACAAGGACGTTGTTTGTATTATTTACGACTGGTTGCCACCCACAGACCCCACAGTTGTGAACGATTCAACCGACTAACTATTTACACTTGGCGCAATGGTTTAAGTGCCACAAGCTAAATTAGATTTATTTCTAAAGACGTTTCATAGTCCGTAAGGATCAAATTGCTTTAAGATACTATTGCTATTGCTGGACTACCTCTGGATTCTACACTTTTGTTGTCTATAAGGTACCTCAGGAGGCGGTCCTGCCATCATCTTTTCTTTAGTCTCGGTCGCATCCGGTGCACTTCTTAGTTAAGCGTACGTTCCCACGGACTTGGACATCTAGGGCACGGGTGTCATCTTCTACGACATCAAGCCGGGACTTTCCCTATGATAACCAAGAGCAAATTTTAAGTTCTGCACTACTGATCCTTTTGATAATAATGCGTGATTCTAACTTAATTACAAGTTAAAATTGAAACTCTGAAACTCTCTTAAGACTTTTAAAACATACATAAAATCGTAAAGACTTTGCATACCATAAAATGCTTATTTATCATGCCTCTTACGAACAATGCAGATGGCGCTTACGTCATACAGAACACCTCATACTTCCTTTTATATGTGAATTTAATATCTACTGCATTCGCGATAAGGCAATAAGGCTGTAAGGCACATTGAGACAAACTTGACCCAGTCGACTCCACGAGCTGACACCACCGAGGTCACAGATACGACGTGATGTTTTGACCTACGAGAAATGATGTCATACCAGTTGTTAATATATCTATAATAATATAATATATCTATCACATTTAAATATTGTCGTATTTATATTAATCTATGGGCTAACTAACATGTCGACTGAATTGAAACTTAGGCTCTATAGACTGTCTTGCAGTTAGTTAACGACATTCAGATTAAAAAAAAACCTCGACTGATGCTGAAAAGATCGAAACAAGCTTTATAGCAGGCGGTACCCATTAATTTTCATCTGGTTTGAGTTTTGCGAATGGTCTATTTATTTTATTTTATACTTTCCAGTTATGACATATATGTATATTTTCATTTCACTTCCTCATAATATGCCTCTAATCTCATCTCACCGAAATTAGGCAGATAATGATACTTATTATCAAACTGTGTTTTTTTTTATTGTTATTAAATCACGAGTGGGATAATGACTTTTTTTTTTATTTTGTAGGACGAGTTGCATTTTTCTTAAAATAAATTAAATACAAAAAGATAGTGTTCAATAGAACAAATAAATTAATATACCCACCTATTGCTTGTTCATTTCAGGCAACTTCGTGTACGTGTATAATTAACAAAGCTTTTACTCAAATATACTTAACTTTTGTTTTCTCTCTGTTTAAAACTTTAAGTAAATTCACCATTTATTTTACACATAGAAACCTCTTTCTTGTAGTCTGTGGCCAGTGTTTTTTTTTATTATTCCCGCCAGTCCGCCAATACCAAATAGTTTCACAATTCGTTTTTACTGATGTAATTATAGTTATTCATTAATAAAAATGTCTACAAGTATGTACTAGATAGGAAGGAAACCATTTATGTACCTAGTACACCGCCCGATATATACACATATACTGTACAACGTCCGATATACGATGTGATTGATGTGAAGTCCTTAACGTTATGGAATTATACCTGAAAACTGCAATGGTAAGTAAATATCTATTTTAGTATCATACTATTCAGAAGTGAAATGAAAAACGTCGTATATTTGCATTGGTCTGGGTGTTTCTATGTATAATATGTATGTATTTACAAAAAAGTATCTAAGTATGTTTATCCGCATTCTAGATTCCATAACACAAGCTAGTTAACTGCTTACCATGGATCTAGATCGCGTTGTGTGAAATGTTGTGGAATATTTATTTTTTATTTATTTATTTCTCTAAAGGTCAGATGGCAGTCGCTCTCATAAGACCCATAACAAACCAATAAAAGTACAGCAAGAGGTAGCGAATCCCGGGTTGCAATATACAAACTTTAATCAATCCGAGATTGGCACTCGGGTGAGAAGATTCCAATTTAGTGATAAAGCTACAATGCAGATCTTATTCTGATATAATTTGACATTACATTTATAAGGTTACATAACATATCAGTTACACTCACTCGCCTTGTACAACCGGTCCTGTCCTCTGTCTTTAAAGAGGAAGTTGTTAACAGCCGATCATTATCTGGATCTCGTATACTCCTCGCAATACAGGTAGGTATCTACTACAGAACAAATTCTTAATATTATATTTTGTGTGCACAGCGTTTATTCGGTTTTGTTTTTGAATACATACCACCAAAAAAGTTTTACTTTTAGAGTATTCTGATTAAAAAATATTTAAATTATCAAACTAATATGCGTTTGGATGATTTCTCACTCAGGTGCTTTTGTACTCAGGAAGCTATTATTCTCAGTGTATATTATATAATCTGTTTTTATTTTATTTCAGATAGTAAATTGTCATAACCTGTGTGGCCAGTTTATTGCAATTAAATATATAGTTATGTGCCACCAGTATCACCACCACAGCCACCAGATTTTTGTAGGTTATTTTATAGTTAGCTTAAATGGATAGTGTACGAAATTAAAAAACTTTTTAAAGTTAACTTTTTTCAAGCATGTCACTAAGCACTAAAGGCTGGTATCATTATTTCACAATTTGACATTTGCAGTTGTCAATTTACTATCTGAATTTAAAAAACGAACTATAGTTGAAATGTCACACCACTCGAGGCTCAAGGACGCTCGAGTCTATAAGGTCAAAAGTACAAAAACTGATTCAGTAATTTAAGACTTGGTATCTCTGCCGGCGGGACTTGGTACAGGTAGTATTATGTTCTCTGTGGTACAGGTTTAGGTACTTCTTTTACCGAATAGCAAGATCTACAATAACTCATTGCAAAACACTTATACTTATTGTATTCTATGCTCTACTCCTGCAGTCTAAGAAATGTGCTCGTGGAGGTAGTCTTTCCATTTTCTACTGGTCTTATTTGTAAAGCGTTTTAGTTAGCATAGGGTTTTACTATGCTTCATTACAATGACAAGACTAGTATCAATACGGATGAGATCTAATTAGCAACGGTCTATCTTAACGAACGTGACGAATGCACTCACAGTCAGTCGGTGACATGACGGGTGACGGAGTAACTAATCCCTTTGGCAAGAGTCATTGCTAATTACTGCGATCAAAGACCCCTTTGTAGTTAATGAGGGGACATTTTAGTTAAGATATTGCGAGGTATAACGTCCATTCTGTTCTAGTAATCTTATTTACGTTTATGGATTGTACGCAAACAAAGTTACGATTGTTGCCAGACTTGCGACATCTAGCGTTAACACAAATGTGAAAGTGTTTGTTAGTTTGTTTTTTTTTTGTTTGTGTTCTTTCACGCAACAAAGTGATCGCAGAATATCGCGATTTTGTTAGGAAACCTAAACTGTTTTTTAGTTTTTTCCATAACTGTCTGTTTGTTTGTTACACTTTCACGTCTTAACCGCTAAACCGATTGGGATGAAGGGTGCAGAGATAAACAAGAGCTTGGTAAAGGATATAAGTCATTGATATATATTGTTTACCTCAGTGATGTAAGTGATGTTTGGTCGCAATAACTGATATCCGCGCGGAAAACAGCTAGTAGAGAAATAGATATGAGTAGGAAGCCATCAGACGTAGATTATAAAATACTACCTTTTGCCCGCGGCTCCGCCCGCGTGGATGTCGGTTATCGCTATAATATCGGTTACCGTTATAAATTGTAGCCTATGTGTTATTCTGATGTATAAGCGTCGGTAGCTTAGTGGTTAAGGAGTCGGCCTTACGATCGAGAGGTCCCGGGTTCGAATCCTGGCCATTACACTACCGACGTGAACCCACTCCTAGCACAAGCAATTTAGCTTAGTTTGAGCGGTTAGAGGGTATTAGCAATTTCGACGATTTCGGTTGTAAAGTTTATAATTAAAATCCATTCAGAAGGTTTTACGTGAAAGAGTAACAAATATCCATCCATCCATCCATCTATACCCCTTCCATCAGGTGTGCCGTGTGATTGTCTGCCACATTAGTGGTATAAAAATGCTCTAAAACATTTCATTCAGACATCCAATCCCTGATCTTGAAATACCATTCGGTTCTTCGAAACCATGGCAACAAACCCCCATAAATATTTTCAATGTACTAAGAGTGCATAAAAGAAAGCCCTTCATTCTAAAACTGATTCTAATTACCATAAGTGGGAGGGAGAGGGATATGTTCTTTATATTTAGGTGTAAGCGAGACTGGCGAAAATAAAAACGAAACTGCAAGATGATGTCATGTTTGTAAGGCAAATAGCGGTCAAGGGTATTTGGGGAGATAAAATGGGTTAGGGTTGCCAATTATTTTCACTCGATCCGAAAATGGTAGAAATTTTTAAATATTTATCACATGTAAATCCAAGAGGGGTACGTAGAGGGTTATTAACACCCACCTTTCGCCAACTATGATTTTTGTCGCACGTAATGAGGGGGGGGGGGGACCTATTTCCGTCAAGGGGGTACTTTATCATGAGCTATATCTTTGCCGTCAGATGGCGAATAGACCTATCCCTTAGTCCACTCCATATTCCACAGGGAACCACGGTTGAAATTTTTGAGTATAATTCCAGAAATTTATGAAATAAAGAATATCTCTAATCAGAAAGGAATATTATTGGAATATTATGTACAGTATTTTTACAATAGTTTAAATGATCCCCGGTTTTGATCTGAAAGGTGGAAGAACAATACCGAGATTTAGTGATAAATGAACACTATTGTTGGAGGTAACTATTGAGTTTTTAATAAAAATACAGCAAGTATGTGTTATTGCATTGAGTTTAAGGGTGACATTGTTTGAACTTTATAAAGAATTAACTTAAGAATGTGGTATCACGTGGTTCACAAAACATTGCTGACCTGAATTTAGAAGGAGTTCTCGACAATAGAGTTGTGTCGTATTTTTTCAATTATCGTAAACATACATTTTGCAACAATATAATGACCCGTTGAAGTGAAAAATATTCGTATGACAAATAGTTTTAAAGGTATTTGATTTAGAAAATTCCATTTTTCGAGTCGCCTGAAAGCGCTCCATACAAAATCGAAGCACACTGTGACATCACAGCGTACCTACCAGCGCGTAGTGCACATGCAAATATATGGAGTGCCTTTGTTTTAATATAGTACACATCAATTTGACTTCACCTCGCCTGATGGTAAGCTGAAAGCAAAGTCTCAGGAGAGAGGGTCATCATTACATACACGTACCATGTTAACAATGGTGGCACTCAGCTAGACGGCCTCATCAGCTGCTTTTTCACGCCCCGCTTAAAGGACCCGGTACTGTAGGAAAAAGGAAACACGTGAGCTGGCAAGGAGTTCAAGGTCTTAATGATGCGACGAAGAAAAGAGTCAAGTGCAAGAGAATATCGCATTTATCTCAGTCGACGTTGCGTTTAAACATGTACAATGTATAATAAAGATTGATATCAAATTTAATAAGGAATCATAAAATTAATAAATTTTGCATTATTTTGATTGTTTATATTTAGACATAAGTAAGGCTTAGTTTTTGTTGAGAAGAAACAACGACATGAAGCAGTATTTATAACGATCCCTTGAAACAGGACACTACCCTATTGTATTTAGTACAGCACAGTTGGCAACCCTAACACGGGCATGCATTTTGTTTTGAGCAGACTTGTGTTGAGAAATCGGCGAATTATTATTAAGCTAGCTTTATTTTGAGAAGGTCTTGTCTTAATTAAGGTGAACTGGGACATAAGAATAATCTGTTATGCTGTTTTTTTTTAGGTTTTAATCATTGAATTTTTAACACATTTTATGAGCTTCGCTTGGTTTTTTAAAACACATCCATTCAACTTCCCTTCGCCTGACCACGGGCCACCTTTATAGACACGTACAGTCGACAAAGAATATACGATTGCATCTTCACATACAACATTATGTCCTTTGTCGACTGTACCATGTTATGGTACAGTCGACAAAGACCATGGACCCGGCACTGTAGGAAAAAGGATTTAGGAGGAACGTAATTTAGGAGGTTTGTAAATAAGTCTTGGAACTTTGTATGAACGAGATTCGGATGATGACGATATATTTTGATGCCATCACTTTTATCTGATCGTGGAGCCAGAAACTGGTTATCGGAACTTATCACCCAGGAACTGGGATTACTAATACCTAGTTTATTCACTATAACTTATTCCAGTAACTAAATAAGTACACTTCTGTCTGTCTGAAGATATAAATAGGCGTGATTATAAAATAATAAAATCAGATAGTGCAAGGTTATTAGATATGCAGGCTGCCAGGCTCTGTACTAACGAGATGTCAATAAAGTTGTATGTAATTAATTAGAATTATCTACATAGTTAGAAATGTTTTATGTTAGTAAATAATTATTTATAGATAATTACATACATAGTACCACAGATTATGTAATATAATTCTTGTACAGATGCACAAGGAACAAATAATGTTTACACTCTTAACTTTGAAAAGCAAGCAGACAGCTTTTTAGTTCAGGAGATATAACTAGATGGCGACTGTGTTTTGGCAAACTTTTTATAATTTTTAGTATTAAAATTAACTTTTCAAAATTAAAAAATACGCTTAACACATTATTCAGTATGACTGAACAAAAATACAAATATTCTTATCTATATTGATTCTATCAGATTCTGCAGTAATTGTAAAAGTTTCGAACATAACGCACTATGCCGCTAGATGGCACAAAAATGAATAAATAAATAGCACGATTGTCACGAAATCTTAATTTATAACATTACCAATGAATTTTATATGCTTACATGCTTACATTATCATGTGTTCAAGTTCTGAAATAATTTACGTGATTCTAAGTCAGCAAAAGAGCGTTTTAGCATGGTTTTAACTTTTTTATTTATTTATATGTCTGTGTTAAAATACGTATAATTAATGATAAGTTGCATATTCTTTAGTAAACAGTGGTAATAACTTTGGCTTTATATTATTCAAAGCAAATATACTTGTAATTTTATTTGTAATTGTATTTTAGGATTATTATTAATCTGCACATGCATGAAACCTGAAGCACAGGCCTACCTAGTTCGGGCATAACTTAGATATTATCCCATAACTAGATAAAATCTATGTAAGACAACTAATCGCGCATTTATATTTTACCTACTTAAGATTTTTTTTTTACGTGCGGGAAATCCCTTCGGAGCCGGAGGGGGAGGTTATGTCGGACTCGAACCGACTAAACCGCACGCCGTCTATGGGTCGATGTGCTAGGCCAGAGGTGAGGTTGTCTTTTCGTCCTACGATGCGCGCCGCCGCCGTGGCCTGCTTCTGCTAGGGTGACGAGCGGCTCCACCCGTCACCCTCAGGCCCGCGCTCATGGGGGGCGGAGGTCGGTTTGCGCCCTCCGACGCTCGAGCCGCCTTCGAACATGACCCGAGCATGCATCCTTCACGAGCATGACCTGCTTGCAGAAGGAGGCGCTGGCCGCCCACGCATCCGCGCAGCGGACCATCGCCGCGAGCAGGTTGGAGAGCGTGAGCACTCTCACCCCCAGGGCCGTCACAAGCTCCCCGCCTCGGCGCTTCAAACGCTAAATTCTACTATCCCACTAATAAATTATATGTGAATGTGAAAGATTTTTTTTAAAAGATTATTAGCATTATTAATATTGTTTCCATAAAAACATAACATACATATAATCACGCCTTTATCCCCGGAGGGTTATGCAGAGGTGAATTAACACCCACATTTCACCAATCTGTATTCGGACCCACGTAATACGGGGTGAGCCTATTGCCGTATTCCGGGCACTATTGTTGACTCGAGCCATGCATCTGAGGCTGAGTCTAGGCTGTACGTATCTGTCTGATGTTAAAGTTAATCAGCCCTATCCCTTAGTAGTCTTGTACGACACCACATGGAAAGAGAAGTGGTGGCCCAAATTCTACTCTGCCGAGGACCACGCGGGTAAAAACATAATATTATCGATATTACTAATATTCCATCTAAACCCTCCAACTAAGTTAAACGGCTTGTGCTAGGAGTGGGTTCACGTCGGTAATGTAATGGGCAGGATTCGAACCCGGGACCTCTCGCTCGTAAGGCCGATATCTCAAGTACGTAATACCAAAAGTGTCATTGTACAAAAATGCGCTACAAATAAGGCTGTGTCGTAAGGTGTGTAGGCGCCGCTTACGTCACGAAATCCATTCACAAATCAACCTACGCCTCGCAGGCCATAAGGTGCGGGGCTATTTCAATAGAATTATATGTGTGAACTATTAATAAGTGAACTAGGTATTAGAAAGCCGGTAATATGACTTGATTTTGAGACTTATGATTTATAATAGTAGGTAGTTTATGAAACAGTTGCATAATAAGCAGTGATCGGATAATCGGATGCATATTTACCTATAGTGCATTTTTGGCTAAGAAATTATGGAAGCGGCTTCTTAAAAAATATTTTTTAATAGAAATCCCGGGATTCCAGAAAATTCGGGAATGCGAAACTAGTCTGTAACATGGTAAGGAAATCAAGTCTTTAGAATGTGGTACTTATTTAAAAAAAAAAAAAACAGTACTCCGGGATTACATAATTATTAATGTGTATTTATGAGTATGTTGAGTGTAAGAGGAAAAGCAGGTTTTATTATTATTAAATCAGCCGCAGGAAGTCCACTGCTGAACATATGCCTCCCTCAGAGGGGGTTTGCCCATAGTCATGGGCATGGTTTGACCACACTGGGCAGGCCGGTTGGTAACCGCGGTATTTGTAGAGACTGTGTTGTCTTCACGGGATGCGCTGCTGCCCACCTCTCGGATAAGCCCTTTAGTAGCCTTCTACGACACCCACGGGCAGATATGGGGTGGTGCGTGTGTACAGCATTCATGACGTGTGTGAGTTAAAGAAAGATAGTGCCGCGCTCAAGGTCATGGTTCTTTGTTCGTTGCGCGATAACGTTGCGCGTGAGCCGTCCATTTCTATTGACAGCGCTAATTACAATAAGACAAAATTAAAAACAAGAGATAGCCTACAAAACTTACCAACAGCTGACAACCACACCAATTAGTCCAGTTATTTAACACGACCGTTTGTAGTAGGAGGCAGTGAAGTCACATAAATATTATTACTAGAGCTTTTTTTGGAACAAAAGTTTAAAAAAGTAAATATACCTACAACCGATTTGATTCTATAATAAAAACACTAAATTTGTCGATTCCGAAATCCCAGGATTTTTTTCGATATAAAAGTGTATTCTACATAAGCCAACACCTTAAAATAAGTAAATATACCACAACACCTGATTTGATTCTATAGTAAAAAAAAAATCCGAAATCCCGGTATTTTTTCGATTCAAAAGTGCATTCCATAATAGCCAACACCTTATAATAAGTAAATATACCTACATCCGATTTGATTCTTTAGTAAAAAAAACTAAATTTGTCAATCCTTAAATCCAGGGATTTCATCGATTCAAAAGTGCATTCCATAATAAATAGCCAACACCTCAACTTTAGGTAAATAAGCATCCAATTATCCGATCACTGATAATAAGGGTTCTGCGAGTTAAAAAAATGAGCTGTAGGCGATTTTTTTTTAATCCTATCACACAAGTATTTTAAGACTAAGTAAAATTGAATCTGACTAAGATGTTTCTATTAATAAATTAAATCAACATCTGTTTGGTACTTCTCTAGTTTATTTGTGGATCACAGGTTTGTGGGTTGTATGCACTAATTCGATGTTTTTCGGTTCTTAGAATCGGTAATTTAAAGTACTTATGGCCCAAGTACCTATGGTTTTGTAATATCTCCAATTTACCAAATTACACAGCAAATATTCAATTTTATAATATTTAAATAGATGCTAGCTAAAAAGCCTTGAGACGATGTTTCTCTCAAAAAACACAAATAGCACCTGAAAAAATATGAACAATGGAAATTATGTGTAGATCAGACAATAAAGATGAGAGAAGTTTTTAACCACGAAATATAAGTAAAGCTAATTATTTGTTGGATCAACTCTTTATACTATGCCATGAAATATTATACGTTCTTTATTTTTACAGGTAATTGCATAACAGACTAACTACAACTACAGAATACAAAAGAAACGCAAAGAGAGGTATGTTTTATAAGAATACTGGAGATTTTATATCCTAAAAATAAGTAATAACTCGTAGGAGGTGGGACACGACGGTATTTTCTTTCAATTGAGCAGTCCGACTGGGGAAGTACCTCCGCCCTACAGAATACCGTGGCTATAATAACCTCGTGTTGTGTTCCGGGGTATCCAGAGCTCGCTGGAGAGTTTTTGTACTGTCAGTGGGAAGACCAAAGGCTATTTCTGCTTGACTGACTGACGACACAGGAACTCTCTGTTTTTACAGGGTCGGCAGCACAAGTGTGACTCCCCTGGTGTTGCACGCGTGCATAGGGCACGGTAACTACTTTCTATCAGGTGGTCCGTGTGCTTGTCTGCCACCTCAGTGATATATAAAAAAACTTAGATTTCTAATATATAAAATACATAAAACATATATAAAACACGAGAAGTGTCACAGTTTTCGTTGCCATACTCCTCCGAAACGGCTTGACCGATTTTGATGAAATTTTGTGGGCATATCGGGTAGGTCTGAGAATCGGCCAACATCTATTTTTCATACCCCGATTCGCGATAACCGACATCCACGCGGGCGGAGCCGCGGGCGACAGCTGGTATGTATATATAAACAGATTATTAGATGATAATCAGTGATCGGATAATTGGATGCTTATTTACCTAAAGTTGAGGTGTGTATTATGGAATGCACTTTTGAATCGATGAAATCCCGGGATTTCAGGATTGACAAATTTAGTTTTTTTTACTAAAGAATCAAATCGGATGTAGGTATATTTACTTATTATAAGGTGTTGGCTATTATGGAATGCACTTTTGAATCGAAAAAATACCGGGATTCCGGTTTTTTTTTTTACTATAGAATCAAATCAGGTGTGGTGTGGTATATTTACTAATTTTAAGGTGTTGGCTTATGTAGAATACACTTTTATATCGAAAAAAAACCCGGGATTTCGGAATCGACAAATTTTGTGTTTTTATTATAGAATCAAATCGGTTGTAGGTATATTTACTTTTTTAAACTTTTGTTCCAAAAAAAGCTCTAGTAATAATATTTATGTGACTTCACTGCCTCCTACTACAAACGGTCGTGTTAAATAACTGGACTAATTGGTGTGGTTGTCAGCTGTTGGTAAGTTTTGTAGGCTATCTCTTGTTTTTAATTTTGTCTTATTGTAATTAGCGCTGTCAATAGAAATGGACGGCTCACGCGCAACGTTATCGCGCAACGAACAAAGAACCATGACCTTGAGCGCGGCACTATCTTTCTTTAACTCACACACGTCATGAATGCTGTACACACGCACCACCCCATATCTGCCCGTGGGTGTCGTAGAAGGCTACTAAAGGGCTTATCCGAGAGGTGGGCAGCAGCGCATCCCGTGAAGACAACACAGTCTCTACAAATACCGCGGTCACCAACCGGCCTGCCCAGTGTGGTCAAACCATGCCCATGACTATGGGCAAACCCCCTCTGAGGGAGGCATATATGTTCAGCAGTGGACTTCCTGCGGCTGATATAATAATAATAAAACCTGCTTTTCCTCTTACACTCAACATACTCATAAATACACATTAATAATTATGTAATCCCGGAGTACTGTTTTTTTTTTTAAATAAGTACCACATTCTAAAGACTTGATTTCCTTACCATGTTACAGACTAGTTTCGCATTCCCGAATTTTCTGGAATCCCGGGATTTATATTAAAAAAATATTTTTTAAGAAGCCGCTTCCATAATTTCTTAGCCAAAAATGCACTATAGGTAAATATGCATCCGATTATCCGATCACTGATGATAATATATGTAGGTATATCACTAGACGCGTCTTTGATGGGAGAACACGAAATAGCTCTGCTCCAAGGCTTAAACTCTGGCCGTCGTGATAACAAAAACAACATTTAGAAAACAACAAATAAATCTGTCTGAAAGACCATCAAATTTTATGTATGAGACACCACTGTTGCAATTCCGAAACACTGGCTAAAATGGTTGTCGATTGAAAGTCGCAGAAAGCGCCTACCTATCGTTTTCAACGGCAAACACACCAGTCACCAGACATAGACACATTGTTATAATTGCTCACACAATATCAACAGGTTTATAGTTATTATTATAAACTCCATTCCATTGTACGCTATTTACAATATTCATGTTACAGAAATTAAGACAAGAGCACTACAAAGGGCGGCCTTATCGCCTTACCACTGGGTGCCCACTACGAACAAATTTTATTAGTGACTAATAAAATATTCTAGATGGCGTTATGTGTATCAATTGAACATAAAATTCTAAATGAACAAGAATTGAATCCTATAAATATTTTTTTTTCATAAAACTTTAATATTTGTTCCAGATAAACATAAAATAATGAACTTTTAAACCTAATTTCGACAATTTGTTATAATTATGCAGCGCCCTTCGCGTTTTTTTTCGGTACTAAAATGAAACTGCCGATTCTGTGCACTAGGATACACAATAGATGGCGTGTTATTCAATTCTCTATATTTCACGGCTGTTACTCAAACAAAAAAAATATCGAACGAGATTTACTGCAATTAACAATTGATTAGTGTCTTTTTTAATTATTTTAGGAGTATGATTAAAACTAACAATTAAAAAGTTACTTCTGTTCTGTATTTTTTTAAAGTACCACCTTTATTGTTGACGAAAACCGCTGTTTTTATAATCTACGGAATTTCGTAGGTATCGCCCTTTGTTCTGAACATACACCACCGCCAACTTGAGTGTTAGGGTTGTCACTTTGTCAATGAAAATTAAACAATCCTATAAAACGTTTAGAATGCTTATTTATTTTTAACCCCCCACGCGAAAAGAACGGGGGAATCATAATTATATTATTTCTTTAAAATTAAAAAATAATAATTCTCCCCAGTGTTCTAGGGTACATATTTGTTCATGTTAGTTCACATATTAGTACTTGGGTGAACAAAAGCAAAACGTTGGATTTTTGGCGCCAGAATGTATTTTGTCAAGTTTTATTTTTTCGCTCTAACTTATCAATAAGGTTATTAAAATAAGGGGAAATTGGAAGGCACTTACATAATACCTTCTGAGGGTGTCAAAACTGTCAAACTAGGGACAGCATTTTGTAATGGCGGTCACTATTTTATGTATTGCACCCCAGTTTACCATTAAGCGGGTAGCAGTCAATTTGGTAACCGAAATATTAAAAGCAATTTAAACCAATTACGAAAAATAACGCTCCTGGGGCGCGCGCGTTTTGTAGGTAATACTAGGTTAGGTAGGTAGGTAGTACTAGATAGGTAGGTAGTACCTACTTCTTACCTATGAGAAATAACAAGGGCTTTAAAACATGCTGAATACGGATTTGAAAAAAAAATATTTTTGGAATATTTCTCGCATATTTCTACTGAAATAATAACGGTAGGTACCTACTTTCTACCTCATTTTTTAAAGACTACCTATCTACTGGGTTACTTTCTGAGTTGGTGTAGTGTAAATAATGAATTTATATAATTTTGTCACAGGCATTTTGCCAGTTTCCACTGGAGTTAGAACTCTTAAAATTACTTTTCCAATCGGTAAGTACCGGGTTTTGGAGCTTAGGCCCCTGGTGGCCGACGCCCAACTGAGACTCCGTATCCAAATTAGTATTCTTACTACTTTTGCACAACTCTGGGTGACCGTTCTTAACATTTGAAGTTTTAAGCGATATTAACCAGGTCGGTTTAAGGATGGGTTACCATGAAAATAACAAGAAGGTAGGTAGGTATCTACTTAATACTTTTTAGTTAAACGGCTTTATTAATTGAAAGTATCATCTCGGGCAGGTAGGATATTGTCGTCCGAAAAGACACACGCCTCCCTACTTACCTACCTACCTATCAAATTTAATATCAGATCAATTACTCAACAGGAGTAGGGTAACATTTATACCTAAGTACATAAATCGAACTTAATAAAATGTATCTACATCAAGGTAGTCAGTAGTAGTACCTACCGCACATACAACGATACACGGCGACGAGCCAAGCGAGCGGATGATATACCTACCTATAACGAGCTCCTATGAGCCGACTTTCTCGCTCGCACATACGGCCGCTCGCTTGATCGATTTATCCTATCTCGCTCTGTCTGTGCCGCCAGCGCATCAATAGTCTCTGTGGCTGCCGGCCAGTGCATTTTAAATTTCTACACGAATATCTATGGCAATCGTTAAAGGAAGTTGGAGCCCTTCGAAGACCGATGTCAAATCACTCATACGATTGGTGACTTGGTGACCATTCCTCAATTAAAGAATTTTTGTTGAAAGATTCCATTAGCTTCTTGGGTAGGGTAGTAGGGGTAGGACCCGTAGGTCAGACGGTAGTCGGTCAGGTAAAATTTAAGGAGTCCAAATCATTTTGAGTTATTCGTACACCCCCACTGATAAACGGATGGGATTCTAGCGCAAGCTTTCTTCTTGAGGATAGTAGGTCAAACGGCAGTCGCTAATGTTAAAGTCAAGGGGCTGAGTCATTTTGAGGTATTCGTACCACCCACTGAGTAACGGATGCGGATCTGGTGCAATTTTGCTTCTTGAGGATAGTAGGTCAAACGGCAGTCGCTCATGTAAAAGTCTAGGGGATGAGTCATTTTGAGCCATTCGTACACCCACTGATTAATGCATGCGACTCTGACGCAATTTTGCTTCTTGAGGATAGTAGGTCAAACGGCAGTCGCTCATGTAAAAGTCAAGGGGATGAGTCATTTTGAGCTATTCGTACACCCACTGATTAATGCATGCGACTCTGACGCAATTTTTCTTCTTGAGGATAGTAGGTCAAACGGCAGTCGCTCATGTAAAAGTCAAGGGGATGAGTCATTTTGAGCTATTCGTATCACCCACTGATTAATGCATGCGACTCTGACGCAATTTTTCTTCTTGAGGATAGTAGGTCAAACGGCAGTCGCTCATGTAAAAGTCAAGGGGATGAGTCATTTTGAGCTATTCGTATCACCCACTGATTAATGCATGCGACTCTGACGCAATTTTTCTTCTTGAGGATAATAGGTCAAACGGCAGTCGCTCATGTAAAAGTCAAGGGGATGAGTCATTTTGAGCTATTCGTACCACCCACTGATTAATGCATGCGACTATAACGCAATTTTTCTTCTTGAGGATAGTAGGTCAAACGGCAGTCGCTCATGTAAAAGTCAAGGGGCAGTCATTTTGAGCTATTCGTACCACTCACTGATTAACGGATGCGACTTTAGTGCAATTTTGCTTCTTGAGGATAGTAGGTCAAACGGCAGTCGCTCATGTAAAAGTCAAGGGGCTGAGTCATTTTGAGCTATTCGTACACCCACTGATTAATGCATGCGACTCTAACGCAATTTCTCTTCTTGAGGATAGTAGGTCAAACGGCAGTCGCTCATGTAAAAGTCAAGGGGCTGAGTCATTTTGAGCTATTCGTACCGCACGTATTCTTCTTGAGATTTAAGTGGCCCAGATCAAATGGCGGTAGCACAAGTAAAAGCCATGGGGCCTGAGTCATTTTGTTTTGAGTCGTTCGTCGTGCCGGAACAAAATGGCGAGAGTAGGAACCTAGTCATATTTATTCGTGTTTATAGGTGCATAGATACCTACATACGATATTTACATATTCTTGTCCCATTCTAGGTATGCCGACGTCCCACGTCGTTCATAAGTACTTATGTAAGGCAGGAGTGCTTATGTCGTACTCGACATATACGCGGCATATATGACATATATACGACGGCTTAGTCGGTTCGAGTTCGAGTGTGACATGTCCACCGACCAGCCCGCCATGCCGCCGCGCCAGCCGCCGGTGATAACAGTTATGTTGAACTCGACTGGATATACCTACTCTGGCATGAGGTGTGTGTTTTTAATCGGTTCGAGTTCAACATAACCACCAAAAATGACACCAAATTCGTACTCAGCACACCTACTCAAAAACAAGTTAGACCATACCCGTATTGCAGTTTTGTATAAATTGGACTTTGATTTACATCTAATTCATACTCAGCATACAAGAAGTGTGAAGTAGTTACCCGATTGCAAGTTTGAAGATGCGATCTATATTATTTTACCTCTTTGGTAATTTATATTATTACTAGCTGTTGCCCGCGGCTCCGCCCGCGTGGATGTCCGTTATCGCGGACTGGGGTATGAAAAATAAAAGTAGCCGATTCTCGGACTTCGGTCGAGCCGTTTTGGAGGAGTATAGGAACGAATATTGTGACAAGAGAATATTAGATTAATTATTTATACTTCTTGACAAAATATAGTAGGTACACCACCATCTAGAAGCTATTATTGCGAAATGTAGACTGAACCTGACATTTAGTGGTATTATATATATATTTAGTGGCGAAGAATAATATTTGAAATAATGCGCAGAATAGGCCGAGTTATGATGGTCTCATTTTTTTGTATGGAATGGGGTATCTGTACTTTAGTATTATGCTATCTGTGCCCATATTGCAATTTTCTGCCTACAGCGCAGCGGCCATATTGGAGGCCAAAAATTACGTCAAATTCGAACTCAGCATACTCGAAAACTCATTAGACCATACCCATATTGTAATTTATCTAGAACACCGCGGCGGCCATACTGGATCCCAAAAATTACATCAACTTCACACTCAGCACACTCAAAAACCTATTAAATCATACCCATATTGCAATTTTCTACAGACAGCGCGGCGGCCATATTGGAGGCCAAAACTGACGTCAAATTCGAACTCAGCATACTTGAAAACCCATAGGACCATACCCATATTGCAATTTAGCTAGGACACCGTGGCGGCCATATTGAATTCCAAAAATGACATCAAATTCACACTCAGCATACTCAAAAACCTATATTGCTACCATACCTATATTGCAATTTTTTACCTACAGCGCGGCGGCCATATTGGAGGCCAAAACTGACGTCAAATTCGAACTCCGCATACTCAAAAACCCATTAGACCATACCCATATTGCAATTTAGCTAGGACACCGTGGCGGCCATATTGGATTCCAAAAATGACATCAAATTCACACTCAGCATACTCAAAAACCTATTAAACCATACCCAAATTGCAATTTTCTACCTACAGCGCGGCGGCCATATTGGAGACCAAAACTCAACATACTCGAAAACTCATTAGACCATACCCATATTGCAATTTATCTAGGTCACCGCGGCGGCCTTATTGGATCCCAAAAATGACATCAAATTCGTACTCGACTCACTCAAGAACCCTCTTATCTGGCAAACGAGGGTATTACCCTTTTTTTCTTGCGAAGATCCGCTGTGGAAAAAGCCCGATTGCGAGTTTGGAGATGCGGTCTATACTAATATCACTCACAGTCAATCTTCTTAAATAAATAGTAGTAGTAATGTTCCTACCTATGTTTATTTATATTGTCATTTATGTATGACACTTCTTATCGTTGAAAATAAAGTACACCACCATCTAGTAGCTACTACTGTAAAACGTAAGCTGAACCTCGGGCTATATTGTTGACATCTAGTGGCGAATATTAATATTTAAATTTAGCCCGTAAAATAGCCCGAGTTATGATGGCCTCATTTTTTTGTATGGGATGAGGTATCTGTACTTTAGTATTATGTTATCTGTGGCCTTACGCAATTTCTGCCAGGCAATCTTTGGATGGAAATGTATGTTGGTTGGAGTATTTGTAACTTTAGTGGTTTAGTATCTCGTAGTCGTATAACCCATCAAGATACAATACGAACTAATATCTAAGTTAAACTATTTTGAACTAATTAACGTACATTATAATTAGTTCAAAATTGGGCCATATCAAACAACGTGCCTGCCTTTTGATGTGTATCTTTATTCTTTAGTCTATTTTCGTACGAAATAATTAAGTAGCTACTGTAAAGATTATAATTTATACTTTAACTCTTTTAGTTAAGGTGACTTTTGAATTGTAGGTTTTGAACAAGTACCCTACCTATTTTGGTATCATTCGGTACCACAAAACGGAATTAATAGAGAGATCAATGGGTGAATAGCATAGATGATAGATAGTAGATGGTAGAAATTTAATGGCACAAATGCCGGGATGGGTACCACCGTGCACAATTGCGTAAGACTCTCCATAGTAATCCTATCTCGGTTTAGGGGTCAGCAAGTGCATAGTCGGGCAGGGGGGATTGTGGTCGCAGCACTAGTGGGACCGGTGGGTGACACGCGGTGCTGCGACGACAATCCTCTTTTGATGAGGCCGTCAAGCTGAGTGCCACCATTGTTAACACGGTACGCGTATGTAATGGTGATCCTCTTTTTTGAGACTTTGCCTTCAGTTTACCATCAGGCGAGGTGAATTCAAATTGACGTGTACTTACTATACATTTGAAAAAAAAACAGCCCATTTTACCCGATGATGTAATTTTTGCTTTCTCATCATGAGTGGGCCAGTTTGATCTGCGTAGTACAGTACCACTTTCTTGAGATATTATTCATGTTATAAAGTTAATTTCAAATACTTCAATCTCACCTCCGGCCGCTGATGAGTTTGATGATTATGAACCAAGACGGCGTGCCGTTTTAGTCGGTTCAAGTCCGACAGAACCACATTCGCTGACTCGGTTATCCAAGGGCATATTAGCACTATAAAAAACCTACTTCCTTCTACCTTTTTTTTTACGTGCGGTAACCCACTCAGGTCCCACCTCATAAGAGGTAAACATGAGTTAAGTGTATCGGACTCGAACCTACTTAAACAGAAATTCCTAGCATTCCCCGTAACCCAACCAGGAGAACTAAATTGCTTTTGTTCGAACCGGATTCAAACTTACGACCTCTCGATCGTAACGCACTAAGATACTGACGCTTGACAGATTTACCACTCATACAAAAGACACTTTTAGTATGACAATACTACACGACTCATACAAAAATGAAAATAAAACAATTTTTTGTTGAAACTTGATATCGAACCTGTGACCTCATCCTCAGCACATGACTGACTATTGAGAATATCTATGGTTATTCATATTTATAGACCACTTCCTCACATAGTTCTAAGTAAGGATCTGTCAGCAATATCTCAATCATTACATATTACTGACTAATGACAAGTGTTGTGAATCATCACTCCAGTTATGGAGACGAGCGTGACAGACATACAGACATACAAGCAGTGTTTATATTTTAAGCACGACCCTAATTATAAGTAAAATTGTATTTGTACTGTTAGTATACACGTTGATTTTATAATCGTTTCGGAGTTCGACAGCCAAAACAAAAGAAAACTTTAATGAAAAACTGCTAGGTACTTCCATGTTATCGGCTTAGTAAAGTTAGTGTTTCATTTATGGGGGAAGGAATACGCTTTTATAATAAATTGCCTAAATCGGACCTTGGTATGCCTGACAATAAATTTAAAACCTATTAAAGACCACCTTACTTAAAAATGTCAAAATGGCATCTCCTAAAATGCTTTAGTTACGGCTTAATATTGTATTAGGAACGTGACTTTTTTGCCATATTTTAACTTAGGTTAATTATTTTATTCAGTTTTTTAAATACTTCTTGTACATTCAAACACGAGACAAATGTAGATTCATGTAGAATATACTGCTTCCGGGCTGTTTGGCCGTGGTCTATGTGAAACTTGCGTTCCAAACGTTTCGTCGCCTCGTCGGCGAGGCAAGGTCTCCGAACTCGTCGTCGCCCGGACCTGCACCACTGAAGATGTCGACCGCAGTGATCGAAGCAGTATATTCTACATGCAACGCCGGCCGTGAAAGCCTGAAGACTTATAAAATGTATATTCGTCGAAATAACTTTAGTATATTGACGTCTTAAAAATGCCGCGGTGGAGTTTTTTTGCGCCGTTTGTTCTCCACCTTGGAATCGGTGGTAAAATTAGCTTATGTACAATTATTAATGACGTTAATAAAAAACAACCATCTTTGGCTTTGACATTGACATCCCGTTAGGTTACCTGCGATGAGTATATATACTGAAAATAGGTTAGGAAACGTCCACCTCTATTGTGACTAAAAGTAAAATATGCCGCCAAAATATTTTAGTGGGCGATTTACTATTTTGATAACAAACAATCCCATGACTTTTGTGACAACTTAGATCACGCTAAACATACATTTTTTAACTGGTAGGTAGTGTCTAAATTAAATAAATATGTTATTTAGAATAGGTAGATACATAGCTTATGTTATTTTATAGCCGTGGTGTCATATTTGATGGTTAGAGATTTTTGAACTTACCAACATTTAGTGGCAGACGTACCAAAAAAAGCAGGGTTCCAACCGTTTTCCTATCACAACAGGTGAGAAGAGGAACGGCGCCGATCAAGGTGGGCTAAAGAGATCAAATTTCCCAGGTCATTAGATGCCTAGGATCAGATCTACTCAACTTAGACCAGTGTGTAGCCAACTGGTTTCCCCTGGCCAGCCGTACCCCGATATTCGATGAGCAAATATTTGAATTAATACGTAGCGAATGTAGTATTTCGTTAGCGCGATTTAGAATCATTTGAATTTGGAATGCGAAGTTTCTATGAATGTAAATAGAAGATACCTACTTTTTGTTGTAATGAGCACACAGATACCTATGCAATAGGGTTGTGTCCTATTTTTTATCTTTATCATAATAAACTATATATTTTACAATAATAATGAACTGGTAAAGTGAAATATTCCTATGACAAATAGTTTTAAAGATATTTGAGTATGAAAATCTGATTTCTCGAGCTGCCCGAAAACGCTCCAAACAAAATAACAGTACACTGTGACGTCAAAGTTTGCTAACACGTAGGGCAAATGTATGCAGTGCAAGAGAATATCGCATTTATTTCAGTCCACGTTGCGTTTACACATGTAAAATGCATATAAACATTGATTTAAACTTTAATAAGGAATCTAAAAATTTATTAATTTTGCCTTATTTCGATTATTTATATTTTGACCTATTTTGGGCATTACAAATAATGAAAAGTCATAGTTTCAGTTTACTTAGTCAATATCTTAGTTTACTATGCATATTTGTTGAGTAAAAATTACAACATCAAGCAGTATTGGTGACGATTCGTTGACTCTGGACACTACCCTATTAGAGATTGGAAGAAAATAGGATGTCTTTTTTACGTGTTTTGACCTGTACAACACCAGGGAAACAAGCTCACACACACAGGAATGCGTTACTAACATAACCCTTAATATTTTTCAAAATGTATATCTCGAAGGAATAGACACGATTAACTTACAAATTTTATAATGAAATAAATAAATTAGTAACAAAAAGCAGGGTTCCAACCGTTTTCCTATCACAACAAGTGAGAAGAGGAACGGCGCCGATCAAGGTGGGCTAAGGAGATCAAATTTCCCAAGTCATTAGATGCCTAGGATCAGATCTACTCAACTTAGGCCAGTGTGTAGCCAACTGGTTTCCCCTGGCCAGCCGTACCCCGATATTCGATGAGAAAATATTTGAATTAATACGTAGCGAATGTAGTATTTCGTTAGCGCGATTTAGAATCATTTGAATTTGGAGTGCGAAGTTTCTATGAATATTGATAGAAGATACTTTTTGTTGTACCTAATAGAGCACACAGATATCTATGCAATTGGAGTTTGGAAGAAAATAGGATGTCTTTTTTACGTGTTTTGACCTGTACAACACCATGGAAACAAGCTCACACACACAGGAATGCGTTACTAACATAACCTAAATATTTTTCAAAATGTATATCTCTAAGGAATATCACGATTAACTTACAATTTTATAATAAAATAAATAAGTTAGTAACAAAAAGCAGGGTTCCAACCGTTTTCCTATCACAACAGGTGAGAAGAGGAACGGCGCCGATCAAGGTGGGCTAAGGAGATCAAATTTCCCAAGTCATTAGATGCCTGGGATCAGATCTACTCAACTTAGGCCAGTGTGTAGCCAACTGGTTTCCCCTGGCCAGCCGTACCCCGGTGTTCGATGAGAAAATATTTGAATAAATACGTAGCGAATGTAGTATTTCGTTAGCGCGATTTAGAACCATTTGAATTAGGAATGCGAAGTTTCTATGAACATTACATTGCATGAATGACATACATGAAAGGGTCTTGCCCATAGGTCGTAATAAATTATCTCATGTAGCAAAATGAAAATAATATCTAAATTATTTCTCGTCCACCCGCATTAAGCATTCTTACTTTTTTTATAATATTAGCCTTCATTGTTATTTTTTTATAACCATGCATTTGCATTCGTAGTTTTATTTTTTTAACCAATTAGTCATTTTTCTAGCTGTTTGATTAAAAAAGTAATTAAACGTCATCGATCTAAATTCTATGTCCAGCAGTGGACTAATATAGCCTGATGATGATGATGATGATGATGATCTAAATTATTTGTCTAGCCGTTTAATCAACTGGCTGAACATCATTCAGGCCACTAATTGAACGGCGCCGTTTAGTTATTAGCTTAGGTTGTTAATTGAACGGCAGATTAAGATAGCGCGACATATGTACAATGAACAAACTACCATTGTCTCTCGCAAGTTCGCTTACGTCAAAGGAGGTTTATTTACTACGGTTTTTAGGGTTTCGTACCCAAAGGGTAAAAACGGAACCCTATTACTAAGACTTCGCTGTTCGTCCGTCCTTCCGTCTGTCACCACGCTGTATCTCAAGAACCGTAATAGCTAGACAGTTGAAATTTTTAAGACATTCCTCTCGTCCACGCTATCCAAACAGGAGGTACTGTTGTCATTTTGGAAAGCGACTTTCGTCCATACTACTCAAATCCTGTCTTGTGACTACCGCGCCTCCGTACATGTCTCAAATGTCGATGTTGCAATTGTATTTTGTTATAATTAGTTGTTGATCACGAATATATCTTCCATTTAACGACCCAAAATGGTGGGCCTGAAACTAAAATCGATATGGGTATCGTTTTCAGGGTTTTTTGGGATTGCTGATTACGAATATATAATTATAGCTTGTCTTATGTGATAATTCTATGTTTTCGCGTTATTTAATTTTGTGTTGACATCGTTCTGTTAACAATATGAAAAACTTGAAATATTGCATTATTTTTGAATAAGAGTTTCATCGCGGCACTAGCGCTGCAGAAACAGCTCGAAGGATTAATGGTGTGTACGGAGAAGCCACTGTTAAAGAAACGCTTTCGTTCTGGAAATTTTTACCTCCAGAATAAATCTCGCGGACGACCAGAGAGCCTAGTAGTCAATGAGGATTTAAAAGTGATCGTGGAAGCGGATCCATCTCAAACCACGTCAGAGTTAGCTGCAGGCTTCGGTGTGGGTTATAAAACTATTTTGGATCATTTGAAATAAATAGGAAAAGTGAAAAAACTTGAAAACATGGGTACCGCATGAACTAAGACAAGCAACCAACAAACACGCGTCGACTGCTGCGCCACGTTACTCAACCGTCACAACAACGAGGGGATTTTGAATCGTATCTTTACTTGTGATGAAAAATGGATCCTATGCGATAAACGGCAACGTAAATTACAGTGGTTAAACTCTGGAGAACCGGTCAAATCCTGCCCCAAGCGATAGTTGACTCCAAAAAAAGTACTGGTGTCTGGTGAGCCAGCGTTGGAGTCATCTGAGATCTGGTCAGATGATTACGGCAGATCTGTATTGCCAACAATTGGAAACCATCATTGAAAAGCTAGCCGTTAAACAGCCGTGATTGGTCAACTGCTCTAGCCCATGCTCTAGCCCACTGCTGCTTCGGGACAACGGTAGATCACACACAGCACAACAGACGGTGGCGAAACTAGAGGAGTTAGGATTAGAATGTCTCCGTCACCCACCACCCTGCTCCAACCGATTACCAATTTTTTCGAAATTTGGATAATTTCTTAATTGGAAAAAAAATCAATTAAGATGAGGCAGTCCAAAACGCCTTCAAAGATTTTGTTGATTCTCGCTCCTTCAATTTTTTCAGCAAAGGAATCAATGAACTGCCTATAAAATAGCAAAAGTGCATAGATAACAACGGTACATACTTTGATTGATTAAATAAAATATGTAAAAAAGTACTTTTTCCACATAAAACGCCAATTTTATATGTAAGGACCTAATATTATCTGTTTAAAACCTAAATATTAAAAAAATCTTCAATGTACAAATAAGAATAATATCTATTTTTATAATAGGATACATTAGTAATAAAAGATGGGTCTGCACGTTTATAACGCTGCTGATCAAGGTAATAAGTAGTAATTTGATCCCAATTTTATTGCGATCAACTTACTTACTCATTTTATACCAGTATGAAGCTTTGCTATCCTTGGCTTCCCCTGGCCGGCCGGACCCGATAATCGAAGGGAAAATATTTGAATATGTACTCGGTGAGTGTGGTATTTCGCTAGCGCGATTTAGAATATTTGAATTAGGAATGAATGTTGATGGATAGAATATAATTTTTGCTGGAACGTAGCATACAGTTATCTTTGTAGATTCTGTCGTCTGTGATCGTGTATATTAGAGACCATATTAAAGAAAGAATATTACAAACATACAAACATACATACATATCTACATACAAGATACGCTCGAAAAACATAATCCTTCTTGGCAGTCGGGTAAAAAAATTAACTCAAGTATTTTAGTTATAGTAACGATACTTTTTTTTTAAGTTTTGTATGTTTGTCTGTTCGTTAGCAATGGACGCAAACGAAATTTTGATGCAGTTCAATCAGTTGTATATATTTTAAAAACTTGAACATTAAAAAAAGAGGGTCAAATTTGCTCACGGACGCTTATGAGCAATTCTAATCAAGGCCCAATTGCCCGACTTGGTATACCAGCTCGCAGCCAAATGGTTACCCTGGATTAGATGGACCCGATATTCGTAAAGAATATATTTTTTTATATACTTGGTGAATGTGAAGATTTCAATAGCGCGATTTAGAAAGGTTCTAATTTCGAATGCGACGTTTCTGTATATTGTTGAGTGGGTGGGTAGTTAGATATGTTTGTCGCAACCTTTAATACGCGATTCCACCAGCGTAGTGTGTGTGCGATTGCAATGCATAGTGTGCAACACAAATGTTTTTGTTTGTTTATGTGTTTATTGCACACTTCTTCTTCATCCTAGCCTTCAGTCCTAGTGTTAATCCCAGTCGCATCCGAAGCTTTTCAACTTGGACTCTGGGGTCCGCTTTACCAGTCTAATTGTGGATTTGGCTGAACGAAATTTTCGTATAGCTATTATGTTATCTGTGGTATAGCGACTGCCGTATGAGCTCCACAAACTAAAAGCAAATCGAAGCATTGCAGTTAGACGAGTTGTTGGAATTTTTAGGGCTCCAACTACCTGTAACGACTGCCATAGATGTTCGTATGCCAACCGGGACGACGACGGCTCGTACGTGCTCTCTGAGGCACGACTACTGCTGAGATGCACACTATTTTGGTGGAATCGTACCTTCAGAGAGATGAGTTTACGTTTACACCCATTTTATAACTAACTATATGCCCTCGGTTCCGCTCGTGAATGTCGATTTACTATTAGAAATATCGAGACAGTATATAACCATGTCGATATCGTTTTGAGTATCCGATATTCTTGGCTCTCGGATTCAGATATCGAATATTTCTTGTTATTCGAAATTTGAGTGATCAATGAAACGGGTTTGAGGTTTAGGTCCCCGGTGGTCGACGCCGACGAGACCGAGGCTCCCGAATTCAATATTTGTCACTAGGCCACGAACCCAAGACACCACTATGACACCGCCGAACCTAATATGAGACTCCCAACTGTCTTCTATCAAACCTAACATCGACAAATTTATGAAGAATAAAAAACAGTTTCATAATATCCATTAGTTATTTTTTTTTAAATATCTTCTATTTTCTATCTGTCAAGTTTATTTGGGGTCGGCGCAACATGTGTTCCTTCCACTCATCTCTAGTTGCAGTTATCTCAACATTCACGCCCTTCTTAACCATATCATCTTTCACACAGTCCATCCGCCTCCTTTAAGGTCTTCCTCTTACCTTGTAGCCATCTACTTCCGTAGTTAAAGCCTTTCTCAAGACATTCAGTATATTCAGTATATTTATTCAGAACTTACATAGTATCCATAATTATTACAAAAAGTGGTGATGTTAACTACGAATGATAATGTAAAAAAAAAGTAAGTAATAAGTAGTAACTGTTACATTGTACTTTTATTATGCTTATTAATAACGATAACCCTATAATAATAGGGTTATCGTTTTCCAAAACGGTTCCGTCACCAAAAGGTTTAAGAACCGCTGGTGTAGCTATTGTCTTGATCAGTGTTTCTCAAACATTGTTCTGGCATGGCCCGGTAAAATACAAGTATATATATTTAATATGGTAAACTAGTGTTTAAAACCCAGCTTCATTTAATTGAATGTACGATACGTCGATTGATAATAATAGGTGGTATTAAAAAAAAGGGCGGGAATGCTGCGACCCTGTATTCTAATTTGATGGCCCGATACCGGGTCGCGACCCGTTCATAACAATTGCCTGTGCAGACAGACAGACCCTCTTTTACCCTTTGGTTATGAAACCCTAAAATAATTGTTTTAGTAATATTGTTTAGCTGTATGTAGTGTACGGAACACTGAAATATAGTATTAGGATAGAACGGCAATACGTAGTGTTCACCTGCATGTCACGTGGTGACTTTTTCACTATAAATAAATACTCACGAGAGATAAGAAATACCACAGAATAGATAATAGTACTAGCGTAGAAATACCTTTATTTTTCATATTTAGTTCTCCAATTTTGTTCTACAGTTGGAAAAAGCACAATATGGTATTTCACTCGGTTCAGTATTTTTAATAATGTTATTACAAGCTAGTCTTAACAGTATCGAGTAAGTGTTCGAAAGTCCCTGTCTCATAGAACAGCAGTTAACTAAAAAGTTGCCACGCATTTCGCGCTCACATGGCCGTTCTATCCTAATATATTTCTGTGGTACCGAACCATAAAAAGTACCTACTTCGATATTCAAAACATTGATTGGTGGATATACCTAATTACAAAAGGCGAGGGACCCCATAGCGACATGACTTTGACTCCGTGCCGCCGTTGCAATCTAGGGTCTTTTATCAGTCACAGTTCTCAATGAGATCATGAAAGCCGACTTATAGCCAGCCGATGTTGATCACGTTTTAGGCCGGGACCAAGGCCACTAAACCTAAGATGAGCTATGCTCTCGCTAATCTCCATCGTTTACATCATTATCACATATAATCACATATGACCCCAACTTCGGCCAGCTTGGGAGTAAACTGGTTTACCAAGATTACGCAGATCCCCCGATTCCAAGAGAAAATATTTTAATATTACAGATAGTGTGTGCAGAAATTTCATAAGCGCGATTTAGAAATGTTTGAAATTTGAATTTAGAATTCCAAAGTTTTTAAATCTTCCCTTGAATTTACACACTCTGTAGGTGGTGCAGATGAAATATTTCATTTATTGCTTTTTCTTTTGGTTTAGAAAATGTCCAAAATGCTTTCTCGATTTATTAAAATCAAATTAAATGTCCGAAACTGTATTATCATAATACAATTTCGAGAGAATTGCGATTGTTTTTAACATTATAATATATAGAAGCAAACTTAATTCTTGAACGTTTTTGCCATTTGGGAAATATAGAAAATCGTGATCGAATTTTGAAAATCCTTTTATTAGGAAAATTGGCTTGCAAAGTAGAAAACCTCATCAAATAAAAATGTTATAATAGTAACTAAAAATACGCTTTTGTAACCCAAGTAATGCCTTTTATATCTTCAATACTTTTTTTTTGTAATTTCAACCTTTTTTCATTTTTTCTTTTTAAATATTTTTTCATATAATTTCATGTCTTTTTGTTTTTGTGTCAGACAATAAATAACCTAAAATGAAAACGAAATTATACGAAAAATATTTAAAAAGAAAATGAAATTATGTAAAAAAATATACATACATACATACATACATACATAAACTCACGCCTTTATCCCCGAAGGGGTAGGCAGAGGTGCTATCACCCACATTTCGCCGGTTTATGTTTAGGTCCCAATGTAATAGGTGGCGAGCCTATTGCCATTAACTGGACACTTTAAACCTGCGATAAATACACACATAACTTCGAAAAGCATCGAAAAGTCATTGGTGTGTGCCATGGAAAACCTGGAATCGAACCCGAGACCTCGTCTCAGCAGTCCATTACCCATACCACTAGGCTACATATAATAAATATAACTAAATATAAATATTTATTATGTGAAAACATGAAAAGAGGTTTGTTGGGAACAATTAGTATAGAGAGAAGTCATTGCGGTGATCTTCTAATAAAGTTTTAGTAGACAATCTCGTAAATGTTTTCTTTTTTTTGTGGGTAGTTTGATAACTAGAATACCCGATTACCTAGAAGCGCAGCGATGTTGACTTCTATTTGTATAATATGATATGCTGGGTTCAATTTCCGGTTTAGGTACTCATTCCCGCTGAGGCGAGAATATAATTGTTTTTTTTTTTATTAGATTATCTGGTTGTAGTGTAGGTATATGGGATGCAATCAAGATTTTCCTGGGCCAGGCAAATCTCACGTGCAAAGCAAACCGGTACACTAAAGATTGACCGACGAGGCTCTTGTGCCAGTTTTTCTTGTGGGCTTGTAAGGTAAGATGAAAAAGTGAAAACAAACCTATGAAATGTGAAGCAAGCAGATCCTGGGCTCCTTTGGATGAGACTGTTATTGGTGCTCGGATGAAGTAGCTTATTAGAAAATTACCTGTTAACGGCGACAGGCTCCACCCAAAATACATGGTACCTACCAAAACATATTTTGCAAAAATGTAAAATTCAAATACACTTTTGCTTACCCTTTCAGGGTACCTGGGCAAAAGAGGGGCCGAGTTGGTCCTACGGTCCTTCTCCTCGAGGTGCCTGATAGGATGTAGTTTATCAGGAATATATATATTACCACCCTCAGGGGCTAAGTACATCTGATTGACTACCAATTTAGACCAGCTTGGAGTGAACTGGGTAACCTCGAGGAGGTAGACCCCCGATGTTACTGGTGTAAATTCTTTTATATATTCTTAATGACTGTGAATATTTCTATAGCGCGATTCAAGTTCATTCAAATGTGGAATGCAACATAGGTATATCTACGTCTTGTTTTATTATTCGAATGAGTATTGGATGGAACAGTTGATTCTTGAAGTCAAAGGGACGGAAGCGACATCCACAGTTGATAGGAAAGTCGCTGTGTTATAATGTGAAATGATGCATTAAGGACCCTTTTTTTTTGAACCGGTAATTCGTTTTGGAATATGGGTTATTAGTTGAAGCTAACTTAAGTACCTAACTACATTACAATAATCTCGTTTCCATCTAAAAGCTCACTTTGGCTTCAGGTTCGATGCCCGCTTTGTGGAAAGTACTGTATGCTACACGTAAATTATAGTCTACTAGCTATTGCCCGTGGATGGACCCACGTGAATATCGGTTATCATTACTTTTGGACAATGGACCTTTTTGCCGTTACTCCACCAATTGCAAAACAAAAAAATATTTTAGTCTTTCAGTGATACGACGTGGTATACTTTTGACATCGTGAATATCGCGAAAGTATGGAGAAAACATGATATCTACATCATTTATATAATTATATGCCGTGGTTGATAAAAATAATCATTTAAGTTTAACATCCAGGTGGACAAAGCCGCGGGCATCAGCAAGTTTAATATTCAGTTTATTATAATTAAAAAATAATAAAGTAAATAAATAAAATTAAAAAAACACAACGAATGTTCCCACACGTAGAATACGAGTATCACATTCTATATTCAAACGTTCTAAATCGCGCTTACGAAATTACCACCTGCACTAAGTACATATATCAAAAACTTCGTCCTAAACACCGAGGTCAGAACTCCTCGTGGGAAACCAGTTGGCTCCAAGCTGGCCATAGTTGGACAACCTTCAGATGTACCTAACCCGCAAGAGTCACACTCTTGCGGATGGGTAGTACAAAGCAGCCTTAGTAACTCATTGACTCATCGGTTATTCCCCCTGATGAGTTGTGGGTTAAACAGGCACCTCGAGAGAGAATGTTGCTTCCCAGGCTCAGGGAACCAATGCGACCTCGTTTTTTTTGCCATAACTAGGTTTTTTTTTAAACGACTTCAAAAAAGGAGGAGGGTTTGAATTCGATCGTTAGCTTTTTTCATTTTTTTTTCTATGTATGTACACCGTACTCTGAGGCTTATTATTCGATTTACGTGATTTTATTTTTATCCTATAAAATTTGGTACCATACATTTTTTATGTAGTTTGTTCCAGTAGTTTTAATTTTAAAAACATTTTTGTGTTATTTTAAATCAAACTTTTAACCGACATTATTTATGTTGCCCCATATTTCCGTCGTTCACGAATCGATTGCAAAAAATATTTTTGCGTTGGGTTTATTATAACATTATATTATCTGTGGTATAATCACTGGTGGTCCCATATCAATATCATGGGTACTGGACCTTGGACTCCGGAGACACACCAAAGAACTAATCAAAATCAAATAGGCAATGGGAAATTATTGCTTTTTAGCTAGTAATAGGATGATTCTGTGACAAGGCAACCTACATTATGATGGTCAAGGACGTGCTGGAATTTTACCTAGTCTTGAACTATGGGGGCAGATAACAAAATTCCTTAATTATATGTAGCATGAATGTCTTGTTTATGGTATTGAGAGCATTACTTCAATCTTATGAAACAAAATTCAAAAACTATGGTCGAAGGCACTTGACTTGACTTGATTGACTTGCTGGACTGGATTCAATCACTAAATGGGGCAAAAAAAAAATACAATTTTAGAAACAACCTATTACAAACTCTAAAAGTAAAAAAAAAACGGTTAAAAAAACCGACTTCAAAAACTGAAAAGTATAAAAAAACTTGAGAAACATAACTGGATTTACATATTTAATGATCTGTTAGAAGTCGGTGCCAACTTTGTTTGTGGTGCCTGACTACTACTATGCTGGAATCAATTGAAATAAACCTCTCGGGCTAGGCACGGACTTTTAATAGACAATAAATATGTAAATCCAGTTATTTTGCAGTTTTTGAAGTCGGGTTTTTAACCATAGTTTTGTTTTATAAAGCAAAATAACTTGAGAACTGTATGTGTCACACACATATGTACAGAAAATGTTCTCACACAGAGGTACCTACATACGGAAATATCACATTCTACATTCAAACGTTCTAAATCGCGCTTACGGATTTCCACCCATACTAAGTATATTTATCAAACAATTCTCCATGAACATCGAGGTCAGAACTCCTCGTGGGAAACCAGTTGGCTCCAAGCTGGCCATAGTTGGACAACCTTCAGATGTACCTAACCCGCAAGAGTTAAATCTTGCGGATGGGTAGTACAAAGCAGCCTAAGTAACTCATTAACTCATCGGATTACTCCGCCTGATGAGTTGTGGGTTAAACAGGCACCTCGAGAGAGAATGTTGCGTCCCAGGCTCAGGGAAACAATGCGACCTCGTTTTTTGCCATACCTAGTTTTTTTTTTAAATAAAGCAAGACAGTTTGAGAACTTTTCTGCACCTTTGTGGTATGACGTGACCACGCGCTTACGAAATTACCACCTGCACTAAGTACATATATCAAAAACTTCGTCCTAAACACCGAGGTCAGAACTCCTCGTGGGAAACCAGTTGGCTCCAAGCTGGCCATAGTTGGACAACCTTCAGATGTACCTAACCCGCAAGAGTCACACTCTTGCGGATGGGTAGTACAAAGCAGCCTTAGTAACTCATTGACTCATCGGTTATTCCCCCTGATGAGTTGTGGGTTAAACAGGCACCTCGAGAGAGAATGTTGCTTCCCAGGCTCAGGGAACCAATGCGACCTCGTTTTTTTTGCCATAACTAGGTTTTTTTTTAAACGACTTCAAAAAAGGAGGAGGGTTTGAATTCGATCGTTAGCTTTTTTCATTTTTTTTTCTATGTATGTACACCGTACTCTGAGGCTTATTATCCGATTTACGTGATTTTATTTTTATCCTATAAAATTTGGTACCATACATTTTTTATGTAGTTTGTTCCAGTAGTTTTAATTTTAAAAACATTTTTGTGTTATTTTAAATCAAACTTTTAACCGACATTATTTATGTTGCCCCATATTTCCGTCGTTCACGAATCGATTGCAAAAAATATTTTTGCGTTGGGTTTATTATAACATTATATTATCTGTGGTATAATCACTGGTGGTCCCATATCAATATCATGGGTACTGGACCTTGGACTCCGGAGACACACCAAAGAACTAATCAAAATCAAATAGGCAATGGGAAATTATTGCTTTTTAGCTAGTAATAGGATGATTCTGTGACAAGGCAACCTACATTATGATGGTCAAGGACGTGCTGGAATTTTACCTAGTCTTGAACTATGGGGGCAGATAACAAAATTCCTTAATTATATGTAGCATGAATGTCTTGTTTATGGTATTGAGAGCATTACTTCAATCTTATGAAACAAAATTCAAAAACTATGGTCGAAGGCACTTGACTTGACTTGATTGACTTGCTGGACTGGATTCAATCACTAAATGGGGCAAAAAAAAAAATACAATTTTAGAAACAACCTATTACAAACTCTAAAAGTAAAAAAAAAAACGGTTAAAAAAACCGACTTCAAAAACTGAAAAGTATAAAAAAACTTGAGAAACATAACTGGATTTACATATTTAATGATCTGTTAGAAGTCGGTGCCAACTTTGTTTGTGGTGCCTGACTACTACTATGCTGGAATCAATTGAAATAAACCTCTCGGGCTAGGCACGGACTTTTAATAGACAATAAATATGTAAATCCAGTTATTTTGCAGTTTTTGAAGTCGGTTTTTTAACCATAGTTTTGTTTTATAAAGCAAAATAACTTGAGAACTGTATGTGTCACACACATATGTACAGAAAATGTTCTCACACAGAGGTACCTACATACGGAAATATCACATTCTACATTCAAACGTTCTAAATCGCGCTTACGGATTTCCACCCATACTAAGTATATTTATCAAACAATTCTCCATGAACATCGAGGTCAGAACTCCTCGTGGGAAACCAGTTGGCTCCAAGCTGGCCATAGTTGGACAACCTTCAGATGTACCTAACCCGCAAGAGTTAAATCTTGCGGATGGGTAGTACAAAGCAGCCTAAGTAACTCATTAACTCATCGGATTACTCCGCCTGATGAGTTGTGGGTTAAACAGGCACCTCGAGAGAGAATGTTGCGTCCCAGGCTCAGGGAAACAATGCGACCTCGTTTTTTGCCATAACTAGTTTTTTTTTTTAAATAAAGCAAGACAGTTTGAGAACTTTTCTGCACCTTTGTGGTATGACGTGACCACAAAGGTGCAGAAAACGAAGATGTTAAAAAAATATAAGGAAGAAAGGAAATACCGAACATGTAATAAAAAAAAAATATTAATAAACAAAACAAAAATTAACAAGTAAAAATGCGTGAGGAAATAAAAAAGTAAAAATAAAAATGATAATAATAAATAATGCAATTTGTATGATATTATTTCAAATTTACTAAAATAAAAAAAATAATTTAAATAAAAGGAATAATATAAAACAAATTGGGCGTTGTCTGTTGCGTTGTTAACTAGCTCATGTCCGCGGCTCCGCTCGCGTGGCTAGCGGTTATCGTAACTTTTGGTCATCACCGGTTTCGCAGATTTTACCTGACCAAGACCTTTATAATAAAAAAAAATCAAAGGTCTCGTGCCTTTCAAGACCTTGGTACCTTGGACCATGGTATATTGGAAATGCACTCAGGCAAACTATGTATGTTTAATTTTTTTTATATATTGAAACAAAAAATTATCGAAATTGCGAATATTCTAATCCCTCCAACTAAGCTAAATTGCTTGTGCTATGAGTGGGTTCACGTCGGTAGTCTAATGGCCAGGATTCGAACCCGGGACCTCTCGATCATAAGGCCGACATCTTAACCACTAAGCTACCGAAGTTTTTCTGAGAACAACTCTTTGGGAAAGAGGTACACAAGAGTTAGTAGCAGATAAGTGCGATTACTGTTTATCCGTTTTTAAAAAACTAGCTGAGCCGGCGAACTTCGTACCGACAATATTTTTCCGCCCGCGTCGCATCAGAGCCCGTTCCCGCTGCACCCTCTACTATATTAAACATGTATTATACATATAAACCTTACTCTTGAATAACTCTATCTATTACAAAAACCGCATCAAAATCCGTTGCGTAGTTTCAAAGATTATACAAAGGGATATAGGGACAGAGAAAGCGACTTTGTTTTATACTATGTAGTGATAACACAAAATGTGTAGAAACAACAATTAAGAAAATAAAATTTCATCATTCATATTTTATTTCTTTTACAATAATACAAACAAACAACACACACGACTCTTATTAAATTCGTAAAATGGTTACTCATATTATGAGCAGAATTACAACAATTCATTTACTCAGCAGATTTTAATTTCGTGTTAGAGTAAATATCGCCGCATGAAAATCCATCCCATCTTTAATTTCGTCTAAATATCGTCGCATGAAAATCCATTCCATCTTTAATTTCGTGTAAATATCGTCGCATGAAAATCCATTCCATCTTTAATTTAGGGTAAATATCGTCGCATGAAAATCTATTCCATCCCCATCACAGTCCACTGCTGGACATAGGCCTCCGCCAATGTTGAAATGCTTTGGCCAACTGTTTCCTCGTTGGCCATACAAAATATTATCCTAATACTATTCCAATAAAGTGGCCTTTTAGACCTGCTGTGCAAAAAGTTATACATCTTAAAGTTAAAATGGGGGGTCGTATAAGCCCAGAAGGATCATTTCTATTCATGGGAACAGAGTATACGCGGACTCTGTTTCACTTATACTGCCCTCACGGGAGTACATCTGATTGTCCTCCAATTTAGACCAGCCTGGAGGTACTGGGTTACCCTGAATAGGTGGACCCCCGATTTTTTGACGTAAAATATTGATATTATAGATAACGAACGTGAGGACTTCACTTGCGTGATTCAGGATCTTTTGAATTAAGAATTTTGTAAATGTCTGTGACAGGCGCATATTTACCTTTTTTGATAATTAAATAAAAAATAAGAATAGGAAAACTCAAACCAATGCAATACAAATATTTGCACCAGACGGGAATCGAACCCATGAATTAGCGCTCCATACAAAATTACAGCACACTGACGTCACAATGTGCTGGCGCATAGTGCTAATGTATGGAGTGCAAGATAGTATCGTATTTGTCAGTCCATCACGTTGCGTTTACACATGTACCTACAATGCATAATACAAATTTAATAAGGAATCTCAAATTGTCTTATTTCGATTGTTTATATTTTGACCCATTTTGGGAATTAAAAATAATGTTAATTTCAATTTTAGTTAGGCAACATCTTAGATGACTATGCATATTTGTTATATATTATACAATAAACAGTATCCGTTGACTCAGTATACTACCCTACTAGCTGTTGCCCGCGGCTCCGCCCGCGTGGATCTCGGTTATGGCTTATTGTTGAGTCAACATAGTAGCTTTATGCACGCAAAGTCTCAGCCCGACCGTTTTAAAATTGACAAAGTTTCATACAAACTTTCATCCCCTATTTCATCCCCTTGGGGGCAGAATTAATCAAAATCCTTTTTTAGCGGATGCCTACGTCATAACATCTACCTGCATGCCCAATTCCAGCCCGATCCGTCCAGTGGTTTGGGCTGTGCGTTGATAGATCACTGTCAGTCTCAATCAGTCAGTCATCTTTGAGTTATATTATATTTAGATTGTGATTTGTGTCATTGTGATATTCTCCTATACCACTATTTCTTAAAAGGTTGGCAGCACACATCCACACGCAACAGTAACCACTTTCTATAAGGTGGGCCGTATGCTAGTCTACTACCAAAGTGGTCTTAAAAAAATCTTACAGTGACTTATACAGATTATGCACAACCCAGACATAGCACGACGTCATTATTTCGAACAAGTGTTGCCATCAATAATCTTGCCTTTGACATTAGTGCACAAATGAAAGGCAAGGATTGCAACACCGGTGCACCCACGCAGGCGCGGCTAGAATCGGTTTCGACACCTTATTTGGCTGGGATTATTTCCGAACGAATACTTATGTAGATGTTTAACCTTTTGGCTCACTTTCAAAACGTTAAATGATAGTTTAGTTAGGAAGTAGCTCATGACAAAGTGCCCTCTAGATGGCAATAAGCTCGCCCCCTGTGGAAACGAAAATCATCGATTAAAGATAGGAAAAAGTTAATGCCCAGGTGGGACTCGAACCCACGATCTTTCCCTTACAGGGGGAATGCTCTGACCACGGAGCCACCGGGCCACACCTGAAGCTATCCAAATTCTCCTATACTACCGTCTTAGGGCGACGATGGGAGCCATCTACCGACATTCATACGAAATATCGGAAACAATGAATGATGTTGCAATCATTTTTAAACATTGTTTTTTAATGACTCCGCCCAAATAATTGAACGAAAATCATGTTTTGCAAATCGTCGATGTAATCACCTTCAGGGTATTTAGGTACAGTCGTGAATATATGCGTATAGGTAGCTTCAAATATGTGTAGGGTAAAAGCTGATGGCTAGTTTTCTACCCGGAATGTGAATAATACTTTTTTTTACGTACGGTAAATCCCCCGGACCCCCCCCCCCCCCCCCATCCGGAGCCTGAGGGGGAGGTTATGACAGACTCGAACCGACTTATCCTTAGCCGGTAGCTATAGAGTATTTCCCTCGCACCCCGGCTGACCCAGGGCCATCTCTCTCGATCTGGCCCTCTTCATGTGGGGTCCATGGACCACGGGGTCCCCAACTCGTCCCTGGTATAGGAGGGGAACACTGTTACCCCATATGCTATATGCTGATTTTTTTTTGACAAATGTTTTCTGTTTATTACAGGATAAGCGATCACAATGGCGACCAAGTCGTACAGCAAGCACAAGGAATACAAGGAATACTCCAGCAGTGGCTCCATCCCACCCTATACGGCTGAACAATTCGGTAAGAAATTGTCAATCAATCAATTAATTAGTCCACTGCTGGACATAGACGTCTCCTAATGGCCAGGTGCGCTTATCTGTTCGGTAAACGATCAGTGGGTTAAGCTACCTAGGCGAAGGTTACCATTTGGATGGGTGATCGTTTGGAGGTGTTACACCTGTGCGCTTTCGTGCTTCGGAGGGCACGTTAGAAGTCGGTCCCGGCTGTCAACAGTCGTTAGGACAAGATGGAGGCCTACAGGCAACCTGAACAACTCTGCCACAGGCTGGCCACTAACTATACGAAAATTAGAACAAGAAGGGAGGCTTTGACGTACCTACTGTTTCCACGCTGGCCAGATGGGCTGGTACAAGGTTTTATTTCAAGTGTTCCTTCTCTCGCAGTGACATTGCATCGTCTCCGTATTTTTCCGTAATGCGCCTCATACGACACCCTTCGGATGAGATGCGGTGATAATTTATGGATTTACGATGGATAGGTCCCGGGTTCGAATCTTAGCCATTACACTACCAATGTGAACCCACTCCTATCACAAGCAATATAGTTTAGTTGTAGTGGTTAGAGAGAAGATTAGTAGTTTCTGTTACAAATATTAATTTTAGACTAAACTAGCTGACCCGACGAACTACGTACCGCCAATATTTTACCGCCCGCGTGGCGTCAGATCCCGTTCCCGCTGCACCCTCTACTATATTAAACATGTGTTATACATATAAACCTTCCTCTTGAATCATTCTATCTATTAAAAAAACCGCATCAAAATCCGTTGCGTAGTTTTAAAGATTTAAGCATACAAAGATATATAAGGACTATCTCCTTTGTCGACTGTACTTCTGTAGTAAGTGGTCTTCAAGTAGATATTAGTATAGTATATTCCAAGGTTCAATTATACCAGCCGCAGCGCAGCCCGGTTTGTCTTAGGATGGGTTACCATTAACACTGAACATATTGAAACTGAATAACTTAAGTTGTAAAATGTGGGTACAGTCCGTCAAATCTAAGAAGTACCGTTTGACAGTTCTGACAATTGAATTATAGGGATGGGATGAAAAAATCGATTACTATAATATCCGAACTTTAAGAGATCGATTACTATAATATCCGAATTTTAAGAAATCAATTGTTATAATTAAATAAAAGAAATGTTTAGGATATTTTTTTATTCACTACTAGTACTAGTATCGTCGTCTTCGTCATCATCGTCATTTAAATTAATGACCAGTTGATTGTCCATTACATTATCAAAGTGTACGTCTCTTTCGAAGTCGTCCATTATTATTTTCTTTGATTTTTGTACTACTTTACTCCAATCTTCCTGTGTAACTTGGGCACATGCTTCCTTTAATAAACCTTCCATTTTCTTGACACTGAAGGGTGGTTTTGTGTTGTGTCTTGCTGCATAACCTGTAAAACAATAATGTAACTATTTGATAGCAGACGAAAACCATTGTTTAAATTATAAATGTTAGAAGTACTCGTGTTATTATTATAATATTATAAAATATTACCTTTAACTTGGGCCCAAATCAGTTCAATGGCATTATATTGGCAATGGTACGGAGGAAGTCGTATGACTTTGTGCCCGTGCTCTTCGGCCAATTGGTCAATTACATATGTCGGTTTTGGTGGTTTATGCAATTTCACTAACTGTAATAATTCAGCTTTTAATAGTGACATGTCGGCATCCACTCCTTTTCTTTGCAGCCATGCCACCAAATCTGCTTTCTTATTGGCTGACGTAGGTGCTTTATCAATTTGCACAGAGTGGTATGGGGCATTATCCATTATAATTGTGCTGTTAGGAGGGATATTCTGTAATAAATTTAAGAACCACTCTCGGAACCTTACTGCGTCCATTTCTTCATGATACTCTTTAGTGCTTTTGGATTGGAAAGCTAATAAAGAGTTTTCCACGAAGCCTGTAGACGCTGACCCAGCATGGCATATTATGAGGCGTCCACCTTTTCCTATCGGCACCTTCGAGCACGAAGCTTCAGAATCATCAGTCCATGTTTTCGGCACAGAATGTTTGGAATTTAGCCAAGTTTCGTCCAAAAATATTACATTATCCCAGTTTATAATTTGTTTAACTTCGCGCAGGAATGTTAGTCGCTGCATAATTATGTCATGTCGCTCCATAACAATTTTTCGTTTGTCAACTTTTTTGTATCTGAAGCCAATTCCTGTTATTACCGTTCTCAACGACTCTATGCTTCCCTTATACAGCCCGGCATCTTTTAAAGTTGCACATAACTTTGCCAATGTTGGAAATTCGCCTCTTGTAAAATACCCGTATATATGGTTTCTAATAGCATGACTATCGAATTCATCGATGCCTGTCACAGGTTTATTTCTTTTTCGTTTTTTCGGTGTGTGAAGTACGTTACTGTCACTCCCCGAAGGCCCATATTTTTCACTTAATATTTTGCCAACGGTGCGGCTACCAATACCGAGAGCTTCACCGACGCGATCCCGAACTTGTGTAACTGGCAGTAGAAGTCCACCATTTTGAGATTCACGCTCAAAATACTCGTGTAATTTCACCACCAATTCACGAGCCTGGCTGTTCAAAGTACGTCCTCTTTTCGACATTATTAATAAACACTTGCTTAGTTCGGAGTCCAGTATAAATATTGCCAAGGTAAACGGATAAAGAATGATCAGTCCAGAAAAGTAATAGCCAAGTCACAAATTGTAAAACACAAACGAGAAAGCAAGTACGCGCACAGTCAGCTTCCAAGATGGCGAGAGACTGCTGACGCCGAACCGACCGAGCGGACCGCGTGCGCTTGTAGTTGGCAGTGTTGCCAGAAAAAAAAAATTGTAGAGACTTGGACACCTGCGATTTTGCCTATTGACCTAAAAATAATTAAATTAATTTATTTTAGGGTATCTGTGTATTCAGTGCATTATGCGGTCGCGCAGTAACGTCGTTAATTTATAACATCAGGCAACAACATTTTTGTGAATGGGTTCTACATACCTTATTTTTATTAGTTTTAGACGTAGAAATAAGACTTAGAAGAAAAAATTGTAATTGTAAAATCAATGGATGTGCTTGTTAAAAATTTGTTTATTTCTCTGTAATATGCAAACCCATACTATCATACACAAAAATAAATGTAAAAAACACTATCCCTGACTCCATTTACTATTTCGACAGCGTTAGCGCGAGAAACCCCGACTTATTTGGGCGCGAAAATCAAAAATCGACAAATCGCTTTCGACAACTTTTTAAAGAAGCAAATATATTTGATTTATAAATACGTATTTTTGGTGAATGGGTTTTATCTCATATTTTACGATTACATAACTATTTAGTTATGTAATCGTTATATGTGAGATAAATCCCATTCACATGAAAAAATATTTGTTTGGTTGTCAAGTGTAATTTGTAAATAATACATTCGATTTTTCGTATATGTAAACGATTTTTTTGCATACAAGTGTATCCGAAGAGTCGCAACACTACGTGCAGTGACCTAACTACGTAACTTTGTAATGCGGTCAAGAATATAACTATTAGAAATTATTTACTGTGTAAATATGTGTTATTTTGCTTTGTTTGAAAGTTTTCAATTACATTTAGATATTAAGAATTGTACATTTTTAGATACAATAATGAAATCTTTCTAAATTCATGGTTTTATGAAAAAGGTTATCGAAACTGAATAATGTACGTATGAACAAAGTTGTTTCGGTTTGAAAAATATGAAACGTCAAACGGTACCTCTTAGATTTGATGGACTGTAGGTATAAATACGTCTCTGCCTATATTTATGACGGTGAGTGCGACTGTAGTCAGAAGCCAGGGTTCGATCCCGAATAGAGCTAGAATATTTATTTTTGAATCTTTTTTCTAGTCATTAATTATTTTTATTTTACATCAACAATATTTATTTCTTATTATGAGGATAGTCAAGCCTTTTTCCCAACAGCCAGATCCGTCACCAATGTGTATCATTATTTGATTCCAGACATGATAAAATCAGACCTGGTACCTAAAGGCAGCCGGCTGGACTCCCTAGGCCGGGGGTCCGGAGGTGGCACCAGGGAGTACCATTATGAATATAAAGAAGAGAAGCATCCTACAGGGAAGTACGACCGAAAGGACCTGCACACTGTTGAGGTGAGATTCTAAATCATTGTACAGTTATTAGTCAGCATAAGATCAATCTTAGTACAAAGTACTCAAAATGATCTTCTATCTTTCTTAAATTAGAAATTTGATGGCATAAATTTGTCACAAATTTCGGCCGGGTAACGTGCACGATTGTGAAAAACCCTCCATAGTAATCCAATCTCGGTTGGATTGCGTTTAGGGGTCAGCAAGTGCATAGCCGGGCAGGGGGAATTGTAGTCGCAGCACTAGTGGGACCGGTGGGTGTCCGCGACGACAATCCTCTTTTGATAAGGCCGTCAAGCTGAGTGCCACCATTGTTAACATGGTACGTGTATGTAATGATGACCTTCTTTCCTGAGACTTTGCCTTCAGCTTACTATCAGGCGAGGTGATGTAAAATTGACGTGTACTACAAAAATTATCTTAATGCCAAGGCATTCCCCACTTACTTAAGGAAAAGTAAGTAATTCGCCCTTTCCTGTGAACTGATTGTCCCGACACTTGGTACAACCATCAGCGAGCGTCCGATTAATTGATTTAAATTGTATTATTGTCCGAACTAAAGGTCTGTACCAAATATCAGAACGACCAATCGACAGGAAGGGGGAATACCAAGGTATTATTAAGACACTGACCTGTTATAATAATCGCTGGACTGGTGATCGGTACCCATACTGTGTCCAATGGGGATGCCGCCTGCGCTTTTATCCCTACAGAGGGCGCCTCGTAATATTATAATGTTATCATAATGTTACCTGTCATCTACGTAGATTTCATTGTTTGTCTCTTCAAAACTGACAGCTATGAGTTTGTTATTGACACAGAACAGATGGTTGGACTGTACTTGGAACTAATACTAATGATGGACGACTATTGTCTTGGTATCGATAATTTAGTATAAACGGTGGGTCTTATGTACTTATATGACCATTACAGACATTTTTTATGGTAAACGCATAAATAAAAACAACGAACAACGTCAATTTGCAAACTAATTAGTTCTCAGTACACTCACAGTGGTGCTTCAAATCGACACAAAAAGTAAGCTGTAATTTTCTATGGAATAGCCAGTCCAGCTAGTTATAGAGGTCACTGTACTAAAATCGTTTTGAGCAGGGATTGAAAACGGTTCCAAAATACCGGTAAAATACCGGTATTTTGGGGTTCCGGTACCTACACCGGAACAGGAACCAGAACCTAAATTGGAACCTTTAAGAACCTTTATTTTACCGGTTCTTAGGCAAAGTGAGTCTAAACTTGTTTTTTGAGGTGCGGTCGGGTGACCGGCGCGATGCAGCGCGCGGCGGAGCGTGAGGAGAGGGGAGTTTGTGGGAATAAATCACATTTGTATTGGTGTTTGCTGGATCTTCTGTTACCACCGCGCGCGCCATTCGCTCGTTTTCGCATTGATAAAATTATCATTTTAAAATCACGTAGGTATTACGTACCTATTTGATTGGCTTATTTTGTGTGTTCATTAGTTGTAATATGTTAGTGTAATAGGTAAAAAATATTAGTATATTAATCTATTTTAAGAAGAAGACGTTACTTTAATTACTGCGTCGTGGGCTTGAAGATCGGCTTGATGTTATAAGCTTCTAGCAGTCTTCCGATACGATCCGTAATGCCACGAATGTATGGCAAGAAAGCCTTCACTATCGGAGCAGGTTTTTCCTCATCCTGGTTTGTTTGCGAAGCTTTCTTTGGGTGAAGAGCTCTCCGTATTTCATGTGCAGAGAATCCATTAATTTGGAAGGCCGAGTCCAAGTGGCGTAACTTGTTTTGTAGGTGTTGAGGTTCACAGATGGTCTTAGCTCGGTGGACCAGTGTCTTGATAACTGACATTTTTTGTCTGGGATGGTGGTTGGAGTCCTTGTGTAGGTAACGGTCTGTGTGTGTCGGCTTTCTATAGACTCGGTGACCAAGACTGCCATCTTCTTTTTTGGTTACTAGGACATCTAGCAATGGTAGCTCCCCGTGCTTCTCAACTTCCAGGGTGAATTGGATGTTAGGATGGATGCTGTTTAGGTGATTCAGGAACTTAGTCAGCTCCGAGTCTCCATGAGTCCAAACCACAAAGGTATCGTCGACGTAGCGGAACCAGACCTTAGGCTTCTTGGGAGCTCTTTCCAGAGCATCTTCTTCAAACGATTCCATGTAAAAGTTCGCGACTACCGGACTGATGGGGTTTCCCATGGCTAAACCGTCCACTTGCTCATAGAACGTGCTGTTCCACTGGAAGTAGGAAGTCGTCAACACGAACTCGAACAGATCTGCGATGTCCTTGGAGAAGAGTGGTCGGATACGCGACATTGCTTCCCTGACCGGAACTTTCGTGAACAGAGAGACGATGTCGAAGCTGACTAGACGATCGTCCGGATGTAGTTTTAGATTCTTGAGTTTCTCCACGAAGTGGCGAGAGTCTTTGATGTATGACGAGGATGATCCGACATGTTGTTGAAGCAGTCCGGTGAGATACTTCGAGACTGGATGAGTGGGTGAGCCGATAGTACCTACTCACGATGGGCCGGAGCGGTACTGAAGGCTTATGGATCTTTGGTAACCCATAAAACTAGGTGGAAGAGCTTCAGACTTCTTGATGAAGCTTTGCGTTTCTTCTGGAATAGACGAACCCTTGATCAGGTTGTTTACCTGTCTCAAGATTCTTGCCGTTGGATACTTTAGAATCTCCTTGTAGGTAGCTGGGTCGAGAAGATCTTTGATCTTGGTCTCATAATCCTTGGTTGTTAAGAACCGCTGTGGCATTATCCTTGTCAGCTTTCAGGATAACAATATCCTTATTAGCTCTTAGGTACTTTAAGGCTTTCCGTTCTTTCTCTGTGATATTGCTCCTCGGTGGCTTGGCCCGCTGTAGAACTCTAGAGGACTCTTGGCGAACTCTCTCTTCTTGGGGGAGTTTAGAGTTTGTAGAGTATTAGAGACTATTTTTTTTTTCATTGTATTGTATTGGAGACTATTTTTTCATTTTTTTCATTGTATTGTATTGGAGACTAGACTAGAGGATTTTAGGCTTATTTGTATTGTGTCTCGGTGTCTCCACATGTTAAACATAATACTTAGCATTATGTTTAACATGTGGGTCCCTATTTTTAACCCATCTCTTCAGAACCAGTTAAAGGAAAATACTTAGAGTGTTTCCCTTCCAAGGAATGTAGGAATACTAATATTCTTGAGTACACACGGGTTCTCATACAAGGTTTTATATTTTTCATCTCTTCTTTTATAAGTAAGCTAAAAATGTCATTTCTTTGATCATTTTCTTCTCATTGGATAGCCATACCGTAGAAATATTCAGGTCGATGTTTTTCTCTCTCCATGTGTTTTTCAACCTAAGGGTGGAGAACAGAGGGAGACTGTGGTCATTTCGAATTTACAAAAATATCTGGCGAATGATGGCGCTTATTCTGACCCATGATGGCTGGTTCTGAAATAAATCATAATAGCAGAAATTGGTAGTTGGTACTTTATTATGTCGTGCCCCTACAGGGGGGTCGCAACCCATCATTTAAAAAACACTGAGCTAACTAAGGGCTTGGACACATCACCACGGCGCGGTGCCGCCAACGTGAAATGGCATGACGTCGTGTTACGGCACGGTGCTGAGGAGAGGGAGGCCGTTCGGCGGGAGGCTAGGGATGCCATCGTTCGTCACTGGACGGTGGACCTCGCCGCCGCAAATTTCGGCCGCCGGACGTTGGACGCGCTCGGGCCTGTCCTGAAGGACTGGCTCGAGCGACCACGAGGTTTCCTCTCTTTCCGGCTGGTGCAGGTGCTGTCCGGACACGGCTGTTTCGGCTCATACCTGCACCGGATCGGGAGAGAGGGGAGCCCGTTGTGCCATGACTGTGGCGCGGCGGAGGACACGGCGCAGCACACCCTAGAGGTGTGCGCGTCGTGGTCTGGGCGGCGCCGCGGTCTTGTCGCGGTGGTCGGACCGAACCTTTCGCTCCCCAGCTTGGTAAAGGCCATGCTGGGGAGCGAGGAGGCGTGGGCAGCGGTCGCCTCCTTCTGTGAAGACGTTATTTCACAGAAGGAGGCGGCGGAGCGCGCGCGCGAGGGCAATCCTCTCGCGCCGCAACTCCGCCGACGAAGGAGGGGCAGGAGAGGGCGGGCACGCGGCCGCCCTCCCAGCCCCCGGTGATGAGCAGCGGGTGACAGGCATCACCCCGCCGTACGAGGATGACTGGGCACTCACGGCCATCCTCGAGCCCCTCCCCGCGCTCGGGAGGGGCGTAAAGGGCCCGCCGCAATTAGGCGGGCAATCACCGGAGGGGGACTGGACGTAAAGGCTCCGCCGGTTTCCCAGACCCCCTCCAAGAAAGGCGAGGCGGGAGTGCCGCTGGGTCGTTTAGTGGGTATACCGGGAACCTGTTCCCGGGGAGTCCCACATATCCCTCTCGTCCCCCGACAGCAGGGAATGCGTAAAGCATTTTTCCCAGCGGAAAAAAAACAGTGCTGTGAACGGTGCGCCTCGCCGGTTTAAATCAAAGATCTAGACAAGCACTGCACAAGTCATTTTGATTTGTATATATTACAAAAATAAAAAAGCATACTTTAGACCAAACGAATGAAGTAAAACTTCACGTAAACGCATATTTGTACTTACTTTTATTATCCATCTTGGGGACAATCTATGTAGTTATATGTAAGTTCCAACACACTTTATGATTATGTTAACAAACAAAGTAGACGCGGAAACATTAATGGCGGCAAAATGGCAAAACAATTTGCTTTGTCAGGCTCGGCCGAGGCACGAACATCAATAAATTTCGGTTATTTAATCCCTGCTCCGAACACACATCCCCTCTCCCGTAAGGAACCTTTAAAACGGATGACAAGGAACCGGTATAACATCATCCGATTTAAAGTTTCTAGGAACCGGTATTTAGAACCGGTACATCGGAACCCAAACCGGAACCGATACCGGAACCGGAACCGTACCGAAAAGAGGAACCTTTATAAGAACCTAAATGAAGAACCAGAACCGAAATTGGTACCGGTTTTCAATCCCTGGTTTTGAGTACTTTGCTAGTCAAGAACGATCTGTTGTTGATTGGACTACAAACGTAGTCTCTCGTTTTTAAAAGTGCGGAAGTCTTTAATTGTCGAGTAAGATTACCTTTGGCAAATAGCTCACGAGCTTCCCTATTGACGTGAAAGACTGCAACTGTGAACAGTAAATTTTGTATGAAGAGAAAATGTTTCTACATTTATGACGCTCTGAAGTATATTCTTTAAAGAAATAAATGTAATCACAATGGCAGCGATAAAAAATGTCATAAACATTGAATCGTGAAGCTGTTACAGAGGATGACGCGATCGCTATTAGTCAGACTTGCAATTGCAAATTACGAGTCATCGCGGTGCCATTGAGTAATAAATAACACTTTTTCTTTTCTGTTAGTCATAAGTCATTAATAAATTAGTACTATCATGTGGACCGCGGCTGCTCCAACGATCCCTAGTCATCTATTCCCGGGATAAAAGTAGCCTATTATGTTATTGCAGACTATTATGTAGGAATATCTGTGCGGCAGTAGCTTAGTGGTTAAGGAGTCGGCCTTACGGATCAAGAGGTCCCGAGTTTAAACCTTCGAATTACCACTACTTCGACAGACGATTATTCGACAGACAATACTTAGAAAAGACAAATCTTCGAATGACCACTACTTCGACAGATTTTTTTATAGTCTTTCGTTGAATTGTAACTGTTTTTTTTTCTTTGGTTTTTATAAAATCCATTTATTTATTCAAATTACTTCATTATGGTTAACACCCCGACTCAGAGCACCCCGACTTGGATAGGTTAGGTTAGAAGGCTAAGGCGCTCCCGCTTTAGCCTTCGTGGTTATTTTTATTAAACCACCCAGTAATACGGAGAATGATATGAGTTACACATTATTACAACTTTGCTAAGTGAATACTGTCAAGTAAAATGAAATTTATTATTTGTTGAAGGGATGTTCACTAATGAAATCCAATCTAAATAAAAAAAGTGCCCCGAGCACGAATAATATTCGAATTCGTAACGTAAACGAATCGAGAGAACTAAGCATTGCGATTGGCCGCTTGCCTACTGTGAACCAAACCAATCATGCTCGGGGCACAGAAATACTAATATTTCCCCTGGTCCCTCCAGGTACGCTCAATTGCTTTTGTTAGGAGTGGGTTCACAGCGCTGCTCCGACCATAATTCAAACTCGGGGCCTCCTAATCGCTGAACCGATTCCTTAACCAGTAAGCTACCTGTTTATTTCGATGATAAGTAATATGTTCCACCTGTAATCTCCAGGAGTACACGATCCCGCCTCGCTCCGTGCCCCAGTTTTCAGAATCCAACTCCTACTACTACGAGAAGGAAGAAAAAGACCTGCCGGCAATCACGCAGTCTGGCACCAGGACTTATAACTATGAGAGTGCCAGCTCCACACCAGGTTAGTTCATCATCTTAGCAGAGAATTCATTCTCACACGTTGCAATCGGAAATGGTGGGCACAGTGGGGTATGAATAGGAAATTCCTATTCATACCTCACTGTGCCCACGCAGAAATGCTGTGGTTTTCCTAAGTGACTACAATATGCCGTTCTTCAAGACAGAAGAAAGTAAGAAAGAAAGAAAGAAAGCAAAGAGGAAACACAGAAAGAAACAAAAATAAAAAAGAAAGAAAGAAATATTTTTTATTCAGCACAGTTGAGTAATACTAACAATTAAAAAACAAACGACAAAAAAATAAATAGCGACTCACAACCGTGCTGAATAATGGCCGTCTCTCAGCTTAATGTAATGCTTTGTAGTGCAGAGGGAACAGCGCTAATTTTCAGAGACGGCCGCGAGTATGGCAGCACGAGTGTGGGGCGCCTGGTGTTCCATACGTCCATCGGCAGGTGGGCTGTGTGTCCTGCCATCTAAGTAGTATAAAAAATAAAAATAAAACAATTTGAAGCTCAGTGTCTGTTTACTAATCCTCCTTTTGATTATGCTTACGGCTTGTTAGACAACAGTCGTCCTTGACAGTCGTCCTTGTAAAAGCCAAATAAACTAGAACATGGAAAGTAAGAGTCGGGGAGCGGACCTCGGGCTCCAAAAGACATATTTATGGTTATTCTGAAATATGGAAAATTTTGGGATATGACAATTCTGGCATTTTTTTATGCCAATAAGGTGGCAGATAAGCACATGGCCCATCTGATGGAAAGTGGTTACCGTGGCCTATGGACGTGTGCAACACCAGGGGAGTCACACTCGTGCTGCCGACCCGGTAAACACAGAGAGAGAAACCTTTAGTCTTCCAAAACTCGCCAGTGAGTTCTGGATACCCTACTCACCGCCGGGAACTCAACACGAGGTTATTATGGCCGCGGTAATTTGTAGGGCGGAGGTACTTTGCCAGCTGGACTGCTCAATTGGACGGAAATACCGTTGTGTCCTATCTCCTATTAAATTTGGACATTTTAGGATATTTTGCACCCCTGGAAATTTCAAAATTTACTTTTAAAGCTTGTAGCTTGTAGATATTAGTGCTCAGGTTAAGAAAAGTAACATCAAAATCTTAATATAGTCCTATGAAGTACCTACCTACCTATTTAAACTTATGTTTGGTTCCCAGGGTACTCCAAGGTGCGGAGTTCGAAGGTGACCAAGGACCTGTCGCAGAATGTGGAGGAGCTGGACTCGCTCCTCGACGACTTACAGAAGGACCAGGAGAGGCAGCTTTTTAAAAGTTAGTAGCTACCAAACTACAGAACTATTTGAAATATTTAGATTTGATTTCTACACAAGACATCTATAGTTTTTTTTTTACGTGCGGGAAGGGGGAGGTTATGTCGGACTCGAACCGATCCACGGATACCCCCCCTTTCGGAACCGAAGGGGGAGGTTATGTCGGACTCGAACCGACTAAACCGCACGCCGTTCTGTGGGTCGATGTGCTAGGCCGAAGGTGAGGTTGTCTCGTGATATATCCCTCGCACCCCGGCTGACCCAGAGTCATTCCTCATGGTCTGGCCCTCCTTGGGAGGGGGGACCACGCGGTCCCCGACTCGCCCCCGGTATGGGGGGGGGGGCGCATCGTCCTACGATGCGCGCCGCCGCCGTGGCCTGCTTCTGCTAGGGTGACGAGCGGCTCCACCCGTCACCCTCAGGCCCGCGCTCATGGGGGGCGGAGGTCGGTTTGCGCCCTCCGACGCCCGAGAGACATCTATAGTCTTATATAATTGTAAAGTATGACAGTAGGTACATTGGAGGTACGTATTTAAAAAAAGCTTGTGTTAAGCTCTAAACCATTTTATTAATTTTTGAATTCTTGTTTATTTGTTTGCAATGGACTCACAAACTACCGAACGAATGTTCATGCGGATTTTCTGGTAGAAAGTTTTTGATTAGACTTAAAATCTTGCGGAAATCTCATAGCAATTGGAGTAGTAGTGTAGTAGTATTCTCATAGCTACTGGAGCTTGTAGAATAGTGATAACCGATATCCACGCGGGTCGGGGACCGCGTGGTCCCCCCTCACGAGGAGGGCCAGACCTGGGTTAGCCGGGGTGCGAGGGATATGTCACGAGACAACCTCACCTTCGGCCTAGCACATCGACGTACAGACGGCGTGCGGTTTAGTCGGTTCGAGTCCGACATAACCTCCCCTCGGCTCCGAAGGGAGGGGGGGGGGTATCCGTGGGGATTACCCGCACGTAAAAAAAAAAGATATCCACGCGGGCGGAGCCGCTGGCGTCAGTTAATGGTATAAACACATAGTTATGTAGTGTTAGTATGTCTATTGTAAACCTAATCAATTTCTTTTCCTGTCTGCAGATGGCTACACATCAGACACGGCTGAGAGTACGTCATTCGATTATAAGAGAGGGTATGTTTATGTATATTTAATACAAGATACATATACATACACGAACACACACACACACATACATAATACAGATAGTCATTGGCTTGGGGTGACAAGTGGAGCCGCCTGTCACACCCTAGCAGAAGCAGGCCAGGGCGACAACGGTGCGCGTGACAAACAATAATAATGATTTGACCTATATTTTCTAACATTTTCCATAGAACTACCACAAAAGCCCCTTCCAGCGGCTATTCGACCCTCAAGCGCGAAGAAAGGCTGGAGTCCTCGTCGTGGGGCTCGAGCCCCCCTCCTACCATCACCAGGGCGCAGGAGCTGAGGCAGGAGGTGTATAGGGAGGAGAAAACTGGTGAGTATGCCTATGTGCATAGTCATCCTAATCTCTTGCTTGATCGCACAATATGAATTTGTTTTAATCAAAACCATAATTTAAAAAAAGGATAATCTAGTTCACTGAGTTTCTTGCTGATATCTTCTCAGCAGAACCAACTTACCGAACGCGAACCAGCGAAAGAATCATTTTCAAATGATTTATTTACTTTATTTAATATTCTTGTTATTATTTCTTGACATACCAATTACATTTTGACGTTCATATGTATTCTTTAAGTGCCTATACGGAATAAACGAAATATTTTTTAAATTCTATGATATTTTTACTGCCAGTTAAAAATAAACTGCGTTGATGATTTGTGCCTTTATATCATGTCTTGACGTCATGGAGGGTGACATGCGTGCCATAGGTCTCTTTACCATAGAAGCCCAAGATCATCAGAGGAAGAGCCGGAAGGCGGATTTGGAGGTCCGAGGGAACCTTGGCCTCGGCCTTGGCCTCTACATGAGGATGGTGATGATAACATGTCTTAATAATTAAATGAAAAATAAAAAATACTTGTGTCTTAATAATGTTCTATTAAATTTAACAACATATTATGGTCTAAGATCCCACCTAACAACGACCTTAACCCATCTTTTTACGGAAGTAAAAACATGTTTAGTAAATAAAATGTTCTGCTGAACACATACCAAAAGGGTTCCCTAAAAACCAGGTAGTAGGGAGCAGAAAAAGGTAGGCTACCTAACTTTTGCACGTAGTATAAGTTGTATATCTTACATTGAAGGTTCATTTTTTTAGCAGACAAGTCAAAAAAAATTGGAAAAGATATCATGTTAAATTTTTTGATTTAATAAATTTTTTGACCAGTTTTTTAGACAACCCTATTGGTTGAGCTAAAATATTTTTTTTTATTATGTAAACAGCCGTGCTATTCCGAACAGTCATTTAACAAACTCGATTATGAATCCGCGGTGAGATTCAAGTTTCGTATTCCGAACACGTCCGTTATTGAGTGAATTCGACACTAGCGCCACCGAGTGATGACGGGAGTGAGAAGAATTACTCCAAGTGAATATTTTGACGTTTTTCACTATTTGGTATTCCGAAATAAAATTAACGCGCCACTTCGAAAGTCATCTCGAACTCACACACGAATTTATCTGTCAAATCAAAAGTGACTAATCCGCGTGTGAACTCTACAGAAGACATCGGTGAAAATTGATTTTCCTGGAAAAATAAGTATTAATACCTGTCCTATTTAAACTGTAGGAAATTATTAAAGTACCGTTTTTACTCTACTAACAAAACCGCGGTAGCCTAGTGGTGTGAGTAATGGACTGCTGAGACGAGGTCTCGGGTTCGATCCCAGGTTTTCCATGGCACACACCAATGACTTTTCGATGCTTTTCGAAGTTATGTGTGTATTTATCGCAGGTTTATAAGTGCCCAGTTAATGGCAATAGGCTCGCCACCTATTACATTGGGACCTAAAAACATAAACCGGCGAAATGTGGGTGCTAGCACCTCTGCCTACCCCGTCGGGGATAAAGGCGTGAGTTTATGTATATTTTTACTCTAGGTGGGTATTCATCCAAGAATTGTTTATTTATATATATTACAGATGTCTAGTTCTTTTTTGTTGTTGAGCTTGTTAAAAGAAGCTGATGTGCTGGTAACTATTCAGTGGTACTATCTACGTAAATATCTAACAATCTCTAAATAAAAAAAAAACTAATATTGAGAGAGACAACTTAAATTATTATTTTTTTAAATAAAAAATACAACGGAGATGCATGCATAGCAAATCGTGAGATCGTAATTATCACATAAATTAATAGGTACTCACTTCATCCTTTCAAAGTTTCAACGAAATTATGGAAAATTAACACACGGTTAAGTACCTATAGGGAAGCATACATACAACTTTACAAAAACCGTGCCTTGCGACGACCATAGACACAGTTGGGTATTTTTTTTGAACGACCGACCGTCTCCAAAGACAAAAGCCACAGCTTTTTATTCAGCCAAATATTTTCATTTGACATTTCTGTCTAAAATTAAATATTTATGTAATAAAATGTATTCAACAATGCTTATACGGCTAAAATTTAATGAAATTTATTATTTTAAAGGCCTAATTCAGCCAAAATAAGCGAGTCGATATAAATCGTACAATATCGATATTCAGGTGCAATGCCTAGTACCATAGAGCAATCTCACGCGTATTCTCGATAGTCACTTCACTTCACTTGGCCTTGGTTTTATCTTCAGAATACCAAAATAATCACAAGCGAGGTGAGTATCGAAGTGAGAGTGACTTGCGAGATGAGTTACGAGATGACTTTCGAAGTGAGTTTACGTTTTTCGGAATAGCATGGCAGATGGGTGAAGGTCAATATTAGGCCGGATCTTGGTCTATTATGTTCAGAAGTGTACCACGTTGCAACGCTGAAGTCTCGCTCTCTCATTATTGCATGTCCTGTTGAGATAGGCTAATTAACATAGTTTTGAAAGATCAAAGTCAAAGTCAAAAGTCAAAGTCAAAAATCATTTATTCTGTATAGACCATTAAAACGGTACTTACAAAACGTCAAGTTTAAAAAAAAATCTAGACTAGTTTAGCAAATGGACCACCAGTTCGAAACGCGGCCCCGACCTGAGAAGACTCCGGCAAGAAACTCAGCGGGCATTTTTTTTTTTTTTGGTCTATTTACAAACATTTGCTTAGTCTACTTAGTCTAAATACAATAGTTTGCTTGAGTAGCATAGTTGAGCGAACAGCTCATTTCCAAGCTTGTTTATCATCTAAATATTCTTGGATTTTATAATAGCCTTTTTGGCACAGTTTAGTCTTAATTACATTTTTAAATTTATTTACAGGTAAATCTCTAATTTCATTAGGGAGCTTGTTGAAAAAGCGTATACAGTTGCCCCGGAAAGAATTACTAATTTTATGGAGTCTACTATCACAAGCTACAAGATTGTTTTTATGTCTTGTGTTTATATTATGCCTGTCACAAACTCTTGAAAATTTAGAGATATTTTTCCTTACATACATCAGGTTCTCGAAGATGTATTGTGACACTACGGTTAGAATGTCTATTTCTTTAAACTTTTCTCGAAGGGAAACTCTTGGGCCCAAATTATAAATAGCTCTCACAGCCCGCTTTTGTAAAATGAATATTGTGTTTAAATCCGCGGAATTACCCCAAAGGAGAATTCCGTAGCTTAAAATACTATGAAAATAACTGAAATAAACTATTCTAGCCGTATCCACGTCTGTTAATGTCCTAATCTTTTTTACAGCGTAAGAAGCCGAACTTAATCTACTGGATATTTTTTCAATATGCGATCGCCACTGCAATTTGGCGTCAATACTTAAACCTAAGAACACTGTTGATTCCACAAGGTTCAACACTTGTCCATTGAGTTGTACATTGGTTTCAACCTGTGTAACATTAGGTAATGTGAATTTTATACATTTAGTTTTGTTCCCATTAAGGCAAAGATTATTAGTATTAAACCAATGGACCACTCTTGTGATAACACCATTCACTTCGTCATAATTATTTTGTTGCCTTTTAATTTTAAATATTAACGAAGTATCGTCAGCAAATAAAATAATACTAGTTTTATCCCTTACGTAGTAGGGGAGGTCATTAATATATATTAAGAATAAAAATGGTCCAAGTATCGAACCTTGTGGAACACCCATCGAAATCAGAGATCCCACTGAACGTGTACCATTAACATCGACCCTCTGAATTCTATTGTTCAAATATGAAGTCAGAAGCTCGAGAGCCTTGTTCCTTATTCCATAATGTTCTAATTTCCTGATTAATGTGTCATGGTGGACGCAATCGAAAGCCTTGGATAGATCACAGAATACACCCAATGCATCATGCTTATCCTCCCAGGCCTCGTAAATACAATTTAACAATTCTATACCAGCATCAGCAGTCGAACGTCCCTTAGTAAACCCAAACTGTTTATCATGAAATAATTTGTTTTCACCAAAATGGGTCATCAACTGTCCTAGGATTAATTTCTCAAATACTTTACTCAAGGTCGGCAACACAGAAACGGGTCGGAAATTAGAAGGGTCTGTAGCACTGCCAGCCTTGAACAAAGGTATGACTTTGCTATGTTTCATTAAATCAGGAAATATACCGCTGTTGACACAGTCATTAAACACAGTTGCTAGATGGGGAGCAATGACATCAATGATACATGAAATAGTTTTGACTGATAATCCCCATAGATCTGCGGTCTTTTTGATATTAATAGAGTGAAACGCTTTGGTGATGTCCTTGCTATTAACAACTGAGAATACGAATGCGTCTTCACACTCGTTTATCGATTCCTTAAGCAATGACACAGCGGAAGTGGAAGACGACTGAAGAGTTTTAGTCGTTATTAACGGTATATTTGAAAAGAAATGTTCAAACTCTGTCGCAACTTCCAGATCCTCCGTGACATGGCGACCTTCTATTTTTAAATGAAAATCTCTTACATTTGATGGAGATTTCCCACATTCGGAATTTATAATATTCCAAGTAGTCTTAATTTTATTTACAGAATTAGAAATTTTATTTTTATCATTAGTAGCATTACCTTCCTCTGTTTATTACTCATTTTACTTTTGAGGATACATTGTATTATAGACGTAATTAATCATAAAATAAGTAAAGCAAAAAGCAAAATAAATAAATAGCTAAAGCAAAAAATATAATGGTCTATGCTCAGATGAATTGTTTGACATGTTGACTCGCCATAAACAGGGAATTTATCCTCACACATGGCGATCGAAAATGGTGCGCACCGTACGGTATGAAAGGGACTTCAACCCACGCACGCTTAGGTCATGGAATGAATTTCCTACTATGGTTTTCCCAAGCGACTGCAATATGGGGCTCTTCAAGAATTAAAAGCATTTAGAAGGCATTAAAAGGATTTTTCAGGGTCGGCAGCGCGAGTGTAACGCCTTTTGTGTTGCACACGTCCATAGGCCACAGTAACCACTTTCCATCAGGTGGGCTGTGCACTTGACTGCCACCTAAGTGGTATAATAAAAAGCAAAAAATTCAGTTAGACATTACTAGAAAAAAATTAAATTTTAGTTTTCATTGCCAGAATCTCGCGTGGTCCCATCCCAAGTTTCGCCCGCTGTCCCGCAGACGGTCCCGGCGATCGTCTCCGTGTGCAACCACTGCCATTCACCACCTTCCACTGGCACTGTAAGTATAACCTTCAACATATAAAGAGGGTAGGTACAGTACAAAGTGTATATGTAGCAGTAGCTTCAAAAAATGAGCTGACTTTGATGCAAATTTCTTGGTTGGAAATTGTGTTTTACTTCGTCTCATTATGAAGATTTGCACAGGCGTTCATATACCTAGATTAGTTATTATTTCATCTTTTTGAATGATATTTTCAAGCATTTTGCGTTCTAAATATTTAAATCGACTAAAATGGAAAAAAAAGGCCTGGACCGATTCAAACTTTTCCTATTTTAATCAATAATTTGAATATTAAATTTTCTAATCTGTCTTCACCCCAGCTCCCGCGCGGCACCCCCATGAACAAGGTGACGACCACGGTGAAGACGTACACGTACGAGGTGCCGGCGGGGCAGGACCCCACCACCGTACCCCTGCCGGACCACCACACCACCACCTACGTCACGGAGGAGGAGAACCACTCGTGAGTACCTGTTCAATTTGCGAGAGAAAGAAAACTCGAAATAAAACCTTGTACCAACCCGTCTGGCCAGCGTGGAAACCGTAGGCTAAAGTCCAGCAGTGAATTGTGATAAGCGAATTGATTGAAATTGATGGCTCATGGTAACTGATTACCTTTGAAAGCACCTCTCCCGAGGAGGGCCAGACCGAGAGGGATGGCCCTGGGTCAGCCAGGGTGCGAGGGATATGTCGTCTGACAACCTCACCTTCGGCCTAGCACAACGAACCTCAGACGGCGTGCGGTTTAGTCGGTTCGAGTCCGACATCGACATCCGGAGGAGGGGTTCCGTGGGGATTTTTTTATACCACTTTGGTTGCAGACAAGTCCACGGCCCACCGGATGGAAAGTGGTTACTGTGGCCTATGGACGTGTGTAATACTAGGGGCGTCGCACTCGCTCTGCCGACCCTGTTAGAACAAAAAGTTTTCCCGCAGGTAAAAAAAAACCCTAGACGTCGTGCGGTTTAACATAACTATCCTCGCTGCTAGCTAGCCCTTTATATAGGTTACAAGGGCCATCATATGTCTCCTAAAGGATACCATAAGGAGACTAGCATTGTTAAGATATAAAAATACATAATAATGTGATTTAACATTTACGTTTATCGGGGTGATGAAGGTCGGAGGAAAGGTTTGTAGGATGGCTTCGAATAACACAAGACCTCACGATTTTATTACTATTATATTGTCACAATCACAATTTTATTATAGTTCACATTAATCACGTCAACAATGAACAAAGATCAACCTCTCGCCTTTAGTGAAACCTTTTTAGCGGGCTCTGTTGACATCTGTAATAGTGTTGCCAACCAATGCCAACCAAAACCTCCGTCAATTTAGTCTATTTGCAGTGGCAGAGTGTGGCCACATGTATGTGTGTCGGCCAGGGACAGAGGCCCTCTGTGTGGCTACATGTATGTGTGTCGGCCAGGGTCAGAGGCCCTCTGTGTGGCCACATGTATGTGTGTCGGCCAGGGTCAGAGGCCCTCTGTGTGGCCACATGTATGTGTGTCGGCCAGGGTCAGAGGCCCTCTGTGTGGCCACATGTATGTGTGTCGGCCAGGGTCAGAGGCCCTCTGTGTGGCCACATGTATGTGTGTCGGCCAGGGTCAGAGGCCCTCTGTGTGGCTACATGTATGTGTGTCGGCCAGGGTCAGAGGCCCTCTGTGTGGCCACATGTATGTGTGTCGGCCAGGGTCAGAGGCCCTCTGTGTGGCCACATGTATGTGTGTCGGCCAGGGTCAGAGGCCCTCTGTGTGGCCACATGTATGTGTGTCGGCCAGGGTCAGAGGCCCTCTGTGTGGCCACATGTATGCGTGTCGGCCAGGGTCAGAGGCCCTCTGTGTGGCCACATGTATGCGTGTCGGCCAGGGTCAGAGGCCCTCTGTGTGGCCACATGTATGTGTGTCGGCCAGGGTCAGAGGCCCTCTGTGTGGCCACATGTATGCGTGTCGGCCAGGGTCAGAGGCCCTCTGTGCGGCCACATGTATGCGTGTCGGCCAGGGTCAGAGGCTCTCTGTGTGGCCACATGTATGCGTGTCGGCCAGGGTAAGAGGCCACCCACCACAACGTTTACCTTTATTTTGTTGCAGTACCCTGAGCCGCCCGTCGCGCTCGCCGGCCCCGGGCCCCCCGCCGGCCGGCTGCCAGTACTGCTCGCACTGCAACTCCTCCGTGCGCGAGTATAGGACCGTCACCCGATCTGATGGTACGTGCCTAGAGGCTATCTTCTTATAAATAAAAACATAACGGTTGAATTGATAACCACCTCGTTTTTTGAAGTCGGTTAAAAAGTAGAAAGTAGATTCTCGAGTTTTACGCTCGGCAATCAAACGCAAAACTCAAGAATGGTTCGACTATTCGCCAAAAAATTTCTTCATAAGTTTCACCGAAGGTATAAAAAGAATGGTGACGGGAACTGGAACAGTTATCCAAACAGGATGTCCCGGGCATCAGTTAAGTTTCAAATGAAATGATTTAACTGAACTGTAAATATTCCTTCGGTACCTATATACCTAGTTGTTGAGTTACCCAAGGAATGTTAAAAACTAACAAAAAAGGATTCGTTTACAATCTTGTTGTAACATTGCAATCCGTCCTTATACCTACACAGCCCACACTTCGCGAGCTAACATTTTCAACATTTTTATTGTGTAGATCGTTCGAGCGAGCGAATGGTGTACCCCACCCCCTCCAACGAGACCAAGTTAGTACCCTCCGACCCGCACAATGGACACGGCCCATATGTAAGTATCATGATTATCCACACTTCTACACTACTATTATAAAGAACACGAGGAGGGCCAGACCGAGAGGGATGGCCCTGGGTCAGCCGGGGTGCGAGGGATATGACGCATGACAACCTCACCTGCGGCCTAGCACTACGACCCAGAGACGGCGTGCGGTTTAGTCGGTTCGAGTCCGACACAACCTCCCCCTCCGGCTCCGGAGGGGTGAGTATCTGTGGGGATTTCCCGCACGTAAAAAAAAACTATTATAAAGAAGAAAGATTTGTATGTTTGTAATGCATAAACTCAAAAACTACTGTGCCGATTTCAAAAATTCTTTCACCATTGGAAAGCTACGTTCACCTTGAGTAATATAGGGTATATTAGATTTCCACGGGAAGGTTTTTGCCGTGCGAAGCCGGGGCGGATCGCTAGTATTTTATATGTACAGTCAGCATCAGATTGATCTTGACGAACAAAGTACTCAAAATGATCTTAAAGCCTTGGTTTCCCCCATCCCTGATTCTGATATTTGGCACATACCTTTAGTTCGGACAATAATACAATTTAAATCAATAAAACGGTTTCATTAGCTCTTAATGACATGATACTAAGATATATAATAACAATAACGGGTATTAACGCGATCATGGTATAGGTACTTACATACCTTTGATTGCCTGATGTTTCGACCAGGTTACACCGGCCGTGGTCACAGGCTGACTGGCTCAGCGGTGCACGCCCGCCGTCTTCGACTCCGTTTGTTAGTAGGTTCTTCATCTACCCGCACATTTTCAATAAATTCTTCATGTACCGTCACATACCACACTCACAATGTCCCTAGTCTGTAAGCAAACTGTCTGGTGTTTATCCGACGGCGCAGAAAATCGAGGGTGCATGTTTTTGACCATGACGATTGTGATGGCCCTGGTATTGCAAACGTCCATGGTAAGCACTTCCCATCAGGTGGGCCGTGTGCTTGTCTACCACCTAAGTGGTATAAAAATAAATTACCGGTCGCCGGTATAACCGGGTCGAAACGTCAGGCAATCAAATGTATGTAAGCACCTATACCATGATCGCGTTAATTCCCGTTTAAAAAATATGTATGATACTAAAATAATTTTGAGACTTTATAGTGTAGATCATTAACAGAACGCAATACAAAATAACTAACTACCCATTTGTGTCCCCAGGGTCCATCATACAAGTACTCCGAGACCACGTACTCTTCCCAAAACACGACGCAGCGCTACCCCTCCCCGCTGCCGCACTCGCCCCCCCACACCCTACACCCCATCCCTTCCCCGTCGCCCGGACCCTTCCCCCGCTCCACGACCCCGTCGCCGGGGGTCCAACAGCCCCCTAAGAAACTCGATGACCTGCTAGCTGATTTCCCTGAAGCTGTAAGTATATTTATAATTTTTTCACGCCCAGTCATATTAGGGGTATCACCTCGGAATTAAAGCTGTAAATTGGTATAAACTAGAGATGGGCCGAGTAGCACTTTTGCCGAGTAACGAGTACCGAGTTTTACTCGGTTAAATTTTTTTCCTACCGAGTACTCGGCCGGAGTAACTCTGTTCAATTAAATCCACGTTTCGGGCGCGTAAACAAGTACAAACAGATTCGCGCGGCACGAGCGGCCAGCTCGCGTTGATACACCCCTCACCCCGCCCCCGCCTTTCATCTATCAGTCGCTTGCTAGTTTACAAACAAATACGTCACGTTGCACGTCATAGTAGATAAATAATTGAAAAAGTTTGTAAATTAATAATTGACTGTGATGACTTTACGTAAAAGATTCCGAATTTGGACGTTTTACGACGAAATTGAGGAAGATAAAACGAAAGTGAAATGCACCTATGCAATTCTCTGATTTTACGTAGCGTACGAGCTTTTATGAGCAAAACCTCGCAGATAAGGTGCCGAATTATACACGTGAGTCCTTCGCCACAGTAAAGCTGAGCCATAAGTCAGGTAAGAAAAACCTTCCTACCTGTAACTACATTTTCGAGGTACCTCCTGCCATCAGAAAGATACTAATAAACCAAGGGCGCATTTACATCAATTGGACGTCGTGCCCAGTGAGAGATTTCACAATTGTGACCAGATGCTTTAAATGCCAGATGTTTGGTCACGCAGCAAAGTTTTGTCGGGAAGCTGCTCCCACTTGTAATCACTGTGGAGAGGTGGGTCATTCTCACAAGGAGTGCACCAAGAAAGCTTCTTCCCCAGTATGTGCGACATGTAAAAAGTTTAAGAAGAAAAGTGACCACCAAACGGGTGACGACAGTTGCCCGGCCCGTAAGTACGCGGAGGCGAATTATATAAACTCAATAGACTATGAGGGTGCCTGAGAGCGCCACCAATTAAGTTTTGTTTTTAGCACATTAGACGTATTAGTAAATTTAGTTTTATTTGTATTTGTGTTTTAAGTTGAATAATGCCACCAAATCAACTGGTGCAGGACCTAGATAGTTTTTCTGTGTCTGAAGTAAATATCTGTGACGCAGAAAATTGTAAGCAATATCTACCCACAGGTGGAAAGTTACTAACACTACTAACTCAAAATATTCGTAGTATAAACCATAACATAAATGGCCTAGAAGTATTGTTGCACGATCTAAACCTAAGTTGTGATATCATAGTTCTAACAGAGTGTTGGCTAGAGAGCCAGGGAAATAACTTACCTTCTCTTGACGGGTATTCGTCATACGCTTCCGGTAATTTTATTAACCAAAACGATGGACTGGTCGTGTATGTGAAGAAAAACCTGATTACAGTAGTCGAGGAACCATTGTTTCATGGATGTAGCTGTCTCATAATTAAAATAAAGGATGATACGGTAATCATTGCAATCTATCGCCCTCCCTCACAAAGTATAGACATATTTCTGGAATCCCTTGACACAAACTTAAAGGGGTTAACGGCTTTTAAAAATGTCGTAATCATTGGGGACATAAACATTAATATCGTCCCCGAGGAAGCCAAGACTGAAGCACATAAGTATCTCAATATTTGCTCATTTCACGGTTTGCTGCCCACCCACTACTGCCCAACATTTAAGACTGGTTCTTGCATGGATCATCTGATCATAAAATCTAAAGTAGTATCTAAGACATTAATAACTAACTCTTGGCTTACTGATCATCGGGCTATTGTATTATCATTACAAACATATTCACCCAGAAAAACTTGCATGAACAGCATTACTAAGGTTAACATGTGCAGCCTCGAAAATGACATACGCTGCATTGATTTCGACCCAGTTTACACCTCAGACAATCCAAATACCTCATTAGACTACTTTATAGAATCTGTACAATCAGCAATATTAAATAATACCTCCACTAAATTATTACCTAGAAAGTATATTAGCATTAAGCCATGGATTACTCCAGGGCTCGTCCGATGTATAAGACATAGAGATAGACTACACCTTAGGGCGAAACATGCACCTAACAACGAAACACTTGCACTAATATATAAAAGATATAGGAATTTTTGCAATAATCTACTTAAAAAACTAAAGGTACAATATGACAGGAATGAATTGCAAAAGGCAGGTACCAGTTCTAAGCAAATTTGGAAATTCATAAAAAAGCATACGTTCAGATCAAAACCTCCCGAACCTCCATTCGATTTATTATCTAAAGAGAACTCACTCGATACAATGAATCAAATTAACACCTACTTTGTAAATGTTGGTAAAAATTTAGCAGAAAAGATTATCAAACCTGTCTGCGCTGGGGATGGTTCCACTGCTTTGGATTCCCATAATGTACGCTCAACCTTTTCTACGCTAAAATACTTATATAAATACTAAATACTTATATAAATATAAATACTTAAAAAATTCAAATTCGTATTTGCACCGCCCTTAACACATATTTTTGAACTATGCTTAACTAACGGCATATTCCCAATAGCGCTTAAGAGAGCTGTCGTCTCCCCGATATTTAAATCTGGCGATAAAACCTGTGTAAATAACTATAGACCTATTTCAGTATTAACGGGCCTATCGAAAATATTAGAAAAAATTATACACACCAGATTAACAAAATATCTAGAAGACAATAATTTACTTTCGGACTGTCAATTTGGTTTTAGGCCAAATAGGTCAACTAGCCAAGCTGTACATACACTAACCGACTATGTCACTAACAACCTAGACAAAGGTATGCACACCCTGGGGATTTTTCTGGATCTTGCCAAAGCATTTGACTCTATTTCCTGTTCTTTACTATTAAAAAAACTCGAGGCTTTCGGAGTAAGAGGGACGCAACTGCTTCTACTGTCGGATTATATGAAGGACCGACAGCAATGTGTGAAGATTGGACAAAATGTAAGCTCTGAAATGAAAAATAGTGGATATGGTATCCCACAAGGGAGTGTATTAGGAACCACTTTATTTTTAATTTATATAAATGACCTTTGCAGTTCGACTCTTCAAAATGGATTTATCATAACATATGCCGATGATACGGCTCTTTTATTCGCGGCCAAATCAAGAGAGGAGGTATTTAAACACGCTCAAAATGGTTTCAATTTTGTGACTAAATGGCTTCAGAAAAATCTTCTATCACTAAACACTGATAAAACAAAATACATGTTATTTACAATGCGAAATACTAAACAAACCTATGACTAACATAAATATAAATGCACATTGTTGTATAACCGCTGACACTGCATGCGCTTGCCCTACATTAACTAAAACTGACAATATAAAATATCTTGGTGTAACGATTGACACAAATTTGAATTTCCGCAAACATATTGAATTGCTATGTGCTAGAATACGGAAATTAATGTATATCTTCAAAAATTTGCGTGCAATAGCGGGCTCTAAGATTATTAAACAGGTATACTGGGCCTTATGTCAGTCCATTCTTACTTATTGTATAACTTCCTGGGATGGTGCAGGACGCACAATCCTATTACCCCTTGAGCGGGCCCAAAGAGCAATCTTAAAAGTAGCCACTTTTCGACCATATAGGTTCCCCACAGATCAGCTCTACAAGTCATGTAAAGTACTAACAGTGCGCCAATTGTTTATTCTAAACCTCATACTATACCAACATACCAAACTTCCTCCACAAACAATAACCTTAGATAAAAGAAGAAAGGGAATAGTTTGTGAAAAACCACAAACTAAACATGAGTTTGTAAATAGATTTTATATGTTTTTGGGTCCTTTTCTATATAACAAATTTAACAAATTACTAAACATACATAGCCTAAGTTATTGGAACTGCAAGGCTTTAATTACAGAACACCTAGAAAAACTAGATTATGCGGACACAGAAAAACTGCTAGAAATACTAAAGTAGGTAGCGTTAAGCTGTAAATATGCAATAGATTCTTTGGTTTATGTTAACTAATTAATTGCAACAAGTAATTATCATTGAACGGACATAGCCTGAAACACAGGTTTACAAAAACCTAGGTCAGGTAGGTCCCAAATTGTTAATGTAATTAGGTATTATATTTTAAATTTTTACCATATACAGTGTTACACTTTCTCATAATGTAGATATTATTATACTTAAATTAGTTATATTCGACCTTATTTGTAAAACTAGTAATAACCCAATGTACAGCACTTTTTGATAAATAAATAAATTATTATTATAAAAAAAAAAAAAAAAGCGGTGTTGGACGGAAGGCTTCTACGACAGCAATGTTAAGCCATGTTAAAATAAAACACACAGAAGAGTTTAAATGTTTGGAAAATGAAACTTTGAAAGAAGAAGAAAGAAAGAAAAAACCTTTTATTGTAGTGCAACACCGATTACACAATTAATTGTGTACCTACTGACACACGCAAACAAGTTAATCAGGCACAATTATTCTTCGCGCTACACCAAAAAAGGAGCCAGTTCAGCATGACATCAGGCACAAGTACCTGCCGCTGGTTTTCAACTGGCTCCTATGGAGGGCATGCGACATGAATAATAAATAGAAAGATATTAAATTTACAAAAATCTAAAAAATAGAAAAAGAGAAGGAATACAAAACAAAAAAATAAAAACCAAAAATAAAAACACAACAGCAGAAGCCAACAAATATCTCAAAATCGTGAGCCATTTGCGTCAACATCAACAACCTAAATATATTCCTTTACCTAAACCGAGTATACTCGGCATTAAAACCGAGTTATTCGGCCGAGTACGAGTATCAAAAAACCCGCCGAGTACGCCGAGTACCGAGTAGCAACCGAGTACTCGGCCCATCTCTAGTATAAACCTTTGTTTTGTCGTTCTAAATATTGTCTCAAAATGGGAGTTTGGATCTATTATAAAAGTTGTAGAGTATGAAATTCTCTACAAGTTTTGCTTGAATTTTTTTTCATACGATCAACTTTTTTTGCCGTAGACCTAACGTTAACTTGTATTGTACGCGTATGTGTACGCAGCGCACTCTTCGCGGTCTACGGCAAAATCGGTTGATCGTATGAATAAAAAGTTGTAGAAAATGTTATATTCTACATTTTTTATTTAAGGTGCAAATCTCATTCAAGCAATAGAAAGCGAAATATTGGCGAAAAGACGCGGATACGATAGCGCTTTACACCAATTTACAGCTTATTATCTTTCATTCCGAGGTTGACCCCTTTTTTTTACCTAATATGACTAGGCTAGTCTCCATTAGCCCACGGCTACGAAAGCTTACACTTTAGCTCCTGACAACCACTTTCCTACATTTTCTTAATTTATGTTATGCTTGTCTGCCGAATAAGTCATAAAAAAATTCAATCAAAAGTTTTCTCACTAAAACTCATAATATGTATTACAAACAAAAAACTTAATGAAACTTATCTACAGCGCTTCCCAACCCAACCCGACGGTGTAGTCCGCCGCCGAGTCGAGGTCCACGAAACCCAGAACAGCTCTACGGCTCACTCCCGGGACACGCGGGATGTGCGGGACGGGCCTCCCACCCCTAAGGCCCCCGCCAAGCCCATTGGCAATAGCAAGAATGTCGCGGGGCCGGCTGTGTACTACCCGCCGGGACATACGCCGTTTGCTAAGAAGGAGACCGTGCCTGTTGGTGGCGGAGGATATCAGTCTAGTGTAAGTATAATCACAAAATAAATAATAGCACCACGTATAACCATTATTATAATCAAATATAAACTCACGTAAACTCACGCCTTTATCCCCGAAGGGGTAGGCAGAGGTGTTAGCACCCAAATTTCGCCAGTTTATGTTTTAGGTCCCAATGTAATAGGTGGCGACCCTATTGCCATTAACCGGGCACATATAAACCTGCGATAAATAAACACATAACTTCGAAAAGCATCGAAAAGTCATTGGTGTGTGCCATGGAAAACCTGGGATCGAACCCGAGACCTCGTCTCAGGAGTCCATTACCCATACCACTAGGCTATCGCGGTATAATAAATAATAATGAAATTCATTCATATATTCAAGAGGTAGAATGCCCGCTTAGCCCACGTCACGTGGTATAGTTCACTTTCCACATAGGGGCCTGTTCCAGAGATAAGAAGTTTTCTACGTGTTAATTCAAGAAATCATCTATGTGCTGATTTTCATCGAAATCTGTTCAAAGGTTACGATTGAAGAAATCTGTTCAAAGGTTACGATTGAAGAAACACACCCTAACCCACCATAAATTTTCATTTATAATAGTAGAATAATTATTTCTAGCGATTTCGGGTGGACCTTCTCAACTTGGGAGATTAGGCAAACCAAGATATTATATGCATCCAATATTTTTACTTTGGTATTATTATAAGTATGTAGTAAGCCTTCGCTATAGCTATTAAGTTGCTAATTTAACACTATTTTGTCCACCAGGCGGCGATGAGGCAAGGCGGAGGCGCGTACGCATCCGGCCGCGGCATGTACGAGTACGAATCCGGCTCCAAGATGAAGGAAAAGCACTCCGAGACGAAGACAGCCGTACCTATCTGCCTACCCCTCTGCTGCGCCATGCCTTGCGTCATCATGTAACCTTGACCTCAAGGTCACCGTTAATTAGTACTAAGCTCTTCTACAATCCAACTTTTGTGTAATTAAGTCGATGAAGTCATCTTGGCCTGAAAGGTCAAGGTATCAATACTATAGCAATGAAGTTACATTAAGAAGAGGTATGTTATCTGCTGTGGTTGTCGATTACAATATGGAGTTCTTCAAAAAAAGCATTAAAAGGTTTCTTCAGGGTCGACAGCAGGAGTACCACGGCAACTCATCAGGTGGGCCGTGTGCTTGTTGACCACCTACCGCGTTGTATTATAGAAAGTGTTCTCTATTCTCGTTCGCATTCACTGATTGGAGAATGTTTTGCACTTACTGAGAAAGGCTAATTAGCCTACTTTTAAATTACATTTTTACATTACCAGTACTTTATTTAGCTCCTTTTAATATAACGTTATTGTAAACTAGTGTAAATTTTCTTTACCTTGACCTTGCAAGGTCAAATTAGTCTGCCAAGGTCAACGTCTCTTTAATTTTTTTCTGCAACTATAATTGTTAATAAGGCAGGTTAATATTATAAAAAAGAATATTTATAACTGTTAAGATATTATTTGCCAACCTTTGCTCACTGACAAGGAAGTGAGAAAGAGATTGCTATTATTTATCAACGATGTCTATCGAATCTCAGTAAAATAGGTCATGATTATCATGTTGAAATATTATAAAAAGGATCTGAATTAATTTTAATTAAATTTAATTGAAACAATTAGTCCGATGTTTCAAGAAAAAATGGCTTCTTTTTTTATTGCAGATACCTATTTATTGTTTACGAATATTACGAAAATAAATCCTTTTGGGAACAATAACAAAAGATCCAAAGGCAACATTAAGTTTTAACAAAAGTAACAACTTTCAATTCTATAGTTTACCATTTTCAATAATTTATAATTCAAAACTAAAGATAGTCAAATATATTTAACATATTGACTAGTAAAGTTAAATTGATTGTGCTCATAATCTAAAACGTGCAGAGTTAGCTTGAACACGTTTTTTAGAATAGGTTTTAAGATTGGTCTGAAGTTTTAAACCCTTATTAGATCCCTGACAGTGACCGTTTATTGGGGTTGGACTTAAGTCACTATTCTGGTGTTGCACACGTCCATAGGTCACCGTAACCACTTTCCATCAGGTGGGACGTGTGCTTGTCTGCCACCTAAGTGGTCTAAAAAAATCTGTAGTTTACGAGAATCTTAAAAACTGCTGAGTGGAGGAATATGACTTTGCCAACTTTTGCATCTTGTCTTGTAAAAATAAAACTTTGATATTCATCATCATCATCATCATCAGGCTATATTAGTCCACTGCTGGACATAGCCCTCCCCAATGAGCGCCATAGCGCCCTGTCTTCAGCTTGCCGCATCCAGCAAGAGAGAGACCGCGACTCGGCAAGCGTAGTGTAGGACGCCCTCCGACCAGGTGGGATGACGATGTAAGAAAGACTGCAGGCAGATTGCTGGATGCGGCAAACTTTGATATTCATATGACATAATTGGAAAATTAAAAATATATAAACAAAATTTTAAATGTCTGTCTATACTGTAAGCTGATCTAACATGGTGCCATTAATGATATTTTACTATAAGCAACTCTTGTGTATAGAGATATTGTAATTTTTATATAATACATTTTATTAACTGAATGTTGTTTTTGTTTCATTTATGTCTAGTGATCGGAAATTCGGGCGCTTATTTACTTAAACCTCATATTTAATAGCATTGTATTAAGCTAATATTGGACATGCCTTTTTAAATCCCTTAGTAGTTATTTTTGTTAAGTAAAAGAACTCTGAGAAAGCGTTTTTGGAAATTCATCCCTTAAGAGGAAATCTTTCATAAGGTCGGTAAATATAATCTGATCTCCCAGAGAATCCTAGTGGACGAAAAATCCAAATCGATGCCCCAGAGTATTGAAGCAAAGGACCCAAGTGGACGGATCCATGATTTCCCAAGTACTAATCTATCTCTGTACCAAATGTCATCAAAATCAATCGTGGTTTAGTCGTGAAAGCGTAACAGACAAAGTGACAAAGTTACTTTCGCATTCATAATATTAATATGTATCAAGTTTTATCATTATAATAAACGTGGTCTTGTCATTTCATCTCTTATGTCTGCTGTGGCTTCATGTACTTTACTCTAGGATACTATAAATATTGTCTTGGTGTACAATAACTGGAGCTCCACATAGGACCAAACATACATAGAACTCTAAAGTTAGACACATTAAACTAGGTATTTTAACCTTACAGTGAGCCTCTGTGGTGTAGCGGTAGTGAACGCAGCCGTTACGCAGGAAGCGCGGGTTCAAGCGAGCACTGAGCGGGGAGTGCAAATATTTGTATGCATGAATATGGGTATTTGCATTGGTCTGGTCGTGCCTCGGAGAGCACGTTAAGCCGTAGGACCCGGTTGCCATATGAACATCTATAGCAGTCGTTACGGGTAGTTGGGAGCCCTCAAAAATCCAACAACTGGACTAACTGCAATGCTTCAATATCCATCCATCCAATCAATATCCTTTGGGTTGTGGAGGTCAGATGGAAATTGCTTCACTGAAAATGGCGAAGTTCAGCCAAATCCGCATTTATACTGGTAAAGCGCACCGCAGATTCCAAGTTGGGAGCTTCGGATGCGACTGGGATTGGAGGAGGAAGATGAACCGCACAGTCGAGTAAAAAGGAAGTGTAAATAAAAAAACTGAAATAGGAACAGTTAATTCATGACTTTATTTCATTATCCATTCAATTCATACACATACTCGTTACACTAGAGAAAATATTTCCTCGTTCACTAACAGATATTACACATTTATTTATAAATCACATTTAACATTTTAAACGCTAAGTTTAAATTTAAACTATTACTGAAGTACGATTTACTTTTTATGGCAAACTACACTGAATTATACATGAAGATATTATGAGATATAATACTAATGAGGACGCAGCTTTAGCCTTAAAAGTCGCTTGTGTGTGGCGACCCTTATTAAAATGCTCGCTGCTCACAATATTCTGCTCAAGCAGAACTTAAAAGTTGCTCATTTAATGCATAATTTGATTGTTTTTACAATAATTATAATAAATGAATCAATTTTCATCGCCTGGTCCCGAAAGCAATTTTTACATTATTTTAAAAAGTGTATCTACACAAAATTCATTGTTACATTTTATTCTCTTCATAGAATTATTATAGTTGCCATAAATTGATTGCTCATAGCGCGTGTGAAATAACGCTTATCGGGTAATATTTCCACCCTGTGTTTCCATGCACAAAAACTAAATTTAGACTTAATTTTAAAAACAAACAATGAGTATTACAGAACAATATTTTTACAATAACGAAATTAATAGTGTCTTAACGCCAAAATTCGTAACAACAAATTTATTAAGATTTTTTTTAAACGCAATCAAAATCAGTAGTGTAATAATTTATAATCTTGCTGTGAAGAAAAAAATATTTTGAAGTGGGTTTTGCTATGAAAAGGTTGCGGGTTCGAGTCCTATCCGATACAAATGTGGATCCGAACCTAAGATAGGTATTTGGCTCAGTTGGAAGAGCAAACGAGAATATTCGTATTGTAATATACGCTACTCTAATAATATTTCGTTGCTCTGTATATGGCATAGTCAAAATCGTTTATTTTTTAAAAGTTGCATAGTCAAAGAGTTTAGGGTTAGATAATATAAAGTAAAAACAAAAACAATAGTATTTTCTAGAGAAATTCGTAGCAATACCCATTCTAATATGCATATCACGGATATTTTTCCATGCCAACTATTTACCTCACAGCAAAATTATAAAAAATGTGATTCTGAATTAAATATAGGACAGTTCAATTCGTTGTTGCGTTTAGATAGCCTCTGGTAAATTTAAATTAAATATATTAAATGGACTACTTATTATTTCTTGCAAGTACAAGAAACAGACAAGTAAAAGCCGGTGCTAACTGACGGCAACACACGGCAAAGTAATTTTTTTGGTCGAATAAGAATATACCAGGTACAATTACCATAAGTTCTATTCTTAAAATTGAAATTTCAATGATGACCATAGCCACAAAAATAAAGTATGATTATTATCATTAAAATTTCAATACAATGCCTTTTTTTTATATCGCTTAGGTGGCAGACAAGCGCACGGCCCACCTGATAGAAAGTGGGTACCGTGGCCTATGGACGTGTGCAACACCAGGGGCGACACACTCGCGCTGCTAACCCTGTTAGAACAGAGAGTTTCTGTGCCGTCAGTGTATAAGATGAAGCAGGAGAAGTCTTAGGTCTTCCCATTGCCAGCACAAAAACTGTCCAGTGAGCTCTGGTTATCCTACTCACCCCTGGGAACACAACACAAGGTTATTCTGATCGCGGTATTCTGTAGGGCGGAGGTACTTCCCCAGTCGGACTGCTCAATTGGACGGAAACCGTCGACGACCGTCGTGTACTATCTCCTAAACGTCTATTTATATTCGAGAAATAAAATTCCTTTGTCGAGCCATCAGTTTGTGTCGATCCTACGTCCATTTGCTAATTAAATCTTAAACAGTCGGAATGTTCTTTCGTATGGGTATGTTCAGAGGATCTTGACTGCAAAATAGTGGCAAGATTGCAGTTTAATGTAGTGTTTGTAAGTGTAGTTATACGTTTGCAGTTCGTGTGCAGTCGTAACAGCAGTAATGTTAGCGACTGCAGACATTAAAATTTTTTGTCATGTTTATACAGTACAATATATTTATACAACCAAAATAATTATTATAATAATTATAATAATTATTATAATATTTTGTGCATAATATTTTAACGACAGAGATGAGATAACAAAGCATTTTTTGCCATTTGGAAGACATTAGTTAAAAACCTCCCTTTTGTATTAAATATTTTATTAATAAAATGTAACTGTTGTCATTACTCCATCTGTAATATTTCAATCAAAATGTAATGCGAGTTTTTGTATGTTCGTTGTGAGTATAGTTTAACAAGTGAGATATTGCACTTTGATTTATTAGAAGTTTTGTCATACTCATACGAGAATGTTTTGCACTTACTGAGAAAGGCTAATTAGCCTACTTTTAAATTACATTTTTACATTACCAGTACTTTATTTAGCTCCTTTTAATATAACGCTATTGTAAACTAGTGTAAATTTTCTTTACCTTGACCTTGCAAGGTCAAATTAGTCTGCCAAGGTCAAGGTCTCTATATTTTTTTTCTGCAACTATAATTGTTAATAAGGCAGGTTAATATTATAAAAAAGAATATTTATAATTGTTAAGATATTATTTGCCAACCTTTGCTCACTGACAAGGAAGTGAGAAAGAGATTGCTATTATTTATCAACGATGTCTATCGAATCTCAGTAAAATAGGTCATGATTATCATGTTGAAATATTATAAAAAGGATCTGAATTAATTTTAATTAAATTTAATTGAAACAATTAGTCCGATGTTTCAAGAAAAAATGGCTTCTTTTTTTATTGCAGATACCTATTTATTGTTTACGAATATTACGAAAATAATCAAATCCTTTTGGGAACAATAACAAAAGATCCAAAGGCAACATTAAGTTTTAACAAAAGTAACAACTTTCAATTCTATAGTTTACCATTTTCAATAATTTATAATTCAAAACTAAAGATAGTCAAATATATTTAACATATTGACTAGTAAAGTTAAATTGATTGTGCTCATAATCTCAAACGTGCAGAGTTAGCTTGAACACGTTTTTTAGAATAGGTTTTAAGATTGGTCTGAAGTTTTAAACCCTTATTATATTCACGCCGAGTCCTCTAGATTATTCTTGAAAATATATATAACTACATGTAGTATCGCCTAGTTATAACCACTCTTGCACTAAGTTTAGAGAAAATAAATTCTTTTTTTTTTTTTGTGGGTAGACATGTATTGTTACCTTTGCCTTGCGACATTCGTTCAAGCTCATTCGCATTCTAGTGCTCAACCACTCATCACGTTATCTGTTCTCGCACGGTTTATTTAAAAAATGTTAAAACGTAAAACGACTTATGAAGAGATATTGACCGTTATAAAAATAAAATACAAAGATTGGAGAAGAAACTTAGTAAACGACGAGTTAGTGCATCAGTACTGACTGATTGTCTTCATCATCTGATGAGGCCGTCATGCCCGAAGAGGATCTGGGTGCAGGTATTTACTTTTTGATTTTTTTAGTAATAAAATGTGTGATAAGTGTAAAAAAAAAAAAAAAAAAAATGCAACCGGAGCAGTCGCTAGGGCTGTTCCACCGCATTATTAAACTTCTATAAAATGAGCTTGTACTTACGTAATTAAAACGTTTGCAACCGGAGCAGTCGCTGGGGCTGTTTCAACGCATTAAAATACGTCGGCACTTCTGCCGATATTATAGTTGATAGACACGTATCGACGTGTTCAATATATTGTTTTATGCAACCGGAACAATCGTTGGGGTTGTTTCAACGCATCAAAATAAGTAAAATTGGTCTTTTCTAAGAAAATATTTCAAAACAAGTAGCTACCCACAATGTGGTAACACAAATTATTTTATGCAATCGGAATAGTCATTGGGGCTATTTCAACGCATTTAAATAAGCTATCAAAATTATCATACACGTGATAATCTTCAGATACTCCAGCTCTACAACCTGATGACTGGTTATTAGACTGGCCTGAAGATAACATGCATAACTCCAATGAATCAATTGAAACTTTGCCAGGGCCAAGTACGGTTTCTGAACAAAATGTTATTGTCCAAGATACCGATCCAAACACTCCTGTTTTGAATACAGAAATTTTGGGAGATGACCCTAGCATTACTAACAAATATGGCCCAGAAATTCGTACTGAACTTGCTAACCGCTTATTGCATATAATTAAAGAAGGCCTTACTAAGAAAAACAGAAAAAACCTATTGGCTCAGTGGTCAGAGCATTCCCCCTGTAAGGGAAAGATCGCGGGTTCGAGTCCCACCTGGGCATTCACTTTTTCCTATCTTTAATCGATTTGAAAAGTTAGCATAGTAAATGCTTCAAAATTTCATTCAAGAAAAAACCTAGTTTCAAAGTACCTCCCACCGTCAAATTGCATCGAAATGGATTCCCCTAAGTTAAATCTAGAAATCAAAGCAGTAATCACTGAAGCCGCGTATAACGCGATAAAGGCATTTTAATAAAACAAAAACAAATGTACAGTGCTATTTTGGGTCTCACGGACATAATTAATTTTCAATTAAATGCTAAAACTAAAGATATTAATATGCTGCAAAAGTTGATGGACGTAAACAAGATTTTATGCGATTTGCAATATGCAGATTCTATCACAAGAATAAGAGATATGAAAGAGCATCTTAAAAATACCAAAATTGATACATATCTTTTCGGTAAAAACTTAGCAGAAAAATTAAAATCGGCCAGAGCCGTCAATAAATCTGGCATTGAGCTGAAAGATTCTAATAACAAACTGTTGAAAACATTAAAAGAGGCCCTGCGAGACCTTTAAACCGCAAGGCTCCTCTCCAGGCGCGCAGGCCACCTGCGGGGACGGCGCTCGCGCCGATGACGAGCCACGAGCCTGCAGCAGCGCGCGGTCGGTATGCTACGCCAGCGACTCAACACCAGCCGCCGCATGTGCAACATGTACTGCCTCATAAAGCCAACTTATACATACAACGAAAAGTTACACTATTTAGAAATTATTAAAGACCTAATCAGAATAGATGCTATATCGCAGTGCTCCCCGTGTAAGGGTCAATTTATATAGAGCACCTTCTTAGTGCCAAAACCATACGGCAAAATGCGATTTATATTAAATTTTAAAATCTCAATAAATCATTAGAACTGAACATTTTAAATTATGAGATTTAAGAACTGCATTAAAAATTATAAGATATAACTGCCAAATGGCATCTATTGATCTCAAAGACGCTTAATTTTTAATTAAAATACACAAAGACTCTCGAAAGTATTTGAGGTTTATTTTTGAGGATCAAATGTTTGAATTTAACGTTTTACCGTACCGAACCCGAACGGTTCAGGGGCCGTTACAATGTAAATTTTTGGGTTTGATTTTGGATTCACACAAGTTCCAGGTTAGGTTACCATTAGATAAAAAATCGAAGATTAAGACTCAGCTCCAAATCTTTTCAAAATTAAATCGTTGTTGAATTAGAGATTTTGCTCAATTGCTAGGGTTATTAGTATCTTCATGCCCAGCTATAGAATACGGTTGGCTGCACACGAAAGAAATGGAACGCTGTAAATATCTCAATTTGATAAACTGTAATGACTATAACAAATTTATGACATTACCCACATCACTCCAAGCTGTTTTCATTGGTGGTTAAATAAAATAGAACATTCAGTCCATCGAATTAGAGTTGACGTTTATCATGTTGAAATATTCTCTGACGCCTCAACGACGGGGTGGGGGGGCTGCCTGTGAAGGATTAACTGCAAGCGGCCAGTGATCTACCGTGGAAAAAGGAAAACATATTAACTATATATAGCTCCTCGCAGCCTTCATAGCTTTAAAATTTTTTTTTGCAAATCCATATTTTAATTGTCAAATACTGCTGCGCATTGACAATTCAACAGCAGTTGCGTATATTAATAAAATGGGGGGCATCCAATATCCACATCTAACGCAAATAACTCGTGATATCTGGAACTGGTGTGAGACCAAGAATCTCTTTATTCATGCTTCATATATTAAGTCAAGTGATAATACTATTGCAGATTACGAATCACGTCAAAATCATCCAGATATCGAATGGGAATTATCTGGTTGGGCTTTTAATACTCTCACAAATTACTTTGGAGTCCCAAACATAGATCTTTTTGCAAGTCGCATTAATCACAAATGTGATACATATATTTCGTGGCATCGCGATCCAGAGGCTTTTGCGATAGACTCATTTACAGAATCATGATCTGACTTAAATTTTTACGCATTTCCACCTATTTCAATTATCTTAAAACATTGACAAAGATTATTACAGATAAAGCCAGAGGCATCATGGTCGTGCTTTTTTGACCGACTCAACCATGGTACCCTTTGTATAGATCTCTTCTCACAACAAAAACTGTAATTTTTTCACCTAAAAGCAATGCGTTGTTATCTCATTCTAGCTCGCGTTGGATACACGACTCGATTATCCTGGTGGCAGGAATATCTTTAGCGCCAAATTCCATGAAACAGTATAATGTATATTTGAAAAAATGGTGGGTTTTTGTTAAACGAATTCTGCAAATGTTTACGAGGCATCTGTACCAACTGTTATTTATTTTTTAACGAAGCTCCTTAATAAGGGGTTTCAATATGGCTCTCTTAATTCATATAAGTCAGCTCTGTCATTAATTCCGGGACCAAGTATAAGTCAGGATGATAGGTTAAAAAGATTCCTCAAGGGTGTTTATCGACTAAAGCCACCAAAACCTAAATACAGCTTTACATGGGACACCAACCTAGTCCTAAACGAGCTATCTTTATGGCATCCTAACGATGAACTTAGTCTAGAAAAACTAACAAATAAAACAGTTACTTTATTAGCTCTTTCAACCGCACAAAGGGTTCAAACTATTTCAAGATAAAGCTTAAAAATAAAATTAATAAAAATTTATTCCCAGCGCATCGTTATTAAAATTGCCGATATTTTAAAGACTTCTAGACCAGGTTCATATCAACCTATTATCAACTTGCCCTTCTTTACAAACAGGCTTGAAATTGGTCCGGCAACAACATTCACATGTTACATAGAACGCACTACATATTTGAGGAAATCTGAAGGACTATTTATTGGTATTAGACAACCCCATAAACCAGTAGGTACACAGACACTTAGCCGCTGGATAAAGCATACGCTCGGTGAATGCGGGGTCGACACGAGCGTGTTCAATGCACATAGCACGAGTCACGCCGCCTCGTCGTGCGCGCACTCACTTGGCGTAAATTTGGACACAATCAGAAAAACCGCTGGCTGGAGTAAGAACTCTTCGATTTTTGCCAAGTTTTATCATAAACCCATCCTTGATAATGATGATACTATTCTGGCAGAATCAGTGATAAACGGTTAAATCATTAGTTAAAATCTTGATTTCTGTCGTCACAGAATAGGCATTATGTTTTCTTTACTATTGATGAAGCTTATTATCAATATTTTGTATTTTACATCTAATTATTGTAAGAATAATTATATTAAATATAGTCAGTGAAGTAGTCCAGTACTGCGTATAAAATTACTAAATACTTTTTCGTTACGTGATTATAAATATTACAGAGATAAATATAAATTACATAATAATAAACAAAACGTTTATTGATTTATATTCTCATTGATGATATTCCCGAAATACCCAATGTAAAATGACTCTCAAAGTCTACATGTAGTTATATATATTTTCAAGAATAATCTAGAGGACTCGGCGTGAATATAATTAATGATTAAACGAACTTACCTGTATGTGAAGTTCTATCATAATTATGTTCACGCCGAGTCCGAATAGATTATAAACCCACCCGCCCTATGCGGCCCATATTTATTTTACCTAATATTTCGGCGATACATCAATGATTTCTATAACTCTGGAAGAACTCTAAACTAAATGAGCTTGAACGAATGTCGCAAGGCAAAGGTAACAATACATGTCTACCCACAAAAAAAAAAAAAGAATTTATTTTCTCTAAACTTAGTGCAAGAGTGGTTATAACTAGGCGATACTACATGTAGTTATATATATTTTCAAGAATAATCTATTCGGACTCGGCGTGAACATAATTATGATAGAACTTCACATACAGGTAAGTTCGTTTAATCATTAATTAGATCCCTGACAGTGACCGTTTATTGGGGTTGGACTTAAGTCACTACTCTGGTGTTGCACACGTCCATAGGTCACCGTAACCACTTTCCATCAGGTGGGACGTATGCTTGTCTGCCACCTAAGTGGTCTAAAAAAGTCTGTAGTCTACGAGAATCTTAAAAACTGCTGAGTGGAGGAATATGACTTTGCCAACTTTTGCATCTTGTCTTGTAAAAATAAAACTTTGATATTCATCATCATCATCATCATCATCATCAGGCTATATTAGTCCACTGCTGGACATAGCCCTCCCCCAATGAGCGCCATAGCGCCCTGTCTTCAGCTTGCCGCATCCAGCAAGAGAGAGACCGCGACTCGGCAAGCGTAGTGTAGGACGCCCTCCGACCAGGTGGGATGACGATGTAAGAAAGACTGCAGGCAGATTGCTGGATGCGGCAAACTTTGATATTCATATGACATAATTGGGAAATTAAAAATATATAAATAAAATTTTAAATGTCTGTCTATACTGTAAGCTGATCTAACATGGTGCCATTAATGATATTTTACTATAAGCAACTCTTGTGTATAGAGATATTGTAATTTTTATATAATACATTTTATTAACTGAATGTTGTTTTTGTTTCATTTATGACTAGTGATCGGAAATTCGGGCGCTTATTTACTTAAACCTCATATTTAATAGCATTGTATTAAGCTAATATTGGACATGCCTTTTTAAATCCCTTAGTAGTTATTTTTGTTAAGTAAAAGAACTCTGAGAAAGCGTTTTTGGAAATTCATCCCTTAAGAGGAAATCTTTCATAAGGTCGGTAAATATAATCTGATCTCCCAGAGAATCCTAGTGGACGAAAAATCCAAATCGATGCCCCAGAGTATTGAAGCAAAGGACCCAAGTGGACGGATCCATGATTTCCCAAGTACTAATCTATCTCTGTACCAAATGTCATCAAAATCAATCGTGGTTTAGTCGTGAAAGCGTAACAGACAAAGTGACAAAGTTACTTTCGCATTCATAATATTAATATGTATCAAGTTTTATCATTATAATAAACGTGGTCTTGTCATTTCATCTCTTATGTCTGCTGTGGCTTCATGTACTTTACTCTAGGATACTATAAATATTGTCTTGGTGTACAATAACTGGAGCTCCACATAGGACCAAACATACATAGAACTCTAAAGTTAGACACATTAAACTAGGTATTTTAACCTTACAGTGAGCCTCTGTGGTGTAGCGGTAGTGAACGCAGCCGTTACGCAGGAAGCGCGGGTTCAAGCGAGCACTGAGCGGGGAGTGCAAATATTTGTATGCATGAATATGGGTATTTGCATTGGTCTGGTCGTGCCTCGGAGAGCACGTTAAGCCGTAGGACCCGGTTGCCATATGAACATCTATAGCAGTCGTTACGGGTAGTTGGGAGCCCTCAAAAATCCAACAACTGGACTAACTGCAATGCTTCAATATCCATCCATCCAATCAATATCCTTTGGGTTGTGGAGGTCAGATGGAAATTGCTTCACTGAAAATGGCGAAGTTCAGCCAAATCCGCATTTATACTGGTAAAGCGCACCGCAGATTCCAAGTTGGGAGCTTCGGATGCGACTGGGATTGGAGGAGGAAGATGAACCGCACAGTCGAGTAAAAAGGAAGTGTAAATAAAAAAACTGAAATAGGAACAGTTAATTCATGACTTTATTTCATTATCCATTCAATTCATACACATACTCGTTACACTAGAGAAAATATTTCCTCGCTCACTAACAGATATTACACATTTATTTATAAATCACATTTAACATTTTAAACGCTAAGTTTAAATTTAAACTATTACTGAAGTACGATTTACTTTGTATGGCAAACTACACTATACATGAAGATATTATGAGATATAATACTAATGAGGACGCAGCTTTAGCCTTAAAAGTCGCTTGTGTGTGGCGACCCTTATTAAAATGCTCGCTGCTCACAATATTCTGCTCAAGCAGAACTTAAAAGTTGCTCATTTAATGCATAATTTGATTTTTTTTACAATAATTATAATAAATGAATCAATTTTCATCGCCTGGTCCCGAAAGCAATTTTTACATTATTTTAAAAAGTGTATCTACACAAAATTCATTGTTACATTTTATTCTCTTCATAGAATTATTATAGTTGCCATAAATTGATTGCTCATAGCGCGTGTGAAATAACGCTTATCGGGTAATATTTCCACCCTGTGTTTCCATGCACAAAAACTAAATTTAGACTTAATTTTAAAAACAAACAATGAGTATTACAGAACAATATTTTTACAATAACGAAATTAATAGTGTCTTAACGCCAAAATTCGTAACAACAAATTTATTAAGATTTTTTTTAAACGCAATCAAAATCAGTAGTGTAATAATTTATAATCTTGCTGTGAAGAAAAAAATATTTTGAAGTGGGTTTTGCTATGAAAAGGTTGCGGGTTCGAGTCCTATCCGATACAAATGTGGATCCGAACCTAAGATAGGTATTTGGCTCAGTTGGAAGAGCAAACGAGAATATTCGTATTGTAATATACGCTACTCTAATAATATTTCGTTGCTCTGTATATGGCATAGTCAAAATCGTTTATTTTTTAAAAGTTGCATAGTCAAAGAGTTTAGGGTTAGATAATATAAAGTAAAAACAAAAACAATAGTATTTTCTAGAGAAATTCGTAGCAATACCCATTCTAATATGCATATCACGGATATTTTTCCATGCCAACTATTTACCTCACAGCAAAATTATAAAAAATGTGATTCTGAATTAAATATAGGACAGTTCAATTCGTTGTTGCGTTTAGATAGCCTCTGGTAAATTTAAATTAAATATATTAAATGGACTACTTATTATTTCTTGCAAGTACAAGAAACAGACAAGTAAAAGCCGGTGCTAACTGACGGCAACACACGGCAAAGTAATTTTTTTGGTCGAATAAGAATATACCAGGTACAATTACCATAAGTTCTATTCTTAAAATTGAAATTTCAATGATGACCATAGCCACAAAAATAAAGTATGATTATTATCATTAAAATTTCAATACAATGCCTTTTTTTTATATCGCTTAGGTGGCAGACAAGCGCACGGCCCACCTGATAGAAAGTGGGTACCGTGGCCTATGGACGTGTGCAACACCAGGGGCGACACACTCGCGCTGCTAACCCTGTTAGAACAGAGAGTTTCTGTGCCGTCAGTGTATAAGATGAAGCAGGAGAAGTCTTAGGTCTTCCCATTGCCAGCACAAAAACTGTCCAGTGAGCTCTGGTTATCCTACTCACCCCTGGGAACACAACACAAGGTTATTCTGATCGCGGTATTCTGTAGGGCGGAGGTACTTCCCCAGTCGGACTGCTCAATTGGACGGAAACCGTCGACGACCGTCGTGTACTATCTCCTAAACGTCTATTTATATTCGAGAAATAAAATTCCTTTGTCGAGCCATCAGTTTGTGTCGATCCTACGTCCATTTGCTAATTAAATCTTAAACAGTCGGAATGTTCTTTCGTATGGGTATGTTCAGAGGATCTTGACTGCAAAATAGTGGCAAGATTGCAGTTTAATGTAGTGTTTGTAAGTGTAGTTATACGTTTGCAGTTCGTGTGCAGTCGTAACAGCAGTAATGTTAGCGACTGCAGACATTAAAATTTTTTGTCATGTTTATACAGTACAATATATTTATACAACCAAAATAATTATTATAATAATTATAATAATTATTATAATATTTTGTGCATAATATTTTAACGACAGAGATGAGATAACAAAGCATTTTTTGCCATTTGGAAGACATTAGTTAAAAACCTCCCTTTTGTATTAAATATTTTATTAATAAAATGTAACTGTTGTCATTACTCCATCTGTAATATTTCAATCAAAATGTAATGCGAGTTTTTGTATGTTCGTTGTGAGTATAGTTTAACAAGTGAGATATTGCACTTTGATTTATTAGAAGTTTTGTCATACTCATACGAGAATGTTTTGCACTTACTGAGAAAGGCTAATTAGCCTACTTTTAAATTACATTTTTACATTACCAGTACTTTATTTAGCTCCTTTTAATATAACGCTATTGTAAACTAGTGTAAATTTTCTTTACCTTGACCTTGCAAGGTCAAATTAGTCTGCCAAGGTCAAGGTCTCTATATTTTTTTTCTGCAACTATAATTGTTAATAAGGCAGGTTAATATTATAAAAAAGAATATTTATAATTGTTAAGATATTATTTGCCAACCTTTGCTCACTGACAAGGAAGTGAGAAAGAGATTGCTATTATTTATCAACGATGTCTATCGAATCTCAGTAAAATAGGTCATGATTATCATGTTGAAATATTATAAAAAGGATCTGAATTAATTTTAATTAAATTTAATTGAAACAATTAGTCCGATGTTTCAAGAAAAAATGGCTTCTTTTTTTATTGCAGATACCTATTTATTGTTTACGAATATTACGAAAATAATCAAATCCTTTTGGGAACAATAACAAAAGATCCAAAGGCAACATTAAGTTTTAACAAAAGTAACAACTTTCAATTCTATAGTTTACCATTTTCAATAATTTATAATTCAAAACTAAAGATAGTCAAATATATTTAACATATTGACTAGTAAAGTTAAATTGATTGTGCTCATAATCTCAAACGTGCAGAGTTAGCTTGAACACGTTTTTTAGAATAGGTTTTAAGATTGGTCTGAAGTTTTAAACCCTTATTATATTCACGCCGAGTCCTCTAGATTATTCTTGAAAATATATATAACTACATGTAGTATCGCCTAGTTATAACCACTCTTGCACTAAGTTTAGAGAAAATAAATTCTTTTTTTTTTTTTGTGGGTAGACATGTATTGTTACCTTTGCCTTGCGACATTCGTTCAAGCTCATTCGCATTCTAGTGCTCAACCACTCATCACGTTATCTGTTCTCGCACGGTTTATTTAAAAAATGTTAAAACGTAAAACGACTTATGAAGAGATATTGACCGTTATAAAAATAAAATACAAAGATTGGAGAAGAAACTTAGTAAACGACGAGTTAGTGCATCAGTACTGACTGATTGTCTTCATCATCTGATGAGGCCGTCATGCCCGAAGAGGATCTGGGTGCAGGTATTTACTTTTTGATTTTTTTAGTAATAAAATGTGTGATAAGTGTAAAAAAAAAAAAAAAAAAAATGCAACCGGAGCAGTCGCTAGGGCTGTTCCACCGCATTATTAAACTTCTATAAAATGAGCTTGTACTTACGTAATTAAAACGTTTGCAACCGGAGCAGTCGCTGGGGCTGTTTCAACGCATTAAAATACGTCGGCACTTCTGCCGATATTATAGTTGATAGACACGTATCGACGTGTTCAATATATTGTTTTATGCAACCGGAACAATCGTTGGGGTTGTTTCAACGCATCAAAATAAGTAAAATTGGTCTTTTCTAAGAAAATATTTCAAAACAAGTAGCTACCCACAATGTGGTAACACAAATTATTTTATGCAATCGGAATAGTCATTGGGGCTATTTCAACGCATTTAAATAAGCTATCAAAATTATCATACACGTGATAATCTTCAGATACTCCAGCTCTACAACCTGATGACTGGTTATTAGACTGGCCTGAAGATAACATGCATAACTCCAATGAATCAATTGAAACTTTGCCAGGGCCAAGTACGGTTTCTGAACAAAATGTTATTGTCCAAGATACCGATCCAAACACTCCTGTTTTGAATACAGAAATTTTGGGAGATGACCCTAGCATTACTAACAAATATGGCCCAGAAATTCGTACTGAACTTGCTAACCGCTTATTGCATATAATTAAAGAAGGCCTTACTAAGAAAAACAGAAAAAACCTATTGGCTCAGTGGTCAGAGCATTCCCCCTGTAAGGGAAAGATCGCGGGTTCGAGTCCCACCTGGGCATTCACTTTTTCCTATCTTTAATCGATTTGAAAAGTTAGCATAGTAAATGCTTCAAAATTTCATTCAAGAAAAAACCTAGTTTCAAAGTACCTCCCACCGTCAAATTGCATCGAAATGGATTCCCCTAAGTTAAATCTAGAAATCAAAGCAGTAATCACTGAAGCCGCGTATAACGCGATAAAGGCATTTTAATAAAACAAAAACAAATGTACAGTGCTATTTTGGGTCTCACGGACATAATTAATTTTCAATTAAATGCTAAAACTAAAGATATTAATATGCTGCAAAAGTTGATGGACGTAAACAAGATTTTATGCGATTTGCAATATGCAGATTCTATCACAAGAATAAGAGATATGAAAGAGCATCTTAAAAATACCAAAATTGATACATATCTTTTCGGTAAAAACTTAGCAGAAAAATTAAAATCGGCCAGAGCCGTCAATAAATCTGGCATTGAGCTGAAAGATTCTAATAACAAACTGTTGAAAACATTAAAAGAGGCCCTGCGAGACCTTTAAACCGCAAGGCTCCTCTCCAGGCGCGCAGGCCACCTGCGGGGACGGCGCTCGCGCCGATGACGAGCCACGAGCCTGCAGCAGCGCGCGGTCGGTATGCTACGCCAGCGACTCAACACCAGCCGCCGCATGTGCAACATGTACTGCCTCATAAAGCCAACTTATACATACAACGAAAAGTTACACTATTTAGAAATTATTAAAGACCTAATCAGAATAGATGCTATATCGCAGTGCTCCCCGTGTAAGGGTCAATTTATATAGAGCACCTTCTTAGTGCCAAAACCATACGGCAAAATGCGATTTATATTAAATTTTAAAATCTCAATAAATCATTAGAACTGAACATTTTAAATTATGAGATTTAAGAACTGCATTAAAAATTATAAGATATAACTGCCAAATGGCATCTATTGATCTCAAAGACGCTTAATTTTTAATTAAAATACACAAAGACTCTCGAAAGTATTTGAGGTTTATTTTTGAGGATCAAATGTTTGAATTTAACGTTTTACCGTACCGAACCCGAACGGTTCAGGGGCCGTTACAATGTAAATTTTTGGGTTTGATTTTGGATTCACACAAGTTCCAGGTTAGGTTACCATTAGATAAAAAATCGAAGATTAAGACTCAGCTCCAAATCTTTTCAAAATTAAATCGTTGTTGAATTAGAGATTTTGCTCAATTGCTAGGGTTATTAGTATCTTCATGCCCAGCTATAGAATACGGTTGGCTGCACACGAAAGAAATGGAACGCTGTAAATATCTCAATTTGATAAACTGTAATGACTATAACAAATTTATGACATTACCCACATCACTCCAAGCTGTTTTCATTGGTGGTTAAATAAAATAGAACATTCAGTCCATCGAATTAGAGTTGACGTTTATCATGTTGAAATATTCTCTGACGCCTCAACGACGGGGTGGGGGGGCTGCCTGTGAAGGATTAACTGCAAGCGGCCAGTGATCTACCGTGGAAAAAGGAAAACATATTAACTATATATAGCTCCTCGCAGCCTTCATAGCTTTAAAATTTTTTTTTGCAAATCCATATTTTAATTGTCAAATACTGCTGCGCATTGACAATTCAACAGCAGTTGCGTATATTAATAAAATGGGGGGCATCCAATATCCACATCTAACGCAAATAACTCGTGATATCTGGAACTGGTGTGAGACCAAGAATCTCTTTATTCATGCTTCATATATTAAGTCAAGTGATAATACTATTGCAGATTACGAATCACGTCAAAATCATCCAGATATCGAATGGGAATTATCTGGTTGGGCTTTTAATACTCTCACAAATTACTTTGGAGTCCCAAACATAGATCTTTTTGCAAGTCGCATTAATCACAAATGTGATACATATATTTCGTGGCATCGCGATCCAGAGGCTTTTGCGATAGACTCATTTACAGAATCATGATCTGACTTAAATTTTTACGCATTTCCACCTATTTCAATTATCTTAAAACATTGACAAAGATTATTACAGATAAAGCCAGAGGCATCATGGTCGTGCTTTTTTGACCGACTCAACCATGGTACCCTTTGTATAGATCTCTTCTCACAACAAAAACTGTAATTTTTTCACCTAAAAGCAATGCGTTGTTATCTCATTCTAGCTCGCGTTGGATACACGACTCGATTATCCTGGTGGCAGGAATATCTTTAGCGCCAAATTCCATGAAACAGTATAATGTATATTTGAAAAAATGGTGGGTTTTTGTTAAACGAATTCTGCAAATGTTTACGAGGCATCTGTACCAACTGTTATTTATTTTTTAACGAAGCTCCTTAATAAGGGGTTTCAATATGGCTCTCTTAATTCATATAAGTCAGCTCTGTCATTAATTCCGGGACCAAGTATAAGTCAGGATGATAGGTTAAAAAGATTCCTCAAGGGTGTTTATCGACTAAAGCCACCAAAACCTAAATACAGCTTTACATGGGACACCAACCTAGTCCTAAACGAGCTATCTTTATGGCATCCTAACGATGAACTTAGTCTAGAAAAACTAACAAATAAAACAGTTACTTTATTAGCTCTTTCAACCGCACAAAGGGTTCAAACTATTTCAAGATAAAGCTTAAAAATAAAATTAATAAAAATTTATTCCCAGCGCATCGTTATTAAAATTGCCGATATTTTAAAGACTTCTAGACCAGGTTCATATCAACCTATTATCAACTTGCCCTTCTTTACAAACAGGCTTGAAATTGGTCCGGCAACAACATTCACATGTTACATAGAACGCACTACATATTTGAGGAAATCTGAAGGACTATTTATTGGTATTAGACAACCCCATAAACCAGTAGGTACACAGACACTTAGCCGCTGGATAAAGCATACGCTCGGTGAATGCGGGGTCGACACGAGCGTGTTCAATGCACATAGCACGAGTCACGCCGCCTCGTCGTGCGCGCACTCACTTGGCGTAAATTTGGACACAATCAGAAAAACCGCTGGCTGGAGTAAGAACTCTTCGATTTTTGCCAAGTTTTATCATAAACCCATCCTTGATAATGATGATACTATTCTGGCAGAATCAGTGATAAACGGTTAAATCATTAGTTAAAATCTTGATTTCTGTCGTCACAGAATAGGCATTATGTTTTCTTTACTATTGATGAAGCTTATTATCAATATTTTGTATTTTACATCTAATTATTGTAAGAATAATTATATTAAATATAGTCAGTGAAGTAGTCCAGTACTGCGTATAAAATTACTAAATACTTTTTCGTTACGTGATTATAAATATTACAGAGATAAATATAAATTACATAATAATAAACAAAACGTTTATTGATTTATATTCTCATTGATGATATTCCCGAAATACCCAATGTAAAATGACTCTCAAAGTCTACATGTAGTTATATATATTTTCAAGAATAATCTAGAGGACTCGGCGTGAATATAATTAATGATTAAACGAACTTACCTGTATGTGAAGTTCTATCATAATTATGTTCACGCCGAGTCCGAATAGATTATAAACCCACCCGCCCTATGCGGCCCATATTTATTTTACCTAATATTTCGGCGATACATCAATGATTTCTATAACTCTGGAAGAACTCTAAACTAAATGAGCTTGAACGAATGTCGCAAGGCAAAGGTAACAATACATGTCTACCCACAAAAAAAAAAAAAGAATTTATTTTCTCTAAACTTAGTGCAAGAGTGGTTATAACTAGGCGATACTACATGTAGTTATATATATTTTCAAGAATAATCTATTCGGACTCGGCGTGAACATAATTATGATAGAACTTCACATACAGGTAAGTTCGTTTAATCATTAATTAGATCCCTGACAGTGACCGTTTATTGGGGTTGGACTTAAGTCACTACTCTGGTGTTGCACACGTCCATAGGTCACCGTAACCACTTTCCATCAGGTGGGACGTATGCTTGTCTGCCACCTAAGTGGTCTAAAAAAGTCTGTAGTCTACGAGAATCTTAAAAACTGCTGAGTGGAGGAATATGACTTTGCCAACTTTTGCATCTTGTCTTGTAAAAATAAAACTTTGATATTCATCATCATCATCATCATCATCATCAGGCTATATTAGTCCACTGCTGGACATAGCCCTCCCCCAATGAGCGCCATAGCGCCCTGTCTTCAGCTTGCCGCATCCAGCAAGAGAGAGACCGCGACTCGGCAAGCGTAGTGTAGGACGCCCTCCGACCAGGTGGGATGACGATGTAAGAAAGACTGCAGGCAGATTGCTGGATGCGGCAAACTTTGATATTCATATGACATAATTGGGAAATTAAAAATATATAAATAAAATTTTAAATGTCTGTCTATACTGTAAGCTGATCTAACATGGTGCCATTAATGATATTTTACTATAAGCAACTCTTGTGTATAGAGATATTGTAATTTTTATATAATACATTTTATTAACTGAATGTTGTTTTTGTTTCATTTATGACTAGTGATCGGAAATTCGGGCGCTTATTTACTTAAACCTCATATTTAATAGCATTGTATTAAGCTAATATTGGACATGCCTTTTTAAATCCCTTAGTAGTTATTTTTGTTAAGTAAAAGAACTCTGAGAAAGCGTTTTTGGAAATTCATCCCTTAAGAGGAAATCTTTCATAAGGTCGGTAAATATAATCTGATCTCCCAGAGAATCCTAGTGGACGAAAAATCCAAATCGATGCCCCAGAGTATTGAAGCAAAGGACCCAAGTGGACGGATCCATGATTTCCCAAGTACTAATCTATCTCTGTACCAAATGTCATCAAAATCAATCGTGGTTTAGTCGTGAAAGCGTAACAGACAAAGTGACAAAGTTACTTTCGCATTCATAATATTAATATGTATCAAGTTTTATCATTATAATAAACGTGGTCTTGTCATTTCATCTCTTATGTCTGCTGTGGCTTCATGTACTTTACTCTAGGATACTATAAATATTGTCTTGGTGTACAATAACTGGAGCTCCACATAGGACCAAACATACATAGAACTCTAAAGTTAGACACATTAAACTAGGTATTTTAACCTTACAGTGAGCCTCTGTGGTGTAGCGGTAGTGAACGCAGCCGTTACGCAGGAAGCGCGGGTTCAAGCGAGCACTGAGCGGGGAGTGCAAATATTTGTATGCATGAATATGGGTATTTGCATTGGTCTGGTCGTGCCTCGGAGAGCACGTTAAGCCGTAGGACCCGGTTGCCATATGAACATCTATAGCAGTCGTTACGGGTAGTTGGGAGCCCTCAAAAATCCAACAACTGGACTAACTGCAATGCTTCAATATCCATCCATCCAATCAATATCCTTTGGGTTGTGGAGGTCAGATGGAAATTGCTTCACTGAAAATGGCGAAGTTCAGCCAAATCCGCATTTATACTGGTAAAGCGCACCGCAGATTCCAAGTTGGGAGCTTCGGATGCGACTGGGATTGGAGGAGGAAGATGAACCGCACAGTCGAGTAAAAAGGAAGTGTAAATAAAAAAACTGAAATAGGAACAGTTAATTCATGACTTTATTTCATTATCCATTCAATTCATACACATACTCGTTACACTAGAGAAAATATTTCCTCGCTCACTAACAGATATTACACATTTATTTATAAATCACATTTAACATTTTAAACGCTAAGTTTAAATTTAAACTATTACTGAAGTACGATTTACTTTGTATGGCAAACTACACTATACATGAAGATATTATGAGATATAATACTAATGAGGACGCAGCTTTAGCCTTAAAAGTCGCTTGTGTGTGGCGACCCTTATTAAAATGCTCGCTGCTCACAATATTCTGCTCAAGCAGAACTTAAAAGTTGCTCATTTAATGCATAATTTGATTTTTTTTACAATAATTATAATAAATGAATCAATTTTCATCGCCTGGTCCCGAAAGCAATTTTTACATTATTTTAAAAAGTGTATCTACACAAAATTCATTGTTACATTTTATTCTCTTCATAGAATTATTATAGTTGCCATAAATTGATTGCTCATAGCGCGTGTGAAATAACGCTTATCGGGTAATATTTCCACCCTGTGTTTCCATGCACAAAAACTAAATTTAGACTTAATTTTAAAAACAAACAATGAGTATTACAGAACAATATTTTTACAATAACGAAATTAATAGTGTCTTAACGCCAAAATTCGTAACAACAAATTTATTAAGATTTTTTTTTAAACGCAATCAAAATCAGTAGTGTAATAATTTATAATCTTGCTGTGAAGAAAAAAATATTTTGAAGTGGGTTTTGCTATGAAAAGGTTGCGGGTTCGAGTCCTATCCGATACAAATGTGGATCCGAACCTAAGATAGGTATTTGGCTCAGTTGGAAGAGCAAACGAGAATATTCGTATTGTAATATACGCTACTCTAATAATATTTCGTTGCTCTGTATATGGCATAGACAAAATCGTTTATTTTTTAAAGTTGCATAGTCAATGAGCTTAGGGTAAGATAATATAAAGTAAGTAATATTTAGTTCCAATAGTATTTTCCAGAGAAATTCGTAGCAATACCCATTCTAATATGCATATCACGGATATTTTTCCATGCCAACTATTTACCTCACAGCAAAATTATAAAAAATGTGATTCTGAATTAAATATAGGACAGTTCAATTCGTTGTTGCGTTTAGATAGCCTCTGGTAAATTTAAATTAAATATATTAAATGGACTACTTATTATTTCTTGCAAGTACAAGAAACAGACAAGTAAAAGCCGGTGCTAACTGACGGCAACACACGGCAAAGTAATTTTATTGGTCGAATAAGAATATACCAGGTACTATTACCATAAGTTCTATTCTTAAAATTGAACTTTTAAAGATGACCATAGCCACAAAACAAAGTATGATTATTATCATCAAAATTTCAATACAATGTCTTTTTTTTATACCGCTTAGGTGGCAGACAAGCGCACGGCCCACCTGATGGAAAGTGAGTACCCTGGCCTATGGACGTGTGCAACACCAGGGGCGTCACACTCGCGCTGCTAACCCTGTTAGAACAGAGAGTTTCTGTGCCGTTAGTGTATAAGATGAAGCAGGAGAAGTCTTAGGTCTTCCCATTGCCAGCACAAAAACTGGCCAGTGAGCTCTGTTTATCCTACTCACCGCCGGGAACACAACACAAGGTTATTATGACCGCGGTATTCTGTAGGGCGGAGGTACTTCCCCAGTCGGACTGCTCAATTGGACGGAAACCGTCGACGACCGTCGTGTACTACCTCCTAAACGTCTATTTATATTCGACAAATAAAATTCCTTTGTCGAGCCATCAGTCTGTGTCGATCCTACGTCCATTTGCTAATTAAATCTTAAACAGTCGGAATGTTCTTTCGTATGGGTATGTTCAGAGGATCTTGACTGCAAAATAGTGACAAGATTGCAGTTTAATGTGGTTTTTGTAAGTGTAGTTATACGTTTGCAGTCGTAACAGCAGTAATGTTAGCGACTGTAGACATTTCAATTTTTTGTCATGTTTATACAGTACAACAATATATTTATACAACCAAAATAATTATTATAATATGGTGCATAATATTTTAACGACAGAGATGAGATAACAAAGCATTTTTTGCCATTTGGAAGACATTAGTTAAAACCTCCCTTTTGTATTAAATATTTTATTAATAAAATGTAACTGTTTTCATTACTCCATTAGTAATATTTCAATCAAAATGTAATGCGAGTTTTTGTATGTTCGTTGTGAGTATAGTTTAACAAGTGAGATATTGCACTTTGATTTATTAGAAGTTTTGTCATACTCATACATTACAATTGAAGCAAACATTACAAGGCGAGCAAAAATAAAAAAATAAAAACTATAAGGCAAGGGAGCTCAATATGGCACTGACATTTTAACTTATTGGAATGTTAACAATGTTGATATCTTTACGGCAATTACGGTACAGGCAGAAGTATAAATATGTCTGTTTAACTTATTACGTAACTGAACGATTTCTAAATAATTACTGAAATGAATATTTGTGTTAATATTTGCTACTAAAAAAACACGAAAACATTTTTCTGTTGCATTATACACAAATACCATTAATAAATAGACCCTGCCTGACTAAAACTGTCTATCTAACAATTCAGTATTTTCATGCATCGGAGACCACGTTAAGCCATCAGTCTCGGTTGTATTTCGAACTTCTATGGCTGTCGTTACGGGTAGTTGGAGTTTTAAAAAGTTTAACTACTGGACTAGCTTAGATATCGCCAATAGTTTGTGGAGGTCAGATGGCAGTAGCTTAATGGAAAATATCGAAGTTCAATCGCATTGCGGTTAGATTCGGATGGACCCTGGATGAAGTGAGGACCACAGATGCGACCAAGATTGACGTAATGATAATGACGTCATTATACGTAGTGTCAAAATAAGACATTGTACGTATTTAAGTATTTAAGCCATAAGTTTGTTTAGGGCCGGGCCTAATAGTATTAATGACCACATGCAGTTTTTATGACTATCGATAGACCGCAATACGTTTGCAGTCGCTATAATTTTGTGATTAATCATGCTAGAATATATTTCATTGAAGTTAAACTAATATTAATGGTTTTTATCGTGATTTATTTTCAGTATTTTATATCTAAAAGCTGAAAAAAAAAATCGAAGCGCCGGATATAAAACCAAATAAATCTCAATGCAACTTGTGCAATTATGACTGTTTGTATTATTAATCCATGAGAATGAAAGGATTATAATATTATTAAAACATATGTATATTTACTAATGAATATTTGTATATACCGCAACAGCTATAATATACAAAACTAAAACGCGTCATAAAAATATTGCATAGTTAAAGATATTATTAAGAAAGCATATTTGATTAAAAATATATCACATTACGTCACATTCCTCGTTCGGCCACTACCAACACACATTTCGCTAACAAGTAGAAAAAGAAAAAACACAATTACAAGAAATTATCAGACAAAATCGAAGATTTTTCGAAGCTATTAAACTAAGGACCACCAACACTGTTTATTAATAAACGAAATTACCAACCCCTAAATTACCTGGTAGGAGTAGGTCCATGTCGCATCGGTAGCGTAATAGTTGGGATTCGAAGCCGGGACCTCTCGATTATAAGGCCGTTTTCTTAACCACTAAGCTACCGGCGATTACAACAGATAGTATTTAGAAAGGTGGTCTTTACTTTTGAATTTCGTTTAGCTTACCATCAGGCAAGGTGCAGTCAGACCTAATACAATAGAAACAATAATACTATACACATGCATCTCATTTTAAAATTTTCAAATGAGCTCGCTTTTTTTTTGTTACATTTTTTAATTATTTATATCGCAATCTTATTAAAATTATATAATTTTATAAATAAAGCCTCATATACACATGTGAAATCACTAATAAAGTATGCCCCATGCGGTAACGGGCTACGCTATGCGCGATTTTTTATGCCCGGGCATATTATCATCAATAATTGTTTAATAGTTGAGCAATGGTTTAATTTCTCTCCTACGGTCTTTATTCGCCTAAAGACGTTTGGCGTCTAAAGCAGCCTAAATTAAGGTAAGTCCAGATCGGACCGTCTACTTCAGACTATGTCCAATTCGGACTAAGTATGTCCAATTCAGACCATGACAGTCCGGACGATTAAATAATATTATTTTTTCAGCAAAAATGATATATACAAAAATGAAAGCATTGCTGTGTGTTAGTGTGCCAAACCGGATTAAATTACTAAAAAAAAATACAACACTAAATTCTAAAACTAAAAAAATGAGATTTAAAAACAAACTTAGGTATACAAGATTATTAATTACACCAGTGTTCGGTCCAACACTTCCGATTTGTATATTAATTAATTATTAAAATAATATAATTTGTATTTTTTGTCAACGCCTCAACTTTTAATACTGAAAAGCGATATTTATTTTTCCATTAAATCAAATCCCGTTGTATCGTGTTGTCGATCTAGGTACCATTTGGAACATCTTTTAGATATGTTACCAAGAATTTTATTCAAACAACCATATATTTCAATGTGACTTTTCTAAAATTTGGTAGGTTAAGGGCACCAAAACCTATGGACCTGTATTTTTTTATACCACTTAGGTGGCAGACTAGCACACGGTTCACCTGATGGAGAGTAGTTACCGTGGCCTATGGACGTTCATTATGAAAACAGACGAATGATGTTGAAGGAGCCCTACCAAGGTCTTTGGGGCGTAAGTCAACATAAGTCGAATGTCGGTACATCTGCTTATTAACAGAGGATTGAATTTCCTTTTGAGGTTAGAGAATCAGTACTCCTAGCGCGAACAATGTGTCGTAAACGTATTGAGAGAACGGCGCGCTGTGATTGGCCGGCTTCATATACACACAGGTGTACAGTAGGCAGCCGACCAATCGCAATGCTTCGTTCTCTCAATATGTTGACGATACGATTACTATAGTTGTTCGTGCTAGGCAGATGACTGTCACTCTCCGCAAAACCCAAAATTAAAGGAGATGAAAGTTGTCAGCGTCATATTTCTAAGAAGCATGATATCTCATAAATATTTCTTCAAAGGTAAAGTTTAATGACAGCAAGTAAGCTCGGGAAGTGTGACGACAGAAGCAAATTGTGGGCAGATGTCTACCCTGTATGTATTCTTGGCAACATTGCCAAACAAAATAATGGTTGTTTTTAAAATAGTCGACAGCACAACACTATAATTCCAAAATGTCTAAAGCTATGAGCAGTCTAAACGGAGAATTTTAACCTTTACAAATGTATTTTTTTTATTGTTTTTTTAAATTTCATCCACGACACCGAACGCCGGTTTTAGACACTTATGAATTATTTTAAAACTTGGATAAAATAATTAGAAAAAATGTATATAGCAATATTTGATTTTTTCAGGATTAAATTACAGGTTAGGAGTGTTATATTCCGATTGGTTAAGTATTTAACTAAAGGGAAACATACTTAATGCATCATTTTACACAAACACATATTAAACAAGTAAACTATTGCTTAGACTATTGGTTCGATTTTGGTATTAACTCGTGTTTTATTTTTAAACTTTATTTTGAAATGAAAAAAATTAATGATTGATAGACACATTCACATTGTTTACCTTTAGTTAATTACCTAACAAAATGGAGTATAGTTGTCTGTTTGAATGTTACCGCAATCTACAAAACTAACATCACATGCAACGAAGTAGTATTACATTTATAGATTTGATTGTAAATGTTCTATACAATTCATAAGTGCCCCAGTGATTCTGAGATAGTAATAATATCAGTTAAAAAGGAACTATATTGATATTATCCTCACGCTAGCCACTACGAAGGTAGGTAGGGATTTTTACAATATTTTTTGTGTATACAAGTAGATATGGAAATCAAATTTTTATCATAGTACAAAATTGGTCTTCTTTAGAATATAATGATAAATAATATTATGACAATTTAATTAACTTTTAATAATATAGTTTTTGTCATAAAATCTCTACCTACCTTTTATTAAAAAGTTATTAAAATATATACAAGCTGTTCTCAGAAACACGTTCAATTTAAAACCGGTTGAAAAATACAGTTAAAATTCGTAATTATCAAACATTACCCTACATTTATCTCACTATCGAAGCCTATAATTGAACACTGCTGTTCCTCTCAGCAGTCGTGATGTTACAAAAAGACACCCACATGTTTCAAGCAAAGTTCGCTTGCCCATCCTTTTCGCGTCCTCGCATCGCTTGCTTTACGTACCTTAAGCGTAATATGACAGCAAAGAGTTTCTCACACAATATTATCTGTAGGTTACATTCTCTACAAGCTGAACAAACAGAAGTATGGTTGTCTCGCTCGCACTTATAGGAGTCACATAAGTCTTATTTCTCACCGGAGGAGGAGCTGGAAGCCCGGCCCCGCCCCTTTTTGCCTCTCTTGTCATCGGAGGTGTCTCTGTCTGAGGTTTTCTCTTGAGAGGGTTCTGGTTTCTGCGGTTGTTGCGGCTGTGGGGGTTGGTTGCCGCTCTGAAAAAATAATAAATTATGTTTATTTTAACCCCACCTTGAGATACTCTTTTTAAACTTAGTGCAGGTAGGCATGGTATCACAAGCATATAAACATTAATTATTTTTTACACATGAGGCACGTAATTTGACTTCACCTTGCCTAAAAGTAAGCTGAAGGCAATGTCTCGAAAAGAGGGTACTATCTAAATATATATAACTCAAAGGTGACTGACTGACTGACATAGTGATCTATCAACGCACAGCCCAAACCACTGGACGGATCGGGCTGAAATTTGGCATGCAGGAAGATGTTATGACGTAGGCATCCGCTAAGGAAGGATTCTGATTAATTTTACCCCCAAGGGGATAAAATAGGGGAAGAAAGTTTGTATGAAACTTTATCAATTTTAAACCGATCGGGCTGTGACTTTGCATGCATATAACTACTATGTTGACTCAACACTAAGCGATAACCCACATCCACGCGGGTGGAGCCGCGGGCAACAGCTAGTGTTATATATTTTTGGTTACGTTACATGTACTTTGTAGTCGACGTACCTTCTTCTTGGCGTGTTTGTCAGTCTTCTTGCTGTTCCTGTGCTCGTCATCTTCTCGATCGCGAGCTCCCTTCCGCCCCATCACACCCAGCAGCTTCGACACCATGCTATTCTTGGTACGGCTCTCGAACTCCAGCGGTTCTGGCGACTAGGAGAGAGATATTATGTTAGCAAACATCTCGTCAAGCCAACGATAAACATTACTTTTTATATTATTGAAAGTTTATGGGAATATTACTAATCTTAATATATATAAATCTCGTGTCACAATGTTTGTCCTCAATGGACTCCTAAACCACTTAAACGATTATAATAAAATTCGCACACCATGTGCAGTTCGATCCAACTTGAGAGATAGGATAGTTTAAATCTCAAATTATAGTCCGATTCGCGATAACCGACATCCACGCGGGCGGAGCCGCGGGCGACAGCTAGTTGGAATATAAGATGTAGTTTACGAGAATTCTCTAGCGATTTATTTGTTTATTATTTACATTTAGCCCGACGTTTCGGCTACTTTTCAGCAGCCACGTCGGGCTACAAACCGCGTTAGCTTAGTGGTATGGGTAATGGACTGCTGAGACGAGGTCTCGGGTTCGATCCCAGGTTTTACCATGGCACACATCAATGCCTTTTCGATGCTTTTCGAAGTTATGTGTGTATTTATCGCAGGTTTATAAGTGCCCGGTTAATGGCAATAGGACCTAAACATAATCTGGCGAAATGTGGGTACTAGCACCTCTGCCTACCCCTTCGGGGATAAAGGCGTCAGTTTATGTTATGTAATGTTACTTTGAATAAAACTGTTTTCAAGAGACTCTCGCCGTGACCATACTTCGAGAACTGTGTTAATAAAAACATAACACAAATACTCATCAATGCACATATTTTATTAAAAACTGATGTTCTTATTATTGAAACTTCGTTATCGCCAGCTGGTTGTGAAGATCAGATGGCAGTCGCTTTTGGAAAAAAAGGCTCAGAAGATGAGATTATAAAAAAAAAAAGAGTGAATATAAAGCAATCTCACCTTAATAGTGTCTACAGACTCCTGCTTCTTCAAACCTTCAAGCTTCTTTATCGACTCGCTTCGCTTCGCTTCGGCTTTCTCCTGCTTCTTATCTTTCTCTATCTTTTTATCAACCTTTTCTTGCTTTTCTACCTTTTTTATCGACCCGCTTCTCTCCATTGCCTTTTCAACTTTAAGTTTATCTTCTTTGATAGGCTCAACTTTTTCTTCTATCTTTAAAACAGGTTCCTGCTTTTTTATTTCCATCTTTTCTGGTTTCCTTTCTTTTGGTTTATCTTTCGTTTTTGTGTCCTCGTCTTTGAGGCTGGAGTCTGATTTCTTTCGAGCTTTGGGTTGTGTTTCTGTTACGATGGGTTCTTGGGTGGGTTGTGGTTGGATCCTAGGGATTGGTTGTGGTTGTGACTGTGGTTGGATCCTGGGAATTGGTTTTATCTTCTCTTCTATTAACAAGCTGGGTTCTGTGCTTGTTCGGCTATCATCTGTTGAAGTTAAGTTTTAACGAATTTGTAAATTTTGGTTTAGTTTTGATGACAATAATATATTTATGGTAAGCATGACCTGAATCGACATTTAGGATTGACTTCAGATAGGAACTCTTTAACTATCAACAGCACAGGCATGATTTTTATGCGTGTAGGTACCTTATAAGTTTTGATGGGTTTCCATCAAGATCTTGAGGTCCAAGCCAACGCAACCTGCAATACGACACGCCTGTACCACTAGCACGAACAACTATCGTAATCTTATCGTAAACGTATTGAGAGAACGAAGCAATGCTATTGGCCGCCTGCCTACTGTAAACCTGTGTGTATGTGTAACCGGCCAATCGCAATGCTCCGTTCTCTCAATACGTTTACGATAGTTGTTTGTGTTAAGGATACTGCTGACTGATAGATGAGGTCTAGGACAAGTTTTCCATTCGGGAGACAGACGGCAGTCAGCCCCACAATGCGGGGCGCTTATGTCAGACTCGAAACGACTAAAACCGCACGCAGTCTCGCTCTTCAGGTGCCAGGGAGTAAGTTTGCCTAGCCTAAAGCATATCATTCTGATATATCTGACCTAGGACCATCTTCGGTTTCGAGGTGTCCCTCTCGGAGGTCAACCTAAACCTGAGCGCCAAAGTGCAAGTTTTTGATGATAGGTACAGTACAGTATTAGGAGAACAATGCAATGCGATTGGAGTTAGAGATATAATAATAAATATGCGTAGATATTTTTTTGTAAAAATTCCCCGACCAATGTCAATATTTTTCATGCATACAAATATTTGCACTGAGCGGGGTTTGAATCCGCGCCTCCTGCGAAACGGCCGTGTTTACTACCGCCACGGCACAGAGACTATCATTTTTTTAATGTGCTAAGGTTTTTTTTTCATGCGGAATGGCCATCAATGCCTGGAAAAGGGAGTCTCTGGCATATCATTTCCGAGTTAAAGAAAGTAACTTACCAATAAAGATTTCCCTAGATATGTCCAAAGTGGTAGAGAGGTCAGCAGAGGTGTCTCCCACGAAGGATTCGTCTGAGAGAGAGAGCGAGGCGAACGATGCTGACGCGTCGAATGTTGACTTGTCCAGGCTTGTCTTTGGAGAAGATGTGAAGATGCTGGGCGTGGACTGCTTGGCTGGCGTCCTGGGATGTCAAGAGGGATATCAGGTGTGGAATATCATTAAGTCGAAAGTGATGTGTATTGCTATTCCTTTGCTGGCCGCGCAAATGGGTCAGTTTTATTAGGAAAGTTGATTTTTTTTAGGCCTAGGTTATTAATTTTGCCCATTCACCTCCATGTCATACTCTAGCGACTAAGTAACGCTCTTACGTTACTTTTTAAAACGTGCGATTTCAAAACTTAAGAATAATTTTAAAGTAATAATTTCCAAATCACATCAAAAACGCAATCAAGTTATTAGTTATTTCGAAGGTCTAATAACCTCACCAAAACGTAGGTATTGTTCTAGTTGATTTAGTATTATATTATTTGACTATCTGAATACCAAATATATACTATTCTGTTTGGAAACGAGTTTCGATTACAGACGCACTACTGTCTTGGTATTCAGTTTGATTTCAATTGGTTATCATAAACAATAAATGTGTCGGTTAATAAGAACGTGCGAGTTCACGTTAAGTTTCATGAATTCGAAAAATGACAAGAGGTTTATACGGTAAAAATGGGCGACCACAATTACCTATTAGGCAAGTTCTTAGCATGATGTGTAGGCGAGTCCTTCTCCTCTGCGATCCGCGGCAGGGGGGCGGGGGAGTCGTCCTGCTTGTCGGCAGGGGGCGGTGTCGGCGTAGGGGGCGCCGGGGCGGCCGCGCGCCATACAACACTGCGCCTCCCGCCTCCGCCTGCCACGCCGGTCACACCGGACACACCCGTGGCTCCGGTACCGCCCACTCCCGCGCAGCATAAAGGAGATATCGAGCATTTGGACTCCGCTGAGCGGGGGTGTAGTCTAAAAAGATATAGTTTTGACATTAAAAGTTGGATAACATTAAAGGTCCTTTTCTTTCCGACGTGCAAAATCCGTAATACCAATCCATGAATAATCGATCCAATCCATTGAGGCCACAAGATGATATGGATACTTCTCTGTGACGACTCGAATTTTACTCGAATCGTTAATACCTCAAATGCCTAAATTGAAGTTTTTTCTATACCACTTAGGTGGCCAGACCAACACACGGCCCACCTGTTGGAAAGTGGTTATGTTGGAGTTTGAATACAAGACTTTTCTAAGAGCTGGCAACAATGTGCGTTTTTTTAGAACAAAATAGTTGTCACTTTGGTTTAAGTTACGCACGGTCGGTTGTAATATTTGTTCTACTATTATACTAGAAAAATCCTTTCATTTACTTTAGGCTACTGTGGCCTATGGACGATTGCAACAGCAGTGGCAATACACTCGCGCTGCCGATCCTGAGGATTTGTTTTAAGGAGTTCCATTATGTTTGATAAAAAACGTATTTCTACAGCTTTCTACGTTTCAAAACTAATTATTTATTAATAATACCTCGTCTAATTGTTAATTGAATATGAATAAATTTTATTATTGTTTCGTACTTAACCGATGACAAAATAGTAAATAGTTTTTTCATTCTTTACTCGCATTTTCAATAATGATTTTAGTCGAATACCATAATTATGATAGTAAATAAATATATTTATTTATTATATTTTATGAAACAGAATGTGATAAATAAAATTCGATACTGAAACATGCATTCAATATAAAGAACCCAAAGCATAAAAAATGAACACATAATGGCGGTATGAACATTCAGAAGCAATTATATTTACTTACCACTGTTTAGACCACAGAAATAAATTAGGACAGCTATGTGAGCGGGAAACGTGTGGCAACTTTTTAGAAACTTTTGAACGCTTACTCAGTACTGTTAAGACTAGCTTGTAATAACAACGTTAAAACTGTATAATAAAAATGGAGAGATAAATTTGAATAAATAAAGGTATTATTATGAAAGTTCTCGGGATATTTACCATGTTATGATTTGTTGAGTTTCCGAGTTGACTTTTCGCCGTCAACCGCAAGTACTTCAGTTCTTCCGTGATTATGGCGCTTGCAACAAAGCCAAATATCGGAAACTCAACAAATCATTACATGGTAAATATCCCGAGAACTTTCATAATAGTGTAAACAACCATGATAGTTTAAATACCAAATAAAGGTATTTCTTATTTCTCATGAGTATTTATTGACAGTGAAAAAGGGTAAACAATGCTTATGGCCGTTCAATACTTATATATTTCTGTGCTTTAGACTGTAATGTAAAAGTCTTAGTAAGTAAGACTTAGTTAGTAAAATGTTTAGTAAATTGGACTTAGGTTGGAATTCGTATCCCGGGACCGTTTTATTATTCTTTATTATTTAAATAAACTATAGTCACTATGGAAAGTACCACATAAAAGTACACTTTATAAAGAAATGTAGACATGCAATCTAAAAATACAGGTTAGGTATTAACTGAGTACATTCTTCTACTACTACGGGCGAATACTCAAATGGAACAATAAATAAATGAACATAATTTAAAAAGTACCAACCACCTCTAAAGCTGTCCTAGACCTGGACCTGCATTACCGGCACGCTATGATAGGCGTTAAGTACTAAGAGAACTTGGCAGAGTCTGCTTGCTCTCTCTATTTTTTACACGGCCGTTAAGTACCACCTTATTTACTACCTTATCAACTCAACTACAGATGACTAGACCGTTTTACTCGGTTAATATCATAACTTAGTTAAGTACTACTAACTACAACTTCTAGTTAACTTCAAAAAGCATCTATTGAAAGCCTGAAAACCACCATTGATAGAATTAGCATCTATTCCCTCTCTTACAGCTTACCATTTAGCGGGTTAAACTCCTATTTACAACAAAAACACTAAAGAACATGTAGCACTCTCAAGGGACCATGGTATACCTGTCAGGCGACAGCGCCCTCCTTAGCAGCGGCGAGGCGGGGTCCCGACGCGGCCACGCACGCCGCCCGCCCGCCACGGCGCCGCACTCGCGGCCCGCCAGCGGCGACGGGCTGCGCGCCTCGCAACGACTGCCCGGGTGTTAGTTCGTGATTATGTGTGCGGTGTGAGGGTGGGATTGTTCATATCCTAGGTGGTGTTATATGGTAAAAACTAACTCTTATAAAGGTATGGAAAATATGAAGATTTTTGAAATATTTCTATACTGGTAAAATTGCAGATAAGCATACCGACCGCGTATTTGAAGTCTGGTAAGTATTTTAGCTTAAATAATAGTACATTACTGCTGCGGCCGCCAACTGTAGTGTTGCCGGACGATCGTGAAGTATGCGGGCCGGCACGCATTACGGAGTCCGGCAACGCTCAGTTGTGGCCAAGGCTTGTATAATGGTTTTTTCAAACAATGCGCGGAAATTAAAACTATGTAGTATCTAAGCTGAACTTTTTACTTACCTACTTTTCAAAATAACAACGAACAGCAGTAATTTTCACGCGGCAAAATGTTCATTTTTTTTTTTCTTCATAAACAGTTTTCTATTTGCTAGCCAGTTCTGTATTTAAATAATGCCTTGGATAAGTTACCTCCTTGGTTGCCATGGTTCGGAGTAAAAGAAGGTTCCATTTTTAAATTACACGACAGATATAGTTTACATAGTAATTTATTTGGCCGCTGAAACACGACAGATATGGGTTTTCATACAACTGTTGCCGGCCGCTGCTTGCATGTACAGCAATTTCGATTTATCTCGAAGAAGGTTGTCAAAATAATGTTCAATTTTTTTTTATTTTTGATTTCCAAGCATGTTTGAGAAATAGTGGTTTTCTCAAACAATGCGCGGAAATTAAAACTAAGTAGTATCTAGGCTGAACTTTTTACTTACTTACTGACTTTTCAAAATCAATGACGAACAACGAACAGCAGTAATTTTCACGCGGCAAAATGTTCATTTTTTTTATTTTTCTTAATAAACAGTTTTCTATTTGCAAGCCAGTTCTGAATTTAAATACTGCCTTGGATAAGTTACCTCCTTGGTTGCCATGGTTCGGAGTAAAAGAAGGTTCCATTTTTAAATTACACGACAGATATAGTTTACATAGTAATTTATTTGGCCGCTAAAACACGACTGATACGGATTTTCATACAACTTTTGCCGGCCGCTGCTCGCATGTACAGCTATTTCGATTTATCTCGAAGAAGGTTGTCAAAATAATGTTCACATTTCCAAGCATGTTTGAGAAAAAGATAATTATGTCGAAATGTCGATAACCCGCGGAAATAGTATGCTTATTTGCTACCACAATGTTGAAAATTTATATTTCTAATCCCGATATGAACAATCCAGGTGTACAAATACATAGTGATATTTAGTAATATATATTATGCACAAACAAATACAAGTTTTAGTCACGCATGATTGTATGATTTTAATGTCTCCAATGCATAAGATTGCTCATGGTAATTCTCTTCGATTGACCGAAAAAAAAAAGTATGTAAGTCAATCCGTGTTCTAGAATACATATTACAAGTTATTTTTAGTATGCAGCTGTGTGGCGTGTTGTAGTACATTTATTTGATAGTACATATTTTGTAACAGTATTTTATTTACTAGGTTTACTAGTGTGAACTCGGGCACTATAAAATCAGTTTTATCATAGTAAAAACTTACCATGATAAAACTATAAAGCTTGGTTACAACATTTTATAATAAGATATTCTAGAAAACCTTAGAATATTTAGAAATAGAAGATACTAGAGAAAGTTAAATGAAACAAAAAAAACTTTTTTCAGAGAGCTCTGTTTTGTTTTCGTCGTAGAAGTAGTATTAGAAAAACAAATAAAAAAAAATACAACACTAGTCACAATATTTTTCTTTTTTATTTTAAACAAGCGAGATACCATGAGACAGAACGCTTTTTTTAACTTTCGTGACATTCACAATAAGCAACGTATATGGACGTGAGAATATATATCGTGATTCCCATGACACAAAACATAGCATGATTTTTATGATATTATTACATGAACCTTATAAAGCATTTATTTTTAATCAATTTAAAAACGATGTATTCTTTTTTTTTGACACTGCAGTACATAAAGGATATACGATTACACCTTTTAATTATTTTTTTTATATGAAAAGTGCAACCGTATCTCTTTGTCGACTGTGCACCAGTAATGAATAACTGTTTTGTTATTTTTTGTTAGTAGATATATACCTGGTGGGCGAGGCAGGCTGCGGCTGCGGGGAAGGCGAGGGCGTCCTGGCGAGGGGCGACAGCGGCATGTGCTGCAGCGAGCCGCGCCGCACCTCGGCGCTCACGGCGCCGCCCGCCACCAGCTTGTGCTTCAGCCCGTGCAGGGACGACGGGCTGCGGCAGGGCGGACTCATTATAGCTGATGTACGTGCTTAGTTACCGGCAAACTTCATGAACAAAACATGCGGGGCCGTCTTTGCGGACATATGTGTGAGTTATATCGCTGTTAGAATGAACAGAGCCTAGGCGCATGACGTGCTCGATGATGACCTAAGCCTTGGGTGACGATGTTGCGAGTTTCATGTTGTTTGTTCACTCAAAAAGTGCTTAATGCGTTAAAATAAATTTCCACTTCTTAAAGTTCATGGATGTACACTAATTAGCCAATCAAAAAATCGATAAAAAAGGACGTCACGCCCCACATTTCCTACCAAAGGGAACGCATATGCGAAGTCTGACTTCATTATCACAAAGTTTGCCGATCACTGTATATTTGTTTTGATTATATAAGCTTCGAGTATAAAGATATAAAGGCTAAGATAGATTAGATATAAAAGTTACAATAAGCATAAATAGCATAGGCACTAAATAAGTGCATAAATAAAAAAAAAAAAAAAGCCGAAACTATGATAAATGATGACATTACAAATTTTAATTCATTATTTTAGTTTCATGTTTAGTTGTAAATTGCAACAATATAGGTTATTTAAATGGGTAAAATAAATACATGATGAATAACATTTTTGCTTCAAATTTTCGGATCTAACATTCGTTATATTGATATTGCTGCGCCTTGTTTATTACTCGTATAACATGTAATGTATTGCAACCTGAGCAAGACAATGAATCGATTTACACACCACTCGTTACAATCAGTTTAGTACGTACATAATCTCTTTATCGTCTACAATACATAACCTCATTGATTGTATGCCGTAGTCTAGTAGAAAATTTGTACAGTACGGTTCATTAGATCATTTAGGTCTACAATCCTTTGACAACCTAAGTCTTATTCTAAAATACGTATTAACTTGTACAGTAGATCGCCTGTGGAGTGACTTCGTACATGTAGTTGATTAAATTTGTTGAAACTTTTTGATGGAACCTTATTTTACTACCTTTATATATATGAAAAAACACGCACTATACAAGTTCCACACAATTATATATAAAACTAAATATAATTGTGTGGAACTTGTATAGTGTGTGTTTTTTCATATATATAAAGGTAGTGACTTCGTACAGTTCTAATTTCAAATAGTCCAGGTACTTCTGGAGCCCAATGTACATAGGATATATCTGTGCGTGCGTGCGTGCGTGTGTGTGCGTGTGTGTGCGTGTGCGTGCGTGCGCGTACGTACCGCTGGTAGTGCGTGGTGGCGCCGCCGTGCAGCGGGCTGTCGGCGGCGGGGGACGCGGGCGCCGGCGACGGGGACGCGCACTCCACGCTCGACACCATCTATGGGCACAAAGAACATAAGCATTAGACCCTTCTTACATTATGTAACTAGAAAGTGACGAGATTTCAGTAGCGTATTATGGACACGCAATTTCTTCATAAGTCTAGGCTCGTATACTTAGAGTACATACAAAATCCATAGACGCAGCAAGTGTCATTTCCACGCGACGTAAAAAAGGGCTACTACTTTGGTATACGTTGACAAATACATACATCTCATGACGTGCCCACATTGACAGTTTAAACAACAATATTGACATTAGCTTACTCATACAAAATGCGTTTCTCATTTTTATATCTTTTGTGCTAACATAAATGGTCTAAGTTGTTACTTAAGCATAAGGCGCGATTTATACAAAAGAGACGTGACGCGGACAATTTAAGTAACACAATATTTATGAACCTTATGTAGTGTGCAATAACGTCAAGGACGTGACGCGCGCCACTCGATGCGATGGCGCGTCGCTTTAGTGGCGCGGACGCAATTCTCCTCTAAGACAAAAACGACGTTATTGTACACTGCGTAAGATTTATATTGTGTTAATTGAATTGTCTTCCACGTCATACGTCTCCGCCAGGTCACTTCCGTATAAACTGCGCCTAAAACCCTTCTTACATAAAGAGACTTCAAAGTGACGAGGACTTCTGTCGCGTACTATGGGAACGTGACTGGAGATTTGTTCGTAACTCGAGACTCGTACATTACGCCACTAGAAATTAAGACATTTTCTTCCACACTTTAGAGGTAGCAATCGGAGTGTACTGCTGCACATAGGCCTCTCCCAATATTGTGAGGCCCTAGCTTACTGTTTCTTACTAGACAGACACGTTGTTGGTACAGGGTTTGGTTTCGAGTTTTCCTTTTCCCGCAGTGATATCGTCTGCGTATTTTTCCGTCAGTCGCCTCTTAAGAAGCCCTTCGGAAGAGATGGAGCGGTGATACTTATATTCTTTCTCTGTCACTATGCGAATAGTGATGGTATACTTGAGAGATATACCCCAGGATACGTATATTGGACCTAAATCGCGAGAACAAACGAGGCTCCGGCGCGCTCAGATTGTTTTGTAATAACCTATGCTGGTGGATTTGAGCTCGTCCACCGCCTTAGCATCCCGTGCAATCGTTAAAAGACAAACAAGGCTCATTTTAGATCCTAGACATTATAACCCGAGCAATAACCGGTATATGGCCCTAAGATGACAATGATGTTTTTAGATCATACCTGGTGCATCTCCTGCGAGGCACGTTTAGTAGAAATCCGGCGGAACAGGGAACAACGTCGTCGGGGGCGGGGGCGCGGCGGGGCCGTGGCTCGTCGGCCGCACCAGGCGCGCCTTCGTCCTCCCGCCTGGACAGATTCAACAATTAACAATCATATAAATTAGCAGTCAGCATCAGGCCACCGATTCTGCTAATTTTATGACATAACAATACTACTATCATACCGCTGACACTGCATACAATGTCATTAAATTTTAGACTTTATGCCTGAGCTTTGAAGTTCAAAATAAAAAGAGAAAAAGTTTATAACATTTTTATTCACTCTACAAGATTGTCATTCAATTTTAGACTTTAATCGTATAGGGGTAAAGTCTAAAGTTAAATGGCATTGGTAACAGTGGCTGTGGTACCGCAGTGGTTTTGCTATGATAAAAATATTAGTGGAACAGGAAGGGTCAAGGTCGACCTGGGCCGACCTTGACCCTTCCTGTTGACTGAGTGTTCTGATATTTAGTACACACCTTCAGAAAATTTAAATAATCAATAACACCGTTTGGTATTGACAGTATTAAGATCATTTTGAGTACTTTGCTAGTCAAGATTGATCTGATTCTAACTGTATATAGAGTAGCTTTGGGTTCAGCAAGGACCTATTCTTCATCCTCCACATCTGAAGACCAAAGAAGTGCGGTTTTAGTCGATTCAATTCCGACATAACCACCCCACTGTCGGGTGGCGGGAAGGGCTCCGAGGAGATTTCCGCACGAAATAATATTGTTCATAAGGATAGGTCATCTTTAAAAGGACTCATTCCCAAAAAGACTAAATCTTAAAGGATATAACACCTCGATTTTATTTACAAAAGTAAGTAAATCATCTTACAATACATTTATCGACACACTCCAACTATACTATATATTCCTTAATTGAAGCATTGTTTATTTCACTGTTCTAGTGTTTTTTGTGTGTTATGTAACACCGTAACGGTTATATGTATCGATTTTCAACAACCACAGATTTTTGTGAATTGTTTAAAACATTTATCAATCAATCAATTAGCCCACTGCAGTCCACTGCTGGACATAGGCCTCCCCCAATGTGCGCCATATCGTACGATCCTGGCCAGGGGGCGTCCTACCCTTCGTTAAAACATATAATGTGATTGTATTTATTTAATAAATAAATACTGCTAATGATTTACTTACTTTACTGACATGCGTCAAACGATAATACCAATATATAGTACTAGCTTTTGCCAGCGGCTCCGCCCGCGTCGATGTCGGTTATCGCTAAAATATCGTTATAAATTGTAGCCTATGTGTTATTCTGATGTATAAGCTATATTATTGTAAAGTTTCATTAAAATCCATTCAGTAGTTATTACCTGAAAGAGTAACAATCCATTCATCCATTCATCCATACTTACAAACTCTTGCGTTTATAATATTAGTAGAAAGTATGTATTATTTAATTACCTGTATCGTTGTCTGATCTAGCGGGGTGGCCCGCAGGGTGGCGTGGGGCGCCGCTAGCAACAACCGCAGCACCTAGAAATGGGACATGAACGATTAAATTATTTCATTGTTTTTATTTAATATCTTTGATGAACACAGTAATCAAATCTATAAATAAACAATCATTATACATTTCTTATCATAGTAGTTATGTGATCTGGGGCCTTACCGGCTCTTAAAAGTAATATTATTTCAGTCTTACTTTTACTTTCATAGCTTATGGATTTGAAACGTTGTCGTCGTTCGATATTTGTGTACTGAATCTTTTAAGACAAGTGTTAAAAGTAACAAATTAAAAAATATTTCAGTAGTAGTACAGTAAGAAATACTGTTTTTTTATCGGACTCGAACCGACTAAACCGCACGCCGACTGTTAGTAGGCCGAAGTACAAGGCCGAAGTTGAGGTAGCTAGTGCATATCCCTCACACTTCGGCTGACCAGGCCATTTCTCTCGATCTGGCCCTCTTCGGGAGAGATACTGTTTGACCTTATATCACTTGTAAATTAAATATTCTGACGGACTCTGACGGTCCGATAGTCACTATGAAAGTCATTAGCTGTAATTAAAAACATGCTGCTAGTGCTCTCCAGGGGAAATACTCCCCTGAAGTGGTAGGGTCTCCACACGTTATAAAACTGTTGCATCTAGTATAGGTACCAGTCTCACAGTTACAGTTATTTGTGTAGCCACAAAGATAACTAAGAAATAAGTTATTTGGTTTTATTTATATTTGAGTTTTTTGAGAGAGATTATTAATTAAAAAGTCATATGTAAAGTGTACGGTACCTGTGTGTGCAGTAGGCCCTGTACGGCTTCCCCGTTGAGTTGCGTGATGAGGTCTCCGGCGCGGAGCCCTGCCGCCCACGCCGCGCCTTGCTCGTGCACCGCCTGGGGGACACGGGGAGTTCGATATCTTTGATGTACAAATACCGGCATATATATTGAACAAAAGTAGGCGTAGAGGGGGAAAGTTCGCGCATATGGACCAACCAAAAATCAATAGAAGTACTGTGCCCCTAGCACAAAAAACGTATGAGTTCGTAACGTAAACGTATCGAAAGAACGAAGCATTGTGATTGGTCTACAGTAGGCAGGCGGCCAATCACATTGCTCCGTTCTCTGTATACGCTTACGTTACGATTTCGAATAACATTTGTGCTCGGGGCAATGATAAATCAATAACGCAAGCCCGTAATTGGTTTAATATTAGCTTATGATTGGTCCATTGTCGCACCCCGCACTAATACCAAAAAAAACTAAAAATCCTATAATAGTAATGGTAGTGACTGAGCTTCGCAAACTTTTTACAATAAACATACATACAAAGAGTATGTATGTTTATAGAAAAAAGTTTGCGAAGCTTTGCGATAGGCAGAGACCAAATGTTCCAACTTGCTAAGATCCTGGCATACACTTTTAGCGTCTTGTATTTCTATAACAGTACCCCTAGGACGAAAAACTATTGTAATCGTAACGAAACGTATCTCGAGAACGGAGCATTGCAATTGGCCGGCTTCATAAACACACAGGTTTACAGTAGGCAGGCGGCCAATCGCAATGCTCCGTTTTCTTGATACGTTTACGATACGATTATGATAGTTTTTCGTGCTAGGGGCACTGTTTCCATATACATTATAACGTCTTCGATCTGTCTAACATTAAATATTCACCATTAGGCCTTAAAGACTTCCTTATGACGTTACTTGGGGAATGCGAAGGGGAGTGAAGTATCAATTAATTCTTATTGAAATAATAGCTTGAAATGATGTCTTACCGAGACGAGATGGTGCATGGTGTAGTAGTCGGTGTCCCCGTAGTACACCCGCACCGTGTGGATGGTGAAGCCGAAACCGCGAGGGCCGCGCCTCACCACGATAGGCGGCTTGGATGATTGGATCAGCCTATCAATGGAAAAGTTAATAAGAGAGGTGATGTGAAATGTTTGAAGATTATTTACCTTAATTTAAATAGGATGTCGGTTATCGCTTAGTGTTGAGTCAACGCTATATTTCTAAAATAAACGTAGCCTAAGTTACTCCTTATTACATCAACTACCTGCCAATAAAGACCCGTCAAAATCGGTCCAGCCATTTCGGAGATTTTCCGAAACAAACAGACAGACAAAAATTGAAAAAAAAAATTATTTGGTGTATGTACCGTTTCATATTCATATACATGTACTAAAAAACAATATTGCAAACAGACACTACAATTTTATTTATATATGTATGTATGAGTATAGATAAAATCAATAAATATCCATTGTTGGCTCTTCTTTTATTAAAAAAAAACAGTGGAGACAGTTCGCAATGGGTACATGAGGTCTATCAAGATCTTTGGAATCTTAACCGAACTCGGGCTAATCAAAGGCTTTGAAGCAGCAGATAGACAGTAGTCGTGCCTATAAAATTCACACACGACAAATCCAAAGGCGGAGAAGCAAGTAAGTGCATCTTGAGCAAATGCACTTACTTGCTTGCACCTCAGATGTAAACCGGGTAGTACACTAATGCCTGTTTGCACTGAATTTAAGAGTATCTTAACCTGATGCCTAAAGTATATAAGACACTCTTAACAAGAAAATGCATTGCACCAACCCTAAGATACTCCTAAACACGCTAAGTCAAGCTTAATTCTTATGACACCGATTAAGTAAGTCATAACGTTTTAAGAATCTCCTAACCCTATTTTTTTGACAGTTGTCAATCAATGTCCGGTACTGTTATGTACTGTTTGGCACATGACAATAAATTAAATAAATAAATAATCTAAATTTATTTATATTTATTTTTAAATAAATTTAAATACAACGTGACTTACGCGACTTGACTGACGAGACGAGAACGTTTTTTTTTATTATTATTTATTGGGGCTTGGCACAAAGCCATCAGCCTAAACCTTAAATATCTTCAATACAATATTTTTTCATGACGATGACGATGAGTGATGATTGCCATGACGATGACGATGAGTGATGATTTCTGCTCCAGTAAAGTTGTGGGGACTTTACTGAAAGCTCCCCCAGGAGATTTGGAACGAACACGAAATATCACAATTCACTGTAATATCCCACTTTCCTACACTTGTGTGAATTGTCCAAGACGTTATGTCTAAAAATCCAACATTTTTACACATAAAAACTCGAATTCACACTAATTGCAAAAAATAAAATAATACTGCGATGTGCGCTTTCCCGCGTTCGCGCCAAAATTCCGACGAGATCGTTAAAGAAATCATAGACAATCGCTCAATTATCATAGACATTTGGCTAATTTATTCGTTCATTTACACCTTCATTCTCTTTACTAGGCTTATCTTAAGTTAGGAATGCCCTTTCGTAAATATGTTGGTGCAATTGAAAATAAAGTTAAGATTATCTTAGACTTAGGAGTCACTTTACAAGGATCAACCTAAGTAGAGTTTAGTGCAAACGGGCATAAGACTTATGATGCTAATGATAATATAAATTTGAACAGGAGAGATCAACTCACGAGTGGTTGGGCAGCGCGAAGGGCGAGGGCGGGTCCCTGCAGGGCGACGAGTCGCGCGACGAGTTGGTCGACGACGTGTTGCCCGCGCACGGCGAGCCGGCGCCCACGCTCCACGTGCTGTCGTCCGCTGGGGAACAAACAAACCAAATAAGCACTTTATGAGCAAATTTTATGGGGTTTTCAACAGTTCAATAAGATCGATATTTGCTTAGATTGATTGATTGATTGTTTATTGTTATTACAGTTTCAATACACATCTCTGTAATATACCGCATTAGCGGTGTACAATATAGTCAAAAAATAAAATTAAAATTATATAGAATGTGGGGTACTCTCACATGCATTAGTATTACAACAACTTAGCAATTCATTGTCACACAAATAGCCTGATACACTATAGCCCCGAGGAGGGCCAGACCGAGAGAGATGGCCCTGGGTCAGCCGGGGTGCGAGGGATATGTCGCATGACAACCTCACCTTCGGCCTAGCACTACGACCCAGATACGGCGTGCGGTTTAGTCGGTTCGAGTCCGACATAACCTCCCCCTCCGGCTCCGGAGGGGTGGGTATCCGTGGGGATTTCCCGCACGTAAAAAAAAAATGTACACTATAGTAGGCTTGAAGCTGTAGAATATGCCGCACTTTTTTCTTAAATAAAATAATATTTTCCTTATTTGGGCAATTTGTTGTACAATTTGAGTCCCATACAAAATATACTCTGGTGCATCAATTTAGTATTAGAAGGCACAACGCATAGCACATCTCTGTGACATATTCCAGTTAGAATAAATACACAGGTGATTATCAACTGAATTATTTTTTTTAATTTGCTAAAATTACCCATTCAATCAGGCGCTCAATTAGGCGCAAACGGCTGGATGGTTCTTGCTGATATTTGATACAAAGATAAATTACAGTCGGGAATAAGATCTTATTTCTCGACTGTAATCTATCCTTGTTTCCGATGTAGCCATGTAGGGGACTCTATGGGTAGCGAGAGCGATCAGGATGAGGGTATAAATAAAGTGAAACAGTTACAGAAAGTTTTGTGTTAAACAAACTTCAAATTGATGTCCTGTGAAGTACATAATTATTTTGCAGAAGTATCTTTTTTGCTGGATAATTCGAGATTTTCGAAAATATAGTAGATTAGTCGCCAAGGGCTGTAAGGCATCAATTGCAGCCCGAGATATTTAGACGCACGAGCGCAGCGAGGGCGCCTATAGTTCGAGGTAGCAATTGATGCTTATACCCAAGCTAACTACTCTGATTTACATCTCGATTGTGAGGTAAGTAGAAAAACCGGCATTACAAGAAAAAAACATTTTATTAGTTAAACTTTATAGTGAAATGAGTGGGTGAAATTTTCAAATTTTAGGGACAGGTGTTTTTTGGGTATGTTCAATTCAATTCTAGTTGACTGGCTTCTGTGTGTTGCCACAACTTGCCAATGTCAGGGTGTTGTGAAAAGCTATTCGGTATTATTAGATCGTTGTCTTGGGTATGGTAATAATAAAAGTTTCCCATTCCCGCCTTTTTCATCTCTTTTTTTTTCAAGAACTCAATTGAGCTTCGCTGTTCGAGATTTAAAATTGATGCCTATTAAACTCATACGAAGACAAGGCTGAATAGCGAAGCAACCTCTTTTGTCATTGGGCTGAATGCATGATGTCTATTGCCAGTATGACAGTTAGATGTAGGCGAACTTTTTGAAAGAGTAAAGTGTTTTTTTTTTTATTACTTACCGCCCTAGGGCTTTTATAGCTACATTATTACACTAGAGCGCTAATTGGTCACTTACAAGCCCCATTTGGGGGTAATGAGGACCTACTTACCGAACATGAGAGATGTAAAAGAGATTTAACCATATTCAACTAAATATTACATACATTCACACCTGTGAATACCCGAGGAAATACGCAGAGGTATTTTAACACTCACATTTTACCAACTACGATCTTCGATCTTAGAGGTGGATCAACGAGGGATATGTCAGAGGCAATCTGACACTCAGCAATTAACCTAAGGCGGCGTGCGGTTTTAGTCGGTTCGCCGACATAGCCACCCCCGCCGGCCCTGGAGGGGCGGTATTCTTACGCCATGTATGATGCGTGTGTTACCTGGATGTATGACGAGCGACAAGCCCGAGGTGCTGGCGGAGCGGCGCATGGACTTGGCCACGAGGGCGGCGGGCCGGCCCTTGTCGGGCCGCTCGCGCTCCGGCTTGTCCGGCTTGTCCAGGCTTGCGCTGCGCTCGTCTTTCTTAGACGCCTCCGATCTGTGGGTAATGAATACATTTAAATGTCGAATTGTTTTAAGTAAAGTAGTAGTATGTCAATTTCGAATTAAAGAGATTTTTTTTGGTTTGAACCCGCAATTTTTGCTTTACAAGGGCAATGCTTTGACCACTAAACTACCAGACCTCGCCCTAACCAATTCAAATTTCTCCTTCTATATCTGTCTTTGAGGCGACAGTGGAGCATCTACCCACATTCTTACGAATCATCGGAATCAATGAATGATTTTTCAATCATTTTTTAAACATTGATTTTTGACTACTCCGCCCATATAATTAGAATTAAAAATATTTTTCATGCTAAATATAAAAATCGAATTAAAGAGAAAAATATCATGACCTGCCTGTAAATCCCCGAAGAAGTAGACAGAGGTGTATTAACACCCACATTTAGCCATCTACGATTTTCAGTCCTACGTAATAGGAGGCGAGTTTATTGTCGTCACGCGGACATTTAGTTATGGGCGGATACGGATATTTAGTTTCAAGACTCATGGACACGGATCCTAACTTAGTTAATCGCTGTTGATATGTATGACCTTGAAACAAATTAGGTGCAATTGGTGGGTGTAGGTGTTCTCTCGACACATTTACGTTACGAATTCGAATATTATTCATGCTCGGAGCATGGAGCATTCATTTCGTTCCTAGCCATATTATAATTCATCTATTACACAGTCCATTCGTCTTCTTTCAGAGTTTCCTCTCCCTTTGTGGCCTTCCTTACAATATTACTTTCATGCCTACGTATTCGAACGTAACGACATCCAAGATAACCCAATATACTTACACTCTCGGCACAACCGTGAGCGTGGCAGTGTGCGGGTGCGCCAGGATGGCATGCGGCAGCGGGTGCGGGTGCAGCGAGTGGTGGAGCGCGGCGGGAGGCGCGTGCGGCGCGTGCGAGTGCGAGTGCGAGTGCGGGCGCAGGGCGGCGCGGCGGCGCGCGGCGGGCGACACGTCGTCGCTGTCCGTCTGGGAAGACTCCGCGGTGGACACGCTGCCGCCCATCATCTGTGGAGGTACAACAAGTTATAGTGCCCAATCCATACTAATATTATAAATGCGAAAGTAACTCTGTCTGTCTGTCTGTATGTTACGCTTTCACGCCTAAACCACTGAACCGAGCTTGATGAAATTGGTACGGATGTATATTAGAGCTTGAGAACGGACATAGGCTACTTTTTATCACGAGAAAAGGGGTTTTAAGGGGGGGAAAAAGTGGATGAAAGTTAGTAATTTCTGAAAATATCTTAATGAAATTTTGTACAGAGGTAGATTAGAGCTTGGGAACGGACATAGGCTACCTTTTATCGCGAAAAGGGGGGAAGAAGGGGGGTAGAAAGGGGGGCTAGGGCCTTGGGATGAAAGTTTGTCATTTTTGAAGATTATTTGTTTGGTACAGGGATAGTTCAGAGCTTGGGAACGGACATAGGCTACCTTTTATCGCGAAAAGGGATAGAAGGGGGGGGGGGGGGGGAATATGGCTATGGGATGAAAGTTTGTCTTTTTTGAAGATATCCTGATGAAATTTGGTAGAGATATAGATTAAAGTTTGGGAGCGAACATAGGCTACCTTTTGTCGCGAAAGACGAGGATAAGGGGGGGGGGAGGGGGTTATAGGGGATGAAAGTTTGCCAGTTTTGAAGAAATCCTGATGATATATTTGGTACAGAGATGGATTCAAGCTTCGGAACGAACATAGGCTATCTATTGACGTGAAAATGGAGGCATAGGGAGGGGGGGGGGTAATATGGTATGAAAGTTTGACAGTTTTGAAGATATCCTGAGGAAATTTGGTACAGGGATTAATTAGAGCTTGGTAACGGACATATGCTACCTTTTATCGCGAATAACGTGGTGAAAGGGTGGGGGAGGGATAAGGACTGGATAGTTAGTATGAAAGTTTGTCATTTTAGATGATATACTGGTGAAATTGGTATAGAGATGGATTAGAGGTTGGAAATGGACAAAGGCTACCCTTATCGCGAAAAAGAGGGGAGGGGTGTAGGGGAACAGGGCTATGGGATTAACGTTTCTAATTTTTCATTGGCACAAAAAAGGGGGTGAATATGGCATAAATAGTCAGAATTTCTTTTAAGATTTCCTCATGAAATTTGGTACAAAGGTGAATTAGAGCTTCGGAACGGACATAGTCGAGTAACAAACCAAATATAGAAGCGAGTGAAGAGGCGAGTAGAGATTGTTATAGGGACGAGTGGATAGGCGTGTAAAGATCGAAAGTCGAGTAGAGTCGACTACAGGCGCGAGTAGATATGCGACTAAAGAGCCAAATAGAATGCAGTTAAGGGTTGAGTAGAGAGGCGAATAGGGAAGCGAGTGGAAAGATGAATGTAGTGACGAGTAGAGATCGAATAGAGAGTTGAGTAGAGGTGCGAGTAGATAGGCGAGTGGGGAGAGTCAAGTAGAGAGGCGAAAAGAGCATCGAATGGATGGGCAAGTAGAGAGGCCAATGGAAAGGCGAGTTTAGAGAAGAGTAGAAAGTCGAGTAGAGAGGGGAACAGAGAAGTCAGTAGAGATTCGAGTATAAATTCAAGTACAGAGGCGAGTAGAAAGCCGAGAACAGAGGTGAGTACATAGTCGAGTACAAAGATGAGTAGAGAGGCGAATTTAATGCTCAATAGCGTCGGATCAACACTAAGCGATAACCGACATCCATGCGGGCGAAGCCGCGGGCAACAGCTAGTATAACTCTATTTAATAATACTAGGTAACAGGTAATGTTTAATAATAGATAACAGGTAATGTTGGTATACAGTTATGTATGAAAACCTCCATGTTCAAAATCCCGAGAAATAGATATCTTTTCATTGAATCAGTTTATGTTATTTACGGTTTATTAATCGCGCTTTTAAATTTTCGGTCTAATGAACATTCAGGATTATGAACTAGGTCTTTCATCCATATGAGAGTCTTATGAACTACGGGATTTTTGATATGGAATCCAGTGTACAGTAACCCAAAAAATAATAATTTTGATCATTTTCTTTTTTAAGGTGGCAATTTATTCATGCTCTGTTGAGGTAAAAATGATTTTACTTTGAAGCACATAATATTTAAGAGCTTTTCAAAAAAAAGATACGGGCAGATTTCCCGCCATTTCTAAACGACGGCAAATGCAATATTATACAAATCTTTATGAGATAAGAACCTACCACGAACGGAATATGAAAATTAAATAATCAGCTAAGTTTATTAATTACATGTATATTACAGTCTTCTGGGAACGCTACGCTAGAGGCATGCGATGCGGAAGAATTCCATGACGCATTTTAATTTATTATGTTTAGCTATAATTTTGACTAGCTTTTGATTTCAGCTTTATTTTTATTATTTATTACGTTATGTATAGTGCCTGCATATTGTTAAAATCATACAGATCGTAAATCACGCGTGTATTAAATCAACAATACAAAATTCAGTACTGACCGGGCACTTAGGATGATGGTGCTGAGGCGCTGTAGGCGTCGTCGGAGGGCCAGCACTGTCTGGAGTACCGGGCCAGCTGTCTGTGCTCTGCAAAAGAAAAATAAACTATGTTTACTGTGCCAAAGATCTACTGGTCATCATGAGGATATTTTTCATGATTATATGTTGTGCAGAATCGAAACTTAGCGATATGTTCACCTAGACATATTCATCTTTATTTTCGGACAAATTTGTATTCCGCAAATATTGTAATCACTTTCGATTGCAACTGGTATTTTACCAAGTATAGTTACTGGTATACTCCGTAATAGAAGGTACAAAATTTAGCACTTGAATAACTAGCCAACCGATAAACCAATAATAGGACTGAGCAAAAGCAAACCCGTAATTATTTTAATGTAATTTGCCTCCTTCCTCGTCCTAACGTTAGTCACCTCGGAGTTTCGGATCCGCTTTTCCCAGTCCATCTTCCATATTTTTTTCGTGAAGCGATTGCCATCTGACCTCCACAACTCATTGGCGACATGGAAGTATGGCAATTAGACTACTCGTTGGACTTTTTAGGGCTCAACTACCCGTTATGACTGCCATAGATGTTAGTATGACAATATTCTAAAGTAATCTATGACTGGTTGATTGGCGTTTCCCACCAAAGAGAACTGTACTCCTAAATCTTAAAGCTAATGTTATCGCATCGAGAGAACGGAGCATTGCGGTTGGAAGGTTTATAGTAAGCAGTTTATAGTATTCTCTTGATAGGTTTACGATACGATTACGATAGTACGAGTACAGCATCACGAAGTTTGCCGGCCATTAAAGCTGTCCTCGGGTGGTTCGCCCGACTCTTCCAGTCCACTTGGCCGCGGCTGTAGCTGACGTCACTCACCCGCGAGTCGTGCTCGGCGCCCTGGTGGTAGTGGCGGCGCCACTGCGGCGAGGTGGAGGAGAAGGCGGCGAACACGCCCGCGTCCTCGGCCGGCTCGGGCGGCTCGCCCGCCTCGTCCGTGTCCACTTCGCTGTGGTTGTAGCGGTCGCAGCGGGCTGGACACAAAGTATACAATGTTACTATTTAATCGTATGCTGCGACCGTTGACATTTGTATCCTCCAACCAGAGAGTATCATCGATCCAAACAAGGTACTCACTGTCAAAGTAACTGGTGTCCTCATCGTTTTCCAACTGCGGTATGAACTCAGCCTTACGCCGAAGAAGATTGTTCCAGTCCAAACCGTAGAAGTATACGTGCTCCTGTTTAACACAATAGTTTAGATCAGTAATCGTGTTAATTTCTAATCATTTAACTGAGCAATTCTGAGTTGCTAGTAAGTTAGTAGTAGTCCTAAACCTTCAAAAATCATCCCATCTCTTTTCATAAATTATCCATAGGTCTATTGATAACAATAGTGAGGGAAACCGAAGAATTCATTGATATAAAATAGTAACACAAGTTTGCCTAACTCTCCAGGCATATATCTACTATACAAACATGAGAATATGTATGTATGAAAATGTAGTGAAGCGTAGTCAGAAAACGTTATCTCTATTACGCGGGACAAAAAGTACAGTGGATTAAATCCATACTAATTTATAAATACGAAAGTAACTCTGTCTGTTTGTATATTACGCTTTAACGCCTAAGCCACTGAACAGATTTTGATGACATTTGGTATATGGCTAAATTAGACCTCGGAAAAAGGACATATGATATGTTTGGCCACGATATCCGATACCCACGCCGGCGGAGCCGCAGGCAACAGCTAGTTGCATAAATCATTTTCATAGTTACCTTGACTTGATGCGTGCCGCCAGTACCAAGCCGATCCCTGGGGTTCCGAGCCAAGAGTTCAGCGATAATCGTCCTCGCCTCCACTGCTATCGGAAAGTCTTCTTCAGAAGGCCATTCGATATCGTCTATGGAAAGAAATTACTGGTCATAGTACATGCTTTTTCAAATTTAATAAAAGAACTAAAAACGGAACTGTTATAAGTACGTGTCGTTATCATCAAAGGAGATGGAAAATGTTGGGCCAAAATGTAATAAGTAAAGGTGTGGTTTCAAAAATTTTCCTTTTTTTATATTTAAAAATACAAAAAATCAGCTGAATTCTCAATCTGGGAGCGGCGATAAATGAAAAAGAGAGTTTTAGTTTACAGTGACGATTTAATTATTCGATTAAAGAATTACAAAGCATAAAAGTGTTGCATTATGTAGGCAATTAACTCATGCTATTTATATGCATATAATGTACTTTTTTACAATAGAATTTAACAACAGTAATATTAATATAACAAGACTAATTAATCATTAATTGATTAATCAAATTGTTGTAATTTTTTATATATATATTATAAGAATAATTAAAAAATAGAATAAAGTTTTTTTTCTCAGCAGATTGACATTGACATTTGATATTGACTGTTGCGAATACTCTCGCACATTTAACAATTTTCATTTCGTGTTTCCCTATGCATTTTGAGTGCTCTCCTGATTTTTTCTTATTTTTAACAACCGCTTTGTTTATTTGGATTCCGACTCTGCCAACAATACTTGCTTTCACAATGGACACCGAAGATGTTCACACGTTTGATTTGGAATTGTTTTTAGGATTTTACAACTGTCTTGGACGGAATATTCTGAAACTATAGATCGCTGTGTGAATTGTAGGATAGCAACTAATCAGTGCTATGCCCTAGGTCGACATGTCCTGGATGATGAAACAATTCTGTCAGTACTTGAGCAGTGGCTTGAACCTGCTTCGAGAGGTGTTGGCTTCCAATACAACCTGGCTACTTAGGGGTCACGTATAATCCTGACATATAAGTCGTAAAACTTACTATGTTTATATTTTAGTCGACAGTTTTCGTAGAGGAAGGAAGGCTATTCTTAGATACTCGTACTATTGAAACTGCATTGTAAACAAGCGAACTGTTAGCTGGCTAGAGACCAAGATATTGTTTCACCTGCACAATTCTTAGACGATTTTATAATAGAAGTTGAATAAACTGTGTTTTTTTTTTATTCTGCCTGTCCATTCGATAAAATCTTTCAAATGAGTACTCATAGCCTTAAAACTTAACAATCTTTTAAAGCCATGAGTACTCATTCATAATATGGTTTTTAAAACTTTCCCCACTAGATACAATACCAATTATTGCTTAAAGAACTTAGTAATTATAAAATTGAAACATAACCTCACTTTTACTAAACCGCTGATAACTTTGATCTCAGATTGTCAAAACCTACGAAATTTTCAGAAAGGGACTGATTAATCTGTATCTATTAATTGATATCATTTTTATCTCATTACATTCTGGGCCCAAGAATGTCTTCCGTCTCCTTTTTGTAATAAGCTATGCTTGGGGAATTTGAGCTCGTCCACGGCCGTAGCATCGCGTACTATCCTCAAGATACATACAAGAAACGTGTACTGCATATATAGAGCACATTTTAGGTCCAAAATATATGGAACGAGCAACACTTACATGCCTACGCATTACATGTCCAAATCAGGACAAATCAATACGCTGTAAGTAATTCAATAATATGATCACAAACCATTGACAGTATGTGCGAACAGTTCTTCGGGGGTGTCACCGAAGAACGGCACACAGCCGACGAGGAACTCGTAGAGGATGATGCCCATCGACCACCAGTCCACGGGTTTGCCGTAACCCTGGTAAAGACAGGTAATAAATCATTGAAAGATTCAATGCCAAATAGAAAATGAGCTTTAAAGGGTTGTTAGCAGCAAGGTTAGTTAAAATTCCCAAGAAGTGGCTTATTCGCATACCCCCTTTAAGGGAGACGTCGCGGGGTCAAGTCCCTACGGAAAAGTTGTTATAATTCATATCATACAATTTTTGATATTTTCGATGTAATAGGTATTTCGTGCATTATATTATAGCTTTCCATAAATGCAAAAAATAAAAATGTAGATAAATAAACTTCTATAAAAGTAAAAATTAAAACATATCTATGTAAACCTTGCAAGTGTCATGGATTTTTTTTTCTAAATATTCTATTTTTTCTTCAAATCTTTTTACTAACTAGAACATATTTTATGAAACTTTTTGATGAAAGACTAACTGGGAAGGGCCCGCTAACTCACCTGTCTAAGAATGACCTCCGGCGCAATGTACTCGGGAGTGCCACAGACTTGTTTATCTGAAAACTGTCGGGCTTCCCTGTCAGCATATTCTTCGTATAAATTTGTAGCCACTGCAAATACACACACAAAATGAATTCAAATACAAGTAAGACGTACAAAAAAAGCAAAAGGGTCCAAACGACAATGACAGTTCAAAGAAAAATCGTCTTTCAGTTATGTGTTTAAGAAGTCTGGAATATTTGTCCTGTGAACATTTCATGTCACTTGCATCTATTTCACTCACCGAATTTAATACCTTGATCACCCACACCGAGTGGAGTAGCGTGAAATACTGATCGACACAAGTACCGAGCACTCGGCCGAGTGCACTGACTTGCTACTGCACTCGGTGCGTGTAATAATACAGGTTATTAAAAAATTAAATAAGACAAGTTTTTAAAGTCAACCAATACGTACATGACATCAAACCCATCTTGCTCAGTCCAAAATCTGTGAGTTTTATGTGGCCGGTCGCTGTGATGAGTAAACTGTACAGAAAAAAAATGTTTAACATAATTTAAAGTAAAATACTACAGATGCTATTAGGTGATCTAAAATGTCTATAAATATAATGCGTCTTTAGTACTTTACCATACTTCAATCAAAAATCATATTTTTTTCGTGCGGATATCCGGATATCGGATATCTCCTCCATCTCGCCATTTAAGTTCTGGTGGTGATAGATTGTAATTATCTACCAGCAGCCTTAGCATAACGACACAGGAATATCTGTTCGTTTCTCTCCACGTGACCAAGGCAGAGAGACGGTGGCGGTCAAGTCGCGGTGGTGGTGCGGAGAGGGGGGTATAGTTACTTGTCGGGCTTGAGGTCCCGGTGCACGATGCCGTAGGAGTGCAGGTACTCGACGGCGAGCACGGCCTCGGCGGGTGGTGGTGGGGAGAGGGGGGTATAGTTACTTGTCGGGCTTGAGGTCCCGGTGCACGATGCCGTAGGAGTGCAGGTACTCGACGGCGAGCACGGCCTCGGCGGGTGGTGGTGGGGAGAGGGGGGTATAGTTACTTGTCGGGCTTGAGGTCCCGGTGCACGATGCCGTAGGAGTGCAGGTACTCGACGGCGAGCACGGCCTCGGCGGGTGGTGGTGCGGAGAGGGGGTATAGTTACTTGTCGGACTTGAGGTCCCGGTGCACGATGCCGTAGGAGTGCAGGTACTCGACGGCGAGCACGGCCTCGGCGGGTGGTGGTGCGGAGAGGGGGTATAGTTACTTGTCGGGCTTGAGGTCCCGGTGCACGATGCCGTAGGAGTGCAGGTACTCGACGGCGAGCACGGCCTCGGCGGGTGGTGGTGGGGAGAGGGGGTATAGTTACTTGTCGGGCTTGAGGTCCCGGTGCACGATGCCGTAGGAGTGCAGGTACTCGACGGCGAGCACGGCCTCGGCGGGTGGTGGTGGGGAGAGGGGGGTATAGTTACTTGTCGGGCTTGAGGTCCCGGTGCACGATGCCGTAGGAGTGCAGGTACTCGACGGCGAGCACGGCCTCGGCGGGTGGTGGTGGGGAGAGGGGGGTATAGTTACTTGTCGGGCTTGAGGTCCCGGTGCACGATGCCGTAGGAGTGCAGGTACTCGACGGCGAGCACGGCCTCGGCGGGTGGTGGTGGGGAGAGGGGGGTATAGTTACTTGTCGGGCTTGAGGTCCCGGTGCACGATGCCGTAGGAGTGCAGGTACTCGACGGCGAGCACGGCCTCGGCGGGTGGTGGTGGGGAGAGGGGGGTATAGTTACTTGTCGGGCTTGAGGTCCCGGTGCACGATGCCGTAGGAGTGCAGGTACTCGACGGCGAGCACGGCCTCGGCGGGTGGTGGTGGGGAGAGGGGGGTATAGTTACTTGTCGGGCTTGAGGTCCCGGTGCACGATGCCGTAGGAGTGCAGGTACTCGACGGCGAGCACGGCCTCGGCGGGTGGTGGTGGGGAGAGGGGGGTATAGTTACTTGTCGGGCTTGAGGTCCCGGTGCACGATGCCGTAGGAGTGCAGGTACTCGACGGCGAGCACGGCCTCGGCGGGTGGTGGTGGGGAGAGGGGGGTATAGTTACTTGTCGGGCTTGAGGTCCCGGTGCACGATGCCGTAGGAGTGCAGGTACTCGACGGCGAGCACGGCCTCGGCGGGTGGTGGTGGGGAGAGGGGGGTATAGTTACTTGTCGGGCTTGAGGTCCCGGTGCACGATGCCGTAGGAGTGCAGGTACTCGACGGCGAGCACGGCCTCGGCGGGTGGTGGTGGGGAGAGGGGGGTATAGTTACTTGTCGGGCTTGAGGTCCCGGTGCACGATGCCGTAGGAGTGCAGGTACTCGACGGCGAGCACGGCCTCGGCGGGTGGTGGTGGGGAGAGGGGGGTATAGTTACTTGTCGGGCTTGAGGTCCCGGTGCACGATGCCGTAGGAGTGCAGGTACTCGACGGCGAGCACGGCCTCGGCGGGTGGTGGTGGGGAGAGGGGGGTATAGTTACTTGTCGGGCTTGAGGTCCCGGTGCACGATGCCGTAGGAGTGCAGGTACTCGACGGCGAGCACGGCCTCGGCGGGTGGTGGTGGGGAGAGGGGGGTATAGTTACTTGTCGGGCTTGAGGTCCCGGTGCACGATGCCGTAGGAGTGCAGGTACTCGACGGCGAGCACGGCCTCGGCGAAGTAGTGGCGCGCCATGTCGGGCGGCAGCGGGCCGGCGCGCAGCAGCGTGGCGCAGTCGCCGCCCTCCACGAACTCCAGGATGAGGCACAGGTTGCGCTTGGTCTCGAACGAGCAGTACATCGTCACCTGCCCCAGATACGTATGGTATTCATATTGTTGGTATGCTAATTTAAGGTTAATTACTACCACTACCACTATTTAGCATCGTGTACACTTTGATAGCTCACTATTTATATGCTCACTTATAACTATCTCTTCATACTAGTATGTACCTACTATTTTGTAAACATCTATTTATGTGCTATAGTTGTATATATTTATAGTACGTTTATTACGTTTTTTTATGCTTTTCACTCTCCTCCTTTCTTTTTGTTTCAGAACACTTTATATCTAGATTATCTGATAACTACACCATAATTTTATTTAATCACACTACTGTCCATTCCAAGGTTGCCTGGAAGAAATCGCTTCAAACGATAAGGCCGCCCATTGTACATTCAATGTATACATGCTCTACTTGTATCTACTGTAAATCAGATGGTGTACAATAAAGTGTTATCTATCTATCTACTAGGCGATTGGGACAAGGCCCCGCATAGCGCACCGTAGTGTGGGCGTGCGATATCTTACGTAGCTTCTAAGGAGCTCTTTTTGTATAAAAACACGCAGAAATAACATTCACGTACAGTTTTTCCCATAATAAAAACCTCATTCCTGTGCTACGCTGCGTGATGCAGGGCAGTGTGTAAATCACCGATCTTTTGAAATTTCCTACTTTAATAAGTGTTATCATGTTTAGAATTTTGGTTCCTCAATCAAGTTTATACGACATAATATATTCAGACTAAAATTTGGTGCCGAAAATTAATAGCCTAATGTATTTTTCAAGATAAAAAATAAATACCTGTACCAAATTTCATATTATCATTATAATTAGTAGTGTACTCACCACAAACGGGTTGTCAGCAAAACTGAGGATGTCCCTCTCAGCGAATGCTTGTTCTACCTGGTTCCTCAGTATCAAATTGTTTTTGCTTATTTTCTTCATTGCATACCTGTATAAGCACACACACAAACAAACAATTAAATAAGATTTATGATTTCATATATACATATAGTCATCACTGGTAACACACATGACTTATGGATGACTTATGGATCGGAAACGTGGTCCCTCACTATGGGTCTCTTAAACAAGCTCAGAGTCGCTCAACGAGCTATGGAAAGGGCTATGCTCGGTATTTCCCTACGTGACCGCGTCAGAAATGATGATATCCGTAGGAGAACAAAAGTAACCGACATAGCCCAGCGGATTAGCTCGTTGAAGTGGCAGTGGGCGGGACACATAGCGCGCAGAACAGATGGCCGATGGAGCAAAAGAGTTCTGGAATGGCGACCGCGTACGGGCAAACGCAGTGTAGGACGCCCAACGGCCAGGTGGAAGGACGACCTCATCAAGGTCGCCGGGAAGCGCTGGATGCGGGCTGCTTTGGATCGGTCATTCTGGAAGTCTATGGGAGAGGCCTATGTTCAGCAGTGGACTGTGTATGGCTGATATGATGATGATGATGATGATGATATACTTATATATATCGCGTTAATTTGAAGAAATCTGTTTCGATGCGGCAACTGGCCAAAAGGTATCTCTATTATTATACGCTTAGTAGCAGACCCAAAAATGCAAATAATATGGCTTTAATTAAGTACATAACTAAAGTTACACAATATGTGTTTTTAAATAGTTTTTATTTAAAAACTCAGTTTAAAAATAAAACGCGACTAATAAAGGCTGTTATCGAACTAATAGTTTAGGTAATACTTTAATTCTTCTTCTTCATCCTAGGGTTTATCCCAGTCGCATCCGAAACTTTTCAACTTGGAGTCTGGGGTCCGCTTTTTACCAATCTAGCTGCGGATTTGGCTAAGCTTCAAAATTTTCCGTGAATCGACTGCCACCTGACCTCCACAACCCAAAGGCGATATCGAAGGATTTTTGAGGGCTGCAACTACCCTTAGCGACTGCCATAGATGTTTGTATGACAACCGCGACCGACGGCTTAACCTGCTCTCCGAGGCACGACCAGACCAATGCAAATATCCATCATATTCATGCATACAAATATTTGCACTGAGCGGGGATCGAACCCGCGCCGCCTGCGTAGCGGCCGCGTTCACTACCGCCACGCCACGGAGGCTGTCAGGTAGTTTAAGTATTACTTTAATTGTTTAATATATATTTGTGTGAAAATTACACCAAGTTTTTTGTTACTTTTAGTTTATAATTTACCTAAACAAACGTGGTATAGTTATGCAATTAAATTGTAAAGTATTTAATTATTTTCTGTTTTGACACACCGCCAAAGAGATATGTATACACCCTCACATGTAAAGCCGTCCTATTACTACTATTACTATTACTTATTACCTATCACCGCCAACTAGCTTAATCAGCCGTCCTATTAACTGCCTAGGCAGTTAGCTAAACGAAGGCATTCAATTAACGGCCTGAATGATATTCAGCCGTTTCGTTTATTACATCATTTAATAACCTAGCTGGCTAATTCTTAGGCCAATCATAAGATGGAGCAGTACCTCGAAATAAGATAGAACACCTGTGAATTCCCGAGGGGGTAGATAGAGGTGTATTCACAGAAAATTAGTGATAGTTTTATTGTGATAGCTGCGCAATCCGACTTGGTTAGGTTAGGTTAGAAGGCTTATGCGGGAGCGGAGTTAACGTAGCTCCCGCATTAAGTCTTCGTGGTTATTTTTATTATAACCATGCAGGAATAAGTCATTTTTCTAACTGTTTAATTATATGACTAGGCAAATAGTTAAATGTCATCGATCCAAGCTATTTGCCTAGCCGTTTAATTAAATGGCTGAACACCATTCAGGCCGTTAATTAGTTAAAAGAGCCTAGGCAGTTAAATGAACGGTTGATCAAGCTAATTGGCTGTTCGGTTTAATGCTGACACCGAACACGTGATGTGAGCCCGCTGGCGACGCGACTTAATTATACATTTTAGTAAAATTAAGTAGTGTACTTTCGGTTATCGTCGCGACCGGGTGCATTCCTCTAACATTCCCATCAATAACATTTGAACAGTGACATCCTAACATTAACATCTCATAATTTACATTTAATTCCATTTTCTCAAACATGCTTGGAAATGTGAACATTATTTTGACAACCTTCTTCGAGATAAATCGAAATTGCTGTACATGCGAGCAGCGGCCGGATAAAGTTGTATGAAAATCCATATCTGTCGTGTTTTAGCGGCCAAATAAATTACTATGTAAACTCATATCTGTCGTGTAATTTAAAAATGGAACCAACTTTTACTCCGAACCATGGCAACCAAGGAGGTAACTTATCCAAGGCGTTATTTAAATATAGAACTGGCTTGCAAATAGAATGCTGTTTATTAAGAAAAATAAAAAACAAATGAACATTTCGCCGCGTGATAAATTACTGTTGTTCGTTGTTCGTCATTGATTTTGAAAAGTAGGTAACTAAAAAATTCTGCCTAGATACTACTTAGTTTTAAATTTCCGCGCATTGTTTGAGAAAAGCACTATACAAGCCTTGGCCACAACTGAGCGTTGCCGGACTCCGTAATGCGTAATACTTCACGATCGTCCGGCAACACTACAATTGGTGGCCGCGGCAGTAATGTACTATTAACATTTAATTTATAAACTTAACAAGTAAACAGTGTAATTTCTAGTGTAGATCGCATCCCGAACATTGGCGTTGACATATAAATATCTCCTTGACCGAGTACAGGTATGCAATTATAAATAACAAATAGTTCCTACCTCTGCCGGGTCTGTTTGTGTTTCACGAGGTAGACGGCGCCGTACGCCCCGTTTGAGATCAGTTTGATGACTTGGTAGTCGTTCTCGGAGGGCGGAGCGCCCCCCTGACCTGACGGCGGGGACTGACGACCTCTGCTCCTGGAAGAGTTAAATAGATTAGTTGTCTTTCAAAAATAATCTATTTCTTCTGCTGGATAAAGTTTCGTATAGAATTAAAAGATTCAAGGTCGATTTAGACGATCAAAGTTTTTCGCAAGTTTTGATTCAAGAAACTATGTACTACTTTTTTTTGTTCTTTTTTTTTCGATTATACCCCTCCAACTAAGATAAATTGCTTGTGCTAGGAGTGGGTTCACGTCGGTTGTGCAATGGCAAGGATTCGAACTTGGGATCTCTAGATCATAAATCCGACTACTTAACCACTAAGCGACTGCCGCTTCTACTGTCTTATTGTTATTGCTATCACCAGCAATAATCGCTATACCATAACCGCATCAAAATGTTTACATACAGGCAAAGATTAAATTCTAATTTGTGATTATATCAATTGAGATTCGCAAGTGACTGAAATTATTGCGTTAAAAAATCTGTTTTGATGGACCCTATTAATATTCGATTGCTAGGCGCGGTTTATACAGAAGGGACGTGGCGAGGACATATTCCGGTGGCGGACAATTTATGTAACACTATATAAGCCTTATGTAGTGTACGATAACGTCGTATTTGTCTTAGATAAGAATTGCGACGTTATTTAGTGTCGGGACGTCTCCTGGAGGTGCGACCGCAATTCTCCTCTAAGACAAAAACGACGTTATTGTACACTATATAAGGTTTATATTGTGTTACTTAAACCGTCATACGTCCTCGCCACGTTTCTTCTATATAAACCGCGCCCAAGGCAATGGCCAAAGTGGGTTTATGAGATGATAATGCCCATTTAGACGAGGAGCTCTCCCCGTCTAAATGGGCATTTATTCACTTACTTGGATGGCGACGAGTTTTGAGGCGGTGGTGGTGGAGGTGGAGCGTGTAACTCCGCCAGGGGATCTCTCGACAGACCCAGCTTGTGGATGATGTACTGAGGGATATCAGTCGTTATACCCTTGAATATAAGGTACATATTAGTATAGTTATGTCGGGTGGGAATAAAGCTCGACTAATATGTACCACTTAACAAAAGAACTGACATTCATGTGCATATAATAGTTCTATAAAGAAAAACACACCTGTAGATTCCTCGCATGTCCCTCAGCGGCTTCCAACAGCCGGTAGAATCGCTCGGGATCGAACTCGAGACACTCCAGTAGCCGCGCCGGCCGCGCCATCGCGAGTATCAACCTTGTCACCAGTGGCGCCACCTGGTTGCCTGCATCCGCTGATTTTTCTCGTGTCTATAAAAAAATATTGTACACATAATGTAACTTTTTCATGCAGTAATCCCTACGGAGGAGTTTAGACCTCCCCGCTCGCTCGCTAGTGGGGCGATTACATCGGACTCGAACCGATGAAATAAACCACCATCTTGGGTCTCAGATGCCAGGGTGTAGGACATTTGCCATGCACGCCGGCAGTATGAATAATATATCTTAACCGCACTGCAGGATTCAGGGTTCCTTTTCTACACCTGCTGCCACCAATCTGGGTGGTATAAGGTGTAGAAAAGGCTCTCTGACAACAAATGCATAGTTTTTCACTGTTTACCGCCAATATATATAAAACGGTGCGCACCGTGCGGTTTGAAAGGAACTTCATCCCACGCACACTCAGGTTGTGGAATGAACTTCCTGCTGTGGTTTTCCCAAGCGACTACAATATGGGGCTCTTCAAGAAGGGCATTCGAAGGTACAGGGTCGGCAGCACGATTGTAATGCCTCTGGTGTTGCACACGTCCATAGGCCATGGAAATCACTTCCCATCAGGTGGGCCGTGTGCTTGTCTGCCACCTAAGTGGTATAAAAAAAAGACGGGTTGCACTTCGGGAGTGCCGGCAGAAGTGAAAACATTTTCTTTATTTTTTTCTTTGTTTACAGAGAAAAAGATAAAAAGAACATACCATACCTATAATATAGCGGCAATCAAAGAACCTATCACAAATTTTCTGTCAGAAGAAATTAATGAATAACAAAAAGAAAAAATAATCACAAAAAATGTCAGAAGCCCAGGTTCGAACCCGGTACTATCTGAAACCATAAGGACTTACAGTCGAAGCGCTTACCGCTAAGCTACGAAGCTTCTTAACGTACCTAACAAAATAAACAACCTGTACCTAATGTTGTATGACGTCAGTCGTCGGTTACGGTTCAAAGGTCAAGTGATCCTGACGCGAGTTTAACATTTTTTACCCATCCAATACCGCTAAAGAAGTTTTCACTTCAAAAAAAAAAGAGACAATGGTGTACCTCAGCCAGCAGTCTATCCAAGCTATCCGCCATGTCGTAGAAGTATGTACTCGTCACTTGTTTCGATTCAGACTTGTGGAGGCAGTCGCGGGCCATCTCCAAAACCTAAGAACAAATAGATTTTTGTTTTTTTTTTATATGGGACACGTCAATTTGACTTTACCTTGCCTGATGGTAAGCCGAAGGCAAAGTCTTAGGACAGAGGGCCACCATTATACACACGTGCCATGTTAACAATGGTAGCACTCAGCTTTACGGCCTCATCAGATGCTTTTTCACGCCCCGCTTAAAGGACTCGGGACTGTAGGGAGAGGGAAACACGGAAGCTGGTAAGGAATTCCAGGTCTTAATTGTCCGACAAAGGAAAGAGTCACCGAACCGCTTGGTTCTTGAAGGAATGTTGAACAAATAAGTTTCATTGATGAATATCCGATTAAAGCAACTCAGTTTTTACTTACGCCTATAGCATTCATTGATTTGTTCTCTTACCTGTCTCTGGACAAATCTCTCAATGGGTGGTCTGTCTGGCTTTTTGTCCAGCTCTGTCAGTTCATCGATCAGTCCTCTCAACCTGAAAATATACATACATTGTATAAGTATCTGAGAAAAAATGTTAACCATGGCTCATGAACGTTTTTTTTTTACGTGCGGGAAATCCCCACGGATATTATATAGATACTTCGGAGCCGAAGGGGGAGGTTATGTCGGACTCGAACCGACTTAACCGCACGCCGTCTGTGGGTCGAGGTGAGGCTCATGAACGTTTGTAAAATACAGAAAGAAAGAACTTTATAGTCATACCTAATCTTATTAATCTAAAATTATTATTATTTTGCGAGTAGAAATAAGGTCACATTTCAGCATGAAAGTATGAAATGCGATATTACTTACGAGTAATGTATATATCTAACTATGTTATACTAATAGTTACATGTTAATTTATGATAATATATAATACATATTTTAAAATCAAATTGAAAACACAATGAATTATGAATTTTTGGAGGCCCAACTTAATTGAAACATCACGGAAAGGTTTTTTTTTATATATAGGACACGTCAATTTGACTTCACCTCGCCTGATGGTAAACTGAAGGTAAATTCTCAGGAAATAGTATCACCATTCTATACACGTACCGAGTTAACAATGGTGGCACTCAGCTTAACGGCCTTGTTTGACAAATCATCCTAAAAAACATGAACTTTTTCCGTTTTCCTGTCTAATCGTATTGAAATGACACACTTTGGAAACGGCGTCACTGAATAGGGCTCCAGTTCAAGGTATTTGCACCGAACAGAAGCCTATAACTCACTTGTCGTCCATGGCCCTCTGCGCGGCCGGGAACCGTGCGGCGAAGAGCGCCGACATGGCCGACACGGCGTCATCGCGCGACCCGGAGCCTCCGCTGGAGCCGCCGCCACCGCCGCTCCTAGATGGCGAGCTGGGAAACAGATTAATATATATTATATATTTCATTGGATTCCAAGGAGATTTGCCGCCTTCACTCACTTCATGTGGCCACACACACGTCTCATCAGTGTTCAAATATTTTACAACATTTTTGTAAAGTAATTGCACTTTTTATTTATACCACTAATTGGCAGACAAGCACTCGGCCCACCTGATGGGAAGTGATTACCGTGATCTATGGGACATATGCAACACCAGGGGCATCACAATCACGCTGCCGACCCTGTAGAAACTTTCGAATATTTCGCCCTTCTTGAAAAGCCCCATATTGCAGTCGCTTGGGAAAACCACAGCAGGAAGTTCATTTCACAACTTGAGCGTACGTAACTAATACTAACACAAAATAATACAAAATAACGTGTCCCTGGGTCTACCCCTCCACTTTTGCTATTGATTTGGCTTATCTTAACTATTGAGGAATCGATTCCCGTCTGATCCAACTCGAAGGGAAAGCTTTCCTAGACTCAGGATCGTATTCTAGAACGAAATTTAGGCATGAGACTCGACTTGAAACTAGTTCTAAGTAGATACATAATGTAGAATTAAACTTGAGTGGAGATTATATTCTTAATACTCAAATTTAGCATACACTTTTGTAGGTAGGTACTTAAAACTAGTCTGAGCTCACGGGCCTTGTAGCAATATTAAGTGTGAATCACACAAATATATAGTTATCCCTAGTAGGAAACGAATCTACAACCCACTCAAATCACGATCAATGCAGTATTTGAGTATCATAACAAGACACACTACTTATAGCATACCGCGTGACTGTTTCCCCAGCGAATGCGCGGAATCTTGGCAAATGGTACTGTTTACCCTCAATACGTGCGTGCATACTTGATACGTAAACTACGTACCTATAGATTTGGAATAACTTAACGAAGGCGAAACTACGGGTAAAGCAGGAGTCGTTATAGGCAGTCACAGTTAGGTACTATCGACTAGGAAAACAAAAGGCCGTTTTCTTTTTTTTTTTCTTTTTGTAAAAGTGGCACTTTAGGGTTATGGAGCCAATACACCTGAAATATGAGCCAACTACCAACTATTTAGGTAATGAGGTTCCTCCGCCCTACAGAACACCGCGGACATAATAACCTCGTGTTGTGTTCTCGGCGGTGAGTAGGGTAGCCAGAGCTCACTGGAGAGTTTTTCTGATGTCAGTGGGTAGATCAAAGGCTATTTCTGCTTTGTCTCCTACACTGTCGGTACAGAAACTCTTTATGTTTACAGGTTCGGCAGTACGAGTGTGACTACCCTGGTGTTGCACACTTTCATAGGCCACGGTAACAACTTTCCATCAGGTGGGCCTTGTGCTTGACTGCCACCTCAGAGGTATAAAAATTTTTAATAATCTGTGGTATGGGGCCCGTGAGTGTTTAAGTGGACCCACTAAGATAATTTCGGTTGCTAATATTCTTTATCGTAAAAAAAAAAAGATATTCGAAACCCATGAGCTGACCGATGGGGCTTTGGTGCAGGCTTTCCTATCGAGGTTCAGATATCAGTCGCTCCCATAAATTAAGATAAACTAATATATATATGGAACGGAGCTGTAGGAAAGTAAAACTCAGGCACTAAAATGCAAGTTCTGGATGCTGCGGGATGTGCGGGACACATTTCTTGGTAGGTCCAGTCGCGATACAAACGAGCCCTTGGTGGGCGCGGATTGTTTTGTAATAATCTATGATTGATGAATGTGAGCTCTTCTACTGTTGTAGCACCCCGTGCTATCCTCAAAAGACACCCAAGAATCGTGTACCACGCGTTTAGAGCACAATTTAGATTCAATATACGGGGTCCTGCTGTTTGACCAAAAGTCATTTGGCAAAATTACACTTGACAAACAACGTTTGGTAAAACAATGGTTTCGCCGACTATTCATTTTACAAATGGCTCACTTTTCTAAATGATCAGCACATTATACATTTAATAAATAATTATTTTACACAATGAACATTTAGCAACTAAGTTATCTGATAAAACTACTATTGGTCTAAAAACGTTTGATATAATGTATTAAGTGACAAACGTAATCGAAAATCATTAGGTCTAACGTTTAATATTTATAAAAAACGTCTGGCGTCTGGCGTTTAATATATATGAAAAACGTCTACCCCGACTCGGATAGGTTAGGTTAGAAGGCTAAGGCGGAATCTCCGCTCCGCTTTGCACCCGCCTTAGCCATCGTCATTTTTTTTTTTAAACCACCCAGATATAGAATTTTATTTATACGTTTTGTTTAAAAAAAGAAGTACTTTTATGAAATAACATTTTGTTAAATGACGTTTGGATAAATGCTCAATTTGCGAAACATATTATTTGGTTAAATGAAGAAAGGTCAATTGACATTTTAATATTCAATACATTTGGCAAGAATAGTGTTTGTTAATGGAACATTTTGCTAAGTGAGTTTTTTTAAGATGATACTTTTGTCAAATGTCTCATTTGCCAAATGAACATTTGGTGAAACGTTGTTTTTGTGTCAAACATTAGTAATCAACAATATACATGTCCCGGGATCAGTGTTCGGTACCCCTAGCACGAACAGCTATCGTAATCGTATCGTAAACGTATTGAGAGAACGGAGCATTGCGATTGGCCGGCTACACATACATACAGGTTTACAGTAGGCAGGCGGCCAATCACAATGCTCCATTCTCTCAATACGATTACTATAGTTGTTCGTGCCCTAGCACGGATGATGATTAAAGTGTGTACCTTTGTTTTTTATAGTGCGCATAATCCCCACGATAAATCGGAGCCGGTGGGGGAGGTTATGTCGGATTCAAACGGATTAAAACGCACGTCTTCTGAGGATTTGCTGAAGGTGAGATATACAATACATATCCCTTACACCCCAGATTGGAGTGCGTACCTGAGACTCCGGCTGCGTACGCGGCGAGCGGGCGACTGCGGGGAAGGCGCCCGCGCAGCCGTGTGTCCGCTGCCGCCGCTGTCAGACAGCGACGCCCAGTTGTTCATGCCGCTGCCTTGCGAACTGCTGCGGGGAGAGAAACAAATAACAATACGGTTAGTGTGCTAAGTGCTGACCTTAAACTGTATACAAACTTTATACACGCAGCAAGTGTCACTTCTACGCGGAGTAAAAAAATGCTATTTCTTTAGTCTACCTACATAGTGAATGAAAAATTAAGAAGCGGGCAACTGTCGTGGTATGGACATATTATGAGAAGAGATGAAAGTAATATTGTAAGGAACGTTCAAATATAAAAACTTAAAAATTAGATATAAAAAGCAGTCACGCCATCACGCGTGAACGGCTGGATCGATTTCGCTAATTCTTTAAATATTCAAAAAGAATTCCCATGACGTGTTAAAGCCCTCGTGTTCAGAGCTTAAATCCTATATAAATAAATAAATATTCTAGAACGTTCTACACAGCGTTATCTAGACCCATATTAAGCATACCTAGCTTTACTAGCTTGTGTTATGGTTCCCAAAACGTGGATACCTTTACATACATAGTATTTACATATATTTTCAAACCAATGTAAATAAAAATATCCAAGCATACAAATATTTGCATAGCGGGAATCGAACCCACGACCTCCCATGTAGCAGTCAAACTCAACCACTACGCCACAAAGGTTTTCAACAGTAGCCGATATCGTTCTATTGCTCTTTCTCACGTGGTACCATTGTTCCAGAGAACTTACTTGAGGGAGTTCTGGTGTTGATGGCAGTGAGGGCACGGGGCGCGCGGCGGCTCGCACGCCGCCTGCACCGCCAGCAGCCTCTCCTGGGACGAGCATTGCGACTGCAACAATAGACAAAGGCGGGACATTAGTACCGCACTCGCAGGTTCCAGGAACTGCTGAGCGCAGTTGCTGGCTCATCGTGTGAGCCACATAGCCATTTTTAGAAGAAAAAAACTATAATAATCTGTGCGGGATACATACATAGGTATATATTAACTAAATTCTCTTAAAAGGGCCTCCTACGTCTTGGCTTCGGCCCGACGCACGCCTTCCAAATACAGAACGCCAAGAAGTTAAATCGCCACTCGTATTAATATGTATCTCATATTAATACGAGTGGCGATTTAACTTCTTTTTTTTAAGTTAATTCATCAAGTACTTTTCTAGTGTTTAAAATTTACAAGTACTTAGTTTAGATACTAAGTGCTACCTTTTGATTAAAAAAATTGGAACAAGTCATTCTAATAGACCATAATTGATATAGACGATAGTAGACGAGAATTTTACCTATATACAGGGTGTATTTTTAAAACGGGGCAGTAAGGGCAAGTACCTTAACCGTTGCAGTTACAGCAAAACGTTCTTAGAAGACCTTCCCTAACTTTTTGACATATTTTGAACTGCATTCACAGATTTTGTAAAAACCTTACAGTTGGCAAAAAAAAAATGCAAAAAGTCCAAAAAATTTTTTTATGCCAATCGATTCTATTTCATGTGGGGATCAAAAAACTCTATGTGGTCTCATAGAGTTTTAGCTTTCAGTACTAGGAAAGACAGAAACCGCTAAAAACGTTTCCCATACATTTCGGCAACAGAAACAAATTTCTACGATGGTCTAACTTTTTGTTATGGCCAGGAAGTGGGTAGAATTGACTGTAAAGTAAATAAAAAGAATTTTTACCCTCAAATTTCGAATTTGATTCGAAAATCTGTGTGTTATTCTTAGTTTCAGCTGAGAAACTTCGTATGAGTTATTAATTAAGGATTTTCGCTAAAATGTCTTCTAATCGTGAAAAAATTGACTTATTAGAAGCGTATTTTGTCAATAATCGAAATGCGGGAGCTGCATTAGTGTGGTACCGCAATAAGTATCCGTTGCGGCATGTGCCAACAAGAAAGGTTATTACAAATCTTTTGAAAAACCTGGAATAGCAGGGTTCTTTCAAAAGAAAGCGGCAGCCTCGTGTGGACATGGACACGGATATTGCGGTTCTAACTTATGTCGAAGCATATCCAGAGGTATCGTCCAGGCAAGTCGCCCTTGAAGTAGGTGTATCCCACTCCCTTGTGATAAAGATATGGAAGAAATACGGCTACAAGTGCTATCGATATGGCCGCATAGTTCAAGTGTTACATCCGGGTGATGATGTTCGAAGGCTTACTTTTTGCAGATGGCTAAGAGGAAAAATAAGCAGAGATCATGAATTTTTAAATTACATACTGTGGTCAGACGAAACGATTTTTTCCAATAACGGTATGTACAACAGAAAAAATCACCACTATTGGTCCAAAGAAAATCCACTAAGAGTTACGGCAAGTCATAATCAGGTTCGCTTCTCATTCAACTGTTGGTGTGGTATAATGTCCAATCGAGTCATAATGGTGGAATTTTATGAAGGGAAACTGAATTCTGCCATGTATAATGAAGTCATTTTACACCATCTTGAAAACGAGATGGACGAATGGCCCCTGTCGGAATTGCGAAAAGTTCATTTTCAACAAGATGGTGCTCCGCCACATAACAGTCACCTTTCACGTTCCAATTTGAGCCGCCTATTCGGTACACAGTGGATAGGTACACATGGTCCAACACAGTGGCCACCTCGTAGCCCCGATCTAACACCACTTGATTTTTTTTTATGGGGCTTCGTGAAAAGCGAGGTGTATAAGACGACGTACGCCAGTGTTCAAGAGCTCAAGGATGCATTAATGACCATTTTACGTAATATTCATCTCAGAACATTATTAGCCGCCATTCGTTCAGTGCAAAAAAGGATAGACTTATGTATTCGTGAAAATGGAAATCATTTTGAGCAATTTATTTCATAAACCAATTTCTTAAATGTTTAAATGATTTTTTTTATTTAAAAATGTTCAAAATTTTACCTGACCTATGAGTTTCGAGTTGATTTATCATATTTCCGTACGAAATGTATGGGAAAGGTCTTTGGCGATTTCTGTCTTTTCTAGTACTGAAAGCTAAAATGGTCCCATAGAGTAATTTTTGAACTTTTTGCATTTTTTTGCTAACTGTAAGTTTTTTACAAAATCTGTGAAGCAGATTTTGTAAAAAACTTACAGTTAACTACAGTTGGGACATTTTGAACTGCTTTTGAAGTAACACAACTTACTTCAAAAGCAGTTCAAAATGTCCCAAAAAGTTAGGGAAGGTCTTTTAAGAACGTTTTGCTGTAACTGCAACGGTTAAGGTACTTGCCCTTACTGCCCCGTTTCAAAAATACACCCTGTATAGTCCTGAGACCAAGTCCACTTTTACATTCGTTTCATAGTCACATTTCCGCCCACTGGTCACGGGTTCAAGTAAAGTCCTGAATGATGACATTCCGATTTAAATCATAAACATAGCAATATTTTTATTTAATACTATTAAAACATAGATTACTCAACCATTAAATTAACTGTCGCAAATGAATAATGTGAAACAAGACGAATAGGTATGCAGAACGATCCTTCCTCGTCCGCACTCCGAATACAAATCAAATCGATTTCGTTACGTTAAATTATTGTCCGCGAGTACTCACGACTGTATTTTGTAACAAACAAAGGCTTTGTTGTTTTATTTATATGTGAATAAGGATAGCCACACACGAGGCATTCGCAACAACAGAGTGGAAGAAATACCAATAAATATATCTGAAGAAATGTGAAGTCTGCAGCAGCAATTAAATCAATTAGATCTTGACTTCCTCTACTTAATAGTAGGCCCATAAAAGAGTTAATGACTTCCTTTCATAGGCCTACTTACGAGAAAGCTTATGAGAAAGTTTTTTTTCTAAGAAATAGGTTAAATCGAAGGAGAACCACGTGGTAAATATAACTAGACACATCAAAAATACCTTAAAGAAAAACTCAATTTTAGCACTTTTTTCCGACGCCGCGCTGTAATCAAACCGCTATACTTTGCACTGCTGATGCATTCTTTCTCACTGTGCCACTAAAGAAATCAGTAGGAAACATATATGTCAATGTTATCTATGTCAATATACGTTTTATGCCATTAAATTTTTCCAAGATGTCTATTTATATACCACTGCGATATCTCTCCTTAGACATAATCTGTGATATAATATGTCTTCATGTGACATTTGAATATTCCTGACAGATGTATGTGTAGACGTGTAATGAGCTTTATTCCGAGTACATAGGATGTTATTTACGATGACAAAATAACGTTTTGGCAGCCAAAACATTAGAAACGATAATATTTTAAAGTAAATTTGATGTATTTTTCTTAACAAAATGTGTCGTAAAGAAATATAGTCCGCCTCTGTGGCGTAGCGGTAATGAATGTGGCTGCTACGCAGGAGACGCGGGTTCGATCCCCGCTCAATGCAAATACTCGTGTGCATGAATATGGGTATTTGCATTGGTCTGGTCGTGCCACGGAGATCACGTTAAGCCGTCGGTTCCGGTTGCCATACGAACATCTATGGCAGTCGTTACCGGTAGTTGAAGTCCTCAAAAATCCAACAACTGACCTAACTGCAATGCTTCGATATCGCCTTTGGGTTGTGGAGGTCATATGGCAGTGGCTTCATGAAAAATATCGAAGTTCAGCCAAATCCGCAGTAAGACTGGTGAAACGGACACCAGAGTCCAACGTAGAGATGTATCAATATCCATATTTCACGAAAATGTTTTTCTGTTCGCGCTCATACCGTTGTGGGGCGAGCCTATTACCTTCTAATGACGGCGACTACGGTACTCTCGTACGGTTTTTTTTTTTTTATAAATAATATTAGCAACCGAAATCCTCGAAATTGCTAATATTCCCTCTAACCCCTCCAACTAAGCTAAATTGCTTGTGCTAGGAGTGGATTTACGTCGGTAGTGTAATGGCCAGGATTCGAACCCGAGACCTCTCGATCGTAAGGTCGACTCCTTAACCACTAGGCTACCGACGACCGACATGTATTGAATGTTTACTATCGGATAAAGACAGAGAGTGTATTTATGTAATTCATCATCAACAACATCAACATCTCAGTGTTGAGTCACGGACGTATCCGCATTCGCAACGCATCGGAAATCGGAATCCAGAGCCCATTCTCCGGCTTTTTCTCCTCCACTTTGTATAGTCATGGGATGAATTATGCAGGTAACGTGGGTTTAAGTTTAAGTAAATAAACTTTGTATGTAACCGGTTCCCGGCAGTGTAGAATTTGGGCCACCTCTTCTCTTCCCATATGGTGTCGTACAAGGCGACTAAGGGATAGGGCTGATTAACTTTAACATCAGACAGATATGTACAGCCCAGACTCAGCCTTGATGCATGGCTCGAGTCAACAATAGTGCCCGGAATACGGCAATAGGTTCACCCCCTATTACGTGGGACCTAATACAGATTGGTGAAATGTGGGTGTTAATTCACCTCTGCCTAACCCTCCGGGGATAAAGGCGTGATAATATGTATGTATGTATGTATGTATGTATGTATGTAACCGGTAAATCGATGACGCGATGATAGTTATCGCGGGTTCCGTTCCGTCATAGAAAAATCAATTCTTGATTGTGTTATTTATCATTTAGTCAAACTATTTTCAACGATATCACCAATTCCGAGTATGTCAAGTGAATCATCGTCATATGTGCTCCATAGTTCCGAAATTAATTAGCACTAAGTGACACAGCGCACATATGGGTGCGGCAACAATTCTTAGGAATTACCTACGCACATACAACCTGTTACAGATATGAGTATACTGTCTACATCACATCTGTACAAGACACAAGTTCGTTCTTGTGTGGAATACTGCTCTCATCAATATTTAAAATTTCACTATACTGCTCTCATCTTTGGGATGGCTCTGCACAGTACCTATTAGATGCTCTAGATAGATTGAATGTCCTAGAGGTCAGCAACACCCTACACCACCTATGCCATGGAGAATGTTCTGATGAGCTCTTCCAATTAGTTCCACCCTCTCAGAACGTATCCGTAAAAAAAACAATGGCCCTCTGGGAGTGCCGACCGAATGGAATATTTTACCAAATAAATTTAGATTCTTATCTACAGAGGTATCTATCAATGGTCACAATCGGTTTTGACTTCAAAAACTTCAAAGACTTCAAAATCTCTCAGACTTGACCACCTATATGAGATTTATTTGTATTTTTTCACTAATGCGAACTGCTCTGCGACAGTGGGATCTACTTCCGAAACTAATTAACGCTAAGTGCCAGCGCGCACGTGCGCTAAACAATACCTAGAACTCTGTTCAGAATTTGCAGTCGCTTCGAAATGGAAACACAAATAGGAAGTGAAGTGACATGTTACAAATACCTCTTGACCCAGTAAAGGAGAAACGCTGGAATTGCTCAAGACATATATATTGGACCTAAAATGTACTCAAAATGTGTGCAAGTACACGTTTCTTGGGTGCTTTTTGCGAATAACACGGGGTGCTACATCGATGGATGAGCTCAACATCATCAATCATAGACTATTACAAAACAAGGCCAGGATACGTGTCCCAAGGTATATTTATCTTATTTTATACTGTACGAGTCGCTGCTTATGTGCCCAGCCGTATGGTATGATAATCTTTTTATCATCATATTCTTAGCGTTCACGGTTGCAGCTGAGACTCACCTTGGTGTTCGACTGCCATCTGACCTTCTAACCTTGAGAGTAAAGAGGCAAGAGCCTCTACCGTTAACCACCAGGTGTACTGGCTTGCAGCTGAGGTTGGCTTGACCCCGATTCCTCGTAACTCCACACCTTTGTGTTCGAGTGAATTGACAACGAGAAGACCAGCCTCTATCTACTTGTCAAATGCACCATGTTCTCATTAATAACATGGGACACAATGGGGACGGACACACTACAACACTAGACCTCGAGGATCGGAAGGTGCAACAGATCGTAAGAGTCTGCAAAGAAACAGGTAGGTTCGACGGAACGCCGTGATTGCCGGATGCTTCTTCGCATCTCCAGGGGAGAAATAGGAGAATCGAGTGAAATGGCCCACGCAATAAGGCAGATCATCAGTCCGGTCAAGGGCTGGAAGTAAGTAAGTAACCCCACGTGTGGTATGGTTAACCTTTGTTGCGGTAAAGTACGGTCTATGGTAAGCGGAGAGGAAATTCATAATTATAAGTTTAGCACAAAGATGGTTTGTTGTTTTAATTACTGTGTTTTTTTATTATTATTATTAGTGATCGAAGCGCGGATCTGCGTAAACTGCTTACAACACACAACGTGCTTTTGCGAGGTTCGTGTCGATTGTAAATAACTGCATCTTACAAAATGTTGCTTTCCACGCAGTAGTCATTGGGTAATGCCACGGGGCCGTCACCATAATAATCTATCCCTAAGTCACATTTTATCAAAAGGACTACACATTTTTTTCCGATGACTGATGCAGATGAGAATTAACACCCATATTTCACCAACCATTATATGCGATCCCAGCTGAACGGCATAGTGAGCCTATTGCCATATTCCGGGCACTATTGTTGACTCGAGCCATGTATCTGAGGCTAAGTCTGAAAGATTAGTATGTGTGTAATATTAAATACTTACTGAAAGACTAGAGCTGCCCGGAGTCGTCCCGTAGCCCGAAGACGGGAGCGATGCCACCGACCATCTGCGACCATCGCTGTACACACACAAACATACATATCAGTCATTTTCTAATCACATTCAACTCTATGAACCTTAAGAATATTTGAAAAAATAATAAAAATGTGTATGATGTCATGCAATTATGATAATTATAAATGGGAAATATATTTTTGGTAATCAAATAGTAGATCTGCTACCAAATGTTGGTACTTGAAGTGCAAAGGTATGATTCTGAAGCTGACCGCATACGACAACTGCCGAGTGTCGATGCATGCAGCACACACAATACTTGTTAAACTTCGATACGGATCAAGGGGACCATTGAGAAGCCGCAATAAATCACGCGTATCTGTTGCTGGCGTGTGCAGTTGTCGTATGCGGTCCGAATCAAACTTTAACTCGTACCTTAAATCTTGGTTTATGTATATACATTCTGTATATTTAATGTGGGTATACGAATTAATGTCTACTAGTTTAATGCACTAAAATGTACGTGAACGAATTAGAGCGTAACTTCATTTTTTTTAGTTACAAGATTATCCAACAAAATACTAGCTTTGAGCCCGTTAGGTAAGGTTGAAACAACACACCTGCGTTTCATCTCTAGTCACTTTATTATATTTTAATGAATGTCTATCTATTAGCTGATTTTTTTTTTTTTTTAACGTGTGGAAACCCCCACGTGCTTCACCCCATCGGTGCCGACGATGGGGTGGGCGTGTCGGAATCGGACCGACTAAAACCACACGGTGTCCTTCCCCAGTATCCATTGCCGGGCACCCCGGGTAAGCCCTCGAAAGGATAACCCCAGGGTTGCCGGCGGACATTGGCCGGCACCGCGGCCTCGCCTGGTGGGGTCGGGTTATATCCCGCGTCGGTGAGTTGGCAAGCGTGTGTAGGACACACACGACACGCCTCCGCCACGGCCTGCTTCTGTAAGGACGGCGAGTCGGCCATCTGCCGTCCTCAGGCCCCGATCATGGAGGTCGGTAGTCCCGGGCGTAGACGAGTCTGCGGCGTCCACGCCGCAGACTGCGGAACTCAGGGGGCAGGGTTCTCTCCCGCTCCCTCTCCGCCGCCTCTTTCGCGCGCATTACCTGCTCGCAGAAAGCGGCGGCGGCGTGCCATTTGCTCCCGTCGGAAACCACGGCCCTCACCATGGTCTCCAAAGAAAGAACGTCCACGCCCAGGACCGCAACGAGATCCCGGCGTTGACTCGCCCACGCAGGGCACCCCACCAACGTGTGGAGCGCCGTGTCTTCGCCAGGATCCTCGCAGTGCTGGCACTGCGGTGTTGTCTCCCGGTGGATGCGCCATAGATACTTACCGAAGCACCCGTGCCCGGTAAGTATCTGGCACATCCCGTAGGAGAGGTCACCGTGGTGCCTCTCCAACCACTCCTTCATGATCGGTCTCACCGCCGCAATGGTGGATTCCCCCCACCTTGGATGCTCAAGTCGCACCCACCATGTCTCCATGAGTTCCCGGCGGAGCTGGGACCGCTGAGCCCTGATTTCTCGGGGCTCCGGCCTATGTCCCCGCTCCAGTGCCTCCTTGCGCCACTGATAGAGCAACGCAAGGGCTCTCGCTTCCAGGTCCCATGGAGGGGTCCCGGCTAGGAGACATGCCACCTCGACAGAGATCGTGCGATATCCTCTGATCACTCTGACGGCCATCGCTTTTAATGGGCTGTTTAATACAGCCACGTTGCGGGCCGCCAGAGTCTCCGCCCATACGGGAGCCCCGTACAGGGCCATGCTTCGCACGATCCCCAAGTACAGTCTCCTCGTGGGGGCATTGGGTCCCTTGACGTTTTGGGACCAGACTTCGGAGATGGGGTCCGAAGTCCCATCGGCTATCGAGTACGAGCCCAAGGTACTTCATCGTGGGCTCGATGCCGATGTTTACGCCCCCTACGGAAATACTGGTTCCCGCAGGTGGCCCCCTTCGAGGCGCGTGAAAACACATAGCCTCGGATTTGTGGAGAGCCACCTCGAGTCCCAGCCGCCGTATTCGACCCACGACTTGAGCAGCCCCTGCCGTGGCCTTTAGTGCCGCGCTTTGGTACGTTGCTCCCTGCGCCATAACGAGGGTGTCGTCAGCATAGCAAGTTATGCTGACACCCTCGAGCAACGTTCCGCGCAGCACCCAGTCGTATCCGATGTTCCACAGGAGTGGCCCTAGGACCGACCCCTGCGGAACACCGCACGACACTTCTCGCCGCCCTGGCCCTAGCCAGCTCGGGTAAACTATGGCCCTTTCGGATAGGTATGCCTCGACAATGCGGCGGAGGTAAGGAGGCACTCCGTGATACGCGAGAGCCACCCTAACGCAGCTCCAAGGTAGGGTGTTGAAGGCGTTGGCAATGTCGAGAGACACCGCCACCACCACCCCACCTCGCGAGACTACTTCCTCCGCCAGGCGCCTCACGCGCATGATCGCTTCCACGGTGGAGCGCCCCCGGCGGAAACCGAACTGGTTGTCCGCCAGATCTGGCCCCACGTTCGTGAGATGCTCGACGAGTCGCTCTGCAATAATCCGCTCAAAGAGCTTGCACACCTCGTCGAGCAACACGATCGGCCGGTAACCGGATGGCTGATCCGCCGGCCGCCCCGCCTTCCGGATAAGGACCAGTTTCCCCGTCTTCCACGCAATTGGAAACTGGCCCCTTTCGAGGCATGCGCTAAAGAACGCCACCAGTCGAGGCCCTAGTTCTTCAAGGGCCAGGACCCATGCTCGGCCTGGGATGCCGTCGGGTCCGGGGGCAGTGCATTTCCGGGCTTTAAGCCGGAGCACTGCTACCCCCAGCTCACTCTCCCTGACTTCGGGCACATCGCTCTCGCTATTATCAGCGTCAGGCGCCTGAGACGGAGCCATTTGCGGAGGAACATGCTCCTCCGCTCTCGATGGGAACAGAGAGCCCAGGATTCCCTCCAGCTGCCTAGGCTGGAGGCTCTGGGTCAGTAGGGGCGCCCTTGGGCGGATTTTGCCCCTGACCGCAAGGTACGGGCGCCCCCATGGGTTCTGCTCCAGAGACTCCAGCAGCTCTTCGCGGGCCCGCCGTTTGGCTTGTTTTATGGCTTTCTGGAGGGTCCTCTTGGCTCCCTTGTACGCCTCGTATAGCTCCGCCTCTCGGGCTGCCGCCTCATCTGGGCGGCTACTATATCTATTAGCTGATTGTAATTTTTGTCACGACGACGTTTGATAGGTAACAATGAAATTTTTGTGACGTCATAATAAAAAAAGTTATGAAATCGGTACATCTGATATAAGATTCGCTTTGCAAGTCGCACTCGAGCTAGACCAGTGGCGAGGAGTCCCTTTAACTCGATTCCTGCCGGCTTCCTAATGGGTCGCAGGACTCGCAGGGTGCATGACATACTAGTAAGTTTTCTTTGTCTAACGGCTTCCTTTTTGAACTTTTTCACCTTTCGCCAGAATTCGACACAATCCATTTTTTTTTATACCTCTTAAGTGGCAGACTAGCACACGGCCCACCTGATGGAAAGTGGTTACCGTGGCCCATGAACGTATGCAACACCAGGGGCGTTACAGTCGCTACCCTGAAGAACCCTTCTAATGCCATTCTTGAAGAACCCCATATTTAGTCGCTTGGGAGAACCACATCAGGAAGTTCATTCCACAACCGGAGCGTGCGTGGGATGAAGTTCCTTTGAAACCGTACAGGACGCACCGTTTCTGGTCGCAATGTGTGAGGATGAATTCGCTCTCTATGACGAGTGGTGCGATGATATAATGTAGCTGTGGGCATCATGTCAAAAATTATCTGACTACTATTATTCTTGAAGAATATCTATACAAATAATATTCTGCTCATTACATACCAGCATGATGATAATGTCTGTTCTATAACAGCTAATGAAAACTAGTAAAACATAAAGAGACCAGTAAAAGCATTTAATTAAAAGAGCCTGGTTCACCACACAGAAGTCGGTTCTACAGTACAGTTATAACAAAAAGTGATAACGGTATAGATTTATTTTTGGTGTAGAACGCCTAGAACGCACTATTCTTGTATTTAAGTTTAGATTGTGCAGTAGATAAGGTAAAATTTTAGATGTAGGTACTTTACGACAAAATTATATAGCTTCAGACCTGGATCGGTGACTCGGTGGTCAGAGCATTCCTCCTGTAAGGTAAAGAATAAGGGTTCGAAACCCGCCTGAGCTGATTATTTTTTTCCTATCTTAATTGATTTGAATAGTTAGCATACTAAATGCTTTAAAATTTCGTTTAAATGTAATTTACTATGATATTTATGATGTACTACATTCTGGTAAGTTACACAAAATTAAAAAGATTGGAGTCAAAGTCAAGTCAAAGTCCAAGTCAAAGTAAAAAATAATTTATTCTGTATAGATTATTAAAACGGTACTTACAAAACGTCAAGTAAAAAAAAATAATCTAGACTAGTTTAGCAAATGTATCACCGGTTCGAAACGCGGCCCTGACCTGAGAAGACTCCGGCAAGAAACTCAGCGGGCTTTTTTTTTTGGTCTATTTACAAGTCGACGATCATTACAAGTAAGGAACACGGAACAAGAAAGCTAAAGCATAAAGGTCTGCCTCAATTAATTTTATTGTTTGACTTTAATTAGTTTGTGAATTTTTAACTGAATGCTAGCCTCGTTATGGCTATAAACCAATGTGCCCACGGAATAAACAATCATTTAAAAATCGATACTTGATATGAACAAGAAATATTTATGGCTATGTATTAAAGCTTTACGATGTATTAAAGCTTTACGTTCCGGAGGTATAAATTACCAGTTAAAATTGGAATACCTCTATTGAAATAATATGTCCCTCGTTTTAATAGATAATAATATTTTATAATTGGTATGAAAGAAAAAAATGGATTTATGACTGGTGTCTTACTATAGCGAAAAAAAATATTGACAAGAGTAGCAGCGACTGCATGAGGTCGTACTTCTTTTTGTACGTTTGTTTGTTGTAGGTGAAACAGGCTCTTTGAGGGGGGTCACATTTACGCATCAAATACTGCTTGACATCTTCTGTCAAGAAACATTTTTCTTGGCATACTCAGACTAAAAGAATAATGTAGACGGAACACAAAGAACTAGCGTGTGAAGCTGTATTAAGTAATACTAAAGTAGTACTATCTAAGTGGTCAAAGCTTTGCCCCTGTAAGGCAAAGATCGCTAGTTCAAACCCCGCCTAGACCGATTCAATATTTTTTCTATCTTATTCGAATATTAAAGTAGTGCCATTTCGCTTGCACTCTTTGTTTGCACGTACGAGTGTGAGCGAAATGGCACTACTTTATTACTTAAGCCGGCTTCACTGGCTAAGTAGTTCTATTAGTTCTCTCTATGTTATTCTTTTAGTCTGAGTTGCTTTGCTGTGTGGCCCCGAAACTAACAAATCTAAAATAATACTCACACATCCTTATTTCTAATTCGGTTAGACATGTAGGCAACACATTGGTGACATTAGACAATTCTGTTACCCGATTTTATTGAACGCACTATTTGATGAAGCTATTTACGTAACAACAGTTGCATCTATGTTTGAATGTTTTAATTTAAATATGAATAAACATGCAAACCGATCCAGCTATTGGTTTTAATGGTTATTTAATAATATTTGATGAGTTAATGAATTTGTTTTGTTAACTACCATGCAAATCAAAGAGCCACGGTTTTCGGGGCTCCAATATAAGTTAGAAAATATTATCTGCCCACGTTCAACATAAATGCAGAACTTTAGATACAATACAACAATAGTATATTACGATTAGTTCATTGCAAATGAGTTTATGGGCTCGGCACATCATGTGACGACTACACCACCACGATACTATACCCTGCCGTCTCAAGATATTATTGCCGTATAGTGAAAATGCTGGGCATGACGTTTGGTGCTGTCGCTGTTTGTATAATTTTTGGGCGTATTGACATGACCCGAGCTGGAGCCCTACCTTTTAATTTTCAATGAGTGCTATCAGCCACGAAAGTCAATTAAAAAAAAGGCGTAAAATCCTGCATCAATAGTGAATATTATACATAGGAGACACGATAATATTTGTATTCAATTGAGTGCACGGGTGTTTTTTAATACATTTAGAATTGTTGAAGTACTTTTGTGACTGATTGTGCCTATAAAACTTTTAATACGTTTAATTTCAAAATGAATTATGCTAAAATGTGCAGGTATTTCTTTCAGACAATGATGGGTTTTGATGAGAGGGTTGAGATTAAAAACTATATTTTAAATTAATCTAAATTTGTTTCATATATATTTTTTAGTTCTAACACAGTCAATTCACTTACAAATTAGGTGAATGAAATAAATCTACAAAAACTATTTATGTATCACGAATTACACCTTACTAGGTAGCACCAGTTTGGTTTGTTCCTGTAAAAATGGGCGTACACTTATTAAAAATTTACTGTTTTACAAATAGTTAATTTACCGGTCTATAAGATTTACGTTGCGATAAATTAATTACTTAAGGTTATGTGGAATACACTATTTTTTATGATGAAAGTATAAGCAAGAAGAATCTTGAGGCAAACATTATATTCATCACGAACTGAAAAGCTTTCTAGATAAAAAACTTACACACGTAAGCTATAAGCAAGCTGTATTTATACAAGTGAATGTAAAATTTAAAAACGAATATATTTTTTAAGCTTAGCATCGAAGCTTAAAAAAGTCCTACTTTTAAGTTCAATCTTCTATTTTGAGGTTTGTGGGTAGAAGGGCACTGATATTGGGTTAACCTCCATTTCTTCATGAGTAACTGTTTTGTTATTGTTTATTATAGGAAGCCTACAATGTATGTGACAGGTGTTGATTCACACAGGGGCGGCTACTACCATCTCTAGTAGAATCATTTTAATCTTACTTCCACAGTTTAATTGTAATGTTGTTTAATGATCTAAAATCGCTGCAGATTCAGATGAGAGCTGGTTTTCTCCTTCATTTTGCTAGTATATCAAACAACCAGTTCTACTAAGCAATAAACCTCTTATTCAGTCCGCTTTCCTCATAGGAATCTGCCTGACTCGATTCACTACCTACTCAATTCTATCGCAAGTGGACTCGAAATGGTAATAAAAGTATAATCACGTAATGTATCTGTCTAAACTAGCTTATAAAACAGATGTAAAACCCTTAAAAAACAACGTCAATAGTTTCATCAAAGAAGTTTTAGACTTTCGTTCATATGTGACCATGGTCAACTGACTGACTACTTAATCGTGTGGTCAGACAGTACAAAGATATACAAAAAACATACCATCGCGTTCTCCATAATTACAATTAGACAGAATGACGTTTACAAAATACAATTACCCCGAGCACGAAAAACGTTCGAATTCGTGACGTAAACGTTTCAAAAGAACGAAGCATTGCGATTGGTGCACAGTAGGCAGGCGGCCAATCGCATTGCTCCTTTCTCTGGATACGTTTACGTTCCGAATTCGAATATATTATTCGTGTTCGGGGCATAAATCACACACATTAGTAGCGAAGGCGACATATAAGGTTTCAATATAATGCCCGGTATGTTAAATCAGTGATAGAAAGCCGACCTGACAAAGCCGGGGTAGACTGCACCACCTACGTTTAGTAGTGGGCAGTGGTTGATGATGGATCACGGATTAGTACAAGTGAATAAGCGTGAACTTGCGGTGATAGCGAAATGGCTTTACATGGACCAAACTATACCTAAAAATGATGCCGTCACTTCTTTTTTTTTTATATCACTGAGGTGGACGACACAGTAGTCACAATCGTGCTGCTAACCCTGTAACCACAGAGAGTTTCTGTGACGTCAGCGTAGAAGGCAGAGCAGGAATTAGCCTTTGGTCTTCCCACTGACAGCACAAAAGCTCTCCAGTGAGCTAGTTTGTAAAAATTGTGACCAGACTATGTTAGGTAAAGATATGAAATCCCTGGGCACCATCTGATAACCATGACAACCATATACACTCAAGAGCAATGAATTCCTACACTCCCTGGTCGTTTAAGCGGGGCGTGAAAAAGCATCTGATGAGGCCGTCAAGCTGAGTGCCACCATTGTTAACATGGTACGTGTATGTAATGGTGACCCTCTTTCCTGAGACTTTGCCTTCAGCTTACCATCAGGCGAGGTGAAGTCAATTTTACCTATCCTATACTTAAAAAAAAGATTATGGGTCGGGGTGCCGGTGAAGCATTATTAGTTTGCGAAATTTTAAGGGGTTAAGTAACCCGGATTCATTGCTCTCTTGTGTATTTTTAGCGTACCTACCCTTATATACCGCCTTCGCCACAACCACACATCATCATCCCACAAATCACAACAAGTCAGGCAGTACAGTTGAAATACCCATGAGATACTCACAGCTCCTTGCCTCTCTTCACGCTGGAAGACAATAAGGCGTGGTGCAGAGGGTGGGCATGGTGTGCGTGAGGCCAACGAGGACCCTCGGCTGGTGACAGCGGCCCCGTGCCCGGAGAGCTGCAACGACCGGAGCCGACCTGAAAATAAAGAGGTGCATTACTTTTTTTATTGGGCGTGATCTAAGCTGTCACCATAATATTTTGGCGGCATATATGGAGTGAGAAACTCTGTGTAACTCTCGAGCGACGTTAACAGTACTCTAACATGATCTCTTCTGGCATAATTTTTTTTTTTTATATATTTTTTAAACCGATTTTAACGAAATTACTAATATTCCCTCTAACCCTTCCAATTAAGCTAAATTGCTAGAGTAGGTTCACGTCGGTTGTGTAATGGCCAGGATTCGAACCCGGGACCTCTTGATCGTAAGAACGACCTTTTAACCACCAAGCTACGATGCGTGATGTCAAAATAAATAAATTGATATATTTGGCAACAGATCTACTTCGTGGTAGACTTCTATTTTAAGTGCCAACTTTTGATAGCAAATCTACCATTTTGAGTTAGGAAATTGTAATGGTAACTAAAAATATATTTCCCTTTTTTTAAGGCTTATCATCATCATCTTAGCATTGTTATAGCCCAAAAAAAAAGTCAAAAATCATTTATTCTGCATAGACCATTAAAACGGTACTTACAAAACGTCAAGTTTAAAAAAACATCTTGACTCGTTTAGCAAATGGACCACCGGTTCGAAACGCGTCCCCGACCTGAGAAGACTCCGGCAAGAAACTCAGCGGGCATTTTTTTTGGTCTATGTACAAACATTTGCTTAGTCTACTTAGTCTAAATACAATAGTTTGCTTGAGTAGCATGGTTGAGCGAACAGCTCATTTGAAAGCTTGTTTATCATCTAAATATTATTTATTATTTTCTATTTACTTTAGCTGGTGAAGAGTTGGTCTTGCGTGATATCATATTTTAAGACTTCCATCCGGCTCCGGCGGGTGGTAATCGAGGGGATTTCTCGAACGTTAAAAAAAAAAATGGGTAAAAAAGCGCTTTTACAACTCCACTATACGTCTTTGTCTGTCACCAGGCTATATCTCACGTATCGTGATTGCTAGTCAATTTTCACACAAGAAATACTAATTTTATTGTTAGATGAAATGGTATGACAATGAATGATAATAATACGGAACCCTATGTGCGCGATTCTGACTCGCAATTGGCTGGCTTTTTATTAAATAGTCTAGTAGTATCATACATAATTATTCTGTCCACTGTTAGTACCTAGGGCCTATACATGAATGTCATTGATGAATACTACATTTAACGAAATGCACAGGTCGGGAATACAGTACTTACGTTTATACAGCAAGTGAGAAGCCTCACAAATACAACTGCCTACTTACTTCGAGACTGTTCTCCACTTCCTCGTAATAAAAACGTGATCTTGGAACAAACCAACAACAATTACTTCAAAATTGTTTCGTTGTTCGATAATTTCAGTTCCGTATAAAAAAGAAGTTGGTAAAGATTTCTAATTAAGAAATACTATCAAACTTTTTCTTCCCTGATTTGGTTTCGGTAATAAGAATTACCTGGGAATTCTTCGAATCTTGAGGTAGAATGGGACAAACTTTTAATTCATGCTCAAAAATAAATTTATACGGATTCACATAATTTTCGACGATTTCAACGAATTTCAACGATATTCATAAAAAATTTAAATAGCACTGAAACCTGTCGACCTATGTACATTCAAAAGCAGCATTTCATCGGAATCGTTTCGGCTACTCGTACCATTGGTGAATAATTTTCTTGTGAGAGACATACAGACAAACACACATCGCAGATGATCACAACTTTATCTTAAGATTTTTTAGGTTCCACCACTGACAGCTTCAAATACTTTATGATAGAAAAAATAACGATATTGATGAATACGTTTGTAGGGCTTTCATTTCTTCCTTTCTTTCTCAAATGCCATAACTATGTTGTGTTCACTATGTGTTCCGAATAGTTCCGAAACTATCAACAGTAGAAAGTTAGAAAAGAAATTTACATTTCACCTATTTGGCGCGTTCCCAAAAATGTACGGTATCCCGAAAATTATTTTATTTTACGAGGTTTTTATTATCTGAGTTACGAAATCAGTGATGAAGAAAATGACTACATAAATATTTATAAAACTAGACTAGATAGTAGACCCTTTCGATAAAATTAAATAAAATAGAAGTAAATAAATAGATAACGCTTTTGCACTCAGAGATATACATACAAACGTAGCGAACGAGCAAAATGTCTTAGAACAACGCGCCCATGAGGCGACATTTCCACATACATGGACGTTTTTCGCCGGGACTACCAAACAAATCGTATCCGGCTGTCAATCTTGTTTGACAGACTGTGCAGACATTACCATGACGACGCCGGTACACTGCTTAAAGAGATTTTTTTTTTTCAAACAAAAGATTTGGCCGTTTTTATGCGGGAAATTATGATCCTTCAAGAGCTTTTCTGTTTTCCACGAAAATTTTACCAAAGTGGGATAGTTTGTCCAACCCACATAACTAAACATCACGAATTCGAACGCCCTTGGTGTGGTGTTGCATACGCAACAGGTAGACCGTGTGCTTGTCTACAATCTAAGTGGTATAAAAAAATTGTAATACTATTGAAGTTTACTCCAGTGTACCGCAAAACCGGACCGTTTAGAAATACTCCAATGGAAACACAGCCTAACGGGTTCACCACAATGCGAAGCCGGCTCGTTGTGCGTGCTATTTTTTGTCACCATAAAAGACCTGCGTCTATCAGCGTTAGGCTGAATAAAAAAAAGAACTAGTTCTAGTACAATGGCCTTTGGATGGACCTCGTAATGTAACCCATTAGACGTGTATTGTGGAAATAAAGTTCTCTCGCGTTCACGGCCAGTGACCGGGAAACAAGCTTAGGTTTTTCTAAGTTGCGAGGTATTCTACACACAACTGATTATATTATTTATTAGCTTTTGTCCATGGCTTTCTTTGTGTTAATGTACGATTATTTTAAGGTAATATTTCTACCCTTAAGATAATTATGTACTTAATAGTACTTGTTGTAAAAAATAATTGTTAACTCATCGGAGAAATCACATTCACATCTATGATTTTCAACTATACAATTTTCAATGTTCAAACAATACTGTTTACCTCACACGGGAATCAGAAATTGGAGATGTTAGTGCAAATACTAGTTGAGTGCTAAAATTGTCAACAGGTACATAACTTGTTATTCAGATGTATCATGAGAGGTGTCAACACATACTAGGAGTTCAAATCACTGATTAACTGTTATACAAATCTATATACATACAGTTGACAAACTTATTAATATACATAAGGATTTACGACGATATATGTGATAAACGTCCGGATAATTATCCGGTTAGAAAAACAAATTGCTGGATATTAATGGCGAGCGAACTGAAATTGTGTAATGGTTAGAAATTGTTGCAATTATAAGTAGAATGTTTTGTAACAGTTTCTGATAACATGTTGAATACCACGTATTGATAAAAAAAATACAAAATAAGTCAAGTAGTCTATATTAAAGGTAATGTCATTTTTAATTTATGTTTTTGAACACATTTTTATATTCGAGTATTTAAAGAGTTTAATTTATTAAAGTAGGCAATGTAAAGTAGTTCAATCCAGATAAGAATAATATAATAGCAATGACAAGATTCCGAGATATATATTATACAGCTCATTCTAGTCCAGATTACTACTTACTTTCTACCAACGGATCCTATCTTACATCTTATCTGCTATAAAGCTGATAAATGAATATATTATTTGTGCCATACATGAATAATTATGCCTCTTTTATATGAGTACATATAGAAACAAACAAAAAAAATCGACATATTCACGGATCCTATCGATTTATTTGTTATTATTTACTTTTAGTCCGACGTTAATACTGACGGCTACTTTTTAACAGCATGGTGGCGGGGCAGCGTGACCCCTTTTGATTGACATGTCAATCAAACTCGAAAGCGTTCCATTCCAGAATGCCCTTGAAATAAATTACTAATTTTGTGGATTCAATGATCATAAATTGCAAGCCATAACCAAAAACAAAAGCCAGTAAATAAATTTACTATTTTAATTGATGATACTGAAATACGGCAAACGAATAACTAAATACGAATAATGAACAACACAAATGAAAAGCAATAAAAAGGTCGATACACCGGACATCCGGCCATTCAGTGAACGCAGCACTTTCCGGATACTAATATCACTCTTAGCCGTATCAGTAACAACTGTCGTAAGTAAACATGAACTAATTAATGCTGTGTGTCTTATCTTAGGTAAACAGAGAATACATAATTGAATAACAAATCAATCAAACGTACTGTCGCCGAGTAAATATCGACGATAATGCGGTGAACTGCCGGTTTCGGTTCAATAAAAGGTTGTTGCTCTCGTTTCATATTGTATATCAATGAAGAGAAATATACGGCAAACTTCAATTGCATACATACAAACACAGTACGGACACCTCTAGTCAGGGTATATCCTAAGTAGTGATGGATAATGGAAAAATTTCGGAATGAAAAGAAAAGAAAAAATGAAAAATTTCCAAAATTTTTTCAATTTTTCAAATATTTTTCAAATATTGGAAAAAATGGGGAGTCGACCAAGATCAGAAAATAAAACAAGATAACAAATTTTTATTTGTTACTTTTTATCAAAATACTAAAATTTCTCATATTTAGGATTCCGTACCCTATTACTAAGACTGTTATTTATTATTTTTCTTAAAGACTTTTATGATTTCTTGCATAAGATTATACCGTTCATCACCGGTATACCGGTGAAGTTCATGCGAGATAAATTTACAAATCATTAAGTTTGAAATTCTAATGTTCTCATTTTCTTCCGCTTTGTACTCTGGTTCTGTCATCACTGCCGCATCACAAAACTGATTTTCTGAATTTGGGATTTGTTTTTGGGATTCTTTAACTGTATAATCTGGACTAGACCAACGTTGAGCGTACTGACTGTACTCATCTGGTTCTGATATGTACGTATCACTTCTAGGTAAGCTGCAATTTGGAGTATTGTCTTTTCCGGCGACTTCTGAAAGCTTTTTTTTTTCTTGGAATGTAATCAGCATTTTCAGTGAATAAATTTTCTGATTCATTACGCATATTGTCAAAATTACAGTTAATTTCAGTATCTGATTCACTATCTGAAGCTAGTATAATCTTTTCTGAAAAACAAATAAACATACCTACATAAACTCACACGAAGGCAAAGCCACTGAGTCTAAAATATATTATAATGCTACGTGTACGAGTAGTTATATGAACGTGCAATATTAAGTAGATAGATACCTACTAGTTTGTTGGTATTTCTGTTTAATAGTAAAATATTAGTTTTAGGTGCTTACCTTTGGACATCGCTGTCTACTAACAATGGCAGTTTTGTGGGTCAGATCAGTCAAAAACACTCATAAAAGGAGGGAGGTTATGTCGGACTCGAACCGACTAAACCGCACGCCGTCTCTGGGTCGTAGTGCTAGGCCGAAGGTGAGGTTGTCATGCGACATATCCCTCGCACCCCGGCTGACCCAGGGCCATCCCTCTCGGTCTGGCCTTCCTCGGGAAGGGGGGGACCACGCGGTCCCCGACTCAAACCCGGTGTGGGGAGGCGCGCATCGTCCTACGATGCGCGCCGCCGCCGTGGCCTGCTTCTGCTAGGGTGACGGGCGGCTCCACCCGTCACCCTCAGGCCCGCGCTCATGGGGGGCGGAGGTCAGTTTGCGCCCTCCGACGCCCGAGCTGCCTTCGAGCGCGTGCAGCGATGTCAGCGAGCCTATCTCGCTCATCGCGCTGCGCTCGCTCTGCTGTCTCCTTCGCGAGCATGACCTGCTCGCAGAAGGAGGCGCTGGCCGCCCACGCATCCGCGCAGCGGCCCATCGCCGCGAGCAGGGTGGAGAGCGTGAGCACTCTCACCCCCAGGGCCGCCACAAGCTCCCGCCTCGGCGTCTCAAACGCCGGGCACTCGGTGAGCGTGTGCAGCCCCGAGTCCACGCTCGCGTCGCAGTGATGGCACTCGGGCGTTGGCTCTATACCCATCAGATGCAGATACCGCCCGAAGCTACCGTGCCCGGTGATAATCTGCGTCTGACGGTACGAGAGGCTACCGTGTGGCCTCTCTAGCCACTCCCCCATGATGGGCCTTACCGCCGCAATCACGGCGTGCCCTGCGCGTGGTTGCCCAAGTCGTCGCTCCCACTCGGCCACCATGACCTGGTGGAGCCGGGATTTCTCGGCCCGAATATCCTCGGGCTCGGGATAGAATCCCCGCTCCCGCGCCTCCTTTCGGAACTGATATAGTGCCGAAAGGGCCCTCGCTTCCAGGATCCACGGTGGCGATCCGGCCAGGAGACTCGCCGCTTCGAAGGATATCGTGCAGTATCCCCTGATGGCCCTGGAGGCCATCGTGCTCTGCGCCGTACGGAGCAGAGGCAGGAATCTGGCCTCCAGGGTGTCCGCCCACACGGGGCACCCGTATAGGGCCATGGACCGCACGACACCCGCGTCGATTCTCCTGCAGGAGGCCTCTGGGCCCTTCAAGTAAGGCAACAACCGGCCCAAGGCATTCGCCGTGAGCACCAACTTGGGGCGCAGACTTCGGAAATGCTGTCCGAAGTCCCATCGACCGTCAAGCACGAGCCCCAGGTATTTCAACCGGGGCTTGATGTCGATGGGAGTGCCTCCCACTGTAAGGCTGGCTCCCGGGCCTGGCCTGCGCCGAGGGCCATGAAAGAACATGGCCTCGGACTTGTGCACCTCGAGTGTGTACCTCGAGACCCAGCCGCCGGATCCTGTCGACGACCTGAGCAACCGCGGTCGTGGCCCTCAGGGTCGCTTCGCGGTGCGTAGCCCCGCTCACCGTCACCAGCGTGTCGTCCGCATAACACGGGACGGTGGCACCGTACGCGAAGCACCCAGTCGTAACCGATGTTCCACAGGAGCGGCCCCAGGACCGAACCCTGTGGAACACCGCACGACAATGTGTAAAATAAACCATTGACCATGAATCTGTATTAAAATATAACTTTGATCATTTGTTTTTTTTTTTAAACAACATGTAAAGCCATTAAATCATTTGAATTTCAACTTATTATGAACTATATTTTATAAACTATTTCATTTAAACTAATAATTTCGATAAAAAGATATATTTCCATTATTTTTCCAATTTTTCAATTTTTCAGAAAAATAAATTGAAAAATTTCCGGTATTTGAAATTTTTCGGACAATTACCCATCACTAATCCTAAGTCATGAGAGAAGCGAGACCTCAGCACGCGCGGACTGGTTTGATATATTCTATGATTGATGGTTTTTAACTACTCCAACGCCGTAGCTTCCCGTGATATCCTCAAAAATCAAAAAACGCATATAAAGTTACATGTTGTGAGATGAATGAGGTGAAGATATACCTGCAACTATAGGCAGAGATGACAGCTTATCATCTGATAATTATGTGCTTACACAAATCACGAGCTTCCGATACTGTCAATAAAATTTTTACTCGAGTCCGCTGGTTTCAAGAGTTTTTCACCTCTACCCCTCTAGACAAGTGGCAATTCGCTGACCGGCATTTGATGAAATAGAATGACGAATGTATGGGATTTGACGCATTTTACATGAACGCATGTAAACGCCGGTCCACAAATTTCCACTTGTTTAGAGGGTTCATGTCAAATGCGTCAAATCCCATACATTCGTCATTCTATTTCATCAAATGCCGGTCAACGAATTGCCAGTATTGCCACTTGTCTAGAGGGGCTGTCCTTTTTCGTTACATCATCAATGACATCGGTATGATCCCCGAGGTCGATCTCGTCCTGCCTGCCCACTTAATTTGTCTTTACATACTTGACGTGTCATCAGTAGTCAGTACCCATTCGTTTTCCGTGCCTAAATATTGGTTATTTTTCTATTAATTCATTCATTGATAGTAAGCAAGTGATCAAGCGAAATTGAATTTTAATCACAGTCGTAACGTAAGTTAATTATTTCAATTACTTAACATAGTTATGTCTCCCCCTTTTTTATTTTATTAATATATAGCATAATTTTTATAATTTAGTATTATTCCGTAATATACTGTTTTTCTACACTGTTTTAAACATAATTTTTTGACTCACTACTCAATTACCACGGTAGTATTTATTACACGATGTACATAACATGTATAGCCAATCTAATAACAGAAATCAATGTTCACACTTTTCACCGCACAGCGATCGACCTTGGCAGATTTTGACGCCATGAGTCATAACATAACCACACCACGGTTTGTAACAATTGTTTTTATGTAGTAACTAGTTCTAAGCCTGGGAAGCCAAGGTCAGCGTATGGATGGATGACCGTTGCCATAATATTTACGGTTGAGATGAGATTGATAAGCTTTTTTATATACTTAACGCCTGTTAATCTTCGAAAGGCAGATATGCTTTAGTAATTGCATTTTGTAGATTAAACCACTGAGGTTGAAAACCATAAAAAGCTGGCGAAATCCATACTAATATTATAAATGAAAAAGTGTATGACCTTTTTGTCCGTCTTTCACGCCTAACCACTGAACCGATTTTAATGCAATTTGGTATATGAGTAGATTAGACCTTAAGAAAGGTCACAGGCTATGTTTGGTCGCGATAACCGACATCCACGCGGGCGAATCGCGGGAAAAAGCTAGTACCTATATATGGTTACGACTTTTTCCCTCCGATGTACTTAGAGACAACTGCCTGCCACTTGCTCCATCTTTCTTACATAGTTCACGACCAGCTACTTCTACTGTCATGAACCTTTCATACAAGCCCGCCAGTTTCGAATGCTACTTGGCCTCATCGCGAAATGAGGGTACTTCTGCCGCCATCTCCGAAGACATGTAGAACTAAGTCAGACTTTCAAAAACTTGCAGCATATCAGTCAATAACATATTCAAAGTAGTCCTAATAAGATATGAAATGGAAATTTTCGATGACCTTTTATAAAAAAAAACACAAAAGGTATTATTGATATGGCGGCGCTTTATCGTTGTACAGCTGCAAAAATCTAGATATTATTCTATAAATAGATCGATATGAACAAATCTTTCATATAATCTTAAACAATTGGTGTATCGATACTTTCTTTTTATTGATATAGAAATGATTTATTTGCCCTATATTTTTAAATAAAACATAATTGGCCTTCTACAGAGCAGGCCCTACCAAGAAGTAAATGGCATGACAAATGTCATATTATTGAAATGTTTAGAGGACGTCATGTCAGTGCGCAGCTGTGCCTAAAAGACTTTTTAGTTGAATATGCGTTAGGTATTATTGAGCCCTTTTACCCTGTTCCTCAGTGATCATGGCACTTGCACCAGTCCTGAAATATCGTAACCTCAAAAATAAAACGCAATTAATCCCGAAATTTTTGATAGTACCTATTTTTTTGTAGAACCAAGACGATCATAAAATGGGGGAGAACGAGTTTTTTAGAACTAAGTATAGGAAGAATATATATATAGATACCTTTCAGCCTCCTATGTAATGTAACTGTGTTTTGTAACCCGTTAAAACAGAAGAAAATGTACTCTTTTTTCGTTCCTTACATAATATTTAACATTTAATACTAACAGTACTGAAACCCAGAGCATTGAATTTGAATTTTAATTTCATGTACAAAAAAAATTGTAGTAAAAAAAACAAAAGCAATTTTTATTAATTTAATACCCAACAAAGCGTTACATTACCTTTTGTATATTTCTTTATGGTAAGACCTTCACGGGCATGCGCACATCAAGTTATCATAGTTTCATCGCATTCGGATAAGTAGATAATATAAGATTAAATGTAGTAAAATCACATAATGTACAAGAAAATTGGAGGAACTCGTTACGGAACGGGTTGACACATTGCAGGGTTAAGCAACACCAGTCAAGTCGGACTTAGGATGGGTGACCATTCTAAAGACATTGAGACTCTTCCGGGCTTTGCAGGAGTACCTTAAGCCATCGGTCGCCATCAATCCCGATTACCATACGTACGTGATGCCCATGATGATGCCATGTGAATTGGGTTTGCCATACATGTTCCGGACATCTATGGCAGTCGTTATGGGTAGTTGAAAGCTTAAAAACTTCGACAATCAAGTTTAATACAGAATTTGGATACCGCCCGCCATTGGGTTGAAAGCCTAAAAAGTTCGACAATCAAGTTTAATACAGAATTTGGATACCGCCCGCCATTGGGTTGAAAGCTTAAAAAGTTCGACAATCAAGTTTAATACAGAATTTGGATACCGCCCGCCATTGGGTTGAAAGCTTAAAAAGTTCGACAATCAAGTTTAACACAGAATTTGGATAGGTACCTACTGAACGCCATTGGCTTGAGAAGTCAATAGAAGTAGATTCACTGAAAAAAATGTGAACTGAAAAGCCGAAAGCAATAATAATTTTCAACATCAAGTTTTTTTTAAAAATATTATAGTACACGTCAATTTGACTTCACCTCGCCTGATGGTAAACTGAAAGCAAAGTCTCAGGAAAGAGAGCCACCATTATATACACGTGCCATGTTAACAATGGCACTCAGCTTGACGGCCTCATCAGATGCTTTTTCACGCCCCGCTTAAAGGACCCGGGACTGTAGGAAAAGGGAAACACGTAAGCTGGCAAGGAGTTCCAGGTCTTAATGTTGCGACAAAGGGTAAACTTTATTTATGGCAACATTAAGATGTTGGATTTAATTTATATGGCAAAGACCATCTTACTTTCTTGTACGTGCTCCCTAGGTGACAATAAATGTAACAAGCTTTATAGTGTTTTATTTTCTTAGCTACATACATTTGAAAGTACTGCACCAAAAAATGGCGGTCATGAAAGGCATTTTATCCGCATTCTTCTTTATAAGATGACTTTACCTCCATGGGCCACCATCATGGGCATCATGGGGTTAACAGCCTCTGTTGCGTGGCGGTAGTGAACGCGGCCGCTACGCAGGAGACGCGGGTTCGATCCTCGCTCAACGCAAATATTTGTATGCATAAATATGAGTATTTGCATTGGCCTGGATGTTTCTATGTATGTATTTATCAAAAAAAGAATCTAAGTATGTTTATCCGAATTCTAGATTCCATAGCACAAGCTAGTTAAGCTATGCTTACCATGGGTCTAGATAGCGTTGTGTGAAATGTTGTGAAATATTTTTTTTTTACCTATCCTAATGGTAAGCCAAAGATAAAATTAGGAATAAGGGTCATCATTACAGGCACCATTTAAATAATAATGCTATGCTGCAATGGTGACCCTGAGTTTGATGGGTGTAGTCCACTTAGAGCACCCAGCCGAATAGCACCTAGCCTTGTCCATGAACAGCACCGGCCTCATCACCCCGCTTAAAAGACCAGAGATTGTAGGAAGAAGGAAAGACGTAGTCGTAAAAACAGGGGGAATTTAAAAGGAAGGTTGAACTAACAAATGCATGAAATGAGAACTACGGTTCTGCATCTTCTTATTTTATTCAAATGGCTCCTTGCATCTTACTAATATTATAAATGCGAAAGTTTGTAAGTATAGATGGATGAATGAATGTTTGTTACTCTGTCACTTAAAAACAACTGAATGGATTTTAATGAAACTTTACAATAATATAGTTTATACATCACAATAACACGTAGGCTACAATTTATAACGATAACCGATATTATAGCGATAACCGTCAGTCCGACATCCACGCGGGCGGAGCCGCGAGAAGATACTCGGTTATTTGGGTACCGATGATACTGCCAACCTCAAGATGGAGAGTAGATTTAATCGTTTATAGAGGTCTATAAGTATTTATGGGCAGTGACTAAATAATTCGGGCTTATCCTTGTCGGTCACTGAAAAGGGACATCACACGTGTTATAATAACAAATATTTAATAAATTATGTATTTATTGTCTGTATGTGTATATACATATATATTGACACTGTCTGTTTTATTACACGTCAAAGTCTATAAGCACGATTTGACACAACTAGTCGGGCACATCCACACGATTTACGTGAGTGAATTGTAATTGAAAAATGTCTCACGATAGTTTTTATACGGAGAATTTGACAACATTGAAGGGCTAGTGGCGCCATGGTACGATTATAACTAGTTTCCAGTATCAGTTCGGAGCTCGGTATTATTACCCGTATTACTGATTTAGGTCTGATTTACCTAAAAGATGTTATCTGTGTGAAACCAGTTTAATTGAACTTGACCTCAATTATTTTCAGTGGTGAAATACGACCTTAGAAACGAAAATAATAATAATAAAAAACTCGTAAAGGCCCTCTAAGTAACGGTTAAATGCAAATTACGGAGGACTTCCATAGATAGAATGGAAATACACTTTATTGTACATAAAAAAAAAACTATGTACTTAATGCATAAATTTAAGGAAAACACAATAACCATAATGTACGAATTGCGGCCTTATCGTTTAAAGTTATTTTTTTAAATTTCGCTTTGTGTTATTTTAATAAAGTTTTGAAGCAATTAATATTTTTATCTATTCGATAAAAAACAACATGCACTCTATTGTACAAAAAAAAAACAGTATTAAGTAAAAGGAAGTTATTTTCATTTTTCTTTATATTAATAGTTATATTTTGTTTAAAGATTATTTCAATCAACTGTGTCATACAATTACAAAAAAAAATAGGCAACGGTTATCACTTCCCATCAGGAAGGCCTCTGTTTGTCTGGCACCTAAGTGTTATTAAAAATAGAGAACTAATCACCTACTATAATTACAAATAAGAATAACAAACGTACTTACAGACAAATGGCTTTATATCATGCAATGGTTTTACTAAGTAGTGTTCACCTTGCACTAGGTTTTACTTCCGATTTCGTCCATTCAGATAATTAAATCACGCGTTAAATGGCGGAAATCCGCTGCATAACAATTAATATGGTGATTAAGCGAAATTGAGAACTGCCTGTAAATTGTATGATTATCGTACTAATATTATAATTGGGAAAGTTTTTGATGATCTTTCTTATTCAATAACGCTCTAACGGCTGAACGGATTTGTACAGGGATAAATTGTAGGCGCGGAATCGATCCCTACTCCGTGCAAATATGAACATAAAAATAAGAATAATTTATTTGCCTTTAAACATGGTAACACGGATCTTACAATATGTACAAGCACAGCATGTTTAGCCGCAGACTACAGCATGCGAAACCGGGAATATGTTCCCATGTACGTAGGAATGCTATTAAATTTCTACGCGGGCGGAACCGCGTGCATCAGCTAGTTATTTTAGAAATTTGAATTGAAAATCAATATTCAGAACGAGACTTGAACTCGCTACCGGTAAATCTAGCAACCTCAGTATGGCAAGACGCTGGCTGCTGCACCTGTCTTGAGGTCTGATTCCAAAAGTTACGATAACTTGAATTCGAGAACGATTAAAGTATGAGTGATTCTAAAGTTATTATTATAGTTCGCTCTACAATAAATAAGCAAAACAAAACTTCCGTGGGTAATTTCCGAACTATTTATCTATATCTAAGATGTATTGTATTTGTTATTTATAGATATGAGAGATGACACATTTGAGACAGATGACATGACAGGTCAATAATTCCACCAACGACATCGATATTGTCACAGATAAATAGATATAGCTGAAAACTGTCTCCGTTGCATTTTATGTGATCAACCATTGTTTACTTCACTTGAGGTGGTCCATTAAAATCCAACCACACGTCCTGATCGTCCAACTGCATCTCGTGGGGGGCGGACACACGGAAACAAATTTACTGGCGTGGCCTAATGTGGCTCTGGTACACTTGACATTGGCGTCTCGCCATTAATCACTATCACTGCATAGTATAAAACAAAGTCGCTTTTTCTTTCCCTATGTCCTTATGTTTGCTTAAATCTTTAAAACTACGCAACGGATTTTGATGCGGTTTTTTTTAAATAGATAGAGTGATTGAAGACGAAGGTATATATGTATAATACATGCTTAATATAGTAGAGGGTACGGGATCTGACGCCACGCGGGCGGTATAAAAATGGCGGTATGAAGTTCACCGAGTCAGCAAGTAATTTTATAATACATTTAACTTGACATTGGCAAAATTGTGGCGATTTGCTGCAGATGCCTTTTGAAGAAGTTGAATTTACTTATGATGACAAAGTGCTTGTTTGAAGACAATAGGCATACGCTAGTACATGCTGAAGGGGGATAGACAGAGGTGTATTTTGCCACATTTCGCCTAATATTAATTTCGGTAAGCACTACGCCATTAGTTGTACATATGTTTAGATGGATAACAACCGTATCCCTTAGCACCTTCTACGACAACCACGAAAAGATACGAGGTGGCCAGTCCACCGGGAACCAGCACAGCGGTTTCGGGAACCAAAGAGACTTCTAGCTAAGGAAATCGAGCTTCCTTCATTAACAAACAGTTAACTTATTTTCCATTATTAGATAACCTTAAAACATTACCACCGATTGTGTGAATCAACATTAACAGTAATTCAACACGCTAGTGTTTACGAATATAATATTATACTTGACACTGACGCTGATTAGGTAATCTCAACAAATAAATACAGTTATATATTAGGGGTTAAAGTATGAAATTGCCGATTTGTACTGACAAATTGAAATTCGTTTTTTTTTTTTTAATTTAACGTATTTATTTAATCGAAATAATTACCATTATTATCTATACATTGCTGCCATCTAGTAGGAAGGTCATTTATGCCTTTGCGATAGAACTCTGGTGATCTAGATTCGACAAACTGTGTGAAAGCATTTTGTACTGCCTCCTGAGAAGAAAACTTTTTATCACATAGAAAATTGTCCAAATCACGAAAAAAATGGTAGTCTGTTGGAGCAAGGTCTGGCGAATACGGAGGGTGACGGATAGTTTCTAACTGCAGTTCCTGTAGAGTTAAAACGGTTTCTCGTGCTGTATGAGGTCTCGCGTTATCATGGAGCAATAATGGTGAAGATCGATTCATGAGTCGGGGCTGTTTCACTGCTAGTTTTGCTATCATTGTTCGGAGTTCGGCACAGTAGACATCTGCCGTTATTGCTTGACCAGATCGTAGAAAGCTATAGTGAATAACACCATGCTGAGACCACCAAACAGTTACCATTACCTTTTTATTGGTAAGCTTTGCTTTAGGACACTGTTGTGGCGTTTCACCTGGGGTCAGCCATTGCATTTTTCGCTTACGGTTATCGTAAAGAATCCACTTTTCATCACATGTCACAATTCGATCCAATATTCCTTCATTTCTGTATCGATTCAACAAGGCAACACAAGTTTCAACACGCATTTCTTTCTGCAGATCAGTCAAATCATGAGGTACCCATTTTTCACATTTTTTTATTTTATTGACTTGACGCAAATCAGTCAATATTGTTGGTAAGGTAACGTTAAACCATGCAGCTAATTCCTGGGTAGTTTGGCTCGGATCGGCTTCCACCATGTCTTTCAATTCATTGTTATTCACCTGTGTGGACGGCCTTCCTCGTGGTTCGTTCTTCAAATCAAAGTTTCCATCACGAAAGCGTTTAAACCAAAATCGCACGGTGCGTTCATTAGCAGTCCCCTCTCCAAACGCAACATTGATATTGCGAGCTGTTTCTGCCGCGTTAGTTCCGCGTCGGAACTCGTATTCAAAAATCATTCGAATTTTCGAAGTATCCATCTTTCTTGTCTAAGCTGAATAAAAAAAACAACTGAAAGTCAATAATCGAATGTTGCACATTTTTAAATGAAGAACTACATAGGTACCATGTGGAAAAAGTTTCACTCAAAAATCTCAAACCATGAAGGTTCTATGTCAATTCGAAGTACCTATTACAATGAAACGGCAATTTCATACTTTAACCCCTATTATAAGTATCATCGACTTAACAGTAAAATGTTGTACTATGTAGCAGAAGTTTAGAATATACCCCATTGACTCGAAATGTATCGAAATGTCCGAATGTAAATTTATTGGTGTACAATAAATAATTATCTATCGAACATAATATAGTTCAGTGCGTAGTCTCCCAGAGGAAAATAATCACACAGATCTCAATGAATTTTAGATTAAATACTAGTCAGCTCCAAATATTAATGAATTACAGCATTTGTTGTAGGCGAAGAATAAATTTATTTTTTAATTAGCTGTGTATAATTTTTACATCACATTATGTATTAATTTTCTACATTCTTTATTAATTATACTGAATTTATTAGAAGATTCGGTCTTCCCAGGAACTGTCTGTTGGCAGTTACAGGGGCGACCCAGGATTTATTCGAGCTACTACTTATTGTTACACATCCGTCTCTGCTTACCCCTAAAGGGATGTAAGCCATAATTTACGTTTACATACATACTCAGCGTAAGTTGGGAAACGTTGGAGGGGACGACTTTGCCCGGGAGCGAAACAATATTGTCTAAGTATAAATATAAAAAAAAACCAAGACGACGGACGCTGTCGTCCCTTCGACTCTCACTTGAGAGAGAGAATATTCTCCAAAACGTATAAAAATAATTCACCTACTAATGAGATTGCCATGATATCTATTCAGGTAAATTGCACCGACAACAGGTAATTCATTCAGGTAAATTGCTCCGACACTTAGAGAAGTCGTGACAGTAGCTGTAGAGTGTCGGCACTGTCGACTGCATCCGAAAGGCACGCTTCAATTTCGCCACACCACAAACAAATCACTAACATCAAACCAAAACTAAGTACTCTCACATAACACATTGCGAAAAACTTACATGCGCTCAATTTCGTAATAACTAAAAAAATCTTTGAAGAAGTTTTTGTTGGAAACTAAGGCGGTATTTACACTTATGATTGTAGATTTGGTTCTATAGTAATGTAATATTAGATTGTATAGAAAGCTCCTATTAGTATATTTCGTTTTTTCAGAGCCTTTTTTCGAACTGGGGGTTCAATTTCAACCTAACTGCAAAAAGGTTGGTGAAAAATCAACCCCTTGGCTCAACTTCCACATCTTTGATATTTATTAAAAAGACCGATTTTCCCCTTTCGTCTTATTTTGAAAATGACGAATGTCCAAGTTCATAACTAATTATACATCCCTAGGGATAAAATTACCAAAAGCCTTTTATAGTAGATGCTTATATTGCATTACATATAATAAGGCATCATCAGTTAAAATTACAAGTTTGTAACCCCAGCAGTTCAGCCTTCAAATTTATGAATCAGTCAGGTCAAGTAATTACATATGCATAGATGGATAGATTAGTTTTTTTTTTTTTTTTATTGTACATTATAACAATTAAACCATGGTTAAAGCATATCTCAAACTTAACGTTTAATGGTTGGTCTTATCGCTGAAAGTAATCTCTTCCGGGTAACATTTGGTAGGTAGCAGGAACGTATAGAAATTATAGGACTTGTTTAAAATTTATAATAGTACGGTCGGCTGCAGAAATCGGTACACTAAATTAAATTTAAATTGTATGAAGTGACGCAACCAAAGAGCCACTCGGTCCGCCGAGGGCCCGTGTTGCTCTATGGACGCAACACGCCATTTAGCAATCAATACCAATGTATTAACTGTAAATAAATGCATATCTTTTTTTTTCTGCCTCTAAGCGTGTGTGTCTCTCATCTAACTCATCTAGGTTTTATTGTGTTCAATCAGACTTCGGTGCTCAAAGGATCGGATACGGACTTCTGCAGTCCATTGTGCATTGTTAGTTTATTACTATTAGTTACTATTTTTTTTTAATTTGACACCATCGGGCTGATGTCTTAATGGTAGAATACAAAATCAAGAAGTAGATAACAGCATCTGTATCAGAAATGGTAGTCCGTATGTTTTGGACTGCACCTTAGCTTTTTACCATCTAGCGGTGGACAGTCAATTGACGGACCAAATATTAAAAAACACATGGAAACTCATCATCAAAGGCTACTTGTTATCATCCTCTGAGCTTTTCAAAACTCCGGCAGAGTAGAATTTGGGCCATTCCTGCTCTTCCCGTGTGGTGTCGTATAAGGCGACTAAGGGATAGGGCTGATTAACTTTAACATCAGACAGATATTTACAGCCCAGACTCAGCCTTAGATGCATGGCTCGAGTCAACAATAGTGCCCGGAATACGACAATAGGCTCACCCCCTTATTACGTTGGGCCGAATACAAATTGGTGATATGTCCCTCCGGGAATAAAGATGTGATTATATGTATGTATGTAAATACTCAGTCGAAGTTGGCTCTCCAGTCTACGTAGACTAGCGAAGCGGCCGAACGTCGTTAAAAATGATAAATTAATTTACATCGCTTCTCCAAACTACCAAAACACTAATGTAAACACGTCTTTACAACAATTTTCGAAGCAATTCACCGCTACCAATTAAGACCATTTCCTCGTAAGGTGCGCGCTTGACCTTAACCGTAATCAGTGATTACTGGTGTTACATAACACCGTCCATTGTGGAGGGCGGTTCTTGAGCGGTTACGTACGATAACATACTGTTTACTTGTACGTGTGCTTGTTTATACAAAACTGGGGCATTGATTTTCAAGCGATATAGAGGTATTCCAAAGGTAGCAAGCCCGAATATTAAGTTAAAAAAAAACAACGTTTAAAAAAACTGACTGTAAAAACTGAAAAGTGTTTATAGAGTAACTTCGAGAAAAATAACTGAATTTACAGATTCACTGTTCTGTTAGAAGTTTGTGAGATCGAATTGAGAACATCCTTATTGGAAGTCGGTTAAAAAAGGGAGTAACACGAATTCATTATTTAAAATAACAGTGTTTGTCCCAGTTAGTTATTAAGAAAACATACCTACAAGGGATAGAGGTTAATATTCTTAAAGATAAATATTAAGTTCTTGAACCATTTCAATGTGGTTTAGAAGGCTAGACTGCAGAATGCTAATCGACCCAATAAAAATAAAAAAGTCACTGAAATCAGTTCACATTCATCAAATTATATGATCTCATACCGTAGCTAACCAACAAATTAAATTCATACATTATTATAAATGGGAAAGTGTATGTGTGTGTCTGTTTATCCGCCTTTCACGGCTAAACGACTGAACCGATTTTGATGAAATTTGGTATATGGGTAGCTTAGACCTTGAGAAAGAACATAGGCTATGTTTGGTCGCGATTACCGACATCCACGCGAACGGAGCAGCGGGCAAAAGCTAGTAAATAATAGATCCAAAAAACACGCGTTATGGAATAACTTACCTAGTAAAATTTAATTGGCAACGAGTTACCTAAATTGGGAGAGGAGGCTTATGTCCAGCAGTGGTGTGCAATAAGATGATTGATTGATTTGATTGATTCAGTTAGCCAAGTGAGTGTAGGGTTACTTTTTAAGATTAGTCTTGATTTCCCTTTTGGTTTGTTTTATAATAACGTGATAAAATTCTATTTTAGAAAGCGAAAAATTTTATGGGAGAGCATGATACAAGAGAGACTAACTCACTTTTTAGTTTTATAGAATGATATAAAATAGAATAATAGTTAATTTCGGAACACATTTCGATATGAGTTAGTTTACATGACTACTTAATAATACTTACTAACTTACGTACTATGTTAGTAGAAGGTATACATTCTAAAAATGAAAACATTAAATTAAATTTAAACATTTGAAATGGGAATATAATAAATAGAATAACAAAAGATAAGTAAATGAATTAAACTGAATGTAAAAATGATTAAATTGCATAAAATTGAATTGAAGGAATTGTATTAACTTATAGGTAATGTATTAATTTATTTTAAACTATTAGTCTCAGAATATTTTATTACCTTGTATAACACCACCTTGACCATTATCGACATTCCGGAACATGAAACTCAAACGGCAACAAGGCGTGGTATCCCATGGGCGTAAGACCCTACAGCTAGGTGGGGCTCGAATCGAAACCAACACGCACAATAGCGTTTCTATACCTACCACCTACCAATAAATTAGTTACCAATTTATTACAATGGATGTAGGAGGTAAGATACGACGGTATTTCCGTCCAATTGAGCAGTCAGACTGGGGAAGTACCTCCGCCCTACAGAATACCGCGGCCATAATGACCTCGTGTTGTGTTCCTGGCGGTGAGTAGGGTAGCCAGAGCTCACTGGAGAGGTTTTGTGCTGTCAGTGGGTTATTGAGCTGGGTATTTGAAATATCGAAAGAGGATCTCAGAAGTATGACGATTCTGAATACTACTGGAAGTATTTCCATATATAAATGCGTTCGGCAGACTATCATTTTTAATAATTAATCGTTTTGTGTTAAAATAAAAGCCTGGAAAAATGCTGAAGTAACAAAAGGTACGCCACCATGACCACAATTACGAAGGACTAAAAATCTATTTCGAGATAATTTCCATTCCCTTAGGGGAAATTACAAGCGTGAGTGTATTTAGGTATCATTACAGGCTGGTAGATAATAGAAACCATTAGGTTCTGTACTCATATCAGCTCAGTGATAACCGTCTGTGGCCAACAGAGCTTGTCATTCATAATTTATATTCATTCATTCAAAACAATTACCTAAATTTTAAGTAGACGCCGGATATTATATGCAAATATATTTATCTTTGCATATTTTAGTAAAATACACGACATACGTAATAGATATTTCTACTTTTAATAAGTGGCGGGAAAGTTCTTATATTTTGGATTTTGGAGGTTTTTGTATTTTTATTCATTTAACTATTAACAATATGTACATTAGAATTATTTAAATAAAAATATAAAAACAATATATAATATATGCAAACCTGCAGGTTTAGGCGTCAAAGAATTCCTCCCCATCGACATCAACTGGGAGGGTGGCCAGAAGGCTGGCGGCATTGCCACGTTGAATGGCAATACCGATCCTTTGCGCAAGGAATAAACCGGCCCTCTGGTCACGGGTAGCGTCTATTAAACGTTTGGATATATCCTTAAATAATAGACGGGCACTTGGAGAATATCATAATAATTGTATTTAGCGTCCTTGTTTTATATTGGTAGTAACAAATAACATTGTCGGAAACTATGCACCTGTTGGTAAAAATGTCAGATCCCATTATTGTTAAGAGTAAAATTATTGTTCATATAATTTGTAGTACTTTCTGATTTGTTGGAAATCTTTTATATTTATAATCTTTTTTAAATATTAGCAACCGAAATTATCGAAATTACTAATATTCGCACTAACCCCTCCAACTAAGCTAAATTGCTTGTGCTAGGAGTGGGTTCACGTCGGTAGTGTAATGGCCTGGATTTGAACCCGGGACCTCTCGATCGTAAGGTCGACTCTTTAACCACTAAGCTACCGACGCTACTTCATAAGACATTCGTGTTGTACATTTTCGTAATCGTGTTAAGAAAATTCTTGTTTACTCCAAGGACTTTTTACATGTTATAACTATTACAAAAATAATAAATATATTGGTACACATATGTATTTCGATTAGCAATCAGATTAAATCGGTGACCACAACCACATCACTAGACATCCTTGGTGCATTTAGAATTCGCATGGGTGCACCCATTGCACCGTTCCGTGGTTTTCTTGGATATACAAGAACAGGTATGAGACGGTAGATACCATATATTATGGCGAATTCATTTAACTATGTAATTCAATGGATTTACACTAATATCCATACTAATTTATAAATGGGAAAGTTTGTGTCTGTTTGTTTGTCCATCTTTCACGCATAAACCACTGAACCGATTTTAATGAAATTTGGTGGGATTGATTAGACCTTGACAAAGGACAGGTTATATTTAGTCACTATAACCGACGTCACGCGGGCGGTGCCACGGGGAAAAGCTAATGATTACATAGTTGGTACACTTCGGTGCATGTACACTCACTTATTTTTGACTTTCATCAATATATTTGTGACAATTAACTACACAAATTATATGCCTTCCTCTTACTATCAATAAATTTTCATCTACACACATTGTGTGTGATCGTGATCTCATCTCATATGATGATCTCATTACATCAGTATGAATAACGCATTATATAAAAAAATCTACAATATTATTCAAAAGTATTATTACGATATTAGTACTTAAGATCACCACTGTAATATATCCATGTACATAAAGTATAGTGTTACAGCATCACCCCTGCCAAGGACAGCTAGTAACTTTGTGGTCTGTGATGAGATTGGATAGTTAACCAATAAATATGCTTATACTGTCAGCATCAGATCAATCTTGATTAGCAAAGTACTCAAAATGATGTAGAATATACTGCTTCCGGGCTGTTTCGCTATGGTCCATATGAAACTTGCGTTCCAGACTTTTCGTCGATCACTGCGGTCGACATCTTCAGTGGCGCAGGTCTGGGTGGCGACAAGTGTGTAGACATCTCGTCGGCGATATCTTTGCGACTCTAATGTGAAAGCCTAAAGACTTATACTCATAATGATCTCAATGGTTTTCTCCTCCTTCCTGTTGACCGATTGCTCTGATATTTGGTACACACCTTTTGTTCACATACATACATGGTTACAGGTACATACATAAAATTACGCCTGTTTCCCATAGGGGTAGGCAGAGATCACGGATCTCCATTTGCCACGATCCTCATTACATTCTTCATGCATGCTCGTCGGTTTAGGGTACTCCTGACCTGCCCCTTTTCTGAAACTGTCCCTATTTGATCCAGGCCCCTAGGTCTTCCCCTTCTGACGGTACCATCCACACTCGCCTCATACACCTGTTTCGTTAGTCTTCTTTCATTCATTCTCTCAACATGACCGAACCATCTTAGCATTCCTGTCACAATTCTCAACACTACATCTTCTATCACTCCACAGCGCTCTCTTATCACGCTATTTCTCACTCTACTCAATAATACAGTTTGATTTGCTCTGAATACCTTAGCATTAATATCATTTTGAGACTTTATAGTCAAGACCGTTCTTACGCTGACTGTAAAGTACCCCTAGCACGAACAACAATCGTAAATGTATTGAGAGAACGAAGCAATGCGATTGGCCGTCTGCCTACTGTGAACCTGCGTGTATGTGAAGCCGGCCAATCGCAATGCTCCGTTCTCTCAATACGTTTACGATACGATTACGATAGTTGTTCGTGCTAGGGGTACGGTATACTTAATATACTCATATTATTTACATTCTCAGTATTTCTGGCAAGTATGCCGAATTGCAATGAAACTAATTTTGTAAGAATTATAGCCAATAGCCATTTATTTTTGTATATTTTCAACTTTTACGACATTTCTCTTGCTTTTCAGCAGTGAATAAAATGAAGATCGTCTCTAAGGGTTTTCGGTGTAGTAAGGGTAGTAATTGTTATTAAGTACTAGCTGTTGCCCGCAGCTCCGCCCGCGTGGATGTCGATTATCGCATTCCCGCTTTTCTGTTGAAATTTTTCCTGAATTTTCTTTGCTATAAACCTCACGGAGCCCGAGACCTTTCCAACGAATGCAAAACCGTGGAAATCGGTTCGTGCGTTCTGGAGTTATAGCGTCAGGAAGAAAAACCCGACTTATTTTTATATAGTAGATTTGAACAGACTGTGTCTAAAAGTAACCGAAACGTCAGAACATGTATAAATACAGACATAACAAGGAAATACATCCTCATAATAATCAAATAAATGTACCTACTCGTAGTTTTATTGCAATGTGTATAACTCCGATCCCAGTTAGCATGAAAATCATTCGAAATCGTAAACGTAAGCGTATCGAGTGTACGGAGCAAGGCGATTGGTTGACAGTAGGCAGGCGGCCAATCGCAATGCTTCGTTCTGAAGAAACGTTTTTCGTTTGGGGGCACAGGTCTCTAATCGAAGATCCAAAGAAAAAGCTATTATACCTAAATACAATATATACGTTTGCATACAGACAAAATTATTACCGGCGATAACTGGATGTATTAGTACAATTTCATTGTAATGAAGCATGCCTGAGAACAAATTCTTATCCCTCTGGAACTTGTATGTACGTTGACGTCCATAACTACCTAGTGGGAACGTTAACGTACAACATGTTCCAGCAGCTAACAGGAACGTCTCCCCAGCGACTACAAACTACAACCACCTCAGTAGAAATTTCTCGCAACGTGAATTACTTGTAGGTAGTCATTATAAAGGTTCGATTCCGAAGAAAACCGCATACCACAACTGCATACGAACGCAGCAGATACGTGTAATGAATTGCGGTTTTTTTAATATACAGTTCACGCCAATTTGCCTTCACCCCGCCTGATGGTAATCTGAAGGCAAAATCTCAGGAAAGAGGGTCACCATTACATACACGTACCATGTTAACAATGGTGGCGCTCAGCTTGACGGCCTAATCAAAAGAGGATTGTCATCGCAGCACCGCGTGTCACCCACCAGTCCCATTAGTGTTGCGACCACAGTCCCCCTTGCCCGGCTATGCACTTGCTGACCCCTGAACGCAATCCAACCAAGGTTGTATTATTATGGGAGTATTTTCGCACACGGCCGCCCGGCCGAAATTTGCGACAAATTTGTCACATCAAATTCCTACCATCAGCAAAATTCGATGGAGCTTCTTGATAGTCTTCTTTATCCGTATCGAAGTTAAACAAGTAATATATAGGTATGTGCTGCATGCGTCTGCAGTTCTCGTATGCGGTCGGCTTCGGAATTATACCTTAAACCGCATGAAACGCTAACTGGTCTGAATAAGCTTGGGCTCATTTAGTCTAACAATGCTGGGAAAACGGCTGAATATCTTTTATAGATTTTCTATTGTACTATAACAATGAACAAAGAAAAGAATAATGTCGTGATTTCATGTTATAAAACTGACAAAATATGGATATCTGATAATGATTCATTATTATGATTAAACGCAGCGTAGAATAAAATTATGAAAGTAATAAGTAGAACTCGGACATTTATTAAATTAAAGAAAAAAATATTCTTTTAGCTTCAGGAAATATTATATAGATATATATTTATTTTATAAAATAACTAGAATATTTTGAAGAAACTAAAGCACAGGCGACGGGATTTATTCCACATTTGTCCCGTAAACTTGTAGTTCCACTACGCCCCCATATTTAATTTTTTTTCGTCTCTAAATTTTTTGGCGTTGTAATGGTTTATTTAAAATTTTCACTCCCGTAATAGGCCTGCAAAGCATTTTGTGAAGTGGTATCTATGGATAGTAGAAGATGGTGGATATATTTGTGTAAATACATATTTATGAAGTTTTTCCTGTTCTTCCCCATTTTTTGTTCTCCGCGAATTAGGGCAAATGATAATGGTAGTGTTGCAAGCACTGATAATAATAGCTTTTATCATTAGGTTAGACGATAAATAAATGGCTATTCCAATTTCATGTTACAAATTTCACCAGCTCATATTTTTCTCCGTATTGAATAATGACACTTATCCAATTTAGGAAGCGCGAGTCACAAACATTCAAAACGACTTTCACTATCTCTTTGGTGAATTTGTTATCGATATTTAAAGGTGTTTACACACTATTACGTAGACTTTCAAGCAATATTTTGTATTGACTTTAACTAGTCCATGTTAATATTATAAAGAGTTTGTTTGTTTATTTGATTGCGCTAATCTCAAGAATTACCTGGTACGAATTGAGAAATTATTTTGTGTTGAATAGTCCGTTTATCAACGAAGGTTACAAGCTAAATATAATCAAGCTAGTACTCTAGGGAGCGGAGCAGTGATCATAAATTTCAACAAATCCGGTAGATTTCCATACATACAGACTAAAAAAATACGGGGTTGGGAACAATGGTAGATTTAAAAAATACAGGGTTTCAGGATATGGCACGGGCGAAGCCGCGACAGGTCGGCCAGTAATACATATATTACATTCACGATATTTTCCCTCTGGGGTGGACAGCTAGCTTCTAGCACCATGCCAGCACGTTTTTATCCAATCCGACAGACCGAAGTCAATGCCGATTGTGAATTTGGCAATAACGCACAGATAATGCTTAATAATCCAGTCAAAATAGACGAAATAAAATGGCAAGCTTGCATAAATTCGCATAGAAACTCCCACCAAGTTTCAGCTCTAGGCTACCTTAAATTTTTATTTTGACTAACCCGGTCAAAAATAAAATAATTAAATATTTATACGGATCTACCTACTTGTAATCCTATAAGTAGGAAGTTCCATAGACTTATACTTATAGCGTTATAATTTTATGAGTAGTTCATTAAAAGAACTTCCATATCGTGATGTGGGATCGAAATTGAAGAATAGTTCCATGTGCTTTCACTAGATGGCGCTAGATACATTTCACAATTTTAGTTTTTTTTTTGGACTTTGTTGAAATGTAGTACACTGTAAGTCAAATTCAAATTGTTTATTTTCAAAATTGTGTAATACTGTAACAGCGTTCGTCTTCTAATTCTGCTTAAAACTAAGTTTACCAACGCTTCCTAGGCGCTAGTGAAGAAGGAAATTGTGTGGAAAGTTGGCACAACAACCACCACTGCGTGTACATACAATGCATGAGGTATTAATTTTATTATATGTTAGATATATTCTCAAAAGAGCAAGGAGTTTTGGAGTGGACACCGCGAGGAGGCAAACGGATGGTGGGACGAATCCTAGCCAGATGAACTGAAGGCCAGTAGAAAAAGGTGGTTGGAACAGACTGGATGCGGAAGGCGGAGGATTGGAAGCAATGGCACACATTGGGGGAGACTTATGCCCAGCAGTGGGCTGAAATAGGCTAATTGATGAATTACTGAAATTGAGCTCATGTGAATCCATCTGTATGTATGTTACGCTTTCACGCCTAAACCACTGAACCAATTTTGATGAAATTTGGTATAGGTGTAGATTAGACCTTGAGAAAGGTATAGGCTATGTTTGGTCGCGATAACCGACATCCACGCGGGCGGAGCCATGGGCGAAAGCTGGTGTGGTATAAAATAAAATGAAAATTTCATGTTTAAATGTAAACATCTCTACCACGGCTTCCATTTACAGAGCAAGCCAATAGGAATCGTGTTGTGGAAACCCCACGCCACTAGTAAGTATACAGTTTATGCTGTACTAAAACGTTCAACCGACACACCATATCTTATATGTCCATACCTACTTAATAATATCGTTGAATCTTGTTAATAAATTGTGATTGCAAGGCACGTCGTCGATTAACGTAATTAACAAATAATAGCTTTTGCGGTAATCATTTCTAGAAACGTTTAATTGATTAAATTGTATGTTTAATCGGTGTGCATTAGCTTTTTACTACCTATTAGTTGTTTTTACAAGCTTTTATTGGTACTTAATTTGTTATTTTTGTACAGTTCCGGCTTCTCATTTGACACGTTGGGAAGAGCCAGCGATAGTCAGGTTGAGATGTTACGGGCCAAGTTATAAAATGGGCATTACTTATTATAACGCCTGGGCCTTTTCAATAAATATGAGAGATATACACTGCGCGCCTCGACATGAATAGATATAGGTTAGAAGGTTAAGGCGGGAGCGGAGCGGCCTCCCGTATTAGCCTACGTGGTTATTTTTTTGATAGCCACCCATCCACACATGAGTCTAGGTCCTAGGAGGTAGGCCACGACGGTATTTCCATTCAATTGAGCAGTCTGACTGAGGCAGTACCACCGCTCTACAGAATACCGCGGCTATAATAACCTCGTGTTGCTCCCGGCAGTGAGTAGGTAGGGTAGCCAGAGCACACTGGTGAGTTTTTCTGCTGTCAATGGGAAGACCAAAGTCTATTCCTGGTTTGTCTTCTACGCTGACGGGACAAAAACTCTGTGTTTACAGGGTCGCCAACAGGAGTGTGCCTTCCCTGGTGTTGCACACGTCCGTAGGCCACGGTAACTACTTTACATCAGGTGGACCGTGTGCTTGTCTGCCACCTCAGAGGTACAAAAAAACATGAATCGTAGTTGAGTCGCCATGAACCTGAATCTGATTATGTTTCCTCTAATATTTGTCACAGAGCTTAATTTATCACTTGGTTGAATTGGTCCATAAAATTTTATATTGTGAGTGTCTGGTATCTTACCTGTAAGCCTGCATACCTGTCGATTACCGGAGGGGGCTCTGGCGCATGCTTTACTCTCGGGGAAAGACATTAGAAGGCAGTCGATTCAATAAAAATCACACAAGCGAATCCAAAAGGACGAGACTAGGAAATCGAACCCTGGGCTCCACGATGAAAGCCTCGGATGCAAAGCAAGGAACTCTTCAACACTCAACATCACAGATATGAAATATCGAGTACACATTTTAAATACTTGGTTTAAAAAAATGTTTTAAAAACTAACCAATACGCCAGGTTGTAAATTTTGTAAACACATTTGGTACGCACGACGACGTTCCATCACAGAATGCCTACTAAGTATTAATATTTACTATTTTCTAGATTACAACAATTATAACATCGCCAAAACTAAATACAGCTTTGGCCTTGTAATTCTTGTTTAAATACACACGTTTACAAATCATGGAACTCTTCACAACACAATTTAATATTTGTATAATTCAAAAGTAAAACTTGCACAGAACATAAATATGCGATTGTGAGATTATAATATGAGATTATAAGTTCGTTCGGTTCGTTATATCAGTTACTACGGCCAAAACAATAAGTGTACAACTTTACATGTAGTGGTGTGTGTAAAGATAATAGTAAACTGTCTAATATTTCCTTTGTCATGTGCACACGTGTTATTTTGAACTATAAAATCGATTTTGATGAAATCCACACTGCTGTTCCCTAAGTGGAACTGAATATATGGAGTATTTTATTGTATTTGACTAAAGTAAGCCAATTAAAGGGAATAGTCAAGCCGTCAAAAATTCATACAGCAGAAAAAACAAAAACAATACGAGCCATTCGAAATTGCATCACTAAAGGCATAATATAAGTATATAAATATACCTACGCTTACTTTCGACACCACGGTTTTTGAATTATCTACATACCTACCGTAATACTTTCGCTAGGCAAACGTCCAATAGTTCCTGCATGTGCAGTAGGTCAACAAAAAGCCAATAAAAGGTGGCCTGCTGATCAACCAATGACGTTAAGCCCATGTGCCGGTGTTTTTTTTTATACCCTGAGGTAGCCGACAAACACGCGGAACACCTGATACCATGGCCTATGTACGCGTGCAACATCAGAGGAGATACAGATACAGAGAGTTTTTGTGAAGTCAATTTAGGAGAAAAAGCGGGAATTGCCTTTGATTTTCCCACTGACAGCACCAAAACTCTCCAATGAGCTCTGCCGGGAACACTAAATATCTAATCTATGATTGGTTTACTGGCGTGTCTCCACTGCCGTTGCGCCCCGCACTTACCACCTAAGAAAACTTAAAGCAACTTGAGTAACTTTTGTCACCAAGTTTTCACTATGACCTCTTAATTACAAGACCAACGTATGGGTACATCTTAATAAGAAGACCAATGTATAGTACATCTAAATAACAGTCGCAGCCCAATGTACAGTACATCTAAGTTCTAGAACTCACCACTAGTGAAAGGCGATGGTGCGGGGGTGGAGGCGGCAGCCTCGACGGGCGACGAGACACCGCGCACGGATCCTTCTGCGAACACATGGAGCTTTGTGAGTCGTGCTCGTGAGTCATGACGCCTACATACTGTTTGGAAACAGCTAGCTATATAGTTGATATGTTATTGTTTGAGACTAGATAAGTAATATACGTAGAATTTTACTTATTTATATTACGATAGGTACGAAGCCGACCGCATTCAGATTTCAAATACAATACTTGGTAAACTTCCATGCGGATATACCGCACCATTGAGAAGCCGCAATGAATTACGCGTACTGCGTATCTGCCGCGTGCATCTGTAGCTGTCATATGCAATCACCTTCGGAATCATATCTTAAGTCTATTTCATGGTACGCTGTATATGCTGTGGTCTGGGCTGCAGTCGGGTAGAAATTCCTACCTTTACCTTTAGTACATAAGTGTAAGCAGAAACACCATCAATTGAGTACAGCCTAGTGTATGGTAAGAATTTAGGGTGAAAGCCAGTAGATATGGACCACCATTCTAGATGCTGACTGTCCCACAAAAGGTCTACCTTGACGGCCACGACAGATAATTTATAAGTCCCGCTTGAAGGACCCGGGATTTTAAGAAGATAGAAACACGTGTGCGGGCTGGTCGCTCCATTAAGGAAGCTTTATAAAAAAAAATCATTTTAAGTTAAATAGATTGCTGTGAACGCTTATCTCTATTATCCAAATTATGCTTTTGTTTTGTACAGCATAAGAATATACTATAATTTTGATAATAATCTCTTTTAGCCTTGCTAGTATCCTAGTTATAAGCTGGCCAACATATGTGCATAAAATAAATAAAAACGTTCATATATGCAAGGTCATGAGAACAGATGGCAATAGCCAGATTTCGGATTTCGGCCACCAGTTTCTTAGCTTGAAGCATATAAGCGTGCAGCCAACTTGATGGTAGACTCTGAGCTATGACAGGTTGTCGCCTGCAGAGGTGTATGTAGGTACAAGTACCCAGAGATTAGAGAAATTACACTTAACCGTTTCTATTTTATCAAACCACTTCAGTATTTTATTCCTGATGATTCTATGTTTCTGCCTATGCCACATGGAGGAAGGCTTGATTGTATACGTTAATATATAATAGGTCGTTACATATGAAATTGCCATTTATTGAAGAAATTGGAGGTAACCCAATTTGCAGGACAAACATTTTTGCATTTAAAAAAAAATTACAAACCCAAATTTTATGTTTTTTTGAAGTGAAAACTTCTTTAGCGGCGTTGGATGGGTAAAAACTATTAAACTCGCGCGTCAGGATCACTTGACCTTTGAACCGTAACCGACGACTGACGTCATACAACATTAACAGCCTGTTTATTTTGCAAGATACGACAAGAAGCTTCGTAGTTAAACGGTGAACGCTTCGACTGTAAGTCCTTATGGTTTCAGATAGTATGTAGTAAGTTCTGACACTTTTTGTGATTATTTTTCTTTTTGTAATTTATTACTTTTTGTGATTATTTTTTCTTTTTGTAATTTATTTCTGTTTGTAATTTATTAATTTCTTCTGACAGAAAATTAGCAGAAAATTAGTGATAGGTTCTATGATTGGTGCTATTTTATAGTTATGGTATGGTGTGTTCTTTTTATCTTCTTCTCTGTATATAACGAAGAAAGAAAGGAAGAAAAAGTTTTCACTTCTGCCGGCACTCCCGGAGTGCAACCCGTGTTTTTATTTTTGTGTATGAATGAGACAACATTAAGCTAACAGCAACTTTTATTACATTTTTAAAAGGACACCTGTAAAAAAGTAATACGAAGTTTATCATCAAAATGGATAGCATTCACTACTTTTGAAGATCGAATTTAATTTATCAAGCGGCCAATAAAAACAAAATTTAATACAGAGTTGTAAAATCATAAAAATTAGTTATATTTTTTTGCCTGCTTGACAGCACTAGGCTCGCCCCCTATTTTTGGCACTGAAAATCATAGTTGATGTTATTACACCTCTGCCTTAAACTTTCAAAAAAAGTATAAATATTGGAAATAGCTATCAAATTACAGGAATAACGAACTCATAAATCTGTAAGAAAATTTCGGAGATTTCATATGCAACGAGCAAATAAAATGAAACCACCTAGATGGCCCTGCAGTATTGTGTCTGGTTAATGTACCCATGAGACTCTTGAATTGGACCAAGTGTTGCTGTATTTTTCTAGTTAGATATTTTTAGTGGCACCACCGAGTCAAGGACTCTCTTTATAATGTTGGACCAAACCGTTAGCTGGCGAAATATGGGTGTAGCCCTGACAACCACTTTTAAGATTGGAAATATATTTCTAAAGGTGAAAATACTTACAACGTGAACAGAGAGCGTGGGTGCGGACTTGCCGAGCGCGGACCGGCGCATGCGCACCAGGTTCGTGCGAGAAGTCTTTGTTGCATCTGTAACAACATAACATACTCGTTAATATAAGAATATACACATACACATTATATACACATATCTTGCTTATTAACTGTGGTACAATAGTTTTCTCTGAAATTCTGATATCCTACGGTCATAATAATCCCTTAACAAAGTTGTAAAAGTTCTACACATACAACTTTGATTTGAGTATTGCAGCGGAGTCGTAGGCAGCAACTTAAAACAATAAATGCGAAAATGAGTTTGTTCACGCAAAAACTGCTGGATGCCATAGCTTTGACTGACTTTTTGTATACTATATAGGTAAAAATGCTACAACCGGGAATATCATAATTATAGCACAGTCTAATGACTCATACTTTAGTTAGGCTATAATTTTTTATCCTGGGAAGATAGGTTCCTGTAGATCGCGGGATCAAGATCAGGATACTACATGGATGGAGTCGCATGTATAGTACTGTGATATCCGCCCTCCGTGGCAGATATTACTAGTAGTTGCCTGGACATCATGAGTCAACGATTTAAAAATAAATCATACGAATAAAAAAAAATTGAATTTAGAAGATAGAGAATGAAAAGAACGAGCGGGACAGTTCCTGACAGTTGACGGGAGGTTTCTGAAGAAGCCAGCGAGGCTCCGGAAGCTCAAGATTTGAAGAGAAGTGTTCTTGCTTCCGCGTTCCTCTAAAACGAGGATTGTATGAAATTAAAAAAAAACCTCGCGTAAAATCCCCTTTTAAAAAGCACGTATAGGAATGATATGTTTTTTCCCAATAAATATCAATGTTACAGCAAAAAGTTGTTTCTTTTTAAGTGAGATAGTGAAGCTGTGGAGATCAAAACCCCGACTCCACAGTACTATCTAAATCGAAGTATAGTATAGTAGGCTTATAGATATCGTCACCAACTACCATAATTAGCCGTTCAATTAACTGCCTAGGCTCTTTACTGAACGGCGCAGTTCAATTAACGGCCTCAATGGTGTTCAGCCATTTAATTAAACGGCTAGGCAAATAGCTTGTATCGATGACGTTTAACTTCTTGCCCTAGCCATTTTAAAACAGTGAGAAAAATGACTTATTTCTGCATAGCTATTAGAAAAAAAACACGATAGCTAATGCGGGAGCTCCACTCTGCCTTCTAACCTAACCAAGTCGAATTGCATAGCTATCATAATAAACCTATCACAAATTTTCTATGAATACACCTTTGCCTACCCCCTCGGGGATTTACAGGTATGTATGTATGTGTGTAATTTTCTATCTTATTTCCAGGTAATGCACCGTCTTACTATTGGCCGAAGCATTATTGCAGCCAGCCAGGTTATTAAATTTTGCAATAAACGTTACGGCTGGACATCATTCAGGCCGTTAATTGAATGGCGCCGTTTAGTTAACCGTCTAGGCAGTTAATTGAGGGGTTACAGAAGCTAGTTCGCAGCGACATAGTTACAAGGTAGTTATACTGTGGTATAGTTAAACTTTATTACTAGGAGTTGTATAACGTAGGTATTGTGCTATATGGTAGGCGGCTCGGGCGTCGGAGGGCGCGACCGACCTCCGCCCCCCATGAGCGCGGGCCTGAGGGTGACAGGTGGAGCCGCCGCAGAAGCAGGCCACTGCGGCGATGCGCGCCACCCCACACCGGGGACGAGTCAGGGACCGCGTGGTCCTCCCGAGGAGGCCCTGGGTCAGCCGGGGTGCGAGGGCTATGTCGCATGACAATCTCACCTTCGGCCTAGCACTGCGACCCATAGACGGTGTACGGTTTAGTTGGTTCGAGTCCGACATAACCTCCCTCTTCGGCTCCTGTATCCATGGGGATTACCGCATGTAAAAAAAAGAAAGGTATTGGCTGTGTGGGATCTAAAACCCACAAACTTTTCGATACAATCCCATAACAATTAATTAATATATAGAAGCTTTTTTTGTATTGCTTCTCATATTTATAATAAATTACCTAAGGAGCTAAAAGATCTCCTGAATATAAACCTCTTTAAAAGAAGACTGCAAAAATTCCTGGTCCATAAATGCTATTACTCATTGCACGAATACTTAGAGGATAAATCTTGCGAAACATAATAATTTTGACATTGTTGACCTCATTTGACATTATTAAATATTACTATGACATTATTAATTATTACTAAGATATTGTGAATTATAAATATGACATTCATAATTATGTGATACCTATTATTATTGATTTTTTGTATTAACCTACTCTCTTTTTTTTGACATTCCAATTTTGCGTGTTAATGTATTTATGAACCTTTAGGCGCGATTGGTCCAATTCGCGATTGGTCCAATTCACCTCATTCGCGATTGGTCTAATTCGCGTTTGGTCCAATTCGCAATTGATCCAATTCGCGTTTGGTCCAATTCGCGTTTGGTCCAATTCGCGTTTAGTCCAAATCTCAATTGGTCCGATGTTATGAAAATTCAAAATTAAACAAAATAACATTTTTTTATGTACGTACTACTTCAGGGTGGTTTATAAAAAAATAACCACGAAGGCCTAATGCGGGAGCTTCGCTACGCTCCGCTCCCGCATTAGCCTTCTAACCTAACCTATCCGAGTCAGGGTGCCCAGAAGTCCAGATTGCACTTCTGTCTGTCTTTCTTTCAAAAGTTGGTAAATTGAACCTAAAGGGTATAATTTAAGAAACGTCTATTTTGGACCAACCGCGAATTGGACCAACTGCGAATTGGACCAAATGCGAATTGGACTAACTGCGAATTGGACCAAATGCGAATTGGACCAACTGCGAATTGGACCAAACGCGAATAGGACATAATTTTGAACATTGGACCAAACGCGAATTGGACCAATCGCGCCTAAACTTTTATGAATTTGCACACCTATCAAAGGTAATAAGCAGAGCAATTGCACTCTATTATGTATTGCCCAACTCTTTGTATACCTGTTTTATGCAAATAATAATAATTTGTATTTGAATTTGAACAATATCGCCTATATATATACCATGTTTAGTTATTGTAACGGTACAGTAAACGGGCGAAATAAATAAAACTAGATTTACCGGTCATTAGGCAATATATTTCTAACAAAATTATACAGAAAATGACATGAATATAGAAAATGTACATTCTTGGCAAACTCATCTGTAATAAATTCCTTGTAGTATGTTTAACGCTATTCTGAAAGTATATATTTCACTCACTTGCAGATCTCTAAATAATATATGACATTTCTTTATGCTATAAAAAGCAACTTTCAATTCACATTTAACATTATATATAAACGCCAATATTATGCACTACGGTGTAGGCAGTGGTGGTGAAATAAACGTTAACGAAGCCTCCTCATCATCATCTAGGTGTTGTTTATATTTGCATCCGAGGGTTTTAGCTCGATATAGCTTTCCTTGATAAACGGAATATTCAAAAGAAAAATTATATATCAATTCGAACTAGCAGTTTCTGAGATTAGGCCTTCAACTAAACAAACACACCCTTCAGCTTTACAATCTTATATCTTCTTCTTATATATCTAATATATAAAATTCTCGTGTCACAGTTTTCGTTGCCATACTCCTCCGAAACGGCTTGGCCGATTTTGATGAAATTTTGTGGGCATATCGGGTAGGTCTGAGAATCGGCCAACATCTATTTTTCATACCCCGAATCGCGATAACCGACACCCACGCGGGCGGAGCCGCGGGCGACAGCCAGTAGGTATATAAAAATTTCGTGATTGTGTGTATTTACGATAAACTCCGAAACTACTGAACGGATTTTGATAAAATTTTGTAACCATTTATAATATGGTCCAATTTAAAAGATAGGATAGCTAACATTTCAATTTATAGCCGCAATCCGAATAACACGCAGCCAACAGCTAGTATTAGTATAGATTTTTGATAGGTGGACCCTCAGCTCCGATAATGCCTCGGATGCATTCAGTATAACGTCTAATGGTAGATAATTTTCTTTCTTTTTATACCACTTAGATGGCAGACAAGCACACGGCCCACTTGATGGAAAGTGGTTACCGTGGCCTATGGACGTGTGCAACATCAGGGACGTCACACTGGCGCTGCCGACCCTATTAGAACAGAGAGTTTCTGTGCCGTCAGTGTAGAAAATAAAGCAGGACAAGCATTAGGTCATCCCGCTGACAGCACAAAAACTATAAAAAAAAAATCAATAGAGAGAGGTGTATTTACAATTCACAAGTAAAATTTACCTCAATAAAGATGTCTATAGAACTTCAAGCTACTTTCATTGAGATTTTATTGTATAAAAACTTAAACCTACATAAAATTTTAAGCAACAAGAATAACAACGCGGCACATTGCTAGAAGCGTATATTATATTTAAAAAAAAAGCCTATCATAATATGTTTATGTCAAAAATAAATTCTAATAAGAAGATAGGAAGGATATGTTTACACAATTCGGCTGCCAACTCTTGAAATACCGCGTGATCCGGGAATAACTTTGTAGAATGACATTCCGTGGGCGTGAAGATATGTCTCGTAATACTGGTAATAGCCACTATTAGCCATTATAGCCAGTAACTCAGTGTCAATTTATACGAGAATCCTAGTGTTCGGTATTGTTTACTGGCAGTCATCTAACAGCCAAAACATATAATATGCTGCTTTTAAATCTAATTTTAACGGAATCTATCGAAAAGCATCGAAAAGTCATTGGTGTGTGCCAAACCTGGGATCGAACCCGAGATCTCGTCTCAGCAGTCCATTACCCATACCACTAGGCTACGCTACTATCCAGAACTGATAAGAACAGCAATCATAAATGTAAATAAATCTGGGAGATTCTCATATATTTTATGAAATATATTAAAATATGGATATCACTACATAGCATAAAACAAAGTCGCTTTCTCTGTCCCTATATCCCTTTGTATGCTTAAATCTTTAAAACTACGCAACGGATTTTGAAGCGATTTTTTTTTAAAGATAGAGTGATTCAAGAGGAAGGTTTATATGTATAATACATGTTTAATATAGTAGAGGGTTCAGCGGGAACGGGATCTGACGCCACGCGGGCGGAAAAATATTGGCGGTACGAAGTTCGCCGGGTCAGCTAGTTATTAATATAGGTCAAAGGGGTGAAATCTTTGGATGCGACTGGGATTAACGCTAGGTTGAAGAAGAAAGGGGTACCACCGGGCCTCGAAGTATGCCACGCCTTGAGCGAAGCTGGGGAGGGACGGTCATCTGAATAGATGGTGCAGCGTGAACAGGATCAGAATTCCAAGCAGGCGGATCTGCGAACATGTGTTATATTCGAACTTTCAACAATATTATACACTGACTTTAGCATCAGCGATTAACTGATGTGCTTTTACGACTAACGGCATTGTGTTCTGATTCTGATGAACCTGAAAAGAATGCCAGAACCTCATCTATTAACCAGCAGATTGCCTGAGTCTTTTTAGGCTACGCCCATGTGCAGAAATGCTCAAGTTCACGCGCGCCAGTTTTGTCTCGCGACTTGGTCCAAGATATGTGTCTCATAGTATATAGATATGTCGTTTGCATAAGACGTTGACTTAGTAGGCTCTAGAGATCTTGTTAGGCTCCATACCTAACCCCCTCAAACGTCTACCAAACAATGTTTCAAGAACGGAATTAACGTAGGCCGTTTATAATCCAGTCAGCTTCTAACCAAGTTGTTGTCTAACATTACAATTCTGCGCACACGATACAGACAATATATTTAGTATGCGCTGACAAAACATTGAGATATACCATAAAGAGAATATTATAATGACTGCGACTGGGGCTACCTGACGTCAATATGTTGTAATGACAAGCAGGGCGAGCTCGGTAACCCTGTCACAGTGACTACAGTAGCAAGAATAATTGGGTATTTGACTGACTAGTCAAATTAGTTACTTTTTATTAAACGTCAAAACGGAAAGTTATAAGGAAAATTGTATGAAAAAAATATTTGTGACGTCATAATATTTAATAGTCAAATCATTTACTATTAAAGGTTGGGTGGATGATTAAAAATAAATAAGAACGATAAAATAAGAACCAACGCAACTGTTTTCACTCTTTTACTATTCTTAATTTAATAAGTTCAGCTAAATAATTTATTTTAACTACAGGAAAATACCCAATTGCTGGCTTAATTTACTTCCTTCGCTAATCACCGTAGAGTTTGTGGAGCCATTGGATCACTCTAACCTCATCTGCAAGCTGGTGCCTTCCAAAACATGTACAACTACCATACGATGGGGCAAAGTATTATTTTGGTACAGTTCCCAGAAATTTGATTAGCTCATTAGTTACCACCATTGCATCAAGTAGGATTTCCCAAATTAATCATCATTTTAACAATCAATAAGACCACTGCAGTCCACTCCTGGACATAGGCCTCTCCCAATGTGCAGCATTTCGTACGATCCTCCGCCTTTTGCATCCCAGCCCTTTCTCAGGTCATCAGTCCATCTAGCTAGGAGGCGTCCTACCTTCCGTTTGCCTTCTCGCGGTCTTCACTCTAGGACTCGTCTGCTCCAACGGCCATCGGTCCTTGGATAGACGTGGTCAGCCCAGTAATCATCATCTTCATGGACACGTATTTCCTGATTGAATCAGAGGCCGAGGTGAACTCGGTCCTCAGGGTCGACCTTTCGGTTTTCCCTCCTCCACTCCGCCAATGGTGCGACTATCAGCACGCATGTTAACCTCGACGACGTCTATCCAGGACTTCTTAGGTCTACCGCTCCTACCGAGACCCTCCGTATTTGGGTCATGTAGTTAAAAAAAATCAAAACTATTTACAAGATATCAACACTTTCAAAACATAACTACTAAAATACACTACACTACACTTAATAGTACTGTACCCCAAGCACGAACAACTATCGTAATAGTATCGCAAACGTATTGAGAGAACGGAGCATTCCGATTGGCCGGCTTCACATACACACAGGTTCACAGTAGGCAGGCGTTCAATCGCATTGCTTCGTTCTCTCAACACGTTTACGATAGTTGTTCGTGCTAGGGTTAGGTACTGCTGTGCAATTCTCTAAGCACACAGCTTCGAGCACAGCGCTGCGACAGCCTTGATACGAGTTTGTCATTGGTCGGTCTGGGTGACGTCACTGTTTATCAACCAATGACAATCCAACATACAGCGTCGAGCACTGCGATGCGACAGCCTTGATATAGTTTGTCATTGGTCGGTCTGGCTGACGTCACTGTTTATCAACCAATGACAATCCAACATACAGCGTCGAGCACTGCGATGCGACAGCCTTGATATAGTTTGTCATTGGTGGTCGGTCTGGGTGACGTCACAGCGCTGTGCTCGACGCTTTACACTTAAGAAATGCACAGCTAGGGGCAAGATAGAGGTGCGCCTGTCCTGTCAGTCCGATGTAAACATAATATTAAATTCGTGACACGCCGCTGTAATCTACATTATAAATAACAATACCGTGCTCGTATTGTACATTAAATACTGTATAGTGTATTTAGGTTAGCTGTGAATTATAAACTGGTTGTCAAAGGTATTTAGTTTGGTTTATGAGCCGATCAAAATAATAGTCGAATTTGGTCACGTTCGATATACAGTCTACGGTCAATAACTTGTGTCCTGTTAATACCCCTTTAAGCCATATAGGATAAACACGCAGTTTTTTTTTTTTTTTCAAATAAAGTAAGGAATCGCCCGGATTTGATGACATTTATGCTTACTGCTCCGCTCCCTTAAGCAGTGGCGTGATTATTATATAGCCTGTAATGTTCCCCAATAAACAGACTGCCCCTCTAGACAAGTGGCAATTCATTGGCCGGCGTTTCATGCAATAGAATGACGAATGAATGGGATTTGACGTATATGACATGCGTTAACGACTTTCATATATGTATGTCAAATCCATACATTTGTCATTCTATTCCATCAAAGGCCGGCCAACGAATTGCCACTTATCTAGAGGGGCATAACACAATTATATTTTTTCAATTCAAACCAGTAGTTCCTGATATTAGCGCGTTCAACCATCCAAACAAACTCTTCAGCTTAACTGAAGGGCAGCTCCATTCCTAGTAGGTCCAATGCCAGCAACACTATTTTGTAGACAATCAAAAGCCAACGGAACCGCATTGGTGTGCTCCCACTTCCACACACATAAAAAACACAAGAACTCACAAAGCAACAACACTAAAATGAACATTACGATCATAAATCAGGGGGTAATTCATCAAATATGCTTACACAACCAATAACTAAACATATGGAATGAGGTTGATGCCTCCTTAAAATGCAGCCCCATGTATTGAAGGGGTTGGGGCCCACTCGTATTCATATAATGATTTTTCGAAATAACTGCCCTAACACATGTGACATGTTTAACAGAAATACAACAACGTACACGATATGTCAACATGTGTAATAAGATTTTTACGCCCAAAGCACACGTTTCTTATCATCGAGGACCACTATTTGTAATCTCTGAATCTTTTCGCAACAGTTCTGGGGGGAGGGGTCGGTGGTCCAGTCTAACTTAGATGTGGTTTCGATATCTTTCGTGAAGCTGGTCGGACTTTTTAGGGCTCAACCCGTAACGGCAACCGGGACCGACGGTTTAACGTGCTCTCCGAGGCACGGAAACAAGCCGAGCAATGAAAAATAGACATTCATACATCAAAAAAATTTACACTAAGTGTGAATCGAACTTGTGCCTCCCGCGTAACACTACCACCACGCCACAGAGGCCGTATATTCCGGCTTTATTTATACCTACTGGAGATTTTTACGTTCGATCAATCACTGCATCTTTAAATTTGGCGATACCTACTGAATTGTGTTTTGGCGTGTTTTCATAACTGCATCAATAAAACACGTGCATTCAGTTTCTGCATCGAGCTAAACAATGAGTATTTCGTCGCTGTTCTGGGAAAACCCAGTAAATCAATAGTTTACTATTTTGAGTTATAGGCAAATGGATATTAAGATTAGAAAATTATTGATAAGAAACAGATTAAATGACATTTGTGTATAACGAAATAATTCTTTGTCTCATATTTTAATAAAACCATTTATAATGATAGAATTTTACTCTCAGAGTTTTATTATAATAATACTTTTATACAAAAGGGTACCTATTTACTTAGTTTTCCTTGAAGATATTTATTTGTGATTTATTTGGTGATTCTTTGACTTAATCAAAACAAACTAATTAAAACAATGGAGTTTATTGCTAATACTACCGATTAGAATTAATTAATTTTGGATTCAGGGTGTATGTTTTCTATAATAATATAAAAATAAAATATTTACTGGGTTTTCCTTGCCGTGAAAATATTTAAGAATACAACTTAATTTACTTTAGACCTTGCATTGGATAGTAAAATAATAATGTTTATGCTAAAAGTGAATTTATTTAATGAAAAACAACATTAATTTGACAAAAAAATATTTTACTGTTCTTCCTGTGAAGTTGCTTTTTGAAACGTAGCTTGTAGCCCTTGAAACCAGCCGTGAAACTCCTCTGGAATCACACCTTTGCCACAAAATTTAAACAAACCTTTTTCTTGCTACTGAGATATTCAAAGGTGTTTTGTAAAGTTGTTTCAGATCACAAGAAAATTGTTTATTTCTTTTGGCATTTAATAGCCAGATTGTAACGAAGATATTTTTTAAAGTTCTTTTACTTTTATGTTTAGTGCCAAAACTATGTCCTGGTTGTTCAGTTTCAACATCCATTGCAAGACATGTAGGTACGTGTGGTAACAGGCTCTCCAAACTTTCGAGTTATATCGGACATGTCATAATTATAGAAATTTTTTGCTTCTCCTTTAATGTATCAAACGTTTTATTTTTAACCATCATCATCATCGACATTTAGACGTTATCCAGATTGCACCCGACATTGAGATGCCCTTGGAGCTCCGGGTCCGCCTTCCTGCTCTTCCTATTCCACTTCACACGATCTTGGGCGTCCATGTCAGTGAGACCATTTGCACGCATGTCGCCAGGAATTTTTAGGGCTGCCCCATCTACCTGGACCCCGCGGGGGCGCCATTGCCAGGTATTTGTTACCCACGTAGCCTGGCTGTTACCGCAAGACACACCAGCGAAGGCGACTCTCTCGCAATTAATCTACTATGTCACGGACATGAAGGCTACCGCGGATGCGAGAGTTCCTCACGCGGCTTATACCTGTGACTTAGCACATCCACCGCAGCATTTTCATCTCCATGACACGCAGCTCCTGCTTGTGTCGTTCCAACAGCGGCCACGCCTCACAGTCATGTAAAAGGACAGGCCTTATGATCGTCTTATAGACCTGCTCCTTTAACCCGACAGCATTTGAGGATCGCATGTGACGCCAGTCATTGCCCACCACTTGGCCCACGAGACGGCCTTACGTGCCTTATATCGTAGTCGATGTCACCAGTCACGTAGAGTCCAGATTCCAGGTACTTAACCTGGTCCGTACGCTCGATCAAGTCACCGCCTATGCGGACGGGTGTGGGTACTGTTGAATTTAACGCCAAGTATTATTTCTTCGCCACATCTAACTTCAGAACACCGTTCTCAAGCGCCTCCTTCCACACTTTCACACGTCGCAACAATCTGTTCCTGTCCGCGTCCATCAACGTAATGTCATCAGCATATATGAGCAGCCATGGAGGCTGCTCAAGTGAGTTTCTGATGCTGTCCGACAAAACGTCTTATTTTTAACCATTTTACTTGATTTCCGTCTGTATCATTAGTAATATTTTTTAATATTTTGTCCGATAAATGCTTCAAGTCTTTGAATTCGTTGTTTTTAAACTCTTTGTCCAAGTATCTTTCTTTTGTGACGACTTTCTTGGCTTCTTGGATGTTTGCTTCGATCGTGCTCTTTTAAAAACATTACCCAATTTGTCATAGAATAAATGGCCGTGTTTTTTGGACCAACAGAAGCACCCACTAAATATAGTAGATAATGGTACAAGTGTGTAAAGTTTGGTGATTACCGCTCAGGTACCATTAACACCTGAGTCACCAGGGAATGGTCTAAAGAGAGCCGAATCAACAAAACACACGTGTATCATAGAACGGTTATCAATACACTTGTAAATAAAAGAATACTAAAATAGAAATTTACCCTTGCACTTTTCAGGTAGTAAACATTCCTTAACGTTAAGGACCTCACATCAAGCACATTGTATAGTATATTGTGTTTATATCGGGTAGTGTACTAGGAACATATATCGGTCTCTTTATAACTAGTACTTGCAGACATTTGAATTAATAAATAACTTTAATTTCAACAGTAAAAACGAACAGCGAAACTTTTTGGTACAGACGGACTGGCGGAAACAATTCGAGTATGTTATCTATGCTCGCACATTTGCCAGAGACAAAGATTAATGGTTTTTTTAGTTTAACGCGTGTACAAAATGGTAAATTAAATTTACTTAAAGTTTCAAACAGAAAGAAAACAAAAGTTAAGTATATTTGAGTGAAAGTTTTGTTTATTATACACGTACAAGATGAAATTTTGTATTTAAATTCGTTACAAAGGTAACATTAATTTATTTGTTCTATTGAACACGATCTTTCTGTATCGTCTTTTTAAGAATAATGCAACTCAACCAATAAAATTAAAAAAATAATCTATATGCCACTCGTGATATATATCGACTCGTGGTATCCTTGTATGCCTAATTGCGGTGAGATTAGAGCCATTTAATGAGCAAGTAAATTGAAAAATCTTTATCACTCCGTTATTCATCCACACGCGAAACGGCGACAAGGGAGTAGTTTTTACAAGTAAACATAGCAGGTGGCAGCATTGCTGTGCGACATAAGCAAGTACGGCGATTTACCTTGTTTTCGTTGCAGTGATACATTGGTACCGATCAATTAAATACTCAGCGAAAACAATTTATTCAAATTAACTGCTTTTTGTTTGAATAACTTTATATCAGACTAGACTTAAACACCTCATGAAAAATTATTTAAATATCGATAATGCATTAAACCTGTGACTTTTTATCATAAATCTTGAAAAATAGACAATTAAGTCCAACTACATTTTTATTTCTGAGGAAAAATAAAAATAGTAACAAAAATCACCCTTAAAGTAAAACTAGTTAAATATGATTAATGCGTTTTATCGGAGATGAACCCAAGAAAATATGGAATTAAGTCAGGTTACTTTTTTGTAGCTGAGAGATTTACTTACAATCGTTTAGATAATTAGTTTTCTCATTCAGTATCTCCGAAAGTACTTAACTATCACTGTTATGGGTTTTTGCAGACGAAAGAGAACGAAAAACTGAGTAGATTGGTAGTGTTAACTCATTTTATGAAAAAAGTTGATTTACTCGGTTTTCGCAGAACAACGACGATTTAGAGCGAGTGACTTATTTTCTAGATACTTATGCTGTACCATGTTCAAACCTTAAACGGCTTCCGAAAACGGACTAAATCACCAGTCACTAAAGCTCAAAATTGAAAATAAGTTTGCTAAAATGCCTTCTCAAATGGATCTTCGTACTCCTAATGTGTTAAATTGGCAGAAAGTGGAATTAGGGACAGGAAATAGTGTTCGTTTCCGTTACGACTACTGCTCGTCTGCGAAGATTGATAGAAGACGACTCAGAGAGCTTCCTTAATATTAGATCTTAGGGCAATTGTTCACTAGGAGCAATCATCTTTAATGTGACGTTACCTTCCGTGTCGGGCATTCAGTTGTATGTGGAATGAAACAAACATCACAGTACGCAACCAGTAAGAAAACAATCCTAGCATCACATCATTTAGTGAGGAAGGAGAAACAAGCATTACAGTGCACAATGTTTGTAATACATATTTTGATATATATATTTTTACAATAAATACCACAATAAGTACTAATGGAAAGTCAAGCGTACTGGACTATAAAGAAGGAAGCAATCATCTAGCTAGACATTCATAGGTAAAAAAGTATTACCCACACGATTCGTAATAAAATCCAATTTTGGAAGTTTACAAAACAAGCGCATTTTGTTTTGAGTAATATATATTTTTTATACCACGTAGGTGGCAGACAAGCATACGGCCCACTTGAAGGAAAGTGGTTACCGAGGCCTATGGACGTGTGCAACACCAGATAAAAAATTGACTATTTACTCAAAATCGAAAATGAAATGTTACATTACAAGCGATTGCTCTCGGTGAATGAGCATCTTCATGATATAAATATAGCTAATTTATATTTATAGCATCAGCTATCATTATTTCAAATTATTTACGATACGATGCCCATTCCTCATCTAAACGGTTATTTATTACAATTATAATGAGTTTACATCATAACGAGGTAGTTATTTGAAATTTCGAGATTAGATGCGATAATTTCTTTAGTGCTTTATTATGATGTGTTCTGATTTATGAGTTTGTTATTTTACTAAGATAACAACCAAGCATATGGATTATCTGCCAGAAAGCGGCTACCGTGGCCTAGAGGTGTTCCGCATTGCCACCATCTTTAGAAACTGCTTAAAGCCTAGTATCTATCAGTCAACATTTGACGCGCAACACGTATTGCTCACAAAGCATTGTGGCACGCAACTTGACGCGATATTGGCAGCTGACGTGCAAAATGACGCGCGGCTTGTTCGAAAATTGATCGTGTATGGACAGATAATATTTTTGTTCAACATTGCGCGTCTTGTTGCCTAGTAAATTTCTCGAACTGGGACTTTTTTTGATTTGTTTTAAGAAGTCCCACTTGGTAACCAGCAAGCCTTCATATTACAATAATTCATTATAAAATACACTGACCCTACCGCCTGCCTGAAAACAAAGGTCTTTGACTAGTGCGTCCTACCTGTTATGACTTATGGTGCCGAAACGTGGACACTCACGGTAGGGCTAGTCCATAAACTAAAAGTCGCGTAGCGGGCTATGGAGCGAGCTATGCTTGGAGTTTCTCTGAAGGATAGAATTCGAAACGAGGTGATCCGACAATGAACCAAAGTTACCGACATAGCTCGCAGAATAAGCAAGCTGAAGTGGCAATGGGCTGGCCACGTCTGTCGAAGGACCGATGGCCGTTGGAGCAGACGAGTCCTAGAGTGGAGACGAAGGGTAGGACGCCCCCTAGCCAGATGGACCTGAAAAAGGTGGCTGGGATGGACTGGATGCGGAAGGCGGAGGATCGGACGAAATGGTGCACATTGGGAGAGGCCTATGTCCAGCAGTGGACTACAGTGGGCTAACTGATTGGAAAAAGGGCAGGTCAGATACACTCGAAGCGACTTGCTTGCTTGAAAGGTTTATTGTTAGTGGCGGAAGCTCGTGAAGTATGTGAGGGCGTCTCTGTCTACCCCGGAGGGAATAGGCGTAAGCATGCGTATGAGTACGTATATACTACTCTTCCATTTCTTACGAATCCTACTAACCAGAAATAATCCAGTTCAAATATTTTTTAAACGCCCATTCTGAATAACTGTTACAATTTTACACAAGTGCACACAAGTAACTAGTGGAATTAATTAACTTTATAAACACGATAACTGTATGTATCGTTATAAACACGATAACTGTAATTGCAACGCAACGTAACAATAACAGTTAGGTACATGAACGACACTGCCTTATCTCGGTACTGAACCAAGTCAGTGTTACTGACACTATAGAGATGAAACACCCAGATCAATGCAATTATACACATTCATACATATAGTTACACCTATAGGTCGAGAAGGTGAAAAATGAAGTTGATTATTAACCTGCGTTTTTTTATACCACTTAGGTGACGACAAGCCCACGGCCCGCATGATGGAAAAAGTGGTTACGAGGTCTACAGAGATGTGCGAAACTAGGGGAGTCTCACTCATGTTGCCCAACCTTTAAGAACAGAGTTCCTATGCCGTGGGCGTATGCCGTAAGCAGAATAAGTCTTTGGACTTTCCATTAACAGCACTAAAACTCTCCAGTGAGCTCTGGCTACACTGCTCACCGCCGGGAACATAACGCGAGGTTATTATGGCCGCCGTATTCTGTACGGTGAAAGTATTTCCCCAGTCGAACTGCTCAATTGGGGCTGATATACCGTCTTGTCCTAACTCCGTCAATGTTTAGACTGGAAGAAGACGATACCGGTCTCCGAGGTAAGGTCTATATTCATTGCACTGAACGGGATCTCGTACCACGAGCAGTTCTAAACGCTAAGTCTTCAAAAAGTACGTAGGTAAGTATATTTTAATTGGTGTTGCTGCTACAATGAATAATATTTATTTTGTAATCCATTATTTTTTACTGTCAATTAATATTGTAAACCATCGTGTAGCAATTACAAATACAATTAAGGATCCGGCAATACAATTTTCCTTTCCTTGTACTGCCCTTGTCTCTGTTTAATTAAAAGGAAGTGAATCACTGAAAAGCGTGTTTTAAATAAAATAAAACTTCTACGCATATTATAAAGCTCATTGTGTGGAACAACGACTTAATTACTAAAGACCTAATTAAAAATCCATATCCAGCACATACATATGCTCACGCCCTTTTTTCCAATCGGAGCAGGTAGAGACTGACTGATTTTGGAATTTGGAAAAATGTTTTGTCAAATTTAAGGAAATTTATTCGATGTATCGCATTGAGTTATAGTATTAAAAACAAATAAGAATCACAGCTTTTTTATCATGGCATGTTGATGTTTCAAAATAAAATGTAGGTACACAGTAATTAGTCCAAAGTTAAAAGTAGAACATATAAACGATTGAACATATTCATACAATTTGTAGGTCAAAGTAATTGCTCATATTGTAGTCGAATGGTATGAAAAACCGTGAAAAGAATTTCCCCAAGGTTATTTCAAACACATTTCTTTGTAACGTATTGGCAGAACAACAAATACATTGCTATTTGAACCACTCACGATATTAATATAGGTAGCAATATAAGCAAGTAAACTCAATATTTGCTTGTTTGTCTAGCTTGATTAATATGTACTAGTTTGTTCGATTGGTTGATTTTGCTATTTAATATCTCGCTACTACCTAAAGGATTGAAGCAATAAATCATAAATGTTTTTTTATACTATTATTTTTTTATACCACTGAGTTGGCAGGCAAGCACACGGCCAACGTGATAGAAAGTGGTTACCGTGGCCTATGGACGTGTGCAACACCAGGAAAGTCACACTCGTGCTGCTGACCCTGTAAACACAGAGAGTTTATTTGTCGTTAGCGTAGAAGACAAAGCAGGAATAGCCTTTGGTTTTCCCACTGACAGCACAAAAAGAAACTCTCTAGTGAGCTCTGGGTACCCTACTCACCGCCGGGAACACAACACGAGGTTATGTTAAATTGTGCGCAAAATCCCCACGGTAACCCCTACCCAGCTGGAGCCGGTAGAAGAAGTTATGTCGAACTTGAACCGACTAAAACGCACTGTGGGCCGTAGGTTGCCGGAAGTGAAATTGTCTTAGACATATCTCTTGCAACCTGGCAGAATTTGGTAGACTCCTATACATAATTTGTAAACTAATAAAACTGCAGTCTAAAGGGGTGACATGGGGCTTCTAGGTATGCCACGCCGAAGCTGAAGAGGGCTAGTTTGAGAAGTAAGACCTAAACAATATTGCTTTAAGAGATGATAGTACACCACCAGGAAACATGGAACATGATTGTTATTGATGACGTTATTTCGTACTGGCATTGTTCTAGTGTTCTCACTCGAGAAAGACAATTTCCGCATAAAACAAATTTCCTTGCTAAGGCTTCACGAAGCGGCAAAGGTAACGTAATAGCTACGGCCTCGGACTTATAATTAAGATGAAGCAGCTTCGAGCCGTACCTCTCCTGTTTTGGCGTAGACCTTCCCTCGGGATTGAGAAATCTTACGAAAAGCCAATAATTATGAGTAACTGTAGTGGTAGGCTGGTAGGTGATAAATGGAATGTGAGTCACCTTCCACTTAAATTTTTTAACTTGCCACTTTAACTCAAATAGCCGAGCACGAAAAACATTCGAATTCGTAACTTAAAGGTATTGAAGGAATGGAGCATTGCGATTGGTTCACAGTATGAAGGCGGCCAATCACAATGCTCCGTCCTCTGGATAAGCTTACGTTACGAATTCGAATATTATTCATGCTCGGGGTACTGTACTCCCTCACTTACACGTCATCACTGTCTTAATTCATACCTCATACTGTGACTCAACTCAAAACTCAAAAAATGAATTAGCCTCTGTCACGTGAGACCATTGAAAGACGAGAGTTTGGTATAGCTTTGCTCAGGGTCCGGAAATCTGATGGAAGACGCAAATAAGGCATATTATTATAAGTAGAGATAATGGAGTAGGAGAGATCCCGAACTCAAGTTCAAATTTTCGATGAAACAGTAGACCTCTTCAGTACAGACATACAGACAGTATATTGCGATACAGTATCCTGATCCAATAATATAGGTAGGAACCACGCGTGCATATCAGTATTCTGTCAAAGTTCATCATCATTCTCCTGCCCTTATTCCACGTTTATTTCGGTTTATTTTAATTTTTACGCCCCCCCCCCCCCCCTCTGGAGCCGGAGGGAGAGGTTATGTCGGACTCGAACCGTCGTTGTGCTAGGTCAAAGGTGAGGTTGTCTCGCAACATCTCCCTCGCACCCCGGCTGACCCAAGGCCATTCCTCTCGGTCTGGCCCTCCTCGGGAGGGGGGACCACGTGGTCCCCGACTCGCCCTCGGTATGGGGGGGAGTTTATTTGGGGTTGGCGCAACATGTATGTGTCTTCCACTCATCTCTAGTTGCAGTCATCTCAACATTCACTCCCTTCATCTACCTCCTTTTAGGTCTGCCTTATAGCCATCCACTTTCATAGATAATGCCTTCCTTATGACATTACTTTCATCCCTACGCGTTACATGTCCGAACCAGGTTAACCAGGACGAACGATATTCTGTCAATGTTATCGATACAATATTGACAGTTTCGCGATGTACTGTCAAATAACGACTTATGGCAGTTTTTAAAATAAAAACGTACCTCAAAACATCGAACTGTATTAAAAGATTAATAATAATCACGAAAGTAGGTTATCATATCAATAAATAAACTGAAACAGAACATTAACCTCCTCACCCACTAGATCAATCAAGAGGCGCGGCTATAAACCTCACTAAATAATTCGATTATTCACGAGGTTGTATTGAACAACAAATAAAATATTCTAACAGCCGTTTGTTTACTTATAGTTTAGTGGACAGTCAACGACAAAGCACTCCCAGTTTACCAGTAATAAGTTTCGAAGTATAAACTACTGTCCGACTTACAAATCTATGCGAACTTAAAGTTAGCAGCGGTTTAGGCCACATGTTATCGTATATCGGAACGGTGCAAATTCCCCTGACACGACAACGCGCGAAAATAATTATTACCATGATAATTTATAGTTTCCCATATAAAACTTACCAAGACTTTTTTTATCTTTCATTAATTTTTTTAAACATTATTTTTAAATTTTTGGAAGTATTTTTGTGCCGGAATTTTTTAAATTATTTTATGCGTTTTCAATTACCAATCAACTACAATGTAAATTCTTTTTTTTGCCCAGAGGTCAAATTTAGTAGTAGTTTAACAGATATGGTGATCCGTAAATTAGAATTCGTTAAGCTACATTTATCGTTGACTGTACGTTCGAAAATGTTTGTCGTAAACATAAGCGTGCTGGTATCTATGTTGAATTACATGACAACATACCATATTTATACGTTACGGCGGTATGTTTACTACTACTTTTACGTTAAATTTTACGATAAAAATGACAACATACGTACGATTATTATGTCACTAGGTACCTACTACTGTAAACGCGAAAGTTTGGATGTGTAGATCTTGGTTCAAACATATCAGAAAGATAGATTATGCTTTAGCGAACAGGCAATTTTCTATCACGGAAATAGATTCCTGTGCATCCACGGGCAACAGCTAGTAACACAATAAATCATGATAGAATCAACACTCTTTCTGTTTGTTGTTGCTGGCGATAAGGGTTGCCGGAATTCTCTAGAAAGAACGGTGAATACAAGTAATAAGCACCCATCGACGTTCGTATCTATTCACTATCGGGCAAGCCGCATGTTTGTCAATTGGGGAATTCAGTCATTACCCATTCATTTCCGGGGGCCTCCTACTCTCAAATAGTTAAGAGAGCACTATATAGTACACACTGTCCACAATCAACACTTGTAATCCTTATTGGACGAAGAGGCAATGCAAACATAAATAATTTTATTAATTTTTACAATGACTTAACAAAGTTAAAAGTTAAACAGATAATATTGTGTGCATTACCTTACAGTAAATCTTTCACAGCTAGTGAAAACAGCATTAGGTATAATATAAATAGAAAATTACATACCTTAACTACATATTGTAGGACCATAGATTTATTTGACTGTAATAATGTATTACAAAGTACTTTTATTTTGACAAAAGATAGTTTTTCACTATCAAAATCTTTGCAACGTCAGGTTGCAATCTTACTAGGTAACTTTTTAAGTATAATAGTCAAAGAACTGACTAGTAACATTGCTTCTTTTGAAGAAAATAATAATGACATAGTGGATATGGTTATCCAAAAAAACTTAATTCTTTGACAACAGATAAAAAATCTAGCAACTTTTTTCATATAATGTCCGAATGTAGCGGACATGGGCATGCGGCTTTTGAGACAGTTGAGTCTCCTGCATGTAATTTATATTGTAAAAATAAATTATTAAACCTGGTGCATCAAAATATCGAAGGATTGATAAATGGTAAAGATTTGGAATTGGAGTTGCACATGACCATGAATAATATTGACATCTTCTGTGTAACCGAACATTGGTTGAAAGACCATCAAGTCATGTTCAACTTCAAAAATCACCAGGTGGCTAGCTCGTTCAGTAGACAAAATTTCAAACGTGGAGGCACCCTAATTATTTTTAATAAGAATATTAAATTTAAAGAGCGTAAAGATTTAGTCAGCCTCTCTATTGAACGAGTTATTGAGATAGCTAGTATTGAGTTTGAACGGTTCATTGTATTAAGCGTATACAGTCCCCCAGACGCGCCCTATGCAAAATTTGAAGAAAGGATGGAAGAAGCGCTTTTTAAATGCCGTTACTCCCAAAAGGCGATAATAGTTTGTGGAGACTTCAACGTAAATATTTTAGATAACACCCTAGTGCCAGTAGAGAAGAATAAATTGTTAAATCTATTCAAGTCCTTTAATCTTATTAATATGTTTTCGGAACCTACTCGAAAAACTGCAACTAGTGCCACATGTATTGATAATATTTTCACGGATATTAAACCAATCAACAAATATATTGTGGATGCTGTACACTCGGATCACCGTGGCCAATTAATAACTTGTGAAAGAAATAATTGTAAAATTAGTAAAAACGAAATTAAAATTGTACCAATTAACCAATACCGTTTAGACGCTTTCAAGGAAACTATTGTAAACAAACTACCTGACTTGCCCTCGTACAATAATGTAGAAGAGTCTTACGCAGACCTAATCAACCTGATCAATAATGAGTTTGGGAGAATTTTTACCTCAAAAACATTATCGATTGGTGGCCGTCCAGTTTTCAGTGATTGGGCAACATCGGGGATTTATAAGAGCAGGAGGAGATTGTATGATCTATATTCTGAAAAATCGTACAATTTCAACCCTGTTTTCCAGGATTATGTTAAAAATTACTCAAAAATATTTAAGCGAGCCTGTTCCTTCGCGAAGTCAAACTTCATTAAAAATAAAATTTCTAATTCTGTAAATAAAATTAAGACTACTTGGAATATTATAAATTCCGAATGTGGGAAATCTCCATCAAATGTAAGAGATTTTCATTTAAAAATAGAAGGTCGCCATGTCACGGAGGATCTGGAAGTTGCGACAGAGTTTGAACATTTCTTTTCAAATATACCGTTAATAACGACTAAAACTCTTCAGTCGTCTTCCACTTCCGCTGTGTCATTGCTTAAGGAATCGATAAACGAGTGTGACGACGCATTCGTATTCTCAGTTGTTAATAGCAAGGACATCACCAAAGCGTTTCACTCTATTAATATCAAAAAGACCGCGGATCTATGGGGATTATCAGTCAAAACTATTTCATGTGTCATTGATGTCATTGCTCCCCATCTAGCAACTGTGTTTAATGACTGTGTCAACAGCGGTATATTTCCTGATTTAATGAAACATAGCAAAGTCATACCTTTGTTCAAGGCTGGCAGTGCTACAGACCCTTCTAATTTCCGACCCGTTTCTGTGTTGCCGACCTTGAGTAAAGTATTTGAGAAATTAATCCTAGGACAGTTGATGACCCATTTTGGTGAAAACAAATTATTTCATGATAAACAGTTTGGGTTTACTAAGGGACGTTCGACTGCTGATGCTGGTATAGAATTGTTAAATTGTATTTACGAGGCCTGGGAGGATAAGCATGATGCATTGGGTGTATTCTGTGATCTATCCAAGGCTTTCGATTGCGTCCACCATGACACATTAATCAGGAAATTAGAACATTATGGAATAAGGAACAAGGCTCTCGAGCTTCTGACTTCATATTTGAACAATAGGATTCAGAGGGTCGATGTTAATGGTACACGTTCAGTGGGATCTCTGATTTCGATGGGTGTTCCACAGGGTTCGATACTTGGACCATTTTTATTCTTAATATATATTAATGACCTCCCCTACTACGTAAGGGATAAAACTAGTATTATTTTATTTGCTGACGATACTTCGTTAATATTTAAAATTAAAAGGCAACAAAATAATTATGACGAAGTGAATGGTGTTATCACAAGAGTGGTCCATTGGTTTAATACTAATAATCTTTGCCTTAATGGGAACAAAACTAAATGTATAAAATTCACATTACCTAATGTTACACAGGTTGAAACCAATGTACAACTCAATGGACAAGTGTTGAACCTTGTGGAATCAACAGTGTTCTTAGGTTTAAGTATTGACGCCAAATTGCAGTGGCGATCGCATATTGAAAAAATATCCAGTAGATTAAGTTCGGCTTCTTACGCTGTAAAAAAGATTAGGACATTAACAGACGTGGATACGGCTAGAATAGTTTATTTCAGTTATTTTCATAGTATTTTAAGCTACGGAATTCTCCTTTGGGGTAATTCCGCGGATTTAAACACAATATTCATTTTACAAAAGCGGGCTGTGAGAGCTATTTATAATTTGGGCCCAAGAGTTTCCCTTCGAGAAAAGTTTAAAGAAATAGACATTCTAACCGTAGTGTCACAATACATCTTCGAGAACCTGATGTATGTAAGGAAAAATATCTCTAAATTTTCAAGAGTTTGTGACAGGCATAATATAAACACAAGACATAAAAACAATCTTGTAGCTTGTGATAGTAGACTCCATAAAATTAGTAATTCTTTCCGGGGCAACTGTATACGCTTTTTCAACAAGCTCCCTAATGAAATTAGAGATTTACCTGTAAATAAATTTAAAAATGTAATTAAGACTAAACTGTGCCAAAAAGGCTATTATAAAATCCAAGAATATTTAGATGATAAACAAGCTTGGAAATGAGCTGTTCGCTCAACTATGCTACTCAAGCAAACTATTGTATTTAGACTAAGTAGACTAAGCAAATGTTTGTAAATAGACCAAAAAAAAAAAAATGCCCGCTGAGTTTCTTGCCGGAGTCTTCTCAGGTCGGGGCCGCGTTTCGAACCGGTGGTCCATTTGCTAAACTAGTCTAGATTTTTTTTTTAAACTTGACGTTTTGTAAGTACCGTTTTAATGGTCTATACAGAATAAATGATTTTTGACTTTGACTTTGTTTGCCCTTCACAAGCAATTATTAAACAATCATATCGGTACAAACATTTACTGTAGCTAACACAGCATGAACGCTCCGGTAATAATATTATGTATATTAGCGTGAGAACCAAAACATATTTAAATTAGACGTATTAATATTCTTAAACAACTTTCACGATAACACCCAAAGCGAAATCTCAATATTTATTTTAGCAAAGTATGGCTGAGGTATAGAGAAAAGGAATTATTTGCAAAAAGGAAACTTATAGTAGAAAATGTGGAATGAATCGAGCTATACAAGTACATAATAAATATTGCAAAGCACCTGTTACTTATGTGTCGTCAAGAATTTCTAATTGCCGACATGGTGCAGTCATGGCAAGTATTTAGAATCCGGATTAGGCAATATTATTGGACTAATTCGTAACTAATTCTAGTAGCATGGACTGGAAAATGTTCGGTTCTCAGTGTTTGGACTTGTCCAGTACACTTTTTTGATCATAGGTGTAAATTATACCTATAATAACTACATCCATGGTAACTAACTATACATAGAGGCATACAGGTATGTATTACTATATACTACGCAAGCTAAAAACCCTTTATATGGCTATGGGTATGCCAACTTCTGAAATAGTTTGATCACGATCCTGGGAGCCTTTACCTAACTGGGTACAGGCTCGTAGTCCAAATAGTTGAACATAACAGAAGGGAAGGGAATAAAATTTCACTAAACCTTAGCATTTGCAAGACAGGTTTGGTTTTACACTGATATTCCAATTGTCATAAATTGAATCAGTGGTATGGTAGCCTAGTGGTATGGGTAATGGACTGCTGAGACGAGGTCTCGGGTTCGATCCCAGGTTTTCCATGGCACACACCAATGACCTTTCGATGCTTTTCGAAGTTATGTGTGTATTTATCGCAGGTTTATAAGTGCCCAGTTAATGGCAATAGGCTCGCCACCTATTACAAATGTGGGTGCTAGCACCTCTGCCTACCCCTTCGGGGATATAGGCGTGAGTTTATGTTATGTATGTTATGATGTATGAATCAGTTTACCGTTTGAGATCGACCCCGGTCTCCCTGCCAACTGTATAAAATACCTTGATAACCAACAAATTCGCGCAAATTATACCTTTAAGACGTGAATTACCTATACAGAAAAAATATAAGGCGTAAGGCATTATTATCAAAACAAAATCGTACTTATCGACGCAATCGCAGAGCGGCGAGACTTCGTAATGAGCTTTCTACTTAAAAACATCGGTATCCGTTCAGTTGATTTCCCGAAAATGGCATTTAGTTTATTCTCTTTACGATCCAGACAAAAACACTTAACAAACACAATGACCATAAATCATTATCGAAGCATATCTTTGAATAACAAAAACATTCACGTTTACATCAACCGTGTCGACAGAGCTCCTTGCCCTATTTAGATCACGGCGAACGAGCATGCATAATCTATTGCGATACGCATTAGTGCAAAAGGACCTTAAAAAGATACTTTAACAGCGTTCGCCTTATTCGCCTCGTTAAACCAAACCGGGTGTTGGAGCTCGCATATTGGCTCCTCATCTATGTGGATTTAAATAATTTCAAAACAATGAAAAATATGGGTGACTGCGATTTACTCGTGGTTCCTTCAGGGGAACATCACAGGGGGACCACGAGTCCGGAGGGATTTTGTCTAAATTTTGGTTAATCTACATACATATTTCATCATTCTCTGACTCTTTCCCAAATTCAATTGACTGACTGCCATCTCACCTCCGCAAACAAGTGGCGAAATCGAAGTTCTGTTTCTCTGTTCTGTCTGTTATGAAGTGTGAATCTACACTATATCAAATTGAGACCTAGACTTCCTTACCGGCTCATGTGTTTCCCGCTTCCTACAGTCCCGGGTCTTTTAAGCGGGACGTGAAAAAGCATCTGATAAGGCCGTCAAGCTGAGTGCCACCGTTGTAACTTGATAGATACGTGTCTGTAACGGTGACCCCCCTTTTCTGAGACTTTGCCTTCAGCTTACAATCGTGCGAGGTGAAGTCAAATATCCATGAACTTTATAAAATTTTATAATGCTAAAAAAAACAAAAAGATACTTTTTATCTTATCACCACCTATAAAATCAGATCAAGTGGTTACTTCCTATCGTTTCTTAGGTTATGCCACAAAGGCACGCACTACCCATACCTATACTATAAGAATCACCACAATAACGATCAATCGATACGGTGTCTATTTATGAAGACATATCTACCAAGTACCTGCTCGTAACGTGAGATTGCTGTAGGTATAATAATAAGTATTATCTTAGATATTATTTTAAAAAGAGACTCAAAAGCGGTGAACAAAGGTGTTTGGGGCCAAATGCAAATCTTCGTGACACTATCTACATTCGCCTGCTAGTTAATAACATCCACTGATTAATAGACAGTTACTTTCTATCCTGCAGGGCTAACATGCGCGCGTCGTCAACTATCTCGAATCGAGATGAGATATCATCTCGAGTCTTCTCGAGCGAAGTAACATCGACATATTTTGTCGCGTCAAACTTTTTAAATTATTGTCTATGGCATACAATGCCCCCGATTTACAGTGATTATTGTAATGGCAAATAAAGTCACCTTTACACGGTTCGATTTACGGTGATTGACTAAGAGCGTTTTCACACCCATTCGACTGCAAGCAATTTTCGACCTTAAGGACATTTTCTGAGTTACATGTCTTTTCGCTTTGATTGATTGATCGCTGATCACGAATATAAGAAAAAATACTCGATACCATGTCAAGTCAATAAGGTTGAAAATTGCTTGTACTTTTTTCTTCTTTTATTTTACTCCTAGCATCCCTAACTGGTCTGTGCTTAGCCCTGCAGGATAGGCAGTAACAACATTACAATCACAGAAATATATTGGGATAGAACGGCCATACGCAGTAGTAGTATTAACCTGCATGTTACTTTTATTTTTCAAATGTACTTCTCCATTTTTATTCTACAATTGTAAATATCATAATATAGGCATATTCACGGTATTTTTAAAGGTAGTAATTACAAGCTAGTCTTAACAGTACTGAGTAAGCGTTTGAAAGTGCCTGTCTCATAGGACAGGAATTGTTCAAAAAATTGCCATTGCCATATCATTCGCTCAGTAGTAATTAACCATAGCATACTCTTTTCATTTCTCGTTACAACATTCTCTTTTAGACTACACGATTCTCAATTTGCTTCTTGTTAAAAAGCGTCTTCTTATTGTGGTCAAACAATAGTAATTTTTGTAAACATACAGCCACAACTCTCACAGGAGACTGACCAATATCCTCGACTTAAATTACTACACAGAACAACTTCAGAAAAACAGTAAAAGAATATAATTGACTTGCTCTTATTCTGGTTACTCAATTATGAGAAACGAAATACTAAAAACAACGAACGAAAAGAAATTGACATGATTTTAATGGGCAAAATAATTACACTTGTGTTATTAAGAAATGAATACACAATGAAGGTGTATTACAGTAGTTTTAGTATTGGTTACTGTTTATAAATAAAAGTGTTTTTTTAAGTGTAAGTACACATCTAAGAGCGTTTTCACACTATCTGATACCCGATATCCAATATCTGATATCGGAGTCAAATGTATGACATAATTATGTACCTGTCTTTCACATTGTCCGGCCCGATATCGGTTATCGGAGCCAACACCACTGTTGGCCCGATATCGGATCACAAAAAACTAAAGTAGCAATTGCAAGCAATTTTCGACCTAAATGACATTTTCTTAGTTACGTGACTTACGCTTAATAAATTTCACTAGAAATTAGGCTAATTGGCCTACATCAATGTAAACAGTGCCACCTCACTGTTTGAAAAAATAAAATGTCAGGTAAAAGGTAACAGAATTATCTTCTCATCAAAGCGCAAGAAGGTTCAGGCTCACCTTCCTTTCGCAAAACGTCAGATGAGAAAAAAAGGACCGATTCGCATAAAGTCCTTTTCAAAATAACACGTGAAGTTGATTGATATTTCCGTATGTAATTTTTTTTGAAGTGAAAACTTCTTTAGCGGCGTTGGATGGGTGTAAAATGTTAAGGAAGCGTCAGGATTAGTTGACCTTTGCACCGTAACCGACGACTGACGTCATACAAGATTAGGTAAAGACTATGTATTTTGCAATTTACTATGGATAACGTCGTAGCATAAACGGTAAGCACGTCGACTGTAAGTCCTTATAGTTTCAGATAGTATCGGGTTCAAACCACCGGGCCTTCAGAGATATTTTGTGATTGTTTTTTCTTATTATAATTTATTACTTTTGGTGATTACTTTTTCTTTTTGTAATTTATTACTTTTTATGATAATTTTTTCTTTTTGTAATTTATTATTTTTTGTGATTATTTTTTCTTTTTATAATTTATTAATTTCTTCTGACAGAAAATTAGCAGAAAATAAGTGATAGGTTCTATGAATCGCGCTATATAATAGGTATGGTATGGTATGTTTTTTTAATCTTTTTCTATGTATATAACGAAGAAAGAAAAAAAGATAATGTTTTTTTTTATAGTTTGCATGAAGCTAGATTTCTGAACTTTATGTATCAGAAGTGTTCAACTGTGATCGATTTTATACCGTCAACGAGAGACGTTAATGGTCAGACTACTGAGTTGTCAACATACACCTTATACTTTAAGGCACAGACCATATACGTAGGCACAGTATCTTCAACCCAGACCCACATACTGACATACCCACACAGACCTTAAGGCCTGCCTACACTAGACATGTTTCGACCTCAGTAGCGCTATTCCGTTACGCAATGACGCGACACAATCGCGACATTGAATATATGTTGCCAAAAGTTGACGTGGTCTGGTGATTTTTATGTATGATAGGATTATATCACGGTATACGTAATGAAAGGAAATGTCCTCGTTAGTATTTTGTGTCAAAAAAACTATCACGAATCACGTCAACAGTGACGTGACTGGTTATAATTATCAATTAGAATAAACTTAAATGTCTCGGTTGAAACAGTGAGTCGAAAACGGAACCACCCGTAAGTTAGCAGTGAATCTGTGCTTTAATCTGCCCAACGATACCGTCTATAATAACATTCACAAAGTGGATAAATGTCATGCATGCGGCCAGTTGCAAAGTTATAACTAAAAAAATTGTTGCCAATAATCTTCGGTTACCCTCGAAAGTAGCTGAACACTAAAAACACAAAATTCAATAATACATACATATATTCACGCCTTTTAATCCCCGAAGGGGTAGGCAGAGGTGTATTAAAACCCACATTTCGGCAAATATGATTTTAGGTCCCACATATTAAGGGGCGAGCCTATTGTCGTCAAGCGAGCACTTAGCCATGGGCTGTATGTTTACTGTTGGATTGAGAACATCGCATGCTACGACACCCACAGGAAGAGATGACAACTACTTCACCGGGAACAAATACGCTCAATCAAACATACTATTTCAGTATCATTAACTTATATATCAATCTAATGTTTTAGAGCTACAGTAGTCTGTTAATTGGAATGTGTTAAGCTTACCAATGGCAACTGTACAAGCTATCTCGACAACAGGCGTAGATCACGCAAGCGAAATATTCAGCCGAAATATACCTCTATAGGCGTACGGCCTCAATTTCTTTGAACTATTGGTCTCTATTGATTAAAAGGTCTCTTACATCGAGGTCGCGACAGACAACTTTCATCGAAACTTCCATAGAATGTAAACATTTTTTCGTGTTTCAATCACGTATTTTCGTTATATCACAAGTACGTGATTGTAGAAAACGAAAAGGTCCTTGTATAAGTGATGCGAAAGTGTCATGATCTAATAGGCGACTTGGCAATCAATGGTTGTTACTGAATGCATTATTAATAAAATATTTTAGTAGTAGTTTTTTAAATGTTAGTAATATATTGGTTAGCGACTTGTAAATAGGAGATAACTGGTTTAGACGAGAATCCAATTCACTTTTACGTCGTCTAAGTCAAACCAAAAGCAGGCGTAAGCGGACTTCGTTTTCGCAGGTTATGTTTCTTACTTTTACCAAAAAACACCAAAAGCTGGGTATAGATCAATGTTAAGCAAATTTTAATTGCAATCAACCCGACTGCTGTCTTAAATATCTAAACAAGTTTGACAGCAAGCGGTACCCATTAATTTTCTTTCGGTTTATAATTGGCAATAGGGTACGGACTGACAAACTTGACAGCAGTCGGGTTTAGTACTTTCAATTTTTTTGGACAGTAATCGGGAATATTATTTTTTAATATTCTATCTCACTTCGGAGACTTGAATATATGATGTACTTTATTTAAAAATCTAGGTACTACACAATGGTGTAGATCTGAAAACAATAGTAAGTTTGCTGGCACCAACCGTAGCATTATACCATGCGTATTTCGTTTGTCATCTTTTGCCATTAAATCAGCATTTATGCTAAGTCACACCGAGTGACAGCACAAATTATATAAAAGTACTTATTTACATTTCGTATCCAATGCTGTTCGAATAACAAACTTGTACGTATTGAAGTCAAATAAGGGAAAGGTTACCGAAGTCAATAGTTATTGGTTATGTATTGCGATTACGAGACTGGAAATACTTATATTTAAACGTAGATATCTTTATAGATATATCTTGTCTGTGTATTGAATATCGCTGTTGCCGATCAAATAAATCAACAGGAATATATTTCCAGTATAAAACCGTTCGCTGATTCATGCGAATGTGTCGGGCAAAATATATTTGTGTCGCAGCAGGAGTGTGACACCCCTGACGTTGCACTTGATATTCCTAGGCCACAGGAACAACTTCCCATCATGTGGGCCGTGTAGTTGTCTGTTATATAAGAAGTATAAAAACCGGTCAAGTTGTCAGAATCGCGCGCGAAGAGTTTCGCACAGAAGTACACCTTCAGTGAAAATTTCAACTGTCAAGCTATCTCGATTTATGAGATGCAGCCTGGTGACACACTCAGTCAGAGTCATAGTAATAGGGTACAGTTTTTACACTTAAAAAAAAAAGAATATTAGCCATCGAAATTATTGAAATTACTAATATTCCCTCTAACCGCTCCAACTAAGCCAAATTGCTTGTGCCAAAAGTGGGCTCACGTCGGTAGTGTAATGGCCAGGATTAGAACCCGGGACCTCTCGATCGTAAGGCCGAACTCCTTAACGGCTAAGCTACCGACGCTTCCATTTGCATACAGAACTCTAATAAAATATGTAAATTTCTTGCAAAAACATCGAGGTGAGAGCTCGGGAGACGACGATATCGAGAGCCGTTTCTAAACGTTCAGCATTTGACATTGATTAACCCCTCCGTCTAAAAACGTTCGATTTACAGCCACATTACATTCTCAAATGTAATGGCCATAACATACCTTGAATTAATGCCAAACACCACACCACATAAAGGCGAGAACGGAGTTATAGATGGAACGCAATCCGCAAACAGGGCAGTATCTCTGCCAAAAGTAAAACTTGTGCGGCTATATAGAAATTGAACGCAACTGAATAATAAATAGTTATTTTGGTCTCATTCTTGAAGCAGTCGGTAGGTTCTTTTAATCATTATAATTCAATTGAATATTTTACAAGCTTTTATTTAACTTGTGACGACCAAGGCGGTGACTCCCACTCTGGCGTTCCTGGGGCAGGGGATTGGGGCAGGGGATGGCCATTGCGAGTCAACGAGGCAACGCGGCCAGTATAGTGGGCACCTTTGCGCCGAGAACAATACGGGGTGGGTTATTTGACTCGACATGAGTCTTGTGCCTAAAAAATTTGTTTGTTGTAAGTTGCCTGTAAATTTTCTTTCGATTATTTCTTGGTATTTGATTAAGCTGAAATTTGGCATATATATACGTTTAGTTTTGATAACAATACATTAATATGGTGCCGAGGCGCTAGCTGATAATGGAGTTCGAAGGTAGCCATAGAGGAAGTCCTAAACTAAACAAGATAAACTAATCTATGATCTATGATTACACTATCACCACGGAGACCTAAAAATGCTTCCAAGACACCAAGAAATTGTAAACCAAAAAGAAAAGTTTTATAAGTTTTAGAACCAAAACTTGAATTCAATGAATAGAACATCGGAGAAGGCCTCGGATGCAATCGGAATGCAACTCTGTGATAATGATGACGATTAATTCTACAGTCTACAGTTAAAACAAACTATATAACTGACATAAAGCAAATAAACATAGCGAAACATCTGTAAAAATTACTATCATTTTTGGATTAGCATAATATCTATGAGCATCAATCCATAACATTAATTTTAATGACTTGTCATGATGTAACGCCTTATTATGTCATAAAGAATACACAGTTATCGTTAGAATTTTATCGTTTGACATACATACGTCATAATCACACCGTATTCATAAAGGACTGGACAGAGACGACAGAGCGCCACTTTATACGCTCGCTATACACATTTCCTAAATATTGGATAGCTCCCGAAGAGATGAACCGATTTTGATTCAGTTGTTTTGTAGTATTAAAAAGTAAAAATTAAAAATAATACTTTTAGAAACCACTGACACTAAAATACCTCATTAATAAAAAGTAAAAAATAAATTAGGTTGTTGTGATTCAAATGTTGTCGTATCAGGCAACGGAACCTTATTGCTGACACTTAGCTGTTCATCTATCTGTCAACGGTTTTTCATTCGGCACACTTCCACCCGTCTCTTATTAATTGTTCACGATAGCATAATTTATAATGTTATAAGCAATAGCAAAGTATAAATTTAGTACTAATCATTCTGTGGCAATAGTAAACAATCACAACAGAAACTATTTAAGCGATAAAAAAAACAATCATTGCATCGATACAAAGATACTCTGTTGTGTCTACAACTACATCAACAAAGTACAAGTGTCTACGGTGTCCACACAATCGGTTACACCCGGATATATCTGTTTTGTTCCTCTTGTTCAGTATCGGATATTAATTGTAGATGTCGTAACTATATACACAACAGACGATATCTGTTTTTGTGTGATATTCATCATGATGTTGTTTGTTCTTCGAGTGTTACTCAACTAAATCGTGCGAATAATTCATACTAATATTTTAAATGGGAAAGTGTATGTGTGTTTGTCCGTCTTTCACGACTAAACCCTTGAATCGATTTTAATGGAATATGGTATAGGAATAGATTAGACCTTCAGAAAGGACATATGCTATGTTTGGTCGCGATGATCGACATCCACGCGGGTGGAGCTAGTATTCTATAAATAGTGAAAGTTTGGAAGGAAGTGTGTCATTATTGTTAGGCAATTACTCTGTATCCAATAATAACGTATTTTTCTCAAGTAAATAAACCGCGGACAAAATCTAAATGTTTTTAGTCTAATTAATGTTTTGTAAATGGCAAATTTTGGTGGTTTCCAGATGTATAAAGAAGCATAATCACTTCAATAATATAAGTGGGAGTCTTGTCCTTCGATGTTCCAGCCCGTCCGTCTGTTCAAAACATGACTCTAGAATTAAAAGAACAATCAACTCATCTCCTAATACGTAAATGTATGCGTATTGAAAAAAATAAAAACATGCTTAGAATTCTCACCAGGCGACCCTTGTACCAAGAACAAAGTTGATTTTAGTTCTGTCAACGAACGTGACGTTTATTGTTTTCGTGTCAATTTCGTGGCAATGAATCAAAAAACGAAATGTGATGATTGACAACTATAATCTGTGATGATACGTCTGCGATCGAGAGTTCGCAGGTACGAATAATAATAATATCAACATCTTAGGTATGAGGCTCTCGATAGACAGCTGGCTCAAGGGCTTGATGCAGAGGGCAGTTGTTCTGCTGTGAGGAAATTCCTCTCTCTGGAGTCCTAACCAACGATAGCTTGGTCCCTGTACCCAATACAATGGGGCACAACTTTTTATATTTTTAAATATTACGTTTAACTTTTTATGAATGTAAAAATTAAATAAAATAATTATTTATGTTTTTAAATTAATGAAGGGAATAATAATAATAACGAACTCAGCTATTACTTAGCTAAGCTGGAAGAGTTGACAAAATTACTAGTAATATGAGAAAATATATTTCTTAATAAGTACACTTTTTAACACGGTCCACCTGATGAAAGTGGTTACCGTAGCCTATAAACGTGTGCAACACCAGAGGCGTCACACTTGCGCTGCCGACCCTGTTAGAACAGAGTGTTCGTATTTTCATTGCTTTTGTATTATCATGTGGTAGTAAGATAGGTACGTATGCAACAGAGATGTCACTCGCACGTTATCAACTGCTATGGAAAAGTGAAATAAAAGGATAATAATTAAAAGTAAAGAAAGAAATAAATATTCTAGGACATTTTACACAGTCTGGTTTCCAACCAGGGGCCCAATAGACACATAATTATGTAGGTCGTCCCCTACATAATTATGTGCCTATTGGGCCCCTGGTTGGAGACCAGACTGTGTAAAATGTTCAACTAAAATCTACAACTTTAATTCCGGGGAATGAATTTTAGGAGACCAGTGGGTTCGTCGTCTTGTCTAGTCCTAACATAAGCATAGCTTATCTAGCTTGTGTTATGAATCATATGTTCTACGCTACCTCTATGTATATGCACGAAACATTATGCTTTGGTATAATTTATTGCAAATCTAACCAAATTATTATAAGCGCTGATATAATGTGACATTTTAAATAGGCCATATTTTATGCACAAAGTGACACACTCATCTAATAATTAATATATACACATATTTACACACTTTAGTAAAATAATATTATAAGTATTAAGTATTACATTTTATCATACATTATTTCACATTTCTAGTGTTATATAACTAATTACAAGCAACTAATTAATAAATGACATACACTAAGTCTAGTTATTTATATAGAAAAAAGTGTAGGGTGCACGGTCTATCGCAATTAAATTAATCTATTTTCAACCTCAACTCATTAACAATTATTGATTTTTATACAACTGAGGTGACAAACAAGCACACGGCCCACCTGATGGAACGTGGTGACCGTGGCTTATGGACGTATGCAAAACCAGGGGAGTTACACTCGTGCTGCCGACCCTTTTATCACAGAGAGTTTCTATGCCGTCAGTGTAGAAGACAAAGCAGGAGTAGCTTTTGGTGTTCCCACTGACAGTACAAAACCTCGCCAGTGAGCTCTGGCTACCCATCTCACCGTCGGGAACACAACACGAGGTTATTATGGTCGCGATATTCTGTAGGGCAGAGGTACATCGCCAGTCAGACTGCTCAATTAGACGGAAATATTTTCGTTTCCTACCTCCTACCCTGCTGTTTGATTTATTCCTCTATCCTAGTTTTCCTCCAGTTAAGTTTAATTGCTTATTTTAGCAATGGGTTCACGGCAATAGTGTAATGACCGGGCTCGAACCCGCAACCTCTGGATTGTAAGTCCTTAGCAACTAGCCTACCGTCCGTTTGTTATTACTTCATCCGTCTTTTAATCTCTAAAATACAATGAGTGCATTGGCAGCTATCTAAATATCATTACAGCTGTCGATTCCCACGTATTAAATTGTTTGCGTGAGAATACAGAGAATAGAAAACATATTTAAAAAAAAAAACAAACATTTTAATTTATAAATTCTCGTACAGCGCGAGTTAATTCGTGCGAATCTTTCCATAACCCAAATGCATAAAATTAAAACAGTAGTGTTTAATGGAATTTACTGGTTTTTTAATTTATTTGAAGGGGTCATGGTTTAATGGTGACGGGGAGTAGGTCTTGCTGACCTAAGTCAAGCAACACAAGCCTCTTAGGACTCAGTTGAGTTGAGAAAATGCCCAGACTATGATGAGCTTTTTTTATAGAATTGAGGTGGCAGACAAGCACACAGCCCACCTGATGGTCCGGGGTTAACGTGGCCTATGGACGTGTGTCAACACCAGGGGTCACACTCGTGCTGCCGACCCTGTAAACACAAAGTTTCTGCGCCGTCAGTGTGGAAAATCAAGCAGGAATAAGCCTTTGGTCTTCCCACGGACAGCACAATACCTCTTCAGTAAGCTGATGATGAACTATGATGACGATGTGGTGTTTTTTGGGGTAAACTTGTGAATACCAGAGTCGTACTGTTCGCGGAGCATACTAATGGACGCACCAATTTAAATAGCACTTATTCTTTTTCATCCTAGTGTTAATCCCAGTCGCATCCGAAGCTATCAACTTGGAGTCTGGGGTCGGCTTTTACCAGGCCCAACTGCGGATTTGGCTCCGTGAAGCGACTGCCATCTGACCTTCACAACCCAAAGGCGATATCGAAGCATTGCAGTTAGACCAGTTGTTGGACTTTTGAGGGCTAGTTACCCGTAACGACTGCCATATATGTTTATATGGCAACCGAGACATGCATAGAAATATTTGCACTGAGCGGGGATCCTCCTGCGCAGCGAAAGCGTTCACTACCGCTACGCCATGGAGGCTGTCTATAAAATAAATAGCACTTATTCTCATTTGGGCTAATTGATTGATTGATTATTTATTTTAATCGTATTAAAACTATTTCATAGCTGTATGGAATAAGTTTGGTGCTATTAAAATTAAGCACACTAAGCATGCATGACCCCTTTTCGCAGCTCGCATAGAAAGGTACCTACTAGCTTTTCACCAATGCAAGTTTTAAGTATCACCAGGCGTGGTTCACTCCACGCAGTACATCCGTTATATACCTACAGCGAAGTATCCGGCCGACTGGATTAAAAATTAGTCGAGTGTCACGCGCGCGCTCGTGTGAACGCTTGAGGTGTTTTCTATGCTCGCGCTCGGCTGGGATTTTATAAAACATTATATTTTTTCTCTCTTGATCGTGCCTACTTAAAGTAGGTAGGTACCTACTTTAAGTAGGCACGATCAAGGACCTACCTTAGAATGGACAAGAAAAGAAAATATGACAGAAATATACCGGATTTATCTTTTTTCTCGCTTCCCAAAGATGCTGAAATGTAAGTATGCCAAATTAATAAATCTTAAAATTTTAAGGTACCTACCTACCCATAACCCAACCTATCAATACTACTGTTCGGACAGAATGCGTATCTAGACAAAAACTACTTAGGTATTTTATAGGTAGACCACAAAGTAGGTAGGTACCTAGCTAGCTAGATTTTTGAATTGGGAGGGTTATTGGATCGGACCCATCGGGGTCAACGTACTCCGCCGTCACTCGCCCGACGTATTTTTCTAGTTTCGAGTGTCCTTGACGGGCATCGCGCGCTGACTATAGGTAGGTAGGTACCACTGACGATACCTACCCTACGTAATTTCTGCAGTTCCAAGTTCCTTCTTTTTAAACGACTTCAAAAAAAGAGGAGGGTCTCAATTCGATTTTTTTAATTTCTTATGTTTGTCCCTTCGTAACGCCGTCATTTATTAGTTCTTACCTACACAATATATGAACCTTCGCGCTCGAAAGCTACCTTATAGCTTATAGGTAATATTTAGTATTCTTTGTTTATAGTCCGAGAGCTGAAGTAATAAATTTAATAGGTACTTATACAAATGAATAGCATAATATTTAATATTATTTACCTGAACATGATAATTAGATACTTTGGCGCACTTTGGCTAGGCTGACGGGTATATAGACCGAGAGCTAAGGTTAAGTTTGACAATACAGGGTGACCAACTCTCCTGGCCAAAAAATTTGGCGCCCCATATTGAGGAGTATTTGAGCCACCCCCATGTACCTACCTATGTCCAGTGATTTTTACTAGCTTAGGAGATATGATTTTTGAAGTTATACCTACTACTTTTGGCGCACCTAACCTTTCTCGGCGTGGCGATTGTCATACACTTAGAAAAAATTTCATTGTATAGAAACTGGACTATGGCGACTGCAACGGGGACTGTTCCTGTGACGGCGACGAGCGACTACTACGGTGACTGTGCTCCTCAGTGCCCCGTTTGCTTCACTCTAACCAATGACCATAAGCACATGTGTGTTTGCTCCGTACTGACTACCATTTGTCTTTTTATTTTAGGCGCTGAGAGTGGCTGATTTTAATAGGACGAGAGGACTTACTAAGCAAAGAAAATTTGAGAGCTAAAAGCTACGAAGTCTGATCCGACCATTTTGAAGATTCTGCAATCAGGACAATCAAACAACTGAAACCAAATACAGTTCCAACAAAGCTTATAGTATCCGAGAACCGAGTTTCTAACGATAATATAAATTCAAATATGAACTGCTTTCAAAGCGCAACGAGTCACATTCGATTTAGCTGGCGCAAATCAAAATAATTTACCAACATGATTTTTGGGTGTCTGCCGAGAGCAGACACCCAAAAATCGACTAGATTTCGACTAGTTTAAGCCGTTTCGTGTTTGCGTCGTACGGCATGTAACTAAACACGTAAATGGTATGTTCAATTTAGCAAATACACTAAAGTGTAGTAGCAAAGAATACTAAATGTAGTAGTATGCTTATCGTCTTATGTTAAAATATGCGGACATTGTAATAAAATACTTTTTTCTTCAATATTAGGTAGGTATGTTTAAAGTTCTCATTTTCACATACATAAGTAGAAAAATAGTAACAGGTACATAACTGGACTGGTAATCAAATATTCATTTCTTCACAAGAAGGCAACCCTAACAGCGTAAGAAGAGATAAGAGGTACGCGATAGAAAGAGACGAAGTAGTAGGTGAATAAAATTATAGGTACCTAATGTTGTGCGAGCTGAATTCCACCGTATTGCGTCGGAGTAAGACAGGAATTAATTAAATCTTTTTGCGCAGTGATCCTTCTGTACGTTAGTACTATTAATTATTCTGTGGTATCACTACGATACGTTTCGTACAGTTTGTGAGAGCACCGCAGAACTTAATTCGCTTTTTCTTTATATTTTATACTATTAACCTCTAAAACAGCATACCGTCTTTTATCGATGGTGTCGTAGAAGAGGAATAGAGCTATTCTTTAATACAATATCTAGTGAACATATTATATTATACCATAAGATAATGCTCAGTTGACGGTAATGGGCTCAGTATTACGTGGGACTAAAAATGCTGAAACCACTTTTTAATGGATCCTATTGCGATTTATTTGGTACTAGCTTATGCCCGCGGATCGCTATAATATCGGTTAGCGTTATAAATTGTAGCTATGTGTTATTCTGATGTACCTATAGGCTATTATTGTTAAATTTCATTAAAAGCGATTCCGTAGTTTTTACGTGAAAGAGTAACAAACATCCATACATTCATCCATCTTTACTTACAAACTTTCGCCTTTATAATAATAGGTAGTTACATATGAAATTGCCGTTTTATTGAAGAAATTGGAAGAAACCCAATTTGCAGTAGGAATACTAACTAAAACTAACATTTATTATATTTTTGAAAAGTGACAGCTGTAAAAAAGTAATACGAAATTTATCATCAAAACGGATAGCATTTAAGAAGTACTGTTTTTGAAGATCAAATTTAATTTATCAAGCGGCCAATAAAAACAAAATTTAATACAGAGTTGTAAAATCTTGAAATGAACTTTCAAACAAAGTGTAAATAATGGAAATAGCTATTAAATTACAGGAATAACGAACTCATGAATCTGAAAGAAAATTTCGGCAATTTCATATGTAAGGAGCTAATATTAGTAGGATTATTTACATTACATTTACTTCAATGAGTGATATTAACTTCTGGCATTACCAAAAAGGTTGACTAAATATGTATAATTGTATCATATGCTATATCAACAAAACGCTTTCTTTAGCTACTCACGAACGTTTGCAAAAACTGGTATTTAAGGTCGAATTTCACCAGGAAATATAATTACTATCGGATCACATTAAACTCGATTTTCAAGATTTACTCCATTATACATTAAGCAACCTAGTATTAGCTTGAACGCAGCTTCTTTGATTGGTGAAATCTGTTACTGATTAATAAAATGAAAACAAATTGCAGAAGACATATTATGCAGAAGATCTAAAAAAACACCATCATTCATGGTGCACCTACAAATAAACCGACCATAACCTACATCGTGAATAGTGATTGATAAATCATAACGAGTTATAATCAATCAGCCCTAATTACGAACCATGAAGGGCAACGGATCAATAACTAAGCCACGGTCATGATTAGTGATGGATAATGGAAAAATTTCGGAATGAAAAGAAAAGAAAAAATGAAAAATTTCCAAAATTTTTTCAATTTTTCAAATATTTTTCAAATATTGGAAAAAATGGGGAGTCGACCAAGATCAGAAAATAAAACAAGATAACAAATTTTTATTTGTTACTTTTTATCAAAATACTAAAATTTCTCATATTTAGGATTCCGTACCCTATTACTAAGACTGTTATTTATTATTTTTCTTAAAGACTTTTATGATTTCTTGCATAAGATTATACCGTTCATCACCGGTATACCGGTGAAGTTCATGCGAGATAAATTTACAAATCATTAAGTTTGAAATTCTAATGTTCTCATTTTCTTCCGCTTTGTACTCTGGTTCTGTCATCACTGCCGCATCACAAAACTGATTTTCTGAATTTGGGATTTGTTTTTGGGATTCTTTAACTGTATAATCTGGACTAGACCAACGTTGAGCGTACTGACTGTACTCATCTGGTTCTGATATGTACGTATCACTTCTAGGTAAGCTGCAATTTGGAGTATTGTCTTTTCCGGCGACTTCTGAAAGCTTTTTTTTTTTCTTGGAATGTAATCAGCATTTTCAGTGAATAAATTTTCTGATTCATTACGCATATTGTCAAAATTACAGTTAATTTCAGTATCTGATTCACTATCTGAAGCTAGTATAATCTTTTCTGAAAAACAAATAAACATACCTACATAAACTCACACGAAGGCAAAGCCACTGAGTCTAAAATATATTATAATGCTACGTGTACGAGTAGTTATATGAACGTGCAATATTAAGTAGATAGATACCTACTAGTTTGTTGGTATTTCTGTTTAATAGTAAAATATTAGTTTTAGGTGCTTACCTTTGGACATCGCTGTCTACTAACAATGGCAGTTTTGTGGGTCAGATCAGTCAAAAACACTCATAAAAGGAGGGAGGTTATGTCGGACTCGAACCGACTAAACCGCACGCCGTCTCTGGGTCGTAGTGCTAGGCCGAAGGTGAGGTTGTCATGCGACATATCCCTCGCACCCCGGCTGACCCAGGGCCATCCCTCTCGGTCTGGCCTTCCTCGGGAAGGGGGGGACCACGCGGTCCCCGACTCAAACCCGGTGTGGGGAGGCGCGCATCGTCCTACGATGCGCGCCGCCGCCGTGGCCTGCTTCTGCTAGGGTGACGGGCGGCTCCACCCGTCACCCTCAGGCCCGCGCTCATGGGGGGCGGAGGTCAGTTTGCGCCCTCCGACGCCCGAGCTGCCTTCGAGCGCGTGCAGCGATGTCAGCGAGCCTTTCTCGCTCATCGCGCTGCGCTCGCTCTGCTGTCTCCTTCGCGAGCATGACCTGCTCGCAGAAGGAGGCGCTGGCCGCCCACGCATCCGCGCAGCGGCCCATCGCCGCGAGCAGGGTGGAGAGCGTGAGCACTCTCACCCCCAGGGCCGCCACAAGCTCCCGCCTCGGCGTCTCAAACGCCGGGCACTCGGTGAGCGTGTGCAGCCCCGAGTCCACGCTCGCGTCGCAGTGATGGCACTCGGGCGTTGGCTCTATACCCATCAGATGCAGATACCGCCCGAAGCTACCGTGCCCGGTGATAATCTGCGTCTGACGGTACGAGAGGCTACCGTGTGGCCTCTCTAGCCACTCCCCCATGATGGGCCTTACCGCCGCAATCACGGCGTGCCCTGCGCGTGGTTGCCCAAGTCGTCGCTCCCACTCGGCCACCATGACCTGGTGGAGCCGGGATTTCTCGGCCCGAATATCCTCGGGCTCGGGATAGAATCCCCGCTCCCGCGCCTCCTTTCGGAACTGATATAGTGCCGAAAGGGCCCTCGCTTCCAGGATCCACGGTGGCGATCCGGCCAGGAGACTCGCCGCTTCGAAGGATATCGTGCAGTATCCCCTGATGGCCCTGGAGGCCATCGTGCTCTGCGCCGTACGGAGCAGAGGCAGGAATCTGGCCTCCAGGGTGTCCGCCCACACGGGGCACCCGTATAGGGCCATGGACCGCACGACACCCGCGTCGATTCTCCTGCAGGAGGCCTCTGGGCCCTTCAAGTAAGGCAACAACCGGCCCAAGGCATTCGCCGTGAGCACCAACTTGGGGCGCAGACTTCGGAAATGCTGTCCGAAGTCCCATCGACCGTCAAGCACGAGCCCCAGGTATTTCAACCGGGGCTTGATGTCGATGGGAGTGCCTCCCACTGTAAGGCTGGCTCCCGGGCCTGGCCTGCGCCGAGGGCCATGAAAGAACATGGCCTCGGACTTGTGCACCTCGAGTGTGTACCTCGAGACCCAGCCGCCGGATCCTGTCGACGACCTGAGCAACCGCGGTCGTGGCCCTCAGGGTCGCTTCGCGGTGCGTAGCCCCGCTCACCGTCACCAGCGTGTCGTCCGCATAACACGGGACGGTGGCACCGTACGCGAAGCACCCAGTCGTAACCGATGTTCCACAGGAGCGGCCCCAGGACCGAACCCTGTGGAACACCGCACGACAATGTGTAAAATAAACCATTGACCATGAATCTGTATTAAAATATAACTTTGATCATTTGTTTTTTTTTTAAACAACATGTAAAGCCATTAAATCATTTGAATTTCAACTTATTATGAACTATATTTTATAAACTATTTCATTTAAACTAATAATTTCGATAAAAAGATATATTTCCATTATTTTTCCAATTTTTCAATTTTTCAGAAAAATAAATTGAAAAATTTCCGGTATTTGAAATTTTTCGGACAATTACCCATCACTAGTCATGATTAGACGCAGCTTCGAATGACAGCTTCGTGACAGTCAGGTGTCAGGAGATATTTCGCTCAGGGTCCTGAGTCAGGAGACATGTCGCTCAGGGTCCCGAGACAAATGTTAGTAGATATTATGAGGCTCAGGGGCAGTATCGAGTATTGACAGTATAATCTTTCGGCAATAGAAAGTTACATAACATGATCGAGAGGAACCGCTTCCTGTGAAAGTTTAAATAGTGGTCTGACTTCCCTATTTAAAGGCAGATTAGGAATAAATCCGTCCGGTTCTAATCTCCATACAAAACAGTGGACCTGATCATGCTCCTGTAGATTAAAGACAATCATTGTGGATTTTCCCGAAACGTGTTATTTTTTATATAATATTGTAATTGCACACATCATGCCCCTATTGTTATAAACGCCCATAGAATAAGATGGAACTACCCAGACCTTAGCCACCTTGAGCAAGGGTGTGCGTGTTTATTCGCTACTCATTAAAGTAATGAAATCTCTATTGCTTAACATGATTACGTATCATGATAGCAATTTAATAACAACTTATGCATGAGCTTCATGCGACCAGTTTCAATGCCCAAGGGTATGTCACTAAGGATGGACAAAATCTAATCTATCATCTCGAAATGAATTTAGTTTGTCAAATGAATGATCTGATGACATTCGAAATTTAAAATGTGATTTTTAATGTATTGGTCATTTAGTTTGTCAAATGATCTGATGACATTCTAAATTTAAAATGTTATTTGTAATGTTTTGCGATTAAGTTTGCAAATGATCTGATGACATTCCAAATTTAAAATGTTATTTGTATTGGTCATTACGTTGGTCGAATAGTTTAATGATATTCGAAATTTAAAATAAACTTTATGGCATAATAAAAAATATTTTAGATTAGATTCATTATCTGTGGCTAATATACGAGACTGACTTTTCATTAGGTACTAATCACATATTTACAGCGGTCAGAATAATATTTATGTATGTATGTAGAGGGGACGGATCCACCTCAGCTCACGCAAAATATAAAATATCTTACAAAAGCACCAACCTGGAAATCGAACTCATTAGCCTCACCAGTAAAGAAACGAACGCAGACCACCACATACGTCACCACAACACGTGGTAATAAACTGATGACACTAATCCTCTATACACTTTAGCTAGAAGCTGTTCTTTTGGCATAATACATACATACATACAAAACGTTACGTGGACATATTTCTAAGGGGTTCATTAAGTAAGAGCCCGTTAGAAAGTAACTGTTTATAATCATAACATTTATAAAGAAAGTACACACACAGAGAAAGTACAGATAGGGAATTCATCCTCATACACTGCGACCGGAAACGGTGCGAACTGTGTGGTATAAAAGGAACTTCATCCCACGCACGGTTAAGCTGTGGAATGGACTCCTTGCTGCAATTTTTCCAAGCGACTCCAATATGGGGTTCTTCAAGAAGGGCATTAAAGGGTTTCTACAGGGTCAGCAGCACGACTGTGACGCTCAGAGTGTTTCACACGTTCATAGGTCACGGAAACCTTTTTTTACTGGGTGGGCCGTGTGCTTGTCTGTCACCTAAGTGGTATAAAAAATGCCGCTCTCCCTCCCCATAAACAAACTACAGTAAAAACCGCAAAACTGCATTAAATACGTGTGTGAATTATTCCCGTACTCGGTCGCGATTACCTGCCTCAAGTGGCAATTCGTTGGCCGGCGTTTGGTAGAATAGAATGACCAATGATTTGATGTTTATGACATGCGTTAACGACTGTCAAATATGTCAAATCCCATACATTCGTCCTTCTATTCCACCAAACGCCGGCCAATAAATTACCACTGGTCTAGAAGGCTGACCAACTTTGTCATGACACAATTATATCATCTGCTGATGGTTACCGTTGTTCCCGTTTGCATAACAGGTACACCCGGGGTCCACTAGTCTGCAGTTACTGCTTCTCCTCTTGGTTTGACTTATATACGATTTTTTTGGGAGCGTGTGTAGTATACCTAATCGCACTACTTCAACAGGACACGTCATATAACTTCATTCAGAATTTTAAATATGGTGATCACAAGGTTGAACTGATGGTTTCTACGCCCCGCTTGAGGTGGGTGTTGTTGGTTGAATGGAAACTACCCTTACTCTTATAATGCTGAGTACATGTAGGCACTTTATTCATATCTTAAGTAGCAGTATACAAGAAATAATTAAGGAATAATCCAGTTCTGATTAGTAATCGTTCCGAAATATCTAGGGACGTTATTAAGATATCGAAATCTTTCTCCAAGGTTGTTGATGATAAATATTATCCCCTGTGGTAGTAGTATCTATAAATTGGTATTTTATCTAATTATTCTTAAGAATATATCAGCATTAGTAGCTTTGCGAAAATAATTCTTATATAAATAATCCTGAGGCCTTCACTTGACCTTCTAAAACTAATATTATTTCAAGCTTAGGTACTTTAATTTCATAGTGTGAATCGAAATCGGACTGTATTCATCCGACAATGTTTGTATATCTTGAAGACAAGCGTCAAATATTTTTTTTTACCAGATATCCACTGCAGAAACGATAGTTTACTGATCCTCCCGTCTTTGCACCTAGTCAAACGGAAAAAGCTGATATGTAGATTTTTTTTATTCCACATGGCAGACCATCACACGGACCACCTAATGGAAAGTAATTACTGAAGCCTATGGACGTGTGCAACACCAGAGGCGTCACACTTGCGTTTCCGACCCTGTTAGAACAGAGTTTCTGTGCCGTCAGCGTCAGTGTAGAAGATAAAGCAGGACAAGCCTTTGGTCTTCTACCTGACAGCACAAAAACTCTCCAGTGCCCTAGTAAAAAGTGACAGTAGTATCCGATACACAGTACTCAGACACAACAAAAATAAAATAAATTCTTGTCATTGTGTCTGCATTGTGCCAACATCAATAATTATCGCAGTCGATAATTATTTTATCGATACCGACACGATTTCCGAGTATGTACTCATTGTTTTATCGTTATCTCGTAGAATGCACTCTAGCAAACATTGTCCGACAGATGCTATCGATGTGTCTGTCCGATAGCATATCGGGAATCTATGTCATGTTTTGTTTTAGTAAATCCGAAAGTGACCGCATGCGCGTAATTCATTGCGGCTTATCAATGGTCCTTTTTATCCGTATCGAATTTTAACAAGTAATGTATGTGCTGCATGTATCTGCAGTTGTGGTTTGCCGTCGACTTCGGAATCATTCCTTAACGTGTTGTTGTTTTGAAGTGAGTTTTAGATACCGCATGTTTATTTAGATGTGTGATAGTGGGACTTCCAATCTAAATAATCAATGTTGAATGATGTTTGGGGACGTTTGGGGGCGATAGCCGTATGTGTCTGGGCATCGCATTAGGACAAATAACATATTCAAGTTCTTTGCCGTCGTAGTAAGAGGATAATATCTTCAATAAAAGTCGGTAGGGATGAGTTACCTAGCAATAAGAAAAAAGAGTATATCTGAATATTTATAAAAAAAATACTGCAAAACTGAAAATTATAAAATTACTTAGAGAGAAAATAACTGAATTTACAGATTTACTGATCTGTTAGTAGTCGATGCCTAGCCCGAGTGGTCATATTTCAATTGATTCCAGCATACTAGTTCAGGCACCACAAACAAAGTTGGCACCGACTACTTCCTAACAGATCAGTCAAAGTGTGTAAAGGAAGCCGTATTTTTGAAGTGAAAACTTCTTTAGCGGCGTTGGATGGGTGTAAAATGTTAAGGAAGCGTCAGGATTAGTTGACCTTTGAACCGTAACCGACGACTGACCTCATACAAGATTGGTACAGACTATCTATTTTGCAATTTACAATAGATAGCGTCGTAGCTTAAACGGTAAGCACTTCGACTGTAAGTCCTTATAGTTTCAGATAGTATCGGGTTCAAACCACCTGGCCTTCAGGGGTTTTTTGTGATTGTTTTTTCTTTTTGTAATTTATTACTTATTGTGATTATCTTTTCTTTTTGTAATTTATTAATTTCTTCTGACAGAAAATTAGCAGAAAATTAGTGATAGGTTCTATGATTGGTGCTATATTATAGGTATGGTATGGTATGTTCTTTTTATCTTTTTCTATGTATATAACGAAGAAAGAAATAAAGAAAATGTTTTCACTTCTGCCGGCACTCCCAGAGTGCAACCCGTCTTTTTTTTATTTTTTTATTTTCAGTGTTTGTAATAGATTGTTTATATAATGTGTGTTCTATTTTTGGATAGCTGCGGAGCTCAAGCACATTATAAATGGACAAATTCGGTGTGAGTTTCGCTCTGTTACTATTTCATGTGAGATCAAATCCACAGAATTGTTTTGTTGGCAGTTGGCATAGTGCCCAGCAACTGCAGCCATTTAACTTTCCGTTTGATTGCAATCAACATTTAATTGTGATATAGTTAGCGACATATATCTTGACCCGAGTCACGTCACAAAAAGCGCATTGCGCTTTTTTGGATGCCTTCTGAGAATGGCACGGGGTGCTACTCCGGAGGAAGAGCTCATACCCAGAAATTATAGATTTTACTACCGATAATATATAATTTGTGGAGTTGTTTCTCTCACGACTGACATATCACTACATACCTAGTATAAAACAAAGTCGCTTTCTCTATCGCTATAATAAATAATAAATATGCCACAACATTTCACACAACGCTATCTAGATCCATGGTAAGCATAGCTTAACCAGCTTATGATATGGAATCTAGAATGCGGATAAACATACTTAGATACATTTTATTTTTGTAAATACATACATGTTATACATAGAAACACCCTATATCCCTTTGTATGCTTAAATCTTTAAAACTACACAACGAATTTTGATGCGATTTTTTTAATAGATAGAGTTATTCAAGAGGGAAGCTTCATATGTGAAATACATGTTTTTTTTTTTTTTTTTTTTTTAGGTTATAAAAATGTTTACAATTTATTTTCAACTTTTCAGAGGTTTATTTTTTGTGACGGGGTTTCTATTTTTTTATTTTAATTTATATTTTACTCTTTTTACATTGATCTACTAGTCATTCATTTTTTATGGGTACATAATGAGCTTTCATTTCATTCGTCAAACTTATAACACTCCTCAAAAAAGATTCCAATTCCAAATTACGTTATACCTATGAGCACAGAATAGATCATAGTACTCTATGAGTGAAATTGGAATTTCAACTAACCTCACAGTTTCTCCATCTCCATCTCCATCTGGTAGAAAAGAACTTTTTGCTCTTTGACTTAATTCTATATCAAATACAATGAAGTACCTTCAAGTACTATCCCGATATTTTTTTTTTTATTTATTTATTTCTTATTGCTTACATAAAATGGTTACAAAAATGTCACAGCGTACAAAGCTAAAATTAAAATACACAAACATAGTTCGGCATTTAGTACAAGAGTGTTATTCATGTATTAATGGAATGTAGTTACTAATTACAAAATATATAAGAATTAGCTCAGTTTCTAGTATAATATTAGTCACTAATTGTAGCATCTGCTGCTAAGCTAGGCTTGAAGCCTGTATTTCAGCAGACAGCGCCTGTTTGTATTATTATTTGATTGTTGTATGTTATTTGATTGTTGTATCAATAATAATAAGGATTTTATTAACATTTTAAGGTGTCTTTGAAACAAAATTAGTCTCTAGAAAATTAGGAAAACAATAATCAAGTTGTGCATGCAGAAGTGTACGGAGGTGTCTGTGTGTGAGTGTGTGTGTGTGTGTGTGTGTGTGTGTGTGTGTGTGTTTGTGTGTGTGTGTGTGTGTGTGTGTGTGTGTGTGTGTGTGTGTGTGTGTGTGTGGTAACAAGCAGTGAAAAGCATTTCGGAATCAGCAAAAAAAAAAAAAAAAAAAAACACATGGTCTCACTGGAAGACTGTCATCATACCCTCAGTTTCGTCATACGATAGTTTAATGAACCAGTCAAACAATGATTTCCTGACGGCCAACCTCCCCAAGTGATATACTTCATTTATTTTATTTACTCTATTGTAAACATAAGGTCCCAAGAAGGAGAAAAACCTGCGTATAAACGAAGTCCTAGGTTTAAACGTCCGTTCACACACCACATGGCTCCGCCGCTTCCCCTCTATGGCTGGGTCATGTCTCATAATAGAATGCTGCCTCAAGATTATGCTTGTAAGAAAGAGCTGACGGACCGTAAGGACCTCGCAATATTCGTACAGTGACTTAGTTGGAAATCTAAATGGTTTGAAAGTACATAATTTCAAAATAGCCCTCTGAGCCACCTCTATTTTTAGAAGTATGGTTTTCTGTGCTCCTCCCCATGATGAGATACAGTAGCTAATTATAGACTGACAAAAGGCAAGGTATATTCTTTTAAGAGTTATAGGAGGAACAACGTATCTTAAGGTTTTGAAGAAGTATGTCAGTTTTCGTATTCTATTGGCGAGCTGTTGGATGTGCGGCTTAAAGTTACAGTTCTCATCAATGACAACACCCAAGTATTTAACTGTTTTAGTGCGTTGAAGAGGTTTAGGATCAGACGCATCAAGGCAGCCATGTGAGAGTATTTGTAAATTATGTGATATGCAGTCACAAATTGAGAAGGTGATGTATTTGGTTTTTTCTGCGTTAAGGGTGAGGACATTCGCATGCAGCCATTTCTCAACCATATCAAAACCTTTTTGGGCAGAAATATAGGTTTCATCCCAGGTTCTTCCAGTGAATATGAGGGCAGTATCATCAGCATAGGAAATAAGTTTCCCTTTAAATGTGTCAAGGCGTAGGAGGTCATTGATATATATCAAGAAGAGCGTTGGTCCGATGATACTTCCCTGAGGAACGCCAAAAGACGCAGGAAGGTCTGCGCTCTCATATGGTCCCACTTTGACAAATTGTGTCCTGTGGGATAGATAGGACTGCACAAGCTTCAACTGTTGTCCTCTAATGCCAATTTTTTCTAATTTTTTAGTCAGGATGGGGACAGAGACCGTGTCAAAAGCCTTTGACAAATCCAGAAATATAGATAGACATTTATTGCCTTTATCTAAATTTGAAGCCACGAAGTCAACAAAACAACTAACTGCGTCATCAGTCGATTTACCTCTGCGGAAGCCGAATTGTTGCTCTGATAGAATACCTTTGGCTTCCAGATATTCCACAAGTCTATTATTTATAAGTTTTTCAAGGATTTTCGAGATTGATGGTAATATAGATATTGGCCTGTAGTTATTTACATTTGTCCTGTCCCCACCCTTGAAAATAGGATGAATCCGTGATCTTTTGAGATATTTAGGAAAAATCCCTTGAGTTAGACACATATTGAAGATATGCGTCAAGTGTGGTGCTAGGATATTCCTGTGATCTTTCAATATCTTGTTAGAGATGCCATCCCAGCCCACGGAACAGTCGGGTTTGAGATCTGACATCAGACGAGCCACTTCTTCTTCATCCGTGGTCAGAAGTACGAAAGAGTCCAAACGGCTTCTGATGTCAGGCAGATTGTCTGGCAAAGTTGTCAAGGAATTTACTATCCTCTCAGAGAGGCCCTTACCCACATTGGCGAAGTAGTCGTTAACAACATTAACAGAACCCCGCGGAGTGTCAGATAGCTTAAGGAGCTCTCTGTTGTGTGCTGTTTTCTTGGTGGTGTTTGTGATTGTTTTAATTGCATTCCATATTTTTTTATTGTCTTTGCCAGCCTTCTCAATAAGATCCCTCTCATATTGGCGTTTGATCTTTTTCAAGATAGAGGTACAAAAGTTTCTATAGCGACAGTAGGTGATTTTAAGTATAAGGTTATCTGGGGAGGCATTAGACATCCTGTGTAGTCTATCTCTGTTACGCATGCATCGCAAGAGGCCCTGTGTTATCCACGGTTTTATTGTTTTTTTACGTCGTGAAGGAACAACTGTTGTTGTGTTGTTATCGAGTGCCGTTCTTAACTGGTCAATGACGTAGCCCATGGCAAGGTCACAGTCGTCAACCTGATAAACATAGTTGAAGTCAATGTTCTTAATTTGGTTGCTTAACCCCTCTTCATTTATTTTAGTCCATGGTACAGGGGAAACTTTTTCGGTATGTTTCATTTTCATGCAGAAAATTACAGACCTGTGATCTGTAAGTGTAGACTGGGGGACTATGGTAACAGAGGGGATCCTCGTTTTTACTAGAACGTGATCAATACATCGTCCACTAGCATCGCGAGTTATGAGGTAATGGGCTGGCAGTAGACCATGGAAACTAGTTAAACTCAGATATTCTTCAGTAGACAGGTTAGGTTTCTGTGCGATTAGGTCGATATTTAGGTCACCCATAATGATAATATTTTTAAAATTTGAAAGGTCCCGTAAGGTTTTGTCCAGTGATGCTAGGAAGGGGTCTAAATTTATATAGCTAGGTGACCGATAAATTGCTAATATTGCTAAATCATTTTCAGGTATTTTAATGAGTAGACAGTTAGAGTCTTGTACAATTACCTCCTCAATACCACAGGCAATCTGCTCCTTTACATATACAGCGACTCCATCATTCTGTATTGGATTTAAAGCTGTCGCCGCGGAGATATAGCCATTGAGTTTAATATAGTAGAGGGTGCAGCGGCAACGGGATCTGACGGGACGGGGGCGGAAAAATATTGGCGGTACGAAGTTCGCCGGGTCAGCTAGTGCCGGATAACTGAATGTTGATTAAAGGCATTGAAATATAATATAACAACAGATGTATAGATATCAATTATGTACGATACGTACCACTATCGATTCTGATCACCTTTCGAATGATTTCACAATGTCACTACTGAACCAGATAAGGCTATGATTGCTCAAGTGCGGTGTACTCCATACAGAATGATATCATAGAAACACATGTAGTATGTACAGTCACCCACAGAAGTAGAACATTAAATAATTATTATATTCTACTTGACTTTAAACCACTTTATGTGAAAGACAAGCCCACCGGCCACACTTGCAACACCTGGGGCTTCACACTCACGTTGTCGAACCTGTAAGAACCTTTTAATGCCATTCTTGAAGAACCCCATATTATAGTAACTTTCAAAAACCACAGCAAGGAGTTCATTCCACAGCCTTGGAGCACGCAAGATGTAGTTAAATAAATCTTGATCTTGAGATGTAGTTAATTAAATATCCCAATGGGTAAGCAGAGACCACTTGCTACGATACTGGTATACATATTTCGCTTCTTCTACTATTATTTTTTTCATACATGCTCGCCGGTTTTGGGTACTTACTGTTGATATAGCCTTTATTTAAATGCCATCAACATACGTAATTAATAAGCACTTACTGTGTACTTATTTAAGTAATCTTGAAATGACAAAATTCGTTCTTTTTATTATTATTGTATGTTAAGTTTTAGAGCTATTAGGCGGAGGGCTGTACTCGATCCAACAGTAAACATACGGCCCACAACTCAGTTCCCGGCAGACGGCAATAGGCTCGCCCCCTATTACATGAGACTGAAACTCGTGGCGAAATGTGGCTTTAAATTCACCTCTGCCTATCTCTTTGGGGGTTGGGTTCACAGGCGTACAGTCGACAAAGGAGATACGGTTGCACTTTTTCATATAAAGTTGTATGTGAAGGTATCTCCTTTCTCGAGTGTCCCTTGGAATGTTTAGCTAACACAGATGACGACTGTACTACGGATTATATTTAGCGATTACAAGTAATAAAATAAGTAAGTAGGTAATGTGTGTTTGTAGTACGAAGGTGTGTATGGGCGTGAGATATATTAATCTAGTTCCGTTATTCTTTGTTTTAGGGTCAACTGCTTGTCTTACAGCAGATAGTAAGTTTGATATCATTTATTACCTAGTTCGCAATGTAATTTTGTAGAGATAAATAATTGTTGCACTCAGGGAGGGCCGACAGAAGTGAAACGATGGCCAATATTGTAGACTAGCTTTAGCCCGCGGCTCCGCCCGCGTGGATGTCGGTTATCGCTATAATATCGGTTATCGTTATAAATTGTAGCCTATGTGTTATTCTGATGTATAAGCTATATTATTGTAAAGTTTCATTAAAATCCATTCAGTAGTTTTTACGTGAAAGAGTAACTAACATTTATCCATCCATCCATCCATTCTTACAAACTTTCGCGTTTATAATATTAGTAGGATACTTATTCTGTCAAAACGATTTAGATTGGAAAAAGTGAATGTTCAGGACGGGACTTGGACCCGCGACCAGTGCCCGAGCATGAATAATATATTCGAATTCATAACGTAAACGAATCTAGAGAATAAAGCATTGTGATTGGCTGCCTGCCTACTGTGAACCAATCGCAATGCTCCATTCTTTCAATACGTTTACGTCACAAATTCGAATGTTTTTCGTGCTCGAGGTACAGCGTCGGTAGCTTAGGGTTTAAGGCCTTACGATCGAGAGGTCCCGGGTTCGATTCCCAGGCCATTACACTACCGACGTGAACCCACTCCTAGCACAAGCAATTAAGGTAAGTTGGAGGGGAATATTAGTAATTTCGATAATATCGGTTGCTAATATTCTTTTTTTTTTAAAAGTTTCGTATTATAGAAGATTATCGGTAGACGGCTCCCACCGTCGCTCCAAGATGGTTGTGTAGGAAAATTTCGAATGTTAAGGATGTGGCTCTGTAGCTGGACTGGTGGCGTGTTCAATTCCCGTCCAATCATTCAATTTTTCGAATCTAAACTGTCATAATATAATACTTTTAAAAAACGAGTAGCGGCATATTTTCGATCAGATAACTCTTAATCAAACGAGGTTACCAAATAAATATAAGTAATTAAGTTTCATAATCAAGCAGGCGAGTAGGTACTTCGTATATCTGAACAAGATAATTATTTTACTACACGTATATAATATAATAATGAAATTAAAATTTTCAGGCCACACCTGTACTTACAAATAAATGAAATGAATGAAAATTAAATTAATAGATATGACCGACTGAATATTACTCACTGCTAAAAAACTAGTATCAACGTTAATTAGTGTATTTATTTTGCTGCTATACCCACGCTTGTCTCAAAAGGTTTAGGCAGATGTTGTTTAATAATCACATTTTACTTTCGGAAGTTACCGCGAATATCACTGGTTGAACGCATTTTGTGAACAGCCAACCTTCAACGCGTAATGCCAACCTTCTTTTTAGCCAGGCTACTTTTTGAATCCGCGAAATGCCAATCTTCTTTCTAGCGGGGCTGCTTCTCGGATCCGCGTAATGCCAGCTTTCTTCCTGGGGGGCTGCTTTTCGGATCCGCGTAGTGCCAACTTTATTTATAGTGGGGCTGCGTTACGGATCCGCGTAATGCCAAACTTCTTTCTAGCGGGGCTGCTTTCCAAATCCGCGTAATGCCAACATTCTTTCTAGCGGGGCTACTTTTTGGATCTGTGTAATGCCAACCTTCTTTCTAGCGGGGCTGCTTTTTGGATCTGTGTAATGCCAACCTTCTTTCTAGCGGGGCTGCTTTTCGAATCCGCGCAATGCCAACCTTCTTTCTAGCCGGGATGCTTTTTGGATTCTTGCGGGGCTCGAGAGAATCTCATAACAAAAGACCTATCACATTCATTGGTAGACTTGCAGACTACAGGTCTTCTACATCTTCACATTGATCACTAAACCAGAAGACTGCCTAGCCCTTCAACAGGACATTAATACATTATCACAGTGGTGTCAAACTAATAACATGTACTTGAACACTGGGAAATGTTTCGTTATATCATTCACCAACAAACACAACAAAATTACGTGGAGCTATGATATTGACGGTCATATTCTTAATCGGTCGAGTGTTGCCAAGGATCTGGGTGTTATATTTGATGACAAACTCTCATTTCGTGCTCATTATACTGGCATCGTATCTAAAGCCAATCAACTTCTAGGGTTTGTTTTAAGATCTACCAAAGAATTCAGAAAGCCTGTGAGTGGTTTGTACCTGTACTATGCTCTAGTGAGATCAGAAGTATCTTAGAATATGCCAGTCCCGTATGGTCGCCAAACTACAGGGTACATATTGATGAAATTAAGCGTATCCAGAGGAAAGCTCTAAGAATCTTAAGTTATCGTCAACACCTTGGGCGTTCAAGTATTGATTACCAAGGTAGACTTTGCAAATTCAGAGCACAGCGATTGGAAATTCGACGCATATATTTCGATCCGGTTTATTTGTACAAGATTATACATTGTCATATAGATTCATCAGGACTACTTTCTCAACTCACTTTTAATATTAAATTTAGTGCACGTAGGTCTAATGAGTCAAATCTATTTTCCCTTCAGGTTTACAAAAATAATATCTCTTTCTTTAACCCTTTAACAAGGATGGCTCGCCAGTATAACGAGGTGGCGAGGAGGATCAAACTTTAGACATATTTGATTCCAATTTTAATAGATTCATTAAAATTCTGAAAGACATCCTCCATAGCAGTTCGGCCTTGAAAAATGTTTAAACACGTCATTACTATTATTATTATACTTTTTAAATTTAGAGCTTTTCCTGTTTTTAACATATTGTTTTAGCTGTGTGCACATGTGGTTATGTTACGATCCAGAACGGAACTGTATTTTAGTATTACATATTGTTTTTCAATGATTGTAATGTGTTTTGTGTGCCTAAATAAATAAATAAAAATAAATAAATAAATACATGTGCTAATAATGAATAGGAGGTAAGACACGACTGTATTTCCGTCTACTTGAACAGTCCGACTGGAGAAATAGCTCCGCCCTACAGAATACTGTGGCCATAATAACCTCGTGTTGTGTTCCCGGCGGTGAGTATAGCGTAGCCAGAGCTCACTGGGGAGATTTTGTGTTGTCTTCTACACTGGCGGCACAGAAGCTCTCTATGTTTACAGGGTCGGCAGCACGAGTGTGTCTCCCCTGGTGTTAGACCACTTTTCATAAGAAAAGAATTTATCTCTCTCACCATTCTCTGAGCTCTTTCCAACTCAGTTGGATACGGCTTTCGAATCAAAGTATGATGGGCTGAACTTCCATATTTTACGTAAATCGACTGTCATCAGCATATCTATCTGTCCATCAACAGTAAATAATTCTGCTGTCCTAATATGAAACTGATTGCAATGCTGAAGTAGCTATTGATAGCGCACTAGCAAGAGGACGCTCATTGTATAGACTGGCGAGATTCGATTCCGACATCATGTGCTATACCAACACTGAAATTGTGCGCGGTTATAAAAAAAAAAACATAATAAGCCAATGTAATACCACAGTATAACGAGCATGAAGTATGAGGCGTTAGACTCTGCTGCCAAGGATACCTACTTATTTTTTTAATTTTAAGAAGGTATAATATATAACCTACTTGGCCAAAAATTCACATTTATAAGGTTCATATTGTAATCTACTACTATAAGCATTAGGTAACAACCTGTAATAATAGTAGTGTAATAAATAAATAAATAATTAAAAAGGATACTACTCGTATTACTTGGGTATTTAAAGGGTAGCTATCTCATGTATAAGATATTAAAAATTGTTAGAATAATATAGGTTCACACGGTAAAGGTACAGCGGGATCGGGATCTGACGCCACGCGGGCGGAAAAATATAGGCGGTACGAAGTTCGCCGCGTCAGCTAGTTATCTTATATAAAATTTCATTCAACATCGTAGTTTGTTGAACTACCCACAATTTAAACCACTACAGAACGAAATGCAGCATTATTATTGCAAGACAAGGGGTAGTTAACCCTCTGACTGTACAGACTGGAATACAAATGAAAGTTTAATAATGGATCATTAAAATTCTCGCTGTGTTCGTATACTTTGTACTGGGGGAAACCCACATCAAGGGTTTGCTGATAAGATAGAAATCCAAGAAAGAATAGTAGTACGTATTAACTAGAAATTGGCGTAGAAAATACGGGTGTTTTGGAACCCCACCGAGATCTTTGAGAATTGAGGATTCCTATTATTGAAGTAGATGCAACCATAATAATAGGAACTGTGGCTTTGTGTCCTCCAAAGAATAATGCTGGCTTGAGATGATTCGTCATTAATTGGAGCCACGCATGCAAAGTTCAGGCAAATCAATTTTTACTGGAAAAAGTGATCATTCAAGACGGCACTTGAACCCGTGAACAATCCCTGACCAACTGAGCTACAAAGTCCACGTCTTGGGCATGCATACTACCCTAATAGTTGAAGTAATTGGTTTATAATTTAATTTAAGTTTCAGGCGAATATTTCATGGTTACCCCCCGGGTTGTATTCAAATTTTCGCAAAGAGCAGGAGCTGCCTACCAACCCCTGCTACCTCCTACCACAACACAATACAGGTCATCAAGGTCAACTCTTTGTGTCACTTCGAACTAAAGCAAAAATCTACAAACACACATAACAAAAGACAATAGAAACTGGAAACGTGCGACTTTTCGCCAAGTCGGTAAGTTTTAACACGACGCCGCACGACACGCAAAAGGTGAACAATACAGACTTGAATACACAGACTTAGAGTACACTAGATATGCTTCAAATCACAGTTTCTCAAAGTCAATTGAGAAGTGTTGGTTGTTGTGGAGTTCGGTTAACAGTCGCTTCACTGCCGACCCCAGACTACGAGATGCACGATAAAATTTCGAGCAAGACGGTCTTTGATTCACAGCAAGACAAAAAGAATATTGGATTTTTTTACATAAAGTGGTTTTTTAAAGAGCTTTAAAAATATTAAAATCCTTGATAGTCTGGTCTAGTCAGGTTATAATAAAGTGCACTACACCAGTTAGGTAACACGCTGTGACAGCATGCGCCATCTAGCAACTCTAAGTCTGTGCAGTACACGGTCTGATTAACGGCAGTTTGCACGAAACAAGACGTTTTTACCGCCGGCTTAAGAGAATCATAGACCGCATTAAGTTGTTATTATCGCTACAACGAACGGGAGATAGGTGCAATCTATCTATTTTATCTATAGATAAACAAGCATGGATCGCGAAATGAGAGTGATGATCGTACCTAATTGAAGCACTTAGAGATTTCTAACTCCCACATTCCATTTGCATTACTATGGTATGGCCAAATAAATTAAAACCTAGATTGTTAGTGATGGATACAGGTTAAGTTTTACGTTATTTCTTTAAATTCTATAAAGTTCATTATTTAAATGGTAGTGGTTTTATAGAAAATAGTAGTTTGGGTTAAACGAAACAAAACGAAGGCGAAGCGCCTAAAAACTTTGTAGCACAAACATTTAAAAACAAATTCATTCTATTTTATTTTACATTACCTTTTGCCCGCAGCTCCGCCCGCGTGCATGTCGGTTATCGCAACCAAACATAGCCTATGTCCTTTCTCAAAGTCTAATCTACCTCTATACCAAATTTCTTTAAAATTAGTTCAGTGGTTTAGCCGTGAAAGATGGCCAAACAGACACACACACACACTTTCATATTTATAATATCAGTATGGATTTTCATATACATACATGTATTGCGACCTGTAATTCCCCGAAGGGGTAGACAGAGGGCCACATTTTGCTAACTATGATTTTTCATCAAGCATTGTCATGGGCTGTTTATATTTACTGCCAGTTGGATAACATCCCTATCCCACGCCCACTGTAGACCCCCACGGAAAGAGATGGGATAGATTCTACTCCACCGGGAACTATATTACGAAGTTTTAACTAAGCAGTAAATCAAGTGTATGTAAAATAATATCTTACATCACTTTTCCACTCGTGAAATGCTATACTCAAGTGGCAAATCGCGAGTCCCGCATCAATTAATTTACATATTCATTACTATTCATAATGTAATTAGGTGAAATGCATTGTTTGTGTTTTAATTTTGTACCGTCCGTCTCCTCGGTACGTAGATTTTCTCAAAGCTATGAATGAAATAAGTGTGAGGCGGCGCAGGGTTGGCAACAACGCAAAATAATTTTTTAAGTTGTACTTATTTAGGTGCGCCAGGTTAGGAGAAACAGATCTAGATGTAGGGCTGGATGGTAGGAACGGATGTACGGTGTATCTTCCGGTTTTATCTATTAATAAAACTAGTATGGACCAAAATTCAAAATAATTATTAGGAAACTACCCCCTTCTTTTTGTCTCTAGATCCACCTAAAATTTAGTGGTTATATATTCTCTTTGAACTCCATCCCATGGTTGCCTGGAAGAGATTGCCCTGCGCGATAAGGCCGCCAATTGTATGGTACAAAACTGTACCTACCACTATATTGTAATATGTTCTTCTTTCTTTCTTTGTGTACCATACAATAAAGAGTTTTTCATTCATTCATTCATTCAATTATTAAGGCTGAGATTCCAGAAAAAAGGTTATTAACTCCTACTAATATTATAAATGCGAAATTTTGTAAGTATGGATGGATGTTTATTACTCTATCACGTATAAACTACTGAATGGATTTTAATGAAACTTTACAATAATATAGCGTAAACATCAGAATAACAAATAGGCTACAATTTATAACGATAACACATTTTATAGCGATAACCGACATCCACGCGAGCGAAGCCGCGACAAAAGCTAGTATTGTTGTGGCGATCATAAAACGTTAATAGAGCTCCAGACTATTATGAACAACTTAGACTGAAAACATATTATGTTATTCTTTTTGTATGAGATTACCAATTTATAGGCTTTAATATTAGCTGTTTTTATAAATGGTCACACTTCTGACTATCCTCTGAGTAGGAGACGGATCTAAATTTGCTGGTCTAGTGTTGATTGCCATCCAAGTCGTTGATGCCAGCTAGCTAACGAAGAAACGGCGACGGAACAGTAACAGTACGACGACTGCTTCTCCGATATGTCGATACTGTTACAAGCGCCATCATCAAGGAAGAACTGCAGTGAAACGAGTCCAGGCAGGATGAGGATAAATATGATTTGCCTAAAGGCAACTGGCTTGAAGTACTTCAGTATCTTGTAGCAATGCTGAAATATCGGAAACCCAATAAAACACAAACATTGTAAATACACCGTTACTAAAAATTATAACAGTGAATTTTTAATCTTTGACAACCCTACTAACAAGTCACACACACAGTAATAGGCAAATAAGCAGTTATTTACGTCAATCATTATTTTCCCTAATACCACGTCTTGTTGCTAACAAGAGGGCAACTAGTTACAGCGACAAGTAATTGAAGAGCATATGAATAGAAACTAATATCTACTAAGATTTTTTTATAGTACACGGTAATTCACAATTGCAGACACATAGCATTTTAAAATGGTGGCATTTAGCTTGACGGCCTCATCAGATGCTTTTGCACGCTCCGCTTAGCATAACATGTTCCTTCTTCTACTGCTGAATGGTAACAAGCTATAGTGAAGTCCGGATGAGAAGGACCACCATTATGCTTAGAAACCCAAATGGTGGTCCCTACCATAACGACCTTGGCAGATACTTTATCACCCTCCGCTTGAAGAATCTGATAGCGTAAGAGGGATCATGTGTGCAGGTAAATCATTCCACATCTTTGCTGTGCTACAAAGAAATGATGTTTGAAATCGCGTAGTTCGACACGGTATTCTTTCTATGTCGTCGTACTGCCACTAACATCGATTTCGATTAAGACTGAATGGTGTCCACCAAGATTGGTAATATGCTGATTAAAGATTTCCTCTCAGGGTCTAAGAGTCGGACAGCAATAGATCCTGTTTAAGCCAAAATATGTACTAGATTGATTGAGATTACTAAACTTTATAGTTTTAGGAGAGCGGACCCTTGGCTACGAAAAAGGATAGAGTTTTAGATGCAACTGAAATGGGATCTTCGCTCAGATGAAGAAGTTAAGATTTACAAAGTTTATGAATAAAAAGGAATCTGTGATGGAACTTAGTAACTTAAGAAGCTGGAAATCAAGTCCTGATGGTCACATTCATTTAGGTCATCAGGTCCATTAGATATCGATGATAACTAACGGCCCTGCCCCTCTAGACAAGTGGCAATTCGCTAGCTGGCGTTCGGTGGAATAGAATGACGAATATATGGAATTTGACATATATGACAGTCGTTAACGCATGTCAAATACGTCAAATCCCATAACATTCCATTCCATAACAATCCCATAACGAAACAAAAAGAAGACATTCAAAAGTAATATCGGGATTTATTCTATTGAATAGGTATCTTTTCATTTCGTTCATTCAAAAACATTTCAATACAAAAATATTGAATGAATACAGATGTTTCGCATCTGCCGGCCTCCCACAACGGCTCAAATTTCTTTATCGTGTAGGCGTAATAGAATATGAAGGCTTGAATTGATACACAGTGTGCAAATAGATGGATATTTTTTTATGTATATAGGATACGTCAATTTGACTTCATCTCGCCTGATGTTAAGCTGAAGGCAAAGTCTAACTGAATACATTAAAGGGAAATGGATGGATAGATGGCCTGGACACGGAAGGCAGAGGATTGGGTAGTTAGACACACATTAGGAGAAGTCTTATTTTGTGAATAAATTCCTATAAATACATATATTTCAATCATTTTCACATACATATTACGTAGAGCCACACCTCTTTTTCATTGGGTTGGCAGCGACAACGCCTTTCTGCATACTGTGATCCTAGCATACGTTTTGTATATTCGTCTATTTATTTGGCAAGCTCCTATTTGGATGAAATCTATTATAATTGTGTTCGTAATAATAATTGTCAGGTCTAGGTTCTTTTCAACGAAAACTGTGGGTATTTCGCGGCAATATTCTACACCCATGTGACGCCATTCACAAACAGGTGTCTGAATCATCATCAAATATAGAATATTTAATATTCTTTATCAGTCTTATGTTAGTGATCATTTACACTCAGAAGTGCATACGGACAGCAGTGAATCATAATGATAACATACATAGAATTCATACTTCTTGACATCCTGAAGTCATTTTGATGCATATGATACTTATGAAACGAGAAAGCACGTTAAATCGACGGTCCCGGTTGTCATACGAACATTCTATGGCAGTCTTTACGGGTAGCTAAAGTCTGATAACTTGTCTAATTATCTACAGAACTTCGATATCACCAATCTTTGGAAATCAATGCCCCGAGCACGAAGAATATTTGAATTCGTAAAAATAACCACGAAGGCTAAGACCCCGCCTTAGCCTTCGTGGTTATTTTTTTAAACCACCCAGTAATAGAATGATAAAAAATCTGTCGAAGTAGTTGATCATTCGAAGATGTGACTTGTATTGTCTGTCGAATAATCGTCTGTCGAAGTAGTGGTAATTTGTTGTCCAATAATTGTCTGTCGAAGCAATGACTTGTCGATCTGTGTGTTTTCGAAGTTTGCTACATGTCGAAGTATTTTACTGTCTAAATTCAGTCCGTAAGTTGTTGAGTAAGTTGTTGGTATTTCGAACTAATCGTAAAAATAGACTCAATTGGTATTATAACAATGTCTGCCACGAAATTGAATATTGAGACAGTTCAATTACTTGCGTCATTGACTCAATGCGGTAACTAATTCGTTTTCAATGAATATGATGACAGATACGATGTACGGTTAACAATGCTCCTATTCAAACTATTATCTAATATATAAAATTCTCGTGTCACAGTTTTCGTTGCCAAACTCCTCCGAAACGGCTCGACCGATTCTCATGAAATTTTGTGGGCATATCGGGTAGGTCTGAGAATCGGCCAACATCTATTTTTCATACCCCGATTCGCGATAATCGACATCCACGCGGGCGGAGCCGCGGGCGACAGCTAGTAATATATAATATCGTGATTTATTTTTAGTAATTTTTTAAATCGAAATATTTGGAAAAGATGAAATTATAAAAGCACTACACTAAAAGAACTCACTTTTATTTCAATGAGTAATATTCGCGTTATTTTCGACAGTGAATTTTCGTGTTAAGAAAATGTTACATCATGAAAAAGTTTATTTTTATACATAAAGGCCTTTATACGGTACTAAGTGCAAAATGAATGTGCCGACAGCACAATGGTTTCAATCATTAACTTTAGCCCACGGCTCCGCCCGCGTGGATGTCGGTTATCTCTATAATATCGTTTATCGTTATAAATTGTAGCCTATGTGTTATTCTGATGTATAAGGTATATTATTGTAAAGCTTCATTAAAATCCATTCAGTAGTTTGTTAAAGAGTAACAAACGAACATTCATTCATACATCCATACTTACAAACTTTTGCGTTTATAATATTAGTAAGATACCTATGTATTATAATAAGTTATTTCCTGTCCTGGGGCTGAATTTTTGAGTGCTTGAACATGGTAGTTTGTGAAAAGCTGAATACCTTAAAGTTAGATAGATATTTTTACATGTCAAAAAACAATACACAATGATATTTGTGTATCAACTTATAAGTGGGAAACCCATAAGTATTATATTATATTATAATACATTCTTATGGTAAACCACAACAATATAGTATCTACTTTAAGTCATAACAAAGGTAATAAGTTTGTTTGTTTGAATGTGCTAGGGCTATAAGTTTCGTATTCTAGATTGCCACTCAGATAAATCTCGATTGAGCTGGGAAAAGATTGTATAGACTGACAAATTTGACATGTTGTCTGCCAGATTGTCTATACAATTTTTCCCTAGATAAATTACGATTCAGGTGAGTGACACTTTAGAATTTGGGCCTTAAACTAGTTGTGCGAATTATAAAACTCTTTTTGCATTTTTTTATGTCAGTTATTGGAGAACGTTATTTTATTATTTCCATGTGAAAGACAGGACTGGATTCAAATTCATCCCTTCCCTTCCTCACCCCTACTGATCACAATATTGTAACCAACATGGAGAGACCAGAAGAGGCAATATTTATTAATTACATGGTTCAAATCGCAAACTATATTAATTTGCTGTTAATAGTAAATGCGGTATAAAAATAACACATCTCAAACAATGTTTTTGATAAGTACAATATGCAATACAAGGTCATGAAATTTATTTTGAGAAACATTGTGTGAGTTTTTTTTATTTTTATATTTTATTGTTAGTGTCAAACTTAGTACCTAATTTTGTCTAGTAGTACTTTTATCCATATTCTCAAACCCATATTAGCTACAAGCTATACATGATTCTATGATAAGAGGTAACTTGTACAGCAATCAGTTTAAAAACACGTCTGATTGTGAGTTAAGCGCAATATTTAATAAAAATTGATTTTGTTAATTTTCTTTCATTCATACACCTCATACACCTCTGCCTACCTTCTCGGGGATGTACAAGTGTGAGTATATGTATATATGTATCTTACATTAATTTGAACGCCTCAAATTCTCAAATATGTATCTACCTTGTCAGACGCATTTCCCTGGCATTCCAGAACAAAATTATAATATAAGTATTTAATGAATATCCAACTTTTCTCATCAGCCGTATCCTCAAACAACTTGAAACCTCTTGTCACAGAACTACCCCTATATCTAAAGTAGGTCTTAAATATACTGACTGTAATATTTATTCCAGAATAATATTACTATTGGTGTAGTGCAAAAAACATCTATGTGAATATGTTACACTAGTAATAAAAATGGCATATCAAAGGAATCTAACACAAGGTTTATTGCATTTATGTAAACTAAGATGAAAAAGGTAATGTGAGTAATTGAAAAATGTTTAATACCTCTCAAGGTCTTTGCTTACACTTGCAAAACTCATATCTAATTGAACCTTCAATAGATAATTTAGTTAATGTGAAAGACAACTATCATAGTATCAGGGACGGTCACAGCCTGAAGTTTTGGGGGGTCATTAGGGTCACAGCCTAAAGTTTTGGGCATGTTTGGAAAATCATAATACTTTTTAGAAGACTTTAACAATTGGGGAGGGGGGGATTTGGGAGTCAGTGCATATGTAAATAAACGAATTACAAGGTATGCCAAACTAATTATAATTTCTTTGTATGTGAATTTGCCACTATACAGACACACAACAGGACCATGTTCCACCTTCAAATATTATCTGTTCAATGATTCAAATTCAGAAACACAGAAATAGGAATTTTCTTTAGACTTTGCTTTTTTAGCAGAACTGTTGAACTTATTTTAAAGGAAGGTAAAAATGTAGACATTCTATGTATCTAAATTGAAACTAATAAAAATCATTACTGCTTTAAGCACAGAGTATATTCATTTCCCCCAAAAAATAAATAAATAAAGAAATTGCAACTTATAAATCATTACTGTTTTAGGAACATGAGATTTTATATATTATAATTTAAAATAATGAATTAACTAGAATGGAATGTTTTTAGTTCAACCCACCATAGCAGGAGAGTTGATTAACACTCCTTATTTAGTAGAGTACACAAATCTCTCTGAATTACACACATTTTACTGTTTATTTATATCAGCGAAAATATCATCTGGGTCAATGCAATGCAATTATGTGTTTCATAACCACAACACGGCACGAATTGTGGTGCACGCATCAATAATACTTGACTTGCACATTTTAATTTGGCGCACAAAATGCGTTCTGCCAATAAGCATAAGCAACGCCCGTTCATTCACGCCCTCGTAATTGACTTGACAGTACATAAACCTTGAAAACACTATGAAATCGCGCTCCAATCTATGAATCTATTCATTTCGCAACCATAATATTGATAGTATAACAAACCTTCGGCGCTCTGGTTCAACGCTAAATGCGCCCCGGAAGACGCCAAATCCTTCTTCTGTCCAACTTTAGGCGGATCAGAGTCCGAATCATCGAACACAAGTGTCCGGACCGACTGCGAACATCGGCGATCCATCGTTACTCTCACTGCACAACACACAAATGCACTAATAATACCCCCATTTAACTCCCCTTATAACTGCAATACAAATTCACGGTCTATTTACATGACACCGTTGATTCATGTGCAAACATTGAATAAATTCAAGGTATTCAGAAACGATTGTAAATGCAAATATTTTCTAAGCCATGATAAATAACGCGACACGCGACTTCGCACAAATCGAAATATTGTATGACAATTTTGATTTTTTTTGAAGTGCGCCTCCGTGTTGCCAGTGAAATGAAAGGTTTTCCCCAAGTGTGACTAGACTCGCAAATATAGTTTTGCTCAATGGAAAGTAATACAGCAAAGGGCCATTCAAACTTATCGTTTATGAATGTTAATCACTAAATATTGATGACCATAAATATCCACACTTGTTAGAGTTCTACAGATAATAAACACTATTTTACTCAGTAAGTAGTGTAAGTACTTAAGTACTGAGGTAAAAGCACCAATGTGGACACTGTACCAAAAGTGGACACTTTCGAAAAAAGCCCTTTATTATAAAATAGTAACCATTTGGTATATATGACAATTGAACTGTTGACATAGTTTGCCTATTGTTTGTTATACGATCAGTGGGTTAAGTTACTTAGGCGAAGGTTACCATTGGGATGGGTACCATTATAGTGGTGTTATTTCTGAGCGCTTCTGTGCTTCGGAGGGCACATTTTAAAAGTCGGTATTGGCTGTGGTCAAAAGTCTATAGGTCAAAACGGAGGCCTATATGGGTGACTTGAACAATTCTATCACAGATTTGCTTTTAACCACACGAAAAAGAAAGAAAGAGGTTGCCAGTTAACCTATAAGATGCCTAATGGCATTAAGAATGATTGTTTAAAAATTCGCAACTCTGTCGCAAGCAACCTTTGAATGAGACAGTTGTTTCATAATATTTTGTTAAGTGACATATTTTATTTATTAATAACGATTATCACTTATTTTAGTATGGACATTTGAGTAGTAAGTACATCATAGAAGGGAAGATAGAATGTAAGAGAGGAAGAGGTAGGCCAAGAAGAACGTTTATGAAACTGTAATAATACGAGAAATAAACCTTTAGCATAAAGCTAGGCTTTATTCAATTAGAAATTATGCATGACACAGCTTGACAGTTTTACACAATTGATAGAGGTAATAAAAGTACATGGAGTTCAGTGATGTGCATAAACACTCTTTGAATTAGCAAAGAGTTAATATCATATCATTCACCGTGGCTCTGAGAAGATTCCTCCACAGTTACCACAACAACACACGCTCATGCTGTAATCCTTGAGGTAGGGCGGCGGTTTTCGAGCCCTGGTAGATCTCCTTAACGCTTCTGGCTCTGTCACTGGAGCTACATCTGGATGTACAACATCTCGAAGAGGTGTAAAACAGTCTCTTCCTGACACAGATTAGTGCTCGGAGCTATCTTGAGTCATTATTGGGGATTCTCGCGTATTGGAATCAGGTTCTGTTTTTTGAGCAATGATTTCTCCCTGACCTCCAATCGGGGCTAGGTGCCTATTTGACACAGTTGTATCACGGCCATCCGGGAGCCGAATATACGAATAATCTGGGTTTGCTTCTAGCAGATCCACTTCTTCCACTAGAGGCTGATATTTGCTGGCTCGGTCACAGCGGCGTAGAAGAACCTGCCCTGTTCCAGTCAACCATATAGGCATCGAGGTTCTATTAGGAGAGCGTCTGCTGTTTCCGAAAATCCTCTCGTGTGGTGTTCAATTAATTGCCGTAGTCAACAGAGAGCGTATAGAATGTAGAGCGAATGGAAGGGCTTTCTCCCACTCTTTCTTCGGCAAATTATGGGTTCGTAGAGCCAATTGAACTGTTTTCCATAATGTTGAATTTAATCTTTCGACCTGGCCATTCCCTTGGGGTTTGTAGGCAGTAGTGCGACTCGTAGCGACACCTTATCAGTGAAGAAATTCTTTAACTTCTGCGGACATGAACGACGAACCCCGTTCAGAGTGTATGTACGCCGGCATACCAAACAGCATGAAAAGCGAATTCAGATGCATAATTACAGTCTTTCCACTTACATCAGTGCACGGAAAGGCAAATGGAAAACGTGAATATTCATCGTATGGTATATATATAACAGTGAGTATGAACCGATTCTTGGTATTTGTTGGGACCGGGCCCTTAAAATCAATGCTAAGACGCTCAGAAGGTGAAGTGGCCTTTATGAGCTCAGGAAGCGGGTCCTGATTTCTGAAAAACTTTGGCTTTATATCTGCGCAAGTTCGGCAATTGTTTGTCATAGTCCTTATTTCTTCGATAGTATAAGCCAGATTTTTTGTTTTGAGCCAATGATGCATTCTTGTCACACCGGGGTGACAGAAATGATCGTGCAATTTCTTTAGTTTAAGACTTCGTGATTGTAAACTCAGGCTAGCAGAGACTCTGGATAATGCACCAGCGACGTGGTTTTCTCGCCCAGGTCTGTAAATTATGTCGTAATTTAACGGAGCCAGTTCAAGTCGCCATCTCTGATTTTTCTCATTCTTTATCTTGCTTGGCAGCTTAGCATTGAACATGAAACTGACAGAGCTTTGATAGGTAATAAGATTAAAAGGGTTTCCGATCAGGAAATGTCGCCATTTCTTTAAATACTCAACGATGACGTAGGCCTCCTTTTCTATGGCGGAATGTTTTTGTTCGCAGTGATTTAAAGTTCTTGAATAGTAAGCAACTGGCCTAGAGTGTTGAGATAGAGTAGCTGCGATCGAATGTTCAGAGGCGTCCGTTTCAACTGTGAAAACTACGTTGTTATCAATAGAATTTACGGAAGACTTGGCGATTATTGATTTCAAGATTTCAAAAGATTTCAGTGCTTCTTCAGTTAAAGGAAACTGCGAGGTGTGAGCTAGAGTATAAATTCTCTCGGAATCCATTTGGAGTATTGTGCAAACATTCCTAAAGTTCTGCGGAGTGAAGAAATATCATTGGGCGGAAGTAAGTCGAGCAGAGGTAGCAATCTATTGTTATCAGGCTTGATTGTGTGGTTGTCAATAGAGTAACCCAATATGTTGATTGATTTGAGGCTGACTTACTTTTCTCCTTGTTTATTGTAAGCCCGTACTTATTGAGTGCATTGAGAGATTTTTCGAGATTTACATCATGATCTTCTTGTGTTTTACCGCAAACGGTAATATCGTCGAGATATGCGAACGTCCCTGTTAATCCTTCCTTCCGGATCACCCAGTCGAAAGTTCTTTGAAACGCAGATACGCCGTTTGTGACGCCGAAAGGAATTCTAGTGAATTGTTAAAGATTTCCTGCAGCTTCAAACGCAATGTAGATTTTCTCATGAGGAAGTATCGGCACTTGGTGATAAGCACTCTGAAGATCGATAGCACTGAATATATTGTAATCACAGATCTTAGCAAAAGTTTCTTCTATATTTGGCAGAGGGTAAGCATCTAACTATGTGTATCGATTAATAGTTTGCGAGTAATCAATCACCATCCTTTTCTTGTGATTAGAGTTCTTAGTAATTAGGACCGGCGCTCTCCACGGCGATTGGCTCTCTTCAATTATTCCGTCTCGTAACAATTTTTCTACTTCGGACGTGATAAACTGTTGATCTTCAGACAAGTACTTGCGAGATCGTATAGCGATCGGCTTGCAGTCTAGAGACGATTCAAAAACAACGGCACGGCAGGTACGGTTGCTTCAGCTACAGAGCAAACTTTGAGCGCTTGCTTCGATCCACCAAATTCAAACTCCAGAGTCGAGTGCAGTTTTAATATGTAATGACCAATAATCATGTCAGCACACAAATCCTTTACGATTAAGAGTTTAATGTTATCGTAAAAGTACTTTCCTATGCGAATAGTTTGATAAGTGAGGCCATTTACTTGCGATGTCAGTGACATTGAAGCTATCGTCACTGTTTGTTGACAGTTAAGCTTCCTTAGCTTTAGCAGATTTGCGAAATCTTCGTTTATGAAACTTATGCTGCTTCTCATGTCAATTAAAGCGTCAGCACGAACACCTTTGATATAAGCTTTAACCATAGCTTTTTGAAGTGAAGTAGGTGAAGCAGCTGTTATACAAGTGGTGCAGTGCTTACAACCATCATCAGTACTGGAGGTGGCGGCACTGTTTTGACCTTTTCTACGACAAACAGTCGAAAAATGTCCCCTCTTACCACAAGCTTGACATTCAACATCAGCTGCCGGGCAGATTTTGCGAGCATGAAGGGGGCCGCCACAGAAAAAGCACTTGCGTCGATGAATTTTTGTTACCGTGGATCTAGGTGCAGCAGCTGCTGTTTCAAGAGATCTAGAAGTAGATGCAGCGGTAGTTTCATTATTTTCCGAAGAATGAGACATAGAGTTGACAATTGGAGTTTGGCTAGATTGTAGGCTTGCTCCAGGGTCAGCGTCAAATTTTCTAACAGTCTCTGACAAATGTTAGATGAATTTATCAAGGCTATAAAAGCTCCACGTATGCTATCATTTCTATTCGTTTCAGCGTCCACGGCATTGAATTGGCATTATTTAGATAGTTGTCTGAGTGCCTGAAGATATGTGTCAATAGATTTTCCTGACTGCTGGCGCCTCGTTGCAAGTAGATGCCTGGCGTATAAAATATTCTCAGGTTTTACATACAAGGCATCCAGGATAGCGATGGTTTCGGCGTACGTTGTACAATCATTGATGTATGCAAAAACTCGCGGCGAAATATAGTTCACTAGCAGCTGTAGCTTGACGGCGTCGAGAAGAGGAGCAGGAGCAGCAGGTACGCCAGCTTCCGTTGCAACAGGCGCGGACGCGGCTTTACGAGTGGTTAAGAAGTTAACGAAGGTCCGCTTCCAGTGTTCCCAATCAGGCGAGCTGTTATTTAATGACGGATCACCGTCAAAACGTTCGGGTCGTAAGAATCTATCCATATTCTAATTGAATAAATTGTAATAATACGAGAAATAAACCTTTAGCATAAAGCTAGGCTTTATTCAATTAGAAATTATACATGACACAGCTTGACAGTTTGACACAATTGATATAAGTATTTAAAGTACATGGAGTTCAGCGATGTGCATAAACACTCTTTGAATTAGCAAAGAGTTAATATCATATCAGAAACATTTTTTAAAGATGCTATAAGGCATCTTTTAAGTCAATAGTCAAATAAGCTAAATGCTTATTAGTGTCCACTATTGGGACAGTATCCATTACTGGTGCTGTCGCGAAAAGAAAAGGAAATTCGTAACTGGCCCTTTCGCGAAACTGAGGGCTTCTTTCAGGGTTCAATAGCTTGAATGCATGGGATGTCTATGATTGCTGATTACCAGTGATTCTGTCGTCTCGCACCGTAGATCTCCTCCTGTAGACAATGTAGATTATCTGTTACTCTTCAATCAAGAGTAAGTTGGTGATCCCTCAGTGTCTTATGCACATATGTGCTCTTAACGGTCCACCATACGCTAAATAGCGTCTCTATTGAGTAACCCATTCCGTGGGCCAACAATAGCTCTCATTAGTACATATCTCACCGCAAGCTGGTTCCAACCCTGTGAATTGCGGGTCTTGATCTTCTGGCCACGCCAGGGCGAATGCTCTCAACCCCTAACCAGCGTCGGCATGGAAACGTCAGGTAGGTTATGAGACGCGTAACTGGTACAGGACAAAATTGCTACGATGCAAACTAAATACACATAAGGGACACCAACCATTCTTCGAATCCTTGCTCTATCCTCGCTATCTGTTTGTGCACCCGTAAGATCGTACCGCTTGTCAACGATTTTCTCTTTGACATACGTATTTATACTTGACAGTAAAGAAAATATAGTTATGTAGATTGAGCTGCCAGTAAAATACCAAAGAGTTTGTAATCCTAAAAGAGTTTGTATTTCGTGAAGGAATCTTCGCGACACATGTCGCGAAAAGAAGAGGAATTCTTAACTGGCCCTTATCGCGAAACTGAGGGCTTCTTTCAGGGTTCAATAGCTTGAATGCATGGGATGTCTATGATTGCTGATTACCAGTGATTCTGTCGTCTCGCACCGTAGATCTCCTCCTGTAGACAATGTAGATTATCTGTTACTCTTCAATCAAGAGTAAGTTGGTGATCCCCCAGTGTCTTATGCACATATGTGCTCTTAACGGTCCACCATACGCTAAATAGCGTCTCTATTGAGTAACCCATTCCGTGGGCCAACAATAGCTCTCATTAGTACATATCTCACCGCAAGCTGGTTCCAACCCTGTGAATTGCGGGTCTTGATCTTCTGGCCACGCCAGGGCGAATGCTCTCAACCCCTAACCAGCGTCGGCATGGAAACGTCAGGTAGGTTATGAGACGCGTAACTGGTACAGGACAAAATTGCTACGATGCAAACTAAATACACACAAGGGATACCAACCTTCTATTTCTTCGTACAGACGCGCTATCTCCTAGACACGTAAAATCACACCGTTTGCTTTTGATTTACTCATTGACATAAGTATTTATACTTGACAGTAAAGAAAATAGAATTATATAGATTGAGCTGCCAGTGAAACCAACCAAAGAGTATGAATCCTAAAAAGTTTGTAATTCGTGAAGGAACTTCGCGACACTCCCCACGCGAAAGGAATTAAAAAATTATCACATACCTATCAACTTCTCAAGTAGATTGTGGCATTGAGACCTCGTGACGAAGTCGCGACACGCGTGGGGAGTGTCGCGAAGATTCCTTCACGAAATACAAACTCTTTTAGGATTACAAACTCTTTGGTATTTTACTGGCAGCTCAATCTACATAACTATATTTTCTTTACTGTCAAGTATAAATACGTATGTCAAAGAGAAAATCGTTGACAAGCGGTACGATCTTACGGGTGCACAAACAGATAGCGAGGATAGAGCAAGGATTCGAAGAATGGTTGGTATCCCTTGTGTGTATTTAGTTTGCATCGTAGCAATTTTGTCCTGTACCAGTTACGCGTCTCATAACCTACCTGACGTTTCCATGCCGACGCTGGTTAGGGGTTGAGAGCATTCGCCCTAGCGTGGCCAGAAGATCAAGACCCGCAATTCACAGGGTTGGAACCAGCTTGCGGTGAGATATGTACTAATGAGAGCTATTGTTGGCCCACGGAATGGGTTACTCAATAGAGACGCTATTTAGCGTATGGTGGACCGTTAAGAGCACATATGTGCATAAGACACTGGTGCAGGTGCTTTTACCTTAAATAAACGTTCTTTGTGACTTACCTACTCCTATCTTACCTTTTATTTGCCCTTCTACAGTACATTAATTATTAAGATATCATCATCATCATTATATCAGCTGTACACAATCCACTGCTGAACATAGGCATTTCCCTTAGACTTCCAGAATGACCGATCTAAAGCAGCCCGCATCCAGCGCTTCCCGGCGACCTATAGCAAGTATTTATTATCGGCTGCATCCTCACTTCTAGCCTACATTTATTACATTATATTACTTGATGTAATATAATGTTAATCTATAAAATCTTATTAATATTTATTTAAATCGCATAGAAAGGGAATTTTCTTGAAATAAATGGTAACACTTTAAAAGCGTTCCAAAACGCCGATGTCATATTTGTTGCATACTAAATAAGAATATAAAATTAATATTTTGTAAAAACCATGTGATATTTAGTTATTTCCTTCTTTATTTCCATAAGACATTAAAAATAACAATATTAACAATATATATATGATGTTGAGAAGCATCTTGAGAGATGTTTTGCTCAATAAAAATGTTAAGAAAGATTCAACTGACAAAAAATGTGTTAAAACGTCTGGACTCTGATACAATATTATTACTATAATATCTCATTCATAATTAGAAATTATAATTGAATAATAAAATAAATTACAACCACTGTATCTGTAGATTATTTATTAAAAAAATGTTAGGAATCTGATGAAGATTAAAAAACAGATGGCACAGAATATTTATAGGATTGAATCTTTGATTTTATTTATTTTCTCAATATTAATAATAGTGCCACCTACTGGCAGACCTTAAACAAAAATTTGTTACCAATATACAAAACAATTAAACCGTCCATTAATGTTGCTACACCTGTATTGTTTCAAATATTGTAATAAATTAAATAATCGAATTGAAGCACCAAAAACAATTGTATTATAAACATGAATAATGTCTGCTTCATATAAATTGCACATTGCGGTCAATAATTGACGAATTATAAATAATTTTTACACCCTACAGCGCCATCTAGGGACGAAATTCATCAAAATAAAGTTGTTCCGTCAAAAGAAACGGAAAAACACGAGTGTGCGTCGCCTCGGTAGATATCAGTTGAATTATTCGGCTAAAATGCCCTGGCACGGGCATACGTAGTCGTCGGTCCGCCATTACGACGCAGCCGAAGACACGTTCGTCGTATTTAGTTAAATATTTTCGTTTATAAATGAGTAATAACGCTCATGAACTAAGTAATCGACTTCTGAATGCGTTGGATAACAATTACAATGTAAGTTTCAGAGTTTTGATGATCGTAAGACCGATAAAGTAGGCGAGATACGAAAACGGTCCACGAGCCCATGACACCCGATTCGATGTTGCGATTCGCTAGTCGTGAGGTTGCCTCCGGAGTGCCTTGTGCAGTGCTATGATCACAAGATGTGTTGATAACCGTTCAAATAATAAATCGAAATATAGTGTTAATCGCGGAGCGGAAACGGAGCGTGTGGATACGTGAGCGTTGCGAGTTAGAGGGGCCACTGACGTCGCCAGCCCGCCGCCTCGTCCCTCCGTCCCTAGTGCCAAAAATTTTGCAATGTGAAAGTATGGAATTGTGCCACGCGCGACCTTTCCCGTTTATCTTCTCCTTCGCTGTGACTAAGCGAATGGGCTGCTGCGAATATGTTTTTTGTACCGATTGACCTTACGTGAGTACGAACGTAGTTATAGGTGGTGTGGCGGGCACCTGGCGCCTTAGCGTGCCGTATGCTGCTCCTCATCACGCACATTTCTTCCATAATGACCATATTTGACTGCTTGAAATAATTTACAGGTTGTGTAACAAGTATTTGAATGTTATATTTCGCGATTATTTAGCGTACTCGTGTTATTTTTTTTCCTCTGTCTGTTGCTAAGGAGTCATGGCAGCAAGTCAGCAAGCTTGTAGATATTAGTGTTTTGACAGCTGTTTGAATATTATATCATTCTAGTTACTTTTGGTACTGCTTATTTTATAGGTCTGTCTCTATTCTAAGTAAATTCACTGATGATTGCATTACAGCCATTGAGGTTAAGAGTAGTCTGTTTTGATAAGTACCTAACATACAAGTTCAATTGCTTGTTATACTGTGTGATGAGTGTACAATATCTTCAGTTGTCCCCATATATCCTAAATGAACATCGGGCTACCATAGTATATGATGTAACATTGTTGAAGTTACGATGAAGTTCTGAGATCAGCTGTTCTTTTTCTATTTGATATCTTAATTTCAACTTGTTTGAACATTATCTGATATAATTTATAATAAAAATATTAATATGTTAAAAATCTATACAATCATGTTATAATCTATCTAGAACTCTTCATACTCTGAATGTGATAAATCAAAATAAGCCGCTCCGGGCTCTTAGACAGACCTGAAGAAATTTTCTAAACTGTTTGTATTCGTTTTCAAGTGTAATTTGACCTTCAAATCCTTACTGAGAACCTTCCGATTAGTTAGTAAAAATGTTACTTTTTACTGTTGATAAATGATAGTATAATATAATAATAACATAATAGTCATAAATACTTTACGTTAAAGTCAAGAGAAATTGATGAGAGCTCATCATGCCATCCCAATAAATTGGGAGCAAGGTCGGCAACTGATCTAGTTCTCTTGACTAATGAAATAATCACTACAAAAGACTAAACTTTCCTATCATTGACAATAATCTGTATAATTTGTTAAAACTATGGATTATGTATATAAGGGTTTATGAGTCATGTTGTTCTATAATTATTGCAATTATTTAACTTGTAAACATACCTTTTACCATTGACTTATTTAATTTACTACTAGAAAACTAACATCATACTGCATAGAACAAAAATCACACCGCCAAGTGGAAAAAAAAGCTGGATAATGAATTTTGACATGTATGTGCACATTTTCATGATTCCATCTTTATGAGATCCATCAAAACTTGGAATGTTCACAAGTTGTGGTATAAAATTGGTTCTAATTCTTTAATTCCATACAGCCAGTCTATTTAGGGAGAAATCATTGCCTTATCAATAACTAGCTTTTGCTCGTGGCTCCGCTCGCATGGATGTTGGTTATCGTAACCAAACATAGCCTACATCCTTTCTTAAGGTCTAATCTACCCCTATATCAAGTTTCATCAAAATCGGCTCCATAGTTTAGGTGTGAATGTGCAACAGACAGACAGACAGTTACTTTCACATTTATATTATATAATAATAATATAAATGTGTGACTTTGTATAAAAGAAAGATGGTATAAAATAGGTGATGCCTATCTGCAACGTGAAATGTGTTACTACTGTGCATTTAGCTCTTATTCCTAACACCTGATTGATTATTAATTTCATTTTTAATCATCCTTTTGTCCATTAATTGTGCTAAAATAAATCCTTTTAATCTACATTAAGAATATTTATTAATAGTCTTTTGCATCATCCATTTTCCACAGCTTTTGAGAGTTATTTTGCCGCTCCATCTTCCCTATTTTACTCAATCTTGGGTTTCCCTGATAGTAGAATAATTTAGTACACACTTGCTTACAGCTATAAAATTGTCTTTATTCTCTTATTCCATGTTAAATGTTCAAAATTAACGCACATTGACCATAACCTGCAAATGTTTATTCTTAAACATAAATACCATATGCTACAATCCTGGCCTCAATAGACTTTTCTACTGATGTTTTAAATTGTTTTTTTTTTAAATTTATTCTTTTACTAGCTGACCCAACTTCGTACCGCCAATATTTTCCGCCCGCGTGGCGTCAGATCCCGTTCCCGTTGCACCCTCTACTATATTAAACATGTATTATACATATAAACATTTCCCTTGAGTCACACTATCTATTAAAGAAAACCGTATCAAAATCTGTTGCGTAGTTTTAAAGATTTAAGCATACAAAGGGATATAGGGACAGAGAAAGCGACTTTGTTTTATACTATGTAGTGATAATAATTGTTCATTTTCATAATCTAAACTACCTAGCTAAATAAATGCTTAATTTAGAAGAGCATTTCACATTGTTGATGTACTGAATAGAAGAGTTCATATTGTTGACTATCTTTTGCCCGCGGCTCTGCCCGCGTGAATGTCGGTTATCGCGACCAAACATAGCTTATGTCCTTTCTCAAGGTCTAATCTACCCCTATACCAAATTTCATCAAAATCGGTTCAGTGGTTTATGTGTGAAAGCGTAACATACAGACAGACAGAGTTACTTTCGCATTTATAATATTAGTATGGATGTAATGAACAGAGACAAGTGGCAATACTTGACTATCAATCAATTAATCAATCAATTAGCCCACTGCAGTCCACTTGACCAGAAGGGCAGAATTTCAACCTGCAACCTTTCACAATTTTCTGATACTCTGGTAATTACCTGCAAAAAAATAATCAATTTGCCCAAAAGCAGCTACAACTGCCAAATCATTTATTCCTTTTTAAGTTTAATATGAATTATATGAAACAACGAAAGTTGCCATTATGCAACAATACCAAATCTAAGTCTGTATACTGTTAAATATTATACAATTCTTGAGCTTGAAGCTGTGTATCCACACTACTTTTTAATGACATGGGTAGGTCAGCAACAAATTGGTCCAAAACCTTCAAAGGAACTCCTTAATATGAACAATCTAGAAATTTGCAATTTTTATCCCTGTCTAACTTCCCATCTCCACCTTCTGCTTCCAGTCTGTCCTGCTTGCTAAATATAATAAAATATAGGGAAATAGAAACAAGCTATGCGAATAATAGAGGAACTCCATATTATACTATTAGTTGTTGCCTATATGAAATACTTTGTTTCCAACATACTGTTGTAAACGATGTGTAATGTTTACTGTTGTAAATGATTTTTAACATTTAATGTTGTAAAAGATTGTGATGTTTAGTGTTGTAAATGATTTGACACATTATATGCTAGACAAATTAATCATTGAGAACAATAAAAACAAAGAAGTTAATGATTTCATGAAACTTTTACTGCTGTTACATTTTTTGTTAGTTTTGTTTTTGTTACTTGGTATCTGGAACAATCTGTTTTTCGAGTCACTACTTTTTTGTCTGATATTATTTTGTTTTTTTTTTGTTTTTTTGATTTAGAGAGGCATTTCTCAGATGTGTATTGAAGAGGCTCTATTAATTTTCTTTTTCATTAATACTTATAAAATTACGGGAGGCTACTTGCTTGTTGAGTCAAACTAGTATCTTATAATTGCTATTACTTGTACAGTGGGTACTCCTATGAAATAAAAAAGAAATGGATTTAGACTAATTGAGGCACTTTCTACTTTTTTGTTGTCCGTTAATAAGATCACATACATAGTACACATACAGTAGTGTTTTTATTGATAATTCAAAGGTACCTAATTAAAATAATATGATATATTTTACGAATATTCCAGCTCGTTTATTTATTTCATGCTAAACAGTTTGATTCCCGGCAGAGTAGAATTTGGGCCACCCCTTTCTCTTCCTATGTGGTGTCATACATGGCGACTAAGGGATAGGGCTGGTTAACTTTAACATCAGACAGATATTCACAGCCCAGATTCAGCCTCGAGTCAACAATAGTGCCCGGAATATGGCAATACGCTCAACTCCTATTACGTGAGACTGAATACAGATTAGTGAAAAGTGGGTAATTCACCTCTGCCTAATCCTCCGGGGATAAAGGTGTGATTATATGTATGTATGTAAACAGTTTCATTTTACCTGTTGGCAATATAGGGCAGGCTGTAACAGGTCACTAACCTATGTGGTAGATGGTTTTATAAGTATATTTATTTGACCCTCCGTTAACCATTGCGTTAGAGTTCCGATGCAGAATTACCAGAATTTTGGCAAAAAAAATATCATCAGGCAGGTCCTACCCTTTTCCTATTGATTTGAAATCGGCGCAACATGTCCGTCAACTCCATTCAAACATACATTCCTGTCAGATGTAATTTCCTTAGTCAGTCCCTTATTTGCCACATCTATCTTTTCTTGGGCCTGCCTTGGCATTATTTTCATCTCTTATCATGTCTATAACACCGAAATGAACTGTATTGCATGTCACTGGGACTTAAAAGCTGACAATCAAAACTACTGTAAACAAAAAAAGGCATAACCCTTCTTGGCAGTAGGTTAAAAATTAAATGATTAACATTGTCAAGCTACCTGGGTAGAAATTTAGTTATTCAGATAATAAAAATTGTACTTCTTAGTATGCACAAAATATTTTAAATGCTTAGAATATAGTTACTTCAAAATTTTATATCAGGAACTACATAACCTTGAATACTTTGATAAACTAAAATAAATTGTAGGTGTGAAGTATTAATTTCATAACAAAGCTACTAAAAATTATCACACATTCAGCCCTCCTATATTATTCTGAAGACAGGTGTAACAATTTTTTTTCTGTTCTGTTTTGATGACAGTCACGCTAAAAAAACACAATATTTATTATTCTTTTTACAAACCAGTACTGCAATGCACCTGACCCATATATTGGCAGCCACAATTGTAGCAGCTAAACACATTCTCGGGGACGAGACCACAAATGAACTCTAATCAAATTTGAATACTTGTAATGGTTTACAATTTTATGGTCCTTGCTAACCTCTTCAAGTTTGTTGGATAATTGTTAGAAAAAGTTAATGTCAGTATTATCAAAATTTACTACCTTAATGTCTATTTACATTAGATATACAATTAAATTATACAATAGGTAGTATAAAATAAATTATTAAAAATAAAAAACTTGACTGACGCTGAAAAGATCGACACAAGCTTTATAGCAGGCAGTACCCATTAATTTTCATCGGGTTTGAGATTTGCAAAAGTACTGGCTGCAATAAAGCTTGCTCCTTGCTTAGTTTTTTATTTTTAATAATAATATTTTATTTTATACTTTTTAACTATGACACGTATTTTTGTAATCATCTTCTAATTCCCTTAATTTTGATACCCCACTCGAAAAATTTGAGTGAAAAATGTTTTTTACCACATTCATTTTGGCGCTGGAAAACCTACATAATTATAGCTTATGTTCTATTTTATGTACCCAAGAACACATAGGCAATAAATACCTTTCAAAAGATATGAGGTAATAAAGAATATTACAAAAACACACATACAACATATGCGCGAAAAACATAACCCTTGTTAGCAGTCGGGTAATTAATAAATGCAATAGACTCAATAATAACTTTGTTTCAAAATTTTATTTGAATGGGTCTAGGCACTCATGACCTATTCATTCATTTCGAGACAACCAATGAACTATTTTATTTACTCTGCTCTCAATAGCGTAATTATCAAATTTATCAGCCATTTTCAGCTGTCAACTATTATACAATCGGATAGTTCACGGTCTAGCAGTCACCGTTTTAACAATTGTGGATGTCTTTCTGGGATAGGCTTATGTAGAGCACTAACTTGTGATTATGTTCTGTTTTAAGATAAATCAGCAAACACAGAATGAGTGGATAGTGCCACCTTGATACTAATTTTCTTTATTAGGAGTTTGACAGTCTCATTACTGATTTCTCATACTTAAATTTGGCTCGAATCTCATTCGATTGGAATACACCTTGGGCTTCACTTTAGTGGAGCTAATGGTGAGTGAATTTTTAAATTGAATGACCTGTACGGTGTACCTTCTTGACTGTTTATGTTGTGGGGAACAAAGATCTTTTGGACCTTGGCCGCCCTAGGCCAGTATTGATGATCCCAACGCGTTATCGAACAATTCCCTTTTTCTCATTGGGAGATGCTCATAAAACACGATTTACCGCCATGCTAGGTCTGCTTTTGGTAGGGCAATGTCTAGAGCGAACATTCTTCTGGTGCCTAGGGCGCTTTCTGCAGCAAGGGAGTGTGCAAAACATCCCTTAATCCTTTTTCACTGGTTCTTTGGCGCGTATTATAGCTTCTCCGAAGGAGGCGCGGTCTTCCACGTGCTCTCGCTGCTGACCGTGGTCAGTGCCAAGGTCTACAGCGTGACGTTCCCCTTTTGACGACTGTTACGAAGTCACGCTGCCACTCCAACATGCACTGAGTACTCTCCTAGTGTATCTGAACGATCCATAGTACAGCCCTAGCAGTGACAGCCCTAAATTTTAATTCCTGTTTTACACGATGCATTATTCACTGAAGCAGCTAGCATTGCGAGCATTTGCGTCAGCCAGTAAGAAAGGCTAGGTACCCTTTCATTCGTTTCTCCAAAATTAGTGTTACGGAGACTCAGATTGGTACCTCTCCTCAATATACTTTTGGATTTCTGCCCTTAAACGTCTAATTCAATACGATGTACGAATAAAGTTGCAAATGCAACTAAATTATGTAATAATCATCTATATAATGTAATCATCCCCGTTAGTAACACAGTCAATGACCCTCTAGTAATAGCCCATTAAATATTGACAATGAGAAGGTTACCATATGCTATGGTTTTATGCAATAAGAACATACAGTCTATCGTCAAACGGAATTATAGGTAGCCGGATATGGAGGATACTTTAAAATGCACAAAGCAAGCTATGATAAAGACAATTGTGTGGCATAATAATAATAGGTGGAAGAGTGGTGGAAATACTAAGTTTTTAGGTCAGTTTTTTTTTCAGGATTTGCGCTAATTTAAATATAATTAAGATTGTAGAGCAATGCTTTTCGTAGCACGAAGGTCTTTCCTGCCATATTCTCCTTGCTCTTTTTTTTTCATTATTTCAACCAATTTCGTCATCGTCACAACATTGTATCCCAATTGCAACTGAGGTCTCTATCTCTGAGGCATTTTGGTCCTTAACTCACACGGCCAGGCTTCTTGGGGCTATCCCTCTTACCAAGACCCGGCAAAGGCGGCATGGTGGCATAGCTAAACTTAAATTTGTATGATGTAGGTATCTTTCAGCATATATTGTGTAGTGTACACCTAAGTCTGAAGCTGCTTATAGTCTATAAATTAGGTTACAATTTGTACGTGATTATGTGTGTATAAAAGGTACCATGGGACTGACATGTACGTTTATATAAAGTTCCTAATGATAAATAAAGTGAAAAAAAAAAAGTTAATTAGTATTGTCTGTACATTTATAGCCTATAGAAATTACGTGCAACAGTCTGTTGACCTTATTCCTTTAGATTTACTTAATTAGGATTTTATGCCTGTACAAGTTGACCAAATACCATTTAGCTTGGCATAATGCGTAAGTCACGAGTTGTAAAATGACTTAAATTTTTACCTCGACCTAGAAACGTATTTCGGTGAGTTTACTTGTAACGAAAAAATATATTTTAAGACACGATTATTACAATATCTATATAATGATACAATTACAATTATTAAAGGCATTTATAATATTTTGAGACAAAGTACACTACGTTATCTAGACTCAAACTAAGCATAAATTGTAATATCTGTTCTAAAATGCGGATAAACCTTTTACAACATTAAAAAATTACATTGAGGTTGCATTTTTCAGAGAATGCAATTTTCTTTTTTAGATATCTAGGGTCTGACCCAGTTTAAAGTTAAATACAAGTTTGTGATGTCGCAACCCCCGGACGCCATCTTGGAAAAGGGGTTCCCTTCAGGACCCAATGAAAAATAGTTAGCGTTTTTGGTTGCAAATAAGCATATCTGCATTTTTACATCAAGTAACTTCAGGCCTATAACATAAAAATATATATATATACAGGGTAGAATTTTTGTACCATACCTGGAGGGGAAGTCCCTAAATACTGGAGATAGCGGATTTCATTTCAAAGAAACATAACCTTATTTTCTTAAAGAAATAAACAAAATCGCTTCCACATTCGGTAATCGAACCGAATGAAATCCGAAAAAATAACACCCTGTTATACCATCATGGTCAGAATCTATCATATGGATGAAATCTCTCTAACAAACATGATACATTAAATGAAGGCAAATCCATGAAATCTACACTTATAAAAATTGGACCGGGGTTTCTTGACAAAAGTTGTAAATAATCATATTTGCAACATAAAATGTTAACAAAATTTTTGGTATGCATAGATCTCATAAAAAAAGATAACCCATAAAACCCATTTGAACCCCTCTTTTCAGGATTGCGGCCGTTGCTCAAGGGTTGCAGCCCCAAAAACTTGTATTTAATTTAAGCTGACCCCCCCCCCCATTTTATATAAAAAAGAAAATTGCATGCTCAGCCCCTCTAGATAAGTGCCAAGTCGATGGCCGGCGTTTGATGGAATAGAATGTCGAATGCATGGGATTTGACGTATATGACAGTCGTTAACGCATAACGCATGGCGTTATAGCCTCAAAATATGTAACATTTCAATGGACTATACCAAATACATTTTTTTGCATTGTAGCTATATTTACATTAAACTGAAATCAAACGCGTGACCTCCATCATAGCAATCAATTGATGGCAATTGGTGGAACTTGTTACACGTATTGACAATGCACTTTTACTTTTTTACCGGGACAAAGCATATGAAACGTATCTGAAACCGGTGATCATGTATGAAAGTAGGAGGAATGAAAGTTGTATGCCAGGATCGTAGCAAGTGGAAACGTGTGGTCATTGCCTACCCACTGGAAAAAAGGCGTGAATATACGCGAGGTAGCTGGGCACATAAGATGTATGATTACAGTCACTAGCACTCGAGACTCACTGCGACGCGAGCGTGGACTCGGGGCTGCACACGCTCACCGAGTGCCCGGCGTTTGAGACGCCGAGGCGGGAGCTTGTGGCGGCCCTGGGGGTGAGAGTGCTCACGCTCTCCACCCTGCTCGCGGCGATGGTCCGCTGCGCGGATGCGTGGGCGGCCAGCGCCTCCTTCTGCGAGCAGGTCATGCTCGCGAAGGAGACAGCAGAGCGGGCGCGGCGCGATGAGCGAGAAAGGCTCGCTGACATCGCTGCACGCGCCCGAAGGCGGCTCGGGCGTCGGAGGGCGCAAACTGACCTCCGCCCCCCATGAGCGCGGGCCTGAGGGTGACGGATGGAGCCGCCCGTCACCCTAGCAGAAGCAGGCCACGGCGGCGGCGCGCATCGTAGGACGATGCGCGCCTCCCCACACCGGGGTTGAGTCGGGGACCGCGTGGTCCCCTCCTTCCCGAGGAGGGCCAGACCGAGAGGGATGGCCCTGGGTCAGCCGGGGTGCGAGGGATATGTCGCATGACAACCTCACCTTCGGCCTAGCACTACGACCCAGAGACGGCGTGCGGTTTAGTCGGTTCGAGTCCGACATAACCTCCCCCTCCGGCTCCGTGGGTATCCGTGGGGATATCCCGCACGTAAAAAAAAAAAAAGCTCTCGAGACTCGAAACCATCAGGTTTGGAATAGTAAAAGCTTGTCCAGTGTGTAAGAATATCATCAGATGACAGGCTGTTGTTTCTGCCTATCCCAGAGAGAAAGGCGTAATATTATCAATTTTCTTCCGTTTGTACCTATGGCCTTTTAGGATAAAACACCTTTAACCGATTTTCAATATAATTGTGAAGTTAGGCTAGCTAGGATCAAGATGGTGTGATGAATGAAAGGATGATCGTAAAAGATGACATCTTACTAGAAAGTGAAAAACAACATATGATACAGCTATAAGTATGTTATACTAACTGACCCGCCCTTACCTTGTCCGTGGTATACTTCAAAACGCCGCCGTACTACCCAGTTACATATGGCCGATTTTTTTAGTTTTCGAATAATGTATGTGAATCTGACGGGCTTGTTGATGTTTATGATTACTGCTCAGCTTATTTAAGTAGTAGCGTGATGATGATGATGATGATGATGATGATGATGTGATGATATATAGCCAGTTTCTTTCCTCGATATACGGAATATTAATTACAAAAAGATTTTTTAATTTGAACCAGTAATTCTTGAGATTAGCGCGTTCAACCAAACAAACTCTTAGCTTTATGATATTACTTAGTATACAGTATTTTATGTAAAAGTTTCACTTCGTTGACATTTAAACAGCACATTTCACAAGTATCCAATGAGGTGCAATCTAACTCGACGGCAATCAATCAGAAAATTAATATTTGCACGCGAAATACCTACCCATTTATGTGTCGTATATGTCGTATCAATACGCATGAGATCTTCTTTCGATTCTGAATCAATTCAAGGTTGGCAAATTCAAGCGAATCGGTCATCATTAATCTGAGCCCATCTGATTCAAGAGCCGGTAGGGCCGGTATTCACTCATACACACATACACTCACGCTTTTTCCCACAGGGGAGGCAGAGACATTAGCCCGCCATCTGCGTCTGTCCTTACACACCTCACGAGGTTCCTCTACCGTCATTAAACGGTTAAGGCAACCCCGTAGGTTTTTGTCTTGTTGCGAAGTACTCGGCTTTAGTCCTGCCCTTTTTTCAATACATAATGCACCTCGAATCAAATACATATCTGCGGATAACAAGATTGTAGGTTACAAAGAATGGTGTTGAATTATTTGTTAAAAAAAAGATGACAATTTCAAATTTAAAACCGTTTCTGTACTGCATATAATGGTAGCACGGATTGACTTCACCTTGACTAAATAAACGTCTAGTTCATAATCCTTCGTTACTCCTGTTCGCATCAGAGGCCTTCACCTCAGGAGTCCAGGGTCCACTTTCCGGCTTTTAATTCTCCACTTCGCACGCTCTTGGTCTTCGCTAGACAGTGAGCTTGGGCTTGGGCATTTTAGTGAGACGTCTAGTTCCGACATTTGAAAATATTTTGATTCTACCAGCCATCATAGTCACGTCAGTGGCCGTTAATGCACTCAGGTCATATATCTGTTGCACTGTTCTGTTGTGCATATTTAATTGCTTTCCGTATTCATTTTTAATCTGAGCCATGCATATCCTGTGCTAAACAAAGCTAAGGCCACTTGCTGGATTTATAGGCACTTCTAATATCAGAGCCAATCCTGCTTTGTCGTCCGTTCTATCATCCTCCCCAAAAAAAATATGGGTATAGACCTACTACCAGCAAAAATGGGACACTTCTAATGTAACTGTATTTCAAAGAATGCAAATGCTGTTATATTTTCTTATTTTTCGTAGGGTTTCCCCAGGTAGGCGGTTCCAAAATTAAACGAGAGTCGTAAATGACGTTGTGGTTTTTACGCGCAATGTACCAGAAGGGAAATAAAACAATTTTTTGTTATTTTTTTTCTACAACGCTGATCTCGATGTTTCAGTTATTTTTCTTCCAAAATTTAGTGTTCACGTCATCTTTCGGCAGTAAATTATTCTTCCGGAATATAATATGGTTTCGGGATATGTATTGTAGTCCAAATCTTTTATGTTGCCGTACATATTGCACAGCGTCTTTGAAATCTGATGTTGTTTTGTACCCAGCGGAATTCCCAGCAAGGGAGCATCCCTTGCTGGGGATGCCATTTCTAAAAGACTACTCTTGAGCACTGGCTGTGCTGCGTTATCTGTACCATCTAGGCTACCCAGCTCTTCACTACTAGATTACAGAAAGATTTTCATAGAGATTTTCATAGAATTTTTATCCATTGATGAGACTCAAATGCCTTTGTTGACCTGTCACTCGGGTGACTGGCTACCATGTCACCTGTCCCCGTCCTGCTGTGTGATGATCAAGAATAGTTTTAATGGTCTGTGTATGACCAAATCCACAGAATGAATGCATTATATAAGTCGCTTGACTCACCTGAATTGTTTAGATTGGGTTTCGTCCTCAATATCCCGAACAGGGCATAGTCTTTCTCGAGAATATGTGTGATACAGGAGACGCTGTGAGTTGCTTATTATGCTTACATTAGGATTGGGTTCCAGTGGGACTATCTCGATCGTTAGAATGATTCCATAACTCCAGACAGACAGATTAACAGTTTCCCTGGTGATTTATTCGAAGGTCTTTCTACGGACAAAACGGCAATCAACCTCGTACTATATTTGCGTATAATGCATACACATTGCAGCGCGCGCGCACCACAATCATAGGAAACGTTGTTATTTTTTTCTCCCATTGATTGCGGAACGTCGTAAAAAGTAAGAAATACCGTAAACTAAGTTAAAATAACATCGTATTTTCGCCATGGATATTTCAATGTTTGAAAATTATTTTGTACACATTATAGTTTTTTATAATTTTAGCTGTATAGTTATCATCATTATCATATCAGCCGCACACAGTCCACTGCTGAACATAGGCCTCTCCCATAGACTTCCAGAACGACCTATCTAAAGCAGCCTGCATCCAGCGCTTCCCGGCGACCTTAATGTGGTCGTCCTTCTACCTGGCTGTTGGGCGTCCTACACCACGTTTGAACGTACGCGGTCGCCATTCCAGCGCTTTTTTTTTGCTGTATAGTAGTAATAGCAAATCTGTATTTTGAATCTTTAAAATTATTAGCCTCCTATTATATTATTATCACCCCTTCTTTTAAGTTTAATTATCCGTATGAAGAGTAGTTCACGTGATATTAATGTAAATAACCTGAACTCGAACCTACAACCTTTCGATCGCAAATCTGTAATATTATACCCTATAACTCATAGGTACATATATAGACACTTAAAAAGGAACATAAATAAATAAATTCTAAATTCACCGTATTAGTAGCGCAGGTCACTATTCATGGATCAATATAGTTAAGATATTCTTGTGATCCGTGACCCTTATATTCAATTTTGAACCCTATGTTAATAAAAATGACGTTCATTGTCTCAATTTCGTTGTTAAAGGGTTCATTCGCGATCGTGATGCAGAACACGTTTCGATCCTGCATGGGTATGATGTCCCAGGAATATCCTTCTTAGGGCACAAGCACATCTGTTTCCCTGTGAACTCGGGCATTCGTGAAAGAAGATAGTATGAATACGGTATAGTTCCGACTTTTACTCACCAGTAACTTAGCTCATGTTAGTCCAGCCGAAAATCGGACCCTGAATCGGTCACCTGGACCTCGGAGGCAATCGGGAAGGTACATCTCCATGATAATGATGATAGGTAGCTCCTGTTATGAGAATGTTCGTTGTTTGTTTATCAAATGTTTACAGAACCCTTTCGTCATAGTTAAAAATCAGTTAGAGATTAGAGAGAGAGAGAGAGGTCATTGTTGTTATTATAAGAATAACAACAATAAACTTTTGTTTTCATTATGTCCAGGATAATTAACATAATGTTTTTAACTGTTGACTATCTTTTATTGCTGGAGAGCACAAAATTGTGCTCCAACCAGGTATACAAAATCATCATCATAATGTACAGGATAATTAACGTAATGTCCTTGACTTTTAACTATCATTTTTATTCCTGGAGAGCACAAAATTGTGCGCCAGCCAGGTACAAAATCGTTATCATTATATTCAGGATAATTAACATAATGTCCTTAACTGTTATCTACCTTTTATTCCTGGATATTTGCTTCCTTAACTAAACAATATTAAAACGCAATCAAAATAAATATTAAGGTTAGCTGTCATTATCATAATCTCTATGACAATTAACATTACGCCTTTAAATATTTATAACGATAATGATAAAATTAATGTATTTTAGTATTACTACGTTACCTAATCATTAGTCATTTCATCTAAAGTAGGGAAAACGACTTATCTATTAGTCATATCTTGCGCAGGCTTCCCTCTTAGGACTGGGAGGTTAGACGACTGTCGCTCCCGGAAAAACCAACAACTTCTTCATCCTAGCATTAATCCCAGTCGCATCCGAAGCTTTGACCTCGGGAGTCATAGATCCGCTTTTTTGAGTCTGTGGGTTTGGCTGAACTTTGAAATTTTCCGTGAAGCGACTGCCTTCTAACCTCCAAAAGTCATTGGCGATTTTGAAGCGTTGCTGTTAGACTTTTGACTTTTTAGGGCTCCGACTACCCACAACGACTGCTGTAAAAACTAATATGCAGACCTTGAGTTTCCAAGTACGAACTTGGACACTACTGCAAAGTTGCTGCCTTAGAATAAAAATTATTCTACTTATACTTATTACATAAATTAATAACCTTATTGTTGCTGTACATTTCTGAAGGAACAGACAGAGGATATAAAGCCTACATGCGTTTAGACTACCTCAAAAAGGTCAATCTAATCTCACTAATGCATGAATTGCAAAATATCTTTACTTAGGGGGATTACCGCTTCATTATGCGGGATATAACCTATTTCAAAATGTCACTTGGTGAATTAGAATGCGTTCGTATCACAGAGTAAATATACTTTATCGGAAATAAAATGTATCCAATACTCGTAAGTCGATATAAGGTCAAAGGTAACAGTGGACCATTAGAACATGGCATGATGGGTCTCCCCTCTTAGCCAGGTGGGCTGACAACCTGGAAAAGTTAGACTGGATGCGGAATCGGGTGTTGTGGCGCACATTGAGAAAGGCCTATGTCCAGGAATGGAATGCAGTAGGCCGACTGATGATGATCCTGTCGTCGAAATGACGGTTATTGCAATAAATACCTGCAATAACAGAATTCTTACCATACCATGGTCAAGCGTCCGTGTTCCATCGTTATAATACTAGCAATTGTTTTTTTTTGTATTTTTTCTTGGCAACACGTGTTGCTTGTCCAAAGCTCAAATGACGCGTCCCACTACCTCCCTTACGCACACAAGTAAATTATTCACGACGATATTTTGCGAATTTGTTGCTCAAGTAGTCATAATATGACAGAACGTGCGAGGGGGAGGACGTCTCGCGGTGGTCTCAAAAAAAAACGTGCGTTCGTCTTGTTCTATACGATATGTCAGCGATGGTCCATTCACAGAGCGTACTAGTATTGATCACGCGACTAGTCGACAGCAAGGTTGGCATAGTTCATGAAACAATTGTTTTTACACAGATGAAGTGAACGAGTAAAGTGAAGTGTGAATTCAGTTTGGACAAGCGCGTTTGAATTTACCGAATTTTCGGCAAAACCGGGCATCTGTAGGTACTTCTTCCTGTGGAAATTCAGAGGAGAAAAACCAGCGCCAGAGCTTTGCCTGTCCATCAATAAAAGTTCAATCAAAATAGGAGTAGGACGGCGGATCCTTTGGCTCCAAAGTGCGAGCTTTGGATGCAGCTGGGATTGGCGCTCGTAGAAATAATACTTTGACTTTGTTAAACTATTTTCAATATATTGACTTTGAACTGTATTTTAATTTGTTTGTTATCATATTTCCAGGTTGTCGACATGCATACTGTTAACGAAATTATATCCATATTGGAGAGAATCAATATCACAAAAGAATTGTTGGAGGTAAGATTGTTTTTATTTTAATATTTCGCCTGAGACCATCTCTTTTGTTCTGATGGTGAGTTTTCTTACAGAAATCACGTTAATACCCGATTGAAGTGGCAGTGACACTGGGTACCTCTGTAGTACTCTACTCTGTTTAGAATTTTTTGTATACCACTTAGGTGGCAGTCAAGCACACGACCCACCTGATGGAAAGTGGTTACCGTGGCCTATGGACGTCTGCAACACCAGGGGCGCCACACCCGGGCTGCCGACCCTGTTAGAACAGAGAGTTTCTTTGCCGTTAGTGTAGAAGATAAAGCTGGACAACTCAAACAAACTCTCCAGTGAGCTTCAATAAATTGGCACTAGGCTCTGGTAGCTCAAATCGGCATAGCATTTGGACCATCACGATTGAGAGTCCCGTTCTTAGCCTGCTTTCTCCGACAGGATATTACACTCAAATAACTTTGCAATGTTAATCTTGAAGTATCTAAACTTAGTAATTCTTATTCCCACATAATTCATTCGTAGACAAACTTAATTAAATTTTCATTTACCTAAAAAACACCGGTGGCTGCAATAGGGTTGTGACCTATTTTTCATCTTTATCATATTAAACTTGACATTTTACAATAATAATGAACTGGTAAAGTGAAATATTCCTATGACAAATAGTTTTAAAGATATTTGACTTTGAAAATCCGATTTCTCGAGCTGCCCGTAAACGCTCCATACAAAATAGCAGTACACTGTGACGTCAAAGTTTGCTAGCACGTAGGGCAAATGTATGCAGTGCAAGAGAATATCGCATTTATTTCAGTCCACGTTGCGTTTACACATGTACAATGTATATAAAGATTGATTTAAACTTTAATAAGGAATCTAAAAATTTATTAATTTTGCCTTATTTCGATTATTTATATTTTGACCTATTTTGGGCATTACAAATAATGAAAAGTCATAGTTTCAGTTTACTTAGTCAATATCTTAGTTTACTATGCATATTTGTTGAGTAAAAATTACAACATCAAGCAGTATTGGTGATGATCCGTTGACTCAGGACACTACCCTATTTTTAAGGTGTGACGTCATAATAGACAAAGTGGTAGAAGAAAAACCACAGAAATTAAAATCTAGAGGAAGTGGCCATGGCTATCGCTTGTGTGTGGGCAATGTGGCAAAATTCAACAAAATTCGTAACGCGATTGACTATTGTTGACATTCCTTTTAGACTTGTTCTCTGTTAAAAATTATAATTAATCACGTCAATTTTATGTGGTCATTCGTACATATTTACACGAAGCGGGATTTGATTTCGCTACCTCTGATGCGGCCGTCGAACGCGACACTGCTACGTGTCACTGGTTTTCAAATATATAATTATAAAGAAACATTTAATAAGTGTAAAATTACGACCTAAATGGGCACCATCCAGATCTTTGTGGTACAAACCAATGTTATCTGCAACCGGAACACCTGTTGATTGACGGACAAACACTGGTGCAGGCCTTCCTCTCAGGACAAGGAGGTTATACGGCAGTCACTCACATAAGGGCCGCATAAGCTAAACCAAATTGAGAAAGAATAAGCGAATTCAGTACTCCAAGCACGAACACGTAATCGTATGTTAAACGTATTGAGAGAACGGAGCATTGCGATTGCCCGGTTACACATATCCAATCGCATTGCTTCGTTCTCTCAATACGTTTACGATAGCGGTTCGTGCTAGGGGTACAGCTCCTAGGTGGGGTCTCGGATGCAAACTGGAACAATGCTAAGTTGATGATGGACTTTACCTAACTGGATAAAGATCCGATAGTTGGTACGAATATTGCTAGCTGGCTCCCACCGTCGCTCCAAGACTGTTGTATAAGAAATTTGAATTATTCAGGCGTGTCTCAGTAGATCGGTGGTCAGGGCATTGCAGAGAGACTGGTCCAGGGTTCAAGTCCCGCCTGAGTAATTATTGTTCCAATCTTAATCAATTTGAATAGTTAGCATACTATTTTTTTTAAAATTTCATTCGTTTCTTAAGAACGTACCATTGTGATTCACAGACCACCCGACTGGGCAAGCACGTAAATGAGCTACGAAGGAAGACGACGGAGCCCACCCTAGCGAGGCGCGCCAAAGTGCTCGTCAAGCGGTGGCGGGACCTCGTTATACCCACAGTCGCGTCTCCCGGACACACTGGTAATATACCATTCTATTAAGAATATCCTGTAAAACTAGACAGCCTACGACAGGAGGCGAGGCGCGCTAAAGAGCTCGCTAAGCAGTAGCGGGACCTTGTCATACCCACTGTCGCGTCTCCCGGATAATCACTGCGAAGCCAGGCGGGTTACGACAGAAGGCACCTAATTTGCATTTAGATTTTATTTTTATACCACTTAGGTGGTAGAAAAGCGCGCGCCCACCTTATGGGTTACCGGGTACCGGTATGTTTACCGGGGCCTATGGACGTGTGCAACACCAGGGGCGTCAGACTCGCACTCCCGAGATTTATGTATTACATAAACATGCAGCCCGATTTCGCACGCGTTCAAATGCGTAAAAAGGACTTATAACCTGATTGTAGGGTCGCTTACAGGCGTTCGTAGTCCTTTTATTTATTTTGGGTCCAATTATAACCTTTAGTCGCATTATATCCAATTCGCAAAATGTCCAACTGTCCAATTCTCAATACGTCCAGTTCGCAATTGGTCCAGTTCGCAGTTGGTCCAGTTCGCAATTGGTCCAGTTCGCAGTTGGTCCAATTCGCAATTGGTCCAGTTCGCAATTGGTCCAGTTCGTAATTAGGAATCCTCCTTAATTACGAGAAGCATTAATATATTTGGTCCAATTCGTAATTAGGGATCCCAAAGTTCATTTAACCTAATGTTCTTTTGACCTAATTGGTCGACGGAGCCCCGCTACGCGGAGCTCCTACTTCTGGGTGATTTATAAAAAAATAACCACAAAGGCCTAATGCGGGAGCGGAGCGTAGCGAAGCCTTCTAACCTAACCTATCCGAGTCGGAGTGCCCTAAAGTCCAGATTGCATCCAGATCCTTGCTAGCTTGCTAGCACCATGTTAGCAGGCGTTTATCATTATCCCAAATAACTATTAGCCAAATAAACAATATGCTTTACAACTTTATGCATATCAATGTTATGAATAAAAACATTAGGATATACAATATTTATGCTTAATAAAATAACACAGTATTTGCGAATTGGACATAGTGAGAATTGGACAATTTGCGAATTGGACGTTGTGAGAATTGGACAATTTGCGAATTGTACGTTGTGAGAATTGGATAATTTGAGCCCGCTGGACATTTTGCGAATTGGACATAATGCGACTACAGCAATTATAAATGTAATTCATTTTCAACCGACGAAGAAACAAAACACGGAGGGCGTTCTTAAGTCGACGCATATATTTTTTTTATGTATAACTTTTTACAGAGTAGTCTGATTTTGATAATTCTTTTTTTATTGGAAAGAGTATACCCCGAAGCTGGTCCCATATAAATTTGAAAATAAAAATCCAACATTGAGGGTAAGAAAACGGGGGATGATTGATTATTCACTCAGATAGCAAGGTATTACCACGCATAACATTTTACAGAGTAGTCTGATTTTCATAATTTTTTTTATTGGAAAGAGTATACCCCAAAGTTGGTCCCATATTTCGGCGGTTAAATTATTTGTTAATAAGTTTTTTATTGTAATTATTATCTTATCTGTTTGTAAGTGATGCTTGTCTAGTTATATCTTAAATTGAACGCTTGAGTTAAAATTTTACGGAAACACAGATTTAGGCAGGGTATTCCACTCAGTCTAGCAGTACTACGTACTGCGTATAAACGTATTGCTAAAATATGTCCTGAGTATGATTGAAATATATTATATACCATTATATCAAAGACAGGTCGCCGTACGTCCAGGCCCCTGTTTCTGCTAACTTTATGACATAACAAAACCACTATCATACAGCTGACATTGCATAAAATGTCATTAAATTTTAGACTTTATGTTTGTGTCTTAAAGTCGAAAATGAAAAGAGAAAATTTTTATAACATTTTTCATTCACTCGATTGCCATTTAATTTTAGACTTTAACGGTATAATTGTAAAGTCTAAAGTTAAATGCATTGGTTACAGTGCCTGTGTTACCGCAGTGGCTTTGCCATGAGAAAAATAATATCAGAATCAGGGCCCAGTATAGTCTAGGTCGTTATAGAGTTAAAATAATCAAAAGACCACGCAAGAAAGGGTCTATAAGGGTTCATCTTTCTGTCTTTGCTTCCATCTTATTAAGGTTTCAAATCAGTAAGCTCTTAGACATGTTATTATGAGATAGTTTCAGCAAAACAATGCCCGGCCGTCAGTCTTGTATGTCGCACTAGGAAGCCATGAAATTGATAATTATGAAAACCGAATTACATTTTCAACCTTATATTTGACTTATTAAGGTCAATATTATCGCAGGATCAAACCGGTCGTCAGCTGAGCGACAAGTGCGACGCCTCGGAGGTACTCCTCTCACCTCACCGGCGCTATCGAGGGTGAGTATGTTTTTGTGTCCTAGAGTTATGAGTGTGAGGTTTTCTTAGGAAGTCAGAAAATGTAAGCAAGCAATGTCAACAGCAATAAAGGGTCGCGCGGGCGCCACATGGCGCTGCAGTATGAGCAATGTTTACTATTTCCGAGTAACCGGCCGAAAGGTCAATGAACTTTATTCTCAAACCATTTGACATAAAATATAGTTATAGATGGCAAAATTGAACTAGGGTATAAAATGTTGAGAAGTAACTTGTTGTTATAAAAGTTTTCACAGATTATACCTAATTATTTACTTTTCTTTTTTTTATCGATATTAAATATTACGAGAAGACTTAAAAGTAATGTTGTGAAAAAGGTTTTAGGTATGAATTCATCCACCGATTGACGCGGTGGTGTAATACTTCTAACAATTGCATAGAACTTGCCCTAAACACTCAGCTGTGAGAAAGCACACCTACACCAGAAGGTCAATGACATACACCGATAAGATAATAATTACGTCATATTATGAAAAATAAGATAGTAAAATGATTCATTAATTTTCATTTACACACTTAATTTTCATGAACATTCTTATCGGTACCCGGTGGAGTACAATAGGGCCACCCCATCTCTTCCTGTAGGTGTGGTTAAAGGCGACTAAGGGATTGGGATAGGGCAGTTCTCCATCTTACAGTAAACATAAAGCTCGTGACACAAAGTGTCCACCTGCCCTCGATTCTGCTAAAGCAAAATCAACGGATTACACGCTGCTTGTCACAAACGCGATTCGTCGTATACGCAGTTCGACATAATACGCGATTTGACACCATCGCTATAGGTCACGAACGCAGTTCGCCACTAACGCCGTTTGTCTTACACGCAGTTCGCCACTAACGCCGTTTGTCTTACACGCGATTCGTCACACACGCATTTTGTCATAAACGCAGTTTGTCACTCGATTTCTTCAAACTGCTTGAACCGGAGTAGTATCACGCTCTGGCTCCTGATCAGAAAGTCTAAGTAGCAAAACGTCAAACAAAGCAAAACGGCTAATCACCCATGTAGCAAAACGTCTATCAACAGGTCTATATAACAAAACCCTTTCGGTCTCTTAGGTCCAGTTCCTATGTACGTCTAGTGTGTTTGGTACGACTATTTCTGCGAAAGTCCATTCATTTACAAGTCCTTAAATGAAATTTTGAAGTATTTACTATGCTATCTTTTCAAATCGATTAAGATAGGAAAAAGTGAATCGCTCAGGCGGGACTCGAACCCGCGATCTTTCCCTTACAGGGGGAATGCTCTGACCACTGAGCCACCGAGCCACACCTGAAGCTATTCAAATTCTCCTATACTACCGTCTTAGGGCGACGGTGGGAGCCATCTACCGACATTTCGTATCCGATAGTGTGTATTTAAAGTCCATTTTTCCGAATCCCCATTTCTTTGTACAGTCAGCGTCATTAAAATGTTGCTAACAAAAGTACTCAAAATAATCCAAATACCAAAATTCCAATTTTATATTCGTTATTAGAGTACTCAAGTATCCAGAGTGGTCTAACTATCTAATAATAATCTCTCTAATAATATCTAATAAGGATATTATATAAGGATAGGACATTATTTATAAGGATTAAATTAAGCTGTTGAAAAAACGTCACCACGCGTGCAAGGTAGCGCTCCCGACCCTTATAATCGTTATTGGGGATTTTCGTTGTTTCCCTTCGCTTTGCACCGCCGCAAAACCCCCCGGACGTGTAAGGAAGAAACCCCATCCCGCAAGAAAAAAAAGGAAGGTTACGCCGTGCACGGCGTGAGAGTATCAAGCCGGGATTGGAGCTGAAGTTGGTGTACCTACCTACCGGTCTAATATCAGCCAGGTCAGTGCATTCCCTTTACTCCTATTCCCATCTGTTTTGCCCGTGCGATTACCGCATTACAGTCCACTACATCAAAAAATAATAACTTAATAACTGGCGTAACCAAATTGCATTAAATATAGAAAAGTCAGAGTTAAATTTAGGTAGATCGTGACAAATCGCGTTTAAGACGAACTGCGTATATGACAAACCGCGTGTATGACGAAAGGCAATAGTGACGAACAGCGTATAGGACTAATAGCGAATGTGGCTAACTGAGTAAATCAGATCGCTGATGACCAACTGCGTGTATGACGAATAGCGTTTGTGACAAGCAGCGTGTAATCCAAATCAACTGTCACACCACAGTCACAGCGATAAATGGCATTAAATCTTAGACTTTATTTCTATAAACTTAAAGTCCAAAATTAAATGAAGAGTGTCACGTTTCACTTTTTCATTCACTCTACAAAAAGCCATTTAATATTAGACTTTAAAAACATAAATTTAAAGTTTAAAATCAAATGGGTAATACTTACAGTGTCTGTGGTATGACAATGGTTTTACTTTAGTAGAAACTAGCTGACCCGGCGAACTTCGTAACGCCAATATTTTTCCACCCGCGTGGCGTCAGATCCCGTTCCCGCTGCACCTTCTACTATATTAAACGTGTATTATACATATAAACCTTCCTCTTGAATCACTATCTATTAAAAAAAACCGCATCAAAATCCGTTGCGTAGTTTTAAAGATTTAAGCATACAAAGGGATATAGGGACAGAGAAAGTGACTTTGTTTTATACTATGTAGTGACGAGGCCCTGTCGGATTGCCGTGTGAAAATCATAGTTAGCGAAATATAGGTAAATACAAAGTCACAGTCAAACATTTTTATTCAATCTAGAACAACGTGGTTGTTTCTTATTGATGTCAATAAGAAATTCAACTTAATCTAAGTTTACCACCGCTTCCAAGGCGCTGGTGGAGAATAAACGGCGCAACAAACTCCACTGCGCCATTTTTTCAGACGTCAACTTAAAATATTTATATCCTTAAGGCTGAATGAGGAGGAATCTACATTTGTCTAGTGTCTAAATGAACAAATTAGGTATATAAAACACACACTTTTGCGTATTCTTTCAGGGATTAACAGGTGTGAATATAGATAAATACATAGAAATAGTCACGCCTGTAAGTCCCCGAAGAGGTACGGTAGGCATAATACACTGCGTATGAATACACCCACGTCTCGCCAACAATGATTTTCGGTCCTACGTAATAGGGGGGCCAGCCTAGTGCCATCTAGCACGCACTTAGTCGTGAGCTGAATGTGTACTGTCGGATAGAGAATAGTCATAGAAAGAGATAGCTCTTAGTCGACCTTTAAGGCACCCACGGGAAGGTCGGCTCATCACATTCGTGAATATATGTATGTAATTCATCATGAACCGTTGTAACTGATGCTGTGCTGATGATGATGATGATGATGATGATATCATAATTAATGTATGATTGCTCTATGTTTCAGCAGGTGGTTAGTCCAGCGGTGCCTAGTCCTCGCCCAGCGTCAAGACCGGGTTTGTATTACCTACTCAACATTATTATTGGCAATAAGTACCTTCAGAGCGGCCGTACGCTTCTTTACTACCTTAACGATATAATAAAAGAACTAATTTACCTACCAATTGGCAATATCAATGCTCACCCTCACGCAAAAACCGCGCCTTGTCGTGGAGTTGCGGCTACCAGCCATACCATACCATACCTACCAATTTTGTTGTGTTTTTGTGTTGAGAAAATCAAACGTACTTTAACCGAACCATCGTTTCTACCTGGTTGCACTGGCTATGGTCCCAGACTGACAAGCTCAGTCGTTCAGTCAGTCCTAAAGTACTGAAAGCAGTTATTCTTCTAGACCACCGCCTAAGGGACGTTATGGCTCCAACCCTTGCCATCCCCTCAAAGCACCATCGACGGTCCACTTGGCTTGCTATATATAACCGACTTACATTCTCCGTATATCATTGTAAACGATTTTAGAAGCTTTATCGAATATGGTTACAGAGATGGTATCTTAAAATTTTCCAGCATTCCTCCATTTTCTTTCGTATATACCGGGTGTAGGAACGCTCCATTGCATTAAAAAACATCACTACAAAAAAGCACGTGCTTGGCGCCATTTGTTTTTTTATGTAGTGATATTTTTATGGAATTGCCGTTTCATTGAGTTTTCGTAATACGATGGAGAATAAATAATGCTGATAAAGGAAAAAAAAAAATTTTTTTTTCGCCAAATCGAATAAGAAAAATGCCAATATGTAGTATACCCGGAGTACTACCACGGGCCTTCGGTTTCGGGAGCGTTCCCCTTAGACCTGATATAAGGAGATATTAAAGTATAATGTGTATGTTTCCAGCGTGGGGCGGCTACGAGTCGGACTCGCAGGATGTGATCTTAGTAGACGACGACGCGCCGGCGCCGCCCGCGCCGAACCCGCTCACCAATGCACACAAGCCGGTCACTCCGCGTAAGTACATGTGCACTTGTGTACTTCTTCAGCCTAGCGATAATACCAGTCGCATCTGAAGCTTTCAACTTGGGAGTCTGGGGCCTGCTTTACCAGGCCAACTACGGATTTGGCTGAACATCGAAATTTTCCGTGAAGCGATTGCCATCTGACTTCCACAACCTAAAGGCGATATCGAAGCATTGCACCTAGACTAGTTGTTCGACTTTTGAGGGCACCAATTACCAGTAACGACTACCATAGATGTTCGTATGGCAACTTGGTCCGACGGCTGAACGTGCTCTCCTAGGCACGACCAGACAAATGTAGGCATGCACGTAAGCATTAGCAAATGCTACTAATATTATAAATGTGCACGTTTGTTTAGATGTTTGTTACTCAATCATGCACAGGTGAATGTGACCTGGCTGCAATTCGGTACGGCCGGTACATGAATAGCTATATTGTACTCTGAAATTATACATAGGTTATTTTCTATCCCTGGATAAGGTTCCCAAAGGTTGAGAAAAGAATCATTTCGCCATATTCATTGCGCAAATAACACAATAAACCAATAAAGATTGATATTTTATAAAATATTGTATTTTTAATTACAGCGGTGAAGAGGCCACCCTCACCAGAACCTTTACACGATGAAAAGAAAGCGAAAAGAGACAAAAAACCTAAGAAAAGAAGGTACGTTACAAAACAATATATTTGTTAAAAAAAATATCATAAAAAAAGTATCACTCTGCACGTTTTCCGTTTGAATTCAATGTTCAATATCTCTTTATTTTTTAAAATAATATATCTTTTCTCAAACATGCTTGGAAATGTGAACATTATTTTGACAACCTTCTTCGAGATAAATCGAAATTGCTGTACATACGAGCAGCGGCCAGCAAAAGTTGTATGAAAATCCATATCTGTCGTGTTTTAGCGGCCAAATAAATTACTATGTAAACTCATA